>OX422207.1:353249617-355983367 GCA_949130495.1 Sambucus nigra | reverse complement strand
GTATCTCGATCCATCCGGACACGTTGGCGCACTCGAAATGATCATATGGGTGACTTATAATTTAATTACTTTATATTCTATTAATTTAGTCCCGACTAGACACAAGCACGTCCCGACATAAATTCTACAATTATCGTGTTATTCACTCGTGACAATTTTAATGAATCCAATTCTATGTATGTATTTACTCATTAAGCGATTTCCACCAAAAAATTACTAACTCTCATCACGCTAGTAAAAAATTATTTTAAAATATGGATTAATATTAAATTAGTTTATCCCAATTTAATTTAATTAATCCCACAAGTAAATGCCATAAAAATATGTGGTATTGTATATATATATATATCAAAAAGTATCAAAAAAACTCTACTAGCATATCAATTTTTTTCAAAGAAAAATCCAATAATATGATTTTTGTTGTAATGTTTTTGTCGAAATGCACCGTAAGTGACTGTGTAGTTATATTTGTAATTAATATTCTTGTGTCACACTTTACAATTGATTTATTTATTTTTGTGTTATTTTTCTGCATCACACCAAAAAAATAATTTTAAAAAAGGATATTTTTGAAGTAATAAATTACCATGGGTGATCCCAATAGTGTTATCCTGTCATATTTTTTGAATTTCTATATTAATCCTTTAGATGTATGGTTAGAAAATAAAGAAAATCCGTATGACTGCATATTTCGATTTGAGTCGGATGGATCAGTAATAATTTTTGAAGAAGTTAAAGATGGCATGGACGAGAGCCCAACTCCTGTAATTACTGTTTGTCCATCATGGTGTATCAATTGGGAAGAGATAAATAACCGTTGTAATAATGATATTTTTGAAAATATTCATAAGACAATTGAGGATAATTAATTTTGTGAGAAGAAAGTTGACAAAATTGACACTTATAATACTTGTGATGATTTAGATGTGCATTTTTTGTCCAAAAGTTTCTTATGATATTATTGAGAAAAATACCACTTCACCTTATAGGCGGAAAAATTTAGTTGAGGACTCGTCATCCGATTTTAGCGATAATTCTAGTGACAATGACGATCCTCCAATTTTTTATGAAGAAATTGCATCCCCGCGAGATACCTCCTCGTTTCGTGCTTTTTGTAAAGTCTCATAATTTGGAGTGGAATATGCATCCTCAGTTTAGATGACTATTTTAGAAATATGGATAATAAATATTTTGATCCTTATTGTCATTTGTTACTCCGGTGTGAAAATCAACATATGATTCATGTGATTTAAAATTCTTTATTTTTATGATGTTAGTGATCACTATTATGACCATTATTTTAATTTTTCGATTTATGTTGTGTGGTCATATTATCAAGTTTATGGTACTTCGTTACTAAGTAATATAAAAATTATTAATTGGAATGACCCCTAACTATTTCGATAATTAATTTATGATGATGTTGATAACTCTCACGACCTTGTGTATATATATATATATATATATATTCCTTTTAAGTTTTTTTTGTGTTTCTTCTAAACTGTTTTAGGTTATTTAGTTTTATTTTATAGCAAACATACACTTGTATATTTTGAAAGTTAGTGACAAAAGTGGAAATCAAGGTGTAATAGTGTCTTTTTACTTATGTACTTTATTTGCTTTGTCCATATTTCTAGTTTGAGCAAACATTGAGGACAATGTAAAATTTAGGTTTGGGGGTAAGGATGGTATTTAAAAAAAAACGTAAATATTTCAAAAATCTAAAAAACAATTCAATATAAGTGAGTTTTAGAACAATTTTTTAATATAAAATTAATTGACAATCTCTGAACTTATAAATTTTTAACACTTAGCCATATAATATAATAAAAAAAAGAATATTGAGTAAAAAGTTAATATGCTTAACGAATAAATGCGGAGATTGTAACCCGGTGAGATTTTTGTGCCATTCATTGTTTTTGATAAACTTAAAGCAATCGGAGTTAGAATAACTCCAACTTTCCTTCAGCACTTAATTCGTCAACGATCTCAAAATCTTTGTTTTGTTCGATTATTGAAAATGAAAAGTCAAAATATGAATCATACACACTAAATGTCTTAATAAGTTGACTTGAGTCACAAAAGTAACTTAACGGAACTAGAGAAATGAGATTAGGCCATCGTTTTGAAAAACCAAAAATAAAAGCCTAAATTCAGCCTTTTCTACATTATCCCGGTGCAACCCATTTGTGTATAAATAGAAAAATGAGCCTTTCATTGAAAACCCAAAAATCCATTCCCACTTTTTGAGAGTATCAGGAAAAATCAGGGTAAAAGGCCAAAAGAAGAAAGTTTTCTACAATAATGTGTAAAAAGAAAAGAAAAAAAAAGGGACGATCGAAAGAATGCGAATATGAAACAAAAAAGAGAAAAAGGAGTATGTGAATCGAAAAAGAAAAGAAATGATGGTTGAAAAAAGTTCCTGAAATTCAAAATACGAATAACCTTTGTATTCTCAGAAAATTTTAAAAATCCAAAACCTCGTTCTTTCTAACCAAAACCTAGCCTACAGTACAACAAAAGAAAGTCCTAATTGATCTTAAGTGAAATTAATTATAGTGTGGAGAGAATTAATGAGATATATGGTAAGATTCAAGTTTCGAAGTAATCGATTCTCCATTCATAAGATCATATTCATCCATTATAAAATGTATGTCTTTCATGATATATATATGACGATCGTTCATTGAATTTACTCTTTTATTCACATATAACAAGAGAAACTAACTAATTCCGGGTGTTCATTTTTTTTAGTGCATCCCGTGAGAATTTGAATCAAAACAAACTTTTTTGTAAGAAACTTAACAATCAAATCTTTTTAATTGGATGGTTATATTGGCTATGCACACACGCACAATAAGTTGAGATCGAAAAGTGAATTTTTACTATATTTATGAAGTTTTCATTGAAGCCTTGTTTATACTACATTTATGTCTTTTGTAAATAGAGTCAAGTTTTGAATTTTGTGAGTATATTCAATGCAAACCCTCACGATATAAAACTCGTCCAATTGGGTAACCTAGAGGTATAACGGCTTATTGTACATATTAAGTGCAACCGTTATTCCTACGAAAGTGAGATACATTTTAATTTTTGCTCGAGGACTAGCAAAGTTTAGGTTTCGGGATATTTGATGAGTGCATTATTTTGTATTATTTATACCCACCTTGCATCATAAATAAAATAATTTTAGAGTCATTTTTATTATTTGAAAGAAAAATACAAATTTCAGAATAAATGGGTTTAATAGTGAAATTTTGAGAACTTCGCGCTCACATATTACATTCATTGCTAATCTCTTATGCAAGGTCATTTTCGAGTATTAACGGGTCTAAAAAGAAAGCGGTGAAGTATGAATGCAAATTGAGCATGAAAAGGTCACTTACACACCTTGAGGGGCAATATGGTAAATTCAGATGACTTAATTCGGGTTCGGACCAAGCACAGAAATCGAAGGCCTTGAATCAAGAGGCGTCTGGGTTCAAACGGCGTGTCAACCGGAGTTTAAACTAAGAAATTATGGCCATGTAAAGATTGAAACCGAAAGAAAATCAAAAGTCATGACCGAAGTCAAAATCATTCTCCTAATCCAAACCAACCCTTAAACCGAGCCCAACCCATACCTACACCTTGTGTGTGCATGTTTAGTTTGTATTTGTATATTTTTAGATTTTTATTTGAGTCATGAACATATTTTTTGCGATGTTTTATTTGTGTGCATATCATATTTATTTTATTTCTAATTTTTTTAGAGTCTTTATTGTCACTTTGACTGTCTAATTATTTTATGTAAATATTATTTAGATTGTGTAATTTTATATGCCATAGTGCTATTTTAGTATTAGTCATTTTATTTGACCCATTGTACATTTTTTAAGGTCACTATATGTTATTGTTTCTTGATTTATTCCTTTAGTTTAATTAATTTATTTTTATTTATTTATTTATTTACTTTTAGTCTCTTATTATTTTATAGGTTAAATTTATTTATTTTTATTTCTATTATTTTTTGAAATTTTTAATTGAGTTGTAAATAATTTGGTTAAGTTTTATTAGGTGTACAATTAAACACACACGCGCGCGCTATCTCCATACACCTTACTTACACACAATCCTACACCCACTCGCACCCTAATACACTACAAACTCCCACACACAAACTCTCTCAACCCCCATCTTCCACATCCCACGTTCTCTTTCCTCATACCTTCATTAACAATAAACCTAAAAATCCACTTACCCATTAACTATCCAACACCATTTTCTCATAGCTTCATCAACCTTCAGTCCCAATTTCGGCCAGACCCACTTGTTACCCACCACTCCCACTACTACCACAACTTCTACTACTCCAACCAAGACCCCCCCCCCTTCTATATAACTTTTGTTCTCTTTCGGCATGGGGGTACTCACCACGAGAGATATGGAATAAACACACTTTGAGAGATAAAATCTGTATTGCTAGTATTTTTTAGACAAACTTAGAAGGAGCATATTGTGTATTATAACTCACGTTTTGGACGCAATTTTCTTAAGTTGACATTTATTAATGAAAATTATTATTTCATCTTGCAATATTTGTGTGTCAAATATGACGTGTGAGTAGTTTAATTACTAATACTTAAGTGATGTTTATCATGACTAATTAAATTACACATGTTAATTTAATTCCATACATATTCCGACGTGTTTTAATTTGAAAAAAAAAAATCGGTATTCGGTTAAAATTACATGAGAGTGTAATTTAAACCTCAAGAATTAATTATAAAATCATGCTTTAAAATTTTAAAGTTGTCATTTTTTATGGGCTATGCTTGCACTTATATGTTTTGATACCTCGTGCTTAAATACACATTAAAAATTCTGAACGTG
Organism: Sambucus nigra; assembly: GCA_949130495.1. NCBI lineage: Eukaryota > Viridiplantae > Streptophyta > Magnoliopsida > Dipsacales > Adoxaceae > Sambucus > Sambucus nigra. The sequence continues at coordinate 355,978,495 of OX422207.1, read as the reverse complement.
ATATTTTCAAGGGAATAGAGGTTTATAGTGTCTAATTCAAAGAGACGTTAAAATATTTTGAAGGCATGTAATGTTTCATTCTCCGAAATGTATGCGGAGAGAGTGGGTATATTTTGTGTTATAAATTTGGAATTACAAAATTAAATTTATGTGTAAATTTAATTAAAATTGACAAACGAAACCAACATCCTAGTTTCTTCAACATTTAAGTTCATCTCTTATACTTTTGCACTTATTCTGCTTTTATTTTTAAACTCAATCACATTTATACACTCGTATGTCTAGTTGGACAATTAATATTTTATGAAAATTGACAAAATCACTGTGGGTTCAACCCGTACTTACACCAGCTATATTTCAATAGCCTGTGCACTTCCGATAATTTTAACATTGAAAATTTAACAACACCAACCTCCCAAGAATCAATACCAATTGACATACTCAAGTATATAAATGATTTATAACATAAAAACAAATAAAAATCATCATGGAGTTTCGATGAATCATGTTAATCCTATTTTAAATTAAGAAAATATGCGTTATGTAATTCTTTCTCAAGAACACATATAAAGCCCAAATTTCCCCATCAATTAAACCCAAAATTTAGTGGTGTCAATTTTATTTCATCAAAGGAATAATCCTAAATGATTTCCATTTCAAGAATTACCTCAAAATCATAAAAATTTTATCTTTGATTCATAGTTTTCATAGAAGTTTATTTCTCCTAATTTAACATAGATATTATACTCACTAATTGGAACAAGAATTACACTTGCATTAATTTGTAGGTATGATCCTTTGGATAAGATATGTGTAGGGTGTCCCCTCCTCTTTTCCGGTTAATTTTCCGGTGGTGGTGCAATTTGGTTGTCCGTTGGTTTGCACTCAAAACTGCTTCCTCTTCTTGGAAAAACCTCTCACTCTCCTCAAAGACCTTTTCTTTGTTTTTGGGTGAATGAACCTAAGTTCTCTAATCTCTCCACATATATAATAAAACCCAATTTTCGTAGTTACTATTCATCTCCCAAATAAAATGACCAAAATACCCCTCTGGGGTGTCCTTTGGATTCCCAATTGTCCCGAGACCTAAATAAAAACCCCAGGTAAACTTTTCTACCTATTTCGACCCTTCCGGACTTAACAGTACACTCGAAATGACCATTCTAATGACATAAAAATAATTTATTTTTCATTCCATTTAAATATAGTCCCGACATGACACACGCGCGTCTCGACTTAACTACCATAATTGTCGTATTCATAACTCGCGCTAATTTATAAAATCTTAATCATATGTAAAGTCATAATCATATATATTACTTTTAATCAATAAGTAATATTAACATAAATCACATATTACTTTGTTCTCAAGTAATACTTAAATCCGGATGAATTTTCAATTATCCCACAATTAAGTCTAATTAATCCCATTTTAAAACTCATTAAAAATACGGGGTGTTACATACTTCCCCCTTACAACGTAGTTTTATCCCAAAATTTGAAAAAAGTATACCAGATACGAACAACTCTATCTATACCTTGCACATCGCATCCTCGCGCTTACAAGTAAACTATTTCATACCGCCCATACAGTACGCTATCAAATACCCTTAATAATGGACACCTCACATATGTTCATTTTAAACTCCAGGTTACTCTGTCACGTAGGTTCTTGCCCAAGCCTTACTGTTTAAGTTTCACTACTTAAACTTTATTTTAGATATTCACTATTTAGCCTTAAACTATTCGCACCTTAGTAAATTAATCATTCTTTAGATACATACGATCTCGTCTCGTGACGATCTCACACAAGTAGGTTATTTGTGCAATACATATTTTACATGAACTATATCCTATGTATCAACTCATCTCTAATCTTCACAATAGTACTTGGTCCCCCACCTTTAACTAACAAGATGGAGACCAACAAGGCTTACCGTGCCATACCTCAACTGGCATCACGCCCAAAGTGAACTTATATGAGTTATTCTACACAAACTCCACTAGTGGAAGGGACTGCTCTCGTCCCCCCTAAGATCCAAGGGTACACATATAATTTGTTCTCCAACATCTAACTAGTCTACTTGTTCTGCCCATTTATCTACGAATGATTGGTCGTACTCAATCAACACTGGTACCTTTGGACTAGTGAATACTCTTCCAAAATTCAAAGGTAAAGATCTTGTCCCAATCGAACACGATATCAAGTGGTACCCCATGTAACCTCACTATCTCGGCTATAAAATTTGGCGCATAATGTCCCATAGTACGATCAGTCCTAACTGTTGAATATATGCTAATAAAGTCAATCGATCCACTATCACCCATATAGGATTTTAACCCTTCTAGGAAGTAGTTACCTTCGCTATAAAATTCTTGGAATGTGTTCCCATTCTACTGGTTGAGAAATCTCTACAGGTTTTGGATGGTCCACTCTTTACTAACAGATAGGTGACCGATTGCAAAACAAATTTAGCAATATTTATGGTCATTGCATCCCATAACCACTATAATTTAAAACATGATACATCTATATTCACTAAAATGTACCTCTAACCATGATCCATGTGACTTTTCCTAAGTACATGTCACAAGTCCTTTCCCCGCTCTAAAATCAGTTTCTTGTAAAACGAAAGCCTCTAACAAATCTTACGGAATAAGATTCAACTCTCCTGGCTAAATGTTGTCGAATTCACATGACAATCATAATCCACTGCACGATTCAATCACATAGGGCTCCCGTACACCCTATATCTCGCGCATTATTACACCAATGATATGTTCCACTCTTATATCAATTCTCACTCACTTGGCATGCTGATAGTGTAGGCGTACACTCAACCACCCCACTAGTCATAACTTAATCACTCTTTCAGTGGCATCATTTTTCTATTAATAATGATACCAGGATTAGGCGACTCTGTCGGCCTTAAGTCGTAATAGAATTATCATCTCTCAATTATATTCTTGTATATGTATAATGATCAAAGTACCAAACCCATGTACTATCGACCAAACTTCTATCCAACTCCCGACTTTTTCTAGTTTCATGCGTGGGATGTCTCACAAAGAGAAATCGAAATAAGGACCCCCCGATACACTACAACCTAACATAGTCATCTATCGAGATCCGTAAGGCCCTCGGTCCATAATATGTACCTTCCCACAATCTGTGTATGTTAAAAAATCTACTTATGTCGCTTAGAAATAACATGAAAAATGGATCTCTCACTATCTCAAGTTCTCGGTGCTATATATATATCGAGTTATATCTTGATGCTCAATAAAGATCACAATGTATCCTGAGTCACATCAGTAGATAAATCCCTATGCATCGGGATCATATATAACTAGACAACATACTCACTGAAGTCTACAATACCATGAAATATATATATATATATATATGTATGTGTGTGTGTGTGTGTGTGTGTGCGCGCGTAACCCAATTTCAGGTGGTGCCTCACCAAAGTAATATTACTCACTCAGAATATCCAGCATGATAGTCTTATCATTCAATCTACTATTGTTCAAACATCCGGTAATTAATCACTACACATTACCATAATAAGCTATACTTTGCTAACTCAATGTAGTAGTAAATTGTAACGACAAAATATGTTCTTAATTCCCACCCGTCTCACTCACAAACGAGATCAAAGTCCCATTATCAACTATAGATACGTTTGCAACCCGACTGTTAAAACCAACATACCCACTAAACTCAACTTGCACGTCAATTTTGGGGTTGACAATTCGTATATATTGTGATACACCCATGCCACTTGAATTAATCCTTTATTCATAAGGATGGAACAAAACTTCACCAGTCTCGCCCAATCATAGGGTCCCAGCACTTAGCTTCCAACACGATCCAGGAGCATCTGCAGTCGTTATACATCTTGGATTTCATCCAATAGGTTCCCCCTCCTCGTAAGGGGCAAATTATTTTGTTATGCGGCTTACACGCCTATCACTGAAATGTTGGCCCAAAATCTCTAGGCCTCACTTAAGGCTTTACTAGCCTCCCTTTTACTTCCAGGGCATCGTCGACTCTCGGGTTGTAAATTCCTAGGCTCAATTCTCTTGACCCAATTTCTCTGCTGGAAATCTCACTCCTCCAGTTGTTATGCCTAACTAGCGTGGTTTACAATTCCCAAAGTTATCGGTCTCACTTCTCAACGTGGACACATTCAACACTAGTAGTTTCTCTCCCTAAACATAAGGAAATTTCCCCTATAATTCCCCCGTCACTGGTCTCAATGACTATTTTGGAATGTCCTTATCTCTGATCGAGTAGTCTTAGCTCCACATTTCCATTTACGTTGTTCCTTTGGCTCTATTAGTCCCATGAATCACATGGTCGACCTCGCTAGTTTTGGTTGAATTCATCACTGCTTAGTAATGATTTATATAGGTTCCCTGCTAGGTATACCATCCAGTAATGTTTCACTATAACTATTGAATTCAATCTTGCCTTTCGGATAGTTTTTCCCAACCCTCTTGGCTCCATTTCTTCTGAGGGCCTTAACAAATTTCTTGGGGACATCAACCCTAGTCGTCTTCATCAGATTTCCCATTTGCACTTGAATATTTAACTCACGAGTTCTTCCACACAATGAACTCTTCTTATCTTCGATGTACCCCATTCTTCGTTGGGTAAGGAATTCATTTAGCAAGTTGATTTCTCTCTCGCATTGGGCTTTATTTCTTGCCCATATGAAATAAGTTTCAAAATTTTATTCATATCCCTATTGAACATCAAATGGACGATTTCATATTCTAACCATACTATAATGTCACATTTTTATCTTCATACAGGCTTCTTTATATGTGATGTCTAACTCTCATTACTTCCCATGAGCAAAAATTTTGCCCAAAATTTTCAAGCCCTGGGTGTTAGTACACTCCACCCTACATAATTGCATTTGGATTTCTTCCTTCACAAAAGTCCTTCCGACTCCCTCACTTTTTACTGACAGTTGGATAGGTTTCGAACGGCATAAACTTCATCCATGACGGAGCTTTGGAAACTACCGTTCCCGAACGTCTTCCTTATTGTCCTCAGCCTGAACAATAATTTTGGTGGGTTCTATCTCAAATACCATTCCCTAAACACTCTATATCTTTGGCTCAGTCCTCCTCCTGATGTTCTTCTAATGAGCCTAGCTAGTCATCGATGCTCGACTAAGCTCGTATAAGAATTTATTCACTTATAATTCATGGAAGGAGCATGTAAGTAATAATATGTAGAGGAATACAACGTCCTAATAATAGGGATCTATATCAAAGGACGCTACGCTGAAATGTATAAAGTTGTACAGATCCTAAGGACACTAGAATCTGATGCTCTGATACCATCTGTGACACCCCGCCTAATAAAATATTGGGTGATCAGTTGTTTATTAAATTAAATCAGAATATCCAGTTGGTTCATTCTCAGCATCACTGTTGAAAAACAATTTCTTTATTAATTCACCTAATAAATAATTAAGCTAGTGTCAAAACTTTACCATTTTTAATTTAATTAAAATCATTCCATAATACAGAATAATAATTTAGTAACATCACATCACTACTGAACTAAAAGTCAGAGGAATAAATGTGACTGGAATAAACTCTCTAGTTTAAATATATTATTACCAACAAACCAAAACTAATATCCACGGTACTGACATAACTAATTACAACCTCTAGAATCTGGGGCGACATGCCCTAAATGAATGTAAATACTACAGATGTATGAATTAATAGACTGTAAGTATCTAAACAAAGTTTGCATCTCCATTAGCAGCTATAACCCATCGAGACATCCATATTCTCTGCTGGCATCCCTAATACTAGACACCGGATGTGCAAGATACAATAGAGAAGAGAATATGCAAGGAAATGGGCCAGAGCTTGATTGTAAAAGATTTTGAAAACAACAAGTGAATTAACGCTACAATTATGTATTATTATATACATGCTAAATTCTCATTTTCTCTCTCGAGCTTCTCACATCTCATCTAGTATACACGCTTAACGTATCTCCGAATTATTCTAGTTACTATTCCCACTTTCACTAGATTATATCATTGTGTCAACTATCCATATCCCTTATCATCCCCACGTTTTTTCTTCGCAATACATGTAATAAAATAAATATATATTAGTCCAATTCTCGGTAAAATTAAGTGTTCTCAAACGTAATTAATTTCAGATTTCACTATCTTTCATGTCTACTTAAATCACAGACTAGATAATATCACAAGTATATATATATATATATATATATATATATATATATATATATATATATATATATATATTCACTCTATTATATATATACAATACTACACCCGGAGACACAGCTACGGTGCATGCATACTGTGCTATCTAGTCCCATTACATCTCGTCACTATATAAAGGACTGTTGGCTCGGTATATCCCTCGAACCACAAATATTAAAACACAAGTATTGCAGGAGAACATAGTCCTAAACCATTACGCTACTCTCCCAAATGACCGTTCAATACCATTGTTTCCACTAATGGCAATCCAACCTAAGTCATATGTTCTGAGGCAACAAGTCAAAAATCCCCCATAAGGATCATCAGGCTATGACTTCCCTCAATGCGCAAGCCTCCTGTCGATAGAAAGAAGGATAGGTATGTCATACACATAAATCATCAAGAAATAGGTATATACTTAACCTATATAATAGTAGGTACACACTCGACCTATGTCTCATATTAGGAATTTATCCTACCCCAAGTACCCATTGTATTTCTCGAATACTACCCGTACTTGACAATTATGATTTAATCTCATTATCGTATTTTATTATGTATTTATCACTCACATAATTCTATTCTTAATTCAATATATAATTTGGCAACATTAACCCAAGTCTCTCAGTCCTTGTTAATGTACCAAAAAATTTAAGAACCTACTGTGGGCCAAAATACAGATTTCCAAACTTTTCAGGGCTAAAATAGGATTTCTCAAAGCTTGTTAGAAGTCCCAGAATTATCGATCGAATGACATCATGTCTCGTTCGAACAACTTCAGACGACTTCTCGGTTTGTTCGACGTTTCAGCAGTTCATCCCCAACCTTAGTTTTATGCGTTTTTCTCCATTTTCTTACACCCAAACTGACATGGAATATATTCTAAAGAATCCCAATTATCTCAGCATCATTTATACATGTTTATGGGTGATTATAACACATAGAAAGCATCTGATTCCTTACTTTCAAGAAGGGTTTTTATGTAAACCAATATAATCTTTGAAATCCTCTAATTTTATATTCACCATTTATGTTCTTCATAAAACCCAGAAACAGTATGCAAATCCCAACGTCAAATGATCCCAACCTCCCAAGAATCAATCCCAATTGATATACCCATGTATATACATGATTTATAACATCAAAACATATCAAAATCATCATGGAGTTTCGATGAATAATGCAAATCTTATTTTAAATTCAGAAAATCTGCATTATATAATTCTTTCTCAAGAACACATATAAACACCAAATTTCCTCATCAATTAAACCCAAAATTTCGTGGTGTTAATTCGAATTTCATCAGAGTAATAATCATAAATGATTTCCGTTTCAAGAATTACATCAAAATCATTAAATTTTCATCTTTGATTCATAGTTTTCATTGATACTTATCTCTCCTAATTTAACATGGATATTATCCTCACTAATCGGAACAAGAATTGCACTTGCCATAATTTGTAGGTGTGATCCTTTGGAGAAGATATGTGTAGGATGTCCCCTCCTCTTTTTTTATCCCCTTAGTTTTCTCTCAAAACCTCTTCCTCTCCTTAGAAAAACCTCTCACTCTCCTCAAAGACTTTTCCTTTGTTTTTGGGTGAATGAACCTATGTTCTCTAATATCTTCACATATATAATAAAACCCAATTTTCGTAGTTACTATTCACCGCCCAATTAAAATGACCAAAATACCCCTCTGGGGTGTCCTTTTGGTTCCCAATTGACCCAAGACCTAAATCAAACCCCGAAGTAAACTTTTCTGCCTATTTCGACCCTTTCGGACTCAACGGTGCACTCAAAATGACTGTTGAATTAACTTAAAAATAATTTACTTTTCCTTCCATTTAAATATAGTCCCAACACGACTCACACGCGCATCCCGACTTAATTACCGTAATTTCCGTATTCAAATCTTGCGATAATTTTTAAAATCATAATCATTTGTAAAGTCATAATCATATATATTACTTTTAATCACTACGTAATATTCAACATAAATTACATATTACTTTATTCTCAAGTAATATTCAAATCCGGATTAATTTTCAATTATCCCACAATTAAGTCTAATTAATCCCATTTTAAAGTCATTAAAAATATGGGGTGTCACAATTTCTCTATTACCTTTAATTTTGAGCTTCATCTACGTTGCTTTTCAGTGCCTTTAATTATTGGTAACCTTTATTAATACCGAATATCCTGATAAAAAATACATAAGTAATTAAACCATCTTCGCAAGATATTATATAACAAAATCTAGTATTTAGTATCAGTTTCAAATGTCCATATCTAGTTTCATTGCCATAATTAACCAAGTAAACAACAACAATTACACTACATTGTGGGCACTAAAGGATGGTAAAGGGTAGAAATTGTCTGGTAATCTCTATTTGTCTTTTAAACTGACAAAGAAATGTAGCGGCAATTTAAATAGTATAAAAAACTTATCATTCCATGTAAACTAAAGTAGACAAGTAGTTGTCGAACTTTGTATAGAGCAACCGGTGATGATAGTCATGAAAATCAATACTGGTAAATTAGTGTACAAACTTCAGGTATGATAGAAAATACGGACAACCAGAATTTATAAAAGACTAAACTTATTTCATCTCATTAAGTGTTATGAACTACTAAGCGTCAAACACACCAACTCAATGACCTGTTTTATTGATACCAAATACTATCATTCTTATTTCAAATAATGAACACTCATAGTAAATGAATATAAATACCTAGGAATTTATGGGCCTTTTGACATCGGTCTCAGCGACAATCTAGTTCCCTCCCTTACAAAGAAAAAAATGAACTATCATCAATCCTTAGATGGTCCTTTTTGTAAAAAGTCAAAAGGCGTGCATTGGATGTTTTTTAAAGTATAATTCAACTTCACTTAGTATAAAAGGATTTAGTTTTAAAATATTTAGAATTTTACAAAAGAGACCCGGGGCAAATTTTTTAATCATCTCCTTATAACTTTCAATAAAACATTCATATTGCGAACTTTGATAAGTACAGTCTATAGCATCTTCATGACCCTTCTATTGCCAAGATAAAATCAAATACATAACAAAATTAAATTATGAATAAAGAGAAAATCTGTATCAGTCTATCACAAGGATAACCCCAGACGTTACATAGTTTTAGACAGTAATAATACGTAAATCAATTACCGCATTATGATTTTCATGCATATAATAGCACCAACGAATAAGCCCGATTAGTCACCACAAAATTTAACCTTTCCCACATTACTTATCTTTCTTCTTAAATCTTCTAATATTACCATGTCCCTTTGATTCCTAAATAGAAAAAAAATAGTCATCACGATGCATCACCACAAACATCTCCTCTTCTCCTCGTGACCAGTGTGATCGTTCTCTATATCAAACATGTATTACACTTTCCTTGGGATATATTCACATATTTATAATTGAATATTTATACATAGAATTAATTATAAATAATTTTCTAAATGAAATATCTGAGTTTAGAAATGGAACCTCAATGAATCGATCAGTTGTAATAAAAAAATAACAAGAGGAGATTATATAGAATGGAAATCATACTCAATTACCTCAAATTAAACACATGATAAAATGTAGGTTTCAAAATAGAGCCAAAGAACACTTATCACATATCTATTATGCAATGTAAGCAAAGAAATTAGAATTCTCTGTTGTGAATTTTACCAAACAAGTGGCGCGCAACCTAAAACAGCTGAAAATAGATAAATAAAAGAACGATTTATTGAAATTCAACATTCATATATAATTTTACCGAAACATTAATAGGAAAAAATAACAACCAAAATGTAGTAAATATAATAAGAAAACTTATTTATTCTTGTGAACATAAAGCCTAAATCCTCATCACTCCAATTACAAATCTCATTAGCCATTATTGAGGAATGGAATCCACCAGTGGCAATAATTATCGGATGCACTCCCATTTTAACATGAATGCATATTACTGTCACAGACATGAATAGATTAAATCAAATCATAAATTGAATCATAAGTATCAAAGTTTAAGTAATAAAATACCTAGAAATATGATTATTACTATCACAAACATGAAGGTGTATGCCCATAATTTCACAGTATAAGAAATCAAAGCAATATTTTAGCCTCAGAAGCAAAAACCAATTTTATTGGTTTCAAACTTTATGATATGTATACGTTAAATAAATCAAAATACCAAAGTGAGATGATAATTACCTCTGAAGGATGAAGAACACAGTACACTCTTAGGGTTCTCACTATCCATATATGAAATTATTTGGCAATCTATGAGAGAGAAAGAAATTATTTGAATCATACAATTCGTTAGTATGCTCTCATCTTCGGTCATTGATGGCATTTCCACCATTTGGTCTTGGGAGGGAGATGAAGATCTGGTGTAATGAGAGGGAGAGAGAGAGAGAGAGAGAGTTGGGTTTCACGGAGAGTGAGCAGGAGAATGAGAGCGGGTGAAAAGTTAACTAGCTCCAAATAAAAATTGAATGACTATTGATGGTACTAGAAATGGCATTAGCAAATCAATATAAATATGTAAGCTCTATCCAGTATAACAATGGATTATAAACAGATATGTAAATGTAGAAGGAGATGAGTCCACAAGGAGATAAGACACTATATAAATGGTTCAGTCTATTTAGGCTTACTCCATTATGTGTGTGTGAGTGAATTCCACTAAGAAAAGGGATTTTATGGCCTTTGGATATAGATCACTCAGATTTCTCTCTCTATGTTGCAATTTTAGCAGGGTTCCAGTAGGTTTTTGAATTATAGTCCTCCTCAAGGTAGAAGAAGTTTAATATTTATATGGTTGGGGTGGTGCAATGTGCACCTCAAGAAAGTAATAGGCATGTACAATATGGGCTAGTCAATGTATTGTGGCCACTGCCATCAATGCATGCCACTACAAGTAAAAACAGAATTCGTGACATCTTTTGGCAACATCAGTGTTTTTGTGTCACCAAAAAGTATACTGTTGGCGACAAATGTAGCTTTTGTGTCACAAAAAGTTGTTATTTTAATGGGGTCCCTACTAACATTTCCCCCCAAATGTCATTTACATTCAGAGACATCTGGTTTCTATCACGGATTCAGTCCCCTACTTTCGGCGACACGTGTTGTATGTTGCAAAATATCACTCACGTTTCGCAACATAAGTACCATGTCACGAAATGGTATGCACTTTCAGCTTCATCATATGCATATCGCGATATGTTTATAAAATTTAAAAAAATTCACTATTTTTCTCCCTCTTTTTTTAGCAAAAATCTTATTTCCCCCCTCAAAATCCTCCTAAAACTCCCGGTTAAAAAAAACCCAAAAAACACCCAAAAATATTTTCTCTCTCCTCTCCCTCAATTTGTTCTCTCTTCTCTCTCCCCCGATCTCTTCTCTCCACCTCAAAACTTCGACCGGCATAAACCTGACCACGCATGAATCCCTAATCGTCCATCTCCAGTACAAACTTTGACAGGCATAAACCAACAGAACCCGACCCCCTTATACCTCCGACCTCGCCTGAACCCGATGCCCCTCCGGTGAACCTATGGTGTGAAACCCCGAGCCTGTACCTCAAAGATATTTCAGTGACATCCTACCTTCTATCCTCTAAACCCATAAACAAGCTCTGGCGATATCCTCACCTGCCAAGGCCACAAACTAAAACCCAAAACCTCCTTACCCGCTTAACCATCTAATCCGACAAGATTTCAATTAAGAAATGTTTGATTTTATTTTTAAAAAAAATTAATTCTAGTTTTTATTTGATTTTATTTTTGGTTAACATTTACCGCACAAACAAAACGAAATCAAAAGATTTGAGTTCCACAAGTATCTTCATGAAGGTTTTAATTCCACGGTGCCGAACCAAGCTCTCGAATCAAGGTATTTGAGGTATTATGTAGTTGAACCGATTGTTATGCTGAACTTACTTTTCTAATTAGTTTGATGATGGTAACCCCCCCCCCCCCCCCCTTTTTTTTTTCTTCTCTCGCAAATTTTGTGATATTTGTTTCAATTAATGTCATAAAATAAGCAGTATATTTTTTTATCAGAAAATCATACTGTTTGTTGAAAATTGAGTGTGTAACGTTACCACAACCTTCGGGTATTGGTTTGTTTAGTACAACCTTAAGTAACCTCGGTTTGGAGTAGTATACACAACATAAGTATAACCTTATGTAAACTTTGTTTTTTTTTAAACCAAGACATACTTGTTCTCATTAGCCTTACAATAATTAATTACAACTCTTGACATTTAAAAACAATATGTACATTTTGTTTGTGTTAATATGTTTTTTGAAATTAGTTTGTTTAAATATGGCAGTCTTAAAATTTTTGTTGGGGTTTTATATTAAAATAATCTGGATTTTTATCTGCTCAATCTGAGATTTTATTTTTTGCTCACTGGTTCAACTTATATTTTTATTGGTATTTAAACTCAGATTTTTAGTGTGAAGACATTATCTACTCAATCTGAGATTTTATATTCTGGTTATTAGTTGAACTGAGAATTTTCATATTTGTGTTATGCGCATATTTGTGAAATCACAAATCATTTAATATAAAAATAAGGGGAAAGTACAAAAATCCCATATACTGTGCTTTTTTTAGAAGAAACCCTCTAAATTATTTTAACGTAAGCCCCTCCCCCCCCCCCCCCCCCCCCCCCAACACACTCGTATCCTGGATTTTTGTTGGAGTTTCATTTCAGTTTTGAATTGTTAGATAGATCTAAATGTTTAGTGTTTATTTTATTTCAAATTTTTGTGCTATTTGTTTCAATAAAAATCATAAAATAATGTTTTTTTTATTATAACTATTTAATTATTCTAAATTAGTGATCCGTTGAAAATCAGTTTTTTTGTTTAAAATTGGGTGTGTAATGTTATCACAACTATTGAGCATTGGTTTGTTTAGTACAAGCTTAGGTAACCTTTGGTTGACATAGTATACATAGTATAATCTTAGGTAAGCCTTATTTTTAAAAATAACATCAAGACATACTTGTTCTCATTAGCATTAAAATAATAAATTACAATTCTTGACATTTAAGAACATTACGTGGGTTTAGTTTGTATAAATATGTTAGTTGCAATTAGTTTGTTTAAATATGCTATTTGGAATAAGTGTAATCTTCTATTTAAATGGTATCTCGTGAGAGACTTTTTAATCATTGTTGTTGGGATAAAGCATCGCATTATTGAATAGTATTTTAAAGGTGCATATACAAAATAGTCCCTTAAACATTTTTTAATACATGTTTAGTCCAAGTCTTTTTATTTTGTTCCAAAATGTCCTTCGCCACATAAAAACACTCAATGTTTGTCGCTAGCATGGACCTTTAAAAATAAGAGAATATTAGTTAAATGGGTGTTTGAGGTACTTTTTGGAACAAAATAAAAGGGCTTGGACTAAATGTGTATTAAAAAATGTTTGAACAACTTTTGGTAAATTAATTTATTAATTATTGGTACAACAAATATGATGGAAAAGAATTGTATGACACTTAGGCAAATATTAGGTAAGAAATATTGTGATGGCATGAGCGCTTTTATTGAATTTGAAATGGCCAAAACAAGAAATAATGGTACTATCCGGTGTCCGTGTAATGAATGTATGAATCGATGTTGGCATAGTGGTGAAGTGGTAAACTGTAACAACCCTCGACTTTTGGAGACTGAGAAATTAAATTTTGGGAAAATAAAAATTTAATTAAATTGGAGAATTTTAAATTTGGGAATTTAAGTCCAAAAATAGAGGACGTTTTAAAGTATTCCGGATGATGATTTTGAGTGTGACATCGATCCCAGAAGGGTCGAGATAGTCAAAATGACTGTCATTGGGTTTTATTTCGGCTCCGGAATATTTTTATGTCAGTTTGACTCGAATTAGAGTAAACGAGTCATTTAAAGTGTGTATTCACATTTAAAATTGGGATTTTGTTTTAAAGGATTTGGAGGCTTACGGATGAAGCCTTATCATTTGAGAAAAGAGAGAGAGAGAAAAAGAAAAGGGAAAGAAGAAGAAAGGAAGAGAGAGAGGAAGAAAGCTTGGGGATTTCCGGCCCAACCGCGTCATCAAGGACGATCCAACCTCTAGAAATCTGAGGCAAGTGTTTAATCTTGCTAAATAGCTATTTGTGTATTTCATTTCATAATTTGTGGGTTAAAGAAATGGATTTTTGGGTATTAATATCAAAACCTAGATTTTTGGGTTAAATCTTGAAATCAATGTTTAAATATGGATTTAATGGAATAGAAATGGTTGGGATCAACTTTAGGGTGATATATGGGCTTAAAATCATGGTTTGATGAAGGTTTGGGGGTTAGAATGGAAAATTTAGGGTTTAGAATTCTTGGGTTTTGATGAAGAAGAAGACCCCTTTCAAAATTTGCAGGCCCGAATCGATTCGCCCCCTTAAGCGAATCGATTCGGTTTAGTGATATTGGCAGGTCTGCATTGACCGAATCGATTCGGACCCAAGCCGAATCGATTCGGCATATTGCAGAAGCCCATGTCTTTGGACCCAAATCGATTCGCCTTGGAGGCCGAATCGATTCGCTAGGCCGAATCGATTCGGAATAGGGCCGAATCGATTCGGAAACAGGGCATTTTGATGTGTTTTCTCCATAGTGATTCCAAACCCCTTTTTGGTTAGGTTTATTGATTTGGGGGCTTTCTCTTATGATGTAAAAGACATGTTCTTGGAGTCATATAAGGAGTTTCTCACATATTAGGAATTGGGGACTCCTTAGGGTAATTTGGTGAGAAATGTATCCATGTATATATTGTAGTTTCATAGGGGAGACTACGGGGAAACCTCATTGAGGTTGGGAATAACAATTATAGAAAGATATAAAATAAATATGACGGGAGGTTGAGACTTTTAGAGAGTAAGGGGTCTCATATCCTTAGAAACGTTTAAATTAAGGAACAATAGGTAACCCGATAGGGGTAATGGTTCATGAAATTAATTGAACCGTAGGTAAAATTGGGAACGGCTTGGGATCGTACTATCAACTAGAACAGACGTTAGTATAATTCTAGTTAGGATAGTTTACACGTGATTGTGGGGGCATGACCATTGAGATTTTAGACTATTAAGTCATGAGTGAGCCTATGGTAAAATGGTACTAAAGGAAACTATGTATTTTTTATTATGGATGAATCGTGTAGCGATGGATTCCTACACAAACTCTTGGGCGATAACCCTAATGTGGAATATATATATATATATATATATATATATATATATATATATACACATATGGTTTTGGGAGACTATTCATCATAGGAAAATGATTGAATATGTTGCAAGTGAGGGATTGTATTCACATATCGAGGTGAATTTAATAGAAATTATGGGGACGCCTTGTATATTGAGGATTATGTATACTTATAGTTGGGTATATATATATATATATATATATATCTTATACATATGAACGAGAATTAGTTTATATATATATCGATACAAGGATATGTGAATATATCTATATATATCTCTGTAGATATGAATATATGGATATATTTATATTATGAATATACATGGTATGGATATTTAAACCTTATATGATGGTTTAATATTTGATCATATGATTGGATCATATGGATGTATATATTGTGCATGTGAATGATATATACTTATTTGGTTAAGCATACCCCGCTCATGCTATCATTGGGAAGTTGCGCGCTTAGAGGGTGAGCATCCTGGCTAGAAAAGCAGGGTGTGGATATTCCCCAGGTCATAGTCGTCCCGTGTGTTATTATATGATATATATATTTATTTTTGGGATGAGACGTAGTGGGTATGTTTCGTCTCATTGCCGGTTTGGAGCTATGACCGCTTCCCGAGACGTCGTGTGCGTGAGTTTACCACGAGATGGGTGTCGTTTAGTCCCACCATGGTGGCCCCAGTATTGCTACGTGAGCCGGGCACTGGGAAGATGATAGCATTGATGCAGTTTATCGGCGATATATATAGCCGGTTAAATTATGTGCATGGCCTTGTACATCATATGTAGTATGTACACTTGGCTATTGGATTGATGATGATATATATACGGTTAGAAATAAATACCTATATATATATATATTTATATATATATCCTATAGATGAAAGGATATGGACTTTTATGAAGTACATCTTAGATGATTATGGTGTACTAGATTGATGGGGGTTGATGTATCGCACATAAGGTATTATTCGGTTACATCATCCCAAGGATATTATTGGAGGTTCTTTTATTTTATTTTATTTGATTTCTTTTTTTCTTTTCTTCTTTCTTTCTTTAGTAGTTATAGTTTAGTAGTAATGGTAGTATTATATAGTATGTTAAGGATTATGGATCTCTAGGATCGACATTGCCCAGGAGTAGTGTAACGAGGGGGTTCCTTGTTTGGATTTCGCTTTGCGAGACGCCTCACGCACGAAACGCAGTGCTATGTCGAGAGTTGAGAGAAGTAATTCTATTTGTGGCATCTCGGATCTCTGGTCTTGACCTTGTCAGGAGTAGTGTAACGGGGCGGTTCCTTGTTTGTATTTCGCTTTGCGAGACTCCCCACGCATGAAACGTAGTACAAGTTTGAGATTAGAGAGAGGTTTTGCCAATATTCCATGTGCATGATATTAAGAATATAAATTCTTTTATTTTAGCCTATAAATATGTATATATATATATAGATATATGTATTTATATATAGGGGTAACGTATTAAGACTTATAATTCTTTAATTATAAATCGAAATTCATTATGCCTATTATGGCATAATTGTTGTTATCATAATCTAGTGGGTTTAGATAAGGGTGGATCCTTGGTTTATGATGGGATAGTAGCTCTCATGGGTATAGGCTAGGCCTATGATAAGTTAGGTTGTCCTAATAACAATACGGGGTAATTTAACTAAAACTTGAGGACGCGAATAGGTGCGCGCCTTTAGATGAGAGGTGAGTTGGGGTTCCACGAGAGAGCGGTCTCATTTTTTTTTATGAGATAAGTGCACCGGTATTTATTATGCACGGTTAACACACTTGCTAAATATTTTTTCACATTCGGGGCTCTGACCCGTTTACTTTTCTCTCCTCCTTGTATATACTATTACCACAGGTATCCTACCGCATGGATGCTGGATGACTTTCTATCCAGAGTCTTGGGAGCCGTGACAGGGCGGACTGTTGCGGGATGTTTCGTGTAGCCGCTTCCTATTCCTTTAAAATTCTAGGTAGGATTCATGTTGTATATCGGGTTTGTACCCAGGGGATAATTTTATACATGTTTATATTTATTCCATTTCAGTTATTGTATTGGCTGTGACCCGACAGCTTATTCGGGTCTACTTTTTGTGGTACATTCGGTTGTATTTATTTGGTTCATTTTATTTCTGGCATTTCATTTGTATAGTTCTTTCCTGCATCTCTCTTATTCATTAATAATTTTATAGTGTTGGGTTGTTGTATGTTGCAAGTTTTAATTTAATCTAACATCTCGCTTATTTGATATCGGGTAGTTAGTCCTATATTATATAGTACCGACAGTTGATGTTGAGACTGGACCATCTGGAATTCCTGATTTAATATAGTATAGGGCTGGCCACCCGTTATTATTTTAAGCGGGGTGTTACAGATGGTATCAGAGCATCAGGTTCTAGAGTCCTTAGGATCTGTGCGAGTTTCTGCATTCTTCCGTTAACGTTCTTTACATAAAGCCCTATAATTAGGACTGTTGTGTTCACTGCGTTGTTTTCTTCTGTGAAGTATATTCGCTTGATTGGCGTTCTGATAATAGTTGCTCTTGTTTCGTTTCAGACGTCGCCTAGATTTTTTTTTTCGTCTGGGAAGGGATAGGATTAAAAGTACAATACCAATAGTATATTTTGGGTATGCGTTAATCGAGGGTATTTGTTTTCCCCAGTTTCGGATGAAATATTGAGGAGATTTCTAGAAGTGGTTCGAGGTGATTTATCGGCAGTTGGGTAAGAAAGGAAATTTACTCGAATGGCGAATCTTGGTCTTAGTAAGGAAAGTTCGAGGAGAGGCATATAGTGTAATCTTTGGGAGGTTTAGATTGAGAAATCTGTCAACCTTCGTTAGAAAACCTGGTGTTGGTGACTTTTCCCGACGTGAGGTGTATGGAGTTATCCCAATATTGGGAGTATTGCCTTCTGGGAAGTGGGAGTAAGAAATTTGGAGACTCAGTTTTGTTGTGTAGGACTGAGGGAGTTTTCGTTTGTCGCCATCGTGTTTATCCTTCAAAATGGTTAGGAAGGATTTTGAGGAAGATGTTTCTCTTATGAAGAAATAGGCTTTGGGATAATGATTTTCCCGGAAGGAGTTGAGGACCCTGAGTTGAGATTCTAGGGTGAGGGGAAACCATTAGGTTATGGAATTATAAGGTAGAATACCTTTCTTTGGGTTTGAGTTACATTTTGGGTAATAATTGGGAACATCGCGCGTAAGGCATGATGGGTAGTTAGACGCTACACCGCTAGGGTGTATGGAATTTTCCTAGAGGAGGAAATGATCACGTGTGGCCTTTGTATGGCATCTTTGGAGATGATACATCTTTTCGTAACGAAACAGTAGGGAAGTTTTAGTATCCCAATGAGGGAAGAATTTATTTTTATATAAAAAGTGTTGATGTGATGTAGAGGAATTTCATAACTGAGAGGTTCAGAGTTTGGTAGATTCCGTGGAGCGGATAGTTTAGCTCATAGTTGTGCTAGTTTTGAGAACTAGGTATTGACTAGAGTATTGTATTAGTTGATGCTTTGTGTTTTAAACATAAGGTGTTTGTTTGGCGTGTCGAAAGACGCGGGATTGATTTATATAGTATTGTTGCATAGGCCCTCGGGCAATATCTAAAATATGGAAATCTTTCTTTTTATAAAACCTTAACCCTGGTTCAACTAATCTCAATCCCCGACCTAGCTACACAGTAGTGTATTGGGAGGGTTCCTTGTTTGGATTTCGCTTGCGAGACCTCCCCCGCACGAAGGTGGCTAGCGTCAGGAATTGAGGAGAGTTCAACCAGTGGAAATTTTCAAACTTTTATATATTTAGTATATTGTTATAGATTATATTACCGAGGGTTATCTTACAATTTTGAGGCAAATGGAGCCTGATTAAAATTTTACGAGTGGAAACTCGGGTACGGGGTGTATGGGCGCCCTGGGTAGCTAGTTGATTTTAAAGACCGGTAAGGATCTATATAGTTCGACGTGAGAACTAGAAAGGATCGGCATAGTGATCTTGAGGATTGATGTAAGGACTAGATGATATTGAGGTCCTAGGCATGTTTTAAATTTCGCGAACGAAATTTTTGTAAGGGGGGAAGTATGTAACAACCCTCGACTTTTGGAGACTGAGAAATTAAATTTTGGGAAAATAAAAATTTAATTAAATTGGAGAATTTTAAATTTGGGAATTTAAGTCCAAAAATAGAGGACGTTTTAAAGTATTCCGGATGATGATTTTGAGTGTGCCATCGATCCCAGAAGGGTCGAGATAGTCAAAATGACTGTCATTGGGTTTTATTTCGGCTCCAGAATATTTTTATGTCAGTTTGACTCAAATTAGAGTAAACGAGTCATTTAAAGTGTGTATTAACATTTAAAATTGGGATTTTGTTTTAAAGGATTTAGAGGCTTACGGATGAAGCCTTCTCATTTGAGAAAAGAGAGAGAGAGAAAGAAAAGGGAAAGAAGAAGAAAGGAAGAGAGAGAGGAAGAAAGCTTGGGGATTTCCGGCCCAACCGCGTCATCAAGGACGATCCAACCTCTACAAATCTGAGGCAAGTGTTTAATCTTGATAAATAGCTATTTGTGTATTTCATTTCATAATTTGTGGGTTAAAGAAATGGATTTTTGGGTATTAATATCAAAACCTAGATTTTTGGGTTAAATCTTGAAATCAATGTTTAAATATGGATTTAATGGAATAGAAATGGTTGGGATCAACTTTAGGGTGATATATGGGCTTAAAATCATGGTTTGATGAAGGTTTGGGGGTTAGAATGGAAAATTTAGGGTTTAGAATTCGTGGGTTTTGATGAAGAAGAAGACCCCTTTCAAAATTTGCAGGCCCGAATCGATTCGCCCCCTTAAGAGAATCGATTCGGTTTAGTGATATTGGCAGGTCTGCATTGATCGAATCGATTCGGACCCAAGCCGAATCGATTCGGCATATTGCAGAAGCCCATGTCTTTGGACCCAAATCGATTCACCTTGGAGGCCGAATCGATTCGCTAGGCCGAATCGATTCGGAATAGGGCCGAATCGATTCGGAAACAGGGCATTTTGATGTGTTTTCTCCATAGTGATTCCAAACCCCTTTTTGGTTAGGTTTATTGATTTGGGGGCTTTCTCTTATGATGTAAAAGACATGTTCTTGGAGTCATATAAGGAGTTTCTCACATATTAGGAATTGGGGACTCCTTAGGGTAATTTGGGGAGAAATGTATCCATGTATATATTGGAGTTTCATAGGGGAGATTACGGGGAAACCTCATTGAGGTTGGGAATAACAATTATAGAAAGATATAAAATAAATATGACAGGAGGTTGAGACTTTTAGAGAGTAAGAGGTCTCATATCCTTAGAAACGTTTAAATTAAGGAACAATAGGTAACCCGATAGGGGTAATGGTTCATGAAATTAATTAAACCATAGGTAAAATTGGGAACGGCTTGGGATCGTACTATCAACTAGAATAGACGTTAGTATAATTCTAGTTAGGATAGTTTACAAGTGATTGTGGGGGAATGACCATTGAGATTTTAGACTATTAAGTCATGAGTGAGCCTATGGTAAAATAGTACTAAAGGAAACTATGTATTTTTTATTATGGATGAATCGTGTAGCGATGGATTCCTACACAAACTCTTGGGCGATAACCCTAATGTGGAATATATATATATATATATATATATATATATATATATATACATATGGTTTTGGGAGACTATTCATCATAGGAAAATGATTGAATATGTTGCAAGTGAGGGATTGTATTCACATATCGAGGTGAATTTAATAGAAATTGTGGCGACGCCTTGTATATTGAGGATTATGTATACTTATAGTTGGGTATATATATATATATATATATATATCTTATACATATGAACGAGAATTAGTTTATATATATATCGATACAAGGATATGTGAATATATGTATATATATCTATATAGATATGAATATATGGATATATTTATGTTATGGATATACATGGTGTGGATATTTAAAGCTTATATGATGGTTTAATATTTGATCATATGATTGGATCATATGGATGTATATATTGTGCATGTGAATGATATATACTTATTTGGTTAAGCATACCCCGCTCATGCTATCATTGGGAAGTTGCGCGCGTAGAGGGTGAGCATCCTGGCTAGAAAAGCAGGGTGTGGATATTCCCCAGGTCATAGTCATCCCGTGTGTTATTATATGATATATATATTTATTTTTGGGATGAGACGTAGTGGGTATGTTTCGTCTCATTGCCGGTTTGGAGCTATGACCGCTTCCCGGGACGTCGTGTGCGTGAGTTTACCACGAGATGGGTGTCGTTTAGTCCCACCATGGTGGCCCCAGTATTGCTACGTGAGCCGGGCACTGGGAAGATGATAGCATTGATGCAGTTTATCGGCGATATATATAGCCGGGTATATTATGTGCATGGCCTTGTACATCATATGTAGTATGTACACTTGGCTATTGGATTGATGATGATATATATACGGTTAGAAATAAATACCTATATATATATATATATATATATATATATATATATATATATATATTTATTTATTTATATATATATCCTATAGATGAAAGGATATGGACTTTTATGAAGTACATCTTAGATGATTATGGTGTACTAGATTGATGGGGGTTGATGTATCGCACATAAGGTATTATTCGGTTACATCATCCCAAGGATATTATTGGAGGTTCTTTTATTTTATTTTATTTGTTTTCCTTTTTTCTTTTCTTCTTTCTTTCTTTAGTAGTTATAGTTTAGTAGTAATGGTAGTATTATATAGTATGTTAAGGATTATGGATCTCTAGGATCGACATTGCCCAGGAGTAGTGTAACGAGAGGGTTCCTTGTTTGGATTTCGCTTTGCGAGACGCCTCACGCACGAAACGCAGTGCTATTTCGAGAGTTGAGAGAAGTAATTCTATTTGTGGCATCTCGGATCTCTGGTCTTGACCTTGTCAGGAGTAATGTAACGGGGAGGTTCCTTGTTTGGATTTCGCTTTGCGAGACTCCCCACGCATGAAACGTAGTACAAGTTTGAGATTAGAGAGAGGTTTTGCCAATATTCCATGTGCATGATATTAAGAATATAAATTCTTTAATTTTAGCCTATAAATATGTATATATATATATATAGATATATGTATTTATATATAGGGGTAACGTATTAAGACTTATAATTCTTTAATTATAAATCGGAATTCATTATGCCTATTATGGCATAATTGTTGTTATCATAATCTAGTGGGTTTAGATAAGGGTGGATCCTTGGTTTATGATGGGATAGTAGCTCTCATGGGTATAGGCTCGGCCTATGATAAGTTAGGTTGTCCTAATAACAATACGGGGTAATTTAACTAAAACTTGAGGACGCGAATAGGTGCGCGCCTTTAGATGAGAGGTGAGTTGGGGTTCCACGAGAGAGCGGTCTCACTTTTTTTTATGAGATAAGTGAACCGGTATTTATTATGCACGGTTAACACACTTGCTAAATATTTTTTCACATTCGGGGCTCTGACCCGTTTACTTTTCTCTCCTCCTTGTATATACATATTACCACAGGTATCCTACCGCATGGATGCCGGATGACTTTCTATCCAGAGTCTTGGGAGCCGTGATAGGGCGGACTGTTGCGGGATGTTTCGTGTAGCCGCTTCCTATTCCTTTAAAATTCTAGGTAGGATTCATGTTGTATATCGGGTTTGTACCCAGGGGATAATTTTATACATGTTTATATTTATTCCATTTCAGTTATTGTATTGGCTGTGACCCGACAGCTTATTCGGGTCTACTTTTTGTGGTACATTCGGTTGTATTTATTTGGTTCATTTTATTTCTGGCATTTCATTTGTATAGTTCTTTCCTGCATCTCTCTTATTCATTAATAATTTTATAGTTTTGGGTTGTTGTATGCTGCAAGTTTTAATTTAATCTAACATCTCGCTTATTTGATAGCGGGTAGTTAGTCCTATATTATATAGTACCGACAGTTGATGTTGAGACTGGACCATCTGGAATTCCTGATTTAATATAGTATAGGGCTGGCCACCCGTTATTATTTTAAGCGGGGTGTTACATAAACAATAATTTGATCCGACACAGGATAATGGAATCTTACAAGAATTGGGTGTACAATGGGGAATCTATTCCCGAGGGTCACACCCATGTATTTGATGATTTAAGTGATAATGAAATGATAGACAATGAAGAAGAGGATGGGGATGAGTTTCCCGACTTAATGGAAGACTATTGTAGAGGGCTTACATGGATCAAGATTGAGGGGGATCAGATATAGGTGAAGCGACTGATGGTGCGCAAAAGGAGGAGGTGAGTAACATTGAAAAACTATTGGTGGCTGCACAATGTGAGGTGTACCCAGGCTACAAAAAGTATACTTGGTGGAAATTTGTGAGTACAATATTTCATTTAAAGGTAAGTGGCAAGTGGAACAACAAGTCATTTGATATGATAATGGGAGTATTATCAAAACTTTTATCGGAACGGAAAGTGGTTCCAAAGTCAATATACGAAGCCAAGAAATTCTTACGCGACTTAGTCTTATGATATGAGACCATCCATGCATGCAAACATGATTGTTAACTTTTTAAGAAAGATAATTCTATTCTAGAACTATGTCCGGTATGTGGGGAGTCGAGATACAGATTTAATGACGGGAATGGTAAAAAATCCCTCATAAGATCCTGCACTACTTCCCTTTAACACTGAAGTTGTGAAGATTGTACATGATGAGGAAGATAATTACTGACATGAGATGGCATAGTGATAAGTGTGTAGTGGATGGGATCATGAGGTATCCGAACAATAGTGAGTCATGGTAGGACTTTGATCAAAATTATCTTGAGTTTCCTCGTGAGCCTCAAAATGTGAGGCTGGGTATGGCCACCGATGGATTCAACCCTTTTGGAAACATGTGTAGCTCCTATATCATGAGGCCAATGATACTTATTCCCCTTAACATGCAATCCTGCAAGTGCATGAAGGATTCCTTCTTCATGATGTCCCTACTTATTCCTCGGCCACAGGCCCTAGGGAAAGATACCGATGTTTACATACAACTGTTGATCGATGAGCTGAATAATTTATGGGAAAATGGTGTATTAACTTATGATGCCTCTCATGAAGAATCTTTTCAAATGCACGCAGTTGTAATGTGGATGATAAATAACTTTCTGGCATATGGTAACTTATTTGGGTGGAGCATAAAAGGTTAGCTTGCATTTCCCCTTGTAATGATGATGCACTATCTCAACATTTGAGGAGTAAGATTAGATACATGGGACATATATATTACATACCAGATAACCACCCTTAGCAAAGGAGTAGGGATTTTAAGGGTAAGTTTGAACATCAAGCTAATCCTTGTAATTAACGATGAAAAAGGTATTTATTCAGTTGGATCGTCTTCTAGATGTCAAGTTTGGAAATTATATAAATAATAAGAAAAGACCTTGTGATCAAACAAAATTGAATTGGCTAAAGAAAAGCATCTTATTTGAGCTCCCGTATTGAAAGAAATTTAAGCTCCGTTAGAACCTTGATGTTATGCACATAGAGAAAAACATATGCGATAATTTGTTTAGAACGATATTGAACATGGATGGGAAGAACAAAGACACTGAAAAGGCACGTCTTTATTTGGCGATTATGGGCACAAGGACATAATTGCATTAAAAAAGCCTTCCCGATGGATCCTTTATCAATCCTATAGAGGCATATGCATTGACCTCGAAGGAGAGAGAGGGTTTTTAAGAATTCCTGAAATCGGCCAAGTATCTAGATGGTTATAATGTTAACATCTCGAGATGTGTGAGAACAAAAGCTGGTAAATTAATTGGCCTTAAAAGACATGATTTCCATGTCCTACTTTAATGAGTTTTTGCCATTGGGATGCGAGGGTGCCTCCCTAAGAATATTTATATTACTCTTTCTGAGTTAGGTAATTTCTTCCCGGATTTGTGCTCTAAGACACTTGTGAACAGTGATATGGAAAAGTTAGAAGAACAGTGATATGGAAAAGTTTGAGAAAGTTACCTTGGGTTCACCAATTGTAAACGATAGCGTTAAAAACCTTTTTAATATACTTATGCTTAAAATATGCCGTTAGATGGTGAAAACCCAAAATAACCCCTAAACAGCCCCATAAGAGGCAGGAACACCTCCCCACGGGACCAACAAAATACGTAGAACTAATTACATAGTTTCGGGACACCCGAGTTGAGAATTCAACGATAATTTGAAAAAATCTGGACTTAGGCTTAAAACATTCGATTAAATGGTGAAAATCGAAAATAGCTCCAAACGGCCCCGTAAGATGCACGAACACCTCTCACGGGATCAACGTAACACATAGGAACTTACCGCATAGTCATTGCACTCTAGGGTTGAGACTACTACGATAATTTCAAAATTCTAGACTTAAGCATAAAATATTCCGTTAGAGGATGAAAACCTAACACAATAAATAAACGACCCCGTAAGAGGCACAAACACCTTGTACGATACCAATGTAACATGTAGGAACTTACCGCATAGTCACGACACTCCCGACTTGATAATATGACGATAATTTGCAAAAATCCAGACTTAGACTTAAAACATGTTGTTAGTGGATGAAAACCAAAAACAACACCCAAACGGCCCCATAACATACACAGACGCCTCCCACAGAACAAACATAACACATAGGGAGTTACCGCGTAATCACGGCCCTCTCGGGTTGAGAATTTGAAGATAATTAACAAAAATCTAGACTTAGGGATAAAAACATGTCGTCAGGGGTGAAAATTCAAAATAGCTCCAAACGGCCCCATAAGATGTACGAACACTTCCCATGGGACAAATGTAATATGTAGGAACCTAACTCGTAGTCACTGGGCTCCTGAGTTGAGAATATGACGATGATTTGAAAAATTGAAACTTAGGCTTAAAACATGCCCTTAGAGGGTGAAAACCAAAAATAATGCCGAAACGGCCCCGTAAGAGGCACAAACACCTCCCAAGGAACCAGCATAACACGTGGGAACCTACAGCGTAGTCATGGGACTTTCGATTTGAGAATATGACGATAATTTGCAAAAATCTAGACTTAGGCATAAAACATGCCATTAGGGGGTGAAAATCTAAAACAACACACAAACGGCCCTGTAAGAGGAATGAACACCTCCCATACAACGAACGTAAGATGTAGGAACTTATGGAATAGTCACGAGACTCCTGGTCTGAGAATGCGATGATAATTTGTAAAAATCTAGACTTAGGCTTAAAACATTCCATTAGAGGGTGAAAAAACATACCCCAAATGGCCCCATAAGATGCACGAACACCTCGTACAAGACCAATGTAACACATAGGAACTTACCGCATTGTCCCGGGACTCTGGGGTTGAGTATATGATGATAATTTGCAAAAAATTTGAGTAGTCTTAAAACATGTCGTTAGAGGGTGAAAATAAAAAACAACCCCCGAATGGCCATGTAACAGGCACGAACACCTCCTATAGGACCAACGTCACATGTAGGGACTTCTCGCGGAGTCTTTGGGCTCTTGGGTTATTAATAGTATAATAATTTGCAAAAAATTAGACTTGGGCATAAAAATATGTTGTTAAAGGGTGAAAATTTAAAACAACTCCAAACGGCCTGGTAAGATGAACGAACACCTCCCACGGGACCTTCAATTATATAAATTGCTCCATTAGTTCACGTGCACTCTGACAATTAATTAACAAGTGAAATAATAATGTAATTGATTACTCATGTGAAATAAGAATGTAATTAATTACTCAAGTGAGAATGCACCCCACATATTCACCCTCGCAATCTCACCCACAATTAAAGCACCTTTAATTCAAACAGTACAATATAGTGACATAGGGTTTAGTTAATACATATTCAACTAGATTTGAATATTAATTTCTGCAGTCATAATTTTCAACCACACACGAAGGCATTAACCCTTGGGGACATTCGTTCCCTTATTAGTAAGTACATAGGATTCCCTCACCTAACTCACTTAAATTAATAATATACGTATTTGAGAATAGGTCATCACGACGTAACCAAACCAACGGGTAGTTTTATACCAAAACCCCACCGAAGGAATGTGTCGTCGGCCTCTCTCATCATGAAGTGTAGACCAATTGAACGTATGATATAAAATATAAGTCATTTCAGATACTTGCGTGTTTAGTCGTGGTATGAGACATGCAATTCCAATAAAGGAACTCCAGATTCCTTGTATTATTAATCAGGGTTACGGTACACAATCACCACTTCCAACACGAACCCCATCAATGGATTCATCACAAGTACGGTATGTTCACATAAAAATTAAATACACATCAACATAATTATTTCATTTATTAATACTATGACCAATACTAGATGTTAATAAATGGTAGCAAGGTTTAGATATCCAATATAAGTAAATATTACCAATATTAACCAAGTCTCATATGCTAATAATAGTCTATCAAAAAAGTAACTTAAATAACCTTAAACAAAAGCACAAACTTAACTCAAAATTTAAGCACTTATGTCCGAATTTAAACAATTACCTAGAAAAAACTACAATGATTTAAGGATCACATTTGACATAAATATAGAGTAGTGAGTCTTGATTACAACCCAACCTGAATTGCCTTGATCGATTTTACGGTTTAGGATGTATAAGTATTTTTCTACAGTAGGGTCAAATTGTTCACAAAAACAACCTTGTTTTAAGGTTAAATCTACAGATAAATATGTACTAATTGGTAACCAATTAGGTGTTATATAATAAATGGTTATAAAATTAAGTGAATCTGTCTCACATAAACTTGCAATCAACTAAAAAGCATTTATATTTCTTGAGATATTTACCTTTGAGTAATATGTACAAAATATGTCGATTATAATGAATTTGACTCAAAGTTCATCTTCTCCAAGTGCCAAAAACAGTCATTAATAAAAAAAATACAAACTTTTAAAACTTTTAAACCACCAAAATATAATCTTCCTCCAAGTATGAGGTATATAACAACAATACTAACTATAGGTGAATCAAACCACATCTAATGATCAGTTTTATTTCCCTTCAAAGGTTTTAGTCTTTATTGTAGAGTTAATCAACCCAAAACATAAACGTGATTAGGATTGAGAAGGCCCCTAAGCAGCGATCTTTAGGTAAAGACAGTAGTTTTTAAAATTTTCTGAATTTTATCTTGTTAAGCCTATAACATGCATCTAACTTGATTAAGAAGATAAAGTAAATAAATCAAACATACCACAAGGCACCAATATATGAGGAAACCATTAAGGGAAAAAACCTTGGATGACTAGGTCATATAATCCACTATGATACGAATTTACAAAAGAGTAGACATGACTTACTCAACGACTCGATAACCCACAAGCCTTAACGCTCTTCTAATCTTTGATCTATGCTCCATATCAACAATGTAGGAATCTATCCATGAAAGTGTCCATCGTACACGAGTCCATGTACACCTCGATATCCACCGATGTAACCTAGAAATGTTCTTCTTCAAAATCAACACATACGAAGTCCACCATATAAAAATAATTCTTTAATAAGGAAGAACAAATCCAAGTTTCAAAATCAAGATCTCTGTAGCATGACAAGGATGAGATTTGGATCTTGAAAACTAAGGGTGTTTGTAATTTGTGGGAACTTTTGTAAACAGGTGCATAAACGTTTTTCGATAAAAGTTATTGTGATTTCTGAGTGAAGAAGTCATTAAATAGAAAGACAAGAATATCGAGGCGGCAGTCTCGGTCGAATGAAAATTAGACTCATTTAAATGAGAATTGTATCTCATTGGAATGAAACTCTAGTTCATTTGAACAAGATCACAATCTCGTTTAAACAAATATCAAAAGAGTATCTAAAAATAGTAAGCCCTTGTTAAATGTTTGCTTGAAGAAAACTTTGAACAAGGTTTCATACTAAAATGCAAAGTCGTTTTAACGACTTCTAAGCTCATTCAAACGAAAAGTTACTTTCATTCCAATACTCTTAGAATCCATTTGAACAAAAAAAACTCAGAAAATATTATGAAATAGATTTTCAAAAATTATTTCTTAAAGTTTTAAAACATTATAAGTTTGTAATACATGATTAAATAATATTCGAGATCTCAAAATTCATTATAATTCATACCTGAGAGATCTATGGTATATCCAAGTCTGTGAAGACAAAGTAGGCACTAAACAAAACATGATATCATATTTGAAGCTTTGCTACAACATCTTTAACATAACACATCATAGGATTTAAGGGATCACAACTCAAGGACTAACCTATCACTCAAACAGTCGTGTTTAGAATTATGCCAATTATAAACAAATTGACTCGATTGAAAATTTGCCCTTACAAATCTCCCCATTTGACTATTACAGGACAAAACCAAAAAGTGAATTATTCTAGCCAGGCCGTCAATTCGAAAACCTATGCCCAACCCAAAATCCCAAAATAGAAAATTACATTGGACACAATAGAGTCGACCCAACAGTAACTCTGAAAGCTGTCATCTCACATACCGATGTAAAAAATGTATATCAAAAAGCATCCTACACACACAAAACAAAAAATACTCAGTGAAGTGTGGAGGAACAAAAATAATATATGAACAATGTTAATATAAATCTCTCCCCTTACATCACAAATATACCTCCCCC
Source organism: Sambucus nigra (assembly GCA_949130495.1). NCBI lineage: Eukaryota > Viridiplantae > Streptophyta > Magnoliopsida > Dipsacales > Adoxaceae > Sambucus > Sambucus nigra. Next base: position 355,948,244 of record OX422207.1, on the reverse strand, counting down.
ATTTTTCTTGGAATAGACAAATCGTGTGACATATAAACTATAAAACTCATATCTAGCAAGAGTATAACCTGTCAAGCATAACTAGATAAATATCACAGAAATGATAGACTGTGTAGACATGCTATGATAAATAAAAAAATACAACACATCATATGAATAATATCACGATAGCAGTAAAGAGATAAGGAAGCATATAATCAATAGAGATGATAAACATGATAAATCCACATCACTATAAAATAACTACTCCATAAAATAAATATTGACAACAAACGTGATAATATATCCAAATTCAAACCAATATAAGATGATAAATAGGATAGTTTAGCATAAGAATAATCATTACGTTCAAAATCGATCCAAATGAATAATATTCGGTATAACATAGATAAAAGAGTACACATAATCAGTTATCATCATCATTATCAATCGCAGTGCCATCATCTCTACATCTCCTGTTACTACATGCTCCATGAAGTTGCTCCCTTCTCCGCATATCCTGAAGTAGAGCGACCAATTGGGACTACTGTCTGCTCTGCCTAAGCGTCGTATATGTCCATGAAAGCTTGGTGCTCAGCCAACTGTGCCTTCAGAACCCAGCGAGTGTCACACTCCTACTCTAATAATTGAAGTGCCATGTCTGGGCTGAAACATGTTTCTACAGATTCTATCTTTGTGGGTAGAGGACCAAAAGATAGTGAAGTGTGAATTGGTCATGAGAAAGATGAGGCTATGATAGAATAACCATGACTAGTGGCTTTTGGGAAGTGACTCTTAGATCTGCTAACGGTGTTCACATCTATCCTGAAATACGTAGTAGAACAACCTCATCAGGAAGTAAAGGAACCTGAGCAGCCTCAAAAATACGGGTCACAAATACATTATATTGGAGGGCACACCTAATGGTAATAGACTCCACAATAGGGACAAAGGATATCACATGCATAATAATGGCTAGCAAGTCAATGCGCCAATCCTAGTTGACGACATATATGAAATGGACTATTACATAAGAAATTTATGTGTGATTAGTCATAGGATATATAGAGGATGAGGTAAACCAATTAAGCATCCTATAATTGGCGTGAAGGTGGTGGTGAAACATGGTGGTAGTGCCGAGGGGAATCTCTCAAAAATAATGACGGATGATGGCTTTAGGATTGGGGCTGCCATCGATGTGACCGAGAAAGACTACCTCAAGCATATGGGAAATAAGACCAGGGGAGACAATAACCTCTACCTATCAAGACATAAGTTTCGATGTAGAACCAACGACCCTAAAATATAATTCCCGTATAAAGTCGGGGCGGATAATATTATAAATAGAGAACATTGGGTCCCAACCCCTAGCCCTAATCCACTGTGGGACGGAGTACATGGAAAACTTCTCTACTCTTAAAACCCGATCATGAACTATAACAAAAATATGGAAACCAAGAGTGTTGTATAATGCATAGTCTACTTGACTAACCCAATGCTCTTCAGTGAATCGAGGTAAGTTGACTTGAGCGACCTGATCACGAGGTGAGGTTGTATGCTCCTCAACTCTTCCTATGTGAATAAAATGACGATGATACCCTCCATCCATAGAAAGGTATGGTGTATAAAGTGTGGGTAATAAGAACGAGTGCCACTCAAAATACCAATCTGGGAAGGTTGCACAAGGAAAATTTGGCATGGTTCTAATCCATGCTAGAATTTGGTTCGATTTTGTAACAATCTTGCACAGTTTAAAACCGTTCCAAAATTTGGCATGGTTTTAAAGCATGCAAAAAGTGTGTTAAATTTGGAAAGGTTAACTAAAAACAAAATATTCATAGTTAATATGCCGAATTGTTCCCTCGTTCCTTCCTGGGACTAGCTCAGCTTTGGATGACCTTACAAAGCTCACATCTTGTAAGAAATCTGATAAGATGCTATCTCGGTCTCGTCCATGTACCCACTCGGAGACCATGTACCATCATCATAAACCCACATGTATCGTCTCGTTTGAATTCCTAATAGTCGAGACCTCTTCTGTCTAGTCACATGCTTATCTCACATGGCACACGTCAGCCAAGCTCCCACTTAGCGGTCATTAAAAGGCGATCTACAGAACCTTGGGGGTATTTTACTCCGTCGGGCCGACACCTCCATCACAATGGGACATATTTCACACCTTAAAGAGCATGTGGAATGGAGCATGCGTGGAAGAGTGAACGTGGGTTGTGAGCCCCACATGGACAAAACCATTGTAACAACATCTCCCTGACGTGTGAAGAATATCTCTTAATCATGATTGGCATCCAATAGTGACGGGTAACCATAAGACATTGATTAAGCTATATTGTACATGCATATTACATGGTTGGGGTTCACATTGCACCACCCCAACAACCATATAAATATTCACCTTCTTATACTTTGAGGAGCATCTTAATTCGAAATCCTACTGAAAGCCTGCTGAAATTGGAGCATGGAGAGAGAAAGATGAATGATATATATCCAAAGGCCACTAGAGCCAATTCTTAGTGGAATTCACTCACACACACAGTGGAGTAATCCTAGATAGGCTAAAACAGTTATATACTATCTTATATCCTCTTTGCTACACATCCTTCTAAATTTACATATCTATTTATACCCCATTATTATACTAGATAGAGATTACATATTTACAATGATTTGATGATACCATTTCTGGTATCATCAATCTGGTGTCGTCTGTGGGAACGAAGTGTGTCTTCTTCTCGCTCCTTACTTATCTTGCATTTAACGAATTCTCTAGTGGTGATCCAACTCCACTCGGATGGACCTGTATCACTACTGAAAGAAATCCTGTTAAGCATCTTAAGATTTTTTACCATTTTTAGCTCTTCTAGTACATTGGAGATATGGCCTCCGAACTGCCTTTAGGAGTTGGTCCAAGCTCTAGCCAAGCCCCACCTTAGTAAAAAATGGTCGAGGTGGAAGCACCGATGCGCTCATTCGTAGCCATACAGAAAAATATCCAAGAGAAACTTATCGCATTTAGTCAGAACATCCTGACAAGGCTTGTCAACACCGGAGATGATATGATAACTTTTGCCGTCAGAGAAGGCATCCCTAATCCAGTAGCCAGGGAACCACCCTAAGCCCCGCATAAAGATCTTCCACCTCAATAAAGATTTAGAAACATGGTTGACCCTATCCGTTTATGCCCAGGGAGGCGAGGTCAAGAATATAAGGATGACCATTGTGATGAAGAGGACGATATGGAATAGTGGGAGCCTTATCGAATTTTTGGAAACATTATATGTTCGCTTCAACCCATTAGTGAATATAGTTGAATGTTGTGTCGAAACTATCAGCCACGGGCATTATATTTGGATAGACTAAGCAGAGGGTCAACCTTTGATAGATTGGGCACCGGGATGATTTGAGAAACCGTCTCTACAGATCTTGAAGTAGTAATAGTTTCTGGAGGAATGATAGATGTGATGATCGTAGACCCTCAAGAGGCCGAGAGGATGAACAATGAAAGGTAAATAGCCGATAAAGAATGGCTAGCAGAGAGCCCTCAGTGTGCCTAGTCGAGAGAGAATGGGTTGGATACAATGTTATTCTGGATAATGGAGATATAGCAACTGCGACCGATAGGCCTTGAAATATTTCCATACAATGATTGGAAGACAAGATCGGGGATATACTGAAGAGTCGAAACTCCTTGCAGAGGGGTTACACTGAAGGCTCCACCATTGTCGCAAAGATTATAAGTTATCCAACCACGATAAAATTTAAACCACAGATAGTCACAACGAAATATGACGAGAGCCATAACCCCATCCATCATATTGGGATATATCCATTTACAGCCGATATCTACTCGGTATCGGATGAGATGAGATGTCGGTCCTTTTCCATCACACTTACAGGTGTTGCTCATGTGCGATTCACCTCTCTCCTAAAAAAATTGATTAAAAATTTCAAGCAGTTGGAAGAGAGGTTCATACATAATTTTTACTTTGGAGTGAAGCCCAGGAAGAAGACGACATACCGGCTGAATATTAAGTAGGAAAATAATGAAACCATGATTATAAAGAAATTAGAGGTTGAATATTATGAAGAAAATATCTCTATGACCTCCCTGATGAGGGGATTGCAAAAAGTGAAGCTCCTCAAGAAGCTAGTTGAGGATCCTCCAAAAACCATGGCTGAACTCATGGCTACGGCCAGGAAGGTCATGAACATGGAGGGGGCAATGGCTACCAAGGGAGAAGATGAGAAGGGATCAAGCACTAGAAGTAAGTTTCAGATGTCAAAAGGGAAAGACAACAAGCATAGGTCGACAAACGACAAGTTCGCTGACTATACCACTTTGACTTCCACACTAAAAATGATTCTGAATGAGATTAAGAATGATAGGTCCTTAGGATGGCTAGAAAATCTCTGAGACTCTCCTTGTAAGAGTGACAAAAGAAAATAGTTTTAACTTCACTAAGACCATGGACAAACCGATACTTCACTCTGAAAGATAAAATGGAAAAGATGCTGAAGAAAGGAAAGTTGAGAAAGTATGTCAAAAATAATAGATCGAAAGTTGTCCGAGATGACACCCAAAGGCGAAGGAATGATAAGTATAGACTAGACACCCCATCAAATAGAGAGGATGATGCTTCGAATGATGATGACCAGGCTGAACCAGATTTGCCTCCAACTATCATTGATCCTAAAGGTTGGTTATATGTAATCTCTCTAGGGGTAAAAATGATATGTGAGGGACTTATAGGCGGTGGAAAGAATATTGCTGATAGGAAAGAACACTTAGCAGAAGCCAAGGCTCTTCTAAAGCTCGAAGTGGTGCACTCGGAAATTATTAAGCCAAAGTTGGGTACGAGAACAAAATTTGATATGAACACTTTGATAGTTGGCCTTTTAAGGTTGGAATATAAGGAGATCTTGGCCCCACATGATGACCCTCTGGTGATCACCACCAGAGTATCTAGGTATGAGGTCCTGAGGATATTAGTTGACGGTAGCAATTCGGAAGATATGATGTTTTCAGACTATTACAAGGGCTTAGGATTGAGTATGTAGAGGCTTATCCCATATCACTAACCTCTAATTAGTTTTTAGTGGAGAGAAAGTAAAGATCCTTGGAATTTATGAAATGGATGTCAGAATGGTAAACACTTGGTCGAAATGTATCACGAGGAAGATTAGTTTCTTTATTTTGGACGAGAACGTTTATTCGTCATATAACATCATAATGGGATGAGTATACCTCAAAGAGTTTGAGGTCGTGCCCTCAATAGTCCACCAAATGATAAAATTCTTGACTACTTATGGAGTAGGGGAAGTTCAAGGAGACCAGATTGAATCACGTGAATGATACTTCAATTCGACAGAGGAGAGAGAGTCACATAAGAGGGACACAACTACCTACAACATAGACACTTTCGACCCTAGGGATGATATGAATATGAAAAAGGGTGAAGCAGTTGAGGAGGTAGAATTCATCATTCTCAATGAGGACGAGCCAAAAACAAAATTGTCCAAGTCAATAAGTCCCTAAATAAAGAGATCAATGAAGAGTTAATTAAATTATTAAGGAAGAGACAGAGCATTTTTTCTTGAAGTGACGAAGATATGTGAGGAATTGACTAGAAGATTCTCTACCACGGACTAAACGTAGCCGAGGAAACTAAACTAGTAAGGCAAAAACAAAGGATCTACTCCAGGGAGAAATATGAGGTGATAAAATATGAGGTGAGAAAGATAGAGAAAACTGCCTTCATTAGAGAAGGTATCTACCCAGAACGGTTAGCCAATGTTGTCATTATGCCAAAGGCAAATGGAAAATATGTGTTGATTTCACAAATCTGAATAAGGCATGCCCTAACGACAACTTTCCCCTCCAAAAAATAGATCAGATGGTAGATACCATAGCTGGGCTTAAACTCATTAGTTTTATGGATGCCTACTTGGGCTATAATCAAATATCCATGGACCTGACTGAAGGTACATAGTGCTATAAGGTAATGCCCTTCGTCCTCAAGAATATCGGGGCTACATACTAGACGCTAGTGAACAGAATATTCGAGAACTAGATAGGCAAGACCATGGGGTGTACGTTAATGACATGTTTACCAAGATCCTCAAGGCCGAGACGCATGTTGAAGATTTGGAGCACACTTTTAACACCATAGATCAATATCGAATGAAGCTTAATCCCTCAAAGTGTGTTTTTGGAGTCGGAGCAGCTAAGTTTTGGGTTTTATAATCAATCAAAGAGGGATAGAATCTAACCTAGAAAACATAAAACACTTGGTGGAGATGAAGACTCCCAAGACCATAGAAGATATCGAGAGGTTGACTGAACGAGTTACAATGCTGAACAGATTCATATTAAGGGCAACAGATAAGTGTCTAACCTTCTTCAAGGTGCTAAGAAAAGATTTCGAGTGGAGCGAGGAGTGTGAAAGGGCCTTTTCAGAGTTAAAAGTCTACCTTGACTCCCCAATCTTGTTATTAAGACATATTCGAGGAGAAAATTTGTATTTTTCCCTATTCGTGTCTGAGTCATTAATCATCACAGCAAGTGTGAGAGGCGATGAGGGTGTACAAAAGCCAATCTATTTCAACATCAGGGCATTTGAAGGGGCCGAACAGAGGTGTCCAAAAATGGAGAAATTGTCTTATTCTCTTATTAATGCATCCATGAAGATAAAGCCCTACTTCAAAGATTATACAATGGTTGTCTTGATAGACTCCCCTCTTAGTCAGGTCATCCATAAACTCAAGAAATTGAGTAAGCAAATGGCCTGGTTTATAGAGTTGGGAGAATTTGACATAATCTACCAACCGAGAACGACCATCAAGGTGTAGACTTTAGCTGATTTTGTAGCCGAGTTAACGTGGGTCGAGGCCGATGCTAAGGAGATTGTTGATCCAGAAAGAGCATGTCCCTCCTTGGTTTAGGCTGAGATGAGTACATCCAGGAGAATGGTGGTAGGGAATGAAGAAAAAAGATTTGTATTCAAGAATGGATCTTTGGAAGGGGTAACTTTTCTGAAAAAGCGACTGTGTGGAGCCTTTTTTTATAATTCCTCCTATGAGGTAGGGAGTGGATCTAGCCTGATAGTGTCAGCTCTAGACAAAACTGGTATAGAGTATGCTTTAAGATTTAAGTTCAAGGCATCCAACATTGAATCTGAGTACAAGGTCCTTCTCGTCGGTCTCTTTCTCTCCAAAGCACTGAATGTACGTCATATATTAGTCCACGGTGATTCAAGACTGGTAGTAAACTAGGTCTTAGAGCGTACGAGGATAAGGATGGCCAAGTATCTATCTAGGTAAAATCAATTATGAATCATATCAATAAGATTGATCACAAAAGGATCCCTCAACTGGACTATGGATGAGCCGATGCCTTTATTAGATTGGTATCAGTAACCAAAATTGAGATAAGAAGTCTGGTGCCTATCAGGATTCTACATCGATTGAACTTATAAGAAGAAAGCCGCACGATTGAATTCATCCTAAGCCTTGATATAGGAGAATCTTAGATGGATCCTCTCATCCGATATATAAAATATGGTGAGCTACCAGACTCAAAGTTGGAAAGAAAAAAGCTCAGGTACAAAGCAACTAAATTCTTAGTCCTTGAGAATGTTTTATACAAGAAAGGATTTATCCTCCCTCTACTCCGATGTGTCAATTCGATAAAGGTGGAATACATTTTTACAGATATAGATGAAGGTTCTTGCTCTAGTAATATAGGAGGGAAATCATTGGTGAAAAGGGTGGTCACCCAAGGGTATTAGTGGTCGACCTTAGCTAGGGATGCGACCAATTATGTTAAAAGATGTGACAAGTGTCAAAGGTTCATCGACATCCCTCACTAGCCTCATCAAACTATGTCTTCTATTACCTCTACTTGTCCGTTTAATGTTTGGGGAATTGAGAACTCCAATGGGACAAACCCCTTTCATGCTTGCCTATGTCTTACAGGCAATGATCCCTACAAAAATTAGTTTACCAAGTCACAGGGTTCAGACTTCTGACCAAGAAGAAAATGGTAAAGATATGAGGTCATATTTAGACCTTATTGAAGAGATAAGAGAAGAGGTAGAGGTTAGACAAGTATCCTATCAGCAGAGAACGAATAAATTATACAATAAAAGAGTGAATTCTAGACCATTAGCAGTAGGAGACTTGCTCTTAAAGAAGACTTGGCAAAATTTGAATAAACTTTAACCTAATTGGCATGGTCCTTATAGAGTAACAAAAGATGTAGTTTCTTTCACGTATCGGCTCGAGAATTTGAAGGGAGATCCATTCTCTAATCCTTGGAATGTTGATCATCTAAATAAATACTATCGGTACAAAATTTTATAAGTTTCTTCTATAATTATATCATTGTATGAGAAGAAATGTTATAAATGACAAATTGCAAGTGTTCTCTCCCATTCTTATTGTATAAATAGTGTATATTGTATGTTTCATTTCATCCTAAGCAATATAACATCACATATATGATGAAGTAGCATTACCTTACTCTCAGTGACATGACAATCCAGATAAGTCCAACCTCGTCCATGGATTCTGGATAACACCAAGAGGGGGGAACAATATCTTAACATCATTAAGTTGCTAAAAAACTCTCTCAGCCGAGACGAAAGTGTAGGAAGAGGTAGCTCTCGTCCATACACTCTCAAAACCATGAGCGGGGACTTGTGATATAACACCATAATTTGGTGAGTTCAAATTCAAAAATAATTCCATTATGGTTTATCTTAACATCATTAATTTGGTGAAAACTCTCTCTGTCGAGCCGACAATGTAGGACAAGGTATCTCTCGTCCATACACTCTCAAAACGATGAGAGGGGACTTGTGATATTAAACCATAATATGGTTATTTCGAATACAAAAATCATTTCATCATGGTTTATCTTAACATCATTAATTTTGTGAAAAACTCTCTCAACCGAGACGACGGTGTAGGATTAGGTAGCTTTCGTCTTTACACTCTTAAAATAACGCGAGGGTACTTATTATATAACATCATAATTTGATGAATTGGTCATTTCTTTGGTTATATTTATCGCACAACAAGGCGATATGTTGGGTGAGAATTTTTTTTAACTGGTGATCTCGAGGTATAAGACATTCAATTATGGTTACATGTGAAACATCAATAGAGTTTGCCAAACAAACAAAGTTCAAAGATAGGATAAGAAAATATGACATAATAAGAAGAGATGATAGAAACAATAGTGAAAACAATTATCATTCATAAATTTAATAAAATTCTTCCAGTAAAGAAGTTTAAGGAGAATACAGACAAGAGTAAATCAATATTTACAGACAGCGTAAGTCATTATTTACAGACAGAGTAAGTCATTGTTAAAAAATTATTAAGTGTTACATCAGGCAGACAAGGGCTAATAAGGCCACACACGACCTCCCAAAATAGAGACAATCTTAGTATCTTCAAGGGAAATCTCGGAGGAAGAAACAATGACTTTATTTGCAGGGATCTGAGTATCGTCCCCATCACCGTCGACAACGCCTTTGGCCACATTTTTTCATTTTTTTGTATAACCTGTAGGATTATCCTCAAGAGACTCGATCGGATTTTCCACCTCAGATAGGAAAATACCGAGCAGGGGGTTATTGAAATCAAGGCCTTTAAAGTCCTAAGGGGTCAGAGTCCCGGAGGAAGCTTGCTTTAGGGTAGTCCATCAACTGGAAGTTTTTACCCCACTTTTAAAGTATTCAAATACATAGCCCCCAAACTCTCCAGACTCTTTGAACTTAACCATGACTTGTGCCCTTACCTCATCCAAAGCTGCCTTAACTGCAACATCTATCTCAACTTGATTATTATTGGCCAGCTCCTTCAAGTCCTTTTCATGATAATCTTTCAGGTTATCTAATTCTTGGCTCTTATCATATACATCTGACATTGCCTTCTAATTATCCTCCCTCAGGTCCGGCTCTATCTTCTCAGCATCTCTTCCCTTCAAGATCAAGGGATGATTTTTCTCAACCCAGTCTCCTGGGCAGTAGAAGGCAAGAAGACACTGTAAAAATAATGGAAAATTAAGTTAGTACAAGACTACACTTGGAAAATTAAAAACTATTAAAGTTCGAGCAAATACCTGGATGGCCCTGTGAAGGCCGAATTTAGTAAGAAAGGAAGACTTCATGGAGCATAAAAAATGCTTGTCGGCAACAAATATGAAGGAGGCAACAGAGTCAATGGAATTCTTGTCACTCCTAATCAAACTCTCATTGTTAAGATTTAGCTGAGCAAGATGAGTAGCAAAAGTGTCATCCGTGGGTAATAATGTCCTCCACTTGCCCTTTTCTTTTTCTAACCTCCTGGCTCAGTGGGAGACACCCAAAGTCGTCTTCTTCAGCTGACCACTGGGGGTTGATTATTTCATTCCAAACTTGTTAACCATGTTTTCAAGGTTATGGTCCACCATATTCAAAAGTGCTTCAGGGACACCGATTGGACGATCGATAAAAATTAAAAGTTTAACATCAGAAATTTCAAAGTCTAAACTACAATTAAAGGCGAGGTTGCAATCCAAAATGAAAAATAAACTTATGAATTTCAGTAAGAGGAATAATATCCCGTCACATCTTGGCCAAGATATTAGGGATCATGAGGTCCTCATATTTAATAAGACCACCCCCACACCTTGGACTATAATTATCTTGATCTTCTCTTAGTCGTCTAAACTCAAGCCTGGGTCAAGCTTCACAACCATGGACACTTTTCCCCTATTTGTGGGGGACTTTCAACTTAGAGGAAGAATAAATGTGATTTGTGTGACATTCCCATGCACTAGATATGAAGAAATATCTTGGCTTCCAATCATGGTTGGATGTCTAGTTGATGAATATAACTTTTTTTCCATCTTTCGGGCCATAAAATGATAGTGCTCAGGATGAGCCCTCATGTAGGACATATTGTATCATGCCTTGAACACGCTAACTGGAAGCTCAGAGAAATGGTAAAACTTCCATAACAGAATAAAGTTGAGTAAAATTCTACAAGTATCTGAAGAAAGTCGAGTAGGGGCTAAGTCTAAATTAGCAAGGATGGCACATACAACAGGATGGATAGGAAGATGAAAGCTGAGTTTGAACATCTGCTCAAACACGGATACCTTGCCTAATTGGACGCTAAAAGATCTCTCAAACTCATCGAGAGCTCTTGTCATGATATCAGAGTTTATTCCATACATGTGCCTACAATATAAGAGGTCAAAAACACTAATGGAGCTCTGAAACATTTTAGCACAATTGGTATCCAATGGTTAATCGGCTTCATCTCCTTAGTTGGCGACATTGGCAGCTGGTACACCACTTTGAAATCTACTATGAAATTTCCCCTCGGTCATGGACGAAATGGGGATAGCTATTTGAATTGGGGGGATGCGCAACGGTGACTCTCAGCTCCACAGGGACTGATTGATCAGAAGGTAGGTCTGCCTCATTAGACTCAAAACTTTCATTGTCTATCATACGAGAGTTATCAGAAAGTATCTCTACCGCATCAGAGTTTATTGCTCTCGTATCGGTAGTACAAGAGGCAGTCAATCTTATGGCACGGGCAAAAGAGTCAACTTCGGATAAAACCCTAGCCAAGACTCTAGACGATGATGGACTCTAATGATTTAAAGATGAGATGTCAATAGTATATTCGCTCATAGATGATCTTACACTCATTGTATCTCCACTTACGACAATTATTGGGGGATGACTTGTAGAAGGATCATCTCGTCTCTCAACTATAAGAGGACGGATAACATCAAGAGGAACTAGGAAGATTGGGTGCAAAGTAAATGCCTCAGCCTAGCATCTAGCCGTGACTTCGACATTGTATTAACCGATCTCATTAAAGATCCTTTCCCTAAGCTTAGGTAATTGGTCATTCAGCTCGTACATTTTCCTTAACATGTAAAGGACGAGCTTTAACTTAGAGCTTAAATGACCAAAAACCTTGCAATTTTGACCATGTTGTCCAAAAGATCAAGACAAGGAAATAAAACATTTTTATCTTAAGGAGCTAAAAAACATTAAGGTTGCCTAAGAAGATGACTGCAGTTAGAAAAACAACTTCATAGTGAAGGAAGAAACCAAGAAAAGAAAAGGAATAATTGTAAAACCACCTCCAACCAACAAAACCACCACATGGTGATCTAAAATCAGCCTAAAACTGTCGGAGAAAGTTGCTGAAAAGGCTTAAAATCACCAAAAATTTATAAAAGCTTACAGCAAGGTAAAAAAATGCTTAAAACGTGGAAATGATATAAGTAATGGGTACCTGGAGGTAGGAGTGGCAATTCGGGTTAGTCGTGTCATTTTCGGGTCGCGTTGATTTTTATTTGAGTATAAGTTTTGGGTAGTCTTAAATCTATACAAGCTAATCGTGTCAATTTCGGGTCGTTTCGGGTTATTACCATAAACGGGTTATCGTGTCAAAAATTGCTAGTCCTACCTGGAGGAGCTGGTCGAATAGAGAACCATGAGAAACACTAACGCTTGCCGGAATAAGCTTGAATTGAAATCTAGAGAGATAAATAAAAATCTATATAGAGAGAATGTGCACGCAAATAAACAAGGGATAAGAAAGAGAGAGTTTTAATTGGTTTTCAATATAAAACATGATTGGGCTCAACTCCCAAAGTGCCATCATTAGGGAACAGTTTCCAGGTTGCACACATCGCTGTCACTTCTTGGGCAATATGCTAAGCCCATGATTAGATGGCAAGTGTCATTTATTAATAATTATCAACTAGTTCGCACACGATATGGCAGTGACGTCTTATCAATATCAGAACTCAGACATTAATTCCTCAACCTCCACGCATTGAAGTCTAAAGTCTATGGGTTGATTGATATGCAAAAGTGTACCCTCGTCACTACCTAGGACTAGATCGTCTTAGGTCGGCCTTACAGATCTCACATTTCATAAGAGATCCAGTAAGATGCTTCCTCGGTCTCATCCATATACCACGTCAAGACCATGTGTCATCGCCGTAAATCTACCTGTATTGTCTCGTCTGATTTATCAATAGTCGAGACCTCTAGTCATATGCTAGTCTCGGCCTAGCACACATCAGCTAAGCCCGCACTCAATTATCATCAGCAAGCGATGGAAGGACCCTAGGAGACTCTTACTCAGCCAGGGTGACACCTTCATCACAACAAGACACATTTGACACATGGCAGAGTTCGTTTAATGGAGCACTCGTAGGAGAGTGCGTATGGGCTGCAATCCCCACGTGGAAAAAATCGTTGCAACAACACCTCCCTCACGTGTGAAGAATATTTCTCAATCATGATTTGCACACTACAAGAAAAAACACATTTCGTAACACATAAAATATGTCGTCAAATGTATTAATTATGTTGCAAAAGACATTTCGCGTCATATGGCCACCAGTCGCCCTCGTGTCGCGAAATCCTCATCTGGAAATGTATTCGGCGCCATACAATATTAATGTCATGGAATGAATTACCAAATGCGATAGGCTACCTTTCACAAAATGTATGTATTAATAAAAATATATATTAATATTTATTTTTTATATTAAATGATGCCTCACATTAGCGACATAATGGCATGTCACGAAATTTCATCCTTTAGGCGACATGCCGTACATGTTGCGAAATTTCATATTTTAGGCGACATGTCGTACATGTTGCGAAATGTCATATTTTAGGCGACATGCTATACATGTCGCAGAATGTCTTTTTTTAGGCGACGTGATATACATGTCGCGGAATATCATCTATTTGTAAACATAGTGTATGTCACTAAATGTCATCCATAGGGCCACTAAAAGTCATTATTCACACTATGATTTGATTTTCAACAACACCCACGTTATCTCGCTAAAACAGGTCTTTTTAATAAATAATATCAAAAGAAGATTGCAAGATGCTTATATATAAAATTTGCCCACGGTATAACCTGTATGAATGTGCATCCATAAAAATTCAACATCCAAACTAGCACACAAAATGACACCATAGTCAATTCTAAAAAATTCGTTAAAAGAAAATTGATTCCATTCAAATAAATGTATGATTACAACAAATGTTAAAAATAAACTCAAATGAAAAAATAAAACACATTTTGCGAGAAACTTCGAGTCATCCAATCAGCTAGACCAAGGAAATCCACCATTGATTTGTGACGGGGAAAAAATAAACACATGTTGACCATAATTGGGTTACACAATATGAAAAAAAACTATTTTTATCATTAGTGTTCCTCCTTTTTCTATTTTTGATAGTCATTTTATGTTTTCGCGCCCCCACACTCAATTTTCAAATTCGAGTATGTTTCAACTTAGAACACTTCATAATTTCAGAAAATTTTGACAGAGTTTCCTTTGTTTATTCAAGAAATCAAACATGTTTTAACATTTAAAACTAACTCAACCACATCAACAAAAGCCATAAATAAACAATCAAAAAATCCCTTCCAACAAATTAACATAAATAAGCTCATAAATAACTCGATCAATATAAAGGATCACCGGATTCAGGTCTATAGTTAAAAAAATACTCTCATGTGTCTCACACGGCCCAACAGTCGTCTTACTATGGTATCATATGTGACTTTTCACGATCCACCCTCAATTCTCAAGATGGTTCCTAAACTTATGTTTGAGTTAGTGAATTTATAACACTCAATAATATTAAAAAAAATTGGCAGAGTTTCCTTTGTTTGTTCAGGAATTTAAATAAATTCAACGACATCAACAAAAGCCAAAAATAAACAATCAACAAATCCCGTCTAATGATTTAACATAAATAACTCTGTCGATATAAAAGTTCACCGAACTCGTGTCCATAGTTAAAAAATAGTCTCACATGTCTCGCACAACCCAACAACAATCTCACTTTAGTATCTCACGTGATTTTTCACGCACCATCCCCAATTCTCAACATGTTTCGTAATCTTAAGTTTGAGTTAATCAATTTAGAAAACTCAATAATTTCAAAAAACAATTAGCAGAGTTTCCTTTGTTTAATTAAGAAATCCAACCAATTTTAACATTTAAATTAACTCAACGACATGAACAAAATCCATAAATAAATAATCAACTAATCCTTTCCAACGATTTAACATAAATAAACTCATAAATAACTCAATCGATATAAAGGTTCACCCGTTGGAAGCAATTTTTGGTTTTGACCCTCTAACAACATGTTTTAAGCCAAAATCTAAATCTTTTCAAATCATCCCATTCTCAAATCGGGAGTCCCGTGACTAAGCTGTAACTTCCCACGGGTTTAATTGGTCTCATGCGGTGTGTTTGTGCCTCTTACGGGATCGTTTGGGCATTGTTTTGGGTTTTCACCCTCTAATGGCATGTTTTAAGCCTAAGTCTAGATTTTGCAAATAATCATCGTGTTCTCAACCCGAGAGTCCAGTGACTACGTTGTAAGTTCCTATGTATTACGTTAATCCCATGGGAGTTACTCATGCATCTTACAGGGCCATTTGGAGTTGTTTTACATTTTCACCCTCTAACGGCATGTTTTAAACCTAAGTCAAGATTTTTTTGCAAATTATCATCGTATTCTTAAACTGGGAATCCCATGACTAAGCAATCAGTTCCTACATGTTATGTTGGTATCATACGAGGTTTCGTGCATCTTACAAGGTCGTTCGGGGTTTTTTTTCACCCTCTAACTAAGCTTAAGTTTAGATTTTTGCAAATTATTATCGCATTCTCAAAGCAAGAGTCCCATGACTACGTTGTAAGTTCCTATGTGTTACCTTGGTCCCGTGCTAGGTGTACGTGCCTCTTACGGGGCCGTTTGAGTGTTGTTTTAGGTTGTCACCCACTACCTGCATGTTTTAAGCATAAGTCTATATTTTGGCAAATGATTGTCGTGTTCTCA
Source organism: Sambucus nigra (assembly GCA_949130495.1). Lineage (NCBI taxonomy): Eukaryota > Viridiplantae > Streptophyta > Magnoliopsida > Dipsacales > Adoxaceae > Sambucus > Sambucus nigra. Next base: position 355,932,339 of record OX422207.1, on the reverse strand, counting down.
AATTAAAAGTTTCATGACTACACGGTACATCCCAACGTGTTATGTTGGTCCCGTGGGAGGTGCCTGTGCCTCTTACAAGGCTTTTTGGGCGTTATTTTGGGTTTTTACCCTCAAAACGGCATGTTTTAAGTCGGAGTCTAGATTTTTCAAATTAATTTTGTATTTTCAACTCGGGAGTTCATGGACGACGCGGTAAGTTCCTACATGTTACATTTGTCCCATGGGTGGTGTTCATGCATCTTAGGGAGTCGTTCAGAGCTGTTTTGAATTTTCACCTTCTAACGTCATATTTGTAGTCTTAAGTCTAGATTTTTGTAAATTGTCGTCATATTCTCAACCCAGGAGGCCTGTGACTGCAAGATAAGTCCCTACGTGTTACGTTGGTCCTGTGGGAGCTATTCATGCCTCTTATGGGGCCGTTTGGGCGTTGTTTTCAATTTTTACCCTCTAACAGCATGTTTTAAGCCTAAGTCTATTTTTTTACAAATTACTAACGCATTCATAAATCGGGAGTCCCATGACTAAGAGGTAAGTCCTTATATGTTATGTTGATCCCATAGGACGTGTTCGTTCATCTTCTGGGGACGTTTGGAGTTATTTTGAATTTTCCTCCCCTAACGGTATATTTTTAAGCCTAAGTATAGATTTTTGCAAATTATCGTTGTATTATCAACCCGAGAGACCAGTGACTACGCAGAAAGTCCCTACGTGTTATGTTGGTCCTGTGTGAGGTGTCCATTCCTATTATGGGGCCGTTCGGGTGTTGTTTTATGTTTTTACCCTCTGACAGCATATTTTTAGCCAAAGTCCAGATTTTATCCAATTATCGTCTTATTCTCAACCCGAGAGTCCCAGGATTATGCGACAAGTTCCTACGTGTTAGGTTGGTCTCGTACGAGGTGTTCGTACATCTTATGGAGCTGTTTGGGGTATTTTTTCCCACTCAGGTGGCACGTTTTAAGCCTAAGTATAGATTTTTGTAAATTAACAACACATTCTCAAACCAAGAGTTTTGTGACTACTCAGTAAGTTCCTACATGTTACGTTGGTCTAGTGGAATGTGTTCATGCTTCTTATGGGGTCATTTGAGTGTTGCTTTAGGTTTTCACCCTTTAATAGCATATTTTAAGCCGAAGTCTAGATTTTTGAAAATTATCAACCCATTCCCAAACTGGGAATCCCGTGACTACGCAGTAAGTTACCACATATTATGTTGGTCTCCTGGGAGGTGTTCATGCCTCTTATGAGTCCGTTTGGGCATTATTTCGGGTTTTCACCCTCTAACGGCATGTTTTAAGCCTAAGTCTAGATTTTGCGAACTATTATTGTATTCTCAATCGGGAATCCAGTGGCTACGCAATATGTTCCTACGTGTTACGTTAGTCCCGTGGGAGGTGTTCGTGCATTTTACGGGGCTGTTTGGAGCTGGTTTGGATTTTCACACCCTAACCGTATATTTTTAAGCCTAAGTATAGTTTTTTGCAAATTATCACTGTATTCTCAACTAAAGAGGCCAGTGACGATGCGGGAAGTCCCTACGTGTTAAGTTCAACCTGTGGGATGTGTCCGTGCCTATTACGGGGCCGTTTGGGCATTGTTTGGGGTTTTCACCCTCTAACATCATGTTTAAGCCAAAGTCTAGATTTCTTCAAATTATCATCATATTGTCAATCCAAGAGTTTCGTGATACGTGGTAAGTTCCTACGTGTTACATTGGTCTCGTGTGAGGTGTCCGTGCCTCTTACGGGACCATTTCTGCGTTGTTGTGGGTTTCACCCTCTAATAGAATATTTTAAGCTTTAGTTTATATTTTTCAAATTATCTTAGCATTCTCAACCCGGAATTCTAGTGACTGTACGATAAGTTCCTACATGTTACGTTGGTCCCATGGGAGGTGTTCGTAAATCTTATGGGGACATTTGGAGCTGTTTTAGATTTTCACCCTCTAACGGCATGTTTTTAAGCCTAAATCTACATTTTTGCAAATTATCAACATACTCTCAAACCAAGAATCCCATGACTACGCGATAAGTTCCTACGTATTACGTTGGTCTCACGCAAAGGTTATCGTTCATATTACGGGGCCATTCGGGGTCTGTTTTTTATTTCCACCCTCTAACTCCATGTTTTAAGCCTAAGTCTATATTTTTGCAAATTGTCGTTGCATCCTCAAACCAGGAGTCCGATGACTATATGGTAAGTTTTTACGTGATACATTGGTCCAGTGTGAGGTGTTAGTGCCGCTGACACGACCGTTTCAACGTTGTTATGGATTTTCGCCCACTAACGACATGTTTTAAGCCTAAGTCAATTTTTTTGCAAATTATCGTCGTATTCTTACACTGGGAGTCCCTTGACTACGCAGCAAGTCCCTACATGTTATGTTTGTCATATGGGAGGTGATCGTGCTTCTTATGGGGCCGTTTGGGCATTGTATTAGGTTTTAACCCTCTAACGACATGTTTAAGCCTATTTCTTGAATTTTGTAAATTATCATCATATTCTCAACCCGAGAGGTCTGTGACTATGAGGTAAGTCCCTATATGTTACGTTAGTCCTGTGGGAGGCTCGTGCCTATTATGGGGCAGTTTGGGCATTGTTTTTTATTTTCACCCTCTAATGGCATGTTTTAAGCCTAAGTTGAGATTTTTAACAATTATCATCGCACGGTCAAATCGGGAGTCCCGTGATTATGCGGTAAGTCCCTATGTGTTATGTTGGTCTCGTGGAAGGTGTTTGTTCATATTACGGAGTTGTTTCGAGTTCTTTTGGATTTTAACCCTCTAACGGCATGTTTTTAAACCTAAGTCTAAAAATTTTCAAATTATTATTTTATTATCAACCGAGACCCCCCCGACTATGCGGTAAGTCCCTACATGTTACGTTTGTCCTATGGGAGGTGTCCGTTCCTATGAAGGGGCCGTTTGGGGGTTATTTTATATTTTACCCTCTAACAGCATGTTTTAAGACTAAGTCCAAATTTTTGCAAATTATCGTCATATTCTCAACCTAAGACTCCCGGGACTAGGCAATAAGTTCTTGCATGCTACGTAGGTCTCATAAGAGGTGTTCGTGCATCTTACGGGGCCGTTTGGAGTACGCTTTTTATTTTCACCCTCTGATGGCACGTTTTAAGCCTAAGTTTAGATTTTTGCAAATTATCATCGCATTCCCAAACCAAGAGTCCCATGACTACGTGGTAAGTTCATATATGTTATGTTGGTCCTGTGGGAGTTGTTCGCGCCTCTTATGGGGCCGTTTCAGCATTATTTTCGGTTTTCACGCACTAACGACATGTTTTAAGCCTATGTCTAGATTTTTTCAAATTATCGTCCCATTCACAAATCGAGAGTCCCGTGACTACATTAAAAATTCCCACGTGTTATATTGGTAACATGGGAGGTGTTTGTGCCTCTTATGGGGCTGTTTGGGCAATATTTTGGGTTTTCACCCTCTAACGTCATGTTTTAATCCTAAATCTAGAACTTTGCAAATTATCGTCGCATTCTCAAATAGGGAGTCCCTTGACTATGTGGTACATTACTACGTGTTACGTTTATCCTCCTCGAGGTGTCCGTGCCTCCTAAGGGGCCGTTTGAGCGCTCTTTTAGGTTTCACCAACTAACAGCATGTTTTAGACCTAAGTCTAGATTTTTGCAAATTATCATCCAATTCTCAAACTCGGAGTCTCGTGACTATGCAGTATGCTCTCACATGTTATGTTGGTCCCGTGGGAGTTGTCCGTGCCTCTTACGGGGCGATCTGGGCATTTTTTGGGGTTTCACCCTCTAACGGAATGTTTTAAGCCCAAGTTAGATTTTTCAAATTATCATCGTATTTTCAACCCGCGAGTCCAGTGACTACGCGATAAGTTCCTACGTGTTACGTTAGTCCAGTTAGGAGGTGTTTGTTCATCTTACGGGTCTCTTTGGAGCTATTTTGTATTTTTCACCCCCTAAAAGCTTATTTTTAAGCCTAACTCTAATTTTTGCAAATTACAATCGTATTCTCAACTTGAGAGACCCGAGGCTATGCGGTAAGTCCCTACGTGTTAAGTCGGTCCTGTGGGAGGAGTCTGAAACTGTTACGGTGCCATTTAGGCGTTGTTTGGGGTTTTCACCCTCTAACAGCATGTTTTAAGCCTAAGTCTAGATTTTTACTAATTATCAGCATATTCTCAAGCCGGGAGTCTCGTGACTACGCAGTAAGTTAGCACTTGTTACATTCGTCTCGTATAAGGTATTTGTGTCTCTAATGGGACCGTTACTGCATTATTTTAGGTTTTCACCCTCTAACGGAATATTTTAAGCTTAAGTCTACATTTTGCAAAACTATCGTAGTTTTCTTAACTCAAGAATCTGGGTCCAGTGACTACACGATAAGTTCCTACATGTTATGTTGGTCGATTAGGAGGTTTTCATGCATCTTACGGGGCCATTTGGAGCTATTTTAGATTTTCACCGTCAACGGCATGTTTTTAAGCCTAAGTCTAGATTTTTGCAAATTATCATTGTATTACCAAGTCGGGAATCCCGTGACTACGTAATCAGTTCCTACGTGTTACGTTGGTCTCATGCGAGGATGTTTGTGCATCTTACGAGATCAGTTTTTTGTTTTCACCCTCTAATGGTATGTTTTAAGACTATGTTTAGATTTTTCTAAATTATCGTCGCATTCTCAAACCAGGAGTCCCATGACTAGGCGTTAAGTTCCTACATGCTACCTTGGTCCCATGTGGGGTGTCCATGCCTCTTACGGGGCTGTTTGAGCATTATTTTGGGTTTTTTCTCATTAACGGCATATTTTAAGACTAAGTCTATATTTTTACACATAATTATCATATTCTCAAATCGGGAGTCCCATAGTCATGCGATAAGTCCCTACGTGTTATGTTGGACCCATGGGAGGTGTTCGTGCTTCTTACGAGACCGTTTGGGTGTTGTTTGGGTTTTCACCCTTTAACGACATGTTTTAAGCCTAAGTATAGATTTTTTAAATTATCTTTGTATTCTCACCTCGGGAGTCCAGTCACTATGTGATAAGTTCCTACGTGTTACATTGGTCCCATGGGAGGTATTCGTTCATCTTACGGGGACGTTCAGAGCGATTTTCGATTTTCACCCTCTTACGACATGTTTTTGAGCCAAGTCTAGATTTTTGCAAATTATCGTCATATTCTTTACCCCAGAGGCCTGTGACTATGAGGTATGTCCCTACGTGTTACGTTGTCCCTTTGGGAGGTTTTCGTGCCTATTACGGGGTCATTTGGGCGTTGTTTTACATTTTCACCCTCTAATGGTATGTTGCAAGCCAAGTCTATCTTTTTACAAACTATTATCGCATTCTCAAACCGGGAATCCCATGACTATGCGATAAGTCCCTAACTATTATGTTGGTCTCGTGGAAGGTGTTCTTTCATCTAACGGGGCCGTTTGGAGTTGTTTTCGATTTTCACCCTCTAACGGTATGTTTTAAGCCTAAGTCTAGATTTTTGCAAATTATCATTGTATTATCAACCCGACAGCCCGGTGGCTAAGCGTTAAGTCCCTACGTGTTACATTGGTCCTATGGTAGGTGTACGTGCCTGTTACGGAGCTGTTCGGGGGTTGTTTTAGGTTTTTACCCTCTAACGGCATGTTTTAAGTCTAAGTCCAGATTTTTGCAAATTATCATCGTATTCTCAACCCGGGAGTCCTAGGACTAGGCAGTAATTTCCTACGTGTTACGTTGGTCTCGTACGAGGTGTTTGTGCATCTTACGAGCTATTTGGGAATTATTTTTTATTTTCACCCTCTGATGTCACATTTTAAGCCTAAGTCTAGATTTTTGTAAATTATCATTGCAGTCTCAAATAGGGAGTCCCATGACTACGCCGTAAGTTCTTACGAGCTACATTTGTCATGTGGGAGGAGTGTGTGCCTCTTATGGGGATATTTGAGCGTTGTTATAGGTTTTCACCCACTGACGGCATATTTTGGGCCAAAGTCTAGATTTTTGCAAATTATCGTCCCATTCTCAAACAGGGAGTCCCGTGACTACGCTGCAAGTTCCTGTGTGTTATGTTGGTCCTGTAAGAGATGTTCGTACCTCTTACAGGGCCGTTTGGGCATTATTTTGGGTTTTCACCCTCTAACGGCATGTATTAGGCCTAAGTTTAGATTTTTGCCAATTATCGTTGTATTCTCAACCCGGTAGTCCAATGACTACGTGATAAGTTTCTATAAATTATGTAGGTCCTGTGGGAGGTGTTCGTGCATCTTACGCATTTTTTTGGAGATTTTTTGGGTTTTTAACCCCTAACGGCATATTTTTAATCCTATGTCTAATTTTTTGCAAATTATCATTATATTCTCAACTCGAAAGTTCCGTGACTACGCGGTAAGTCCTTACATATTACGTTGGTACTGTGGGAGGTGTATGTGCCTGTAACGGGGCCGTTTGGGAGTTGTTTTGGGTTTTCACCCTCAAACAGCATGTTTTGAGCCTAAGCTAGATTTTTGAAAATTATCATCGTATTCTCAAGCTAGGAGTCTCGTGATTGCACGATAAGTTCTTACGTGTTATGTTGGTCTTGTGCGAGGTGTTCGTGCTTTTTATGGGACTGTTTCTATGTTTTTTTTCACCCACGAAGAAAATATTTTAAGCTTAAGTCCAGATTTTGCAAATTATCGTAGTATTCTCAACCCGAGAGTCCAGCGACTACACGATAAGTTCATACATGTTACGATGGACCCGTGGGAGGTTTTTGTCCATGTAGACACCCCATTCTAGTAGCGCCCCTAACCTATCCTTAGGTCCCTAGTACCTCCCTTCATCATTGAAAACTCTTCAGCTCTAACGAGACTGAATGAATCTTCAAAGGGCACTGAATCCCCTTTCCAGCGGTCCGTCCCGTGCACAATTCTGACTTGCGATGCGAACGAATGACCCTTTTTCCCTTGAAACATGACCATGAGGTCATCGAATGCTCCCAGACTCTGTTTAACCAAAGTCAACTCTTCGGCTCGATTGAGACTGAATGAATCTTTGAAGGGCACTAAAACCCCTTTCCAACAGTCCGCCCCGTGCATGATTCTGACTTACAGTGCGGACGAATGATCCGTTTTACTTCGAAAGATCACCGAACGCTTCCAAGCTTCAGTTGACCAAAGTCAACTACCCTAACTGGGTCAAACTCTTTGGAATGTCGAAGTACATGTCCTAACCTTTCCAACGGTCTACCCCGTGCGCAATTCTGACTTACCATGCGGACGAACGATCCATTTGCATCCGAAAATTCCTCGTCCAAAGGACCGACGAACGTTTTCGAGCCACATTTGACCCAAAGTCAACTCCCAGACCTGGGGTCAGTCCAAAATACTTTTGAAGGTATCTGAATTACCTTTCCAATGTTTCACCCCATGATCAATTCGGATCAATGTTTTGCGATCTACGACCGATTTTTTGAAGGAACCTGAAAGAGACTGCCAAACGGTCGGTCCCAGACCCTGCCTATCGGTAGTGTGCCTGAACACACATGTCGATTGGCAGGACCAAGTCTATGTCTATCGGCAATGCCTTGGACCTATAATAAGGAGGGCCTAACCTCATTCCAAAGAAAAGGAAAAATTAAAGATCCATCACTCTCAGCAAGTTCAGAAAACCACGCTCGAAGTCAAGGTGGTTTCCACATGCAAATCCCTTTCCCACCTTCACCTTTCGTCACTTTCTTCATCAAACTCGGTGAATTAAGAAACCTCCATCATCACCCAAGTGCAAGGGTTGCTCTCCAACATCAAAGATCAAGCTCAATATCTTCAAGAAGGTCCAACTCTTTCAACTCCCTCTTTAAATTCCCCAAAATTCGCGTTAATTCGTTGTATTACTTAGCACTTTTATTCTCTCATCTCACATATATTAATATACTTTTGATCTAGTATTATTACACATCTCTTATTTTCATATAAATAAAACCCAAAAAACAAGAAAAAGAGGATTTGTTCATAAATTCCAAACGGGAATTCTTACACTTTTTTCACAATTAAAACACTTTTTTACACACACACACACATATAAGATAAGTCTCCGATTGGATTTATAGGATAAATCCCACCCCTCATTTTGCATACGAACTACGTGGAGTTTGATTCCTCTATAGACTACGTAGTCGTCTCGGGTTAAAACCCGTGACTCGAGTCCTATTCCTACTTTTCTCTCATTTTCTATTTTTTCAAGATTCCTTGAACTCAATTCCCTCAAATTCTAAATATTTACATTTACATATATTTATTCTTAGTGGCGTGCTATTCCATGTGCATTATCATTCCGTTATAACGATCAACGCGAGGATAATCGCGTAAATCCTATTTTCTAATATTATTCTTAGAAACATCCCTACGGATGACTTGCTTTATCTCTTCCATGATACAAGTCGATGATTCCTATCTCCACTACGTATACACATGCACACATATCATGGGGAAATAAAGGAAAATAGCAACAACCCATGAGAGATCGTAAGGGAGAAGTGGGTGCTTAACACCTTCCCATTTCGTAACTTAGCCTCCGGGACCTTTTTCGAATCATTTTGGTTTCGTATGTATCAGTATGTCTTTGGATGGTGTCCTTAGGAATGGCTCCCTTCTCTTTTGTCTGTTTTGAGTCATATACACTGGCGACTCCATCTCTCTACATTTTTCACCTCATCTACGACGTCGGCCGAAGAGCTCCCGAGAGGGACGCGCGGTACCAGGATCCTCTCCCACCCTGAGGATCGGGGATGACCATAGTGGCGACTCCGCTGGGGATTTTTCATTTTGAGGGCTAGACTCTATTTACACGGGTGTTTTATTTTCTTATGTATTCCCCTATTTGCATGTTCCCCTTTTACTACTCATGTGTGCCTCATGCTTATGCTTCCATTCACACACTTGTAGAAAATTCTCCGTGTACACTTCACACCATGTGTACCTAGGATCACATATATACCCATGTTGCATGCATCACCCATACTTGGTATACCATTGGTACTCATACTTTGCTCCCTGTTGGTCATAATCAAGAAATATACTCTCATACTAAGATACTAATAAGATAATCATTCATGATTCACACAATATCACCAAATAGCATTGTTATTGGCCAAATTTTGTCCAGTAACTAGAGGATCACTTTGTGATAGGTGCTGGCCCAACAGGGCACAGTTAGCCTAAGCGATATGACTCTCACCTTCTATTGGCCAAGTACCTTCGACGTATATTGAACGGTTCCCTGCATCGTACCGCTTGACTGAAGTCATGAAGGGAGGTATATCGTAGGGAACTCATTCACGTACACCGAGTATATCGAATTCGATCTCACAGGTACCATCCCCATGAGGTATATGGTGAGGAAATTCACATACACTCAAGTATATCAAATGGTTTGTCCACACGAACCGATTGCCCTCAAAAACAAAAACGTATATCATGGAAGCCACGCCGAAGGGAGGAACCCTTTTCGATTCACCCAACCAACTCAATACCCCCATATAGTTGTCAATCCTAGGATTGACCATCTAAGGCAAGGTTACCCAAGAACTTCAAGGTGCCGAATATTGAGAAATTCGGAGGAAGTGGACTCCCGATTGTCCATCTTCGCAATTATCACTGTGCTATGACTCTCCTGGGGGCTTCTGAAGAAGTGATGGCCCAATTATTTCAGCAAACTTTGAAGGATAGCACTCTCCGATGGTTTTTGTCTCTCGAGGAGTCCAGAATCCGTAGCTCGGAGGATGTAGCCCAAGAATTCATGTCGTAGTACAAATATAATGAAGATCTTGAGGTCACCTGCCATGATTTAGAGCTTCTCAAACATAACTCTGGGGAATCAGTCAGTAACTTCATAGACCGATGGAGGGAAAAGGCAGCCACTATGACCAATCGACCATCCGAGGAAGAATAAGTCAACACAGTGAAAAAGAATTTCTTGCCCCATGTCCGAGCAACCATTAGAGGACAATACTATCCCCACTTTTGATCTCTCAGAGAAGCATGAGTAGAAATCGAGGAAGGTATTGCCAAAGCAGAGGTTGAACAAAAGAAAGTGTCCGGGCAGTTCATCCCCAGAAAATATGATAAACCTGCCAGTGATGCAGTCTCAACCATCAATAACATCTCTCAACTAACCACTTCGTGGGCACCAGAAAGCCACCCCATCCCAGTCCGAAAAGAATACACCGAGCTTTATTCTCCCCTGTCCAAGGTTTATCAAGCCCTGTTAAGTCTAAACCTCATCAAACCCTTGGATCCCCGTCCATTGCCAAATCCACTTCCAAGAAACTTTAAGGCAGATGCCCATTGTGCCTTTCACCAAACCGATGGTCATACCACTGACCAATTCTTTCACATTTGAAACATAATCCAAGGTCCAATTGATCGGGGTACCATTGCCCCAATAACCAATCCTACGCCAAACACTACTTACAACCCACTCCCAAATCATACCAATGCTATTTCCCTAGAAATGAACCCATAATTTTATCCCTCAACTCAAATCACACCCATACACTCTCCCAAACCTCTCCAAACTGGCCCATATTTGCTCCTACACCCTATTAGCCTCGTTAATCAGGAACGGTCACTCCTTACCAGAGCATGCATTGCTGTCCGTACCCATTCTGAAAATGGAAGTATGGAATTATCAAAAGTGTTAAACCAAATCCTAGAATTCGGGCTAAAATTGCCCTCACAAATGATCATTGATTGCCAAAGGTTTAGTACGCTATTCTTGGAAGCACATAAATGGTCTCGAGATTCAGACAAATGGGTGGTACCAACCGATGAAGTCAGCCTGGATGATGTCGTCCAGATGATGGTAGAATAATTCAGACAACCCAATGATATTTGAAATTTAACCGAGTTACTTGATACTCTGAAGTTATAAGGACGCCTGGTCCCTTCACCCTTACATATCACCACAGAATGGAAATACATGTATGAAGAAGCCATTGAAGTTATGGAATGCATTGACTTTACATGGAAAGATATAATTGTTACCACCGGATGGGAGGAAGAATTCGAAGATTCGAATGAAGAATAAGATTTTGAGAAAACTGGCCCGGTAGACGACATGTGTGGGATTATATCATTTGAGGAGATCCTCAAAGAAATAAATAGAGTGGAAGAACAACCCTAGATTAACGAAGAAATAGGGTTAATATTCTTCCCTTCTTCATTAAATCACATAACCAGATCGAGGAGGCATTACCAGATCCCAACCTCACTACCAGCCAATGACAAAGGGGAGGGCATTGAAAACCTTCCTATGATAGAAATGACCTTCGAGGAGAGCAAGATCCTCAATCAACTGAAGAAAACTCAAGATAACATCATTCTATGGGGACTTTTCTTGTCTTCCCAGCTACACAAAAATGCTTTGATCAAGTTGGTCACTAGACCCACAGTCCTCCTTCTACCACACTGGAAGAATCAGTAAATTTAGTTGGATCCTTGAACTCTACCCGAATGCTATCCTTTTTCGAAGAAGAAATCCCCAGAATTGGGCCAAACCACAATCATGCACTCAACATATTTGTCGAAGTTATGGGAAAAATCGTACCACTCTCTCTTGTCGATAATAGATCCGCCTTGAATGTATGCCCATTGAGAACCTTCAAATGCTTAGTACTTAAGGAAAGTGACCTCGATCTAACCTTTGCTTCTGTATTTGCCTACGATAATAACCGTCGGGAGGTGATGGATCCATAAAGCTTATAATAGGGGTACGCCCTACAAACCCCGTTGTTGAATTCCAAGTTATCGACATCCCTGCTTGTTTCAACCTATTGCTCGGACGACCTTGGCTCCACAGTATCAAGGGTGTGTCTTCCTCACTCCATCATAAATTAAAGTTCTTTTCCGATGGACGAGTCATCACCATTTTGGGCGACGACGATAATACCGAGGGTGCAAGTACTAGCAGTCCAATCCCTGATATGCTGCACGGGTCAAATGATATGCTCCTATCAGGATTCCAAGTTGAACCAATCCAACTCCCGGTAGGGGACGATTTTAAAGGAATTTGTCCAGAATATGACCCTTATGGAAACGTCAATGTGATCTATATGTTCAAAAACATGCACTTCATTCCTAGACTGGGGCTAGGAAAAAGACAGCAAGGGATACTTAAGCCCATTGAACTGAAGAAAGCTTTCCCTCCATGTGGTTTGGGGTATCAACCATCATAACAAGAGCTCAAACTGATCCACCAGTCTCGACTAAAGAGAAGATTAGACTGCATCCAGACTATCCCAGGTGACTCCTTGAATGGGCGATTCATCAAAGACGGCAAATACTTCCCCTTTTGCAGCTTTTCGGAACCCTGGAATGACCACACAGATAAGAAGATAAAACTTGGAATGGAGATCTTTTTCCAGGACAGATACCCATGGGCCGAAAGTTCCCACCACCATGTACAACCGCTCATCAGAGATACCGAAGATTCTAAGGGAAGTGACTCCGAGGACTCATTCAACTTTCATACACTGGGACTGACACTTTTTATGGTTCATTCAAGCACTACATCACTGGATCCATCCCACCTAATTAAAGCTGCTGATACACCTCTCCTCTACTAGCATGCTGCGCCCGTTTTACCTGTCGAAATCCCACCTAACCCCAATGTTTACCCCATTTCTTATTCAATTATCTATCCTTTCTCAAATGTAATCTAGACCTCCTTTCATGAGGTTCTCAATGTTGTTTTTCCTATCAATGAAATAAACGAAGATTTTGAGTATCTTGTTGGGCCTTACATTAATTGTTTAGATTCTAATCAAATTTTTGATGATGATGATTTTGCAAATGAACAATTCTTCACTGATCTAAATGAGATTAATAACAAACAACATAACCTCATTCAAGTTAATGAAGAAGAGACGATTATTGCTAACCTCGGTTTTAGTAGCCAACTACACGAGATTAGGATAGGAGCTACTCGTGACGATCATGAGCGCGCATAACTCGAAGAATTATTTTAAAAATTCGTAGATGTCTTTGCATGGTCCTATAATGATATGCCCGACATTGATCCTGAAATAGCTCAGCATGAGATCCCCACTCTTCCAGATTACAAGCCGATTAAACAAAATCTAAGAAAGCTCTGCATCGAATGGTCACTTAAAGACAAAGAAAAGGTGGTCAAATAGTTGAACTTGGCTTTCATTCGTGTCATCGAATTTCCCACATGGCTAGCCAACATAGTGCTTGTGCCAAAATTAGGAGGGAAAGTTCGATGTTCGTAGACTACCAGGACTTGAACAAAGCCTCACTAAAGGATGATTACTTGCTACCCAATATCGACATGATCGTTGACAACACGGCCAGTCATGCTCTTAAGTCATTCGTCAGCGGGTTTTTCGGATATAACCAAATCATAATGCACCTAGATTCATGTTTATCACTCCATAGGGAACCTTTTGCTACACTGTTATGCCATTTGGTCTCAAGAATATCGGGGCTACCTACTAGAGGGCTTCTATAACCATCATGTACGATCTGATTCATAAAGAAGTCAAGGTCTATGTGGATGATATGATTATCAAATCCAAAACTAGATAAGGTCATGTTCCCGCTCTCTAAAAGTTCTTCGAAGGATTACGACGGTATCAGATGAGACTCAATCCACCGAAATGTGTCTTCGGAGTTACAAAGGGAAAACTCTTGGGATTCATGGTTAGTGAAAAAGGGATAGAAGAAGATCCTGCTAAGATAAAAGTCATACTTGAGATGCCACCTCCCCAAATTGAGAAAGAAGTCTGAAGTTTCCTTGGGAAATTGCAATACATCATCTGATTCATCAGCCATCTCACCCCCATTTGTGAATCGATTTTCAAACTCCTCCGAAAAGATTCAACCAAATTTTTGGAATAAGGCTTGCCAAGAAGCCTTCGATCAAATCAAACACTACCTAACTCACCCTCCGGTACTCAAGCCACCACAGCTTGGTCTCCCCTTGCTCCTATACATAACCATAACCGACACTTCAGTCGGGGCTTTGCTAGCCCAATACCTTGAACATTCTCGCAAAGAAAGAGCAATCTATTATGCCTGTCGTGAATTGGTCGGGTAGGAAGTCAACTACACCGCGTGTCTCGCTCGTTTAGGTTACCCAAAAGTTACGACACTACATGATCGCCTTCCTCATTAAACTTGTATCCTGAATGGACCCCATCAAGTACCTGATTGAGAAACCCACCTTATCTAGGTGAATGTCTTGATGGTTGATGCTCTTAGCCGAGTTTGATATTGTGTACGTCACACAGAAAGCCATGAAAGGAAGAGCCTTCTCTGACTACCTCGCTGATTACCCTATGGAAGAAGTTGATGACTGGATATGCGAATTCCCAGATGAAAATATCCTCTACGCCGCTTAAGACGACCTCCGATGGCAAATGTTCTTTGACGACACTGCCAACAAAAAGGGATATGGCATTGGGATACTTCTTATCGCCCCAGATGACTCCCACACTCCCATCGCCATCAAATTGGATTTCCCCTGCACTAATAACATGACTAAATATGAGGCGTGTACATTAGGCCTCAAAGTTTCTCTCAAGAAAGGTATCCAATGCCTAGATGTCTATGGGGATTCTGCCCTCGTCATTGGTCAGGTGCTCAAAAAATGGAAAGTCAAGGACGAGAAACTCCAACCGTTCCATGCCCACCTAGAAGAACGAGCCTCCCAATTCCAAGACATCACCTTCCACTACCTACCTCGAGCAAAGAATAACCTAGTCGATGACCTTGCTACCCAAGCCTCCATAGTCAAATGAATAATAAAGGCCCCCTTCTTGGTCCAAAATCAAGATAAACCAACCCACTGCTGCCACATTAATCTCATCACCAAAGAAGATCCCGAGCTACCCAACTGTTGGTATTATGATATAGGGCACCTCCTCAAGCATGGTAGGTATCCCAAGGGTTCAAACAAGAAATATCGGGCAACTCTGTGAAGACTGGTCGCCTAATACATCATTTACCATAAATCATTATTTAAGAGAAACTTTGATGGAACCCATCTACACTACATCGCAGGGGATGACATTGAAGAGGTGATGCAAAGAATCCACAACGGGGAATTCAGACCACATATGAACGGTCACATGCTTGCTAAGAAGATCATTCGATAAGGCTACTACTGGACCACCATGATCCAGGATTGCACCGCCTATGTCCAAAGATGCCTCAAATGCCAACAGTTCTCCAACCTTCAACACTTGCCTCCGTAAGAATTATGCAACATGACTTCTCCCTAGTCGTTCTCCATCCGGGGCATCGACATCATAGGGAAGGTTACACCCAAGGCCTCTAACGGGCATGAGTTTATACTAGTTTCCATTGATTACTTCACCAAATGGGTCAAAGCCGAGTCATACACACTCCCTAATGCCAAGAAAGTGGCCAAATTCATCAAGAAAAATAATATCTTTCGATATGGGGTCCCACACGTGCTAGTGTCAGATAATGGGTTTAACTTCGAGGAAGAAGTCACAGAAGTGGTCAAAGATATGGGATTCAGAGACATGAATCTTCTCTCTACCGACCTCAAACCAATGGTGCAATCTAAGCCGCTAATAAGAACCTCAAAGCCATCATCAGGAAGACGACTTAAAGTTATTGAGATTGGTTCAATCAAATCCCATACGCCCTATGGGGATACCGAACCTCAATATGAACCTCTACTGGGGCTACCCCTTACTCTCTAGTCTATGGCATGGAAGCATTCCTACCCGTGGAGCTAAAAATACCCTCATTACGCATCATGCTTGAAAGCAAGGTCAGTGAGGAGGACTGGCATCAAAGCCGCCTCAACGAGCTGTCACTCTTGGACGAAAGGAGACTGAAGGCGTTGTATCACATATAAGGTTACCATTGCTGAATAGCACGTTCATTCAATAAAAGAGTCAAGGACCGCAGTGTCCAATATGGGGATTTATCCCTCAAATAAATAGTAGAGCCCATCTGGGAACCCAGAGGGAAATTCAAGCCCAATTGGAGCGGCCCATACATTGTGAAGAAGATCATGTCCGGTGGTGCCTCCATGCTCACCGACTCAGATGGAGAAGAGATGAATCGTCCAGTCAACTTGGATCGTCTCAAGAAATTTTCCCCCTAGTCTAAAATCTCGGCGCGCTATGACTCTTCTCATCTCCCTTCTATTCTGAAAAAAATTATTCCTAGAAAAATTGAAAATTTTCAAAAACCCCTGAGGTACATAGGCAACTCATACATCTTATATGAGCACGACCCCTGCTTTTTCACAAAAAAAATTCTTTTCTTATCTCCGAGAATGACAGTTCACCTTAACATATATATGAACAAAAGGATTATGCATGCCTTAGTGATCGGTATGGATAACTCAAAATACAAATTTCATCAAAAGCCACAACGGGATGATTAAAAACTTGTTTATTTCCATAATAAGAAATTACAGTGCAATTACATAAAGGGATGGATAACTCCCTCCCCCTACCTTCCTAAAAAGCCAAATACGAAAACCAAACATATTTCTCGGTACAAAATAAACTCTTCAGGAGTCCTACCCATAGCTACCAGGGAAGCCCACTCCATCATCATTATCTACATCCTGAGGTCCCCAAGTTTCCCCTGCTTGAATGGAGTGATGCAGACGCTCCATGGACCGATAAGCTCTAACCAACCTCGAAAAAACTACCACACCTCCCTCCATGGTATTAGATAAGGCAAGCCACCGTTGCCCAGTCTCCACTACCAACATCTTGTTAACTAATCTCCTCCATAACCACTTTATATAATCCCCAGGGATGTGCCAAACTCTCCCAGCAGACTGAGAGGGACGGGACGATGGACGTCGACTCTCCCACAAAGAGCTAAGCCGCATGCGCAGATACTCTGTCAAATCTTCTATCGGAAAGAAATCTAGTGGTGGAGGTGGCACAATCTTCTCCCAGCCAAATTGGTGCAGAAGACACCAAGGGAAATAAAAAGAGGTCTATTTGAGACCAACCGACCGAACATACTGGTATTCTCCCAGTTCTAGAATAGGCAGCAGCTGTCCCCACCAAGGTACTGACCAGTACAGATTTAGAACCCCATGCTCCTCGAACCAGTTCTCCCACATCTTAATATTTAGGCCACCACTGATGAAATGGTGCAAAAAGAAATTGGGTACAGCCGACAAAGGGAATTCCGAAAGAGTCACCTTGGGGAATCTTTCAGACAACTACATGAACAGCATCAGAGGGCTACCACTCAGAAAGTTAGAATGACCTTCTCACTAGGCATCTAAGCCATTTAAAGTCTCCGCCACTATCACCGCCATAGGATTCCAATGGTAGGACATCTATGAGATAATAGCTACAAGTTGTGGGTCCACCAATAGCTCCCCGGTCACTAGCAGTAATTTTAAAACCAAGCCTAGAACGACATCTCCGGCATATCCATCATCACCAACCTTCTGCAAATGCACAAACCACAACACCGCTGGAAGAGAGGTCATACCTCCAACCACCAGTGATCTGGCCACCGAGGATGAAACATAAAGAAGCCCAGCCAATAACTCCCGAGGAGAGCGGGAAAACTCAGGCAGAGCCGCAGTAACGTCGAGATTTATCCCCAATATGGAAGAAAATTCCTCATAAGTCGGACTGACTTCCTTCAAGTCAAAGCGGAAAACATGGTCTTCGGGGTACCAGAATTGTACCACCACCATTAGCATATTCCACTCTATGGGTCGATTAATCCATAAAGAAACTCGACGCATGTTGTAAGCATCATAGTCGACGTTATAGGAGGACATTGCCTCCAAAGTCTCGAGGTAGTTGGAAAACTCAACACTACCAGGGAGAGCCATATCACAGAACAAGAAAGTAAGAATGTGAAGGTGTGAGAAAAACACTCCACTCTTACCCCTCTTTTATACTTGAAAACTCCCACAAAAGACATAACTCTTGCAGAAATTAGAGGAAATCCTGCCCCACAAGGTACACAAGGTTGAAGTGGGTATCAATCAAAACTTTAAATTGATGGGACTGGATTGACCTTCCGATAGGTAGGACAAGGTTCTTGCCGATCGACAACCCCCTACTTTTGGAAAATTTTCATTTTCCTATTCTGTCAAAATTTAAAAAAACTTAAAAATAAATTGATATTCTCAAAAGAATTTCAAAATTCCCCTTTCCAGCTTTATATAAATTCTCATTTCAACTTTCCTTTAAATCCCACAAATATTTCTTTTTACGGTCTCATTACCAAAGTAAAAAGCGCATGTGCATCCATTCATTCATCATTAACAAAACATAATCAAAAAACTTCATTTCATTGCATAGATATTTCTCTGCGTCACATCATTTTGCAGGAAAATAAAGAAAAGAAAAAAACCAAACGGGACTCAGCCCGAACCCACATTCTCTCTCTCTCACTTGTCCTTTACTCTAAGGGCTTCAACCCCTGCGACACGCTCTCTTTCCACGACGACGAGATGACGCACCTCCGCTACTTGAACCAGACTCCTCCTCGGATGAGGCAGATGGCACCAAGCAAGAAGGAACAGGAACTGCGTCCTGAAGATATACAGTCCCAATTATCCCTTAACCAAGTGGTGGATACCCGGACGTGCTGCAAGAAAAGGCAAAATCGGTATCAAGCAAAAAATATTAAAAGAAACCAAAGGAGAAGAACAAAAAGATATACCTCAAGACGAAGAACCTCCTATATCAAGACCAACTCCTTCGGGTCCATCATAAGAGGACGATGTAGCGTAGGCAACATCCATCCATCAACCCACCGGATATTGTATGAATGAGTATGCAGCCACATAAAGGGAACCTCTGAAGTCGTCGTTGCCGCGGATATCGGAGGACCGCCACTGCTGTGGGAGGACCGAACTAGCCGACTCAAACCCGCAGGAGGGAAGGGTAGAGTATCATATATGTTGGGCGCCATCAGCCAGGTCATCACAAAGTCCATATAATCATACGGCATAGCCATATCGATATACAACAGGTAGGACTCGCCAATCATCGCCGCGATCCTCGCATCCACCGGCAGCAGTCGCTCCTGCCTCATAGACATAGGGGGCCTCACAGCTGGAACCACCACCTCCCCCTCAGCAATCTGTGGGGCCACCCTCTTTCTGAGATACCAAGAGTGGCCAAATTCATCCCCCAGCAAATGCCTCATCTGCGCATTTACTCCAATCAACCCTGTGTCCTGAACGGCCGTCCCCCAAGGGTAAAAGGTCACTTGAAAAATCCTCAAAAAATTCCTAAAAATCCCAAAAAGGATTTAGAACATTTTCAATAAGAAAATTTTGCACTTCCTCAAGCAAAACCCCTATTTCCCCAGCAGAACTCTCAAAAGACAAGTGAATCTCTCCCCAACAACGTCCAAAACTTCAAGATCATCTCCTATTCAAAGGTCTCAATTTTCCCTGAGAAATGAGTCCAAACCCTGAACCACCTAATCACTTCCCCGGCATCAAATTGGTAATTCCCCCGATAAAGTCTCCATAAGACACATAAGGATTTCCCCAGCTCAAATCAAAATCACGAGGTAATTTTCCTAGCAGAGTTCCCCGAGGTCATTTCAAACTTAAGCCCGCAAAATTGGTCATCTCACCTTAAGCCCACAGAATTGGCTTCGACGGGCAGAATTAGTCCTCTCACCTTAAGCCCGCAGAATTGGCTTTGACCCTTAAAATTGATCATTTCAAACTTAAGCCCGTAGAATTGGCTTCGACCCGCAGAATTGGTCATCTCACCTTAAGCCCGCAGAATTGGCTTCGACCCACAAAATTGGTCATTTCAAACTTAAGCCCGCAGAATTGGCTTCGACCTGTAGAATTGGTCATCTCACCTTAAGCCTGCGGAATTGGTCACCTCACCTTAAGCCCTCAGAATTGGTCATCTCACCTTAAGCTCGTATAATTTGCTTTGACCCGCAGAATTGGTCATCTCACCTTAAGCCCACAGAATTGGTCATCTCACCTTAAGCCCGAAGAATTGGCTTTGACCCGCAGAATCGTTCATCATAACCTAAGCCCTCAGAATTGGCTTTGACCTACAGAATTGGTCAACCCCCATCATTGTTGTAGGTCCTCGGAATTGACCTAAATATTTCCTTTAAAACCACCACCAACATACCCCTTTAAGCCCTCAGAATTGGCTTTGACCCACAAAATCATTCACCCTCATCTTCAAGCCCTCAAAATTGGTTTCGACCCATAGAATTAGTCAACCTCATCTCTAAGCCCTCGAAATTAGCTTCGACCTGCAGAATTGGTCACCCCAATATTCAAGCCCTCAGAATTGGCTTCGACTTGCAAAATTGGTCCCCCTCATCCTTAAGCCCTCAAAATTGGCTTCGACCCGTAGAATCGATCACTCTTATCTCCAAGCCCTCGAAATTGGCTTCGACCCGCAAAATTGGTCACCCTTATCTCCAAGCCCTCGAAATTGGCTTCGACCCATAGAATCGGTTAGAATCGGTTATCCTCATCCTTAGGTCCTCAGAATCGACCTCGACCCTCCGTTCATCCTCTTTCAAAGGCATCATGCAGTGTCTATTCGATGGCTATCGTTTGTTCCAAACTCACCCGTTGAGGGGCCATGTAGACACCCCATTCTAATACCCCATAACCTCTCCTCAGGTCCCTAGTACCCCGGGTACTAATCGAAAGTCCATTGCGCACTCCCAGGCTCCGTTTGACCAAAAGTCAAACTCTTTAGCTTGAACGAGACTGAATGAATCTTTAATGGGCACTGAATCCCTTTCTAACGGTCCATCCCGTGCACAATTTTGACTCACGCTGCGGATGAACGACCCGTTTTCCCCAAAAACTAGATCGGGAGGTCACTGGATGCTCCCAGGCTTCGTTTGACCAAAGTTAACTCTTTAGTTCGACCGAGACTAAATAAATATTCAAAGGGCACTGAAACCCGTTTCCAACGGTCCACCCCGTGCGCGTTTCAGACTTACAGTGCGAACGAACGATCCGTTTTACTCCAAAAGATCACCGAATGCTTCCAAACCCCGGTTGAACAAAGTTAACTCCCAAAACTGGGTCAAACTCTTTCGAATGTGGAAGTACATGTCCTCACCTTTCCAACGGTCTGCTCCATGCGTGATTCTGACATACCATGCGGACGAACGATCCGTTTGCATCCGATAATTCCCCGTCCAAAGGACTGATGAACATTTTCGAGCCATATTTGACCCAAAGTCAACTCCTGGACCCGGGAGCAGTCCAAAAGACTTTCAAAGGTCTCTGAATTACATGTCCATCGGTTCACCCCGTTTACGATTTGGATGAACGATTTGCGCTCTAGGACCAATTTTTCAAAAAAAATTGAAAGAGACTGCCAAATGGTAGGTCCCGGACCCTGCCTATCGGTAGTATGCCTAAACACACCTGCTGATTGGCAGGACCAGGGCTATACCGATCAGCAATGCCCTGGGCTTATAAAAAGGAGGGCCTAATCTCATTCCAAAGAAGAGGAAAAATCAGAGATCCATCACTCTCAGCAACTTCAAAAAACCCCTCTCAAAGTCAGCGTGGTTTTCCACATCCAAATCCCTTTTCAACCTTCACCTTTCATCACTTTTTTCATCAAACTTGGTGAATTAAGTACCCTCCATCATCACCCAAGTGCAAGGGTTTCTCTCCAACATCCAAGATCAAGCTCAAGATCACCAAGAAGGTCCAACTCTTTCAACTCCCTCTTTAAATTCCCCTAAATTCGCATTAATTCATTTTATTACTTAGAACTTTTATTCTCTCATCTCACATATCTTAATATACTTTTTTATCTAGTATTATTTCACATCTCTTCTCTTATTTTCTATTTTTTCTAGATTCCTTGAACTCAATTCTCTTAAATTCTATATATTTACATATACATATATTTATTCTTAGTGGCGTATTATTCCAAGTGCGTTATCGTTCCGTTATAACGATCAACGCGAGGATAATCACGTAAATCCTATTTTCTAATATTATTCTTAGGAACATTCCTACGGATGACTCGCTTTATCTCTTCCATGATATAAGTCGATGATTCCTATCTCCACTACGTATAGACATGCACACATATCACGAGGAAATAAAGGAAAATAGCAACAACCCATGAGAGACCGTAAGGGAGAAATGGGTGCCTAACACCTTCCCATTTTGTAACATAGCCTCCAGACCCTTCTTCGAATCATTTTGGTTTCGTATGTATCAGTATGTCTTTGGATACTGTCCTTCGGGATGGCTCCCTTTTGTTTTCTCTGTTTTGAGTAAAATAGACTGGAGACTCCATCTATCTACATCTTTCTCCTCATCAACGACGCCGACCAAAGCACTCCTGAGAGGGATGCCCGGGACTAGGATCCTCTCCCTCCAACAGGATCGACGATGGACACAGTCCATCTTACAAGTCCGTTTGGAGATATTTTAGATTTTTACCCTCTAACAGCATGTTTGTAAGCATAACTCTAGGTTTTTTCAAACTATCTTCATATTCACAAATCGGTAATCCCGTGATTATGCAATAAGTTCCTACGTGTTACGTTGGTCCCATGTGAGGTTTTCGTACATGTTATGAGGCCATTAGGGGTCTATTTTTTTGTTTTCACCCACTAACGTCACGTTTTAAGTTTAAGTCTAGATTTTTGCAAATTATCGGTGCATTCTCAAACCAGGAGTTTTGTGACTACCCGGTAAGTTTCTACATGTTACCTTTGTCCCGTGCGAAGTGTTCGTGCCTTTTACGGGTCCGTTTGAGAGTTGTTTGGGTTTTAACCCACTAACGGTGTGTTTTAAGCACAAGACTATATTTTTGCAAATTATCATCATATTCTTGAATCGGGAGTCCCGTGACTACGTGGTATGTCCATACGTGTTATGTTGGTCATGTGATAGGTGTCCGTGCCTCTTAGGGGGGCGTTTAGGTGTTGTATTGGGTTTTCACTCTCTAACGGCATGTTTTAAGCCTAAGTCTAGATTTTGCAATTTATCATCGTATTCTTAATTCGGGAGTCCAGTGACTACGCGATAAGTTCCTATGTGTAACATTGGTACCGTGGGAGGTGTTTGTGTATCTTATGGGGCTGTTCAAAGATTTTTTGAATTTTCACCCTCTAATGGTTTGTTTTTTAGCCTAAGTCTAATTTTTTTGTAAATTATCATCATATTCTCAACTCGGGAGACCCATGGCTATGTGTTAAGTCCTTATGTGTTACGTTTGTCCTGTGGAAGGTGTCCGTGTCTATTACATGGCTATTTGGGTGTTGTTTTTTGCTTTCACCCTCTAACAGCATGTTTTAAGCCTAAGTCGAGATTTTTTCAAATTATCATCGGATTCTCAAACTAGGAGCCCCGTGACTACGCGGTAAGTCACTATATGTTATGTTATACCAAACACACAATTCAATTTTTAATAAATTTTTATCTTTAAATAATTATGGTGTGCATAAAAGATGTATCCAAAAATAAATTTACAATAAACAAGCCAACCATGCTAAAACACGAAGGACGAAGAAAAATCCCTAAGAAGGGAAAACCCTTTTATATCACCACTATTGAGAGTTTTGACTACAATCGACTTACAAAATACTTAGTAGTAATAAGTTAGTTGCGCATCGTTTTCAAAACTTCAACAGATACACACTGCTCAGAAGTCATCCACATGTAGTGATCCACCCTCGATATCCACCAAGTAGCCTCATCTTCTTTTTCAACCATGAAACCTTGTTCCACAATTTTAGCACTAGAGAAAAGTCTCTACAAAGTGATTTCAGCAAGAATCTTGATTGTAATAGGTAAAGTGATCTTGAATGATTCATGCGGGAAAGATATATGATATGAGGTATTTTATCATGAAAAGAGAACTTAAAAGTTATTTTTGTTCGTCAAAAGAAGTTCTTAAAGTATTTGATCTCGTTCAGCCTTTATATAACAAAGTTGGATAAAAATAATAAACACAAAAGACATGGTAAAGATAATATTTAAAAAAGTCAAATTTGTCCAGTCGTTTGAACGAAACTAGGTGTCGTTCGAACGACACCATTTCTAATTAGAACGACATCAAACGAGATTCCATAGGAACGTGCAAAATTCCTTGTTAACATCTTGTTCAAATGACTTCTGATGACCCGTATAATCTCATTCGAATGACAGTCTTCTTTGGTCAAACGAAGCCTCATTTTTTTGACAATATTTCTTACAGAAAACTAAAGTTTCTTTTTATAAAAATAGCTTCATAAAAGATAATTAATCCCCATAAAATATTAAGAAACCTTCTACCACAGATGATCATAATCTTCTACCATGATTGTTGAGACGAACAAATCTTCCAATCTCTTTGGTCTTAAATATAGTCCTCCAGTACCAAGAAGTTGCGTCGGTGCCGTGTTTGTGTAATGGGATACACCATTTCATAAAAAATAAAAATATAAGCAATCATAAAATTTTGTCTGAAAAATCTCCCCCTTTGGCTATTCTAGTACAAAACACAAACTTAAGCCAAATTGAATCCTAATACAATAACTACCCTCCCAAAATTACAAAAAGTGGAATGCATAAATTGTGCAATTCTTTAGTGAATCAGATCTTTCATTTGGACGGCTTTATCTTCATCCTATGTGGGTCCAAATGATAATCATCCAACAAAACATCCTACACGTATTAGAAAAATAAAGACGCCGTGATGCATAGGGTTTTAAACATTAATAATAACTCACCCTCAATTTTCCCCCTTTTTTCTCTGTAATAGACAAAGGCGTCAAAAATAATCATTAGAAATAAGCATCACATGAAGAAGTAAGATATTAACAAAAGTACAATCAAAGAAGATTAGGTCATGATAATCTCAAAAGTCAATGCATTAACCAACTATTTTTAAAAAAATTCATTCTTTTTAAAATAGAAAGTATAAAACGAACAAATATTACAAATTATGGAATAACACTAAAATAGCCAAATCATGAACGCGAAATATTGGGGTGTGAACATTTATCAGAGGTAAACTAGCATAGACAATCATAACATGTGTGCGCGAAGTTTTGATACACTTGTAACTAAAGATCTCAAAGTCTACCTCAGGTGTAACATTAGTGAACTCAAGTGAAATTAACTAAACTTAATCAACATGTCATGAACATGAATAATTCTCACACAAATGATGCCAAACAATATAACTTTTTTGAGAAATTTTCAGTTTGTACAAACCCAATGATCTTCAAATAACTCCCTCAAAATCTCACATAACTAAGAATAAACTCTCAATTATTTTTGAAGAAATTAATGCTCATATGTACTGAAGCATTAATGAATTAAAAATTAGCCTGGCACTTCTGTTTTTATGTGCCCCCAATTTTTTTTGGCTATTTTATACAAATGGTGGCTTTTAACACAAATAATACTTTTATCTTTCATAATCCCTTTTCATTGTTTAACATTTAACCTCTATTTTCTAGAAATCGAGGTAATTCGAGCAATGGTTCTTACACACAACTTTTTATCTCGTTTTTACAGCTGGTTCTTTGTAAAGAAAAATTGAGATAAAAACATCGTATTCGACAAGTGACAAGAAAGTGAAATTTTCCAAACAAGTTCGTTCACGTGTGCAATAAAGGTAACAGGGAGTGTAACAAGAAGATCATAGCCTTCAAATATCATGGTAGTGAATCCACACATTATTAGGCACACTAATGAAATAACGTCATGTCTCAAAACAATATAAAAAGTTACGTATAAACATGGAATGAATGGGTGATCCGAATACCATAAATGTTCATCCATATATGGTGGAAAAAAATTACAAAACTATTTTTGTCTTTTTCCAAATTTGTATCAAAAAAAAGAAAATATTTTTTATACTTTTCAAATTTTTTTAAAAAATGAAACTCTTTCTATATTTTCTAAAAATATAAAAATGGAAAATATAGATATTATGATATCACAATTTACAATCTAGCAGTAGGGATGTAAGCTATGAACATGATAATCACCCTATTCTTGAAACAAGTCTCAATCTCAATTATTAGGCCCAGAGGAGTTATCAAAAGAAATAAATATTTTATCGAGTTCCCACAGATGGTGCTAATTTGTCATCGTCTGAAATAAGCATATAGATTAGGGCCTTAGCTTAAATACACAGATCTTAAAATATGAAAGATAAAAAGATACAAATTAAAATTACATTTATCTAGATCGAGAGGGAGAGAGAGAGAGAGAGATGAAAACTGCATTTATGTGGTTCGACCCAAAGTGGTTCCTACGTCTGCAAGTGCAGTGTAGATTGTATTAATTTTAATAGGCAAAAGGCATGGATGAATGATGGTTAAAATATCTCCTAGTTCACTCTAAAATTTGGAAAAATAACAGTAGAAAAAGTATCACTCCATCTCTTACTGTGGGATCGCATGCTATTTATAGGTTATTAGACGAGAGAGAGAGAGAGAGAGAGAGAGAGAGAGAGAGAGAGAGAGAGTGTATGTTTGTCGAGGGACAGGTGTCGTGCCCTTATATGTTGGACAGTTACACCTTTACATGTAAGTGGGGGAGTGTTTTTAGGGCCCTGTTATCCACATATTGCGGAGAAAGATATATATATATATATATATATATATATATATATATATATATATATATATATATATATATATATATATATATATATATATATCACATGCATGTGTCCAGTGACTGCCCCTGACGTCACCCTTTTCACTTGGTGTTGTCGGCTAACCGGGTTAAGTTGACTATCTGTGACACTGGGGCCGAAGAATGACACGAGCCAAAAAAAATGGTATCTAAGTTGAACATCTTTAAGGAATGGATGAGTCCAGTTTCTTCTCCTTGATTCATTCCTGGATCACACAATATTTAAGGTACCACATTCCTCCTCCTCTTCTTCATCCTCTGCTTGTTCTCAACTCTCTCCACTATCACTCACTTGGGAATCATAAAAATGGCCTCAAGAGTGTCATGCTAAAATTTATCTTCATGGTAAGATTTTTTTCATTTTGTCTCTCATGACTAGCCATGAACGTAGTGTAGTTGCACTCAATGGGGGAATCGGGTTGCTCTTCCATATCACTATCACTAAGGGTGGCATTATACACCTTGGGTTTCTTGCCCTCCTTTCTTACTTTAGTGGGACACTTAGTTTCCCTATGGATATAACCCTTACACCTAAAACATTTATCTGTCTCATCCCTCTTCAAATTATCATTACGATTTTTATGGAAATGGTCAGCCTAGTTATACTTATTTTTCTCGAACTTCTTTATATCTTTTTATTTTTTTCAAACTTGAGAAATGTTCTAAACTTCTCTGTAAACATGGCCATATCATCGGAATAAATGTCAAACTCATCATCATAAAACCATGCTTCCTCCCTTCGGGTTTTCAAAGTAATGGCCTTTTCTTTCTTTGGCTTTTTAGAGGAAAATATGACGAGGTTCTAGATTTGCAGAACACCTAGAGGCTCTTATAGTTTCATAGAATCTAAAGTACCCAAGGAATTCAAAGCTGTCACTTGTGAATTAAATATTTTAGGAAAGGACCTTAAGATTTTCTTAACTATACAACTTTCAGGTATTCTCTCTTACAAGTTAAAAGATGAGTTCACGATATTTGACAGTGTAGCATATAATTCATCGAAGGTTTCACTCTCCTCCATTCTAATGGTTTCAATCTGAGTGGTGAGGTTTTAGAGTTTGTAAGCCTTAACAACACTAGTACCTCCATGGGTGAGTTAGAGTATGTCACAAGTCTCTTTAGACATTTCATGCATCACAATACGGCAGAACTCCTCCTGTGTGACCAAAAAAGCAGAGCATTCAAACCACATGAATTATAATTTGCTAACTTATGTTCATCCTCACTCCATGATTCTATGGTGTTGGGAATCCTATAATCACCAGCTAAAGTAGTGGGTGGGGACCAACCATTAAGAACCTCCTGCCATACCCGCTCATCTATCGCCTTACGTGTTGATTTATTATGCATTTTTTAGTTTGCGTAATTAGACCCATCAAACATCGGTGCCTTAGAAACCAAATGACCCGCTGAATAAAAATTTCCAAAACTCAAGCCTAAACATGGATCTAACGAAAAAAAATAGTGTTCCCACTCTAATACCAATTTGAAGTCTCTAGGAAGTATGGAGGGATGGTCTAAACAAAAGAAGTCAATTTTTAAATTTTTTTAAGTTAAATGTTAAATTTAAATCGATATATCCCAAATAAAACTTAGCACCAAATTAAAACTAAATTGTTTTGATTAGTTGATTAA
Source organism: Sambucus nigra (assembly GCA_949130495.1). Taxonomy (NCBI): domain Eukaryota; kingdom Viridiplantae; phylum Streptophyta; class Magnoliopsida; order Dipsacales; family Adoxaceae; genus Sambucus; species Sambucus nigra. Next base: position 355,904,058 of record OX422207.1, on the reverse strand, counting down.
CTAATTTTATCTTATCCTAAAGCATGCATCTAACTACAAGCAAATGAAATAAGGTCAATCACACAACACGCCAATATATGAGAAAAATCCACAACAGGAAAAACCTCGGATGACCCAGCCATGCAAATAACTATGATAAGGAATTACATAAGATAGACAGTAGACTTAAAATGCAAAGTTGGAATCTTCTCACGCTTTAACGCTCTTCAATCTTCAACATATCCTCCACAGTGCATGTAAGTGTCCACTTACACAGTGCCATAATGTGTGAGTCAATACATGACTCAGTATTCACTGAACATGCTCACCAATTGTCTACAGATATCGAATACGGACGCACCTCTTCTTCACCGAAATATAACACCACGAAGTCCACCGTGTGTAAATAGAAAACTGGATATGCAATCCATCGAAAAAAATGACCCTCAATCAAGTTGAAGAGAATAAACTTCTTGGTGCTTACAAAACAAGATCTCCGAGCATATAGATTAATGAAACTTGGATCTTAAACACTTTGTGTGAAAATAAGGTTTGGGAGCTTTTGGATATCTATAGGAAAACATTTATTGCCAAAAGTCTCTATCAAAACAAATGCCTGAACCCATTTATATTGAAAATAAGTTTCTCAGGGCAAAAACATTTGTCAAGTAAACTCTTTCGAACGAAAATAAGACCTCGTTCGAACGAAAATGCTAACTCATTCGAAGTCAGAAAAAAATTAATTTTAATAAACATCGAATCTCGTTCAAACCAAGTTCGAACGATATCATTTCAGTAAATAGAAAAATGTTAATTGATGTTCATTTGAAGTTTTTTGAACGAAGTGATAATCTCTTTCGAAAAACTTCAAATAAAAAATCCTTTCAAAATATTTCAAACATAGCTCCAAATATTTTATAAAAATAAACCCCAAAATAAAATTCCAAGGATCAAAATTTATATTCATTTATACCTGAGAGATCCTCGAAAACACTACGATGAAACGTGGCACGAAACACGACATAATAATGCATGATCTGAAGCTTTTCAACTATGCCTTGAATCACAAACGTCATAATCTTAAAAGGTCAACAAATAAAGCCTAACCTATGACTCAAAATATTTTTCTAGAATTAAGCCAAAACATAAAAACGGAATCAATTAGAAATTCTTCCCTACAATGTTTATTGTAAATTAGTCTCATGATTTACATTGATGCTATTGGAGATATTTTGTGTAACTTTTGGGCTCTGACCCAAATCTATAAATCCTCCTTGCCATTATTATTATTATTATTATTGTTGTTGTTGTTGTTGTTACTGTTAGAGTTATTATATATAATTTTAACAGGGCTAAGAAGTTAGACTTGCAGCATTGGAAATTCAGTCATTGTCCTAAGAGTAAGGGTCTTGTTTTATTCAACTATTATCTGTATTTAGGGGTTTGGTTCAGAGGTAGTTACTATTGTAATCCTTTCTTCTAGTTAATACATTTGTATAAAAGAAATTTTTATATATTGCAGTTTTAATTTATTTCAGGGTGGTTGGTTCCGTTGTCATCATTTATTGAGTTTTTTTTATTGTGGATGGTTTTTATTATCATTTTTACGTTTCATTAATGCTGAGAATAATATAAATTATTTTAGCGCTCTTTGTATTTTGTGTCCGGCCTGATTAACAGGTCGTGAAAAATTATGGGTATTACATTTTGTATCAGAGCATCCAGGTTTTACTATTATTAGGATCCGTGTAATGTCCGTTTCGCTATTCATCGAGCATTGTTTGATATATGTAGAGCTTGTCATAGTGTTTTGTACTCTAGTGTCATGACGACGCTTATGTGAGCATCGTTCGTTGTCAAGGGGGCATTGGATAGACTCGAAGGTCTTTCGAGTATAGAAAAGTATGAGAATAAAGACCGTTGCTATTTAGTGGAGAGTGAGATAATGAGTGGATGGGCAAAGGTGTTCACTATTGTTGTGAGAATAATTTTTCAAAAGTTATTTTTTCTTAATGAGAGTATTCATGCAAGTTAGATACTTTCATAGGTGTAACTAGTGAACATACTTCACGTTGACTTTATTTTTCGAGACATCTAGACACTTTAGTTTTGAGGATCCTATTAGATATTTGGGTTCACCTTGGAAGATATGGATTATATTATTGATTGAGACTAGTACATAGTCTTTGAGAGGTTTTGTGCACCTAAGAGAGTGGGAAATAGATTGCTCCATTTTAGCAAAATAAGATAACAGTGATAATGGGTCTACACGTGGTTAATTCCCATAAAAGAGTGTAATTTTTCTTTGAACACTGTCGAACAAGAATGATTTATAAGAATAAATCCGTATGTGAATAAGTGTGAAGCAATGTGTAAGATTTTGTCCTAAAAGTAAGGTCACTGCGTGGTTGTGGAGAATGAGCTAGAACTAACTAGAAATAATTTATTAATACACCTAAGTGTAACACCCCTCATAATTCTAGCGTTTGCTGCCACCAAAACTATGTCAGACATCACTAAACTAAATACCATTCTTAGCATGTGACAGATATGAGGCATTTAAAATTTTCATTCCATAAGATAATAATTAAATTGATCCCAATAAATAATAGCCATTCATGCAATAAATATCCATCACCATCCTAACTTAAAAAATAATTTAACTCCGTAATTTATTTAGAATTAAAAATGAAATGATCCAACAATCTAACTGACTGAAACCGTAAACAATTTTGGAACCGAATGGACCAATAAAATCCATCAATAAGTCTTATAATATAAACGACTGAATAAAGTAATTATAATCTAATATAGCGGATAAGTAAATGAACTCCAGCTATACCTCCAAAATGATCTCCAATAAACCATATGTTTCTACTCCATTGCTAATACCTGAAATGTTAGTCAACGCACAAGGTTAGAGCCCCGAGCATGGATATCAGCTACTCTTATCAAATAGGGTCCTTAAACCCAAACAATAGCAATATACGCAATAAACATGACAGTAGAATATTTTAAATTAAATGAGATATATTAACTTGCGATAGAAATAAATAACTCTTTACCCACAGCAAAGCCTATCTAAACCCAAGTTCAATTATTTAATTTCCAATAACTCCATTTCTATTTCTTTAATCAATTCACTCAAATTTATCATTTTTCTTATTTTATTACTATCAGTTGCGGTGCTCCCGTAATTAAGTGTTACACTAACTTAATTGTGGGGCTCTCCCAAGGTTTTCATCATTTTAGTGCACGACTCCTGCTTAAATCTCTTTTTTATATTATTTGTTTGGTTACGAAACTCCCGCTATTCTACACTAGACCCATTCCCCACACTATAGGCAGTCAGCTCGTTTTACTGTCAGCTCTGCACACACTTGTGAGGTTCCATACGTGACATGTCACTATATCACGTCAGTCCATTTAACAGTCAGCACGCACATACTCGTGATGCCAACATACACCCACAACGTTATAGCCAGTCGGCCCGTTTAACTGCCAGCCCTGCACATACTCTCGCCGCAAATATATTTTAATACCCATTTTATTATCTTAGGTATTAATTCTCAATTTCTTATTTTTCCCATTTTTCATCTCAAATTATCCCCCACCCCTTTCATTGCCACATGTAATCTTTAAAACACCCTTAGTCCCATACCTAATAGTCTCTAATACACCATTATTTCCTATCCCATCATCTAGGAAGAAAACCAACTCACCAACACCACTTAGCCTCATTTCTAGGTTCACTAATTCAAGGAACAACATAAAAATCAGACCAGCTCTGGAATATCTATCTGTAAGCCATCCCAATTATCTAGTTCCATACATAGAAGGCCATAACTACCCCAAAGTCTACTAACTAGTCCCATACCTAGAAAGCGACCTAAATAAAAGTGAGCACCCTATCTATCCCATAACCCCGTCGTTCTCGCGGTGTCAAACATAATAAAATAAATAAGTGGCATAAAGATAAATTTCCATTTGTCATATTAATTTGACCAATTTTAATCCACACAATATTAATTAATCAATTAATGTCCATTTAATCATAATATTAATTAAGCCACACTTTCTCATCAAGTTATTTAATGAATAATCACAAGCATGTTATAGAGATAGCATAACAAGAGTTTTCCACTATGTGACATCCACAAATTTTCCATTATTTAACCTATATGAATTATTAATTAACATCCCTACGTAAGAATCTACATGCGAACAACTTAACATCTACAGCACCCAAATCTCTACTCTAACATGCAAGGTTTTGAGTCTTCATTCAGATTTGAATTTTTTTTCATAAGAATAATCCCCAATTATCTTGCACTTTTCCTAATTAATATTTATAATTTATTTTGAGAAAAATACATATATTTAGTGTGTAGGCCATAAATAATAATCATAATACAAAGGGAAAGCAATAGAGGCAACCATGCCTGAGATTTGTTCAAAGAAATATGATTTTGAATATGTGTTTCACGTGAAAAGAAGACAAAGTTTCTTCTTGGATAAACTTGACAAAACCCAGTTTATCTTGATAAATCTTGAGTTCAAAGTTGGGTAAAATGGGGATAGTGTTTGTAGGCAAAAGTATATGAAAATTATAAGGGTCTACTACTCTTAGAGGTTGTGAAAATATATTTGAAAAATCCTAATCCCGTATTAATTTAAGTGGAGAAATATAGAATTTAAGTGGCATCAGAATCCTATTAAAACTAAACAGTTCGCCTGATTAGTCACGGTCCAGAACCGTGACAAATAATTAGTCACAATTTAATGCCATCACAAATTCCTGAAGCGGGATTTATATTTTGGCCCTATTTTTTGGCCTAGAGAGTTTTATATTTTGAGGACTCTTCTAAATGACCCTAGACTTAAATATACTAATATTATGAGTCTTTTAAGATAGCTTTCCGAATTTTGAATTAATTTAGTTAATTACCGGATAAAATTATGGGTTGTTACACTGAGTATGTGAAAAATGTAATAATAGGATTGGCGTTATGTGGGTTGGTTTGACATGAATCATTAAGGAGTTATTGTGGGAATGGATTTTCCTACTTGTTGTGAATATATATAGTGACTGCATTATTTATGGAAAAACTAAGTAATGGGTAAGTTCCAGAAGACTGAAAGGAAGAACATGTATTGATTAAGAATTTTTATTATGAATGTAAGACAAAAAGTACCCTATTAGATACAGTTGGGGGAAAACAACGGAGTATGTTACGGGGGAGACGTGTTGAGCCACTATAAGGAGCTCATAAATGAATCATGATTTTTAATTATGACATTTTGAATATGGTCATATAGTTGCCAGGTGCCCGAATGTGGACTCTGGATATTGCAGTGTAGGACAAAGGTTGGTTTATTTGACATTTGCAGATTTTAATTTATTGGCATTGCTATTAGCACTTGGATGATAGTCATAGGTTTTGTGTGTTTTGAAAAATATCACCTTGCCGAGAGTGGGTGAAATGATGTGGGGATTAAAGTGTAGGTGATTTATTTGAATTGTTATAGTCGTTATATATTTTTTGATTTCACTACTTATTAGATAGTGGGATTTTGATCCACCTAGTTTGGTAGTTAACCAAGAATGGAATATTCTGGTGTAAGTGTTGACTAGGGGGGGGAGAGTATGTGACCCACCACCCGATGAGAATAAATGGTTATGTGTATAGACTATTACTCAATTTGAAGCATAAATAGCTAATATATAATTTTGAGAGAATTTAGATCTACAAATATATCTATTTATCAGAGATATGGACTTAGAGTATGCTTTATTTTATTGAGTTTTTGGTGGATGTATGGGTCAAATGAGCACCCGTAGAATGTGAGAATTTTAGGCCGATTATTGACACATTTCTTTTATCCAGGATTTATGAAGTGCGTGACTTATAAGATTTAACTATTGTATAGTGATGAAATTTGTTTGAGCACAGTTTTGTGCTGAAAGTTATCTTTTTAGATGTGGATTAATAGTTAATACAATACCATGGATTATGGTTTGGTGTTCAGTAGGATATGGCTTTGGCAGTGAGAGATTTTATACCCTTTAGAAGTGACTATACGATTTAAGGTTATTAGTAGATTATACGTGACTCCCCGAATATAGTAATAGTTGTTTGCAAATGAGAGGCCTCTAAATTTTGTTACTCAAGTATGAATTATGGGAGGATCCTAGAGGTTAATTATTCCATGAGTACTATATACACATTATTAACTTAAAAATCCATCCTATAAATTTACAGAATGAGTGTGAGGTTGAGATTTGCGTGGTTAGTGCATTGTTGTATGTTGGGTATTGGGCCAACGAATCTCGATAACTGACTGGGCTAGGTAGTAATGTATCGGGAGGGTTCCTTATTTGGATTTCTCATGAGAGACATCCCACACACGAAACTTAGTAAGGTTTGTAAGTTGAAATAAGTTTAGACCTTAGAACATTCAGTTTAATATGTTCTACATTACTTATGTGGTAGATAACATATCGAGCATCGAGATGTTCCAAGACTTAGTTCTGACGAGGCCAAGGAGTGCAACGTCGAGAGCACTAAGAAAACATTCGCACCACCAGAATAAATAGGTGGGGAAATTTCTATGAAAGTTGAGTTGCGAGTAATTTGGTATTCGAGTATACCTTTACCTTCTTGTTATACCTATTATATGTGTTTTAGTTTTGTATGTATATATATATGATATAAATACGTGTTTGGTTACATGGATGCCTAGTCGTGGTATACTATGTAGGTGTATGTGGGCCTTATTTCTTTATCTCGTGGTGATACGAGTACTAGTTAATGTGTACGAGCCTATAAATTTTGTGCAGTTATGTTTCAATATTACGATTTAATGGATTCCAAGGATGGAATTCCTATATTAGAGGGGAAGAATATAATACCATGTTGTTGATACCAAATTTAGTCTGCTGACATGGCTCAATTGGGTGAAGACACATGACAATCTACATGGCAACAATAAACACTTACGAACAACACCTCGACTCCGAGGAACCATACTGCAACGAGGAACTCTGCTTCCCCGATCAACACAGACACTCCGACCTACAAGAACTCTCCGAGGAACTTTTGAGTACCGAGGAACTTAGGCGGTCCGAGCAGCACCTCGAACAAAGCATTAATAGCAGGATAACCCAACAGTTTGGCTGCGCATTAAATGCTTATTATCACATAGATGTATACGCTTAAGGGGCATTTAATATATTACCCTTTCACATTACAGCCTTAGGGCTATAAATACATTGTATTATCCTTATAGTAAGAGGACCGGAATTTCTTGAGAAAACTTGTAATCGAGAATTTCCAAACAGTCAGCAATAACAAAAACAGTGGACGTAGGCCATTCTTATAAGGCTGAACCACTTTAAAAGTTATTTGTCTCATTTTATTTATCTGTGATTAAATAATTAGATATCATCTAATTTTTTACATCAACAGATTGGCGCCGTCTGTGGGAAATGACTGGTAATATCGTTTTTCATCAAAAACAATTCATCATAAATGGCTGATATTCCAGAACCCAGCAATCGAAACGCTGGAAGCCCTCCAAATCCATCTGCTCCGCCAAATATTCTAGATCTGACAGGAATAATGACAAATCTGGCCCAGGGCCAAATAGTCATGCAAGAAACGATGCGATAACTCATACGAACCCTCCGTGGCGGTGCACCAACCCACTCAGAATCGTGAAGTATTCAAAGAAATACCCGTTTACCCTCTTCGCGTACTAGGCGTACCGATTCATATCGTACTGAGGAGTCTGAAGATTTTTCTTATCAACATGGACGAACTTCGTCAGTACGAGCCACAGATACTGAATAACGTATCACTCTCTCTCCAGAAAGGACTAGTGCGCTAGAAAGATTAAGCAGAGTATCTCCTTTTGATCGATTAGGTCCTAGGAGGAGCAAAAGTCCTCCTAGAGCCGCATCGAGGAGTTTTCGATAACTATCAGACTTAAGGGAAGGATCTGCCCAGTCGCGACCAGCTGCTCGTCAAGATAGATCCCAGGAAGCCACATCAATGCGATCAGTTGCTCGAACCAACAAGCCCGAAGAAAGAAACGATGCGTGCAAAGGTTCTATTCAGAGGCTGGAGGATAGATTAGGGGAAATAGCTAAGGCCAAGAACCCTCTACAACAAACTTTTGTTCAAGGAACACCTTTTGTCCAGGCCATTGTAGATTTTCCAACACCATCAAAATTCAAAGCACCTGTTGTGACCCCCAAATACGATGGAAAGATCGATCCTGTCCTTCATATAGAACAATACCAAGCTGCAGCCGACATCTACGCTATTCCAGATGAGATGAGATGCAGAGCATTCTCGGGAACTCTTACCGGATCTGCTCAAATATGATATAATAACCTTCCTCGGGGTAAGATCTCAACTTTCTTTCAACTGGCTGAGTTATTCATAGGGAATTTCTATTTTGGGGTAAAGACAGTTAAACGAGTAGCACATTTGTTAAGTGTTAGACAAAAAGCTGGTGAAAGTACCAGAGATTATATAACTCATTTTAATAACGAGAAGCTCGAAGTCATTGATTATGAGGAAAATACAGTGATTACCGCCTTGATGAGTGGATTACTGCCCAACAAGTTATACTACACTTTGGCCAAAGATCCACCTAGAACTATGTCAGATCTAATGGGAAAAGCGGCCAAGAGTATGAATGCCGAGGAGGCTATGGCTGCGAAGAAGAATATGGATGCCAAGGAAACCAAGGTGGAAGGTGATAAAGCTAAGAAGAAAGCGCATAAGAACAATGGTAGTGACAAACACTCAAGAACAAGGTCGTCATGGGAAGTATTGAAGAAATTTGATAACTATACTCCTTTGAAGAAAGACATCAACCACGTTCTAGAAGAAATCAAGAACAACGAGGAATTAAATTGGCCAGAGAAAATGAAGGCAGACCCTGACAGGAGAAATAAGGCAAAATATTACGAGTTTCACAAAGATCATGGCCATATGACTAAAAATTGCATAGCTCTTCAGAATGAGATTGAAACACTCATCAGACGAGGAAAACTGGCAAAGTATCTTGATCGAAGGAATGATAGAAGAAACAATGACCGAGCAAGAGAGGGGTCTAGATCTCCTCGTCGAGCAGAGGAGAACAAGAAGAGAGACCCTGAAGTTGATCCAGAAGACGACCCCGATCTTCCAAAGAGACCAAGGCAGCCAGAACGTGAGGTATTTTCAATACGCTTTGGGTCATTTGACTGTAATGTTATTACAGGTGGAGATGCAGGAGGAGGAGACCTTACTGCCGAGAGAAAAGTTTACCTCTGTGAGGCTCAAGCTTGCTCATACATTCAACGAATAAATCTAGCTGAGGAGGATTGCCTGAGAAAGGTGAATAAAGAGAAATTGGTCATTGGTTTCTCGAAGAACGACCTTGCAGGTGTTCTATATCCTCATGATGACCCATTGGTGATCAATGCCTCGCTGATTGATAATGTATCCGAGAAACATGCCTTCTCGTACTCCAAATGTGCACTTCATCGGGTTCAACTTCATTTGATATCTATCTAGTTGATCAAAGGTCTGGCCTAAGTCAACTAGATGATCAGCAGCTTTCTTGCTCTGTGTCAACATATCGTCAACATAGACTTCCATATTGCAACTGATTTGTTCTTCAAACACTTTGTTCATCAGCCGCTGATATGTTGCACTTGCATTTTTCAAACCAAAAGGCATAACATTATAACAATAAGTTCCCCTAGGGGTAATGAAAGAAGTACTCTCCCTGTCTTCAGGTTTCATTTTAATCTGATTGTAACCAGAATAAGCATCCATGAAGCTCAATAGCTCGGGTCCCGAGGTAGCATCCACTAGTTGATCAATTCGAGGCAACGAAAAGTGATCCTTTGGGCATGCTTTGTTGAGGTCGGTGAAGTCTACACACATCCTCCATTTGTTGTTCTTCTTTTTCACCATCACCACATTTTCTAACCAGTCTGGATATTTAACATCTTCAATAAAGCAAGCTTTCTGGAGCTTCTCGACTTCCTCCTGTATAGCTTGATTCTTCTCGGGACTGAATACTCTTCTTCTCTGCTTCACAGGCTTGATCTCCTTATTCACATTGAGTTCATGACATAAGAAATTTGGGTCTATCCCAGGCATATCCTCATGACTCCATGCAAAAGTTTACTTTCTGCTTCTTAGGAAAGTTATCAATTTATGTTTTAGTGAGGCTTCCAACGACGAACCTACTTGAGTAGTTCGTTCAGGGTGCTCGTCGTCCAAGATGATGTTTTCAGTAGCTTCCACCATTTGACCCTTTATGAGTTGCGACTCGCCTCTAGGATCCAATGTTTCAATCTCTGCACCTTCATCCACTTGATAGGTAGTAGTCTTTTTCCTTGATTCCTCCAGTACCTCTTGCTCGGCGGATGAATAATAGCATTCCCGAGCTACTTTCTGATCACCTTTAACAACTCCTACTCCAAAATTTATTGGAAATTTTAGGCATTGATGTACCATATATGGTACAGCCTTGAACTTCTTCAATCTTACTCTTCCCATAATGATATTGTATGATGATTGAACATTTTTATCCATCACGAAGAAGCGTATTCTTTCTGTTCGACAAGCAGGCCACGTACCAATGAATATATCCAATTTGATCGTCCCAAGTGGAAATACTTTCTCGCCAGCAAAACCGAGGAGGGCTCTATGATAAGGCTCCAGTTGATATAGCTTTAAATTTAAACTGTCAAAGCACGAGTAGAACACGATGTCTACCGAGCTACCATTTTTTACCAGTACTCTTGAAATCATTACCTCCTTCATCCGGATTTTGATCACCAATGGGTCATCATGAGGATATAGAACACCTGTGAGGTCGTTATTCGAGAAACCAATGACCAATTTCTCTTTATTCACCTTTCTCGGGCGATCCTCCTCAGCTAGATTTATTCGTTGAATGTATGAGCAGGCTTGAGCCTCACAGAGGTAAGCTTTTATCTCGGTAGTAAGGTCTCCTCCTCCTGCATCTCCACCTGTAATAACATTACAGTCAATTGACCCAAAGCGTATTGAAAATACCTCACGTTCTGGTTGCCTTGGTCTCTTTGGAAGATCGGGGTCGTCTTCTGGATCAACTTCATGGTCTCTCATCTTGTTCTCCTCTGCTCGATGAGGATATCTAGACCTCTCTCTTGTTCGATCGTTATTTCTTCTATCATTCCTCCGATCAACATACTTTTCCAGTTTTCCTCCCCTAATGAGTGTTTCAATCTCATTCTAAAGAGCTATGCAATTTTTAGTCATATTTCCATGATCTTTGTGAAACTCGCAATATTTTGCCTTATTTCTCCTATCAGGGTCTGCCTTCATTTTCTCTGGTCAATTTATATTGTCGTTGTTCTTGATTTCTTCTAGAACGTGGTTGATGTCTTTCTTCAAAGGAGTATAGTTATCAAATTTCTTCAATACTTCCCATGACGACCTTGTTCTTGAGTGTTTGTCACTACCATTGAATACGCTTCTTCGTGATGGATAAGAATGTTCAATCATCATACAATATCATCATGGGAAGAGTGGGATTGAAGAAGTTCGAGGCTGTACCATCTACGGTACATCAATGCCTAAAATTTCAAACAAATTTTGGAGTAGGAGTTGTTAAAGGTGATCAGAAAGTAGCTCGGGAATGATATTATTCATCCGCCGAGCAAGAGGAACTGGAGGAATCAAGGAAAAATATTACTACCTATCAAGTGGATGAAGGTGCAGAGATTGAAACATTGGATCCTAGAGACGAGTCGTAACTCGTAAAGGGTCAAGTGGTGGAAGCTACTGAAAACATCATCCTGGACGACGAGCACCCTGAACGAACTACTCAAGTAGGTTCGTCGGTGGAAGCCTAACTAAAGTAGAAATTGATATCTTTACTAAGAAGCAGAAATCAAACTTTTGCGTGGAGTCATGAGGATATACCTGGGATAGACCTAAATTTCTTATGTCACGAACTCAATGTGAATAAGGAGATCAAGCCTGTGAAGCGGAGAAGAAGTGTATTCAGTCCCGAGAAGAATCAAGCAATACAGGAGGAAGTCGAGAAGCTCCAAAAAGCTTGCTTTATTGAAGATGTTAAATATCCAGACTGGTTAGCAAATGTGGTGATGGTGAAAAAGAAGAACAACAAATGGAGGATGTGTGTAGACTTCACCGACCTCAACATAGCATGCCCAAAGGATCACTTTCCGCTGCCCCGAATTGATCAACTAGTGGATGCTACCTCAGGACACGAGTTGCTGAGCTTCATGGATGCTTATTCTGGTTACAATCAGATTAAAATGAAACCTAATGACAGGGAGAGTACTTCTTTAATTACCCCTAGGGGAACTTATTGTTATAATGTTATGACTTTTGGTTTGAAAAATGCAGGTGCAACATATCAGCGACTGATGAACAAAGTGTTTGCAAAACAAATCAGTTGCAATATGGAAGTCTATGTTGACGATATGCTTACAAAGAGCAAGAAAGCTGTTGATCATCTAGTTGACTTAGGCCAAACCTTTGATCAACTAGATAAATATCAAATGAAGTTGAACCCGACGAAGTGCACATTTGGAGTACGAGAAGGCATGTTTCTCGGATACATTATCAATCAACGAGGCATTGAAGCTAACCCTGAAAAGATCAAAGCTCTGTTAGGGCTGCGATCCCCAATGACGAAGAAAGAGGTGCAAAGTCTTATAGGACGAGTATCATCACTCAACAGATTTGTATCGCGATCAACTGATCGATGTCTCCCATTCTTCAAAACGATCCGAAAACCTTTTGAGTGGAATGATGAATGTGAGAAAGCTTTCCAAGACTTGAAGAAATATTTGGGAGCACCTCCACTGTTATCCAGGCCAGTAATGGGAGAAAAATTATACTTGTATCTGGAAGTATCTGAGAATACGGTTAGTTCAGCATTTATAAGAATGGAGAATGGAGTATAAAAACCAATCTACTACACAAGTAAGGCCTTCCGAGGAGCAGAGATCAGATATCCAAGGCTGGAAAAATTGGCACTAGCATTTATCGAACCAAGTAGAAGAATGAAGCCATATTTCCAGGCTCATACCATAGTAGTATATACTGATATGCCATTGAGGCAAGCCCTTCATAAACCAGAAAAGTCAGGAAGGTTGATGTGCTGGGCAATAGAACTCGGTGAATATGATATAGTTTATGAAACCAGATCATCGCTAAAAGGGCAAGCGATAGCTGATTTTATAGCAGAGTTCACCTATCCTGATACCCCCAAGGAGCAAAAGTTGCTCGCTGATCAACCTGTGGATGTTACAGGATCATCAAATGCAAGCCTAGACCAACTTAGCTTGGTCAAAGGGCAAGTAGATGTTATAGGATCATCAAATTCAAGCCCAGACCAGCTTAGGTTGGAAAAAGTGCAAGAAAAGATGATCGACGAACAGGAAGAAATATCAGGAGATGGTGAAAGGGAGCAGTAAATTTTCCACCGAGGAACTCTGTCAGATCAGCAATTTGAAGACGAGTTGCCTATATGGAGTCTGTATGTGGATGGTTCATCCTGCACTACAAGATGTGGCACAGGGATAGTTTTCAACAGTACGGATGAGGTCGACATAGAATACGCCCTACGTTTCCAATTCAAAGCTTCGAATAATGAGGCTGAATATGAGGCCATGACTGCAGGTCTTAGTTTGGCAAAAACTATGGGGGCAGAACAAGTTACTGTTTTCAGTGACTCACAATTGGTCGTAAATCAAATTATGGGAGTATATGCAGCTAAAGGAGAACTAATGATCAGATACCATGCAAAGGCAAAGGAATTGGTGTCGGAATTTATTGCTATTCAGCTGGTAAGAATACCAAGAATGGAGAATACAAGAGCAGACGCCTTAGCTCGATTAGCATCAGCTACTCGTACCGAGCTACGAAGAACAATCCCAATTGAAGTTTTAGCTGGTCGGAGTATAGATGAATATGTGACGATAAACTTTAATACCCTCGATTTAGGGTCATCATGGATGGATCCCATCAGGGCATATATTGAGAAAGGAGAATTACCACCTGACAAACTTGCAGCCAAGAAACTGAAGTTTATGGCTGCTCGTTATGTACTGACCAATGGTATTTTATACAGACGAGGAATTATAGCAGGTTTGCAAAGATGTGTGCATCCCACCGAGGTGAAAGATTTGATTGAAGAGGTCCATGAAGGGTCCTATGGATCCCATGTAGCAGGTCGGACTCTTTTGTAAATAATGATGACTCAAGGATACTACTGGCTGATGATGAGGGCTGATTGCATAGCCTATGCTAAGAAATGTGACAAGTGTCAGCGCTTCTCCTCCATCCTAAGAACTCCCCAAGCGTTATTGACACCCATTACTTCCCCTTGGCCATTTGCCATATGGGGAATAGATTTGATTGGGCCACTGCCGACGACCAAGGGAAGATTTAAGTAACTCGTGGTCGCTGTGGATTATTTTACTAAATGGGTTGAGGTTGAGCCTCTCATTGATATGATATACGACAAGGTGTACCAATTTATTTGAAAGAACATCATTTGTCGATATGGTCTTCCGCATGCCTTCATCACAGACCGTGGAACACAATTTGACAACGAGGATTTCGCTGCCTATTGTCATCAGTCAAATATCCTGAAGATCCACTCTGCACCAGGCAATCCTCAAAGCAATGGACAAACTGAGGTGACAAACAGAACGCTGCTAAATGGTTTGAAAAAAAGACTGAACGATGCGAAAGCAAACTGGATCAACGAGCTGCAATCAATGTTATGGGCTTACCGAACTACTCCCCGAGCAGCAACAGGGGAATCTCCATATATGCTGGCATTTGGGAGTGAAGCTATTATACCCGCCGAATTGGGTCTCCTAACACACAGAATACTGAATTTCAATTCCCCTGTCAGCGATTTAATGAGAAGGTTAGACTTGGACATGCTCGAGGAGGTTAGGGAAGAAGCAGCTATTAGAAATGCTGCTTACCAGCAACGAATAGCTTTGTTCTATAACAAGAGAGTAAAGAAGTGCGACTTGAAAGAAGGAGACTATGTGCTAAAGAAGGTGATTCAAAAGCACAACAAACTGGAAGCCAACTGGCATCGACCCTACTGAGTTAAGGAAGTTGTTAGACCAGGGACATACAAAATAGAAACTTTAGAGGGGGAGGAGTTTAAGAATGCATGGAATGCAGAGCACCTGCGCAAATATTATCAGTAATGTAAACTCTCATGTAATGCAGTTTCATCAGTATGAATAAAGTGACAATGTTATGCCCAGTTTCTTTCCTTTTATTGGAATTTTTTTGCGGAATACTAGTGCTACACACTACTCAGCAGATCTCGGACTACTCAAATCTATTCCTAAAAATGCCAACTTGGTTGGTTAGGAAGTAAATATATTCTCGAAAACGCCAACTAAGGTTGG
Source organism: Sambucus nigra (assembly GCA_949130495.1). NCBI lineage: Eukaryota > Viridiplantae > Streptophyta > Magnoliopsida > Dipsacales > Adoxaceae > Sambucus > Sambucus nigra. The sequence continues at coordinate 355,888,607 of OX422207.1, read as the reverse complement.
TCGGGAAGTTAAACTATTCCTAAAAATGGCAACTTGGTTGGTTAGGAAGTAAATATATTCTCGAAAACTCCAACTAAGGTTGGTCGGGAAGTAAAACTATTCCTAAAAATGCCAACTTGGTTGGTTAGGAATTAAATATATTCTCAAAAACGTCAACTTAGGTTGGTCGGGAAGTAAAACTATTCCTAAAAATGCCAACTTGGTTGGTTAGGAAGTAAATATATTCTCGAAAACGCCAACTAAGGTTGATCGGGAAGTAATACTATTCGTAAAAATGCCAACTTGGTTGGTTAGGAAGTAAATCTATTCCTAAAAATGCCAACTTAGTTGGTTAGGAAGTAAATATATTCTCGAAGATGCCAACTATGGTTGGTTGGGAAGTAAAACTATTCCTAAAAATGCCAACTTGGTTGGTTAGGAAGTAAATATATTCTCGAAAACGCCAACTAAGGTTGGTCGAATGTAAAACTATTCCAAAAAGTGCCAAAAATTGGTTGGTAAGAAAAACCCACTAACTGTAGTTGGTCGAGAAGAAAAATTTACCGACCTTGGTTGGTCAGAAACATTTTATGAGTACGAGAAAGTGATCGAGCAAAATTTTTTATACTCGTGACTTTTTAAATTACTACCAAGTTAGTCGATAAAAAAATATCATCAATTTTGCTTAGTCATCAAATGACTACCACAAATTCAAGATAGTCGACAATAAGTTTTAACAAACTCTAGTTGATCGACAAATAACACAATGTTGTTATCTTTTTAACAAATATACATGCACAAATGTAAAGTGTTTAATAATTACAAGACAATAGCAGTCAATATTTGTAAATAAAACTATTTCATTAAATGTAGAATGAAATACAAATTTATTACATTAAGATTCATATTCTATTGGTTTCTTCCCCTCTGCTTTTGAAACAAGTTCCTCGCCAGCAGGTGGATCATTTAAAGCATGAGGGGAATTTATGAAGTTAAGATCTTCAAGCATCCTGGTATTCATCACAGATGGTCGATTTAGTAGGTGCTAGGGACGAGATATCTCGACATTGGAATGGAGATTGTAATCGCCGAGGTATTTGGAAATCAGACACCGAGGGATGGCCCGATCAGGGATCCAACTCATATCAAGCTTGAATGGTGGCACTGGTAGGTCGAGCAGCCCAGGATTATGGTAATCCCACAGGTAATGACCCTATTCCAGTTGTAGCACACCTAAGGCATTCAACCACCCCTGTTTGTAACCCTTATTGTTTACATTTTGGATATGATCATCCAAATGGTAAAGAGCCTCGTTGTAGCCAGCCATCCAGAATTCTCTGGGCTGCTTGTGGAATTGATATGACAATCTTTCCAGCTGCCCGTGGAGATTTTTAATAAAGAGTTCTTTATTCTCCAAGGCAGACTTCTGCGCAGAAAGATGCTCTTCCAGATCCCTGATCTTCTTAGACATCTCAGCCAATGCCTGGTTCTTTGCCATCAGTTGGAAGGCCTAGTTCTCTAGAGCAGATTGAGTTCTATGTTCCTCGACAGGAATCCGAGCAACTCTTGCTGGTCCCCGAGGAGCTCTTGCTCATCCTCGGGTAGATGTAGAAGGGCCAGATCTCTTCAAGGTTTCTAACTCATCTGCAGACTTCAACTGAGACACCTCTCTTTGCAGGTTATTATTTTCTTGTTCTAATAACTCAGCTATCTGTCTGTGCTCTTCGACCTCAACTTTCAACATTCTCTCCCGCACACCGTAAGCAGCAAACCGTTTATCATATCCCTTATCGGCACAGATTTGCTGATACTTCTTCTCGTACCCCTCGTGAAAAAGGGCAGTGGACTCCTTATATTATTGCTGAAGTTTTTCAAGAGTGCCTTGGAGATCCTCAATCATATCATAGTATGCTACGTTGTTAGCCACTGCACGGTCGAGTAGGCACTTCAAATACTAATAGGCTTCAATAGCTTGCTCTGAAGCACCCTGACCGAGGATGTCAGTAATTTGAGCTGCACTCATGTCTGTATGACCGGCTTTAAAATATTCATTGCATTGCCTTAACAGCTTTGTATCATGAGCAGACAATAATTCCATCCTGGCCAGAAACTAGTAGACGAAGAAAAAGCAATAATCAATAAGAGTATAAACAGATCATGAAGAAGAGAATCAACAGTATGCATAAGCAAAAGTTCAAATTTTATTACATCGTAAAGTTCAGAAGTACAAAGTTCAGAAGTACAAGGTTCAGAGTTACATGTTCAGAAGTTACATTTGACAAAGAAAAATAAAATAGAGAGAGAAATCCGAACAACTCTACACCTTTTCCTTGTCTCCTAAAACTTTCTCGGGAGGTTGGGACGAGGAGGTAGGTTGCTCGGATGGAGAAGAGGGTTGCTCGGGAAGTGCTGGAGGTTGCTCGAAGGAAGTAGCAGGTAGTTAAAGTTCCTCGTTAGGGGGCTGGATGGCTGGGGGATGAGAAACTTGATCTCCCATCACCATGGAAGAGTCCTCAGAGGCAGCTTCGTCCTCTTCTTCGTCTTCAGGAGTTGGAGGGGGGCCAGGGATGTGTCGCTGAAATAATTTAGAAGCTTCATCAACTTTTATTTCTTCTAGAGGAGCGACCCATCCATCTCTAAAGTATTTGAGGCTGCCATATTCGACTTGCGACATCATGGCAGTCAAACCTTTGTTCCACCCTTTGTCCCAGCCGGCACAGAAAGATTTTTTCACAGCCAACTTCCTCTTTGTCTTCTCCGAGGAAAGCTTCTTGGAAAGAAGATTGTCAGCAACCTTCAGTTTATTCTCAACTTCCTCCTTCTGATGACTTACTTCCCGAAGTCGACCTAACTCCTCCTCAGCAGCCTTGAGTTTATCTTCAAACTCCTCAGCATTTTTGAGCTTCCCTTCGAGCTCTTTATTCTTCTTCTCCAAATCATTCATTTTTTTCTCCAACCCCTTGGAGACCTCAATAACCTGAGCCTTCTCCTGCTCAGTCGAAGTAAGATTTTTCTCCCAAACTGCCTTATCATCATCATATTTCTGACGAGAATCTTTCAGAGACTGCGCCAGGCCTACCAAAGCTTCCTCTACACCAGACGAGGAGCTTGAAGCTTTAATAGCTTCATCTTTCTTCAAAATTGTATTAAAACAGCTCACCAACTGTGAAAAGAAAACGAAAGCAAGTTAGTGCACAGATACAAAAAGGAAAGAATGAAAATTTAAGACTATAGGACTTACAGAAGCAATGTGACGAGTTGCTAACGTGGTAACTGTGTCCCGAGAAAGGTTTTCTTCAATACCTTGGATCTCGGGAATGATCCAAGTCTTCACCGAGCTCATAGCAGATCTCGGGAGAACAAAAGTGGGAACATCACTAGTCGGGGGCTAAGAGATGGATTCAGCCAAATTGACAAAGGAGCTTTTCTTCAGCCTCCTCAGAGGAGCATCAACTTTCTCGACTAACATTGTATTCTTAGTCGGAGAAATGACAATCACCTCGCCTAGAGCAGCGACCTTGCTCGGGGCCACTAGGGGCTTCTCGACCACCTTCACAGGAGCAGCCGAGGGAGGTGCATCAATTTTCTTTGTCCCTTCTCCTGGGACATCAAGCTTACTTCTTTTTACCTCTTCAGAACCAGAGGCAGGTTTCTCGAAAAGGGTAGGAGGTCTTCTTTTCTTCATCCTTTCACTCAAAGGAATGTGTGACTCAGGTGAAGAACTTGTAGAGGTTGGTATGGGTTCTGCGTCGCTTATCACCGGACGAGCAGTAAAAGAGGAGGTGTAACTCTTGTACTGCAGAAAATATGAAGCTGACCTAATATGCTCGTCAGCAACAGTCTGATGCAAACTCCAGATAAGTTTTAAGTGCCTTATATTAACGTCTGCCTCTTTTGGACACTTTCTTTTGTTGTCAACTGCAAATAAATCAAAATTAAAATATCAGTGGCACATTTTATCAAACACAAAGGAAGCATAATTTTGAAAATAAAATAAAAACAACCTATCCCATTGCCATAGGGAGGACATCTGGGACCCTGGTAAACATCATCTCCAGTTAATGGAGGGTGTTGCCAATTTTTCATAACAACCCCATGCTCAAAGTAGTCCCTATTGCCATCTGGGAGATTGACTACTAAAGCTCTATTTAGAAACCTAATTTTTAAATAAAAAGTATTATCACCCACGGCCCATCTATAACAAAACATAATTTCAGGAATTCCTATACGGGTTCCATGAATTTTATTTAATCTATAAACACCGTTAACTATTCTCCATGTGTTAGGGGCTATTTGTGCAGGAACCACGTCAAAGTATTGACAGAATTCCAGACATAGAGGGTTTGGGGGAAAAGAAAAGCCACACTCAGCAACAAAGAGACTGAGGAACCAATGTCCCTCAGCCAAACGAAAAAAGTCTGAAGGCTTAGAAAGCTCTTCCAAAATAACCCATGAGGGAATGGAGAAATCAGAGCGACAATTATCAATCGATTCTACAGGATAAACCATGATGAAAGAAGGAAATCAAAGAGAAAGAAGAAAATCTTACAGGAAAGGGATGAGTCTGTTGACAACAAACGATGGAAGAGATGAACGCACAGGAGAGAGAGAGAGAGACGATGGAAAACTCAAAGAGACAAATTTGAAAAAGTAGAAGACGATGGGATTTTCTGCAATGTTTAAATACTTTGCCTTGGGAAAGGGTAAAAGTAATGATTACAAAAAGAGTCAATTACGTTACCGGCGGCTAAACAGACAAAAGGGGCGCGGGAATCGAAGCGGTTAGAAAAATTCAAAAAAGACCGATTCTACGAATTTGGAAGAAGAAATAAATACAAGAGAAAATACTCTTAAATTTCAGGATAACCATTTAAAACCGCCATATATCAAGAAAGAATGTTCCACACTCCTCAAATTTCGAACTATGAAACATTGGGGGCTTCTGTTGATACCAAAATTAGTCTGCTGACATGGCTCAATTAGGTGAAGACACGTGGAAATATACATGTCAACAATAAACACTTACGAATAACACCTCGACTCCGAGGAACCATACTTCAACGAGGAACTCTGCTTCCCCGATCAACTCAGACGCTCCGACCTATAAGAACTCTCCGAGGAACTTTTTAGCACCGAGGAACTTTTTAGTACCGAGGAACTTAGGCGGTCCGAGCAGCTTAGGCGGTCCGAGCAGCACCTCGAACAAAGCATTAATAGCAGGATAACCCAACAGTTTGGTTGCGCATTAAATGCTTACTATCACATAAATGTATACGCTTAAGGGGCATTTAATATATTACCCTTTCACTTTACAGCCTTAGGGCTATAAATACATTGTATTATCCTTATAGTAAGAGGACCGGAATTTCTTGAGAAAACTTGTAATCGAGAATTCCCAAACAGTCAGCAATAACAAAAACAGTGGACGCAGGCCATTCTTATAAGGCTGAACCACTTTAAAAGTTCTTTGTCTCATTTTATTTATCTGTGATTAAATAATTAGATATCATCTAATTTTTTACATCAACACATGTATTATTATGGACATTATTAATTAATCATTTAATGAGAAATAAGTCGATAAATGGGTTTAATTACTACTTGTGTGATTTAGTAACAATAAAAGTGCATAATATATATTGTAGTTGAATTTTCATGTCACGTGATTTTTATGCCGCGTGTTATGAATAATTCATTAGTTATACTAATTAATTGATTTTTGGACTATGTGTTATAAGTAAAAATAATAATGCATGTTTTATTACACTATGAGGTGTTACAGTGTGTGTGAAATGTAATATCATTTTAGTTGGACTTTAAAGTGTCACGGAGGTTCGAATATGTATTTTTATCATTTTAAGTTAGGCCCAGGGATAGGTATTCTCTTATGCTAAGTTTTAGGCTATTCAGAATAGTATTTTGAACTTATTTGTGGGGTACAAATTGCAATAATTATTTCCTTCGAGTTTAAAGTGTAATTAAGGAGAATTTGGAAGACTATTTAATGTCTCTTTCCATTGATAGGAAACCCAATCAGTCATAAATTGATTAGAGAGGTAAAGAGAGAAATTCGAGAGAGTTTGGAAGAGGAGTGCAAGATATCAAAGCTCAAAGGATCAAAGTGTTCTTCAAATTAAGGTAAGAAATCTCTTGCAATATCACCATAAATTATGTAACTTGTTTACAATTCATGTTTTCCTTTTATAATATGATATTATAATGAATGTGTAGGATTTGATTTGGTTGATATTAATCATGTTTATATTTTGGGTTGATTAACTTCACATTAAACAGTTGTACCATTGAAGTGAAATGAAATTGATACTTAGATGTGGTTTAATTCACCCAAAGTGGGTTGATTTAGGTAAGTGTTGTTATTATACACCTTAGACTTAGAGGAAGGTGAGATGTGGATTGTTTACACAATACCTCTTGATTTTTGGACAGTAAAATATCTATGTATAATTTGAAATTGAAAAAAAAATTATTAGACTTAATAATTTTTAGTATTTAAAAATGCTGGTTTATATATAAAATAATTAAGGTTTTAATTGGATTCGAAATCAGGAACAAAATTAGATTTTTTTTTCAACTTTTCTTTTCTATCGGCCGAGCATGTGGGAACCGATTCAGCCCTGGGGGAGAGGGAATCGATTCACCCGGGGCGGCCTGGGCGAATTTGTTTCTTTATAAGTGTTCGTGTTGGTTTCAAACTCTTTTGTTTTTTCTATATTAAAAAGCACTAGGTTTAGATATTTTAAACACTTTTAGCTCATCTCAAAAGGTAGTAATCTTTTATCTTTTCTACAAAACCTAAACCTCCATTAAATTCAAATCAACTTTTCTCAAGAATAACCAAGAACGAGTCTTTATGTTATAAATGTTATAAATGTTGCTTTATGTTATAAATGTTGCTTTATGTTATAAATGTTATAAATGTTGCTTTATTTTATAAACCTCCATTAATTAGATTTTCGAGACGACTTCTTATAAGGCACGAATATCTCTATTGTTCTCCTTAAGTGTTTTATGTTATAAATGTTGCTTAAACCTTAATTAATCATATTTTCTAAAAAAAATAATTAGAAAGATTAGTTAGGGAGAGTAAAAGTAAATTTGGTGCCGTTTTTTTTATTAAATCTAAAACTATGATTTAAGACTTGAAACATCGAATGCTTAGGATAGTGTGTTGGGTTATGGTAGACTGGTAGATCGTATATTATAATTAAAATATGAACTTGGAATACAGTTTTAACTCGTAGAATTTCGATGTTGATGTGTATATTATAGAATGGAAATTATTCTTGTGTAAAGTTATTAATACGCACATTTGATTTCGATAATGTGTTGAATTATTGAAATATAACTCATATTGGAATTATGAAATTTGAAAACCTATGTAACTATTTAGTATAATTTGGTCATTAGATGATTATATGGATGTAATTTGACTGGAATTGAAATTGTAGTATGAAATGGAGAATTGTAGTGTAAAATTATAATTATAATTTACGTAGGGAGTGTTTGTGTTAATATTTCGACACCGCGGCAATGTTGGGATTTTTTTTGAGTAGTTATACTTTCACCCATTTTAATAAATATCTTTGTTGCATCCGTGAATTCTAAATTTTAATGGTAAGAGAGGAATGATAATAAATACTACAACTAAATTAAAAGATTTTTAATATGGGGATGCCTATCGTCCTATTACATAGCTGAGTCTGAAATAAATGTAAATACATAATTATTCGTACATGTCATATATAAGATAAAACTTTTAGAAAAACATTCGGGAATCACAAGAGCTTATAAGTTGCGATGTAGATATTCCAGTGGGGACTACCATCCTTGTGTGCTACCACCCATACGTACGTAACTAAAAATATTTTTAGAGGTAATATAGAATAAAATTTCAAACGTGCTAGAGTTATCTCATCTTCCTCAGGTTCGTTGTCCAACAGGAAGGAAAACAATTTAGGCAGACATGTCAAGTAGATAATTTTATTTCTATATAAGGTACGGGGAAAATGTATTGCTACATAGTAATTTGTTTTAATAGTGATAATAATCTGGAGACAAACTGAAATATCATAGAACTATCAAGAGTATACTAGATTCTAATGATATGTAAATGAATAATATAGCGGTGTGTAACTGGATAAGTTATGTATCAAGTTACTAGGATAAGGGCTCAGACTATAACAAGATAACCCATAAATTATCAGTTATAGGGGTTTCAAATGCATAGACATAACATTACAATATTGTCCAAAGCATATCATATAGTTAGACAGGCAATCCTAAATTGTTGGGGAAAATAATAATAATAATAATAATAATAATAATAATAATAATAATAATAATAATAATAATAATAATAATAATAATAATAATAATAATAATAATAATAATAATAATAATAATAATAATAATAACAAACTTAGCTAGAGTGGCTCTCACACGTATGTAGGAAATAAAAACTAGGCATTCAATATCAGAGTCCTACAGGCCAATTAGAACTGTCATGGTATACCGAGATCTAATCCTTGAATCGTATGGTATGCTACTTGGGATTTCACTGATAATGGTCATAAAGTGGAGGGTAATAAGCAATTATTGTATTAGGTTGCAAGGCTATACCTCAATTGAGGGTAAATAAAGTTCAGTGTCTTTTACCAAAATTGTAGGCTATAGCAATTTATCGAGTTTAGGAATAACTGAATGTCGAGAGAATCAATATATGGGATAAACATGAACTATGCAAATGAGTTCGTAAATTGAAACATGAGTTCAAAATTATCACAGAGTGATATAACAATTTGTAATTTTGAAAGACGTCAGCACAATTTGTTTAATGCTGAAACTAAAATTACCTACATTGAAATTTTGAATTCCGAGTTGGTGCATTTGATTCACTGGGGTTCACTGGATAGTCTAAAATCATGTAAAGTTTAAGTAGGCCATATAAGCCTAAAATAATGCTTATGTGATGCAATGCGCGCTTGGTTTGACTCTCACTCACGCAACTGTAACCCACTCATCTTTAGGGTTTTAAAACTTTGACCATAAATTCCAGAAATTTTACAAATCCATTTGAGTTGGTTCCTAAATGAAAATTGAATAACTTTTGAAGAGGAATCCAACGATATTGGTTTCAAGTATTTTGGTGGGCTAAATTGAGCTATTGAGTTTTTTGTAAAAATGGCTAACTTTTTACTAAATATAAGTGGTTGAAATGTATGATTCTAATTTTGGCATCATAAGGTTTTTTGTTCTATTTTAAAAATATAGCAAAACATGACTCGTTTGAGATATTATGGTTGAGTAAAACTCTTGATTTTGTTTTTTAAAAATTCTAGGCCCGAAAATTTTAAACTTGGATATGAGGTATCAAAACCTATTCTTGGTTTAATTAAACCTTGCACCTAGGTTCCTAGGAACCTAAGCTCAACTTACCTCACTTTAAAACAGGTTCAAAGTCACGGAAGCAAAATCCACCATTGAAGCTCTAGCTTTAATGGAGTATTCTTGTTTTTAAGCTATTTCAGTGCATTCACACGTTAATATTCATATGCAAACACATAATTCTACTACATATAAGTGCAAAAAAATAACCAAATTGAAGAAACAAACATTCATACGCAAAATAACAAAAATGCAAAAACTCTCAAAAAATTTCATTAGAAAAGCTCTCAATTGCTATGCATTTTACTGAGGTGAAAAGGGCCTTTTATAGGGTCGGTGGGGAGGAGTTTATTGGTTGGCTTGGCAGGTGAATATCAACTAAGTTTGCACAAGTTCCACAACTGTATATGTGGATGGAAAATGGAACTTGTGATACTCCACATAGCACATGCCAAGTTGGCAGTCCAGTTGGATCCATGTCAGTAGGGGAGAAAGTATGAATTAGTTTATGTTTTGGTTTAGGCCCTTAGATAGTTTTTGTATAGAATATAGGGATTTTAAATTACTTTGTAAAAGGTTAGGGGCATGTGTGTAACTATTCAAACTTAATGGATTTGTTTATGATATTCCTAGAAGATGTAAGTCATTTGGTGAAACTTTGAGTGAAAGTTAGGTTTTAATTGACATATAAAAGTGTAAGTTAACTTAATTCTTCTTTTAATAGTATTTTGATATTTTGGTAAAATCCTAGAGTTTATTTATAATTATTACATTATAGAGGAACTAAAGGTCTATTTAGAGTGGATTACTACATCGTTGCTAGGTATGGGACTAGTAAATAGACTTTGTTATTGTTGGTAATTTCTAGGTATGGGACTAGTGAGTGTGTGCTTGTACGGTTGGGTATTTTCCTGATTTAATAGTAAATAGTTACATTATTTCTTTAGCCTAGGTACGAGACTTGGTGATGATATTGGTAGGTATTCTTCCTAGATGATGGACTAGGTAAAAAATTTTCTTTGGAGATCTCTAGGTATGAACTAAGGACGGTTTTAGGTTTTGACACTCGAACTATTGGTGGAGATAATTGAGAATAAAGAGAACTTGATTAAGAGTTAATAATTGATGTTGAAGATAATAAACGGTATTAAAATGAAATCTGCATCGCGAGTATGTGTAGGACTAATGGTAATTAGGTTGATCGGCAATAGCGACGTGGGTGTGTGTTGACATCACGAGTATGTGAACGAAAAACGATAATTGGGTTAACTGGCGATAGTGATTTGTCATGCATGGGACATAACCAATAAATGCAAGTCTAATGAAATTGGGTCATCTGGCTAGAGTGATTTGGATGGGTGTGATTTGTTGAGAATTTAGGTGTGTTTGAATATGTGCAGGATCTATAAAAAGGTTGGTTGGCTATAGTGGTGTAGCTTTAATAATAATTGGTTAAATTTCATTATATTAAGTTAATTGCTTGAACATGACTAAATGTTGAAATAACATAATTGGACTTGAATAATGGGGTGGTTTTTTTTACTTTACTCGCATGTTCTTATATCGTTCAATTTAAAATAATCTATTGTAATATTTATTTCATATTATGCTTATGTCTGGATTCATGATTCCTAAATGGGTTAAGTAGCTCGTGTTCATACGGTGAGCTCTGACCTATTATATTGGCTAATATTTCAGTACTGTTGCTAGAGTAGCTTCATAGGATTGATTTTTTTGATTTGTGGAGTGCGGCTGGAGTTATTTTATTACTTTACTAGTTTAGATATTTCCATTCCATCATTTTATTTATGAAATAGTTATTTATGGATTTGGTGGGCCATTCGATTCCGCATTTATTTACAGTTTCTTTTTAGTTAGAGTTAAGGTTGGATTATTTCATTTAGGTATTAATCTAACTTTGTAGTTGAGTTTTATTTTGGATTTAGGATGGTGATGGAATTTATTATGTATATGTTTATGTTCATTGGTTATTTCGGATTATATCTTGTGGAAAAAGTTATTAATCTCGCATATTTTTATCATATGTGAAGAGTGGTATTTTAATTATGAAGCCCGGTGTAGGTTGGCAGCGGGGACTACCCAACCCCAATGTCAAAATATATTTGGTGTCACAGTTGGTATCACAGCATGGTCTTAGGTCTCATAGGTTTTGAGTCTTTTATATCTTCCACATTACCGATCTTTGATTCCCTTGGTTGATTCTTACTCTCTAAGATATTGGGTCTAGCATACGTGTTAGTTGTGTTTCTTGGAGATAGGGTGTTTTGTGTTAAGATTGTTATAGGCTTTGAGGTTAGAAGTAGTAATCTTTATGTGAGGATCCTTAAAGTTAATTTTTGAGATGTGATTTATTTTAAGGATCATTAGTACACATGTTAGGCATCTTTAGTATCGATGTGATGACGTGATTTGATTTGAAAACTTAAGCATTGTGATGACTTTTGGAGATCTAATCGAGTGGTGATTCGTGGGAGAGCATGGTACGTCTTATTTTAACAGTTATGCTTATATATATATATATATATATATATATATATATATATATATATATATATATATATATATATATATTACTTTTGTTCATAGGGTATGTGCGAGTATGATTGGGAGTATGGGCTCCCAATCATGGCATTCTATGGTTAGGCCTATGCGAGTCTTATTTTATTTGGTGAGTTTTCATTTTACGTTTACGCTTCGTCGAATTTCGAGGAAAAAATTCTTGTATTAGTGGAGGAGAATCTAATACCCATGATTTTTGGACCGTAAAATACCTTTATATAATTTAAAATCAGAAAATATTTTTATTGGAATTAATTATTTTTAATATTTAAATATGTTGGTTTAGATATAAAAGAAATAAGGTTTTAATCGGATTCGAAATTGGGAACAAAATTTGATTTTTTTTAACTTTTCTTTTTTTTTTCAGCTGAAGTGGGGGGAATAGATTCGGTCCAAAAGGGATGGAATCGATTCGCCCCAGGGAATCCCGGGTGAATTTGTTTCTTTTTAGGTGTTTATGTTGGTTCCAAACTCTGTTGTTCTTTCTATATTAAAATTATTGGGATTTAGACTTTTTAAACAGTTTTATCTCATCTCAAAAAGTAATAGCCTCCCAAGTTTTCTTTTTCTCTCTAGATCAAAACCTACACCTCCATTAAAAAACAAGTTTCAGCTCAAGTTAGCTTTCTAGGCTCACTTTATACGAACAATAGAGTGAACATGTCATTGGAGACCCATATGCTTTTACCCAAATGATGGTACAACCCCATACTTTTCAGTTGCTAAAGCGACCACATAGTTTCAAAAACCCCAAAAAATAGTTTGATTAATCAAATCACCCAACTTCAACAACTACACACATTCAAATCCTATTGAGCACAAACACCCATTACGTATATAACGAATTTCACATAGCCAATTTCAAATACCAAATTTTACACACCCAATTTAGAAAACACAAAAATGCGCGGGCGAACGCGTTCACAAACACACACAAACACATATATATATATATATAGCCTCACACATACACACACATACAATTAAGAGAGATATCGTGAATCAAAGAAGAAGAGGGGGAGAATTACCGGTGTAGGTGATGGTGGGATCCCGGTGAGAGAGAGGGTAGAGAGATGCGGTGAGATATAGAGGAAATGTTTTATGTGGATAGGGTTGAGAAAAAAGGGTTGAGGGAATTAATTATCACGACTTGTGGTCACGGTCTTTGACCCAACACTATTGTGACAATAAAGAGGTGTTGCATGGTGTTTGACCCTGACATGATCGTGATGACTTGCTGTCACGGTCTTGTCAGGGTTGAAGAACGTGATAATATCTATGTGTTTTGTTATAACTATTTTTAATCGTGACAAGTCCTTGCAGGTCAAAGGTGATAAAAGCCCTTTTGGTTATAGTGTATGTGCAATATACTTAGTGTGTATAATGGTAGAATACATACTCAAGTGGATATCGTTATAGGGACGTGATCGATGGAGACCGACAACCTGATACAATGATGACAGATTTGACTTGGCTATATTTACGTCGGACACAACGTGATGAAATTATCGTTATATCTATGTTGGGTTCGCGGGATAATCATTTATATAGTTTTGTGGTTGGATATATATGACTGGTATACACGCATAATGATTATCCCTAGAATATTCTTGAGTCGTCATAAGTATGGGACAACCTATAACTATGCCTAGTATACACTAGCGATCAGGAATAAGAATTAGTCACCTGTAATATATGGGTTTAGGAGTAGACACATGTGATAGTTAGGGTTGTTTTGTGTTGGGTTAACTTAAAAGAAACTCTAGAAGAGGATATGTTGTTATATTGTATCCCAGGATTAATTACATTATTATACTACTGAAACTTGTTGTTAACGTCTCCCATTAACATTTTCAAGTCATAAGCCAACAGTTAGGTTCCCTGCTCCAATCTTGATCTCCCCTCCATTGTTACTCTCGTATAATGTAGGTGTCAAGCCTGCATGCTCACACTCTATATTCCTTTAATCATTTATGATGATTTTTAAATTTAGATTAGTTGCTACTTAATTTTTGTATTGGCATGTTTTAGTCAACAGTGATTGCGTGTGAGGATCTATTACTTTATTTTGGTTTTGGTGTTAGAGTTTTATACAGTTCCCCCTTGTTGTTAATCTACTTATTTATATATGAAATTATTCATTTCTAGTTATGTTTAGAATGATACTAATTTGTTAGACTCCTCTTTTATTTACTTTAAACCTGATCGCTCTAGTTTAAATTTTATGGGGTCTCGCATGCAAGTATAGTTTTTTTGTGCTTTTGTTTTCTTGCTTCCAATATGGTAAGATAATATTACTTTAAGAATCTAGCATATTTTCCTCATATTTATACGATAATTAATATCCCTTAAAGTCTTGTATCCCCTTTTAATGGTCTATATATTTGGAATGGTCCTTCCCATCGACTATCCTAAAGGTAGTATGGTCTTCCAAACCAGATCTCCTCCATAAAAGGTCCTTTTTTCACATTTTATTACATATGTCAATTATTTTTTTTCTTTTGGACCAATATATTATTTGAGGCTCTGACTCTATACTCATTTATGTTGTCTAACTCCATATACATAGCTTGGTCATAACCTTTTATAGTTTTTTTTCCATTTTGGGTAATAAGTTTTAGTAAATGCAAAGTAATTTCAACTTGGAGTACAACATCATACCCATATGTCAAATCATGTAGAGTAACTCCAGTGCTTGACCTTTTGGAAGTCATTTAAGCCCATTACTTCTGACAACAAGTTGTGTCAATCTCTCGGATTCTTTTCATCCACTTAACTCGTATTATATTTAATCATCTTCTTTATAGACTCTGCCTGACCATTCGATCGAGCATATCAAGATGTAGCGTTAATCATAGTTATTACTAACCTTTGAGAAAAATCCAACCCATTTCTGAGTCAATAATCCATGTATTGTTTTAGATTATAGTTCCTGGAATCCCAAACCTACATATAATATCACGCAAGAAGTCTTCCAATTAATTTTGAGTTACAGACTTTAATGCCTTGGAATCCACTCATTTGGTAAAATAGTGTATCGCTACTAGTACAAAGTTGTATATCATTGAAGATTGAGGATATATTTTATTAATTATGTCAATTGTCTATTCTTTAAATGGCCATTATTTTACTACGTAGTGGAGTTTAATATCAGGGATGTGCTTTTGAGGAATATGTTATAATAATTTTTGACATCCTTTGTCAAAGTCCATATAATATTTTAAAATTAAAGGCCAATAAAAACCATGCCATCTCAATAACCTTCTCATTTTGGTACCATCCTGATGAGTCGCGCCTATGCCTTCATGGAATTGGACTATGACTATTAAGACTTTCTCTTAACTTAAGCCCTTTATAATTATTCCATTAGCATCCTTTTTTAATAGTATTTTATCATACATGACATAATTGGTTACTATTAACCTGGCAGCCCTATTAGTCTTGATATTTGGGTTAGTTATGCATTCAATCAATAGTTGTATCCAATAATCAAGAACATCTGTATTTTAAATTTTAACCAAAGCCCGCCTATTGTTAAGTATTGGAAATGGTCTACTAATGTAAATCAACTCTAGAAGCTTCGAAGTTATCATCGGGCTTAACACTTGAAGACTTTTGATTTATTTCATTTACCTCTTCATTTGAAAATTTGGGAACGCAAAGCAATGTCACTTCGTCAAACATGGATAATAAATTCAAATCCACTTGGTCATACAAGGTTAAACCATTACTGATACACCTTTATTCACCATTTAACTATATTATCACCAATTGGTAATCCCAATAAATTTCAATAACAGAAGCATTCAACTTTCGAAGGATTTCTTGGCACATTATAATACCTTCATATTCCACTTGATTGATGGAACATGAATTTTCTTCCAATCTATGGCCATGTTTACTTTTAATATGTTCATGTTATTCAATAAGTACCAATATTCCCGATCTTATTTGAGTCTTCAAACCATCGAAACATAATTTTCATTAACTTAAGGATATATATCATATCTTATAATTAACTTCCATATCATACTCACATGGATTATATGGTAAAAAGTCAACTAATAATTGACCTTATATAGCCTTTTGAGGTACATACTATAAGGAAAACCAGATAGAGATAACACCCAATTACCATTCATATTATGCAAAAGAGGACTTATCAACATATATTAAATCTAATAAAACTTTGGAATAACGTATACCCCTCTAGGTATTAAGCAATATCTTAATTTCATTTCTAAGAAATACAAAATTAAATAGAGTTATGTGCATTACAGAGTATCTCCATTCATAGTTATTACAAAAACAACCTAAATCGTACTCAACATGATGCTTATACTTCCTAGAGTATTTTTATAATAGAACTCCAATAGAGGTGCCTAAGGTGGAGACTTAGGGCTTCAGTGGCCTATGATCCCTTGGAGGTGCCAAAATTGGTGGCTTAGCTAAATATTTCTTGGGCGTCTGGAAAGATAGCTTGTGTTATTCCTTCCAATCAATCTCTTCTTAATCCTTCAACTTTATAATTATTTTTTGTTCTTGGGGGTAGTGCTTTAAATTATGGCCTTGGAGTGGTTCTTAACATCATGAATTCCCTTTTAGTGAACCAAATATCCCAAGAAATACCTGCTAGAAACTCCAAAGACACATTTTATCGGATTCATCATAAGTTGATAAAGTCACATTCTTTCGAAGGACGTTTTTATGTGTGTTATATGATCTATCATTGTTTCATTTTAAGATTATCTCATAAATATAACACTTCAAAAAAGTGCCAATTTTGTCATGGAAACTGGTAACCATTTCCCTTTGACAAGTGACTACTACATTCATTAATTGAAACATCATTTTATTTCATTTGAACGTCCCCTAATTACCAAGGAATTTAAAAGCATTCTTATGAAAATGTTCTTCAGTTATGCATACTTGGTTGTATCCGTGATGGCCATCCATCAAATACATCATAACATTACCAGCAGATCTACCAACCAATAGTTCTACCATTGGCATTCAATATTCATCCTTTCAAGTGGTTGTATATAAGTTTCTAAAGACAATGCTTACTCTTAATTTTCCATTCTTCTTAATCACTAGTACTATATTAAAGAGCCATTCAATATACTTGACGACTCTAATGAACCAACGATCAATAGCCTTTTAATTTCTGCTTTTATTTTTCTATGATTCTGAAATCATCTCACATGGCAGCTATTTCACATGTTTATCTCCTTTTTTGAATGGTAGTCTATGCTCCACCAATTTTTTTTATCCAAACCAGGAAATTCACCATAATCCCATGTGAAATAGTCCTAATAGTGATATGAAAAGTGTAGAACCAATTTCTAGTATTATTTGCTCAGTTTTGCGCTGATGTATGTCACCCTTTTATCTTGTTCCATCCCTAAGTTTTGTTTCAGTAAAGGATCCGATTAGTTTATCATGAGTTACTTGTATTCTATAAGTGAACTTTCTAATTCATCATTATCTTGAAGTTTTCTATCCTCTTTAACTTCTTTGATTACATAATCAACCTAATTGATGTTCCTTTCCTCACTGATTTTTGTATTTAAATCATTCTTTGTAAATTTATACAAAATTATTGACATAGTCATACTGGCCTTTTCTAGCTCAAAATCATGCTACCCATTAATCAACCATTTTTATCTTTTTAATTTGGTCCCATCAGACTAAATGCTAGTATTCTGAATCTTTATCTGAAACTTCTCCATTTAATGCATAATCTATCAATGCATCCACTTTAATAGGCCCTATAATTTCCTAGTACAATTCATCTTCCACACATTTAGACCTTGTGTGAAATGATAAAGGATATTCTTCCACCTCCTCTATCTTAGCATCGTCCTTTATCATCAGCAAGTTCTGATGCACTGAAGAAAGGACATATTTATTAGAATGGATCTAGTCTCAACCAAATAAAGAATTAAGTCTCAGTTACCACTAATGACAAAGAATGTGCTTTTAGACTTTTTTGTACCTACCTGAAAGTCTACTAGTAAGAAACCTTCAGGCGACTTATTATCCATAACAAAATCAGAGATTATAATTTCTCTTTGAATCAACTTGATGTTTTGTTTATTTATCTTAAAAAGAATTGAGTATGGCATTATGTGAAGGGCAGCATCCTTATTAACCAATATTTTATTTATTAAAATTTCATTCACCCAAGTCTTTATAAATAAAGGCTTAATGTGATTTGTCATAACTTTAGCAAGTTCTTCAAACAGATATATGATATCAAAAGAAGACACAAAGAAGTTAAAGTTGTATTCCTTTTATCTATAATCTTCACCCATATCTATCTCTGGGACCTCTTGCCCTCTCCAGCTTCTAACCTTTATGGGATAACTAATGTCATGTTGATTGGAACTTATTATGGTAGAGATTCAAATTAGATGAATTGCTATCAAGAAGGCCATTGAATCATCCCTATTTCATTTATAACCCTTAATTTCTACTTTTCTTCCTCACCAGAGGAGTTATCTTCAGATGTACTGTCCCCGTCCACACTTATTGTCGTCCACACTTATTGCCTTTTCTAATTCTGTAATCTTCTCGACCAACCTATCTAAAGAGAATTGACTCCGTTCTTTTTTTCGATGGAATATTGGATTCAACTTGTAAGGACATTTTTGTCCATTATCAATTTATATGCCGTACGCCGTTACACCGTTGAAGAAACTCAAGATCGCATCTACAACAACGGTTTCGAATATCAAAGTGTCTTCAACATCATAGCCTCTGCGAGAATGAACTTGGTAAAATTTTGTTTTTACGTTCCTTAAAGTTCATATTTAGTATTGGGAAATTTTTATAAAATGTTTTTTATAAAAATAAGAAGTAAGTTTTTTCAAGCAAAATGAGGCTTTTAGAAGTTTTTTAGTTTTCTGGGACGCCGGACCGGTCCGCCTATATACCGGACCGATCCGCCACCGGACCGGTCCGCCCCTCAACCGGACCGATCCGCTTGTTGCATATCCAGTAAGCCCCGGACCGAAAGAGAACCGAAGAAGCCAATTTTTAAAAGAACCGATCCGAGGTCGGACCGATCCGCTTCCAAGCCGGACCGGTCCGCCTGGGATAAATTCGGCCAGATCTGTTCGAGATTTTTTAGGCTCAAAGTTTTCTTATTTAAGCCAACTTCGGGGAGTTGTTTTCTAAGACTTTTCAAGACGATTTTCAGAGTCCTAAATACTCGAAGTCTTCACCTTTTTGAGTCCCAAGATTTTTTTTATTCACACCAAAAATCCCAATTACTTTTGTGAATCTTTTGGAACCCTAGAACACAAGCTTTGCTATTGTTCAATCTTTGTGGGGAGATCTTTGCAACCGAGGGCTACGTGTCATTGAGGAGAGCTGCGGTTCTACCTTTGTTGTTTGGGCTGCGAGTCCTTGGAGGGTGCTGCGTGTATTCTCTTGCTGAGTTCAAGACTGCGTGTCTTTGTGGGTCGGCCGCGCGTTGATCCATTGCAGATTTCTCTATGTAATTGTAAGTTGCGGCTTGTATATTCATAGTGAAATAAAGGTTTTACCCGAAAGGGGTTTTTTCCTGAAATCTGTGTCTCAGCATATTTTTGTGTCACATGGTTTATTTATTTATGGGTTGACACACGCACCTTAGATGCATGTTTAGGGGCTGAAATTAAATAAGTGTGTTATATTAGAAAGTTGCGAAGTTAATCAATTATCACACGTAATTCTTGGATTTTCACAACTTCGAAGATGATGTTAAAATTTCTTCAAATTCATTTAGGCATAAAATTTTAAGGCCGACTTTTAGGCCATATACTTCCATTGAATAGTTCTCTATTAGGTGCAAAAGATAATAATTTATGGCTCGTTTTTCTTTCATTTAAGTTATTGCACTAAATTCCACATACTTTAATCTACTTGTTGAGGTTTTTCTTCCTTTGGACTCCTAGTAATCTAATTAAATTATTGGGACACCTTAGGATCCCCATCCATGAACCTATCCGCCATATCATTTACCATAGGAACTGATTTGGCAACTCTCATGGGCCTTATCTAATGTATTGGTAATTCTTTGGTGTCTATTCAAGGATGTTGTTATATGTAAAAATTACTCTCCTACGTGGACTAATGATGAATATACACCTATCCTTCTACGTGACTGACCAGTCACCTTTATTAGCTTTGGAGATACTTAGTCAGCTATGAGGCTGGCTAGCTCCAAAAGGCCAACCAATAGGAATACCAATAGCTACTCAAATGGGATGCCAACTAGCACGGAATTCCAAGAGTTTCATTTATTATACATTGATGTATATGCATGTAAATATAAAGGCGCTCCATCTCTAGGGTTTTACACCCATATAAATAAAAACTATTCCTTTAGCTCAAGAGACAACTCGACTCACTCATATGCACACCATAACAAGCTATTGTAAACCCTACTAAAAAAAACCAACAGTGGATGTAGGCTATTTTACAACTGAACCACTCCAAAAACTATTCTCTTATGTATGTGATTTGATTTACTTACTTTATTTTATCTGTGATTATAAATCTAGATTAGTCCATTTTGAGAAATCAACAGATTGGCATCGTCTGTGGGAATCGTTTGTCTATCATTATTCTCTACAATTTGTTTCGTTTCTTTACATTTAAAGAAATGATTGGCCCAAAAAGTACTGCCAGAAATGAAGGTAAATCATTATTCCATATGCTCCTCCTAGTACGACAGACATACAGGGAATTCTGCTCAATCTCACAAGAGGGAAAGAAGCCATGCAAGAGTTTATTAAGAAATTATCCCAAACTATGCAAACTAAGTCTTCCAGTTCTATAAGGGATATGCCACCACCACCATCTAGAAATGAAAAGAGTTATCATTCTTATTCATCTCATGATAGGTCATACCGTCAAGGGGGTAACTTCTTCATTTCGATCAATGGATTACTATGATGGTACATCTTTTTCAAAAGAAATACCAAGTGTCTTCGAGAGGCTAAGCAAAGAGTCTGCTTTTGATCGTCTAATCCCCCAAGTAACTAGTAGACATCAGAGGGGGCAGGAACATCGTCGTGAATACAGAGAAGGTCCACAAGATCTAGGGCCAGTATGAGGGGCTCTGTGCGATGTCGAGCAGACCTCTCACGAGGAGAGTTTAACACATAGACACAATAAATCCGCTAAATCTACCTCTACCAAATCTAATCTAGAAGAACATCCCTGGAAGAGATCCATATAGCAATTGGAAGATCAGCTAGGTGAAATGGCTAAAACTAATAATCTATTACAAAGGAGTTTCGTTAAAGGCTCACCTTTCATCCAAGATATTGTGGAATACCCCACTCCTAAGTTCAAGCCACCAGTGGTCACTCCCCATTATGATGGGAAACCTGATCTAGTCCTGCACATAGAGCAATATCAAGCTACTTCCAACACCTACTCAGTGCCTGACGAAATGAGATGTAGAGCTTTGTCCAGTTCCAATACAGGGCCAACCCATATCTGGTTTAATAATCTCCTAAGAGGTAAATCTCTAGTTTTCATTAGTTAGCTGAATTATTTATTGATAAATTTTTTAGGGGGCTAAGCCGATCAAGAGTGTCAGTCATCTCTTGACCATGTGAAGCCAGGAGAAAACACTAAAGAATATATTACACGTTTTAACAATGGAAAAATAGAGGTGGTGGACTATGAGGAGAAAATAGCCATTGTAGCACTTATGAGTGGGCTGCTCGCCAAAGATCTATATTATCCTTTAACAAAGAATTCACCAAAAACTATGATAGAATTAATGGCTAAGATGGAAAAATAATGAATACCGAGAAATCTATGAAAGCCAAGGAAGCTACAGAGACCAAGGGTGAAGGTCAAAAAAACAATTCTAGTTCTTTCAAGAAGGACAAAAAAGATAAGAAGTTGGATTGGATCAAGAAGTATGATAAATATACCCCGCTCAACAATCGTGTTCACCAAATCCTACAAGAAATCAAAGGGAACGGGGAATTGAATTGGCCTAGAAATTTAAAGACACCTCCCAATAAGAGGGATAAGTCCAAGTACTATGATTTCCACAGGGATTATGGGCACAACACCAACAGTTGCATTGCATCTAAGCATGAGACTAAAAATATAATTCTGGGGGGAAATTGAGAAAGTTTGTTAATCAGAATGGCAACCGAAATGATCGGAGGAGATCTTAATCTCCCACCCGAGTAAGGGAAGACAATAAAAGGTCAAGAAATAATGATTTTGAAGAATATCCATACTTGTCAAAGAAACATGACGAGCTAGAGGTAGAGGTCTGCATGATATCCTTTAGATTTCGTTTCACTACAGGAGGAAATTATGTAGGAGGAGATGCGATTGCAGAAAGGAAAGCTTATTTGAATGAAACTAAGGTTTGTCAAACTGTTAGACAGATTGATATGGCTGAATGTAGTGAAAGCCGGCCAAGAAAAGTCAACAGAGACAAGCTAGTGATCGAATTCTCCAAAAATGATCTGAGTGGGGTTCTTTACCCCCATGATGATCTGCTAGTTATCACATATAGAGTTCATCATGGAAAAGTTGCAAGGATATTAGTTGATAATGGGAGTTCAGATAATGTAATGTTCTACAACCGTTTGTAAAGGTTAGGGAAGAAAGACAACAAGCTAGAACCATACCAAAGACATCTCATTGGATTTGCAAAAAAGAAATTATATTTATTGACAACAATCAAGATGGAAGTCCTAGTCAGCACCTGGATGAGAAGCAGGAAAAAAAGAATTCATTTCTTTGGGTTAGATAAAAATGTCCCTTCAAGTTATAATATCATTATAGAAAGAGTGGGGATAAAGCAGCTAGAGGTTATGCCATCCACAGTGCATCAATGCATGAAATTTCCAAAAAATTATGGAGTCGTCATAGTAAATGGAAATCAGAAATAAGTGATGGAAAGTTATTACACTTTGGCTGACCAACGGGAAATCTAAATGAAGGGTTCAACAACATTCCACATCAACACTCTAGATACTCGAGAAGAAGAGAAGATGGTAAAGGGGAAAGTTATGGGAGAAACAAAAGTTGTTGTATTGGATGATAAGAAGCCTAAAAGAACCACCCACTAATATTCAATATCCAAATGAAAAAGATAGAAATAATGTCATATCATAGGGTCATGAGTAGGTTGGAGGAGGAAGAAATGTCACACGATATATCCATTGATGGGACCCATCAATTCGCTGAACGCTGCATTGTTCTCGCAACCACAGAGGTGAGTTCTCCTTTTCGATCACTATATGCGTGGCGAGCACCCTTTCCTCAATTTCTTAGAGGGGACGTCCATGAACCCGCATACACGGGAGTAAGGATGTGTCCCTCAACCCCCTCGCTATCTACTCTCCATAATATATGTCGAGTAGAAACACGCTCTGCCAACCGAATATTGACATGGGCCGATCGATGGCAGTCAAGATGGGAAATGGATCATATAATGGTGAGTCCGTGCGTATCGACTATGAAGCAGTTACACCCTCATCTACCTCTAACTCCTTCTCCTTCTCCTTTTACTTCCCCTTCCCCTTCTCTTTGTCCTTCTCCTTCTCCTTCCCCTTCCCCAACTGATGCTTCCTGAAGGCGTACATATCTAGGATCATCGCCTCTAATCTTGATAGCTTATCATCATGGGTGTCCACCTTATGTGATAACCCGATGTTGCTTGTCTCTATTCCGATGAACCTCGATTTCCCCACCCGCGAGCTCACCCCTTAGTTCTCCCCTTGCAATCCATCCCGAGCACTTGGCTGAGTGCGTCCTTAGCCAATGATGCTTTATCGGTATCAGATTGTGACTCATGCACTTCCTTAAGCTTTGCCTGAAATGACGAAAAGTACACGATTAGTTAATTAAGTAAATAAAAAAATTATAACATAATTAAAAAAATTAAACATTTATAACTTATAATCATAGCTGTGACGCTTCGGGCCACCTCATTGTCCTTTCCCTTTTTTGTTATAAATATAAATATAAATACACTACCTGTAGTGCCCTCAAATGCTAATCTCGAGGTCATTAGGCACGACCCTCCAATTAATGTACCCCGAGCCCACGATCAGCTTCAACAACTCTAGTGAACTTGGTCAATAATGTCGTCTTATTCTCAACGACGGACCCCAATTTTTCCCATTTTGGGGGCCTATTGACCGAAGATCCCTTGTCGTTGTAATACCCCACACTTTTATGGATAATTAAAATTCATAAGTAAGTGAAATTTGGGAATTTAAGAAATTATCATAAATAGTAATTTTAGGAGTTTTCAAGGATTAGATGATTTTTGATGGGTGTTATAATTACTTTTGGGATTAAGTAAATGAGTTGGAGTATTTTAATTATATGTCGCAGCGGGGTAAAGCGATAGAGGGTAATATTTTAATGGGAAACCCATCATTAAGTTGTGTTGGATGAAATTAGTGATTTCCGGTCAAGTACCTCAGATGGAGAATTTGAGTGCGCGGTTGGTCTCGGAATGATCGAGATAGTAAGAATAGAGTATCTGGGGGTCGTAATTACGCTCTGGGAATTTTTGGATTAAAAGGAACTCGCAATTGAGTAAACGAGTCATTTTTGTGTTTAAATGGATAAACCCTTATTTCTCCCTATATAAGGCACGGGAGAGGGAAAGAAAGAAAAGAAAAAGAGAGAAAAGAAAGATGAGAGGAAATGAAGAGAGAAAATAGGAAGAAAAAGGGAGGTTTCGGCCAAACTCCGCGTGATTCGACTCGAGGTCATCGAATTTTATCCACGAGGCAAGTGTTTACTTGATTTATTTACTTTGAGCACAAATCTCATATTATAGTTGGTAGTGAATAACTATAAAGATTTTCGGGATAGGTTTTTGAGACTAAAAATGGTTTTTTCGGAAGATTTATGGATAAACAACGGAAAATAATAAATTCAAGAAATTTCGAAATCATTTGAAATTGGTTGTTGGATTTGGGTTTTAGGATGTTTAAAGCCCTTTTTAGGTGTATATATTGTTGGTTGAGGTTCGGGTGATTTTGGAGGGGTTTTGGTGAAGAAAATTGGGAGAAAAATCCAAGACAACCATGGTTGTCTCGTGCTGAATTTTCACAGGACCGGATTGGTCCGGTTTTCCAGGACCAGATTGGTCCTGTTTTTGTTAATTTTCGGAAAACGAAAGTTGTAGATATTTTCGATACGAACACGTGGGCGCCGACCATGTATTTTTTTGATTTTTTTTTTGGATTTGATATGATTTTATTACTGGAGGGTGTTTGAGACCATAAATAAATTGAGTAATTAGATATGCGGGGTTCCTAAATGTAGTGTAAGGATGTCTAGATTATTATTGAAGTGAGGTGTATACCTTGGGTTATAGAAGGTAAAATCCAAGGGCTTACTAGTTTAAAGGTGTTCGGGACAAGTAACAATCGAGGGATTATTTCGGCGGGCGATTTTATATAGATAATTGTGTGCGTAGATAATGTAATTATATGACGACGATATTGAGTAAATCCTATGAGGCGACTAGGATGGGATTTGGGTTATAGGCTAAAGATAAGTTGAGGGTATACTTATATAAGGGTTATGAATTGGGATATTTGGAGAGTATATAAATCCCTAACAGTGATCGAGGTGTGAGGTATATTTATGTAAGGGAATACTTAAATATCATTATAAGATTTACAATTATAGCCATGTATACAGTTGAGAAGTGATAAATGTAGATATATATATATATATATATATATATATATATATATATATATATATATATATATATATATATATAATGTGAATATAATATATATTATATGATACGAATAGATATATATATGTGTGTGCTTGGTCTCTGTGTATTTAGAGGCTGATTCCAGGGGCTTTTCTTTGGCGTAGGGTTGGAATAGCCAGATTATATATTTTTCTTTAGTGCGATCCTGGGAGTTTGCGCGATGTGGATGAATCCCCTGGCTTGAGGAGCATGGTGAGTACATCCCCAGATCATCTCGTCCCGCGTTCGAGTGCGATGTGTGTACTCCACTCATAGGGGGAACATGACCGCCGCCACCATTGTGTATTTGTTTACCATGACCATGAGAGAGTTTGGCTTGGAACCGTGGTATAGTTAGAAAACTCGAATTTTGGATAGGCACTATGAGACTGCATCCTCGAGTTATAGCTCGATGGGATGGTTATTATACTTGTGTGTATATTATACTACCTGTCGCATAGGTGTACCAACAACTGAACACTTATGTCAAAGAAAGAATGGGGAAAGTACTTATCCAACACACAAATAGCTTCATTCACCGCTAATATTGCGGCCACTATGTGGTCTCGATTGACTACCTTCTCACATAAAAGTGAGAAGTAGATACTAATTTGCATAATTTCCCTCCGCATATCCTTGTGATTGGAGAAATAATGCTTAAACAATAGAGGAACCAATTTCATGATCACATGTCAATCGTGGGACTTACACTTATGTAAATCATGGGTATGATAATTCACAATCCTTTGTAAGTTGTACGAAAAATTATACGGAACCTTCAAATTATATATTGTGTTTAAAATCACCTTCCTTTTCTCACTCATCAAAGTAAACGCACCAGGGGGAATTATTGTTATTCCCCTACTATCTTCTTTCAACAGTAATTGTGGCTTAAGTTTTAATGTTTTAAGGTCTTTCCGTGCATTTTCTCCATCCTTCGAATGTCCCCCCCAAGGCATGTGCCCACAATGTGTTTCTTGATGTTCTTCTCTTCGTGCACCCATCCAATACATGGCATATTGGGTTATTCTTCCAATATGGCAAGTCAAATAAAATTAACCTCCTAAACCATGCCTTTCTTATTTTAGTTCCATTCCTAGTCGGGGTCTTCTTATGCTTGACATTCTTAAATTTAGAATTCTTACCTGGCCTATTAGGGCCACAATTCGAAGATTTTCTTTCAATTTCTAAGCCTGAATTTTTTTCTCGATGGTATCCTATGTTCAACCCCGCTCGATAAAAAATTGGAACCTTTATCAAATCTAAAACTATGAGGGGCGGGTGGGTGGGTAAAAATATCCTATGGCAATGGTATACATTTTTTGAGCTAGCGGGGAGATGAATAGATTCAGTCTCCTCTCCATAAACAGGACACCCCAAATAACTATGTACTACACAACTGGATAATGTCCCATAAGATGGTAAATCATGAATTGCCCACATCAACATAACTTTTAGCGTAAACTTTTCTTTTTCTAAAAGAGTCAAATGCTTGCACACCCTCTTCCCACAACTCATTTAATTCTTCCACAAAAGGATTCAGGTAGACATCAATGTCCTCACTTGGTGCCTTTGGCCTAGGTATCAATAAAGACTGCATCGAAAATTCATGTTTCTTACACTATGAGGGCAGAAGGTTGAGTGGGGCTAGAATCACTGGCCATACACTCTGATTGGAGCTTATATTTTCAAAAGTATTAAAATCATCTAATGATATTGACAAACGAATGTTACACTTTTCTCGAGAAAAATTAGGATACTCAAAACTCAACCTCTTCTAAGATGTAGAATCAATATGATGATGCATGAGTTTATCCCCTACTTCTGTCCTAGCATACAAAGTAATTGCCTCCTCTATCCATGGTACTATGAAAAAACACTTTAATCTAGGCCCAACGGGAAAATTATTTCAACACTTTTTGTGGAATTTTTGAGCTTATGCCTTCCTTGTCATTAGATTGGACATATATAGGTTCATCGTATACTGGACACCGATTGAGATTTTCATTATACTTTCGATATCGTATGCAATTATACACATAAGAAGGAATTGATTTATACTTCATCCCCAAACCTATCAACTATTTATCATAGTCGGATAGCTGTTTGGAAGCGTATTTTGCTAGGGTAGAAAGCCCTTCATCTAATTCGAAATCCCTATCACACTATTACCGGACAAACTATATTGGGTCTTCAAACTATGAAAACCAACCATGGCATGTAAAGTTGTTTGATTTTTCTCACAACCAGAGTATAATGGTTGGGTTGCCTTAAATTTTAAACTTTGGTAGTCATCGACAAGGTTTATCCCGATATCTTCATGAGCACTTGAACCTTGTTTATAGTCAGTGACCTCATTCTCTTCCACTTCATGAACTCTATACGCGTCATCAACTAAATCCTCTAGAATATTATGATCTTGATTATCATCCTCCCCTTGTACATTTATCCTACTTCTTGAAGGTTGTTGTGAAGGTTGATCGGGGACAAAAGGAACTTTGAGTTCCCCATGAAAAACCCAAATTCGATAACTATCTTCCATACCCTTTCTTAACAAATTTAGTTCAATTACTTTCCATTCAAACAACTTACCATTATTACACCTAGCACGCGAACACGAAATATCTTCATCATTATGACATCTCTCTGCGTATTTGACAAATTCACTAGAACCTTTACTAAACACATCCCTTAATCTATTTGTCTCACCCATCCACTCTTTGTATTTAGGATATCCCATCACAGCTACTACAAACAATCATTTATTATGGGTAAAAAGTGTATATTCGAGGATTAGTATAAACAAAAGTGTGAACATTTAGTTCCCATTAGTATAAACAATCACCTATTGAATGCGTACACATAAAAACTAGAAGGCTAGTTTCCATGTGTACTATATGTAATTTGAATTAGTTATAAATGTTACAAAACCGTTATGTTGTGCATTCAAATGAGAATACATGTAGCCATGCGCCCCTTGAAGCAAGTGTTATATAAGAAGTTGACTTAATGAAAATTTGTTCGTGCATTCAAATTCAAATTCAATTTTAATTTGAAATTGAAAGCTAAATTAAGTTTATAATACTAATTCCTATGTCCTCCATCTCCTCTAAAGGGTGAGTGGTTTTATCCCATTCAAAATTGCATATTCCTGTAATATACTTAACAACTCAGGCACATTGATCCAATTTGAGGAAAATTCGATAGCATATCCCCATAGTTCTTTAAGTACACGATATAGATTCACAAGTGTGAGCGCTATGTCAATTTATCAATTGAAATAACACTTAACATCACATCATCTAGTATGTACCCAAATAATATTAAAATACGTCTACAGAACTTCCCCCAAAAGTAACAAGTTAAATCCAATAAGAATATTATTATACATAAACTATGCAGTCCCAAACAGTCCAAACGAGACAATTCCAGAGATCTCATTGTTGAGGTAATGACTCTCGAATGGGTCTTAGGGCTATTGAATGCATACGCATAAGAACTAGAAGGCATGTATCTACGTTCACTATATGTAATTTAAAGTATGTTTCATTTAACTATGTCTTATCATAATTCAAAATATTTCATTTAATTATGTAGTTTAAAGTATGTTTCATTTAATTTAAAGTATGCATAAGAACTAAAACTTATAGTAATTTATACCAATATAAATACCAATTCAAATTCAATACCAATTTATACCAATATCAATACCAATTCAAATTCAATTTTAATTTATAACCAATTTATACCAATTTACACCAATATCAATACCAATTCTAATTTAATTTCAATTTATATCCATTTTATTCAATTGAAATTGAATTTCAATTTCGTTCAATTTCAATTCAATTCCGATTAAATTCAATATCAATACAAATGCACTTCATGTTATAAGTCCGGGGGACATCGAATCATTTAATTGAAATTCAAATTCAGTATCACCCACACTAATTCACCCCCCCCCCCCCCCCCCCCCCCCCCCACACACACACACCCACACACACCTACACACACTACCCCTGTCCTTCCCCCACACACCTACACACACACACCATACCCCTCCTCTATACACACATACGCATACCCCCTCCCACTACCCCCCCTCCACACACCCCTACCCCCTGCCCCCCATATCTACCCCACCCCCTTACCCCTTTCCCCACCAACCCCACACACCTACACACATAGACACACACATGCAGACCCACACACACACACCCCTACACACAACCCCCTACACACACATGTAGTCCTACACACACATACACATATGCACATATACACACACATTTATACACACACACATATAAATGAAAGAGAGAGAGAGGGAAAAAATGACCTGAAATGTATATAGAGAGAGAGAACCGTCGTGCACTAGAGAGAAAAATGGTGGGAAGTGAATGGTGGAAAAAATGGGACTAGGGTTTTTAGTCAAAAGAATTGTCACGGACCTATCAAGCTCTTTGACCGTGACAACCCCTTGTCATGTACTGCCGTGACAAAAAAACGTGTTTTCTTTTTCACGATCAATGATTGTGACAAGGTTGGCCGACTTAAAGTTGACAATTTAGGCTTTTGGGTGTAGTGAAATATATTTAATATACTAAGTTGTAGCATTAGTTATCTGTGGCGACCAAGTGTATTAGGAATGTATAAGTATTCCGATATTTTAACCTGGTCGGGTAAAACCTCTAATTAAGAAATTTTACTGACTTCTTCTTCGTGTCTTGACGAGGACAAATCATACATGAAGCTTAACTTTTCTAAAGCTGGAAAAGTTAGGAAAAGTTTGAACCATGCCCTTTTCGACGAGGAACTTTTTGAAAACTTTTTTGAAGTTAGAAAAGTTTGGACCATGCTCTTTAACGAGGAACTTTTTGGAAACTTTTGGAACATACTCTTTGGCGAGGAACTTTTTGGAAACCTTCCTGGAGTTGGAAAAATTTGAAAAAGTTTGAACCATGATCTTTGGTAAGGAACTTTTTGGAAACTTTCCCGGAGTTGGAAAATTTTGAATTAAAATTGCTCATTAATTTATGAGTGTAGCCACCATACTCCGAAAAACAAAACATAAAAATGATGTATAATGGGAAAAACCTAAAATTTCATTAACTTGAATAACCGGTTACATTAAGGACATAATTTTTAGAACTGAATTACGGATAGTACTTGCGTAGATGGTCTGCGTTTCAAGGATTCTTAAATTCCTCCCCTTCCAGAGTTTCCAAAAGATAAGTTCCTGGTCATATAATAGTCGAGATACAATATAGACCATTCTAATTAGGATCCTACTTTCTGCTCTTCTGGATCACTTTCTTGAGTACCAGATCTCCCTACTTTAGGTTGGTGGGCTTGACCCTTCGGTTATAAGACCTTACAGTCCTTTGTTCATCGCCATCCATCTAAATAGCAACATCATGTTCAGATCTAGTCTCCTCATGAGGTCACTCTTGGGTGAATCAAAGTTTAGTACCCTATGAGTCGACAGACTTATATCCACTTGTACTACTGCCTCAGTGCCAAAAGATAACATGTATGGGGTTTCCCTTGTTGCTATTCTAGGAGTAGTCTTATATGCCCAAAGGACGCCATGGAGTTCATTAATACAGTTGCCTTTAACCTCATCCAACCTTTTCTTCAACCCATCTAGCTAATTTTTGTTGGTTATTTTTTTTTCCTGGCCATTACATTATGGATGCCCAAGTGCTAAATGAAGTTTTGGGATGCCTAACCGAGGCAGAGTATGAGGCAGTGATTACTGGATTGGAATTGGCTTCATCACTGGGTGCTAGGCAGGTAATAGTATATAATGATTCCCAGCTAATTGTTAATCAAATACAACAAATTTATGGTGTTAAAAGGGAAAACATAATAAGATATCATAAAAATAGTTATGGAGGTTATTTCTTTGTTCACTTAAGTCAAGATGGTGAGGATTACCAGACTAGAGAATGCCTGAGCAGATGCTCTTGCTCGACTTGCTTCAGCAACTCAAATAGAACTCAAGCGAACAATCCCAATGGAGATTCTTGCCCATAGAAGCATTGATGGATCGAAGTCCGCATCATTTCTATAAAATTAGATCCTTCATGGATGGACCCAATAAGGGAATAAATTGAAAGAGGAACATTATTGTCCAACCAAAAATAAGCTAAAAAGATGAGGTATAAAGCAACTAATTACGTGTTGGAGAAATGTGTTTTATACTGGTGAGGATATTGTTTCCTTACTTTATTGTGTTCGTCCAAACGAAGTAAATGATTTGATCATATAGAGGCATGAAGGCTCATGTGGAGCTTATAAAGTTGGGAGATCTCTAAGACACCGGATAGCAATGCAAGGTTACTACTAGACAATGATGAAAGCAGATTATGTTGTTTTTGCCAATAAGTATGATAACCAGAAGTTTGCTACAAGTCACAAAACACTAGGATCAAGTCTAATACCCAT
This sequence comes from Sambucus nigra, assembly GCA_949130495.1. Lineage (NCBI taxonomy): Eukaryota > Viridiplantae > Streptophyta > Magnoliopsida > Dipsacales > Adoxaceae > Sambucus > Sambucus nigra. The sequence continues at coordinate 355,856,428 of OX422207.1, read as the reverse complement.
GAATTCTCCATGGCCTTTCATTATATGGGGAATCGACCTGGTCGGACCACTGCTGACCACCAAGGGAAGGTTCAAGTACCTGGTTGTAGCGAAGACATTCCAGGATTGATCCAAACTTCCTTTGACATGAGCTTATTATATGCCCAGAGTCTTAAGCCCTGAGAAGTATATGGCAAACCTCGAGGAAGTAAAAAATTTATAGCAAGCACGATTTATTGAATATGCCAAGTACCCTAGTTGGTTGGCTAATATGGTAATGGTCAAGAAGAAAAATAACAAATAGTGCATGTGTGTAGATTTCACAGATCTTAATAAGGCATGTCCAAAAGATCATTTCCATTTACCAATAATTGATTAATTGGTCGATGCTACAGCAGATTGGTTGTTACTTAGTTCTTATGGATGCTTATTCTGGTTATAATCATATTAAGATGAAACCTGAAGGCAAGGAAAGTACTTCCTTTATTACAAGTCGAGTAACTTATTATTACAATGTTATGCCCCCTGGGTTGAAGAATGGAGGAGCTATCTATCACAGACTAGTGAATAAGATTTTTGAAGATGAGATCGGCAAAAACATGGAGGTATACCTAGATTATATTCTCACCAAAAGAAATTGTGTTACTAAGCACGTTGTGGACTTCGCTCAACCTTTGATGAAATAGAAAAGCATCAGATAAAGTACAACCCAACCAAATGTATCTTCGGGGTACAAGAAGGAATGTTCCTAAGATACATTATCAATCAATGGTGAATAGATGCAAAAACTAACAAAATTAGAGCCTTGTTTGAAATTCAATCCCCGACCAACAAGAAAGAAGTTCCAAAAACTGATAGGAAGAGTAGTTTCATTGTACCACTTTATCTCCCGAGCAACTAATAAATGTCTTCCATTATTTAAGGTGCTTTGAAGACCTTTGAGTGGAATGACGAATGTGAGAAATCTTTATTGGAGTTGAAGAAGTACTTGGGCTCTCCACCACTCCTTTCTCGACTAGTTCTGGGAGAAAAACTATATTTATACTTGGAGGAGTTCAGATTTGATCTGACTAGATGGATGAGTCCAAAGGACAGTATATTATACTAGTAAGGCCTTTTGAGGAGACAAACTCAGATATCCACGCCTGTAGAAATTATCCTTAGCTCTCATTTAAGCCTCTATGAGGATGAGGCCATACTTCGAAACCCAAATCATTGTCATCTATATGGATTTGCCTCTGCAATGAGCACTACATAAACCGAAAAGAATGGAAGGTAAATGTCTTGGGAAGTTGAATTAAGAGGGTATGAAATTGCTTATGAACCCAGAGTTGCAATAAAAGGCCAAGCAGTGGAAGACTTTATTATCGAATTCACATATGCAGAGAAGGAACATAATCCATATTTGCTTGTCGAGAAGACTTCTAAGAAATAAAGCTTAGCCTAAAAGCAAATAGAGATTGTGGTCTATCAACCTGATTCGTCGGCTGCTCAAGAAAGAATCCAACATAGTAAGAAGATATTCAAATATGGAGCTCGAACGACATACACGTGTCTCTCGATCCAGCTTCGCACGACATCTCTATCTCGCTCGAACGACTTCACGCGACTTACAAGTCTCACTCGAATGACCCACTTCGCGCGACATCTTGCGACTTGGGCTGTTTCGTCCCCTACCTCCAGATTCAGCATTTTCCCACAATTTTTACTCTTAAAACCTCTAAAGATCAAGCGTAAACTTCCAACAATCAATACCAAACATTATTCTAACATATATATGTGATTTTCGACAACCTAACATCATTAAATCATAACCCATCATCCATAAAATTCGAAATCCCCAATTTATTATCAAGAACCCTATGTCTTAATTTGATATGCATAACTTCTAAATTAAACCCAAATTTGTTCATAGAAATCATCATAATTTCGTAGGCATCATCTTATCTACATATGGGATTCAAATTCTTATCAAATCGGCCCTAGTTTATGATATAGTCCTCCAATTTCACCCAAATTAACTTTCATAACAAAGGTTTATTAACCTAGTCTAACATGAACACAATTATCGCTAAAGAAAGAAAGCAATAAACACTTGCCTCGATTTCGAAGGTCTGATCCGTTGTTGTTTGTTGGTATGGATGGGCTCCTCACGTTCCGATCTACACGATGGTGGTGGTGGTTATGCAAGGTGGTGTAAATTGACTCTCCTCCTTTGGAATTTTCTCTCCCTCATCCACTGTGTCTCTCCCTTGATTTTGGTGTATCCTAACCCTAATTGTCCCCAATTAGCTGATATAATATTTCTCCAATTTTCTTCCATTTAATTCTTCCAAAAACCCAAATTACAAAACTACCCCTACCTTATTTCTAGTTTATTTGGATATGGATTATATATACCATGATTTGGTGCATTGTTTCTATTTTATTTAGATATATTTTGTTTGGATAGTTATAATTTTGCTATAACAGGTACATATACACTGTTGGTTATAGTGCCCCGTAGTTCTTTTTTTAAATTCTGCCAAGAATTGTTAGAGTTAAAAATCGTGACAAGTCCATGACAAAGATACTTATCATAGTCTTTGACTATGATAATTTTTTTCTTTATAATGGTCTCTGCCCATGACAAAACTTGTCAAGGTCAAAGACCATGATAGGACCGTGACAAGTATAATGAACTTGTCACGATCTTTGACTGTGACAAAGTCCATGATAAAGACAGTTCACCCCCAAATTTGGCACGATACCTTGACACGTTTGACTTGTCACGGTTTTAGACCTTAACAAGTAAATTATTTTGGTGTAATGTTTACAATTTTATCTAAGTGCATTAGTCGAATATAAGGTCGTATAAATGATTCAAACATGAATCAAATATCAATCATTTATGGAGGTTATTTAGTCTATAAGCCAATTAACTAATCAGTATACAGGTTATCCAGTTGGCAAAACGATTAATATTGACCATAAGCTTGAATAAAGAGAGGTCAATAAAAAATAACTTCATTTCATTAATCAAAATGTATTACAATAGTAGTCATTGATAAAAATGCAGTACAATAAGTATAAATTTATTATATTGGATGCTTTCCTTGTGCCTTGTCCATCCCGACAGTAGGATCATCAAGTGTATATGGAGAATTAATTTTGTTGAAATCTCTTAACATTTGCCTATTACTACTGCTCGGCCTATTAAGCAAGTGAGGAGGACAAACCATCTCACATTCATTATAGAAGCCATAGTCACCAAAATACTTATGTATCAAACATTGAGGTATAGCATCTGGTGGAATCTAACTGAATCTAATTTAAAGGGAGGCTTGGCACAATTCAAGAAACTTGGGTCATTCTAGTACCATAAATTACTATTCTGATCATAAGAAACTTGGGTCATTCTAGTACCATAAATTACTATTTTAATCATACTTCAGCAAGCTCAACAAGTTAGTCCAACCCTATTTGTAGCCTTTACGATTACTTTGGGCAAGATGATCATCCATGTGGGTTAAGGCCTCAATATAGCCATCCATCCAAACTTCTCTTGGTTTCTTATGAAATTAGAATGTCAGCCTATCAACTTGATCTTGAAGTTTCTTGAGGACTATATCTTTGAATTTTAGCAAGCAGCTTGGTCAACAAGAGTTTTCTTGGTTCTCTTGTTGGAAATTAATGTCAAGTAACGAAATTAATTATTTAATTTCAATTTTATTAAATTCCTAATTTCCCATAATTGTGGTCTTGATAAATATCAGATAATTAATTAGGAATGTGATAAATAAAGATATTAAAAGATTTGGGTAAACCTTATCCGTTAGTCACATGATGGTTAGTGGCATTAGTGAGAGACTTGAAAGAGTCCCACCTCCACTAGAATTCCGGCCCTCTTCCTCTTATAAATAGAGACCTCTACACCATTTAGAGTCATCTCATAACACACTATTTCTGAGGTGGGAGAGAAACTTCGAGATTCTATTTTGAGTGTAATTCTTTCAAGAAGTGAGATTGATGGAGCAATTAATCAAGATTGATCAATGCATTGGATCAAGGTAAGTCTTATTTTCTATCTTTTAGACGTATTTATTGTGAAAACATGAAGATCCAAGATCCTTTTATTAAGAACTATTGTATGTTAAAGTTTAATCATATTAATGTGTTCGTGATTAATAATAGGGTGTTCTTAAGTATTATTTTATATGTGGTGTCAGAGCTAAAGTATAAGATCTCATGATTTTCCTTATTGATGTTCGTCTATAATGAAATATGTGCATGAGACTTTCTGCGACATTTTTATTTATGTCATTAAATTGCTTTTGTGCCTGAGACCTTCTGCGACGTCTTATTTCTGTCATTAAATCTTCTCTTAAAGTGTGTCTGAGATTTTCTGTGACGTTTTTTTTTCTTCTGTCGCCAATACTCACTGGTGAGAATGAAAAGTCAAAATTTGCTCGGAATTTTACGAAACTGACATGGTCAACTGTAAACATCAAAATAAACAAAACCCATTGTACACAATGGGCACCACCTTACTTTTGCGTTTTGACGTCGTTAAGACCCTTTAAATTGCGTTTTTGCCGTTTTTGGTAATAATGTTGACGTCAATATCTCACTCCAGAAAATTGATTTTTGAATTCCGCAAATTGTTTTGAGATCCTGGAGTAATTATCTACATCTCGGTGGTGCTAACTAAAATTTTCTTCTTCTTCTTTTTTTGGCAAAAATTACGATTTTCCCAAATATTATGTATTTTTCCACCACAGGGGTTGTTTTTAATGTTCATGGTTGTTCTAATATTCATCTTATGTATTATTTGGTATTGATGAAAGGGTTCAATATAAAATTTTGAACAGTAGATGTATGATTATGTGTTTGACAATAACATTTCGATATATTAGGTTATTGTGCATAATTTATAATTGGTAGCCCAAAGGTCCTAATGTAATTATGAATTGATGTTTCGACAAGAATATTTATATGATGTTGGATGGGGAAGACATAAAAGTGTCTTAATCTATAATTATAAATATTAGATTATTGGGTATGCATTTATATTTGGACCATTAATTATACATTAAGTTTTGAGTATAATATTTTTGGGGCATTGATTTTACATACTTAATGTTTATGACTTCCAGAAAAATTATTTTTGAATTCCGTCGAATGTTTGAGTTTCTGGAGTAACTTTTTTACAGTTTCATGATGCTAACTCATTTTTTGAGCGGAAAATTTATGTTTTCCCATATTTCATGTATATTTTATCTAGAACTCTGATAAAACATTGCTCTAATGATTCTTTTTTAGTTGAATATTCGTGCCAAAAACAGGCCAACATATCTCATATGGTAGAATATTAGACTTGCGTTATTGTTAATATTCATATTTTGATGAGTCTCGTGCCAAACACAGGCCAATGATTCATATTGTTGAATATTATGATATTCGTGTTTTAATGAATCTCGTGCCAAACACAAGCCAACGATTCATGTGGTTGAAAATCAGAATTATTGTTTATTCTAATACTAGTACTCCCATTAAGTTGAATTAAATGCCAAACACAGGCTACAATTCATATGTGCGGATACTAGATTTATGATTTCGTTGCATGTATGCATATTTAAATGCATGACTTGCAAATTTTGAGACTCATAAGTAAGTATTCATTCAGTTTAATCAAATGCCAAATACATGGTAAGATTACATGTGAAGATATTATACTTGTAGTCATTTCAGATTATCCTAATGTTTGTATAAGGTTAAATTGAAGCGCAACACATGCTGATATTTGAATCAAATAAACATTGGAATTTTTGCAAATGTTAAATAATTGACATCAATGTTAAAAAGTCATATTTACATATGCCACTAGTATGATAATTGTTATTATAACCGTATTGTGCATTAGTATGACCATGAATGATTTGGGTCAATATTTCTGATTTGTTACTCATACATAAGTGATGAAGCGAAAGTAAATGATTGATGTCTTCCATTTACTATTATTGTGTAATATCTCATGTAAACTCTTTGTCTATTTGATTTTCACATTATGTCTAATTTTTCGTGAATTTCAAGTTAGGGAATAGACATTAATACAATTATTCATGTATTACGGGGATTTTGAACATGTATGCATATCTCTAATATTTATATAATATAAGGTTTGGTGTTCATTAAAGTGCTCCATACAAGAAGATATAAATATTGGACTAATGCATTAATATCATGCATATTTTGGTTGCCTAAGGGTCCATGTATGATATTGAATGCTAGGATGATGATACTTTATGATGTTACATACATATTATTGTTTATTCATTTATTGTGATTACAATAATTGAACAAAATGTTAGTGGTGATATATATTTTCGGAAGGTAATAATGGTCGTCAAACACAGATGTCATAGTTTCTTTCACTATCATATCACCAATTAAGTTTATGAAAACCATAAACATGAATAATTTAGCTTATTGATCATGCGATATTTAATGAAAATAAGTGAAAAATTTATTGACTTGTGTATGTAAGTCTTTACGTAATGTAATATTCATATTATGAAATGTTTGGTAGTCACTACAATGACCCAACTAGAATGTCAATGAATATTAAATGTAAAGATGATGGTAGTAGTAACTCATGATGCGTATAATTGTAAGGATATTAATGGGGTATATTGAGTTTATTTCTTCAAGCAAGGTTATTCCTTACAGGGAATCAATTTTGAGTGATTGAATGAACATCATAGATCACATACATTATTATAGTATGTGAAAATAAGTTGTGCACAAATGTCGTGTACAATATAGTGAAATAACATTATACCCAATAAAGTAATCTACAAGCATCATATAATCGATATTTCACGGTTACTACTGACAAAAACTCACGGTTATGCACTCAATTTATCATGTAATCGATGTGTGTGTTGTTAAATCAAAGCATTAATGAAGTGAGCAATTTATCTCATTATCTTATCACATATTATTGTATCCCATTTTATTTCTCTAAAAATTTCATATTTAATTTGGTTAAACAAATTAAGTTTGTTTACATGTTGCACACTCGGACTACTAATGATAAAGATAATATGTATCTTTTATGATTTGAAATGAGTTTTTCATCTCAGTAGAGTTTTCAAGTTATACTTACTGTGTTATATAAAGTATTTACTTTTGATGCAAGGATTTCTTACAAAACAAACTAGAAATGCTAATAAGATTCTTTTCTTTTGTTCTCGGGGAATCAAATCGCCATTTGTTTTCATAAACCCTCAATTTCTTTTGGGAAATATTTGTCTAGACTTGATCGTGAGGGATATGTTCTAAAGAATCTTTTGATGTATATTTTTTTCAAGGGTTATGATTTTAGTTTTGATGTTTTGTACAAAATAAAGTTTGGACATAGTTCTTTAAAGATTTGTTTGATCCTGCATCATAATTGTAGCGTTTTTTTTTATGAAACTCTTTAAATCTTGTACCAAATTAAATCTAGACTCTTTTTCATAATTTTCGTGGACAAGATTTTAGTAATGTCTCTTACAAATTTTGATAGTCGAGTTGTGCTCTTAAGGTATTACGATGTCTAATATAAGGATGACCTATGTGGCCCAAGTGGGAGATTATGAGAAACTTCCCTTAAAGTTGACCTACATAGATCATATAATTGTCATTGACACGTATTTATTGCATTAAAGTCAAATTCATCATGAAAGGTGAAATTAGTGGTAGTAGAAAATCATGAAATATGGTTATAAAGGAAGGTAGGGCACTTATCCCATTATCGATAACCTTCTTGAATCCTTGTTCTTTTAGTTGTTAGATTATCTAAACAACAAAGAACAAATAAATGATCAACCACTAAATGATAGTATTGTCACCGTGAGATAAATGTAGATAAAATCATAAGGAATAGTATTAAGAATATCCTAAAAGGTCTACTATCCTCGATGATTATGTGGTGTATCTGCATGAACATGAATTTGGCGTAGGGATAAATAATGACTTGGTTTTATTTTCAAAAGTCATAATAAGTGAAACTAATGGACTACAACTAAGGTTGAAATCTCATTGAATTACATAATTGATGCGCTAAAGTCGGGTATAAGGGGGTCATCAAGACCAAACGCGACACTAACGGTATTTTAACGAGATAAAGCTAAATTGTTGTAAAATATTTCTCTATTAATGAAGAAAAGGTTATAAATGAACCTTCTCAATTATATGTAAGGACATGGAATTCCTATGACATTAGTAGCTCATTATGATTGAGAGTTACATGAAGTGGATGTGAAAATTACTTTTTGAAGTCTTATAAATCATGCGTATATGTTTAGGAGATCATTATATAAACATAAGTTTCCCACATGACGTATTTTAAGAAACAATATCATTATTTTTGAATCGTTGTATATTTGTATACACCTTAAGATCGGTGGGAGTAAGTTTATATATTTTCTCTATATTCAAGCACATATTTAGAAAGTAGAGAATCAAAATAATCTTATGGGTTTAAAAGTTGTGTATGAAGTAAGGAGATACTTAAAGGACTATATGCTCACACTTATGATGTATGTGTTCATTTAAATATAAACAATTATTGTGACTCAGATTTACTAGTTGTGCGGATGGTATGAAGTTCACTCTTGCTTAAGTATGTTTGTTTTGGTTTATCAACCAATATAATGAAGGAGTGCAACACAAACCATCCATTAACTATTGTGAAAGTTGAGTTTGTAGCATGCTTGATGCTACAACTTATGTATTTTGGCAGCGTGACTTCATTTCGGGACTTGGAGTTGTCGACACTATTATCAAGTCGCTGAAATATTATGATAATGTCGCTGCAATCTTCTTTATGAAGAAATGTTAGGTATTCCTAAAGTAACTAAGCACGTTGAATGAAATACCTATCAGTTAAAGAAGAAATTCAGAAACAAAAAGAGTCAATTGATCACATTAGTACGAGTGATAACATAGCAGATCCTATTACGAAAGGACTATCTCCAAAAGACCATATGGAACGTGTCAAAGAGATGGATCTCGATTAGTCAAATTATGATTGCTATTTGGCTTAGTTGTTTGACACTATTACTTGAATTCAATAAAAGTGTTTCTGATTTCAATTATTTCTGTCCTCTGTGAATGCATGCATATAATTATGAATTGTTGTTAACAGAAATAGTCCTTATTCAAAAGGACATTATGAGGCCATTATGATACCCAATATTAAAGGCTCAGTTGAATGAAACATTGGTGTTGTGGTACATGGAAGGAACCATGCTCTTGAATAGTATGGAACCGCCATGACTCGCATCCGTGAATCATTTGATTCAGCAAAATAAATTTATCAATGATTGTGCACCTTATGATACCTAATCTAATTATGCGAATTATTAAGACCAAGTGGGAGACTGTTGGAAATTAATGTCAAGTAACGAAATTAATTATTTAATTTCAATTTTATTAAATTTCGAATTTCCCATAATTGTGGTCTTGATAAATATCAGATATTTAATTAGGAATGTGATAAATAAAGATATTAAAAGATTTGGGTAAACCTTATCCGTTAGTCACATGATGGTTAGTGGCATTAGTGGGAGACTTGAAAGAGTCCCACCTCCACTAGGATTCCGGCCCTCTTCCTCTTATAAATAGAGACCTCTACACCATCTAGAGTCATCTCATAACACACTATTTCTGAGGTGGGAGAGAAACTCCGAGATTCTATTTTGAGTGTAATTCTTTCAAGAAGGGAGATTGATGGAGCAATTAATCAAGATTGATCAATGCATTGGATCAAGGTAAGTCTTATTTTCTATCTTTTAGACGTATTTATTGTGAAAACATGAAGATCCAAGATCCTTTTATTAAGAACAATTGTATGTTAAAGTTTAATCATATTAATGTGTTCGTGATTAATATTAGGGTGTTCTTAATAATGATTTTATATCTCTCCTCCTCAATGGTTAGTCGTACAACAATACTTTTCCTGAAGTTTGCCCAGGTTTAGTCTTTTTCTTATGCAATGCTTCCAGCTCCTCCAACAGCCTTGCATTTTTAGTCTTTTAAAAGTAAACTCCCTTATCTGAACTACTAGTGGCTAATCTCTTCAGGTTGTCAAGTTCATCCCTTGGGGTATTATTTTCTTTCTCCAATATTGCAGTAACTGGTCGGGCACTCTCCAAATCATGTTTTAAAGACAATTCCTTCTTGTTCAAAGAAGAAATAATGTCCTTTAACTTCTTGTCATAGCCCCAGCCTTAAATTAATGCTTTTTATTTGGCCTCATAATCATAATGAAGCACTGCTTCAAAGAGCTTGTGATCCTCCTACATCTGCTCAATCATTTTGTAATAACCTACAACTCTGTCTAAAAAGTAGTGGAGATGGATGTAAGATTATTTTAATTAATCAAAAACTTTTAGGCCAAGCAACCCTAATAAATCTTCCTCAAACAAAGGAACATGGCATGCTTCAAAAAGATTCTAACACCGCCTAAGTAGGTAGGATTCAGCATAAATAATAGCTTTCTTCCTGGTATCAAACTAAAAGATAGTAAATATGAGCTTATAATATAAATCTATAGAAATAGACAACACGGGTCAATAAGAAATCAAAATCATTCTAAGGTATAAATAGTAGTTGAAGAGAAAAATTATTCTTTCATTGATTAATAGTTGAAGTACAAGAGTTGATACATCATCAAGAAAGGAAAAACAAAAAATAAACTAGTTAAAAAGGAGCTAGACCTTATCCTTGTCCTTGGACTGGTCTTAACTGGTAGCAGGTTGGTCGACACTAAAATTTGGCACTAATGAAAACTCGTGGAGCATTACAGAAGACTCTCTACACCACTCCTCGTCATAAAACTCCTCATCCAGGTTAGATGGAGTACCAGGGTCACACCTTTAGAAGAGTTCAGAATTTTCTTATGTTCCCACCACCTTCAAGGCCACTATCCACCCTTCCTTAAAGGATAATTTATTGCCATACCCAATCTGAATGAAGGCAACAAAAATGGCCTTCTCCCAACTTTTATCAAATGCATATTTGCCTTTGGCCTTCAAAGAAGTCACCTTAGAAGTCAAGTCAACCACCTTGTCTTCAGTAACTTATGCTCGAGCTCTGAAATCTGAAAGCTTATCCTCGATAGACCTGGACCTACCTTCAGCATCCCTCAGCTTTTACTTCACAACTTTAGCTCTTTCTTTGGCAGCATTTATTTAGCCTTCAACCTCAGTAGCCTAGTCATTGGCCTTATTCAAATCCTCTTCCCAAGATTTCTTCTTTGTCTCCAAAGCTTATCGAGAAGACTCTAAAGATTGTTTAAACCTTCAAAGGCCTCTTCAACTTTACGGAGAGGAACTCAGTTGGTCGTCCTTATCCATAATTTGGTTAAAGTCAACCAAAAAATAAATAAATAAATCAAAATACCAGATGTCAAAAAGATTTTATCAACACAGATAAAAGAGAAGAAAATAAGATACTTACCAATACCAAGTTAAGGCAAGCCCTCTCAGTAAGCTTGAACCTAGGCATGGGGGATAATGCAGCCCAATCTCCATAAAGGGTTCTAACGTTAATCAAAACCATGTATATTCTAAGGTTAACAAAAATAGAGGTTGATCCAGTGCCAAGGTCAGCCTGAATTCTTCTCACCAGCTTTTGTTTGTCAGTAGTCTCTTTGCATCCAACACTTGCTGGTCGGCTGGTGTTTTCAAGACCTATTTTTAAGGATCAAGAAAACCTATCCTCAACCTATTCAGTTAAGGATCAACAGTTCGAGTCTTATCTGCACTAATAGGCCTCTTGTCACTAGCCTCAGACTTCTTTTTTACTAGCTTCTTTCTAGCATCAGCAGTTTTCTTGGGGGGTAGAAGACAAAATTCCACCCATAAAATTAGGTATCTTACTTTTGGTCACATCTGCTAAAGGAGAGAAGGTAATCTCAGAGATATCAAATGATTCAAATGAGGTAGAAAGTACCCCTTGGATGAATTCCGCACCAGTAGACTGGGTAGCTGAAGAGGTTGGTGCAGGGTTCTTCTCAAGGTTGACAACAATTTGGGGTTGAACAAGTGTAGGTCGAGCAATAAAAGAAGTGATGAAAATTTTGTACTCCAACAAAAAAGAAGATGAAAGAGGATGTTCCTCCCTAATCTTCTAATTTAATCCCCACAAGAACTTAAGCTCGTCAATATTGATTTCCCCTTCCTTAGGTCACCTCTTCTTACTTTCCTCTGCATAAAAAAGAAACGGCAAAAAGAGTCAAAAACATCAAAAATGCATAACAAAAGAGGAAAAACAATCAATAGAGTTACAACATATGCCACGTCCTGATTGAGAACATCTGGGACCCGTATATGACACTCTAGTAGGGATGGGAGTATGTTGTTAGTTCTTAAAAACTACCCCATATTCCCAATAGTCCTCATTGGTATATGGTATATTCACTACTAAATTCTTACTAGCTTGTCTAATCTTCATGTAATAGGTACTTTCTCCAATAGTACCCCTTTTGTAACATAACACCAAATCTAAGACCCCAATATGGGTCCTATAAAGTTCATTAAACCTATGTAAATTGTTCACAACCCTCCAAGTATCGGGTTCTACTCTGGTAGGAACTACATCAAAATATCAACAAAACTGGAGAAAAAGGGGATTTGGTGGAAAGGTGATCACACTCTTCCATGAATAAAGTTGGGATCTAGTGACCCTTGAGGAGGTAATAAACATCCATGGGACCCTGGGCTATATCTAAATTAACCCAAGTCAGGGTTTTCCTTTTCTCCCTAAACTCATCTAATGAAATCTCATCTACTATGTGAACCATTGTGGAAATAGAGAAAAATATGATAAAAGAGAGAAAAGGGAAAATAAAACTTATAGGGAAAAGCGATGATTGCAAGAAGTAAAGAAAAGAAAGTAACAATAATGAATGATCGCACAAAGAAAGCTTGGATAAGAAAGAAAACTTTTGAGTACAGAAGATTTTAGGTAAAAAGAAAAGAGGGAAATTTCTCTGTATTTATGGGCTACCTCGATAAATGGGAATAGAATGATTAACTGAATGAACCGTATAGCTACCATTAGTTACACACCTCTCGAATTGTCAAAAGAATGTTGTATCCTTTGGCGATTTACAGAAGTTTGAATTATTTATAAAAATGCAATTATCAAACAGTGCTAGTGGAAATTTTTATAAGTATGGGAGGTTAGCTGCCAACTAAACACTCAAAACAGTACGCCGAGCAACTTTCTAGCCTAAATACTCCATACTTTCAATCAAGCATGGAGAATTGGGGGCTTTTGTTGGATGTAAAAATTACTCTCCTAATATACACCCATCCTCATATGTGACCGACCAGTCACCTTGATTGGATTAAGAGATACTTAGTCAGCTATGAGGCTGGCCAACTCGAGAAGGCCAACTAATATTAATATCAATAGTTACTTAGATGGGATACCAACCAGCACTGAATTTCAATAGTTTCATTTATTATACACTGATTTAAATGCCTATTAATATAGAGGCACTCCATCTCTAGGGTTTTATGCCCATATAAATACAAACTATTCCTTTAGCTCAAGGGATAACTCGACTCACGCATATTCACACCATACTGAGCTATTATAAACCCTACTGAATAAAAACCAACAGTGGACGTAGGCCATTTTATAGCTGAACCACTCTAAAAATCTCTTCTCTTGTGTGTGTAATTTGAGTTACTTAATTTTTTTATTTATGATTATAAATCTCGATTAGTCCATTTTTAGACATCAACAGATGATAAGGGTCATTAAATGACCTAATTTCTCGTAGAATAGTGTTTTCGAGATTTTGTTACTATTGGAACTCTTGAGTTTGGGCACGGTGGCCATTATTTCCTTTTTTCTTTAACTTTGTTATTGTTTTCCATTTGAAACATTGATTTGACACATCTCAGTGTATTACTCCCCACACCTAATATACAGGTGTTTCAAGACCTTCTAATCTAGATTACTGACTTCCTCAGGCTTCAAAGCTATAGATCCTGACTCTATTTTCATCTGGATTTCAGCATGACGATTATTTCATAGAATGGTCTGCATGTTAGATCCTGTTTCTTTCACGTTGTGAAATAGTTCTTCATTAGCATCCATATGATTTCCTTCATTTCCAGAAAATTTGATCTTTCCTTTACTAATCATATCTTGACCCTGTCACGAAAAATGGAACAAGCATTAGTTAAGTGAGACAAGACGTTATATCATTTGCAATAATTTTTTCCTTTTATTTCATTTAACATGACGTTTTTACATCGTCGCTTAGTTTTATCATTTTGACTCTTTGAAGATAATCAATGATTTATTTTGCCTTAGATATGCTAAAGGAGTGTTTTTTTAATTATCCGGTGACTTTTGTGCATATGACTCCGCTAATATAATATTTCGAACTAAGGGTTCACAAACTATGGATTCAGCTCCAATTTTTTTAACATCTATTTCTAGGTTTGGGTCCTTATAATATGTTTTGGAATAGGAATTGTTTCTTTCATGCTCCTCTTCTAATAGAGCTTCCTATTTGGACACTTCACTAATCATTTCCACTAAATCTCTTAATTCAATTACGTCAAACTTCTTTTGAAGTCTAAATTGAAGCCCATTTTAGGTCAATTTGATAAATTTAGATTCAGGTACAACTATCTTGCACATGTTTCTAGCTCTTTTAAATGTATTAATGAAATTAGTCGATATTTCATTAAGCCTATGGATAATCCTACCCAAGTTTCTATAGACACTTTGGGTTCTATTTGGAAAATTTGGTCATGGAACACATCCTTCATTTCCTACAACCTTTGAACAAAATATGGTGGCAAAATTATGAACCAATAAAAAGGATGAATCGGTGAGGGAACTAGAAAAATAAACATAGTTTGAGGTATTCATTGGGTACTGCATTAGCGCACTAACTAGTAAATCTTTCTACATTATCCACTGCGGATTGGCTCCCATCTCCTAAAAAAAGGTATAATGTTGGGCACTTGAAACCTTTAGGAATTCAACCCTATCGACCCACTTAGGGTTGATCCGTATATGTCATGTATGAGATCCACAATTACGTTCCTCCTAATTTCCCTAGGTAATTGCCTATTTGGTTGAGCAATTCCTTGGTTTATCATTGGTGTTGGTTGCACCAATGGAGGAGATAATTGTGGAGGTGCTTATTGTTGCAATAGGAAAGGCATTGGTTGGGATGCCAGAGGAATTTGGTTATATTCCCTTTGGTAGGGTTCATTACTAAACCTTTTGTTGTTTACCAACCATCGGGTACATATTCGGACATAGGATTGGTAATTACTCCTTAATTCAAAGTCCATGGAAAACCTAAATTAAGCTCATTAAAATATTATAATACCCCATAGTTTTGTTCATTAAATTCAATTTTGAAATTACTATCTTTACCTGCAGTGATACATGTGATGTCACTTTTACATGTCTTATATGCATTATATAATTCAAAATTTAAATCCGACTTAATATACGGTAGTTCATTAATTAAATATTTGAAACTAACAATTTATTATGGGAGAGTATGGAATGGTCAGGGATTCGGTATCGAGGGTTTCCTTATTTCATTATCCCCTCGGTGTCGATTCCATTGATCGTGAAGTAGTTTCCTATAATTTCATGTTGTGCTAAATTAATAAACAATTAAATCATTGATATTTGGACTCGTAGTGGATAAAATGATTAATTTTTTAGTATCGTATTTTTGTTTAACTTTTAAGGCACGTTGAATGTTTATTTGTGACTTACAATAATAGGTTTTAAGTATTATTGGTTTGTATATGGCTTGGATAGTGTTTTGAACCATTTAGAGGTGTATTTGGGCTCATTGGGTAGAGGCCCATATAGGGCCTAAGCCTAATTTTGGGATTAACATACTTAAAACGTCATTAGTTTAAAACAATTTCCTCTTAACAACTTTATAAAGGAACACTAAGGCTAGATAGAAGAGACCTCCTAGAGAGAAGAGGAATTGGAGGATTATACATTTTAATTTACCCTACTTTGGACTAAGGCAAGTAACCTAGTATAGGAATCTGGTTGTTTTTTGTTATTGTAGATCTATTCATTTGAATCTAAACCTAATTATATTATAATCTCATCTTTGAAATCAATTAACTACATTCTTGATTAACTTAATGAGATAGTTTATATTAATAACCATGTTAATCATATACACTTAATTGTATATAAATCCTTATGAACCTAATTTAGAATTTCTTTATAATTGTTTAAATATTTTTGTATACTTAGTTCATAGGAAATCCCCTTGTTAATTTCTTGAATTAATATAAATCTGAGCTTGAATGGCTAAAAGTTTAAAAATTAGGGTTCTTAAGATAAGTCTGAAATTAACCGCTTTAATATTATGTTGGAATCCTATTAAACTAACGGATATATGTTAGGGTTGTTGTTAGGATACTTATATCTAAAGGAGCATGTGATTGGTTGTAAACACGGACTTCTAAGATAGGATTTGAGGTTATATGCATTGATGTAGAAGATGAATCATCCGAACGAGATTTGGACTTTGTTCGAATGAGATCAGGGTTCTTGTTAGAACGATATTTAAGGTCATTTGAATAGCATAAGGGATCTCATTCGAACGACTTAAGGATATCTTTTGAACGAGTCAGTGTAACTCGTTAGAACGATTTGGGGAACCTCATTTGCACAAATTTGACACTGTTTAGATCTTGAATTATTAATTACATAGGATAAATTAAGTTATGGATTATGTATTATGCCTTAGTAATATGTAAGTGTTTATGATTGATATTCTATTCTCTTATTTGTAAGAATACCAAGTGTGAATGCTCGTGGGTGGCGTACTAGGAGTGATTTTAATGGGGACACATATGACGTTGACACAGCAGGTACGTTAATGATAGAGACAGGCTTTACACAGGTCCTTTATCTCGATATTATGACTGACATATCCATATCCTGAGGGGGAATATATGGGGTAGTTGTATAATATATCATTTGATAAAGAGGTTATGCGTTGTGATGGGAATGCAAGTGATTATGCTTTGTCGATGGATGGCTTTGAGGTTATGGGTTTGGAACGACCTATAACTATACCTAGTAT
Source organism: Sambucus nigra (assembly GCA_949130495.1). Classification (NCBI taxonomy): domain Eukaryota; kingdom Viridiplantae; phylum Streptophyta; class Magnoliopsida; order Dipsacales; family Adoxaceae; genus Sambucus; species Sambucus nigra. Next base: position 355,839,309 of record OX422207.1, on the reverse strand, counting down.
GAACGAGTGATCCCCAAAGGTGACAGGGACGGGACTTCATATATTCTTATGTGTGGACTCAAGAGTATTTTATTTATATTTCACATGTCGCGGACCGTATTTTTGTGGATGCCAGACGGCGGATGGCCTTATTCTTACTTGAGATGAGTACACAGACATATATATATATATATATATATATATTGGAACTTTTAATTATATTCAATTTAGAAGAATAATAATTAATTATGGTGTTAACTCGAGTTTGGGATTAAACGCGTGTGATAATCAGGGTTGTTAGAGTTGGGATAACATAAAAAACAACTAAAATATGAGAGAGTGGTGCATAGTTATATTAGAGACAAAAATTGGTTATATTATTACTTTTCATAATTTTCTATTAACGTTGTTGTTGAATTTACTTTTCAATACCTAGGTTACGACTTCCACCTCAGCCCCGATTTATCTACTTGCCCTCCCTCTTTAGTTGTTGTTCATATGAGATGTAGGTTCCGAACCAACATTCTCACTCTTTTGTTGCGATTTACTTTCCTATCGTGTAGGGTTTGTGTTTAATATTAATCGAGTTAGTATTACTATTACTATTAGTGTTGGGTTTGTTATGAGACAGTTGTAGTTCTTGTGATGATTATATTAATATTATCTGCATTGGTATCAGAGATTATGTAATTCATATCCATTATGTTTCAGTTATTTACTTTATCCATTTAGTTTTATTTTTTGTCATGTGTAGAATGATATCTATTTATTTTAGACTCATATATTATTTGTTTTAGACTTGTTCAGTCTGGCTTAGATTTTATGGGGTGTCATAGTTGGTATCAGAACATTCCAGGTTCTAGTGTCATGCGAATCTTGAGTGCATCCATCATTTTTCCGCTTAGATTTTTTTTATACTTTAGAGCGTTTCATTTATATTATTATACTCTATTTTCCTACATGTACTTATAAGCTTTTGTTTACTATCTTTCAGATGGTCAACACACGAAGATAAGCTGTATGATTGAGACCAATCGTGAGTTTCGAGTCAGATGCAGTGACACTTTAGCAGCAGGCGCAACCACCTCGTCTACCACAACAAGGGCAGGCTTCATCTATAGAACTGACCAACTGAGCTACCACTATCTCATAGGTTGTATCAGTAATAATGTAGGCATTTCTATAAGAGAAGCCACACCACCATCACCGGTGACCACACCATTACCTGTCCCTACTACTACATCACCAGGAGTAGCTTTGCAAAAGAAAACCTGCCAGAGTTTATGGGTTCCACTAATCCATTTGTTACATTTCAGAGGAAGCACAACAATAAAAGGCACTCATATCTTGTAAAGTGAACGGGTGTTCATAGGAAGATGCTTTCCAGCTTCGGGTATGTGGGAGACGCATTGTATCTGTGGAAATATGTGACCACTGAGTAGGGCGGAGAGCAACTGACTATGGAAGAGTTTTTGGTGTTTTTTTAGGGTAAATACTTCCCTTTATTGAGTACGGGTGATAGCTTAACTATCTTGGATACTTTGCCTTACATGCGATGAAATCAGAGGTGAGGAAGATGGAAAGATTTTTACAAGCTTTATGTGGGGGATCAGGTGGGTGTTGATGGGTAATCTGACCTTTATTACATACACACAGTTAGTGGACATTGCGATCTTACATTTCCAGGACCATAGAGGCTTCCAAACAGAGAATGAACCAAAGAAGAAGAAGGTGTGAAACATCCAGGGGGTCGAAGGTAGTTAAAATTGATGAGTCCTTCCGAGGACAAGAAGTCTCATAAAAACACCAGAGAGGTTCGATTTAGGGGGAGTAACCCCCTAAGATATTTAAAGGAGGCGATGAGAAAAACCATCAGGGAGGCCAGGGATATGTACACCCAGGCTAGGGGCATGGATAAAGGCGGTAGGAAAGACCCTAAGGGAAGAGTTAACAGGGCCTCCTATATTGCAGAGTTTATTTTATTTGTGATGACAAGGTCTACTCCTTTATGAGGTTCCATAAGGGAATCCTGTTGTTGCAAAATCGATTATCCAAGGTTGCAGTATTCGTCTTTAGGAAAAAACCTGGCCCGGGAGGAGCTCGAGGTGGGCTCTAATTAACTGGGTGAATTATTGCACATTTTTATAAGGGTCCAAAATATTATTTTTTGCTAGGTGTCTTTGATGATCTATTACATTCACTTTCTGAAAAGAGAAATGACTAAAGCATCATCGATCTTAGTATCAATAGGGAACCTCTAGGGCATCAGTAGGCTCTTCCAGCGTCGTGGTAGTAGCATGCATTGTCGCCACCTCAGGTATATTCGACATTGGCTCCAACTAGAGATCAGGGGTAAAGATGACCACAACTGCATTACAAATATGTATTAAATGTCTATTAGGAGGACTAGCCAACGTAGCCTCAGGTTATTAAAGGTATCTTTTATGTTTACAGTAGTTATGCATGAGTACTTTTTGATATGGGAGCCTCCCATTCATTTTCGTAATGTACTTTTTATTCGACGTCAAGAATGTTAGAGATTTCTACTGATGTGTTTGTGCACGTGGATACCCTAGTGGGTAGGGATTCTTCCTTACGTCAGGTTTATAGGGATGTGGAAGTCAAGATAGTCTACTTGTGCATTTTTTCTGACTCATTAGTTTTGGATATGTCGATGTATGATTTTATATTAGGGATGGATTGGTTAGAAACGTACCATAAGAAAATTGATTGTAGCGGGAAGGTGACGTTTTCCTTTGTTAGGTAGGAGATGTTCCTTATTTTATGCATAGGGTGGAGGGTGATTCTAGTACACATTTGTATTATATTAATGCGAGTACATCGGAGGAGGTTACTATGTCTTTAGTTTTATCCCAGTTGTTCAGGATTTTATGGACGTGTTTGAGGTGTTATAGGGGTTACTTCCCATTAGAAAGATGTATTTATGTATTAATCTGGTGTAGGGCACTAGGCCTAATTAGAGGGCATTGTATCAGATGGCTCTGTCAGAGATGCGAGTGATGTGTGAGCATATTAAACAATGATTGAGTGATGGATTTATATGGAGGATAACATCTCATTGGGGAGATTCGATTTTTTTTAAGAAGAGGAAGGAAGGTTATCTACAATTATAATGTGGATTATCGGGAGCTGAATAAGGTCATGATGCGTAACAAGTATCCTTTACTTCATATTGATAAACAATTTGAGGGTGCATCATTCTTCTCCATGATTAATTTATGATCGATATATCACAAGTTTCATATTCGGGAGGAGGACATTCCGAAGACAATTTTTTTGAAGTTTTACGGATCATATGAGTTCTGGATCATGTCGTTTGTGCTGACCAGCACGCTAGCAATGTTCATGGACCTGATGAATTGAGAGTTTAGTCCATACTTGGAACAGTTCATCATTGTGTTAATCGACAATATCCTAGTATATTCATGTTCAGATAAGGAACATGAATAACATTTAAGGATGGTTTTTCACACTCTTATGAAGAACAAGTTGTGTGCCAAGTTCTCTAAGTGTGTATTTTGGCTCTGCAAGGTGCAGTTTTTGTGGCATGTCATATTTGAGGCTAGGATTTCAGTAGATCATAGCAAGGTATCTGTAGTTTTGGATTGGGAACATCCCACTACACCTACATAATTTAGGAGTTTCTTGAGTTTGGCAGGATACTATAGGAGATTCATTTAGGGGTTCTCAAAGATTGTCAGACTAGTAACTCACCTCACCCGAAAGGAGGTACCATTTGTATGGAGTGTCGACATGTAAAGAGAGAATTTGAGGAGGTCAAGGAGAGACTCGTATCCGCAACAGTCCTTGGTTTACCATGGGGAGGCATCAAATATATGATTTACACATATGCATCACTCTAGGGGCTATGAGGTGTGTTTGATTCATATGGGGTGATGCTCGTAGCTTATGCTTCACGTAAGCTTAAGCCTCATAAGCAAAATAACCCTACACACGATTTGGAGTTGGCAACAGTAGTTTTACACTTCGTAGTTGGATACACTGCCCGTTGGGTGAGAAGTTCACATTATTTTCTAATCACAAGAGTCTCCAGTACTTGTTCACTCAGAGGGATCTGAACATGAGGAAGAAAAGATGGATAGAGTTTATAACGCACTACCACTTTTCAATCCAATACCATTTAGGGAAAGAGAATGTGATTGAAGATGCTTTGATATATAGTTCTATAACTACATTATAAGCTTTATGGACTGAACACGGGGATGATTTACCCAAATTTCGGGCAAAAAAGTGGAGTACCTTATGAGAGATGGATTTGGTGGATGCCTTATTGGAAGTTATGGTTTTACACTTGCTATCATGTCGTGGGTGATTTAGGCACATGGTTTGGACTCCTTCTGTCAAGAGAAGGTACTAGATCTAGTGGTAGATGAAATTCCTTTTTTCTCGATTGGCCAAGGCAAAGGATTGAGATTTCAGGAGCGTTTGGTAGTGCCAGAGAATACAAAGTTGTGGAGGGTGGTTTTGCATGAGGAGCACAGCTCACAGTACATGGTGCATCTCGAAAGAGATTAGATGTACCAAGATATAAGGAGATCATACTAGTGGGTCAGGATAAAGATATATGTGAAGGATTTTGTGTCTAGGTGTGCCACCAATTATCTTGTAAAGGTTTGGCATTAGAAACTAGTAAGAACACGATTTTATAAATGTTCATCACAATTAATTATGTTGTATACCGTTACAACCGTCAAATAAGTTCAAGAGAAATCTACATCAATACGGATCCAAATATATCAAGATTCTTCATCAAAAAGACTCCGCAAAGTTTACTTTGGTAAGGTTATGTTTTAAATACCTTAACCTTGCACTTAGAGCTTTGGGATATTTTTTCAAAATATTTTCTAAGTGTTGGAGCGGACTTTTTTCATCAAAATTTGGGAATGAATAATTTTCTAAGTCCTGTAGCGTTCCTCGGTTTTGATGCTCAGGTCGTTCAAGCGAGATCCCATCTCATTCGAGCGACATTAAGATGTCGTGCGATGTCATTCAAATAACACGTGTACTTCATTCGAGCGAGATCCCCTTTTCGTTCTAATGACCGAGGTGGTGCTATTTTCTATAAATACTCATTAAATGGTTTAGTTTTCATTAAGAAGTTCTAGCGTTTTGAAAGACAGAAAACTGCAAATTTGCAGAATTCTTTTTGACTTCTTCTTTTAGGGTTTTCATCCCTTTTCATTTTCAATTCACAAAAATCCCATAAGCTTTGGTGAATTGTTTTGGTGTTCAAGAACACACTTTACTTTTTTTCATTCTTTGTGGGGAGAACTCTACATCCGGAGAGTTGTGTGCTATTGTGGAGGGAATCTCTATGAAGTTACTCTTGTGGGGAGGATAACCTACACCGTGAAGACTGTGTGTCTAGGACTGCGTGTCCTTATGGTATAGCTCCGTGTGAACCACTATTGATTTCTAGCCGTTACTTTGGAGGTTTGACGAAGACACCGTGCGTTACTCTTGTGGACGAAAGCGAGATGGTATGTAAGTCAATGGTCTTGTAAACTTGTCAGAGTTCTAGAAATAAAAGGTTTTGTTTCCCTGAAATTTTTGTCGCATGCTTTATTTATATATGGATTGACACACGCACACACGTAGTTGCATGTTTAGGGGTTGAATTAATTTGGTTTAAAAATAGACTCTAATTAAATAAGTGTGCTAAAGTAGAAATTTGCGAATTTAATCAACTATCACACCATCACATTTTTCAAATTGGTATTAGAGCAGGTTGCGCTAAATTATCACGTATTCCTATTTTCAGCAAAATCGTGTGATATAGATTTTTTTTGAAAAATCAGTTTTGTGAAAAATCGCAATTTTTCAGTGGAACATTCATTTAATAAAATGCCTATTTTTTATGAGAAAAATTATTCCTATTGGAAAGCTCGCATGAAATCTAGTTTAAAAGCCATTGACGAGTGTGTTTGGTTGCTTTGCGAAAATGGATGGACTCCTCCCATTGTCACTGTTGAAAATATCACCTCTTTAAAACCCATGTCAGCATAGACTGAAGATGATTTTAAAATGTCTAATTTTAATTCTCGTGATTTGAGTGCTATTTCTGGAGCCATCACTCCCGACGAGTTTCGCCGAATTATGACGTGCACCACGTCTAATTAGGCATGGGATGTTTTGAAATTGACACATGATGTACAAATGCGATTAAAGAGTTAAAATTATAAAATTTGGCCACCCAATTTGAGACTATCACCATGTCTGAGTCTGAATGCTTTGATGATTTTTATGCACGTTTGTCGGACATTGTAAACACCAGTTTTAATTTAGGTGAGGTGATTGATAACACGCATGTCATTAAAAATATTTTGAGATCTCACCCAAAACTCTTTATTCCTAAAGTCACTATTTTGAACTCTTTGGGAAATTTGAAATCACTTAAGTTGGAAGAACTTGTAGGATATCTTTAAACCTATGAGATTGACATGTTTCCCCAAACCATTAAGGCTAAGGATAAAGGCGTTACTTTTAAAGACTCATTTTAAAGAAAAAGTTTGTGAGTCTGATTTTGAGGAAGATTTTAATTTTAAAGATATGGCCTTGTTTGTGAAAAATTTCTCAACATGATCAAAAATAATTCTTCCAATAAGAGATTTTTTGAGAAAAATAAAAAGGCCAAAAAAAGCAGTGAGAAAGAAAAGGAGAGAGAGAAAAAAGGAGAGAGAGGAAAATTTAGAAAGCTTGACGTGTTTTTAGTGTGGGGGTAGGGGCATAAGGCGTATGAGTGTGCCACTGGACTTAGGAGAGAGGGAAAGAAAGTGTCTATGCCTGCCACACTTAGTGATAGCGACATAGAGGTTTTTTATTCGGGTGATGAAAAAAAGCACGGTATGTGTGTCACATTTTTAGCTAGTCGGGTTAACACACCTAGTTTGGATGGAGGTGAGGGGACTATTTCTCGTGAGACCCCCGAGGAGGAGGATTTGACCACTTCAAGTGAGGGAGAAATAGAGTGTGAAAGTGGAGATGAAAGTGAGCTCCAAAAAGCCTTTAGAGATTTGTACACCGAGACCTTAAAAACAAAGAAGTATAATAGGGATTTAGGTCGTCAAATGTTAAATTTGGAGAGAGAGAGAGAGAGAGAGAGAGAGAATAAGGTTTTAAGAAAGAAAAAATGTGATTTGACCGACAAGGTGTCTAGTCTGACGACACGTGTATCCTAACTCGAGAGTGATCTCGAACGGGCCAGGGAGGTCAAAGTCAATTTTTAGAACGCACCTAATAAGGTTGAAAAGGGGGTTCTTAATCTCGATAAGGGTAGAGTTGACGGGCTAGGAAAAGGTCATGACAGTTCTTCCACTTCTTTTGTCGCACCCGAGCCGATTTCCACTTTAGTGATAGATTCACATGGCCCAAAAATTAACCCGCCTAGGCGTCTGTTTCCCATTAGGAGAGCACGTCCTAGAGTTTTTGAGAGAGGCGTTCCTAGGCCTATTTATGTTTGTTCCCATCGCAAGAGGAGAGGACACCTTAGGGAATTTTGCTTTAAGTTGGGTTATGTGTCACGTTTTGCTTCTACACGTGTTTCTGCCACACATGCACCCACACATGATACTTTACATGCTCCTGGAGACTACATGAGAGAGTTTACACATTTAGGTGAGCAGTGATCGAGCGGTAAAAGTGTGTTCGTGTGAGGAAACAATCGTTGTGTGTTTCGCCGCCGCGATGTAAAAACCTAAACTACAACTACACTTGACAAGCAAGCACAACGGTAAGTCGGGTATCGTAAGAAATCCACAGGGAGTGATTAAATTTTAGATTTTAAATGTTTTAAAACTTCAGGAATAAAAGTGTAAAATAAATAAAAGAAAAGGTGATGGTTGAGAATGGTGGAAAAAGAAAAGAATAAGTTATGCTACACAAAAGTAAAGCGAGGATCGGGATCGCATTCTACCACACGGATCGAAACAACTAATAATTAGAGTTAAGGCTCAAAAGCAATTTAATCGAGCATTTTCAATTAAGCATAAACATCACACAATAAGGAATTCAATCCAAAGTTGCGAGATTAAACATTTAACGAAAAATGGTCACACACGAATTAAATTCGGAATATCGCTATAAACACTAAAGTTGCGTGACAAATAAAGTTAAACGCATAATAATCCAACTTTAATACACGAGGTTTCAATTAAATGCAATTTTACCCAAAACCTAACTTTCGGAGCTCGACGCCCATTAATGGCGGAACACAATCCCGACCCTATTTATCTATGGGCAAGACATAAATGAAACTAATTAACAAAGCAATAAACTATTTACAACAAGAAATAAATTAATCTAGGCAAGAAAGTAGAGAAATCATGTAAATAAAAGCATGGAAATTAAGGAAGACAACTAAGTTAGTGTAATTAAAGTTAAGGTACAACTTACAAAATAAAGAGTACAAGAGAGGAGTAGGATTTAGCTCCCAACTACAAACCCTAAAATCTAAGACAAAATGGAGATATCCCTCTTCAAAGTGAAGAGAAAGTGTATTTATACATAAAAAATCCCATGGAAAACTTGTGAATAAAGAAGAAGAAAAATAAAAATCTGCAGGACCGAATCGATTTGGGGGGTCCAAATCGATTCGCCCCTACAGGTCTGCAATTCTGCAGTTTTGTCCTGTTTTACGGAAAATACCGCCATTTCTACATTATAGCTCGGAATGAGGCACGGTCGGAGGCTACGCAAAGATAACTCAGAGGAATACAACATCCAAAAATACATTAGGCCAAAAAACCAAAATATGGAATGACTCAAATGCCCTTGAATGTGACCTTGAGTGCACTTTTGCAGTAAAAACCATTCAAAAATGCCATAACTCCATCGATACAACTCGGAATCATGCACCGTCAGCGGCCACGCGAAGAGAAATCAGAGCAGTTAAACTTACGTGCAGAGCTCGGGATTCAAACCCGAATGCTAAAATTACTAAAATGCCCCCGAAGCTGCAATAGTCGACGAAAGTTTGCTGGAAAGCATCCAAACTTCATACTAAGCATCCAAATACCTACAAAAGCTCAATTAACCCCTGTAAAACATGTTAACATAGAAATACGACGTTGTCTGGTTAACGAGCATAAGTATAGGGATTAAGATACCCAAGGGGGCTAATAAGGCGTAAGTTAACGGGTGAAATACGCAATAATTGCATCGTATCACACCCCCTAACTTACACATTGCAAGTCCCTAGCAATGAAATAGGAAACAACAAGAACTACAAGCAAACCAAAAGCAGGATACAAGTACAAAATGGGATGAAAAAGTAATAAAAAAGTAAGGCCACTTTCGCGGGCGCACGATTGCATTTAGCATATGCAATAAACCGTTAAACCCCTAGGTTACCCTAGTGGACGAGTGTCGTCTCGTGAGGGTTTTCAGGGATGATACCCACAAACATCACATAGTTTCCTCAAATTATGCCCAACCAAACATGCGATAAACTCAACAACAACGAAAAAGATTTCAAACGCGTTATTAGCATATTGAATGAATTCAAGCTAAAGTTCGTTGTTATTAACAGGTTGAATGCACCTCATAGAATTGAAACTTTAAAAGTGGGAGGGGGGAGAGCAAATGCAAAATATGATTTGGTAAAAATTTAAATAAATTGGATAAACATAAAGCAAGCATATATTCAGTCCTCACGGGCATTACGCTCATCAAATGAATTCACTATGAAAAGGTAGGTAATACACGGGACATGCGGGCATAAAGAGTAAATGTAAATGGAAACTAGGCCGCACACATGTCACAAATGAAGAACGCTATATATAAAATGAAAAACTGTAATCTCAACGAAAGATACCGCTCATTAAAGGAGGCAAAATGCATTTTCACAGATTATCAAAACTATTATGACTTTTAAATTAAATTCACCCTAAGATCACATAGGACTTTATAGGGTTGTAATGTAGGCTAGGATAGGGTACGAAACGAACGGGATGTATGTACGGATTCAAAGTGTTCGGAATGAAAACTTGGAATAATGGGGAAAATGTGGGCAATTACAAAATTGGAAAACAAGTTCCAAAACAAGCATTAAATGTAGCATTTGGAGAGTAATCAAAGCTTATTGAACTATATACACAACATATACAACTTTCTCTTTTCTTTTTAATTTCTTTTCTTTTTCTCATGTTTTCTTTTGTTTTCTTTTGCTTTTTGCTTTCTCTTTTTCTTCACTTTTTTCACATCTCTTTTCTTTGCTTATCAAACTGTCATATGCCTAAATTGCAACCGACAACATAACAACATCATTCAATCCCAAGTAACATTCCAAACAAAGGTATGGAAAGTGTATGTATGGGCTAAAAATCCAATTTGGAGTTGGTTATGGAATTTTGGGAAATGAAATGAAAGGCTAATAATTAGGCTCAAAGGGGTTAACGAGGGTAAACATATAAGGGTGAGGTCAAGGCTAATATGGGTGATATAACAAAGATGGCCTATGATCATTTCCAAAAGTTTACGCAATTCTCGAATCAAAAAAACATATGAAAATCATGCTCAAGTAACACATTTCAAGTATGAACTCAATTAATGAACGATCAAATGAAAGAATAGAGAGATTACCAACGAATTCAACGTTTTCAATGAGAAAAGAATAGTGTATACACTCACAAACAACGAAAGGTACAAAGCTTACTCGGTGTAAGTATATACAATGCAACAAAATATTCCCGAGTTATAAAAATCTTAAACCAAATCAATATGACAAGGAAAGATGGGATAAAGTTTAATTCATGAAGTTATTCACAAAATCAATGATTTGAGGACTAAAGTCTAATAACTTCTAAAATCGAGAACATGCATCATTGAGTTGTCAATCGGATCGGGCAATTATTGAAATTTGTCATCGGAAACAAGGCAAAATGCCCAACAAAGGAGAAAAAAGAAATAAAATATTTTTGAAATTTTTGAAAATTTTCGCAAAAAGGCATACTTAGTAACTAAATGTGAGCAAATCCATGGACAAAACAAAGAAATGGATAAATATCCTACACCCCCTAACTTAAATCTTGCATTGTCCTCAATGCGCATTAAGAACACAACACAAAGAGAGGAAAAGAACGATATTACCCAAAATTGGAGTGATCTCCATAAGCATGAGTCCAATGAAATCTACAAAACAAGTTAGTACCGAGCATAGCAAAAACAAATAATAAAAAGTTAACTAATTACACTAGAATAAATAAAAAGGAAAGAAAAATAGGAAAGAAAGAAAATTAAAAAGCTAACTATTTACAACCTACTATTTAGGCGTCACACTAACTATACACTAGAAGTCTAAATAGTTGAGGGTCCACCATAAGAATGATTTGACTTTGGAGGATAACCGGTGTACCCTCACATACAAGCATGCCTTCCGAAAAGTATGAATTCCGTTTTAACAATGGAAGGCATGTGTAAGGCGAAAGAAATGAACCAACGTCAATTAAAAGCTTTGGAGGGACGATGGGGGATTTGGATACTACGGGGTACAAGACTACATTAGTCTCAGAAAAATCAGAATCACATCCCCAAGATTCTTCAATTAGAAGGGGAGGTGGGGCAAGTGCAAGTGAAAAGACCATGAGATGAAGCATCTCAAAATAACATTCTCGTTCAAGAATCGGGTCAAAGTCCTCAAGACTTTCAACCGATTCTTGTGATAAATTTAATGGTTCGGGAATAGTAGGGAGTAAAGGCAAGGAAGGACCAACAACCTCAATACAATCGACAGAATTAATAAGAGGTTGAAAATTGAAAGTGCTAAAGCTTGGCTCACTCTCAATTATTTCTTCAACAAAAAGGGGTGGAGATGAAACGCAAGTTTCAACCTCAACCCGATTTTGTGAAGAAATAATCTCATCGAGAATGGCATCGGTTTCTAGAAACCAAGCTTGAGAACTTTCGGATCGATCATTAATTTCCTTTATCATTAACTCATAATCAAACGAATAAGAAGACATTTCATCTTCTTGTGCGGGTTGCTCATAGCTAACGGATCCCCTGCATTCCAAATTACCCTCACAAGGCAATGAGGGATTACTTACATATGCTTGAATTTCACGCTCAATGCGCTCATTTTCAAGAATTTGTAGCCATTCTCTCATTGTTTTGGGGTATAACTTGGAAAACAATTCTCATAACAATTAAGGTTATCTAAAGCTTAATAGTGAGACATTTCAAAATAAGCTATTCAACAAAAGCAACAAGCACCGAGATTTCAATTTCTCGAAACAATCTAGCACAAGTCAAAAAGAAAGGGGAAAATAACGAATACAAATATGAATGAAAGAAATACTACGAAATAATAAAACAATTACTATCTAAAACACACTCCCCAGAAACGGCGCCATTTTGATCGAGCGGTAAAAGTGTGTTCGTGTGAGGACACAACCGTTGTGTGTTTCGCCGCCACGATGCAAAAACCTAAACTACAACTACACTTGACAAGCAAGCACAGCGGTAAGTCGGGTTTCGTAAGAAATCCACAGGGTGTGATTGAATTTTAGATGTTAATTGCTTTAAAACTTCAGGAATAAAAGTGTAAAATAAATAAATGAAAAGGTGATGGTTGGGAATGGTGAAAAAAGAGAAAAAGGAAGAAGTTAACACTATACTAAAATTAATAAAACGAGAGTCGGGATCGCATCCCCACCATGGGCTAAACAACTAATAATTCGAATTTCGATTCAAAAACAATTAATCGAGCATTTTCAATTAAGCATAAACATCACACAATAAGGAATTTAACCCAAAGTTGCGAGATTAAACATTTAATCAAGTATGGTCACACGTGGATTAAATTCGAATTATCGCTATAAACATTAACGTTGCGTGACAAAGAAAGTTCAACGCATAATAATCCGACTTTAATACACGAGGTTTCAATTTAATGCAATTTTACACGAAACCCTAAATTTCGAGGTCCAAACCCATTAATGGCGGAACACAGCCCCTACCCTATTTATCTAAGGGCAAGACATAAATAAAACTAATTAACAAAGCAATAAACTAATTACAACAAGAAATAAATTAATCTAGGCAAGAAAGTAGAGAAATCAAGTAAATCAAAGCATGGAAATTAAGGAAGACAACTAATTTAATGTAATTAAAGTTAAGGTACAACTTACAAAATAAAGAGTACAAGAGAGGAGTAGGATTTAGCTCCCAACTACAAACCCTAAAATCTAAGACAAAATGGAGATATACCTCTTCAAAGTGAAGAGAAAGTGTATTTATACATAAAAAATCCCATGGCAAACTTGTGAATAAAGAAGAAGAAAAATAAAAATCTGCAGGACCGAATCGATTTGGGGGGTCCGAATCGATTCACCCCTACAGGTCTGCAATTCTGCAGCTTTGTCCTGTTTTACGAAAAATGCTGCCATTTCTTCGTTATAGCTCGGAATGAGGCACGGTCGGAGGATACGCGAAGATAACTCAGAGGAATACAACATCCAAAAGGACATTAGGCCAAAAAACCAAAATATGAAATAACTAAAATGCCCTTGAATGTGATCTTGAGTGCACTTTTACAGTAAAAACCATCCAAAAAATGCCATAACTCCATCGATACAACTCGGAATCATGTACCGTCGGCGGCCACACGAAGAGAAATCAGATCGATTCAACTTCCGTGAAGAGCGCGGGATTCAAACCCGAATGCTGAAATTACTAAAATACCCCCGAAGCTGCAATAGTAGACGAAAGTTTTCAGGAAAGCGTCCAAACTTCATACTAAGCATCCAAATACCTACAAAAGCTCAATTAACCCCTGAAAAATATGTTAACATAGAAATACGAGGTTGTCTGGTTAACGAGCATAAGTATAGGGATTAAGATACCCAAGGGCGCTAATAAGGCGTAGGTTAACGGGTGAAATACGAAATATTTGCATCGTATCAAGTAGGTTAGGTTTTTTGTCAAAACTTCACAAAATTTGATGGAGATTTTTCATAAGTTGGCACCACCTTTGGAAAACCCCTCTGCATCTAACGATTGAGATTTGACTTGTTTACTAGCATAGGATGTTTTCCATGATGACATTATTTTCCTATTGCTAGTATGTATCATTTTTGTATGTTGTCCATTTTTTGAAAAAAATTTGAAAAATACAAAAAGATTTTACTTTGATAAAATGTTTGAAAAACCCAAAGAGTTTTTTTATTATGCTTACACCGTTTATGGATGGACACTTAGGATGACCGTGTCACAACATCATTCCATTTTTCATGTAACTATTTGATAGTGTTTTGAGACAATATATCATGTCATCTTTGTGCTTTACAATATTTGGAGTCATTGAGATGTAATTAAGTGTTACTTCCTACATGTTTGACTCATGATTTCCTTTATTGCACATATGCACGGATTTTTTTGAATATTGTTCTTGTCTTATCACATGTTGGTTGGGTTTTTTCAATTCAATCTTGTCTTTAAAAACGAACCAAGCATGATAAAACTTGACAAGAAAGTTGTGCATGTAAGAGCCGTTTGCGGAGTTTGTGTGCTTTATTTGAAAATGGGGAAGGGATGCGAAAGGATCATATGGCCTTTGTGAATACTAAGACATCGTTATATCGGACCTAAAAAATTGAGGAATTATATTATCCGGGGTCCAAAGAGGTTTAAAAGAGCCCGAAAAAATTTAAAGGCAATGAAAAGAAATTCATGTCAAAAAGGGCCCATTAGGTTTTTGCACGAATTCTCTAATGTTTGAGAATTTAGATTACCACTTAAAGAAAATATGCATGAGGGAGTTTGTACAGAATTTAAAATGGGTTTGCACGTCCTTGAAATCTTGAAAAAGCATTGAATAGTTTTGGACGTTATTGGTGTTGTAAATCACTTTGACTTTGATTTGTTGATTTGATTAAGACGATGTCATCTAAATTCAACAATTTTATACCTAAGGATACTTTTGATATTCATTCATTAGGATTACATGTATGCATCATGTACATATGATTGATTGAGTTAATTTACCTATCGAATGTGTTCATACCCATACATTCCATTTCCATAACTTGGTTGTTTGATTTTAAATCCATGGTGTGATTTTTGGTATCTTATTTTTGTATGAAAAATTTGAAAAATCAAAAATAGTTTGTGAAAGTTTTTGAGATTTACGTTTACATACGCGTAGTTTGATTCATGTTTGATATGCATTTTATCGTGACACTCCATGTTTAGATTGTTTCTTCTTATCTGTCTATTTGGGGACATCATAAAATGGGGGAGAAAGAATTATATGGGGGAGTTTTTGGAGTATGGGGTAGATTCGATTTATTAATGATTTATTCTTATATCATTTCAAACTCGATACGTCACGAAGGTTTTTGATTTATCTCATGTGTGTAGGTGCAAAGATTGATGATCATTATGTCGCACACCCTGATGATAAAAGCTTTGAAATTTGATGAAGATGTTTGAAGAAAAGTTTGAGATCTTGCAAATGTGTACCCTTTTAGTTTTGAGATTTATGGGAGGGTAGATTTGTATAGGTATTTTGGTATTTGATAATTCGGATTTTTTTATGTATGTACCGACATAGACATAGGAGATATTTGTAAGGACATGATTTTATAAATGTTCGTCACAATTAATTATGTCATATGCCGTTACAACCATCGAAGAAGTTCAAGAGCAATTTACATCAAAACGGATCCGAATATATCAAGCTTCTTAATAAAAAAATGCTTCTGCAGAGTTTACTTTGGTAAGGTTATGTTTTAAATACCTTAACTTTGCACTTAGAGCTTTGGGATATTTTTTCAAAATATTTTCTAAGTGTTGGATCGGACTTTTTCGTCAAAATTTGATAATGAGTAATTTTCTAAGTGCTATAGCGTTCCTCGATTTTGATGCTCAGGTCGTTCAAGCGAGATCCCATCTCGTTCGAGTGACATTCAATGTCGTTCAAACGACATGTGTAATTCGTTCGAGCGAGATCCCTTTTTCGTTCTGATAGAAAGAACTTTTGCATATATTTTTCGTCATTGCTTGAAAAGCTCTTTTAATCAAAATCCTCAAATTACCTACAAAATATAACAAACTCAAGTGTAGAGGTAAGTAAGGGTATCAATCCACATCAATGGGGTAAGCTAGAGACAAATTCAATTGTATTTCACTTTTATTTTCTTTTTGGGCTTTTGCTTTTTCTATTTGTTTTAGCTTTTTCAAATATTAAAACAATTAGGTGAGGTGAGGTGAAATAACACTAAACTAAAATGTGAGATGAAAACAACTAACTAGAAAGTGACTAAAAGTGAAAAATAAAGTCTAACATTAAAATAAGAGAAAAAGTGAGGTAAATAATTGTGAGAACAATCAAGGAATGGGATTACACCACAAATTTTAGCTATTGTAATTAATTAGTTGAATTAATTGAATTCTCCCAAATTAATATTAAAATTACAAATCAACTCTCGTTGCAAATGTAATTTTAATAGTAACTTTGTAGAAAATTAAGTTTAACCCCCCACAACTCTAGAAAATAGATCTACACTCCTTTTAATTAAACACCCGCTAGGATCGATTTATCAAAATTTATGTAAATCTAGAAAATGAATTTTAGAGTTGAAATTCAAGGAATAATACCACACTTAAGAAAACCCTATCTCTAGTTCGAATCTAAAATGGGTATTATAACTTAGAATTTTAATTTTCTCTCGAAAATCATTTACCCTCTCTCGAGGCGTAAATTTTAGGGCGAGTGATCAAAATTAACATTCAAAGGGAATTTTCAAGTAATCAAACTAATTAAATTAAAATAACATCAAATAAGGGTTTTCCCCCACCCCTTGAAAGGGGATTTAGCCTAACATAATATCAAACATGATAATCAAATAATCAAAGGATAATAAAATAAAGTAGAAGAGAAGAACAATCAAACCCAATCTTTTTGAGTGAAATTGGACTCCTCTCCTTGAAAATTGCAATTTGCATCCCTCCAATTTGTGTGATCAAACCAAAATTACATCAACAATTACACTCAAAAATGGATTCTCACTAATCTAAAAAAGGTAAAATAAAAATAAATTCTAACCTAAAAAAAACTAAACTAAAAAAAAGGTGTTTCTCTCTCTAAAATACTCTTTACCAATTCCTCTCTAAAGCTTGCTTCATTTTGGGTCTTCCATTCTTTAAATAGTAGGTATGGAGCATGGGGATAATTTGGATAGGTTTAATGTGTAAGAGGTTTGTAAGGTGTTGATGTGAGGGTATTTAGGTAATTAAGCACACATGTGCATGGATTGTGTGAGGTCATGTGGGAAGTGGGGTGAGGGAATAAAATCAGATTTGGGTGAGGGTTATGGGGTAGAATGGGAAAAAGGTTTAGTTTGGGGTATAATAGGTAAAAGGGGGTAAATGGTTTAAGTCGCATGTGGGTTAATTTATTTTGGTTGAGATTGTATTTGGCATTTGGCATGTTAACAGGTACACATCGTTGATTCGTATCTAATATTGCATATTTCTCCCCTATTTCTTTATGCATTCTAGCACTTTTACGGTCCTAAATGCCTATATTTATGCTCATTAATCAGACAAGATTGGATTTGGATAGATACATATTTTGGAGGGGTTGGTTATGCTTTTGTAGGTATTGGAACGCTAAAAGTGAGGATCCGTTGCATTTCGGAGAAGTTCCGTCGTCGGACGCTATTTCAAGGGAATTTTAGTTAATTCACATTTCTTGAACAGCTCATGGAAATTCCACGGATGCGTAGTTCATTGAGTTAGCATCGGGTGGCCACAAACGGTGCGTCGTTTGGAATTCAGACGAAGAAGATATGCCCATTTTCGTAATCAACCTTTTCTTCCATGTGATGACCAAAGGATTGCAGAAAACAGAGTAGCGGTCGACCGTGTCCCTGGGACCGGTCGACCGCGGTTTGGGTTTTTATCGTGGGAAGGAGACAGTTCACTTATACAAGAAGGACCAGTCAACCACGCCCCTGCGTCCGGTCGATCGGTGATTGCAGATATTTTGTGCTCTTTCCGCTTTCTTTCCTTTTTCCTTTACTTTTTCCCACATACTATAAGTACCCAATTTTTTGTAAATATTAGATATTATGTAGTTAGAATAAATTTTAGAGAGAGTAGCTTAGGGTTTGAGGGTTTTTGGTTAGTTCTTCTTCATTTCCTCTTGGATTAACACACTTTTGGGTTTGTAAGTTGACTATTCATCCACCCTCTCCATTAATATAGCTTGTTTTCCATTATTTCTTGCTTTCTAAATAATTTACATGCTTTCTAATTTACATTTACATGCTTTTATTTATTTATTTCTAGTGTAAATTTACCACATTTATTTACCGCTTTATTTATCGCGTTTTTATCATGCTTTCTAGATAATTTAAATTAGGTTGTGTTTGAGTTGAACTCACCCGAGTTGACGCGTTGCCTGGCTTGGGTGATGGTGTTTACGGGTTTATTTTGGGTGCGTTGTCCTAGTTATTGCACCTAGGAGATTTGACGGGGCATATCATGTATGTCCTGTGCTTGCAACCTTGCGTGCGTAATTTCCGGGATATTTGTTGGCGCCAAAATCTTATTAGGCTTTTATGAGAATTTAGGGGCGTGACAACCCTTGATTTAATTAACTGTCGAAACGAGATGCATTTGTAATAACTCGTCAACACATGTATCCATTATATACAAATTAACTTGGGTGAGGGATATTCGATGCAACCTATAGTTTTATCGCTTTGTTAATCTAGATTCATTTTCCCTCGCCTAGATTAACATTTCCCTTTATGCATCTTTTTACTTTTTAGTTTGTAATTCACCTTTTACACTTTTATTTCGGAATATTAAATCATATAAATTCTAGCATCTCGTCCCTGTGGATTTTCGATACTCGACTTATCGCTAGACTTGCCCCGCAAGTGTAGTCGTAATTTAGGTTTGTTTGTATTAAGTAGGCAAAACGAAAACAACGACTGTGCACCTTACACGCGCACACTTTTCGCACTCGATCAAAATGGCGCCGTTGTCGGGGACTAGTTTGTTTTAGACTTTATTTGATTTAGTATTTCATAGTATTTTCTTTCTATTTGTATTATTTGCTAATATTTTGCAGGACTTCCACATTTGAGCACTTAGAAACGCTCGAATTTTTCCCGCGTGCACTTACTTTGTGGAATTCGCCACTTCGAGCCATTTTTGGGGTAAGCGTGTCTTATTCCAATTCTTTCGATAATCCTTGTTATAATTCTCAAAATTCTCGCAAACCTATGACTTTCGGTGAATACTTAAAATCCGAAAGTATACTAAATTCAAATATGACTTTGGGAGAG
Organism: Sambucus nigra; assembly: GCA_949130495.1. Classification (NCBI taxonomy): domain Eukaryota; kingdom Viridiplantae; phylum Streptophyta; class Magnoliopsida; order Dipsacales; family Adoxaceae; genus Sambucus; species Sambucus nigra. The sequence continues at coordinate 355,819,993 of OX422207.1, read as the reverse complement.
TATAACGAAAGTCAAAATTTAGGCTATTGGAATTTTGATGATGATGACAATGATTTTGGGCCTTTGCCTCCTTATAATAGGAATTTTGAAACGAATTCGAATAGTTTTCAAAATTCCAATAATAATGAGTTTTCATTTAAGTCTGATGGTAATATTCAAAGTTCCCATTTTCATGCATTCGCACCTTGACCCATGACATTCGGTGAGGGCTTGCGTATGTATGAGAATGATAAAATTGAAAATCGTTATCGGGAAGAAAATCGTTCGTGGTAACATGAATTGCATTTATTATTTGAGTCCGACGATGATTTTGCTTCCAATACTTTCGAGGTCGAGGAATGTTTTGAACCAAATGAGGTACTTGTGCCTACTTTGGTACAATTCATTCTAGACTTTTCCCATTGCGTAATAGATATTGAAAGTGAGGATGATAATGACGTAATATCTATTTGCAATGAAATGATTTCTTCTTTAGCCCCCAAAGAAGAACATTTCATTGAAAATGATATTATTTTCTTCGAAACTCAAACTTCATGCGATGATGATTCATCTCATGAGTTTGAATTTCTTTCATCCCCATTTTCATTCTCTATTATCACACCGGAACAAGTACCCGATGATTCGGTTTCAAACTTTAATGTTTTAAACCTTTTCGTCGATGAGGAGTACTTGCTCGAGTCACCTTCCACGATCGCAACCGTGCCTTCGTGTGTGCCGCCTCCCATTCCAATTTCAAAATCATTGGGAGGATATTCGGCTTTTCTCGGTCCCCACTTGTTTTTGTCACCCGTTCAATCCAAACCCCCCATCATATCTCCAAAAATTTTAATTGGCGATGTTTCATTTCTTCCGCCTTACACATGCCTTCCGCTGTTAAAACGAAATTCATATTTTTCGGAAGGCATGATTGTATGTGAGGGTACACCGGTTATCCTCCAAAGTCAAATCGTTTTTACGGTCGACCCTCAGTTATTTAGACTTCTAGTGTATAGTTAGTGTGAAGCCTAAATAGTAGGTTGTATATAGTTAGCTTTTTATTTTTTCCTTTTCTTTTTATTTTAGTCTAGTGTAATTAGTTAACTTTTTGTTATTTGTTTTTGCTATGCTCGGTACTAACTTGTTTTGTAGATTCTTTGGACTTGTTCTTATGGGGATCACTCCACTTTTGGGTAATATCGCTATTTTCCTCTCTTTAACTTGGTTCTTAATTCACATTGAGGACAATGTCAAGTTTTAAGTTAGGGAGTGTGGGATATTCTATCCATTTCACATGTTTAGTCCATGTTTTTTACTCACATGTTAGTTACTTAGTATGATTTTCTTATAAAAATCAAAAATTTCGAAAAGATTTTCTTTCTTTTTCCTCCTTTTTTGGGCATTTTGCCTTTGTTTTCGATGATAAATGTCAATAATTGCCCGATCCAATAGACAACCCAATGATGCATGTTCTCGATTTTAGAAGTTATTAGACTTTAGTCTTGATTATTGATATTATGAATAACTTCATTAATTAAACTTTAATCCCATGATCACATGCACTAAACTTGTTTTACTGATTTGGTTTAAGATTTTTATAATTCGGTATTCTTTTGTTGCATTGTATATACTTACACCGAGTAAGCTTTGTACCTTTCATCGTTTGTGAGTGTATACACTATTCCTTTCTCATTGAAAACGTTGAATTCATTGGTAATCTCACTATTCTTTCATTTGATCGTTCATTAATTGAGTTCATACTTGAAATGTGTTACTTGATCATGATTTTCATTTATTGTTTTGACTTGAGAATTGCGTAAACTTTGTGAAATGATCATAGGCCCTCTTTGTTATATCACCCATATAAGACTTGACCTCACCCTTATATGTTTACCCCCGTTAACCCCTTGAGCCTAAATATAGCCTTTCGTTTCATAACTCAAATTCCATAACCAACTCTACATTGGAGTTTTATACCATACATACACTTTCCATACCTTTGTTTGGAATGTTACATGGGATTGAATGATGTTGTTATGATATCGGTTGCAATTTAGGCTTATGAGAGTTTGATAAGCAAAGAAAAGAAAGAAAGTGAAAAAAGTGAAGAAAAAGAGAAAGCAAAAGAAAACAAAAGAAAAATGAGAAAAAGAAGAAAAGAAAAGAAAGAGAAAGTTGCAAATGTTGTATATAGTTCAATAAGCTTTGATTACTCTCCCCGATGATATATCTAATGCTTATTGCCCGCATTTTTCCATTATCCCGAGTTTTCATCCCGAACACTTTGAATCCGTACATACATATCCCTTTCATTTTGTATCATAGCCTAACCTACATTACAACCCTAGTAAAGTCCTATGTGATCTTAGGTTGATGTAATTTAAAAGTTGAAATAGTTTTGATAATTTGTGAAAATACATTTCGCCTCTTTTAGTGTGCGGTATCCTTTCATTGAGATTACAATTTTTCATTTCATATATAGCGTTCTTCATTTGTGACATGTGTGCGGCCTAGTTTCCATTTACATTTACTTTTTAGACCGCATGTTCCGTGTGTTACCTCCCTATTTTGAGTGAATTCACTTGATGAGTGTAATTCCCGTGAGGATTGATTGTATGCTTGCTTTAACGTTTATCCGATTTATATAAGTTTTTTGCCAAATCACACTTTGCATGTGCTCGCACCCCTCCCACATTTTAAAGTTTCAATTCTATGAGGTGCATTCTATAATGTTAATGATTCGGACTTTTGTTTGAATTCATTCACTTTGCTAATAATGCGTATGAAATCTTGTTCGCCAATGTTGGGATTGTCGCATGTTGGGTTGGGCATATTTTGAGGAAACCATGTGATGTTTGTGGGTATCATCCCTGAAAACCCTCACGAGATGACACTCGTCCACTAGGGTAACCTAGGGTTTTAACGGCTTATTGCATATGCTAAATGCAATCGTGCTCCCTACGAAAGTGGAATTTATATTTCGATGCATATATACATCTTGTACCGCCCTCTGTGGTCTGGTTTTAATTGTTTCATTACTAGGGACTAGCAATGTTTAAGTTAGGGGGTGTGATTCGTATCAAATATTGCATATTTCTCCCCTATTTCTTTATGCATTCTAGCGCTTTTACGGTTCTAAATGCCTATATTTATGCTCATTAACCAGAAAACCTTAGATTTGGGTAGATACATGTTTTGCAGGGGTTAATTGTGTTTTTGTAGGTATTGGAATGCTAAAAGTGTGGATCCATTGCATTTCAGAGAAGTTTCGTCGTCGGACGCTACTTGAAGGGTATTTTAGTCAATTCATATTTCTTGTCCAGCTCATGGAAATTCCACGGATGTGTAGTTTGTTGAGTTAGCATCTCGTGGCCGCAAATGATGTGTCGTTTGGAGTTCGGGCGAAGAAGATATGCCCGTTTTCGTAATCAACCTTTTCTTCCATGTGATGACCAAAGGATTGCAGAAAACAAAGTACCGGTCGACCGAGTCCCTGGGACCGGTCGACCGCGCCCCTGCGTCCGGTTGACCGATGATTGCAGATATTTTGTGCTCTTTCTTTCCTTTTTCCTTTAATTTTTCCCACTTACTATAAATACCCAATTTTGTGTAAATATCAGATATTGTGTAGTTAGAGTAGATTTTAGAGAGAGTAGCTTAGGGTTTGAGGGTTTTGGGTTAGTTCTTCTTCATTTCCTCTTGGATTGACACACTTTTGAGTATGTAAGTTGACTATTCATTCACTCTCTCCATTAATATAGCTTATTTTCCATTATTTCTTGCTTTCTAGATAATTTACATGCTTTCTAATTTAGGTTTACATGCTTTCATTTATTGCTTTCTAATGTAAATTTACCGTGTTTATTTACCGCTTTATTTTTCGCGTTTTTATCATGCTTTCTAGCTAATTTAAATTAGGTTGTGTTTGAGTTGAACTCACTCGAGTTGACACGTTGCCTGGCTTTGGTGATGGTGTTTACGGGTTTATTTCGGGTGCGTTGTCCTAGTTATTGCTCCTAGGAGATTTGATGGGGCATATCATGTATGTCCCGTGCTTATGACCTTGCATACGCAATTTCTGGGATATTTGTTGACACCAAAATCTTATTAGGCTTTTATGAGAATTTGGGGGCGTGACAACCCTTGATTTAATTAACTGTCGAAACGAGACGTTTTTGTAATAACTCGTCGACCCATGTATCCATTATATACAAATTAACTCGGGTGAGGGATATTCGACGCAACCTATAGTTTTATCGCTTTGTTAATCTAGATTCATTTTCCCTCGCCTAGATTAACATTTCCCTTTATGCATCTTTTTACTTTTTAGTTTGTAATTCACCTTTTACACTTTTATTTCGAAATATTAAATCATATAAATTCTAGCATCTCGTCCCTGTGGATTTTCGATACCCGACTTACCGCTAGACTTGCCCCGCAAGTGTAGTCGTAATTTAGGTTTGTTTGTATTGAGTTGGAGAAATGTAAACAACGACTGTGCGCCTTACACGCGCACACTTTTCGCACTCGATCAATCATGTTGGTCAAAGGGGATAAGTGGGTCTTTTTAACACATGTGGGTTTAATGAGGTTTTATGTTTGGTAGATGCACGATTTGGGTTAAATGGGTGAAATGGGTTAGAAGGGGAAAATGGGTATTGGATTGGGTGGAGTGTGGGTGAACTCGGGTGGAAGGGGGTGTATCGGGTTGAAGTGGGCAGGAGGTATGCGGTGGTGGACGAGGTCGCGGCGACAGGTTTTCAGGTAGAGGTGGGGTCACGGGTTTTTGGAGCTGGCCGGAGTGGCAGGTCGGCACCGGAGGTCATGGGTTGGGACGGAGGGGAAGGTCCAAGGGTTATTCTGGTGAGTATTTAGGGTTTTGGGAGTTGGTGTTGGGGGTTGTCGAGAGAGAAAGAGGTGGGTTAGCTTTTGAGGAGGTTTTGGGTTATGGAGGTGAGGAGAGAGAAAGAGGTGGGAGGTTGGAGATGAAAGGTGCGGGCTTAGTGTATGTGTGAGGTGTAGGGTGTTAGGATGTGGGTGAGATGAGGGTTGGTTTAGGTGTATGTGAATGTGTAGTAATTGGGTGTGAGGGGTTGTGTGTGTAAAGTGTATAGGATAGTGTGAAGGGTTTTGTGTGTGTTTAACTTATGACCCCTACAAAATATCTAACTAAAACTAATAAAGATAAAAATTAAATCCTAAAGATAAAAATAAAAATAAAAACTTAAATAAAATAACAACTCAAGTCCTAAAAAAAATAAACTAATAAAAGTAAAAACATAAATTCCTAAAACTTAAAAATTAAAACTATAGACCTACAAAAATGTAAATCCAAATAAAACTAAAAAAAAATGAATTCCTAAAAAAAAATCCTAATCAAATAAAATAAAAACTAAAAATCAAAATAAAACAACATTAAATAAAAAGAAATAAAAAAAATAAATCCTAAAAATAAAAACCATTCAAACTAAAAATTAAAAATATAAAAAATACGAAAGGGAACAAATCAACCACACACGGCTATGGGCAGGGTTTAGCCTAGGCTAGGGTTACAAGATTGGTAATTAGCTCCATAATCTGCACAATTGTCTTGAAATACGCGTTTGAACACCGCAACGTGCATTCGACCTACAAAATAGACAATAAAGCGCATAAGACCCAAATTTCCGAGAATTAGCAACTAAATTACGTCTATTCAGGGTATAAAATGTACAGTTTTGGGTGCTAATCACGTTCTAAGGATCGAGGCGGCGCAATTTTCTATAAATACTCATTAAATGGTTTCGTTTTCATTAAGAAGTCCCAGCGTTTTGAAAGACAGAAAACTGCGAATCTGCAGAATTCTTTTTGACTTCTTCTTTTAGGGTTTTCATCCTTTTTTGTTTTTAATTCATAAAAATCCCATATGCTTTGGTGAATTGTTTTGCTGTTCAAGAACACACTTTACTTTTGTTCATTCTTTGTGGAGAGAACTCTACAATCAGAGAGCTGCGTGCTATTGTGGAGGGAGTCTCTATGAAGTTACTCTTGTGAGGAGGATAACCTACACCGTGAAGACTGCGTGTCCTTATGGTATAGCTTCGTGTGACCCACTGCTGATTTTTAGTCGTTACTTTGGAGGTTTGACGAAGACACCGTGCCTTACTCTTTTGGGCGAAAGCAAGATGCTATGTAAGTCAATGGTCTTGTAAACTTGTCAGAGTTCTAGAAATAAAAGGTTTTGCCCTTTAGGGATTTTCTCTGAAATTTGTGTCGCATGCTTTTTTTATTTATGGGTTGACACACGTACACACATAGTTGTATGTTTAGGGGCTGAATTAATTTGGTTTAAAAATAGACTCTAATTAAATAAGTGTGCCAAAGTAGAAATTTACGAATTTAATCAATTATCACACCGTCATATTTTTCAAGACTGGCAGGGGAGTAGCAACCATTAGATATTCGCGAGTGGAAGTGGGAGAGCATATATATGGACTTTATCGCGGGTTTGTTGAGGTGTTGGAGGGTCCATGATTCTATTTGGGACAGCATAGACAGATTAACAAAAGTGGTTCATTTTCTTCCATTGGGGGCGTATTATACCATAGCATCTTACGCAAACTTTTTTACGACAGAGATTGTACCAATCATAGGGTACCGCTGGATATTGTGTCGGACATGAACAACACATTCATCTCCTAATTTTGGAGGGGATTTAGGAAGTAACGGTGGTGGAGCTTAACATGACTACAGAATTTCACCCTCAGTCAGACGGTTAGACTGATCGAGTGAACTATTTACTTGAGTACACGCTTCATGCTCCCTTTAGATATCAAGGGGAGCTGGGATTAACACTTACCACTTATGGGGTTATTATAGAGTCTACATATGAGAGATATTACGAAATGGAGGAGAGATATCCACAGTAATTATAGTTAGGTATAAATTCAAATTTCGAGGATGAAATTCCTTGTTTAATGGGGGAGGAATATAGAACCCTGCATTTTGTACACTATTTTGAAATTAATATATTTGCTTATGGTGACACATGTGATGCCACTACTTATTTTTACATGTGTTATATGCAATATATAGTTCAAAATTTAATTTGGAGTTATTACACGTTAATTCATTAATTAAATATTTGAAAATGACCATGTATTATGGGAAACTATGGAATGGTCACGGATTCGATATCAAGGGTTTCCTTGTTTGGATTATCCCCTTGGTGTCGGGTTCCACCAATTTTGAAGTAATTTCGTATGATGTCGCGTCGCACAAAATTAATAATTAATTAAATAATTGATATTTTCACTCCTACTGGATAAAATGATTAATTGTTTGGTATCGTATTTCGGTTTGACTTGGGGGCCATGTAAAATGTCCGTTTATAACTAAAAATTATGAGTTTTAAGTCCTATAGCTTGGAATATGGATTAGGTAGTGTTATGGCCCACTTGGAGGTGTATTTAGGCTCATTAGCTTGTCGCACATATAGAGACTAAGCCTAATATCGAGATTAGCATACTTAAAAGGTCATTAGGTTAAAATAATTTCCAATTAACAACTTTGGAGAGGAACCCTAAGTTTAGAGAGAAGAGGCATTGTAGAGAGGAGCGGAAAGTGGGGATTATAGCTTGAAATTCACCCTACTTTAGACTAAGGATATATATATATACACTAGCGTATGCCCGTGCCTGAAGGCATGATGAAATTTTTCCAAGTACGTAATCGCGAAATGGCGACAATTTTTCAAAGTACGTAATAGCAAAACGCAAAAACTTTGAAGTGTAATTTTAAAACAATTGGCCATAATATCCTTTATTTATAGGACTATTTAGCATGCTTAACAAATAACAAATAGTCCAATAGCATTCAAATAGTCTAAATTCATCAAATAAATTCACATATAATAGGAAATATATAATATTCATCCATCGAATTCATATTGTGTCTCAAAAAATAAAGTGTCAAATTTTTAAAAAAATTTGGCATAGTCTCCTTTGTTTATGGAACTATTCACCCTGCTTAACAAATAAAAAATAGTCTAACATCCAAATTGTCTAAATTCATCAGACAACTTCACATATAAAATTAAATATACAATATTCATCAATCAAATTCACTGTGTCTCAAAAAAACAAAGTGTCAATTTTTTAAAAAAATTAGGCAGAGTCTCCTTCGTTTATTGGACTATCCACCCTATTAAGGGGTAACAACAAATCCAACAATAAAAAAAATCCCAAATTCGGAGATGGGAGCTAGAAGGCTGGGAAAGGAGAATATAAATTTATTCTTTCTGTGGGACTTCCTCAAAATGTCTATGTCGTGGTGTTTGACCGCCATCTTGGATAGGGTGAGAAAAACTGAGCAGGCCTTTGCGGGAGAATCGAAGAGCATATTTTTGGAAATTGCAATTCTTTTTAAGTCTTTTGCTCTCATCCGCTTCTGGATTAGGTGATACTACTGGTGTCTTCCCATCCTTCATCCCACCTCTCGCCATTATCACTCTCTCCCTCTCGGTTTTCTGTATGATTTGACAAACAATAAATATAATTAATCAATTTCTCGAACAAAGATACAATCACATGAGTAAATATACAATCAGTAACATACATGAGCTTTTTTCATCCTAATCTTATTTGCATCCAAGGAAAAGAAGATTGGTAGTAATTTCCTAGCCATGTTATTCGATTATTGTAGTGAAGCTGAAAAGTGGGTAATAATAAAAATTAATAGTAATTTCCTAGCCATGTTATTCGATAAAAAGTCCAAACTGTGGCAATATCGAACAGAAATGGAGAGAAAACTGTTGTATCAGCTTCGATAAAAATTACAAATAACATCCTAATAACGTCCAAAGCTCTCAAGTAGAGAACATGATTATATACTTAAGAAAAAAGAACACTATATACACTAAGTAGGTATAACAGATAACTCCATATCTAAGGAGGTATAATAGTTGAGCAGGTATGACAACATAATGAGTTCATGGTCACTCTCCAGTTGTCATTAAACTGGAGAGTGGCATATAATGATATACAATTATGGAGAAACAGGTTAAGAAACGTGTGTTCTTTTTTAAGGATAGATTTTAGAAAGCTTAAACCAATTCTGGAGAGTGGCATATAATGATATACAATATATAGAACCCAAAAAATTAGCATTCATAGATTTGGTAGGTGTCCATCAAATCCAGAATTGGTTTTTGATTTGAGATTGAGCGTGGCGTGGCATGGCGTGGCGTGGGCGATATAGTGACATAACAAAGTAATGGACTAAACTATTACATCAAGGAACTTTAAAATTAATAAAATCCAGAATTGTTTTTATGATTTGAGATTAAGCTTTCCAAAATCAATCAAGTCAATAATCTTAAAAAAATATACATAAAGCACAACATGGTCCTTTATTTAAAACTCACGAAACACTACACATTCACTTATAAAAGACACAAATTGATGAAGATTATATTTACTAAGGGCATTAAATTTTTATTGAAAACTTGAAATCCACATGAAATTTGACAAAGCTATATATATAAAATACCTAAATTGTAAGAATAACATGAACAGGGGGAACTATATTGTAGAGAATTTGTGAGTTTGAATGAACAACTCAAACTAACAAATAATTGGCTCAAATTAGAAAAATAACTAAAAGCTACAAATTTTCAGAATGTAAAGGCAACCAAAGATTATGTGTTTAGATGAATATAAACAATGATTATGTGTTTACAAAATAAGTTTATTTAAAAATATAAAACTCAAATAAGACGTAATTAAATGTATAAAAAGTAATTAGAAATATAAAAAGTAAATGCTAGCTAAGGACAAAAGAAGCATACCAAGCTCGGCAAAATGACTTAATGCATCAGTTGCACTTGGAGTTCCTGTTCATAGGCTTGCACAGGTTGCTAATTCAGTTTCAATATGTTTATGATTGTTGGTTCTCCAGCATGAACTATGACGCAAAGTGTTTAATGATTACAAATGTTAGACACATAAGCATACACACATTGAAGTATGACCAAACCATCAAAACATGTTCAGACGATGAATACAATAAGTACACATGTTCAGTCATTATCACATGTGCATAGACCTGAATATCAGTCAATTTAACTTACTCACCTGGGCATTTTCAGATTGTTATAATACACAGGAAACCTAATTTGTTTCTTCCCCCTCAACCTTCCCACGTCCATCAAACGGCCATGTCATGTTCAACAAATCAATTTCAAAATCGTACTTAATGAAGTAAAAGGCTGAGTTATTCAATCTTATATTTTATTCAAATACATAATGCTAAAATATGATGCAACGAAAAAAAAGTAACTTGAAAAATAATTAAAATTCATAGTTGAAGTGTGAAGGGAAAAATAAGGCATTTTTCATTAAACTCGACCCACACATGCCGAGAAAAATGGGTGTAAAAGTAATGTAATGTGGCATATTCCAATTCAAAAAGAAGAATACAACAAACATTCAAAGAAAAAGCTAGAATGAAAACCCATTTTCAAAGTCAAAATCCTCCTTTAACAGGGGTGTTTTGTGTGTGTGCGTGCGCGCGTGTTTGTATGCGCGGTTATATAGATCCGCCTTTAACAGGTAATTTAGTTTTCAAAATTCCCAAAGACCAACAAATCATGATAATGAGAATTAGAAGATAATTATTATGGATATTGAATCCAAAAACTACAGCATTGTGCTTACATACACCAAAACATATTATTCAATAAAAAATATAATCTAAGCCATATATCACCTCCAAGATTTGTTCCTACAAATGGTCAATATATCACAAACCTGAGACATTCAAAGTACGTAATCGCGTATGCATATATGCATATGCATATATATTCAGTTGCATATATGCAATATGCATATATGCCTTGGCTGGGACATCAATTTTGTCTGCAACTGTCATCGAAACTATTGGGAAGAGGAAATTAGTTGGGTGTGAGATTTGTGTGTGAGTGTGTGTGTGTGTGTGTGCATGAGTGTGAGTGGGGAAAGGGGAGGGGTACCTTTTTTCAGGTTAAGGTAACAATGTGTGTTAGTGTGAGATTTGTGTGTGTGTGCATGTGTGAATGGGGAAGGGGGGAGGGGACGGGATGGGGCGGGGGGCGGCGGAGAGGAGAAGATGAGGGAGAGTTATGTGTGTGTGTGTGTGTGTTTGTGTGTGCATGTGTGAGTGGGTAAGGGGGGAGGGGACCGGGCAGGGGGAGGTGTAGGAGGAGAAGATGAGGGAGAGTTGTGTGTGTGTGTGTGTGTGTTTATGTGTGCGTGTGTGTGAGTAGGGAAGGGGGAGGGATTTTACCAGGGGCGGGAGGGGGCTGCGGAGGGGGCGGGGGAGGGGGCTGCATATATGAAGATTGCATATATGCATCACATATATTTTGTGCGTGTGTTAGTGGGGAAGGGGGAGGGGGTGGCGGAGGGGGAAAAGATGAGGGAGAGTTGTGTGTGTGTGTGTGTGTATGTTAGTGTGCGTGTGTGAGCGGGAAGGGGTGAGGGGACGGGGCAGGGTGCGGTGGAGGGGGAGAATATGAGGGAGAGTTGTGTGTGTGTGTGTGTGTTTTTGTGTGCGTGTGGGGAAGGGGGTAGGGATTTTACCAGGGGCAGGAGGGGGCTGCTAAGGGGGAGGAGGGGGGGCTGCATATATGCAGATTGCATATTTGCATCGCATATATGCTATGTGTGTGTGAGTGGGGAAGGGGGAGGGGGAGAGATGAGGGAGAGTTGTGTGTATATGTGTGTGTGTGTGTGTGTGTGTGTGTGTGTGTGTGCATGTGTGAGTGGGGAAGGGGGTAGGGGACGGGGCAGGGGGTGGTGGAGGGGAGAAGATGAGGGAGAGTTGTGTGTGTGTGTGTGTGTTTGCGTGTGTGAGTGGGGAAGGGGGGAGGGATTTTACTAGGGGCGGGAGGGGGCTGCTGAGGGGGTGGGGGAGGAGGATGCATATATGCAATATGAATATATGCAGATTGCATATATGCAGATTATGTGCATGTGTGAGTGGGGAAGGGGGGAGGGGGCGGGGCAGGGGGCGACGGAGGGGGAGGGGGAGGGAGAGAAGATGAGGGAGAGCTGTGTGTGTGTGTGTTTGTGTTTGTGTGCGCGTGTGTGTGTGTGTGTGTGTGTGTGTGAGTGTGAGTGTGGAAGGGGGGGAGACAGGGCAGGGGCGTTCGAGGGGGAGAAGATGAGGGAGAGTTGTGTGTGTGCGTGTGTGTGTGTGCATGTGTGTGAGTGGGGAAGGGGGGAGGGATTTTACCAGGGGCGGGAGGGGGATGGGGAGGGGGCGGGGGCGGGGGAGGGGGCTGCATATATGCAATATGCATATATGGAGATTGCATATATGTAGATGCATATATGCATCGCATATATGCTCTGCGTGTGTGAGTGGGGAAGGGGGGAGGGGGCAGGGCAGGGCAGGGGGCGGCGGAGGGGGAGAAGATGAGGGAGAGTTGTGTGTGTATGTGTGTGTGTGTTTGTGTGCGCGTGTGTGCATGTGTGAGTGGGAAAGGGGTGAGGGGACGGGGTATGGGCGGTGGAGGGGGAGAAGATGAGGGAGATTTGTGTGTGTGTGCATGTGTGCGTGTGTGTGAGTGGGGAAGGTGGGAGGGATTTTACCAGGGGCGGGAGGGGTTGCGGAGGGGGCGGGGGAGGGGGCTGCATATATGCAATCTGTTAAGCCCATACCCTTTGCCATTTTGTTTGTACATACTCAAGAACCATCATTTATTGGGAGATTGCTACATATATATATGATTACCTCATGTTATACAGAAACTATGATGCTTATAGCTGAATATGTGTATGGTTTGGAAAAACCATATTATCTAGACTCAGTAGAAAAACATGAAAATCCAAAAAAAAAATATATATATATATATATATATATATATATATATATATATATAAGGAGTAAGTTTCATACACATACTTTATCAAACACTTAATAGGCTAAATTTTATCAAACGTGCATGATACATTGTATGGTTTGGAAAAACATGAAAAATTCAAAATTATATACCAAAGATAAACAACTCACACTTTTTAAAAAAATTGTAGAGATTGGCCAGACTTTAGAGCTACCAAAATTAAACTAAGAAAAGTTGAACAAATGCAATGATTGGGGGATTCTTGCAAACACTTGGAGTGCATGGTTAAAAAATTTCTATGGTGGTACAATTCGTTTGAAAGAAGCCCAAGTCTAGTCAGACAACAACAATCAAACACCAAGCAAAATAAAATAAAATCATCTAACACCAATAATAATGAAAGAAATGCAGTAACAAAATAATGAACAAACGTGCAAGTGTGGATGGGTTGTAATGATTAATAGAGCGGTAAGCAAGTAGAGGAGTAAACATGGGGTTTACAGGTTAGTTTAGAGCTGGATGGTAGTCAGAGAGGTATGGATTTGGTAATGGGGAAGAGTAAGTTTGGGTAGGACGCACAGGGGCATGGTGATTACGAGTTGGGCACAGTGGTGGGGCGATTATGGTTAAAAGGGGATGGGTTGGGGTATATGCGTGTAGAGATGGGTAGAGGGAGGTTGAGGGTTGGATGGGAAAGTGGTTACAAGGTTAGCTGGTGCAAGTGAGGTCAGGGAGGGAAGGGGGTGTTAAGGGTTTTAGCAGGTGTGTCTAGGGAGTCAGCGAGTTTGGTCATATGTGTGTAGGAGTGATGTGAAAGTGTGTGTGGCAGCAGTTGGTGTATTGTGTAATGGGTTAGGGGTTAGAGCAGTTGAGTACTGGGGTTGTGAATTGGGGTACATAAGAGTTGAGTATTGCCAATGATTTAGAGTTTATACCTGCCAAATGCAATGACATTGCTTCGATACACATTTTAACAACCCTATAGTATGTAAAAAATCAGGTAGTTCTTTTAAATGACATATTACTACCTAAAAAATAGCATACAGCCCCAAACAACCAATGAACACATTAGTATCTAAAAAAACACAATGTAATAACAATCCATGCAACAGATATCCGTTCAACAAATGGGATATAAGATATTTGCTCAGTGATTCAAACTAACAGTGATTGAAACTAATGTAAATGTGAATGTGATTCAAACTAATTGATTCAAACTAACATAATTCAATATACAACACATCAATCATAAGAAATCATAAAGCCGATAATATGAGAATAAAATATATAAGCTTAAAAAATAGGCAATTTCCATCTTTAACCTACGACACCGACGACATAAAGTAGTGCATAAATGTAAACATCTTTAACCTTAGATCTGATCAAGAAGGTAATGCAAATTTTTCCTTACTTACATGATCCTTCAACTTGAACACGACATGCGAGTACACTTTGTTTGAGGGCATTCATATCTTGATCGGATCACTGTAACAGAAAATTCAAACTTGCTTAAGACCATTCTTCAAGTACGACTCTAACTATAGTACAATTAGAATCAAAACATCTAATAAGTTTATTGTAGTTGCACTAAATTAAAATTAGCCATCCAATTGAAGAGAATTAACGAAAAAATAATAACGGTTTCATTCAGGTCCTAAATACAAAAAGGAATGGCATATGCAAAATTAGCGAGACTTTGAAATTGATGATTGAATATGATTTTGTACAAAATCAAAGGATAAATTAGTGAGACTTTCAATCAAAAGAATGAATAACATGTGACAAACATGAGTAATGATTGATTAGTGTCAAAATGTTACCAAAATGAATTAATGTCCAGTAATGTGCACCCGTACAAACGAATAAACACCTACACATTATCAAAAGAAAAAAAAATAAAGTTAAATCGAGATAGAGAAACCAATAAGTTAATACATCAAGTACTGTGTAAACTATAACTCCAGGGAGATTTAATTGAGCTCAACTATATTACTGAATAGGTTAAAAATTGAAGAAAAATATAATGGGTATGTATCTACCCAAATCTAATGATAAAAAAAATGCAAATCTAACAATACCCAAAATGCATCGTGACAATACCCAAATCTAACCATACCCAAATCTAACAATACCCAAAATGCAAAGTAATCCATCGTAACTTTAAAGATAAACCAAAATGAACAGGCCTGATTCTTACATACAAACCATGGCAGATTCTTACATTTTTTGTTATCTTGATGGTGACCCTACTAACAGCTGTAACAGGCTTCATGCCCAGCTTCAGCATTGCCTTGCGACTCTTCTTCTCACTGCTACTCTACTTAGAACTGTCATTGGCACCTGCAATTTATTCATCAATCAATAATTCTACAAATAACAATGGTAGATCTGAAAAATGTAATCAGAAATAAATATACATTTCATATATGATCAAAGAAACTTTCCAAACCAATACCTTTATAGAAACCCCTAAAAACTAAACATGGAAATTAAAACTCATTTTCAGACAGACAAAACAACAAAGAACCAAAAATAAATACTAAATGAATAGCTTAAAAATGTAAATAAGAATAAAAAATGTCACCAAGCCCTAAAACCCAATACGCGCGATGCTTTGAACCAAAAACCCACACCTAAAAGAAATTAAACCAAACTATTACATTAAAACCATAGTTGTAATCTCATATAAAAAAAATTATATACCTGATTAACAAACAAAAAATTGAGCTGGTAGTGCGAAACATAGTATATACCTGATAAACAAACCTAAAATCGAGATGATAGTTGTTAGATTTTGGTTCAATTTTTTTAAACTAATAAAAAACCATCAATAGTTGCTACAAAAATCGACCCAATGTTGACAAATATAATATTCTCAAAGGAAGCCATCTAAATAACTAACCAATAAATGAAAAAAAGTTGAACAAAATTATATACCTGATAAGCAAACCAAAATTGAGCTGATAGTTCCTACAAAAATCGAACCAATGTTGCTACAAATCGACCCAACATTGCTATAACATTTACCCATCAATAAAAAAACCATCAGTAGTTGCTACAAATCAAACCATAAATGAACAAACCTATGTTAGATCTGGAAAACCTTTGTTTGATTTTTAACAAATAAATAAACCCTTGTTGGATCTATAAAACACTTGCACCCGTGGGGCGTGTGCGTTAGAGGGTGGAGACACCTATAGAAGTGCGTGAGAAAAAGAGAGAGGTAGGCGGCAGCAGCAACGGCATCGGGCACCATCTTTGTGGACGGCGGACGAGTGAGAAAGAAAATGAGGGTGACGGGATTGAGCGCGAGGGATATCGAGAAAGAGAGAGGGGTGTGTGGGTAAACTTGTAGTGTTTTACCAAAAAACCCCAAATATTTGAATTAAAATGTAAGTTTGAAGGGGAAAAAAGGGGGAAATCAAATAATTGAGGGTTAAGGATGTAAAAAAGAAAAATATGTGATCTCAGCCATTAAAATGTGTAAGGAGGTGGCACACATCTGAACCGTTAAAATGTGTAGACAATTCAAAAACTAAGCTACTTTATTTTATATATATATATATATATATATATATATATATATATATATATATATATATATATATATGAATTTGAATTTGAATCTAAACCTGATTATGTTATAATTTGATCTTTGAGATCAATTAACTAAATTTGTAATTAACTCAAAGAGAAAATTTAATTTAATACCCATGTTATTCATATACACTGAATTGTATAGAAATCCTTATAAATCTTATTTAGAATTGATTTATAAGTGCTGAAATCATGTTATATACCTTAAATCATATGAAAGCCCCTTATTAGTTTCATGAATTAATATAAATTTGGGCTTAAATGGCTAAAATTTAAAAAACTAGGGTTCTTGAGATGAATTAGAAATTAAACCTTTTAAATTATGTTAAAATCGTATAAAACTACTGGATATATGTTAAGGTTACTGATAGATAACTTATAATTAAAGTATAATGGGATTGGCGTTGATTAGATACTTATGAAATAGGATTTGAGGTTTGAAATGGAGTATTTGAATTATTGTCGGAGATGAATATTCATCTCATTCAAACGAGATTTGGACCTCGTTAGAATGAGATCATGGTTCTTGTTAGAACTATATTAAATGTTGTTCAAACGATGCAGGGTATCTCGTTCAAATTACTTAAGGAGGTCGTTTGAACAAGATATGATAACTAATTAGAATGAGTTGGGGAACCTCGTTTAAATGAATTCAACACGATTTGGAGTTTTAATTATTAACTAAATGGGATAAATTAATAAAAGGATTCTCGTTTATGGCTAAATAATTTGAAAGTGTTTAGGATTACTATTATGCGCTTTTATGTGTAAGCATACAATGTTTGGGTGCTCGTGGATGACATATTAGGAGGGATTTTGATGGGGCACGTATGACATTTAACCGCGGGTATCCTGGTGATAGAGATGAGCTTTACCCTGGTCCTTTATCCCAATCCTATGACTGGCGTACCCATATTTGTAGGGGGAATATATGGGGAAGCTCTAGCGTATAACCTTGGGTGTGGAGGTTGTGAGTTAAGACGGGAATGCGTATTGATTATCCCTTGCTACGGGTTGGGTTTGAGGTTATAGGTTCAATATGACCTATAATTATACCTAGTATGCACGAGTGATCCCAGAGGTGATAAGGATAGGCCTTCCTATATTCTTATGTGCATACGTGTTTTACATGTCAAGGACCGTACCTTTGTAAATATTAGACTAGGGATATCCTTACTCTTACTTGACATTATACTTAAGATGAGTATAGTTTAATATATATATAGGATATAGATGTCGAGCCTACGTTCTCACTCTTTTATTCCTATTTATATATTTAGGATATAGATGTCGAGCCTACATTCTCACTCTTTTATTCCTATTTACTTTCCTTTCGTGTTGGATTTGTATTTAGTTTTATTGGAGTAAGTATTAATATTACTGTTGGTGTTGAATATGTTATGAGACAATTGTAGTTCTTGTGATGATTCTATTATTATTGGTAGTATTAGTATCAAAGATTATGGGGTTCACATCTATTATGTTTTAGTTATTTACTTTATGCATTTAGTTTTATTTTACCATCATGCTTAGAATGATATCCAATTAATTTATACACCCATTTTATTTATTTTATACCTGATCAATCTAGCTCAGATTTATGGGGTGAGACAAGTGTGGTCTAGATCTCCTACATCTAGAATATGCATTCTTACTATTGGGCTATTATATCCCTTCGGTGGTAAGTGTTAGGTATCCCTATACCATATAATGAGTTATTCATCACTAAAACAGTAGTGTTGGTGTGATTTCCCATTCTTAGGTTGATACCACCATTATTGGGTATATCTTACACATGATGGTAACTAGTGGGTTGTGTGGTCATGTTTACACCAGCTTGTGTTGTGAAGAATTGACCATTAGATGAAGTAACAGTAGAAGGACACAACTTACTAGTTATTGTTGTGATCATTGTACTAATATTATGTATGATATTACTAAGATCATCAAACACCATATTTAACTGATTCATTAATTGATCTTGGGTGTTTGTGGACACACCTACAAAAGGCATTACACTTGATTTTTGGACTTTAAAGATTTTGTTACATTCAATTCTTGATTTTGAGTATTTGGTCTTAGTTCTTGGCAAGTTTAAAAAATTAATTGATCTATAGTGGTGGCAGCAGCTTAGCTTGTCGAACCAATTTCGTCAATGTTGTCTATTCCACAATCGATTCTTCTTACCATAGTCGTGATAAACACCTATACAGCACTATGGTCCCACTGGGCGTGCCAAAAATATGTTTTGCGGGCATAGTGGGTGTGTGTGTGTGTGTATTTTTAATGTATGTGAGCATGCCATGCAAGGTTGCAATTTTACTAACCAATTGATTATATTAGCCTGTGATAACCAGGCGATTGTGTAATGTTTGATGCTTTAATTAAGAAAACTTTCTAGTGAGTGTCAAATAAGTTTGTAAACTAAATGAAGTATAACTTAAGAAAAAGTTGGACTGGAGAGGAATTAAAGGTGGACAAGAGGTTTGAAGTAGCTAAAATAGTAAAGAAAAATATGTTAACACTATTATTTACGATAAGTAAAGCAGTTTATACTAAAGTATGTAAAATAAATTGCACTAAGAAATATAAAGACAATTCAAATGTAAAGGCAAAGAAAATTTTCATAAATATAAAAGAGGGTTACAATAATCCTAACTTGCAAACTACTTCGAAGAAGAAAAGTTAAACCATACTAAAAAAAATGTAAAGAAAAGAAAATATTTAAAAGAAAATACGGCCTTTTTGTCCTCTTTTCTTTCTTCCTTAAGTTAATTATTTATAGAATCATTTGTCATGCAACTGCTATTATAATTATTGGGTGGTTACCCAATTAAAAGTTCCCCTCTAGGTGCACTTACGCCCCTAAATCAGTTATTTAAGTGGTTGTTCCACATTAAAGGTCTTGAGAAGTGTCAATCGCTTGTGTAGCCATTTTTATTAATCTATGGTATTTTTCAGCTATAACAACCAATTTGTACTTCCACATGGTGATACTTTATATGTTGGAAATAGTAGGTTGTAAACATAACACACACATATAGAGCATATAGCAACCAATAGTAGTGAATTTCCAAATCAGAACTATTAACATTTCAAAACTATTAACATTTCAAGGTTCAAAACTTGTAAAATTTGGGATAACAAGCATAGTTATATTACGTAGATACCAAGTTATAATAGTGGACGGTTCAATGAATATTCAAAATTTCTCCAAAGTACAGAGAATTCAAGATCTCCAAATGCTAATATTTTAGTTCTATCAAGGACAATAAATAATAGACAAACATAAATCCTACAATTATATTTACATAGCTTGGTGTCTCGAAAATTGATGATGACTTTGTTGGATCCTTTTTAAAGAACAACACGAGTAATAACACATTTTCGACGACTAGTTCCTATAAGTGTCTAGGCAGCGAAGCCACCGGTAATCCTTGATTTGACTTACTTCTTGGGATCTGATGTCTCCATTTCCACTAGTGAGTCGGTTGAGATGGCGGAGATGGGCCAAGGTAAGAAGGGAGAAATTTTAGGTCAGCTCGCTTGGGAAGGAAAATGTCGCGGATCTTTTTTTGGAGTGTTGTGAAAATTGTTACCTTCTATATTTCCATTTTAAAATTGTGAAATAAAATTAGTAAAGAAAATATTATATTACCAACAAAAAATTATGTTAAGAAATTGGTAACGATATAATACTGTTAGTAATTTTAAAAAAAATCTATTTTTTAAAAGCACATTTTGGTGTAGTGCCACTGAGCTTGCTCCACCCTTTTGATGTTTTTTGCTCTCTATAGCAATAAACAAATTGATAAAGGTGTTCCATACAAGAGAAATCATAAGCATTTTTCGCTTGAATTTGCTAGTTTGAACCAACAAAAAAGGTGATTTTTTTAAGAGTCCTCTTTTCTTTCGTCCTTGAGTTATTTATTTATAGAATCATTCGCCATGAAACTGCTATTGTAACTGCCAGCTGGTTACCCAGTTAAAAGTCCCCACCTAGGTGCAATTACCCTATTTAAGTGGTTGACCCACGTTCATGGTCTTAACAAATGTTAATCTCTTGTATAGCCATTTGTATTGATCTGGCATATGGTATTTCTTTACTATAACAACCGGTTTATACTTCCACGTGGTGATACTCTATTTATTGGTGATAATATGTTGTAAACAGAATACACACACATACACACACAGAGAGAGAAAGATCATGTAGCAACCAATAGTAATGAATTGCCAAATCTGAACTATCAACATTTTAAGGTTCAAAACTCGTAAAATTTAGGACAAAAATCATAATTATATTACTTAGATACCAAGTTACAGTAGTGGACAGTTCAATGAGTATTTTAAATTGTTCTAAAATATAAAGAATTAAAGAACCCTAATTGCCAACATTTTAGTTCTACAAGTGACAACAAAGAATAAAGAAACACAAAACGTATAATTATATGTACATACCTTGGTGTCACGACAATTGATAATGACTTTGTTGGATCCTTCAAGAAGGACATGCGAAATAACAAATTTTTTATTACTAGTTCCTATGAGCGTCTAGGCAACAAAGCCATGGGGCAGCCTTGAGTTAACGTACTTTTTGAGATATATTGTTTCCAATTCCACCGGTGAGTCTGTTGAGACAGCGAAGATGCACCGAGGGGAGAAGGGAGAAATTTGAGGCCAACTCGCGTGGGAAGGAAAATGTTAAGGGTCTTTTTTTGGAGTGTTATCAAAATTGTTAGCGTCTATATATTTCATTTTTAAAATTATGAAATAAAATTAGTTACAAAAATATCATATTACCAACGGTAAATTATTTTAAGAAGTTAGCAACGATATAGTATTGTTAGTAATTAAAAAATTAACCAATTGCTAAAAGCGCGTTTTAGTGTAGTGTTATAGAGCCTGCTCCACCCTTTTGATTTTTTTGCTCTTTAGAGCAATAGAGATATTGATAAAGGTACTTCATAAGAGCGAAATCAGGAGCATTTTGTGCTTGATTTAGTTGGTTTAAACTAGCATACGAGGTTTTACAGAACAAACCAACTGTAGGGGAAAATTACGAATAACAGTTGAAATGCCATGAGATTATATTAAATTGCCCATATATTATAATCAACATGGAATCGTAAATTGGAGATTGAAAGCCAACTCTCGCCATAATTTAACTATCACATTAAAAAAAACACCCACGATAATCGAACTATCAATAAACGTGCTCCCTATGCAAATCATTTTAGCAATCTTTTTTAAATATTTTTTATTAATTAATCTCGTTACCTAAATACATAGTTTGGTAGATTCTACTATTTTTTTATGTAACAGATCTCATGCAATTGCTCTAATAAGTTCCCTTTGAAACTATGTAATGAATACTACGTATATAAATAGGACCTTGAGAAAAAAATATTTTAATAAGATTTATTTACCTCTCTCGCTTTTTTAAACCAAATCAACATCCTTTGGTTTTGTTAAAGTAAAATGATGGAGATATCATGTAACATGTATTGTCCTCGAGTGCATGGGCGAGATGCCTGGGATTTTGAATGTATGTATATAGGAGCATCAACTATAAACTAATAATATTTATACAGATGTGGAAGCTTGTGGTGGAATGGCTCCCAAGTCGAATAAAAGGTTTGTACACTACTCGAGTTTTTCCAAGAAAAGTTAAGTCATCGCTGCTCGCTGATAACCTCCAGCTTGGCTTGGTCGGCTTTTAGGTAGAGGCTCTGTTAGAATTATTAAATCATTTACAAGTTTATTAAGTTGTTTATTATTAAATTATAAAATAAATGATCAAATACAAAAAAGTTTCTCAAATATTTTTTAATACACACTTAGTTCAAGTCATTTATTTTGTACCAAAAAGCCTCTTATTCTTTTATCTTTAAAGGTTCGCCCCACCGACATGGTAAAAGTTTTTTGACATGGTGAAGAATTTTTTGGTGCAAAATAAAAAGGCTTGGACTAAACATGTATTAAAAATGTTGGAAAAATTGGACTTAAATGGGTTTTAAGAAAGCTGTCCAGAATTTTCTGGACAGAATTTTGAGCAACTTTGAGCTCAAGTTTAGGTGGGACCCACACTACGAAAATTGTGGGATCATATACGAACGCGTTCACCTCCGCAAGGAGATTAACGTAGTATATTCATATGTCCAATTTCAATAAGTTATGAATGATAAATATGTCCCCAAAGTGACTCACAAAGCAATGAAAGTTAATGAATTGGGTGTGTTTTAACTCTTGTCCCACATTGGAAGAGTAGTGGAAATTTGATGAGTTAATAACACCCCAAGTATGGACTAACGCTTGGATGCTTTGGGGGTAAGGGAGATGACCTAAGCTATGCACGGGTTGACTTTCAGTCAAAAGTCCACGCGCGCGCGTCCGTCTGGCCGGCTCGGCTCGGGCTCGGGCTCGGGCTTATAAAAATCTCCTACATTTTTTGACCGAATTTTATTTAACTTTCTGGGCTTTAATTATTAATTAATTAATTACGAAATTAATTAATTAATTAATAAACTGTTGGTAGTTATTGCCAACAGTCAACAGTTAATTTCGTTTAACTGTTTTGGCAGTTATTTGCCAACCGTCACCTACTTTACTATAAATACAGATGCCTCCCTCCGTTTTTAAATATAATGAAATTTTCTCTCCTCCAGAATTGCTGCCATTTTCCTTCCTGAAATTTCCTGTCATATTTTCTTCAGAAAATTCTTTTTCTGCATAGCATCTGTTGCATTGTTGTTGAGTATGGAACACAGAATTTGAGTTCGCTGCAATTAATTATTGTCGTGCTACATAATTAATTGGAAAATCCGTTCTATCTTGGGAGACAATATTCATCAACCTCGGAGCACATTGGAGGGAATAAATTGTCTTAAGGAAACTGTTCATAACAGGGCTCGGATTTATCTTTAATTCTTTTTATTATTTCTGCAAATTCAAGTAAGTGTTTCATTTCTGTAATTCTGTTTTTTAATTCTGTAATTATTTATTAATTCATAATTCTGTACAATTGTTATTTATAAATAGTAGACATAACAATCTTAAGACAATTTATTTAGTTCTACTGTTTTTAGTGTACAGAATTTTTTTTTTATTACAGAAATTTATTTGTTGGAAATAAATCTGTTTTGACAGAATAAAATGAATTAATTTACTGCTTTATTGTAGAAATTAGTAAAACAGTTTTGATATAGAAATTAATTTCTATACTGTTTTTTTTATATTCTGTTTTAGAAAAATAAAATTTTATTTGTGTACTCTTCTTAAAATCTGTTTATATATTTTTTTTTAATCTTAAATTATAATTCTGTTTTGTACGGAATTTTTTTTATTAAAAATTAGTGTGACACGGATTTTATAATTTAGTTCTGTTTTGTACGGAATTTTGTTTATATTATACTTTAATTCTGAATTTTATTTGGAATTCTTTTGGAATTCATTTATTGTGAATTATATTTGGAGGAAATTGTTGCACAGAATTTTGTATTCTGTTTTGATTAATTCATTATATATGAATTTTATCATTGATAAAAATTCTGTTTTTGTAACAGAAATGGAATCACAAAGTACGAACACTACTCCTACGAAACTGATTGTCACCAACACAAGTGTGACTGCACCCGTATCTATGCCACACGGGGAGAAACCTGAAAAGTTCATTGGGGCTGACTTCAAACGTTGGCAAGGACAAATGTACTTCTATCTCACTACCTCCCAACTGGGCAGGTTTGTATATGAAGATTGCCCCTCTATTCAAGAGGGAGATGACGCTGAAAAGGTTGCTGCTGTCGATGCTTGGAAGCACTCGGACTACCTTTAACAAAATTATATTTTGGCATACTTGGACAAGACTTTGTACCATGTCTATTGCACTATCAAAACTTCCAAGGAATTATGGAATTCTTTGGAAAAGAAGTATAAAACTGAAGATGCTGGGATGAAGAAATTTATCGTTGGGTGTTTTCTGGACTTCAAAATGGTTGATTCTAAATCTGTAATCTCGCAAGTGCAAGAACTCCAAGTGATTCTCCACGACATTCATGCTGAAGGAATGTCAATTAGTGAAACTTTCCAAGTTGCTGCAATTGTTGAAAAGTTGCCACCTTCTTGGACTTTGTTCAAAAACTATCTCAAGCACAAGCGTAAGGAGATGAATGTGGAGGAGTTGGTGGTCCGGCTAAGAATCGAAGAAGACAACCGTGAGTCTCAAAAGAAAAGTGGGAAGAATCCGATGGAAACAAAGGTCCATGTCGTTGAAGGTCCTAAAAAGAACAAACGAAAATATGATGGGGAAGGCACTTCCAAACATAACAAGAAAAAGTTCAAAGGCAAATGCTACAATTGTGGTAAACTGGGACACCGCTCAAGTGAGTGTCGTAAGCCTAAGAAGAAAAATAAAAATAACTCTCAAGCAAATGTAACTGAGGGTGAGAATATCACCAATGATTTGGCGGATATGAATCTTTCTGCCGTTGTCTCTGAATGTAACTTGGTTGGAAATACCAAGGAATGGTGGGTGGACACTGGAGCCACACGACACATTTGTGCAAACAAATGGATGTTCTCCACCTATAAGCCTTTGGAAAATGAGGAGAACCTTTTTATGGGAAATTCTTCCACTTCTAAGGTGGTGGGACAAGGAAAGATTGCTTTGAAAATGACTTCTGGAAAGGAACTTACTCTCAACAATGTTCTTCACGTGCCTGATATCCGAAAGAATCTGATTTCTGGATCTCTCCTTACTAAGAATGGTTTCAAGCTTGTGTTTGTATCTGATCGCTTTGTGTTGTCTAAAAATCACATGTATGTAGGAAAGGGCTACCTAAATGAGGGGCTCTTTAAACTGAATGTTCTTACTGTAACCCCTAAAACATTTATTTCAATGAATGAAGTTGCTAGTTCTTCTTACTTGATTGAGTCATTTAATATTTGGCATGCTAGATTGGGACATGTTAATTTTGATACATTGCGTAGATTAATTAACTTGGAATTTTTGCCAAAATTCAATATTGATAAAAATCATAAATGTGAAATTTGTGTGGAATCTAAATTAGCTAGATTACCTTTCCATTCTATTGAAAGGATAACTAAACCTTTATATTTAATTCACATCGATATTTGTGATTTAAAATTTGTTCAAACTAGAGGTGGGAAAAAGTATTTTATTACTTTTATTGACGACTGCACAAAATATTGCTATGTATATTTGTTACATAGTAAAGATGAAGCTATTAATGCATTTAAACAATATAAGAATGAAGTTGAGAATCAATTAAGCAAAACGATAAAGGCTATTAGAAGTGATAGAGGAGGTGAATATGAATATCCATTTGAGGAATTTTGTTCTGAAAATGGGATTATTCATCAAACAACCGCTCCTTACTCTCCTCAATCGAATGGTGTTGCTGAACGCAAAAACCGTACTTTGAAAGAAATGATGAACTCAATGTTATTAAGTTCAGGAGCTCCACAAAATTTATGGGGGGAAGCCTTACTTTCTGCTAATTACATTCTCAATAAAGTACCTCACAAAAAGACTCACAAGACACCTTATGAATTATGGAAAGGTCGAAGACCTTCCTATAAATATTTACGAGTGTGGGGGTGCTTAGCTAAAGTGATGGTTCCTAAACCTAAAAAGGTAAGAATAGGGCCAAAAACCGTGGATTGTGTATTCATCGGTTATGCTACTAATAGCAGTGCATATCGATTTCTAGTTTGTAAATCTGAGATTTCGGACATTCATGTAAATACGGTTATTGAATCGAGGGATGCTTCATTTTTTGAAAATGAATTCCCGTATAACATGACCCGAGAATCTGGTCCTCCTAAAAGGACAAATCAAGCTACTACAAGTGGTACTCATCAACCTATTGAATCAATAGAGGATGAACCAAGACGTAGTAAAAGAGCCAAAACATCGACTTCTTTTGGTCCGGATTTTCTAACATATTTGTTAGAAAATGAACCTCAATCGTATAAAGAAGCTATATCCTTACCCGATGCTTCCAATTGGAAAGAAGCAATTAATAGTGAAATTGAATCCATATTACAAAATCATACATGGGAACTAGTGGATCTTCCACCAGGTTCAAAACCGTTAGGTTATAAATGGATCTTCAAAAAGAAATTGAAGGCCGATGGAACAATTGATAAATATAAAGCTAGACTTGTAGCTAAAGGCTATAGGCAAAAGGAAGGGTTGGATTACTTCGACACATATTCACCGGTAACAAGAATAACGTCCATTCGGATGTTAATAGCAATAGCTGCTATTAATGGACTTGAAATATATGAAATGGATGTAAAAACTGCATTCTTAAACGGTGAACTAGACGAGGATATTTATATGGAGCAACCTGAAGGGTTCAAAGCTCCCGGACAAGAAGGAAAAGTATGCAAGCTTGTTAAATCACTATATGGATTAAAACAAGCACCTAAGCAATGGCATGAAAAATTTGATAATGCAATGTTATCAAATGGTTTCAAAATTAATGAATGTGATAAATGTGTTTACTTTAAATACATTCAAAATGGATATGTCATTGTATGCCTCTATGTTGATGATATGCTTATCATGGGTAGTAACTTGGAAATTGTCAAAACTACAAAACAAATGTTGAGTAGTAGATTTGACATGAAAGATATGGGAATCGCCGATGTTATATTAGGAATTAAAATTTCTAGAACATCGGATGGACTTATATTATCTCAATCTCATTACATTGAGAAAGTACTTGAAAAATTCAAGAAGTATGATATTAGTCCTGCCAAGACACCTGTAGATGTAAATTTACATATAGCAAGAAATAATGGTGAAAGCATATCTCAACTAGAATATTCACGAATTATCGGCAGTTTAATGTATATCATGAACTGTACGCGACCGGACATAGCATACTCAATAAGTAAGCTAAGTCGATTTACAAGTAATCCAGGAAGAGATCACTAGAAAGCAATATTGAGAGTTTTGGGTTATTTAAAATATACTCAAAACTATGGATTGCATTACTCAAAATATCCAGCTGTTCTTGAAGGACATTGCGATGCAAATTAGATATCTGATACAAAAGACTCTAAGTCTACGAGTGGGTATGTGTTTACCCTCGGAGGTGCAGCCGTATCTTGGAAATCCTCAAAACAAACGTGCATTGCTAGATCGACAATGGAATATGAATTCATTGCACTAGACAAAGCTGGAGAAGAAGCTGAATGGCTTCGAAATGTCTTAGAGGATGTTCCAAATTAGTCTAAACATGTGCCCGCAATATGTATACATTGCGATAGCCAATCAGCGATTGGAAGGGCACAAAATCACATGTATAACGAAAAGTCACGACATATTCGTTGTCGACACAATACCGGTAGACAACTTCTCTCAAACGGAATTATCTCAATTGACTATATAAAGTCAAAAGATAATATATCGGATCCACTAACGAAAGGTTTAAACCGAGAGCAAGTTGAAAGATCATCGAGAGGAATGGGTCTAAAGCCTATAAATAAATAAGAATCAATATAGTGGCAACCCAACCTAGCTGACTGGAGATCCCAAGATCTAGGTTCAATGGGCAAACCGAACTACATTGTATTCAGTAAGCACTGGAGGATATTTAATCCTATCCATTCCAAAGATGAGACAGTGCATATCTGCAGCGAAATTAGGATAAGTTATGCTTTTAATGACATCTATATCTTAGTACGTCTAAGTGGGGTATTGCAGAATATTCTTTATGGAAGTCACCTACGTGAGTAAGAAGGGGGCCACTTCTATGAGAATTATGAAAGGCATATTCTCTAAAATACTTGCGGAACCAAGTGGTGTTCACGGCCAAAATGAACACAAACGTGAGAACCAACTGTGTTGAAGAATTTTTGTGTGAATACTGTTGTCTAGGTTTACAAAAACGGTTGACGATTCAAGGACGTGAAGTCTACTGATTAACCAAGTAAATCCGATAGTATATCACTAAGGAAAGTTCAAGGCCACTAGGTTACTTCTCCTGATGCAATAAGTCTTCAGTTTTACTCAACTTGTGTCTGCATCTGCATTAGCATCTGTCTTGTTTTATTTATAGCGATATATCATTCATGTGGGGGATTGTTGGAAAAATTGGACTTAAATGGGTTTTAAGAAAGCTGTCCAGAATTTTCTGGACAGAATTTTGAGCAACTTTGAGCTCAAATTTAGGTGGGACCCACACTACGAAAATTGTGGGATCATATACGAACGCGTTTACCTCCGCAAGGAGATTAACGTAGTATATTCATATGTCCAATTTCAATAAGTTATGAATGATAAATATGTCCCCAAAGTGACTCGCAAAGCAATGAAAGTTAATGAATTGGGTGTGTTTTAACTCTTGTCCCACATTGGAAGAGTAGTGGAAATTTGATGAGTTAATAACACCCCAAGTATGGACTAAGGCTTGGATGCCTTGGGGGTAAGGGAGATGACCTAAGCCATGCACGGGTTGACTTTCAGTCAAAAGTCCACACGCGCGCGCGTCCGTCCGTCTGGCCGGCTCGGCTCGGGCTCGGGCTCGGGCTTATAAAAATCTCCTACATTTTTGGACCGAATTTTATTTAACTTTCTGGGCTTTAATTATTAATTAATTATGAAATTAATTAATTAATTAATAAACTGTTGGCAGTTATTGCCAACAGTCAACATTTAATTTCGTTTAACTATTTTGGCAGTTATTTGCCAACCGTCACCTACTTTACTATAAATACAGATGCCTCCCTCCGTTTTTAAATATAATGAAATTTTCCCTCCTCCAGAATTGCTGCCATTTTCCTTCCTGAAATTTCCTGTCATATTCTCTTCAGAAAATTCTTTTTATGCATAGCATATGTTGCATTGTTGTTGAGTATGGAACACAGAATTTGAGTTCGCTGCAATTAATTATTGTCGTGCTACATAATTAATTGGAAAATCCGTTCTATCTTGGGAGACAATATTCATCAACCTCGGAGCACATTGGAGGGAATAAATTGTCTTAAGGAAACTGTTCATAACAGGGCTCGAATTTATCTTTAATTCTTTTTATTATTTCTGCAAATTCAAGTAAGTGTTTCATTTCTGTAATTCTGTTTTTTAATTCTGTAATTATTTATTAATTCATAATTCTGTACAATTGTTATTTATAAATAGTAGACATAACAATCTTAAGACAATTTATTTAGTTCTACTGTTTTTAGTGTACAGAATTTTTTTTTTATTACAGAAATTTATTTGTTGGAAATAAATCTGTTTTGACAGAATAAAATGAATTAATTTACTGCTTTATTGTAGAAATTAGTAAAACAGTTTTGATATAGAAATTAATTTCTATACTGTTTTTTTTATATTCTGTTTTAGAAAAATAAAATTTTATTTGTGTGCTCTTCTTAAAATCTGTTTATATATTTTTTTTAATCTTAAATTATAATTCTGTTTTGTACGGAATTTTTTTTATTAAAAATTAGTGTGACACGGATTTTATAATTTAGTTCTGTTTTGTACGGAATTCTGTTTATATTATACGTTAATTCTGAATTTTATTTGGAATTCTTTTGGAATTCATTTATTGTGAATTATATTTGGAGGAAATTGTTGCACAGAATTTTGTATTCTGTTTTGATTAATTCATTATATATGAATTTTATCATTGATAAAAATTCTGTTTTTGTAACAGAAATGGAATCACAAAGTACGAACACTACTCCTACGAAACTGATTGTCACCAACACAAGTGTGACTGCACCCGTATCTATGCCACACGGGGAGAAACCTGAAATGTTCATTGGGGCTGACTTCAAACGTTGGCAAGGACAAATGTACTTCTATCTCACTACCTCCCAACTGGGCAGGTTTGTATATGAAGATTGCCCCTCTATTCAAGAGGGAGATGACGCTGAAAAGGTTGCTGCTGTCGATGCTTGGAAGCACTCGGACTACCTTTGCCGAAATTATATTTTGGCATACTTGGACAAGACTTTATACCATGTCTATTGCACTATCAAAACTTCCAAGGAATTATGGAATTCTTTGGAAAAGAAGTATAAAACTGAAGATGCTGGGATGAAGAAATTTATCGTTGGGCGTTTTCTGGACTTCAAAATGGTTGATTCTAAATCTGTAATCTCGCAAGTGCAAGAACTCCAAGTGATTCTCCACGACATTCATGCTGAAGGAATGTCAATTAGTGAAACTTTCCAAGTTGCTGCAATTGTTGAAAAGTTGCCACCTTCTTGGACTTTGTTCAAAAACTATCTCAAGCACAAGCGTAAGGAGATGAATGTGGAGGAGTTGGTGGTCCGGCTAAGAATCGAAGAAGACAACCGTGAGTCTCAAAAGAAAAGTGGGAAGAATCCGATGGAAATAAAGGTCCATGTCGTTGAAGGTCCTAAAAAGAACAAACGAAAATATGGTGGGGAAGGCACTTCCAAACATAACAAGAAAAAGTTCAAAGGCAAATGCTACAATTGTGGTAAACTGGGACACCGCTCAAGTGAGTGTCGTAAGCCTAAGAAGAAAAATAAAAATAACTCTCAAGCAAATGTAACTGAGGGTGAGAATATCACCAATGATTTGGCGGATATGAATCTTTCTGCCGTTGTCTCTGAATGTAACTTGGTTGGAAATACCAAGGAATGGTGGGTGGACACTGGAGCCATACGACACATTTGTGCAAACAAATGGATGTTCTCCACCTATAAGCCTTTGGAAAATGAGGAGAACCTTTTTATGGGAAATTCTTCCACTTCTAAGGTGGTGGGACAAGGAAAGATTGCTTTGAAAATGACTTCTGGAAAGGAACTTACTCTCAACAATGTTCTTCACGTGCCTGATATCCGAAAGAATCTGATTTCTGGATCTCTCCTTACTAAGAATGGTTTCAAGCTTGTGTTTGTATCTGATCGCTTTGTGTTGTCTAAAAATGACATGTATATAGGAAAGGGCTACCTAAATGAGGGGCTCTTTAAACTGAATGTTCTTACTGTAACCCCTAAAACATCTGTTTCAATGAATGAAGTTGCTAGTTCTTCTTACTTGATTGAGTCATCTAATATTTGGCATGCTAGATTGGGACATGTTAATTTTGATACATTGCGTAGATTAATTAACTTGGAATTTTTGCCAAAATTCAATATTGATAAAAATCATAAATATGAAATTTGTGTGGAATCTAAATTAGCTAGATTGCCTTTCCATTCTATTGAAAGGATAACTGAACCTTTAGATTTAATTCACACCGATATTTGTGATTTAAAATTTGTTCAAACTAGAGGTGGGAAAAAGTATTTTATTACTTTTATTGACGATTGCACAAAATATTGCTATGTATATTTGTTACATAGTAAAGATGAAGCTATTAATGCATTTAAACAATATAAGAATGAAGTTGAGAATCAATTAAGCAAAACGATAAAGGCTATTAGAAGTGATAGAGGAGGTGAATATGAATATCCAATTGAGGAATTTTGTTCTGAAAATGGGATTATTCATCAAACAACCGCTCCTTACTCTCCTCAATCGAATGGTGTTGCTGAACGCAAAAACCGTACTTTGAAAGAAATGATGAACTCAATGTTATTAAGTTCAGGAGCTCCACAAAATTTGTGGGGGGAAGCCTTACTTTCTGCTAATTACATTCTCAATAAAGTACCTCACAAAAAGACTCACAAGACACCTTATGAATTATGAAAAGGTCGAAGACCTTCCTATAAATATTTACGAGTGTGGGGGTGCTTAGCTAAAGTGATGGTTCCTAAACCTAAAAAGGTAAGAATAGGGCTAAAAATCGTGGATTGTGTATTCATCGGTTATGCTACTAATAGCAGTGCATATCGATTTCTAGTTTGTAAATCTGAGATTTCGGACATTCATGTAAATACGGTTATTGAATCGAGGGATGCTTCATTTTTTGAAAATGAATTCCCGTATAACATGACCCGAGAATCTGGTCCTCCTAAAAGGACAAATCAAGCTACTACAAGTGGTACTCATCAACCTATTGAATCAATAGAGGATGAACCAAGACGTAGTAAAAGAGCAAAAACCTCGACTTCTTTTGGTCCTGATTTTCTAACATATTTGTTAGAAAATGAACCTCAATCGTATAAAGAAGCTATATCCTTACCCGATGCTTCCAATTGGAAAGAAGCAATTAATAGTGAAATTGAATCCATATTACAAAATCATACATGGGAACTAGTGGATCTTCCACCAGGTTCAAAACCGTTAGGTTATAAATGGATCTTCAAAAAGAAATTGAAGGCCGATGGATCAATTGATAAATATAAAGCTAGACTTGTAGCTAAAGGCTATTGGCAAAACGAAGGGTTGGATTACTTCAACACATATTCACCGGTAACAAGAATAACGTCCATTCGGATGTTAATAGCAATAGCTGCTATTAATGGACTTGAAATACATCAAATGGATGTAAAAACTGCATTCTTAAACGGTGAACTAGACGAGGAAATTTATATGGAGCAACCTGAAGGGTTCAAAGCTCCTGGACAAGAAGGAAAAGTATGCAAGCTTGTTAAATCACTATATGGATTAAAACAAGCACCTAAGCAATGGCATGAAAAATTTGATAATGCAATGTTATCAAATGGTTTCAAAATAAATGAATGCGATAAATGTGTTTACTTTAAATACATTCAAAATGGATATGTCATTGTATGCCTCTATGTTGTTGATATGCTTATCATGGGTAGTAACTTGGAAATTGTCAAAACTACAAAACAAATGTTGAGTAGTAGATTTGACATGAAAGATATGGGAATCGCCGATGTTATATTAGGAATTAAAATTTCTAGAACATCAGATGGACTTATATTATCTCAATCTCATTACATTGAGAAAGTACTTGAAAAATTCAAGAAGTATGATATTAGTCCTGCCAAGACACCTGTAGATGTGAATTTACATCTAGCAAGAAATAATGGTGAAAGCATATCTCAACTAGAATATTCACGAATTATCGGCAGTTTAATGTATATCATGAACTGTACGCGACCGGACATAGCATACTCAATAAGTAAGCTAAGTCGATTTACAAGTAATCCAGGAAGAGATCACTGGAAAGCAATATTGAGAGTTTTGGGTTATTTAAAATATACTCAAAACTATGGATTGCATTACTCAAAATATCCAGCTGTTCTTGAAGGACATTGCGATGCAAATTGGATATCTGATACAAAAGACTCTAAGTCTACGAGTGGGTATGTGTTTACCCTCGGAGGTGCAGCCGTATCTTTGAAATCCTCAAAACAAACGTGCATTGCTAGATCGACAATGGAATCTGAATTCATTGCACTAGACAAAGCTGGAGAAGAAGTTGAATGGCTTCGAAATTTCTTAGAGGATGTTCCAAATTTGTCTAAACCTGTGCCCGCAATATGTATACATTGCGATAGCCAATCAGCGATTGGAAGGGCACAAAATCACATGTATAACGGAAAGTCACGACATATTCGTCGTCGACAGAATACCGTTAGACAACTTCTCTCAAACGGAATTATCTCAATTGACTATATAAAGTCAAAAGATAATATATCGGATCCACTAACGAAAGGTTTAAACCGAGAGCAAGTTGAAAGATCATCGAGAGGAATGGGTCTAAAGCCTATAAATAAATAAGAATCAATATAGTGGCAACCCAACCTAGCTGACTGGAGATCCCAAGATCTAGGTTCAATGGGCAAACCGAACTACATTGTATTCAGTAAGCACTGGAGGATATTTAATCCTATCCATTCCAAAGATGAGACAGTGCATATCTGCCGCGAAATTAGGATAAGTTATGCTTTTAATGACATCTATATCTTAGTACGTCTAAGTGGGGTATTGCAGAATATTCTTTATGGAAGTCACCTACGTGAGTAAGAAGGGGGCCACTTCTATGAGAATAATGAAAGGCATATTCTCTAAAATACTTCCGGAACCAAGTGGTGTTCACGGCCAAAATGAACACAAACGTGAGAACCAACTGTGTTGAAGAATTGTTGTGTGAATACTGGTGTCTAGGTTTACAAAAATGGTTGACGATTCAAGGACGTGAAGTCTACTGATTAACCAAGTAAATCCGATAGTATATCACTAAGGAAAGTTCAAGGCCACTAGGCTACTTCTCCTAATGCAATAAGTCTTCAGTTTTACTCAACTTGTGTCTGCATCTGCATTAGCATCTGTTTTGTTTTATTTATAGCGATATATCATTCATGTGGGGGATTGTTGGAAAAATTGGACTTAAAATGGGTTTTAAGAAAGCTGTCCAGAATTTTCTGGACAGAATTTTGAGCAACTTTGAGCTCAAATTTAGGTGGGACCCACACTACGAAAATTGTGGGACCATATACGAACGCGTTCACCTCCGCAAGGAGATTAACGTAGTATATTCATATGTCCAATTTCAATAAGTTATGAATGATAAATATGTCCCCAAAGTGCCTCATAAAGCAATGAAAGTTAATGAATTGGGTGTGTTTTAACTCTTGTCCCACATTGGAAGAGTAGTGGAAATTTGATGAGTTAATAACACCCCAAGTATGGACTAAGGCTTGGATGCCTTGGGGGTATCCCAACTCTTTGAAGGGGAGATGACCTAAGCTATGCACGGGTTGACTTTCGGTCAAAAGTCCACGCGCGCGTCCGTCCGGCCGGCCGGCTCGGGCTTGGGCTCGGGCTTATAAAAATCTCCTACATTTTTGGGCCGAATTTTATTTAACTTTCTGGGCTTTAATTATTAATTAATTACGAAATTAATTAATTAATTAATAAACTGTTGGCAGTTATTGCCAACAGTCAACAGTTAATTTCGTTTAACTGTTTTGGCAGTTATTTGCCAACCGTCACCTACTTTACTATAAATACAGATGCCTCCCTCCGTTTTTAAATATAATGAAATTTTCCCTCCTCCAGAATTGCTGTCATTTTCCTTCCTGAAATTTCCTGTCATATTCTCTTCAGAAAATTCTTTTTCTGCATAGCATCTGTTGCATTGTTGTTGAGTATGGAACACAGAATTTGAGTTCGCTGCAATTAATTATTGTCGTGCTACATAATTAATTGGAAAATTCGTTCTATCTTGGGAGACAATATTCATCAACCTCGGAGCACATTGGAGGGAATAAATTGTCTTAAGGAAACTGTTCATAACAGGGCTCGGATTTATCTTTAATTCTTTTTATTATTTCTGCAAATTCAAGTAAGTGTTTCATTTCTGTAATTCTGTAATTATTTATTAATTCATAATTCTGTACAATTGTTATTTATAAATAGTAGACATAACAAAAAAAAGTTCAAAGAACTATTTGGTATATGCCCCTAAAATAAATTATATTGGTTAAATAAGTGGTCACTCTAATATGTCCAAGAGTCAAAAACGTTTATGATTTATAAATTGACCAATTATTGATTAAAAAATAAATTAAGAAAAACTCTTGATCTAACCGTAATGGATGCTAAAAATCGCATGACTTTTGGGATATAGGACATCTCTCTGTCTATAAATTGTGGCCTAAACTCTATCATTTAGGCACGAGAAATAAGTAATAAATTATAAAAAGGCTAAAGGAAACAAACTCATAATCCATAACAATTTTTTATCTCAAATTAGGGGTACCAATGACAATCTTTTCACCCGTCAAATTTAATACTGATTTAGGTATGTTTTTCAATTCTATTTTTGAACACATGTGATAATTATATAAATTAAGATCCTATATTTACATAACGGTTTATATATTATATTATTGATTTATAAAATTATTAATTAATTTATTAATTGTAAACCTAACAGGCTCTACTTTGTGTTTTTCTAGGGTTCTTTTTTTTGGCCCTTATGCTTTGTCTTTTTGATTTCCAATCTGTCTTGTTTTGTCTGTGTTAGAGTTTTGACCCACCGATCTGTGGTGAGGGTGGTTGAGTGCAACATGTTGTTGTGTAAGGCCACGTGCCTTGTTTTTAGGGATTTGTTCCCACCACGTGTATCAGCTTGGCTGAGATTTTTATCCATTAATTTATCTCCTTTAGTGGGGATTAAAAAAAAAAAAGGTTTGTTCTTTCTGTTAGATGAACAAGACTTCTTTCTTTAGGTTTACACGTGGTCTTTGCCTTCGTCACATAAAGTGCTTTTTGACGTTCAATAATGCTAACCCGAGTCTACCCAAAATCATAAAAGGTTGTCTTGAAATCTTTTGGCTGTTTCACACCTGAAATCCGACCCACCATATAAGACAAAACTAGAAATTCTCATTTTTCTCCTCCCGACTAAAATGACTTTATAGGCCAAAATTAAAAATCTGTATTTTCAATATTCTGAATTTTTATTAAAAAAAATTATAAGCAGATGATTCAATAAAATTTTTGATAAACAAATGATTCACTAATTTGAGTCGATACGTTTTTTCAAAAAATTTAATCGTTAAACGTATATATTCTTATGATTCAACTTAAAATTTTAGATTATACAATGCAAATGTATTTTTTTATGCTCAAGTATATAAAGAATTTAAGCTGATGGTACACACTATATATAGAGTATACTTTTGTACGAATTGTTTCGTATTTTAACAGTGCGGACTGAACATGTGTTATCTGGCGGTGAGCTAGAAAAGTAAGAGAGAGTACCTATAATCCAGTCGATAATTATGCGCTCACCGTCAGGTGACACATGTTCACATTATTAAAATGGGAGAGAATCCACACAAGACCATTAATATATATAGATATAGACACCTAATGCACACCAAGTTTGCACGCTAATTTCTTACCTATTTTTTTTAAGTACTAAAAAACATAATTTTGAGTTGAAATTTTTTATATGACTGTTGACGCCACTAAAATGGCAGTGGCCATTTTCTGAATGATGAGGATGAGATTGAAGATAAAGATAAGCATTCACGTCAAACATATAAGAGACAAAGATTTTTAAAGTGGTTCGGCTATAAGGAAAAACCTACGTCCACTGTTAGTTTATTCCCAGGGGTTTACAATAGCATAATGTGGTAGAGAGAGAAAGGATGTGTATCTTGTGTATGGTGTTTCTTGGTTCTCCTTTTGGCTAAGGGAATACATGTATTTATAGTGATGGGAGATAAAGAGATTCATTGAATGTAGACATTTATACATTATGTCTACATTCAACGAATCTAATTGTTGAATTGCTTGGTATGATATGTGTTGTCATCTACAGTATAAATGTACATCAAGGCTCATTAAATGCGCTGCCATCTTCATTAATGCACATTAAATGCATAGTTATCCTTTGATCTTCCTGATTGATATGCCGACCAACTCTCCTCGGGTGCCGACTATCACTCCTTGGGTGCCGACCAATTCTCCTCGGGTGCCGACCAACTCTCCTCGGGTGTCGAATATTACCACGTAGGATGACATGTGTCATTTTCTGATTGGTCCTCGTAGATGGAGAATTTTTGCGTTAACAATGACATTTAAACATTTCAATGGCCCATATAAAAAAAATCTCAAATAACTTTTTTGCTATTTTTAAAAAATTGGTCAAACTTTCACAACTTTTAGATTGCTTTAAAATGTGCGAAAGTTTGACCAATTTTTTAAAATAGTAAAAAATGTTATTTTGAGCGTATATTTTTATGTGGGTCATATGGGCCCCTTTAAATGTTTAAATGCCATGTAAAAAAATTCAACTCAAAATTAACTTTTTTACTATTTTAAAAAAACAGTGTCCAAACTTAGTGTACAAACTTGGTGTGCATAAGAGCTTTTCTCTCTCTCTCTCTCTCTCTCTCTCTCTCTATATATATATATATATATATATACATGTTGGAAATAATATATGCAGAATAAATGAAAAATCCCAAATTCGAAATTAGATAAAATTAGAAGGACTTATCGATCGAGGTTTGTGTTGGACACAAAGTCCTAAAGGTGAAATTATCCGCTGATATTTATAGCTGTCAGCCTCGTGAACATACACCTCCCAGGATTCAACGATCAGATTTACACACCAGCTTTGTGTTAAATCTTTAAACTCTCACGATACTCCAGCACTCCCCAAAAAAAATAACGAAAAGTAGAAAATAGCAAAATTATTTTTGCAGAGAAAGTGAGAGAGATTGATCTTTTTTATTGTGTTATTTTCTCAAAGTTGTAGTCGTTGTTATATACAGAATTTGGTAAAAACGTGGGTAGAGGTTTTAGCCAACTAACCCACTAATATCTCCACTAACGGGTAGTTTACTTAGAATAGGAGACTAAGTCAAAAATTAAAAACGAATTAATAAAAGGGTAAAAATTATGGGCATTCAAGAGAAGCCCAAAGCCCCCAAGGCACAATCAAAGACTATTAATGTTTAGTGTCCCTCTTAGGGATTGAACCCACGACCTCAAGCACCAATATATATATACCAACTTATTTAGTTCATTCGAAATAAATATATATACCAATATATCCAACAATCCCCCACATGAATGAAATAAATAAATAAAAAAAAATGACGCTCTGGAGTATCAAAAGGAGTGACGTAAATAGTGAAGGTGCCATTTGACTTGAACCTTTGCTCTGTGTTAATCTATTGAATTTACCGATTGATAGTGAACTGGTGTCTTGAACTATTTCACCGTTGTTGTAAACTTAGGTCAATAGAATACACACGTGACTCCCAAAAATCATCATCGAGTTCCCACAGTTGTGCTTGTTTCGGCCTTGAGCATGCCCAGGTTTCTTGAGTGCTCTAGAGAATTAGCCTTAATTCTCATAGGAAGCGTCCCACTACCACACTCTTGAGTGCTTCTATCAAGAGTGTACTGTATCTCACACCCCACTGAATAACAGCTATAGAAAGCATTAAGAGATTAAATCTCATCCTCCATCGATACAGAGGCACTACATCATAGGAATGGATTTTAAGTAAAACTTAAATTTGTACCCCCACAAATCACTCGTATAACTTTTTTATCCCATTGAACCCAGATCTTAGGGTCTACAGTCATATGGGTTGGGTTTCCATTATAGGTGATTTAGATATTAATAGGCTTTAGGCCCATTCCCCTCGATGTTTGATAAACTAGCTCTCTATCTAGCCCTTTAATCAATGGATCCATTAGGTTTTCCTTTGACTTGACATAGTCGATTGCTATAACTTCATCTTCCAATAGTTGTCTCACTGTGTTGTATCTTCTCCTGATATGTCTAGACTTTTCGTTGTAGGAGTTATTATGTGCTCTTGCGATCGCTGCTTGACTGTCACAGTGAATAGACAAGGCTGGAACTGGTTTAGGCCATAAATGAATATCTAATATGAAGTTCCTTAACCATTCAGCCTCTCCACTTACTGTATCCAACGCTATGAACTTTGACTCCATAGTGGATCTAGCTATGCACGTTTGCTTAGTAGATTTCCAAGATATAGCGCATCCTGGCAAGGCAAAAACATAGTCACTCGTAGACTTACATTCATTATTATCAGAAATCCAATTAGCATCACAAAAGCCTTCAATTACAACAGGATATCTAATATAATAAATACCATAACTTATTGTGTATTTTAGATATCTCAAAACTCTAATCAAAGCATCCCAATGTTCACTATTAGGATTACAATTGTATCTGCTAAGTCTACCCACACTATATGTAATATCAGGTCTATTGCAATTCATAAGATACATTAGACTACCCATAACTCTAGAATATTCTAATGATGATACACCAGGACCCGAATGTTTCCTTAAATGACAACTAGGGTCATAAGGTGTTTTAGTAGGAATACAATTAAATTGTTCAAATTTTCTAAGAACTTTCTCTACATAATGAGATTGGGTTAAAAAAATTCCTTCTGAATTTTTAATGATTTTAATTCCAAGTATAACATCAGCAACACCTAAATCTTTCATATCAAATTGCTTATTAAGAAAAATTTTAGTTTTATTAACTACATCCATATCAGTTCCAAAAATA
Organism: Sambucus nigra; assembly: GCA_949130495.1. Classification (NCBI taxonomy): domain Eukaryota; kingdom Viridiplantae; phylum Streptophyta; class Magnoliopsida; order Dipsacales; family Adoxaceae; genus Sambucus; species Sambucus nigra. Next base: position 355,779,604 of record OX422207.1, on the reverse strand, counting down.
AGCATATCACCCACATATAAGCAAATAATCACGCCAGAATTATCCTTGAATTAGCTATAAATACATTTATCCGCTTCATTAATGTTAAAATCATTAGAGATCATTATTTGATCAAATTTTAAATGCCATTGTATTGGAGCTTGTTTCAGTCCATATAATGATTTTTTAAGTCTACGCACTTTTTTATCTAGGCCTTGGACTACAAACCCCTCGGGTTGATCCATATAAATTTCTTCTTCAAGATCTCCATTTAAAAAAGTCGTTTTAACATCCATTTGATGAATTATCAGATTATGTAATGAAGCAATAGCAATTAATAGCCTAATAGATGTAATTCTAGTAACAAGAGAGTAAGTGTCAAAGAAATCAATTCCTTCCTTTTGCCTATAGCCTTTAGCTACCAATATTGCCTTAAATTTATCAGTAGAACCATTGCCTTTTAATTTCTTTTTAAAAATCCATTTGCATCCAATAGTTTTACATCCTTTAGGAAAGTCAACTAACTCCCACATGTTGTTAGAAATAATAGAATCATATTCACTATTTATAGCTTCTTTTCAAAAAATAGAATCGGGTGAGGACATTGCCTCACTAAAAGTGATGGGGTCATTTTCCATTAAGTATGTTAAAAATTCAGAACCAAAAGAAGTAGCTATTCTAGGTCTTTTACTTTTTCTAATTTCAATTTCTTCTGAATCCGAAGATTCATTTCTAACACTAGGACCCACTGGAACAGAACTACCAGTTACCTCACTTCTCACTTTAAAAGGAAATTTGTCCACATAAAATTCAGCATCTCTTAACTCAAAAATAGTATTTTTATCCATATACTGATTTTTAGAATCAATTACAAGAAACCTATATGCATTACTATTTTTAGCATAACCTATAAAAACACAATCAATTGTCTTTAGGCCAAGTTTAGTTCGCTTAGGTAGTGGTATTGAAACCTTAGCAAGACACCCCCACACTTTAAGGTGTTTATAAGAAGGTTTTCTATTTTTCCACATTTCATAAGAAGTTTTATCATAATTCTTAAAAGGTATTTTATTAAGAATATAACAAGCAGTAAGAAGTGCCTCACCCCACATATTATAAGGTAATCCCGAAGTGCTTAACATAGAATTTACCATATCCTTAAGAGTTCTGTTTTTTCTTTCAGCTACACCATTAGATTGGGGTGAATAAGGATGAGTAACTTGATGAATTATTCCATTTTCTTTACAATATTTATCAAGATCATCAGTGTATTCTCCTCCCCTATCAGATCTTAATGTTTTAATGGATTTCTTCAATTGTTTTTCAACTTCTAATTTATAAGAAATAAATTTTGAGAAATTTTCATCTTTACTCGTAAGGAGATAAATATAACAATAACGAGAGTAATCATTAATAAAAGTAACAAAATATTTATTTCCACCACGTGTCACATAACCTTTTAAATCACAAAGATCGGAATGTATTAAACTTAAAACAGTTGAACTTCTTTCGACGCTTGAAAAAGGTTTTTTAGCATATTTTGATTCAACACATATTTCACATTTAGAGTTGGTAGAAATATCAGATTTTGGTATGTTTCCCCAAAACATTAATTTTTTAATAGATGCCTTATTTACATGACCAAGTCTAAAATGCCACATATCACAAGAGTCAATCAAATAAGCAGAATAAGTAGATGTTTTATTATTATCACCTACGGTTACATTTAGTTTGAAAAGACCCTCATGAACATAACGTTTCCCCATAAAAGCACCTCCTTTAGTCACAACTACCTTATCACTCTCTAGAACAATTTAAAAACCCTTCTTAACTAAGACAAAACTGAACACCAGATTCTTCCTAACCTCAGGGGCATACAAAACATCTTTCAATGTGAAAACATTTCCCGAAGTGAACTTTAAAACTACGTCTCCCTTGCCCTCAACCTTAAACGAAGAGGAGTTTCCCATGTACATACATTCATCCTCACCCACAGTAGTGAAGGCACCTCTCGTACCGCAAATATGTTTGGTGGTGCCAGAATCAAGCCACCAGTCTGTCATGTTACTCAAAATGTTTGCCTCGGTCATAACAGCAGAAAATTTACCCTCCTCGGTTACATTTGCTTGAGGCTTCACATCCTGACTCTTCCTAAACTTGCAATCTTTAGCGTAATGACCTGGTTTTCCACATACATAGCATTGACCTGCAGGTTTAGGTTTAAACTGAGGTTTAAAAATTTTATTCTGATCATTAGATTTGAATTTATGGTTGGACCTCGAATTCTGGTTCGGTTTATGGTGCCCATGTTTCTGGTTTGAATGGTTAGGCTTAGACTGGTTCTGTTTTTGGTTTCCATTTGATTTTCTCTTTACCAAATTAGCCTTAGAAATGAATTCAAAATTTTTCTCCCTAAGTTCTGCATTCCTATTATCTTCCTCAATTCTCAAACAAACTACCAAATCTTCTAGTGACATCTCCTTTTTCTTATGTTTCAGACCGTTTTTGTAATCTTTCCAAGAAGGTGGCAGTTTTTCAATTATAGCAGACACCTGAAATCCCTCACATATATTATAACCCTCGGCCAGAATTTCATGAATAATAATTTGTAGTTCTTCTAGTTCCGACACAACAGATTTATTATCTTCCATTTTAAAATCCAAAAATTTTCCAACCACAAATTTTTTAGACCCAGCATCTTCAGTTGCATATTTTTTATCCACTAAGTTCCATAATTCTTTAGCAGTAGGACATGACCAATAAACATCATACAGTTCAAGGCAGAGACAATTCAGAATATAATTCCTACACATATAATCTCTTTGTTTCCAAAAAACTAGTTCTTCAGGTACAGAAGGTCTATTAGATGCAATAACGTCAACGACCTTAAGAGTTGTTAGGTAAAATTGCAGTTTCATTTGCCATCTCTTAAAAATATTTCCATCAAACAATTCAGGTTTTTCAGAGTATTTTGCATTAGGATTTTCCATAGCAGGTTGTAGAATAACAACACAATTTCACCTTTAGATTGTTGGAAATAATATATGCAGAATAAACGAAAAATCCAAAATTCGAAATAGATAAAATTAGAAGGACTTATCGATCGAGGTTTGTGTTGGACACAAAGTCCTAAAGGTAAAATTGTTCGCTGATATTTGTAGCTGTCAGCCTTGTGAACATACACCTCCCAGGATTCAACGATCAGATTTACACACCAGCTTTGTGTTAAATCTTTGAACTCTCAGGATACTCCAGCACTCCCCAAAAAAACAACGAAAAGTAGAAAATAGAAAAATTATTTTTGCAGAGAAAGTGAGAGAGATTGATTTTTTTTTCTTTGTTATTTTCTCAAAGCTGTAATAAAAGGGTAAAAATTCTGGGCACTCAAGAGAAGCCCAAAGACCCCAAGGCCCAAGGCCCAATCAAAGACTATTAATGTTTAGTGTCCCTCCTAGGGATTGAACCCATAACTTTAAGCACCAAACCCCATAAACTTATCACTAGGCCACTTACCCCAACTTATTTAGTTCATTCAAAATAAATATATATACCAATATACCCAATATAATATATATATATATATATATACATACACACACACACACACACACACACATACGCTAGCACATGTCAGTGCCTGAAGACACGGCGAAAATTTTCAAAGTACGTAATCACAAAACGGCAAAAAATTCAACAATAAAACAAAGTGTAATTTTAAAAAAATAGGTTATAATATCCATTATTTATATAACTATCCACCATGAGTAACAAATTATACACAAAGTTAAATCAACTACAACATGATGTAATCAAAATACGTAAAAGAGTTGACCAAAATCCTTACACAAACCAAATCCAACAGTAAAAACCAGAACTGAAGACTTTAAAGTCAATTTTGACCCTTCAAAAAGCGTCAAAAATAGTGCAAAATGTTAGCTAGGCACGGGCGATACGAATCCAATGCGGTCGGAATCGCCTCATTCCGATTTACGATTAAAAAGTTATGGTGCTTCTCCCAAAACATACTATTTTAACTTGACAATTAATTTCTTATAAACTAAATGAAAATTGAGTAAACTTGATGACTAATTATCTATATAGTACACTCAATGCCTAAACAAATAAAAGAGCAAGGGGAAATTCACCTTTACTTGTCCAGCAAACACATCATGATATCTCTTATAGGTATCTCTGTCAACATAATAGTAAATTCACCTAGGTGCTATGTCTATTTTCTTATGGTGACATTAAATTAGTAAATATATTTATGGATACTTGACGACTAAACCAAAATCAAATCAATCAGCATACCTATATTGATCTTAAGAATAAATCGACACTAAATGAAGCACGAATAATTTGTGAACAAAAAATTCATTTTATTTTCGCAATGTTTTAACAGTTAAATACATAATATGATTAAAAAACACAATTATGAGTGGAAAGTTGCACTTGCTAAAAACTATCTTTACAAAAAAATCCTAAGTTAATATCAAATCTAGCTCTAATTAACGTTAATATTACTGTCATCAGTGGAATTTCATAAAGCTAAAGAGATACAACTATTTTTTGTTATGAAGCTAAAGAGAGACAACAATCATCCAAGGAATTTCATAGAGCTAAAGAGAGACAACAGTCATCTAAGGAATTTCATCCAAGGGTATTATTGGATTTCCAGGGCGTGATAGTAGGTACTTCTGCAACTGTTTTCTGTTATGACCAGTTAAAAAATAGAAATGACGGAGATTAGCGAGACTGCTATCGGTTAGATAATCAAGTCGTAAGAGGGAAAATAAATAATATATAATAAATATAATAAAGAGTTCATGCTAAATAGATTATATAGATTGCAACTCCAACAATCACACTCCCCATTCAGTCCCAACAATACAAAGATAAGACAGGGACATTTCTAACGTATAGAGACTTTTTTTTTAAGATTCTAATCATTCGACCTTCATTTTAGAAATGCATTTAACTTCAAACAATTGACAACGGAGCTCAAACTGTCCTATAATTTAATGCATTCAGTTCAGATTAACTGCTGAAATTAGCAGCACTCCCTGGAAACCCAGTTGCTGCTCAGTTTATTCCATACCAATTTTGCACTGTGCTCAACATTAGTAAATTTACACCAAAAAATCCACGATAAAGTAAAAGTAAAGAAAATTAAATAGATCTTCATTAACATTGACTCTTTCATGTTTTATATTCCTTGAATCATTACATTAAACAAATCAAAACAAAGATAAAATAATCATACTTGTAATCCGTAAAAAATTAAATAAAGTAATACTTAATAATTTATGCATTGCCTTAATTCAATATCCCAATAAAATGATTATTTGTATCTTTTAAGTGGCATCAACTGTGAATGAATCAATTCTTGATCCAAGAATAATAACATCACCATTCAGTAACAAATAAAAAATAAAATAGGCACGTAGAATGAAGAGAGATGTAAATAACATCATTATTCAGTAACAAACCAAAACTAAAAGATTTATGGAATCAAATTTGATAAGAGAGTATACCTGATTAGGGTCCTTATTAAAGAATTAGATCTGCAAAACAGAAGAACGAATATGAGCCTTCAATAAAATACTCACAAAATATCAACCTTCAATAAATTACTCAAACACTCTAAAAATATCAACTATATCACAACATATCAAATTAGGGGAAATCCAAATATTATATCAAATATAGTTCAAAGGTAAACAAACTCTATATGGAATCCCTAAACGAACATCCATAGATAAGACCTAAATGAACCTCCATATGTAATCCTTAAAATTGAAGGTTAAATTAGAAACTTAAATTGAAGGTTAAAACATTTGAATCAAACATGACTATAAATTGAAGGTTAAACTATTTGTAAGCTCCAAATAGAAGTTTAAATCGAAGGTTTAACCATTTGAATCTTACCTAATAGGGCCACTAAAGCAAGTAAAATCTTCAGTAGCTCTAATAAGGCCACTAAAGAAAATCCCTAATGATGGTTCTTATCAGATAATATAAGAAGCAACAATAACTCTAATTGATTTTTCCTACTACCTGGTTACTCAAATGTAACACCTCGTATTTTTGGGGATTTATTATTTAAATAATTTGATTAATTTTAAATTACTTGTGTGTCATAATTTAAGTGAATTAATTATTATTTATATTTATTAAATATTAATCTAATGAGTAAACGATTAATATTTATAGGATTTAAATTTACTAAGTGAATAGTAATAACTTAATTACGTCATAACGAGCGATAGTGATGTGGCATTTATTTATCTCAACCGGAAGTCGGGAATAGACTATATTGGGGTCGAGATAAGAACTTTTAGTAAAATAATTCGAATGGAAACTCTGAGTATACGGTTGAGTCCGAATGGATCAAAATAGTAAAAAAAGAGTACACGGGGATAGTAAATGGTTATCGGGGCATTTTAGGCATAACCAAGTACACATGGGAATGTTTGGGCCTTTTAATAAAGCCCACAAGCCTAAAATCGGGATTGGCTTAATAAAGCCTAAAAGTGAGAGGGTGTGGAAACCATAACTCATTTTAGAAAATCTAAGTAAGTAGAGAAGAAAAATGGGAACAATTGGAGAAACCTTGGGAGCCAAAATGAAGAACAAGTGTGTGCAATCTTTATCAAATCATCATCATCTACACCAAAGGATTCAGACCTTACGAACCCGAAGGCAAGTGGTTAAACTTGTTTTTAAATGAATTGCAGAGTTCTATTCATATCATCGTGGGTGTGATAAGATGATATGATTTTTGCGTTAGTTTGATATCTAAATTTTGGTTTCAATAAATTTAGATTTAAAATCTGTAAAGGATTTGGGAATTTGATTTATTAACCTTCAGTCCGTGTGGGTGATATTCGAGGTATAGTTTTATCCTGGGTACGAACTATTAAGCGATGGTGGGCAGTTACAACAAGACTGTCGTGTTTCCTGTTTCAGGGAAGGATGTAAATGTTTGCGATGTCTCACTTTAAAGAGGGTCGATCTCGCTGTGATATTTTTATGAAGTAGACTTAAGAGAGTAAAGTTTTCTAGTTATATTGGATCTCGGTGTGTAGGAACTTTTACTAATATGATTCAGGGTGTATCGCGTTTACCGTTGGGCGAAAAGGTTTAGCTCATTGTTGTTTATGCATTGAGGACTTAGTGATAATGGGAGCATCGTATCGTGTGACGCCCTGAGAGACATGGGTATAGCCAATTTGATTTATGTGTTGGGAGATAAGATTTTTGATATCTTAGTTATATTCTTAGACCCATGGATTTTTATGATCGACAATGCTAGGGAATAGTGCATTAGGAAATGTTCTTTTGAGCTTCGTTGCGGGATATTACACGCATCGATATTAAAAAAGCTATGGGACTAGTGAGATGGTTGGATGATAATTCATGGGTTTTAAATGTTGAATTATTGAATGTGTAGAGAAAACCCTTTTAGCTGAGAACTATTATAATATATGGCCAATGGAGCCTGGCAGTGCTGCGAAGGAAGTAGTGAGGAAACTTTTGCACCACAAGCTAGTGGGTGGGGCAATATTGAGAAGAATTAAATAGAAATTGGTGGGGTAATAAAAAATACTCGGAGGATATACCCACACCGAGAATGCGGGGAGACTGGACTTGAGATAAGTATGTTACTTATGCGATGTTCTGAGGTTTTTACAAATATGCATGAGATATAGGGTGTATGGGCGCCCTGTGTAGAGCAGACTCTCTCTTATTCAGATGTCGAGCAGTTTGGGGAGTAAATGTAAGGAAATGATTTTTGGTATATTCCAGAAAAGGGAGTAAGATGCCCATCGTAATGTGAAACGTTGAGCGTGGGGATTTGTGGTAAATAATACATAGTGAGGTTGTCCCCAAGTTACACCATTTAGAGATGGAAAAAGGTTAATCCAAGGTTTATGACTAGGCTTTTGAAATTTTGATATTCCTAGTGACGGGAGTGGTGACCATGAGTGGTGAAATTCATATTTGGGATATCCAAAAGCACGGAGAGGTCAGGGTTTCCATCGGGTGTACAGAAACGCAGAATTTCAAATTTGTGGGAGATTAGGAATAATAATTAGCACTAGCAGAGTTACGTGTAATACTTCGTAACGGGTTATTATCTACATGACACTTTCTGAGACATTATTAGGGAAATTTTTTCATCCACCCTTTGGTTGGGAAGGGTGGGGGTAATAACAAACTTCTGGCACCTAAAGTGATTTATGGTCCATCGTCAGGAACGGAGCAAACCGTGCCTTTTCCAGATAGCTCAGAATCGTAAGGAGAGTTACGTCACTATGAGTTAAGGGTTTGAAGGCTGACATGAGTAGTCAGGGATTGTTGCAAATATTTAACCGGAGGAGACTCACGGGTTTGACAACGGTAAATTTGCACCCATATAAGGTGGGGACTTTTCTTAGAGGCACTACGCTCGTCTTTTGAGGCACTACGTGTTCAGAGACCATTGGGTCGGATGCTAATGACCAGGTGTTTGTTAGGGTGCCTCCCATGAAAGGGGTCATGAGGTTCGTCATGATAATGACTTAGTGCCAAGATTTGTGGGGCCTTTCTCTATCATTGAAAAAGTGAGCCCGATAACTTATAAACTAGGTTGCCCAGAGCATCTTCAACCAAAACACATCGTGTTTCACATGGCATCACTGAAGAATTATTAGAGGAACGTGAAAACTTGGGGCATGTTCCACTTTAAGAGTTTGATTTGTAGCCAGATATCTCATATAAGGAGAGACCTATAGCCATCCTAGATCGTAGTGAGCGTAAGTTGTGGTCTAAAGTGATACCACTTGTTGGAGTTTAGTGGGGACACCAAAGTGTTGACGAGTTCATTTGGTTACGGGAGGATGGAATGCGAGAGCAGTATCCAAAGGTATTCACCGCAGGTAAAACCTAATTTCGAGGACAAAATTCCTTGTAAGGGGGGAAGTATGTAACACCTCGTATTTTTTGGCATTTATTATTTCATTAATTCGGTTAATTTTAAATTACTTATGTGTCGTAATTTAATTAAATTAATTATTATTTATATTTATTAAATATTAATTTGATGAGTAAACGATTAATATTTATGGGATTTATATTTACTAAGTGAATAGTAATAATTTAATTACGTCATAACGAGCGATAGTGATGTGGCATTCATTTATCTCAATCGGGAGTCAGACATAGACTACACTGGGATCGAGATAAGAACTTTTAGTAAAATAATTCGGATGGTAATTCTAAGTGTACGGTTGAGTCCGGATGGATCGAAATAGTCGGAAAAAGTGCCCAGGGTTAGTAAATGGATCTCAAGGCATTTTTAGGTATAACCAAGTCCACATGGAAGTGTTTGGCCCCTTTTAATAAAGCCCACAAGCCTAAAAACGGGATTGACTTAATAAACCCTAAAAGTGAGAGGGTGTGGCAACCATAACTCATTTTAGAAAACCTAAGTAAGTAGAAGAGAAAAAAAGGGAATAATTGGAGAAACCTTGGGAGCCAAAACCAAGAACAAGTGTGTACAATCTTTATCAAATCATCATCATCTATACCAAAGGATTCAGACCCCATAAATTCGAAGGCAAGTGGTTAAACTTTCTTATAAATTAATTGCAGATTTTGATTCAAATCATAGTGGGTGTGATAAAATGATATGGTTTTTGGGTTAGTTTGATATCTAAATTTGAGTTTCAATAAATTTAGATTTAAAATCGGTAGATGATTTGGAAATTTGATTTATTAACCTTCAATCTGTGTGAGTGATTTATTTAGATTGAGGATCTTGAACTTATAGATTTAGTGTGAGTTTTAACGGGTTAAATGAAGGAATTCGGGGCAGAAGTTTGAGGTTTAAAATTGTTAATGACGGATTGGGGTTGATCGAAGAAGGGAGAGAGAAAAAACCAGGGTCGTTCGAACGACCTGGGTGTCATTTAAGCGAGATCCATTGTCTTTTGAACAACATATGGTCTCGTTCGAACGACGTAACTGTTCTGGCCATGATTCTCCCTTCTAGTGTTTTGACCCGGGCTTTGATTTTTGGGAAGGTTACAATTATGGGTCTTGGTTTTGTGTGGAAATTTTAATGGTACAATTAGGGAGATAATCCATAAAGGAAATTAAGGTTGAAAATTGAGTAATTTGGAAACCTTGGATAAATAAGTGTGCAAAACTTATTAAGGAGAATTTCGGCGTCATAAATTTTTATTATTATATTGCAGGCTAAGTGAATGAGTTCGCGTTTATTGGTTGAGGGACACTAAGGTAATAAATTAATTAATGCGTAGTTAATTAAAGTTTAGAGTCAGAAAAATTGACTCGGATATTTTAAGACTAAGTGCTACCGGTGCTTAGGCGCGGATTAGGCCAAATTAATTTATTATCAGGTTATATAATAAATTATGGAATATTCACAATAAATAGGGTGTTAACCTTAATAAGTGGAATTTGAGGAATAAGTTCTACAAGATGAAATTTCGGATCGAAGGAACGAGTCTTAGCAATTTAGTTAGGTGATACAACTCGGGTGATAAATAAATAAATGTGGAAATTATTTAAATTACAAGTCAGTTTATAGACTTGAGAATGTTAGGCTAGTATTACGGTAAATTGTGCGTGGAGTAACCTGAATTAATTATATATATATATATATATATATATATGCGGTGATTGTGTCCGTTAGGTGACACAAAATAAAATATTGACATTTTTTTATACCTAAAACAAATTCGTGTATTCGTGTTAGATAAAAAAAAATGGCAATATTTTTTTTTTATCTAACATGAATACTAGTTATAGATTTTGTGAATTATTAAATTTTTTTAACATAATCTAATTATTAAAGTTTTTGTGAACATAATAATCACAAAATAAATACCTATTAAATAAAATACTTAGATTTTGTGAACATAATAATCACAAAATAAAAATAAGATTTTATTTTTATTAAACTTTAATAATTAGATTTTATGAATTATTAAATCTAATACCTATCAAAGTTTAACACATAATAATCACAAAATCTAATAATTATTAAAGGTTTTTTAACATAATTTAATTATTAAAGTTTTTTTTTTTTTGCATTTTTTATTTGAGTCACGTTTGTGTTAGATGAAAAAATAATATTTCATGGCATGCCGCGTTTTAACTAGGTCGTGTTCGTGTCTTATTTTTTTAAAAATATTTTGTGACATGTCGTATTGTGTCGTGCCGCTTTTATTTGTGTTGTATTTGTGTTAGCTAAATAAAAATAAGATTTCGTGTCGGACCGCATTTTTAGTTGATCGTTTTCGTGTTCTGTAAAAAAAAAGATTTTGCGTTGTATTGTTTTTATTTGGGTGGCGTTCGTTTTCGGTGAAAAAAAATATAATTATGTGTCGTGTCGTGTCTCTTTTTAAGTGGGTTGTGCTCTTGTTTGTTTAAAAATATGATTTTGGGATAAAGAAGAGGTTTTTCCTTTTATTTAATAGTTCATTTTTTTAAATTATATAATATTTTTTTTACAATCCTTGCTTTTTTTAATAGTTCATTTTTTAAAATTATGTGTATAATTTTTGGGATAAAGAAGAGGTTTATTTCTTTTTTGAGAGAGAAAATGTAAATGATTAATCATAAGGGTATAAGAGTCTTTTTGAAAACAAAGTGGAGTGTTAAAAGATTTTGTGCAGTGTGAATAGCTATGCCCTAAATTGGTTTATTTGTTTATTAATAAGGCCTCGGTTAATTGTACTAAAATTATAAATTAATTTATTAATAAATAGATTTATTTTTTAAGAAAAATAATAATATGTGTTTTTAGGACATATATTTTGAGATTCAACATAGTAAATATGAGAATTCTATATGAGTATTTGTGCGCTATTAAATATATGTTGAAATTTTATTCCTATTATTTCTGGATTCGTAGTTTGTGCTCTTAGGACATATGTTATTACAACCCTATTTATAAATTAATTCATTAATTGTGTTTGATTTCATTGATAAAATGATTAATTAATTGTCCTGTTTTAACTGATGTGTAAAATCTGAAATTGAATCATTTTACAAAAAACGTGAAATGCATCAATTTAAAATAGGAGTCACATAAATCGCACGTTCATCTCTCTCTTCTCTTTCCCTCCCTTCCTTCCTCCCCCTCCCCCTCTCTCTTATTTTATTTTTATCTTTTTTTTCCTCATAGAACCTTAATATCAATTTAAAATTACGAAATATTGAATAAAAATGAATTTAATCTGAGTTCAAATCCACTTATTTACAATTCAGTAATTCAGAATGCACCAATTTACATAATCAAACAATTTGTGCAACCAAACAGTACCTAACTTAATTAATTTATAATTTATTCATTAATTATATTTAATTTCATTAATGAAATAATTTATTAATTATCTCATTTTAACTCATGCGTAAAATCTGAAATTTAATCATTTCACCAAAAAAGAAAATGTATTTATTTGAAATAGAAGTCACATAAAATGCATATTTATTTCTCCTTTTTCCTTCCTTCCCTCCCTTTTGCCCTCTCCCTGTCCCTCTTCTTTTCGTAATTTGTAATTTTAACATCAATTTCAAATTCTCAAATATTGCATAAAATTAAATTTAAATTCATTTCAAAGTCACTCATTAATAATTTATTAATTCATAATGAATGAATTTTCATAATTAAATAATTTATACAACAAAATCATATCCAAGTTAGTGAAATTTATAATTTCATGAAAAATGATAAATTATTTTCTTGCAACTAAATATGAAAGTTTTTGACGGGGATAATATTACGAGTGTCCATATGTGTGTGTATAGTCGTTCCCATTGTAGGCAACAGAAATATAATAATAAGATAATATATTAAAACGGTGTAGAAAGGAAAAATATATTGAAACCATACAAAGAATGCCAGAGCAATGTTTGGTTTGGACGAAAAAGGACAAACGAATTCCAAGAACGATTTTGCTTTAAGATATTACAAAATATTTTTTAAATCAACAATTATCTTACATTATATTATATCATAAAATAATGGAATTGTTTAACAATTCTTCGTAAAGATTCCCCGGGGATCGCAATATAAACCAATTTTGGTCAAAATCGCGGAAATACATAAAATAATGCTCACGTGCCCATTCAGCATTTCTGCCTGACATAATTTCGCCGGATCTATTTTTTTTTATTAGATCAAGTACCAAAAATTTTCACGAATATTTTTTAATATATATTTAGTCTAATTTTTTTTATTTTGTATTAAAAAATTCTTTATTCTTTTATCTTTAAAGGTTTGCGCCAGTAATAAGGTAAAACGTTTTTTACATGAAGAAGAATTTTTTGGTGCAAAATAAAAAGATTTGAACTAAACATATATTTAAAAAAATTCAAAAAACTATTTGGTATATGCCCATTTTTTATAATGATATATATTATTATATCTCTTTCACTCATGATGAGCTTGTACTGCTATATTTCTTTGAAATAAGTGGTGATTGTTCATATTCAATAAACAATCTATTCGCCTTGTAAATTCCGTGTTTTACTTCAGATAAATCTGGGTATATAGTTCGTATATACTAACTGTAGATAAGTGCGTGTGTAAGTTCTTTGAATAAGCTTCTATTTTTTTTAAATATTAATTTTTTTTAAGGGTATCTAAATATTATATAAATACTCTTAAAAAAATTAAGTTTAAAATAATTTTTTATTATTAAAAAAAAATCCATCAATATATGTAACTTTTTATGCAACGTTAAAACCAACATATTGAACGATTTTTTTTTTAGTGCTATAAAAAGTTGAACCTATTTTTGTGCAAGGTGTCTATGGAATGTTCAAATACTCAATAAAAAATAATCGGACCAAAATATTTTTTAATTACTCAAAAAAATAGAAATGTAAACGAGGAAATGATTTAAGGAAATTGTTGGATCGGGAATATATATATAGGGACATATATATATGGTACAGATCTCAGTATATATAATTTTTTAAAATAGTAGAAAAATGAATTTTTGGATGAAATCTCATCAATATGATATTCACGACGAAAAGATCATCTCCAATTTTTTTCATCAAAAAATTCAATAAAAAAAGTTGAAATGAGGTGATATGTAAAAAAAATGATATAAATATGCATTTTCAACCGTTGAAATTTTGGTGATCATCTCACCCACTTTTTGATTGGATTTTTTGATGAAATTTCATAATATAATCTCGACAATGAGAAGATCATATCCATGAAGTTTCATTAAAAAATTCAATCAATCAAGTGGTGGGCGCAGACAAAAAATTTCACCGGTTAAAAATGCATTTTTATACCATTTTAATACGTATCACCTCACCTCAATGTTTTTTTTATTGAATTTCTTTATGAAAAAATTGGAGATGATATTTTCATCGTAGAGATCATATCCATGAAGTTTCATCGAAAAATTCTTTTTTTTAACTATTTTAAAAAATGGTATGTATCGCGCTCTGCATGATAAGGAGCCCTTACACGAGACTATATATATATATATATATATATATGCTCTTGTGCGGACTAGTCTGTATTTTATGAATGCGGACCGGACATGTGTCACCTAACGGTGCACTTAGAAATTATCGCCTAAATTTTAGGCACACTCTCTCCCATTTCTGGGTTCACCGTCAGGTGACACATGTCCGGTCCGCATTCTTAAAATGCGGAGTAGTTCGCACAAGATCAGGGATATATATATATATATATATATATATATATATATATATATATATATATATATATATATATATATATATATATATATATATATATATATATATATATATGAGTCCCACTATTCCCACTCCAAATCTACATTCCCCCACTCCACCTTTTTGCTAAAAAACTTTACTACCCTTAAAAATTACTTTTCATATATTTGTCTTCATCTCACTCCAACTTTTATTGCTATCAACTCAAATGAGAGTACAAAATGAAGGACAAGAGATCCTCTAATATTTACAAAAAAAAAATGCAAATAAACAACCACATAAATAATAAATTTCCAAAAAAATTATTAATACATTTATTTATAAAAAAAAAATAGTTTGAAGAAATATAATATTTTGTCAAAAATCTATTATTTATTTTAAAATACATAATATTCTGAAAATAAAAAATATAATATTTTGAATATAAACAAATCTAATATTGAGAAAAACAATTTTTAAATATTCTGAAAATACATAATATTTGGGAAAAAAATTATTATTATTTTTTTTATAGAAATGGAAGTTAATCAAAGAACGGTTTTTAAATACGTACTATTTTGGAAATAAAAAACATAATGTTTTGAATATAAAAATCCTGGTATTTAGGAAAAGAATTTTTTTAATATTCTGAAAATATAAAAATCACAAAAGTCAGTTTTTATTTAAAAAAACATCCGATTGTTTATAAAAAAAACTTATTATTATTAGTTTTATTGAAACGAGCATTAATAAAAAAATCTTCTTTGTTATTTATATAAAAAAAAGGGACATTCTTTTTATTAAAAAATGTTGACGATGATTATATCAAATAAAAAATGGACTTCATTTTTATGAAGAAAAACTGGACGAAACTTTTATTATAAAACATAATTTTTTCATAAAACTGTATTTTTTTGTAAAAAATTAAGTTGTGATTTTGATAAATTACTATTTTTTGCATTTTACACTTTAATGCATGACACGACACGAATAGCATGATTTATAATTTTCACACCAAAATGAATACAATATGACACGAATAATTTGTTGTGAGTGACACAATATTAAATTCATAAGTTTACTCGTGTTATTCATGTCATGTTGTACTTAATGTGGTGTGAAATTATAAATCGTGCTATTTGTGTCATGTCGTGTATTAAAGTATAAAATACAAAATTAGTAATGTGTCAAAGTCACAACTTATTTTTTTTACAAAAAAATACTGTTTTAAAAAAAAACGTTAAGTTTTATAAGAAATTGTAAAAAATAATGGTTTTAAAAATATAGTTTATAATAAAAGTTCCGACCATCTTTTCTTTAAAAAAATGTTGTCCGATATTTTTATTTGATATAATAATCGTCAACATTTTTTTGATAAAAAGAATTTCAAGAAGCCTTTTTTTGATAAATAAATGTATTAATAATTTTTTTTTGGAAATTTATTATTTATGTGGTTGTTTATTTGCATTTTTTTTATAAATATTAGAGGATCCCTTGTCTTTATATTTGTACTCTCAATTGAGTTGGTAGTAATAAAAGTTGGATTGAGATGAAGACAAATATGTGAAATGTAAGTTTTAAGGGTAGTAAAGTCTTTTAGCAAAAATGTGGAGTGAGAGAATGTAGATTTGGAGTGGGAATAGTGGGAGTCTATATATATATAGGGAAATGATCAAGTGAGGTCCCAGTTTGAACATCCTGAAAGAGGACCATTTTTTTAAAATAATATAAAAAATATTTTAATGATTTTTAAACACTTCAATAGTACCATAAAAAATTATCAGCTCAAAATGATTTTTTTTTATTTTAAAAAAATCGATCAAGCTTTGTCAGTTTTTAAGTCGTTAAAAACTGACAAAGTTTGATCGATTTTTTTTAAAATAGAAAAAAAAAATTCATTTTGGTTTGAATTTTTTATATGGTCCTATTGAAATGTTTAAAAACTATCGAAAAAATTTAGCCAAAAAAATATTTTTTTTACCATTTTATCAAAATTGATTCGCGGCAGGATATGCGAACAGATGTACTCATGAGATCCTCTCTCTCTCTCACAACATGTTTTCTACATCACTCATACATCATACCTAGTTCTAGGTCATAAATTTTTTTCAATTATTTATTTTAACCATGGTGTTAACCTTCCAATTCACACATGTTCAAAAAATTAGGTCAAAATACAATTTCTAAATATTATTTAACAATTCAAAAAAAAAATGCTGAAAATACCTTATTTAAAAGGATCCGCGCCAACAAATTTTTGTGAATTTTTTAAAAATATCTAGAAAATATATTTTGACCTAACTTTTTGAATGTGTGTCGATTGAAAGGTTAATTTTCATAGTAAAAAAATTTAAAAAAAAGATTTCTTATGATATAGAACTAGGGCTGATGTACAGTGTGAAGTAATATAGCCTCTCTTTCTCTCCTTACCTATACATACTACCTAAGTGGATCCTTTTTTTTATAATAGTTAAAAAAATTGAGTTCACTTTTTTGTGTGTGTGATATTTATACATTTCAGAAGACCTCACAAAAAAATCAGCTCAAAATATTTTTTTTTTGCTATTTTAAAAAAAAATCAGTCAAATTATGTCAATTTTTAACAGCTTAAAAACTTACATAATTTCACTGATTTTTTTTAAATAGTTAAAAAATATTATCTTAAGTTGATTTTGTTTGTGGAGTCCCATGAAAATTTTAAATACCATACAAAAAAATCAAATCAATTTTTTTTACTATTTAAAAAAAAGGTCATTTATTATTTGAGTACATTTGTTATCAATATTTTGTTCCTGGAGTACGTTTGTTTACATATTAGTCACTTGCCCAGTTGACTTTTAGCTGACAACTTTTAAAAGTTGTCTCTTAGATGATAAATGACATATTTGCCCTTGATGTCATTGATTGGGTAAAAAATGTTGTTTAATAAGAACTTTTTAATAAAAAATGTTTAATGTTTATAAAAAAAATGTTTAGTATTTGTAAAAAACTCTATAATATTTCCAAAAACTATTTAATATTTATAAAAAAAAAATTGATAAAAATTGTTCAGTATTTGTAAAATATATTCAATATTTATAATAACTTTTTAAAATTTATAAAAACTGTTTCAGAAATTGAATATATATATTACTATTATAGTCTCTCTCTCTCTCTCTCTCTCTCTCTCTCTCTCTCTCTCTCTCTCTCTATATATATATATATATATATATATATATATATATATATATAAGGTTTAAATATTTAGGAAAAAAACTGTTAAAAAGTTTTAAAAAAATAATTTTCAAAAATTGTTAAAAAAACATTTTTCAGTTAAAAAAATATATTGCAAGAAAAAAACCTTTTTCAACCAAAATAAATGATCTCCAGCCCCCAAAAAATTGTTTTCCCCCAAAAACATGCTTTCCAGCATAAAAAAATATCTCCAGTAATGTAAGGATATTTTTGTCCATTATCAATTTGTATGTCGTACGCCGTTACACCGTTGAAGAAACTCAAGATCGCATCTACATCAACGAATCCGAATATCAAAGCGTCTTCAACATCATAGCCTCTGCGAGAATGAACTTGGTAAAATTTTGTTTTTACGTTCCTTAAAGTTCATATTTAGTATTGGGAATGTTTTTATAAAAATAAGAAATAAGTTTTTTAAAGCAAAATGAGGCTTTTAAAAGGTTTTTATTTTTCTGGGAAAATCGGACCGATCCGGCCCCATACCGGACCGATCCGCTTGCTGCAGATCCAGTATACCCCGGACCGCAAGCGAACCGATGGAGGCCAAAAATAAAAGAACCGATCCGCTTGACCGGACCGATCCGCCTCAGAACCGGACCGGTCCGACTGGGATAAATTCGGCCAGATTCGCTGCAAATTTTTTAGGCTCAAAGTTTTCCTATTTAAAGCCAACTTCGGGGAGTTATTTTTTAAGACTTTTAAAGACGATTTTCAGAGTCCTAAATACTCTAAGTCTTCACCTTTTTGATGTGCAAAACATCTTTTTGATTCACACAAAAAATCCCAATTACTTTTGTGAATCTTTTGGAACCCTAGAATACAAGCTTTGCTATTGTTCAATCTTTGTGGGGAGATCTTTGCAACCGAGGGCTGAGTGTCATTGCTGAGGGAGTCTCTACAAAGTTTTATGGCTGCGTGTCATTGAGGAGTGCTGCGGTTCTTCCTTTGTTGATTGGACTGAGGTTCATGTGGGTTCGCTGCGTGTGAATTCATTGCTGCCCTCCTGGAAAGGGATATTTCCAGCCACCGACTACAGAATCCGACACCTGAGGGTAATTCTTAGTCACTGTATTTTCATTGTAATCCGATTGTAAGCCGTTTTCTTACAAATTATAGTGAAAATAAAAGGTTTTGCCCCTTTGGGGGATTTTTCCTGAAACTGTTTGTTTTTATCCTGCATGCTATATTTTATTTGATAAATCATCTAGATGCATGTCTTAGGGTTTAACTAAAATTTGGGTTTAATTAAAAACTGGATTTTATTTGAGAAGTCGCAATATTTCCGCTCTAGCTGCACTCTCAAGTAAAAAAATAAAAATAAAACTGATTTCAATTAAAAATATATATTTCAAGAAAAAAACGTTTTCAACCAAAAAAAATTATTTTCAACAACAAAAATTTATTTTCTACCTAAAAAAGATTTCCAGCGAAAATATATTAAGTGTTAAAAATGTATGAAGTGTTTACAAAAATAGTTTAAAAAACTTTTTTTTATATTTAAACAGTTAAAAATATATAAAGAGTTTATAAAAACTTTTTTTTCTATTTAAAAATTGATAAAATGTTTATAAAAACCGTTTATATATTTAAAAATATATGAACTGATTTAAAAAAAATATATAGCCTAATTTTTAAAAAGTTTATATATTTAAAAAAGATGTTTATTAAATGATTAAAAAAATACTGTTTTGTTTGGGGTTTATGTATTAGATAACCGTTTTTTAGGCCGACTTTTTTTTTTGCATTCATTTTTATATTTCTGAAAAATATTTTTTTTGGATGAAAACAGATTTACTTATTTTTTTGCTGGAAATATTTTTATTGTTACTGAAAATATTTTTATTGTTGCTGGAAATTTGTTGAAAAATTATTGGATTTAAACCGTTAAATTTTATATGCTTTTTTTGTTGGAAAGTTGTTGAAATTTGTAGGTTGGATTTCTGGAATTGAATTTCTGAAAATGCTTTTTTTTTCTGAATTTTTTAAATGAAAACAGTTTTAAATCAGTTTTATTTTAATATTTTTTTGCCTGAAATTTTTTTTTTGGCTAAAAATATTTCTATTTTTAACAAGTGAAAACTTTTTTTCTCTGAAAATAATTTTTTAAAATCGAATTTAGTTTTTAAATAGTTAACGAACAGTTTTTAGAAAATACTTTTTATAAAACAGTTAACAAACAGTTCTTTTTGTAAATATAAACAGTTCTTTGTGTATATATAAAAAGTACATTTTTTTATATTCTTTTTATTTCATCGAAAATTATTTTTTTTCTGAAAATCATATTTTTAAATGATTTTCTTCGTTTAAACATTTATAAACATTTTTAACAGAAAATCATATTTTTTTTTTTGAAAATGATTTTCATCGTATAAACATTTTTAAACATCTTGAAAATCGTATTTTTAATTGAAAATCCTTTTTAAACAGTTTTTTAAAATCATTTCGCAACTGTTTATTTTAACTAAAATTCATTTTTAAACATGCTGGAATTTTTTGAACATATAAACTAGAATAGTTAATTATATTTAAGACTATTTTTATTTTAAAAAGCATGTAAACGAAATTTATGGTTTATATGGTTTTTTTATAAAAGAAATGTATTTTATAGAGTGGCACATGGGTCTTTTTGTATCATCAGGGACAAATAAGAGATTTGACAAGTGAGAGAAAGCTTTTAAACGGAAGTTAACAGATTCCATCCAAATCAAACCTCATTGAACTAATACGTAAACAAACGTACCCAGGAACAAAATACTGATAACAAATGTACCCAAGACAATAAATGACCCTTAAAAAAAATACTCCGCATTGGTGGACCTAATATATGGTATATATAAGTGACTCTCTCTCTACACACACACACACACACACACACACACACACACACACACACACACACACAGTAGTTCGTTCTGTACAATGAGTTGATGGCTATAACAATTTCTAAAGTTTCTTAGTATGTAAATTACACCATATATATATATATGTTTACCACCTCATTTACGTTTATAACCCTCTAGCCTTCAAAAAACTACGACCTCTCTCTTTCTCTCTCTACAATACCCTCTTTCTCTCTCTCTCTCTCTCTGGTCGATGTAAAGATATGATTCGATTAATCTTCCATGTACTCTCGAATCGCCGAGAAAAATCTTAAAACCTTATTATAAAAGTTCCTTTATACATACGGTGAACCTAACAACCAATCCTTTTGTGGGTTTTGCCATTTCTTACCTCTCAAAACTATTGAAATTCAAGGATCGACCTTACTGATTTATAAGTGGGGCTTAGTTGGGGGAATAAGTCCTTTTAATAGTGTATTGATCTCACAAGTAATGATAAAGTTTCTTCGATTTCGTTTAAAGCACAGACGCCGACTCCGGAACTATACCACTGTCCTATACTGAGGCGCCGAGAAGATAATTGTTGCAAAGGTGTAAATGAAACCATTGATTGTTTATGTATTAAAAATTAAACTGTTGTAATTTGCTATTGTTATTAGTGAAAATTTAATTTTTTTATTTGTATTGGATATTTTTTGGGGAGATTTGCTTGGATATTATTTTAGGTATTTATTCTACATCTCCGATTTCTCCGGTGAGAATTACATCTTGAGTCACACTTCTTTAAACCTATATGTGGTTTTTGCCTAGGTTTTTAATTGGATATTGTCAATATTTTACAACTACAGGGGTATGATAGTAACTATTCATGTGATAATTTTTATCATCCCATATAATGTGTTTATTTGGAAAAAAAGGATTTATTATATTATGTTATATCTTTTTAGGAATAAAAATTTCACTTTAAGTTATTTTGAATGAATTGCAAACGTGGGATTTAGCAATTATGTTTTTTTACGCAGAAAAAAAATACACTTCCAACCTCAAACCGTAGTTTAGGTAGGTGGATTTATTTTTTAAAATTTTGGAGTTGTTGCCTCATTTGGTCATATTTTGACCTCATTTATCATTTAAGGTTATGTTTGAAAATTTTCTTTACATTTGAATTTTTTTTCGCCGAATAAAAAGATTTTTTTACGATTCCCCTTTTTTATATTTTTCAATGTATATTGTAACAGTTTGGTTGAAAAACGACCCTAGTTCGCGGGGTATGCATGCTAGTTATTTTTAAAAACTCTTGAGATATCTATGCATAAATTGTTTGAGTCCTACTACACACCAAATTATTTCCATAATTCTATTTTTTTAAATACAAATACATTACAAAAATTTAGTAGGTGCAACATACATATACATACAAAGTTGACATAAATATATGTAGTGGCGGAGCTAGGAATTTTCATTGGGTGGGGTACAAGAATAGAAACAATGGGGGTTCGGGGCATTAGCCCCTGATTTTTTTAGGATTATTATAATATCTAAACAAAGATAAATATTCACTTATTAATAGCATAAAATAGAACAAATCGAACCATAATACGTCATTGCTAAAAAGTTCATCCAAAGTATGAAATTGTCTTTACATATTAGCATTTAAAACTCTAACATTTATATTTTACAAACCCTAACATTTAAGAAATTTACATTTAAAGTTAACATTTTACAAACCTTAACATTTAACAAATTAACATTAAACAAAACTTAACATTTAACATTTAAGAGATTCTCTCCCTCACATTTAACATTGATTTCAAAATATAAAACATAGAAAATAATACCTACCAAGTTAAGACTTAAAAATACAACAAAATAAATTATACTAAACTTACCTTAGTGATCCGGGAAGAGGTAATGGCGGTCCGAGCAGATACAGAGGTAGGTTCGGGCAGAATATGGGCGATCTTGGTGGTCCAGGCAGAGCAAAAGTGAGGTTCTCTCACTCTTTCTTGAGCATTTAATGTAAAAAGTGTTAAAGAGCACTACACCAAAATGGGAGATTTGTGAGTGTTGTTAGTAGTCACAATTGACCTTTATAACTGTTATTTACCACCATAATTTAGGGGGTGATAAAAGCAAAATAGTAACTCCTAACAGTAGTCACAAAATTTTATAACCCCTACGGGGTGATTACTGGTGACCCCAATTTATAACTGCTATTTGTAACTGCTCTCAGCAATTAGGAATATTAGATTCGTAACTCCTGACAGAAGTCACGAATATTAGATTCGTAACTGCTCACAGCAGTTACGAATGTTATATTTGTGACAGCTGACAGCAGTTACAAAATTGATACTAGTGACAAATTTGTGACTGCTATTAGGAGTTACAAAATTGAATTTGTTAAATGTGGTAAAAGTTATTACGAATATCTTTATATTTTCATAAAATGATGAAATAATTAAAGTAAAATAAATATCATGATAACAAGTCTAAAAATTTTGACAACATTTCATTTATATTTCTCATATTCCAAATATCCAGTACACATAAAACTTGTTTTAACTTAATTTAACATCAAACAACCCCTTCGAGGGTGCCAACTACAAAATGAACATAGAATAAAAAATAAACTAAAAAAATAACGATACAACACGTCGATGACATGAAATGTCATGAACATATAACAAATCATTCTAAATCTATATTAGGAGTCACCACGCAGTGGATACTCTTCGTGAAGTCTAGGTATATCAATCGTGGGGGGTATTGATGCGGTGACATCCTCCCTCGTGTATTCGGAGTATGGCTGTTGAGCAAGTTCAATGGACTCAATTTTTGTGAATACGGCGCCTCGGTATCCATTGACGTGTGCTTGTGTTACTTGCCACTAAGTGTAAACACCTGAATTTAGGCCTTTGAATAGTACGTATGCCGGGTATGCCACGTGTATGCCTGCAAATAATAAAATGTAACTATGTTAGTTACAATAAAGAATGTGGGGCACAATATCAAAACAGAATATCAAGAAAGTGTCAAAAGCAAACTCATTCCGCAGAATAATATTGTCTATCGATATAAAGAAAGTGTAAGAACTTCAAGATCATCTAGTTGACCAACATCAAAATTGGGACCTATATTTTATGAGACACATCTTATGATCAAGGTCAGCCCATAATAGAATCACAATGGTAGTGTTGCCCCTCAAATTAATGATCTAATACAGAGAATTCATAAAGCCTGCGTGTAAGATGAAACCAACACATATTTGTTTCCAAATGCGGGCCTATAAAGGATCAAAATGGGGAAAAAAGAAGTGCAAATATGGGGAGCGTAAATTTGAGCATCACTGCTCATTTGCTCAAAATTCACAGCGGTGTAAGGAGGCATCACTTTGATACAGAAGGTATCAACAATCATATGCCAAAGCAAAAGTTCCAGAGACCAAAAAATCTTATGCATCACTAGAGGATATGAGTATACCCTATTCATCATATGCAGAGGCATCATTTTAGCACATAAAGTTCTAAAAGTCATATGCCTTATAAGATTAAAGAACTTGTTAGATTGAACCATTTTTAAACATGTAATGTGGCACGCCACACATATCTCTAGTAACAAGCACTACAAGAAAAACACCTTTTCATGACACTCGAAAAATTAATTTAAAGACATTTATCATAAAAATGTCATTTAAAAGTTAATATTGTTATTAATTTGACATTTATAATATAAAATGTCATTTTATACATATTAGTATTATTTTTTATGACATTTTAAATATAAAAATTATATTTAATTATAAATATTATGACCCTTTTTTAAGAATTTGAATACTAAATTTACATATTATGACATTTTTACTCAAAATTTGTAGAACCGCGTGCGCTGATAAGAAAAAAAAAAGGCGGAAGACTTTCCCCACGAAACTTTGCTCCAAAATCAAACCTAGCCAAAACTTTCCCCATTTCCTTCCCTTGAAACCATATTCGTCTCTCAAATTAGGTACTTTTCTCTCTCTCTATATATATATCTCACTCTCGATCTTTCCAAAATCAAACGCACACACGCAGGAAGAAGCACACACACATATGCACATACATACATATGAAATTCATTGCAAAAATTTTGATTTTAGTTTTATCTGAAATAAACTCAGTTTGTCCATGTTTTTTTTCAATTTCGATTATTCTTTTTCAGATTTACTTCATTTTTAGTAAGAATGTTGTGTTTATTTGTAAAAATTATTAATTCTAGGCTTTTAAGAGCATAATAGAATGTAAAATAATGATGATATTAAAATTTTAATGGTTGGTTGAATAAATTTCGTTGAGGTTGTTGGAGTTCATTTAGTTATGTTGTAACTAGTTGATGTGAAATTTCATGTCAATGTGTTGAATAATTGTGTTGTATTGATTTCGTTTTAAATACTTTTGAGAACTAATAAATTTAAAAATGATAATGCTTAATTAATCACATGACATCATAACCAGGTTGTCTCGATAAAATAAGTCGCGTGTCAAAAAATTGTCACTCCTACTATTTTTGTGGCTTTCTTTTCTTTTTTTCTTTTTATCAAATTTTAGGTTAGGCATGTTATTATTGTTGGGGCTCTTATATCGTGTGATATATGTTACATACATGAAAAGGTTAGATTATAATTGAGGCTTTGATATGTTTAAAATCAAGGCTTTATTTTCTTCTCCCAACTAGAATGTAATGAATTTATAAGGCATACTAAATATTTTTTGTTCTAAAATGAGTTTGTACCTATGGTTTGGGTAATATTATTATGCAAATACTAACACAAGTTGATTTTATGTTCTTCTAAGATTTTGAATGATCTTTTAAATATAAATCTTCTTAATAACTAAAATGCATTTGAATCCATAAGCATGTATAGTATGTTTGTCTTAGTTTTTTTCCATGTATTCCAAATTGATAAAAGAAACGAATTCATTGTGGCTATGAGTTTGTACCTCGTATATGAGTTTCTTATCTAATGGTGTATTTCTTTTAAAAGATATACAATGTAGTTTATTGATTCTCATTTTTCTTAACAACCAAAATCTCCATATGGAAATCATTCCCACTGATCTGTTTGCCATTTTTTCTAATTTTCATTCAATATAATTGATCATTTCACATGTCCCTTATGTATCATTGTTGTACAAGTGGTAACTTATATTCAATTCTCTTGTAAAAAGGGATAATGTATTAAGTTTATCTTCTTTATTTCATATAATGACTCGGATATCATAGAAATGTGATTACCCTAATCTTGTTCGAGTTTTATCTATTGCAGGAAGATATTCAACTTATGGCAGACACAATATTAGATTCCTGTAGATTTTCCATCTCATGGTCAAAACTTATCCATAGCATGTCCAATTGGATTTGCTATGAAAATTAAATTAAGAACTAAGAAATGTTGCATTGTTTGTTCTCATACCTAGTGTTATTATCTCAAAATTATTTTAATGTCTAGTGTTGTCAATCCACGATATGGCCAATGGATACACGTACTTGTTTGTTCACTGATGTTGTTGGAAATTGAAGGATCAGAAGTCAACATGACTCTTCTTTTTAGTGGTGTGGCAATAGGAGAAAGGGTATTATTTTGGGTTCACTTGACACCAATTGAACTTTACTTACATCTATCTATTATTATGATAGATGCATATGCCCGCATATTTGTTCCTTCGAATTGACAAAAAAAATTACTTATCGTAAAATTTGAGTCATTTGTTAAAACTCTATATTGGTATATTCATATGTAAAGTTAGTTAAAGTCTAATAAGAAATGAACATACATTTTTCTACAAGTATATCACTACACATTTGTAAATATGAATCTAAATGGTATCTAATAACATTAAGATGAAATGAATCATATTGTAGAAAGATACCATGGGGAACATCTATTCGTATACCGACAAACGATTTGTGCATAGTTTTGTATAGCCTTGTCTCTTGTAGTATTCATGATGTAAATCAGTGTTTCCTACATCGTGTTCCATTCTCATAATATTTATATGGTTTTTTGAGTGCCTTTCTCTTTTTTAGTGCGGAGAATAAAAATGCATTCTTAGTAAAAAAAAAATATGCTTTTTAAAATGGACTACCTATCATGAAGAATGTGATCATTTCGGAACGTTTAGAGCTTTAAGGAAGAGGAATCTTTTTAGAGAGATAAATCATGTATTTTGGCCCATTTGTGTGAGCCTATTATGAATGGTTTGTTTTTTGTTAGATCAATGTATACTTAATTTCTTATTCAAAATTTGATAGCACGTGATATATTATTATGGTGTTGAAGTGGATTCATTTAGGAAATTGTTTTATTTTATTCTCTTAACAATTATATTGGCAGCTGATGTTAATTTCCTTTTGAATATTGTCGCAGAGTTGCCTTTGAAAAAAGGAGTGTCTCATTTGATAATGTAGTCATTTCTTCATTTCAGTAGACACATAATTTCATCTATTATCTTATTTTCTTCTTTAATTAACATTGAGTGTTTATCTCCGTTAATGCTTTGTTGTCATGAAATAGACTTGAACTAAGGGTGCATTTGATTGCATCCATGGAAAATAATTAGGTTTTAGGGATTTACTTAGAATTGTTTTACATGTAGAATACCTTTTTCACCATGTCACCTTTTATAGTGTTTGATAAAAGAAAACCATGTTTCCAAGGGAAACAGAAGTCTATGGTGGGTGGTGGGAGTTTTTTTTTAATGAAAAGGGGTGAATTAGGCCAAATCAAGTTGTACCATGGAAACATTTTCCTTATAAAATGAATACCATCAAGTACAATTAAAGATGAAAATATATGGAATTTGGGGTATTTTCCATAGAAAATACGTTCAATCATAAATTATAAGAGACGAGTCTTTGGTATATGGCTTTCGATTGTTGATCTTTTTGGACATTAGTGATGGGAGAAAAAGATTCTACATCATTGTAGTAGTCGACCACAATGTTGGGTAGAATTGGTAAAACATTTTTTGTTACCCTCCTGTATCTATCCATTTATAACTTAGAAACACTCTATATACACTTTGAAAGTTTCCTGAGAATGAATTTGATCACTCAGGTTGTGTAATTCTTGTTTTTCCTATTGTTGAAAATTATTTTTCCCCACATTGATGATGATATGCAGGGTGGATCAATGCTAACTATACCACTCATATTGTAGTTTATGACAAAGGTACATGGTTGCACTAATGGGCATCCTTTCAATAAACTGATTATATCTTCAATTGAAAATTGAAAATTGAAAATTGACATGCTTCACAAGATTGAGAAAGTTCATAAGGTAATTATCAATTTCATGACTAAATATTGATTATCGTTGTAATTTTTTTATGTTTCTTAATACAGAATTTTCTGGTTTCCCAAGGCTTCTCTCATCTGCTATTTTCTTCCTATCAAAAAACTGTCTTAATATATCTGTGTGTTTGTGTATAATTCTTTTATTTATTTCTATGATGATCCTAATGAAAGTTATCAATTTGTGTCTGGACAGTGAAATGAGAGGTTGCTAAAGAAGTAGCACAGAGAAGCTCTTCTTCTTGATAGTGTGGACGGGTTTTCTCCTAGACGCTCCCTTCGTGGTAGAATGCCCATCTCCTATACTTTTGGTATGAACAAAAAATTGACTTGTATATTTCATCTTTTTTTTTCTTTTTTATCTTTTCGGCATTGTTGGTGCAATGTGTGTGTGTACTACCCAGGGCTACAGAATGTGGGAGTTAATGACCCACCTATTCACAATTAAGGTGCAATTTTATCTCAGATCTCTAGTCCTGGTATGACTACCAAGAAATTATTCATCAGTTTTTTATACCAATGTAATTTAATATGGTATGAGGGCATTTTCTCCTGGATGCCCTAATTGAAAATCAATTCATAAGCCTATTATTGTAGTTTTATAGGAGGGTGTCTGATTTTTAATTTTTACTAAATGTAATTTGAGATGGTAGAAAGGGCGTTTGCTCATGGATGCCTTGATTGAAAATTAATTTATAAGCGTGTTTAGGCAATTAATGAAAATTGGAGTTGCATTAATTATAATAGGATTACCCACTGGGGAAGCACATGGACATAGAGGCTTGAATAGGACAAGCCCACATTTTGGTAAAGATATGACAGCTGTCTGAAAAGTCAAGCTAATGATAGTGATTGGTTTATTGATAGGCAAACGAGGTTTTAGGATGTCACATCCCAAAAGGGCGGAAACCAATTATTTATATTCTTCTGTTTTGGGTTCCATCAATTCCACTATTCAATTACTAACAAAATACTTCAATTATGCTCACCTCTATTTTCTTTTAGACAACTATATCAAATCACATGTATTTATAATTTAATATGACAATAATATTTTCTAATATTTAATACAAATATTTGTAGCATGAAAAAATAAATCTAATATTACACATGTACGTTGTTATATCAGTGTTGAGTGTTAAGGGTACCTTTGTTTTCCTGGGCTCTTTATTACTTCTGCATATGTTTATTGTTGTTGATGTTTACTATTCTCGTTGGACTAAAAATGTTTTAATTCTATTGTACCAGAGGGTTCCGAATTTAGTTGGAGGCAACTTTGTAGAATCACAGTCATTAGATTCTATTGATGTTATAAATCAGGTAAGTGATAGCTTATAAGATTGACTTTATAACTTGGTTTCTTTGATTTCATATTAAAAGATTTAGCACAAAAAATCCCGACATTATAACTTTGTTTCTTTTGTTTCATATAATATATGAAAAAATTCGTATTCACCAGCGATACTTTTTTATCTTCATTGGACACTGGAAGGCTCCCATCGATACTTTTTTATCTACATAATCCCGTCCATAAGCAGTTGACGCGTCTGGGAACTTCTTTCCTCGCTCCGCCACTTGTTCCAGTATTTCCTTAATATTTTCTTTTGGCGTAACATATTTAAGGACATCTTCTTTAAAGACTCTTCAAATTACACCAGTTCTAGAGACATCATTTATATCAATAACATATTTCTTGACAAGGTTACGAACGACTGGCATAGCTAAAACTCCCTTTGTATCTGTCTTTGTAATCTATGAATCTTGATCATCTGAGTCATGTACATTAGGACTCACTGTATTCAAATTTTCATCTTGATCAGTAGATTCAGTTTCAACCATCTTCAGAAGAGTTTCCCCAACCTTTACAATGTCCCTTGGAACATGGAGAATTTGAGAAACTCGACCTTTGTAACGTCTTATTATTTCTATGGTCGCTTTGTCACTTTGAACTTCACAAAGTGGTTGAAATCCTTCAACTTGATCCCCTTCCTGGACAAACCATTTGAGAAGTTCACAATCAGAAATACCTTTACCAGTTTGTGCCAAAGATATATCAACTATCCCATCGATTGGAAGATTAGCCAAAGCATGAGATGAAAAGCAACTTTTGTTCATATTATATGAAGTGTTCGAATAATTGAACTTATTTGTGGGATAAAATGATGTGGATGTTTGTAGCGAGTTGTAAGATCGAGATGAAAAACCCGAATAAGGAGGCCTATGTTCAGATACAACTGTGGATGGGGGCGATGTCTGGATACCGGACAACAATCGCCACCCGGAGGTCCAAGGATTTTTCTGCAAAATCCGGCGGGTTAGCATTCTTTTACTGTAATTCAAGACCGAATTTTTGGACTCTGGGATCGGGGAAAATAAATGTAACTCAAAAGTTTGATCCCTTTCTCATCAAATTATAGCATGTGCTTCACTAATCATTTATGTTGTATGTGATAAATTAATGAGTTTTTTGGTTACACCATATAGTATGTGTTCCATCGATTAACATGTAATCTCTTCCATTTTCAGCTTCTTCTATGGTCATGTTTTAATCAGCTGGAACCTTCGTTATTTATGCTTATATCATGATAGATCACTTTGCTTAGCTTTACACATTCGTGTTTTCTATTTTTAGTTTTTGCATTTTGTTTTTAGTTTTTGCATTTAGTAGAACTTTTCTTAACTTCACACATTTGTGTCCTTTTCGGACATCCCACTGGCCATTTTCGTCCAATATCATTCGTTTCTCTGCTCTTCGAAACATATATGAAACATCATTACAAATTTAAATTGATATGCTTCGGTCATTCATCTTTCTTCTTCGCCGCAGATTTGAAACTAATCGAGCGATGACGTTTCAGGTACTTTGACAACTACTTGTCATTCTCAATGTATTTTTGAGATCCAAATCGTTCTCAATTTATATTTTGTGTTAACCTCATAGATTTTGTGGATCTCCCCCACCCCTTTATTTTTTAGATGTTATGCAGGAACTTACTCTGTGTTACAAACTACCAGTGGAGTAAGGACATCCATAACACATCACAATCATGTTGTTAGAAAACTGTACATACTTATTTGTCGCGTACTTATCTGTCGAAGGCTCTCGCGTACCAACTGATTTATTTATCCTCTTTTCGGATAATTAGTAGTTGGCTCTCTCATACTTGTCCGTCTAAGGCCGAAGTGTTGTTGTTTCCAACGATATGAACACAACCATTTCATTTAGTTACATAGAAAACGTTGTGTTCGATAATGTTCCAGTCAGGTGCTCCCATTGCATTCTACAATAAGATAAAATGTAAAACACGTGTAATATGCTTTTCTAGGAATTTTTTTTATGTACATCGAATTTCTTGCTTGCCCTATAGAGAACTCTCTCGGAACTGAGTTGATTTTTTCATAGAATTGGGACCTTTTGGACGTTGAGGGTGCTTATACGTCCACTATGCAACGAGTACAAATCTGCAGGCCCTTTAAAATGTTCTTTCCTAATTGTTCTTGTCCACGTAAGCTTCCAAATCATCTCACTTATGGGTTACTAGTGGCAAAAAATCTGTCACATACAAAAAAGACAAAAAACAGTATTCGACTACAAACTCATTTATTAATTTCTTTAAATAAATTTAAGAAAAGAATGAGTGAAAATTTAGATTGCTTACAAGGTTGCGATCAAGCTGGTTGTCCTTGTTATTCATGTCATGTAATACCATGAGAACCAACTGGTTTTTGGCGTTGTTGTATCTCCGATAATATCTCCTGCTCTGTTTTGGCTTTTTTCTCGGTATTTGCTACCTTGTTTTGCTCTTTTTGACCTTGTTGTCTGCATTTTATGGCTTTGTTATTTTTGTTCTGCATTTGAGTTATGTTGTATTTTAGAGGACAGAGTTTCATTATGGGTTTGGTTGGTGGTTGAATTTTTTTGTTTTCTTGGATTGGACTATTTTACGGTTGGAAAATAAACCTGCCCTTAAACCGTCTCTTGTGCTGATATTATGGCTCTGGCTGCAAGGGACTCTACTGTTTTGGTAATTAAGTGTCACATCTTATGGGTTTGTTTTATAATAATATATCAAAACGAGACCATATATATTAGAAGATTATAAATTCTTACCTAATAAGAAATTCATAAGGTGGTCATTTTTTGTTTGAACAAATTAGTGGGCCAAGCTGGGCGGTACCTTTAGGAAGAAGGGACTCGAGAGGTGCAAGTTTGAGTGGATCTAACAACAACATCCCTGCTCCAAACAATACTTTCTAGATTATTCTTACCAAATTTAAGCAACAAGGACTTAACATAGTTGATCTTATGGCACTATCTGGTAAATACTGCTTAATGTTTAATGCCACACCAATTTTTTTAAAGGATTAAAAAAAATATTTATGAGTTGATTTTTTTTATGTGATATCTAAACATTTCAACGAACCCATGTAAAAAAAATCAGCCCAAAAAAACTTTTTTTGTTATTTTTAAAAAATCGGTCAAACTTTCGTAGCTTTTAAAGTGCTTAAATATTGAATTATGAAAGTTGGTATTTGATTATAATGTGCACATATGATTATATATGAATATTGAATTATGAAATTTGTCGTGAGATTGAAATACGACAATTTGAAAATTTTGTTGAGACGCGTGTGACAGTCGCGTCCGGAATATATTTTTTTAATTAAAAAGAGAATTTTATTTCTATTAACCGTATGGTCATTTTGAGTGCGCCAACGCGTCCGGAAGGGTCGAAATAGTCAGAAAACACTAGCCGGGGGTTTAGTTTGGGTCCCGGGGCATTTTTAGGCCATACCGGCAACGTATAAGGGTAGTTTGGTAATTTTAGAATTTTGGGATTTTTGATTAACGAATTTTAGGAGTTTTAAATTGAAAAATTAAAAGACTCACAAACCCATTACCAGCCATTTACTGATTAGAGGGCTACGGGGGTTATTAGAAATTGTTCCAAAAGTTCCTTAGGCAAAAACCCTAGCCACCATTGTTACTTGGAGAAGAAAGCTTGTAGAGAGAGAAGAGAGGAGGATCCTGCAGAGAGAGAGAGAGATTACTTCAGCACATTCGTCATCAAATCAGAGATACATATAAGGTAAGTGGTTTAATTCCTATTAATTTCAGAGAATGTTTCTTCCATGTGTAGGAATTGATAAAATCTTATTGTTCTTGGGAGTTTGATAAAAACCCATTAATTTGGAATTAGAAACCTGTGTTGTGATGAGGATTTTCATGTAGAACTATATGTAGGTGAATAATCTGATGTTAATACATTTTGGGTGAAACAAAAACGGATTTTTTAGACTCTTTGATGATTTATAAATTTTAGGGTTCATGTTCTTGAAATTGGGGATAAAGGTATGGATTTGATATTTGGATGATGTTTATAATGATTTAATCCCCACAAAAACGTTAGTAGGTGACCTATGTATGTTTAGAGATGATTAGGAAACTTGATCAATTGTGGGACTAATGTTTAGATGAGATTAGAAGTGAAGAAAAGTTGGAAAACGAGATTAGAAATTTCTGGGCCCGAATCTGGCCACTCGTCAGAAGACCTGCCCAGGTCGTTCGAACGAGCTCGTTCGAACGAGCTTCTAACGAGTTGACAGTTTGGGTTCTAACGAGAGGGATGTTCATTCGAAGACTTTCGTTCGAACGAGATCTCGTTAGAAGGCCCAGTTCGTTCGAACGAACTCTCGGTCGAACAACCTCGTTCGAACGAGACTTCTAACGAGTTGACAGTTTAGGCTTTTTAGCCTATTTTGATCCCGCGTGTCCCGTAACCTTGTGTATATGTAGAGATAACCTTCCCTTGAGGATTAATTGATATATTTGGGATGTTTGGGATATAATGAGGAGTCAAACCTAGAAGTGTAGTTTGAATCTAAGGGAAAATGTGATGTAGGACGTGAGTGTCGATTACGATGCGAGAACTATTGACGGCCTAATTTATTATATTAACCGAGAACATATAAATTGTGTAGTATTATATGTCGGTACAAAAATGAGGAGTGTACCCCAATATATTATGGTGATTACTAAGATGTGTATACTTAGTATATGTATTGATTTTATGTGTATGACATACCTACCATACTTGCTATCACGGGAGGTTTGCGTTCGCTTAGGGCCCTCTAATCCTTGTGTTGCCCGGATTTAGACTGGTTACCTTGATGAACATAGGTCAGAGAAGGACTTATTGGGATGTTAATAAGTCTGCTGATCGTGGGAGCACAGGTATGTGCGTGACCCATGTGATGTGACTGTGTTCGCCTCCATTATTTGTGATGTTGTTATCTGAGAACGATTCCTGAGAGATTCAGAATGCGTGATCCTTATGTACGTGATGTACCGGGATGGATAGCAGAGTATGTGTGCACCCCAACTAGTTCTCGGGGTGCTTGTATTGTATATTTATGACGTGAATAGTATACACTTAATTAATGGGAACTTTCATGTTGATATTGTGAATATATTATGGTAAAGTTTTGAGAAAACATAACGGGTTAACCGATAGTGAATTGTATTACTAATTGAGAATCTGAGTTTAATTAAAACCCTCTATTTATTTGATAACGCTAGAATGAATTATGGGGATCGAGTAGTAAGGGGTAGAACTTATTACGTTTTGGTTAGATGTATATGTCATTTAGATGGGTACGGTACGTTAGGAGTTCACATGTAGTCGAGAGGTGAGAATTTCATGTGAGTGCACGTCCTAACATGTATTTTGCATTTAATGTTTTAATGTTATTAAAACACTTGTTGTTTTTTAAATGATTTCCACTTTCGGGCTCTGACCCATTTGCTTTCAAATCTATTTTTGTAAAAACCATTTTAGGTGCCCAGCCACAAGGACACCATGATTAGGACTCTCATTCAGGTATCGAGCTGTAGCTGTTTGTGGAAGTTACAGGACTTTGCTTGTAGACGCTTCATCTGCATTGACTCTATATTTAGATTTATCAGTTGTAGGGCATGTCGCCCATTTCTTTTAGAGACTTTTCATTTATCTCAGTTATTCAGACTTCGGGCATGTAATTAATTCAGGATTCAGACTTGTCTTATTATTTTCAGTTGTGGGACTGTTGTGAGGAGTTTTCCTCCGGACTTATATTTAATTGTTGGTTATTTCATTACTTCATTATGGTGATTGGATTGTGTTGTTCTCCCGTTATTCTTTTATTGCATGTTAATCAGACTTAAATTAAAATTTGGCAACTTACTTTTTAAATACTAGGTGGTTAGTAATTATTAAAATGTTTTCGACAGTGATGCTATCAACTGAACCAACTTGGCATTTTGTATTGATTTAATAAAGGAGTAGCTACCCGGTATTTAATTAGTCGGGGTGTCACAGGTGGTATCAAAGCATCAGGTTCTAGTGTCCATTAGGATCTGTACGGCTTATTATGTTTCCGCTGAGCTTTCTTTAATGTAGAGCCCTATATTTTAGGACTGTTGTATTCTTTTGCATATGCTACGTTCTTCAGCTATTTTACGTTTATAACTGCGAACTTATAAACTTCATTCTTATTTCAGATGCCTCCACGATGTGCACAACGGGTTCCCAGGAATGCAACGCCAGAACCACAGCCCGCACTAGTTCAGGGCACGATGAATGCCGCCGAGGTTGCAGCCATTGTGGCCCAGACGGTAAATGCCTCACTAGCCGTAGTTCAGCAGGCACCAGCTCAGGCGCCAGTAGCCGCGCCGGTTCAGACACATGCATTCCCGTCTACTTGGGAACGTGTACGTGATGCTTTTCAGAAAGCCCACCCTCCGGAGTTTGCAGGTAGCTCCGATGTGGTAGTTTCGAGTCAGTGGAGGAAGGATATTCAGCGACACTTGAGGATGTACGAGTGCACTGAGGTTCAGAAGAAGATACTAGCTACCTTTAAGCTAGTAGGGTCTGCACTGCAGTGGTGGGAGTCTATTACCACCGTGGAGGAGAGGGACACTCTCACTATTCAGGAGTTCTGGGTGCGGTTCGACCGCAAGTACTTTACGTCAGCTGTTCATACGGAAATGAGGAGGAAGTTGATGAGCCTTCGACAGGAGGGTAAGACTGTGGCCGAGTATGAGGCCGAATTCACTAATCTTCTGAACATTGTCCCAGATGAGATACCGACAGAGGAGAAGAAGATACAAAAATTTACGGACGGGTTGACATGGAGGATTCGTCAGCACTTATTAGGGAACCTTTCGTTAGCCACTTATTCTGATGTGGTTAACGCTGCATTGCTCCATTGTCAGGATCACCGCTTTCACATGGCTGAGGGCAAGCGGTCGGGAGAGTCCAACCATCAGGGCAGGACTGGAGGAAATGGTGCTAGTGGGGCACAATCGGTTCAGGGACAGAGGCAGGGTGACCAGGGTTCCCAGCAGGGGGATCATAAGAGGTTCAGGTCAGGGAATTTCAGGCACGGACAGGGAGGTTTCCGGCAGGGCCATCAGGGTCCGAAAGGCCATCAAAACCAGCAGGGTCAGAATGGTCAACAGCAATTTCAGCAGGGCCAGTGGAGGAACGATAACGGCCACCAGGGCCGGGGGCAGCAGGGACAGAGAGGGGGGAACTTCCCGGGGAAGTGTTTCGTTTGTGGCAAGACTGGCCATAAACGCCAGGACTGTCCTGATAGGGGCAGGGCCCCGCAGCAGCAGTAGGGTGCTCGACATGAGCCACAGAGGCCACTTTTTCCACCTGCTCTCCCAGCTCCAGCCCAGGTGCCAGCACTTCCATCCATTCCAGCAGTTCCTGTGCAGCAGGGAAAGTTACAGTATGGACGTGTCTATAACGTCCACAAGGTAGTAGCTCCACAGGCACCACCCGCGATTGAGGGTATGTTTCCTATCCATGGTACTATGGGTCGGGTTTTGTTTGATACGGGGACAACACACTGTTTTATAGCTACACATTTTACGAAAGCCTTAGGGTTGTTAGCCACAGCAGAGAGCACAGTGACGTGTGTAGACTCACCATTAGGGAGTGGGTCACTTATTTTCTTTATATGCCCGGGAGTGGGGGTAGAGATTGGTAGTCTGGTATTACCTGCAGATATGTTGGTATTAGATATGCATGTACACGATGTGATTATCGGGATGGATTGGCTCGCTGATTATAGAGCCATGATTGATTGCTTCGGTGGGAGCATTGTTTTTGTCATTCCGGGGCAAGAGATGTTTGTAGTGGCGATGCCTCGCCCAGAGGGAGGTTCGACCGCTCATTTGTATTACATAGAGGAGGATACCTCTAAGGAGGTTGTGATTCCTTTAGATTCGATCCCAGTTGTCAGGGAGTACTCAGATGTATTTCAGGAGATACCAGGCCTACCCCCTAGTCGAGAGATTGACTTTGTCATAGACTTATTGCCAGATACGAGACCTATAGCACGCGCACCGTACCGTATGGCTCCAGCTGAGATGAGGGAGTTACGGGATCAGATTGAGCAGTTGTTGGGTCAGGGGTTTATACGGAGGAGTACTTCGCCGTGGGGTGCCCCTATGTTGTTTGTGAAAAAGAGAGATGGTTCACTGAGATTGTGTGTGGATTACCGAGAGTTGAATAAGGTCACGATACGGAATAAGTATCCGTTGCCTCGAATCGATGACTTATTCGACCAGTTGAGAGGAGCTTTTTTCTTCTCGAAGATTGATTTACGATCGGGATACCATCAGTTGCGTATCAGGGAAGAGGATGTCTCGAAGACTCGTTCTTATCGAGATATGGATCTTATGAGTTTCGAGTTATGCCTTTTGGTTTGACCAACGCTCCAGCAGTGTTTATGGACTTGATGAATAGGGTGTTCAGGGATTTCCTAGATCAGTTTGTCATTGTCTTCATCGATGATATTCTGGTTTACTCCCAGACAGAGGAGGAGCACGCCGAGCATTTGAGGCAAGTTTTGCAGACACTATGTCAGAACGAGCTGTATGCAAAATATGAGAAATGCGGGTTTTAGCTGAAGGAGGTCCAGTTTTTGGGACACATTATTTCCGACCGGGGAAAATCTGTTGATCCGGGGAAAGTATCCGCGGTGAGGGAGTGGGGACAGCCCACGACACCAACGGAGATCCGTAGTTTCTTTGGATTAGCAGGAAACTACAGGAGGTTCATTCGGGGATTTTCGAAGATAGCAGGTCCTTTTACACATCTAACTTGTAAAGGTGTGCCATTCATCTGGAGTGATGCCTGTCAGTTGGCATTCGATGAGTTGAAGGATAAGTTGACCTCAACACATGTGTTAGCATTGCCGAGACCGGGAGTTGAGTATCTAGTCTACACCGATGCGTCCTTGCAAGGACTTGGAGGTGTATTACAGTAGGAGAGTCAGGCCATAGCTTATACTTACCGTAAGCTAAAGCCTCATGAGAAGAATTACCCCACTCATGATTTGGAGTTGGCGGCAGTTGTATTTGCCCTTCGGATTTGGAGACATTATATTTTGGGGGAAAAGTTTTGATTGTTCACGGACCACAAGTCCCTACAGTACCTATTCACGCAGAAGGAGTTGAATATGCGGCAACGGAGGTGGCTTGAGTTCGTGAAGGATTATCAGTTTGATATCCAGTATCACCCGGGGAAGGCTAACGTGGTAGCAGACGCGTTGAGCCATAGGCCAGTAGAAGAAGTGGCAGGGGTGTGGAAGGCCAAGTGGAAAGAATTGGTACACCAGGATGCAGTGGCCCGATCATTCATGTCGATAATGACTGTTACACCACAGATTGTCACGAGAGTGGTAAAGGCACAAGTAGATGACTCGTTCTGTCAGGAGCTGATAGTTCGATTACTAGCAGAGGGAGCCGAATCCTATACCATTAGCTCAGACGGGGGATTGCGCTTCAATGGGAGATTGGTAGTTCTGAAAGGGGAGGAATTGCGACACGAGGTGATGGCAAAGTCGCATGGCTCACGATTCGCAGTACATCCCGGTGGGGACAAAATGTACCAAGACATCAGACGTCAGTATTGGTGGAGCGGGATGAAGAGAGATATTGCCGTGTTTGTTTCAAAATGCGCCACTTGTCAGCTAGTAAAAGTGGATCATCAGAGACCGGCAGGACTGTTACAGCCATTAGAGATCCCGATGTGGATGTGGGAGAGCATCTCCATGGACTTTATCACGGGGTCGCCTACGTCACAGAGAGGTCACGATTCCATATGGGTAATTGTGGACAGGTTGACGAAAGTCGCTCATTTTCTACCCGTAAGGACAGACTACACTACGGGACAGTATGCCCAGCTCTTTATTGCAGAGATAGTGAGACTTCACGGTGTGCCCTTAAATATCGTGTCTGACCGAGACAAGATTTTTGTTTCGCGGTTTTGGGAGAGTTTTCAGGAGGCCATGG
Source organism: Sambucus nigra (assembly GCA_949130495.1). Classification (NCBI taxonomy): domain Eukaryota; kingdom Viridiplantae; phylum Streptophyta; class Magnoliopsida; order Dipsacales; family Adoxaceae; genus Sambucus; species Sambucus nigra. The sequence goes on along the minus strand of OX422207.1, from coordinate 355,740,157 downwards.
GCACGGAATTGCGGTTGAGTACGGCGTATCACCCGCAGACCGATGGGAAGACCGAGCGTATAAACTAGATGTTGGAGGACATGCTACGTATGAGTATCATTGATTTTGGGGGTGGATGGGAGCAGTATCTTCCACTGGTGGAGTTTTCTTATAACAACTCCTACCAGTTCACCATTGTCATGGCTCCATTTGAGGCGTTGTACGGTAGACCTTGTCGTTCCCCAGCATGTTGGTTAGAGGTGGGGGACAACAAACTACTTGGGCCGGAGGTGATTCAGGATACTTCGGCAAGGATAGAGCTGATTCGGAGTCGCATTCGGGTAGCTCAGGACAGGCAGAAGAGCTATGCTGATGCGAAGAGGTTCTTCAGAGAGTTCCAAGTGGGGGATCAGGTTTTGCTCAGAGTATCTCCTATGAAGGGGATTATGCGTTTCGGGAAGAAAGGGAAGTTGGCACCGAGATATGTGGGACCATTTCCTATTATTGAGCGGATTGGACCGGTTGCGTATATGCTTGGATTGCCGGAGCATTTGCATCGGATTCACGATGTATTTCATATTTCCTCGCTAAGGAAATATCTTAGAGACGATTTGGATCATTCTCATATTGCTTTGGAGGACATAGATCTCCAGCCTGATAGCTCCTACGAGGAGGGGCCGATTGCTATTTTGGACCGAAGTGAGCGAAAGCTGCGGTCAAAGATAGTTCCGTTAGTGCGTGTTCAGTGGCGACATCATAATGTCGAGGAGTCCACCTGGGAGCGCGAGGACGAGATGCGCGAACGTTATCCAGAGTTGTTCTTACCAGGTACTTTCTAGTTCCGAATTTCGGGACGAAATTCAGTTATTAAGGGGGAAGTATGTAATACCCCGTATTTTTGTGATATTTATTTATGGGATTAATTAAATTATATGCGTATTAATTGGAAATTAATCCGGATTAAAATACTAGCAAAATGCGAGTTGGTATTTGATTATAATGTGCATATATGATTATATATGAATATTAAATTATGAAATTTATCGTGAGATTGAAATACGGCAATTTGGAAATTTTGTTGAGACGCGTGTGACAGTCGCGTCCGGAATATATTTTTTTTTAATTAAAAAGTGAATTTTATTTCTATTAATCGTATGGTCGTTTTGAGTGCGCCAACGCGTCCGGAAGGGTCGAAATAGTCAGAAAACACTAGCCGGGGGTTTAGTTTGGGTCCCGGGGCATTTTTAGGTCATACCGGCAACGTATAAGGGTAGTTTGGTAATTTTAGAATTTTGGAATTTTTTATTAACGAATTTTAGGAGTTTTAAATTGAAAAATTAAAAGACCCACTAACCCATTACCAACCATTTACTGATTAGAGGGCTACGGGGGTTATTAGAAATTGTTCCAAAAGTTCCTTAGGCAAAAACCCTAACCACCATTGTTACTTGGAGAAGAAAGCTTGTAGAGAGAGAAGAGAGGAGGATCCTGCAGAGAGAGAGAGAGATTACTTCAGCACATTCGTCATCAAATCAGAGATACATATAAGGTAAGTGGTTTAATTCCTATTAATTTCAGAGAATGTTTCTTCCATGTGTAGGAATTGATAAAATCTTATTGTTCTTGGGAGTTTGATAAAAACCCATTAATTTGGAATTAGAAACTTGTGTTGTGATGAGGATTTGCATGTAGAACTATATGTAGGTGAATAATCTGATGTTAATACATTTTGGCTGAAACAAAAATGGATTTTTTAGACTCTTTGATGATTTATAGATTTTAGGGTTCATGTTCTTGAAATTGGGGATAAAGGTATGGATTTGATATTTGGATGATGTTTATAATGATTTAATCCCCACAAAAACGTTAGTAGGTGCCCTATGTATGTTTAGAGATGATTAGTAACCTTGATCAATTGTGGGACTAATGTTTAGATGAGATTAGAAGTGAAGAAAAGTTGGAAAACGAGATTAGAAATTTCTGGGCCCGAATCTGGCCACTCGTTAGAAGACCTGCCCAGGTCGTTCGAACGAGCTCGTTCGAACGAGCTTCTAACGAGTTGAAAGTTTGGGTTCTAACGAGAGGGATGTTCGTTCGAAGACTTTCGTTCGAACGAGATCTCGTTAGAAGGCCCAGTTCGTTCGAACGAACTCTCGTTCGAACAGCCTCGTTTGAACGATACTTCTAACGAGTTGACAGTTTAGGCTTTTTAGCCTGTTTTGATCCCGCGTGTCCCGTAAACTTGTGTATATGTAGAGATAACCTTCCCTTGAGTATTAATTGATATATTTGGGATGTTTGAGATATAATGAGGAGTCAAACCTAGAAGTGTAGTTTGAATCTAAGGGAAAATGTGATGTAGGACGTGAGTGTCGATTACGATGCGAGAACTATTGACGGCCTAATTTATTATATTAACCGAGAACATATAAATTGTGTAGTATTATATGTCGGTACGAAAATGAGGAGTGTACCCCAATATATTATGGTGATTACTAAGATGTGTGAATACTTAGTATATGTATTGATTTTATGTGTATGACATACCAACCATACTTGCTATCACGGGAGGTTTGCGTTCGCTTAGGGCCCTCTAATCCTTGTGTTGCCCGGATTTAGACTGGTTACCTTGATGAACATAGGTCAGAGAAGGACTTATTGGGATGTTAATAAGTCTGCTGATCGTGGGAGCGCAGGTATGTGCGTGACCCATGTGATGTGACTGTGTTCGCCTCCATTATTTGTGATGTTGTTATCTAAGAACGATTCCTGAGAGATTCGGAATGCGTGATCCTTATGTACGTGATGTACCGGGATGGATAGCAGAGTATGTGTGCACCACAGCTAGTTCTCGGGGTGCTTGTATTGTATATTTATGATGTGAATAGTATACACTTAATTAATGGGAACTTTCATGTTGATATTGTGAATATATTATGGTAAAGTTTTGAGAAAACATAACGGGTTAACCGATAGTGAATTGTATTACTAATTGAGAATCTGAGTTTAAGTAAAACCCTCTATTTATTTGATAACGCTAGAATGCATTATGGGGATCGAGTAGTAAGGGGTAGAACTTATTACGTTTTGGTTAGATGTATATGTCATTTAGATGGGTACGGTACGTTAGGAGTTCACATGTAGTCGAGAGGTGAGAATTTCATGTGAGTGCACGTCCTAACATGTATTTTGCATTTAATGTTTTAATGTTATTAAAACACTTGCTGTTTTTTAAATGATTTCCACTTTCGGGCTCTGACCCATTTGCTTTCAAATCTATTTTTGTAAAAACCATTTTAGGTGCCCAGCCACAAGGACACCATGATTAGGACTCTCATTCAGGTGACGAGCTGTAGCTGTTTGTGGAAGTTACAGGACTTTGCTTGTAGACGCTTCATCTGCATTGACTCTATATTTAGATTTATCAGTTGTAGGGCATGTCGCCCATTTCTTTTAGAGACTTTTCATTTATCTCAGTTATTCAGACTTCGGGCATGTAATTAATTCAGGATTCAGACTTGTCTTATTATTTTCAGTTGTGGGACTGTTGTGAGGAGTTTTCCTCCGGACTTATATTTAATTGTTGGTTATTTCATTACTTCATTATGGTGATTGGATTGTGTTGTTCTCCCGTTATTCTTTTATTGCATGTTAATCAGACTTAAATTAAAATTTGGCAACTTACTTTTTAAATACTAGGTGGTTAGTAATTATTAAAATGTTTTCGACAGTGATGCTATCAACTGAACCAACTTGGCATTTTGTATTGATTTAATAAAGGAGTAGCTACCCGGTATTTAATTAGTCGGGGTGTCACAGGTGGTATCAAAGCATCAGGTTCTAGTGTCCATTAGGATCTGTACGGCTTATTATGTTTCCGCTGAGCTTTCTTTGATGTAGAGCCCTATATTTTAGGACTGTTGTATTCTTTTGCATATGCTACGTTCTTCAGCTATTTTACGTTTATAACTGCGAACTTATAAACTTCATTCTTATTTCAGATGCCTCCACGACGTGCACAACGGGTTCCCAGGAATGTAACGCCAGAACCACAGCCCGCACCAGTTCAGGGCACGATGAATGCCGCCGAGGTTGCAGCCATTGTGGCCCAGACGGTAAATGCCTCACTAGCCGTAGTTCAGCAGGCACCAGCTCAGGCGCCAGTAGCCGCGCCGGTTCAGACACATGCATTCCCGTCTGCTTGGGAACGTGTACGTGATGCTTTTCAGAAAGCCCACCCTCCGGAGTTTGCAGGTAGCTCCGATGTGGTAGTTTCGAGTCAGTGGAGGAAGGATATTCAGCGACACTTAAGGATGTACGAGTGCACTGAGGTTCAGAAGAAGATACTAGCTACCTTTAATCTAGTAGGGTCTGCACTGCAGTGGTGGGAGTCTATTACCACCGTGGAGGAGAGGGACACTCTCACTATTCAGGAGTTCTGGGTGCGGTTCGACCGCAAGTACTTTACGTCAGCTGTTCATACGGAAATGAGGAGGAAGTTGATGAGCCTTCGACAGGAGGGTAAGACTGTGGCCGAGTATGAGGCCGATTTCATTAATCTTCTGAACATTGTCCCAGATGAGATACCGACAGAGGAGAAGAAGATACAAAAATTTACGGACGGGTTGACATGGAGGATTCGTCAGCACTTATTAGGGAACCTTTCGTTAGCCACTTATTCTGATGTGGTTAACGCTGCATTGCTCCATTGTCAGGATCACCGCTTTCACATGGCTGAGGGCAAGCGGTCGGGAGAGTCCAACCATCAGGGCAGGACTGGAGGAAATGGTGCTAGTGGGGCACAATCGGTTCAGGGACAGAGGCAGGGTGACCAGGGTTCCCAGCAGGGGGATCATAAGAGGTTCAGGTCAGGGAATTTCAGGCACGGACAGGGAGGTTTCCGGCAGGGCCATCAGGGTCCGAAAGGCCATCAAAACCAGCAGGGTCAGAATGGTCAACAGCAATTTCAGCAGGGCCAGTGGAGGAACGATAACGGCCACCAGGGCCGGGGGCAGCAGGGACAGAGAGGGGGGAACTTCCCGGGGAAGTGTTTCGTTTGTGGCAAGACTGGCCATAAACGCCAGGACTGTCCTGATAGGGGCAGGGCCCCGCAGCAGCAGTAGGGTGCTCGACATGAGCCACAGAGGCCACTTTTTCCACCTGCTCTCCCAGCTCCAGCCCAGGTGCCAGCACTTCCATCCATTCCAGCAGTTCCTGTGCAGCAGGGAAAGTTACAGTATGGACGTGTCTATAACGTCCACAAGGTAGTAGCTCCACAGGCACCACCCGCGATTGAGGGTATGTTTCCTATCCATGGTACTATGGGTCGGGTTTTGTTTGATACGGGGACAACACACTGTTTTATAGCTACACATTTTACGAAAGCCTTAGGGTTGTTAGCCACAGCAGAGAGCGCAGTGACGTGTGTAGACTCACCATTAGGGAGTGGGTCACTTATTTTCTTTATATGCCCGGGAGTGGGGGTAGAGATTGGTAGTCTGGTATTACCTGCAGATATGTTGGTATTAGATATGCATGTACACGATGTGATTATCGGGATGGATTGGCTCGCTGATTATAGAGCCATGATTGATTGCTTCGGTGGGAGCATTGTTTTTGTCATTCCGGGGCAAGAGATGTTTGTAGTGGCGATGCCTCGCCCAGAGGGAGGTTCGACCGCTCATTTGTATTACATAGAGGAGGATACCTCTAAGGAGGTTGTGATTCCTTTAGATTCGATCCCAGTTGTCAGGGAGTACTCAGATGTATTTCAGGAGATACCAGGCCTACCCCCTAGTCGAGAGATTGACTTTGTCATAGACTTATTGCCAGATACGAGACCTATAGCACGCGCACCGTACCGTATGGCTCCAGCTGAGATGAGGGAGTTACGGGATCAGATTGAGCAGTTGTTGGGTCAGGGGTTTATACGGAGGAGTACTTCGCCGTGGGGTGCCCCTATGTTGTTTGTGAAAAAGAGAGATGGTTCACTGAGATTGTGTGTGGATTACCGAGAGTTGAATAAGGTCACGATACGGAATAAGTATCCGTTGCCTCGAATCGATGACTTATTCGACCAGTTGAGAGGAGCTTTTTTCTTCTCGAAGATTGATTTACGATCGGGATACCATCAGTTGCGTATCAGGGAAGAGGATGTCTCGAAGACTCGTTCTTATCGAGATATGGATCTTATGAGTTTCGAGTTATGCCTTTTGGTTTGACCAACGCTCCAGCAGTGTTTATGGACTTGATGAATAGGGTGTTCAGGGATTTCCTAGATCAGTTTGTCATTGTCTTCATCGATGATATTCTGGTTTACTCCCAGACAGAGGAGGAGCACGCCGAGCATTTGAGGCAAGTTTTGCAGACACTACGTCAGAACGAGCTGTATGCAAAATATGAGAAATGCGGGTTTTAGCTGAAGGAGGTCCAGTTTTTGGGACACATTATTTCCGACCGGGGAAAATCTGTTGATCCGGGGAAAGTATCCGCGGTGAGGGAGTGGGGACAGCCCACGACACCAACGGAGATCCGTAGTTTCTTTGGATTAGCAGGAAACTACAGGAGGTTCATTCGGGGATTTTCGAAGATAGCAGGTCCTTTTACACATCTAACTCGTAAAGGTGTGCCGTTCATCTGGAGTGATGCCTGTCAGTTGGCATTCGATGAGTTGAAGGATAAGTTGACCTCAACACATGTGTTAGCATTGCCGAGACCGGGAGTTGAGTATCTAGTCTACACCGATGCGTCCTTGCAAGGACTTGGAGGTGTATTACAGTAGGAGAGTCAGGCCATAGCTTATACTTCCCGTAAGCTAAATCCTCATGAGAAGAATTACCCCACTTATGATTTGGAGTTGGCGGCAATTGTATTTGCCCTTCGGATTTGGAGACATTATATTTTGGGGGAAAAGTTTCGATTGTTCACGGACCACAAGTCCCTAAAGTACCTATTCACGCAGAAGGAGTTGAATATGCGGCAACGGAGGTGGATTGAGTTCGTGAAGGATTATCAGTTTGATATCCAGTATCACCCGGGGAAGGCTAACGTGGTAGCAGACGCGTTGAGCCGTAGGCCAGTAGAAGAAGTGGCAGGGGTGTGGAAGGCCAAGTGGAAAGAATTGGGACACCAGGATGCAGTGGCCCGATCATTCATGTCGATAATGACTGTTACACCGCAGATTGTCACGAGAGTGGTAAAGGCACAAGCAGATGACTCGTTCTGTCAGGAGCTGATAGTTCGATTACTAGCAGAGGGAGCCGAATCCTATACCGTTAGCTCAGACGGGGGATTGCGCTTCAATGGGAGATTGGTAGTTTCGAAAGGGGAGGAATTGCGGCACGAGGTGATGGCAAAGTCGCATGGCTCACGATTCGCAGTACATCCCGGTGGGGACAAAATGTACCAAGACATCAGACGTCAGTATTGGTGGAGCGGGATGAAGAGAGATATTGCCGTGTTTGTTTCAAAATGCGCCACTTGTCAGCTAGTAAAAGTGGATCATCAGAGACCGGCAGGACTGTTACAGCCATTAGAGATCCCGATGTGGATGTGGGAGAGCATCTCCATGGACTTTATCACGGGGTTGCCTACGTCACAGAGAGGTCACGATTCCATATGGGTAATTATGGACAGGTTGACGAAAGTCGCTCATTTTCTACCCGTAAGGACAGACTACACTACGGGACAGTATGCCCAGCTCTTTATTGCAGAGATAGTGAGACTTCACGGTGTGCCCTTAAATATCGTGTCTGGCCGAGACAAGATTTTTGTTTCGCGGTTTTGGGAGAGTTTTCAGGAGGCCATGGGCACGGAATTGCGGTTGAGTACGGCGTATCACCCGCAGACCGATGGGCAGACCGAGCGTATAAACTAGATGTTGGAGGACATGCTACGTATGAGTATCATTGATTTTGGGGGTGGATGGGAGCAGTATCTTCCACTGGTGGAGTTTTCTTACAACAACTCCTACCAGTTCACCATTGGCATGGCTCCATTTGAGGCGTTGTACGGTAGACCTTGTCGTTCCCCAGAATGTTGGTTAGAGGTGGGGGACAACAAACTACTTGGGCCGGAGGTGATTCAGGATACTTCGGCAAGGATAGAGCTGATTCGGAGTCGCATTCGGGTAGCTCAGGACAGGCAGAAGAGCTATGGTGATGCGAAGAGGTTCTTCAGAGAGTTCCAAGTGGGGGATCAGGTTTTGCTCAGAGTATCTCCTATGAAGGGGATTATGCGTTTCGGGAAGAAAGGGAAGTTGGCACCGAGATATGTGGGACCATTTCCTATTATTGAGCGGATTGGACCGGTTGCGTATATGCTTGGATTACCGGAGCATTTGCATCGGATTCACGATGTATTTCATATTTCCTCGCTAAGGAAATATCTTAGAGACGATTTGGCTCATTCTCATATTTCTTTGGAGGACATAGATCTCCAGCCTGATAGCTCCTACGAGGAGGGGTCGATTGCTATTTTGGACCGAAGTGAGCGAAAGCTGCGGTCAAAGATAGTTCCGTTAGTGCGTGTTCAGTGGCGACATCATAATGTCGAGGAGTCCACCTGGGAGCGCGAGGACGAGATGTGCGAACGTTATCCAGAGTTGTTCTTACCAGGTACTTTCTAGTTCCGAATTTCGGGACGAAATTCAGTTATTAAGGGGGAAGTATGTAATGCCCCGTATTTTTGTGATATTTATTTATGGGATTAATTAAATTATATGCGTATTAATTGGAAATTAATCCGGATTAAAATACTAGCAAGATGCGAGTTGGTATTTGATTATAATGTGCATATATGATTATATATGAATGTTAAATTATGAAATTTATCGTGAGATTGAAATACGGCAATTTGGAAATTTTGTTGAGACGCGTGTGACAGTCGCGTCCGAAATATATATATTTTTTAATTAAAAAGTGAATTTTATTTCTATTAATCGTATGGTCGTTTTGAGTGCGCCAACGCGTCCGGAAGGGTCGAAATAGTCAGAAAACACTAGCCGGGGGTTTAGTTTGGGTCCCGGGGCATTTTTAGGTCATACCGGCAACATATAAGGGTAGTTTGGTAATTTTAGAATTTTGGGATTTTTGATTAACGAATTTTAGGAGTTTTAAATTGAAAAATTAAAAGACCCACTAACCCATTACCAACCATTTACTGATTAGAGGGCTACGGGGGTTATTAGAAATTGTTCCAAAAGTTCCTTAGGCAAAAACCCTAGCCACCATTGTTACTTGGAGAAGAAAGCTTGTAGAGAGAGAAGAGAGGAGGATCCTGCAGAGAGAGAGAGAGATTACTTCAGCACATTCGTCATCAAATCAGAGATACATATAAGGTAAGTGGTTTAATTCCTATTAATTTCAGAGAATGTTTCTTCCATGTGTAGGAATTGATAAAATCTTATTGTTCTTGGGAGTTTGATAAAAACCCATTAATTTGGAATTAGAAACTTGTGTTGTGATGAGGATTTGCATGTAGAACTATATGTAGGTGAATAATCTGTTGTTAATACATTTTGGGTGAAACAAAAATGGATTTTTTAGACTCTTTGATGATTTATAAATTTTAGGGTTCATGTTCTTGAAATTGGGGATAAAGGTATGGATTTGATATTTGGATGATGTTTATAATGATTTAATCCCCACAAAAACGTTAGTAGGTGCCCTATGTATGTTTAGAGATGATTAGTAACCTTGATCAATTGTGGGACTAATGTTTAGATGAGATTAGAAGTGAAGAAAAGTTGGAAAACGAGATTAGAAATTTCTGGGCCCGAATCTGGCCACTCGTTAGAAGACCTGCCCAGGTCGTTCGAACGAGCTCGTTCGAACGAGCTTCTAACGAGTTGAAAGTTTAGGTTCTAACGAGAGGGATGTTCGTTCGAAGACTTTCGTTCGAACGAGATCTCGTTAGAAGGCCCAGTTCGTTCGAACGAACTCTCGTTCGAACAGTCTCGTTTGAACGATACTTCTAACGAGTTGGCAGTTTAGGCTTTTTAGCCTGTTTTGATCACGCGTGTCCCGTAAACTTGTGTATATGTAGAGATAACCTTCCCTTGAGGATTAATTGATATATTTGGGATGTTTGAGATATAATGAGGAGTCAAACCTAGAAGTGTAGTTTGAATATAAGGGAAAATGTGATGTAGGACGTGAGTGTCGATTACGATGCGAGAACTATTGACGGCCTAATTTATTATATTAACCGAGAACATATAAATTGTGTAGTATTATATGTCGGTACGAAAATGAGGAGTGTACCCCAATATATTATGGTGATTACTAAGATGTGTGAATACTTAGTATATGTATTGATTTTATGTGTATGACATACCTACCATACTTGCTATCACGGGAGGTTTGCGTTCGCTTAGGGCCCTCTAATCCTTATGTTGCCCGGATTTAGACTGGTTACCTTGATGAACATAGGTCAGAGAAGGACTTATTAGGATGTTAATAAGTCTTCTGATCGTGGGAGCGCAGGTATGTGCGTGACCCATGTGATGTGACTGTGTTCGCCTCCATTATTTGTGATGTTGTTATCTAAGAACGATTTCTGAGAGATTCGGAATGCGTGATCCTTATGTACGTGATGTACCGGGATGGATAGCAGAGTATGTGTGCACCGCAGCTAGTTCTCGGGGTGATTGTATTGTATATTTATGACGTGAATAGTATACACTTAATTAATGGGAACTTTCATGTTGATATTGTGAATATATTATGGTAAAGTTTTGAGAAAACATAACGGGTTAACCGATAGTGAATTGTATTACTAATTGAGAATCTGAGTTTAAGTAAAACCCTCTATTTATTTGATAACGCTAGAATGCATTATGGGGATCGAGTAGTAAGGGGTAGAACTTATTACGTTTTGGTTAGATGTATATGTCATTTAGATGGGTACGGTACGTTAGGAGTGCACATGTAGTCGAGAGGTGAGAATTTCATGTGAGTGCACGTCCTAACATGTATTTTGCATTTAATGTTTTAATGTTATTAAAACACTTGCTGTTTTTAAATGATTTCCACTTTCGGGCTCTGACCCATTTGCTTTCAAATCTATTTTTGTAAAAACCATTTTAGGTGCCCAGCCACAAGGACACCATGATTAGGACTCTCATTCAGGTGACGAGCTGTAGATGTTTGTGGAAGTTACAGGACTTTGCTTGTAGACGCTTCATCTGCATTGACTCTATATTTAGATTTATCAGTTGTAGGGCATGTCGCCCATTTCTTTTAGAGACTTTTCATTTATCTCAGTTATTCAGACTTCGGGCATGTAATTAATTCAGGATTCAGACTTGTCTTATTATTTTCAGTTGTGGGACTGTTGTGAGGAGTTTTCCTCCGGACTTATATTTAATTGTTGGTTATTTCATTACTTCATTATGGTGATTGGATTGTGTTGTTCTCCCGTTATTCTTTTATTGCATGTTAATCAGACTTAAATTAAAATTTGGCAACTTACTTTTTAAATACTAGGTGGTTAGTAATTATTAAAATGTTTTCGACAGTGATGCTATCAACTGAACCAACTTGGCATTTTGTATTGATTTAATAAAGGAGTAGCTACCCGGTATTTAATTAGTCGGGGTGTCACACCTAGTTAATATTACTCTCTACTATTATCTGTTACTGGATTTAAGTCCACACAGAGCCATTATACCTAATGGGATAATTTATAAAGACATGAGTTATTTAACTTTAGACAAATTGCCCTGCAGGAAGACACACGATTGGGAACTCGAGATGCACCAGCTTTAGGCAAATGCTATACAACCAGTCAGGCAACGGGCAACCAGACTTCGCACTGGACCAATCGTAGGTTGCCCAACTACGGACACGCTACCTGAGATTCGGTAAAAGTGTAAAAATGCATTATTAGGTTTTATAGTCTGGTAAAAGTACAAAAATGCAATATTGGTATTTGTTACAATTGCATGTTGTAGAAGGATCGCTTTGACATTAGCCTGAATTCATGGTAATGTTTTTGGATCCTAATATAGAATCTATGATATAAATAATCAAATTGGGATCAGGATGCCACATAGATTTAAGTTCAATGTCAATTTAGGATCTCGAGTTTTGGGTTGTGATTACGTCCTTCATTTCTGTAATACTTGTTTATTTATTGTTATATGTGATCTAAATGCTTTTTTTATCCTACAGATTGTTTGGGCATCAAATACGACGGAGATTGGAGAGAGAGAAATACATTATGAGATGTTTTGAATGCTACCAACATGGTCACAATCGAAAGGATTGCCCGCAATTGGCTAGAAATAAATTTACATATGGACACTCACAGTCAAAAGAGTGTAGTCATGCATTCCATCAGGGGCATCAACAACACCAATAACGGGGAACACATGGCGCTAAACTGCAAGTAAGCTGAGGTGCCATATATATCTTTTTAACACTAGGGTCAAGGTACTTTTTGTCTCAATTGCATTACATTATTTTATTTCCAAAGCATTCATGTATGGATTAGGATTAAGACCTTAACTCTTGTATTCTCCTTTGAACATTGATACGTTAATTTTGGATAGTGTCAGTTTGAAGTAAATTTGCAAGAGTTGTCCACTTTGTCTCGGGGTGTGTGTTTGGTGTGTTCTACATGTGCGTAAAGTGGGTGAGTTTGTTGTAATACCCCGTAATTTTATTGATTTTTATTTAAGGGATTAATTAAATTAAATGAGAATTAATTGGGAATTAATCCGGGTATAAATACTAACGAGATGTGAGTTGGTATTTGATTATGATGTAAAAATTTATTATTTTCGAGTATGTATGGTGATACATGAGTATTGATAATATTTAAATTGTCACGAGGCAGAAAGACGACAATTTGGAAATTTAGTTGGGACGCGCGTGTCAGTCGCGTCAGGAATGAAATTATTTGAATTAAAAAGTGAATTATATTTTTATCAACTAAATGGTCATTTTGAGTGCGCCAACATATCCGGAAGGGTCAAAATAGTAAGAAAACACTAGCCGGGGGTTTAGTTTGGGTCCCGGGGCATTTTTAGGCCTTACCGGCAACCCAAAAGGGTATTTTGGTAATTTTAAAAATAGGGGAATTAAAATCCACGAATTTTAGAGGTTAATTTTATATTATAAATAAACCCACTAAGTCCAATATCAGCATTTAACAAGTAGTGGGCTACGGGAGTTAAAGGGAGAGTCCTAAGAGGTTCCAAAAGAAACCCTAGCCACCATCACCATCTTTGGGAGAAATCTGAAGAGAGAAAGAGGAGAATCAACTTTCACCTTTCAACATCAAATCAGAACATCTAAGGAAAGGGGTTTAATTACATAATTTCAAGCGAATGTTTCCTCCATGCTTAGAATTGAATATATGTCTTATATTGAAAGTTTGATGAAAACCCATGAAATTGGAGATAGAATTCATAATCTTGGATATGTATTGCATGTAGAATGGTTATGGATGAATTTCAGATCCAAAATATACCTTTTGATGATTTAAAAAATGGATTTATAAGGAGTACTTGTAGACATTAAAATCCTGGGTTTATATTTGTAGGATTTGGGACAAGGTTTGGAAATTATGATGATTACATGTTAATTTAGGAGGTATTGACCCCAAATATATGTTAAAGATTGACCTAGGAGGACTTAGAGTAGTTTATTAGCATTAAAACTCAATTGGGATGATCTTAGTATGGATTTAGGGAAGAGAAATTGAAGAAAAAAGAATTGGGGAAATTTCTGGGCGAAAACTGCCATCCCGTTAGAAGACCTGCCCAGGTCGTTCGAACGACCTCGTTCGAATGAGTTTCTAACGAGATGACAGTATCCCTTCTAACGAGTTGATAGTTCGTTCGAAGCCATTCGTTCAAACAACACTCGTTCGAACGACCTCGTTCGAACGAGACTTCTAAGGAGTTGACAGAATGGCCTTTTAGGCCTGATTTATTTCAAATGTCCCGTAGACTTATTTAATGGAGTAATAACCTTTCTTTATCGACTAGTGAGTATATTTGGGAGAATTGGGTATGTTGAGGAGTGAAACTTAGAATCTTGTAGTAAACCGGATGACATTTGTGGAGTAGGAAACGAATACCTAATTACGACGTGAGGAGAGATGACAACTTAATTGTATACAAAACAGGGACTTATAATGTATAACATTAAGTGATGGTATAAGAACAAGAAGTATACCTCTATTGATATTCGGTGATATCTAAGATGTGCAAATGCTTAGTATATGTGGTTATCTGTGTATAATATACCTACCATACTTGCTATCATGGGAGGTCTGCGTTCGATTAGGGCAATTTAATCTTTGTGTGCCTATGGGGGGATTTAGATTGGTACCTCGAGGACATAGGTCAGAGAAGGACTTATTGAGAAGTTAATAAGTTTGCTGATCATGGGAGCGTATGTATGTGCGTGGCCCATATGATGTGAACTATGTTCGCCTCCATTTTGTGTGATTGTTGTTATTTGAGAACGATTCCTGAGAGATTCGGAATGCGTGGTCCTTATGTACGTGATGTACCGGGATTGGATAGCAGAGTATGTGTGCACCTCAGCTTAGTCTCGGGGTGCTAGTAGTGTATATTTATGAGGAGAATAATATACTGTTAATTGAAATGAACTGTTATGTATAAATGTGAGTATCTATAATATCAACGTTTTGTAAAAGATAAAATGGAAGATCTCTAGTGATTAGTAGTACTAAAATGGGAAACTGTGTAGAAGAGTAAAACACTCTGTTTAAAATAAGATGTCAGGAATTAAATTATGAATCGTATAGTGACGTTAGATTTTATATTGGACCAGTTAGATACGGGCATAACTAGATTCGATTAAGGATATGTTAGGAGTGCACAGATAGTCGAGAGGTGAGTATTTCATGTGAGAGAAAGTCCTAACATGTATTTTGCATTCATTGTTTTATGTCAATAAAACACTTGCTATATTTTAAGCTGTTTTCACCATCGGGCTCTGACCCGTTTGCATCCAAATATATTTTCTTGTAAAAATCTTTTAGGTAACCAGCCACAAGGACACCAAGCATAGGAGTTACATTCATGTGACGTACTGTAGCTGCTGTGGAAGTTACAGGACATTGACAGTAGACGCCTCCACTTTCGATCTTGACTCTATGTTATCAAATTTTTCTCATCTGTTGAGCATGTCGCCCCATTTCTCTTAGACACTTTATTTATCCAGTTATATCAGATTTTAGGTTGTAATTAATATAGGACATTGGTTTATTCCTGTATTTGGATTGTTGTGAGGAGTATTCCTCCAGAATCATTACTATTTTATGGTTATTCTATTGTCATTATGTTGTGGTGGTTATGTTAGTAGTTCATAATCTTCTTATTGCATGTTAATCAGATTTAATTAAAAAAATTGACAACTCACTTTTTAAATATTAGGTGGCTAGTAATTGTTAAAACTTTTTTCGACAGTGATGCTATGAACTGAACCAACTTGGCATTTTATATTAATTTAATAAAGGAGTAGCTACCCGGGATTTAATTAGACGGGATGTCACATTTGTGTTGTTTTGTTTCTTGGGTTGAGATGGAATGGATGAGGGGATGACCAGCTATCTATTGATAATAAGATGTTTTCGTATGTACTCTTTGTGTGTGTAAAGTTTTTTTCTATTTCATTTGTTTTGTTTTGGGGGGGTTTCAAAATATTCTTCTCTTGGCAACAATTTGAGCAGTTGGGTTCTTGCAAAATCTAATTTCATCGATTGTGTATTATGAAGTTATTTAATTTAGGAATAAAACGAGTTTTCTCAAGTTTTTTCAATTTTCTCTTTTTTCTGTTTGTGCTTTCCTAAAAATGGATAGGAATTTTTTTATCAAGCCATGCTTGAAGAAAAGCAGATGAATGTGGAAGGTTGGTTTGAGTGGATGGTAACTAGCAAACAAAGATATGCGTTTGCTCCTTTTGGTATCTCAATTTCATATGGTAGTACACTTTCTTTTAGCTTAAAAGTAGGATATGAGTCTTTTAGTTTTTAATACTTTGGATTTATATGTGAATAAAGTACTTTATCTGCATAGGTTTGAGTTTTCCTCACCAATATTAATAGACTATATAAATTCGCGTGTCTTTCGTTTCTATATATTTTTAGTTATTTATGAAGGAGTTTGGATACAGATGAATGGCTTCACTGATTGGGGAAATGAACTCGGTTAGTTTTGGCCATTTAGCACATATTAAAGCCTTTTCTAGCTTTTTTAGATAAGGTTTTTGATTATCACCTTACAAGAATGGGGTTGGTGCTGTTATGAATAATTAAACTTACAGAGAGTTGTTAGATGCCCCTGTTGGATTATAGCTATCTAACAATGGTTATTTACTTATTTTTATGTGATCTTTAAGAGAAATTCAAGAGAAATCGTGAGTATAGATTTCATTGCTTTATACATTGGACAATTTATGTTTGTATGGACATGGAGTAGACTGAACTTATTTTTACGTGTTTCCTAATAAGAAGTTCATTTTCACTATTAATGACAAACTAACTCCTTTTCTCATTAAAATTTTTAGACAAAATGTACTTTTATCAATTTTTTATACGTGGGGTATTCTTAAAAGGAACTACTTCTTGGTTACTAATTGTCTACGTTATTTTGTAGGCCAACCTTTAAAATACAATCTTCAAATAACCCCTATCCAACCCAAATCGATCGGTAAATCTCTGTGTGTATGTGTGGAATTAGCTTTTAAAGATTTTCAAAATAAAGTTCTAAAAGTGGGCTTTGGTTTTAATGGTGTTGAAATTTGAGTTTTAGGTACCTAACTTGGGTTTCTCACGGTGTCTGATTCTCATACTTGGTTTCTCATAGTGTTCTATCAGAAGTTCTTTATCATCTTTCATTTCTCTCATTTTTTGCTTTTAATTTTTGTGATTGATACAATTAGATTTAATGGTCTATTTTTTAAATCTAATCAATTTTTTTTCTTTTAGATTGACATCAAGTATAGTCTTTTGCATCTTTACCTATGTTTTTTAGATCTAATATTTTAAACGGTCCCAAGTTTTTTTGGTTAATTTATTCTTAATATTTTTGGTTGTTGTAATATTGTTTTGTTGTTTCAGAAATGTGGTATTTTTAGTATAAGAGTTAACCTTGTAAATTTTCAGACTCCAATTTGTTCAAAGTGCTAGAGTTTATTTAACGAGCTTCGGATGAAATTATGCTCAAATTTGTTCTGATTAGATTAATCCACAATCTGATGATCAAACAAGGGATGTAAACCAAATTCTTGGAAATCTAATTCGTTGCATTTTTAAGACAAGTTGAAGTAGTGGGATTTGACTTTCGCATATATTTTGTTTTGCAGACACTATAGAGGAGGACTCCCTTGAAAGCATGCATGACTATCAACTCAAGAATTTTGTGGCAACACCATTCGGTAGTTCAAACCCTAACGAAGAAGAAGAAATCTTTACTCATGAAACTGAAATGGCTGATGGAGCAGTGTCTACCGAAAAGACTTTTAAAGAGGAGCTTGATTCTTCTAATCCACAAATTATTATTGCTTCGGATTATCAAGAAGGGAACCAATCCAACACGAAACATATCATTCACCCTAAGTTGGTTGAAGAGAACTAGTCACAATCGACAGAGAATGAAACTTCAAGTCATGGTGCTGAAATATCAGATGGAAGAATAGAAGATGCTGTGATGAAAATAGAAAATGAGTCAGAGGAAGGATCGCATATGGCAAGAGTGTTAAAAGCTACATATGAAGAGACTATTAAACATAATATTGAAGGAAATATATGCACCAATGACATTGTGAAATTGAATCATGAAAATGTCAATGAAGGAAGCTTAGAAACCATCTTAGAGGATGAGGATACCGATAGGGGAAACCCATAACCATAATGTTGATCCAGAATCCTCTTGCCAACATTCCATGTTGTGTCAGTACTCCTTTCAAGGATACTGATCAAATCGAGCAAGGACTACAGCCTAACATAGCTTTTGGATCAATAGTGAATATACTAATGAAGAGGAGGAAACTTCTATTAGAGAAGTTAAAATGACTGATATATGCATGTCCACAAGTGAGAGTAATCAGAAAGTTGTGAATGATTTTTTCAATCAAGAAGGTTATGAAGAAATGGTGGTAGCAAAGAATAGTGCATATGCAGAAACTGTACTAACCGAAAATTTGTTGCCAAATACTAATGTAGAAACTTTAATGGCAAAATTGGCAGTAATTGTGGACAAGACTAATAGCAAGGTTGGAGGTTTAAGGTCCAATGAAGATGAGGCCTTTTGAACATAGTGGTTTCAAAATTTCTCTTCAAATCTCCCAAACTCCAGTCCCATTGAGGTACATTATTCTCTTTGCTGTCACATAATTATTAATTTATTTTTAAAACTCTAAATTTTTTTGTTGACCATAATAATCTTTGTGCCACTTGGTCACTCGATTGGTAATTCCCACATGAAATTGTCAATCCATTAATAGCAACAAACAATTATAATATTTTTATCACCTTTATTTTATCAACCATAAAAAGGTATTCATAAGTGAGGATCTAATTTATTTAATGCACTACTTGAATTTTCACATATTCTTGTTAGATGAACCCGTGCCCCTTATTGTCTTTAAACTGAATCACCACACATATCGATTTGTTGTGTACAGATCCAACTTTATTTATGTATGTGACCGAGTAATAGGAAGGAGATAAAATCAAAGTCCGGTCACCATGGAATTTGTGGGAATGAAAATAGTTGGAGAGAAAGTGATAACAACTGATAAAGTGGTGTGATGGGGTCAGCGACGCCGTGGAATTTGAGGACTAGAATAACTTCAGCTACAAGTGATAATGAGTCCCAACCTATAAAAGAAAAAAAATACTTCCAACCAAATTCAATTTAATGAAAATAGTTAGAGAGAAAGTGATAACAACTAATAAAGTGGTGTGATGGGGTCAGCGATGCCGTGGAATTTGAGGACTAGAATAACTTCTGCTACAAGTGATAATGAGTCCAACCTATAAAAGAAAAAAAATACTTCCGACCAAATTCAATTTATCTTTTAATAATCCGATTGCCTAGTTATTTAAGTTAAAACCATTACATAGTGTAACCTGATCTAATAGCATGGAGTATACAATATTGACTGACATTTATACAACAAGATTGATGAAAATATAGGCAAGAATTTGAGGGGGGAAAGGAAACAAGTTTGATCCTAGTTAACTTCAGCAACCCAAAAATGTATGTTTTTGGAGTGTGAATAGCTCTGCCCTTGTATAAACACTACAAGAAAATAACTTTTTATGACGCTTGAAAAATTTGTGGCCTAATTCATGGCTTGAATTAGGCCACAAATTTTGACAACCCAACCGTACAAGCTTCTCTAACTATGTATTGCAGTTCCACTTATCGCAAAATAAACAAAAAAAAGACATTGTGGATGCAACGTTATTGTATCCTTTTTCCCCATCCAAACCACCATTCTTTAGGTGAGGAGTTAGCTCAATTCCCCTACTCTAAAAAATAGAAAAGGCATATAAATGTGTATGTGTATATATATATATATATAATGAAGTTCTCCAGGTTATTTTTAAGTATTTGAATGTGTCTCAACTAGATATATTCAAACAAAAGTTTATTCTGAAGCATAGTGCCTCGACTTTCTACTGTTAGTTCTAAACATGAATCTTGACATCTTTGTCATGAAATTCCTATTAGTTCTGAACACCAATCTTGTTTATGGTTGGACTTCATTATACAAATTAAAATAATCTGGACTTCATTCTCTCTCTCTCTCTCTCTCTCTCTCTCTCTCTCTCTCTCTCTCTCTCTCTATATATATATATATATATATATATATATATATATATATATATATATATATATTATGCTTCAAGACACGGAAGTATGTTTAAAATATAACGAAAAGGGCCTCAGACTGTATTTTTCTCCTCTCCATAATATCTTGGGTAAATGATGCAGCCTTAAAGTCAGCATTAACCTCCTCTCGTGTCTTTGAGATCAATTCTTGCTTACTTTTCTTCATTTCATTTTTTGGTGCTTTACCATGATCCACAAAATTCTCCCCCCTCCTAAATGTTTTTGTTTTGACTTTGTTATCTATATGGGACTTTTTAGGCCTTCCAAGATCGTCGTCAAATGAAAGAGACATGAAAACCTCAATGGAATCAGGGTGTAGTCGGCAATCATTAACTTTCACAATGTCTGCAATCAATTGAACGGCCTCCATAGTAGCTTCCCCACCATGTTTCCCTCATTAGTAAAAAGTGACTTCATGTTGACATAATAGAGCTTCCTTACGGAATCATCAGGGGAGACTATGTTCTTGATAACAACTGCTAACAAGCTTTCACGATAGTTGAAGTGGGGAACTCCCTCTAGTAAAGTATAAATGCAGCGAATGCCACACGCTGAAATGCAGCCTGCATTTCTAACACAGTCAGCTTCTGTAGGTATGCCTTGTACATTGATAAGAGGGTAGACTCATAGAAGCATATTTTTTTATAGTCTTTGAGACACCCATTTCCTACTCCTTTTTAGTGGGTAGCCTGATATGCTAACCCAGGAATGATATCTTTGAAAACATCCAACAAAGACTTGTGACCAAGTACGACTATAGAATGATATCCATCTTTGGAAATTTGCAGAATCTCTTTAAGAGATCTAATATTGGTTTCAGGATCCATAAGCAGTACTATTCCCAGCTTTGCAAGTTTAAACATCTTTTTTTTCATTGGCTTCCTCAGTTGTGAGATCCTTTTCCACTTCAGCCATCACTTCAACTTTTGGGGTTTAGGGCACTTCCTATACTTCAGCCACCTCCTTAATCTGTTTCTTTGAATCTTTTCTTATTTTTTAAGCTTAAGTTGGTTTTCTTCTTTGGTTAACTTCACCACACTTTTATCTGTGCCATCATCGTCATTGTCACCGCTTGCTTCGTCTTCATTTGGTGCATTTCCAGGTTTTTTTTATGCCTTTGGTGCTGTCATGTAGCAAAGTTTTCCATCTAACGTCTTCACCAGAAGGGCATCTACTGGATTAACTTCAATCCCTTTTACCTCTTTCTCTTCATTTAGTAACTTTTTTCTCAAACCTTTCTTATACAAAGGCTCCAACGCATCTTCTTTTACATCAGCAACGCAATTAACATGCCTAGTAATTGAATTGGTGGCCAATTTCGAGAAAAAACCAGCATAGTCTTGATTCTCATTGACGAATCGCAAGTCTTCGTCAGACACTTCGATTTCATCCTCGGGGACATCCAGTGGGAGCTCAGGCGATAATATTACCTTTTGTTTCTTCTTCCCCATTTATATATCAAAATTTAATAATTAAAACCAGTGGCGCCTAATGTATGTGCTATGTGAGGAAGACAGAGCGAGACTAAGTATACCATGGACCTAATTATAAACCCCCTTCATTTTATCATATGTGCAGGAGATAATGATATCACATTTATTCTAAAAGATAAGATAATGTTCTATTAACACAAGATTAGTATTCAATTCATTTAAAATATGTTTTGACTTATTTTTTTCATCATAACAGATGTCGCATCTGCTTTATTGCTAGAATTAACACATTTGGGGTGAGGAGTGACGATTTTTATAAGTTCCTTGGATTATTGATTCTTTAAATTTACAGTAAGAATTAACTTTAGTTTGCACTACAATATGTGGAACAATAATTAAACATGAGACCTAAATCCACATAGTGATAGTTCTATAAAAAAGAAACTGCTGTACTCATACCTGACTTTGAGTCATGCATATTCATGCTTCATAGGAGATGATTGTTGAGACGAGGTAGAGCTTGTCCTATTAGATATTATTGTTGTTTACAGTCTATTATGTTAATTGGATAATTCTTTGCACCCTGTTTTTTTCTTCTCTCAAATCATTTCCTTTATTTCATCAGACTTACCCTATTTTTCTATCGTTTTCCAACTTTGTAATCAAACACACCCTAAATTAATTCCTAAAGCAAGTGAGGTAATCAAACACACCCTAAATTAATTATCAAATCATCTCCCTCTCTCTTTATTTATCCCCTTAAAAATAACCACCAAAATGTACAACACTTCATTTAAACATCTATCAAACATTTGAACAATTATATTTTGGTTTCAGAAATTTTTAAAAATTTCAAAATGATCCCAAAATGGCTATAGCTCGAGCCATAGTCATGGCCTCATGGGACATTTTGTCGAGTTGAGTTGAGAATTTGTGTATGTGTGTGTGTGTGTGTGTATATATATATATATATATATATATATATTGAAAGTGATGTGTGCATATTATCATTTTCTGTATCCCAGGGAGTTTGTGAGCAACGTGTCCTGTATCAGGCTACTGTCGCTGCAAGAGGTGTAACAGATGGGAAAACGAGGCTTGGACCTTCTAAACTCAGTCTTGGTTAGAGGCTCTCCAATAACGGTTGTGATAGCTACGTCAACCGGCAGGATTTGAGAAATTTGAGTTTCGGGATTGCATCTGTGGGGTCCCTTGATTACTGAAACACATTCCGGTCAGTTAAGATACTATAAATCGCCTCTTCTGTAATATTAGCATTTCTCCCAACTCTTGTATGGGAAGCATAACCTGATTCTTTCCCAAAAACTTATATTAAAGCTATTACTGTAAGTATAATATGATATTCCCTCTCTTTGAAACATCTATTAAATCTGTTTTGGGAAGATAGCTGTTGTGTTTAGAATCTTGCAATCTATTTATGATGAAAATATTGAAGTTTAATGTATGCTGATCATAAATTGAACTCGTGTGGACTTTCAGGCTTTTTTTTGGTGATGCTGATGTGAAGTACTTAAAAAAAAAAAGAAAAAAACCCATTGACTACTGAACTAATCTGTTTTGTGCCCCTGAATCCATGAATTTCACGAAAAGAAAAGTAAAATATACCCTTTAATTTATCACTAGTACTTTTTTATGAAATGCCACGAGTAATTTATTAAATAAAGGACCAGAATGAGAAGTGGGTTGTTTGATGAATTACGATTTTACTTTCCTCTTCGTGCAAATGAAATTTAGTTGGGACATAATTTGTTTATGACATTCTCTTACTTAATTGACATTCATTTGAAAGCGTACGACAGAAGTTAATAGTTAATGACACTTCCTTACAGCAAATGGTAATAATACCATATCCTGTCCTGGCACTTCCTATATTGAAATGCCTATTTACTTCAAACCTCAGTGGGTGTTAATGTTCTCACACAACTTAAATATGATTACCAGAACAAGGGACAAGAAGATATCAAAGCTAGACTTGATGGGCATTTTCCTCAGTGGCTCGTACGATTCCCCAAGAGATGCTAGTGCCAACAAGCAATAAGTATGCTTTTTGGATTTTGTTATGTTATTTTTTCCTCGATTTTCCTCTATATGACTGTTGTACCTACTCACTAACCTGTAATTGAGGTAGTCTCCCCAAAAAATCTATGGAATGAAACAATTCACAATGTCAAAGATTGGATCTTTCTCCCATGAGGCCATTGCTAGTGTTTTGGAAAAAGAATTCAACTGGAGTTCTGGGA
The DNA here is from genome assembly GCA_949130495.1 of Sambucus nigra. Classification (NCBI taxonomy): domain Eukaryota; kingdom Viridiplantae; phylum Streptophyta; class Magnoliopsida; order Dipsacales; family Adoxaceae; genus Sambucus; species Sambucus nigra. The sequence goes on along the minus strand of OX422207.1, from coordinate 355,716,602 downwards.
AGAGCAAAAAAAGGAAAGAATCGACCTTAACTATGCTCACCAGATTCATTGTGTCTTTTATCAAATCACCACAATATCTTTACATTTGGTTACAATTGTCATACTATTACTTAATTTTTTATTATTTAAATGTTAGCCTATTACGAGTTTGATACTTGCACATATTCTTCTTCTCAACTTCTTTTGATACCTTCTGAAATCCACTGTTGTGTGCTAGTGCTTATGAGTGTCCTTATGATTATGAAAGATATGCAATCATACACACATAAAAGTGATATCTTGACTAGTTATCTGCTCCTGTGATATATATAGGCTTAAGAGAGTTATAGTGATGTGTTTACGTGATAAGATTAGAAGCTCCATTAACTTTGGACTCCTGAATTTGTTCTCGTGGATAATTTGAGATGGTACTTGATGCAGGGAACAAAACTGAGAGTTATTATTGAATCAGATGAGGACATTGATGAAGGTTTTTTCTGCTTGCTTGAGAAGGAAACAGGTAACTTGAAAACAAATTGCAGAGTATAATTATTTTTTCCAATTCCATCTCACTATTCTACTTGTTATATTTGATGTGACAAATATTGTTGTGCATCATATGGTATTTTTGACATCTTCTGTCAGTTCAATACGTGAAAATACTTATATAATTGGATAAACTGTAGCTCTCACTCTGAATATAGAGAGATCCTTGAAAATCTAACTCACTAGTGGATACAAGAACCGAATAATCACGTATTATCCATGTTTAAAAGATATTTTAAAAATTACTAGAATTTGGAACTTGCCAAAAATCTAAAAATTATCGTAAAGGGTAAAAGCTTATATAATGTCAAGAATATGCCAAAATTTAAAGAAGTTGCCAATAATAATTCTATAGAAAAGGAAAATATTGTAATCTCGGATGGCGAATTGCTGGAGCCTAGGCACAAAGCGAGGCGCGCACCTGATTGAAGTGAGGCGCACACTATACAAAATAGCAAAAATTGTAAATCTTTAATAATAAGATTATTTATGATGTAAAATTTAAAATATATAGCATAAATTACTATTATATAAGGTCATGAAGAGACATAAAAAGATATATCTAATATATGAACTCAATTTGGAGCTTAAAGACATAGGAAGAATGAAATATGCCATTGAATAAAATGGAAAGACTTGCACCATAGCAGATAATAAGGAATCATGATACTTTCTAATGTATAGCTCGTTCTTGTGTGAGTTAGTGGTACATAGTCTCGTGCCAAAGTAGAGGTCTCATATATATATATATATATATTCATTTTATATTATATACTTAGAAAAACTTATTGTGCCAATAACTTTAAGATGATTCAAGAAACATACCATAATAAGGACACATTATTATGCCAAATGTTTTCAGAATATATTTTTTTTCTATTATAAAGGCCATTAGAATACAATACTATTTTCGGTGCATGGCTTTTTTAGTTACAAACGCTACTTTGTAAAAATGACTCTAGGTTATGTCACTTTCCCAAATTACTCTGTTGGGCTTTGGGAACATGGACATTCCATGCCAAAAGAAAGATAGATGTTTTAAGGTACATTGGGTTTGGGAAAATGACAAAGGAAAGATGGGAATATCACTTTGACAAAGATTCCTTAATGTGTTTATGTTTCATGTATTGTAGGAATGAGCTTGATATGAAATAATTGAGGTTTAAGTCAGATGCATAAGGCTCATCTTTCTTGTTTCAAAAGTATTATCTTTGTAAATTTAATTTTCATACAAATTTAACAATGTCATTCTTGTTTTCACTCATTCTTAGTTCTTGTTTGATAAAATGCATGTGAAACTTTAAAATGGATCACTTTGAAAATTTGGGTTGCCTTACATGTGCATCCTTACCTTTTATATATACGCTTTCTGTAAGGACATTTTTGTCCATTATCAATTTGTATGTCGTACGCCGTTACACCATTGAAGAAACTCAAGATCGCATCTACATCAACGGATCCGAATATCAAAGTGTCTTCAACATCATAGCCTCTACGAGAATGAACTTGGTAAATTTTTGTTTTTTCGTTCCTTAAAGTTCATATTTAGTATTGGAAATTTTTTATAAAATGTTTTTTATAAAAATAAAAAGTAAGTTTTTTCAATCAAAATGAGGCTTTTAAAAGTTTTTTATTTTTCTGGGAAAGCCGGACCGGTCCGCCTCTATACCGGACCGATCCGCCACCGGACCGATCCGCCTGCTAAAAATCCAGTATACCCCGGACCGCAAGCGAACTGATGAAGTCTGGAATAAAAGAACCGATCCGGTCAACCGAACCGATCCGCCCCCAAGCCGAACCGGTCCGCCTGGGATAAACTCGAGAAGTTCCGTGAGATTTTTACCTACCATCTTATATTTCCTATATATATTACTATTCCGATGGTGTATTTTTTTAATTCTTTGAAAAAACGTTTTTAAGAGTACAAACACAACAAGACTTCGATTTTTGATGTGCCAAACATCTTTTTGATTCACACACAAAAATCCCAATTACTTTTGTGAATCTTTTGGAACCCTAGAACACAAGCTTTGCTATTGTTCAACCCTTGTGGAAAAGACGTCTTTCTTCTTCATTGCTGCCCTCCTGGAAAGGGAAAATTCCAGCCGACAAACTTGTGGAGAAGTCGTTTCTCTTCTTCATTGCAGCCCTCCTGGAAAGGGACATTTTCAGCCGCCGACTACAGAATCCGACACCTGAGGGTAATTCTTAGTCACTATATTTTCATTGTAATCCGAAATTGTACTGTTACAATATTATAATGAAAATAAAAGGTTTTTCCCCGTTGGGGGATTTTTCCTCACAAGCATGTGTTTGATTTTTCCTGAAACTGTTTGTTTTATCCCGCATGCTATATTTTATTTGATAAATCATCTAGATGCATGTTTTAGGGTTTAACTAAAATTTGGGTTTAGTTAAAATTGGATTTTATTTGAGAAGTCGCAATATTTCCGCTGCAGCTACTCTCTCACTTTCACTACTCAGTAAGGTTAAATTGGTTCTTGTAATACTACCTTATTTGCTCTTTCATACGAGAAATAAATATTATTAAATTACTAAATACAGAGAAATGCATATTCCCCGTAACTCATAATTTTGAATGCTAACGAGATAAATCAACAAGTCTAGTGACTCTTGCCATTTAACAATAGAGGGATGGAAGAAACAATGGAAAGTCTTATTATGGTTGTCTAAAAGCAAGGATTGAAGCAATTATTTTCAAGGTTCAACATCAATTACCTGAAGGTGAGGATAATCTTATTCGACTCTTTTTATTATGAAACGCAATGAAAATATCAATTCATCAACTTTTGCCTATTAGTGAATGAAATAATATCTGAATTTGTTTGATAAATAGGGTCTCTTTGAATATTGTTGAAGTTTTTTTATTTCTTAAATAGGGTGGATAGTCCTATAAACAAAGAAAACTCTGTCCAATTTTTCTAAATTGTTTACAATTATTTGTGTTATATAGAAAATCTTTTCGACTTACATCATGCACGATGTACTACTTTGAAAAAACTAGATAACCGCACGATAATAAAAAAATAAAGAATATCAAGAAAATGTGACCAATGTAGTTAGTGAAAAAATTGTGAGTTTCTTTCAAAAGTTAAGAAAACATAATTTTTTTTCTATAATCTTTATAAATTTGGACATGTACTACATAAAAGGATTGAAAAGAATATGATTTAACAACACTCTTGATAATTTGTTTTATTGTAGGACGCTTTGAAGAACCAAGTCCATGATGGGAGATTATTGAGGGTTATATTATATGATTTGGAGCTTTTGAGGTGTCGACACAATTTCGTGAAAGACAAAGGAAGGCTGATGCAATTATGCGTGATTTTTGGATGTAAATTGTCTTGGAGACATTTTTTTAATGATGTACATAGTGGCTATATCTAGTTATGATACATGTAGTAGGCGATTATTTTTTTGTGATTAATGTAGATGGTGGGTAAATCTATTTGTGCCTTACTATTTTTTTTATATAAAGAAATGGTTTGGTTAGTGTATTTTAGATGTACGTGACTTCGAATACAAAAAATTTAAAGGTTGTTTTTATATTAATAAGAATTTTGATTTGTGTTTAGATTTGTTTGTCAACTATAGCATTAAATTGGTTGTTATTTTGTTTATTATATGTTTAATTTATAACCGTTTATATTAAACCCTCATGTGATGAAATTTTTTATATGACCTTTTCAAAATTTTGAAAATCGTCTATCATGAAGCTTTTTAAATCAAATATGACATCTTATGGAGTATATTATAACCTTTTTTACAGTAGATATGACAACTTTAAAAAAAGTCATATATAATCGTTACCTAATATGACACTTTTTATGGGTATCAATTATGACACCCAAACTTATGACGTTTTTATTAAAAAAATAAAGCGTCATAAAATGCATTTTATGACGCTTAAAAAATGTCATAAAAAGTTTTTTTTCTTGTAGTGAAGGTCATTAATATCATCAAAAGAGCTGCTCCCCCAGTGTAGGTGAGTTTGATGAGATGCCTATGTTAGAGAGCTTGTTTCAGGACTATTGCATTCTCTATAAATATGAGTGCAAAAAAATTGCATTTGAGAAAGAAAAGATTTGTAATTTTCTCATCTCACCTTTAATTTCCATGGAGGGTGATAACACATGTTCAATAAGCAGCTCATTACTGCATATGAGTCAAACTCAGTCCATAATTGAGTCCAATCATTAAACCGCTAAACATATGTGATCACTTCTTCAATTTTAGCATAAAAGGCAATTGTAATACCCCACATTTTTTATGATTTAAATAATTAAGGGATTATTTATTACAACGGGATTAATTAAATTTAAATGTGAAGAATTAAATTGTTAATTAATCCGGATCCAATAAAAATAAATATTAACTAGCGTGCTAAGGGTTAATACTTATTAGTTTAATATTACTGTGCGATATGTAATATGGAACTATACACTTTGATAAATTGTCGAGAGATAATAATACGACAGTTTAGTGAATTAAGTCAGACGCGCGTGTGAGTCGTGTCGGGACTAAATTGGTGGAATAAATATATCAATTATTTTTAGTAACTCGTATGATGATTTTGAGTGTACCGTTGAGTTCGGAAGGGTCGAGATAGTCGAAATAGTATACTCGGGAGTTTAGTTTGGGTCCCGGGACAATTTTGGGTCTAACCGGCACCCCAAAAGGGCATTATGGTAAATTGGATTTTTAGGCCTAATTAATGGACGAAAATTAGGACTTAATTTATCAGACAAAACATTTTCATTAGGGTTAAAAAGCCGGAGAAAGCAAGAACGGCCATAGGAAGTGTGAGGGAAAACTTTTGCCAAGAGAAGAGGGCTAAATCGACATCACCGTGCACAACCACCACCACCACCGTGTAGATCGGGATGAGGGGAACACACCTATACCAACAACATCCAGAAATCAGACTACTCACTCAAGGCAAGTGTTTATAACTTGCTATATTTCGGTATTAATTTGATCCATCTTAGTGTAGGGTTGTTAGGATTATGTTATAGGTTATCAAAATGGTGAAATTGATGAACTTGAATGTATAAATAAGTTATGTGATTTATTAGATTGAAACCCTTAATGTATGAAGACTTGAAATCACGTTTTAAGGAATTCATATGTAGAACAAATCTAAAAATAATGGCTTCTTGAACATGTATTGAAAGAACTAGGGTTTTGATAAAATTAAATTGGGGATTTCACGTTTTATGAACGATTCGTAATAAATTGATGATTCTAGGATGTTAGAAATCATGTGTTATTGATGGGGTTCGATGTAGAACTATTTATTTGGAGTTTGGGGTGTTGATTGAGAAGGTTTGAGGTTAAAAATGGTGGAAAACGTAGAAAATTCTGGGTAGGGGACGAACAGCGAATTCTCGCTCGAAGTCGCTCGAAGTCGTTCGAGCGAGATTGCCATCTCGCGCGAAGTCGTTCGAGAGACACGTGGCAATCGTTCAAACGACTTGCCACCTCGTTCGAGCGATAGAGTGAAGTTTTGATAATTTCTTTTAAGGCCAGTTTTGAGTTTATTAGTTCAGAAATGAGAAATATATTTTCTAATAATAAACTTAAGTAAGGCAGAATTTCAGAAGAAGTATTAGAAGCTAAATACTTTAATGAATTAAGTATGAAGAGAATGTACCCTAGAAATTTCGAGAGGGAGAATAACCCAATAACTATTATAAAATGTTGGAATTAAAATGCGTAAGAGAAGCATATGTAGGTAAGGGAAATACCTATTTATTATAATAGGATGCGTGTATGCCTATTATGTATTATTACTATTAAAAGCACTAATGGGTGATAACCCGGGAGTGTGAGGCCTTATGATTATAAGTGTACTAATGGGTGACAACCCGGGGGTACAAATATGTATTGTAAGTGTACTAATGGGTGATAACCCGAGGGTACAAAATTGATTAAGTGCACTAATGGGATATAGCCCGGGGGTGCAGTATCATGTTATATATATAGATATAGGGCAGACATGACTATATGTATATATATATATATATATATATATGAGAATTGTAAATCAATCTAGTGTGTATAGTAATGAATGTGGGCATGATAATTTGTTAAGAAAATTCTAATTGAATACTTGACTTATTATGGAAATGGAAAATGTGTTAATTAGCTTTTCGTCATAGGCTAATTGATTAACGTATTATATGGGCGATACGGGCATACTAATAGTGAGGGTAAATACTATTAGGATGGATTCAGACTAGTTATATTGGGAGGTATAGCTAAGGAGAACATTTAGATTCGTGTTAGGCGTGAACATTAGAAGAGGGGTGAGAATCTCAAGAGAGAGTTCGGACTAACATGTAATTAATACTTGCTTTACTGCAAATTTTAAATACTTGCTTAAACAAATATTTTTACACATCGGGCTCTGACCCGTTTCTTTCATCTTCTCTCTCTTGCGATATATATGTATTATATCAGGTGCTCAGCCGCAGGGACATCAGGCTTAGAGTTTCAGATTGTGTGGTATGTTGTAGCTGTTATGGGAGCTGCAGGACCTTGTTTAACGCTTCAATTATTTCATTCCTATTCATTATGATATTTTCTATAGGGCATGTGTCGCCCCTTCCTTAAACAGTTTCAGAGACTATGTTTACTCTATTTCTCATTTACTTTCATTTGGATTGATGGGTACGATTGTTTTGGTTTAGTGTTTTGAACTGGGATGTTTTATCCAGTCTTATTTATTTCAGCATGCGATTCTGATTTAGTATTTGTATTAATTAATTGTGCGTGGATATTTTATATTAAATTACTGGGTTTGGTAATTAAAAAAAATGGTTTTAAATAAATAAGAAAAATGTTTTGACACTTAGCTTAAATATATTAGGTGATTAAATAAGTTATTATGTTTTCGACAGTGATGCTAAGAATGAACCAATCGAACATTCTGTTTTAAATTTTATAAAGGACGGATCACCCGATATTTAATTGGGCGGGGTGTCACAGCAATGTGATTGCCAATAGCCTTGCAATAAGCACCACTGACCTAACCCTTATGAAATCTAAATAAATCACAAATAACTGCTGGACTTGGGTAGCCTCTAGTCATTCCATCACTGTTAAGCTTAATCTAAGCTGGAAGTGGGGGAAGCCAGTGGACAGAGATAATAGAAGGGACTTTGGGGGCCTACTAGAGATTTTCAAGGCTTTTATAATTTCCAAATCATTTATAGTATTATGCATATAGCTCAGAGTGAATTTGGAAATAAATTAGTTCCAGGAAAAAATGGAGGATTTGGTTTTTGATATAGAATAGGGGGAGGCTTATAAAAAATTTAAGTTTCCACTTCTCCAAATAATATAAAAAATGGTCATGGCAGAGAAGATCCATATGTTAAAAATTTGAAAGCTAAATTTAATGGAGCACATATAATTCCAAAGAGATTAACTATTTCAAAGGCAGGTAGGGGAAGTTTAAAGAGATGAAAGAGACAAGCCTAAAGAGTATTAGCATAAGGGCATTAAAGAAATATATGGGTAATGAATTCAATATGAGTATCAGATATATGGGTAATGCATTCATATATTCAATATGAATATATGGGCCACATGTAAATGGAGAAGAAATACAATAGAGCAGGTTGTATGGTGGATATAATCAACTCACATCTCCCAGCTACAGATAAACTTTTACCCTGCCAACTTTGGATCCTGGAGATGATCTTATCAGATATAGATTGCAAATGGGAGAATCTAGGTTTGCCTTTAAAAATAGGGATACCTAAGTAGGATAAAGGGGAACATCCATCTTTAACCCCAAGAATATAAAGTTAGACAAGGCAATGGGTCTATCAATCGAATCCAACTGAATATATCAAGCATATCAGGTATCAGTTATCAGTTGAATCCAACTGATATATCAAACATATATAAATTATTATATCAATCATATATCAACCCAATATATATCAAGTATTGCTCAATCAATTATGAAGTTATTGAAAATATATCAATCGAATCCAACTGAATATATCAAGCATATCAGGTATCAGTTATCAGTTGAATCCAACTGATATATCAAATATATATCAATCACTGCTCAAATATACATCAGGTATATCAAGCATTTGAATACCAATATATCAGTTATCAAGTAGTGCTCAATCATATATCAACCAGTGCTCAATTAGTTATCAAGAAGTGATTAATCAATGCTCAAATACAAAATGGTTGGTTCGATTAGCCGATATATTTGATGGTATGCAATGAAAATTATCAATTCAATTCAATCAGTGCTCAATTTAATCAGTGTTCACTTCAGTCAGGGTTAAAAAGTTAGCGGACCTGAGCTGTATTTGGAATCTGTAAGCTGCTGAATGTAAGTTGCTGAAGTAAGCTGCTGAATGACTCTTAACTCTGTTCAACAATGAAAACCTCAAAATATGAGTACAACAGATCTTGGGAATATATAGCCATAATTGATCATCTATTGAAGTGAATAATATAAAATTAAGAAGTGAAGCGTAAGGCTAAGAGGAGCAACCCCACATAAAGACCATCCAACATTAAAGTAGATATTAATTTTGAGAAGGTGAAATCTTAAACACCAACTCTCTTTAAAAACAACAAATAGACAAAAAATAGTTCTAAGTTAGATATACCTACTAATTGTCTAACAGACACTGGATACATTCAAAACAGATTACTAATTGATTCAAAAAGATTTCTAATATTCAAAATAGAGTTCAAACACTACTAATTGTTCACTTTGACAATTTGTTCAAATTTCTCAAGACAAATTACTCTGGATCACTTAAGGATAAGACAAATCAACGGCCAAACCACACAAGATTTCTCAAAATCCTTAATAGTGTCTGCCCCATGACTTCGACGATACAATGGATGATTGTCTTCTCCTGGCTCAACACTACTAACGTAAACCATATGTTCAAATATCAGCAATTGATGGCCATGCACCACCGTTCCAGTAGCAGCTGAAGAAATAACTTGTCCACTTGCAATCTTCCTTTGATTTGAAAAATCTAATAAATCGATATATGGATCATGTGGAGGATCAGTTAAATCTCCAAAGTCTGTCTCAGTTGAATCTCCAAAGTTTGGCTCAGTTGACGGGGGGGGGGGGGGGGGGGGGTAGGAGTGTAATCGTGGGGACTTGAATGCGGGACTGGAGTGAAATTACGAGGACTTGGATGTGGACAAGATTATAATTGCGAGGACTTGGATGCGAGACATGAGTGTAATTGTGAGGACTTGGATTTAGTATTTTGAATCCACTCGATTCAAAAGCACTTAAAAGCATCGTAACAGATGATTTGAGAAATTCCATATCCTCATTATGTTTTTCTTCTTGTGTCTTTGCTCTAGTCAATTGTGATACTATAGGAGCAATTGCCTTAAGTTTACTTTTGGACATGGGTCCAACACCACGAGTCGACCACCTAGTGTCTTTTCCTCTAACGACAGTCAATACATCTGTATCAATATTGTTTTGGCTTGAAGAACCTTGACTACTTCTCAGCTCACTCAATTTTTGCTGCAAAATTATTTATGAATCGATTAAAATAATTGAACGACTAAACTTGAAGGAATTTAATTATTACAACTAAGATTACGAAACTCACCATATCATCGACTACATTTGGGTGAAACTCCCCAGTTTTTCACCTACGACTTTCGAGATACACTTCTGAACGATCAACAGGTCGTTTATTTTTAAGAACCTATAAATTAATTTTCCATTAACTATTTGAGCAAGACATATAATATATATACACATTAAAATAAGAAACAGGTGTATACTATCTCCTCGATTTTCTCAGTATACGATATCCGACTAAGATAATGTACGTCAGTCTTTTTAGCCCTGTTCACCCAGCCTTGGTGTCGTTGTTTCAATTTTGCCTCAGATGCTTCACGCAAGACGAATTTATTCCACTCACGGACAGGGATATGCTCTTTATCTGGTACTTGATCCTTCAGGGCCTTTATCCCATCACTGTCCAATCCTTAAAATAAGTCGAGCAGAGATTACTTCTAAAAGTCGTCGATTGAATACCAATGGCTTTCATGATCCCTCTTTTTGGTCGGCCAAAAGATTAAACTCTTTCATGAGCGTATCCCACAAGTCGTCCTTTTTTACTTGCTCAACCGTATCCCAACTCTCATATTTTAAGCCAATACAAGATTTTAACAAAGATAAGTCTCGAGATTTAAAAGATTCTTTCCACCTATTGGCAAACCAAATAGGTTAAGGAAACGTCAGCATGAGAATTAATGGTAGAATATTCATCATGACTTGAACTTTCTGGCCTGGATGATGGAATTGTATTCTCGGACGCCATTTTCTGCATTTATATATTTATGCATTAGTCCATATATTGATGAGGACCACGTGCTCCTTGCACAGAGGTCAAAGAATAAAAAGCCACTTCTGGGCCGTGGCTACTGGTCCCGGTCCTCCGCTCAGAGTAAGAGAGGAGAAGGAAGGAAGAGGAGAGGAAGAGGTTGAAGAGAAGAGGAGAGCGGAGGAGAGGCTGAAGCGACGGGAGAGAAAGTGGCTATTCCAACAAGCCTTCAAATTCTAATCATAGCGCACAATAAGCGAAGCGGGTGCCACCAAATCCACTTCACAGCTTTCGAGGAATCGCAAATAAGCCATAATGGCTGATCATTTAAATCCATTGAGCCCATAAACATGGCCCAACAAATTTAGGGGCAATTGTGGGTACCCAAAATTTAGAACCATGGGCCTGGACGAGTAGCCCAGTCCTGGCGGCCCAAAGTCCGGGACCCTCATCTCTTATATTAATCCGGTCTCCCCCACGTTCCCACAATTGGAAGTTATAGGGGAGATGGAAAACGTGGAGAAACCCATCACCTCCACTTACCTACATGTACATGTATATATTAAACCCTAGGTCCAGGGCAAAAGGACAAGTTGTATTCTCTGTAATATAAGTTATACCTTTTCAACATATTCTAAAAGTTTTGATAATTCGACCATATCATAAGTTTCATACTTCATCATTTCACGTAAAGTTTTTATTGTCCATGTCTGCGAAAGTGTGTTGATAATTGAATTTCTGACACTAAACATATTAGAACGTATGCCTTCTCTCCTAAGCCGATAATAGATGTTAACTTTTTTATTCATATGTTTTCTCACAGTAGAGTCTAAACGCATCCTCATCCTCTTCAGTTCTATCCACAAAGGATGGATTTTTCTTTCTTCAAGTTCTAAAAACTCTACTAACTGCATCGCATTACTTGGATTGCGTTTTATGAGAACCCTTTCAACTGCTTCATCCCAACTTTGAGGTAGTGTGTATAGTATTGATTGAAATAAATATGCTTCAGGTATGTTCCACCCATGATCTCGCAAGTAATTGCATTATTTGATTTTACGGTAGCCATGCCGATAAATTGACATGTTCTCTATAAAAGACCTGTTTTGAAAATCGTTGCATGTATATACAATATATGACATCCTGGAAAAAGGAATAATAAACTTGTGAACAAAAGTCACTATGAATACATGCTACGAAATAATTGAAACATGCTACTACACATAATTTTCAAGTCAACATTTAAAACAAAATAACATGCCACAATTAAACTTCTAATCCTCTAATGTTCTTAGTAATTTCTTTAATTATGGGTTGTCATCCAGAATAGACTGAATCTCGATAGGTGCCTCTATGTCGTCTACCAATGTAGTTAAACGCTTAGGAGAATGTAAAACAACAGACCATGGATCGTTATTGGGGCTCTTTGCATAAAAAACTTGTTTTAAGTTTTGGAATGTACAAACGAATGGAACATCATTCACATTATCTTTACTCTTCAACTTGGCCAAATCAACCTTCACCATGTGGGTGTCAGGGTCGACCATACATGCATTCTTGTCCTCCACTCTCACCCAATCACAGTAAAATACAAGTATGCTGAAAGATATATAATCTAATAGGACAATTTGTTTTATAATCCCATAATACGTCATCTCAGCTTCTATCAAGTTTTTATCTTTCGCGCTTTCCCTGAAATAAGTTAATGATTTATATAAAATGCCGCTATTTTGTTTTCCAATGAGTTTTAACTCGTGTGTGCTTGAAAATAACACAAAACTGTTGACACGATATTGTCCAAACTCCTTGGCTACAAAACTAGTCCCATTTGCTAGACGTGAAAGCCTCGTCGATACTTCACCAACTTTCAATAACTGAAACCAAGAAAGTATTTGCATTGTGAATATGTTGCAAAGACAGTAAATAAAAGTGAGGTATTACTGTAGTCACCTCGGAAGCTACCCAATGCCTAAAGTCATTGTCTGCGCTCGCGCCTCCCTTCCTCCTCTTGGCATGCCCGCACTCATTATATTGCCTAGGTTAAAACACTAAAAATATTAATTTCTAATGAGTATAACATCGAACATATTACATTATTTTACAAAACATTTTAAATAAACTCACATTTTCCATTTATCTATGTCTTCATACGTCTCGAATACCTATCGAGCCACCTAGTTATATTGTGTACTTGTTAGCTTCACTACCTTACCTTTCCCCAGGGCCTCCTCATCCACAAACTCTTCTAATTCATCAATAATGCATTCACGACCTCCAACGTTTGGGTTAGTCATATATTCCTTTGCATACAAGGAAGCCTCTTCCATAATGTACTCCTCAACAATGGACCCCTCAACGTATCGTGTATTCTTAACGTAATCTTTAAAAGTTTTCATTAATCATTCGAATGGATACATCCATCGGTACCTTACTGGTCCACATAAAAGTGCTTCATCGCACAAATGCACTAAAATGTGGATGCTTATGTCAAAGAATGAGCGAGTAAAGTGCTTCTCCAAAACACATATAGCCTTGGCCAAAGTTTCTTTCGCTGCCATTATGTGCGTCATGTTGACAAGTTTCTCGCACAATCGGGAGAAACATAAGCTAATTTGTAAAATGGCCCTTCGAATATCCATGTGTTCCAAAAAATAGTGTCCGAACAACATAGGGACAAGTTGCATTATCACATGCCAATTGTGGGACTTTCACTTTTTCAAATCTTTTGTTGCGTCGCAGACAATCCTGCGTAAGTTGGATGAGAAATTAGAAGGGACCTTCAAGCCTTTTAATGTTTCTAAGAACATATTTCTTCCTTCAATTCTCAAAGTATAAGATGTAACTGGCATATGCTTTTTTTTGGTGTTTGGATCTTCTTTCAACCATAATGATCTTTTAATCTTCAAATCACGAAGATTTTCACGGGCTTTTTCTCCATCCTTGGAATGAGAACCACCAATGCATGTGCTTATGAGATGCTCAATAACATTTTCCTCAGCGTTCATTATGTCTATCACATGTTGCACAGGATGTTCCTTCCAGTATGGAAAATTAAACGTTATTGATCTCCTCGACCACACCGTCTTCACATCAACATCCTTTCTTTTATGCTTTTCGGCCAAAATCATGGGGTGTTTCTCCCTCAACTTTTGATTAGCCTTTAATGACCTTTCTTCAATTTCCAAACCAGAAAGTCTTGGTGGAGGTGGTCGCGTCTCGGTGACTTCTGGGAGAAAATTGCTTCGTATTGACCTGAATTTGTGACTTTAGGGCAGAAATCTCCGATGACTATGATAAAAAAGTTTACCACTTTTCTTAAGCCAGCTAGCTTCAGTCTCCTATCCACATATAGGACAACGTAGGTAACCATGTACATTGCACCCAGATAAGTTCCATAAGCAGGAAAATTATGAATTGCCCATATCAACATAGCTCTCAAAATGAATTCCTCCTTTTTGTACGAGTCGAACGCTCTCACACCTTCAACCCATAACTTATTCAGTTCATCTATTAGTGGCGCTAAGAAAACATCAATGTCACTACTCGGTGCTTTTGGACCTGGTATCAACAACGACAAAATTGAAAACTCCTTTCTCATGCACAATGATGGGGGCAAATTTAAAGGCGCCGCAAACACAGGACATATACTCTTATCTGTGCTCAATTTGCCAAACGGGTTAAACCCATCGGTTGATATTCCGAGGCGAACGTTGCGTATTTTTTTAGCAAAGTTCGAGTATCGCTGATTTGCAGATTTCCACACAGATTAATCTATCGGATGTTGCATGAGATTCTCACCCACCTTCGCTCGACCATGCCAAATCATTGCCTCTACTATCCAAGGTATAGTGTAAAGTCTCTTCAATCGAGGACCTAAAGGGAAATACTTTAACACTTTCTATTTGCGTATATACTTTCAACAAATGTTTATTATATACTATCATCTTTTGTTCATATCTAGGTTCCTTACATACAGGACACGCCCGTTTTTCCCTGTGCTCCTTATAGTATAAAATGCATTCATACTTGCAGCCATGAATTGATTTTTATTTCATACCCAAACCTTTTAAATTACCCTTCATGATCGGATAATTGACTGGCAGTGTATTTTCTTTAGGGAGCAAATCTTTTGCCCAGAGGAGTATTACCGTCACACTTTTTTCCGATAACCAAATTTACTCTTTAAGTTGTGCAACCCAACCATGACCTATAACATTGTGTGGTCGGGGTTGGAGTTATGGTACAATGGTGTTGCAGCTGCTGCTTTTAACCATATATAATCCTTAACTTGGTCCGTATTATTGCCAACATGATCCTCACTGCCTAAATCATTCCCCCTACTATCTTGCTTTTCTTGTGCTGTGTGCACTTCGTACGTATCATTTATGAGATCGTTTAACCTAGCATATACTAACGGGTCACCATTTGTGTGAACGGTTTCATTGACAAGTATTTCTTCTGGAATATACTTAAATTCCCTCTCCCCGTGGAAATGCCAAAGCGTGTAGTCAACTTGCATACCCCAATGAAACAAATGTACTTTTACATCTACCCCTTTCAAACGTTTACCATTTTTACAACGATTGCACGGGAATGGGATAATATTAGTTTTGAGATTCTTCGTTGTATAACTTGCAAAGT
Organism: Sambucus nigra; assembly: GCA_949130495.1. Classification (NCBI taxonomy): domain Eukaryota; kingdom Viridiplantae; phylum Streptophyta; class Magnoliopsida; order Dipsacales; family Adoxaceae; genus Sambucus; species Sambucus nigra. The sequence continues at coordinate 355,701,063 of OX422207.1, read as the reverse complement.
CCTTAACCCCATTAACGTATACTTGCCCCACTCTACAACTTTCACCCATCCACTCTTTATATTGTGAAAACCCCATTAATTCTATAATACAAACAAATAGAAACTCAGTAAATTATAAAACTAAATGAAGTTTGAGCTGATATTTAGAACATAATCTCTGGCCTATCATTGCATTAAAACTCAGAGGAAAACACGACCGAGCACAAAACTTCACCAAGCACAAAATAATGATTATTTAATTAATTTTTAGATAAAATAAATATGAATAATATAAAATAATTATTGAAAAAATCTAACATATTCCCAATCAAGATAATATTCAAAAAACGAAAGGGGTTAAACGATGTGTATATATACTCACAACAAAACAATAAGATTTAACGATGTGTAGATATACTACCAACAAAACAAATAAACAATGCAAGGCTCATAAATCAACGATTTCTAAATCAAATTTAGAAATCATTAAAACAAATAAACATTGCATATGAAAATTTTGACCTAATGAAGCATCAGATATGAAATTATTAACGAAGCATATGAAAATTTTGACCTAACGAAGCATCAGAACACAAAACAATGTGTAGATATACTCAGTGAGCTCAAAACTTGTTAAACTGATACATATTTATCAATGAGGAAAACAAAATAATAAGTTGTATGACCCAAATCTCAATATGAGTATTTATGACTGATATAAATGAGCAAAACAAAATGGAAATGGAAATCAAAATCAATTTATGACCAAAACCCCATCATTTCTCGCTCCTTTATACCTTTCCTCTCTCCTCACTATTCATCATCTCCTACACCCACACATTTATCTCTCTCCTCCTCCATAACCAAAAACCCATCTGAAAAACTAACCCAACTGCCAAATCGTATTAACAAATCATACTAACAAATCGTATTAACAAACCCATCATTAGCGATAACAAATCGTGCTAACATATTAATAGATCCGACATATTGTTAACAAACCCATCATTAGTGTTAACATATTAATGGATCAGACATATTGTTAACAAAATCGAAATAAAAACTCACTAAAATCATGCTAACAGATCAGACATATACTATTTTGTTCACAAAATCGATTTACACTAGGGCAAAATCGAAATGAAAACTCACCAAAATTGACATATACTATTTTGTTAACATATTAACAGTTCAGACATATACTATTATGTTAACAAAATCGAAATGAAAACTCACCAAAATTGAAATCGATTTTTGTTAGATACTAAAGTGGCGGGAGTTCTTGACAGTGAAGGGCAGGAGTTCTTCTACAGTGAGGGGCGGGAGTTCTTCAGAGTGAGAGGAGAGAGGAGGGAAATTAAACTAGGGCAAAAATTTTGTGACCCCTCCCAGGAGTCACAAATTAAAGTTGACCAAAATTTGTGAGTGTTGGAAGCAGTTACAAATTTATGACGGTCAATAGCAGTTATAAATTAACTCAACACCAAAATTTATGACTGCTACCAGCAGTCATAAATTTATGACTGTCATTAGCAGATACAAAATTAGTACTTAGGTCAAAATTTGTAACTCCTCAAAGCAGATATAAATTAGGTCTACTAATAAATTTGTGACTGCTTATGACAGTTATAAATTTATGGCTGTTGATAAGAGTCACAAATTAATTAAATGGTAACATTTGTGACTCTCATTAGCGGTGACAAATTAATTGACTCAAAGTTTTTACTGCCCTTTATTTTATAACTCCTAATGGGAGTTACAAATAATTTTGTGACTGCTCCGGGAGTGATAAGTTTGTCATTCAAATTAGCAGTCTCAAAAAGGCACTCACAAAATTAACATTTTGGTATAGTGGAGAATTGTGGATACAAAGAGCCTCAATGGATCTTTAGAAATCTATGTGGGTACAATAAGGTGAGAGAAGAAAATTTTAAAGTGATCATTTACACATTTACCTACAGACTGATTGAGTTATTACCTATTACGTTAATGAGTTAGCTTTCAAAAAATAAGAGCCAACAACATAATAAAACCCAAAAGATGGTTCAGTTTGTTCTATAAAAAGACATTACTTTTTTTTTTAAAATTACTGGACAGGGCATGTGCCTCCTCCACCGAATATATGAGTGCAATACCTACCAAATTCTTTTACCAAATTTATATCACAAGTGCATTTAATGAAAATACATATTGGAGTGAAATTTGTGAAACAAACTTAATAAAAAGAAGAAAAATGATGTATGCACCGAAATTGAGTACCGAAAAATTACCGAATGTGCTTTAAGGGTATTGTACTATGGCGTGGGTCCCGCCAGGGCACAACCCCTTAAAGCACAATTTCGATAATTTTGGGGTAAATTTGGTGTGTGTGTATCATTACTCTAAAAAGAAACCTACTTTTATGAGTACCAACAACATTTACAAACTGAATAATGATACACATTAACACTTTTTTATATATTTTCTATACACATTGTATTAAAATCTTATATATTTTATTGTGAGTTCCGACAAAACACAAAATACAATCTCCTATCACATTATTTTATTAGACATATATAAAAAATATATATGAAAGTCTGTATGTATTGTGGTGTTCTTACTAATTTAACTTCGCATATCATTAAAGTAAGTGATACCCACGTAATCATTATAGCACATGGCATAGTACGTATTGGAACGACTCATTGGCTAGCTGATGAATGAAATGAGGAACATTGTTAGGACTTGTAACATTTTCCTAAAAAAGAAATAAACTAGCTTCTTGGAAACTTTCTCCGAATATATTTACTTCTTCCACTTGAATTCAATCAACTGTACCGAGAGTGGGTAGCTCCAGCCTCCAATTAAGACGATATAATTGTGGGAAGGTTCTACCAGTGTCGAATTTGTAATGTGTGGTCTCACTATTTTGGCAGTTTAAACACGTGATTATTTAGTACAAAATGGGACCTTACCTTATTCACGAATATTATTTTATAATAGGATCGTAGAAATACTTTTAACAGTTTACACCTTATTCTCATCATGGGTACACACACCCATAAATTAGGGGTGACAATTCGTGTGCGTCGTGTCGTGTTCGGGTCATGTCATGTCGGGTTCGTGTTAAGTATTAGTCAACCTTAACCCGATCCATTTAACTAATCGTGTCAGATGAGCAAACACTAACCCGACCTACTTATTATCGTGTCGTATTCGGGTTGACCCGCATAACCCATTAAGTAAAATATAAAATAATTTGTTTCTTCTCTCTTAACCAATCATACCACGCATAGCCCTACAATAACTTAAATTTAATTCATTTCAACTTCTTGCAACATAGAAATAATTTATCGTCCGATTCTCCATGAATTTTATAGAATGCTTATCAAGATATATAAACTATCTAATATATTCTCCATAAAATACAAGTTAAACGGGTCTATTCTTGTCATTTTCGAGTTATACGTGTTTGACACTAACCCAACCCGTTTATTATTCGTGTTAGCGGGTCGTGTCATATTCGGGTTAGTGTCAAGAAATCGTCAACCCTAACCCGCTAACTTCATGTAGAGTTCGTGTCGGATTATCGTGTCGTGTCAAAAATTGTCACCCCTACCATAAATATTGGTTCTCCCACCAGATTTCTTACCACATGAATCACTTCCTTCAACAAGGAAAATGTTATCTTATTTAAAAATTGATTATTTTTACAAATTGACGTGATTCATAAATATAGATTATGTAGAAACAATTCTCTTATAATATATTTTATTAAAAAAAATCAGCATCTAATTTTTGTTTTTCAATACGCTCCATAATATTGAATTGTTTTTTTTTCTTTTGCGAATTTTCTTATGTGTGCTTGTAACAAGAGCATTTCTTGCAGAATCAATGTTTCAAACTAATTTTAAATTGTGTGATGTTTGGAAAAATATTTTAGATATTTTTTAAAAGTTGCAGCATAGGAGAATTTGACATTTTTCTATTATTAATAGGGTCATTTTAACTTAATTTCTAAATATTAACACTTAATTTGACTTGACCTCTCATTTTCATTATCTTTTAACTTTGTCCCCAACATAGAAAATTTTAAGTCTAATTTTTAATTTGACATTATAAAGAGGGGAGTAAAGTCGAATACATCATTAGACTTTTCCTTCTTTTTTATTCAATAATTTTAGATACTCCCTCGTGCAAGGAGAATATATCAAAGAGATTGATAAAGTGGGGTTAAATCAAATATTATATTAAAAAGTGGGGATCAGAAAAAAAAATATCAATAAAATACATTTTAAAAATCTATCTTCGTATAGTTTTGAATATATTCTTTGTACCAGATTAATAGTCCCAATTTAAAATATAAACATTTTAAAGAAATATTTTATGTTACTTTTTTTTTTTTGTCGTAAGAATTAAGCACACATTTGGAATGCCACATCCATTTGATTTATTAGGTGCCATAGCTATTGGTCGGATAAATAACTTATTAATTTCACTTACTTTTTTATGTCATTTCTTGAAGTCATGATAACATTTTATTACAATCTAAAATAAAATAAGAGTAATATTAGGAAGATCTTTTTTCGTAATCATGTTTTTGTGACCTTTTTAATGTATTAAACACACATTAAATAGTATATATAATTCATACGTGTTCATTTAAAATGCTACTAAATGTGTGCTTAATATATCAATAAATTCACAAAAATAGTCATGAAAAAGGTAGAATATTACTCGCAAAATAAAGTATTTTATTAGGATGACGGAATCAAAATCTAAAAGGATGGGTTGATGGATTAATAAATCATGACTGAGAAACTTACGTTAAGATCACGCGTGCGATTCCCCTCACAAAAAAAAAAAATTGGGAGGAGTGATTTATTTGTTTTTATATAATACTCTAAATTAAGTTAACAAACAATGTCACATGCATCTCAGCATCACTGAACGAAGCAGGGCTATTCCATCCACTGATTTGAAAGCAGAATCCAGCAATTTATAATTATTTTTATTCCCATAATTTTGGTGCTCGTAACACTCTATAAAAGGAGTAGGGAAAAGTTGTTGACATAGTCAAAGAAAAGCTCGGAGAGTTGTTGCTGAAAAAGGTAAGACCTCCCTTTCTTTAAACACGAATGAGGCTAATTAAATGTCCAAAACGGTTAAAAATTTACGGTTCCATCTAACGTTTTGAACTTCAGCTCCATTTACTCAACTAGTGATTAAAAAGGATTTGAAGATCTACTTTTAATATTTATTTTCTTCTCACGGCACTTGTACAGGAATAAACAAGAGTAGCTGAGTTCATGGAAATCTTGTCGCCCTCATGGTTTTCAGAATTGGTAAGAAATCTCCGCACTTAAAAAAATTAGGTATTGCACAATTAATAAATTTGTACCATTTCAAATAAATAGAGTATGGTTTCTTATAGTGGGCATTTGGGAATGTGACACATGAGATTCTGATTTTTTCTTTATACGATAAGAAATATCCCGGTGACCAGATATCGGGTATTGAAACTAGATTCAATCCACAATCCGAGCAAAGACAGATCTAAGCTAACGAAAATGGGTCGGAGACCCACTAATAGTAATATCAATTCATTCTGGGTGGATTTTGCTCAGTTTTGTAGTGTACACTCATAAAATCGAAATATTGATATTTTATATTATAAACTCAAGCCTCATAATGATCTGTATACCTTCCTAATGCACATCAAATACCCATATGGGCAACTAGCAGTAGCAATAATACATTAACATAGGTTTAAGATGAAGTTAAAATGTGATACATTCTTCAATAATAAATGAAACCACGATTATTAAATTTACAGGCAATGGAGGACCCAATCTTCATGGATCAGAGTGATAGGATGGACTCCTTTGATGAAGATCTCGCACTTGCATTTGGAGACGAATTTCAAAATTCGGTGTCCTCCCAAAGCAACTCATCTCCTTCCACCACATTGATTCCCAGAAGCAGCTCTACCACAACCTTGTGCGTTTCATCCTCAGTTGAAGCTCCCCCCCACAATGTTGGCCTCGAAACACAAAGCCCCCCCAAAAAGCACAAACCTGACACTTTTAATCAGTGTTCCTCTACGCCCATCATTCTGGATTTTAGTAAAAAATCTGGCGTACAAGATCTAGGGGGCGCCGTAAACGACATTTTCACTGCAAAAGATAACACTGTCACTGGTGCAGCTAAAAGTGGGCAGGTAACCAAAAAGGGCGGAGGGCGTAGTAGGCCACCCTCCCAGAGTTATGATCATATTATTGCAGAGAGGAAACGTCGCGAGCAACTAAGCCAGCGGTTTGTAGCTCTTTCCACCATTGTCCCAGGCCTAAAGAAGGTATTTCCTCTGTTCCAATCATTCTTTTTACCCTTTTAACCTTTCGTGGTTGATTATGTTTTGCTATATCCAAACTTGGTGATGATGCTCCCACTTGATTTACATTATTTGATATACAGATTTGGCCAATAATGTTTTCTTTACGTCTCTCTCAGACTCGAGACATTGCTTTTTATTTTTTTATTTTATATATATATATATATATATATATATATATCACAGAAATCAATTTATGCTTTCCTCTTAAATTGTATTAAACATTTTGTTTCATATTTCAACAACCAACCTGTACTCTTTTTATTGACAATTAAAAAAAAGCGGTTATTTGTATTTAGTGTTGTGTACGTGACATTAAAAATAAACCATCACTTAAATATTTTTCTTGTGTTTTAAGGACACTAAAATATGTCATTAAAACATAGTGCCCGTTGAAAAATATTTTAATTATGTTTAGCGACAAAAAAGGCTATGTGATGAATAAAAGTTATTTTTTTACTGAACATTTTAATAGAATAACACCCCTACAAAACAAACACGTTTTGACAACGCATAAAAATAATTATAGTTGAAAAGCTTTTTTATTTTTTTGGGGGGTAACTAAGGGTAATCCCCGCCCCAGCTTGTGCGCACCTCGAGACCAATCCGTTCGGCGGGATGATACTCTTACAGTGGGATATTCCTTCTGCATCCTAACCCCAAGACGCAACTGTCAAGTTTCGAACCCGGGTGCCTGGGTTTACAACTACACCTTAGCTCCACCAACTTGAACAACCCTTGGGGTTATAACAAACTCTGCAATCAGTGACAGATCTAGGACTGTGAGTCAAGTGGGGCGAAAATTTATGACAAAATCCGGGGGTTTGGGAGCGAGAACCCCCAAGCTGATTTTTTTGGGTTGTTTTTACTTTATTTTTTTTGCAATTTTTTAAAAATGTTTGAGGTAGTAATTAACTAAATTTGAATTCCTACTTAGTTCTTGGATTTGTTTTATAATATTTCAACATAATATTACCCTAACGGGTGGGTGTCGTCTTCTTTTTTCCGTTTAAAAAATTTCTCAATGATTTCCTATATTTACATTAATTTCAGACTAGTTAAAACACAAATTTCAAGCTATTTAAACACAAATTTCCCATGTATGTACAAATTTAAACCACAAATTTCAAACCGTTTAAACACAAATTTCAATACAATTTAAACACAAATTTCAAATTTTGTTGATTGACATATAAAAAAACATACCTGTTTTATATTCACTACGAGAGGTCCGGTGAGGTTGAGAACTTAAAAAATGCCCCTATTATATTTATTTATTTATTTTTAAATTGAACTGGGGTTGTCGGCCCACCTCGGCCTATGGTGGGTCCCCCCCTGTCTGCAATATTTATTAACGCAACTAAAGAACACTAGAATGCAATCTTTATTTAAGTCAGGGTAACATTCTACCCTTTTTGACATATTGACTATTTTATAAAAAAATTATGTGGTAAGTATTTGTTTTATATGGCTATTCAATAAAAGGGCCTTTTTTCTTCCTAAAACCCCTATTTAATATCCTACATAGTAATGCTACCATTTCTTATATTAATTTTAAAAAGAAAACATTTCAGTATGATTATTTGGGGAAATTTTTGGCCATTACTGAATAATCCGTGAAGCAACAATTCCACGTCTTCTGAATTAAAATATTTGTCTAACCACCCATTGAACTAGCTTTAAAAATTAAAAGATTTTTATAATTACTCACAACCCTTGAAGTAGCTTTGAAAATTGAGTTTAACCCATGAGTTATCAAACATATATAAACTACATGGAATGCATGACTTCCCCCATTATACGGGTTGTGGAAAATACGAATTACGTGCTAGACCAAATGCGTATTTTTCCCTTTTTTGATCATTTTATGCATGCTAGAATGACACATAGTAATTGAGAATCAAATATGCTACTCCATAAGATATTATTATGATAAGCTAGAAGGACATACTTGGTTGAGATTATTTCCCTTTAATTCTTTTATTTTTTAATGTTTTGAACATCCAATTTTGAGAAATTATAATTTATTATATTAATATTTAGTATCGCAAAACATTACATTTATTTAAATAATCTAGTACTCTATATATTAAAAACAATGTTTAGTAACTTCATATGCATATTTGAGTCGTGGTGCGCTGACAATTTATTTGTTGGCAAAGTTAACAATGATAATTGTGAAATAAATTATGCTTCATGAACAACTGAAAATCAGAGATAATTGTCATCACAGACGGATAAAACTTCTGTTCTTGGAGATGCAATCAAGTACATGAAACAACTGCAAGAGAGAGTCAAGACATTGGAGGAACAAACCACCAAGCAAACCATGGAATCAGTGGTACTTGTTAAGAAGTCACAGCTCTTAATTGAAGATGAGGGCTCTTCTGATGAGATTTCCCCAAGAGGCTGCAATGACTCTCTCCCGGAAATTGAAGTTAGATTGTGGGATAAGAGTGTGCTTCTCAAAATCCATTGTCAGAAACATAAGGGCGTTTTGGTGAATGTACTTTCGAATATAGAGAACATGAATATGTCGATTGCCAACACAAGTGTGTCATCGTTTGGAACGTTGGCTCTTGACATTACCATTATTGCTGAGGTAAATATCATAATAATACTTTATTTACAATTATGTGTATGTACTGTGCACACACTCACACATATAATTTTAGCATTTGAAATGATTCTTTTTATGCTTTACCAGATGGAGAAAGATTTCAACATGACAGTAAAAGATATTGTGAGAAGTATTCGTTTAACTCTCCTTGATGCCATCTAGACAACGTATAAATCTAAGTAAGAGGTTGTCACGGTATCAAATAACCCAGAAGTGCTAATATGAACAATATGGCACCAAAAATTGGGCCATCTACTTGATGCACGACACAAGAAATGCAAATAGTTTTCTTGTGTTACTTTAGCAATATTGTTTCTACGCATGTATGTATCAATGGCATGCATGTGTTTTTGTGCACTTATAGCTTTCAAATGCATTCTAAAGGCATATTTGTATATTGACATTAATAACAATTTGCTTAAGCCCTTGTACTGTAGCGATAGTGCTCTTTTATGTTTTTCCTTCCATTAGTAACTACTCTATGAGCAGGGTCGGTCCTAAAATTGGGAGTGCTCTCTGTGAAAATCAATTTAGAGTCCTAAAAAAATATATTGTACAAAGATATTAAATATCTAAAATAGACCCTTAAAAAATTAAACTTATTTTTTAGGGGCCCATTTTAGTTGGGGGAGATTTTTGGGTAGTTGAATCATTCTTTGTACATATTGTTTTTTAGTACTTAAAAAAAGGACCCATTTTAGTTGGGTGAGATTTTTGGGTAATTGAATCATTCTTTGTACAGATTATTTTTGAGTAGTTAAAAAAAGCGCCTCTAAAAAATTAAACTTATTTTAAAATTTAACATTTTTAATATACATAAAATATTTTTAGACCCTATAATATACATATATAGGTGCATACTCTAAAATAGATCTTGTGCCATTGCCAAATTGACATATGGCCAGCGCCGACCATGTCTATGAGTACCAGATATAACTGGAATTAATAAATCCTTCACTTGACCTTTTTTTAGTTCACTTCTTTGCAGAGCATCAATATAAGTTACTTGTGCTATTGATGAATTTTAATATTCCTTTTAAAAGGGAGAGATGGTTACCCCTTAAGCCCATTAAAATTCATAAGAATTTGACTTGATTCCAAACGACATTGATCATTCAGGGCTTGTTTGGTTCAAGGTTTGGAAAGGAAATTTAGGATTCCTGGAATTTAGAATTCCCCTCATTTAGAATTACAATGTTTGGTTGGAGATTTAAGGGGGAACTTAGAATTCCTGAAATTTAAAATTCCCACGAAATTGGATTCTCATTTTTCCTCTAAAATTGGGGTAATCCTATATACCCGGACATAATACCTTACTTTTGTGGTGAGACAAAAATGTCATCTCACATAAACTCATACGTACACTCTCTCTCTCTCTCTCTCTCTCTCTCTCACACACACACACACACACACACACACACACATGCTCTCTCTCTCTCTCTCTCTCACACACACACACACACACACACACACACATACACATACAAACACTCTCTTTCCCTCTCTCTCTATCACCCCCCCCCCACCCACACACACTCTCTCCCTCTCTCTCTCTCTCTCTCTCACACACACACACACACACACACACACATACATTTACACACACATACACTTACTCACACACACACACACACACTCAAACATACACAACCACACACACACACACTCTCTCTCTCTCTCTCTCTCTCTCACACACACACACGCACACACACACACTCTCTCTCTCACACACACACTCACTCTCTCTCTATCACACACACACATACACTCTCTCTCTCTCTATCACACACACACACACACTCTCTCTCTCACACACACACACACACACATTATCACACATATAAATACACACACACACACACATTATCACACATATAAATACACTCTCTCTCTCTCTCTCTCTCACACACACACACACACACACACACACTCAAACACACACAAATACACACACACACACACTCACGCGCACACACTCAAATCAAGTAGAATGGTATTTTAGTTAAATGATATTTATTCCTAATTTGGAAAAATAATTTTAGATGTCGGGATAAAAGAATTTCTGCTTGAACCAAACAATGGAAAGGAATTGAAGTTTCCAAGAACTTAGAATTCATGGAATTATGAATTCCCATTCCTTTTCCAAATCTCGAACCAAACAAGCCCCCAATGTATTTCATGAGTGCTCGTACAACTTATAATTTCGACTATAAATGACTCAAATTATAGCAAGAACAATCTTCTGAATCAGCCTTAAAAAAACGTTTTTTAAAACGAAAAATTTGACAAGTTTCCAAAAATTGTTTTACACCAGTTTATGGGAATCATTGAAAAATAAAAACTTGAAGGTCCTTAAAATCTTGGTTTTCTATAACACAATTTTGTGTGACTAAAGATGTCCTCTCAAAAAATAATCAATTATAGGACCTGAATGACATTTTTAAGCAAAACTCAAAGCATGAAATTTGTTAAAAATTGCACTTTACACGTATCTATAAAATTTCATTAATTTTTAAGGTCATTTACTATTTTTAAATTATTTAAAACAACATAAGAACGTTAAATCAAATTACTAGTCCAGGTTCCCCAATTATGCAAGAATAATATTCTCACTAGATTCGCATGACAAATATTGTTATTTTCCTAACAAATATAGTTTTTTGAAAAAAAAATCTTGGATCGAAATTCAAATTAAACGAATACCATAAGTACATCTCAAGTGTAGTTGATATCTACGCCTTTTACACTAAAAAGAACAACTAAAAGAATTCACTTTCCTTAGATTTTAGATAAAGACATAGCTCAATAAAATTCTTGAATCTCGCGTGACAGTTTCTACCGCTCCTTTCTCTCTTTGGGCTCGTTTAGTTCGAGGTTTGGAAAGGGAATGTGAATCCATAATTCCAGGAATTCTAAGTTCCTGGAATCTTGAATTTCTTTCCATTGTTTGGTTCAAGCATGAATTCTTTTTTCCCGACATCTAAAATTATTTTTCCAAATTAGGAATAAATATCATTTAACTAAAATACCATTCTACTTGATTTGAGTGTGTGCGCGTGAGTGTGTGGTGAGTGTGTGTGTGTGTGTGTGTGTGTTTGAGTGTGTGTGTAACTGTATGTGTGTGCGAGAGAGATAAAGAGAGTGTGTGTGTATTTATGTATGGTAGCCTGTGTGTGATAGAGATAGAGAGAGAAAGAGTGTGTGTGTGTGTGTGAGAGAGAGAGTGTGCGTGTATGTATTTATGTGTGTGTGTGTCTGATAGAGAGAGAGGGAGAGAGACTATGTATGTGTATGTGTGTGAGAGAGAGTGTTTGTGTGTGTGAGTGAGAGAGAAAGAGAGTGTGTATGTATGTGTGTGTGAGACAGAGTGTGTATGTACGTGAGAGAGAGTATGTGTTTATTTGTGTGTGAGAGAGTGTATGTGTGTGTGTATGTGTGTGTGTGTGAGAGAGAGAGAGTGTACGTATGAGTTTATGTGAGATGGTATTTTTGTCTCACCACACAAGTAAGGTAATATGTCCGGAAATATAAGATTACCCCCATTTTAGAAGGGAAAGAAGAATTCCAATTTCATGGGAATTCTAAGTTCTCCCTTAAATCTCCAACCAAACATTGTAATTCTAAATGATGGGAATTCTAAATTCCAGGAATCCTAAATTTTCTTTCCAAACCTCGAACCAAACGAGCCCTTAGGGTAGATTTCTATCCATTTCTTTAGAAGTATAAAAAAGTGATGGCTAGGGTCCTCATAACATAAGATAGCTCAAAATACTATTTTTTAACACACACACATGTATAAAAACAATTTGAACTCAAAATAATATTTTTTTTATTAAATTTATACATAAACATAACATAAGATTAAATACACACATATATCTACCAAATAAACACATAGACGTAAACATTTACTTTGAAATGTGTAACGACACAATTAACACAACCCATTATAAAATCACTAATTTCACACTAATACCCATTGTACTTAGGTAAATTTGACCAGGGTGAAATTCAAATCTAATTTTGAATTTTAGGATAAATTTAAATTTTGAACTTGATGTTTGAAATGTTGTAATATTAACGTTGATGTTTTATAATTCCTTCCATTTTTGCTCTCGGTCACATCTTCTTTATGAGACTTAACATAATGCATGGCATAAGGTAATTTGAAGCTCATTCATCCCCTCTATCAAACCTCATAACAATATGTGACTAAGGACTAAAATAAGACAAATTTGGAGACATTACGGTTAAAATTGCAAAATTTTACACATCCGGTTTGAAATTGGAAATGAACCTAAAATAGAGGGTTAATTTTTATGTTTATCCATTTAGTTATTTAAATAATTCTTTATAAACTATTGGGTATAACAATGAGAAGAATAAAAAATTAACAAAAATTAGAATAATGGTGGTAACTTGGGTTGCCAAACTCCACCCAGAGTTTCACATTAATCTTACGGCTATTGCCAAAAATTATAAATAAAATCTAAACTAGTGATATTAAATGTCATATGCGACCTAATTACCTTAAGATAAGGTTTCAAGCACTGAACCAAGGTTATAATGTAGACACAAGGACCTCATATCTTTTCCCTCCAGCTCTAGTAGAAGGTCAAAACCTATTACACAATAAAATGTCGTTTAATCCATGTTGCATGGCAAAGGTAATAGAAAACGTCCACAATGTCTCGTAATAGAATAAAAGGTTGTTTAAAGGTCCTTATCCCAAAAACGAAGGTACCTAACCTCATCTTACTAATTTCAAACGCTCAACAAGGCTACGTCAGGACATGACCAACCTGAATCATCTTTCTAAGACCTCAATAGGATTTGGTACCATTTGTACATTACTAATATAACCTCAATAACTTAGGACTATAAAGACTTAGCATACCATCTTAGCGGTTCAGAGCATAGTTCATACACTATTCCAACAGCCGCAACTAATAATTTGGGGTTGTCTTGTAACGACCTTAAACCATAAGAGGATGCGACCATATAGGAGTCCACGACCAGTAGAAGAAACATGAGAAGTTGATAAGAAATGTACATTCACGGACTTATAAAGTCTAGGGGCTACGACATAGTATGCAAAGGCCGCAGATATGAACTAGAAGGCCAGGACCTATGGTGATAACTGTGGATCTTAGCTCCCTTGGCATCACGCGGAGTAATGATGTGGCCTTATTATGTCATTACTTAAGGAGAAAGTTTAAAGGACTCTATAAGACTTTTTAAAAGGGTAATTTTGGAAAAGAGTGGCCAAAAGAGGAAAATCTTGGGTTTCCCACTAGAACCTATAAATATCCACCCTTGTCACACTTCCTAATAATATTAGAAATCCTAGAATCCATTTTAGAGAGAAAGTAAGGTTTGTGTGTGTAAAGAAGGAGGTGCTACTAGAGTGAGGTCATGGACAATTACTGTTCACTAGAGAAGAATGTGGTGCTAGAGGCGACGGAAGGCTACTCTTCATCGAATTAGATCCACTAAGGTAAGGTAAATATCCTCCTCTTCTTCTTCTTCTTCTTTATTAAGACCCTAGTTTTAGATGTCTTTATTGAATGAGATGAGTACTTTCTTATTATCTGGGTAAGGCCATGAAGTTCTACCGTGCATAGTGTAATTTGAATATGGCCTTGGAGTTATACTGTTCATACGAGTTTTGGGCCATGGAAAGTTATTATTTATTGAGGTCTTAGAGGCTGTGGTGTTCCAGTGATTATTAGGAAAAGTCTATGATCTTAGAGGTTTTTCATTTGGGTTCTTGAGGTGAGATTTTAGAAAATTAGGGTGTTGAAGATTGTCTTAATGATATTAACTGAATTATTTTAGGGTTTGCCTTTGATCTGTGGACATTTGAGTAGGGAGTAGATTAGGGTTTTATAACTTCAGTTTTACTATAATACCCTTGATATTGAAGATAAAGAGTTTTAACTCTTTTTTTTTAGTCTAGGTCTTGTTAGTGGAGGCTGTGGAGTTGGAAGGCAATATTATATTGTGTGTGTGAGTTGAGATGGGGATTCAATGCTAAGGCCGTGATAATAATTATCCAGACCAAGGCACTATGTCTATTTGAGTACTTCCTCCTCAGTGCTTGAGGTCAAAACATTTGGTCTAGAGAGATTTAGCCTAGGGTAACTATATGATATAACACCGCAGAAAAACTCGACCAACGTGGAGAGTTAATAGTAGTTCACAAATTACTCATCCTAGAATTAGGTAGGAGAAGAGGTCAAGGTATGTAGCATGACTAGGTTAAAGACACATAGAATAAGGCTATAGAGTTTGTGGAGTACAAGGTAATAAAAATATATACCGTCGACTAAGAGGAAAAATCAATGGGGATTGAGCCATGGGGGAATCTGGGGAGTTGATACTTTTAAGAGATTGAGCCATAGGTCAATGGGGGAAATATGAGGGATTGTGAAAACACTATTCTTTCCTTTCCTTATTGCTTATGTTGTACATTTATTATTTTCCTACTTGGTTGTTATATTACATCATTGGTAAATCTATTTCCCTTGTTCATACTAATATTGGCAGGCAGTTGAGAACCTTTGAGTTACACCTTGCTGGACGATTAGAGCTCACCCTTTCTAACTTATTTATTTCCTCAGAATAGGAGATAAGGACACTAATTGAGGCCAAAATTGGCATATAGGCCATGTATGATAGTTTTACATATATCTCTTTTTTAGAGGCTTTATATAGATTTTACTTTTAGTTGTAACTAGAAAGCTAGGGGGCTTTTATGAGGATTATATACTGAGCAGTATCATTTTGGCATGTATTGAGAATATTATTATTATTAATCAAATGATTAGTGAATGAATTGCTATCTAAGATTTTTATTAATGGTGAATGCTATTAATTATACAAAGATGTAGAGGCCGAGGTCTCATATAGACTGCGACTATGTAATACTTGCCCTATAATAAAGTAATAGTTTAAATTTTGAGACAAAAAGTGTTCCAACGTCCACAGCCAAATAGGACAGGCCGCGGGGCATTAAAAATAATAATAGAGTATTCGACCTAGGAAAACTTTAGGAGTGTTAGAGATAATATAGTTTAGTTAGATTTAACCAATAGACCTAGTTATAAGATATTAGACTTATAAACATGAGATTAGTTTTTGGAATCAATGGCAAGAAATTGTGGTAGAAAAGCTCAAGGAGATGCACCCAACAACGTGGCTATGGAACCTTCTATCCACAGTGTCATATATGAGATGGTAGTTAGTTTGCGAAATCCCTACTTAAGGGTATGCCTGCAAGGACAATTGAAGTAAGGATAGTGGGAAACACTGTGGAGCACTTTAAGAAATTAGGGCCTAAGACTTTTAAAGGAGATCTTAACTCGATAAAAGATGATACTTGGATAAGGTAGATAGAGAAGATTCTTAAGGTGTTGAACTACATTGAAGAGAAAAAAGTTATCTTTTGCCTCCTTTATGTTTCTGAGAGGGATAAACCACTACTGGTCTATGGTCAAAAGGGCCCACCTCGGAGGAGAGGTGTGATAACTTGCTGGGATAGATTCAAAGATATTTTCTTAGAGAAATACTTCCTTGACGCTACAAGGGATAAGTTGGAAATTGCTTTATGGAGCTAACGCAAAGAAACGTGTCCATGGCAGAGTAAGAAACAAAATTTATGGAATTGTCACACTTTTCCCCTTCCTTGTTAATAATGAAAAAAATAAGGCTAAAAAGTTTGAGAAGGGCCTGAAGAGAGGACTTTACAACAGGGGGCGGGGTTGAGGCTATAGACTTACACTAAACTTACTAAGATAACTCAGATCATTAAATAGAATTTTGATGATGGTCTAAAGGCCAAGGGAGAGAAGATAAAGGGTAGGGATGAGCGAAAGAAGGAAGATAAGCCATGGTATCAGGCATATTGGCCTCATTAAAACCATGGGGTTAAGGAAAGAAAGAAATAAGAGAAGAATGACACTACAACTGTTACTTGCTTCAACTGCAACAACATGGAAATTTTGCTAAGGCTTTCCCGTTGGGAAGGAGCTGCTACAATTGTTTCAAAACTGGCCACAAGGCCAAAGGCCACAGACTATAGAAGAAAGATGCATAGGAGCTGCGGGCTCTAACCAGAGTTTTCACCCTTAATGCCAAAGAAGATGAGAAGGACGAGGATATAATAGTAGATTCTATTACTATTGATAGAAATGCCTTTGTACTTTTTGATTTTGGGGCTACCCACTCATTTGTATCCACCACTTTTGCACGAAAAAATGAAGGATAAGTCGTAGACCTTGAAACTTCCTTTAATAATTAATATCTCGGCATGAGTATTATATAAGGCCAAGAATAATTATAAAATATGTGCCTTGGAGATTGGGGAGAAGAATTTTACGGTTAGCCTAATCCCCTTAGAAATGGAAGGATTTGATATAATCTTAGGAATGTATTGATTGTCTACCCATTTTGCTAGGATAAATTGTCATACAAAGGAGATTACCTTATGTAAACCTAGGGAGACCGAAGTTAGTTTTGAGGGAGCTAAACCCAAAAGAAGACCTTTGTTAATATCGTCCTTGAGGATTAGGATTGTGATTAAGGTAGGGTGTCGTGGATACTTAGCGTATGCCAAGGATATTGAGAAGACCATTTCCACTTTAGAAATTGTCCTTGTGGTTAGGGACTACATGACGTCTTCCTAGAAGAATTTCTAGGTCTCCTTCCGGACATAGAAATTGAGATTACCATTTATCCCATGACAAAGGCCATGACCAATTTCAAGGTGCCATACAGAATGGTCCGCGCAAAGTTGAAGGACTTAAAAGTGCAGTTGGAGGACTTTCTAGGACACAACTTTATTAGGCCTAGTAATTCTCCTTAGGTTGACCCAGTGATATTTGTAAAGAAAAAGAATGGATCTATGAGGATGTGCATAAATTATAGAGAATTAAACAAGATTTTGGTGAAGAATAAATACCCTTTGCCTAGGATTGATGATCTTTTTGAACAATTAAAGGATGCTTGATATTTCTATAAGGTTGATTCGAGATCTGGATATCACAAAATTATGATTATGAACGAGGACATTCATAAAATAACATTACAACTAGGTATGGTCATTATGACCATTATTAGACAAGTTTGTGACTGTTTGCATTGATTATATACTGATTTATTCTAAGTCGGTATATGATCACGGGGAACACCTCTGCAGAATGTTTGAGGTTCTTGGGAAAGAGAAATTATATGCAAACTTTTCTAAGTGTGAATTATGGATTGAGGATAGATCCTTCCTCGAACACATAGTAAACATGGATGAATTGTCTTTGGACCCAGGAAAGGTCACGACCATCAGTTATTGGGAGGGACCATCTATAGTTATTGAGGTTAGAAGTTTACTAGGATGAGAAGTCTACTAAAGATTGTTTGTGGTAGTATTTTTCAAGATATTAGTGCCCTTGAACTAGTTGACACACAAGGACAAGAATATTTTATGCTTCGCGAAGTGTGAAGAGAGTTTTTAGAAGTTGACGAAAAAACTAGTGTCCGGGCCTATCCTGGCCTTACCTAAGGAAGGGGGAGGATGTGTCCGGGCCTATCTTGGCCTTAAATGTGTGCTGATGCAGAATCAAAAGGTGATTAATTACACCTCTAGATAGATGAGGCCACATGAGAAGAATTATCACATTTATGACGTAGATCTAGACGCAATAATGTTTTCCTTAAAAATTTAGATACATTATATATATATGTAAAGAGTTGTGAGAAATTCAAGAATCATAAAAGTTTGACTTACATTTTTACTGAAAGAGATTTTAATATGAGACAATGAAGGTGGTTAGAATTAATCAAGGATTAAGATTGTTCAATTAAGTATCACCCGAGAAAAGCCAACGTGGTGGGTGATTCCTTAAGTAGAAAAAGTTCTTTTAAAGATTTAAGATTTAGAGAGTATGAGGATTGAGGTCAGAGGACATTAAGGCCACGGACACTTAAGAGTCCTTATCGTGGAATTGAGTTTGATTGAGGTGATAAGAATAACCCAAGATGTGGACCTAAACCTCCAAAAGATTTATGAACTTATAGAGAAAGGAGAGAAGTCAGCCTTTAGAGTTTATGACTGTAGAGATTTACGATTTGAGATAGGATTATATATGTCGAGGAATAATTAGAGTAAGTTTGAGGTGTTGGAAGGGGAACATTACTCATCTTTTGCATTCCACTTTGGACGCAAAAAGATGTACCAAAACTTTAAAGAGAATTTTTAATGGCCTAACATGAAGAGAGTGTTCACAGAGTTTGTGACCAAGTGTTTAGTGTGCCAACAAGTGGAGGCATGTTTAAACCTTTACCTATCCTAGAATGGAAATGGGAAAACATTTTCATGGACTTTATCGTTGGAATGCTGCATATTTATAGAGGGATTAAATCTATTTGTTTTATTATGGATAGATTGAACAAGTCTGTTCATTTTTTTGATGTTAAAACCACAACCAATGTTGATAATTCGGTCAAGATTTTAATCAAGGAGATTGTAATAATCCACGGAGTCCCATTGACCATATTATTTTATTGCGACCCTAGATTTAACTCAAGATTTGGAAGAGATTTCAAAGAGTAATGGGACCTAGGCTACATTTCAGAATAGCTTTCCATCCATACACACATGGATAAATCGAGAGAACCAATTAGACCCTTAAGGATATCTTGAGGGTATGTGTATTAGATTTCCACGATAATTAGGAAGACCACCTACCCTTAATAGAATTTTAGTATAACAATAGTTACCAATGATGCAACCCTTTATGTTGGGATGAAGTGGGAGAAATACAACATTAAAGGCCCGAGTTTATAGAATAGTTGAGACTAGCTGATTCAAGATAGGATCCAGAGTGCTCATTGTAGATAGAAGAGTTGGGCTGATACGAAAAGAAGGGATGTGGACTTAGAGGCTAGGGACTATGCATTTCTTAAAATTTTCCCGTGAAAGGGAGTTATGAGGTTTAGAGATAAGG
Organism: Sambucus nigra; assembly: GCA_949130495.1. Classification (NCBI taxonomy): domain Eukaryota; kingdom Viridiplantae; phylum Streptophyta; class Magnoliopsida; order Dipsacales; family Adoxaceae; genus Sambucus; species Sambucus nigra. The sequence goes on along the minus strand of OX422207.1, from coordinate 355,681,091 downwards.
TTAAATTAAGACCATGATATACGAAATAATTTGAGGTTTTAGAGATATAATACCGTGCCCATTTATTTTTTTCCCCACGTAAATTGTAAGCATATGAAACCTTGGAATTTGGATCATTATAATTATGTTCATATCTGTATTTTACTAATTTTGGAGTCTTGATGGTAATTATTGGAAGAATGTGGATGACATGGAAAGTTTGAAGAAATTCAGGAAGGAGTTCAAGGTCGTTCTAATGAGAATTCTAAGTCGTTCGAAGTGAGAATCAAACACGAATCAAATGAGACCCTTCTACATAATAGGCCAGTCTCATTCATAGGTCGTTCCGAGGCTAATTGAAAAGAGAATAATTTCTCATTTCAACGAAAGGCCATTCTCATTCAAACGAGAGCAATATGAATTTTTAAATTGGGTTATCCTTGTGTGCTATTACGATTTAGGCTATTGGATTAATGAGATGTCGAGCTCTGGTGAGTCCAGATTAGGCAAAAATGGGATTTCAAGGATTGGAAATATTTTTATAAGGGTTTTATGGGTCATTTGGGTTTATTTGAGTTAGAAGAAGAAGGAGAATAATAGATAGATAGATAGATAGAGATAGAGAGATAGAGATAGAGAGAGAGAGAGAGGAGGGGGGGGGGGGCAGTCTGCCCCACCATTTTAGCATTTTTTCCCCTCTCTCCATCATAAACCACCATATATCCACCTTGTACAATCACATGCTACTAGTATTCCACCACATTTGAATCATATATAGCCATTTTCTCCATGGATGAACAAAGTTATGAATTTTGAAAGTGTCGTTGAAGATTTTTTGAAATGAAGGTAGATGAGCTTTGTGGAGTTTTGAATAGAATTTTTGATGAAGCATTCATGGAGCAAGAAGATTTAGTAAAAATATTTGTTCTAATCAGAACATAAAAATATTATTTTGTTTATAAAATAAGATTAAACACAGAACAGGTTTTATCTAATTTTAGTTAACAAAAAATTACAGTTTGTGATTAAATAAAAACAGTAACTAATGAAAGGTCCACACTCACAAACAGGTATATAAAAGTGGTTTTTCCACAAGCCAATTACACACCAAATTTCTTTTGTGAAAACACACCTAACTCAGTTTTAGTAAACCCGAAAATTAATCCGATTTAAGAAAAATAAAATAAGGTTTTATTCATATCTCAAAAACGCGAGTTAACACACACGAGTTAAACACACAAACAAACCAAATTATTTTTCTTTTATACCAACATTAGATCAGTTTTAAACAAAGAACTTTGGGAGAGAAAGTTTAGCACAGTTCTAACTGTAAAGGCATTTAGAAGAGGCCTTTTATATGCACAAACAAAGGTCCGTTTTAGATCTTAAACATAATAGTATGAAACCAACAAACCAACAATATATATAAATATGTATATATAATTTATATAGTAGATTAGACTATATATATCTATATATAAATATATATAAATATAAAGAAAGAAAGCACTAAAAACTCACAGTGTTAGCCTAATTGATATATTAGTGGAGACTCCAAATCCAAAGAGACCATAACAACCAAACCGAGACTTTCAACCTCCCAAATCCAAGCCTCTCACACTTCTCAATCGGGTCTTTAATCAATCGAGGGGAGGTGTTACTTTAAATGTCCTATTGATCAAGTAGATGTTTTATAAAGGGAGAAATAAATCTTCAAACTCAACCACCAAAACAAGTTGAGAAAATACCATCAACTGTTCGTGAAAACCACAAAACAAACACAACTTAAAAACACGAACATAAGAGTGTATGAAAGGGGGTAAATAACCAGGTCACTCTCAAACTCACAAGTGTATGAGTATAACAAAAATGGGACTGATAAGCCTCAAAATAAAGAGGTCTGATTGAAAGAAATTAAAGAGAGAAAGAAAATGTTGGTTGTGTTTTGAAATATCAATCCCTAAAAAATAAAGTTGACCGCATTGCATACTATATATATGAAACCCAAAATGGTATGGTACGTAAAATAATAAACCAAACACATAAGGGTAAAATTGATTTTACCCATAGGCGGCTAGGGTCCAAATAGGCAAAACTTAAACCAAGGACACATGCGACTTTTGCTAGGGCAATAGTAAGGGTAATACAGTAAAAATGCAAGTCAAAATGGTCGATTGCAACTCGCATACCACTCATGGTAAAATCATGTGAAAAATCAAGCAAGGATTAAGCAAATAAACACAAATAGGCACCATCTCAGCCACTAATAAACACAAGTGAAGTAACAGTCGTTCAATTTATGTTTAAACCTTTTAATAAACAAAATTGATTTTTGTTTATTCTATAAATGTTTAAACACTTAATTTTTCCAAATAGATTTATAAGAATAACAAAAACTAATATATATAAAGGGCACAAAATGTTATAGAAAATAAAAATAAAGTCTCAAAATTGAGACAATCAAGAAGGGATATTTTAGATTCGCGCATAAAGTGGACCGTTAGAAAAGGATAAAAAGTAAACTTTAAGGATTCATTCAGTTTCATTCGAGATAAAGAGTTATCAGGAGTTAAATGGATCCCATAAGCGCCCGTTGGCCTCCAGATCAGTTTTTGGGGGAAAACGAATTGTTCATCCGAACAATAAGGTCGATTAGCACATGGGGTGGACCATTTGAATGGGTATTGATTGGGGTCAAAATGGGGCCCGAGAGCGCCCGATAGCCTCCAGATTATTTTTTAATTGTAAAACGGACCATTTCGTAAGGCCGTTCACACATGGGGTGGACCGTTAGAAAGGGGATTCAGAGACCTTCTAAGATTCATTGAGGTTTCATCCTGACGATAGAGTTCATCGGAGTCAAATGGGGCCCAGGGGCACTTGATGGCCTCTAGATCAGTACTCAGAGTATGACCTAGGGTTTTATATTGAATGGGGAAGTGTTAGGGGCCTAATGAGAGTCTTAGGTGTCACAACCCCGACTCAAAAATAATAGGGAACGAGTGTCTTGACATGCCACCAAGGCATCCAATATTCTGGCCTTAAATTTTTTTCTTATAAAATATATGTAGCGAAAGTATAATCACATGGTTATGAATCGTAAAATACTGAAAGTGAAGGAATTACATCATCAGAGCTTTCTAAAGGGAACTTCATTTGTATTAAAATATCAACGAGTTACAACTTGACACAAAGAGCTAAACATGCTCTATCTAATTAAACAAATTTCTACTTAAGGTAACAAAAAGAGCTTTAAAAGCTAAATCTTCAACATAGTCCTTTTTCGTTCCATCCACGAGCTTAATTATATCCTGAAAAATAGTTATTTATACAACGTCAGCTAAAATCCAAATGAGATTCAATCTCTAAACATTCCAGGGTTTTCCAAAAAATTGGTACCTATTCAATTTAGAACATAAGGTATATACATAGAGATAGGAATTTCAAGTAATATATATAAAGTAAATGACAATATTTATATTCAGAATAAACAGTTCAGAACAGAGCAGATAAAACAATTGAGCATGTCAATTATTCAGTTTTAGTGGCCATGTACGCTTTAATACCTAGACAGATAGTGTTACCAAATGTTTCCACCCGGTAACATCACAGACAGATAATCATGATTTCTGGAACAACGCCTTGTTTAGGGCACACCAGCGATAAACCAGCTGGGAAGGCACCTCCCAAATATTTCCACCCGGTAGTCAAGGCCAATATAGTAAGAGAGTTTCCATAGGACGAATCATTAATTTCAGAATTCAAATCAGATGTTTATATGGAGATATGTAAACATATAACAAACGACGGAATCATCGGTATCAGATGCATTTTGAGAATAAAAGCATTTCACAAAATATACATAGTTTGCATAATATAATATAATAAAAATGCGCAAGAAATTTCATAGAGTAATCACCTAAAATAGAGGTCGAAATTATAGATAATGAGTCTTCGATCGCACGTTAATCTAACAAATACGATAAAGGTTTAAGTATACGTTCAAGGTCCATTTTACATATTGTATTTTAGTAATAACTTGTTTCAAAGGATTACTAAAAACCATTTTCTTAACTTTTAAAACTCATTGATCGTAATTAAAGGATTCAATTCATAGTTCTTCCTAATCAGTCGGTTCCCAGTAGAGATGGAGGGTCACAGGGGTACCGCTTAAATACCATCTCCTCTAGACAGAATATTTCTGGATTCATTCCCAGTAGAGATGGAGGGTCACAGGGGCACCACTTAAATACCATCTCATCTAGACAGAATTTCACCGGGCCTGACTTTGGAATTACTTAAATGGGATTCCATAATAACGACTAATTACTTTTTAAAAAAATCATTTTTTTTAAAGCATATATATAATTTCAAACAAGTTTACGTAAAATCAACTTGGATTTCTTCTAAACTTTAAGTTTTGATTAGTGAAGTCCTTAGTGTATTTTACCAGCATAACTACTAAGTAAAGCTATAAAACATAAAATTAAAACTATAAAAATACATTATAACATTTAAATAAAATCATACCTACGAAATGTATTCTTTCTTCGAAATTATAGAACTCCTTCTTAAGATATTTCCCAAGCTTTCTATCACTCTTTCTTATTATAATTCTCAAGGAATTGGTGTGAGTTTCAAATGAACCCTAAGGCCCTATTTATAGGTTTCCAAAAGTATTACGGTGTTAACACGTATCTAATGACTAGGCTTTTTGGAATGGTGATTCAACACCGAGGTGTCACGATCCGGAGTGGTCTTGCAGTGTTAATATCACCAAATGATGACAAGTGTTTTAGCTTTCTCTCTAAAGACAACATGTGTAAGGTGGAAGTGACCAGCACGTGGTGGAAAGGTGATAAGGGTATGAGGGTCATTTCACACATGAAGGGTATTTTGATAATTTCACACTATATATTTTGAACATTTCTTAGAGGTCCTTGAAAATATTTTATTTACAAAATGGCCCATTTTATATTTTATTTTAGTCCTTAAAGTTTCATAAAATTATATTTTCTATCCCAAAACTTATTATTCACCTTAAGATATATCATAAGACTTCGATTTGATCCAATTTACAGTTGATTCTTCGTAATTAAAAATGGAGTTTGTTATATTGATAGCCAATAATACCATATATCTAATAATACAAAATTTATAAGATAATAAGTAACACAAGAGTGTAAAAACAAACTATATATATAAAAGTGGGGTCATTATATCCTACCCTCCTTATAAAAAGTTTGGTCCCCAAACTTTACTTACATAAATTCCCCAAAAGGTATGGATATTGCTCCTTTGTTTCGGCTTTCAGCTCCCATGTTGCTTCTTCAACAGAATGATTCCACCATAGTACTTTTACTAGTGCAATAACCTTGGTTCGTAATATTTTATCTTTATAGTACAAGATTTCCACTAGATGCTCAATGTACGATAAATCTTCTCTAACTTGAAGAGGCTCATGACTTAAAATATGTTTTGGATCTGGGGCATATTTCTTTATCATCGATACGTGAAACATCGTATGTACACTAAAAAGTTCAGGTGGTAAGGCTATTTTATACGCAACAACTCCTATCCTTTCAAGGATTTCAAATGGTCCTATGTATCTTGGGCTCAACTTCCAATTCTTCCCAAATCGTATTACTCCCTTTGCAGGCGATACTCGCAAGAACACATAATCTCCTCTTTGGAATTCTAACTGTCGGTGTTGATTGTCAACATAACTCTTTTGACGGCTTTGAGCGGTTCGAAGTCAGTCTTGTATTAATTTCACCTTCTCTGTTGTAATCTGAATCAATTCTGGTCCCAAAAATTTTCTTTCCCCAACTTCCACCCAACATGTAGGGGAACGACACCTTCTACCATAGAGTGCCTCATACGGAGCCATTTGAATACTTGCTTGATAACTATTATTATACGCGAATTCCACTAACGGTAAATGATCATCCCAATTCCCTTTCAGATCAAGTACACATACCCTAAGCATATCCTCTAAAGTTTTAATGGTTCTCTCAGTTTGTCCATCTGTTTGAGGATGAAAAATAGTGCTGAAATTCAATTGTGTTCCCATGGATGCTTGTAGGCTTTTCCAAAAGCGAGACACAAATCTAGGGTCACGATTAGAAATAATTAAAATTGGGGTTCCATGAAGCCTAATAATTTCTCGCACATACAACTTAGCTAACTTTTCTAAAGAATGGGTAATCTTAATGGCAAGAAAATGAGCAGATTTAGTTAACCTATCAATAATTACCCAAATAGAGTCATTACCATTTGAACTCCTCGGTAAACCTGTCATAAAATCCATAGTAATATGTTCCCATTTCCACTCAGGGATAGGTAGGGGTTGCAGTAATCCAGATGGTTTTTGATGTTTTGCCTTTACTTGTTGACAAACCAAATACTGAGATATAAATTCTGCTATCTCCCTCTTCATGTTATTCCACCAAAATAATTCTCGAAGATCCCTATACATTTTTGTACATCCGGGATGAAATGTGAATCTTGAGTAATGACTTTCCTCCAAAATTTGCCTCTTTAGTTGGGCATCACATGGCATACACACTCTATTTTCAAACCTCAATATATCATCTCGTATCGTAAATTCAGTTCTTTTACCCTCGATGACTTCTTCTCCAATCTTCTTCAGTTGTGGGTCATTTGCTTGTGCAATTTTGATCCTTTCCATCAACATGGGTTTTACTTGTAAGTTTGCAATTATTCCTCCTTTGCTATAGATACGTACATCTATTTCCATACTTCTCAAATCCCTTAACAATGCTTCCTGGCTTGTAATAAGATACGCTAAATTTGATGTAGACTTCCTACTTAAAGCATCGGCTACTACATTAGCTTTCCTCGGATGATAGTGAATATTTACATCATAATCCTTCATCAATTCTAACCACCTCCTTTGTCTCATATTCAACTCTTTCTGAGTAAATATATACTTCAAACTCTTATGATCGGTATAAATCTCACAAGTCTCACCATACCAATAGTGTCTCCAAATCTTAAGAGCAAAAATTACAGCTGCTAATTCTAGGTCATGGGTTGGATAATTCTGCTCATGGGTTTTCAACTATCTCGAGGCGTAAGCTACTACTTTTCCATTTTGCATTAGCACACATCCCAAACCATTTTTAGAAGCATCACTATAAATCACAAATCCCCCTGCCCCGGAAGGAATAGTCAAAATCGGGGTAGTTACTAATCGATTCTTAAGTTCTTGAGAACTATTCTCGACTTCCTCAGACCATTCATATTTCACCTTCTTTTGGGTTAACCTAGATAGAGGTTTGGCAATACTAGAAAATCTTTCAACAAATCTTCGATAATAACCTACTAATCCAAGAAAACTACGAATCTCTGTCACATTAGTTGGTCTAGGCTAATCTAGTATAGCTTTGATCTTTTGATGGTCAACCGACACTCCCTCCTTGGAAATGACATGTCCTAGAAAAGAGACACTAGGCAACCAAAAATCACACTTCTTTAATTTCGCATATAATTTTTCTTTCTTAAGGATTTGTAATACCGTCTCCAAATGCTTTTCGTGTTCTTCAATACTTTTGGAATAAATATGGATGTCATCAATGAAAACAACCACACACTGATCCAAATACTTCTGAAACACCCTATTCATCATATCCATAAAAGCGGCTGGTCCATTAGTTATCCAAATGGCATTACAAGAAATTCATAGTGACCATATATAGTACGAAAAGATGATTTTGAAATATAATCATCCTTAATCTTCAATTGATGATAGCCTAACCTAAGGTCAATCTTAGATAATACTTGTGCACCTTCTAATTGATCAAGAAAAGTCATCTATACGAGGTAAGGGGTATTTATTCTTAATGGTTACCTTATTCAGTTCACGATAATCTATACGTAGTCTCATTGTCCCATCCTTCTTTTTCACAAATAACACTGGAGCACCCCAAGGCGATATACTTGGTCTGATAAAACCCTTGTCTAAAAGGTCTTCTAATTGAACTTTTAACTCTCTTAATTCTAAAGGATCCATACGATATGGTGGTTTTGCGATTTATATAGTTCTAGGAATAAGGTCAATGGTAAATTCTATTTCTCTATTAGGAGGTAGGACTGGTAAATCATCTGGAAAAGCATCCATAAATTTCTTAGCGATAGGAATATCTTCTAAGCTAGGCCATATCGTCTGCAAACTTGTAGCAGTTGCAAGAAATCCTTGACATCCTTTCTTAAGAAAACTATAGGCTTGCATTGCAGAAATAATACACATCGGAGATATGATGCCAGTTCCTTCAAAACTAAATTTTGGTTGGTGAGGGATTTGGAAAGTAACACTCTTCTCAAAACAATCCACCTTAGCATGATATGATGCTAATCAGGCCATCCCCAAAATGATTTCAAAATCTGTAATGTCTAAAACTATTAAATCAACAAATGGTTTATGAAGTGATTTAATACATGTATAGATACAAACGAATGGGTAGAATCGGGATCTATCAAAGCTTTGAAAGGTTGTGCACACATAGAACGTGTACCTGACACTACCGGATTGGAATCTTGGGTATCAGAAAGTGCAAAAACTATACCCTGTCTGCCTTGATCCTTGTTTGCACTTGAAGGCTTTATCGGAACCCTTGCTGGGTTTGGGCAGTCTTTTATCTGATGTCCTTTCTGTCCACATCTAAAACAAGCTCCTGAATCCTTATAACAAGGTCGTCCTCTATGCATCTTTCCACATTATTTGCATATCTGGTTATTATAATGTTTGTTATCACTAGATCCCCCAACATTGGATGTGTTCCTAATGAAATTTCTATGATTCGAGTTCTTTCCTTTTTTGTTCCCCAAACTTCCTCTTGCCATCTCTAATTCAATTGTACTCCTCCCCATCCCTCTCAGCTATTGTATCCCTAGTCACGACATCAATATATGATGTTAATTTCAGGATGGAAATTCGACTACGAATATTCAACCTTAACCCACGCTCAAACTTCTTCGCTCTTAAAACATCAGTTGCTACAACATGACGTTAAAAATGGGATAACTCAGTAAACTTTGCCTCATATTGACTAATCGTCATATTCCCTTGCACCAGACTCATGAAGTCAATAGCCATTTCGTCTTTCACCGTTTTCGGAAAATATTTCTCATAAAAGATTAGTAAGAAATCATTCCAACCTATGTAAGTATTCCTTTCCCCGTGTATTCTCTTAGTCATTCTCCACGAATGTTCAGCCTCCCCTTCTAACATAAATGTTACAAATGGCACCCTTTGTTCATCAGTACACTTAAGAACATCGAGTATCTTTTCCATCTGCATCACCCAACTTTCTGCTTCGATGGGGTTAGGAGTACCTTTAAAAGATGGAGGATTCAACTTCTTGAACTGTTCAATAGTACATATACTTAGTTCAAGATTCTTTGGTACTCCAGTGTTTACCTGATGCTCGACAATCTTTGCTAGAATTTTAATTGCCTTGTATGCACCTTCCAGTCCTTCTATACTTGAATCACTAGTTCCCATTGATGATATTCTCTTGATCATTTTCTTCAGTCATGGCCAAACGTAAGATCTACTGCACTATATCAATATTGAAAACTAAAAGACCAATTATAAATAATATAACACATAGGGAGGGTTATCACATAAATTAGATTTTTTATACTATCTCCTAAGGATGGAAACATAAAATCTATAACGTTCGAAACCTATGTTCAGTAGTCTACGGGTTCATAACCAATGCTCTGATACCACCTCCGTCACGACCCCGACCCGAAAATAGTAGGGAACGAGTGTCTTGACATGCCACCAAGGCATCCATATTCTGGCCTTAAAAAAAATTATTTTAAAATATATGTAGCGGAAGTATAATCATATGGTTATGAATCGTAAAATACTGAAAGTGAAGGAATTACATCATCAGAGCTTTCTAAAGGGAACTTCATTTGTATTAAAACATCAACGAGTTACAACTTGACACAAAGAGCTAAACATGCTCTATTTAATTAAACAAACTTCTACTTAAGGTAACAAAAAGAGCTTTAAAAGCTAAATCTTCAACATAGTCCTTTTTCGTTCCATCCATGAGCTTAATTATTTCCTGAAAAATGGTTATTTATACAACGTCTAATAAAGCCAAATGAGATCCAATCTCTAGACATTCCAGGGTTTTCCAGAAAATTAATACCTATTCAATTTAGAACATAAGGTATATACATAGAGATAGGAATTTCAAGTAATATATATAAAGTAAATGACAATATATATATTCAGAATAAACAGTTCAGAACAGAGCAGATAAAATAATTGAGTATATGTCAATTATTCAGTTTTAGTGGCCATGTACGTTCTAATACCCAGACAGATAGTGTTACCAAATTTTTTCACCCGGTAACATCACAGACAGATAATCATGATTTCTGGAACAACGCCTTATTTAGGGCACACTAGGATAAACCAGCTGGGAAGGTACCACCCAAATATTTTCACTCGGTAGTCATAGTAAGAGAGTTTCCATAGGCCGAATCAATAATTTCAGAATTCAAATAAGATGTTTATATGGAGAGATATAAACATATAACAAATGACGGAATCCCCGGTATCAGATGCATTTTGAGAATAAAAGCATTTCACAAAATATACGTAGTTTGCATAATATAATATAATCAAAATGCGCAAGAAATTGCATAGAGTACTCACCTAAAATAAAGGTCGAAATTATAGATAATGAGTCTTCGATCGCACGTTAATCTAACAAATACGATAAAGGTTTAAGTATACGTTCTAAACAAGGTCCATTCTACATATTGTATTTTAATAATAACTTGTGTCAAAGGATTACTAAAAACCATTTTCTTAACTTTTAAAACTAATTAATTGTAATTAAAGGATTCAATTCATAGTTCTTCCTAATCAGTCGGTTCCCAGTAGAGATGGAGGGTCACAGGGGTACCGCTTAAATACCATCTCCTTTAGACAGAACATTTTTGGATTCATTGCCAGTAGAGATGGAGGGTCACAGGGGCACCACTTAAATACCATCTCATCTAGACAAAATTTCACCAGGCCTGACTTTGGAATTACTTAAATGGGATTCCATAATAACGACTAATTACTTTTTAAAAAATCGTTTTTTTTAAAATCGTATATATAATTTCAAACAAGTTTACATAAAATCAACTTGGATTTAATCTAAACTTTAAGTTTTTATTAGTGAAGTCCTTAGTGTATTTTACCAGCATAACTACTAAGTAAAGCTATAAAACATAAAATTAAAACTATAAAAATACATTATAACATTTAAATAAAATCATACCTTTGAAATGAATTCTTTCTTCGAAATTATAGAACTCCTTCTTAAGATATTTCCCAAGCTTTCTATCAGTCTTTCTTACTATAATTCTCAAGGAATTGGTGTGAGTTTCAAATGAACCCTAAGGCCCTATTTATAGGTTTCCAAAAGTATTACGGTGTTGACACGTGTCTAATGACTAGGATTTTTGGAGTGGTGATTCAACACCGAGGTGTCACGATCTGGAGTGGTCTTGTAGTGTTAATATCACCAAATGATTACATGTGCTTTAGCTTTCTCTTTAAAGATAACATGTGTAAGGTGGAAGTGACCAGCATGTGGTGGAAAGGTGATAAGGGTATAAGGGTCATTTCACACATGAAGTGTATTTTGGTAATTTCACACTATATATTTTGAATATTTCTTAAAGGTCTTTGAAAATATTTTATTTACAAAATGGACCATTTTATATTTTTATTTTAGTCCTTAAAGTTTCATAAAATTATATTTTCTACCCCAAAACTTATTATTTACCTTAAGATATGTCATAAGACTTCGATTTGATCCAATTTACAGTTGATTCTTCATAATTAAAAATGGGGTTTGTTATATTGATAGCCAATAATACCACATATCTAATAATACAAAATTTATATGATAATAAGTAACACAAGAGTGTAAAAATAAACTATATATATACAAGTGGGGTCATTATATTAGGCGGGTCCTAAAATGTGGTGTCTATAGTGTGAGTATGAGTGTTTCATGTATGGTAGGTGAGCTTAAGATGTAATGTTTTGGTCATTTCTCACCGGTTTGTATGGGAGTAGGATACATAGGATTGGGTACATGGAAAACACTTGGGAAATACATGAGGGGGAAATATTAAGATGGTTATTGTCTTAGAACTTGAATTCACTTGGGTGTAGAGTTGATGTACAATGGTTATACGATATTTTGTTAGGAGAGTAGACCGTGTGAGATTTATCCTTGTATATTCTCTATTTTACTTGTAAAATTTAGTGGAATCGGGCCTCTCCGTAGATGTATGCAAGTTGGTGAACCACGTATATCTTGGTGTTGTCTCTCTTGTTTACACCTTTATTGTGCTTGGCATTATACCACTTTATATTGATTATATTCAGGGGTCATGGTTGACTGGAGGGTGCCTAAATAAATTGGGCGTCAGGACATAACAATTGGAATCAGAGCTCTTGGTGCACACATGATGTTTGTCAAAAATACAAAATGAGATTTTGGTGTCAAATTACTAGTGCTTGGATTTCTTGGGTGTCTTCCTTGAACCATGAAAGGGGAAATTAATTCACAAGTTTGAGTGGAGGGATTTGATGGCAATGGGTACTTCGCTCTTGGTTATTAGCGTGGAGGTCATTCTTGTTAACCATAGGTCGTGTACCAGGGTTGATAGAATAATGGAAGTCGTAGAAAGATGGAGGGGTGTGATTGATTGCTCAAAATGCAATTAAAATGGGTGTGATTACTAGCCCATAATACAATTTTCAATGTTTTGATAGCCACCTGCAAGGTCTATTGATATAGTTTGCTTTTCACCCGGAAGAAAATTAATTATTGGGGATGTTTTCGTAGCAAGTCTACATCCAAGGAAAATAAACATTCCTACCTGTGATAAAAATGAGTCGTTTCTTTGTTCGGTATTTTAAACAAGGTTAGTGGTGGCTCAGGAAGTACCTCAAGACGATTAGCAATATATGCTAGACTTTTGGGTATATTCTCACAATTTCCAAAAGTGATGAATTCCAAGGAGAAAGGTGATCGATTATAGGTGGAGTTTATAAATCATGTGTTGTTGTATGGATTTCGTGTGATTGGTTGGTGTCATATATATTGATCTGGATGGTATATTTTGGGAACAAGGTTTACAAGTACGAAATTCCATTCAAATAGTCTCGTTTACATCCAATGGGTAGGGTGTATATTTCAGTAGATCATGGTGAGGGTAATCTCCTTAGTAAAGGTATAGGGTCGAGGTCCCTCTTAAGAATCAATGGGTTTAGGCGGCTGGTTGTAACTACATTTAGGCATTGAATCGTGTGCCCAACTTCAGAAGATGTCCAAGTATAATAGTTGAAAATTGCAAGGTGCAAAAGTTATATTTGTAAGAGAAGGTGCATACTCTAAGGGTAATTTTCACAGATTAATTTGGATTTTTTAACAGGCAATGAATGGTATAGGGATATTTATAGCTAGTAAATTGAAGCTAGATGGTGGTTCTTTTGGTTGCATGGCAAACGGGGAGATTCGGATGGGGGAATTCTCATCAAGTGGAGTCTCAGTTTTGGTTTACGATATTTCTAGCCAAGGTGGATATTTATAAAGTTTCTCTTGAATTTCACATGGTACTGTTCATACGATGGTACTATTCATGCACGAAGTATTGTTCCTATACGGCGATACTGTTCACTTTTTCTCCTTATTTAATGAGGGTTTTGGCTATGGTTTAAAACACACCAACACAACATAGAGCTAGAGAGAATCTTATTCCAATGGTAAGGGTTTTGGGGTGATAAGTTTTGCAGTGTTGGTTTGGTAGTGGAGGTTTGATCAGAGATTTGGCAATGGGATTATCTATATTAGAGATTGACAATGGTGGTTTGGTTTATGAGAAGGGGGAGGGTGATGAGAGTTTGGTTGGTGATGGTGTGTGAGTGAGTGAGAGAATGCAAAGAAATGCAAATTAGGTCTTTTGTTTTGGTGATCCTCTTTACCCCTAAAAATTCAAAAATAACCCCCTACGTCAAAGGTTATGCGGATCTGGCGGGCTTACATGAGTCACACGACCCAAAATCAATTCGTTTAGTAAACGGGTCTAGGGGGATGATAAACGAGTTTTACGAATATACACAAAATCGATTCGTTTTCTTAACGAGTTTGGTGGGTCCACCTATTTATGACTGAAACCCATTAAGTCAACACCTAAACCCAATTAAAGCCCATAGGCTTTGTGTCGTGTCAAAAGTCCGTGTAAAAAATTCTCACCCCCACAAGCGCACACACACACACACACACACACACACACACACACACACACACACACATATATATATATATATATATATATATATATATATATATATATATATATATATATATATATATATATATATATATATATATATATATATATATATATATATATATCATTTCGAGTGAGAAATATTTATGTGACACTCCACCTATCAAAATAATAAGTGGCAAACCCGCTACCAAAATAAAACGATAGTCTCATATGGATCATTCTTAGCATCAATATACGAAGAGTTAAATTACTAACCACCTATTAGTTGAACAAGCAGTGTCAATTTGTAATCTTGTAATTATATGGAAACATAAAACAGCCCAACATGCTCCACAAAAAAGACGAAATAATAAATCACATCCAACATAAGTTTAAATGCATAATAATAAACTGGGTAACGAAATAAACCACCGGTTACTAAAATACAATACAAATATCCAAAATGAAATAAATAAACCCAACATCACTACTGTCTAAATAAAGGGCAACATGACCAACTAATAACTAAGATGAGACCTTATCTAGGAAATAATAAATGAAGCGTCTACACTAAAACTCTATAAGAATCCACATCCGTTGCAGCTACGCATCACTGGAACGAATAATCATCCATGACATCACTATGGTTGGATACCTAAAAGTTTTTGAAAAACATATTTTTGACATGGTTCAGAGCCCAAAACATTTGAAAATAATTGCTATTGATCAAAATGCAATAAGATTTCCATATTTAAGTTGTTGTCACACTCTCTTAAGATACCCCTCATCTCTCATCTATTGTACACACCTAACGCATAAATCTTAGCCTAAGGTGAGAAAGTCGGGAACTTCGGGAAGAAGAAAGTGAGGAGAAAAATTAAAGAAAAATCTGTAGAAATTACGTAAACGTCCCTTAGGTAATTACATCCATAAATCTTATTTTTTTATATTACTCATTGAAAGGATATAAATCATCAATTGTTTATTAATATTTCATGCCTTTGTGGGTATGCAGGGATGGATACACATTTAAAGAAAGTCGAAGTTGTAAATCATTTATATGGCCTTGTTTAGAACCCTTATGTGTTTAAACTTCTATATCTTTTTCTGTATTTGTTGGAATTGAATAATTCTAGTTGGAAATGAAAATAGACTCATTTATGTATAAAGTTTCCAAAAATTATGATAAAATATCAAGAAATGAATCTTTTGTGATTGTTTGAAGTTGAGGTATAAAATATGACCCAAAAGTGTAAGTATTCACACCATGTGTTCGATGTTTTGATTGACATAACAAATGAACATTAAAAATTATGAAACTTTAAATTTATATTTTTAAATAAGTTTATTAATGTTGGGTGAAATATCATAGAGAGTTATGATACAAAAAAATGATGAAAATTCCTGGAAATTGACAGAACGATAGAGGAGCTAATAGGGCAGATATGCTATGTAGCAAAGAAATGGACATATCTTGTTCTAGAAAACTTGAAAGGATAAGAAGAAATTAAAATATATTTAGCCTATGATTTGGTTATGGTAAATATCTTACCATGAAGTTATATAGGACTTCATTTACGATATATGATTTGAATGGGATTATACGACGCTTATGAATTGGGTTAAGTTTAAGTTATTCTTTGGATTGTTAATATCCTTATGATGATACTAATGTTGTAAGACTTTATATGTGAAAGGGAAGAATAACCGATTGAACAAATTCCATACAAAGGCAAGGAAAAAAACACATGAAGTGGCTAAGGTGGGTGTAATCACTGGATATAGATGTATTATACATGGTTATGGAGATGATTTGAATATCACTCACGGATAAGATGTATTACACATGGTTATGGATACGATCTGAATATCACTCACTGGTAAGATGTATTATACATGGTTATGGATATGATCTGAATATCATTTATTGGTAAGATGTATTATACATTGTTACGGATATGATCAGAATAATATTGAATATGAATTTGTTCATTTAGGTTTACCAAAATGGGAGGTTACTCCCCGACCCAGAATGGGGGGGGGGGGGGGGGGATTTGTCTATTAAAGACAATGGGTTACTCCTCGACCAGGAATGGGGAAGAATTGTCTATTGAAGATAGGATATACGAATCATGATTCGGATAAGTTGATCATTCTTTATGAATGAGCCGGATAAGTGTATAATTGGTCATTCTTTATGAATGAGTCGGATAAGTATAAACTTGGTCATTCTTTATGAATGAGCGGGATATATATATATATATATATATATATATATATATATATATATATATATATATTACCACACGGATATGATTTACTGCATTAAATTTTATGAAATATGGGCAGGATAAGTTTATATATTATCACACATATATAATGTAGTTCATTTAAATTTGTGTAGTAGTGTAGTAGTGATGCATTTGCTGAGCTATTTTTGCTCATGGTTTTTATGTTTACATTTCAGATATTGTGATATCAATGCCAAATCTTAGAGATCGGTGGGGTTAGCAATGGATGCCTAAAACCATAATTTTGGTCAAATATAAATGGGGTAATTTAAGCCCATTTATCTTTTCAGTAAGTTTGAATAAGAATAATTACCTTAAAATTGTGAAAGGTTGTTAGTTTTATTGATTCATGTTAATAACAGAAAAAAAGATACTCGTGTTTACAATTTGGTTAAGATAATAATGATTTGACGCACTTTGACTTTCAAACTTAGTTATAAGTAACTGGGTTGGGGTGTGTCAACTTTGGTATCAGAGCCTAGGTTTTGGTTGTTTTGGTGTGAAGAGAGTCTGGATTTGGTAGTGGAAGTAGAAATTGTTTTGTGTCATAAGTAAATTGGCTTTTGTTGACTAACATTTGTTAGTTATACATATATATTGTTGTGCGAGATATAAAATCTAAGGATCTTGTAGGAAAGGAAATGAGATGTTAAGGTTTATTCGGGGATGACAACGAATACAAGTATTTTAATATGAATCATTGCATTATTTTATTTGTGGTATGGACAAACATGTCAATTAAGGAAATTTTTTAAAGACGAAATGTGGTATACGAAAATTGTGAAGTATTAGAAGTAATCTCTTCTTATACTGGAATATGTAGACTCGAATTGTGTCACTTATTAAGCAATGGTTTGGTGTGTGCCCATTTATGTGGGAGAATGAGGTACGGGAACCCATATTCCGTTAAAGGATGAGATGGTAACTTGTTAGAGTGTGAATAAAATGAAGATTCACATGGTAATGGTGAAGTGAAAAGATTAATAGTTGTATATCTTTAAATTTAATATGTGAAACGGTATGAAATTCAAAAACTAGTCAAAATATCACAATTGATCCGAATATGGGTTCATAGTGAATTATGATAAGTAGAAGAAAAGAGTAATAAGAGTTGAGATGCACTTCTTTAATATTATGAGTATATGTAGTGGATATTACCCTTGTGATGTTTTGAAATGCTAATATGAACAAAAAATTTGAGACAAGGTGTTAAAGTGTTGGAAGTTTAAAAATATTGGGGAGCCATTTTAAGAATATGTATTGTGTATACGTATAGGAAAAAGGCTAGTCAGGTTTGAATATTAACAACTGGTTTGGGTGGATATTGAGTTGTATTTGTCATTGTGCCTATGTATTATCACTAAGGGTATGCCATATAAAGAATATGGTTGAGATTATAATGAGTCACTAGAAATATGTGTAAGGATAATGTGTTATGTGAAATATTATAATGTTATACATTAAGGTATTTGTACAGGTTATTTGAAAGAAATACGACATATAATAATTAGAGAATTATTATGGAGCTGGTGGGCATGGTTAAGGTTTTAAGTTGTGATGTTACATTTAACATCTAGGTTACGAAAAATGGTAATGTTAGTAAGTTAATGATGTTGTATAAGACTATCATGTTAATAAGGATTGGGGTAAGATTATAATTGTAAAGTAATTGTGTTGGATAAATGACTTATTGAGGTCATTCTATGTTTAGTTAAATAACAATCATACGATAATGAAAAGGAGAATATAGTGAGAAGTTATATTAAGTTTATAGTGCATGAATGCACAATATACATGAACGTGAATATGAAATATTGGTTAAGAATAAACATTTAGTAAATGATTGTTCAGTTTCGATATATGAAAAGTAGTGAGGCTATAATTAAATTAAAAAATTATAAGGACGAGATTTAACATACTCTTAAACATTAGAAATGATAAGGATAGTAGTTAAAGTCAAACAGTGTATTTGGTGTTAAATGGAAGCTGAAAATATGTCGTGTAATAAGCTAATCTGGTAACACATCATCGTCCCACGGGGGACAACAATGGGTGGACTTAGGGTGAAATCCTACTCGTGCGCACACTAAAAATCATATAATCGTTGTTCAAGCCTTTGAAGAGATTCATTTTGAGAGTGAAGAGTGTGAACGAACGTTTCCAAGAGGATTTCGAGAGCGGATGTGCAAGGCGGTGGTTAAGTGGTAGTGGGTGGCGGCTAGTGGTGGAGGTGGACACAACTCACTATAGACACTAGGATGAGGAGAATTGTGACGACCCGGATATGATTATGATAAACCAAGTTTAAATCATGTTTATTGTATGGTATGGGGTAATGTTTTATTAGAATATATAATGTTAAGTTATTGTGTTTAGTCTAATCCTACCTTCATAACTTATGAAATATTGAATTAGTCACAAACAAAAATTTGTGATGTCTTCGGTAGGAATGTTCAAGTTCGGGACTAGTTTTGGCCACTATAATATGATAATTGACTTGAGGTGAAAACTAGATAATTGTAGATATATGTGTTAAGTTTGTAACAAAATAAAAGGTGCATAAAACAAAGGTCCGAGGAAGGAGTTATGCTGAAATTACGAACAAGGGGTAAAGTAGTCATTTAGCTTTAAAGGATATTTTGTCTTATATAGCGACACATGTCATATTTTAATTGGACCAAGGGGGAGGTGACTTATGCCGACTTATAAATCTTGAAATAAGATCTTCCTTCGGTATATTTCAGAAAAGGAAGAGTTTAAGCCTAAGGTGAGAGAGTCGGGAACTTCGGGAAGAAGAAAATGAGGAGAAAAATTGAAGAAAAATTCGTAGAAATTACGTAAACGTCCCGTAGGTAATTCTATCCAAAAATCTTGTTTTTTTATATTACTCATTGAAATGATATAAATCATCAATTTTTTATTAAGATTTCATGCCTTTGTGGGTATGCATGGATGGATACGCATTTAAAGAAAGTCGAAGTTGTAAATCATTTATATGGCCTTGTTTAGAACCCTTATGTGTTCAAACTTCTATATCTTTTTCTATATTTGTTGGAATTGAATAATTCTAGTTGGAAATGAAAATAGACTCATTTATGTATAAAGTTTCCAAAAATTATGGGAAAATATTAAGAAATGAATCTTTTGTGATTGTTTGAAGTTCAGGTATAAAATATGCCCCAAAAGTGTAAGTATTCACACCATGTGTTCGATGTTTTGATTGACATAGCAAATGAACATTAAAAATTATGAAACTTTAAATTTGTATTTTCAAATAAGTTTATTGATGTTGGGTGAAATATCATAGAAAGTTATGATACAAAAAAATGATGAAAATTCCTGGAAGTTGACGGAACGATAGAGGAGCCAATAGGGCAGATCTGCTATATAGCAAAGAAATGACCATATCTTGTTCTAGAAAACTTGAAAGAATAAGAAGAAATTAAAATATATTTAGCCTATGATTTGGTTATGGTAAATATCTTACCATGAAGTTATATTGGACTTCATTTACGATATATGATTTGAATGGGATTATACGACGCTTATGAATTGGGTTAAGTTTAAGTTATTCTTTGGATTTTTAATATCCTTATGATGATACTAATGTTGTAAGACTTTATATGTGAAAGGTAAGAATAAACGGTTGAACAAATTCCATACAAAGGCAAGGAAAAAAACACATGAAGTGGCTAAGATGAGTGTAATCACTAGATATAGATGTATTATACAGGGTTATGGAAATGATTTGAATATCACTCACGGATAAGATGTATTACACATGGTTATGGATACGATCTAAATATCACTCACTGGTAAGATGTATTATACATGGTTACGGATATGATCTGAATATCACTTATTGGTAAGATGTATTATACATTGTTACGGATATGATCAGAATAATATTGAATATGAATTTATTCATTTCGATTTACCAAAATGGGAGGTTACTCCCCGACCCAGAATGGGGGAAATTTATCTATTAAAGACAATGAGTTACTCCTCGACCAGGAATGGGGGAGAATTATCTATTATAGACAGGATATGCGAATCATGATTCGGATAAGTTGGTCATTCTTTATGAATGAGCCGGATAAGTGTATAATTGGTCATTCTTTATGAATGAGCCGGATAAGTATAAAATTGGTCATTCTTTATGAATGAGCCGGATAAGTATATATATATAGATATTACCACATGGATATGATTTATTGCATTAAATTTTATGCAATATGGGCAGGATAAGTTTATACATTATCATACAAATTTGATGTATTGCATTTAAATTTGTTCAGTAGTGTAGTAGTAATGCATTTGCTGAGCTATTTTACTCATGGTTTCTATGTTTTCGTTTCAGATATTGTGATATCACTGTCAAATCTAGGAGATCGGTGGGGTTAGAAATGGATGCATAAAATCATAATTTTGGTCAAACGTAAATGGGGTAAATTTAAGCCCAATTATCTTTTCAGTAAGTTTGAATAAGCATAATTACCTTAAAATTGTGAAAGGCTTTTAGTTTTATTTATTCATGTTAATAATAGAAAAAAAGGATACTCGTGTTTATGGTTTGGTTAAGGTAATAATGATTTGACTCACTTTGACTTTCAAACTTAATTATAAGTAACTGGATTAGGGTGTGTCAAGAATGCTCATATGAAGTGTGGGGAATGGGGTCAAGTTGGTCATACACGGGAGAAACATATCCGTGAGAGACAAAAGGTTGATCATCATGAGGAGCATAGTAAGGGGACTGGAAGGTATGGGTGCATGAGGTTGCGATGACGACTGTTGGAAACTGTAAGGATCCACAACATGGGGTGGGGGATTCATATTTCTTGGATGGGTGATTAGGCCTCCATGAATAGCTTGGGTAGTGATACTTGTCGGCATTAGATATGTCATGGTAATACAATGAGGGTGGTTCCAAAACAGTGTCATATGGAAACACTTGGGCCATGGTGGGTTCAGATGGAGAGAAAGTAAATGGACATTGATAGGACACGTGATCGACAAGAAAGCAGTGTGTGCACGACGAAGCATGGGATGCGTTGACACTCAGTACTGGAGGCGGTGGAGTAGGAGATGTGTGCATGGATGACACACGAGTATCAAAAATGGGTGTTTCAGAGATAAAGCCACTATGTAATGTATAGAGGTGTCTTATCATCAAACATGCTTCTAGAAAATGAGAAATGACCAAAGTATTCCCGTAAAGGACGTTCTTCGGCCATGATGAGAGGAGTATTTTTGAATTTTTAAATATTTTTCAAAAGAAAAGAAAATCTTTTTGTTTAAAAATATTTTAAAAAAAGAAGAAAAATATTTTTAGGATTTTTGGAAATATATATATTTTCTTAAAAAAAAGGAAAATATTTTTGGGATTTTTCGAAAAAGGGGAGAAAATGGACTCTTGATTTGGACGGACTAACTAAAATCGACTGCCTAAAGAATTGCACTAGACACACACGAGTCAAGGAAAAATCCTAACGAGAACATAGCCAATTATTATCTTCAAAATGAGTGAAAGGGGTAGTCAAATTATAATTTAGTCTGCGAGCAACAAAAATCACGAAATTTATCTTTGTAATCACTTGTTGCAAAAAATGTGTTCCTACTGGGCTAGCTAGTTGATTGGTTTTAAATTTAATGATAGCTAGGGTAGCACATAATGGATAAGCGAGTGAGTCGGGTGATGAAATCCCTTCTCGTTTCAATGACCAGGTCCAGGTCTTAGGTAAATTAATTCATCAAACCATTCAATTTAAGTGCAATGTAGAAATTAAATGCACACAGGAGCAAGTAAACACACAAAAATTGACTCGCTGATAGGAGATTCACGAGGGATAAAGAAATGTAACACACGTGGGGTGAAGACCAAGCTGAGTCGAACGGGGGGAGATCTCACCTATCTATGTTGTTCCCGGGAGTCCTACCGGCCTAAAGTAGAGAGGTTTCTAAATCCTCGCCTTGGAAGCCCTCCCTCTACCTTGTCCGGCTCCCCTTTTTGCTTTTTGATTTTTATGAATAATTATTACAAATATAATATGTTGTCAAAATGCACCCCAAATAATGAAAATGCCTCAATAATCATATACAACCAGTCTAAGGAGGGATAAGAAGGAAGAACTACACTAAAAAAGATAAATAAAAATAAATAAAAATTACAAGTGTTCAACCATGTCTCCATATCAAGAAAACGATAACGGAGCCATTTGATAACTAGCTTTTTGTGTGTGGTCCTTGTCTTCAAAAGCCAATCTCAAAATTCTCTTGAATAACTACAAAACTTATTTAAAACAACTCGTATTGCGGTAAGTACAGGTATCAATCCAACTTTCAAGGTGAAACAATTGACCTGAACACTTGCAATTCAATTTTTTATTAAAATAATTTTTATTTTTATATTTTTTAAAACAATTTCAAGGGAGAATTAACTAATTAATTTTAAAATTATGAAATGACTGATTAACGTAAAATAATGTGTAATCGAGTGTGATAAATGTGAAAAAGTTAAGAGATGAGATTACACCGTATTATCAATTATTTTAATTTCTCAATTTATTAATTCGAAACATTTTGAGATAATATTAAATCGATATTCTAACTCTCGTTACAATTATAAATTTAATAATATATTTTTCAGAAAACTAATTTAAAAATATCACACGATGAAAAATCAAGAATTATACTATTTTCAAGAAAATTACCCGCTAGGATCAATTTAATAAAAACAGTATGAATCCTCAAATGTCAACACTGAATTAATATTTAATCTTAGAAAAAACCTATCTCTAGTTCGATTCTCAAAATCAAACATTAATTTGTAAAATTAATTTAATAACTCTCGTTACATAAATTAATTTGTGACAGTTACAAATTAATTTTCCTAGAAATATAGAATTAATGAAATCACTTAATTAAATTAATATTCTACGCAATGCATCCCACCCCTTGAACATGGTGTTTAGACAAACATTCTCATGTTAATATAAACAACATTTAATAATATAACAAGAATGAAAAGGAAAAGGAAAGAAATGCAAGACGCAAAGTTCCTTGTCGAATTGTGTTTATGAAAGTGCGTCCCAACTCTTTTACAATTTTCAGCACTTTATCACACAAATAAAAATAAAAACCAAACCTAAAAATCTATCCTAATACTAAACTATTTTTTTTGTATTTTTCTAATTTTTTAATTCCTAAACTGTACATAATATACACAGTATTTCTCTCTTTCGCAGGCTCCTCTACGTTTGATATGAGAGTCCCCTTTTAACGAGTTCCTTCCTTCTTTTAAAAGCCACATATCGTATTTTTCTTGGAAGATTTGGTGGGATTCCTTTTGGCTATGTCAAAACAGATATTTGGAGGGATTTTAAAAATTAATTTACACGTGTCATTTGGTAAGGCCTAGCAGGTGACTTGGGTTCCTAATTTGTAGGAGGTAAAAATTGGGTAAGGCTTTGGAATGGAGGTAAAGTGGGTTGATTGGAGATGGGTTTGTTCCTGGTTTCATGGTTGAGCTTTAGATTGTATTCGGTTTTGAGGATTTTCGGGTCAAGGAAGGTGGTTTCGATCTGGGTTTGGGTTAAACCCAAAATGGTGAAATGGGTTTGTGTTTTCAGGTAGACGAGTCGTTAGATTTGGCCGGAGTTAACAGGGGGTCTGGTTGTAGGTTTTCGGTGTTGGACAACTTTTGTTCGTGGCCGGAATAAAGAGATAAGTACCCAAAGACCGAATTTTGGGGGGAGCGTGTGGCATGAGGGGTCAAAAATAGGTTCCAGTATATGGCATTGGGCATGGGAGATTGTCGGGTACGGTAGTTATGGACCGGATATGGGTATGTGAGGGTGATGGAGGTCGGGTTGTCTTTGTTTATGGAGGTGAGAGAGAATCCTGGGTGTTGGGAGGTAGAAGATGCAGTGGGTGTAATGGTGTGACGTAAGGTGTAGAATATTAGGGTGTGGGTGAGTGAGGGTTTAGAATTAGTTTAGGTGTATGTGAGTGTAGGGAATAGTGCGTGTTTATGTCATTTGCACTAAAAAAATAAAAATAAAATAAACTAAGTAATTAAAAATAAAACTAACAAAATTAAAAAGTTAAAATCAACTAAAAAAACTCAAATAATAAAATAAAAGAAATAAAAACTAAAAAATCAAAAAATAAAAACTAAAGTCCTAAAAAAAATCAAATAAATTAAAAATGTTAAATTCCTAATAAAAGAAAAGTAAACCTATCCGAATAAAAAAAATAAAATAAAGACTAAAACTAAAAACTAAAAAAAATTAAAATAAAATTTACCCCGACACAAATAAAACCTAAAACCAAAAAAATGACACAAATAAAAATATAAAAAAAGATAAAAATAAAAATAAAATAAAGGGTACAAATTAAACACACAAGGGTTCGGGAATAGGTCTAGGCTTGGTTTAGGCTTAGGTTTGGTACAGGAAAAGGCTTGGGGCATCGGTAATGATCTCGGTACGCTTAATTAGGGACTCTGGCTTCGCAAACACTTTTGATTTCTTCGATGCACGCTTTTGACCGCTACTTTGTCGCAATTGACTGGATTTAACACTATTTGATACCGCGACTGCTGATTGACCTGCAAAATGATAAAATACAAACATAAGACCATTTTTTTTATTAAAAACGAGCGACTAAAATGCATCTATTCGGGGTATAAAATAAACACTTTTGGGTGCTTATCAAACCGTTCAGCCAAAGGCGTAGCCACCCATACACTGAACTTTGTGCAATAGCAAGAATACCTCAAATAGGTACGCACTCAGTTACATAGTTGCATTGACAATGCCCGATCCACCCACACTCTACTAGGCCCAATCGCACCATGCCATAACATGGTACAAATTCGAGCTACTGCAGTAGTGGAAATACCAATACTTGATTACCAGAATCAAAATGGACACACACACATGAATAAAAGGACCAGACAACCATTTCGAGAGAATCCCCCCCCCCGTACACGTCATACTATGTTTTACGAAAAGAGGACCTACGCTGCCTGCTTCGAAGTTTATGACTCCTCCCTGATATTCTCACTGGTACCGATCTAGTCACACACCCTTGCTCGAGTCACCCACCGTGATGAATCAGATCACAATCATTCATCCTTCTTTACAAGATGAAAGCAATGCATAAACCACTTGTTCTTGGAAAGTCAAATTCCAGACTTCCCTCCTTAGGAGTAGGGATCTGCCCCTCATATCCTTGACATGCACGAACCACTTTGGCTGGCGAATGCCTAATGTCTTTGTCGAAGCCAACCTTTTCCACATCTTTAGTGACATCATGACCAACCTAACACACCTAGCTCACTGTCATACCGTGATCGTATCCCAAGGTCTCCCTAGGAAGAACCCCGTTAAGGGAAACATTCACCTTATAATTAACCATCAATAACACAAGGTTGTCATTAAGCTCACCTATGAGCTCTACCCAAACTAAACTTATGTGACGAGCACACCGGTCGCCATTGGCATACTAAGGGTAGTGAGTATTTTATAGGGCTACATCTTCTGATCCGTATCGACTTGGAAGATGTGCTAATAACTAGTCCCTATCTTGCTAGGGTTATCCTAACTGATACCGTCGACACATGGCAACATTCTAATTATGTTTTGATATCCCTCTTTTTGGGGTGCCATTTTTAAGTCTCCAGATGACATTATCAATCCAAGTCCCGAATACGTTTCCTAAGACTCCTTAAAGTCAAGTGTGACACCACCTATCTGTGGTCATTAACTGACCTTTACTACAATAATCACCAAGACATTAGTACTTCTTCATATCGGACTTAACTGGTTTCCCAAGGACACCAAACATACTCCACGTCAAAGTCCTCAAAACCTGATAAAATTTCATCATCATGACTTTCTCATTATAGGTACGCTCTACCAACTTCTTAATACCCACATCACGATTACTAAGTGATCGTAAAGACACTAGTCTACGAGCTTCTACACATGGAGCACCTTGACCATAGAACACCTTAAGATGTCACAACAATTCGATTTCGATTTCTATTTCCAATAACGCCACAAATAATTTATCCTATGGACACTCCAAGATGCCCTTAAACCACATTCACACTAGGATTGCCTTATATTTAGCCATTAATTATGTTACTAAAATGGTCGTGATAATTAGATAATAATACAATTCTCCTTATAAAGGTTTTGGTCATAAGCCACGTACTAAATCATAGACAGTCACCAATAAGGATTTTGGAAGGATACAAGATGTCGCCTACAACCTATAAATTTCTAGGTCTGCACCACCGACATCACTAGGGATCCTATTCCTTAAAGTTGCATCATAACTGCTAAAAACCTAACATGGAAGAATATTTAGAGTTCACTCCTAATCCTCCCTAACTATCACTGTTACATATGTAACACATTTACTGCAAGTTGCTCGCAACCAGCACTAGCAAAATTATGGGCTGGGCCTAATTTGGACGGGTCAAATATGGATTGGGCTAAATGTGGGTTGGGCCAAATGTGGATTGGGTTAAATGCGGGCCGGGCCAAATATGGGCGGACCAAATATGGGTTGGGCCAACCCATTATTTTTCTACTAAATTAAGTATTACAATTCGAGGTATATATAAAAAGAACTCATATTTTAATCATAACTTTTTAAAATGAGTATTATATTTGATTTGTATCTTTTAAAATTGAGTTCCATATTTGATTTTTTGCTTTCAAATATGGGCCCCATATTTAACTCATAGCTTTGAAATATGGGCCCCATATTTAACTCATAGCTTTTAAACATGGGCCCCATATTTAGATGCTTGGGCTAATATGAGTTGTTTTATTATTTGGGCCACATTTTGCCACTACTACTCGCAACTCTCATCATCATACCTTGCGAGGTACAACTTTCAATCAACAATCCCAAGACACTTACCCACAATAATAATAATTCACGGACTCAAACTAGGTACGCATCCGTAAGTGTCGACCAACACAGTTCCTTATGTTTACCGAATCACAAACTATCTACAACATGACACTACCCCAAGGATCAAATTTGCCTAATTACATCATCATTATTATCCATCCAAAAGTACCACACCCCGAAACTCAATGCATTCTCATCACAACCAACGCTGCCTAGGAATGGAACTCTAGCCATAGAATATCCAAAGTTGGATTTACATAATTTATGTCTCTAATTCGACGGACATAATTAAGCTCTATCAATACCTTAACAGGCCTCTCACATCATCAAGGGTTGACGCATAAGCACGTCATACTAGAAACCATGGTGTCACCACTATTGGCTTGCAAGGACACCTGCAAATTATTAACAATGTCTAATTAGAAGAGCAAAAGATTTTAATAATAACTAACTCGGTCGTCTGCCACTTGGCAATGATTCACCCATTGTGCTAACCTCTTTGACTTCATCATCGAGTACACAAATTAAAATCGTCACCAAAACTAGTGTGATCGGCCCAAACCAACACCAACGTTGAAAAATCCTCTACCGACCTCACTACGTCACTCCCGAAAGGAACCTTGAACCTAAAGCTCTGATATCATTTGTTACAGCCCGACCCGAATTTATGGATACCCGTGATCAACCCAGTCCGACTTGGGAATTAGGTGTGAAGTGTAATGAAACAACCTATATAATGTTGCTAGTCCAGTTTTATTTAATTAACATTTCACTTATTTAGCATGGGGGTTTCATTTCAAATCAAGCTACATGAGGGAACCCTAGAAAACATCCCTGGATTCCAAGCATAGAGAGATACTAACGTAAAATAAAAAGGAATACTTACATGTATAACTCCCTCAAAATATGAAACCGTACCCCACTTGCCGTAACAAAGATGAGGGAATGAGCCGAATGCCCATTGAAAAATATATAATAATACAATATAGAATCTAACGGTAGAAAGGAGACTCTAACATGTTATATTTATGTGCATATACAACTACCATATATATATATGCATGAAACCGTTCTTATTCCAGAAACGTTACTTGACCCAATTAATTTACCTTAATCTCATAAATGAATTCTCTTTTTACTACACTTGACATTCCTTCCTTGATTTAACACACCCAGTTAAATACTTAAATTAAATACACCTTGTTTAAGAAAAATCATTTCTTTCACTGAAATTACCCACTTTATTTTTACCAATCTACGTTAGTATTTTCTTTAAAAATCACCCTTTCAACACACACAAGCAATGTGTAAAATACTTATCCTCATTTGAAAACCTTTCATAAGCACACCCTTGTGTTAATTATGGGTTAAACCTCTTCAGGTTGCTTAACCACTCATTTAATCACTTCACTTTACCATTCCTTTACTTTAGGACATTAGCCAATTTTCACATTACTTGTCCATTTTATCCTTTATCAGAATATTTATTAATTCGTTCAATTTAGGTTGTATCTTCATATATTCACCACACAACCCATTTCTTGACATATTCCATTTTTCTTATTTTTTTCTCAAAATCTTTCAATTTTCGCATATTTTGATAGACTCCAGACCGTCGGCTATGCTATTGTATGCTCTGGCCAGTAGTTTTGGGTCTTTTATCCTAGGACTCCTGATCCTCCTTAATTATTCTGATGTCATCCGAGTTCTTATTATTGTGTTTTAATTATTTACAAATATTTAGATTATTCCACTTTTTCCTTTTTCACGGTCGAAGACAAAACTCGGGGTTTCACCCCAATTCGTGTCACACTTTTAAAAATGATCATTTTGTATCCTTTTTACTCTAATATTATTTTTATCCCACAGTCATGTTCATTTAGGACCTTTTAGTGTAACACCCTTTTCAATATTTTTAATTAATAAAAAAATTCCACTTTATGTAAATTTACCCTTTTTCCTTTTGTTTCCAAACTTGTCATTTCCTTCCAATTTTACAAGTGTTAATCTCCCAAAAATTTTATTAATTACACACACCAACTTATTAATGTCTTAACCCATTAACACTCATTCGACACCTTTCTAATCATTTTCCAAGTTAGACATTTCTTCACTTTCTTTATCAAAGAAATGGAATTACATTTGAAGACTACTTTATAAGAAAATGCCATTTTTCCTTTATTAATACATGTAGTCTTACGTCCTTACACATATCACACTTCCAACATATTTATCAGACACTTGAAAGACTAGAATTTCTATTTTTCATATTTCATGTTTAATCCTACATAAACCTTCATTAAAATTGTTTATGTGTTCATTTTCAAAATACTACAAGTTTATATGCATGAGAAGATAGATTTTAATTCCGAAAATCCTATTAAATTAGTTGAACATATAATTCATTCTAGAAATTCAAAACACTTGCAAAATATAACTTTCAAGACATAAAGGGAATTTTTATTTATTCAAAACTCAAACATATGTCCAACTTTTATAAAATCTTCATTTTTGCAAGAAACTTTAGAACATAATTTCATCAAAATATTTTAGCAAGATAAATATCATTTCCAACATTTTATTCCATCAAATGTTTAGCATCAAACTTCTAAAAGAACATCATTTCATAGAAACCACAATCTTTAATTTCAACCCAACTTTAAAATATTCATTCAGAGTTTACTTTCTAACAAAATAACATTTTGCATCATTTTTATTTCATAAAAACTTTAAATACTGAATTTACTAGAAATTCATCATTTTATTCATATGTATCCTACTTCTAAAATCTAACAACAAGCCTATTAATATGTAAGTAGAGTCTTAATACTAAGAGTAGAGTTTCTTACCTCAAATGGGCCTCCAACTATGGAAGGGTAAAATGTCTAAGAGTAAATCAACCTCCCACATGCTAAGGTGGACTTAGAGAGGTTGATTAGTTCCACCAAGCTTATCTCCATAAAAGCTCCATCCAAAGCCCTCTTCAAGCTCCATATATCTTCCATCTTCATCTTCTCCAAAAACATCTAACAACACTCCAAAATTCGTTGGTCTACTAAAAAATGGTGGAAATGGGTATGTAGGGCTTGGATATGGTGGAATACTTCCAAAATATGTTGGCGTTAGGAGGATACATGCTGGTGGCATAGTGGTCTGTGGTGGTGGGGGAGGAGAAAATGCTAAAAAATTGGTGGTGGTGGGGAGAGCCACCCCCTCTCTCCCTCTTCTTCCTACTCGAAATAACTCACAAACAACCCAAACAAACCTTATAAAAATACGTCCAAACCTTAAAATCCCGATTTTGTCCAATTTGGGTTCACGTGAACTCGACACATCATCAATCCAATGGCCTAAAACGTGACAGCACACAAGGAAAACCCAATTTTAAAAATTTATGTTGCGCTCATTCGAATGGTAATGTTCTCTCATTCGAAATAGAATGTCCTCTCGATCGAACGAGAAAGCCCTCTCGTTATAATGAGAACGCCTCTTATTTGAATGAGACTGACTTCTTGTTCGAACTAGCCTTCGAATGACCTTCTAAAGAGTTTGTTCAATAATGGAGTTGAATCTCGTTCGATCCTCGTTTGATCCCCACTTCGAACAACCTTTAACTTTCATTTTAACTAGTGTCTCTCCTTCGAACGAGGATGGTAACTCGTTCGAATGAGCTTCGGGTCATAACAACCTTCTCCTAATATCTCCAAATTTCTCAATTCATCATACATATTCTTCCAACAATTATCATCAAGGACCAAAAGTAATCAGCACAGAAATCAAAGTCCATGTGCTAGTGTGCCAAATCCAAGATTCCCATTTATTCATAATTTATATGAGAAAATAATAAAATATTAGGGCAGGTATTACATATAAGCCCTATTTTCATTCAAAATATATGGCTCGCTTTCTCTCTTTCATTTGTCTTTTTATTTTTTTTGTATTCTCAACTATGAATTGCTAGATCTATATAGTTAGGGTAGTGGATTCAATATGAATCATGGTTAATTTGTCCTAGATTGATTTTAAAATGTATTGATTGGTAAAGTTGAATTAATATTATATGGATTTCTCTTCATGCATATTGTCAAGAAACATGGATAGTTGGTGGATCTCCACAATTCTAAATCAATTGGTTTTATTTTTTCATAATAGATCTCAATTAAGTGTTATTAGTTAAAACCTTCACACTTGATATTTGATATCACATAAGGATTCACCAAATTGATATATATCTATAGTCTATCAATCATTTGTGTTAAGATTCATATTGAACCCATGATTCCTAACCTCCACTCTCATTTGAATTCTCAATTACTTATAGTTTTTGTGTCTACTTTCTAGCTACCTTAATTTAATTCAACCAAATTTGCATCAAAATTTTATACTCACACTACATGTTTGATAAAATTCCTCAATAAGTGTAATTGATCAATAATTTTACCAATCTCCATGGAATTCGACCCCAAACTTACCAGGAATTACTATTTATTTTGGGGCTTGCACTTGGGCCATTGGCAAACACTTTTTAACCACAAGCAATTTTTTGACGCCATTGCCGATGATTGATAATTTACATATTTTATCCATTTATAATTCTAGAGTCTAATTTTCTAAAAGGAAAAAAATAGAATAAATTCACACACACACACACACACACACACACACACACACACACACACATATATATTTATGACATATAAAAAAATTATCTAATTTGTTTCACTTGTTTTTGGTTGTACATACTTGTTAATGTGAAGCTAGTGGAAATTTCTTATGTATAAACCTTTGGCCTGGTAAGGATGATGTACACCGTGTAGTGAGATTTTTTATTCCCGATTCTAAGTCTAGTTCCCTTATTGGTTTTGAATTCATTTCTTTCACTAGAACTTATTCATATACCTCAAGTATTTGTGTCCACCCCATGATCCTACACAAAAGTGCCCCACCATTCTAGCACTTAAAGAGGTTTTGCATAAGCAAATAAATGCAATGAACAACTTCAAGAAGCCGTTTACCTCACCATACAATGAGAGCTATAATTTGGAGTGGAGGATCGCCCAAACTTTGGGTATAAGAACAATCATGGTCGTACACAACCCCCGTTATTCCAAACACCACATCTCCTATCCATACCAACCACAAAAACCATTTTTCTAACCACCTCCACCACCATATCACCAAGATCAAGGTTCTTCATCCATTATTCCTCTTGTTCCATCACATAGGAATATCCTTGAGGACACATTGAGAGAGTTTATGCAAGGCCAACATTCCATCAAGACTCAAAACCAAGAGAGTTGGGCTAGAAATGAACAATCATTGAGTGTAAATCAACTATATCTCAATTGACCACATCCATGAGTGCTCTAGAGAAAGGAAATTTTTTGGCTTAATCTCAATCCAACCCCAAAGGTAAAATGGTAATAGGTTCCACATATTCAAATGATTCCCAATCAGAACATGCTAAATCTATAACTACCTTAGAAGTGGAAAAATTATTGAAAAGAATATTCCTTCGGTTCTAAAAAATCTTGAGGAGAAACCTAACGATCAAGGTAGTGACATATCGAATGTGGCAAACAAAATATTCGATTGAGGTTGAGAAATGTCCTATTCCCGCATCTTTCCCATAAAAACTCAAGCCACCACACCACTAAAAGAAGTTCGAAATGGGGATATTTTAGAGCTTTTTAAACAAGTGAAAATCAACATTCCTTTACTTAAATCCATTAAGCAAGTTTCGGTGTATGCTAAATTTTTGAAAGATTTGTGTACGGTGAAACACAAACTTTATGTTAGCAAAGATTCAATTTTAGCTGAGCAAGTGAGTTCAATCAACAACACAAGATTCTTCCAAAATACAAGGACCCCTGTTGTCCTATAATTTCTTGTTATATTGGGTATTGCCACATCGATAGAGCTTTTCTTGATTTAGGAGCTAGCATCAATTTTCTTCCTTTTTTGGTCTATGGAAAAACTTGGGTTAGGTGAGCTTAAGCCCACGCGCATCACTTTGCCACTAGCAAACTGATCAGTAAAAATCCTTCGTGGCATTATTGAGGATGTCATAGTGAAAATTGACAAATACTATTTCCCCATTGACTTTATCGAGTTGGATACCAAACCATTAGCAAATGTTGAGTCATAAATTCCGATCATTTTAGGTCGCCCATTTTTAGCTACCTTGAATGCCAATATTATTTTTCGAAATGGGGTAATGAAGTTGTAATTTGGTAATATGAAGCTTGAGTTGAATATTTTTAACTTGCGAAGTCACCACTTTGTGAGGACGAGAATGACGGTAATATCGATGATCGGGTGAATGCTAATGTGTATCACGTAGAGAGTATGGAGGACCTAGTTAAAGAGTTACACCCATATGTTGACTCTATGTGCCAATATGATGAATCTTTAACTTTTTATGAGGAAATTGTATATCCCTTCATTGTTACCTCTTCCTCTTGCACTTTTTGTAAGATGCCCCATCTTGGGTTGGAGTTGAATGCATTACCAATTCTCATCGACTACTTTTCTTCGCGAAATAACGGTAAGGGAGAGTGCTTTTATGAGATATTTCCCCGATGTGGACCACCACCAATATCCATTGAACCTCCAACAACAACTAAAGATCTAATTTGTTTTTCACCTTACATTGAGTTTAAAAAATAATGTCCAGTTTTGGAATCGAATCCCTTAGTTGAGGAAGTTATGAGAATATGGTTCATTAATGAGTTACAACATTGGAACTCAATACTTACCCCCTCCAAAACACAAGTCACTCAAATTTATCGCATTGAGTGAAACTACACTTTTGTTGGATGTTTAAATCAATTTATGACTCACTTATCAAAAGACAGTGCTTCCATACTTTATTCTATTTCATGTATGCACTTTAAAGATCATTTCATTACATGTTCGGATTTAGAGCCGGACATACATGTTATAGATTGGTGCCCATATGTCTTCATTTTGGCAAACTTGCTACCGGATCAACAATTTGTCTAACCTTATCATGCTAGTGAATTTTTACAAGTCATTTTCTTTGCAGTGATGAACATATTTTATAAAGCCCCTCAAATTTTTCGTCTATTGGTTTATGAGCTCAAGATTGTTTCGAATTTCGGGAGGACCTTTGTCTCCACTCAAAGGAAGCAATGAGTCAATTTTGTTTACTCATGTATATTAGTGGATGTTAATTCCAAAAATTATTGAGTGCGTCCTTTATTTTGTGTTCCGTCCATTTGTTGGTTCATGATGGTAAATTTTGAAATTATTGGGCATTGGAGGGTTTTGATTGAGTCATATGAGCATTTTTGTGATTTCCTCATGTTGGGGTTATTATAATCAATTGTATATGTTGAGGGGTCATTTTGGTAAAATTTGGTATATTGTTGATGTCTCAATGGTTCAATACGGTCATTTGGGCATTTTTGCAATTTGAGTTCATTGAAATCATCATGGTACTTGAATGCGTATGCGGGATCAATTTGCTTTTTTAATGTCAAGAGTGCGTGAAGGGTGCCATAATGGCTCAATTTTCTAGTCGATACTTTAGGGTCATTTTGGTAAAATTTGTGCATGTTAATGCGTTGGGATGTTTTAATAAAATTGTGGGATTTTTGTCTTTTGGGTCTTATTTTCAAATTTGGGTGGTGAAATTATACTTTTTGAGGTGTATATAAATTTTTAGGGTGATTAAATCCATTTTTAAAATTCTTCCAATTTTAGTTGTTTTGAGGATATTTGATTATTGAGAGGTCATTTTAGCCATTCAAATAAATTTTTGCTCACGAAAAGAAAAGTTGTTGATAAAAAATGACAATTTTTTAGGGTTAAATTATCATTTTTTGGGCTCAATAGCAATATTAAAAACATCTGAAAACTCTTGGGTTGATAGACATAGTTTTTGGTGAAATCTGTTTCACTTCCACTTTTTTTTAGGGTGGTGATATTCCCACCCCTAAATAATCTCCATAACACCATAAAACAAAAAACCACATTTCCTACCATCAAACACCACAAATTTAACACTTAAAATCTTACTAAAAAGTCTAAAATGCCCTTAAACATAATAACACTAATTCTAATCTCTAACTATTCAACACCTAAGAAATTTCAAACCCAAATCATGAAACCTAATATCACGGCCAATACCCTAAAAACCTCAACCTTCTTTTTCTCAACCCAATCTTGTTTCTATAATCTACATTGTATTTGGGATAGTTTGTGTGGTTGTTTGCTGCATTTTTTTACATCTCTACACCAACAAGAATGACCATGGATGATCCAAAAATCCAAGATACAAAAGATGCTCAATGTTTAAATTTCACTCCTCCATTTGACTCATTTGAGGTACTAAATACTTACATACATTATATTCAATCATTATACACTAAAAATCTAAGAAAAGAAGTACTAGAAAAGCTTAGAAAAAATCTCATACGCCTTTCCACGGTTTCCCTTAACTGGAGAAGATGCAAATTCATGACCATGATTGGTCGTTATATCTAAGTTTACGATTTATCATAACCGTGAATTCTGGGATTTCCCGGTTAACCTTGGCCATTAATACAAGAATTTCATAGCTAATCTGAGTTGGGATCGCCTTATTCACGGTTTACCTTTGTGTTGACTTAATATTAAACTCAATTTATTATTATCTAAAACAGTAGCTAGATAACTCAATAATAAACTCAATTGATTGGGGGGATATTGATAACCTTATCGTACCAAGTTCTAGTGCGACTTAGAATGACGGAACATCATCGGGTACACCATGGGAGGATGAATTTCCAAGTGGTACGCGTGAGCAATCTACTATTGAACAATCTTTTGTAGAAGTGCATAACAGAACCGGTCCTTGCTTGCGGGATGAATTTCTAGACTTGGCTATACCTATGGTAATTTTACCCGAAAGTCCTAAGATATCCAATGATTAAGTTTAAATATTTTCTTTAATTTTCTTTAATTTGCGATAATACGGGATCTTCTCATAGTGTCGTTTGTCAGGATCACACCTCCGAATTATCTACTGAAGAGGTTGGTTTTTTCTTAGTCATTTTTAAGTTGTAATGTTTAGTCATATACACACAATGGCTAATTATTTATTTTTAATCTTCACAGGTATTCCAGAGTAGAAGTAAAATGGTAGAATGGTGCCAGATAATTGGTTTAAAAATGAAAGCTATCGTGATTATACTCAAATCTGAGAAGGAAAAATCTGGAAAAAAGCCACATATAATTCTTGGGTGTGAAAGAAACTCATTGCAGACGGGAAAAGAAGAAGGAAACAAAAAAGAAGATAAAGCGTAATGTTGGCACCCACAGGTTTGATTGTCCATTTAAACTTAAGGGTGTCCTGATGGAAGATGGTAAGTGGGGTGTAAAAGTTTTGTGCGATCTATATAATCATGAGGCCTCCGATTCGTTAGTTGGATACCCATATGCCAGACGGTTAAATGAGGAATGGAATGTGACAAAGGAGTTAGTTTCCAATAATATTCATCTGAAGGAGGTCCGACACACATTGAAACAATTAAATCCTTATAATTGCTCCTCGGTGAGAATCGTGTACAATGCGAACATAAGATGAGAATAGGGGAGCATGCCGGGAGGAACGCAATGCAACAACTCATGCATTTTCTTTTTGATACACATTATATGCATTGGCATTGGCGTCATGAGCAAAATGACACCGTCGAAGACATATTTTTTGCACACCCGACCTCCATTTTACTTGCTAAGTGCTTCCCTTATATTGTGGTAATTGATTGCACTTACAAAACAAATAGATACGACATGCATTTGTTCGAGATGATTGGGGTCACCTCTACAGGACAATCATTTTGTATTGCATTTGCATTTTTGAATAGTGAGAAGGAGGATAATTTTCAATGGGCGTTGAAACACTGGAGATATCTCTATGAACCAGAAGCATTGCCCGGGGTCATAGTGTTCGATAGACAATTGTCATGTATGAATGCCGTCAGACAAGTCTTTATGAGAGCAAAACTTATGTTATGTTTATTCCATCCGCAGAAGAATATTGAAGCGACTTATTTGAAAGACGAATTAAAATACCTAAATAAAAAGTCATTTATGTCCGAATGGATTGGGGTGGTCGAGTCAGAAACGCATGCCGAATATGATAGAGCGAGGTCATGATTTCTTTCAACTTGGAAGCATCAATGTCCTCGTATGATTGCGTACCTTAAAAATACGTGGTTGCCGTACCGCTTCATGTATGCATATCCATGGACGAATAAGATTCAACATCGGGGGAACCGCACCACAAATAGGGTCGAGGGCACCCATGCACAGTTGAAAAAGTATTTTCTTAGCTCAAAGAGGACGTTTGCTACGGTGTGGAAAGGGATGGATGCACTACTTGAATTTAAGAGACTCAAATTAGATTGGAATTTGGAAAGTCATTGCAATTAACGAAGCACACACATAACAAACCATTACTATGAGAGATATGTGGATGAGCCTCCCACCTTGCTCTTGATTTGATTCTAAGGGAGATAGATTGTATGAGGACGTTATCTGTATTTGCGGGTAATACTCAATTAACGGATATTGAACGCGGGCACAAAATTCATACAATTTACGGCCTTCCGTGCACTTATGAATTGGACGAATGGGAGAAGACGGGTGATGCCATTCCAATATGGGCATTAAATGGTCATTGGAAGAATCTTGCTATAGGCCTCGATGTCCCAATGTATCATGATCCTGATTATATACCAAAAATGATTCTGCTAAAGAAGAGGTGGGAGGAAGCGGGGGATGCCGATCGAAAAATGATGCAAGCAAAATTAATGGAGATTGCTCAACCATCTTGCACACTGTTGATGGAGCCCACTTCAGTTATGTGACACCCCGCCTAATTAATTACCAGGTGGTCAGTCCTTAATTAATTAATTTCAGAATATCAAGTTGGTCGAGATAATGTATCACTGTAATATAAATAGCGTCTAACTGAAGTAAAATAAATGACTGGAGTAAAACACATCCAGATACAATCCCATACAGTAAATCCAATAAAAGGAAATCAAATCTAGGAGATAATGTAAAACAACAACATTTCTGAATGTAAACAGGAGAAAGGACAACATGTCCAGCATGATAGATAACTAAAAAGGAAGGATATGCTGAGTCGTCTACTAGCAATTATCCTGCAGCAGCTATAGCACGAAAACTGAATATAGTCTCCTAGGGCTGGTGTCCATGTGGTTGGGCACCTAAATATAATGGAACAATAGAAGGATATACAGAAAACGGGTGAGAGCCCGAGTTCAAAACAGTTTAAAATAGCAAGTGCTTAAATTGATTCAATTAGCACAATTATTATTCAAGTTACCTTAGCGTACTCACTTGAGATACTCACCCCTCGATCTAGTGTGCACTCCTAACGAGCCTAACTACCCATACTAGTCATGATACCCTGTCTGGCTACTAAGCATACACTATTATGCTGGAAAGACTCCCTAAATAACTCAAAGTCGACGTACTTACGATTTCGATTTAGGTTTAGAATTACTTTAATTTATTCACATATTCTTCTAATTGCCCAACTGATTATACCATAAGTACACATTTAAAAATAGAGTCATCAACATAAGACACCAAACAGGATTTCGGTATACACATTATTCTCTTTATCTATACATATCAATTTATATACAAATATAGCAATATTGCACCCCTCGTTGAGAAACCCTTAGTGTTATGTATACTCGGTTATCTAGTCCCATTGCAACGCTCACGCATAGAGGACAACATGTTCAATCTCTCGAGAACCAATAAAATACAAACACCTATTGGAGGCGAACATAGTTCCAAGCCGATGGGCTACTCATACCTACGCACCCATACGACCGTCATCACTATCATTCTCACGGATAGCCGGTACATAGGTTCCAAGCTCTAGTGGTACGACTCTAAATCCCCCGAAGGCACACAAGATTCAGTTATCCACAACGTGTTAACCTCCGTTCGATAGTCAGTATCTAGGTATGTCATACACACAACAGTTTGAGCAATAATCATACACACAACTTATATAATTTCATCGGCTTTCTCGTAGCCTAGTATTCGCTGTACATAATATATCCTCTATTATACCCCGTACTTTATTCGTATGTATTCTCCTTTTTATTTTCGCATCTCTCTAATTTTATAAATTTTCATACCTTTCGAGGGTCGACATATTCTTCGCTCACTAGTAATTATAAATATTGAGTCACTCAACATTCATACAGGTCTAACACTCATTAAAATAAGCCTACAGGAAGTTTGAAAGCAAAAATCGGG
This sequence comes from Sambucus nigra, assembly GCA_949130495.1. NCBI lineage: Eukaryota > Viridiplantae > Streptophyta > Magnoliopsida > Dipsacales > Adoxaceae > Sambucus > Sambucus nigra. The sequence continues at coordinate 355,641,240 of OX422207.1, read as the reverse complement.
CCTTCAGGGTAATTCTGGAATCTCATTAGAAGACCCAAGAATTCTCGTTCGAATGAGGTCATTCGAACGAGGGTCATTCGAACGAATTACCCCCTCACTTTGAACGAACTACCAAACTCGTTAGAAGGGTCACTAGAAACTCGTTAGAAGTCTCATTCGAACGAGGTCATTCGAACGACCTTGGCTGGACTTCTAATGAAATTTCTGAAGTTTCCCAGTTCATCTTCAAAGTTCATTTTTTCCAGATCTTCTCCACTTAAATCTCAACCTAAACCCATTCCAACCTAAGTACAAGGTTTCCAAACTATTCTAAGTCACCCTAGAACACTTCTTAGCACAGTTTAAGGGTCAAATCCTTTTAATCATCAAGTAATTTCAACAAATTCCTAAATTTTCCCATGAGTCATAGTAACATAAACCCAGAATTATAAATCTATAAAAACCCCATTTTTTATTTCGTGATTAAATTCTAATTAACCAAATTTCACAATCCTAATAAGGGGAAAAATCCTCTACATGCAAACCCCCATCAAATTTCTAAGATCCTATACAATCTCAACGTAGGTAAACCAATTTTGGTATTAATAGTTCAAAAACCTCAACATATATTAACAAGAATAATAAATGCTAAGAGAAAAATTAAGATAATAACTTGCCTTAATATGAACTTTTGATTCGTGGGTTGGAATTTGTGTGGGAACGATCCTCTTGACACGATCTACTCATCGGTGTACTTTTTGGTGTGAAAGCTTGAGTTCTTGTCTTAGGGCTTTAATAGAGTCTTCTTCTTCTTCCTTGGTTCTCTCTCTCTCTTTGCCTCTCTTTCTCACGTAGGTTGAAACTAACTGGCCACTAACCCTAAAAGATTTTAATTAAATCCATTTTTTGTCCATTTAAGTACTCAAAAATTCTAAAAGACCAAAATACCCCTCCAGGGTGTCATTTTGGGCTAAAATATCCCTGACTCCAATTTAAATACCCGAGTACTATTTTTTGACTATTTCAACCCTTTCGGACACTCTAGCGCACTCAAAATAGTCATCCAAGTTATACAAATAATTTACCTTTTAAACCCCCCAATACATACTAGTGACGCGACTCATATGCGCCCCAAATATTTATAACATAACTGCCATGTATCTTATCCCCGACCATAATATTATTTCAATAACTACTAATTCTCATCACGCTAGTAATTATTATCATAAAATCGGATTAATGACAATTTAAATTTTCTCCCTTAAATTTAATTAATACCTATTTTCCATAATTTCGTAAAAATAAAATGTGTAAAAATACGAGGTATTACATACTTCCCCCCTAATAACAGAATTCGTCTCGAAATTTGGAAAAGAATATATGTATATCTGACAAGAATAACTCTGGATAACATTCACACATATCATCCTCGCGCTCCCTGGTTGATTCCTCAACATTATGGTGCCGCCACTGAACACGTACTAGTGGTACTATTTTCGATCTCAACTTTCTCTCGTTGTGGTCTAGAATAGCTATCGGCCCCTCCTCGTAGGAGCTATCAGAGTGCAAGTCTATCTCCTCCAACGCAATGTGGGTGTGGGATAAATCATCTCAAAGAAATCTCCTTAGCGAAGAGATATGGAACATGTCATGGACTCTATGTAAGTGCTCCGATAACCAAAGTCTATAAGCAACTGGACCAATCCTCTCGATAATGGGGAATGGACCTACATACCTAGGAGATAACTTTCCCTTCTTCCCAAAACGCATAACTCCCTGCATTGGAGACACCTGAAGTAACACCTAATCTCCAATTGTTGATGTAAAAAATTAGATTATCTCTAATTATTCAATCAAAAATAAAAATAAATAAGACAAAGGATTTTAAAGTGGTTCAGCCTTGAAAGAATGGCCTACCTCCACTGTTTTTGTTATTGATGACTGTTTGGAATTCTCAATAATAGGCATTTTACCAATAAATTCCGAGTCCCCTGCTAATGAGGAGGTTACAATGTATTTATAGCCCTGAGGATGTACATGCGAAAGAATAATACATAGCTGTCCAATAGGCGTGTACACCTGTGTGATAATAATGAGCATTTAATGGGCAGTCATCCTCTTAATTATCCGGATATGAATGCTCTGTACGAGATGCAGCTCGGACTGCCTAAGCTACTCGGACCACCTAAGTAGCTTGGTATACATGAGTTGCTCGGTACAATAAATTTCCTCGGAGAATACTTGTTGCTCGGAGCGCCTGAGTTGGTCGGGGAAATTGAGCCCATCAGAGTCAAGGTGTTGTTCAAGAAATGTTTGCGGGTGCCATGTAGATTGACACGTGTCTCCACATAATTGGTCCACATCAGCAGACTAAATTTGGTATCAACAGAAGCCCCCAATGTTTCGTAGTTTGATGCTGAAGAAAAGTATGGAACATTATGCTACCTAAACTTTATGGATTTTAGACAAATGTTCGTTGTTTATAACCCCTTTTTGAGTGCATAGTATCAGACTATTTAAAGTATTTCGAATTTCCATAACTGCTTCGTTTTTCATGCCTTTTTCTTTTTTTTAGGCGGCGGATACGCAATCGTCCATCCTGGTAATCATTATTTTTTTCCATTATCGAGGTAAAGTATTTAAACGCTTCAGAAAATTCGATCGTCCTTTACTTTTTCAAATATGCATCTTAGAATTTCTTCACTTCTTCTTTAACTTGTTCGTTCGTTTCTTCCATTATTCGTTATCACCTGATTCATCTTTTTTCTGTAAGATCTTCTTCCTTCTCTTTTATTTCTTTTGTTCATCATGGTTTACCTTGTTAAGTCGCTTGATAAATTTCGTTTTGATTTTTCTATTCTTTCCTGGGTCATATTGGAAGAACTTTCTGAACCTTTTGACTATTTTTCTTTGGCTGAGGGACATTGGTTCCCCAGTCTCTTTGTTGCTGAGTGTGGCTTTTCTTTTCCTCCAAATCCCTTGTGTTTGGAATTCTGTCAATATTTTGACGTTGTACCTGCAAAAATAGCTCCTAATACCTGGAGAATAGTTAATGGAGTTCATAGATTAAACCAAATTCATAGAACCCGTTTAGGAATTCCAGAAATTATGTTTTGCTATAGATGGGTTGTTAGTGATAGCACTTTTTATTTAAAAACTAGGTTTTTAAATAGGGCTTTAGTTGTCAATCTCCCAGATGCCAACAGGGATTACTTCGAGCATGGGATTGTTATGAAAAATTGGCAACATGCTCCAATAAATGGAGATGATGTATATCAGGGTCCTAAGTGTCCCCCTTATGGCAATGGGATAGGCTGTTTTTATTTTTGAAATTATGTTTTCTTTGTGTTTGATAAAATGCATCATTGACATTTTAATTTTTTGTTTATTTACTGTTGATAGCAAAAGAAAATCCCCCAAATAAACTGATGTCAATTTGAGACACTTGAAACTTATCTGGAGTTTGCACTAAACCGTTGCTGATGAACATATCAGATCAGCCTCATACTTGTTGCAGTACAAGAGCTACACTTCATCTTTTACTACTCGTCCAGTGGTGTGTGACATCGAAGGTTGAGAATGTTCCTGCTCCTACGAGGAAGTTGAAGAAAAGTTCCTCAGATAAATTGGATGAATCTATCTCTCAGCCTCTAACTGCGGGAAGTGTTGTTCCCACTTTTGTTGCTCCGAGCTCTGCCATGAGCTCGATGAAGTCTTGGATTGTCCCCGAGATCCAAGGTATTGAAGACAGTCTTTCTCGGGATAGGGTTACCACCTTGGCAGCTCAACATATTGCCTCAGTAAGTATTACTAATCTAAACTTTCATTTTTCAATGTTATGTCCCTACAACTTTCATTTTTCAATGTTATGTCCTTGCGCTGACTTACAATTATTCTCTTTTTCCAGCTAGTAACCTGTTTCAACACTATTCTGAAAAAGGATGAGGCCATTAAGGCCTCGAGCTCCTCGGTAGGTGTAGAGGAAGCTTTTGTGGTTCTGACACAATCCTTAAAGGATTCTCGTTGTTGATGTAAAAAACTAGATCGCTCTATTTTTTCAATCACAGATAAATAAATAAGACAAAGATTTTTAAAGTGGTTCGGCTAGGAATAAAGCCTACGTCCACTGTTATGTTATTGCTGAGTGTTTATGGAATTCTTGATTACAAGTTCTCTTCAAGAAATTCCGGTTCCTTACAATGAGGATTGTACAATGTATTTATAGCCCTGAGGCTGTACATGAAAGGTCCAATACATTAAATGATTTACATATGAAAGGGTAATACATTTAATGCAGCGTGTGTGTCAAGAATACAATGGATAGTTGAACAGTTGTCCACCTGGCAATTAATGATGCGGCCGAGATGCAGTTCGGACCGCCTTAGTTGCTTGTTGATCAAGAGTTCCTCGGAGTACTTAGAGTATCTCGGGATGATAGAGTTCCTCGGTGTGATATAGTTTCTCGGAAAGAACACGGTTGGTCGGGAAATGATCTTCCTCGATGTTATTGTGCCATGTAGATTGACACGTGTCTTCATTTTCTTCGTCCACATCAGCACATTAATTTTGGTATCAACAGAAGCCCCCAATGTTTCATATTTTGAACTTTGAAGAGTATGGAACATTCTTTCTCGATATATGGCAATATTAAATGTAATTCCCGGGTTTTAGGAACATTGTATTCAAATTTCCTTCTTATTTTGCAGTTTCCGCCTTTTTGATAAGCGCTTTGATATTCGTGCAAGTTTTGTCCTTTTAGCCGCCGGAAGTTTAGTAGTTTCTTTTTGGTAATCATTTCTTTCGCCGCTTCCCAATGCAAAGTATTTAAACTTCTTTGGTAATCATACCGTCATCTACGTTTTTCATTCTCTGCATTCAAGCTTTCTCTTCTCTTCTTCTCTTGTGCGTTCATCTTTGTTTCCGTTCGTTGTCAACACATCTCCTTTCTTTCTATAAGATCTTCTTTCTTTCTTCTGTATCTCTTTTATTCAATATGGTTTATATTGTGGAATCTGTTGAGAAATTCCGTTCTGATTTTTCCATTCCTTCGTGGGTAACTCTAGAGGTTCTTTCTGAGCCTTTAGATTACTTTCGATTGGCTAAGGGACATTGGTTCCCCAGTCTTTTTGTTGCTGAATGCGGTTTTTCCTTTCCACCAAACCCATTATGTCTTGAGTTTTGTCAATATTTTGATCTTGTTCCTGCAAAAATAGCCCCCAATTCATGGAGAATAATTAACGGGGTGCACAAATTAAATCTAACTCATGGGACTCGTATTGGGATCCCTGAAATTATGTTTTGTTATAAATGGGCCGTTCTAGATAATATTTATTATTTAAAAACTAGATATTTGAATAGGGCTCTTGTAGTTAATCTCCCTGACTCAAATAGGGATTATTTTGAGCATGGGTTGGTCATAAAAAATTGGCAACATGCGCCTTTATCTGGGAATGAAGTATACAACGGTCCCAGATGCCCCCCATACGGCAATGGGATAGGTTTATTTTTCATTTTATTTTACTTATGAAATTACGCTTTCATCATGTTTGACAAAATGTATGACTGATATTCTATTATGTATTTATTTGCAGTTGATAGCAAAAGGAAAACTCCAAAAGAGTCAGAAGTGAATATCAAGCATTTGAAACTTATCTGGAATTTTCATAAGACCATTGCTGACGAGCATATTAGATCTGCTTCATATTTACTACAATATAAGAGTTACACAACCTCTTATACTGCTCGCCCTGTTGAACCAGCTTCAACACCAGAAAGTTCATCTTCAGATTCTCATATCCCCCTATCTCAGAGAATGGGCAAGAAAAGAGCTCCTCCTGCTCTATTTGGCGACACTTCTTCTGCTGTTGGAGCCCAAAAAGGCAAAATTAATGTCCCAGAGGGGACTAAAAAAGTAGATGCTGGTTCGTCCAAAGTTGCTGAGAAGCCCCCAGTGGCCCCGAGCAAGAAAGATGCTCCTGCTGATGTAATTGCCATCTCTCCGACCAAGACTTCTTCCTTGGTTGATGCTGCTGACCGTCCTTTGAAGAGATTGAGGAAATCATCCTCAGTTAATCTTGCTGGAATTACATCTTCTCTACCCGCTGGTGGTAGTAGTGTCTCAAAAAGCATTCTTCCGAGTTCTTCAACGAGCTCAGTTATACCCGAGGTTCTCGGGGTTGATGAAAAAATTCCTAGGGATACACTGACATCCCTAGCTGCTCGCCATCTTTCTTCAGTAAATTTCTCATACCTTTGGTCTTTCTTTCTTTTTCTTGAATTCTTATATTTGTGTTGACTCTATTGTTTTTCTTATCTTTCAGCTGGTGAACTGCTTCAATTCCATCGTGAAGAAAGATCAAGTTATTAAAGCTTCCACTTCCTCGTCCGATGTTGATGATGCTTTGTTGGGTTTAACCCAATCTGTGAAGGAATCTCGCCAACAGTACATCGAGGAGAAAACTGTTTGGGAGAAAAAATTGGCTGTGGCTGAGGCTGATAAGATGAAGATGGCTGAAACCTCCAAGAATTTGGAGGAGAAAATTAAAGATTTGGAGGTTAAACATCAGGAATCTGATGATAAATTGAAGAAAGAAAAAGAAGAAATATCTACTCTGCGAGATATTAAGGTTAAGAAAGAGGAACTGGAGGTGAAGCTCTCCTCGGAGAAATCGAGGAGAAAAGTTGCAATCAAGAAACATTTCAGCGTTGGTTGGGAGAAAGGGATAGCTGCAATGACGTCCCAAGTCCAATATGGGGAGTTGAAATACTTCCATGATGGTTGGGTAGCTGCTCTGCAAGAGCTAAAAGTCCAAGACGATTCTGAGCTATTCCAACGGCATCTCCCTGGTCCTCCTCCACCAATTGTGGAAGAAGAAGAAGATGAACCTGCTTCAGATGAGTCTTCCATGACTATGGGCGATCAAGTTTCTGCCTCTCAACCCTCTGCCACCGAGGACGTTTCCTCCATGCCTCCTCCTCCTGAGAAGATTCCTACCGATCAAGCTGTAGTTATCACCGAGCAACCGAGCTCCTCGTCCCAGCCTCCCGAGAAAGTCTTGGGAGACAAGGAAAAGGTGTGAAGTTGTTCGGTAGCCTTTCTGTATTTCCTTGTAATCGAACGATGTAACTTTTTGATGATCTAATAAAATATATCTTTGCTTATCTCTGTTGTTGATAACTTGTTTTTGTTGATTGTTGTCTTTTTCTTGTCATTAGTTTGTTGCTAGAATGGAATTGATCTCTTCTCATGATACCGAGCTGATGCAGCAATGTCATCAATACTATAAGGCTGGTCATACAGATCTTAGTACATCGGAAATTGCTGATATCCTTGGTCACGGTGCTTCAGAGCAGGCTATTGAAGCTTATCAGTACTTGAAAGCTTTACTCGACCGAGCAGTGGCCAACAATGTCGCTTACTATGAGTTGATTGAAGAGCTTCATGGTTCCTTAGAGGATCTTCAAAATCAACATAACGAATCAATGGCTTTGTTACATGCAGATTATGAAAATAGATACCAGCAGCTCTCTTCAGAAACAGGCCACAAGAAGATCATTGCTGGGTATGATGTCAGGGAGAGGACCCTAAAAGGTGAAATTGAAGCCTGTAGACAAATCGCCGAGATCCTGGAGCAAGAAAATAATAATTTGCAGAAGAAATTAGCTCAAGATGAATCTGCTGCTTCATCCTCTATTGCATTAATACCAGTTACTGATGAAGGCTTCTCGTTCTTAGAGGTCAAAAATGCCAAACTGAGGCAAGAGCTGGAGGACTTAAGAAGATCTGCCATTTTTGGAACTGCTCGGGGACGAGGAAGAGGTTCTCGGGGGCGAGGAAGAGTCAGCCAAAATGTTGAAGAGGCTCGCACTCAATCTACTCTGGAAACTCAAGCATTCCAGTTGAAAGTAAAAGACCGTGCTCTGACTGAAATGTCCAATAAAAATCTGTCTTTGGAAGATCAGCTGGCGTCAACGAAATCTGCCTTGCATAACAAAGATCTCTTTGCCAAAAGCCTTCATGAACAATTGGATAGATTAACCTTCCAATTCCATAAACAGCCAAGAGAATTCTGGATGGCAGGATACAATGAAGCTCTCGTTCATCTGGATGCTCGCATTGAACATGCTAATAATGAAGGTTACAAGCAAGGATGGTTAAATGCATTGGGTGTATTAAAGTTGGAGCAAGGGCATTTTTTATGGGACTATCATGCTCCATCATTATTAGACCTGCCTGTACCACCTTTCAAATTGGATATGGCATGTATTCCAACTCGTTCCATTCCTCGCAGTCTAATTTCAAAATATCTTGGTGATTATAGCCTTCACTCCCAAGCTGAATTATCTCGTCCTGAGCATCTTTTGGATACACCTTCTGTTATGAACGTCAGAATGCTCAGAGATGTTAATTTCATCAATTCTCCCCTTTGCCTAGAAGACCCTCCTGCCGGCGAGGAACCTGTTTCTAAAGCACAAGGCAAAAAACCAATAGAATAGTAATATCCATGTAACAATTTAGTACCTTCTTGTAATTTGTAATTTATTCTAGATTAATGAAAAGATTTTCATTTTCTGTTTGCCAATTTTGTTAGTCTTGTGTTTATCAAGCACATTTATATTTGTACATATGTATCTATGTATCTGTTAAAAAGATAACAATATTATTGTTCAATAAGCAACTTGGGAAAAGTTACAAGTATTAGTAACGTTTCTCGATCACTTAATAATAAAGTAATGAGTAAAAATGTTCAAACTGTTTCCAACCAACCAAGGTGGGTGAATAATGTTTGTCGACCAATTACAGTTGATGGGTTTTTATTCCCGACCAGCTATACTTGGTTTATTTATAAAATTGCGTCCGACCAACTAAGATCAGATATTTGTCCTTGCCGACCAACTACAGTTATTGGGTTTTTATCCCCGACCAACTATACTTGGTGTATTTTTTAAACATTTTGTTCTTCAAAGAACTCATTGTAATAATATCACCTCCCGAGAAACATAAGTTGTAATATGAGAGTATATTTTTATCTTACCAACCGTAGTTGATCATGCTGGTGTACACTTTCTGGCTCCTTAAAGCTTTTGGCTCCTTAGAGCATTTTTGGCTCCTTAGAGCATGTCCTCCTAACCAAAGGAGGTTGGCTACTTATAGCACTTTTTGCTCAATAGAGCTGTCCTCCTAACCAAAGGAGGTTGGCTCCTTAGAGCACTTTTGCTCCGTAGAGCTGTCCTCCTAACCAAAGGAGGTTGGCTCCTTAGAGCACTTTCGCTCCGTAGAGCTGTATTTTTTGGCTCCTTAAAGCATGTCCTCCTAACCAAAGGAGGTTGGCTACTTATAGCACTTTTGCTCCGTAGAGCTGTCCTCCTAACCAAAGGAGGTTGGCTCCTTAGAGCACTTTTGTTGTGTAGTATCCAGAAAGAAAAATGGTGAAACATCTTCGTTTTATTCATAATGAAAAGACATACTTTACATTTGACATCATTGATAATACTTGCGCAGGTGTTCAGCATTCCATGCATTTTTAAATTCCTCTCCTTCTAGAGTTGCTATTCTGTAAGTTCCTGGTCGAACAACTTCTGTAACTCGGTAAGGTCCATGCCAGTTTGCTTCCAGTTTATTCTGCTTCTGAATGACCCTCTTTAGCACATAATCCCCTTCTTTTAAATCACATTTCTTTACCCTTTTGTTGTAAAACAGAGCTGTTCGTTGTTGATAAGCAGCATTCCTAATGGCTGCCTCTTCTCTGACTTCCTCGAGCATATCCAAATCCATCCTTCTCATCAAATCACTGATCGGAGAATTGAAATTTAACACCCTATGTGTTGGTAGGCCCAACTCGGCAGGTATCACAGCCTCACTTCCAAATGCTAGCATATATGGTGATTCTCCTGTTGCTGCTCGGGGAGTTGTTCGGTAAGCCCACAAAACTGACTGTAGCTCATTAATCCAATTTGCTTTAGCCTCACTTAACCTCTTCTTCAACCCATTTAGTAATGTTCTGTTCGTCACTTCAGTCTGCCCATTGCTTTGGGGATGGCCTGGTGCTGAATGAAACTTCAAGACGTTTGACTGATGACAATAGGCAGCAAATTCTTCATTATCAAATTGCGTTCCATGGTCTGTGATGAAAGCGTGGGGGAGACCATACCGACAAATGATATTCTTCCATATGAACTGATACACCTTCTCGTACTTCATATCAATTAGTGGTTCAGCTTCCACCCACTTAGTAAAATAGTCTACTGCCACGACGAGATACTTGAACCTTCCTCGGGTCGTCGGCAGTGGTCCAACCAGATCAATCCCCCACATGGCAAATGGCCAAGGTGATGTTATGGGTGTCAACAATGCCTGTGGAGTTCTTCGGATGGAAGAAAAACGTTGGCACTTGTCACACTTCTTAGCATAGGCTATACAATCAGCTCTCATCGTCGGCCAGTAGTATCCCTGTGTCATCACCCTTTGTAGCAGGGTCCGACCTGCTACATGAGCTCCACAAGATCCTTCATGGATTTCTTCAATCAATTCTTTGACTTCTGATGGATGCACACATCTTTGCAAACCTGCCATAATTCCTCGTCTATACAAAACACCATTAGTTAACACATACCGAGCAACTTTATACTTCAATTTCTTGGCAGCTAGTTTGTCCTCCGGTAGTACTCCTTCTTCAATGTATGCTCTGATAGGATCCATCCAAGATGGTCCTAAATCAAGGGTAATAATCTTCACCGTCAGATCCTCTTCTATGCTCCGACTTTCTAGTACTTCAATTGGTATTGTTCTTCGCAGTTCGGTACGCGTAGCTGACGCTAGTCGGGCCAATGCGTCTGCTCTAGCATTCTCCATTCTCGGTATCCTCACCAATTGAATAGCGTCAAATTCTTTCAATAACTCCATCACTTTTGCATGGTACTTCACCATTAACTCTCCCTTCACTGCATATATTCCCATCATTTGATTCACAATTAATTGAGAATCACTGAAAACAATTACTTGACGTGCCTCCATAACTTTCGCCAAATGAAAACCTGCTATCATAGCCTCATATTCAGCCTCATTATTGGAAGCTTTGAATTGGAATCTCAAGGCATACTCCATGTCAATATCATCTGGAGAATTTAAAACAATCCCTGCTCCACAACCAGCCGTGCAAGATGATCCATCTACATATAATCTCCATGTATGTAACTCGTCTTCAAATTTCTTATCTGTTAGAGTTCCTCGGTGAAATATCATCTGTTTTGTTTCATCATCCCCTGGTATCCTTCGTTCCTCGTCGGTCATTTGTTAGCGCCCCTCTACCAACCGGAGTTGGTCGGGGTTTGAATATGATGATTTTTCTACATCCACAAGTCCTTTTACCAACCTTGGTTGGTTTGGATCTGTGTCTGTCGATCCTGTATCGTCCACAGGTAGGTCAGCAAGCATCTTTTGCTCCTCGGGGGTATCAGGGTATGTGAACTCTGCTATAAAATCTGCCACGGCTTGCCCTTTCAACGATGATCTGGGTTCGTACACAATATCATATTCACCGAGCTCTATTGCCCAGTACATCAATCTTCCTGATTTTTCTGGCTTGTGAAGGGCTTGTCTTAACGGCATGTCGGTATACATAATGATGGTATGGGCCTGGAAGTATGGTCTCATTCTTCTACTTGCTTCAATTAATGCCAGTGCCAATTTTTCCAACTTTGGGTATCTGATTTCCGCACCTCGGAAGGCCTTGCTTGTGTAATAAATTGGCTTCTGGACTCCATTCTCCAATCTGATCAACGCCGAGCTAACTGCATTTTCTGATACGGCCAAATACAACTACAGCTTCTCTCCAGTTATTGGCCTAGACAACAATGGTGGGACTCCCAAATACTTCTTCAGATCTTGAAAGGCTTTCTCACATTCATCAGTCCACTCAAAACTTTTTCGTAGTGTTTTGAAGAATGGGAGGCATTTGTCAGTTGCTCGGGATACAAATCTGTTGAGTGCTGCAACTCGTCCGGTAAGACTTTGCACTTCTTTCTTCGTCGTCGGGGATCGCAGCCCTAAAAGAGCTTTGATCTTTTCTGGATTTGCCTCAATACCTCGTTGGTTGACGATGTATCCGAGGAACATTCCTTCTCGTACTCCAAAGGTACATTTCGTCGGGTTAAGCTTCATCTGGTATTTATCCAGTTGATCAAAAGTTTGACTCAAGTCAACCAAATGATCTGCAGCTCTCTTGCTTTTGGTGAGCATGTCGTCGACATAGACCTCCATATTGCGGCTGATTTGTTCGGTGAATACCTTGTTCATCAACCGCTGATATGTTGCACCTGTATTTTTTAAACCAAAAGGCATAACATTATAACAATAAGTTCCCCTTGGGGTAATAAAAGAAGTACTTTCCCTGCCTTCAGGTTTCATTTTGATTTGGTTGTAACCAGAATAAGCATCCATGAAGCTGAGTAGCTCGTGTCCCGAAGTAGCATCTACTAGTTGATCAATTCTGGGCAATGGAAAATGATCTTTTGGACATGCCTTGTTGAGATCAGTAAAATCAACACACATTCTCCATTTGTTGTTCTTCTTCTTTACCATCACCACATTCGCCAACCAATCTGGATATTTCACGTCTTCAATGAATTGGGCTTTCTGGAGTTTCTCGACCTCCTCTTGTATGGCCTGGTTCTTCTCGGGACTAAACACTCTTCTTCTTTGCTTCACAGGCTTGATCTCCTTATTCACATTGAGTTCATGACATAAGAAGTTTGGATCTATTCCTGGCATGTCTTCATGACTCCAAGCAAAAGTATTCTTCCTGTTTCTCAAGAAAGTTATCAACTCCTGTTTTATTGAAAAATCCAACGACGACCCTATCTGAGTTATTCGTTCAGGATGCTCGTCGTCCAGGATAACAATTTCTGTAGATTCCACAACCTGTCCTTTTACGAGCTGAGATTCATCCCTAGGGTCAAGAGTTTCAATTTCTGTGCCTTCCTCCACTTGGTAAGTAGTAGTCTTTTTCTGTAATTCTTCAAGTTCCTCTTGCTCGGCGGACGAATAATAGCATTCCCGAGCTACTTTTTGATCACCTTTCATAATTCCTACTCCAAAATTCGTTGGGAATTTCAAACACTGATGAACTGTAGATGGAACTGCTTCGAACTTCTTCAATCCAACTCTTCCCATGATGATGTTGTAGGCGGACTGCACATTCTTATCCATCACAAAGAAGCGTATTCTTTCTGTTCGACAAGCAGGCCAAGTTCCAATGAGTATATCCAACTTGATCGTCCCAAGTGGAAAAACTTTCTCGCCAGCAAAACCCAGAAGGGGTCTGTGATAAGGTTTTAATTGAGATAATTTTAAATTCAAGCTATCAAAGCATGAATAATACATGATGTCTGTTGAACTACCATTGTCTACTAACACCCTTGAAATGACCACATCCTTCATCCTCATTTTGATCACCAGAGGATCATCATGAGGGTAGAGAACACCTGCCAGGTCGTTTTTTGAAAAACCAATCACTAGCTTCTCTTTGTTTACCTTCCTCGGACGATCATCCTCGGCCAGGTTTATTCGCTGAATGTATGAACAAGCTTGAGCCTCTCCGAGATAAGCTTTTCTTTCTGCAGTAAGGTCTCCTCCTCCTGCATCTCCTCCTGTAATAACATTACAATCAAATGACCCAAAACGTATGGAAAATACCTCGCGTTCAGGTTTCCTTGGCTTTTTGGGAAGATCAGGGTCATCATCTGGATCCTCTTCATGGTCCCTCCTTTTTTTCTCCTCTGCACGACGAGGAGATCTAGATCTCTCTCTAGTTCTATCATCATTCTTCCTCTCACTCCTGCGATCTACGTACTTTGACAATTTTCCTCTTCGGATGAGTGTTTCAATCTCGTTCTGAAGGGCTATACAATTTTTGGTCATATGGCCATGATCTTTGTGAAACTCACAATATTTGGTCTTATTCCTCAGGTCGGGATGTGTCTTCAGTTTCTCTGGCCATTTGATTTCCTCGTTATTCCTGATTTCTTCCAAAACATGATTAATACCCACTTTCAATGGAGTATAATTATCATACTTCTTTAGGGCTTCCAACTTCATCCTGTTATTCTTGGAATATTTGTCACCACCATTACTTTTCTGATCTTTCTTCTTAGAATTGTCGACCTCCACTTTAACTTCTTTATCCATATTCTTCTTCGCAGCCATAGCTTCCTCGGCATTCATGATTTTGGCCGCCTTTGCCATCAACTCCGACATATTTTTAGGTGGATCTTTGGCCAAAGTGTAATACAGCTTGTTAGGAAGCAAACCACTCATCAGAGCAGTGATTGCTGTCTTTTCTTCATAATCTATGACTTCCAACTTTTCGTTATTGAAACGAGTTATGTAATCTCTAGTACTTTCACCTGATTTTTGTCTAACACTTAGCAAGTGTGCTACTCGTTTTACCGGCTTTGCTCCAAAACAAAAATTGCCAATAAACAGCTCGGCTAACTGAACAAAAGTTGAAATCTTTCCCCGAGGAAGATTATTATACCATATCTGTGCAGATCCGGTAAGAGTTCCCGAGAATTCTCTACACCTCATCTCGTCGGGGACAGCGTAGATATCTGCAGCAGCTTGGTACTGTTCTATATGAAGTACGGGATCTGTCTTTCCATCGTACTTGGGAGTCACTACGGGTGCTTTGAATTTCGACGGTGTAGGAAAATCCACAATGGCTTGCACAAAAGGTGTTCCTTGAACAAAAGTTCTCTGTAAGGGATTTCTCGCCTTAGCCATTTCTCCCAGTCTATCCTCCAACCGTTGAATGGAACCTTTCCATGCTTCATTCCCTTCCTCGGGCCGCTTAGTCTGAGCAACTGATTGTTCTGACGTAACTTCCTGAGATTTATCTCGACGAGTGGTTGGTCGCGACTGCGCAGATCCTTCTCTCAAACCTGGTGGTGGTCGAAAACTTCTTGATGGTGCCCTAGGTGGACTCATGTTCCTCCTTGGTCCTAACCGACTGAAAGGAGACACTCTACTTAGCCGTTCCAAAGCGCTAGTTCTCTCCGGAGAGAGAGTGATACGTTGATCTGTATCCGAAGCCCGTATCGATGAAGTTCGCCCAGGTTGATAAGAAAAATCATTAAACTCCTCATTGCGATATGATCCAGTACGTCTAGATTGCGATTGCCTATGACCACTCCTTTGCCCTGAATAAGTAGGTGCACCGCCCTGAAGAGTTTGAATGAGTTGCCTCATAGATTCTTGCATGGCGGTTTGTCCTTGAGCCAGATTCGTCATAATTCCAGCCAGATCTGGGGATGCAGATGGATTTGGATGATTTCCAGTATTTCCAACATTTCGATTACTGGATTCTGGATTATCTGCCATTGGTGACAAATGATTTTTATGAAAAACGATAATAACAGTCGTTTCCCACAGACGGCGCCAATCTGTTGATGTAAAAAACTAGATCGCTCTATTTTTTCAATCACAGATAAATAAATAAGACAAAGATTTTTAAAGTGGTTCGGCTAGGAATAAAGCCTACGTCCACTGTTATGTTATTGCTGAGTGTTTATGGAATTCTTGATTACAAGTTCTCTTCAAGAAATTCCGGTCCCTTACAATGAGGATTGTACAATGTATTTATAGCCCTGAGGCTGTACATGAAAGGTCCAATACATTAAATGATTTACATATGAAAGGGTAATACATTTAATGCAGCGTGTGTGTCAAGAATACAATGGATAGTTGAACAGTTGTCCGCCTGGCAATTAATGATGCGGCCGAGATGCAGTTCGGACCGCCTTAGTTGCTTGTTGATCAAGAGTTCCTCGGAGTACTTAGAGTATCTCGGGATGATAGAGTTCCTCGGTGTGATATAGTTTCTCGGAAAGAACACGGTTGGTCGGGAAATGATCTTCCTCGATGCTATTGTGCCATGTAGATTGACACGTGTCTTCATTTTCTTCGTCCACATTAGCACATTAATTTTGGTATCAACACTCGTCAGAAATATGACGAAGATAAGGTTGTTGGGAGAAGCAACTAAAATCCATCGAGCAAAAGAGAGAGAAAGCTGTGAAGGCCTCTTAGGAGTTGGAGAGGAAAATGAAAGAATTTGAGAAGAAGAATAATGAGTTTGAGGAAAAGCTCAAAAATGCTGGAGAGCTTGAGACTAAGCTCAAAACTACTGAAGAGGAACTTGGTAAACTCCGTGAAGCTGATTGTCAGAGGCTGGAGCTAGAAGGAAAGATGAAGGTTGCCGAGGAACTTTTTTCTGAGAAGATTTCCTTAGAGAAGGCGAAGAGAAAACATGCTGTTAAGAAGTCCTTCAGCGCTGGATGGGATAAGGGTTGGAACAAAGGCCTAGCTGCCATGTCCTCTCAGATGGAATTTTCTAGCCTCAAATACTTCAGGGACGGATGGATTACTGCTTTGTCAAAGTTAAAGGTCTTCGAGAGTTCTGAACTTTTTCAGCGCCATGTTCATGGTCCTCCTCCCTCTCCTGGAGAAGAAGAAGAGGACGAAGCTGCCTCTGAAGAGTCTTCAATGATGATTGGGGACCAGGTCCCTACTGTTGAACTTTGCTACGAGCAGCCCCAACCCTCCAGTACTTCAGTCGAGCAGCTTCAATCTACCAGTACCTTTGTCAAGCAACTGCCAATATCTTCTGAGCAACTTTCCATGCCCCCCGGGCAACCTATTTCTTCGTCCAAGCCTCCCGAGGAAGTCTTAGGAAGCAAGGATAAGTGTAGAGTTGTTCGGACCTTTCTCTTTGTTTTTCTTTGTTAAATGTAATTTTGGGCTATGTACTTCTCTTTATTATGTAATAAAATTCAAAATTTTTGACTGTTCATATTGACTTTTTCTTCTACTTGCTCTGTTTGCATCCTTATTGATTCTTTCTATCTCTTCTCTTTACTAGTTTATGGCCAAGATGGAACTATTATCATCTCATAATATAGAACTAATGAAGAAATGTAATGAGTACTTCACAGCTGGTCATGCAGACTTGAATGAAGCTCAAATCGTTGATATCCTTGGGCCAGACGCTTCTGAACGAGCAGTCGAGGCCTACCAATATCTAAAATGCCTGCTCGACCGTGAAGTTGCCAATAATATGGCATATTACGAGATGATTGAAGATCTTCAGAGTACCATCGAGGAACTTCAACAATAATATAAGGAGTCTACTGCCCTTTTGCACCAGGGGTACGAGAAAAAGTATCAGCAACAAAATGCTGACAAAGGATATGATAAGTTCGTCGCTGCCTATGATAAGAAGGAGAGGACTCTGAAGACCGAGGTTGAATAGCATAGGCAGATCGCGAAACTACTGGAGCAGGAAAACAATAACTTGCGAGGAGAGATATACCAACTAAAATTTGCAGCATCTACCTCGAGAGCCTTGGTCCCTATTAATGACGAAGGTTTCTCTTTCTTGGAGGTTAAAAATGCCAATTTGAGAGATGAATTGGAAACTTTAAAGAGGATTGGACCCTCTACATCTGCTCGCAGGCGAACAAGAGCTTCTCGGGGATGAGCAAGAGCTGCTCGGGTCACTGTTGAAGAGGCTAGAACGCAGGCAGCCATGGAGAATTAGGCTTTTCAGTTAATGGCAAAGAATTAGGCATTAGCAGAGATGTCCAAGAAGATTCTGAATCTCGAAGAGCAACTTTCTATGCAAAACTCTGCCTTGGAGAAGAAAGAACTTTTAGTGAAGAACCTCCACGAGCAACTGGTGAGGTTAAACTACAAGTTTCACAAAAAGCCCAGAGAATTTTGGATGGCTGGTTACAATGAAGCCCTCTACCACCTTGATGACCGGATCCAGCAATCGAACAATGAGGGGTACAAGCAAGGGTGGATGAATGCGTTGGTGGTGTTAAAGTTGGAGCAGGGCCATTATCTCTGGGATTACTATGACCCTGGATTACTCGAGTTGCCGTGCCACCCTTCAAACTTGATATGAGTTGGATTCCTGCTCGGGCAATTCCTCAGTGTTTAATCTCGAAGTATCTCGGCGACTACAGTCTTCATTCTAATTTCGAGATATCTCACCCGGAGCACCTGCTTGATCGGCCCTCAGTAATGAATGTCAGGATGCTTAGAGATCTGAACTTCATAAATTCCCCTTATGCCTTAGACGATCCTCCTGCTGGAGTAGAACCTGTTTCAAAGGCAGAAGGGAAAAAGCCAATAGAATAGGATCTTTGATGTGATGATTTCTCATGTCATATATGTTTTATTCTCAATGTAATTTGTTCTCATTTTAATGAAGAAACTTTTTAGTTTTTCCTGCAATCTTGATTGTCATTACTTTATAAAATATCTATTTTATTCTCTGATGAATGTGTATCTTGTAAGAAAACAAAAATATCTTGTGTTATTTTAAATTGTCGATCAACTAGAGTTGGTGAAAATTTTATCGTTGACCATTCTAAGTTTGTGATAATTATTTGACGACCAACCAAAGTTGGTGATATTTTGTTTCCCGACCAAATTAGAATTGGTGGTAATTTGATATGCCATAAGTTAAGAAATTCCGTTTTATTTTTTTATTATAGTGATTTATCACTTTTTAATTCTAAACCATGAAATGACTTTCATCACATGATCCTGCTTCGTTTAACCAAATGTTCCCAACCAACCGTTGTTGGTGGATTTTCATTCCCGACCAACCGTAGTTGGTGGAGTTTTATTCCCGACCAACCGTAGTTGATGGATTTTTATTCCCGATTAACCGTAGTTGATGGATTTTTATTCTCGACCAACCGTAGTTGATGGATTTTTATTCTCGACTAATCGTAGTTGGTGGATTATTATTCCCGACCAACCGTAGTTGGTGGATTTTTATTCCCCATCAATCGTAGTTGGTGGATTTTTATTCCCGACCAACCGTAGTTGATGAATTTTTATTCCCGACCAACCATAGTTGATGGATTTTTATTCCCGACCAACCGTAGTTGGTGGATTTTTATTCCCGACCAGGATTTTTATTCCTGACCAACCGTAGTTGATGGATTTTTATTCCCGACCAATCGTAGTTGGTGGATTATTATTCCCGACCAACCGTAGTTGGTGGATTTTTATTCCCGACTAACCGTAGTTAATGGATTATTATTCTGGACTTGATGCGTAGTGTGTAGCACTAGTATTCCGAAAAAAATTCAACAAAAGGAGAGAATTGGGTAAAACATCCAAACCTTTTTTCACATTGAAGAAAATTGCATTACATAGGGAGTGAACTACTGATAATATTTGCGCAGATGCTCTACGTTCCATGCATTCTTAAACTCCTCTCCTTCTAATGTTTCAATCCTATATGCCCCTAGTCGAACAACTTCTGTTACTCTGTAGGGTCCATGCCAGTTAGCTTCCAGTTTGTTGTGTCTCTGAATTACTTTCTTCAGCACATAGTCACCTTCTTTCAAATCACATTTCTTTACTCTTTTATTGTAGAACAGAGTTGTTCATTTTTGGTAAGCAGCATTCCTGATTACTGCTTCTTCTCTAACTTCCTCGAGCATATCCAAGTTCAATCTTCTCATCAAGTCACTGATAGGAGAATTGAAGTTCAGCACTCTGTGTGTGGGGAGACCCAGCTCGGCAGGTATAACAGCTTCACTTCCAAATGCCATCATGTATAGAGATTCTCCTATCGCTGCTCGGGGTGTAGTACGATAAGCCCACAGCACAGAATGTAGCTCGTTGATCTAATTTTCCTTCGCATCATCCAGTCTTTTCTTCAAACCATTCAGCAGCGTTCTATTTGTCACCTCAGTTTGTCCATTACTCTGGGGATAGCCTGGTGCAGAGTGGGTTTTCAATATGTTTGACTGATGAAAAATATGCAGTGAACTCCTCGTTATCAAATTGAGTTCCATGGTCTATGATGAATGCATGAG
This sequence comes from Sambucus nigra, assembly GCA_949130495.1. NCBI lineage: Eukaryota > Viridiplantae > Streptophyta > Magnoliopsida > Dipsacales > Adoxaceae > Sambucus > Sambucus nigra. Next base: position 355,621,362 of record OX422207.1, on the reverse strand, counting down.
GAAGACCATATCGATGAATGATGTTCTTCCATATAAATTGATACACCTTGTCATATGTCATATCAATAAGCGGCTCAGCTTCCACCCGCTTAGTAAAGTAATCCACCGCGACCACGAGATATTTAAATCTTCCCCTGGTCGTTGGAAGTGGCCCGACCAAATCAATTCCCCACATGGAAAATGGCCAAGGGTAAGTAATGGGTGTTAACAATGCTTGGGGATTTGTTCGTATAGAGGAGAAGCGTTGACATTTGTCACATTTTTTGGCGTAGGCTATACAATCAGCCCTCATCGTTGGCCAATAGTATCCTTGCATTATTATTCTTTACAAAAGCGTCTGACCTGCTACGTGGGCTCCACAGGACCCTTCATGGACCTCTTCAATCAAGTCTTTCACCTCGGAGGGATGCACACATCTTTGCAAACCTGCTATAATTCCTCGTCTATATATAATACCATTAGTCATTACATAACGAGCAACTTTAAACTTCAGTTTCTTGGCTGTGAGTTTATCACTTGGCAAAACCCCTTCTTCAATATATGCCCTGATGGGATCCATCCAAGATGGTCCTAAATCAAGGGAAATGAAATTAATCATCATATCTTCGTCAATGCTCTTGCTAGCCAAAACTTCTATTGGGATTGTTCTTTGTAGCTCGATGCGTGTGGCTGAGGCTAACCGAGCTAAGGCATCTGCTCTGGCATTCTCCAATCTTGGTATTCTAATTAACTGCACTGCTTTAAAGCTCGATATGATCTCCATTGTTTTCACATAATACTTGATCATTAATTCTCCCTTTGTTGCGTACACTCCCAACATTAGATTTACGATCAACTGTGAGTCACTGAATACAATGATCTGCTCTGCCCCCATGGTTTTTGCTAAACTAAGACCTTCAATCATAGCTTCATATTCAGCCTCATTATTAGAAGCCTTGAATTGAAAGCGCAGAGCATACTCCACATCGATTTCATCCGGGATGTTTAAAACAATCCCTGCCCCACAGCCTGTACTGCAAGATGAGCCATCCACATACAGATTCCATATAGGTACTTCATCCTCAAATTTCTTATCGGATAAAGTTCCTCGGTGGAATATTTGCTTCTTTATATCTTCCCCTAGCACTTCTTACTCCTCGTTGAAAATTTTCTCTTGCTCGTCAACCAACTTATGTTGATCGGGGTGTAAATTTGATGATCCTGTAACATCCACAGGTTGGTCGGTATTCAGTTTTTGCTCCTCGAAGATATCAGGGTAAGTAAATTCTGCGATAAAATTTGCCACTACCTGTCCTTTAAGCGAGGATCTAGGCTCATAAACTATGTCATATTCACCAAGTTCTACTGCCCAGTACATCAATCTCCCTGATTTCTTTGGTTTATAAAGAGCTTGCCTCAATGGCATATCGGTATACACAACTATGGTATGAGCTTGGAAGTATGTCTTCATTCTTCTACTTGCTTCAATCAATGCTAGTGCCAACTTTTTCAGTCTTGGATATCTGATCTCTGCTCCTCGGAAGGCCTTGCTAGTGTAGTAAATTGGTTTTTGCACTACATCCTCCATTCTTATTAATGTCGAGCTAACTGCATTCTCCGAAACTGCCAGATATAAGTACAATATCACTGGCCTGGACAACAATGGAAGTGCTCCCAGGTACTTCTTCAACTCTTGAAAGTCCTTCTCGCACTCATCATTCCATTTAAAAATCTTTTGAAGTTTTTTATAGAATGGGAGGCATCTATCAGTTGCTCGTGACACAAATCTATTAAGTGATGCAACTCACCCTGTGAGGCTTTGCACTTCCTTCTTCATCATTGGAGATCGTAGCCCCAATAGAGCCTTGATCTTTTCATGGTTTGTTTCAATTCCTCGTTGGTTGATAATATATCCGAGGAATATGCCTTCTCGTACTCCGAATATGCACTTGGTAGGGTTCAACTTCATTTGATATTTATCTTATTGATCAAAGGTCTGGCCTAGATCAATTAGATGGTCAGCAGCTTTCTTGCTCTTCGTCAGCATATCATCGACATAAAACTCCATATGTGACTGATTTGCTCTGCAAACACCTTGTTCATCAGCCGCTGATATGTTGCACCTGCATTTTTCAAACCAAAAGGCATAATATTATAACAATAAGTTCCCCTAGGGGTAATAAAAGAGGTACTCTCCCTATCTTCAGGTTTTATTTTAATCTGGTTGTAGTCAGAATAAGCATCCATGAAGCTCAACAGCTCGTATCCCGAGGTAGCATCCACTAATTGATCAATTCGAGGTAAAGGAAAATGATCCTTTGGGCATGCCTTATTGAGGTCGGTGAAGTTTACACACATCCTCCACTTGTTGTTCTTCTTCTTCACCATCACCACATTACCTAACTAGTCTGGATATTTGACATCTTCAATAAAGCAAGCTTTCTGGAGCTTCTCTACCTCCTCTTGTATAGCTTGGTTCTTTTTGGGGCTGAACACTCTTCTTCTCTGCTTCACTGACTTGATTTCCTTGTTTATATTGAGCTCATGACATAAGAAATTTGGGTCTATCCCCGGCATGTCCTCATGGCTCCATGCAAAAGTTTGTTTCCTTCTTTTTAGGAAAACTATCAATTCCTGTTTTAGTGAGGCATCCAACGACGAACCTATTTGAGTAGTTCGTTCCGGGTGCTCGTCGTCCAGAATGACATTTTCAGTAGCTTCCACCACCTGACCTTTTACGAGCTGCGACTCATCTCTAGGATCTAACGTTTTAATTTATGTACCTTCATCCACTTGATAGGTAATAGTATTTTTCCTAGATTCCTCCAGTTCTTCCTACTCGGCAGATGAATAGTAGCATTCCCGAGCTACTTTTTGGTCACCCTTCATAATTCCTACTCCAAAGTTGGTTGGAAATTTTAGGCATTGATGTACAGTAGATGGTACTGCTTCGAACTTCTTCAATCCTACTCTTCCCATGATGATATTGTAAGCTGATTGAACATTCTTATGCATCACAAAAAAGTGCACTCTTTCTGTTCGACAAGCAGGCCATGTCCCGATGAACATATCCAACTTGATCGTCCCAAGTGGAAAAACTTTCCCGCTAGTAAAATCGAGGAAGGGCCTGTGATAAGGTTCCAGCTGAGACAACTTTAAATTTAACCTGTCAAAGCATGAGTAGAACATGATATCCGCCGAGCTACCATTATCCACAATTACTCTTGAGATCATTACTTCCTTCATCCTCATTTTGATCACCAGTAGATCATCATGAGGATATAGCACACCTACGAGGTCGTTCTTGGAGAAATCGATGACCAGCTTTTCTTTATTTACCTTCCTCAGACGATCATCCTCAGCTAGATATATTCGTTGAATATATGAACAAGCTCGAGCCTCATTAATGTAAGCTTTCCTCTCTGTAGTGAGGTCTCCACCTCCTGCATCTCCGTCTGTAATAACATTACAATCGAATGATCTAAAACAAATTGAAAATACCTCACGTTCTGGTTGTCTTGGTCTTTTGGGGAGGTTGGGGTCGTCTTCTGGATCATCTTCATGATCTCTTTTCTTGTTTTCTTCTGCTCGATGAGGAAATCTAAATCTTTTTCTTGCTCGGTTGTTGCTCTTTCCTTCATTTCTTTAATCAACATACTTGGCCAGCTTCCCTCGCCTGGTGAGTGCTTCAATTTCATTCTGAAGAGCTATGCAATTTTTGGTTGCGTGACCATGGTCTTTATGGAACTCGTAATATTTGTCCTTATTACTCTTGTCAGGATCTGTCTTCATTTTCTCTGGCCAGTTTAGCTCCTCACTGTTCTTGATTTTTTCCAAAACGTGGTTTATATCTACTTTCAAAGGAGTATAATTTCCAAATTTCTTCAACATTTCCCATGATGGCTTTGCTTTTGATTGCTTGTTACCACCATTGTTCTTCTGATCCTTCTATCTTCTCGGCTTCAACTTTGGTCTCCTTAGTGTCCATGTTCTTCTTCGCAGCCATAGCTTCCTCGGCATTCATGATTTTGGCTGCTTTTGCCATTAATTCTGACATGGTCCTAGGCGGATCTTTTGCCAAAGTGTAGTACAATTTACTTGGCAATAGTCCACTCATCAAAGCAGTAATTGTTGTCTTTTCCTCGTAATCAATAACTTCGAGCTTCTCGTTATTGAAACGAGTTATGTAATCCCTGGTGCTCTCACCGACTTTTTGTCTAACACTTAACAAGTTTGCTACTCGTTTAACTGGTTTTGGTCCAAAACAGAAATTTCTAATAAAGAGCTCGGCCAATTAAAAGAAAGTTAAAATCTTCCCCTGAGGAAGATTATTGTACCATATTTGAGCAGATCCGGTAAGAGTTCCCGAAAATGCCCTGCATCTCATCTCATCTGGCACAGCATAGATATCAATAGCAGCTTGGTATTGTTCTATATGAAGGACAGGGTCAGTTTTTCCATCATATTTAGGAGTCACCACAGGTGCTTTGAACTTTAATGGTGTGGGAAAATCCACAATTGTCTGGATAAAAGGTGTCCCTTGGACAAAAGTTCTTTGTAGAGGATTCTTGGCCTTAGCCATTTCCCCTAGTCTATCCTCCAACCTTTGAATAGAGCCTTTCCATGCATCATTTCCCTCCTCTAGCCTATTGGTTCGAGCAACTGATCGCGTTGAATTTGCTTCCTGAGATCTTTTATTGCGAGCAGTTGGTCGTGATTGATCAGAACCCTCCCTTAGATCGGATGGTCGTCGAAAGTTCCTCGACACGGACTTAGAAGGACTTCTATTCCTCCTAGGGCCCAAACGATCAAAAGTAGAGGCCCTACTTAGTCTCTCCAATGCACTAGTCCTTTTCGGAGAGAGAGTGATGTTTTGTTCAGTATCTGTAGCTCGTATTGATGAAGTTCGACCAGGTTGATAAGAAAAATCATTAGATATCTCAGTGCGATATAAATCGGTGCGTCTGGATCGAGATTCCTCTGAGAGTAATGTTCGCCTAGAAGGTAATCGGGTGGTTCTGTGAACACTTCGTTGTCTTGAATGAGTAAATACTCTACCCTGGACAGTTTGTATGAACTGTCGCATAATTTCTTGCATGGACGTCTGGCCCTGGGCCAAATTAGCCATTATTCCGGCCAGATCTTGAATATTTGGGAGAGTAGATGGGTTTGGAGGGTTTCCAGCATTTCGATTACTGGATTCAGGATTATTAGCCATTGATGATGAATTATTTTGGTGAAAAATGATAGTTTCAGTCGTTTCCCATAGACGGCGCCAATCTGTTGATGTAAAAAAATAGATTATCTCTAATTATTCAATCACAGATAAAAATAAATAAGACAAAGGATTTTATAGTGGTTCAGCCTTGAAAGAATGGCCTACGTCCACTATTTTTGTTATTGATGACTGTTTGGAACTCTCGATAATAGGCGTTTTACCAAGAAATTTCGAGTCCCCTGCTAATGAGGAGGTTACAATGTATTTATAGCCCTGAGGCTGTACATGCGAAAGAATAATACATAGCTGTCCGATAGGCGTGTACATCTGTGTGATAATAATGAGCATTTAATGCACAGTCATCCTCTTGATTATCCGGATATGAATACTCTGTACGAGATGCAGCTCGGACCGCCTAAGTAGTTTGGTATACATGAGTTGCTCGGTACAATAAAGTTCCTTAGAGAATACTTATTGCTCAGAGCGCCTGAGTTGGTCGGGGAAATTGAGCTCCTCGGAGTCAAGGTGTTGTTCGAGAAATGTTTGCGAGTGCCATGTAGATTGACACGTGTCTCCACATAATTGGTCCACGTCAACAGACTAAATTTGGTATCAACACCAATGTTGAACTCGCGAAAATACCATTTGGCGTCAGCGTAGCTCTTCTGTCGATCTTGAGCGACTCGAATATGGCTCCGTATCAACTCTATCCTCGCCGAAGTATCTTGAATCACTTCCGGTCCAAGTAACTTGTTGTCCCCCACCTCTAGCCAACATGCTGGGGAACGACAAGGTCTGCTGTATAGTGCCTCGAATGGATCCATACCGATGGTAAACTGGTAGGAGTTATTGTAGGCAAACTCCACCAGTGGAAGGTACTGCTCCCAACCTCCGCTAAAATCAATGATGCACATACGTAATATGTCCTCCAACATATGATTCATTCGCTCGATCTGACCATCCATCTGTGGGTGATAGGCTATGCTCAGTCACAACTCTGTACCCAATGCCTTCTGAAAACTCTCCCAAAATCGAGACACAAACACCTTATCCCTGTTAGACATGATATTGAGAGGTACTCTATGGAGTCTCACTATTTTTGCTATGAATATATGGCCATACTGTCCCGCGATGTAGTCTGTCCTGGCTAGTAGAAAGTGGGATACCTTGCTCAGTCGATCCACTATCACCCATACTGAATCATGACCCCTCTGTGATGTGGGAAATCCCGTGATGAAATCCATGGAAATGCTCTCCCATTTCCACATAGGAATATCTAATGGATGTAGAAGTCCCGCCGGTCTCTGATGGTCCACCTTTACCAACTGACAAGTGGTACATTTCGAGACGAACTCGATAATATCCTTCTCCATCCCGCTCCACCAGTACTATCTACGCATATCCTAGTATATCTTATCCCCGGCGGGATGTACTACAAATTGGGAACCGTACTACTCTGTCATCACCTTGTGTCGTAAATCTTCACCCTCAGGAACAACCAATCTCCCATTGAAATGTAGACCCCCGTCTGAACCTACAGTATAAGACTCATCCCCCTCGGCTAGAAGCTTTACTATCTGACTTTGGCAGAATGGATCATCTGCTTGAGCCTCTACTACTCCCGTAATAATTTGGGGCTTAACCGTCGTCACAGACATAAACGATTAAGCCACCGCATCTTGGTTCCCTAACTCCTTCCATTTCGCTTTCCATACATCGGCCACTTCACCGGCTAGTCTATGGCTCAACGCGTCTGCTACCATATTAGCCTTCCCCGGATGGTATTGGATATCAAATTGATAATCCTTCATAAACTCAAGCCACCGACGTTGACGCATATTTAACTTCTTCTGCGTGAAGAGGTATTGTAATAACTTATGGTCCATGAATAAATGAAATTTCTCCCCTAGAAGGTAATGTCTCCAAATTCGAAGTACAAACACCGCCGCCACCAACTCTAAATCATGGGTGGCTTAGTTCCTCTCGTGAGGCTTAAGCTTATGGGAAGAATAAGCTATAGCCTGATCCTCCTACTGCAGTACACCTCTAAGTCCTAACAAGGACACATCAGTGTAGATTAAATACTCCACTCCCGACTTAGGTATCGCTAACACTAGTGTAGAGGTTAACTTATATTTCAGTTCATCAAAGGTCAACTAACAGGCGTCACTCTAGATAAACGACACCCCTTTGCGAGTTAAATGTGTCAATGGACCCGCTATCGTAGAAAACCCTCGAATGAACCTTCTATAGTACTCGACTAAACCCAAGAAATTGCGTATCTCGATTGGTATCGTGGGATGTCCCCATTCCCTCACCGCTGACACCTTCCCCGGATCCACTGATATCCCTCTATCGGAGATGATATGCCCCAAAAAATGAATCTCTTTCAGCCAAAACCCACATTTCTCGTATTTTGTGTACAACTCATGCTGGCGCAGTGTCTACAAAACTTGCCTCAAATGCTCGGCATGATCCTCCTCGGTCTGCGAGTAAAACAAAATGTCATCTATGAATATGATGACGAACTGGTCCAGGAACTCTCTGAACACCCTGTTTATTAAATCTATGAACACGGTTGGGGTGTTGGTTAGCCCAAAAGGCACAATGAATTCATAGGAACCATATCTCGTCAGGAAGGCAATCTTCGACATGTCATGTTCCTTGATACGTAAATGATGGTATCCCAATCTCAAATCAATTTTCGAGAAGAAAGCCGCTGGTCGAATAAGTCATCGATTCGAGGCAACAGATATTTTCTCCCTATCGTGACCTTATTCAACTCCCAGTAGTCAATACATAACCTCAATAATCCATCCCTCTTCTTAATAAATAGCACGGGAGCACCCCACGATGAAGTACTCCTACGGATAAACCCCTGCCCCAATGACTGCTCAATCTGGTCACGTAACTCCCTCATCTCTGCTGGAGCCATACGATAAGGTGCGCGAGCTATCGGTCGAGTATCTGGTGCTAAATTAATGATGAAGTCTATCTCTTTACTCGGTGGTAACCCCAAAATCTCCTGAAACACATCGTCAAACTCTCGAACTACTGGAATCGAATCAAGCGGTACCACAACCTTCGTAGAGGTCTCCTCCTCTATATAGTATAAATGAGTGGACGATCCTCCCTTAGAGCGAGGCATCATCGCCAGAAACATATTATGCTCGGGTATAGTAAAAACTATACTCTTACTATAACAATCAATCATGTCCATATACCTGACAAGCCAATCCATACCCACAATCGCGTCATACTCGGACATGTCTAATACGAGCATGGCAGCGGGTAAGATAAACCTCCCAATCTCTATCCCCACTCCCCAAAAATAAAAGAAATAACGGAACCCCTACTCAATGAAGAATCCACACAAGTAATCGTACTCTTTCCTGTATCAAATAATCCCTTTGTACGTGCAAACCCCGTGGCAATAAAACAGTATGTGGCTCCTGTGTCAAATAAAATGAGCCCTAAAGTCCCCTGGATAGAAAAAATACCCTCAATCGCTGGCGGGTCCTGCGCTACTGCGACCTGGTGCAGATTATAGACTCGTCCATACTAAAGTTGCCCTTGCTGAACTGGGGCGGCTAGAATGGGTGGTAGTGCTGCCAACTATAGAGGTGCTGGGAGAGTTACGAGAAATAACGGTCTTTGGGTCTCCTGACGAGCACCCTGCTACTGCTGCTGCTAGCCTCTACCCTTCTGAGGGCAGTCCTACTGTTTGTGGCAGGTATTGCCACATGTGAAACATCTCCCTGGGAAGGGTCCTACCCTTTATCCCTAGTATCCCCATCCCTGATGGCCGTTACCACCCCTCCCTTGGACATTCTGGCCCTGCTGAACCTACTGTTGGTCCTACTAGCCGGACTCTCCCACTTTCTTAACCTCAGACAAGTGGAAACGGTGGTCCTGACAGTGGAGTAGTGCTGCATTGACTACATCTAAATAGGTGTCCAAGGATAGATTGCCTATTAAATAGTGTCGGATCCTCCATGTAAACCAATCCTTGAAGCGCTGAATCTTTTTCTCTTTATTCGGTATCTCACTCGGTATAATGTTGAGAAGATTGGTAAACTCTGCCTCGTAATCTGCCACGGTCCTTCCCTCCTACTTCAGATTTGCTAACTTTTGACTCATCTTTGTCTGGACAACCGAAGGGAAGTACCTACGATCGAACTGCACCCAAAAGTCTCGAATACTGAGTGTGTCTCTCTCCTCAGCGGTGGTGATGGACTCCCACCACTGCAGTGCGGCCCCCACTAGTTTGAACGTGGCCAAAATCTGACTTTGTACTTCCGTGCACACGTGCATCCTCAAATGCCTTTGGATGTCATTTTTCCATTGGCTCGTTAAGACTACATCGAAGCTCCCTGAAAATTTCGAAGGATGTGCCTTCTGGGAACCATCCCTAACACACTACCAAGAAGATAGGAAAACCTGGGCCTGAACTGGAGCTACCCCCGATGCCTGAGGTGGTGCTTATAGCGCTACAGCCAAACCAGCGTTTATCGCCTGAGCTACAATGGCGGCCACTTCAGCAACATTCATCATATATTTTCAGGTGCAGGCTGAGGCTCTGGCTGGGAATCCCTGGGAACTCTGTGTGAACATTTAGGAGGCATCTAAAAAGAGAGAAAAGTTTCATAAGTCTACTGTTACATTCTCAAAATAGTAGAAGAACGTAAAATGTATGAAGAGTACAACAATCCTAAAATATAGGGCTCTATATCATAGGACGCTATGCGGAAACATAATAAGACATATAGATCCTAAGGAAACTAGAACCTGATGTTGTGATACCACCTATGACACCCCGCCTAATTAATTACCGGGTGATCAGTCCTTAATTAATTAATTTCAGAATATCAAGTTGGTCCAGATAATGCATCACAGTAATATAAATAGAGTCTAACTGGAGTAAAATAAATGACTGGAGTAAAACACATCCAGATACAATCACATACAATAAATCCAATAAAAGGAAATCAAATCTCAGAGAGAATGTAAAAAAAACTAAATCTCTTAATGTAAACAGGAGAAAGGACGACATGTCCAACATGATAGATAACTGAAAAATGAAGGATAGGCTGAGTCGTCTACTAGCAATTATCCTGCAGCTTCCACAGCAGCTAAAACACATCAACTTAATAGTCTCCTAGGGATAGTGTCCCTGTGGCTGGGCACCTAACAATAAGGAACAATAGAAGGATATACAGAAAAACTGGTCAGAGCCAGAGTTGAAAAAAATTTAAAATTGCAAGCAAAATTAATGGAGATTGCTCAACCATCTTGTACACTGTTGATGGAGCCCACTTCAGTTATGTGACACCCCGCCTAATTAATTACCTGGTGATCAGTCCTTAATTAATTAATTTCAGAATATCAAGTTGGTCGAGATAATGTATCACAGTAATATAAATAGAGTCTAACTGAAGTAAAATAAATGACTGGAGTAAAACACATCCAGATATAATCCCATACAGTAAATCCAATAAAAGGAAATCAAATCTAAAAGAGAATGTAAAACAACAACATCTTTGAATGTAAACAGGAGGAAGGACAACATGTCCAACATGATAGATAACTAAAAAAGGAAGGATAGGCTGAGTCGTCTACTAGCAATTATCCTGCAGCTTCCACAGCAGCTACAGCACAACAACTGAATATAGTCTCTTAGGGTTGGTGTCCATGTGGATGGGCACCTAAAAATAATGGAACAATATAAGGATATACAGAAAACGGGTGAGAGCCCGACTTCAAAACAGTTTAAAATAGCAAGTGCTTAAATTGATTCAATTAGCACAATTATTATTCAAGTTACCTTAGCATACTCACTTGAGATACTCACCCCTCGATCTAGTGTGCACTCCTAACGAGCCTAAATACCCATACTAGTCATGATACCCTAACTGGCTACTAAGTATACACTATTATGCTGGAAAGACTCCCTAAATAACTCAAAGCCGACGTACTTACGATTTCAATTTAAGTTTAGAATTACTTTAGTTTATTCACATATTCTTCTAATTGCCCAGCTGATAATACCATAAGTACACATTTAAAAATAGATTCATCAACATAAAACACCAAAAAGGATTTCGGTATATACATTATTCTCTTTTATGTATACATATCAATTTATATACAAATATAGCAATATTTCACCCCTAGTTAAGAAACCCTTAGTGCTATGCATACTCGGCTATCTAGTCCCATTGCAACACTCGCGCATAGAGGACAACAGGTTCAATCTCTCAAGAACCAATAAAACATAAACACCTATTAGAGGCGAACATAGTCCCAAGCCGATGAGCTACGCACATACCTACGCACCCATATGACCGTCATCACTATCATTCTCACGGATGGCCTGTACCTAGGTTCCATGCTCTAGTGGTACGACTCTAAATCCCCCGAAGGAACACAAGACTTGGTCGTCCATAACGCGTTAACCTCCATTCGATAGCCAGTAGCTAGGTATGTCATACACACAATAGTTTGAGCAATAAGCATACACATAACTTATATAATTTCATCGGCTTTCCCGTAGCCTAGTATTCGATGTACGTAATATATCCCCTATTATACCCCGTACTTTATTCTTATGTATTCTCCTTTTTATTTTTTCATCTCTCTAATTTTATAAATTTTCATACCTTCCGAGGGTTGACATATTCTTTGCTCACTAATAATTATAAATATTAAGTCACTCAACATTCATACAGGTCTAACACTCCTTGAAATAAGCCTACGGGAAGTTTGAAAACAAAAAGCGAGCCTTAAAGGTCATTCTGGAATATCGTTAGAAGACCCAGGAATTCCCGTTCGAACGAGGGTCGTTCGAACGAAGTACCCCACAACTTTGAATGAACTACCAAAATCGTTAGAAGGGTCACTAGAAACTCGTTAGAAGTCTCGTTCGAACGAGGTCGTTCGAACGACCTGGGCTAGATTTCTAATGAAATTTCTGAAGTTGCCGAGTTCATCTTCAAAGTTCATTTTTCTAGATTTTCTCCTCGTCAATCTCAACCTAAACCCATTCCAACCTATGTACACGGTTTCCAAACTATTCTAAGTCACCCTAGAACACTTCATAGCACAGTTTAAGGGTCAAATCATTTTAATCATCAAGTGATTTCAACAAATTCCTAAATTTTTCCTTGAGTCATAGTAACATAAACCCAGAATTATAAATCTATAAAAACCCCATTTTTTATTTCTTGATTAACCTCTAATTCACCAAATTTCACAATCCTAATAAGGGGAAAAATCCTCTCCATGCAAACCCCCATCAAATTTCTACGATTCCTACACAATCTCAACAAAGGTAAACTAATTTTGGTATTAATAGTTCTAAAACCTCAAAATATTTTGACAAGAATAATAAATTCTAAGAGAAAGATCAAGATAATCACTTGCCTTAATATGAACTTCTTATTCACGGGTTGGAATTTATATGGGAATGATCCTCTTGACACGATCTACGTGTTGGTGTACTTTTTGGTGTGAAAGCTTGAGTTCTTGGCTTAGGGCTCTAATGGAGTCTTTTTCTTCTTCCTTGGTCCTCTCTCTCTTTGCCTCTCTTTGTCATGTAGGTTGAAACTAACTGGCCACTAACCCTAAAATCTTTTAATTAAACCCACCTTTCGTCCATTTAATTACCCAAAAATTCCAGAAGACCAAAATACCCCTCCGGGGTGTCGTTTTGGGCTAAAATATTCCGGACTCCAATTTAAATACCCGAGTAGTATTTTCTGACTATTTTGATGCTTCCAGACACTTTGGTTCACTCAAAATAGTCATCCGATGTATAAAAATAATTTACCTTTTAAACCCCCAATTACATACTAGTGACGCGACTCATACGCGTCCCAAATATCCATAGCATAACTACCGTGTATCTCATCCCCGTCCTTAATCTTATTTCAATAACTACTCATTCTCATCACGCTAGTAATTATTATCATAAAATTGGATTGACGACAATTAATATTTTCTCCCTTTAATTTAATTAATCCCCATTTTCCATAACTTCGTAAAAATAAAATGCGTAAAAATACGGGGTATTACAAGTTAAGTCCGAAGGGAGACCCAAGTTCTTGAAGAAAAATACATCTACTAAGAGAATACCATGTGTGTGAGAAAAGGATCCTCCAAATATGAATGAACTTCATGGCAAGAAGTTAGATACGAGGCCACCTTATACAACTAAGCAACCAGAGTTGTGGTCCACCTACAAGAAGCTATATATGAAGCACGTACCATAATTGTTCCATTATTTTGTGAATGACATATATGATGTTGGGTCAAATGGTAATTGCGGCTTCTCCGCCTAGGCCCGGGGGATGGGTATTGTGGAATCTCTTTGTCACTCTCGTGCTATACGTAGTCAAATGTTAACTGAGCAACATCAAGACAAGGAATTCTATGCCTCTGTCATGAAATCATATACCATCGATGAATATGAAAATAGATTAAACATGTTCAAGCATACCGTCAAGATGAGTCATTAGTTCATAATGCTGAATTTTATCTATCTAGCTACGAATGCGATGAAAGTAATGTTGGTCTTGATATCGAAGCTCCAATGCCTAACTTTTGTGTCGTTAAATGAGGGTCCAAAACCCATTCAGGAGGATAATAATATTATTTACATACTAAACATATCTAATTGACATTGGATGACTATGAAGTGCACCCGGTTTCCCCCCCATACCCCCCATTGCATCAAATTAGTAGTCAAAGGCATCAGTCGATGCACTACGCTGGGAAGATCTATTCCAACAACGTCTGGACATATTCCAGGGATTGTGTCTGAAAGAGGTAGCGATAAGGTATGAACCGATTATGATTGAATAGGATGACGAAGTTGATTTGACTAAATCATGAGCGATGGGGTGGGAAATTGGAATTTTTTGTAACATTACATGTAAAGCAATTCTAACATTATATGTAATTTTTTGTGAATGATTATTACAAACAATCGTGTTGGATATGAAGTGTACAGTGTATTTGTATAATGTCTCTTTTTATTTACATGTTGAATATTGGATAAGAATGTTGGATATGAATATATAGTGCATTCTAACATTATATGTACAGTGTATTTGTATAATTTTTAAAGGCATTTTTACGGCTATGTGTGGCCGTGTATAGATATTCCACGATTAACTATGGCCGTAGGACTCATGTCACAGTCACATAAGTTCGTGTAAATCATACAGTGTACTTGCAAAATTTTCAAAGGCATTGGTACGATTATCTTTAGCCGTGAACTGAACAAAACGGTTATTTGTGGTCGTGCCCCACGGTCTTTTATGGTCGTAGGACTCTTGTCATGGTCATGTGTGGTCATGGAAATTATACAGTATACTTGCAAAATTTCCAAAGGCATTTATACAGTTATCTTTAGCCGTGAACTAAAAACTACGGTTATGTGTGGTCATGTGTATATATTCCACGGTCTTCGAGGGCCGTAGGACTTTTTTCACGGTCATGTGTGGTCGTGTAAATCATACAGTGTACTTGCAAAATTTTCAAAGGCATTGGTACGGTTATCTTTAGTTGTGAACCAAAAAATACGGTTATCTGTGTATGTGTGTTTATATTCCACGATCTTCGATGGTCGTAGGACTGTTTTCACGGTCAATTGTGGTCGTGGAAATCATTCAGTGTATTGTATCATTTTCAACGGCAATTGTAGTGTTATCTTTAGCCATGAACTAAACACTACGGTTATGTCTAGTCGTCTGAAGACAGTTCACGATTTACTATGGCCGTTAAAATCATCCAGTTAACTACAACAAATAACCAACATTGTAAACTACAACAACAACCAACATTACGAATGAAAAGGTTATGAATGAAACAAACAAAGTTATGATAAGTGTTTAGTACAACAACCAACCAACCCCAAATTGTTAACTACAACAAATCAATAATTGTTTACTACAACCAACCAAATAACTAACCACAAATTGTTTGTCCATTAAAATTATTAAAACAACCAACATTAAGATTTCTTCCTTGGTTGTCTCCTTTTTCTTGAGATTTTCCTTGTAGTTGTAGGCGCACATTGCTTGTTAGTGTCAAATCGATGTTCATTTGTCACTTCGGGTCCAGTTCATCGTTCTCCTTGCGCTTTCCTTTTCTACCACGATCACCTTTAGTCTCCAAAAGGGCATCACATGCTGCCCGAGAAGCATGAAAGAGTGATTGATAATCTTCGATCGAGGATTCTTCCCTTGGATATTTAAGTGCCTCTTCCACGAGATTAATGACTAGGTCGACACCCGACTCCTGTCTATGTTTCCACAACGAATGTAATTAATAATACGAATACATGTTACCAAACCGTAAATGTTGATGTGAGGTATCATACCAGTTTTTTTGTAGCATCCACTCTTGGGTTTCCCTTTCGGTGAATTGGATTACAGACCAAGGGATACGATATATCATTGTACCACGCAGAGTACCCTTCAACACACTCCCAAGAGTAGTTAGGCATGGGTGTAGATCGTCTACTAGCATTGAGGACATGGTCAACCCAGTTATTTTGGTGCCATTTCTCATTGGCATACGCCACATTGTACCTAGCTTGTGTCCTACCCCTCTCTTCTTTAATCAGGCGCATGGGAAGGCGTGGAGTAGTTTGAACCCCACCGACTTGACGAAACACTCTCTCAGGATAGTAAGTCTCAGAAAATTCATAGCATATGAGAATACCAATGTACCACGATATCTCCTGGAATGGAAAGGGGAAAGGCCTTAACATTTTCTTTGCATGGATCCCATATAATTTTCATTTTGAATCATCATGTAAGTAAATAGTAAACTTCATTATAAACATATCGAGTAAGTAAAAATTATTACTGATACTCACATCATGAACTTTTAAATCATCCAACTTCAGCCTCATAGCAAGAAATTTCTCTTTCGAGTCACCCAAAACCATTTGCGCCTTCCACCTACAAATTCAGGGCTCAGTGGTGGTATAATCAGACTTACGAACACAACGCTTTAGATCAAAGTGATCGTGTATCCATGCCTACGTATCCATGAAGCTTAAGTTAGAAAAAGAATATGATAAATCAAAATATATTAGGATAAAGTAAATATATTCACATTATCACTAGAAGAGGGAGATCCAACAACTTGTCGTTCGTCTTCCCTGGACGCGATCCCCAATTGGCGGTATAGGTGGGATAATAGATATCCTCCCCAGTTCTTGTCCTTGACTTCCCCCACGTTCTTCAAAGATTGAATGTAATATGTCGGGACTCGGGTGATCGAATTTTTTAGAAAAAGAGAGAACCCTATCATGAATAAAAGATAGGCTGGGGCACATCGATCGATATGTTTACCCTTTTCATTCTCACCCATTGTCTTCACCCTATCCTTCCACAATTTCATTTATCAGTCAAAACAGACCGCATGAAAAGACTTCCACTCCTCCTCAACCTATTTCACCGTTGACCCGATCAACTTAGCAAACTTTCTAATTGATGTAACTCGATCTTCAGCCGTCTTCGGGATCACCTCGTACACACTATACCCCCCAGCCGCTATCCCCAACAAATTATAAACATCATTTATTGTAATGGTCACTTCACCAAATGGAATATGAAACGTATTAGTTTTCGGTTACCACCATTCGATGAGTGCACACACAAGGATATGATCAATAAATCCATAATCCCGAGGCCTTTACCACATTCACCACCCACTCATCCTCTTCATCAATATTCCAGTCAATGAATTTCTTGTAATGGTATACACACTTCATTATACCTCGTTCTTCGTCGTGGTTCTAAATACCGTATGACACCTGGTTAGAAAAATGCTTTAACAACTCGGGGTTGTTAGGAGAGGACCTCTTTAACAGTTGTGCATCGATCTTGTTGGTTTTGTCCTAATTTTTTTCTTTTCAATCGGGGCCGAAGAAGATGCCCCTCTAAGTAGGTCATCATCATTAGATGATAACGATGTATATGAACCACTTGATGTGTAGATATACCATCCCCTCTAGCACCTTCATCAACATCACACTCATGAACATTGCCCTCATCAACATTCCCCTCACGAACAACAACACTCTCACCAACATTCCCCTCACCCCTAACCCCCTCACCCACATACCCCGAACCAACATTCATCTCACCCACAACCCCCTCATCACCAATCACAACCTCACCCACCGTACCCTCACCCTCACCAACCACCTCATCACCAGTCACATCTTTAGTTGAAATTCTATCTTGTTTTCTTTTCCTTTTCGATGAAGTCATGGGTTGTCTACCCTCTCTCCCCACTTATGATCTGCAATACTTGTTAAAATAGATAGAGATATAATAAATTTGGGAGAAATGAATAGATTTGAAAAACAAAACCCACAACCCTACGTAACCGCAGAAAGGGGAATTCCATGATTTACTTATGTCGTGTGTGTTCCAAATTGAACGGTGTATTGTAGCAGTGTAATTATACTACACGGCCTAAACAGACTGCAAGATTTCATTTTCTACGGTGACGGGTGACCGTACAAATACCAAAGTTTTATATTTCATTTTTTTTTTGCATTTAAGCTTCATTTTCAAGAAATTAGGGTTTAGGGTTTAGGTTACGTTTAGATTACGTTTTTTTACATTTAGATTACGTTTTTTAACGGAAATTATGGTTTTATGGGGTTCAAATGGTTTGAAAGCAGGTATGAACATAAATGCACAATCAGAGATTTTTGGATTACATTCCAGGTTATATTTAGAAGGACGTAATAAGGATTTAATTTGAGTTTGTAGAGATGCAAAAGGTAATAGAGAGAAAGAGACGAAGGAGGGAAAAAATGAGGAGATTTTTAATTTCGGTTTATATAATGGGCGTTCAAATTGTGATGTTGTGGTTTGTGGTCTTAGTGAGAAATAAGTTGTAATTTTGTGGTGAGTAAAGGTATATAATAGCTTAACTTGGACATCAAATAAGGTATAAAACGGCTTAACATGGTTGTGAAATATAGTATGTCAGGGTTTAATACGACTGTAAAATAGGGTATATCACGTCTAAACCTGGTCGTGAAAATGCACATCATGGTTTAGGTTGGCCGTAATATTCTAACCACGATTTTGGTTGATCGGGGGTTTCATCCGATAATTCATATATATCGAGATAATTTTTTAAGTACTACATTTTACAAAATTCTAATAGATTGTCTACATTTTTACAAAAATCTAATTCATTGTGTGCATTTTAGCTTCCATGACATTCAAAGTGTTTATTTTGTTTCCATGACATCCGATACTCCATGACTTGTTTATTTGTTTCGATGACATTTAAATCTTCAATGACATCCGATAATCCATGACATATTTATTTTGTTTCCTTGACATATACCTTTACATAAAATAATACGTTTGGATTACAATTTGATTTGAAATGTTACTGAATTTACACACGTTAATTACACACACACACACATATGAATGAAACAACGAAATACGAAATTAAAAAATTATAATAATGAAAGCTAAGCACCAATAATGACATATGATACTCCATGACATGATTATTTTGTTTCCATGACATTTAAAGCTTCCATGACATCCGACAACCACACTGTACCAACAATCACATTTATTAACAACCATAGCCTTTACCACACTGTTATGTAATAAAAAATTAAAAAAATCACATTTTTAACAAAGTAATAAAGTTGGGCTCTCTTTTCTCCATGAAGTTGTAAGGGCACATCTTGTGTTAGGGTTTGGTTCGTCCTTTTCATTCCGTGGTAGGTGAATTGGTTTGCTAGGTGTACTCGTTCATATCTATAGTTAAATTTGTGATCCCATTTCTTTAAATTTATTTTTTCTTAACCTATCGTGTCAATTATTAGCAATCCAAAATTCCCCTTTATAATAATATCTTGTCAATTATTAATAAATTTCTTTATTAGTTTTTCTTTTCCTTAGGATGATCTTGCTCACTTAGCTACATTTCGGACCCGATATTTTGTAATTATTTATTCATAATATTGTGTCTGAAATGCAGCTAAGTGAGCAAGATCATCCAGAGGAAAAGCAAAACTAATAAATAAATTTATTAATATTTAAGAGATTAATATTATAAAGGGAATTTTAGAAAACTAATAATTGACACGCTAGTGTAAAAAAATTAAATTTAAACAAATGGGAATACAGATGAACGTTTAGATATTGAACGAGTACACCTAGCACACCTCATTATTTAGCACCTAATCAACCATGCTGTCCCAAATGCAGTCACATGTAGTCCACCAGCTCTCTCGATTTAATGGATCTACAATAAAATATGGGAATAAGAATTTAAAATGAGAATAATTGTCTGAACTTAACAAATTAAATTGGGATGGAGTACACGACCACCCTAAATTGTGAGTTGTTGAAAGTTACGTCCAATTCAAATCGTGAGTTATTAAATTCTCATGGCTAACTTACGCCACTGTTATGGAAACTTTGAGGGTCTACTTTAACCGTGAATATGAGTGCCACGGCTGAACTTGGTCATGGAAACCCACCACCCACGGTTACGGGAGACCCTGAGGAATCTAATTTCAATAAAAATGTATAAAAACTAGGATTTTATTGTGTACATTAACTTAGAGTTCATTAGGGTTTGATTATGGAGTGGACATGTGTAAATACAAGTATATAAATTAAAAATTATATAGATTTGAAATACATACCTACTTATTTTGTGGGTTATGAAGTTATGGAGTAAGGGTTTGATCTTGGAGTTAGGGTTTGGAGTGTTAGTAATAGGGAGAGAGAGAGGAAAGAAAAAAGAAGTACTTTTTAATTTTAGGTTTATATATTGGAGTTTGAAATTGTGGTGTTGAGTTTTTTTATGTTAGTGAGATGTTTAATTGACTTTGATGATGTTTTGAAGAAAGTGATGTTATATAGATTATTTAGGGATGGAAATATCACCGCATTTTTGTTTATAGACATCCAAAACAGTGATTGAGCACCAAGATGGCAAAATACATCTCGGTCACTTGCCCAAACAACACAAGCACAATACCCTTGGAATACCCAAGATTCACAGCAGCCCCTAAACTCCATCCCCCACCTCATTCATCCTCTGCTCCTTCCATAAGACCATCCCTTTCCAATACCCCTCCAGAATCTCCTACCCATGTGCGCGTCTCCCCTACCTGCTGCATAACCCGCAAACAGTAGGCAACCCAATCAAACCCCCAACCTTCTGCTTCCCCATCCCATACCTGCATATTCCCTACCACTCTCAAATCGAACTAACCCCTTGCCTCATCCCTTAACACGCTCACCCAATTCCAATACCCACGCACCCGAGACCAACTCGTATCCCAAATCCACACACACCCAACCCAATACCCTGCCATCCTAAAATCCCACGCACATATGAGCAGACCATCCCTTTCCCAACAAACAGACCATCCCCTTACCTACCCAAACCACCCTCTACTCCTACCATCCCATTATCTCCCAACTGCCGACCTAATCCCCGAATAAAACCCACGCACACCAGATACCTAACTTGTACAAACTCTTAACACCCGACCAACTCTAACTCGTCACTCCCGTTCCCATACCCCGTGCCCCAACCCAATACCCCCATCAACTTAACCTAATATTGTTGGAAAATTGGACTTCAAGATTGAAATTAAAAGCTGTCCAGATTTTTTGACAGAATTTTTGAGCAACTTTGAGCTCAAATTTAGGTGGTACCCACACTACGATAGATGTGGGACCAAATACGAACGCGTTCTCCTTGGCAAGGAGATTAATGTAGTTTATTCACATGTTCAATTTTAATAAGTTATGAATGATAAACATGTCCCCAAAGTGACTCGCAAAGCAATGAAAGTTAATGAATTGGGTATGTTTTAACTATTGTCCCACATTGGAAGAGTAGTGGAAAAATGATGGGTTAATAAAATCCAAATAATGGATTAAGGCTTGGATACCTTGGGGTATCCCAACTCTTTGAAGGGGAGATGACCTAAGCTATGCTTGGGTTGATTTTCGGTCAAAGGTCCACACGCGCGTGTTCGGTCGGTCGGCTCGGCCTCGGGCTTATAAAAATCTCCTACAATTGACTTTATGGGCTTTATTTATTAATTAATTACGAAATTAATTAATTAATTAATAAACTGTTGGCAGTTATTGTCAATAGTTAAATTCATTTAACTATTTTGTCAGTTATTTTGAACAGTCACTTACTTTGCTATAAATACAAATGCTTCCCTCCATTTTTAAACTATTGGAAAATTTTCCTCTCTAAATTTCTTCATACAAAAAAGCTGTCATTCCCAGGAAATAAATTCTGCATTCCTGCATTCATTTGATTACCATTTGACATACTGTTTGGGTTGAGTAAACACACACACTTGTGTTCGATGGGATTTTACATTGTTGTGCTACTTATTTAATTCGAAAATCCTTTCTATCTTGGGAGACAATTATTCATTAACCTAAAGCACTATGGAGGGAATAAAATTGTCTTAAGGACACTCTGGTATCACACAAGGCTCGAATTCTTTCTTGTTTCTAGTAATTATTTCTGCAAATACAAGTATTATTTTCTGTAATTTTGATTTTAATTTATGTAATTATTGTTATTCATAATTCTGTGCTATTATATAAAATAAATAGTAGACATAACAATCTTAAGACAATTTTATATGTTCTACTGTTTTGTATAGTGTACAGAAATTTATTCGTATAAAATAAATCTGTTTTGACAGAAAAATTTAAATTAAAATATTATTTCATTACAGAAATTTAATAAAACAGTTAGTGTTAGAGAAAATTAATTTTCTACACTATTTATACATTCTGGTTAGAAAATAAAAAATAAAAAAATTATTTGTAAATTTTTTTTGTTTTGTTAAATCTGGCTATATAAGATTTTACTCTGAAATTATAATTATGTTTTGTACGGATTTTTTTAAATTAAAAACAGTGTGACACAGATTTTTTTAGACTAGTATAAACGTGTGTTTATATTTTACTTTAATTCTGAATATTATTTAGAATTCTTTTGGAATTCATTTACAATTGAGGAAATTGTACAACAAAATTGTGTATTTTGTTTTGATTAATTCATTTATATATGAATTTTATCGTTGATAAAAATTCTGTTTTTATAACAGAAATGGAATCGCATAGTACGGACACTATTCCTGCAATGTGACTGTCACTAACACAAATGTGACTGCACCCGTATCTATGCCACACGGGGAGAAACCGAAAAAGTTCAATGGGGCTGACTTTGAACGTTGGCAAGGACAAATATATTTCTATCTCACTACCCGCCAACTGGGTAGGTTTGTATATGAAGATTGTCCCACTATTCAAGAGGGAGATGACTCCGAAAAGGTTGCTTCTGTTGATGCTTGAAAGCACTCTGACTATCTGTGGCAGAATTATATTCCGGCCTACTTGGACAAAATATTATATCATGTCTACTGCACGATCAAGACATCCAAGGAATTGTGGAATTCTTTGAAAAAGAAGTACAAAACTGAAGATGATGGGATGAAGAAATTTATCGTCGGGAATTTTCTTGACTTCAAATTGGTTGACTCTAAACCAGTGATCTCGCAGATGCAATAACTCCAAGTGATCCTCCACGACATTCTTGCTGAAGGAATGACCCTTAGTGAAACCTTCAAAGTTACTGCAATTGTTGAAAAATTACCACAATCTTGGACTTTATTCAAAAAATATCTCAAGCACAAGCGAAAGGAGATGAATGTGGAGGAGTTGGTGGTCAGGCTGAGAATTGAAGAAGATAACCGTATGTCTCAAAAGAAAAGTGGGAAGAATCCAATGGAAACAAAAGTCCATGTTGTTGAAGGTCTTAAGAAGAACAAGCAAAAGCTTGATGGGGAAGGCACTTCCAAATAGAACAAGAAGAAGCTCCAAGGTAAATGCTACAACTGTGGTAAACCTAACACCGCTCAAGCGAGTATCGTAAGCCTAAGAAGCGAAATCAGAATAATCCCTAAGAAATGTAATTGAGGGTGAAAAAATCGCCAATGACTTGACGAATATGAATCTTTCTGTCGTGGTCTCTGAATGTAACTTGGTTGGAAATACCAAGGAAAGGTGGGTGGACACTAGAGCAACACGACACATTTGTGCAAACAAATGGATGTTCTCCACCTATAAGCCTTTGGAAAATGAGGAGAACCTGTTTATGGGGAATTCTTCCAATTATAAGGTGGTGGGATAAGGAAAGATTACTCTAAAAATGACTTCTGGAAAGGAACTTACTCTCAATAATGTTCTTCACGTGCCTGATATCCGAAAGAATCTGATTTCTGGATCTCTCCTGACTAAAAATGGGTTCAAGCTTGTGTTTGTGTCTGATCGCTTTGTGTTATCAAAGAATGACATGTATGTATGAAAGGGCAACCTAAATGAGGGGTTGTTTAAAATCAATGTTGTTATTGTATCCCCAAAAACATCTGTTTCAATGAATGAATTTGCTAGTTCTTCTTCGTTGATTGAGTCATCTAATATTTGGCATGCTAGATTAGGACATGTTAATTTTGATACCTTGCATATATTAATTAACTTGGAGTTTTTGCTCAAATTTAATATTGATAAAAATCATAAATGTGAAATTTGTGTTGATTCTAAATTAGCCAAATTGCCTTTCCATTCTGTTGAAAGAATAACTGAACCTTTAGATTTAATTCACACTGATATTTGTGATTTAAAATTTGTTCAAACTAGAGGTGGAAAAAAGTATTTTATTACTTTTATTGACGATTGCACAAAATATTGCTATGTATATTTGTTACACAGTAATGATGAATCTATTAGTGCATTTAAGCAGTATAAAATTGAAATTGAGAATCAATTAAGTAAAAAGATAAAGGCAATAAGGAGTGATAGAGGAGGAGAATATGAATCTCCTTTTGAGGAATTTGGTTATGAAAATGGTATAATCCATCAAACAATTGCTCCTTATTCTCCTCAATCAAATGGTGTTGTTGAACGCAAAAACTGTACATTAAAGGAGATGATGAACTCAATGTTATTAAGTTTAGGAGCTTCTCAGAACTTGTGGGGGGGAAGCCTTACTTGCTGCTAATTACACTCTCAATAAAGTACTTCACAAGAAGACTCACAAGACACCTTATGAATTATGGAAAGGTTGAAAACCTTCCTATAAATATTTACGAGTGTGGTGGTGCTTAGCCAAAGTGATGGTTCCTAGACCTAAAAAGGTAAGAATAGGGACAAAAATCATGGGTTTTGTGTTCATCGGTTATGCTACTAATAGCATTGCATATCGATTTCTAGTTTGTAAATCTGAGATATCAAATATTCATGTTAATATGGTTATTTAATCGAGGGACACTTCATTTTTTGAAAATGAATTTTCATATAACACGACCCGCGAATCTGGTCCTTTTAAAAGAAAAAAATCAAGCTACTACAAGTGGGACTCATCAACCTATTGAATCAATAGAGGATGAACCAGGATGTAGTAAAAGAGCAAGAATCTCGACTTCTTTCGGTTCGGATTTTCAATCATATTTGCTAGAAAATGAACCTCAATCGTACAAAGAAGCCATATCCTTACCCGATGCTTCTAATTGGAAATAAGCAATTAATAGTGAAATTGAATCCATATTACAAAATCACACATAGGAACTAGTGGATCTTCCACCAGGTTCAAAACCGTAAGGTTATAAATGGATCTTCAAAAAGAAGTTGAAGGCCGATGGATCAATTGATAAATATAAAGCTAGACTTGTAGCTAAAGGATATGGGAAAAAGGAAGGGTTGGATTACTTCGACACATACTCACCGGTAACAAGAATAACGTCCATTCGGATGTTAATAGCAATAACTGCTATTAATGGACTAGAAATACATCAAATAGATGTAAAAACCGCATTCTGAAACGGTGAACTAGATGAGGAAATTTATATGGAGCACCCTGAAGGGTTCAAGGTTCCCGAGCAAGAAGGAAAAGTATGTAAGCTTGTTAAATCACTTTATGGATTAAAATAAGCACCTAAGAAATGGCATGAAAAATTTGATAATGCAATGTTATCAAATGGTTTCATAATTAAAGAATGCTATAAATGTGTTTACTTTAAATACATTCGAAATGGATATGTCATTGTATGCGTCTATGTTGATGATATGCTTATCATAGGTAGTAACTTGGAAATTATCAGAACTACAAAAAAAATATTGAGTAGTCGATTTGACGTGAAAGATTTGGGAATCACCGATGTTATATTAGGAATTAAAATTTCTAAAACATCGGATGGACTTATATTATCTCAATCTCATTGCATAGAGAAAGTACTTGAAAAATTTAAGAAGTATGATATTAGTCCTACTAAGACACCTGTAGATGTAAATTTACATCTTGCAAGAAATAATGGTGAAAGCATATCGTATTATCGATAATTTAATGTATATCATGAACTGTACACGAACGGATATAACATATTCAATAAGTAAGCTAAGTCAATTTACAAGTGGAAGGAAATATTGAGAGTTTTGGGTTATTTAAAATATACTCAAAACCATGGTCTGCACTACTCAAAATATCCATTTGTTCTTAAAGGACATTGCGATGCAAATTGGATATCTGATACAAAAGACTCTAAGTCTACGAGTGGGTATGTGTTTACCCTTGGAGGTGCAGCCATATCTTTGAAATCCTCAAAACAAACATGCATTGCTAGATCGACAATGGAATCTGAATTCATTTCACTAGACAAAGCTGAAGAAGAAGCTAAGTGGCTTCGGAATTTCTTAGAGGATGTTCAAAATTGGTCAAAACCTGTGCCCGCAATATGTATACATTGTGATAGTCAATCGACAATTGGAAGGTCACAGAATCACATGTATAACAGAAAGTCACGACATATTCGTCGTAGACATAATACCGTTAGACATGTTCTCTCAAATGAAATTATCTCAATTGACTACGTAAAGTAAAAAGATAATATAGCGGATCCACTAACAAAAGGTTTAAACCGAGAGCAAGTTAAAGGATCAGAGGAATGGGTTTAAAGACTATAAATAAATAAGAATCAATATAGTGGCAACCCAACCTAGCTGACTGGAGATCCCAAGATCTAGGTTCAATGGGCAAACCGAACTACATTGTATTCAGTAAGCACTGGAGGATATTTAATCCTATCCATTCCAAAGATGAGACTGTGCACATTTGCCGCGAAATTAGGATAAGTTATGCTTTTAATAACATCTATATCTTAGTATGTCTAAGCGAGGTATTGCAAGATACTCTTTATGGAAGTCACCTATATGAGTAAGAAGGGGGCCATTTCTATGAGAATAATGAAAGGAAATTTCTCTAAAATACTCACGGTACCAAGTGGTGTTCATGACCAAAATGAACACAAACGTGAGAACCAACTGTGTTGAAGAATTATTATATGAATACTGTTATCTAGGTTTACAAAAATGGTTGATGGTTCAAGGACGTGAATTCTACTGATTAACCAAGTAAATCCGATAGTATATCACTAAGGAAAGTTCAAGGCCACTAGGCTCCTTCTCCCGATGCAATAAGTCTTCATTTTTACTCAACCTGTGTCTGCATCTGCATTAGCATCTGCTCTATTTTTATTTATAGTGATATATCATTCAAGTGGGGGATTGTTGGAAAATTAGAGTTAAAGATTGAAATTAAAGTTGTCCAGATTTTTGGACAGAATTTTTAAGCAACTTTGAGCTCAAATTTAGGTGACCATATACGAACGTGCTCTCCTTGGCAAGGAGATTAACGTAGTATATTCACATGTCCAATTTTAATAAGTTATGAATGATAAATATATTCCCAAAGTAACTCACAAAGCAATGAAAGTTAATGAATTAGGTATGTTTTAACTCTTGTCCCACATTGGAAGAGTAGTGGGAAAATGATGAGTTAATAAAACTCAAATGATGAACTAAGGCTTGGATTCCTTGGGGTATCCCAACTCTTTGAAGGAGATATGACCTAAGCTATGCTTGGGTTGACTTTTGGTTAAAGTTCCACATGCACGCGTCCGTCGGCTGGCCAGTCGGCTCGGTTCGGCTCGAGCTTGGGCTTCTAAAAGTCTCCTACATTTTTTGACCGAATTAATTTGACTTTCTGGGCTTTAATTATTAATTAATTATGAAATTAATTAATTAATTATGAAATTAATTAATTAATTAACTGTTGGCAGTTATTGCCAACCGTCAAGAGTTAAATTCGTTTAACTGTTTTTCAGTTATTTTGAACAATCACTTACTTTGATATGAATACAAATGTTTCCCTCCATTTTTAAACTAATGGAAAAACTCCCTCCATTTTTATTTCTTTTTATTTAATGTTATTTTATTTTTATTTTTATTAGTTTCTAGTTTTATTAGGATTAGAATTTTTAGGATTTCATTTATTTTTTTGTTTTATTAGATTTTACTTTTTTTAGAATTTTAGTTTTTAGTTTAATAGAATTCTATTTTTATTTGTTATTTTAATTTCTTTTTAGTTTCAATTTTTATTTGAGTCTTTGTTTTATTTTAGAATAGGATTTTATTTTTTTAGGTTTTTATTTTATTTTATTAATTTTATTTAGTTAGTGTTATTTTAAGGGTCACAAATTAACACACACGTCCTAAATACCCAATGCCATACATACACCAAAACAACTCACCTATCCACACCATTCTTCCCTTACACCCTACCACACCACATGCCCCCTACTCCATCTTCCACCTCCCACATCTTTCTCTCTCCACAAACCCATCTCATTCCCACCAACCTCCATTAACAATTCCTCTCTCCATCTCTCATCCTCATACCCCAAAACCCCCATACCCAGAGTTGAACCCAACATCCAAACCGCCGGCCTATCCCAGCAGGCCGGCGACCCACATGTCAACCCGTTGCCGGAACCACCTACCTCCAGCTTAATCCCTGACCACCATCTCCGAACCCGCAGCCACTCTGACCCAACCCATTACCTCTGGACGGACCTCCATCTCCCTAACCCAATGTGACCCCTTTGTCCAGCTCGGGTAGACCCGTTGCCCTTGACGCCGTCCGCGACCCACCTGAACCCGAAAACCACTGTTCTAAAAAACCCGCCTAGGCTCCGCCTAGGCACGCCTAGGCTTGAGGCTTGGGAGAAACGCCTCGCCTTAAGTTTTTCACGCCTTATTCTTGGTAAAACCCTTAAGGCGCATTTTTTTTCTAAAAAGAACAATGCTTTAGTGAAATAATATCATCTTTTAAAGAATTTTTTTACAAACCAGACCATTATCTCATCCAAAATAATCAAATAGTACTTTAATTTGTAAATATTCGGACATATTTTTATGATATGTACAATTTTAATTTTTTAATAGCCTTGTTATGGTTAAAAAATATTAAAATATATTAAGAAGGCCTAAACGCCTTTTGACGCCTTTTTACGCCAAGGCCCGCCTAGGCTTCAAAGGCTTAAGGCTTGGCCTCTACGCCTCGATCACGCCCCGCGTTTTTTAGAACCTTGCCGAAAACCAAACTCTTCTAAATCCAAAAACCATATTAACCCAAGAACAAAAACCCATTTATCCCCAAAGCCTTGACCCATTTTCCAAAGACCCACTTCATTTCTCTCAAAGCCAAAAACGTGACCTGCCAAGTGCCAAACCAATCTCAAAACAAATATGTCCAAAATGCCCACATGTCAATTAAAACCCTTTTTATCCCATTTTCCCATTCTACCCCAAAACCCCTTTTACCAAATCAGATTTTATTCCCTCACCTTACTTCTCACATGACCTCACACAACTCATACACATTTGTGCATTTTCCTAAAT
Source organism: Sambucus nigra (assembly GCA_949130495.1). Lineage (NCBI taxonomy): Eukaryota > Viridiplantae > Streptophyta > Magnoliopsida > Dipsacales > Adoxaceae > Sambucus > Sambucus nigra. Next base: position 355,592,313 of record OX422207.1, on the reverse strand, counting down.
TAACCCTCACCCACACCTTATACAACCTCTTACATATTAAACCTACCCAAATTACCCTCATGCTCCATGCCTACTATTTAAGGAAGATGAAGACCATTTTGATAGAGATCTCCAATTTATTTTTTACACCTTGTGTGATAAATTTCTCTACACCCCTCTTTAGAGAGTATTTGCACTTTTAGAAAATATCTCAATATAGAGGTGTGTGGTGAAATTTATCTCTAGGTTGAATTTCACCCCACCCATCTATAATGAATATTTGCATTTTTAACAATTATTTCATAATAGATTGATGTAGTTGAATTCTTCCCTTATAGGAGGTAAATTCGAATCCATTCCTTTATGTTGAGATTTTGCATTTTTAGCAAATTATCTCAATATAATGTAATGCTCTAGACTATATTTCTTTGGGTGAGTTCTAATGTACAATTTTATAATGTTAGGATTTGCATTTTTAGCAAATCTCTTTTATTATTTAATTGTCCATTATGAATTCATCCACTATCCTTTTTATTTTATTTTGTAGTTTTTAGTTTAGATTCAATAAATACATTAGTGAGGGATTGTGATTGAGAGAATTTTGATGTATAATTGAGAAATTGTTGATGTAATTGAAGATTCCATTACAATTCAAGGGTTAAATGGGTTTGATCTCCTCCTCTTGATTACTTTTAGTCTAATCCTCACATGTTTTCAATTGATTATCTTATATTTTTGGATGATGATTATTGAGGGCTAATTTCCCATTTATGGGATGAAATTTTGAAGCCCCCGTGAGTCAAATTTGGTTAGTTTACTTATTAGGACAATTTTTTTTATCTCACTTTTATTAAATTAGCTTTTACTTCTTAATTAGTAGTTATAAAAATTAGTATAGTTAGTTAGTTAAAAAAAAATCCCTTGAAAAATCCATACAAAATATAAATAGCAAAAAAAATAGAAATATAATAATAAAATGCAAATGAATCTATATATGTGATCTCTAATTTTGTGTTTCACCCTTAGATATGGATTAATACCTCACTTACCACTATATTCTAGTTTTGTTCTACTTTTATAGGTTTGTGAAGATTTTTTATGGAAAGAGGAATTGCACACAACGATAAATACAATAGAGATAGTATTTTTTTCTAGTTATCAGATATCCACCAACTATCCATGTTGCTTGACAATATGGATGAAGAGAAATCCCTATAATATTAACTCAACTTCACCCATCAATACATTATACAATCAATATATGTCATATTAAACATGATTCATATTGAATTCAGTACTCTAACCATATAAATATAGCAATTCATAGTTGAGAATACAAAAAAAAATAGAAATAGAGATGAAGTAGAGAAAGTAAGCCATAGATCTTGAATGAAAATAAAGCTAGAGTCTCCAATTATCTTCGAATTTGGTACAAATCCTTTGTTTCTTCCTATTTCTCTCTCTAGAACTCTCTAAGTACAAACTATGAACTATCCATAAGCTAAGAATCATGTAAAAATTCCTCCCAAATGCTTAGAAAGGCTTTCTTAAAATTAAAATCTCGTAAGTGCATTGTTGTGATTTTCTGGTGAAGTAAAATACATCCTGTTATAGCAAAATACATCATGACAAGAAAAATTACATCTTGACAGGGGAAAAATACATCCTGACTGGTCAACATACGTTATGATAGGGTCAAAATATATCTTGCTCTGTACTGTCCAAAATGTCCAAAAATCATTCAAAACTTTTCTAATCCTTTTTTAAAGTTGGTACATGCTTTTTTGCGAGAAATGAACTTCACTTCACATGTATAATGCTTCCTTGGCCTTATAAAAGTATACATTTAAAGCCAAATAATATATAAAATTCAAATAAAATATATGGACATAAAACTAACTCAAAGGGTAGGAATTAAGGCCCCTAGAAATATGTATTGCCCATATATATCACTATATATGTGCTATATTGGGCTCTAATCAATTTTCATAAATAAAAAATCCCAAAAGGGGACTAATACCACAATTCTCAATTTAAAGTGTTCTCACAATTTTTTACACTTTCACCATATTTCATTCAATTTTCATAAAAAAAGAGAGACACCCTAGATTCAGATTATGAGTTAGAATCCAATCTTGTTCATCTTGCGATCTGCATGGACTTTGATGCCATTTTTAGCTGTGTAGGTGTCCCGAAGTTATTTTAGGATTCCTTTCTTTCCATTCGAAACAGTTTGAATTTTTTACAGGTCTAGTTGGGTGGACGCGGATGTCAATTACAATGAGATTGCATATGCTTCGGGAAAGGAACACTTTGAGGATTTTAATGTTATTTGTGTTGGATTTTCATAGATTAGTAATTTTGTATTATGATTTTTTTATTTATGTATTAGTTCTATAATGGAATTGTATACAATTTTGAAAACATGTTGAAGAATTTTTTGGGAAGCATTCAAATATAAATTATTTTTTTAAATAAATATATTATTAGCCACGGTCCAAAACGGTGACCATTTTTGTGACAATATTTCAATAATTAAACGGTGGTCATGGTCCGAAATCGTGACCACTGTACCTGTGTTCATGATTGGGGGTCACGATTCACGACCATGGCCAACCAATCAAATGTCATAGAAGGTTGTCACGGTCCAGAATCATGACCATACAACCTATATTCATGATAAATATTCATAATTTAAGGCCTCGACCAGGATACATACGTCACAATTAGGGTCACGGTTCATGACTGTGACCATTGAAAATTGTCCATCATCGAGAAAATATTCCTAACATTGAGGTTATGAAAGAGACTGTGACTCTCTATATTTGTCATGGTTTTGGACTGTGACCCCCTAAATGGTCATCCTTAAAATTATCACGGTCTAGAACTGTGGCCCGAGAAGTTGGTGCGGTCTAAAACCATGAACATTTTCGAGATTTGGTGTAGTGATATTAGTGTTGGGATTAAATATCAGATTCATGATTAATGTAAATGTATGTTTAATAATTAATATTTAATTGATATTTAATTTTTATTGAAAGTGCATGTGCTAAATTCGGATTGTACATTTAGCTCTATGAGTAATAACTTTGATAACAAATGCCAAATTAATGAAAGTCTAACAATTTGATTTATAGTTAAACTTAATAACTTATGAAAATGAACGAATGACGATTAGTCCCATGTTCATAATCTTGAAATGCAATTCGTATCCCTTTTATTGATTTATTGGAGTTTGAACCTAATATATATGAAATTTATTTAAGCCCTTGATTTATATTTATGGGAATGATTTAATTGAGGAGATGAAATAAAAGGAGTAAGGGGTAAACATTGTTGGATTATTGGTTTGTGGTTGTTATTGGTTTATGTTGGATGGATGTCGTTGGAAATGAAAAGTGGGTTTTTAATATTCTTAATCCTTTATATAATTCAAATTACTAAATCCTTAACTAATTATAATGTCTTAACGACTACCCTATCTAGACAAAAGTGTATTCCGGGTGTGTCTTTTTTAGATTTTATTTATGAGACTTCTCACGCATAAAGTCTAGAGATGGACATGAGTGATGACTTTAGAATCCTGAATTAACATATCTCTTTTATTATAATGTCTTTATTGACAAGTAGTCCCACACTAGATACATCCTCGTGAGCGATTCAAGAATGATTTTAGTCTTAAATGAAATAACGTTAACATTTGGTGCAGGGTCTAGTCTAAAATGGCCCGAAGGGTGGGTTTAATGTAAAATAATAATGTTATGATAAGTGATAGATAAATATATAATATTGGACTGTAATGAAATGTTAATATTATGAATTTTAAATGAGATGAATAATGAACGATGATATGGGTGTATGTTAAGACAAATCACTCTTACTTATACGTGATGAAGAGGCGCGATTCTTATTTGTGTATCACACTAGATGTTTCTTATTCCGGCCACGTTATCACGAGGTGGGACTTGATCGGTGTGATGGTATGTGTAATACCCCGACCCTTGAACATATTATTATGTGGTGCATTATGATATTTTTATCTAATATAATACCAGATAATTATTCACATGGATTTGTACGCGTATTAAAAGCAGTAAGCACGTGTTTCCTGTGCATGTATGATGTTGCATGACACTCACATGCTTTTCATGAGTTTACATGCGAAAGACGATAATATTTTTACGTAAGTTTTGCACCGAACGTTACTTTGTAAAATACTAATTAGAGTGTACCAATTAATGGATAAGTTTATAAAGCTTTGGGGACAAAAAAAATTAGATGTTCGGATAAAAGCTTATCTATGTTGGGGCATAAATATTATATTGATAAAATATATTTTTGTAAGAAGATAGTTAAGCACATTTTCTAGGGACCTTAGATAATTATTGGAAACTTGATACTGATATTTAGATAGCTATTTTTAGTAGTTAATGTGATTATAACTAAATATTTGGAAATGGTGAAAATTTAACAACTGTGTAGTTTTAAAAGAGGAATGTGTAGAAAGGATCAATATGAAGGGGTGAGGTTGTGCATGGTAATCTAACAAAAAAATGCAAGCCGTATAACACAAAATGGAGAGGGGTTAGGAGTAGGAACCAAGGTAAGATAGATGTGTATAAATAAACAAAGGGGGTTGTAGGGTGTACTACATTGGTGGCTAGTACCAAGCGATATAATTTTTTTGTTACTACTCTTTTTTTGTTTGGGTGTTGATATTTACACCCAAAATTTTACTCCAAAACACCACATAAAATTAAACTCAAACTTTACTCCAAAACATCCAAAAGTGTTATACCTTTTTTTCATATAAAATGTGTAATATATCCCAAACTAAACAAAAAATTACACACAAACTAACACCACATTATCTAAAACACCGCAAACCGACCAAAATACACTTTTTCAAATCGGTTACACTTCCCATCGAAATCCCAAACCCACGGATAAACCTAGCCAAAATCATCTTCACCATTCCTTCCCAAATCTCCATTTTCGTGTGTTTATTGTGTTGTTGTGGTTTTTGTTGTGTGTTTATATACATAAACCAAGTATCAAGGGGTTGCATTGAAATGGGTGATGAAAATAATGCTAATGATCAAGCTTCCCAAACTCGACATATCCAATACTCGTTTGATGATTTTGATGTCTTAAAACATCTCTACGCACTATATAATATGTAAAACAACATTTAAAATGATGAAAAGATGAAAAAAAAGACTGCACTCACTGCACTTACGATTGCTCATCACCGTAAGTGACAATGAGTTTTGGTCCCAAGATTCCGTGTAATGACACATCGTGGTCACATTTTATCGTATATTAACATCACACGGTTACACTTGACCATGTAATGACTCTTGGACAGGGTTATAAATTCACGATTTCACTTGTCCGTGGTTATATAGTCACGGTTTAATTTGGCCGTGATAAGTTCACCATGGTTTTATTTAGCCATGGTGTTGTATCGACGATTTAATGTGGTCGTGACAAGTACTTCCCGATCTCTTTTGGCCATTAGTTTATATATACGGTTATAGTTTACCGTGGTATTATTTTTATATATAAAATTTCAATATAGATATAATTCATATAACATATTGCCATTCATTTATGTATTGATTATAGTATTATCATTACAATTAGATGACTCGGTTCTAGATGATACATTTTAGCACGATCTAGACAATCTCATTGTACCGAGTGTACCTACAGAATGTGCATCCACCGAAAAAATGAATATGTGTGAACTGAGTATGATTGAACAAGCAACGACATCTACTTCGCCCAAATGTTTGCATGATTTGTTTCCAGATTTCACATCGTTTATGGTAAAAAATCATATCACGTAGTTAATTTCCAACACTTTAAGATATTTAATGTATGACATTATTTTACGACATAATTTGATTGTGTTCATTGTTGGGATGCGAAAATAGATGAATAATTTGATATTAATGCAATTAATCAAGACCATACAGTCGAATTCACAATTGAGGAGGTATGTTTTATGTATTGATATTGTACTCAACATGATTTTTCAATTATACTCGAAATCTCCATTTAAAATGTCCTTTTATTTAACAATGTTCGTCTTGTGCAGATTTTTGATAATCGGGACAAGATGATTGATTGGTGTCAACAAGTTGGTTGCAAGCTTTATGCGGTTATGATAATTCTGAAATCCGACAGGGCCAGTATAGTCCGCAAGGGTAGGATTTTACTTAGTTGTGAGCGAAGCGAGCTTCATAGACCCAAAAAGACGAGTAGTTGAAAAAGAAGAGGAAGCATTCTTCCAAAATGCGAAAATGTGATTGCCCAGTTAGATTGAAAAGGGGTTTCGCACGATAGTGGCCATTGGGGGGTTGAAGTTATCTGTGGGGTACACAACCACGTGGTGTCAAAATCACTTGTTGGGCACCCATATGCCAACCGATTCTCCCAAGAAGAGTGAAACATTACAAATGAGATGATAAAAAATGGGGTTGGCCCAAAGGAAGTACTCCATACATTGAAAAAGAGGTCGGAGTGAAATTGTTCATCAATACGAACAATATATAACGCTGAAAGCAAAAAGAAGAAAGTTCAGATGCAAGGTCGCACCACCATGCAACAGTTGATGCATTTGCTCGAGGAGAAGAATTATGTCCACTGGCATCGAAGGATTGAGCAAATCGATGTGGTGGATGATTTTTTTTGCACATCCCACCTCTTGCTTCTTGGTGAAATGCTTCCTGAGTGTGCTTGTGATCGATTGCACTTACAAGACCAATAATTACAATATGCCATTATTTGAGATGATTGGGGTCACTTCTACCGAGCAATATTTTTGCATTGCATTTGCATTTCTGAAGAGTGAGAAGGAGGATAATTTTAGACGGGCTTTGCAACATTTGCGGTCATTATACGAGCTAGAAGCTTTTTCGCAAGTTGTTATCTCCGACAAATAACAATCATGTCTAAACACTTTGCCAAGCGTGTTTCCACTTGCCGCCGTTCTTCTATGATTATTCCATATACAAAAGAACATCGAAGGTGCATCTTTGAAACACAACATTAAAGACCAGGACAAGAAGGTGTTCATACAACGTTGGATTGGGTGTTGGAGTCAAGACTACTAATGAATTTGAGAATGCATGGACTTCTTTCCACTAAAAATGGTAAGAAAACCCGAACATGGTTGGGTATATACCGAAGAATTGGATCCTTTTTCATTTTTAGTTCGTGCATGCATGGACTAATAACGTACCCCACCGTGGCAACCGAACAACTAACAGAGCGTAGGGTGCCCATGCGCAACTATAAAAACACTTAACAAATAGCACCAGTTTGTTTGCAACGATATGGAAGTATATGGACGCATTACTTGGCCACCAAGTAACTCAAATTCAAAATGAGTTTCAAAATCACTTCAATCCACCAAGCATGGACATAATGATGTGTTGTTGCGCGAGATTCGTGGTAGGCTATCACATTATGCCTTGGATCTAATTGTTGTTGAGATAGATTCCATGCGATCGGTATTGAGCATATCAGGAGCTAGCACCTAATATACGGAGATACGATGTCCACATGTACTTCCCACTATATACGGATTACCATGTTCCCACAAGTTGGCTCAATAGGAGAAGATAGGCCAAGCAATTCCACTGTGGGCACTAGACGATCATTGGAGGAAACTCTCCATTGTCCCGAACATCCCTTGGTATCGTGACATGGACTATACACTCGAGATGATATTGTTTAAAAAAAAGGTGGAATGAAGCAGGTGAAGCTGTTAGAAATATGAAGCTAAGCAAGTTAATGGTGATTCTTGAACCCTCTAGCACACCCTTGATGGAGCTCGTACAAATTCATCAAGAGGTCAGGCCACCTAAGGGAAAAACGTCTGTCGACATATCTATGAAAAGAACCCATTGTGCTTGGGAGCAAGATGTATTGTCCATAAGGGAACTTAAAAAAGTCTTCACAAACATTTCCCCATTAACGGGAGTGAAACCGAAGACGTGGTATCGGGAGAAGAAGATGTATTTGAAGGACGTTCTCGAGTTCTTCTGATCATTTATGGAGGATATATATGATGTAAAATCTGATGGGAACTGTGGATATAGGGCTATTTCCAAAGGGGAAGGTGTTGGGGATGGATTTGAACATTCTCATGTTATTTGTAGTGCTTTGTTATCTGAGCTACGTAGGGACAAGCCGTTTTAGGCTACGGTGATGACCTCCTATGATATTAATGAGTATGAGAGGAGATTAAACTATTTTAGACACTTATGCACAAGCAAGTGATGGTTTATAATGTCAGAGTTTGGCTACCTTGCGACGAATGCACTTAAGCTAATGGTTGTGTTGATATCCAAATTTCAATGCTGAACTTTTTTCCATTCGACGTTGGTCCAAAACCTAGTATGGAAGACAATCGCAACATCTATATCCTGAACTTGTCAAATATTCATTAGGTGAGTTTGAAATGCATAAGATTTTGCCCCTTACCAACAATTGCCTCTAACCAGAAATTAAGGGCCATTGAAGATGACCTTCAGTGGCCTACTTTGTTTAAGTCCCGCTTTCAAACATTTTAGAAACTATGTCCCAAAGACATTACGACGAGAGATGAACCGTGCTTGATATCGTCGAATGAGGACGAGGACTTGACAATGGCTTAAATTCTGTGGTGAAATTCCTAGGGTATCTTGTAACTTTTTATAATTATTAGGATTGGAAACTTTTTGTTATTTATCAGGATTGGTTATATGTAAATTGGTTATTGGATAAAGTCTAGTGCTAATGATTGTAACTTTTTGCAACCATTGATTATACGTAAATGGATTGTATGTAATTATTAACAATTATTGATTGGAACTTTTTCTATCTTTTTACAATCACTACTATAATATTCATTTGTTATGTATGTGATAAATTGGTTATATGTGATAAATTTGAAACCTTAGGGTATTGACAGTAACTCACGGTCCACTGACACCGCATAAATGTATAAACGGTTGGTTGTAGCTCTAAGTATACTCTCCACGATTTGACCCAATCGTGAATTATATACAGATACTTTGGCAATTTTTCTTCCCAATTTACATGGTATAATGTAATCGTGAAATTCATTTTAATGGTGAAATAGCGCTGTATGTGTCCAAGATACAATGAGTTGTAACCGGGAAATATATGCAGAGACTTTGGCTATTTTTTGACACCACCTTACACGGTTTAATGTAGCCATGGAAAGTATACATATGGTTGGTTGTATCCGTAATTTTGCTCTCCATGGTTTGATCCAACCGTGAATTATATACAGAGACTTTGGTAATTTTTTCCCCAATTTACACGGTCTAACGTAACCGTGATTTGTATTCTGACGGTGAAATAGCGACGTGTGTTTCCACTCCATGGTGAGTTGTAACCGTTAAATATATGCAGAGACTTGTCCTCTCTCTCTTCATCTCTCCATGCCTCTCTTTCCTCATCTATTTCTTCCTCTCTCTCTCTTCATCACTTTCCTTCTTTTTATCTTTTTCTCGTGATTTATATTCTTCTTTTTTCTCCTCCTTTTTATCTCCCACAACTCCTTCCTCACCCCCTTCAATAACTCCAATCAAATCACCTACAACCGCCTCAACTACTTGCTCAGTTGACTTCAAAGTATCACCCAGTTCTATATTAAGTAAATCTCCTACCACTTTATCTAACGAAGTCGTCGAAGAATATCCTTTGCTTGAGGCCTCACTGGCACTACTACTACAAGAGGAAGATACAGGTCATCCTACTTCCTTAGCCACCTCCAACCTCCTCTTTCGCTCGGATGCGGTAGGATGATTTTTTCTTCTCACCATTTATATGACCAACATAAGAAATTAACAAATTATATTAGCAAATTAACAAATTATATTTGCGAATTATGTTAGAAAATCAACATTTATATACCCTAGCAAATGAATATAAAATAGTAAATAATTTGGTACTTTAAGAGATTAGAACTAAAATTAGAAACAATAATTACTAAAAAGGAAACCACGGTTCTATATGGCCATGAAATATTTACATATGGTTGGGTTTGGCCGTGAAAAATATAACCACGACTAGGTTTGGCCATGAAACCTACAACCACATTTAGAATTGGTCGTATATTGTGGAATCATGGTTGGACTTGAACGAATATTATTGGCACCTATGATGATGGGAAACCGTAGGTGCATACCATTTTTTTTCCTTTTTTTCAAATTGTAAAACCCTAGTTTTTTCTTACCGTGGTATTTGTTGGCACAAATGGAATATATTTGCAGTTAGATTAATTAGGGTTACATTTTAAAGAGTTTATAATTGATTTATTATATGTAGTTTGCATGCTAGGGTTTAATACACAAAATGGGAGCATAAAATGAGAACATGATAGTAATGGGAGTAAGGTTTAATGGTTTAACATACCATAAATGAAGCTTGATGGTAAGGTAGTTTTGTGTGTTTTTGGTGTTAGGAGTAAGGTTTAATGGGGTATGGTGGTTTGGGAGAGAAGTTAGAGAGAGAGAGATGGAAAGGGAAAAAATAAGGGTCGAAATTTTTTGAGTTTTTATATGGGTGAAGGTAGATGTGTTTTTTTGGTGTTTTATATAAATATTAGGTGCTTATGTGGTGTTTTGTATAAAAGGGTGTTTTGGAGTAAAATTTTGGGTTTAAATATCAGGACCCCTTTTGTTTTGTGTTATCAACTTTGGATAGGTTCATCATTTTATTTTCCCTATCCTTAATTGGTGGGAAATACAAATCCTTATCTATTTGAGATTTTATCTCACTCCCCCTCCCTTTTATTTAGTCAGTCAAACCCATTTAGAGGGGGAGTACCCTTTATTTTGTTAACAAAAACTAGTTGTCAAAAAATGAAAATTATATCATTCTAACCCAATAACCACCATATTTTTACAATAGTTCATCCCTAAATGCTATTATTTGAGTGAGTATTTTTGTGGGTCAACATAAATAATTTGGATTTATATTTAGTGTAATTTCGTGGTCTTTTGAGGGTACATTTTTGGTGCACTATTGCGTTATTTTTCTAGAGCATTTTATTGGAGTATTTTCTTTGAGTCTTTGATCATACTTTCTAAACAATGTTTTAGAGGATTTCTTCATATGAGGTGGGCTTTATTTTGAAGTAATTTTTATAAATGAATAATGATGCATGTTTAGGATAATGATTGCATATATTTTCTACTTATTTAACATGCTATATATATATATATATATATATATATATATATATATATATATACATGATTATTTATGTGACAATTTGTTAGCAAATCTGAGAAAACTATTTATCTAGTTTAAAATGATTTTGGACTAGAATATTCATGATATTAAATGAGTGACTTCATAGAAAATATTGCTAAATATTTTCAAAAGATGTTTATGATAAAACCCAAAAGGGCATATTTGTGTACATGTAAATAGGTGTGGGTTTAAATACCATAAATATGTATAAATATGCAATAAATGCTAGTTAAAGTGTTAAAGTTGAAATGATGAGTAAATATGGGAATAGTTATAAAATAATCTCTAAGGTTATTTATTCACAAAACAACCCTTAAAATGTAAAAATTATATAATATTCACAATTTGGTACCACAAATTACACATTTTCATAAAACACCGAAAATTAGTGTGATTTTAATTAAGGTCCTTAAAACTTAATATGCTTCTCATAAAATAATAAAGATAAAGCCTTGAAAGATAGAATGGTATATCAAGCAACTTCTCTCTCGATCCAAAATATCGGTGACAGGGGATGTTTGAAGTTTGTTCAGTCCTGGGGTATGTCAAATATGATTTCATATCTATTCAATACTAGGGGTAAAGTGGTTTCACACGTACCTTAAATATTGCTTGGTCCAAGCAACCCAGTTATCATGATCTATGGCAATGAGAAGTAATCCACTGATCACCGAGTTGCATCGTCGTTTTTGTATATAGAGAAAAATCTCTAGGAACACACCATATTGCACAAAAGGAACAGATAATTACTGGTCAATTGATTTGAAATTTTTTTCAAAGATTGTGAGACGACCAAAGGCTAGTTCAAACCCCTCAGATTTTGGATGAATGTCTCCCATTTTTACATGGGAGATAAAATAGTATGAATCCGTAATTCATCGCTAACACAAAATTTCTATATGTTGAATTCCCCTACACACATTTTATTTTGAGAAAATAATAGATCACAATCTATTACTTCCTTTCTCCTCGCACGAAAATTCAGAGCTCACCCTTATTTACCCGAATCCATTGGGACTCTATTAAGTTTTCTCCTCAAATAAAAGATAAAAAATTAAATACCGTACACATACGATTAAATACAGATAAAAGATTTGCATCGAAAAAATCATGCATCATTGAATCCTTCTCCCCTTATGTATTGTCGTTTTGTTAGTCATTCGATGCAAAATATCCCGAATGAAAATACCCCATTGTTATCTATAGTTATCATTACCAATAGAGAAATAATATTAGGTTCTTACCCTAAAAACCTGAGCTCTCTCTCCCTGCATTTTTCTAGTTTTCATCAGCGACCTCCCCACCCACGATTGTCAAATCTACACAATTGTAGGTCCCATGTATACCAAAGAAGATCAATTTGCATCCATAATAGACCAGGTTTTGAGACAGATTGATAACATCATTTCCTCTCAGAATACCATGCAGTCTGAAATGAGGGCACTGGGCTGAGCATTAGTCCTCCTGTAAGAGGACACTGATACAACTGGAGAAAGAGAGAATGTACTCCCTCCTATATACCAACCCCCAACATTGGTACACTGCCTACAATGGTTGTCAAATAATTACGAACTATCCCCATGATCCACTTGCACAATTTCTAGCACTGGCTCCCCTATTAATGCTGACATCCCCACTTCCAAGTACCATTTTCCCTGTATGGATATTTTGAACCCTACCATCAGTACCCTGAGTACCTACACACCACCTTCCAAGGCACCCCGCGTGTTGAGTCTGTATCCCCTCCACCGACTAATGAGGTTGTGCCCCCACCTATGAACCAAGAGATAATGCAGGTCAAATATGAACTACGTCTCCTTTAAGAAGCCATCATCAAGATGAAAAATATGGATGAGCTTAAGAATATTAAGAAGATGACTCCATATCCTGAAGCCCGATTTCCAGATAAATTCAAGATGTCAGTCTTCAAAACATACAAAGCATTGGGCTCCACATTCACCCATTTATCTAACTATCACCTTTAGACTTAAGTCTAGAACGTAAACGGTATTCTATAGAGGATGTTTTCCTCTGTTGTTTGGAGGATACCTTACTTGGTATATGGGCTTGCAACGCAAGGGGACAACCAAAAAGTGGGATGATGTATGTCGTACTTTCCTTAAGAAATATGAATAAAATGACGAGCTTTGTGTCACACGTAAGGATCTAAAAATGCTGAAGCAAGAAGAAAGAGAGCTAGTTGTCACTTTCATCACTTATTAGAGAGAGAAATATGATTAGATGGTCAATTACCTTTTAAAAATGATTATATAGAGATCGTGATCAAGAATATCTATAAGGAGGTACAACACGAGCTCGGGATCACCTAGATCTAAGATTTTAAATCCCTCAACCATATAAGGTGTAAGATCGAGGAAAGTTTATCCTCCAAGGCTATTAAATCTCTGAATGAACCCCACTGAGATAAAAATCAGCTTTCACATCCCATATCACTACCCTCGTGTTCAGTTCGCAATTGGATCCATTCTCGATTACCAATGCTTCCTAGGCTATGGTAACCACTAATGTGCCCTTTCAATCGAGTACCTTTCCAAAAAACTATCAAGTGGTACCTACGTTAAAAAAGTTTCATGCCAGGCCAAGAAACTTTATATATCTCCAATCCCCTAGTCGGGTCTTCATCTCTTTGAAGTTGGATGTTTGCCTGAAACGTCTCAACCCCATACCACCCGCAATCGTCCTAGACATGAATTGGAAAGATGACTCACATTACGAGTTCCATTAGGGACCTAGACCCATCAAAGATAAGTGTTGGGACTTGAGGTAGTCCATCCAATACCTCATTGACTCCGGGAGCCTTATTCCACTAAAACACAATGTTAGTCACAACCCCTACCATATTAGCCTAACCCTCGAACCAATGCATTATCAGACGCTTCTATACCAATCACTGATCCACCCACCCTATTAGTACTCATCCATCACAAATCGAGGATGATGGTACGCTTGCACTTCTAAATTACCACTACTTTACTTTAGGCATGACATAACATGTCCTAAAGATTATATGACATTCTTCTTCATGGATATACACTTCCTTCAAACCAACCACTGCAACCTTGACGTGTTCCTAGTCACATAGTTCATGCTTTCGAAAGAGACATGGATTATTACGCATTCCCTAGAGTAAATAAATCATTCAATTGAATGGGAGGAGATATACGATGTGTCCTTCCAAGCATCTAATCACATCACCTTCGTAGTGCCAGTACAATCCACCAGATGGGGAGTATCAACCTCTAATTCACACCTCTTTACTCTCACGGATCCCAAAACTAACTATGGTACCCACTATTCCACTTCTTCAAACCCGTTCTTAATCAACTATTTGAAAAATAATGGGATCACCATGTCTTCCAGTCACCATACAAAAGAAATTATGATGCAGACACTCTGATATCCTAAACCCCCAATACTAAAGTATGAGAGAGACCAAAATCTCAGGGCCAATGGTCATATTACATAGAAGTAACGAGTTCATCATAAAATAATATATAAAGAAGAAGAAATAATGAGGACCCATATTTCTCAAAGGGACACTACCTAGGAAGTTGATCTAAGATATAATCTTGATCCCATAACCCATGTCACACACAAGAGGCTTCCAAAAGAAGGATGGAACTTGATATGTAAGAATAAAAAGGTCATGGTCGCACAAATAATACCCAGAGTACGATCAACATCACTAGATAACCTCTCTACCCTCTCCCTAAGGACATGATATGTGAGTCTTCCCTCAAGCTACCATACACATGATAAAACGGACTCTAGGGAAAGGGTTAACCCTTCTCGACTGATAGGCGCGTGCTTAACCGAACCATAAAAGACACCGCCTCTAATAAATTGGAGCCAATACCAAGACCCTCATCCCTCGAACCCGGATCATTCTATTACACCTACTTACCAGAGCATGGTGTTATGGATTACTTTGATCACCTCTTGATTATTGTAGGAAATACATCTCCAGGACTCTAGGATAAGTTTGTACTGAACCCCCGAATCTTGTCGATGATGATACATTGGCACCACTCGCAAGGAAAATTGTTAAGACTTCATGGATAAGGGCCTCCATCCTTTGAGGTCCCCATTACCCAAGACTACAAGTTTGGGATTGGATACAGAGATATTATGGAAGATCCCGATCGACTGGAACATCAAGAACACTGGGTTTGCCGAATGAAAAAGAGAGGCTACACTACAACTAGTTTATAACTGAGTGTATCCTATGGTGGACAACCCTTTAGTTTTTCAACAATAAGAGAGAACACATGCATCCTAATGTCAACATATACTAAAGCATCTGATCCACCGAGAGGGTTGACCTGTCGGTGGAGATATTAGAAACAATATGTGGGACTATCGAAGTAGACCCTAACCCACCCAAAGTTATCCCTTAACCCAAAAGACACCTTAAGCGGAATCATATTGGTCCTTATAGGAAGTTGGAATTACTTATACTACAATTGGCCTTCGATATGTTTATTCCAGGTATCTTACTATAGACCCATCACTACACCAGTCTGGGGCACAACTATATAAATAAAAACTAGATGCCACTCACATCATTCTCATCATCGAGTAACCATCAAGGCCATGCTCCGCCTAAAGGTCCCCCTACCCTAAGAACTCCTATAATATGTGGATACAGATAATTAACTCGTATCTCCATTATCATACCCAGGGACACTTTAACAACCTTCGATACTTAGTGGACGCCTTAGTAAAGGCCAAATCATTAAGGGAATTTTACCCAGGGGACCAAAATATACAGATAATAGATATTATTATGGAGACATCTACTATTAGGCCACCAACATTGTGAAAGGCATAAACCTGAGGAAATCTAAAAACTGACAATAATGACATCCGAGAACCCTCCTCCGATGGCGATGATGATAACATTCGAGAACCCTCATTGAACGATGGCAATAAAGACACCAAAGAGACCGCATCTGATGATAATATCTAGTCAGGATCATCCATGTCTACAATATCGCCCTTAGAGACCCATAGTCAAGGGGACGAGCGAGTCCTAGCTACGATGGTAAAATACCAACCCTACCCAGAACCCTGATGTATCTATATCATGAATGGATGACTTTATGTCTTGAACTCATAACAAAGCTCTTATGAGCCCGAAACTAGACCCTGCCCTTGATTGGACTGAAGTGATGGCCCCAAAACCAACACTGCTTCTCTCTGACCCTGCATCCTTAGATAACCTATTGCTCTATCTAGAGAATGCTGAATAAGAAGCTCGGGCGGAACTTGTACTCTCCCTAGAAAAATAGGTCGACTTCCTCACAAGATCAGGATGACACTCCACTCCGTCAAACCCAACTAGTAAGGAGAAAGTTCCCTTTAAAGAAGATATCATGCCCCCTACTCGGGAAACTAGCAAAATCCAATGGAAACACCGTCAGATATCATCTAACATCACTATATGGGAGCCTCTATCTACACACCGATAAAATCGAGCTACCCTCGTTCGTCTTTTGTCTTAAGATTTTATAGTATAAGACTTGACTTCGTCCGAGATGTTAGCCATCATAGGGTTCATTACAATGTAATAACGCATCATCTTCTATGATGAGGACCTCCCTACGCAAGTCCATAGTCATGGGTTTGCGCTATACATCACCATTGAGGCGTGCAGACAGATTATACCCTTAGTACTTATAGACAATGAGTCCAAAATAAATGTGTGCCCTCTATGCACCACCACCATCCTGGGATACACTGCCTCAGAGTTCAAACCATCTTTTATGGACAACAGGGCCTATTACGATACTCCATAATTTTTAATAATTAGGTTGATCAAGTCTATTTATCAAATACTACAGTTTGTCAAACAATTTAAATCCCACCCTTAGCATGAGTGAAACCAAATGGTATAGAAAATTCAATAAGAGAATAGGAAAGGCATCACCACCAAACTTTAATGATGTATAAACCAAAACTCATCACTTCCGTACTAATTCCAAAACCTTCATTATATTTAAGTTTCAAGAAACCAAACAAATAGAAATCCAATTCAACAAATAAAAGAGTAAATGCTAGATCGTAAATAAAAATCCTTGCATCGCTCAAAACATAAACTGAAATAAATAAGATGACACCTACATCCTGATAGTGGAAATGAAACTGGAACATGACTATATAGCAAGAACGGAAAAGATAATCAGAAAAATCATGAGCACCTGAAAGTGGGATTAACCAACGATGGTCAGGCCACCTCAAACTTACATAGCTACACCACCCAGTAACACTTATGAAATTAAATAATAAATGTACAATTTAAAATTTTGTAACTCAGATTGTACAATGTACCTCCCCCAAACAACCAATTTAATTTTCATCTTTAAATAAAAGATTATTTAAGACCATGCACGCACCTAGGCCCCACAATCCATGAAGGTAACTAGAGTCCTGCCATGCATATGAAATAAAATAAATAACTATATAAATAAATTTCCATCATAAACCAAATACAACCTCTGCCATAAGCACCGCGAAATATCGCCAATAATATCATCGTAATCATGTCTGCACCCCAGTCTCCTTTGGGGTCACCAAACACCATGATATCCCACTTCCACTATAGGCATCTAATCATCTCCATCACAAATAATATAAACAACCATGTCCCTATGCATAGGGTCATATAAAGAAGAAGAATATATATCCACTCTCGAGATAAGCCAACACATTAGTCTCTCGTGTCACTAATTATTTAACATATTTGATATGTTTTTCATTTTTTATTTCTTTGAACTACTTCACAATATTTATTCTCATAAGGGAGTGGGGTGAGGCATGGAATCCATATAATAATGTCTCAATAGGAAGTTTAATATTTTAATTGGGCATTATATTATCACTACAAATACAATAATAATTTTTTGGTCATAGGGAAATATCATGAATTTCACCATAAATCTTATCTTCACCGCTAAATCAAATTCTTGAATCATAAAGCGGTGATAACAGTTCTATCATAATCTAAAAATAGGATTGCACAATAGACATTCATGGGGAAGCACTAATCATACTTGAGCTATAGATAAAGAGCAAAATTATTTTTTTCTAATATATTCTCAAATGGACATTACTTGTGAATTTCCTAATTCTTCTTGAACATGTACATTACAATTCTATAAGTTTGTAAGAATGACCATAAGTTTATCACATCTTATGATTCTAACTAGAATTTCAATTCAAAGATTCACATAGTTGAATTTTACATATGAATTGTATAATTTATATTTTTTACATGGAAATTTATAAATTTCTTAATTATCAATAATTATCAATCCCAAAATTACATAATTAAAATCGATACGTGGATTGTACAATTAAGATTTATACATGGGAATTCGTCAATTTACAAATTATGAAACCCAATTTATAAATTTACAATTTTATTATTTAAATAAGAATTAACTATATGATATTATTCAAATTATGAAATTTTATGAGAAAAATATGAACCTTCATTTTCTCTAATTGATTTCAATTGTTAAAAAAAAATTGAGGTAGAAATTACTATTGAAAATCATAAAACGCGAGGAGTAGAATGCTGACTTGCCTTTTTGAAGAGTTCCCACGAATTTATAAAAGCCCTCCAAAAATCCCCTTGAACGTGTCTCAAAACGTGCTCCAATAAACTTAGTTGTTGTTTAGAATAATAGAGTGAAATATGAGGGTTAAGAAAATAAAGTTTGAATGGGAATTGGGTTGAGAATTATGGTAAGTTAAAATATTTAGAATTGGGAAAAAGAAATGGGGAACTGAAACCCTCCCCCATGTAAATTTTGTCCCCGGATAAAATATTTGGATGCATGTCGTCGTCATAGCTGCTTCAGCCCCGCTAGAGCGATAAGATCTTGCCTCTTTAGCGGCTCCCCAGTTAAGCCGCTGAATGCCCTTTTTTCTATACTAATTTGATTTCCTTAATTTTCCTCTTTTATCCTTCACCCTAAACTCTACTCCAAGTAATCATTTAATTACTTATTTACCCTTATGAATAAACTAAATTTTCTTTTAAGCTAAACTCTTTAATTTCTTATTATAATTACAATCTAAACCTTTATTTTAATTTATTTACAATGAAACACAATTACTTCAATAATTTACCAAACAATTCTAAAATTCACCAATTAAATACTAAAAGTGTAATAATTTCTATACTTTTAATTTATTTATGTACCAACTCTAATTTTCCATATAAAACTTTATTTTCCTCGCATAAAATTAAATTTTAATTTAATAGTCAATTACAATTCCCCTAAAATTTGTATCTTATTATTTATTAATTAAGCTAAAATTATGGGGTATTTCACCTATGACAACACTCGCCGAAAGGTCTTGAGAACCATAACCCTCACTCTCATAATAGGGCCCATCAAATGTGATATGGAGTTTTAGTTACTCTATGCCCCCAACCAGTTTTAACCTCTTGCTCGGGAGGGATTGGATACACCCCATGGGGGCATTGCCCTCGTCATTCATATTAAAGTCAAGTTTTCATTCGATATGGAGGAAATCGCAATCCAAGGGGATGATGACTAGGCCACAGTTGACAACACTAGTACCATTAACCTCCTGGATACCCATCACGACAGTGGCGACATCTTCCATGACAAATTTTGATTCGTCCCACTTGCTCACATGATTGAAGTAAAATCGATTATTCATAGTGTAGCCGTCTGAATCATATACAAAATGGGATACCTGCCAAGGTTCGAGCTTAGAAGAAATTCACAAAGAAACCTTAAAGTCATCATTACTACGAAACACAAGGGAAATGTCGGTCTTGGGTATATCCCCATTAACAAAACTCTGACCCCAAATCCCAAAAAACCCAATGAGGATGGAATGGTCACTTTCGTCTTCAAGAATAGGAATTCCCCTATCAAAAACTCCCGAACCATGGGGGGATGAAAAAAATAAATCCCTATAACCCGGGATGGAGATCTTCATGAGGAGGGACTATAAGTAGATTATGGGAAAGTTCACAAGGTCAACCAGAATAAAATCAACGTGTCGTGGTTCACTGAGGAGAATAGAAAAACCATGAATAGGAACCTAATTGGGGATACCCGCCTTATTCTCTGATGAAGTTGCCCTGGTATGCATGTTGGGGTCCTCAAATTTTAGCCCCGTAAAATGCTTCCATAACGGGTACACCACCTCCACTGCCTGCGGTATCATTACTAAGAAAGGATGGTTAGTCAGCTTCCCTAAGCTCAACCGCTACCTCTGTGTGCTAGATTCGTTAGCTCCACCATTCGAGACACCACCTTCATCGAACCTCAGAAGGCAATTCCATCTCCCATGGGGTTATCAATGGAACGAAGGAAACCACCCACTCTTGCTACAAGCCCTCTCCACGGCACCCCCCTACACTGACCCCATGGTAGGCCTAATAAAGGATCCTATTGCAAACTATGGGGGAAGATAACCTAGCTTAAAGAACACCGCTTGTCCCAACCTGCAGTCCCTACCAAAGTTTAGATCATACTAACACCACTCTAAAGGTCCCCTGGTAGAATACGACCCACCTCATAACCAATAACATTAGAACTGAATTACTCAGTAACTGGACTTATTTTAGATGCATCCCGATGCCCATAATTCAGAGGCCCTTTGAGTCTATCATGTTAGCAAAAGAGTCTCCTCTTACCCCTTCTCCTAATGTATCCCTGTATAAAGCAAACGCTTATGTTATTATCAATGCTGTGCTTTCTCCCTTTGATGGAACAATAAACATTGATTTCTAGTATTTTCCTTCATGTGTTGCATGTGATGAATATAAATCCAGTGATGTATTAGAAATCACATCGAATAACGTTTACTCTGCGGATCTAAAATTCTTAATGCACTTACGAAAACTTGTCCAAAGTCAAAATAGATGCATGCCTCCCAACAAGGATGACACAATAACCATAATATTAGTCACTCACTAAAACCCAAAATTATTATAAATATGGTCCTCCCTAAATGAGAATGAATAAAAGGAGCTCATAGATCACCTCACCAGCTTTGTAGATCTGTTAATTTGGTCTTGCACAAACATGACTGACATAGACCCAACTATCATCATGCACAAGATACCCACTCTCCCTAACGTAAAGCCCATTAAATAGACACTATGACACATTTAGGCACTCTGGAAATTCTTCAAATGTTACACCTTTTTAAAATGAGGCTAAATCCTCAGAAGTGTGTCTTTGGAGTTACTAAAGGAAAAATTCCTAGGTTTAGTGTCAGTAAAGATGGAATCAAGGTAGATCCCATCAAATTCAAATTCATACGGGAGATTCCACCACCTAGATCAAAGTAAGAAGTCAGAAGGTTCCTAGGACTAATATAATTCATAAGTCGGTTCATCAACCAACTTACCACTATTTGCGAACCAATATTACTCATGAAAGAATCTCTTAAAGAGTAGAACGCCCAATGCCATGAAGAGTTTGAGAAAATTTATGAGTATCTCACTCAGCCCCCATATTAGTACCTCCGTAATCGAGACAACCTCTCCTACTCTACATGACCATAACTAACACTACTGCCAGAGCCATGTTTGCCTAGTACGTAGATAGTTCTTGAAAGGAATATGCCATATACTAAGTCAATAAAAACAAGTAACCTATGAGATCAAAGGCACTGCCTCAGAAAAGCCTTGTGTATTTATTGTGTGGATCACTCGCAAGCTCCCTCATTACATGATGTCCTTCAACATACAACTCATTTCCAGGTTAGATCCCCTGAAATACATGTTTGGGAAATCTGTTATCTAAATATATGGACAAATGGATACTCATGCTATGAGATTTGGATATCGAATACGTAATGCATATTTCCACCAAAAGGCGAGCCATCTCTGACCTACTTGTAGGGAAACCCTTATCAGATGAGGGAGAATGGAATGTGGTAGAATTCCTCGATGAGGACCTCTTATCCTTTAATGATAGAGAAATTTGGGAACTCTATTTTGGTGGAGCCTCTAAAAAAAGATGATTTTATGACACCCCGCATAATTAATTACCCGGTGATCAGTTCTTAATTAATTAACTCAAATTTTAATTTAATAAAAAAAATAACCACTTAATATTTAAAAAGGTTGGTGTCAAAATTTTATCTTGTTATTAACCATCAACAATAAAGAGAAATAATTTAATCATCACCATACATCACAATAGCAATAAGGAAAGAACTAATTGAGTGTAAATAAATAACTGGAGTAAACATTTCCAGTCAAAACCCCATAGAATAATCCAAATACATGAAATCTAAGTCTAATAATAGAATAAAACAACTCTAAATCTCTGAATGTAAAACAGGAGGGACGACATGTCCAACTGAAATAAACGACTGATAGATAAGGAGAAATAGACTCAGAAGCATCTACTAGCAATATCTCGCAGCTTACACAGCAGCTACAGCTCTGCAAATGAATGGAATATCCTAAATCTGGTGTCCCTATGGATGAGCACCAAAAATAATAGAAAAAGAAAAAGAATTTGCAGAAAAACGGGTCAGAGCCTGAGTAGAAAACAGTTTAAATATAGCAAGTGCTTAAATTGATTTAATTAGCACATATATTATCCATGTTAACTTAGCGTACTCGCTTGAGATGCTCACCTCTTATCTAATGTGCACACCTAGTGAGTCTAACTACCCATACTAGTCTCGTTACTCTACCAGACTATATGTAGGATAACCACTATGTCGGATACAATATCTAAATAACCCGAAATAAGTATATTACTATTATTTAGGAATAGATTTAAGGATTTTATAGCTCATTCTCCTAGCATTCTTTATTTCCAATTGGTGACCCAATAAGTATATAGTATAATAAAGTAGTCAACATGAAATACGGAATGGGAACTCAGTATACATATATAAAATCACACTATATATACATACACATATGTCAATACTACACCCATGGTTAAGAAACCCCTAGTGCTAGGCATACTCGGCTATCTAGTCCCATTGCAACGCTCACGCATAAAGGACAACGGGTTCAATCTCTCAAGAACTAATAAAACATATACACATATTGGGGACGAACATAGTTCCAAGCCGATGGGCTACACACATACCAACGCGCCCATACGACCATCAACACTATCATTCTCACAGATAGCCCGTACCTAGGTTCCATGCTCTAGGGATACGACTCAAAATCCCCCGAAGGCACACAAGATAGGGTCGTCCACAATGCGCTAACCTCCGTTCGATAGCCAGTAGCTAGGTATGTCATACACATGATATTCCAATTAATAAGCATGCACACAA
Organism: Sambucus nigra; assembly: GCA_949130495.1. Lineage (NCBI taxonomy): Eukaryota > Viridiplantae > Streptophyta > Magnoliopsida > Dipsacales > Adoxaceae > Sambucus > Sambucus nigra. The sequence continues at coordinate 355,568,724 of OX422207.1, read as the reverse complement.
CTTATATACATTAATAGGTATTCACATAACCCAAATACTCAAATTTGTAAGTAATATTAACGCCATTACTCTCCACGATATTCGTATATATATAGTCTCTCTAGGACTTACATTCTCTCCTAGGTTTTCACACAAATTCAATACCCCGAGGACCATTACACCCTTAATTCCCTAAAACATTGGAATTTAATCCACGCATTACTCATGTAGGTTAATACACTCGCTTGGATAACCCTAGGATGGTTTTTAAATTGTACGGACCATAAAAACCGATTCTGGAATCTCGTTAGAAGTTCCAGGATTCTCGTTCGAAAGAGGTCGTTCGAACGAAGTTTCCACTTCGAATGAACTCAGCAACTCATTAAAAAGGTCGTTCGAAATCTCGTTAGAAGGTTCGTTCGAATGACCTGGGCAAGTCTTCGAATGAGAATTCTGGACAGACCCTGTTCTTCCAAATTTTGATTTTTCTCAACATTCCAAACCTCAAACTTAATCCAAATTTCTTCCAACATCAGCTTCAATGTTTCTAAACTAACCCTAATCATTATGGGGCAATTTCTAACACAAATTTGTATTCAAATTTTTATGTTTTCAAAAGGGAAAACAATAATTTCTAAGATCTCTAAGAATCCTCATATAATGAACCCAACGCTTTAGTTATTTCAAATCCTTAAATTCAATTCGTGATTTGTACATAAAATCTCCAGATTTAATAGTCTACAAATGGGGTAAATCCTCTACATGCAACCCATCACCAAAATCTAATGTTCTTCTACGATTAAACCTATTGAAACCCAAATTTCCATCATAGGATGTCTAAATCATTAACAAAGTTTAATAAGAACAATATATGATAAATAAATTAACAAGATAAACACTTGCCTCAGAAATAGATTTTTGATTCTCGGACTAAAATTGGTATGGAAATGATCCTCCTTACACGATCTACGCGCTGGTGTAATTTTTGGTGTGAAAGCTTGAGTTCTTGGCTTAGGGCTCCAATGGAGTCTTGTTCTTCCTTGGTTCTCTCTCTCTTTCTCTCTCTTTCTCACGTAAGTTGAAATGGACAGACCACCAATCCTCAATGTTTTTAATTAAACTTAATTGTCGTCAATTTAATTATCCAAAAATCCCAAAAGATAAAAATACCCCTCTAGGGTGTCGTTTTAAGCTAAAATGCTCTAAACTCCAAATAAAATACCCGAGTAGTGTTTTCTGACTATTTTGACCCTTTCGGACACGCTGGCCCACTCAAAATAGTCATTCAAATTATATAAAAATAATTTAACTTTTTAACCCCCAAAACATACCAGTGACGCGACTCATACGCACGTCCCAAATAATTATATCAAGACTGCCGTGTATCTCATCCCAACCATAATATTATTTTCGATAACCACTAAATCGCGTCACGCTAGTAATTATTACCCTTAAATCGAATTACTTACAAATTAAATTTTCTCCCTGTAAATTAATTAATCCCCACTTTCCATAATTTCATAATAAAATAAAAATGCGTTAAAATACGGGGTATTACATACTTCCCCCCTAATAACGGAATTTCATCCCGAAATTCAGAAATGGAAATATACTTGGCAAGAATAACTCTGGATAACGCTCACATATGCCATCTTCGCGCTCCCAAGTTGATTCCTCAATATTATGGTGTTGCCACTGAACACGGACTAGTGGTACTATCTTTGACCTCAACCTCCTCTCGCTACGGTCTAGGATAGCAACCGGCCCCTCCTCGTAGGAGCTATCAGGATCTAAGTCGATCTTCTAAAATGCAATGTGAGTATGAGCCAAATCATCCCGAAGAAATCTCCTTAGCAAAGATATATGGAACACGTCATGGACTTTATGTAAGTGCTACGGTAACCCAAGTCTATAAGCGACTGGCCCAATCCTCTCTATAATAGGGAATGGCCCTATATACCTAGGTGCTAACTTTCCCTTCTTCCCGAAATGCATAACTCCCTTCATAGGAGACAACCCAAGTAACACCTGATCCCCAATATTGAACTCTCGAAAATATCTCTTGGCATTAACATAGCTCTTTTGTTGATCTTGGGCAACCCGAATATGGCTCCGTATCAACTCTATCCTCTCTGAAGTATCTTGAATCACCTCCGGGCCAAGTAATTTATTGTCCCCCACCTCTAACCAATATGTTGGGGAATGACATGGTATGTCGTATAGTGCCTCGAATGGAGCCATACCGATAGTAAACTGGTTGGATTTGTTGTAGGCAAACTCCACCAGTGGAAGATACAGCTCCTAACCTCCGCTAAAATCAATGATACACATCTGCAACATGTCCTCTAACATCTGATTTGTTTGCTTGGTCTGAACATCCGTCAGCGGATGATAGGTTGTGCTCAGTTGCAACTCCATGCCCATCGTCTCCTGCAAACTCTCCCAAAATTGAGACACAAACACCTTATCTCTGTCAAACGCGATATTGAGAGACACTCCTTGGAGTCTCACTATCTCTGCCATGAATATCTGTGCGTACTTTCCCGTGGTGTAATTTGTCCTGGCTAGCAGAAAGTGGGCTACCTTGGTCAGTCGATCCACTATCACTCGTATCGAATCGCGAGCCCTCTGCGATGTAGGTAATCCCGTGATGAAGTCCATGGAAATACTCTCCCATTTCCACATAGGAACATCTAATGGTTGTAGAAGTCCCATCAGTCTCTGATGGTCCACCTTTACCAAATGACAAGTGGCACATTTCGAGACGAACTCGGTAATATATTTCTTCATTCCGCTCTACCAGTATTGTCTACGCATATCCTGGTACATCTTATCCCCATCGGGGTGTACCATAAATCATGAACCGTGCGACTCTGTCATCACCTCGTGTCCCAAGTCTTTTCCCTCAGGAGCAACCAACCTTCCATTGAAATGCAAGCCCCCATTTGAACCCACAGTATAAGACTCGGCCCCCTCTGCTAGAAGTTGCACTATCTAACTCTGGCAGAAAGGATCCGTTGCTGGAGCCTGTACTACTCTCGTAATAATATTGGGCATAGTTATCATCACGGACATGAATGATCGATCCATCGCATCCTGGTGTCTCAACTCCTTCCATTTATATTTCCCCACCTCGGTCGCCTCACCTACTGGCCTACGGCTCAACGCATTTGCTACCACGCTAGCCTTCCCCGAGTGGTATTGGATATCAAATTGATAATCCTTCACAAACTCAATCCACTTACATTGGCACATATTTAACTCCTTCTGCGTGAAGAGGTACTATAGTGACTTATGGTCGGTGAATAAATGAAATTTCTCCCCTTATGAGGTAATGTCTCCAAATTCGAAGTGAAAACACAACCGCTGCTAACTCTAAGTCGTGGGTGGGGTAATTCTTCTCGTGAGTCTTAAGCTTACGAGAGGCATAAGCTATAGACCGATTCTCCTTCTATAACATAACTCCAAGTTCTAATAAGGATGCATAAGTGTAGACTAGATACTCCATTCTTAGCCTGGGTAATGCTAACACTGGTGCTGAGGTTAACTTGTCTTTCAACTCATCAAAGGCTAACTAACAGGCGTTACTCCAGATAAATGGCACCCCTTTGCGAGTCAGGTGTGTCAACGGACCCGCCATCTTCGAAAACCCTCAAATGAACCTCCTGTAGTATCCGACTAAGCCCAAGAAACTGTGTATCTAGGTTAGTGTCGTGGGATGTCCCCACTCCCTCACCGCTGACGCCTTCCTCGTATCCACAGATATCCCTCTATCAGAGATGATATGCCTCAAAAACTGGATCTCCTTCAGCTAAAACCCACATTTCTCGTATTTAGCATACAACTCATACTAGAACAGTGTCTGCAAAACTTGCCTCAAGTGTTCAACATGCTCCTCCTCGGTTTGCGAGTAAACAAGAATGTCATCTATAAATACGATGACGAACTGGTCCAGGAACTCTCTGAACACCCTGTTCATTAAGTCCATAAATACAGCTGGGGCGTTGGTTAGCACAAAAGGCATAACCCTGAATTCATAGGAACCATATCTCATCAAGAAAGCAGTCTTCGATACATCGTATTCCCTAAGACGTAATTGATGGTATCCCGATCTCAAGTCAGTCTTCGAGAAGAAGGCAGTCCCTCTCAACTGGTCGAATAAGTCATAGATTCAAGGCAACGGATGTTTGTTTCGTATCGTGACTTTATTCAACTCTCGGTAATCAACACATAACCTCAACGATCCACCCCTCTTCTTAACGAATAGTACGGCGGCACCCCATGGCGAAGTACTCCTACAGATAAATCCCTGCCCCAGTAACTGCTCAATCTGGTCACGTAACTCCCTCATCTCTGATGGAGCCATACGGTAAGGTGCGCGGGCTATCGCCCGAGTGCCCGGTGCTAAATCAATTACAAAGTCTATCTCTCTACTTGGTGGAAGTCCCGAAATCTCCTGAAACACATCGACAAACTCTCAAACAACAGGAATTGAGTCAAGTGGTACCACCACCTCCCTATCGATATCCTCCTCTATATAGTATAAATCTGTGGACGATCCTCCCTCAGGGCGAGGCATCGCCACCAGGAACATCTCCTGACCGGGTGTGGCAAAAACTATACTCCTACTAAAACAAGCAATCATGGCCCTATACCTTACAAGTCAATCCATACCTACAATCGCGTCATACTCGGACATATGAGCATGTCAACGGGTAAGATAAACCTCCCAATCTCTATACCCACTCTCCGATAAATAAAAGACATAATGGAACCCATACTCAACGATGAATCCACACAAGTGATCGTACTCTCTGTTGTATCAAGCAATCCCGTAGTACGTGCAAACTCCGTGGCAATAAAACTGTGTGTAGCCCCCGTGTCAAATAAAAAATGCCCCAAAGTCCCCCGGATAGAAAGCATACCCTTAATTACGGGTGGGTCCTACGGGACTGCAGCCTGGTGAAGATTGTAAACTCATCCATACTGAAGCTTCCCTTGTTGAACTGGGGCGGCTGGAATGGGTGGAAGTGCTGGAATCTGTGGAGGTGCTGGGAGAGCTGCGGGAAATAATGGTCTCTGGGCTCCTGACGGGCACCCTGCTGGCCTCTACCCTTCTGAGGGCAGTCCTGACATTTGTGGCTGGTGTTGCAACAAGTGAAACATCTCCCTGGTAAGGGTCCTCCCCTTTGTCCCTGTTGTCCTCGGCGCTGATGGCCGTTACCACCCCTCCCTTGGCCATTCTGGCCCTACTGAACCTATTGTTAGCTGTGATGGCCATGCTGACCCTGCTAGCCATGTCTAAAGCCTCCCAACCCATGTCTAAAACTTACTGACATGAACCTCTTAGGATCCCCCTTCTCGAAACCTTGGTCACTATGTCTATGCTGACCCTTAACTGCCTGTGCCCCACTAGCACCGTTTCCTCATGTCCTGCCCTGTTGGCTGGACTTTCTTACTCACTTAACCTCGGTCAGATAAAAACGATGATCCTGGAAGTGGAGTAGTGTTGCATTAACCACGTCTAAATTGGTGGCCAAAGAGAGATTGCCTATCATATGCTGGCGGATCCTCCATTTCAACCCATCTATAAAATGTTGAATCTTCTTCTCCTCGGTTGGGATCTTATCCGGTACAATGTTCACGAGGTTGATAAACTCTGCCTCATATTCCTCCACGGTCTTTCCCTTCTATTTCAAGTTCACCAATTTTCGTCTCATCTCTATCTGGACGGCTGGGGGTAAATATTTATAGTCGAACCGAACCCAAAAGTCTCGAATCGTGAGTGTGTCTCTCTCCTCAGTAGTGGTAATAGACTCCCACCACTACAGTGCTGCTCCCACTAACTTGAACGTGGCCAGTATTTAACTCTGCACCTCCATGCACTCATGCATCCTCAAATGCCTATGGATATCCTTATTTCATTGGATTGTTATCCCCACCTCGGATATCCATGTAAACTCCGGACGATGCACCTTCTGGAAGGCATCCCTAACACGTTCCCAAGAAGATGGGAAGACATGTGCCTGAACTGGAGCCACCACCGGTGCTTGAGGTGGTGCCTGCTGCACAACTGCCAATGCCGCATTTACTGCCTGGGCTACAATGGCGACAACTTCAGTGGCATTCATCATACCCTGAGTTGCTGCAGGCTGAGGCCCGAGTTGGGCATCCCTGGGAACTCTTTGTGCACGTTTAGGAGGCATATAAAAGGAGAGAGAAGTTTCATAAGTCTACATTTATTATCTCAAAGTAGATGAAGAACGTAAAATGCATAAAGAGTGAAATAATCTTAAAATATAGGGCTCTATATCAAAGGGCACTACGTGAAAACACAATAATCCGTACAGATCCCAAGGACACTAGAACCTGATGCTCTGATACCACCGGTGACACCCCGCCTAATTAATTATCGGGTGATCAGTCCTTAATTAATTAATTTCAGAATATCAAGTTGGTTCAGATAATGCATCACTGTCAAAACTCAAATTTTAATTTAATAAAAAAACTAACCACCTAATATTTAAAAAGGTTGCTGTCAAAATTTTATGTTGTTATTAACCATCAATAATAAAGAGAAATAATTTAATCATTACCATACATAACCATAGCAATAAGGAAAGAACTAACTGAGTTTAAATAAATAACTGGAGTAAACATTTCCAGTTAAAACCCCATACAATAATCCAAATACATGAAATCCAAGTCTAATAATAGAAAAAAAAAACTCTAAATCTCTCAATGTAAAATAGGAGGGACGACATGTCCAACTGAAATAAACGACTGATAGATAAGGAGAAATTGACTCAGAAGCGTCTACTAGCCGTATTTGTAGCTTCCATAGCAGCTACAACTCGGTAAATGAATGGAATCTCCTAAGTCATGTGTCCCTGTGGCTGAGCACCTAAAATAATAGAACAAGAAAAGGAATTTGCAAAAAAACGGGTCAGAACCCGAGTAAAAAACAGTTTAAATATATCAAGTGCTTAAATTGATTTAATTGGCACATATATTATCCATGTTAACTTAGCGTACTCACTTGATATGCTCACCTCTCATCTAATGTGCACACCTAGCGAGTCTAACTACCCATACTTGCCTCGTGACTCTACCTGACTATATGTAGGATAACTACTATGCCGGATACAATATCTAAATAACCCGAAACCAGTATATTACTATTATTTAGGAATAGATTTAAGGATTTTATAATTCATTCTCCTAGAATTCTTTATTCCCAATTGGTGACCCAATAAGTATATACTTTAATAAAGTGGTCAACATGAAACATAGAATATGAACTCAGTATACATATATAAAATCTCACTATGTATACATACAAATATGTCAATACTGCACGCATGGTTACGAAACCCCTGGTGCTAGGCATACTTGACTATTTAGTCCCGTTGCAATGCTCATACATAAAGGACAATGGGTTCAATCTCTCAAGAACCAATAAAACATATACACATATTGGAGGCAAACATAGTCCTAAGCCGATGGGCTACACATATACCTACGTACCCATACGTCCGTCAACACTATCGTTCTCACAGATAGCCAATACCTAGGTTCCATGCTCTAGTGATACGACTCAAAATCCCCCGAAGGCACACAAGATAGGGTCGTCCACAGCGCGCTAACCTCTGTTCGATAGCCAGTAGCTAGATATGTCATACACATGATATTCCAACTAATACACTTGCACACAACTTATATACATTAATAGGTATTCACATAACCCAAATACTCAAATTTGTAAGTAATATTAACGCCATTACTCTCCACGATATCCGTATATATAGCCTCTCTAGGACTTACATTCTCTTCTAGATTTTCACACAAATTCAATATCCCGAGGACCATTCCACCCTTAATTCACTAAAACTTTGGAATTTAAGCCACGTGTTACTCACGTAGGTTAATACACTCGCTTGGATAACCCTATGATGGTTTTTAACTTGAATGGACCCTAAAAACCCATTCTGGAATCTCGTCAAAAGTTCTAGGATTCCGTTCGAACGAAGTTTCCACTTCGAATGAACTAAGCAACTCGTTAGAAAGGTCGTTGGAAATCTCATTAAAAGGTTCATTCGAATGAGGTCGTTCGAATGACCTAGGCAGGTCTTCGAACGAGAATTCCGGACAGACCCTAGTCTTTCAAATTTTGATTTTCCTCAATATTCCAATCCTCAAACTCAATCCAAATTTCGCCCAACATCAGTTTAAATGTTTCTAAACTAACCCTAATCATTATGGGCAATTTCTAACACAAAATAGTATTTCAATGTTTATGTTTTCAAAAGGGAAAACAATAATTTCTAAAATCTCTAAGAATCCTCATATAATGAACCCAACACTTTAGTTATTTCAAATCCTTAAATTCAATTCGTGATTTGTACATAAAATCTCCAGATTTAATAGTCTACAAATGGGGTAAATCCTCTACATGTAACCCATCACCAAAATCTAATGTTCTTCTACCATTAAACCTATTGAAACCCAAATTTCCAGCATAGGATGTCTAAATCATTAACAAAGTTTAACAAGAACAATATATGATAAATAAACTAGCAATATAAACACTTGCCTCGGAAATAAATTTCTAATTCTCGAACTAAAATTGGTATGGAAACGATCCTCTCGACACGATCTACGCACTGGTGTAATTTTTGGTGTGAAAGCTTCAGTTCTTGGCTTAGGGCTCCAATGGTGTCTTCTTCTTCCTTGGTTCTCTCTCTCTTTATCTCTCTTTCTCATGTAAGTTGAAACTGACAGACCACTAACCCTTAATGTTTTTAATTAAACCTAATTTTCGTCCATTTAATTATCCAAAAATCCCAAAAGACCAAAATACCCCTCCAGGGTGTCGTTTTGGGCTAAAATGCCCCGGACTTTAAATAAAATACCCAAGTAGTGTTTTCTGACTATTTCGACCCTTTCGAACACTCTGGAGCACTCAAAATAGTCATTCGAATTATATAAAAATAATTTACCTTTTTAACCCCCAAACCCCCAAATACATACTAGTGACATGACTCATACGCGCATCCCAAATAATTATATCATGACTGTCGTGTATCTCATTCCGTCCATAATATTATTTTCGATAAACACCAACTCGCATCACGCTAGTAATTATTACCCTTAAATCAGATTAATTACAAATTAAATTTTCTCCCTTTAAATTAATTAATCCCCACTTTCCATAATTTCATAATAAAATAAACATGCGTAAAAATACGGGGTATTACAGATTTGGTATGGGATGCTCCTAATTTCTCCTGACACATAATGAATTCCGAACTCTATTAAAATCACCTACGAGTGCAATGAGAACATGGATGGGTACGAGACTTGCATCATCAGTCTTGAAATTGCCTTAGAAATAGGAATCACCAACCTAAAATCCTCTACAGACTCAAGCCTAGTCCTTATCCATATATTAGGAAAATATAAATTAGGGATGATAGGCTGCAAATGTACAATGCCTACTTAGAATAGGTAGTTACAAGTTCCGTGCATCTCGAATTTGACTTCCTCCCTATGGACAAAATAACTTTACAAATTCATTTTCCACCCTAGCGTCCATGATAGACATGCCAGAAGGAACCATAGAAATCATGTTTACCTTGACCAACCAGAGCACCTCTTTTTACTACTTTGAGATCGATGTCATTGGAGAAACAACTGTAGGACCTACTATATGGTACTACAACATATGGAACTTATTCAATGAAGAACCACTATCCACCTAATGCCTTTTCAAATGATCGAATTACCCAAAGATGATTGGTGGCCCAATTCATTATCTATGGCATCCAAATCTACAAAAAAGGGTTCAACGGGGAACATTTAAGGTGCGTCACAAAAGATGAGACCCTAGAAATCTTGGACAAAATCCATAGTGGATAATGTGGCCTGCACATGAGTGGGCACAACCTCTCTAGAAAAATACTCTGATAGTCATACTACTAGACTACTATGCAAAAGGATTGCACAAATTTCATCGGGAGATGCCTTAAATGTCAACTTTATGCCCCACAATAACATCTCAATCCCTCACAGATCTAGTACATGACCTCATCCCGCCCTTCTACACCTGGGGGATAGACATCATAGGGAAGATTACCCCAAAGACCACTACCGGGCACAAGTTCATCCTAGTCTCCCTCGATTACTTCACTAAGTGGGTCGAAGATGAATCCTATTCAGTCCTCGATGCGAAGAAGGTGGAAAAATTCGTACATCAAAACATCGACTGCCACTTTAGCGTACCGATGAATTAGTGTTGGATAATGGTTATCACTTTGATAAAGAGGGCTAAAACCTACTACAAGAGTACGCGATTACTAAACATAAGGTATTCCCATACAGACCTCAAACCCACAAAGCGATCGAATTCGCTAAAAATGTAAAGAATATCTTCATCAAGATGATATAAACCTACAATAACAGGTCAGATAATCTCTCACACGCCCTCTGGGGTTGCCTCGCTATATAGAAAAACTTAATAGGGGCCAACCCCACTCATTAGTTTATGTCCTACCCTTAGAACTTGAGATACACTCATTAACGGTCATGCTCAAAATCCAAATGGTTGAAACTGACTGGGTTCAATCCCATTGATTAGGCCTAAATTCTTCCGATTTATCCCCATAATTTAGAGACTTTTATCACCTCGTAACATGTAAAATGCATTGATTTATCTCATATCCATGCTACTGACATTTCCTATAAAGTGCATTCTTTGTAAGAAAAGTGTATTCTTTGTACTTTTTACAACAATTTTATATGAGTGAAGAGAAAAAGAAACTCAAAACCAAAAAACCAAGGAAGAAAGAAAGTAAGAAAAGTCAGAGGGGAAAAGAATAACTTTACGTCTGGAGTTCAGACGAGGAACCAAAATGAAAGTTGAATACCTCGATTCTACAAGCATATTGGAAGAAATGACACCCAAATTCGAGTCCCAGATCAAAGGTTATGAAGCCTCAAATACGAGAGAAGAGCACAACAAAGAGCAGAAAGAAAAGGATTTTCGGACCGATCCGGCGTGAGCCAAAAGTGAACTAATATGGTGAAGGAAACTTTCTATCAAAGATGGACCGATCCAGTTATTCCCAAAATCAAATCGGTATGAATTCATAAAAGTTCCTGCATAAGACCAATTGCTGAACCGATCCGATTTTAAGCAAAAAAATGAACCGATCCGGTATACACTGGACCGAACCGATGGACCTGGCCGGACCGATCTGGGTGGTGAATTTCTGAATTATCTTTCTCAAATTTAGAGTTGTATCAAGCGCAAACTCTTGTAATTTCATAAAGTATTTATTCTAATTAATTCCCAGACTTTAGGGAGTTCTCTTTTTTATAATTTTAGAGAGCTTTTGCAACTAAGAACCATAGGGATTTAATTTATTCAAGTTTCAAGATTTATTTATAGAATCTTATTCATTCCAAGTATTATTCCCTTTATGATTTCAATTACTTTTAAATTCAAGTAGGATTGTTCATAGAATTAAGTGGCAATTCTTAGTTACAAATTTCTTCCCAATTCTTCACGTAGTTATGAATTCATGCAAAATAGGTTTTGTGTTCATGATTAAGTTAATTATGTCCAGCTAAATTACCAGGGGTTGGGATGCATGAACCCGACCCCATGTAGTTTACATGTATAAAAACTAGGTTTTGAATTAAATTTTGATCGAATCGTGTTATGTAGCAATCACAACCATTGTAGGCCTTTTAACCTCGGTTGCCCTAGGTAACCGGGGTTTTTAAGGATGCAATGCGCGTGTTAGCTATGCAGCACCACTTTATTCTTACCTTTGATTATGTATGATGCGGTCTAGTACCTTAATATATCTAATGCTTAGGATTACTAAAGACTGGGTTTGATCAACTATCTAATTCAAAAGATAGTATACTATTTGGTAAATCTACTAAGGTTTGGGGGATTGTATCCTAACATGCTTTTCATTCATTCATATTCACTTAATTGCAGTAGCTTTATTTCTGTCCACGTAGCGTAGTCAGTAGTTTAAAGTTCAATTGCATTTAGACAGTAGAAGTTGGTTCCACAATTAATCATTTTTTAGTTTCTTTTCTAGAATCAATTTAGGGTTAGTCTTCTATTCCTTCGTCGTTATGAGCTTTCGTCCTAGTTCTCTGTGGATACGATCCTGACTTACTGGGTTATTACTTACGAGACATGCTTGCACATGAGCCTATATAAGCACGCACTTTAGATACTTTTTGAGTTGCGTTAAGTTTTTGGCACTGTTATCGGGGACTTAGGTAGACTTTAGGTTGGTAGATTCAATCCCAAATTTGATTCCAAAAGTTTAAAAAAAAGGCCAAAAAAATAAAACAAAATCCATAAAAATTTAGAAAAATAAAAACCCAAAAAGAAATCATCTCTTAAAATCCCTCTCATGAAAAATCCATAACAAACTCCTCAAAATACTCGAATAAGAATCCACAAAAATCCCATCGTTGAGTATAATTCGGATAGCCCCCATACCCCTCGTGTTCCATAATTCTGGGTTTCACCTCCTATACCTCCCAACTCCATCATAAGTCACACGCTGAGTCACACTACTAGAACACTGAGTGAGGATTCCGAGTCAATTGGAGAAAGAGCAATGTCAAATATCGCCAGTTTCAGTACGGGTGAGGTAAATCTACCATATCGCCCCATGAAAGAACTCTTATTTCCCAAGTGAATTGTCACCCCTGGATGCATTCTACTTCCATACCATGCAGGAAAATTCCACTTCCGGAATGGGATGATACGCATTCTTCCAACTTTCCACGGCATGGATTCGGAGAAACCATACCTCCACATCCGCGAGTTCGAAGAGGCGTGCGAAACTTTAGTGATCAAGCTTGCACGCAAGATGTCATTTTCCTAATACTTTTTCCTTTTTCCTTAAAGGATAAATCTAAGACCTGTCTTTGGTCTTTACCACCGAACTCTATTATATCATGGAAGGATGTGCACTCCAAGTTTCTCTCTAAGTTCTTTTCACCACATAAATCCAACTCCGTTAAGGCTTAAATTCAAGCCTTTTTACAACGAGATAATGAGCCATTTGATCGGTATTGGGAATGCTTCCAAGAGCTTATTAACGCTTGCCCACATCATGGATTTGAGAAGCATCACCTTATCTTTTTCTTTCATAATGGGATTAATATAGCATCTAAATAACTTGTTCAAATGATGTGTGAAAGACCATTTTGGGAATTAAATGCGAGTGATGTTGAGGCCCATCTTAAGTATGTTGCTGAGACTACTTAAGAATAGGACACATCCAATCCCAATGCTCAAAATCGACTTCGACAAGTGTACACCACTCCTTCTGCATCCGGTCTGTACCAATTGGATAATGATACCTTGTTATACCATCGACTAGCTCAATTTGAGAAAAGTATGAGGGACATACTAGAGGTCTGATTAAGAGAAATTATCGTATCCACCCGAGTCGTGACAGAGGAAGTGTGCCCTATATATGAGGCGGGCCATTCAACAAAGCTATGTCTGATGATACCCGCCTACAAATTCATGCTTAATGAGAAAGTGAAGGCTATATGGGAGTTTAAGGGAAATTTTAACACCCCTAACGGGAACCCATACAGCCCCTTATGGAGGAATCACCCTGGTTTCAGCTATGGACAATAAAAAGCTACATTGAATGCAAATTCACATGTTAATCTACCTTCACCCCCTCCTCAATTTCAATAAGAGCCACATATGTAGCCACACATGCAAGCACCACCCCCAGGCCCATACATAACCCCGCCATAGAGAACTCTCGAGGATAGCTTAAATCAATTCATCCAATATCAAAATGCATCTAATGCTAAGTTTGAGCGCATGTTCACTGAGATAAATACGAGTATCTCTAAGTTGTAAGAATCCTTAAGCATCCAAGAGAAGGGTAAGTTTTCGTCCCAAGGCCAAAGACCGCCCCAAAGTCAATCTAGTGTTAGTACTATATCCCACGAGCATCCTGAGCAATGTAGTGTGATTACCACTCTGTGTAGTGGGAGAGTGGGAGACTTGTCAGCTCTTCCACACGATGAGAAAAATGAAAAGGGAATTTTGCCCTGCATGAAAGAGGCTGAAGTTGTCCCCTGTAAAAAGAATGGTAAGGACGACACGGGCGGGCCGTAAATGGTGGTAAAACCTCCAAGTGAATCCCCATACCCTCAACGTTTGGTCCCTTACTCCAAAGAGACTTCTTGGGACGATGTCCTTGATGTTTTTAAGAAACTAAAGATCAAACTACATTTTCTTGAGACCATAAAGAAAATTATCGTATACGCTAAGTTCCTTAAGGACTTTCACACGGTGAAACGAAGGCTTAAGGTAAAGAAAAAAGTGTTTTTAGCACAAAACGTCAGCTCAGTATAATTGAGTGATCTTCCATTAAAATATAAGGATCCGGGGGCACCCACCATTTCGTGCATCATGGGTAAGAACCGAATCGAAAAAGATCTAATAGATTTAGGGACGAGTGTTAACATTCTCCCCTATTCCATTTATAAGCAACTAGATTTTGGGACCCTTAAGCCCACAACTATAACTCTCTAACTCACGGATCGCTCCGTAAAGATGCCTCAGGCCTTGTAGAGGATGTGATCATCAAAATTGACACTTTTTACTTCCCGGTGGATTTTGTTATTTGGGATGACGAGCCATCCATTCTCCTAAGCAATCATGTTCCCATAATTCTATGCCGCCAATTCCTACCTACGACTAATACACTTATTAATACTCGGAGTGGGCGAATGCAATTAACATTCGGGAACATGACCCTCGAGACTAATAACTTCAACAACACCAAGAATAAGGGTGATGAAAGCAAACCGCGAGAGACAAATCTTATAGAGGGAGCACACGAGCAAGAAAGGACTCACAAGAGACGCTAGAGGTAGGCCTTGTTGCACTATATAAGAGCGGTAATTCTGACGTTAAGCAAGAAGTAAGGGAAGTGTTTTTAGTGATCGCGATTGAGAGAGAGAGAGAGCACTTAGGCGTGAGAGGAACAAAGAGATTTGAGGAGATTAAGAGAGAGGATGCGAAAATTAATCATGAGAGAGAGTTAAGCGATATTAATCTAGAGGACTTTGATAAAGAATTTAGGTCAATAGATGAGAACCTTAATGTTGAAGTCCAACCTTAATTGGACTCATTTAGTCATTTAATAGAGAGAGAATGGCAAGAAATAATAGATAAATTCCTTCTTTGTGTCCATACACCCATACCCCTTAAGTCCTCTAATGCTACTGAGGAAAAGACTCAAGTATTGTACTATTTAGAGACTGACCAATGCACTCCTGAAACTAAAAGAAATTGAGATGTCCCCTTCGAGTCGGTGCACGTAGGTAAAGATTCAATTAGGCACCACAAGGATCCCTTCCCAACTAGTCATCCCGAGACCCTGGATCTCTCCCTTATCTATGGGACTGGGTCTAACTTGTTCCTACTAATTACTTATGATAGGAAAATGGGGGAAACTAGGAAAAAAACTAACCCCGTTCTTGGGGTCGGGTGAGTTTTAAGCGAGAGAGAAAGGTCGTTGCACCCCCGACGCGTATGGGGTGATTATTGTGTATAAGAGTTATGCGTAGGTTAGGGTAGTTAGGAGTCGGCAAGCATAAGTCACGATAGGATAGGAGCAAGAGAACTCACATCGAGAGAGCGTCTAGGGCTTCGAAGTAGTGTTGGGAGATCCGAGGTCGCTCTTGCATAGGAATAATAGGGGGAACACCATGGAAATTGAGAGAAATGAGTTCCTTATAAGAGTAAGGGAAGCAGAAAGTTCCAATGAACCGGACCGATCCTCCCCTGGCACCCGGATCGGTTCGGATATGCAAAAAATTAGAATAAAAAATATAAGGACCAGACCGGTCTGGTCCTGGGACTCGGATCGGTCTGGTGTCTACATTTTTGCCTTTTCCTAAAATGCACCCCCTATTCCCCCAATCCATAATCTTCCCTCCATATCCGTCCTCCCCCTCTTCCCCATATATTTTCCCTCTCAAATCCATTCACCCCTTCCCTCCAAAAGACACCCCTCCCTTCACCCACCACCTATAAATACACCGCATCCCCCTATTTCACCACCACTTCACTCATCCAAATCTCTTATTATCTCTGCCATATTCTAACTCGAACCCACTATATTCCCACATGAAAAATAGGGCTCTCCCAAAAAAAATTGCCTCCGTCGAGGTTCTCGCCGGCGGTGTGGGTACCCAGAATTAGGCCCATGGGCCTGGACGAGTAGCCCATCTTTGGCGGCCCAAAGTCCAGGTCCCCCGCCTCTTATTCTGAATATGATCCGGTATCTTCCCACGTTCCCATTAAGGGAGGTTATAGGGAGAGATGGAAGACGTGGGGGAACCCATCACCCCCCACTCACCTAAATGTACATGTATATATTAAACCCTAGGTCCGGGGCAAAAGGACAAGTTGTATTCTCTGTAATCACTCCGCGGAGTATATAGAAATAAAACCAACTGCACCACCGTGGACGTAGGCACTTCTTTGCTGAACCACGTATATCCTTTGTTGTGTGATTGTCATTTTACATTCCTTTTTACTACTTGGTGATTGCCTTTCTCCTATCTATTTGTGTTGCATAATAATTGCGACCACAATTGGCGCCGTCTGTGGGAAACGTTCATATTTCCCTCAGAAGAGCCCACACTAAGAAAGGAGATTAAAATGTCTGGTCACAGCAGTAACGCCCCCCAGGCAGGGTATATTCAAGAACCACCTGCTCCTCGCATGATTAGGTCTGAAGTTCGACGTTCAGATCAGAGGGCTCGCTTGGAAAGGCCAGCCTCAGAAGAAAGCCAGGGACCAGCGAGGTCCACACAGATATCCAGATTGATTGATGCATACGAGGCAAGGCTCCACGAATAGAGGGAGTATTCTCGCAGGTACGAGGCTGAGAATGCTCGCCTAAAAAGAAGACTTGAAAGACTGGAGAGGGAGCTTCGTCCTGATAATAGGAAATGTCCATACCGCACTCCTAGCCCTCAGGCGAGCAAGTCTCGCAGCCGAAGAAGGAGACTAGGCCAGGATCTCGAAAGGTCGAGGGAGACGAATCAGACGACGACCTCCGTGAGCAGCTGGGAAGAGCTCGACGTTACCAGAGCCCTGCTCACAGCAACGAGAACATACGAGATCTGGTCCGCAGGGAAATGGACCAACATCCTGCCCACCACGGTACCAGATCAACCAGAGAACTCGCAAGGCGAGCTCTCAAAACCCAGATGAAGTCACCCTTCATGAGGGAAATCGAAGAGGAAGAAACCCCTAAGAAATTTGTCATTCCAAGGTTCAAGATTTATAACGGTAAGACTGATCCCATCGATCACGTCAGGCAATACCGGCAGGCCATGACCCTCTGGAATCACCGGGATGCACTGATGTGCCGTATTTTCCCCTCGAGCTTGTATAATGTGGCACAAAAATGGTTCGAAAGACTCCCTCACCAATCCATCAGAAGTTTCAAATCCCTGGCCGAACTCTTTACGGCTCGCTTCATTACTAATAGCTCCCATCCCAAAAGGATGGATGCTTTGCTGACAATGAAGAAGACACCTCAGGAGACCCTCCGAGACTACGCAAAAAGGTACTGGGAGCTATTCAATGAGGTCGAGGACTGCTCGAAGCAAGTGGCGGTGGCCTCTTTCAAAATTGGGCTACCCAGCTCTTCTCTTCTCTACCAGTCCCTGATGAAGAAGGAAGCCATAACCATCGATGACCTAATGGCTCGCATCGAGAAGTATGCCAAGGTGGAAGACATCACCCGCCTCAGTACAGGAGAAATTGGTCGAGCTAAACCCAATACCAAGGGAAGTGACAAAGCTGAGAACCAAAAAAAAGGAGGAAAGAACAGGGACAAAAATGGCTCCAAGAACGGAGGAAACAATGATACGTCGAAATCATTCCAGGCGGTCAACACCGTCTTCAAAGAACCAATTTATAAAATTCTGGCAAAAATCAAAGACGAGCCATTCATCAAATGGCCCAGAAAAATGGGAGGAGATCCCTTAAAGAGGAACAATGCGTTGAGATGCACTTTTCACAAAGAGGGAGGACACAAGACTGAGCATTGCAAAGCTCTAAAGTCTCACCTCGAGGAGCTGGCCCAGTCCGGGGCATTTGAACCAGTTTGTAGAGAAAAAGGTGAAGAAGGTAGCTGCCAATAGAAAAGCAAGACCTGACAAGGTGCTCGAAGATGATGCCGAACATGAGTTTAGGATAATTCATGGGGCATCTGATGCCAAGAAGATCCAAGGAAATTTTGCTCGAATGGAGATGAAGAAGCTTACAGCGGTAAT
Organism: Sambucus nigra; assembly: GCA_949130495.1. Classification (NCBI taxonomy): domain Eukaryota; kingdom Viridiplantae; phylum Streptophyta; class Magnoliopsida; order Dipsacales; family Adoxaceae; genus Sambucus; species Sambucus nigra. The sequence goes on along the minus strand of OX422207.1, from coordinate 355,550,376 downwards.
GCAAGCTTTTCAGATCGATCCAGTAAAATCACAATCAGGAAATCGTCGATGAGCAGATGACGTTAATTACAACAAGCATATTGTTTTCACACATGAAGATCTGATAGGAGTAAGAAACCCACACCACGACGCTCTGATTATTACCCTCAGGATAGCTAACTTTAACGTCGATAAGCTGCTCGTCGATCAAGGAAGCTCGTTCGAAGTAATGTACCTCGACCTATTCAGGAAATTGAAGTTGAGCATCGCCGACCTAAAGGAAGCTAATGTAACTTTAGTTGGCTTCGCTGGAAAAATGAATATGCCCCTGGGAAAGATTGTACTACCAGTACGTGCTGGAAACGTCTCCAAGATGATCGAGTTATTGGTAGTTGACATCGACTCACCATACCAGGCCATCCTCGGCAGGAGATGTCTTCATGGGATGAAGGCAGTTTCCACAACTTACCATTAGAAACTCAAGTACATAATCGAACGTGGAGTAATAGAAATCCACGGTGACTAAGCAATGGCGAGAAGGTGCTTCGTAGCAGCCATCCGTCCAAAGCCAGAGAAGAAGTCCGAGCAGCCCAGCGAGAAAATTAAAGAAGGTTTGACACCTTCTAAATAGCAATTAAAGTATGGGAGACCTGGAGTAGAGGAGACCAGGCTCCTCCCCTCTGAGCGGGTCGTCGAGAACCTGGTAAAAGTTACGGCTGGAGATGGTGATAGTAACAGAGTCTTCTTGATTAGATCATCTCTCACTGACCAAGAACAGAAAGAGTTGACAACCTTGCTGAGCCGCAACGTAGATGTTTTCGCATGGGAACCATACGAGCTGCCTAGAATTGATCCTAGTATGGTCTGTCATCAGCTGCACGTCGACCCCACCTTCAAGCCAATCACGCAGAAGGCACGGCGAACTGCACCCGATAAGGCTAAAGCGATTGAAAAAAAAGTGGAAAACTATTGGATACAGGATCCATACGGGAGGTACAATTCCCCAACTGGTTATCCAACCCAGTAGTAGTTCCGAAGAGCAATGGGAAGTGGAGAGTTTGCATCGACTTCACTGACCTCAACAAAGCATGCCCTAAAGATAGTTTTCCCCTCCCTAAGATAGACCAACTAGTAGACGCCACTGCAGCTCACGAGCAAATGAGTTTCCTGGATGCATACTCAGGGTATCACCAGATCCCCCTATATGACCCCGACCAGGACAAAACGGCGTTCATCACAACAGTTGGGTTATACTGCTACAAGGTCATGCCCTTCGGGCTCAAGAATGCAGGGGCAACCTATCAACGACTAGTCACCAAAATGTTCAAAGGTCAGATGGGAGACACCGTGGAGGTATACATCGACAACATGCTCGTTAAGATTAAGAAGAAGGAAAATTACCTCTTTGACCTGTCGAACACCTTCGAAATCCTCAGGAAGTACCGAATGAAGCTTAACGCGAGCAAGTGTTCCTTCGGTGTCCAGTCAGGAAAATTTCTTGGGTACTTGGTCAGTAAGAGAGGCATAGAGGCTAACCCAGACCAGATCAATGCAATCAACAGCGTGCAACCCCCTCGCATAATCTGGGACGTACAGAAGCTCACTGGTATGCTCGCTGCCTTAAATCGCTTCATCTCCAAATCCTCCGAGAAGTGCAAGCCTTTTTTCCAGCTTCTAAAGGGGAGCAAAACGATAGAGTGGATCCCAGATTGCTCGCGAGCATTGGTAGAGCTCAAGTCTTACTTAAGCTCTCCACCACTGCTCGTCATACCACAGCAGACAGATTCTTTGTACTTGTACCTCTCCGTGTCCAATCACACTGTCAGCTCTGCGCTAATATGAGAGGTTGCAGGAATCCAGCACCCCGTTTATTACGTGAGCAAGACCTTACTGGATGCCGAGCAAAGGTGCCTACCATTGGAAAAGCTTTCCTTTGCGCTAGTAATAGCCTCGAGGAAGCTAAAGCATTATTTCGTAGCTCATACTATCATCATCCTTACATCGCATCCCCTTAAGGCAGTCCTAAGGAAAGCGAATTTATCGGGCAGACTGTCTAAGTGGTCAGCCGAGCTCGGTCAATTTGACATCCAATTTCAACCAAGGAAAACTATCAAGGGTCAGATTCTTGTTGATTTCATAGCCGAATTCACGGGCGAAGAACCCTCCGACCAACCTCAAACAACAAGCCAAAAGGAGAACCCAGCAAAAGAGGAAACCTAGAAACTGTTTGTTGATGGAGCCTCCAACTCCAAGGGGGCAGGGGGAAGCATTGTCCTCATTACTCCAGAGAACACAATCCTTGAACAAGGTATCAGGCTTGGATTTGCAGCCTCCAATAATGAAGCAGAGTACGAAGCCCTAATAGCCGGCCTCCAAAAGGCGCATACTTTGGGAGTAAAACATTTATAGGTGTTCGGCGATTACCAACTGGTCTCCAATTAGATAAGTGGAGATTACAATGCAAAGAATGGCAGCCTACCTCACCTTAGTGAAAAAACTGATGTCAAGCTTTGAAGAGATCAACGTCCAGCAGTTTTCCAGGGGCAAAACAGTCATGTTGATGCCTTAGCATCCCTGAGTTCGGCAGTTAACTCCGACTTAAAAAGAGTCATCCCCATTAATTTCCTCACTTGCCCGAGCATCGACAGCAGTCCACAAGCATGAAACAGGTACTCCAGGTGGGGTCAGCCCCCAGCTGGATGGACCTCTTAAGAGAATATTTAAAGGATGGCACGCTCCTGGATGATAAGAAGATCGCCCACCAGATAAGAGTCAAAGTTGCTCGCTTTCACTTATCCCCAGAAGGCAACTTGTATAAGAAATCCTTCTCCGATCCCTACCTCCGATGCGTCCATCGAGGGGATGTCGAGCAAGTGCTACGCGAGCTTCATGAAGGAATATGTGGAAGCCACACCGGAGGAAGGTCTCTAGCCTTTCGAGCAATGAAGGAAGGCTATTGGTGGCCATATATGAAAAAATACTCTGCAGTGTATATCTGCAAATGCCTGAAATGCCAACTCCACGCTCCTATGGTCCACCAACCCGTCAGGGATCTAAAGTCCCTGTCCAGCCCATGGCCATTCGCCCAATGGGGAATGGACATCGTGGGACCACTGCCTACCGATGTCGACAATCGCAAATATCTGTTGGTTGCGACTGACTACTTCACCAAATGGATCGAGGCAGAACTCTTGACGAACATCCGAGACGCTGATATGATAAGGTTCATATGGAGGAATATAATCACTCATTTTGGAATCCCCAGAACCATCATCACTGATAATGGAATACAGCTCGAAAGTGGCTCCTTTCAGAACTTCTGTGACGAACACGGTATCAGACACCACTTCAGTTCGGTGGCCTACCCTCAAAGCAATGGCCAGGCTGAGGCTTCCAACAAAACCATTATCGATGGATTGAAGAAGCGATTGGAGTGAACCAAAGGCGCATGGGTAAATGAACTACCTCACATCCTATGGGCATATCGGACCACTCCTCAATGAGCAACAGGAGAAACCCCATTTTTGCTGACATATGGCATGGAGGCGGTCATCCCACTCGAAGCAGGTTTGCCGACAATGAGGTCCAACCTTGTCGACCAAGGCCATAATGATGTAGCATTACTCGCTGAGCTCGACCTAACCGAGGAGCGTCGGGATCTAGCCCTAGTGAAACTAGCGAGCTACCAGTAATAGCTCGAGAGGCATTACAACAAAAGGGTTAACCCGAGGGCATTCCGAATTGGGACTATATTTTAAGGTAAGTCCTGGGCAGCGCAGTGAAACCATCAGACGGCAAGCTAGGTCCCAACTGGGAAGGACCCTTTAAAGTAACCAGAGACGACCTGCAGGGCGCCAATCACTTGGAAACGATGGAAGGCAGAGAAATACCATGAGCATGGAACGCAACTAATCTCAAGAGATTTTATTTTTAGATCTTTATATTGTATTCTTTTATTATACAAGTGCATTTCCCTTATTATTGATGAAAATTATTTAATTGTTTACACTCTGATTAGTAACAGCTGCATTTATCAGACATCTTTTCCAAGTAACAAGCACATTGATCACTATACTATAGCAGGGGAATACCCCTCCTCAGGTCATCGTCATGAAACATGAAGAACCTCTTAGCATTGCCCCTGGCAATATATGAATCCCTACAGCGGATCCCTAGGCAATACGACCAAGTTTTATACTGGTCATCAAAACTCCTTTGACTGAATAAAATCCTGATCGGATGGAACATCCAACCTCAGGTGTGTCCTCGCCAATTGCCCCACTTAAGCCTAGGGGAGTGTGACGACACAACCTAAAAGGTAAAGTGATGCACAATGGTATCTCGATATTATACTGGACTGGGAGGACACTTGCATGACAAAACAAACTTAGAAGATTATAAATCAATAATAATATGAAGAATATGATGCACACGTTTAGTCGGTAAGATTGCCCAGAACACAAACTTTTCATTAATTCATCATATTTACAACAATGGTGATTCATGTTTATTCGGCGAGCTCTCCCAAAGCATTTACATTATCAGAAATACAAAAAATAACAACTGGCAAAATTTCAATGGGGGTGAGGCCTCTGAGCGAGATAATCAGCCACTCGAGCTCTTCGTCCGTTATCAGGAGCAAGAGTTAATTCTTCCTCAACCTCATTCGCATCCGAATCCAATAACTGCCGAGGGATGGCATCGATGGGGATCCATCGATCATCCCTCCGGAAGGGGTTAGGCATCAGGTTAGAGGGAGAAATCTCATGGCGATACCAGAGCATAGAATTCCTCGGGACCTGCAGCTCCTTCAAAGCACTCAACCAACCCCTGACAAAGGAAAGCTCTTCGAACTCCGACAACCTCGTTGGAGCATCTGACCAACCCTGGTCGTAGCCATTAACCCACACTTATCGAGGACCTTTTTTGAACAGGTGACGCAATCGAGTAACGTCCCTTTGAATCCCAGAAGCAGTTACATATGCTCGTTGAACATCACCGCGGAGTTCTTCTATTTCCCTATCTCGAAGTTCTTCCACTTCCCTATTTCTGCTCCTAGTGCTCCTACTAGCTCGCAGAACGGGTGGGCGAGTGAAACCCCGCGACACAGGAGGAGTAACATCATGACCAGCTCTAGTTCGCGATGATGAGGAACCTTGTAATACTGCTGGAACAGTGCTCGGTGCATGCTCCCTAAATCGTAAGACTTCTCTCCTCAGGTATTCATTCTCCTGCTGAAGAACCTCCCCAACTTGGTCGATCTCGGAGGCCTCTAATAGTTTTGTTCTCAGCGCATTGACCTCCTCTTGTACTGAAGCACCAACGTCCTCCATCTCTTGGAGCCTGTCCTTCAGCTTGGCCACAAGTTCAGATTGCTCCTTATACTTCTGATTCCTAGATCTAAGGGATTTGCAAAGCTTAACGAAGGCCTGGCGAACTTCGGGACTCGCATTGGGACCAAGAGTCCTACCCAACTGGGAAGTAGCAGGAATGTAATCATCCACATCAACTAACTACAAGCGAGAGAAAGAAAAAGGAGAGAAAGAGACAAATCAGAGTGAGCAGAAAATGAAGCCTTTTCATTAATAAAGGATTGGAGTTACATCGAACAGTAAAGAAAAAATTTACAGACAGAAAAAACCAAAAGTACAGAGCAATCCTAGTAGATAACTAGTTTACAACCTCAGGTGGCCCAGAGATCGATGGCCCCTTCCCCTTGTCAACATCAGCAGGAGCACCGCCCTCAGTAGGGGTAATCTCTGTCCCCATAACCAGAGAAACGTCAGCATGGGTCGCTTGAGGAACAAGATTAGAACCTTCAATAGCTGGGGCAGGAACTTCATCCACGGTTGGCTTCGGACCTGGGTCATGCTCGTCAAACAAGGGAGAATCGATGTCGACGCCAGTAGCCAAAAGGGCCTTGTTCCAGCCTTTCTTGAAGTTCAGACGACTAATATAGCCTATCTGAACTTCAGCATCCTCATATGCTGCAGTCCAACTAGAATTGTATGAGTCCTCCTTGGCAGTAACAGCCTCAGACTCCTTCTTCTACAGCTCTTCGGAGATCACCTTGTTCTCCTCCACGACAGTAAGTTTGCTCGAGCAAACCAGGTCGTAGACCTGCCTCGGCTCCTTCAGACCATCGACTGCCGCGTCCTTTTCCTTATTGGCAGTGGCAAGAGCCAAGTCAAATAAAATTCGAGCAGCGTCAACGGCTTTAAAATTAGCCTCGAGCTCTTTACCCTTCAGCTTCAGGGCGGAGTTCTCTTGCTCCAGCTCGCTGTTTCTCTTCACCAGCTCATTTCGTGAACGATACAGCACGGCGAAGTCAGTAATAAACTGCAGAAAAAAGAAGGCATTAGAAGAGGAAAATGAGAGAATTCATAACAAAATAGGAGAAAAGGGAAAAACCTTACCAGAGCAAGCCTTAGACTAGCCTGAAGGGCCAACTGCTCTAACCCTACCGCCCTTTGGCGATCACCCGGGAGGACAGCTCTCTCAAGAAGAGTTGGGGCCAATTGGGGAGAAATTGCCACAGAGGCCCCCTCGGGCAGCGCAGACACCGAGACTAAGGCCTGCCCGGCCTTCGTCCTCACTTATTCCCTCCTTCTCTCCTCCTCCTTCTCACTCTCTTTCTTCTTTCCTCTCCTCTGCCCTCCTCCTCTCCTCCATCTTCTTCTTCTCTTCTTCCTTTTTTCTCTCTCTCTCTCCCTCATCTTCTCCTCTTCCTTCCTCTTTCTTTCCTGCTCTTTGGCAGAGGACCGGTAACCAGTAGCCACAGCCCCAGAATTAGATTTTTGCTTCTTCGACCTTTGTGCAAGAAGCACGTGGTCCTCATCATCATCATCCCTGATCAAGTTCTTCCTTGTAGGAACCATCTCCTCTCTCGAACTGCTGGAAGTGCTCGACGATCCTCGAGATTCAGAAACCTCCCTACGATCAGAGGAACTGCTATTGCTAGAGCTCTCTCCCCGCAAATCACTTACAGCTCCTACAATGTCACTCTCAGATCTACTCTCTTCCTCGTCCAACTGGATAGGACCCGTAGCAGTCTCTTCGAATAAATCAAACTCTGGGATACTATCCACAGGCCTTTCGATGAAGCTGGAGCCAACGATCTTATACTCGAGAAAAAAGGGAGCAGACCTGGGATGCTCGCCGTCACCCAAAGGCTCCCTGATACTCCAAGCCTTAACCAGTTCCGAGATACGAACCTCGCTGAGAGCAGGCTCCAAGTTCTTTAACCTCACTGCAAAAGAAGAGCAAAGAGGAGTTAGAAAGATCACAAATCAACAAAAGTCGAAACAATAGTACAATGTCTACCTATGTATTCCTCTCCATAAAAGGGAACAGAGAACCTCTCAGACCTCAACCCTTCAAATTGGGGAGAAAACTGCCAATTTCTAAGAAGGAAACCTTCTTGCCAGTAGTCCTTATGGGAATCAGGTAGATTTACTACCAATACCCTGTCAGGGCTCCTAGCTTTGAGGTAAAGGACACCAGAGCTAGTTCGAGAAAAAGAGTAGCAAAAATAGACCTCGGCGAGCCCTAACCTAGTGCCATACAATTGATTTATCCTATGTACGCCATTTACTATTTTCCACACATTGGATGAGCATTGTGCAGGAACAATATTAAAATAGCCAAAACAATGCAAAAATAAATCATTAGGAGGAAAAGTGAGTCCCCCCGGGAAAGCAACAAGACGTGGATAGAGTGGGCATCATCTATATATCTAACATTTCTAGGAGGGGAGGCACAACACTCAATAACTACCCACTCAGGGATGTTGTAAAACTTCCTAAAATCAGAGATTGACCTATTTACAATCTTCGCCATTGGAAAACCCTAGAAAAGCTACAAACTCAAAGAGAAAGAACAAAGAAAAGGCACAGGAAACTTACAAAATAGAAGAACGATTCAAGCGACGAAGAAGCACAAGCCCAAACAACTAGGACGCGATGAGAATGGAGATTGAGAGAAGAAGGTACAAAGTACTAGAGCTCACAGAGAATGGGAGAATGCTGGAAAGACTGAAGCGACGGTAGAAAAGTGGCTATTCCAATAAACCTTCAAATTCTGCTAATCATAGTACACAAGAAACGAAGCGGGTACCACTAAAATCAATTTCACAGCTTTCGAAGAATTATAAAAGACCCATTATGGCTAATCATTTAAATTTATTGAGCCCATAAACATGGCCCAACAAACTTAGAGCAATTGTGGGTACCCAGAATTAGGCCCATGGGCCTAGACGAGTAGCCCATCTTTGGCAGCCCAAAGTCCAAGTCCCCCGCCACTTATTTTGAATATGATCCGGTATCTTCCCACGTTCCCATTAAGAGAGGTTATAGGGAGAGATGGAAGACGTGGGGAAACCCATCACCCCCCACCCACCTAAATGTACATGTATATATTAAACCCTAGGTCCGGGGAAAAAGGACAAGTTGTATTCTCTGTAATCACTCCCCGGAGTATATAGAAATAAAACCAACTGCACCACCGTGAACGTAGGAACTTCTTTGCTCAACCACGTATATCCTTTGTTGTGTGATTGTAATTTTACATTCCTTTTTCCTACTTGGTGATTGCCTTTCTCCTATCTATTTGTGTTGCATAATAATTGCGACCACAGGCGAAAACGAGGCGTTCCGATCACACCAAGAGCAAATTTGGCGAGAACGTTTTTTCAGCCATTCCCGAAAACTACACATGGAGCCCCAAGTGCGCTGGAATGAGATTCCCCAATCCATCACTAGCCTCTTCCTTCCAAGGGGGTGGTGCCATTTTCTCAATAAACCTCACGAGGTAGTGTGGGAGACCGAGATGTGTTCCTTCTACGGATCTCTCGTCTGCAATGCTTAATTCACTTCCCAAGCATATGTCGACGCCACTCTCATCCCATTTTCTTTGGATTTTTTATTTCGAAAGTTAGTGGGAAAAGGGGTCCCGAGCCCAACCCAATTTACGTAACCAAACAATTTCGCCCCCTTATGAAAGACACATGCATGTCCTCTATCACACCCGATGAACATTGGGGTACCAGACATTTTCGATGGGCTGAATGAACGATAAGGCCCACATAACTTTACAAATAATATGCACTAATATCCTCCAAACCTCAAATGACTCCACTATGTGCTCCCGTCAAGCTACCCTTGTCTTTCACCTCTTCGACCCCACTACCCCTATCCACCTGGCCCACATTATCTACAAGGACATTTTCTTTGCGGCCTTGGATAAGAAGGGTACAACCTCTCTCCCATACGCCCGACTCATCACTTATATTTTAGCCGATGAGGGCATTGTTCCTCCATAATCACTTACTCGCCTTGCCAATCTTTATGGGTAGGGTACCCGCACTAAGATTAAGCGACAAAAGGAGATCATCCGATCACGGAGGGAGGATGACGACGATGAGGATGATGAGACGAATGAGGATGACTACTGTGGGTACCCAAAATTAGAACTATAGGCCTGGACGAGTAGCCCAGTCCTAGCGGGCCAAAGACCAGGCCCCTCTTCTCTTATATTGATCCGGTCTCCCTCCACGTCCCCATGAAGGAAAGTTATAGGGGAGATGGAAAACATGGAGGAACCCATCACCTCCACTTACCCACATGTACATATATATATTAAACCCTAGATCTGGGGCAAAAGGACAAGTTGTATTCTCTGTAATTACTCTCCGGAGTACATAGAAATAATATCGACTACACCACCGTGGACGTAGGCACATCTTTGCTGAATCGCGTACATCCTTTGTTATGTGATTGTCATTTTATATTTCTTGTTCTCACTTGGTGAAAGCTTTATTCTTACTTATTTGTGTTGCACAATAATTGTCACCACAATTGGCGCCGTCTGTGAGAATCGTTCGTCTTTCCCTGAGAAGAGCCCACACCAAGAAAGGAGTTTAAGATGTCCGATCACAGCAGCAATGCCCCTTAGGCAGGAGATATTCAAGAGCCACCTGCTCCTCGCAGGATTAGGTCTAAAGTTCAACGTTTATATGAGAGAGCTCGCCTGGAAAGGCCAGCCTCAGAAGAAGGTCAGGGACCAGCGAGGTCCACACAGATATCCAGAATGATTGATGCGTACGAGGCAAGACTCCATGAGCAGAGAGAGTCTTCCCGCAGATACGAGGCTGAGAACGCTCGCTTGAGAAGAATGCTGGAAAGACTGGAGAGGGAGCTTCGTCCTGATAATAAGAGACACCCATACCGCACTCCTAGCCCTTAGGCGAGCAAGTCTCGTAACCAAGGAAGGAGCCCTAGGCGAGAATCTCAAAAGGTCGAAGGAGGCGAGTCAGACGATGACCACCGCGAACAGCTGCGAAGAGCTCGCCACTACCAGAGCCCTGCTCGTAGTGACGATAACATACGAAATCTAGTTCGTAGAGAGATGGACCAACATCCTGATCACCACGGAACAAGATCAACCATAGAACTCGCAAGGCGAGCTCTCAAAACCCAGATGAAGTCACCTTTCACGAGGGAAATCGAAGAGGAAGAAGCCCCCAAAAAATTTACCATTCCAAGGTTCAAGATTTACGACGGAAAGACTGATCCCATCGATCACGTCAGGCAATACCGACAGGTCATGACCCTCTGGAATCACCGAGATGCCCTGATGTGCTGCATTTTTCCCTCGAGCCTGCATGATGTAGCGCAGAAGTGGTTCGAAAGGCTCCCCCACCGGTCGATCAAGAATTTCAAATCCCTAGCCAAACTTTTTACGGCCCGATTCATTACCAGTAGCTCCCATCCCAAAAGGATGGATGCTTTACTAACAATGAAGAAAACGCCTCAAGAGACCCTCCGAGACTACGCGAAGAGGTACTGGGAGTTATTCAATGAGATTGAGGACTGCGCAGAGGAAGTGGCAGTGGCCTCCTTCAAGATTGGGCTCCCTAATTCTTCCCTCCTATACCAGTCCCTAACAAAGAAGGAAGCTGTGACTATTGACGACCTAATGGCTTGAATCGAGAAATACGCAAAGGTGGAAGATGTCACCCACCCTAATACAGGAGAAAACGGTCGAGCTAAGCTCACTACCAAGGGAAGTGAGAAAACTGAGAACCAGAAGAAAGGAGGAAAGAACGAAGGTAAAAATGACTCCAAGAATGGAGGAAACCATGACGCATCAAAAGTATTCCAGGCGGTCAACACCGTCTTCAAAGAACCAATTTACAAAATTCTCGCGAAGATCAAAGATGAGCCATTCATCAAGTGGCCCAGAAAAATGGGGGGAGACCCCTCGAAGAGGAACAATGCATTAAGATGCGCTTTTCACAAAGAGGGAGGATATAAGACCGAGCACTGTAAAGCTCTTAAGTCTCACCTCGAGGAGTTGACCCAGTCCGAGCATTTGAACGACTTTATGGAAAAGAGGGCAGAGAAAGTGGCTGCCAACTGAGAGGCGAGACCCGACAATATGCTGGAGGATGATGCTGGACATGAGTTCGCAGTAATCCACGGAGTATCTGACGTCAAGCAGATACAAGGGAACACAGCTCGAATGGAAATGAAAAAACTTACGGCGATAATGCAGGCTTTTCAAATCTATCCAGCAAAATCACAGTCAGGAAAGCGTCGACGAGCAGAGGACGTCAACTATAACAAGCATATTATTTTCACGGATGAAGATTTGGTGGGAGTAAGGACCCCACATCATGATGCCCTGGTCATTACACTCAGGATAGCCAACTTTGACATCGACAAGCCGCTCGTCGATCAAGGAAGTTCATCCGAAGTAATGTACCTCGACCTATTCAGGAAATTGAAGTTGAGCGTCGCCGACCTAAAGGAAGCTACTGTTCCTTTAGTCGTCTTTGCTGGAAAAATGACCATGCCCCTGGGCAAGATAGTGCTGCCAGTTCGTGCTGGGAACGTCTCCAAAATGATTAAGTTTTTGGTAGTTGACATAGAATCACCGTACCAGGCCATCCTCGGCAGAGGATGGCTTCATGCGATGAAGGTGGTCTCCTCGACCTACCATCAGAAGCTCAAGTATGTAACCGAGCGAGGAGTAATGGAGATCCACGGCGACCAAGCGATGGCGAGGAAGTGCTTCATAGAAGCCATCCGACCAAAGCCATAGAAGAATGCCGATCAACCCAGTGAGAAAGTTGAAGAAGATGTGATACCTTCCAAGTAGCAATTAAAGTATGGAAGACCTGGAGTAGAGGAGACCAGGCTCCCCCCCTTCGAGCGTGTCGTCGAGGACCTGGTAGAAGATATGGTTGAAGTTGGTGATAGTAGCAGAGTCTTCTTGATTGGAGCATCTCTCACCGACCAAGAACAGAAGGAGTTGACGACCTTGCTAAGACACAACGTAGATGTTTTCGCATGGGAACCATACGAGCTGCCTGAAATCGATCCTAGTATGGTCTGTCATCAGTTGCACGTCGACCCCATATTCAAGCCAATCACGCAGAAGGCACGGAGAACTGCACCTGAGAAGGCTAAAGTGGTCGAAAAGGAAGTCAAAAAACTGTTGGATGCAGGATCCATACGGGAAGTGCAATTCCCCAAGTGGTTATCCAACCCAGTAGTAGTTCCGAAGAATAATGGGAAGTGGAGAGTTTTCATCGACTTCACTGACCTCAACAAAGCATGCCCAAAGGATAGTTTTCCCCTCCCAAAGATAGACCAACTAGTAGACGCCACTGCAGCTCACGAGCGAATGATTTTCCTGGATGCATACTCAGGATATCACCAGATCCCCTTATATGCCCCAGACCAAGACGAAATGGCATTCATCGCGACATTTGGGTTATATTGCTACAAGGTCATGCCATTTGGGCTCAAGAATGCGAGGGCAACCTATCAGCAGCTGGTCACTAAAATGTTCAAGGATCAAATGGGAGACACAATGGAGGTCTACATCGATGACATGCTCGTTAAGAGCAAGAAGGAAAATCACCTCTCAGACCTGTCAAAGACCTTCGAAATCCTCAGGAAGTACCGAATGAAACTTAATGCGAGCAAATGTTCCTTCGATGTCCAGTCAGGAAAATTTCTTGGGTACTTGGTCAGTAAGAGAGGCATAGAAGCTAATCCAGACCAGATCGATGCAATCAACAGGGTACAACCCCCTCGAACAATTCGGGACGTGCAAAAGCTCACTGGAATGCTCGCCGCCTTAAATCGCTTCATCTCCAAATCCTCCAAGAAGTGCAAGCCTTTTTTCCAGGTTCTAAAGGGGATTAAACCGATAGAGTGGAGCCCAGACTGCTCGCGAGCTTTGGACGAGCTCAAGTCCTACTTAAGCTCTCCACCGTTGCTTGTCATACCACAACAAATGGATTCTTTGTACCTGTACCTCTCGGTATCCAATCACACTGTCAGCTCTGCGTTAATATGCGAGGTTGCAGGAATCTAAAACCCCGTTTACTACGCAAGCAAAACCTTATTAGACGCTGAGCAAAGGTACCTGCCATTAGAGAAGCTCGCCTTTGCACTTGTAATAGCCTCGAGGAAGCTGAAGCATTATTTCGAAGCTCATACTATCATAGTCCTTACATCGCACCCCCTTAAGGCAGTTCTAAGGAAAGCGAACTTGTCGGGCAGACTGTCTAAGTGGTCAGTCGAGCTCGGTCGATTTGACATACAATTTCAACCAAAGACAGCTATCAAGGGTCAGATCCTTGCTGATTTCATAGCCGAATTCACGGGCAAAGAACTCTACAACCAACCTCAACCAACAAGGCAAGAAAAGAACCAAGCAATAGAGAGAACCTGGAGACTCTTCGTTGATGGAGCCTCCAACTCAAAGGGGGCAGGGATAGGCATTGTCCTCATCACTCCAGAAAATACAATCCTCGAATAAGGAATCAGGCTTGGATTTGCAGCCTCCAACAATGAAGTAGAGTACGAAGACCTAATAGCTGGTCTCTAAAAGGCACAACCTCTAGGAGCAAAACGTTTGTAGGTGTTCGGCGACTCTCAACTAGTCTCCAATCAGATAAGTGGAGATTACAATGCAAAGGATGAAAGAATGGCAGCCTACCTCGCCTTAGTGAGAGAATTAATGTCAAGATTTGAAGAGATCAACATCCAGCAGTTTTCCAGGGGGCAAACAGTCATGCTGATGCCTTAGCAGCCTTGAGTTCGACAGTTGACTCTGACCTTAAGAGGGTCATCCCCATCGATTTCCTCATTTGTTCGAGCATTAACCACAATAGCAAGTTACCAAACGTGGAATAAATACTCTAGGTGGGATCAGCCCCCAGCTGGATAGACCCCTTAAAGGACTATTTAAAGGATGGCACGCTCCCAGATGACAAGAAAACTGCCCACCAGATAAGAGTCAAAGCTGCTCGCTTGCACTTATCCACAGGAGGCGACTTGTATAAGAAATCCTTCTTCGGTCCCTACCTTAGATGCGTCCACCCAGGTGATGTCGAGCAAGTGCTATGCGAGCTTCACGAAGGAATCTGTGGAAGTCATATCGAAAGAAGGTCTCTAGACTTTCGAGCAATGAAGGAAGGCTATTGGTGGCCATACATGCAAAAAGGACTCCGCAGTATATGTCCGCATATGCCTGAAATGCCAATTCCACGCTCCTATGGCCCACCAACCCACCAGCGACCTAAAGTCCCTGTCCATCCCATGGCCCTTCACCCAATGGGGAATGGACATCATGGGACCGCTGCCTACTGCCGTCGATAATCACAAATACCAGTTGGTTGTGACTGACTACTTCACCAAATGGATCGAGGCTGAATCCTTGGCGAACATCCGAGATGCTGATATGATAAGGTTCATATGGAGAAATATAATCACTCGGTTTGGAATCCACAGAACCATCATCACCGACAATGGAACGCAGTTCGAAAGTGGCCCCTTTCAGAACTTCTGTTATGAACACGGGATCAGACACCACTTCAGCTCGGCGGCCTACCCTCAGAGCAATGGCCAAGCTGAAGCTTCCAACAAAACTGTGATCGATGGATTAAAGAAGCGATTAGAGCGAGCCAAAGGTGCATGGGTAACAGAGCTACCCCATGTTCTATGGGCGTACCGAACCACCCCTCGGTGAGCAATAGGAGAAACCCCATTTTCACTGATATATGGCATGGAAGCAGTCATCCCACTAGAAGCAGGTTTGTCAACAATGAGATCCAACCTTATCGACCAAGGCCTAAATGATGAAGCATTGCTCGTCGAACTTAACCTAGCCGACGAGCGTAGAGAGCTGGCCCTGGTGAAGCTAACGAACTATCAGCAACAGCTCGCGAAAAATTACAACAAAAGGGTTACCCCAAGGACGTTCCAAGTTGGGGACTATGTTCTAAGGAAAGTCCTGGGCAGTACAGTGAAGTCGTCAGACGGCAAGCTAGGCCCAAACTGGGAAGGACCCTTTAAATTAACTAAAGACGATCTGCAAGGTGCCTATCACTTGGAAACGATGGAGGGCAGAGAAATACCACGAGCATGGAACGCAGCTAATCTCAAGAAATTGTATTTTTAGATCTTTTTCTTGTATTCTTTTGTTATGAAAACATAAGTTCATTTTTCTTATTACTAATGAAAGCTACTTAGTTGGTTACACTCTGATTGGTGACAGTTGCATTCATCGCACATCTTTTCTAAATAACAAGTGCATTGATCACTATAGCAAGGGAATACCCCTCCTCAGGTCATCGTCATAAAACACGAGAGACCTCTTAGCATTGCCCCTGGCAATATATAAAGCCCTACAGAGGATTCTTAGGCAATACGACCAAATCTTATACTGGTCATCAAACCTACTTCGGTTGAATAAAATCCTGATCGGATGAAGACATCCAACACCAGGTGTGTCCTCGCCAATTGCCCTACTTAGGCCTAAGGGAGTGTGACAACACTACCTAAAAGGTAAAGTGGGGTTGGTATTATACTGGACTGGGGGGACACTTGCATGACAAAATAGAAGAGATCATAAAGCAGCAAGGATATGAAAAGTAAGATATACACGTTTAGTTGGCAAAATTGTCCAAAAACACAAACTTTTCATTAATCCATCTTATTTACAATAATGATATTACATGTTTAGTCGGCGAGCTCGCCCAAAGAATTTACATAATCAAAAATAAAAAAATAGCAACTGGCAAAATCTCAAGGGGGTGGAAGCCTCCGAGCAAGATAATCAGCCACTCGAGTTCTTCGTCCGTCATCAGGAGCAGGAGCAAACTCTTCCACAACCTCATTCGCATTCAACTCCAATAATTTCCGAGGAATAGCATCGATGGGGATCCATCGATCGTCCCTCCTGAATGGGTTTGGCACCAGAGTGGAGGAAGACATCTCATGACGATACCATAGCACCGATTTCCTCGGGACTTACAGCTCCTTCAAAGCACTTAGCCATCCCCTAATGAAAGAAAGCTCCTCGAACTCAGATAGCCTTATTGGAGCATCCGACCAGCCTTGATCATAACCGTCAGCCCACGCTTTCTGAGGACCTTTCTTGAACAAGTGCCGCAATTAGGTGATGTCCCTTTGAAGCCCAGAAGCGATTATAAATGCTCGCTGAACATCACCGCGGAGTTCTTCCATTTCCCTATCGCGAATTTCTTCTCCTTCCCTACTTCTGCTCCTGGTGCTCCTACTAGCTCGCGGAAGGGGAGGACGAGTGAGACTTCGCGACATAGGAGGGGTAACATTATGATCAGCTCCAGCTCGCGATGATGAGGAGCCTTGTAATACTGCTCGAACAGTGCTCGGCGCATGCTCCCTGAGTCGTAAGACTTCTCTCCTCAGATCTTCATTCTCCTGCTGAAGAACCTCCCCTACTTGGTTGATCTCAGAGGCCTCTAATAGTTTTGTCTTCAGCACATTAATCTCCTCTTGCACTGAAGCACCAATGTCCTCCATCTCCTGGAGCCTGTCCTTTAGCTTGACCACGAGCTCAGATTGCTCCTTATACTTCTGATTTCTAGACCTAAGGGACTTGCAGAGCTTAACGAAGGCCTGCCGAACTTCGGGATTCGCATTGGGACCAAGGGTCCTACCCAACTGGGAAGTAGCAGGAATGTAATCAACCACATCAACTAACTACAAGAAAGAGAAAGAAAAGGGAGAGAAAGGGAAAAATCAGTACAAGCAGAAATAAAGCCTTTTTCATTAATGAAGATTGAAGTTACATCGAACTGAAAAAAGAAAAGTTTACAGAATGGAAAAAACAAAAATACAGAGCAATCCTAGTAGATAACTAGTTGACAACCTCAGGCGGCCCAGAGGTCGATGGCCCCTTCCCCTTGTCAAAATCAGCAGGAGCACCGCCCTCAGCAGGGATAATCTTTGTCCCCACAACCAGAGAAACATCAGCAGGGGTCGCTTGAGGAACAGGATCGGCGCCTTCAACAGGTGGGGCAGGAACTTCATCCACGGTTGGCTTTGGACCTGGGTCATGCTCGTCAAACAAAGGAGAATCGATGTCAACGCCAGCAGCTAAAAGGGCCTTATTCCAGCCTTTCTTGAAGTTCAGATGACTAATATAGCTTATTTGAACTTCAGCATCCTCATATGCTGCAGCCCAACCGGAATTGTATGAGTCCTCCTTGGCAGTGACAGCCTCAGACTCTTTCTTCTTCAGCTCTTCAGAAAGCATCCTGTTATCCTCAACAACCGCTAGCTTGCTCGAGCAAACCAGGTCATAGGCCTGCTGCAGCTCCTTCAAGTCCTTGACTGCTGCGCCCTTCTCCTTGTTGGCAGTAGCAAGAGCCAGATCGGATGAAATTTGAGCAGCGTCAATGACTTTAAAGCTAGCCTATAGCTCTTTACCCTTCAATTTTAGGGTAGCATTTTCCTCCTCCAGCTCACTGTTTCTCTTCACCAGCTCGTCGCGTGAAAGATAGAGCACGGCGAAGTCAGTAACGAACTGCAGAAAAAAGAAGGCATCAGAAGAGGAAAATGAGGAAATTCAGAACAACATAGAAGAAAAGGGAAAAACCTTATCAGAGCAAGCCTTTGACTAGCCTGAAGAGCCAACTGCTCCGACCCTACCACCCTTTGGCGATCAGGCGGGAGAACAGCTCTCTCGAGCAAAGATGGGGCTAACTGGAGAGAAATTACCACAGAAGCCCCCCTCGGGAAGTACGGACACCGGGACTAAGGCCTGCCTGGCCTTCGTCCTCGCTTCTGCCCTCCTTCCCTCCTCCTCCTTCTCACTCTCCTTCTTCTTCCTCTCCTCCACCCTCCTCTTCTCTTCCATCTTCTTTCTCTCTTCTTCCTTTTCTCTCTCTCTCTCTCTCTCTCACCTGCTCCTCTTCCTTCCTTATCCTCTCCTGCTCCTGAGCGGAGGATCGGGAACCAGTAGCCACGGCCCCAGAAGTAGCTTTTTACTTCTTTGACCTCTGTGCAAGGAGCACGTGGTCCTCATCATCATCATCTCTAATCAAGTTCTTCCTCGGAGGAACCATCTCTTCACTTGAACTGCTAGAAGTGATCGACGATCTCCGAGCTTCAGAAACCTCCTCAGGGTCAGAGGAACTACTACTATCAAAGATCCCTCCACCTAAATTACTCACGGCTCCTGCAAAGTCACTTTCAGAGCTGCTCTCCTCCTCGTCCAACTGGATAGGATCTGCAGCAGTCTCTTCGAAGGAGTCAAACTCTGGTATACTATCCATGGGCCTTGCTATGAAGCTGAAGCCAACGTTCTTGTACTCGAGCAGAAAGGCAGCAGACCTAGGATGCTCTTTGTCACCCAGAGGCTCCCTGATATTCCAAGCCGTAACCAATTCCGAGATACAAACCTCGCTGAGAGCAGGCTCCAAATTCTTTGACCTCGTTATGGAAGAAGAAGAAAAAGAGGAGTTAAAAAGGTCACAAATCAGCAAAAATCAAAATAACAGTACAATGTTTACCTACGTATTCCTCCCCATAGAAGGGAACAGAGAACCTCTCATACCTCGACCCTTCAAATTTAGGAGAAAACTGCCAATTCCTAACAAGGAAACCTTCTTGCCAATAGTCCTTATGGGAATCAGGTAGATTTACTACAAATACCCTATCAGGACTCCTAGCTTTGAGGTAAAGGACACCAGAACTAGTTCGAGAAGAGGAGTAACAGAAACAGACCTCGGCGAGCCCTAACCTAGTTCCATACAATTGATTTATCCTATGGATGCCATTTACTATTTTCCACACATTGGGCGAGCATTGTGCAGGAACAATATTAAAATAGCCAAAGAAATGCAGGAACAAATCATTGGGAGGAAAAGTGAGTCCCCCCTGGGAAAGCAACAGAACATGGATCCAGTGAGCATCATCTATATCCCTAATATTCCTAGGAGGGGAGGCACAACACTCAATATCTACCCACTCAGGGATGTTGTAAAACTTCCTAAATTCAGAGATTGACCTATTTCCAATCTTCGCCATTGGAAGACCCAAGAAAAGCTACAAATCGAAGAGAAAGTACAAGGAAAGGGCACAGGAAACTTACAAAATAGAAGATCGGTTCAAGTGATGAAGAAGCACGAGCTCAGACAACTAAGAAGCAATGGGAATGGAAATTCAGATAAGAAGGTACGAGGTGCTAGAGCTCTCAGAAGATAGAAGAATACTGGAAAGACTGAAGCGATGGGAGAAAAGTGGTTATTCCAACAAGCCTTTAAATTCTAATCATAGTGCACAGTAAGCGAAGCGGGTGCCGCCAAAATCAACTCCACAGCTTTCGAGGAATCGCAAAATAGCCATTATAGCTAATCATTTAAATCTGTTGAGCCCATAAACATGGCCCAACAAATTTAGGGGCAATTGTGGGTACCCGAAATTAGAACTATAGGCCTGGACGAATTGTGGGTACCCGAAATTAGAACTTCTTGTCAATAGTCCTTATCTACAAGGACATTTTCTTTGCGGCCTTGGATAAGAAGGGTACAACCTCTCTCCCATACGCCCGACTCATCACTTATATTTTAGCCGATGAGGGCATTGTTCCTTCATAATCACTTACTCGCCTTGCCAATCTTTATGGGTAGGGTACCCGCACTAAGATTAAGCGACAAAAGGAGATCATCCGATCACGAAGGGAGGATGACGACGATGAGGATGATGAGACGAATGAGGATGACTACTGTGGGTACCCAAAATTAGAACTATAGGCCTGGACGAGTAGCCCAGTCCTAGCGGCCCAAAGACCAGGCCCCTCTTCTCTTATATTGATCCGGTCTCCCTCCACATCCCCGTGAAGGAAAGTTATAGGGGAGATGGAAAATATGGAGGAACCCATCACCTCCACTTACCCACATGTACATATATATATTAAACCCTAGGTCCGGGGTAAAAGGACAAGTTGTATTCTCTGTAATTACTCTCCGGAGTATATAGAAATAATATCGACTGCACCACCATGGACGTAGGAACATCTTTGCTGAACCACGTACATCCTTTGTTGTGTGATTGTCATTTCAACATCCGTAGTTGTGGTGATAATTATTATGCAACACAAATAAGTAAGAAGAAGAAGAAGAATATGATGAAGATGAGGATTCTGATTTTAATCCACCGGGAGGAGATGTGGATCAACGCATCACCGCACTAGAGTCATGCTTTGACGGTTTCATCAATGAATACCACATTAATCGTGAAGAGGATCGTCGGGCCTACCGGCGCGACACTAGCATGATGCATCGTCTCCTGGCTGAGCTCTATCGCATAACTATGGGTGCGCCACCACCGAACTACTTTTATGACCCATAAGACCCGAATGCTCCCGGCACATCTCACCCGCCTCCCCAGTAGCATGTTTGAGAAGTTGTTTGATGTATTTTCTTTCATTTTGCTATTTATACATTCCTGAACTTTGAATATATAATGAAAGATTTGCTTACCTATCTTTGTGTTCTTATACTTGCTTATTTTTGCATTTTGTCCTTTATTCCTTTTTATGCATTCTCCTTCTAATTTTGATTTTAGTCCTTTTGCATACGGACTTTGCAAAAGTCTAAGTTAGGGAGGGGATGGAGGGTACGCATACGCTTCAAAAATTTCACAAAGTTCAAAATTCCCCAACACAAAAAAAAATAGAAAATTTCAAAAAATTCCAAAAAAATTACAAAAAGTTTGAAAAAAACCAAAAATATTTTTCTTCAAAGTAAATAAAAATTGGAATTTAAATTTTTCTAAAATATCACCGAAATTTTGTTTGAAGTCTCAAATTTGTAAAATCCAAATGCACAAAGCCGAAATTGACCAAAGATAGAAATTGAGCGAAAATTAACGACTTAACGAATAAGTGTAGAGATTAACCAACCCGGTGAGATTTTGAGCCTTTCTCTTTTTCCGAGTAATTAAAATCAATCTGAGTTAATGGTGAACTCAAAGTTCTTTTCAATGTTTTAATAAGCCATTGAAGATCTCAATACCCTTGTTTCGAACGGTTACGGGAAATGTGTGAGATGTTGCCTCGAAAATGTGCTAAATATATCTATAAACTAATCTCAAGACACATATGGTAATGTGATTAGCAATTCGGATAAATGAAGTTAGGCCCTCGTTTGTTACCTAAAAATATTAGCCTTAAAACATTGTGAATTTTTTTCCCCTTTGCAACCCAATTTGAACCTAATAAAAGGTTTTCCCTTTTCGTTTGTAACCCGAAAAACCCAAATAGCCCGAAATTCAAAATTAGAAATTTCATGAACTAAGTCCAATTTATGCGATAAAAAGGGGCAAGAAAAATAGAGTAATGCTCAATAAAAATAGCAAGCAAAGAAAATTGTGAAAAATAGAAAAAAAATAAAAAAAGAAGAGAAAATTGAGCAAAAGTCCGAAAAGCACTAATGGACATTATAAGGACATTTTCCAATTCTGAACTTTCTGACCATTCTAATTTTACCCAATACACCTTAAATCCGAAAAAGCCCTAACCGAGTCCAGATTGCAAAATTAATTACCGCGTGGAGAGTTGAGATGCGAAAAGATAAAAAGAAAGATTGATTGGTTTGTATAAGAGGCAATATTCCAGTTTCCCAATGATCGTAATCCGATGAAGAGATCTATTCACCCATAAAAAAATTTGTCTTTCAATTTTATGTGCATGAATTCATGTTCCAATGCATTTACACCTTAAATAACACATTTCGAATGATTCGTTGGTGAGCGCATCCGCGAGATTTTGAAATCAAAATGAATTTTTGGAAAAGTAACGTAATGATCAATCGGTAGAAATTTGCGATTAAATTTCTGGCTTTGCACACACACACGATAAATTGAGACTTGTGCATATAAATCTATGGTGATTATTTTTAGAAAGGTTTAAATTATACAATTTTTACGTATTTTGAATTTTGTTTTAGACAAAAATGAATTTTGTGGGTATATTCACTGCAAAGCCTCACGAGACAAAACTCGTCCTACTAGGGTAACCTAGGGATTTAAAGGCTTGTTGTGTACGCTCAATGCAATCGCTTGCGCGCAAAAGAGGCATTTTATCCTAATAAATTGATTTTCAAGAGTTGAGCCTTGTTACGATTTTTTACATTGCTCAGGACGATCAAAGTTCTAAATTGGGAGGTTTGATTAGGCATAAATTCTTCCAATTTATCCCCTTAATTTAGAGGCTTTTATCACCTCGTAACATGTAAAATTCATTGATTTATCTCATAATCTTATTATTGATATTTCCTATAAAGTGCATCGAATTTCATGTATTATTTTTGCTTTTTATGGGTATTTTATACAAGTGAAGAGAAGAGGAAATTCAAAACCAAGAAACCAAGGAAGAAAAAAAGGAAGAAAAGTCAGAGGGAAAAAGAGTAACTTTACATCTGGAGTTCGGCAAGGAACCAAAATAAAAGTTGAAGATCTCGAGTCTTCAAGCACGTAGGAATAAATGGCACCCCAATTCGAGTCTTGGATCAAAAATTATGAAGCCTCAAATATGAGAGAAAATCACAATAAAGAGTAGAAAGAAAAGAATTTTCGGACCGATCTGGTGTGAGACAAGAGCAGACCGATTCGGTGAAGGCAAAGTTCTTGTCAAAGGCAAACCGATTCGATTATTCCTAAAATTATTCCTAAAAGCGAACCAGTCAGGATTCATAAAAGTTCCTGCATAAGACCAATTGTCGAACTGATCTGGTATACACAGGACCGAACCGATGGACCAGGCCAGACCGGTCTGGGTAACAAATTTTTTAATTATCTTTTTCAAATTTAGAGTTGTATCAAGCTCAAACTCTTTTAATTTCTTAGAGTATTTATCCAATTACTTCCAAACTTTAGGGAGTTCTCTTTTTGATAATTTTAGAGAGCTTTTGCAACTAAGAACCCTAGTGATTTAATTTATTCAAGTTTCAAGCTTTATTTCCTGAATTTTCTTCATTACAAGTATTATTCCCTTTATGATTTCAATTGCTTTTACATTCAAGTATGATTATTCATAGAAATTAAGTGGCAATTCTTAGTTACAAATTTCTTCCCAATTTTCATGTAGTTATGAATTCATGCAAAATAGGTTTTGTATTCATACTTAAGTTAATTATGTCCAGCTAAATTTTCAAGGATTGGGATGCATGAACCCCACCCGATGTAGTTTACATGTATAGAAAATAGGTTTTGAATTAGATTTTGATCGAATCGTATTGTGTAGCAATCATAACAATCGTAGTCCTTTTAACCTCGTTTGCCCTAGGTAACCGAGGTGTTTAATGATGCGATGCGCGTGTTAGTTATGCAACACCACTTTATTCTTACCTTTGATTACGTATGATGAGGGCTAATACCTTCATATATGTAATGCTTAGGATTACTAAAGACTGCGTTTGATCAACTATCTAATTCAAAAGCTAGTATACTATACGGTAAATCTACTAGGGTTTGGGGGATTATATCCTAACCAGCAACGTATCGCCTGAGAATTTAATAACAGGGTCAAAAAGAGAAACATACAAAAAGGTGACTTAGTCCTAAAAGCGAATCTCAAAGCCTTTTGGACTCTCGGAGGAAAATTTTCACCCTATTAGGGAGGACCCTATCTTCCCACCACAATAAAGTTCGATGGGACAGCTACCTTAGCTGATCTCGATAGAGTCATGTTTTCCCAATTCTTCAATCTCGATTGATTAAAGAAATTATATCATTTATCCTACACGTGGTAAGAAAGAAGAAATCGATTTAATATAAAAATGATCGGCCATAATGGGAAGGAAAAACTATGCAATCTCATAAACATTCCCAAACCTAAATCAAAAGGCCCACTTGAGTCACCAAACTTTCGCTTGAACTTAGCTAATATACTTTGAGCCCTCAACTTTTCACACCAAGAGAACTATATAGATATAATTTTCCGTTATATTATTACCATAAACATTTAAATAGACACCCTGTTTTCTTTGAATTGTAGATGCATAGGCAAATCAGGATATCGTTTTAGGCCTGGTCTAAACAAACAAAGAAACCCTATTTTATGATAAAACTTTATTAATGATCCTTGAGCCATTTTTTCCAAAAGAGTCGACGCGTTCTAAATAATCTAAGCGTCAAGTTATAAAAGTGTGGCCCAAGGCTTTTTTAAATTCTGTAGAGCTATCGTTATTTAAGAAACAATATATAAAGGCTGATACTATAAGAGAAATGTCAAAAGAAGCCTAGCAAGAAAGTAAACTTCCCTTATCCCTTCTTCCTAGAGAAATAAATAATTAAGAAGCTCCCCGCTCATAGCACCATGCATCTCGGGATGAATCATCAGCAGATAGACTCACAAAGGTTTCCCGTAAATGACACCTTATCTTGGCTAAAAGGATGATGACCCAACACCAAGGCTACATAAAATGTATCTTTCCAATCCAAAAGTCGAGAAAGAGGACCTCATTCCTGTAACAACCCGTCCTTTTTGGAGACGATTAAATTCCATAATTAAAAATAAATTGGCAATTTGGAGAATTTCTCGAAATAGTGATTTTTGAGATTTTCGAGGATTTAATAATTTTCGAAGGATGTTATAAATTATTTTGGGACCACATAGGTCGAAATATTTTATTTATATGTCGCCGTGGATTATAGCGACAAAAGAGGTGAGATTTTGAGTAGAACACCGCATTTAATTATTTTGGATTAGAATAGTGATTTGCGGTCAAGTACCTCGGATGGAAATTTTGACGGCGCCGTTAGTCTCGGAATGTCCGAGATAGTCGGAAAAGAGTGTCCGATTGTCGAAATTGAGTTCCGGGTAATTTTGGAGTTAAATAGGCTCGTAATTGGGTAAACGAGTCGTTTTTGGGTTTTTAGGGTTAAAACCCTTTTTCTCTATATATATAGAGATAGAGAGGGAAGAAAGAAGAAAGAAAAGAAGGAAGAGAGAGAGAGAGAGGGAAGAAAAGAAGAAAAGGGGGGAGATTCCGGCCGGCCTCCGCGGGATTCGGCTCGGGGACGTCGGATTGTATCCACGAGGCAAGTGTTTACTTGCTTTATTTATTTTTGAGCATAAATATCTCATATCATTGTTGGTATAACATACCCTAATGATTTTGGGTTGGGTATTCGTGAATAAAACGGGTTTTCGGGAGATAAAACGAATAAACCCCTAAAATTGGTAAATTGGAGATTTTAGTAATTAACCAAATATATTGGGTGATTCCGGGTCCTGGGTTGTTTAGGACCCGTATTATAAGTGTATTTGTTGTTGGTAGAAGCTGTAGGCCGTTGGGTGGAGAGATGGAAGCTTGGGGGGAGCTTCCATGGCCGAAACAGCTTCTCGGAGGAGAAGCTGCCCGACTTGATCGATCGATCGAGCCTCGGGGATCGATCGATCGAAGGCCACGGGTCAATCGATCGACCTCTGCTGAAAAGGGATAATTTCTTTAGGGTGATTTGGAAGGGATAGATTCCATTTCATCTTGCTCTGAGGATAATTAGGTAATAACCTAAGGGACCTTTTAGGACTTTAGGGTCCATAAATTAAGATAATTGAGGAGGGTAAAGTTAGGGTTTTAAGTATATAACCCTTAATCTATATTTTTGAGGAAAATAGAGTAATTGTAGAATTTGATGGATTAGGGTTCCCAACTTTAATTGGGGACTTCTAAACGATTATTTGGACTAGGTATAGTCTTGGGGTTTAAGGAAATGAAACCCTTAACCCATTAAGTTTAAGGTTGTTCGGGTGAGAGAAATCCCGAGGTTAATTCTCGTAGGCATATAAGCCTATATAATTATGCTCATAGAAGGCATAATTATATCGATTATCATTAAGTATATCCTAAGAGATAATTAGGATAATTTGGGGGTATATATATATATATATATATATATATATATATATATATATATATATATTTCATTTAGAGAAGAATAGTATCATTGGAGATATCCAATAAATCCTTAGAATAGGATCGAAGTATATAGTGATTATTAAAGTAAGAAATACTTGGGATTTAGAATCATGCTAATATCAATGCATGATTATGATTCCCGGAGGGAATCTTTGGGATTATTATCATCGTTAGATGCTATAGGCCACTAAGGCCGTTTATATATATATTCTAGGAAGAATATATAGGATATGTATATACTGTGTGTTTTAGGTATATATATATATGATGATGGAAATGATTTTGAAAATATATAAATGAATATTTTCAAAATGGAAATATAAATGTTTTCATAATTAATAAAATATGGATTACACACCTCTCTAAATCTCTATCATAAGGGAAGTTGCGTTCGTATGGTGAAGCCCCCTGGCTAATGATGCAGGGTGGATATAGTCCTAGGCCATGGGAGCGCTTATGGTTGTATATTTTCTGCGGGGGTAGGGAGATTCCGGGTGTGGTCTTGGCTACCACGCAGGCTCATGGCCGCTTCCCGACGTGTTTCGATATAGGATCCCAGGTTGTCTTGGAGGCCCTGGAAGATGATAGCCATTTAGGGGCGCACACAGTGGAGAAATCCGGACGTGCGGTCTTAGAACGCGTTTATTAAAGCAGTTCATATTAATGGGTTTGCTTTAATTACATTTCCTGGATATAGGAAGGGAAATGGGTTATATATAAAGTGGCTTCGGTAACACTTCCCGGATGGAAGAAGGGATGTGGAAGCATATGTTTTGATCAAAGCATTTTTATGATAATGAAAATGTCTTTGAATACATTTCCTGAGTATAAAAAGGGAAATGGGATATTTTGATAAGGAAAAGCATTTTTATGATAATAAAACTGGCTTTTAAAAGGTATATGATTTATTAAAGCAATTCATGATAATGGATTGGCTTTTAAATACATTTCCTGGATATGAGAAGGGAAATGGAAGTTTTTGAAATAAAAAGGATAAGTATTTATAAATACTTTATGTATCAAGTAATCCTCAGTCCGGGAGATATTTATATTATCCGGAAGTATATTATAGATGTATGTATATGTATAAATTGGGTGCCGAGGGTCTAATGAATCCCGACGATCGACCGTGCCGCATAGTAGTGTATCGGGAGGGGTTCCTTGTTTGGATTTCGCTTTGCGAGACACCCCACGCACGAATATGGCACAGTGTTGAGACTGGGGAGAAGTTTAATCCTTAGTGCTCTTATATTATTAAATGTTATGGTATATATATTATATATCTTTCTATACTGAGGGACTGGCGGATCTCAAAGATCGACCTTGCTGCATAGTAGTGTATCGGGGGGGTTCCTTGTTTGGATTTCGCTTCGCGAGACACCCCACGCACGAACATGGCATAGCGTCGAGATTAAAGTGAAGTTTAGCCCTTAGTACATCTGTTTGACTATCTAGGTTAGATAGTGGTTGGGCATTAGACTAGTTTAGCAGGGTAGCTTGACTAGGATGTTTTAAGGGATGCGCTAGGTGTGCACTGTTAGAGGAGAGGTGAGGGGTATCTCACGAGAGTGCGATACCAACTTAAATATGAGATAAAACTATTTTTCTAAAAATAAAGCATTTATGCACTTGCAAAATATTTTCTAAACATTCGGGCTCTGACCCGTTTGTCTACTCTCCTTTCTTTCTCTATATTGTATATATATAGGTGTCCAGACACAGGGACGCCTGGATGGAAACTCTTTCGAGTCAGACGTCTGCTGCAGCAGCTGTGGATGCTTGCAGGTTATCGGTAGACGTTTCTTTCCTTGTACTCTAGATAGGAGTTATTGTATAAACACTCGAGCCAATGGCTCAATTGCATTTATTTAAACTTTCAGTACAGCATTCGATATGGTTGTATTATTTGGACCGAGTGTTCGGTTATTTTAGTTCCTTTCTTTTCTATTTCAGTTCATTACGCATTTAATTGTGAATGTTTTAATTTGTGCGCTAAAAAGAGTAGTTAGATAAAAGTTTTTAACGGCCACCTAATAGGATATTAGTAATTAATTGGATTTTCGACAGTGATGCTAAGAATGATCCATATGAAACTCCTGTTTTAATTTAATATTGGAGTGATCGCCCGGTATCTTATTAGGCGGGTTGTTAAAATTCCCTCACAATCAATGTCAATATGGACAAAAGAATCATCAACAAGCAGATAAAGTTATCTCTCTCCAAAAGAAAAGTCTCGAAAAATGGGGAGCTTTTGTATATGCATCTTTATGTTCAAACTTTTATATTTGTTACCACCATTTAAATAAAAAGATCTTAGGCTTGTTATATCCATACACGCATTGTTCATTTATCTTATGCATACGTACTGAGAGTTAAATAGAAATGGAGTGAAACATGAAAGTGCGAACAATTAAAAAATATAATGGGGATTCTTCGTGTTCCTCTCCAAGAGGAACATACTAAATACACGGGGCGCTACATCGGACAACCCACAAAACCATAAAAATGTCTTTTTTGTGAGAGTACATCAAACTCTACCCAAAACTACTCCATTAAAATCAATCACACAGGGCCTCTTACCCCAATGACTACATGTATGATTCATGTACGAAACCCCGAGATCTAACATCCTATCCCTTGTACCCGACGAAGGTGCACCGACCGGATAAACAAAACCTTCTAAACACTTGATGAGACCCGATAATAGTCCTATGTTGTCGATGATGATGTTCGAAGAAACTTTTATGACCAGTTGGTGCCAAGCCAAATGCTTCGAAGACTATCAAGTGAATACAAAGAAAGAATCTAAAAAAATACACTAAAAATATCAACTTACGTCATTTGCAAAATGAGTCGTATCCAAAGCCGGTGCAACCATACCAAATGCTAAACCATAATGGTGAATATGCATAATCTGATCCTCACCATGGATGACCATAATAAACAATGATGGGAGCACTGGAAGAACACAATAGTCAACCTGGGTCATTGGTGAAAATGGAGTGGCAAAACCAAGAGACAATGAGGTGGCATTCCCCACACTCATCGGGACTTCCAATAGAAAAGTAAAGACCCTCACCCCAAGGTAAGACTACCCAAAAAATACAAAACAAATGGTATGAAACGTTAAGAAAAGGTTATGGGAACAAAAAAATGCAATCTAAAACTTCCGCCGCTGCCCATATCCATGATGGTACGATAAAGAAAAGGTTATGGGAACAACAAATGCAATATAAAATAACAAAACAACAACAGTTGAATATGAAGCGTCACTAAGGGCAATAAAGAGAATATACATAAAATGGCAACATGAATCTGCATTCAATAGATTTTAAGCTTCTAAAAAAGGATAACCGAATGGTCAAATGGTTTCCTATAGATGATTGAATGATCAAAGGGGACGGTTAACCCAATGGTTAACCACCTGGACACTTCCAAAAAAATCCCTCCCCCAAAATTTTCTACCTCTTACACCCATAAGCACACTCATTATAAAAATAGGCAAACCTAATTTTGTCCATCCTTTTTTCGATGAAGAGTGTTCGCACGTGAACCTTCTTAGTTGACTTCCTCAATGGATGCCCTAATTTACAAACGAGGTGTGGGCCATTTATCCCATTGGGTAAAAGGCAATCAATCCCAAAGCCAAGGAAATCCCAAGGGAAAAATTGCCAAACCACACCCCAAATACAAAGGGGTCAAAATCCACATTAATAAAACTTTGAAGAGCCAAAGTGCAAATACAGAAACTAAGGAAAACCCCAAAACCTTCGCTTGGGGTCCTGTAATCGTTCAGTTAAATCCCTTCATAATCTTTAATCAAACGGTTAAAGGTAGTTATCCGAACTGTTATCCTGCCCCCACCTGTACACGTGTTTAACCCACCCATATCCACTATACACATGGCATCGCCCGTGATCAAACAATCAAAGGAGGACAATTGAACCCTGTAAAAGGAGGTCCCCACCAACCTTGAATATCACCCTAAAACCCAACATTGATTTTATTTTTTAGCTTTCTTCAATCTCGTGCACCTGAGATACTCGTTATGAAAAAGTCCCAAATGAAATTTGTACTTCAAACAAGTTACTTCCCCTCCGAGTGAAGTTCATAATTTTGAAATGTTGCTTCCTCTCGAGTGGAGTTTGTACTTCTAAAAAGTTGCTTCCTCTAAGAAATAGAGACAAAACTCCGTGCGCAACACATGAAATCTAGCATTTCTAAATGAAGCTTTGTCTGGCTGAATAGTGCCACCTCATAGGGGGCACTCCCCTGGGAAAAAATTGGCTCATGTTACAAGGGTAAATAAACTCTACAGAATTTGGGTTTATAAACCACACACACACACACATAGTGATAAACTGTCCATATCTATTTATCTCATTTAGTTCAGTCCCCGTTTAGGGAACCGAGTATTCACTTTACAATTTTTATATTTTAAAAGCCTAGTTTTTAACCGAGCATCTCTATTAGTAAATTGAAATGGCATACTCATATGTTAAATAAATGCTAATAAAATTCCATGACTAAATACAAACGTGAAAACATACTTTTGAAAATCGTTCCAAAAAAGTGTTAGTGACTCGAGTAATTTTGAAACTTTACTAAAACAAAAGTCTAAAATCAGACTACTCTCACCGCTTCTCTGAGTGAACAAAGCTTGCCACTATGGTGACATCCTTAAATATGTGTTTTTCTGCAAATACTTGTCAAGCATCGACCTTGATTAACAAATTTTTAACATTTAAACATATCATTCCAACACAATGGAAGTGATACAATAAGGACTAGGCTCCATGAATATCGTAATGATGTATGTTGTATACCCGATATCCCGTCGCCTATATTTGCAAATATGTGCCATTTGTTAGAACTACAATGTCTTTGATCCTAAGTTCTCTTAGGTAAGTAGGTGTAATACCAATCCAAACTCACGATGCCTTATAATGTCTCTTAGCGTATTATTTATTGGGGATGCCTCCATATCTAGTCCAACCCCCTTTTTTCCATCACCTAAAAGAAATCCAAGAACTACGAAATCTCCAGGATTTTAGTTGTGCCGATAAGGGATACATAGAACTTTGTCGGTAGCTTCTACCCCCACTCTAACCCCAACTTATGGTCTTTTAATTAATTTCTTAATTGTAAAACACTACATATTTTACACAACTTCCCCTCTATACCTTAAAACTAGCCCGAAAGACAATACCTACTGCCAGTGATCACCTGACATTCGTAATATGATATGTCAATATCGGAGATCTTTGAGCCCACTCCCATTCTGAACTTCCACTGAATCTACCCTCTGTCCTACAGATAGTTTCTCCACCTACTAAGACAAGTCCTATACTTCCACACACATCACGTTGGAACACATGAATAACCGAGCTACGTAATCTTTGATCTCGTGTCTATACGAGTATATAGGTATAATACTGAGTCCATTTCTTGAGCATAAGTCTCGATAATAAGTCTCATGATATATTGTCTTCACAGATATACATACATCTCTTATCTCTCACTTATTATCTCTTCTCCCTCCTATGAGGTATCGAACTTTCTCAAATTCGCGGCTTTCATTTCTGGAAATTAGAAATATGTAGGATTATTATCATGGTGTTCGTATATATTAATCCACGAAATAAATATCATATGTTGGAGAAATTTTGAGAATCATTGAAATATCATATGTTTAGTTTTCTGGAAAAATATGAGAGATATATGCTTTTAATCCAAACTCTCGATGATTCTAGCTTGTTTAGATCAGTAGGAATCATTGATATATGTTGATATATCATGTGATATGAATTATAAGAGATTTGGGACGTTAAAATAGAGGCTTGATTGGTTAAAAGTTGTGTAACCCGTAGAATAAAACAATGCAGAAAATTGGGCACTGTCTGATCGATCGATCGATCGACTCAAGACTGTTGATCGATCGACCATAATCATCGATCGATCGACTCCCCCTATAAATGTGAAATATCTTCCTTTTTAATTATTGATTAAATCCCAAACTTTGAGCAAACTTTGAAGATGATTAAATTAACTTAATGGGACTTAGAGAAGGATAGTAGGATATACCTAAGACCCGAAAAATATTATTTTGGGATTATGAATGAGGGGAAATGAATGAGTGTTTAATTAAATGAGTTATTTTGGAGAATTATATTACTTGGGGTTTAAATCGGATAAACGATAATTTAAGGTTAGGACAAGTAGTAAAAGAGTCATAAATTACCGATATAACCTTAGGTATAATTGGGATTAACCTTAAGAGAAGGAATAAAGGGTTAAGAGTGAATTAGGTAATATCTGGGAATAAACATAATTAAAGTAAATTTAATTCGTAGAAATTCGGGAGTCGTGATGACATGGATTTGTAGGACGTGATGTTTACCTACTGAATTTATTTGAGGATTAAATGATCACCATCGTGCGGTTAGATAAGTTCGAAAATATATACTTTGAATCGAAAAATACGTAGGATATTCGGGATATAATTATACTACGCATGGGATTTATTATATGGGTTGTGCGTATGCCCTATGGTTATATATAGGTATGATGAATACCCATTGTTATTATATACATAAGTGAGATGATTGCCTGTTGTTATCATATGGATGTGTGAATACCTTATTAATGTTATATTTATATAGGTGTGATGAATGCCTATATTATTAATTGTATGTATGACATACCTACGCTGCTTGCTATCGGAGTGGAGGTTTCGCGTTGTGGACGGTCTTATCCTTATGCACCCAATTGGGAAGGATTTTAGATTCGTACCCTCAGCATAGGACCTTGGAAACGTTCTATCCGAGATATGATAGTTCGACGGTTGAATGGGAGCGTAGGTATATACGTGACCCATTTGGCTGGGGAGTATGCTCGCCTCCAATATATTTGTGTTATGATATGATTCGTGAGAGACGCCAAATCAATAGTCCTCTATACATTGACATTATGTATCAGGTAGTATATATATAATTAGTGTGATATTATATATATAAACTGTGATGTAATCTACGGTGTGACATTGTAGATATAGAGATGTAATCTTCTTTGTGAAATTATAGATTAAAAATATAAACTGTGATATAATCTACTATGTGATGTTATAGATAGAAGTAAATAATGAAATGTGAATTGAATTAAGAACGTGAACACTTAATTCCAAGGCTGTAATAAGACTAGATCATATTAAAGAGAAATGAATATGAATAATTATATTACGTATGGTATGGGACATACGGGCTTATGATATGGGGAACTAGTTAGGAGGGAACCTTAACTAGGAAGATAAAAAGATACGATAGGCGTGCACTCTAGATGAGAGGTGAGAATTCTCAAGAGAGAGTCCGAGAAACTAATATGTACATAATAAATGTTTAATTGTAATTGTTAAGCACTTGCTATTTGTAAAATCGTTTACAATCGGGCTCTGACCCGTTTTCTTGCATATTCTTTTCTCTATTATATCTCGTACATCAAGTATCTAGCAGCAGGGATGCCCAGCATAGATTATGGATGTTTCGATGGATTATATCTACTAGCAGAGATGTGGATTTTGTCTAGACGCTTCCTGTCGGTTGATTCACTCATCTGTAGCGTCTACTTCATTTAGGGTTTGTCGCCCAGGATTCTAGAGGTGATAATTATTTATGTAAGCATTGTGGATAACAATTTTTATTTAGTGTAAATGTTATAATTTAACTAAAGAGTTATTCCAGACACATTTAATCTTGTTGTAGTTAATTTAGTTGTGTTGTGTTGTTGCATATTATTATTTTGTGTCGTGGAATGGTTTTAATTAAATTAAAAATGGAAAAAGTTTTTGACACTTAGCTTAATTAACTATTAGGTGATTACTAAAGAAATTATTTTTGACAATGATGCTGAGAATGAACCAACTGGATATTCTAATTTAATTAAATGAAGGACTGAACAGTCGATATTTAATTAGGCGGGTTGTTACACCAGTACCTCTGAACGTACTTCCTAAAAGCTTATCCTTTCTTCTTCTTAAGGGAGATTAGTAAATCTACCTTCTTAACCACCCTACTACTTGTGATAAACCTAGTTGTGAACTGCTCAACAAGCTCAAAGCTAGAGATTAACTAGGAAACAATTTCTCAAACCGCTTCAGGCCGATTTCACCTAGGGTTGATGGGAATACCCTACACATCAACGAGTCGTGATGGCTCCGAATGGGCATAGTCTGTCGGTAGTGCCTGATATGATGATATAGGTCTTACCTTCATATGTTGTGACTTTTGTAATGAAAAACTTCTTTGGATGTTCGAAGGCTTTTATCTGCTCGGTGAATGGTGATGTTGCGCCATACCTCAATGCTTTCCTGGCCAGGTCCTTGGGTTCCTGGCGAGATATAGGTCCGTCCTTCCTTCCAACTCCATAAGGATGAGTCCTCTTAGTTCGTCTGTCTTTTCTTTATTCGGCTATGGTTCAGAACGAGTTGGCCTACTACTCCGGATCGACTCCATCGGACGGGGTTGGCGATGCCTATGGTCAATGGAATTCCTTCCAGGCTAATGATCACGTTGGCGATAACGATGGATCATACGATCACTCCTTGAACGAGCCCTATCGATTTAATTTCCCAGGAAGCGAGGTCCCCTGCTGCGGTGCTACCAAGTACGCGAATCTGAGGTATCACCCTCTAACTGTTGGGACGACTGTCGAGGTCCCCTCCTCTTATGCTGATGTCGAGTACGCAAATCGGAGGAGTCACTTTACCTCCTTAGACGGGTGATCTCTTGGTCATGACTGTTTAGCTTTTCTTCATAGATACTGTCCTAACGGGAGACAGCTTTTCCTTCTGTACAGTCAATCGACTACGTACAATACCGATGACTGGTCCAGATCTGCCAAGCAAACGCCCTTTGGACCTTGACGATTGCGATAGAGGAGGTGAGAGTTTCGTTTCCCATAAATAATACCAAATTGTAGGAGATTATTCCCACAATAATTATTTAGAATTGCAGGGATTCCCCAAAAGTATTATGAATGCATAAAAAGGAAAAGAGAGAACTATATACATGGTTCGACCGTGAGATCGGCCTACGTCCATGAGGTAAAGGGGGAGTATTTTTACTAGAGAAAAGGGATGGCAGAGTGCTAGTGTTGCTAGCTGGGAGTCCAGGCTATCGCGTGATAGTTACAATTACCCCCTAATGTGGGCTAGGTCGCCCTTATTTATAGACTTAGTGTCCCACGCTTGTGGATTGCTTCATATTTATCTCTATATGTAACAATCTTGTTAGATTTGATCATATCACAAGTCGATTACTCCGTATGCTCTCCTTCCACTATTTGACACGTGCCACGTGGCCTTAACTAATCTTATCCCTTCCGTGACTAATATTAGAAACTATAAATTTGAAAACATCATTACACCAGAATGGAATAGTGTTATAAACAAAGTTGCAATACTATATCTCAGATTAAAAGGGCTATGCAAGACTCAATGTTCCTGTATCCATACCACTAAAATAATATGAAAGCAAATCAACAAAAGGTATTTATCACTATTTGGGATAGCGTTTATATACATCATATTGTGTTCCTATATCCAAGACCAATCCTGTGGAAGCAAATCAGCAAAGGAAAGGTTGTTTATATATATATATATATGTATGTATGTGTGTGTGTGTAAGACTCATTGTTCCTGTATCCAATATCAACAATGTGGAAGCATGTCAGCTGAAGGCACCTATCACATTTTCGTACAGGGTATATAATTAAGAATAACCAATATGGGACTATTATATATATATATATAAGTTCAAATTGAGAATATGGGAGAAGAAGCTAACCAAATTAACTTAGGATAATAAGTTATAGAGAAGCGCTACAATAATCAGAAAAAGAATTAGATAGTTTACACATTCTACATAAGAACATCTAGAAAATGTTTTACTAACCGTTCAAAATCAGTTGAGTACCCGTATATCCTCTCACAACTGAAAAAAGATTCATAGAAAACAGGCTGTATAAAAGTAACCCCAATGCTAGAGACAACACTGTATAACAAGAATAGAGTAAGATAAGTACAGAGGTGTAAAATATTGGGAAAATAAGAAAGCAGTTTCAAAATGAATATGTTCATTTCAATTATTATATTTCTATGAAAAAAATTATGATAAAGTGCAAAAGGGGGGAAAATTAACTATCCATAATTGAAAGACACCCCCTCATCTATTTTTAATGCAAAAAACTCCCCTAGAATAAGCATTTTGCTGCAAACACTACATGATTGTCGTTAAAAAGCACCCTAAAGGACGCCTTTCAACAAAATGAAATAGTTCAAAGGAGTTTTTTGCAAAAATTACATAATTCAAGGGAGTTAATTCACTTTTCCCAAAAAATTACATATATTCTATCTCAAGAAACAGCCTTGTAAACCATAAACATGGGAACTCACCCAGTCCAAATGTTGTTTCTGTGTAGTTGACCCTTAAAGTATGAATACAACTTCGCCTCAATTTCTCGTAGCCCTTGAACTTCATCTATGTTTAGGCTTGCATACCTGTTTAGCGAATACATTAATTCAATTCAACAACTCTAGAGTTGTTGGCTTCCAATCTAATTAAGATAAAAGGCCGTGGCAGTAAACAAGAACAGGCAGAACAACCACAAGACTTTGGTTGCCCACTGAGGGGATTTTCAGATTAAAGAGAATATGAAATGAAAAATTCTCTATTAATTTCTTGATGATCTCTTTACATCATGTCTATATATATACTGAATAAAAACAGCAAAACCGACTCTATAACTAACTACTAGCAACAATGAAACTAACTAAGTGGAGTTAATGTGTCATTATGATGACAGCAACTAACTAACAGAAACTTAACAAAAAATAAAAAAGGTTTATAAGTTAATAGGCCCCCTCAAGATGTAGCCTGAATGTTGTGAATGCCCATCTTGCTGAGAAGAAAATGAAACTGCTGAGAACCCAAAGGTTTTGTCATAATATCAGCTAGCTGGTGTTTGGATGAAACATGCATAGTCTTGATTCTTCCTTCCTGAATCTTGTCCCTTATAAGATGACAATCAATTTCTATATGCTTGGTCCTCTCATAAAAGACAGGGTTAGCATCAATGTGTAGGGCTGCTTGACTATCACAATACATAGCAGCTGGTTCGGAAAAGGGAAAATCAAGATCTTTAAAGAGTTGTTGCAGCCAGGTAAGTTCACATACAGCAGAGGCCATAGCTCTGTATTCAGCTTCTGCGGAGGATCTAGAGACAGTATGTTGCTTCTTGGATTTCCAAGAAATCAAGGAGTCTCCCAAATATATGCAAAAACCAGTGATTGACCTCCTAGAATCAGGACAACCACCCCAATCTGCATCAGTGAAGGCCTTGAGGGAGAAAGAGGAAGTGGCAGGGAAGAACAGGCCCTGGCCTGGGGTGGATTTAATATATTGAAGAACTCTGTTGTCTGCCTTTAGATGAGGAGTTTTTGGAGCTGAAAGAAATTGGCTTAGTTTATGTACACAGTAAGATAGGTCTGGCCTAGTAATAGTTAAGTACAATAACTTCCCAATAATCCTTCTATAGATACTAGGATCTTCCAGCAAAGAGAAGATGAAATGAAAAATTCTCTATTAATTTCTTGATGATCTCTTTACATTATTTTTATATATATACTGAATAAAAACAGCAAAACCGACTCTATAACTAACTACCAGCAACAATGAAACTAACTAAGTGGAGCTGATGTGTCATTATGATGACATCAGCTAACTAACAGAAACTTAACAAAAAATAGAAAAGGTATATAAGTTAATAGGGATCTAGGTGAAACTCAAACCTGAACAATTGGCCTCGAGGCAAGGGTCGGGTCCCACAATGAGGACAGTGCACAGGCAAGAAGAATATGACAATTTTTGCCCATGTAGAAAACATATATATACTACGGCTTCGTTTAGGAGATAAAATTCCATGATTGGAAATTGGAATTAAAGCAGAAGTGCATAACTAGTTTACATTTTGAACTAATTTCCTCCAATTCCAAAGCATGGAATTGGAGGCCCCAAACATACTCTAAATATATTATTACATGAATATACACGTTGGTGCTTGTATGTCCTTGAAAATGAGGGAAGTAGGTACAGAACATTACATTTTAAGTTGTAGCACGACTGAGTTTTGTCTTCAACTCTTCTACCGTTAAGAGGAAAAAAAACAAAACAAATTTATATTAGGGGAGAGAAGTTCAAATGAGTAACTTAACTCTAAATTTACACTCAAAAGTTTCCAATATAGAGTAAATGTGAACTGCTGAGTGTCTTTAGTCCAGTCATCAGAAATAATTAATGCATTGAATTTCAAAAGTGATTGTTGAGCCTTCATACTCATAGTGACCTGACAATTAAGGATCTGGAAAAATAGCCAAAAGGTTCATCTACAAAAATCTTAAATGAACGTATAATTGTAGCATAACCCATTATAATGCCTTCTTCCTGTCAGAAAACACCTTTCAAGTGCTTATAAAATACTGTCATCTTACCTTGTACACTATACCGTTTATTATTATTATTTCTTTATTGATGAAATATATTTGAATGACCCATAAAAAAACTACTACTTACTTTGCGACTATACAAACAAGGAGAAGATGTTTAATAGATTCATTTTCTTGCTTAACATGCAGTAATATTTCTTATTAAACATGACATGTACAATCGGTTGGCTTAAGAAAGAGGTTTTTAAGATTTGAATTATAATTGCGATTTCATCATTAATTTGAGTGAGCTATGTTGTAGGGATATATATGATGTAGTCAATTTATATTAGGTAATCTAGTATTTAATTTCCTTATGTGACTAGTCTCCTCAATTTGGTAGAATTCTTGGCTCCCAAGTTTAGTATTGCCTACATAAAGATGCCATCATTCTCAATACTCCACAAATTATATTAAGAGATTTTGAGAGAAATGCTTTGGCTTGAGATTGAGAGATTGATTTTTCTTTTGTTCTTGTTATTACATTATGTGTGTAGTTTATGTTGGTATTAGAGTACATAACATTCTTGGTAATAGTACTGAGTAGTGACTGTGAAAGCGTAACAAACATGATGAAAGCAAGGGAAACGCTAAGCCTCGCCCTAGGGAATTGATCCCGTGGGTGGTGACGGTGGAGGGAATGATGTCCGGCAGCAAAGGGGGCACATTTGGGGCCTGAAGGTGAAACAATGAAGCCCTTCGTTGAACACCATCAATCCATTCAATAAGGGCGTAAATGGATATTCGAAAATTTGAATTTGTACGGTATTCGAATCCATTTTTTGTGGATGCGTATCCGAATAGAAATTTGGAAGAGTAGATTTGGATAACACTATTTAAATATCTGAGAAAAACATATACGAACATCCGAAGTGTATTTATGGATATCCGTGATATCATCAATGGACGTTTAACAAAATACTCATAAGATGTTATTTTTTAAATGGTTAGATGAATCTCATTACTCATTTAATAAATATCCCCAATTCACACTTGAATCAGGGGAAAAAATGGGTTTCTTCCTGTTCAATTTTGTCCAACCAAAGCAAGAGTAGGGGGCTCCTCCACAACCGACACCGCTGCACTTCTCTTTCCGGCAAATTCCCCCCATTGACCCATGGTTGACCACTAAGGAATTACAAACACCTTTCTCTGAATCCATTTTTCTCTCTCTAAACAGTACAAACCAGATTATGATGGGTTTCAATTCAATCTCCCTCTAAATCAATCTGGGGTCGGATTGTGATTTTGATGGTTGTTTGGAGGAAGGTGGATTGATGGTTGGTTGTGTCGGTTCTAATGGCTAGGAGTGGTATTGGTATTGGGTGGTGTTGGTTTGTGGTGTTGACGTGGGATGGCTCGGCAATGAGAAAAAGATAAAAAGGTGGTGAGAAAAAAAAAAGGCTCGACCTACATATCGCTGACGGGAGTGGGGGGTACAGCTAGCGCAGAAAATAGTTCATAAAGGCAGTTATGTGTTAAGGATTTTTTTGTTAAATTTGTAATGTGATTGGTTTAAATATTTATTGGGTATTAACCATATCATTTATTATTCTAATTATATATTTGTAATTTCTAAACGCTTTATTGCAAACAACTCAAACTATTCATTATTTGATGTATAAATGCAATAGAGAAAATTATATCCACTCATCTCGTCTTTACCACCATCTTACACTCTCCGTCTCTATTTTATATTTGTCGTCTTTTTGTCAAAAGTCACAATAACTCTAGATATTATCTTTTTGTTGACATACGCGATGATTCATAGACAGTGTTATTGCCGTTGTAGTGTGGTTAGCACAATTTAAATTACTCTAACACTAACCAATCTTTCTTACTTTAAGTGTTCACCAAAATGCTTTCTCAAACTCCCATTGACTGATCTGTTATAAAGTCAATAAAGGGTCACTTACTATGCATTTAATGTTATTACTTGTTTTTACGACTCCAAAAATTTGATTCTTTATTTTTCCAATAGTCATCTATAATAGTAATTATTTTATCTTGTTTAGAAAATATTTTTGTTAGATTTTGCAAATTTTTAAATCAAAATACTAGAAATTCATATTGTATGTATATTAAATAATGTAAACAAATACGGACGTTATCCAAATCCGGGAAACCGAAAAGGATACGGAAAAACAATAGTTTTGCATAATATCCAAGCGCATAAGGAGAATGTCCTTCTAAACAGATACGGACAATGGATTAATATCTAATTAGCTCTGTATCCATCCATTTTACACCCTTACCATTCGGGCCTCTTTTGCAGAACCAAGACAAATAAAAGAGAAAGTAGCCCTGCAACCGCCACATTTCCACCAATCATCCAAACAAATTTGGGGCCGCCCACCCTCAATTGAAGTTATTTTGGTTGACGGCCTGTCTCCGAGAACCATGCTATTGATTCGCCATCGATGATCTCCGCCCCCGCAGAATACCAACATTTGGGTAGAGACCAAAATAACTTGTGAACCCAAATAACATCAAAACAATAAAGAAATGATTTTGATGACAACAATTCAACTGATAATTATAAACTAGCTATCTTTCCTCTAGTATTGTTGAGATTAGAGAAAACACTCGAGACATAATGAACTACGTCATGACACACCATAACAGGGTTATCAAGCAACCAAGGGTATCTCATAATGCAACCAAGGCTACCTCGAAATTAAGAACTACTCAATAATCATCAAAGTTTCATCATGAAAGCATGTCAACTACTGTAATTTATGACCAAGACTCAATCATTTAAGATTCATCAATATCAACCAAATAAACACAAGGCTATAACAAAGTTCTATCGAGCAAAGCACAAGCCATCTTAGCAAGCACGTTTATATAAGCTCAAGCTCTACCAAACAGGAACTCAAACACACAAGAAAGCTCTCACAACAAATAAATAGGCATTCCAACACTTCAACAAGGATTCAAGGATAGTCAAAACTTCATCAACCACTAAAGAGGATCTACAATAAAACTACATGAAATTTGAGAGTGTTAGGAACAAATTGTATGTTATAACACTTCTTAGATTGGTCAAACTTTGCTCATAATATGATTCACAACACACGCAAAACCTTAGAAAACTTGAAATATCATTTACACATTTCAAAATCTCTTTGAAAAAGCAAAAACAAAGTTTAGAGCTGAGATGACTCAAAATTGCGATTTGAGAGTCTGGATCATGCAAAACCACACTGATGAATAAATGGCTCGAAAACAAGAATTGAGTAGCCTCAAACAAGATTGAGCACTCAATCTCGTTTGAGGCGACTCAATCAGTTGGGTTTGACATAATAACGACTATATTGAAATTAAATTAAAAAGTAACTTTACAAGATTATTGAGGTGACTCAATCAGTTGGGTTTGAAAAAATAACGGCTATTTTCAAATCAAATCAAAAAGTAAATTTACAAGATTCTCCGAAATGACCACACTATATATACACCCTTTTATAAGGTAAACACATACACGTGAGCATGCAAACACCTACAAAAGTTTCTAACACTAGCAAATTATTATTTTCACCAAATGTTTAAATCGCGGCCTCGCGAGGTGTCGCGTTTTGGCTCTGAAGCAAGCCGTACAAGAAATCCATGCATTCCAAAGAAAAAATACATTTTAAATTAAAGAATAGCTTCAACAACTCAAATCCAAAGCCGACTAACTCCAACAACTTCGATGCCTCAGACGTGTACCTCTAATGACTTTGCAATCGGTCAGCGAGCAATAGTGATCGATTTCTAGGGTCGCTTTTGGTTGAAGACTTAATTTTGTAAGAAACATAAGTTAATAATGAAGTACAAGGTTTTCTAGGCTGGTTTTGGTTTCATAGGGTTTTCTTTTACTCGCCCTTTTATATTAAAAATGATAGAATTTCAGTTAAAAAAAGCGTACAAATTGTGCACAATTGCGTACAATGGCACAAAAGTGCGCAAAATAGCACATTAATGTGTGCCACATCAGTAAATTGTCCACGCTATTTGGGAGTCCCACAAAATCGGATGCCCTATGTTACGTTTTGGGGTCGCAACCGCAATAGCGCGCTATTTTTGTGGATACAAAGAGATATCTTACATATATTGATTATTATATAGATAGCTGACATACACATTGTTGGGTTTGAAAGTTCCGAGCGTGGATGTAAGAAGAAGTACGACCCCCAATAAAATTGTTGGGTTTAAAAGTTTCTCTCCCCACTCCCTCTTTATATATTGATTAATATATAAATAGCTTACATACACGTTTACTTGCTCTCACACACACACACACACGCATATATATATATTTATATATTTCTCTCTTGTAATCTATACTTGCTCACATGCAATACTTTCTTTCGTACAATTCAAATTAAGAAAATGAACTTTAACTGAATAATTTTATGACTTTTTTTACTTAACCCATAATACCGTATTTAATATAACCCCCGGTTTCATAATCTCTTAGACATAACCCCCAAATTTTTAACACCGCTAGATATATGTTCAACAATCCATGTTTCATAATTAGACTTAACCCCCGACTCAAATTCTTAACCAAAATACCCTCATTTCATCTTCTTCCCCAAATCAAGACCATAACTTCTCATCCACCACCTCCTCCACGACCACTTCCTTATCCTCCACCTCCTTACTCTCCCACAATCCCCTAAATCCAAGTTCTTGGGTGTATTCTACAAGAAACAAATTGTTTTTTTAGTGGTTCGTAATTGAAACAAATGCCTAATTTGTGTCTTTGTGTTTTTTTACCATTAATCCTTTCAATTAACCTCAATTTCTATTATTTTTCTTGTTTGCATATCCTTGTGAAGATATTTGGTTCC
This sequence comes from Sambucus nigra, assembly GCA_949130495.1. Taxonomy (NCBI): domain Eukaryota; kingdom Viridiplantae; phylum Streptophyta; class Magnoliopsida; order Dipsacales; family Adoxaceae; genus Sambucus; species Sambucus nigra. The sequence goes on along the minus strand of OX422207.1, from coordinate 355,506,758 downwards.
ATATTGATAAACACCTAAACTACGAAGAACAGTTTGTAGGTTCAAATTCTGTTAATTCTTATTGGAGATTGTAAGATACAGAGGCTTAAAACTTCAAAAAGGAGCAAAATTCTGATCATTTGAGGTTTCATGGTGTTGTGGTAACATATTCGCTCATCGAATTAAATACAGGGGTGTATTTTGAAATTGGTGTGTTTTTAATGAGATTTGATTAAATCAAATTTGAATTTCGGTATTTAGCCTATGATTTGGTGTTCTCTAGTTTTTGCAGTTACAAGGTTTGAGATAATCGTTTTTGTTGATTTCAGAAAAAAAAAATATCATCGCATTCTTACAAAATCAACAAATATAGCGAGAGATCTGTAACCGAGTTAAAGGTTTTTAGGTAATGCGATTTCTTTAAACACGAAATTTTAAACCACCTTGAATTTTCACATTTGCAAAAAATCTGAATGTACTATTTGTTTGTGTTCATAAATTTAAGTTTTAACATTGGGGATGAAATGAGGGTATTTTGGTTAAAAATTTAAGTTGGGGTTAAGTCGAATTATGAAATGCGGATTTTTTAACAGATCTCTAACGGTGATAAAAATTCGGGTGTCATATCTAAAGAGATAATGAAACTAGGGTTATGTCAAATACAGTATTATAAATTAGGGGTTAAGTCAAAAAGGCCCATGATTTTATAACCACCACCACCCGGTCAATTTTAGCGCCTAGCACGCGGGTGAGAGTTTGGATTTAACAACTAAAATCTAGACCCCATGGAGAGTCCGAGAATGAGGTCAACCATTATGTAACCCCACTTCATAAGTAAGGAAAACACAAGAGCGACTCTTCTTTTGTCTGATCAATTAACAGAAGCGTGATGGATGCAAAGAGATCGACTATGCACGATTTCCCAAATAGAAAATGAAGGGAATTCAAAGTCCTTGGGCGCATTCCAAAAGGAAAAGGGCAGCCCCATGGGAACATATTAAGGCATCCTTGGCCAGGATTTCGAGAGAGAAGACGTTGCCCCAAATTGTGACAAGGATGAGGAGTTCGAAAAGGGTCTCGAACAGATGGGTTACAAGGTTGCGAGGGAGGGGGCAACATGGACCTCATGCTTTAACTCATAGAAAGGGCATTAAATGGGCATATCCGAGTTGAGTGCCAATGTTTGAAGGAAATATAACCTATTTGTTGATTGGCTTATGGCCTTGAAAAATATTCGATTACAAAAATATAATCAGGGAAATTGTGTTAAGCTAAACATAACCAAACTTCAAGGATATGCCCTTGTGTTGTGGAATGAGTTTATTTGATACTGCGAGGAGACACGCGAGTGGCCAGTACATTCATAGCCCGAAATAAAGCAACATTTAGGAATGGCTTTACTGCCCCATTCATACGAGCGAGATTTATTTTCTAGGGTGCAAGGTCTTTGGCAAGAGTTCATGTATGCTAAAGAGTATAGTGAAATATTTAACAATCGTGAACATGAGCAACGTTGAATGAGATATTAGCCGCTATTTGCAGTATTTACAAATGAGATATCAAGACGAATTGAGCCTCCAACGCATCTTTACTCTACAACGAGCAGTAGAGTACGGTTTCAAGATTGACGATTACTTTCAGACTCCACATTAAACAAGGGGGAGGCACCACAACAACAACGACTCAACAAATGCAATGAATGCAGCACATCCCCCCTAAACAAACTTCAAGCATTATGAGTATGATGATTTTGGGCCAAGGATGGTAGATTGCCTAAAAAATAAGCGCATGTCTTTTGTCACCTCCCGTCAAAGGAGATGGTTGATGAATTTGTTCAACAAGCATTGATATCTCGTGTCCGTGTATTGCCCTAGATGGAAGGCATACCCTTTAAGGCTCGAGGGTGAGCTTTCTCAATACGAGAAGAATAACGTAAATAACGGGTAGGCCCGAGAAAATTATATATTGAATTTAGGTTGTAATTTGATCTTCTGTTTTACTTAACTACCTTTAGAAATACATATGAGGTAATAGAGTTATAATGGGCAATCTAGAATTTTGTTTCCTTAATTGATTAGTCTCCTCATTTTGGTAGAATTCTTGCTCCCCTAAGTTTTATAATGCCTAATAAAGACAGCCTCATTCCCTTGTAAATCACAATTAATATCAAGAGATTTCACGAGAATTACTTTGGCTTGAGAGATTAATTTTTCATTTCAGATCTCAAGCCGCCATCTCACCTAAAACCAATTGATATTAAAGAGAGTCAACCATTAATCTTTTAAGGGTCAATTCAACAACATGTCCCAAGGCATTTGTTCTACTCTCATTCCAACATAATCTCCCCAACAAATGACACAGTAAGAATCAAACCCACGACCATTGCCTCTGATACCACTTGTCGGATCTCAAAGTAACATCTCATCTAAAACCAGGTGTTAAGGAGGGCCAATCATTAAACTTTTATGGACTTACGAGTCAATTCACTCAACGACGTGTCCTAGAGCAAGGCAATCGTTGTACTCTCATTCCAATAATTTCGTTTTTGTTATTTTTATTCTGTTGCGTGTAGTGATTACGTTATAAAAAAAGTACAACAATATCTTCATATACGGTTGCTAAAACATTTATACGCACAAAATATAAGCAGTCAAGAAACGGTTCATGATTACATTAGTAATATAACCTCCACCAAATTTCCTTTTCTTTGTAGTGCATGAGATAAGCCTGTAACGTATGATGCCAAAGGCCAAGGGAGGATCCGGGCCTGGGCTGACCAAGGCTACAGCCCAGCCCCAAAAAAAGTGTGTACTAGCTTTGGTAAGGAGCACATCTCAAATGTCATACGCATCCCACCCCAAAACCCAAAAAACCAACCCAACCCAGCTGTTAAGTTCTTAAAAAATGGGGAAAACACAAATCAGAATCCTCGCTTTCAAGGAATCAATGAGAACCCAAAAGATAACCTCCTGCCCTTTTAATCGGTGCCAGCTCTTTGCACTTCGAACCCAGATCTGCCTTGCCTCCCGCGCTGGCATTTTTTTTACGGCGACACCCGACCAGTGACTGCGTTTTGACCTCGGAGTATCAATTTATCTCCTCTCTTTCTATTATATTTGGTATTTTTTTCTTTTTGTAAAAAAATTCTCTACTTCACTACCTTTGCCTCCTTAAAATCTATTATAATCTCTTCTTAAATGCTATTTAAATACTGATTGGTGGATTGTGTGTTGTGGCTCTGTTTTTTTTTTTTTTCTTTGTTAAAGATTGTTTAAAGTGTGGTTAAAATTATATAATAGTTATTAGTTAGTTGATTATTTGATTTAGGTAATTACTTTTTATGAAATATTAGAAATTTGGGTTTGACCCTTTTAGTTTTATTCTCCATTTATGAATCTAATCTTGCAGTGGTGGATCCAGAATTTTTGGCCAACGGGGCCAAAGTTTCGAGTGGTGCCGGGGGCTCGGGGGGGCGGGGGGGGAGTCCCCGAGACGATTTTTTTTTTGGATTATTTCAAGTTTTATACAAATTATAACTTTATTTCGAGTTTTATACAAATTATAGTTCATCCAAATTGACTACAAATTATATGTTTCGAGTTTATTTCGAGCATATATGTTTGGGACACAAATTACAGAAATTTGACAAGGGGCGGATTACAGAAATAAGGGTATATGTTTGGTGGGACTACAAAAAATCATACATACAATTTCTCCAAAAAATCATACATACAAAAAATCAGCTTAAGGTTAAAAAAACTCCGGCTAGCATACATAAAAGTCATACATACAAAAATCAAACACAAAAATCAGCTTAAGGTTAAAAAATACCTTACTTTAGCAGGTAAAAGAAATAAAGGAGAGAAAGGAGAGAGACCCGATCTTTACTTTAGGTTTAGATTTTTAATTAATTACAATCTTATAACCTCAATTTTGAACATAATTAGAGTTATACCTTAAAGTTTGAAATTTTACCAAAAAACCCTATATATATATATATATATATATATATATATAAGTAACAAACTTATGTATGTCATAAGTTTGCTTGATGATGTCATCCATCTATATAAGAGCAACCCTTATGGGTAATGCAAACGGGTATATTTGCAGTTTTTATGTATGCTGTGGGTAGTGTAAAATGTCATATATACACTCTGGTAAGCTAAAAAATAACAAATTTAGAATTGAACTAGTTGGTTTTTTGTGGGACCCACTGCCTAAACGAAACATCATGTTCCGCGCAAGAAATAAAAAAAAAAAAAGTTAAAGCGGAACATCATGTTCCGCGGAAGCCTCATTTCCTCTATTTCAACTTTCCCCCCCAAATTATTCCAACAACTTTAAACGGCTCTATTTATTCAACGGCTATTTTTTTTTTTATAAATAGCAGGTTTAAACCCTATCTAGTATCTTCATTTCCATTTAGAATTTAATCTTCATTTCCATTTAAATTTTATTCGAAACAGTCTCTAGTCTCTAATATCTTCATTTAAATTATTATCAAATATTTTTTATAGCTGCAAAATTTTATAATAATTTTTTTACCAAAAAATATTATAAAATTTATATATTTGCATTAATATATTTTGTGATTATTTTACAATGGTTCGAGGTCAAAATATGTCTCAACACGACGATGAAGTATTATGCACCGCTTATGTAAATCAAACAAATGATGGTTTACGAGGAACTAATCGACCTAGCACATTATTTTGGGATGCGGTCGCCGAAGAATATAACACAACGACGAGTATCATAGAACGTCGGATGGGCGCCAGCCTACATCCCAGTACAGTAAAATTTCGAGGCACGTATGTTATATGTTTCGAAATTGAAAGATGCATCGATGACAAATCGTGCTAGTGGGACTGTTAACATAGACTGGGTAAAATAACTTTTACCTTTTGTAATTTATTTTAAATATTATTTCTTGTAAATCAGTTGCTTGTGGAGTTAATAAAAATACATTGTCGTATTTTGTCAGGTTACTGCGGCTAATCTAGCATTCCAGCGAGAGAACAAGGGAAAATCATTTAATTTTCAATCTTGTTACCAAATTTTAAAAGAACTCCACAAATTTTAGCTTTCCCAAACTTTTTTAGACTCCCCTCAATTTCATTTTGATTCGCCAATGACGGGTGCGACAGATACTGAAGGAAGTCTGAATACTGGGTTTCACCAAGGAAATTCCAAAGATGGGGCAGAAGTTAATATAGAAAGGCCTTATTCGAGGCCACCTGGAAGGAAAGAGATGAAGCAACGGGCTAAAGGAAAAGCGAAGGCTACAAACATTGAGGTGAACCGAGAAATACTGAATAGTTGCTCTTCATTCAATGAATCATTTGAGCGATCATGTCAGGCTGATCGTGTACGTGACGAAGAGGCCCGTTTGAGGCTTAACCGTTCACTGCAACTTAAGGAGCGAAGTTTGGAGCTCAACGAACGCAGTATATTGGCTATGGAGAGGAAAGATATGCGTGAACAAATATTGCTTGTTCAACAAATTATTAGCACTGACACCTCAAACATGAATTCAATCCAGAAGGAGTACCATGAATACCTCGTGCTTAATATAATCAACAAAGCACGGGGTCAATCAAGCTTTCCAAACTATCCACCACACGGAGGTCAATCTGGATTTTAAAATTTCTATGCTTCTGAGTATGTAACATGTTATTTATTTTTATCGTTTGATCTACTTTGTAATATGATTTTATGGGTTGTGAAATGAATTTGTTTCAAATTTTCATACATAAACATTAGTTCGGTACAATATTAACGATACAACATTAATAATAAAGATAACAACATAACAACATTAGAAAAGATACATAAATTGTGTAAAATCACACACTGATATTGGCAAACTTTTCCCAAACATGTTCAACGAGATCTGCACGTAGCTGTAAATGCTTCCTCTTGTCGTGCATGTGCATTGTCCTAGCCTAGATTGCATGATGTTGCTCGAGAGAGTTTCGAAACATAGGAACCGGGTCAGGCGGGAAGTCGTATTCCTCTCTCCAATCACAATCACGCCTCTCGTCTTCAACAATCATGTTGTGCATTACGATGAACGAATGCATAATAGATGATAATTTATCCTTGCTCCAGAGTTTTGCCGGCGTATGAACGAATGCGAACCTAAGTTGCAGGACACCAAACGCTCGTTCCACATATTTTCTTGCCCCCTCTTGCACTTGAGCGAAAAGTTTTTCCTTCTGGTTAGTTGTCCTTTTAAAAGTTTTCACCAAACTAGCGTAAGGCGGATAAATGCATTAATATCATTACAACTACCCGGCATCCCGAAAAATCGCGGACAAGATCGGAGAAAACTCTAGATCTATTCAATACATTAATATCATTACAACTACCCGGCATCCCGAAAAATGACCTCCATATCCAAAGGTCATGTGATGCTACCGCCTCTAGTATAATTGTCGGTGACTTTTTATGTCCAGTATATTGCCCATGCCATTCGGTTGGATAATTTTTCCACTCCCAATGCATGCAGTCTATGCTCCCCAGCATTCCGGGGAATCCACGCGCCGCATTTTGTTCGGTAAGACTTTGCACATCGAGAGCGGTAGGCTTTCTGTTATACTCCGGGCCAAATATCCCCACAATGGCAAGGGATAATCGGACCAATGCCTTCTGGGTTGTCGATTCTCCGATACACAGGTACTCTCCATTTATATCAGCAGAAGACCCATATGCTAACATTCGTAGAGCAGAAACGATTTTTTGATGCGAGGACAGGCCAAGACGACCAAGTGCATCTGGTTTTTGTATGAACCAGGAGTCGTAACTACATACAGCATCATGAATACGTACATATAGGGCTCGATTCATTCTAAAACGTCGTCGGAAATGGTAGTCTTTGTATACCGATGCTTCACCAAAGTAGTCGGCGATTAGTCTATCATGCCCCACCTCTCTGCTCCGACATATCGTCCTCCTCGTTTGATCCTCATGGGAATCACAAACTATGTTATGAAGGGCCATATTTTGAATTTATTGCATATGGCCCATAGCTATTTTCTTTTTCTTTTTGGCTATATTTGACTGGGCGATTTGCATGGCTTGTATTTCTTCGTATTCTTCCATCTCACTCATTGTGGTATGACGTTTGATCAGTAAAGAGAATTTGTTGATGAACTTAAATTATAATAGGTTGTAATATTTATAATAGGTGGACGATGTAGGACGGAATATCTAGAGCGGAAGATGTAGATCGGATCACATTAGGCGGATAATCTTGGCCGGAATATCTAGAGCGGAAGATGTAGCTCGGAAGACATTTGGCGGATAATCTAGGGCGGGAGATGTAGCTCGGATCATACTAAGCGGAAGAATAAGGGCAGAATAGCTAGGACGGTTTATGTGGTTAATTATACTGCTATAAATGTGAATGGCCAGATTGTGTGCTAATGAGCACAATGGCATCTTACGAAGATGTGATTGATGAGTTCTTGGCTGAAGCCTTGATAGATTCATTTCCACGCGGTCTTTGTGGTTGTGAGATTAGCCAAGTTAATGATCTACGAACCCCTTGGGAAATAATTCTCGACAAATATCATGAGTTGCTACCTAGGCATGATTATCAGAGCCCGCGTAACTTGATGGATCGATGGTTGGAAATTAAAGACGACATCGAGGAATTTGATAACATTTTTAATAGGGTTGAACAAGATATGCAACCATTAGATGAGGAAGACGATCCATATGAGGAGGCGGTGAATTCATACATTCGCACGTTCGGTGAGAATTTTGAAGGCCTAATGACATGGTGTGCGTTGCGGAGAAATGCTTATTGGAAGGAGTTTTACTAGTTTTTCTTTCCTCTCCTTTACTGTTCATGTTAATTTGAATCCTTGCATGTTTATTAATATCTTGTTTATTGTTAAATTAAATGTAACGGAATTAATGGTTCAAAACACTATCTTCATTTTCATTTATATTTATATTCGGAATTTATATTTATATTCTAAACACTATTTATATTCTAAACATTTGGGGTAGAGTGGGATGTACCCGACCTATGGGAGTCTCATAAGCGCCAGGTGCCTGTGAAGGGACAGTCGGTATTTGGATGTGGTATGGAAGTGCGCTGGGACTTATGACATCCGTGTTGACTGCTCGATATAGGGGTGGCATTACAAGGCCTAGGGACACTTGCTTCCAGTAACGGTCATACATGGGTTGGGAAACAACTGATACGCTGGGGTCCATCTCGTCAATAATAATTCCATGCCTATCATGGCGAAAGGGTATCCTCATCATTTGCGGCGGAGGGTCATTTGGTATGCAAATTTCACCGGTGATCTGTCGCCGGCATCGATCACCCAAGTAATATACCCTCCCCCCCCCCCCCCATATTGAGGATCCATAAGAACGCATCGTTTCAGCGATATGTACTTCGCATGTTGAACGTAGGCATGCATCTCCACAGTAGACCCCGAGTAAGGTAGCCAATTGATTAAACCTGGCGATCGCATTTCAGTCTGACTCTGGGCTGTGGGAAAATTATATTGGATTGATCACTTTGTCTCCTTACGATTTAACCGATTTTCTTTCTTCCATCGATTAATCCTAGGCCAGCAGTCACCTGTATCTTCCCTCAATAAGGGACACGCCCGCTGTATATATTTGAACCCGAAAAACTGCAATACAAAAATGATTATTATTAAACCATAAATTTTTGATTTAAAACATATAATATCACTATTTTACACTTACCAATATGAGTTGCCAAAACAATTCATAGAGTCTACGCGACATCTTGACAAGAGATGGAGAGAGTAGTATATGCGAGCTAGAATTGTCGAACCCCAATCGTATGATCCCACAATCTTCAAATCCTCCAAAGCAGCCAACCAACCAATAGGAACGCTGTCTCTTGCGGTCGAAAAAAAAATATGTCCCACACAAAAAAATAAAAAAACCCTAGCAATGTCTTCAGGGCCAACAATCACAGTATTTAACTTTATGGCCTCGAACCACTTATTTAAGCTCGACACTTTCACCCCACATGAATCACTACAATTTGGTTCGATGCCGAAAAAGTATCTATGTATAATGTCAGCCCGTATTTGAGTTTTTCCGTCAAGTACAATCAAGTATTTTCTATCACTCATCGGTACCATAGGACCGCTTCCGATAGGAATACCTGCAAGATGGGAAGGATAACAATCAGTTGTAAATTTAATTAATGTACTAATCAATGTTAATATTGAATTTATTTTTTATATGCAGAAACTAACCAGTCAAAATCGTAAAATCATAAGGAGTAATGGTGAGCTCCCCGGTTGGTAGTTGGAACGTGTTGGTTATGTCCCACCAACGCTCACCGAGCGCTTGTACCAATCCCCAACTTGTCTTGGGAATTTGAGCATCCAACAAATCTCCCCAACCGCTACGGTGTATAAACTGTATAACCTCAGGATATGTTTTTAAATATTTGTACGTGGCTCTAAGACTATGCCAATTGCCACGCATCTTTATTGAGTTGCCGTTTGTGCCCGTGTTCGGATAAGGTTTAATGTGATCTCCGTCATCCACTATACGCCTATAGTTCTAAAAAACTATAGGTCGCTCGGCAGTAGTAGTTTCGGCCTCTCGACTACCTTCTCCCATTTTTCGAGATTTTCTAGCCCCAACAGCCCGTCTAAATTTCTTTCCAATTTGTTCCATTATCAACACTGCAATTTAAGAAATCTTTACAAAAATAGAACATATTATTATTTAAAAAAGTAACAACACATATAATTTATTAAAAAACAGAACGAATAGATAATTTCTTAAATAATTTTTTATAAACATTTACTATTTTTTTTATAAACATCCATTTAAATAGTTTCTTAAAAACATAAACATAAAAAAAACATAACCGAACCGAACAAAAACATTCATTTAAATAGGGTTGTTGACACAACAAAAATTAAATATAACAAGTAGATAACTTTACATGATAATTACCTATTACTTTACATGATAACTTTACATTACTAAATTTACATGATAATTATTAAATTTACATAAGAAGATTAACACATCAGATAATTACTAAATTTACATGATAATTACTAAATACGTAATAAATATGGCAGTTACAAATACACAACTAGAAATTATTTAAAAAACATAAAAGGAATAGATAATTTCTTAAATAATTTTGTAGAAACATTCACTAATTTATTATAAACATTGACTTCAAAAATTTCTTATAAACAAAATCGAAAAAAACATAACTGTTAATTAAACATTGACTAAATAATTTATTATAAACATTCACTTAAATAATTTGTTAAAAAAAGGACCGTACAAAAACCTAACAAATAATTAAACATTTACTAATTAATTTATTATAAACATTCACTTAAATAACAAATACAGAACAAATATACCAGAAAAATAATAACAAATAATTTAATATTTACTAATTGTAATAAGATATTATTTAAGAAAAATAATTACTGATATTCTTTACATAAGGATTGCTCTAACTAAATAAATATAATATTAAGTAATAATTAAGTAATTCAATAGAATATTAAAATGCACAAATAAATAATTTACAAGGAAAAAAAATCAGAGGATTTACCTGTGTATAGGCCGGCTTAGTTGCTATTTTTTTTTTTTGAAGTGATAAAAAATATTTACGGTGGGTTGATTTAAATAGACCTGTTGGATTTAATTTAGTAGTTGAAATGTAGGTGGGAGTTGAGGTAATTAATTCGGGGGAAGAAGATAAAAGGCTTAAGACATTTGGGGGGCAAAATCGAATTTTGTATAACCTTAGGCGGAACATGATGTTCCGCGCAAGGTTTTAATTTTTCTCAGCCAAAACGGCGTCGTTTTGGCTTAATCCGGCGTCGTTTTGGTGCTTTATTGTATTTTTACCCTGCGCGCGTAGCAATTTTCGTCTTTTTTGTACTGCAAATTTAGACTAGTGATGTCTAAATTTGCAGTACCCGTAAGAATTACTCTAATAAGAAAGCATTATTTTCACTTCCTATTTTGTCCTTCAAATATTTAAGTTCCCTCTCTTTTTTCACACTCAAAATTCATTTCTTACTCTTCCTCAAAATTCAAAAATAAGGGTAAAATGGAAAAAGCATCTCCTACCATGTTACCCTCTCTTTGTTTTACATGTCTACTCTTTTATTTTTTGATTCCCCCCATTTTTAACTTACCAAACTTTTAATTTAATTTAAAACGGAGGTTATTTTAGTAACTTTATTCGGTTCACACTCTCCGATTAAAATATTTGATCGATCTGACCAATTTGCACACTCATCAAACGCTCCTCTCTCTCTCTCTCTCTCTCTCTCTCTCTCTCTCTCTCTTTCTCTCTCCATTCTCAGTCTTCTTCGAGCTCTGTCTCTATGCTCCAAGATCGGTTTTCATGCTCCGGATTGCTCGATAGAGGTGCTATATAAGGTAATATTTACGAGATTGCATGATTTTAAGGTTCTAATGATTCCATTTGTGATTTTAATAGCTGGGGTGGGCTTGGGGACTTTTTGTAGAGGCGTTTGAGATTTAATTTTCGTGTTTGAGACATTTGTTTGTGTACAGCGAAGAGAGAATATCGCTTTTCATATGGAGACTCCCAATCTCATCAAGAGACTCCCAATGTCAGTGGTTGTTTCTATGGGCTGAGACTCCAAACATGACTGGATGACTCCGAAATGGGCACTTTATCCACTGTTGGACTCCGAAATGGGTACTTCATCCACTGTTTCTATGGGCTGATGTGCCCTGATATCTCCGGCGATATCTGTTGGTATTTCCTCTTGCATTTTCCTTTTTTTTTTGGATTTCACTCACCTCTACCCATATATGATAGCAAACCAAAAACAGAGCACTGTCGTTTTTTTTAATTATCATCCAGTGATCGTTGCTATAATTTACAGGTCGCCGGCCAGTGATACTGCTGAACAAAAAGAGAATCAACTCAATACGATGTGGTGAGGTGATCAGATGTAATCTGGTGGTCAGATGTGGTGAGGTTATCAGATGTGGTGAGGTGATATTGCTGTAATCTGGAGGTCGTTGCTGTAATCTGGTGGTCGGAGAGGTGATATTACTGTAATCTGGTGGTCGGAGAGCCACCGGTCACCCACCAGTTTTTTCCTCAAGCTATGTTTTTTGCTATAGCTTCATCATCTAGAAGGGCTAAAAAAGAAAGATCCAGGACCCAAACCTCAATTGCTGTAACCGAGAGTGAAGTTTTTTAACCGTCTCTAAATCGGGTCTTGATGGCAGAGTTCCAAAAAGCAACCAGGAATATCTCAAAGGACCTCGTAAGCGTCGCCGTTAAAAAACTCAACCCCGGAATCTTTCAAGTCTTCCATAAGTTCCGGGCTGAAAAGGTAGTTTTGGCTTTGTCTATATTTTCTGATACAAGAGTTGAAGTTGGCTTTGTCTATATTATGTTCTATTTTTTTCTAGACCTGATCAATGTTGCTAACTATTTTGATTTTAAATATACAATACCCATTTGTATGATCATAAACGAAAAATTAGTAGCATATTTTGCTGAATAACTTAACTTGATTTTCTATTGAAATGGTAAGTTGTATCCAAATTTGCCTTTGTTCCATCTTTTTTTATTTAGATTAGTTGTTCCATCTTTTTTATTTAAACTTTCTGTTGTTCCAATTTTAAAGATTTGTTGTTGTATATGAATTATTTTAGTTTAGATCAAGTAATAGTTTATTTCAGAGTTGTTGATGAACCTAATTTTATTCTTTCAATTTTTTTTGGTTCGTTAACGAACCTAAATTTCATTATTTTTTGGTAAATACACCTAAAAATAAAAAAAACTTTTCCATTTTTTATTTCGTAATATAATAATATTTGTACCGTTTGTTCACATTTTTGTTGATATTTCTATGAGAATAAATACAACATTTGATGGGTTTTAGCTCAAGTGTAAAGCTATAATATTTTGTACCACAACTCAACTCAACTCAACAAAGCCTTTTCCCAATTATTTGGGGTCGGCTACATGAATCCTATTTTCCATTCCATTCTGTCCAGTGCAATATCTTCGGTTACACCACATGATATCATGTCCTTTTTTATAATATCCCACCAAGTTAATTTAGGCCTACCTCTACCCCTTGGGTTACCATCAATACTAACTAAATCACTCTTCCTTACAGGAGCATCCATTGGTCTACGCTTGACGTGTCCAAACCATCGAAGTCGATTTTCTCTCAATTTATCTTCTATAGGAGCTACTTTCACCGTTTTACGAATTTGTTCATTTTTAATTTTATCCTTTCGAGTTTTACCACAAATCCATCTTAGCATTCGCATCTCCGCCACACTCATTTTCTGCACATTTTGTTTCTTGGTTGCCCAACACTCTGTCCCATATAACATGGCGGGTCTAATGGACGTCCTATAAAATTTTCCTTTTAACTTCAAAGGTATACGCCTATCACACAGAACGCCGGTCGCACTTCTCCACTTAACCCAGCCTACTCTAATCATATGCGTAACATCATCACTAATATCTCCATCTTTTTGTATAATCGATCCTAAATAACGAAAATGATCATTTCTAGGTATTTCTTGACCCTCCAATTTCACCACATCTCCATTTGTCCTCCTATTACTACTAAAATTACACTCCACATATTCTGTTTTAGTTCAGCTTATTTTAAATCCTCTTGTTTCTAAAGTTTCTCTCCACAATTCCAACCTAGCGTTTATCCCCATCTTAGTCTCATCGACTAAAACAATATCATCTGCAAATAGCATACACCATGGCACCTCATCTTGTATTTGTCCAGTCAACTCATCCATAACAAGAGCAAAGAGATAAGGACTTAATGTTGAACCTTGGTGTAGCCCTACCGTAATTGAAAATTCACTACTTTCTCCAGCTGATGTTCTTACTGTAGTCATCGCACCATCATACATATCCTTGATCACGTCAATATATCTGCGAGTCACTCCTCTTTTATGTAGAACCCACCATATTATATCTCTGGGTATCCTATCATACGCCTTCTCCAAATCTATAAAAATCATATGAAGATCCTTCTTTTTCTCTCTATACCTCTCCATTAATCTCCTCAATAAATAGATTGCTTCCATTGTTGACCTCCCAGGCATAAACCCAAATTGATTCTCAGATACTGTTGTCTTCAATCTCAATCTATATTCAATCACTCTCTCCCAAAGTTTCATTGTATGACTCATTAACTTAATACCACGATAATTTGAACAACTTTGTATGTCCCCTTTATTTTTATAAATAGGTACTAAAATACTTTTTCTCCATTCATCGGGCATCCTATTAGTCATTAAAATTCTATTAAATAATTTGGTAAGCCATGATACTCCATCCTCCCCTAAGCACTTCCAAACCTCAATAGGGATACCATCTAGTCCTAAAGCCTTCCCTGTTTTCATCTTTTTTAGAGCAATCCTGACCTCTGTTGTCCTAATTCTACGAAAAAATATATCTTCTCGAGTCTCCCTAAGTTCCTCTATATCTAATCTACTCCCATTATCTCCATTTAATAACCTCTCAAAGTAGTTTTTCCATCTTTCCATAATTTCATCATCTTTGACTAGGACTCTCGAATCATCACTTTTGATGCACTTAACGTTATTGAAATCTTTTGTTTTCCTATCCCTAAGTTTAGCAAGCTTATAAATACTTTTTTCCCCTTCTTGTGTTCCTAATTTTGTATAAAGATCATCATACGCTTTTAACTTAGCATCTCTTACCACTTTCTTAACTTCCTTTTTAGCCCATTTATATTTCTCAAAATTCTCTTCATTTCTATTTGTTTGCCATTTTTTAAAGCACTCCCTTTTAATTTTTACTATATTCTGTACTTCTTCATTCCACCACCAAGTTTCTTTAGACTGTGGCCCTTTGCCTTTTGATTCTCCAAGAATTTCTTTTGATATTTTCCTAATGCATGTGGCCATCTTATTCCACATTATGTTAGTTTCTTCTTCACAATTCCATGTTGCTTCATTTAATACTTTATCTTTAAATAGTTCTAATTTCTCTCCTTTTAAATTCCACCACCTAGTTCGTGGGTTAATCTTCACTTTTCGCATTCGTGATTGATTTTTAATATTTATATCCAACACCATTATCCTATGTTGTGAGGTTAAGCTCTCTCCCGGGATAACCTTACAATCTTTACACGTTAATCGGTCTCCTTTCCTAGTAATGAAAAAATCTATTTGGCTCTTATGTGTTCCACTTTTATAAGTTATTAAGTGTTCAAGCCTCTTTTTAAAACATGTATTTACTAGTACAAAATCATAAGCCATCGCAAAATCTAAGATAGACTCTCCCTCGTCGTTCCTATCTCCAAAAACATGTCCGCCATGCACTATCTCATATCCTACACGATCTTCTCCTACATGGCCATTAAAATCTCCACCTATATAGATTTTCTCACCTAGGGGTATTTCTTGAATTAGTTCATCCATTTGTTCCCAAAATTGTACTTTAGTGTGCTCATCTAATCCTACTTGAGGTGCATAAGCACTAACAATATTAATAATGTTTTCACCTAATACCAATTTTACAAGTATAAGCCTATCACCTTTCCTAATAACGGTTACGATATCGTCCTTAAAGTTTTTATCTACTATTATTCCAACTCCGTTCTTATTTCTATGTTTTCCTGTATAATATAATTTAAATCCTGTATTTTCTATTTCTCTAGCTTTCTCACCGACCCATTTAGTTTCTTGTAAACAAGCTATGTGAACTTTTCTTCTTCTCATGGTATCTACTAACTCCATCCCTTTTCCTGTCATAGTCCCTATGTTCCAAGTCGCTAACCTAAGTCTAGTATCCTGGACTAGCTTCTTTACCCGCACACGTCCAGCTTGTTGCAGGAACCCTTGCGTATTTATCGTCGCATCCGGGCGCCGATGCGACGCCCCTTGCCTATTTTTCGAAACACCCGGTGGCAGGCGCAACGCCCCTTGCCTATTTTTCGAGACACCCGGTGGCAGGCGCAACGCATCGCTTAAGGGGAATGCCCTAGCATTAGCACGTATATTCATAGGATTCATGTTCATAAGGATCTGACAAAGTTTTACGCTGGCTGTCAGCTACCTATAAACAAAGGAAATATTGTTTTTTTAATACTGTACCATTGTTTTTTACCCTTTAAGCAGGGTGGATAGTCCAATAAACAAAGGAGGCTCTGTCCATTTTTTTTTAAATGACATTTTGTTAACTTGATTCACAATGTGAGTTTATTTGATGAATTTAGACTATTTGAATGTTATTGGACAATTTGTTATTGCTTAAGCAAGGTGAATAGTCCTATAAACAAAGGAAATATCATGATAATTTTTTTAAATCAACATTTTATTTTATTGGGGAACTAAATTGTTTCCTTTTTGTAATTATGTACTTCGATAATTTTTGTTGTTTTGTGATTATCAGCGTGCCTTCAGGCACGAGTATACCCTAGTATATATATATATATATATATATATTGATAAAAATTGAACCGGGGCCAAAGCCCACCTTGGTCCCCATGTGCATCAGCCCTTGTAATCTTGTAACACTTCATTGATTAGGTTAGTTGTCTTATTTTCCTTTATGAAAAATCGTTAACGTGTTATTTTAATTAACATTTTTTTATTTTAATTATTTGTTAGGGTAAAAATTGAGAGTTTTTCATTTTTACAGTCCAATCGCCTAATTGATATTGTTTCTCGCCTAAGGTGTTTCACTAAATACAATTTCTTAATGACTGAATTTATTCACTAAAATGTTGCAATTGTCTAATGTGTACACGTGATTGTGCTCATTGTTTTAAAAGAGATAAAGAATTATTTTCTCGTTTTTTTAAAAGAGAAGGGCAAATTTTCGATAGTTTTTGTTTATAATCAATGAATTTTAATATTTAAAGACTAGGAGGATCAATTTCGGTAAAACTTCTTTATTTAATTGTGAATAAATTCTATTATTGAACTAAGTTTTGTCATGTCAACTTAATTTTTTTATGAACTTTGGTTTGTTGTTAGTTCATCCCTTCGGGTAATCCTGATTCCGCCCTTGCCAAAGGCCCAACAAAGACAACTGGTGCCATTTCTGTACATATGTGGATGATGTGGAAACCCTTCCTGAGAAAATACCAAAAGAAGAAATAGAACATTATCACTTTTATTTTCATTTTTATATGAAATCCATCACAAAGAATACACATGCACTAACTCAAGTATGCAGACAAATTATTTCTTCATTGTTTTATTTTTTTCAAATTCTTACAATGTTGAAAGATGAAAGAGTTCGCAGTTCATAACATGACGCTTCAGTGTTTCAAATAAAATTAGCAAGCAATATTCAGGAGAAAAATTACACTTTGCTTCTGTCTGAGAATAAACGAAGTTCTGCCAGAAGTTCAGCATTTCTTTTATGCAGGATGTCAGAGAAATCACCACCTACACTAAGTTTTGAATCCATGACAAGACTTCTCGAATCAGATGCCTCCCCAGTGCCAATAATTCATGTAAGAACCATCGAGTCTATCCTAAGCAGCAACTCTGAGCTAATTGAAAGCTTATCTGCTTAGATTGAGAATCAAAAATAGAAGATGGCTAGTATAAGATACATGCTTGTTCACTGGAGTGTATACACTTTTCAAGTAATGAAGCACAAGAATACAAAAATGATCATAACAGCATGCTCTAAAGAATTATTTTTATGTTGCAAAGTATTAACAATGGTGTATGCTCACGGTACTCACAAGATCAAGCCGAGTTGCGGACCATATTATTAACAGTACCCTCAACAAATCTGTAGGGAATTGTTGAAATCGTTTCATTTATCTCAGTCAACTAGTTCATAAATACAAGTTGACGTACCAAGCAAAGTTGCATCTACCAATGCATGTCAAGCATGCAGAATACAACTAATAAAACTACTAGAGACAGCTACTTAAAACAAACAAAAGCTTATGCAATTGTGAATCGAATATTAAACGAACCACTCGGTTTTGCAATTAAAGGATGAGATATTTCTATGAATCTGGGCAGGGAGTAAACTGAATCTCCAATGTAAGAATGAAAATTTGTAACTATAAATGAAACTAACAAAGGTTATATCTGTAGACTCAACCAATCATGATAGTTGTTTAATATAATTGTAGATTGATATTGTACCGCAGTGGTAATATTCTTGTTTGTGTGTGTGTGTGTGTGTGTGTGGTGTGTGTGTGTGTGTGTGAGAGAGAGAGAGAGTAAATCAGATGCCCAACCAACATAATAACGAGAGATGATCAACCCACATAATACAAAGATACAAAGGGAAATAATGGTGTCTGACCAAAGCTCTAAACAAGACTTACAAATAATGACGAACCATTACATTAGCTATATTAGAAACTGCAAACTCACAGTACTATCACCTTTTCCAATGGTAGCCTGATTTTTCACCTCCAATTGTTCAATCCTGTCGAACAATGATTTTCTCTCTCGCTTCATTTCTTCCAGCTCCTCTATGGCCATGAGACGTTGTTTGCTCAAGTACAGAATATCTGAATGATTTATTCAGAGGTGTTCATCAATTTTAGGATGATAAAATTTGGACACTAAATTTTTTTCTTAAGGACTTACAAACAGCGAGAATATCAAATTGGAACTGAGTTCTATGTATGATGCACAAATTACATTACATTGTGTAACATATCCGAGAACATTGAATTCAATACAGGAAAATGTGCAGGACTTACTCTGTTGAGCTTCCCTAAAAAGTCGCCAAATATCATTATGAGTCTTTTCTGGTTGACTGTTCAAATATTGCAGCCGTTCGTGACATAATAAAAGTAAAATTATAAAATCTCTGACAAATTGAAAAATAATGATAGATGGGAAGGGATGGTATGTCAGGTGTGAAGTAACCGGATAGAAATTTGTTTTATTTGAGACATTAAATTATTTAATGTCTTGAATTTTGATTGGTTAATATTATTGGTGCGAATTTATTTTTATAAATGATGTGAATTTTCATTAATACTATTGACTAATCAGAATTGAAAATTTCAAATAATTTGATGTCTCAAAAATATTAAACTTTTTTCCATAGTAACCTGCCTTATCTCCATGTTTTCATCACTTCCTAGCGTGGATTGTAAGTGGGTTACAATGCATGAAGATTTAATATTAAGAGTAAAGTACTCGAGTAGTTTTTTACCTTTTTATTGATTTTAATTTAGTCTTTTACCTTTTTATTGTTTTAATTTACTCCCTCACCTTTCAAATTGGTTCAATTTCGTCCCGCTCCTTTTTTTTGTTTCAATTTCATCCTCAACCTTTCATTTTGTTTCAATTTAGTTCATCTATTAACTATTTTGGATACAAATGACTATTTTACCCCTCTTTATTGAAAAATAATAAAATGAATGTTATAAAATTTGAAAAATAAGCTATTTTATTATTATTTGGTGATAAAAAATAGTTTTTTAGCCGAGAATAATTAAAAAATAATTTTTGTTTTTATTCTATTCGAGTTGTTTTTAATTTTTCAAAACAAAAACTCGAATAATAATTTTTATAGTCAATGTTGATACCAAAATTAGTATGCTGATGTGGACGAATAATAAGAAGACACGTGTCAATCTACGTGGCACAATAGCAACGAGGAAGATCATTCCCCCGACCTAGTCATACTCACTCCGAGCAACAGGTGTACTCCGAGGAACACCAGTCTTCGGAGGAACACCAGTCCTCCGAGGAACTCCAGTGCTCCGAGGAACTCTTGGACGACGAGCAACTAAGGCGGTTCGAGCTGCATCTCGACCACAGCATTGATTGCCAGATAATCAACAGTTCAATTATTCATTGAACGCTTATCATCTTGACGCACACGCTTGAAGAACATTAAATGAATTAATCTTTCATATGTATATCATTTAATGTATAACCCTTTCAGAATATAGCCTCAAGGCTATAAATACATTGTATTACCCTCATTCAAGGGGGACCGGAATTTCTTGATAGAACTTGTAATCGAGAATTCCCAAACACTCAGCAATAACATAACAGTGGACGTAGGCCATTCATATAAGGCTGAACCACTTTAAAATTCTTTGTCTCATTTATTTATCTGTGATTGAATAATTAGAGTAATCTAGTTTTTTACATCAACAGATTGGCGCCGTCTGTGGGAACGATTGTTATTATCGTTTTTCACCAAAAAGCATTCATCATCAATGGCAGATAATCCAGAATCCAGCAATCGAAACGCTGGAAATGTTGGAAATCCTCCAAATCCCTCTGCACCTCCAGATCTGGCTGGGATTATGACGAATCTGGCTCAAGGACAAACCGCCATGCAAGAAACAATGCGGCAACTCATACAGACCCTTCATGGCGGTGCACCTGCACATTCTGGACAGCGAAGTGGTCAGAGGCAAACCTATTTACTTTCTCCACGATCCAGGCGTACTGAGTCATATCGTAATGAGGAATCTGATGATTTCTCTTATCAACCTGGGCGAACTTCGTCAATAAGGGCTACAGATACTGATCAACGTATCACTCTCTCTCCAGAGAGACCCAGTGCCTTGGAAAGACTGAGTAGGGTGTCTCCTTTCAGTCGATTAGGCCCTAGGAGGAATAGGAGTCCACCTAAGACCATGTCGAGGAGTTTTCGACAACCATCAGATCTCAGAGAAGGATCAGCGCAATCACGACCAGTTGCTCGTCAAGATAGATCTCAGGAGGCCACTTCAGAGCAATCAATTGCTCGAACTAACAAGCCTGAGGAAGGAAATGATGCGTGGAAGGGTTCCATTCAGCGGTTGGAGGATAGATTGGGAGAAATGGCTAAGGCGAATAATCCCTTACAACGAACTTTTGTTCAAGGGACGCCTTTTGTCCAGACCATTGTGGGTTTTCCTACCCCGTCAAAGTTTAAAGCACCTATGGTGACCCCCAAATATGATGGAAAGACAGATCATGTTCTACACATAGAGCAATATCAAGCTGCCGCCGACATCTATGCTGGCCCCGACGAGATGAGATGCAGGGCATTCTCGGGAACTCTTACTGGATCTGCCCAGATATGGTACAACAATCTTCCTCGGGGTAAGATTTCAACTTTCTTTCAGTTGGCCGAATTGTTCATCGGCAATTTCTATTTTGGAGCAAAGCCAGTAAAAAGAGTAGCACACTTGTTAAGTGTTAGACCAAAATCTGGTGAGAGTACTAGAAATTACATAACTCGTTTTAATAACGAGAAGCTGGAAGTCATAGATTATGAAGAAAAAACAACAATCACCACCTTGATGAGTGGGTTGTTGCCTAATAAGTTGTATTACACTTTGGCCAAAGATCCACCTACAACTATGTCAGAGTTGATGGCAAAAGCAACCAAAATCATGAATGTCGAGGAGGCTATGGCTGCGAAGAAGAATATGGATAAAGAAACCAAGGTGGAAGACGACAAATCCAAGAAGAAAGAGCATAAGGGCAATGGCGGTGACAAGCATTCCAAGAATAATAAATCGTCATGGGAAGTCCTGAAGAAATTCGATAATTATACTCCTTTGAAAATGGGTATTAATCATGTCTTGGAAGAAATCAAGAATAACGAGGAAGTAAAGTGGCCAAAGAAACTGAGGTCAGACCCTGACATGAGGAATAGGGAGAAATATTGTGAGTTCCATAAGGATCACGGCCATATGACCAAAAATTGGATAGCTCTTCGGAACGAGATTGAACCACTCATCCGAAGAGGGAATCTAGCGAAGTATGTTGATCGGGGAGGCGAAAGAAGGAATAATGACCGAACTAGAGAAAGGTCTAGATCTCCTCGTCGAGCAGAGGAGAAAAAGAAAAGGGATCATGAAGATGATACAGAGGATGAGCCCGATCTTCCCAAGAAACCAAGGCAGCCAGAACGAGAGGTATTTTCAATACGCTTTGGGTCATTTGATTGTAATGTCATTACAGGAGGAGATGCAGGAGGAGGAGACCTTACTGCAGAAAGAAAAGCTTACCTCGGTGAGGCTCAGGCTTGCTCATACATTCAACGGATAAATTTGGCTGAAGAGGATCGCCCGAGAAAGGTAAACAAAGAGAAGCTGGTCATCGGTTTTTCAAAAAACGACCTTGCAGATGTTCTTTACCCTCACGACGACCCTTTGGTGATCAAAATGAGGATGAAAGAAGTAGTGATTTCAAGGGTGCTGGTAGATAATGGTAGTTCGACAGACATCATATACTATTCATGCTTTGACAGTTTAAATTTGAAATTATCTCAATTGGAACCTTATCACAGACCTCTATTGGGTTTTGCTGGCGAGAAAGTCTTTCCACTTGGGACGATCAAGTTGGATATATTCATTGGAACTTGGCATGCTTGTCGAACAAAAAGAATACGCTTCTTTGTGATGGATAAGAATGTGCAGTCAGCTTACAACATCATCATGGGAAGAGTTGGTTTGAAGAAGTTCGAAGCAGTTCCATCTACAGTACATCAGTGTTTGAAATTCCCTACAAATTTTGGAGTAGGAGTTGTGAAAGGTGATCAGAAAGTAGCTCGGGAATGCTATTATTCGTCTGCCGAGCAAGAGGAGCTTGAAGAATCAAGGAAAAAGACTACTACCTACCAGGTGGATGAAGGTACAGAAATTGAAACACTGGATCCCAGAGATAAATCCCAACTTGTAAAAGGACAGGTGGTGGAATCTACAGAAAATGTTATTCTGGACGACGAGCACCCTGAACGAATAACCCAGATAGGTTCGACGTTGGATGCTTCAATAAAACGGGAGTTGATAACTTGCTTGAGAGACAGAAAGAAAACTTTTTCATAGAGTCATGAAGACATGCCAGGAATAGATCCAAACTTCTTATGCCATGAACTCAATGCGAATAAGGAGATCAAGCCTGTAAAGCAGAGAAGAAGAGTGTTTAGTCCCGAGAAGAATCAAGCCATACAAGAGGAGGTCGAGAAACTCCAGAAAGCCCAATTCATTAAAGATGTGAAATATCCAGACTGGTTAGCAAATGTGGTGATGGTGAAGAAGAAAAACAATAAATGGAGAATGTGTGTTGATTTCACTGATCTCAACAAGGCCTGCCCAAAGGATCACTTTCCATTGCCCAGAATTGACCAACTAGTAAATGCTACCTCGGGACACGAGCTGCTCAGCTTCATGGACGCTTACTCTGGATACAACCAGATCAAAATGAAACCTGAAGACAGGGAAATCACTTCTTTTATTACCCCTAGGGGAACTTATTGTTATAATATTATGCCTTTTGGTTTGAAAAATGCAGGAGCGACATACCAGCGGCTGATGAACAAGGTTTTCGCCGAACAAATCAGTTGCAATATGGAAGTCTATGTCGATGATATGCTGACAAAGAGCAAGAAAGCTGTTGATCATCTAGTTGACTTAGGTCAGACCTTTGATCAACTGGATAAATACCAGATGAATCTCAACCCGACGAAGTGCACCTTTGGAGTACGAGAAGGAATGTTCCTCGGGTACATCGTCAACCAGCGAGGCATTGAGGCAAATCCAGCAAAGATCAAAGCCCTTTTAGGGTTGCGATCTCCAACAACGAAGAAAGAGGTGCAGAGTCTTACAGGACGAGTTGCAGCGCTCAACAGATTTGTATCCCGAGCAACTGATAGATGCCTCACATTCTTCAAAACACTTTGAAAAACTTTTGAGTGGAATAATGAATGTGAAAAAGCCTTTCAAGACTTAAAGAAATATCTGGGAGCACCTCCACTGTTGTCCAGGCCAGTAATGGGAGAAAAGTTGTACTTGTACCTGGCAGTATCAGAGAATGCAGTCAGCTCGGCATTGATCAGAATGGAGAATGGAGTCCAGAAGCCAATTTATTACACAAGTAAGGCTTTTCGAGGTGCAGAGATCAGGTACCCAAAGCTGGAAAAATTGGCATTGGCATTAATTGAAGCAAGTAGAAGAATGAGGCCTTATTTCCAAGCCCATACCATCGTCGTGTATACCGACATGCCATTGAGACAAGCCCATCATAATCTAGAAAAATCAGGGAGACTGATGTATTGGGCAATAGAGCTCGGTGAATACGATATTGTGTATGAACCCAGATCATCACTAAAAGGGCAAGCTGTAGCAGACTTTATAGCAGAATTTACATATCCTGATACCCCCGAGGAACAAAAGTTGCTCGTTGATCCACCTGTGGATGTTACAGGATCAACAGACATAAGTCCAGATCAACTCCGGTTGGTAAAAGGGCTTGTGGATGTAGAAAGATCATCAAATTCAAACCCAGACCAACTCCGGTTGGTAAAAGGGCGAGAAGAGATGGTCGACGAAGAGCGAAAAATACCAGGGGAGGATGAAAGGAAACAGCAGATATTTCACCGAGGAACTCTGTCAGATAAGAAATTTGAAGACGAGTTACCTACATGGAGATTATATGTAGATGGATCATCTTGCACTACGGGTTGTGGAGCAGGAATTGTTTTGAACACCCCAGATAAAATTGACGTGGAATATGCCTTACGATTCCAATTCAAAGCTTCCAATAATGAGGCTGAGTATGAAGCCTTGATAGCAGGTCTTAATTTAGCAAAGATTATGGAAGCGCAACAAGTGATGGTATTCAGTGATTCTCAATTAATTGTGAATCAGATGATGGGAACATATGAAGTTAAAGGAGAATTAATGGTCAAGTATCATGCAAAGGCGATGGAGTTGTTGGCAGAATTTGATGCCATTCAGTTGATCAGAATACCAAGAATGGAGAATGCACAAGCAGACGCACTGGCCCGACTAGCATCAGCTACTCGTACCGAGTTGCGAAGAACGATACCAATTGAGGTGTTAGAAAGTCGAAGCATAGATGAAGACATGACGATGAATATTATTACTCTTGATTTAGGACCATCTTGGATGGATCCCATCAGGGCATATGTCGAGGAAGGAGAATTACCGGAGGATAAGATCGCTGCCAAGAAATTGAAGTTTAAAGTTGCTCGGTATGTACTAACTAATGGTGTTTTATATAGACGAGGAATTATGGCAGGTTTGCAAAGATGTGTACATCCCTCCGAGGTGAAAGAATTGATTTAAGAGATCCATGAAGGGTCTTGTGGAGCCCATGTAGCAGGTCGGACACTTTTGCAAAGGGTGATGACGCAGGGATACTACTGGCTAACGATGAGGGCTGATTGTATAGCCTATGCTAAGAGATGTGATAAATGCCAATGTTTTTCCTCCGTCCGACGAATTCCACAAGCATTGTTGACACCCATAACTTCCCCTTGGCCTTTCTCCATGTGGGGAATGGATTTGGTTGGACCACTGCCAACGACCCGAGGAAGATTCAAGTACCTCGTCGTCGCAGTGGATTATTTTACTAAGTGGGTAGAAGCTGAGCCACTTATTGATATGACGTACGAGAAGGTATACCAGTTCGTTTGGAAGAATATAATCTACCGATATGGTCTCCCTCATGCCTTCATCACAGACCATGGAACACAATTCGATAACGAGGAGTTTGCCGCCTATTGTCATCAGTCAAACATTTTGAAGACTCATTCAGCACCAGGCCATCCTCAAAGCAATGGACAGACTGAAGTGATGAACAGAACATTACTAAATGGTTTGAAAAAGCGGCTAAGTGAAGCTAAAGCTAATTGGATTAATGATCTACAATCAGTATTGTGGGCTTACCGAACAACTCCCCGAGCAGCAACTGGAGAATCACTATATATGCTGGTATTTGGAAGTGAAGCTATAATACCTCCCGAGTTGGGTCTTCCAACACATAGAGTGCTGAATTTCAATTCCCCAGTCAGCGACTTAATGAGAAGATTGGATTTGGATATGCTCGAGGAGGTTAGAGAAGAGACAGCCATTAGGAATGCTGCTTATCAACAGCGAACAGCCCTGTTCTACAACAAGAGGGTGAAGAAATGCGACTTAAAAGAAGGAGATTATGTGCTAAAGAAGGTCATTCAGAAGCACAATAAATTGGAAGCAAACTGGCATGGACCTTACCGAGTTACTGCAGTTGTCCGACCAGGAACTTACCGAATAGCAACTCTAGAAGGAGAGGAATTTAGGAATACATGGAATGCTGAACACCTACGCAAGTATTATCAGTGATGTAAAATGTAAAGCAATTCCATCAATATGAATAAAACGATGATATTTCACAATCTTCTCTCCTTTTATTGAAAGTTTTTCGGGGAATACTAGTGTGTTTTACACTACGCTACTCTAAACACAAAGGGTTTGGTGGAAAAGTAAATCCACATTCAGCAATAAAGAGGCTAGGGAACCAATGTCCCTCAGCCAAATTAAAATAATTTGAAGGCTCAGAAAGACTCTCCAAAGTTACCCAAGAAGGAATAGAAAAGTCAGAACGAAATTTCTCAAGAGATTCGATAATATAAACCATGGTGAATAAAAAGAAATGAAGAAGAAGGAAGAAAATCTTACAGGAAAAAGGAGATATGTTGACAAACAAACGAAGAAAGGGATGAATGCACAGGAGAGAGAAAAGTTATAGAAAACTCTAAAGCAGAAATTGAAAAAGGTAGAAGACGATGGGATTGCCTCTGAAGCTTAAATACTTTGCCTTGGGAAACGGCGAAAGAAATGATTACAAAAAGGAAACTATAACGCTATCGGTGGCTAAAAGGACAAAAAGTGCACGAAGATCGAAGCGCTTATAAAAATGCAAAAAGGCGGATTCTGCGAATTTGGAAGGAAATTCAAATACGAAGAAAAGGCTCCTAAAACCCAGGAAGGTTATTTAATATTGCCATATACCGAGAAAGAATGTTCCATACTCCTCAAAGTTCGAAATACGAAACATTGGGGGCTTCTGTTGATACCAAAATTAGTATGCTGATGTGGACGAATAATAAGAAGACACGTGTCAATCTACGTGGCACAATAGCAACGAGGAAGATCATTCCCCCGACCTAGTCATACTCACTCCGAGCAACAGGTGTACTCCGAGGAACACCAGTCTTCCAAGGAACACCAGTCCTCCGAGGAACTCTAGTGCTCCGAGGAACTCTTGGACGACGAGCAACTAAGGCGGTTCGAGCTGCATCTCGACCACAGCATTGATTGCCAGATAATCAACAGTTCAATTATTCATTGAACGCTTATCATCTTGACGCACACGCTTGAAGAACATTAAATGAATTACCCTTTCATATGTATATCATTTAATGTATAACCCTTTCAGAATATAGCCTCAAGGCTATAAATACATTGTATTACCCTCATTCAAGGGGGGACCGGAATTTCTTGATAGAACTTGTAATCGAGAATTTCCAAACACTCAGCAATAACATAACAGTGGACGTAGGCCATTCATATAAGGCTGAACCACTTTAAAATTCTTTGTCTCATTTATTTATCTGTGATTGAATAATTAGAGTAATCTAGTTTTTTACATCAACAGTCAACATAGTTTTTTTGTTTATAAAAACTCTTTTTTTAATTTTAATTAAAAATGTTTAATTTGATGTTTTAGATTCACAATTGATTAGTGTCGCTGGCGCGGCACATCACAAGAAATTTTTTATTTATCAGTTATAGGGGGGGAAATGATGTCTTAGATTCGCGATTGGTTAGCTCGCTCGATCGGACTCACATTCATTAAAATAAGGGGTTTGAGAATAAGCCAATGTAGTCAAGCCCTTTATTAGTGGTTTATTCTCAAGCCCCTTATTTTAATGAGTGTGAGTCTGATCCAGTTGGCTTATTCTCAAACCCCTTATTTTAATGAATGTCAGTCCGATCCAGCGAGTTAACCAATCGCGAATCTAAGACATCAATTTTTTCCCCATCTATGTAATATAACTGATAAATAAAAAAATTCTTGTGATGTGGGTTCGTACCAGCTTCACTAAAAATTGTGAATCTAAAACATTAAATTTTACATTTTTAATTAAAATTAAAAAAATAGTTTTTTATAAATAAAAAAAACTATGTTGACTATTAAAATTATTATTCGAGTTTTTTTTTTTGAAAAATTAAAAACAACTGGGATAGAATAAAAACAAAAACTATTTTTTAATTATTTTTAGATAAAAAAACTATTTTTTATCCCCAAATAATAATAAAATAGCTTATTTTTCAAATTTTATAACATTCATTATATTATTTTTCAATAAAGAGGGGTAAAATAGTCAATTTTATCCAAAATAGTTAACAGACAAAATGAAAGGTTGAGGATGAAATTGAAACAAAAAAGGAATAGGGACGAAATTAAACCAATTTGAGAGGTGAGGGACTAAATTGAGACAATAAAAAGGTAAGGGACTAAATTGAAACCAATAGAAAGGTAAGGGACTGATAGGGTGCTTTACTCTAATATAAATATAAAGATGCTCACTCCGTCTGAGTAGGTTCTTTTGATAAGCCATTACTCTCCCCGTTCTTCTTGGAATTATTTCTGAATTTGTTCAATTTAAACGAAAATTGTTGTTCTTATCGGAAACAACATATATTTTATCTTATGTTACAACTATAAAAATTGAGATTAATTGCAGGCCTCCACTCCATAAGAAATTAGCCTTATATAAACATCATGTAAGCTTTATCATTGTTTATATGACAAATAGACGCATCTCCAAATACTCCTTTCGTCTCAAATTAATAGCCGTTTTTTGAAACTCAATACATTTTTAGAAAATTTAATAGTTTCCATATGTATCCCCCTATATATGATGAATACCTTAGAATGCAAGAATGTGTATGGATGAATGGTTCGTGCATGGAAGGGGACCGAGAATGACGTTTATTTTAGTTTCTATTTAATTTGTCATCTTTTACTTTTATTGCATTTTTTAATTATATTATAGATTTAATGGTTTGTTATATTTTATAGGAAAGGTTGTAAAGGAGATACTCTCAGGTCACATGTGACATTTTCCCTATTAAATATCGATGACCTAACTCTAGATCCTTCCCATTCGCCTTATAAATATCCCATATAAATATTCCAGCATTCTATATTTTTTCAATTTGAGTATTACTCTCTCTCTCTTGAGTGTATTTATGTCGTGCCATTGACGGATTCATTTACGTCATAAATGCACTTGAATTATTGTCCTCTCACGGGTATTGTTAATCCCAAATTAATAGTCGGTATTTGAAACCGGCATTTTTTAAGGATGCACTCAATCAATGGTCAAGATTAAGACGTGTTTACTATCACGCAACTTGATTCGTCAATCACATCAAGAAAAAAAAGTGAGACTATTGACTTAGCACGTCCCAAAAAGAAAAACAAAAAGGAAAAGCACTTCTATTAATTTCGAAAATCTCAAAAAGAAAAAACAGGAATATTAATTTCGTACGGAGGGAATTACTCTTTTGAGAATTAATTCAGGACGGACTAAAGAGGAAAGCACTACTACTAATTTGGAACGAACGAATTAAATTTAATTTCGTAAAGAAAAGAAGAGAAAAGTAAAAAATAAAAATTAAATTAAATTTATGACCCATGCACAAGTAGATTATGTTTAGCTAAGAATTATATTAGGAGCACAAAATAACCTTATAATAAACCTATGAGTAATGATACCAAATACATTTTATATAGCTCGTATTATGGTGGAACCCATGTTATCGTACAAGCCATGTAAAGCATATTTGGTACTAACCGGGTACTTAGTGTGTAACATTATTCTAATCCTATTCAACACAGAGAAAAGGGCATTCATTAATGTGTTCACACTGTGCCAAAATTTATCATTATTATTTTGTTTCTTTATCAGTTCAACAACGTTGGTAAACTGTATACTTGTAACCCATATAAAGAGAACATCAAATTGAGTTGAAGGATTATACCCCAGAAAATTTACGAGGCGAAGTTTTTCGGGTTTCTGAATTGATTTTGAGAATGGGATGAGTTGTTGGAAACCCTGCGCTCATTAAAATCTCCCTGGTCTTTTAGACGTGCATACACATGGACGTGTCAGAGTAAATTACACATTTTGACTCTTATGAAAAATGTTTGTAGTTAATTTTTTTTTGAGTTATTTAAATATTTAGGTACTTTAAAAAAATCATTTTAAAATAATCTTTTCTAGTTGTTTTTAAAAAATCGATCAAAATATATTAATTTTCAAGCGGTTTGAGAATGGTCATATTTTGACCGATTTTATATAAATAGTAAAAAAGTCATTTTGACATTTTTTTGAGGGGTGGAGTGAGCTTGAAATGTTTAAGTATCTCATAAAAATTCAACTCAAAATAAATTTTATTATTATTTAGAAAAATGTTCCACATGGAGTGGTCCTATCAAAAATCTTTCAAACAGTGGAAACGGGTTTAAAAAACTCAGTGTGTCCATCTTGGTTGTTAACAATTACGGAAATAAGGCATGTGTGTTGCACGAGTCTTTTTTATAAGGCACGTTGAACAACACACAAATAACACTTCCCTCCATTTTTTGGCGCCAAAACTAACTCCCAACCCTCGACACCATTAATAGAATATTGTGGTGCAATTAAATAGAAAACAAAAGGGATAAAAACTCCATTAAAAAATCTCAAACGGTTGTGCATTGCTTGTGTAAAGAATTGCACAGATTAGGAATTCATGGACAACACAAAATACAAGTAGGGATTTCTAACATGCTCAAATAATGTAAATATATCATAAAGTGTCATAATTTTGTTACGATATATTGTTTCTAACTTTATTTATTTTTTCTCCGCATAACGGGTGTGGCTTTTTTTAATATAAGAGAACCTCTACATGTGCTTAACTAAGGCATGGGAAAGTTAAGATGTGGGAAAAGTAAAAGGTGGATAACATTGTGTGTGTTTGTGTGTCTCTTCTGATAATCTTGTATATTGCAAACACAAGTGGTGAGGGTGACAATGAGTTATGCAAGTGTGGTGAATGTTGAAAAAAATACGTAATCGATATGATGATGGAATGAAATGTAGGTGACTGTGTCTAACAAGTTCTTTGTAATTGTTACATATTGTAATAAAGTACATTCTTACATACCAAATGGTCCATAATCCGCCCAGCAAAAAAAAAATATCAGTCCACCCAAAAAGTATCTTCATCTCCAAAAAACACAACTAGCCAACAACCCCAAAAAAATTAACTTACAACCAATCATCATTCACGTGCAGGGACTGAGTTAGTTGCCAACTCAAAGTTATGAGTGCATACACACATACCCTTCAAAAACCTCCTTAGCTCATTTAACACCATCCATTTGACCCTTGGGCCCCAGATCCTACTCTAAACCCTTACCCAGAGGCTATTGTAATACCCCGTTAGTTTGAGGGTTATTTATGAATATTATATTAGATTTCAGTAATATTATTATTTTATTAATCAAGGATAAAATAATTTATTTTGGTTTGAAATCAAATCAAACATTCAAATTTAATTGACTTTTGGACATTTTGTAATGGTTTAAATATGTAAAGTTGATAATTTTGAATTAAAGGGCAATATAGTAATATGCGTTAGCTTAGGCTCCAAGCTAGGGTTTGAGAGAGGGGTTATATAAGGAATATTGTGGGTGATTATAAGGAAAGGGAGATGAAAAACAGAGGCCAAAAATGAAATCCAATGAGCCAAAAACGAGTGGAATGAGAAGAGCCAATTTGGAATGTTTAGATCTTCTTTTTGAGTGCATTCGGATGAGATTTAAGAAAAAATCCAAAACACATTGTTGATGTAAAAAATTAGATTGCTTCTAATTATTTAATCACAGATAAATGTAAATGAGACAAAGAATTTTAAAGTGGTTCAGCCTTATAAGAATGGCCTACGTCCACTGTTTCTGTTATTGCCAAGTGTTTTGGAGTTCTCGATATGTAATTCTATCCAGAAAATTCGGTCCCCTTGAATGAGGGTGATACAATGTATTTATAGCCTTTAGGCTGTACATGTGAAAGGGTAAACAATTAATGCCCTTTAAGAATATACGTCTGTATGATAAGCATTCAATGAATAGTTGAACTGTTGATTATCTGGCAATCAATGATGTGGCCGAGATGCAGCTCGGACCGCCTTAGTTGCTCGTCGTTCAGGAGTTCCTCGGAGTGCCGGAGTTCCTCGGAGTATTGGAGTTCCTCAGAGTACACTTGCTGCTCGGAGTGAATATGACTTGGTCGGAGAAATAAACTTCCTCGTTGCTATTGTGCCACGTAGATCGACACGTGTCTTCTTATGATTCGTCTATATCAGCATATTAATTTTGGTATCAACAGAAGCCCCCAATGTTTCATATTTCGAACTTTGAGGAATATGAAACATTCTTTCTCGGTATATGGCAATATTAAATGACCTTCCTGGTTTTTAGGAGCATTTTCTCCGTGTTCGAATGTCTTCCAAATTCGCAGAATCCACCTTTTTGAATTTTTTATAGGCGCTTCGATCTTCGCGCACTTTTTGTCCTTTTAGCCACCGGTAGCGTAATAGTTTTTTTTGTAATCATTTCTTTCGCCATTTCCCAAGGCAAAGTATTTAAGCTTCATAGGCAATCCCATCATATTCTACCTTTTCTAATTTCTGCTTTCGAGTTTTCCATAGTCTTTCTCTCTCTTGTGCGTTCATCCTTTTCTTCGTTCATTGTCAACAGATCTTCCTTTTTCCTGTAAGATCTTCTTCCTTCTTCTTCATTTCTTTTATTCACCATGGTTTATGTTATTGAATCTCTTGAGAAATTCTGTTCTGACTTTTCTATTCCATCTTGGGTAACTCTGGAGGATCTTTCTGAGCCTTTAGATTAATTTCGTTTGGCTGAGGGACACTGGTTCCCCAGCCTCTTTATTACTGAATGTGGATTTTCTTTTCCACCAAACCCTTTGTGCTTAGAGTTCTGTCATTATTTCGATGTTGTCCCTGCAAAAATATCCCCCAACACATGGAGAATAGTTAATGGGGTGTATAGGTTAAATCAAACTCATGGAACTCGGATAGGAATTCCTAAGATTATGTACTGTTATAGATGGGCTGTTCTAGACAATGTTTTTTATTTAAAAACTAGATTTTTGAATAGGGCCTTAGTAGTCAACCTCCCTGATGCCAATAGGGATTATTTTGAACATGGGGTAGTTATTAAAAATTGGCAACATGCCCCTTTGATTGGAGATGAAGTATATCAAGGTCCCAGATGCCCTCCATATGGCAATGGGATAGGTTATTTTCATTTTATTTCTGAAATTATGATTTCATTATGTTTGATAAATTGTATGACTGATATTTCACTATGTATTTGTTTGCAGTTGACAGTAAGAGAAAAACTCCAAAAGAAGCTGAAGTTAATATCAAGCATTTGAAACTTACCTGGAGTTTGCATCAGAAAGTTGCAGACGAGCACATCAGATCTGCTTCATATTTGTTGCAGTATAGGAGTTATACAACCTCTTTCACTGCTCGTCCTGTGGTCAGCACTAGTGATCCAGTGTCAGTTACCGAGGACTCTTCTCCAGAATCTCACATTCCTCTGAGTCAGAAAATGGGCAAAAGAAGAGTTCCTGCTATCTTTGAGGAGACTACCTCTGCTGGAGATGGAAAAAGAAACAAGAATGACGTCCCAAAGGGGACAAAGAAAGTAGATGTTTCCCCTTTTGTTGCTCCTCAGAAGGCTGTCGAGAAGCCCCCAGTGGCTCCGAGCAAGAAGGATGTACCTGTGGAAGTGGTCACTATCTCCCCAACCAAAAGCTCTTCTTTGGTTGAAACTGTTGAGATGCCACCGAGGAGACTGAAGAAATCCTCCTCGGTCACTTTAGCTGAAACCATTCCCCAGCTCCAAGTTAGTGGAGCTGGTGTTCCAACTATTATTCCTCCGAGCTCAGTTATGAGCTCGGTGAAGACTTGGACCATTCCTGAAGTCCAAGGAATTGAGGAGAATATGTCTAGGGATGTGCTTACATCTTTGGCTACTCGTCACATTGCTTCAGTAAGTTTCTCATATTCTGAATTTTCTTTCTTTCCATCAATACATGTATCTCTGTGCTGACTTATTATTATCTCCTTTTTTCAGCTGGTGAGTTGCTTTAACACCATTGTGAAGAAGGATGAAGCGATCAAGGCTTCTAGCTCCTCGTCCGGAGTGGAGGATGCTTTATCGAGATTGACCAAATCTTTGAAGGATTCCCGTCAAAAGTATGACAAGGATAGGGCTGATTGGGAGAAAAGTTGGTTGCAGTTGAGGCAGAGAAGGTGCATCTCGTTGAAGTTTCCAAGAGTTTGGAAAATAAAGTGAAGGATTTGGAGAGAGAGAATAAGAAGTATGCCGAGAAGCTCACGAACTTTGGGGAGCTTGAAAATAAGTTTAAATTGGCTGAGGAAGAGCTAACCCTTCTGCGAGAAGTAAATCGTCAGAAGGAGGAGGTGGAGGTTAAGTTGAAGGCCACCGAGGATCTTCTATCCGAGAAGCTCTCCTCGGAGAAAATAAAAAGAAAAATGGCGGTGAAAAAATGTTTTCACACTGGTTGGGACAAAGGGTGGAACAGGGGGTAGTAGCCATGATGACCCAAGTGCAATATGGGAGTCTTAAATAATTCCGAGATGGTTGGGTTGCTGCCCTGCAAGAGTTGAAGATTAATGAGGACTCAGAATTGTTTCAACAGCATCTCCCTGGTCCTCCCCCAGTTATTGAAGATGAAGAGGAGGACGAAGCTGCCTCCGAAGAATCTTCAATGGCAGTGGGTGATCCAATCCTTACTCAGCCTGCCGACGAGGAGCTTTCATCTCTGCCTGCTCCTCCTGAACAAGTTCCAGCTTTAGCCAACCAACTCATTGTTCCAACCGAGCAACCGAGCTCCTCGTCCCAGCCTCCCGAGAAAGTCTTGGGAGACAAGGAAAAGGTGTGAAGTTGTTCGGTATTCTCTTTCTATTTTTCTTCTTTTTCAAGTGTAACCAAGATCTTTGTAACTCTGCATTATGATCTAATAAAATTTGAGTTCTTTTCTTCCATATGATTGTCTCTTTTCTATCTGTACTCTGTCTTGATCTTCTTTTTGATGATTACTTTTTCTTTCTCTGCTAGTTTTTGGCCAGGATGGATCTGCTGTCTGCTAATGATACAAAGCTGATGCAGCAATGTCATGAATATTATAAGGCTGGTCACACAAACCTGAGTGCATCAGAAGTTGTCGGCATCCTTGGTCAGGATGCTTCAGAGTAGGCAATCGAAGCTTATCAGTACATGAAATGCTTACTTGATCGAGCTGTGGCCAACAATGTGGCTTATTACAAAATGATTGAAGACTTGCAAGGTACTCTCGATGAACTTCAGCAGCAGTATAAAGAATCAACTGCCCTGTTGCATGAGGGGTATGAGAAGAGGTATCAGCAGCTTTCTGCCGAGAAGGGCCACGAAAAGCTCCTTGCTGGGTACGATGTCAGGGAGAGAACCCTAAAGGGTGAGGTTAAAGCATGTAGACAGATTGCAGAGCTGCTGGAGTAAGAGAATAACAATTTGCAGAAAGATCTAGCACAGTATAAGTCTGCAGCTTCATCTTCCACTGCCTTGGTACCGGTCACCGATGAAGGATTCTCATTTTTAGAAGTGGAAAATGCTAAGTTGCGAGAAGAGTTAGAGGCTTTGAGAAGAGCTGGGCCTTCTACTTCTATTCGGGGACGAGGAAGAGGTTCTCGTGGACGAGGAAGAGTTTCTCAGAATGTTGACGAGGAACAAAGTACTCAACCCGCTCGGGGACGACCAAGAGGTCTTCGTCGTACTGTTGAAGAAGCTCGTACTCAATCAGCGTTGGAAAACCAAGCATTCCAATTAATGGCTAAGAACCAAGCTTTGTCTGACATGTCAAAGAAAATTAGAGAACTGGAACAACAACTCTCTTCAAAGAAATCAGTGTTGGAGACTAATGAACTTTTCATCCAGAGTCTTCACGAGAAGCTTGAAAGGTTGACATTTCAATTTCACAAACAGCCCAGGGAGTTCTGGATGGCTGGATACAACGAAGCACTATTTCATTTAGATGATCGTATCCAGAATGCCAATAATGAGGGCTACAAGCAAGGTTGGCCGAATGCCTTGGGCGTGCTGAAGCTCGAACAAGGACACTACCTGTGGGACTATTATGATCCTGGGGTACTTGATTTGCCTGTGCCACCGTATAATTTGGACATGAAATGGATCCCAGCTCGTGCCATTCCTCGGAGCTTAATTTCAAAATACCTTGGTGATTACAATCTTCATTCTCAGATCGAGGTATCTCGTCCCGAGCATCTACTGGACACACCTTCAATAATGAACGTCAGAATGCTTCGAGATATTAACTTCATTAATTCTCCCCTTTTCCTGGAAGATCCTCCTGCTGGCGAGGAGCCTATTTCAAAAGCAGAAGGGAAAAGACCAGTAGAATAGGAAATTCTGATGTAATAATTAGTACACAATTTAATATCAATGTAATAAATTTGTGTAATTTATTTTGAATTTAATGAAAGAGTTTCATTTTTGTTCGCAAATTTGTATTGCTATTGTCTTGTACTTGCTAAACACTTTATATTCGTGCTTGTATAACAATATCGTGTGGTTCATCGACCAAAAAGGTTACAAGTATCAGTAATGTTGCTCGATCACTTAATAATAAAGTAATGAGTATAAAATGTTTAAAATTTTTCCAACCAACCAAGGTTGTTAAATTGTGCTCGTCGACCAATTATAGTTAGTGGGTTTTTATCCCCGACCAGCTATACTTGGTACTGTTTGGAATAATTTCTCCTCGTCGATCAACTATAGTTAGTGGATTTTTATCTCCGACCAACCATACTTGATTCAGTTTGGAATATTTTGTTCTCCGAGGAACTTTTGTATTTTCTGTAATAATCTTACCTCCCGACCAACATAAGTTGGCATTTGAGAGCATATCTTGTTTCCTAACCAACCGAGATTGGCACTTTTAGGAGTATTTTGCTTCCTAGCCAAACACGTTGGCATTTTTAGGAATGTTGATGTTGTTCTCGCCCTTTTACCAACCGGAGTTGGTCTGAGTTCGAACTATCATGTCCACTTGCCCTTTTACCAAAATTGGTCTGAGCCAGTGTCAGCCTCCTAACCAAAGGAGTATGGTTATTTTCTGTAATAATCTTACCTCCCGACCAACATAAGTTGGCATTTGAGAGCATATCTTGTTTCCTAACTAACCGAGATTGGCACTTTTAGGAGTATTTTGCTTCCTAGCCAAACACGTTGGCATTTTTAGGAATGTTGTTCTCACCCTTTTACCAATCGGAGTTGGTATGAGTTCAAACTATCATGTCCAGTTGCCCTTTTACCAAAATTGGTCTGAGCCAGTGTCAGCCTCCTAACCAAAGGAGTATGGTTTCCTAACCAACCGGAGCTGATATTTTTAGGAATGTCGTGTTCTCGCCCTTTTACCAATCGGAATTGGTCTGAGCTCGAACTATCATGTCCACTCGCCCTTTTACCAACCGGAGTTGGTCTGAGCTAGTGTACACCTCCTAACTAAAGGAGTATGGTTTGTTCTCGCCCTTTTACCAACCGGAGTTGGTCTGAGCTTGAACTATCGTGTTCTCTCCCTTTTACCAACCGGAGTTGGTCTGAGCTTGAACTATCATGTTATTTTTACTGCCGAGCAGCGTAGTGTTACACACACTAGTATTCCCCGAAAAACTTTCAATAAAAGGAGAGAAGATGGCGAAATATCATCGTTTTATTCATATTGATGGAACTACTTTACATTTTACATTACTGATAATACTTGCATAGGTGTTCAGCATTCCATGCATTCTTAAATTCCTCTCCTTCTAGAGTTGTTATTCGGTAAGTTCCTGGTCGAACAACTTCTGTAACTCGGTAAGGTCCATGCCAGTTTGCTTCCAACTTATTGTGCTTCTGAATGACCTTCTTTAGCACGTAATCTCCTTCTTTCAAGTCTCATTTCTTCACCCTCTTGTTGTAGAAAAGGGATGTTCGTTGTTGGTAAACAGCATTCCTAATGGCTGCCTCTTCTCTAACTTCCTCGAGCATGTCCAAATCTAATCTCCTCATTAAGTCGCTGATTGGGGAATTGAAATTCAGTACTCTGTGTGTTGGAAGACCCAACTCGGCAGGTATTACGGCCTCACTTCCAAACGCCAGCATATATGGTGATTCTCCAGTTACTGCTCGGGGAGTTGTTCGGTAAGCCCACAATACTGATTGTAGCTCATTAATCCAATTAGCTTTAGCCTCATTTAGCCTCTTCTTTAAACCATTTAGTAATATTTTGTTCGTCACTTCAGTCTGTCCATTACTTTGAGGATGGCCTGGTGTTGAATGAACCTTCAAAATGTTTGACTGATGACAATAGGCGGCAAACTCCTCGTTATCAAATTATGTTCCATGATCTGTGATGAAGCATGAGGGAGACCATATCGGCAGATGATGTTCTTCCAAACGAACTGGTACACCTTCTCGTATGTCATATCAATAAGTGGCTCAGCTTCTACCCACTTAGTAAAATAATCCACTGCGACGACGAGGTACTTGAATCTTCCTCGGGTCGTTGGCAGTGGTCCAACCAAATCCATTCCCCACATGGCAAATGGACAAGGGGAAGTTATGGGTGTCAACAATGCTTGTGGTGTTCATCGGATGGAGGAAAAATGTTGGCATTTATCACATATTTTAGCATAGGCTATACAATCAGCCCTCATCGTTGGCCAGTAGTATCCCTGCGTCATTACCCTTTGCAAAAGTGTCCGACCTGCTACATGGGCTCCACAGGACCCTTCATGGATCTCTTCAATTAATTCTTTCACCTCGGAGGGATGTACACATCTTTACAAACCTGCCATAATTCCTCGTCTATACAAAACACCATTAGTTAGTACATACCGAGCAGCTTTAAACTTCAATTTCTTGGCAGCGAGCTTATCCTCCGGTAATTCTCCTTCCTCAACATATGCCCTGATGGGATCCATCCAAGATGGTCATAAATCAAGGGTAATAATATTCATCGTCAGGTCTTCATCTATGCTCCGACTTTCTAATACTTCAATTGGTATCGTTCTCCGCAGCTCGGTACGAGTAGCTGATGCTAGTCGGGCCAGTGCGTCTGCTTGTGCATTCTCCATTCTTGGTATTCTGATCAACTGAATGGCATCAAATTCTGTCAATAACTCCATCACCTTTGCATGATACTTGATCATTAATTCTCCTTTAACTGCATATGTTCCCATCATCTGATTCACAATTAATTGAGAATCACTGAATACCATCACTTGTTGTGCTTCCATAATTTTTGCTAAATTAAGACCTGCTATCATGGACTCATACTCAGCCTCATTATTGAAAGCTTTGAATTGGAATCGCAGGGCGTATTCCACGTCGACCTCGTCTGGAGTGCTCAGAACTATTCCCGCGCCACTTTCTGCAGTGCAAGATGAGCCATCTACATATAGCCTCCATATAGGTAACTCGTCTTCGAATTTCTTATCTGATAAAGTTCCTCGGTGAAATATTTGTTGTTTCTTTTCATCCTCCCCCGATATTTCTCGCTCCTCGTCGATCATCTTTTCTCGCCCTTTTACCAACCAGAGTTGGTCTGAGTTCGAATTTGATGATCCTTCTACATCCACAAACCCTTTTACCAACCGGAGTTGGTCTGAGCTTGTGTTTATTGATCCTGTAACATCCACAGGTTGACCAGTGAGCAACTTTTGTTCCTCGGGGGTATTAGGATATGTAAACTCTGCTATAAAGTCTGCTACAGCCTGCCCTTTTAATGATGATCTGGGTTTATACACAATATCATATTCACCGAGCTCTATTGCCCAGTATATCAGTCTCCCTAATTTTTCTGGCTTATGAAGGGCTTGTCTCAATGGCATGTCGGTATACACGACGATGGTATGGGCCTGGAAATATGGCCTCATTCTTCTACTTGCCTCAATTAATGCCAATGCCAATTTTTCCAGCTTTGGGTACCTGATCTCTGCACCTCGAAAAGCCTTACTTGTGTAATAAATTGGCTTTTGGACTCCATTATCCATTCTGATCAATGCCGAGATGACTGCATTCTCCGATACTGCCAGGTACAAGTACAACTTTTCTCCCATTACTGGCCTGGACAACAGTGGAGGTGCTCCCAAATATTTCTTCAAGTCTTGAAAGGCTTTTTCACATTCATCATTCCACTCAAAAGTTTTTCGAAGTGTTTTGAAGAATGGGAGGCATCTATCAGTTGCTCGGGATACAAATCTGTTGAGCGCTGTAACTCGTCCTGTAAGACTCTGCACCTCTTTCTTCGTCGTTGGAGATCGCAACCCTAAAAGAGCTTTGATCTTTTCTGGATTTGCCTCAATGCCTCGCTGGTTGACGATGTACCCGAGGAACCTTCCTTCTCGTGCTCCAAAGGTGCACTTCGTCGGGTTGAGCTTCATTTGGTATTTATCCAGTTGATCAAAGGTCTGACCTAACTCAACTAGATGATCAGCAGTTTTATTGCTCTTTGTCAGCATATCGTCGATATAGACCTCCATATTGCAACTGATTTGTTCGGCAAAAACCTTGTTCATTAGCCGCTGGTATGTCGCTCCTGCATTTTTCAAACCAAAAGGCATAACATTATAACAATAAGTTCCCCTAGGGGTAATAAAAGAAGTACTTTCCCTGTCTTCAGGTTTCATTTTGATCTGGTTGTAGCCAGAGTAAGCATCCATGAAGCTGAGCAGCTCGTGTCCCGAGGTAGCATCCACTAGTTGATCAATTCTGGGCAATGGAAAGTGATCATTTGGGCATGCCTTATTGAGATCGGTAAAATCAACACACATTCTCCATTTATTGTTTTTCTTCTTTACCATCACCACATTTGCTAACCAGTCTGTATATTTCACATCTTCAATGAATTGGGCTTTCTGGAGCTTCTCAACCTCCTCTTGTATAGCTTGATTCTTCTCGGGACTGAATACTCTTCTTCTCTGCTTTATAGGCTTGATTTCCTTATTCGCATTAAGCTCATGACATAAGAAGTTTGGATCTATTCCTGGCATGTCTTCATGACTCCATGCAAAAGTTTTCTTTCTATTTCTCAAGAAAGTTATCAACTCCTGTTTTATCGAAGCATCCAACGACGAACCTAACTGAGTTGTTCGTTCAGGGTGTTCATCGTCCAGAATAACATTTTCTGTAGATTCAACCACCTGTCCTTTTACAAGTTGGGATTCATCTCTGGGATCCAGTGTTTCAATTTTTGTACCTTCGTCCACCTGGTAGGTAGTAGTCTTTTTCCTCGACTCTTCAAGCTCCTCTTGCTCGGCAGACGAATAATAGCATTCCCGAGCTACTTTTTGATCACCTTTCACAACTCCTACTCTAAAATTTGTTGAGAATTTTAAGCACTGATGTACTGTAGATGGAACTGCTTCCAACTTCTTCAAACCAACTCTTCCCATGATGATGTTGTAAGCTGATTGTACATTCTTATCCATCACAAATAAGCGTATTCTTTCTGTTCGACAAGTAGGCCAAGTTCCAATGAATATATCCAACTTGATCGTCCCAAGTGGAAAAACCTTCTCGCCAGCAAAACCCAGGAGAGGTCTGTGATAAGGCTCCAATTGATATAACTTTAAATTTAAGATGTCAAAGCATGAATAGAATATGATGTCTGTCGAACTACCATTATCTACCAGAACCCTTGAAATCACTACTTCTTTCATCCTCATTTTGATCACCAAAGGGTCGTCGTGAGGGTAAAGAACACCTGCAAGGTCGTTTTTTGAAAAACCAATGACCAACTTCTCTTTGTTTATCTTCCTCGGGCGATCCTCCTCAGCCAAATTTATCCGTTGAATGTATGAGCAAGCTTGAGCCTCTCCAAGGTAAGCTTTTCTTTCTGTAGTAAGGTCTCCTCCTCCTGCATCTCCTCATGTAATGACATTACAATCAAATGTTCCAAAACGTATTGAAAATACCTCGCGTTCTGGTTGTCTTGGCCTTTTGGGAAGATCGGGGTCATCCTCTGTATCATCTTCATGATCTCTCTTCTTTTTCTCCTCTGCTCGACGAGGAGATCTAGACTTTTCTCTAGTTCGGTCATTATTTCTTCTTTTACCTCCCCGATCAACATACTTTGCTAGCTTCCCTCTTCGGATGAGTGTTTCGATCTCGTTCTGAAGAGCTATGCAATTTTTGGTCATATGGCCATGATCCATATGGAACTCGTAATATTTCTCACTATTCCTCGTGTCAGGGTCTGACCTCAGTTTCTTTGGCCACTTTGCTTCTTCGTTATTCTTGATTTCTTCCAAGACATGATTAATACTCATTTTCAAAGGAGTATAATTATCGAATTTCTTCAGGACTTCCCATGACGACTTATTATTCTTGGAATGCTTATCACCGCCATTACCCTTATGCTCATTCTTCTTAGATTTTTTGACTTCCACCTTGGTTTCTTTATCCATATTTTTTTTTGCAGCCATAGCCTCCTCGGCATTCGTGATTTTGGTCGCTTTTGCCATCAATTCTGACATGGTTGTAGGTGGATCTTTGGCCAAAGTGTAATACCATTTGTTAGGCAATAACCCACTCATCAAGGCGGTGATTGCTGTCTTTTCTTCATAATCTATGACTTCCAGCTTCTCGTTATTGAAACAAGTTATGTAATCTCTAGTACTCTCACCAGATTTTTGTCTAACACTTAACAAGTGTGCTATTCGTTTTACTGGCTTTGCTCCAAAATAGAAATTGCCGATGAACAACTCGGCCAATTGAAAGAAAGTTGAAATCTTACCCCGAGGAATATTGTTGTACCATATCTGGGCAGATCCAGTAAGAGTTCCTAAGAATGCTCTACATCTCATCTCGTCGGGGACAGCATAGATGTCGACAGCAGCTTGATATTGCTCTATGTGAAGAACAGGATCTGTCTTTCCATCATATTTGGGGGTCACCACAGGTGCTTTAAACTTTGACGGGGTGGGAAAATACACAATGGCCTGGACAAAAGGTGTCCCTTGAACAAAAGTTCGTTGTAAGGGATTCTTCGCATTAGCCATTTCTCCCAATCTATCCTCCAACCGCTGAATGGAACCCTTCCACGCATCATTTCCTTCCTCGGGCTTATTAGTTCGAGCGATTGATTGTTCTGACGTGGCCTCCTGAGATCTATCTTGACGAGCAACTGGTCGTGATTGTGCTGATCCTTCTCTTAGATCTGATGGTTGTCGAAAACTCCTCGACATGGTCTTAGGTGGACTCCTATTCCTCCTAGGGCCTAATCGACTGAAAGGAGACACCCTACTCAGTCTTTCCAACGCACTGGTCCTCTCTGGAGAGAGA
The DNA here is from genome assembly GCA_949130495.1 of Sambucus nigra. NCBI lineage: Eukaryota > Viridiplantae > Streptophyta > Magnoliopsida > Dipsacales > Adoxaceae > Sambucus > Sambucus nigra. Next base: position 355,463,492 of record OX422207.1, on the reverse strand, counting down.
GTAATACGTTGCTCAATATCTGTGGCACGTATTGATGAAGTTCGCCCAGGTTGATAAGAGAAATCATCAGATTCCTCATTACGATACGCATCTGTACGCCTGGATCGTGAAGAAAGTAAATAGGTTTGCCTCTGACCACTTCGCTGTCCCGAATGTGCAGGAGAACCGCCATGAAGGGTTTTTATGAGTTGCCGCATTGTTTCTTGCATGGCGATTTGTCCTTGAGCCAGATTCGTCATAATTCCTGCTAGATCTGGAGGTGCAGAGGGATTTGGAGGATTTCCAGCATTTCTAGCGTTTCGATTGATGGATTTCGGATTATCTGCCATTGATGATAAATGATTTTTGGTGAAAAACGATAACAACAGTCGTTTTTCACAGACGGCGCCAATCTGTTGATGTAAAAAATTAGATTGCTTCTAATTATTTAATCACAGATAAATGTAAATGAGACAAAGAATTTTAAAGTGGTTCAGCCTTATAAGAATGGCCTACGTCCACTGTTTCTGTTATTGCCAAGTGTTTTGGAGTTCTCGATATGTAATTTTATCCAGAAAATCAGGTCCCCTTGAATGAGGGTGATACAATATATTTATATCCTTTAGGCTGTACATGTGAAAGGGTAAACAATTAATGCCCTTTAAGAATATACGTCTGTATGATAAGCATTCAATGAATAGTTGAACTGTTGATTATCTGGCAATCAATGCTGTGGCCGAGATGCAGCTCGGACCGCCTTAGTTGCTCGTCGTTCAGGAGTTCCTCGGAGTGATGGACTTCCTCGGAGTATTGGAGTTCCACGGAGTACACTTGCTGCTCGGAGTGAATATGACTTGGTCGGAGAAATAAACTTCCTCGTTGCTATTGTGCCACGTAGATCGACACGTGTCTTCTTATGATTCGTCTATATCAGCATATTAATTTTGGTATCAACACACATACTTGACTCAATTTTTCGTGTAGAATCCAAATCTGAAGTCGAATTGGTGATTCGAATAATTTTTTAATCTTAATTTTTTAGATTTTTAAAATAGGACTATTTAGGGTTATCTCGTGTTGAGGCTAGAACATGATTTGATTATTTTTGCGAGAGAAACGTGATGGTGCGATAAGATTTTGAGGCTAAATTTATGTGGCGATTCATGCAATGATTTTGAGGTATGGGATTTTACACAATATGCTCCTTTAAATCTCATGAGTTTATTCTGTTGATTTCATGTTTAATTGAACTCATATTTGAATTGATAAATTTTTGAAAATCTGGAAAAATAATTGTTGAATTATTTTGATTCATGTGGTATTATTCATGTTGTTGTTGATCATGTTGTCATGATATTTTAATATGACACGGATGTTGGGCACCCGCCAAAATTCCTGCTTCCCGAGGCTATGACTTGATAAAGCATATACGGATGGGGTGAGGCCTGGTGACCCGATTAATGTGTTGTTGAGAAATTTATTGATAAATGCTTTGAGATTTACGTTTGATTTGAATATTCGTACTCGTGTTGTTACGCTTTATTCATCGTTAATATATTTATTGAGCATCTTTCCTGTCGTATTGTGTACTTTCCCATATTTTCTTTTAGTGGCAGGTTATCATGGATTTGAGAGCTATGGACCAATTGGGATGATTTTTAGCGTGGATTATTTGAGAAGAATTTTAATACGATGAGAAGACTTGTATTTATTTATTTTGATGTATAGAGCATTGGAGACTTACTTTAGTTATATTCGAGGGAATTTTGTTGTATTAATTTAAAGAATTGAGATTAGTGATTTCATTTATATTGTGGGATTTTTTAGATGCTCTATACCTTGCTATTTGAGAATTTGGTTAATTTTATCGATAGTGGTGCTCCGCTCCGCTCTCTCAGGGGCGGGTGAGGTGTTACAAAATGGTATCAGAGCTTAGTTATACGACAACCCTCGGGTCTTGAGTAATGGGTCTAGCATGCGGGTTAGATATATTTTCTTTGGAGATAGAAATTTTTGAGGATGTGTTAGGCGTCATAGTGAAGATGTTTAGAATTAATTTGAGGACTTTAGTGTGTGATTTTGGAAAATAGAATTGAGTAGCATTTTATTTCGAGCATTAGGTTTCGTCGAATTTTGAGGACGAAATTCCTTTTCAAGGGGGAAGTATATAATACCCCGTTAGTTTGAGGGTTATTTATGAATATTATATTAGATTTCAGTAATATTATTATTTTATTAATCAGGGATAAAATAATTTATTTTGGTTTGAAATCGAATCAAACATTTAAATTTAATTGACTTTTGGACATTTTGTAATGGTTTAAATATGTAAAGTTGATAATTTTGAATTAAAGGGCAATATAGTAATATACGTTAGCTTAGGCTCCAAGCTAGGGTTTGAGAGAGGGGTTATATAAGGAATATTATGAGTGATTATAAGGAAAGGGAGATGAAAAAGAGAGGCCAAAAACGAAATCCAAAGAGCCAAAAACGAGTGGAATGAGAAGAGCCAATTTAGAATGTTTAGATCATCTTTTTGAGTGCATTCGGATGTTATTTAAGAAAAAATCTAAAAGACATACCTGACTCAATTTTTCGTGTAGAATCCAAATCTGAAGTAGGATTAGTGATTCGAATAATTTTTTAATCTTAATTTTCTGGGTTTTTAAAAAAGGACTATTTGGGGTTATCTCGTGTTGGGGCTAGAACATGATTTGATTATTTTTATGAGAGGAACGTGATGGTGCGATAAGATTTTGAGGCTAAATTTATGTGGAAATTCATGCAATGATTTTGAGGTATAGGGTTTTACACAATATGCTCCTTTAAATCTCGCGAGTTTATTCCATTGATTTCATGTTTAATTGAACTCATATTTGAATTGATAAATTCTTGAAAATCTGGAAAAATAATTATTGAATTATTTTGATTCATGTGGTAGTATTCATGTTGTTGTTGAGCATATTGTCATGAGATTTTAATATGACACAAATGTTGGGCACCCGTCAAAATTCCTGCTTCCCGGGGCTATAACTTGATAAAGCATATACGGATGGGGTGAGGCCTGGTGACCCGGTTAATGTGTTATTGAGAAATTTATTGATAAATGCTTTGAGATTTGCATTTGATTTGAATATCGGTACTCGTGTTGTTACGCTTTATTCATCGTTAATATATTTGTTGAGCATCTTTCCTATCGTATTGTGTACTTTCCCATATTTTCTTTTAGTGACAGGTTAGCGTGGATTGGGATCCTATTCACTATTTTGGAGAATTATTTTAGAGCATGGATTGAAAGATTTACTTTGTTGTATAATTGGTGGTGTAATTATAATTGGAGATTTGTGTATTTTGAGATAAACATTATTGTAATCCTTGTTTTGGAAATGCAAGAATTATTGGATTTGATATACTTAAATTGTGGACATTTAAATGCTCTATACTTGCTTTTGATGGATTTAGTTTAGTTTTATCGTAATAGCACGCCACGTGTCTCTCCGGACGCGCGGGGTGTTACAGCTATCGAGCGCTTCCAAGCATTGTTTCTTCAGTTAACTATCGGAATCCAGATTAGCATAATGCGCTTTCATAGGGCTCTTAATTCCATTTCCAACAGTAAATATCGGCGCACGAATCGCCTTACGATTCGCGCATACTTGCCTTTTTACTCCAAAACCCTCACATAGAGGCCATCGGGGGCTCCAAGTTCCATTTGACGTTGATCAACTTTTGGAATCGAGGTTATCTCAATTCACTTTCATATACCCTTTTTTTACGGTCCATATCGTGATAGAATCGACCTTATGGTTCATGCACACTCACCTTTTACGCAAAACCCTGACTGAGAGGTCACCGGACGCTTTCATGCTCTATTTTACTTTGGTAAACTCTAGGAATCAAGAGTAGCTTGTAAGGAAAAAAAATGAATAGTGTCAATTTGTATGTCTTGGCATTATTCCGTACAAAAACCACTTTCAGTCATAGGATAGATTTTACTTATCACGATTCACATTAAGCATATGACGTTGTGTTGAAAAGTAGCAGCCACGTTTCAAAGATAGATCATGCCGTAGTTTTTGGTGCACGTTTTATGTCTTCACATTTACATGGTTTTTTCGATTCTCTCAAGTATGAATGCATAATAGCTTATAAACTCTCGGAATATTTGTCTAAGGATGTTATTTTATTTAAAATTGATTTTGAAATGTTTTTTTTGTGATAATTCATGTGTTAGAGTCATATGAACTTTACCTTGATTTTTACATGGTTTAAATAACTTTACTGGTCATTCAAATGGCATTGGACTATCATTTAAATGACATGTCACTCTCGTTCAAACAGTTTGCGATGTTCGTTCAAAAGACGTGCTTGTTTTGTTAGAACGACGCGTTGCCTCAAAAATATTATTTAAGGCGTCTTTGGCTCAGAAAAACGAATATGCAGAACATATAGAACATAACTGAACATATATGTTTTAGGAAGTTTTTTTACAAAGCTTTTCAAAGCAAAAACATCCTTCCTTTATTTTAAGATTCGAGTTTCCATATTCCATATTCTATATTCCATATGTCATAGAGATCTTATGTTTGCACCAATGTTTGTTTCTTCCATCATTCGAAGAACTGGTTTCGTGCAGTGGACTTCGTTGACGATTGTTGTGGATGCATCGATGGACACCGAGGTACGCGTGGACTCATGTGTTATGGACCTTGCATAAGTGGACTCTTACGCTACACTATGGAGGAGAGGTTGAAGATAAGAAGAGGCGTCAGGGCTTGTGGGGATCGATTCATTGAGTAAGATTGTATTCTTACTTTGTAATTTCCTAATCATAGTGATTGTCTAGCCTGGGTCGTCCAAGGTTTTTTCCACTAGTGGTTTTCTCGTACATCGGCATGTTTTTGTAAGCTTTATTTACTTTATCTTCTTAATCTCACTAGATGCGTGTTTAGGGTTAAGAAGATAAATTTGGCTTAAATAAAATTTGGTTCACAAAATTGGTGCATAATAAAATTGGAAAAGTTTGAAAAATTGTTTCACCTAAAGCACACACATAAGGGACCCCTTTATAAATTAGTATGAGAGCTAGAACACTATTTAATCGTGTGAGTGACCTCTCGTGTGTATAGGTATGAATTTCGGTATGTTTGATGAATTTTGATCACCTATATTTGATGGGTCAAATTATGATTATTGAAATATGCATATGAAATGTGAACTTAAGGCCATAGATGAGTTTTTTTGGTTTGCGATAGAAAAGTGGTGGACACCACCAGTCACAAGAGATGGTGAGGCCACTCATTTAAAACCTGTTGAATCGTGGACCTATGCCAAACATAAACTTGCATAATATAGTTTAAGGGTTTAAATGCAATTTCCTTATATGTCACCCCGAAAGAGTATAATCGTATTATGATGTGTGAGACGTCTAAAGAAGCGTGGGACATACTTGCTCTTACCCATAATGGAACTAGCACCTTTAGGGCTTCAAATTCCAAAAACTCACCACCCAATATTAGACGATTAAGATGTTAGAGAATGATACATTTGATGAGTTTTACACTAGGTTGTCCCATATTGTCAACTCCTCATTTAACTTGTGAGAGAAAATACCCGACAATCGAGTCATAAAGGAAATCTTAAGGTCGTTGCCCACTAGATTTGATCCGAAGGAGACCATTTTAAAATCTTTGAGTTTGCTTGACTCAACAAAACTAGAAGAGCTTGTAGGTGACCTACAAATCAATGAGTTTGACATGTCTGCCTCAAAGAAAGTGCCGAAGAAAGAAAAGGGCATTGCTTTGAAAGCCCGTAAGGAAAAAACTAAAGTTTTGGATGATAAATCTGACACCGATTTCAAAGATGTGGCCATGTTGGAAAATAAATTCAAGAAGTTTTTTAAATTCCAAAAGCAATCGAAAGATGCAAAAAGACTTGAGGAATTCAAGAACAACAAGGCCGACCATGTCTCTTAAAACCAGAGTGACAATGATAGGAGGGATGAGTCGGATAGATATTTTGGTTATAAGGATTATAGTCGTAGGGTAGTGGAGTGCCCCACTAGACTTAAGAAGGAGGCCAAGAAACCGATAACATTTAATGCCATCCTCAGTGATAGTGATCCGAAAGAGGGAGAGGATTCTCCCATTGAGCGTAACTACACCGCATTCATGGTTTGTCATGTTAGCTATGACTATAAATCTTCTCATGAAAATACTCACGTGAATGACACTTCTGAGGCCATTATGAGTGAATCCCAAGTGGGTGAGGGTTAGGAGAGTAAGGATGAAGATATAGAGGAAAATGAGTTACAAGTTGCCTTTCGTGAATTATACGAGGAAACAGTGAATGTGAAAAAGGCGAACTTGAAGTTAAAAGCTAGGTTGAAATAATGTTCCATAGAAAATAATGATGCAATGATTGAGGATCTTAGGGCATGGTAGAAGACTCTTCGGGAGAAACTAGAATACGTTGAGGGTGAGAGAAATAGTCTTCATGGTTTGATGGAAGCCATAAAGAAAAATATTCTAGAGTTTGAGGAGTCTAGGAGTTTACTCGAGTCTATGATATAATAGTTTGAGAAGATATTGAGAGATTCGAGTAAGATTAAGTTTGATTTGGAGTTTAGGTTGAAAAAGTTGGATAGGATGTTAGGCACCGTCCAAATCAAAGATAATAGGTGTGGTTGCTATAGGCTTATATGATCGTATAGCTCTCATTCCCAAAGCCAACACCACACGTGCGAGAGAAACAACTAGGAACGTTGGGAGAGGTCCACATTTAAGTAACATTCATCGCCATGTCTACACTTTTACTCATTGCGGTAGAAAAGGTCGCCTTAGATAATTTTTCTATGACCTTGAGAATGCTCCCATGAAGTTTAAGAATAAAGTCATTTCGGTTCCAAAAAAATCCCATGCATCGTTACACACCTATTTGGGTTAGGAAACCAGATTTAGAGGCTTTAGGAATTAAATTTCATGACTTTCGTTTGCATGCACGTGATACTTTCCATGATATATCTTATGAAAGATTGTGTTAGTATGTTTGTCATACACTAGTTTTGTTTCATGATATATCTTTTCTAATGTTATGACATGTTTATCTTTTGTATTTTATTTTTCTTTTATTGAGTCTTATTGAAAAATACAAAAATATTTTTAGGTTTATATATTTTTGAAAACATGAAAAGATTTTATTTTTGGGTCAAAAATATTTTTTGAAAAACACAAAAAGATTTTCGATTTTTGTGTCTTGAGTTTACACCTTATATGGCATATTAGTGTGCTTGGACCCCCTTCACTTTATATTTCAACATGGCAAGTACATTTGTTCATGATTTTGGATGCATAGATTGATCTTAACCATTTGTTTAATGGGGTTATTTTGAAGTTGTTTTGCATGTAGATTCGACTATGTATATGTCATTGCACATATGCACGAACTTAATTAGATGTATGACTTCTCATGGACATTTGAGTTTGGTGAGACGTTATCCTCTTAATTTTGTCATCTACGCGCATATTAGACTTTGGGGGAGTTGTGCATATAAGAATCATTGCTCGTGAGGATTAATATAGCATGTTGAAAAAATGATGAATGTGCATGGGAAAGGGTTGCGAAAGGCATGTGAACTCGTCATAAAATCCACCGTTTATAGATTTCAAGAAAAACTTATGGCATTAAAAATATCATATGTTGCTAAAAATGGGGCCAATAGGAACTCTCTTGAAAAAAAGAAAATAAATCTTCAAAATAAAAAAATGAAATGGAAAACTATTATCATTTACATTTGAGGGAGTTTTAGTTGAAGATCAACGGGTTTGCACAATGAATCCTGGGATGAAAAAGTCGTGTCATGACACTATTCTTTTGTATAATCATTAAAATTATAGACTTGTGTGTACGATGCTTACTTAAGTTCAATGTTTAATTGCCCCATATGGCTAAAATGCAGTTTGATGACATTTAGCGGTCACTTAAAGCTTCTTGAATGTGTCTATGTGTTTGAATTATGATTCATTTGTGTTAGTTACACCCATTTATTACATTCCATGTTTAGGCACATTGATACTATATTAACGTGTAACTTATGTTTGTTTTTGAGTCATTATGTTTTCTGTTTTCGTATTATCAGGTGTAAATGACTTTGACACGAATTTGGAGACTTAATTCATGATATTTGGTGGATTTGTATGTAGATTAAACTCATATATGATTTGAAGATGAAATCAGAATATATGGAATAATAAATATGGATTTAATGATGTATATGCATGAAAATTCATAAAATTAGGGTTTCATGGATGATTATGAAATAATCAGTTCTTGGGTACGATTCTCCATGATTTGTTGATATACTTATGTTGAAAATCACCCTTATATGTGTATATAATGTTCGGGAATCTTGGTTGTAAGTTTAGTGAAGAACCATGAGGTTTTAGGTAAGGAAAATGGAGAAAAATGCAATTGCGTATAGGAAGAAGGAGACCTTTACGTTTTCGAAACGATTCGACCCAACGGTAAATCGATTCGTCCATTGGACGAATCAATTCGATTTCCCTGATTTTGACAATTTTCCCTATATTAGCCTAGAACTGGAAATCGAGGAACAGGGGAACTTTTGGGACACTTTTAAAATACCGTGAGAGAAAATTTTGTTACCACTAGACTAATGATAGGATTAGGAGTTAGTCATAAATGATATGAATTAAGGCTAAGATTTATTGGTGTAAATTATGATGTGATGAATTCGGGGAATGAGAATGAGTCACAGTGAAGGTGAGCGAACCTACGACTTAGACCAGTATGGTGTGGGTGAATTACATATTAAATTGTTTAAAAGAAGAACTGCACACTTCGAGGAATGGGGGACACTTGGGAATACCCGATGGGAAATATAATGGTAACTTAATAATACGTAGGATATTCGGGAGTTATATATACTACGTACAGTACATATATTATAGGTTGCGTGCATGCCCATAATGATGTTATATATATATATATATGTGTGTGTGTGTGTGTGTGTGTGTGGTGAGAGTACCTATTGTGTAAATTCTTATGTGTGAACATACCTAGTCTACCTCCTATCACGGGAGATTTCGCGTCGTGGATAATCTTATCCTGATGAGTCCATTGGTGGGATTTTGACTTGTGCCTCAGAACATAGAGTTTAGGGATTGAGCACTACTTATGTGAATGAGAGTGTGACCGGTCATTTGGGTGTTAGGTGTGTATGTAGTACAAAGGCTTAGAACTATTCTCGTCTCCAAATTGTGCGAATTGTGAATATATGGTTTGAGTGTGATTCTGAACTAGATGTCCTTTACTTCATACGTAATGTACCTGGACTTGATAGCAAAGTATGCCCATATCGCAGGTCTCTACCTATGGATATCGTAATCATATATATTACAAGTGTGGTGTAAATATATATGCGTGTGATTTATTCCACTACGTATGCATTAGTAGATAAGGTAGGTAGTGATATCTAAAGTAATTTAAGTATGTGGGAACTTAATATTTTATTGGTAACTTTTAATGGATAAAAAGGGTTTAGAAAATTAGATGGGTGGGAACAACGAATTATTAGATGGGAAGAGACTAAATTCAAACTAGTTAGGCGGGGTAGCGTAACTAGGTTGGTTTAGAAGTATATACGTTAGGCGTGCACATTAGTTGAGAGGTGAGTATCTCAAGCGAAGGCACATAAAATTAATATGTACACAATATATGCTCTTTAATGCATTTTAAATACTTGAACAATATTTTTAACTGTTTTACTTGGGTCTAACCCATTGCAAAAAATTCATTTTTTGTAAAAACCTCGTAGGTGTCCAGACACAGGGACGCTAGGCTTAGGAGTTCCTTCATATATGACGTGTTACAACTGCTGCTGACGTTGCAAGACCTCGGTAGTAGACGCCTCCACTTATATCAGTTCTTGTTCATCATTTATCTATCTCAGTCGGGCATGCCGCCCATCTCTAGCTAGTGGTTATTTTAGAGGCATTGCAGTTTTATTTTATTTTCAGTATTGGATTGGGGATTATATTATGGATTATTATATTTGGATTTCAGTCTGAAATTTTTATTCTAGGCACATTTATTCATCTCGTTGTTTTATAATTTATTACTATGTTTACTGGAATGGTGAACGTGATTTATTAGTTTAAATTATTTGCATGTTAATAACAAGATTAAAATTTTGACACCAAGCCATTAGTGTATTAGTAATATAAATATGTTGCAGCAGTGATGCTAAGAATGAAACTATTGATGGTTCATATTTAATTTAATAACGGACTAATCACCCAGGATTAGAATAGGCAGAGTGTCACAGATTATATCATAGCATCAGGTTCTACTATCCTTAGAATCTGTGCGGACTTGTCACATTTCCAGCATAGCATTCTTTGATATAAAGCCCTACTATTAGGATTGTTTCATTTATGATCACACATTTACATCTTCACCTATTTGAGATTTATTGAATAGTGGACTTATGAAAATTCTCTTTCGTTTCTGATGCCTCCCACGCGTGCACCACAAGGCACCCCAGATGTATAGTCCGAGCCGCAGCCATCTCAGGCATCATGGACTATGAATGTTGCTGAGGTTGCCGCTATTGTGGCATAGGTGGTTAATGTGATTTTGACTACTTTTGCTAAGCAAACACCACATGTGCCACCCCAGCCTCAGGTTGTGGCTCCAGATCAGACACACTCGTTTCCTTATGCCTGGGAGCAAGTCAGGGATGCCTTTCAGAAGAATCGTCCTCCCAAAATTTAGGGGAGTTGTGATGTCATTGTTGCTTGCCAGTGGAAGAAGGACATCCAACGGCATTTATGAATGTATGAGTGCACTGATGTACAAAGACATATACTAGCTACTTTTAAGCTAGTGGGGGCAGCCTTAAAGTGGTTGGAGTTCGTTACCACCACATAGGAGAGAGATAGCATACCGATTCAGGAGTTTTAGGAGCGGTTCGATCGCAAGTACTTCACATATGTCATTCAGACAGAGATGAGGTGGAAATTCTTATATGTTTCCTAGGAAGGGCGAACGGTCGCGGAGTATGAGGAAGAATTTACTAGGTTGGAAAATTTTATTCTCGAATAGGTGAGCATGAAGGAGAAAAGGATACAGTTGTTTATGGATGGTCTTACCTGGAGAATACGACAACATTTATTGGGTAATCCCTCCTTGAAGACGTATACGGATGTGTTTAATGTTTCTTTACGGCACTGTCAGAACCACCGCTTCCACGTGAAAGGAAGCAAGCACTTAGGAAAGTCTAGCCAGTAAGGAGGGGCAAGGGGTAGCAGTGCCAATGGGGAATAATTGACTCAGGTTCAGATGAGACAGGGTGAGCAGGTTTCCCATCAGGGGGATGATGCTAAGCGTTTTCGATATAGAGATTTCAGGCAGAGGCAGGGTGGATTCAGGCATGGCCATCAAGGGCTAACAACGTTTTTAGCAGGGCCAAGGAAGAGGTGGTAGTGGTCAACAGGGTCGAGGCCAGTAGGACCAGAGGGGAGGAAATTTCATGGGCAAATGTTTCATAGGTGGCAAGAATGGCCACAAGCGTTAGGATTGTCCTTAAAAGGGCAGAGTTTCGCAGCAGCAGGGCGCTCGCCAAGAGCCTATAGGCCTATTTTTTTTGCCGCCCTCCCAGCGCTAGTATCAGGTTCAGCACCAACATTGCCTGCAGTACCAGTCATCCCAGTAGCCCCACCTCAATAGGGGTAGTTATAGTATGGGCGTCTATACAATGTCCACCAGGCTGCAGTTCCACAGGCTCCACCCGCAGGTAAGGGCACATTTCTCATATATGGGACTTTGGGCCGCATTTTATTTGACAATGGGGCTTCACACCCGTTCATAGCTGCTAGATTTGTACGGGTCGTGAGATTATTAGACACGGTCGATAGTACAGTCACGTGTGTAGGCTCACTACTGGGTAGCCGGACACTTATCTTCTTTATTTGTCGAGGTGTGAGTATAAATATCGAGAGACTAGTTTTGCCCGCTGATATGCTTGTGTTAGATATGTCAAAGTATGACACCATTATCAGTATGGATTGTCTAGCAGTGTATAGGGCCATAATTGATTATTAAAGTAGGAGCATCATGTTTACGATTCTGGCCCAGGAATTTTTCTTAGTGGCGATGTCCCATCCCGAAGGGGGATCGTCAACTCACTATATTATGTAGAGGATGAGACCTCCCATTGGGTAGTGATTTCCCTGGACTCGATCCCAGTTGTGTGCGAGTTCACCGATGTATTTTAGGAGATACCAGGATTGCCACCTAGCCAGGAGATAGATTTTGTCATCGATTTTGCGTCAAACACTCGGTCGATAGCTCGTGCGCCTTATCGTATGGATCCTATGGAGATGAAGGAGCTGCGGGATCAAATCGAGCAGCTTTTGGGGCAGAAATTTATTCGTATGAGTACCTCGCCTTAGGGTGTCCCGGTGTTGTTTGTGAAGAAGAAAGATGGACCTCTACCCCTGTGTGTGGATTATCGGGAGTTGAATAAACTTGTGATACAGAATAAATATCCGTTGCCTCGAATCGACGATTTATTCGATCAGTTAAGAGGAGTCGCTTACTTCTCTAAGATAGATTTAATATCAGGGTATCACTAATTGAGCATCCGGGATCAAGATGTATCTAAGACTACCTTTCTGACATGATATAGGTCTTACGAGTTTCGAGTAATGCCATTTGGTCTAACCAACGCGTCAACTCTGTTCATGAACTTAATGAATAGGGTGTTCAGAGAGTTCTTGGATCAGTTTGTCACTGTCTTTATTAATGACATCCTTGTTATTCTCATACTGAGGAGGAGCATGTCGAGCATCTGCATCGAGTTTTACAGACATTGTGCGAGCATTACTTATACGTGTTTGAGAAATGGGGAATTTGGCTACGTGAGGTACAGTTTTTTGGGTCATATCGTATCTCCTAGGGAGATATCAGTGGATCCGATTAAGGTGTCAACGATGAGGTAGTGAAGATAGCCCACGACACCGACGGAGGTGTATAGTTTATTGGAGTTAGTCAGGTACTACCATCGATTTAATCGGGGATTTTTTTAAGATTGTGGGTCCGTTAACCAACTTGACTCGCAAAGGGGTACCATTTATCTGGGATGACGCTTGTCAGTTCGCATTCAATGAGCTGAAGGACAAGTTGACCTCAGCATCAGTACTCGCACTGCTCAGGACATGAGTGGATTATCTTATTTTTACTGATGCGTCCCTATAAACACTTGGGGGTGTGCTACAGTAGGAGGACCAAGATATAGCTTATTATTCCCACAAGCTTAAGTCTCGTAAAAGGAATTACCCCACCCACGACTTACAGTTAGCGACAGTCATGTTCCCACTACGAATTTGGAGACATTACCTTTTGGGAGAGAGATTTTGCATATCACATATCATAAGTCACTACAATACTTATTCACTCAAAGAGAGTTGAATATGTGTCAGCTTAGGTGGCTGAAATTTGTGAAAGATTATCAGTTCGACATTTATTATCACCCAGGGAAGCCTAACGCGATGGCAGACGCATTGAGCCACAGGCCAGTAGGGGATGTAGCTAAAGTTTGGAAGGCTAAATGGAAGGAGCTGGGACATCAAGAATCAGTTTCAAATAATTCATTTCGATTATGATCGTCATCCCCATATTATCACGAGGGTGGTACAGGCCTAGACAGCAGATTCGTTTTGCCATGATCGGATTCTATAACTTTTAGCTGGGGGAGAAGAGTCATAATTCGTGAGTTCAGAGGGAGGCTTGCGCTTTAATGGGAGGTTGATTATCCCGGAGGGGGAGCACTTACGACACACAGTGATGGTAGAGTTTTACGGGTCACGTTTTACGATGCATCCGGAGAAAATAAGATGTACCAAGATATGAGATGACACTATTGGTGGATTGGGATGAATAGAGACGTTGCAAAATTTACCTCGAGGTGTACCACTTTTCATCTAGTGAAGGTGGACCATCAGAAGCCAGCAGGGGTTTTACAGTCGTTAAAGATTTCGATATGGAAATAGGAGAGCATTTTCATGGATTATATCACCGGGTTGCCTACATCACAGAGGGGTCATAATTATATTTGGGTGATAATGGATCGATAGACCAAGGTAGCCCATTTTTTTACAATCCAGACGGGTTATACTACGGGACAGTATGCCCAGATTTTTATGGCTGAAATAGTGAGACTGCATGGGGTGCCACTTGAAATTGTGTCCGACATGGACAAAGTCATCGTGTCTCATTTTGGGAAGAGTTTTTAGGAGCTCACAGGTACCGAGTTGCGATTAGTACAACCTATCTCCCACAGACGTATGGGCAGATATAGATGACGAATCAGATGTTGGAAGATATGCTACAGATGTGTATCCTTTATTTTTGGGGAGGTTAGGAGTAGTATCTTCCACTAGTGGAGTTTTCGTATAATAACTCCTATAAGTTTACTGTGACAACCCGAATATAATTGGGGATATGGATAATATGTATTAATATATCATACTAGGTTATTTTGTTTAGTTTAATCCTACCTTCATAAATCATGAAATATCGAATTATTTACAACCACAAAATTTTGAAGTTTTCGGTAGGAATGCTCATATTGGAGACTAGTTTTGACCCTTATAATATAATACTTGAGGTGAATACTACATAGTTGTAGATATATTAGTTAGGTTTGTAACAAAATAAATGGTGTGTTAAACGGAGGTCCGAGCAAGAAGTTATGCTAGAATTACGAAGCAGGGGCAAATTTATCCATACGTTAAATGATATTTTGTCTTATTAGTATAACAAATGGTGGATTTTTATTGGTTAAGGAAGTAGGTGAGTTTGGTCAACTTAAAAACCTTTATATTACCTCCTCTTTCATCCAAATCTCATCCATGAAAGAGTTTGGCTTGAGAGGAAGAGAAGTGGGAAGTCGGAGAAGAAGAATTGAGGAGAAAAATTGGAGAAAAGTTTGTGAGAAATTACAGAAAAGTTCTTAAGGTAATTCTATATGTAATTCTTGTTATTTTTCTTTTGTTAGTGATTTAAATTGTATAAATCATATATTGTATATATAACTTTCATGTCTTGGTTTATAGGCATGAATAGATGCAAGTTTATGCAAAATATTGAACGTGTAAACCCTTAAAATTGCTTCGGTTAGGAACCTTGTGCAGTCAAACTTCTATATCTTTTTGTATACTCATTGGAATTGAGTAATTCTAATTGATGATGAAAATAGACTCATATATGCATAACATATCTGAATATTAGATCAAAATACCAAGAAATGAATCTTGGGGGATCGTTGTAAGTTTGGGTATAAAATCTGCCCCAAAAGTGTAAGTACGCATACCATGTATTCGATGTTTGGTCTGACATAGCAAATGAACTCTATAAATTATGAAACTATAATTTTGTATTATTCATTATGTTTACTGATATTGATGGAATATCATTGAAATTTATGATGTAAAGAAATTATAAAAATTCCTGGAAGTTGACTGAATGATGGATGAGCCTATAAGGCAGATTTGCTACGTATTGAAGAAATGGGCAAAACTTGGTCTAGGAACCTGAAATGATGTTTTGTCTGTTGTATTGGAAACCTAATATGATAATCATTAGATTACCAATAATAAATAAAAGCATGTTTAGTATATGATTGGGATACGTTAACTATATTGACATGAATTTAGATGAAACTTTATCTATGATAAGTGGTGTGAATGGGATCATATGATGCTTATGAATTGAGTTACGCTTAAGTTACTCTTTGGATTTTTGATATTCTTATGACGCTACTGATATTATAAGAACGATAGGAAGGGAAGAAGAACTCGTTGAACAAGTGCGAGACAAAGGCAAAGGAAAAATCCCATTAAGTTGTCAAGGTGAGTGTACTCACTGGTAAGATGTATTTATATATGATCATAGATATGATATATGGTACTTACTGAGTTGAATATGGATATGATATGTGTAGTTACACAGCTGAAGATGGATATGGTTACTGAGTTGATTATAAATATGATATGTGGTACTTACTAGGTTGAATATGGATAGGGTATAGATATGATATACTTAGTGAGTTGAATACGGATATGATATGAGTCATTACTGAGTTGAATATAAATATGATATGGGTGGTTATTGAATTAATATGGATATGATATGTGTGGTTACTGAATTGAATGTGAATATGATATGTGTGGTTACTGAGTTGGATATGCATATGGTTACTAAGTTGATTATAGATATGATATGTGGTACTTACTGAGTTGGATATGCATATGGTTACTAAGTTGATTATAGATATGATATGTGGTACTTACTGGGTTGAATATGGATAGGGTATAGATATGATATACGTACTGAGTTGAATATGGATATGATATGAGTGGTTATTGAGTTTAATATAGATATGATATGTGTGGTTACTGAGTTGAATATGAATATGATATGTGTGGCTACTGAGTTGGATATGGATATGGTTACTGAGTTGATTATAGATATGATATTTGGTACTTAATAAGTTGAATATGGATAGGGTATAAATATGATATACTTACTGAGTTAAATATGGATATGGTATGAGTGGTTACTGAGTTGAATATAGATATGATATGTGTGGTCATTGAGTAGAATATGGATATGATATGAGTGGTTACTGAGTTGGATATGGATATGATATGTGTGGTTACTAAGTTGATTGTACCTACTGAGTTGATTATAGGTATGATATGGGTGGTTATTAAGTTTAATATATATATAATATGTGTGGTTACCGAGTTGAATATGAATATGATATGTGTGGTTACTGAATTGAATATGGATATGGTTACTGAGTTAATTATAGATATGATATGTTGTACTTACTGAGTTGATTATAGATATGATGTGGGTGGTTATTGAGTTGAATATAGATGTAATATGTGTGGTTACCGAGTTGAATATGGACATGATATATGTGGTTACTGAGTTAGATATGGATATAGTTACTGATTTGATTATAGATACGATATGTTGTACCTACTGAGTTGAATATGGATATGATATGGGTGGTTATTGAGTTGAATATAGATATAATATACGTGGTTACCGAGTTGAATATGGACATGACATGTGTGGTTACTTAGTTGGATATGGATATAGTTACTGAGATTATTATAAATATGATATGTATGTATTATGTAGTGATGTTATGGCTTATTTATAGTCAAGAGATGTTATGGCTTATCAACAGCCAAGAGATGTTATGGCTTATTTATAGCCAATAGATGTCATGGCTTATTTATAGCCAATAGATGTTATGGCTTATCAACAACCAATAGATGTTATGGATTATTTATAGCCAAGGGATGTTGTGGCTTATTTATAGCCAAGAGATGTTATGGCTTATCAACAACCAAGAGATGTTATGGCTTACCAACAGCCAATAGATGTTTTGACTTGTTTATAGCCAAGATATGTTATGGGTTATTTATAGCTAAGAGATATTATGGCTTATCAACAGCCAAGAGATGTTATGGCTTATCAATAGCCAAGAGATGTTATGGCTTATTTATAACCAAGAGATGTTATGGCTTATCAGCAGCCAAGAGAAGTTATGGCTTATCAACAGCCAAGAGATGTTAATATAATTAAGATGTTAATATAGTACTTTTACTATATAGATATGTAGTACATTCACTGAGTTTTTTTAACTCGTGGTTTTATATGTTTACATTTTCAGGTTTGTATACTGCCAGCTAGGACACCCTATGATCGGTAATTTGGAGAGTTGCACCGTTAGAGAGAGGTGGGGTTTAAATATGGGAATTTTATTATTGTCACACTGAGGATTTTACTACACTCATACACTGGATATACTGAGATAACATAGTTTAATTTGATGAGGGTACTAGTTAATCATAGTATGGTAGGTTTGCTTAATTATGACTCTGATATTAATTACGTAATGATATAGAGAACATAATTACATTAATTGTATACATCATATATGAAATCTTGAAACGAATTATATTTTGAGTGGTTCAAGATTACGATATAATTACCATGAAATAAATTATTTGCACTGAATTGGGTTTGGGGTGTGACAATTAGTGGTATCAGAGCAGCCAGGTTATAAATTATGGACGTGTGTGACGATTAGATGGAAGTTCTTGGTTTGATTTGATATTGTTGAATTATTTATGTACTAACCGATGATTTAGTATTATAAATTATTTCTATTGGTTGCTATAATTCTGTTATGAATGGTGGAACCTCTCGCATGGGACAAGGTAGTGGTTCCAGGCTAGGTGGATGACTCTTTACGATGTAAGGGCTCAGGTTACTCTGAGTGTGGTGACATACCAACAAGTGAAACTGGATCATAAGAAAATTATGGAGAAGGCATTAAATGGAAGAATATACATGGTAAAGTGAGGATAGAATGACAATGCGTTATCCGTAATTGTTTGATTTGAACGACCAAGGTATGTCAATTTCGGGGACGAAATTTCCTAATCGGGGAGAGTTATGACAACCCGGGTATAATTGGGGACATGGACAATGTGTATTAATATATAATACTAGGTTATCTTTTTTAGTTTAATCCTACCTTTATAAATCATGAAATATCGAAATATTTACAAACACAAAATTTTGACGTTTTCGGTAGGAATGCTCATGTTGGAGACTAGTTTTGACCCTTATAATATAATACTTTACTTGAGGTGAAAACTACATAGTTGTGGATATATGAGTTAGGTTTGTAACAAAATAAACGGTGTGTTAAACGGAGGTCCGATAAAGAAGTTATGCTGGAATTACGAAGCAGGGGCAAATTTGTTCATTCGTTAAATGATATTTCGTCTTATTAGTATAACAAATGGCGGATTTTGATTGGTTAAGGAAAGAGGTGAGTTTGGCCGACTTTAAAACCTTTATATTACCTCCTCCTTCAGCCAAAACTCATCCATTAAAGAGTTTGGCTTGAGAGGAAGAGAAGTGGGAAGTCGGAGAAGAAGAATTGAGGAGAAAAATTTGTGGGAAATTACGGAAAAGTCCTTAAGGTAATTCTATATGTAATTCTTGTAATTTTTCTTGTGTTACTGATTTAAATTGTATAAACCATATATTGTATATATAACTTTCATGCCTTGGTTTATAGGCATGAATAGATGCAAGTTAATGCAAAATATTGAACGTGTAAACCCTTAAAATTGTTTCGATTAGGAACCTCGTGTAGTCAAACTTCTATATGTTTTTGTATACTCATTGGAATTGAGTAATTACAATTGGAGATGAAAATAGACTCATATATGCATAAAATATCTGAATATTAGGTAAAAATACCAAGAAATGAATCTTGGGGGATAGTTGGAAGTTTGGGTATAAAATCTTCCCCAAAAGTGTAAGTACGCATACCATGTGTTCGATGTTTAGTTTGACATAGCAAATGAACTCTAAAAATTATGAAACTTTAATTTCATATTATTCATTATGTTTACTGATATTGGATAGAATATCATAGAAATTTATGATGTAGAGAAATTATAAAAATTCCTGGAAGTTGACTAAACGATGGATGAGCCTATAGGGCAGATTTGCTATGTATTGAAGAAATGGGCATAACTTGGTCTAGGAACCTGAAATGATGTTTCGTCTATTGTATTGGAAACCTAATATGATAATCATTGGATTACCAATAATAAATAAAATCATGTTTAGTATATGATTTGGATACGTTAACTATATTGACATGAATTTAGATGGAACCTTATATATGATAAGTGATGTGAATGGGATCATATGATGCTTATGAATTGAGTTACGTTTAAGTTACTCTTTGGATTTTTGATATTCTTATGACGTTACTGATATTGTAAGAATGATAGGAAAGGAAGAATAACTCGTTGAATAAGTGCCAGACAAAGGCAAAGGAAAAATTCCATTAAGTTGTCAAGATGAGTGTACTCACTGGTAAGATATATTTATACATGATCATAAATATGATATGTGGTACTTACTAAGTTGAATATGGATACGATATGTGTAGTTACACAGCTGAATATGGATATGGTTACTGAGCTGATTATAGATATGATATGTGGTACTTACTAGGTTGAATATGGATAGGGTATAGATATGATATACTTACTGAGTTGAATACGAATATGATATGAGTCGTTACTGAGTTGAATGTAGAGATTATATGGGTGGTTATTCAATTGAATATAAATATGATATGTGTGGTTACTGAGTTGGATATGCATATGGTTACTAAGTTTATTATAGATATGATATGTGGTACTTACTGGGTTGAATATGGATAGGGTATAGATATGATATACTTACTGAGTTGAATATGGATATGATATGAGTGGCTTTTGAGTTGAATATAATTATGATATGTGTGGTTACTGAGTTGAATATGAATATGATATGTGTGGTTACTGAGTTGGATATGGATATGGTTACTGAGTTGATTATAGATATGATATTTGGTACTTAATAAGTTGAATATGGATAGGGTATAGATATGATATACTTACTAAGTTGAATATGGATATGATATGAGTGGTTACTGAGTTGAATATAAATATGATATGTGTGGTCATTGAGTTGAATATGGATATGATATGAGTGGTTATTGAATTGGTTATGGATATGATATGTGTGGTTACTGAGTTGAATGTACCTACTGAGTTGATTATAGATATGATATGGGTGGTTATTGAGTTGAATATAGATATAATTTGTGTGGTTACCGAGTTGAATATGAATATGATATGTGTGGTTACTGAATTAGATACGGATATAGTTACTGAGTTGATTATAGATATGATATGTTATACCTATTGAGTTGATTATAGATACGATATGGGTGGTTATTGAGTTGATTATAGATATAATATGTGTGGTTATCGAGTTAAATATGGACATAATATGTGTGGTTACTAGTTACTGATTTGATTATAGATACGATATGTTGTACCTACTGAGTTGAATATGGATATGATATGGGTGGTTATTGAGTTGAATATAGATATAATATGTGTGTTTACAGAGTTGAATATGGACATGACATGTGTGTGAGTTGGATATGGATATAGTTACTGGGTTGATTATAAATATGATATGTATGTATTATGTAGTGAAGTTATGGCTTATTTATAGTCAAGAGATGTTATGTCTTATCAACAGCTAAGAGATGTTATGGCTTATTTATAGCCAAAAGATGTCATGACTTATTTATAGCCAAGAGATGTTATTGCTTATTAACAACCAAGAAATATTATGGATTATTTATAGCCAAGGGATGTTATGGCTTATTTATAGCCAATAGATGTTATGGCTTATCATCAGCCAAGAGATGTTATGGCTTATCAACAACCAAGAGATGTTTTGGCTTATTTATATCCAAGACATGGTCTGGGTTATTTATAGCCAAGAGATGTTATGGCTTATCAATAGCCAAAGCGATGTTATGGCTTATCAATAGCCAAGAGATGTTATGGCTTATTTATAGCCAAGAGATGTTATGGCTTAAAAACAGCCAAGAGATGTTATGGCTTATCAATAGCCAAGAGATGTTAATATAATTAAGATGCTAATATAGTACTTTTACTATATAGATATGTAGTACATTTACTGAGTTTTTTTAACTCATGGTTTTATATGTTTACATTTTCAAGTTTGTATACTGCCAGCTAGGACACCCTATGATCGGTAATTTGGAGAGTTGCACCGTTAGAGAGAGGTGGGGTTTAAATATGGGAATTTTATGATTGTCACAGTGAGGATTTTACTACACTCATACAGTGGATATACTGAGATAACATAGTTTAATTTGATGAGGGTACTAGTTAATCATAGTACGGTAGGTTTGCTTAATTATGACTCTGATATTAATTACGTAATGATACAGAGAATATAATTACATTAATTGTATACATCATATATGAAATCTTGAAACGAATTATATTTTGAGTGGTTCAAGATTACGATTTAATTACCATGAAATAAATCATTAGCACTGAATTGGGTTTGGGGTGTGACATTTATGATTGGCATAACTCCATTTGAGGCATTGTACTGTAGATCTTATCGTTCTCCCGCTTATTGGTTAGAGGTGGGGGACAACAAGCTTCTCGAACCAAATTTAATTCATGATACTTCAGCCAAAATTGAGTTGATTCAGAGTCGTATACGGATAGCTTAAGATAAACAAAAGAGTTATGTCGATGCCAAGCATTTCTTCTTAGAGTTTAATGTGGGGGACCTGGTGTTAGTACGTGTATCTCCTATGAAGGGGATAATGAGATTCGAGAAGAAAGGTAAGTTGGCACCAAGGTATGTGGAGCCATTCCCTATCATTTAGTTGATTGGGTCAGTTGCATATAGAACGGGTTACCGAAGCACTTGCATCGGATTCATGATGTATTTCACGTCTATTCGCTGAGGTGATATCTCCGGAACGAGTGCTCAGACTCACATTGCGTTTGAGGAGGTTGATTTACAGCCCGATATTTCATACGAGGAGATGCCAGTTGATATCCTAGACCATAGTGAGAAGAGATTGAGGTCGAAGGTAGTTCCACTTATACGTGTTTAGTGGGGGCATCATAATTCCGACGAGTCTACTTGAGAGCGTGAGGATGAGATGCGCGACAAATATCCAGAGTTATTCATACCAGGTATTTTTTCGAATTTCGGGACGAAATTCCGTTATTGGGGGGAAGTATGTATTTTCCCGTATTTTTAATAATTTTTATAGTAGGATTAATTAAATTAAAAATAAAAAATTAATCCGGTTTGAAATAAATATTAATTAACGAGACAATGATTAATATTTATTTATATTGAGTATTATTTAGTGAATAAATAAGAACGTATTATGATGGTCGTGAGTGAGAAATACGACAGTTATGATAATTTAGTCGGAACACGCGTGTCAGTCGCGTCAAGACTTAAATTTATGAGATAAAATGTAATTTGATTATGGGTCATCCAAATCATCATTTCGAGTGCGTCAATGTGTTCGAAAGGGTCAAAATAGTCAGAAAAGTGTACTTGGGGGGTTTGGATTGGGTCCCGATGCATTTTTAGGTCAAACTGCACCCTAGATGGGTATTTTACTCTTTTGGATTTTGGGAGAAAAAGGAACTACGAATTTTAGAGGTTTATATCATCAGTTATCACGTGAGTGATCTCGTATGTGTATAGATATGAAATTCGGTATGTTTAATGGCTTTTGAACTCCTATGTCTGATGGGTCGAATTATGCTTGTTGAAATATCCGTATGAAGTGTGCACTTAAGGCCATTGATGAGCATTTTTAGTTTGCGAAAGATTAGGGGTGGAAACCACCAGTCACGAGAGATACTGAGGCCACTCGTATAAAAATCGTTGAGTCGTGGATCGATGTCGAACATAAACTTGCACAATATAATTCTAAGGGTTTAAATGCAATTTCCTTATCTGTCACCCCGAAAGAGTATAATCGTATTATGATGTGTGAGACGTCTAAAGCAGCAGGGGATGTACTTGCTCCTACCCATGAGGGAACTAAAACCATTAGGGCTTTCAAACTCCCAAACCTCAGCACCCAATTTGAGATGATTAAGATGTTAGAGAGTGAGACGTTTAATAAGTTTTAGGTTAGGTTGCCCATATTGTCAACTCCTCATTTAACTTGGGAGAGACAATAACCGACAACCGAGTCATAAAGAAAATCTTAAGGTCATTACCCACTAGATTTTATCCAAAGGTGGCCGTTTTAAGCTCTTTGAGTTTGCTTAACTTAAAGAAACTGGAAGAGCTTGTAGGTGACCTATAAACCTATGAGCTTAATATGTTTACCTCCAAGTAAGTGTCGAAGAAAGAAAAGGGCATTACTTTGAAAGACCGAAAGCAGAGAACTAAAGTTTCGAATGATGAATCCGATACCAATTTTGAAGATGTGTCCATATTGGCAAATAAATTCAAGAAGTTTCTTAAGTTTCAAAGCAATCGAAAGATGCAAAAAGACTTGAGAAATTCAAGAACAACAAGGTCGACCACGTCCCTAAAATCGGAGTGAGAATGATAAGAGGGATGAATCGGATAAGTGTTTTGGTTGTGAGGGTTAGGGTCATAGGGTAGCGGAGTGACCCACTAGACTTAAGAAGGAGGCTAAGAAACTGATAGCATCTAACGTCATCTTTAGTGATAGTGATGCAGAAGAAGGGGAGGATTCTCCCATTGAGTTCAACTACACCGCATTCGTGGTTTATCGTGTGAACGACAACGATCAATTTTCTTATGAAGATACTCATATGAATAACACTTTCGAGGCCACTGTAACTTAATCCCGAGTGAGTGAGGGTGAGGATAATGAGGATTAAGATATAGAGGATAGTGAGTTACAAGTTTCCTTCTTTAAATTGTATGAGGAAACGAAGAAGGTGAAGAAGGAAAACTTAAAGTTGCAATTTAGGTTGAAAGAACGTGTCATAGAAAATAACGATGCATTGATTGAGGATCTTAGGGAACGGGAGCAGACTCTTCGGGAGAAACTAAAATACGTTGAGGGTGAGAGAGATAGTCTTCATGGTTTAATGGAGGTTATGAAGAAAGATATTCTAGAGTTTGAGGAGTCTAGGCATTTACTTGAGTCTAGGATAGGAGAGCTTAAGAGATTCAAGTAAGGTTAAGTTTGATTTCGAGGTTATGTCAAAAAAGTTGGATAGTATGTTAGGTAACGTCAAATTAAAGATGATAGGTGCGGTATAGACTTCGATGATCATATTTCTACCAATCCCAAAGGCGACACCACACATGTGAGATATCCTATTAAGAACGTTAAGAGAGGTCCACATTTAGGTAACATTCCTCGCCATGTCTACACTTGCACTCATTTCGGTAGGAAGGGTCACCTTTGAAGTTTTTACTATGACCTTAAGAATGCTCCTAAGAAGTTTAAGAATAAAGTCATTTCGGTTCCAAAAACCCCTATGCATCATTACACACCTTGTTGATGTAAAAAATTAGATTATCTTTAATTATTCAATCACAAATAAAATTAAACAAGACAAAAGATTTTTAAAATGGTTCAGCGTTGAAAGAATGGCCTACGTCCACTGTTTGTGTTATAGCTGACTGTTTGCAGAATTCTCGATAAAGGGTTCACCAAGAAATTTCGAGTCCCCTGCTAATGAGGAGATTACAATGTATTTATAGCCTTGAGGTTGTTCATGCGAGAGAATATTACATAGCTGTCCAATAGGCGTGTACATCTGTATGATAATAATCAGCATTGTTCATTTAATCCTCTTAATTATCCAGTTATAACTGTTGTATACTAGATGCAGCTCGGATCGCCTAAGCTTCTCGGATTGCCTCAGTAGCTCGGCATATATGAGTTGCTCGGTACGATAAAGTTCCTCGGAGAACACTTGTTGCTCGGAGCGTTTGAGTTGGTCGGGGAGGTTGAGTTCCTCGGAGTCAAGGTGTTGTAAAAAAATGTTCACGGGTGCCATGCAGATTGACACGTGTCTCCGAATAATTGGTCCACATCAGCAGAATAAATTTAATATCAACAGAAGCCCCCAATGTTTCGTAGTTTGATGTTGAAGAAAAATATGGAACATTTATGCCGCCTAAACTTTATGAATTTTAGACAATCATTCATTGTACATAACTCCTTTTTCTGAGTACGTAGTATCGGGCTTTTTAAAGTGTTTTGAATTTCAATAATCGCTTCGTGTTTCGTGCCTTTTTCTTCTTTTTAGCCGCCGGATACGCAATCGTCCATCTTGGTAATAATTTCTTTTCTCCATTCTCGAGGTAAAGTATTTAAACGCTTCAGAAAATTCGATCGTCTTTTACTTTTTCAAATCTTCATCTTTAGAATTCTTCACTTCTTCTCTGTCTTATGAGTTCGTTTCTTCCATTGTTCGTTGTCACCTGATTCATCTTTTTCCTGTAAGATCTTCTTCCTTCTCTTTTATTTCTTTTGTTCATCATGGTTTACGTCGTTGAATCTCTTGACAAATTTCGTTTTGAATTTTCAATTCCTTCTTGGGTCATTTTGGAGGAACTCTCTGAACCTTCTGACTATTTCTCTTTGGCTGAGGGACATTGGTTCCCCAGCCTCTTTGTGGACGAATGTGGCTTTTCTTTTCCTCCAAATCCCCTATGTTTGGAGTTCTGTCAGTTTTTCGATGTTCCTGCAAAAATAGCACCCAATACTTGGAGAATAGTTAATGGAGTTCATAGGTTAAATCAAATTCATGGAACTCATTTAGGAATTCCAAAAATTATATTTTGTTATAGATGGGTTGTTAGTGATAGCACATTTTATTTAAAAACTTGGTTTTTAAATAGGGCTTTAGTTGTCAATCTCCCTGATGCCAACAGGGATTACTTCGAGCATGGGGTTGTTATGAAAAATTGGCAACATGCTCCATTAAATGGAGATGATGTGTATCAGGGTCCTAAATGCCCTCCCTATGGCAATGGGATAGGTTGTTTTTATTTTATTTTATTTTTGAAATTATGTTTTCTTTGTATTTGATAAAATGCGTCATTGACATTTTAATTTTTGTTTATTTACAGTTGATAGCAAAAAGAAATCCCCTAAAGAAACTGATGTCAATTTGAGGCAGTTGAAACTTATCTGGAGTTTGCACCAAATTATTGCTGACGAACATATCAGATCAGCCTCGTACTTGTTGCAGTACAAGAGTTACACTTCTTCTTTTACTGCTCATCCAGTAATAAGTGACATAGAACCAGCACGAGCTTTTGAAGGTTCCTCTCCTGAATCAAATATTCCTCTCTGTGACAGAATTAAGAGAAGAAGAGCTCCTGCCTTCTTTGATAAGTCTGCCTCTACTGATGGAGAGGCAAAGAAAAGCAAGCAGGATATCCCAGAAGAAGGGACGAGAAATATTGAAGCACCCCCTCCAGCTGCTACCAAGAAGGTTACCGAGAAGCCCCCTATGGCTCCGGGCAAGGTTGTTGCTGTCTCTCCTCCAAGCGAGGTTATAGTCATATCACCGACTAAGACCACATCCTTGGTTGAAAATGTTCCTGTTCCCACGAGGAAATTGAAGAAAAGCTCATCGGATAAATTGGCTGAATCCATCTCTCAGCCTCTAACTGCTGGAAGTGGTGTTCCCACTTTTGTTGCTATGAGCTCTGCCATGAGCTCGATGAAGTCTTGGATTATCCCCGAGATCCAAGGTATTGAAGAAAATCTTTCTCGGGAGAGGGTTACCACCTTGGCAGCTCAACATATTGCCTCAGTAAGTATTACTAATCTAAACTTTCATTTTTCAATGTAATGTCCTTGCACTGACTTACAATTGTTTTCTTTTTCCAGTTGGTAACTTATTTCAACAGCATCTTGAAGAAGGATGAAGCTATTAAAGCTTCGATCTCCTCGTCAGGTGTGGAGGAGGCTCTTGTAGGTCTGACACAGTCATTAAAGGATTCTCGTCAGAAGTATGACGAAGATAAAACTGTTTGGGAGAAGAAATTAAAAGCCATCGAGGAATAGAGAGATAAAGCTGTGGAGGCCTCTCAGGAGTTAGAGAGAAAAATGAAAGAGTGTGAGAAGAAAAATAATGAGCTCGAGGAAAAGCTCAAAAATTCTGGAGAGCTCGAGTCCAAGCTCAAAACTGCAGAAGAGGAGCTCGGCAGACTTCGTGACGTTGATCTTCAGAAGAAGGAACTGGAGGGAAAACTGAAGGCTGCCGAGGAACTTTTTTCTGAGAAGATTTCCTCGGAGAAGGCAAAGAGAAAACTTGCTATTAAGAAGTCCTTCAGTACTGGCTGGGATAAGGGTTGGGACAAAGGATTAGCTGTCATGTCCTCTCAGATGGAGTTTGCCAGTATCAAATACTTTCGAGATGGCTGGGTTACAGTTCCTCAAGAGCTAAAGGTCTCTGAGGATTCTGAGATGTTTCAACGTCATACTCATGGTCCTCCTCCCTCTCCTGGCGAAAAAGAAGAGGATGAAGCTGCCTCTGAAGAATCTTCAATGATAGTTGGGGACGAGGTCCCTACTGTTGAACTTCGCTATGAGCAGCCCCAACCAACTATTACTCCTACCGAGTAGCTTTAATCTACCAATACCTTTGTCGAGCAACTGCCAATATCCTCCGAGCAACCAGCCTCCTCTTCTCAGCCTTCTGAGGAAGTCGCAAAACATAAGGAGAAGGTGTAAAGTTGCTCGGGCTTTAATTTTATTATTTCTTTTGAATGTAACCCTGAACCTTGTACTTGTCTTTTGATGAATAGAAATTTGAGTTTTTGTTGTTCATGTTGACTTTCTTTGTCTTGCTCTGCCTTTATCATTTATTAATCCTGTTTATTGCTTCTCTTTGCTAGTTTATAGCCAGGATAGAACTCTTATCATCTCACGATACTGAGTTGATGAAAAAATGTAATGAATATTTCAAAGATGGTCATACAGATTTGGATGAATCACAAATTTTTGATATCCTGGGCTCAGATGCCTCTGAACGAGCAGTGGAAGCTTACCAATATCTGAAATGCTTACTCGATCGAGCTGTTGCCAATAATGTGGCTTATTACGAGATGATTGAAGATCTTCAGGGTACCATCGAGGAACTTCAGCAACAATACAAGGAATCCTCTGCCCTTTTGCATCAGGGGTATGAGAAAAAGTATCAACAGCTAAATGCTGACAATGGCTATGATAAGTTAGTCGTTGCTTATGATTTTAAGGAGAGGTCTTTGAAGACCGAAGTTGAAGAGCATAGGCAGATCGTGAAACTGCTGGAGTAGGAAAATAACAACTTGTGAGGAGAAATATCCAAACTAAAATCTACAGTGTCGACCTCGGGAGCCTTGGTCCCTGTCAATGATGAAGGTTTCTCATTTCTGAAGGTTGAAAATGCCAATTTGAGAGACGAATTGGAAACTTTAAAGAGGTTGGGACCCTCTCCATCTTCTCGCGGACGAGCAAGAGCTTCTCGGGGATGAGTAAGGGTTGCTCGAGTAACTATTGAAGAAGCTAGAACACAGGCAGCCTTGGAGAATCAAGCATTCCAATTGATGGCGAAGAATCAAGCATTAGCTGAGATGTCCAAGAAGATTCAGACCTTCGATGAGCAACTTGTTGCCCAAAATTCTACCTTGGAGAATAAGACAAATCTGGTAAAGAATCTTCATGAGTAGTTAGAGAGGTTGACCTACCAGTTCCACAAGCAACCCAGAGAATTATGGATGGTTGGTTATAATGAAGCCCTGTACCACCTTGATGACCAAATCCAGCAGTTGAACAACGAGGGGTACAAGCAAGGATGACTGAATGCCTTGGGTGTGCTACAGTTGGAACAGGGTCACTATTTGTGGGACTATTATGATCCTGGGTTGCTCGATTTGCCAGTGCCTCCATTTAAGCTTGACATGAGTTGGATTCCTGCTCGGGCCATTCCTCAGTGTCTGATCTCAAAGTATCTTGGTGACTACAATCTTCATTCAAATTTTGAGATATCTCGGCCAGAGCACCTGCTTGCTCGTCCTTCTATGATGAATATTCAAATGTTGAAAGACATAAACTTCATAAACTCCACCTATGCCTTAGATGATCCTCCTGTCGGAATGGAACCTGCTTCAAAGGCAGAGGGAAAGAAACCCATAGAATAGGATTTTATGTAATGACTTGTACTTTTCACCACTTATGTAATTCTATTTAATTTGAATGAAAAATTTAATTTGTAGAATGTTTTTGCTTGTTGGTTGCATATTTCATTACAGTGATTTATCAATCTTTTTATATGATAAAACATCCTGTATCTCATGATCCTGTTTAATTTAAACAACTGGAGATGATTATAATTGGCTTACCAACCAACTAGAATTATTAAGATATTTGTTTCCGACCAACCGGAGTTGGTGAACTTTTATTCCCCAATCAATCGTAGTTAGGGGGTTTTATTTATCGACCAACCGTAGTTGGTAGACCGACCAACCGTAGTTGGTAGGGTTTTTATTTATCGACCAACCGTAGTTGGTAGACCAACCAACCGTAGTTGGAAAGGTTTTTATTTATCGACCAAACGTATTTGGTAGACCGACCAACCGTAGTTGGTAGGGTTTTATTTTGAACCAACTAGAATTTATTAAGATATTTTTTTTCGACCAACCGGAGTTGGTGAACTTTTATTCCCCCACCAACCGTAGTTAGGGGGTTTTATTTATCTACCAATCGTAGTTGGTAGACCGACCAACCGTAGTTGGTAGGGTTTTTATTTATCGACCAACCGTAGTTGGTAAACCGACCAAATGTAGTTGGTAGGGTTTTTATTTATCGACCAATCGTAGTTGGTAGACCGACCAACCGTAGTTGGTAGGGTTTTTATTTATCGACCAACCATAGTTGGTAGATCGACCAACCGTAGTTGGTAGGGTTTTTATTTATCGACAAACCATAGTTGGTAGACCGACCAACCGTAGTTGGCAGGGTTTTTTTTATCGACCAACCATAGTTGGTAGGGTTTTTATTTATCGACCAACCGTAGTTGGTAGACCGATCAACCGTAGTTGGTAGGATTTTTATTTATCGATCAACCGTAGTTGGTAGACCGACCAACCATAGTTGGTAGGATTTTTATTTATCGACCGACCGTAGTTGGTAGACCGACCAACCGTAGTTGGTAGGGTTTTATTTTGAACTCGATGCATAGTGTGTAGCACTAATACTCCGAAAAAATTTCAACAAAAGGAGAAAATTGGGTAAAACATCCAAAGCTTTATTCATATCGAAGAAAACTGCATTACATAAGGATTGAATTACTGATAATATTTGCGCAGATGCTCTGCGTTCCATGCATTCTTAAACTCCTCTCCTTCTAAGGTTTCAATCCTATATGTCCCTGGTCGAACAACTTCTATCACTCTGTAGGGTCCATGCTAGTTAGCTTCCAATTTATTGTGCTTTTGAATTACTTTCTTTAACACGTAGTCTCCTTCCTTCAAATCACACTTTTTTACCCTCTTGTTGTAGAACAGAGTTGTTCGTTGTTGGTATGCAGCATTCCTGATTGCTGCTTCTTCTCTAGCTTCCTCGAGCATATCCAAGTCTAACCTTCTCATCAAGTCACTGATAAAAGAATTGAAATTCAGCACTCTGTGTGTGGGGAGGCCCAGCTCGGCAGGTACAACAGCTTCACTTCCAAATGCCAGCATGTATGGAGATTCTCATGTTGTTGCTCGTGGTGTAGTACGATAAGCCCACAGTACAGAATGTAGCTCGTTGATCCAATTTGCCTTCACATCATCCAATCTTTTCTGCAAACCATTCAGCAGCGTTCTGTTCGTCACCTCAGTTTATGCATTGCTCTGGAGATGGCCTAGTGCCGAGTGGGTTTTCAAAATATTTGACTGATGATAATATGCAGCGAACTCCTCGTTATCAAATTGGGTTCCATGATTAGTAATGAATGCATGGGGAAGACTATATCTGCAAATGAAATTCTTCTAAATAAATTGATTCACATTCTCATAAGTCATATCAATTAGAGGTTCAACTTCCACCCATTTAGTAAAATAATCCACAGCGACGACGAGGTATTTGAACCTTGCTCTTGTCGTCGGGAGTGTCCCAACCAGGTCTATTCCCCACATGGCAAATGGCCAAGGGGATGTTATGGGTGTTAGCAATACTTGAGGAGTTCTTCGGATAGAGGAGAAGCGTTGACATTTATCACATTTCTTTGCATAGACTATACAATCAGCCCTCATTGTTGGCCAATAGTATCCTTGCGTTATTACTCTTTGCAAAAGCATCTGACCTGCTACATGAGCTTTACAGGACCCTTCATGGACTTCTTCAACCAAATACTTCACCTCGAAGGGATGCACACATCTTTGCAGTCCTGCTATAATTCCTCGTCTATATAAAATGCCATTAGTTAACACATAATGAGCAGCTTTAAACTTCAATTTCTTGGCTGCGAGCTTATCAGTTGGCAAAACCCCTTCTTCAATATATGCCCTGATGGGATCCATCCAAGATGGTCCTAAATCAAGGGTAATAAAGTTCATCATCAGATCTTCGTCGATGCTCCTGCTAGTCAAAATCTCTATTGGAATTATTCTTCATAGCTTGGTGCATATGGCTGAGGCTAACCGTGTTAAAGCATCTGCTCTTGCATTCTCCAATCTTGGTGTTCTAATTAATTGCACAGTGTTAAAGCTTGATATAATTTTCATCGCTTTTATATGATATTTGATCATCAACTCTCCCTTTGTTGCATATACTCCCAGCATTTGATTTACGATCAACTGTGAGTCACTGAATACGATGATCTGCTCTGCCCCCATAGTTTTTGCTAAACTAAGACCTGCAATCATAGCTTCATATTCAGCCTCATTATTAGAGGATTTTAATTGAATCAGCAGAGCATACTCCACATCTATTTCATTCGGGATGCTTAAAATAATCCCTACTCCACAGCCTGTACTGCAAGATGAGCCATCCACATATAGATTCCATATAGGTACCTTTTCCGCAAATTTTTTATCAGATAGAGCTCCTTGGTGGAATATTTGTTGCTTCTTTATGTCCTCCCTAGAACCTCCGGCTGCTTGTCAACCATCTCCTCTTGATCGTCAACCGATTTAAGTTGGTCGGTGTTGAAATATGATGATCCTATAACATCCACATGTTGGTCGGTATTCAGCTTTTGCTCCTCGGTGGTATCAGAGTAGGTGAACTCTGCTATAAAATCTGCTACTGCTTGCCCTTTAAGCGACGATCTAGGTTCATAAACTATGTCATATTCACTAAGTTCTACTGCCCAGTACATCAATCTCCCTGATTTTTATGATTTATGGAGAGCTTGCCTCAATGGCATATCAGTATACACAATTATGGTATGAGCTTGGAAGTACGGCCTCATTCTTCTACTCGCTTCAATCAACGCTAGCGCTAACTTTTCCAGTCTTGGATATCTAATCTCTGCTCCTCGAAAGGCCTTGCTAGTGTAATAGATCGGTTTTTGCACTTCATCCTCCATTCTTATCAATGTCGAGCTAACTGCATTCTACGAAACTGCCAGATACAAGTACAATCTTTCTCCCATCACTGGCCTAGACAACAGTGGGGGTGCTCCCAAGTATTTCTTTAACTCTTGAAAGTCCTTCTCGCATTCATAATTCCATTCAAATATTTTTCGGAGTGTTTTAAAGAAATGGGAGGCATCTATCAATTGCTCGTGATATAAATCTATTAAGTGCTACAACTCGCCCTGTGAGACTTTGCACTTCCTTCTTCGTCGTTGGAGATCGTAGCCCTAATAGAGCCTTGATCTTTTTTGGGTTTGGTTCAATACCTCGTTGGTTGACAATATACCCGAGAAACATGCCTTCTCGTACTCTAAATATGCACTTAGTAGGGTTCAACTTCATTTGATATTTATCTAATTGATCAAAGGTTTGACTTAGATCCATTAGATGATCAACAGCTTTCTTGCTCTTTGTCAGCATATCATCAACATAAACCTCCATATTGTGACTGATTTGCTCTGCAAACACCTTGTTCATCAGCCGCTGATATGTTGCACCTGCATTTTTTAAACCAAAAGGCATAACATTATAACAGTAAGTTCCCCTAGGGGTAATAAAAGAGGTACTCTCCATGTCTTCAGGTTTCATTTTAATCTGGTTGTAACCAGAATAAGAATCCATAAAACTCAACAGCTCTTGTCCCGAGGTAGCATCCACTAATTGATCAATTCGGGGCAAAGGAAAATGATCCTTTGGGCATGCCTTGTTGAGGTCGGTAAAGTCTACACACATCCTCCATTTGTTGTTCTTCTTCTTCACCATCACCACATTAGCTAACCAGTATGGATATTTGACATCTTCAATAAAATAAGCTTTTTGGAGCTTCTCGACCTCCTCTTGTATAGCTTGGTTCTTCTCGGGGCTGAACACTCTTCTTCGCTGCTTCACATGTTTGATTTCCTTGTTCACATTAAGTTCACGACACAAGAAATTTGGGTCTATTCCTGGCATATCTTCGTGGCTCCATGCGAAAGTTTATTTTCTGCTTTTTAGGAAAGCTATCAATTCATGTTTTAGTGGGGTGTCCAACGATGAACCGATTTGAGTTATTTATTCTGGGTGTTCATCGTCCAGAATGACATTTTCAGTAGCTTCCACCACCTGACCTTTTACGAGCTGCGATTCGTCTCAAGGATCTAACGTTTCTATTTCTTCACCTTCATCCACTTGATAGGTGGTAGTCTTTTTCCTAGATTCTTCCAGTTCTTTTTGCTCGGCCGATGAATAGTAGCATTACTGAGCTACTTTTTGGTCACCCTTCACAATTCTTACTCCAAAGTTGGTTGGAAATTTTAGGCATTGATGTACAGTAGATGGTACTGCTTCGAACTTCTTCAATCCTACCCTTCCCATGATGATATTGTAAGCTGATTGAACATTCTTATCCATCATAAAAAAGAGCACTCTTTCTGTTCGACAAGCAGGCCATGTACCAATGAACATATCCAACTTGATCGTCCCAAGTGGAAAAACTTTCTCGCCAGTAAAACCGAGGAGGGGCCAATAATATGGCTCCAATTGGGATAGCTTTAGGTTCAAACTATCAAAACATGGGTAAAACATAATATCTGTCGAGCTACCATTATCTACCAAGACTCGCGAAATCACTACTTCCTTCATCCTCATTTTGATCACCAATGGGTCATCATGAGGATATAGCACACCTGGGAGGTCATTCTTAGAGAAATCGATGACCAGTTTATCTTTGTTAACCTTCCTCGGGAGATCTTCTTTAGCTAGATTTATTCGTTGAATATACGAACAAGCTTGAGCCTCGTTGAGGTAAGCTTTTCTTTCTGCAGTAAGGTCTCCACCTCCTGCATCTCCACCAGTAATAACATTGCAATCAAATGACCCAAAACGGATAGAAAATACCTCACGTTCTGGTTGTCTTGGTCTTTTAGGGAGATCGAGGTTGTCTTCTAGATCATCTTCATGATCTCTTTTCTTGTTTTCTTCTGCTCGACGAGGAGATCTAGATCTCTGTCTTGCTCGGCCGTTATTTTTTCCTTTATTTCTACGATCAACATACTTGGCCAGTTTTCCTCGTCTGATGAGCGCTTCAATTTCATTCTGAAGAGCTATGCAATTTTTGGTCGTGTGACCATGGTCTTTATGGAACTCGTAATATTTGACCTTATTCCTTTTGTCAGGATCTGTCTTTATTTTCTCAGGCCAGTTTAACTCCTTGTTGTTCTTGATCTCTTCCAGAACGCGGTTTATATCTACCTTCAAAGGAGTGTAGTTTCCAAATTTCTTCAACTGTTCCAACGCTTGCTTTGCTTTTAACTGCTTGTTACCATTATTCTTCTGATCCTTCTTCTCGATCTTTTCAGCCTCAACTTTGGTTTCCTTAATGTCCATGCTCTTCTTTGCAGCCATAACTTCCTCGGCATTCACGATTTTGGCTGTTTTTGCCATTAATTCTGACATTGTCCTAGGTGGATCTTTGGCCAGAGTATAGTACAATTTATTTGGCAACAATCCACTCATCAGAGCAGTGATTGCTGTCTTTTCCTCATAATCAATAACTTTGAGCTTCTCATTATTGAAACGAGTAATATAATCCCTGGTGCTCTCACCTGCTTTTTGTCTAACACTTAGCAAATGTGCTACTCGCTTAATTGGTTTTACTCCAAAATAAAGTTTCCAATAAAGAGCTCGGTCAGTTGAAAGAAAGTTGCAATATTCCCCCCAGGAAGATTGTTGTACCATATTTGAGCAGATCCAGTGAGAGTTCCTGAAAATGCCCTACATCGCATCTCGTCTAGAACAGCATAGATATCAGCAGCTGCCTGATATTGTTCTATATGTAGAACAGGATCAATTTTTCCATCATATTTTGGTGTTATCACTAGGGATTTGAACTTTGATGGTGTGGGAAAATCCACAATTGCTTGGACAAAAGGTGTCCCTTGGACAAAAGTTCTTTGTAGAGGATTTTTATCCTTAGTCATTTCCCCTAGTCTATCCTCCAACCTCTGAATAGAGCCTTTCCATACGTCATTTGCCTCCTCGGGCCTGTTTGTCCGAGCAACTGATCGTGTCGAATTTGCCTCTTGGGATCTTTCACGACGAGCAGCTGGTCGGGATTGGGCAAAACCTTCCTTTAAATCAGAGAATCATTGAGAGTTCCTCGACATCATCCTAGGGGGACTTTTATTCCTCCTAGGACCCAAACGATCAAAGGGAGAGACTCTACTCAACCTTTCAAGAGCACTGGTCCTTTCTGGAGATAGAGTGACGTTTTGTTCAGTATCTGTGGCTCGTACTGATGAAGTTCGACCAGGTTGATAAGAAAAATCGTTAGATCTATCAGTGCGATATGAATCGACATGTCTAGATCAAGATTCCTCTGGGAGTAATGTTCATCTAGTTTGCGAGGAAGGCAATTGGGTATTTCTCTGAATGCTTCGTTGTCCTGACTGGGCAGGTGCTCCACCCTGGATAGTTTGCATGAGTTGTCGCATGGTTTCTTGCATGACGGTCTGGCCCTGAGCTAAACTAGCCATTATTCCAGCCAGATCTTGGACACTTGGAGGAGTGGATGGATTTGGGGGGTTTCCAGCGTTTCGATTACTGGATTCAGGATTATCATCCATTGAGGATGAATTGTTCAGTCGTTTTCCCACAGACGGCGTGAATCTATTGATGTAAAAAATTATATTATCTCTAATTATTCAATCACAGATAAAATTAAATAAGACAAAAGATTTTTAAAGTGGTTCAGCCTTGAAAGAATGGCCTGCGTCCACTGTTTGTGTTATTGTTGACTGTTTGCAGAATTCTCGATAAAGGGTTCACCAAGAAATTCCGAGTCCCCTGCTAATGAGGAGGTTACAATGTATTTATAGCCTTGAGGCTGTTCATGCGAGAGAATATTACATAGCTGTCCAATAGGCGTGTACATCTGTATGATAATAATCAGCATTTAATGCGCATTTAATCCTCTTAATTATTCTGTTATAACTGTTGTGCACGAGATGCAGCTCGGACCGCCTAAGCTGCTCGGACCGTCTCAGTAGCTCGGCATATATGAGTTGCTCGGTACGATAAAGTTCCTCGGAGAACACTTGTTGCTCGGAGTGTTTGAGTTGGTCGGGGAGGTTGAGTTCCTCGGAGTCAAGGTGTTGTCAAAAAATGTTCACGGGTGCCATATAGATTGACACGTGTCTCCGAATAATTGGTCTACGTCAGCAGAATAAATTTAATATCAACACACCTACTTGGGTTAGTAAACTGGATTTAGAGTCTTTAGAAATTAAATTCCATGACTCACATTTGCTTGCACATGATACTTTCCATGATAGATCTTATAGATAATTGTGTTTATATGTTTGTCATACGCTGGTTTTGATTCATTATATATCTTTTCTAATGTCATAACGTGCTTATCTTTTGTATTTTACTTTTCTTTTATTGAGTCTTATTGAAAAATACAAAAATATTTTTGGTTTTTTAAATTTTTGAAAACATAAAAGATTTTCGATTTTTATGTCTCGAGTTTACACTTGATATGGCATATTAGTGTGCTTGGACCTCCTTCACTTCATATTTCCACATGGCTAGTATATTTGGTTATGATTTTGGATGCATAGATTGATCTTAACAATTTGTTTAATGGTGTTGTTTCGAAGTTTTTTTGTATTTAGATTCGACTATGTATATGGCATTGCATATATGCATGAACTTAATTGAATGTTTGACTTCTCATGCACATTTGAGTTTTGTGAGACGTTTTCCTCTCAATTTATCATCTACACGCATGTTAGACTTAGGGGGAGTTGTGCTTATAAGAATCGTTGCTCGTGAAGATTAATATTGTATATTGAAAAAATGATGAGTGTGCACGGGAAAGGGCTGCTATAGGCATGTGAACTCATCGTGAGAGTCATCGTTTATAAGAGCCCAAAAAAAGTTATGGCATTAAAAAGATCATATGTTGCCAAAAATGGTGCCAATAGAAAATCTCTTTAAAAAGAGAAAATAGATCTTCAAAATTAAAAAAATGAAATGGAAGAGTATTATCAAGTCTATAATTTATGTTTGAAGGAGTTTAAGTTAAAGATTAATGGGTTTGCACAATTAATACTAGGTTAAAAAAGTCATTTCATGACGCTATTATTTGGTAGAATCGTTAAAATTATAGACTTGTGTGCACGATGTTTGCTTAGTTCATTAAGTTCAAAGTTCAATTGTCACATATGGCTAAAATATAGTTTGACGATATTTTGCGGCCAACTAGAGCTTCTTGAGCGTATCTTTGTGTTTAAATTATGATTCATTTACGTTAGTTCACCCGTTCACTCCATTCTATGTTTAGGCACATTGATATTATGTTAACGTGTAACTGATGTTTGTTTTTTAGTCATTATATTTTATGTTTCCGTAGTGTCAGGTGTTTATATCAGATATTCAAGCTTCTGGGTTGGTTGTTTACTATTTTTGGGTTAGAATCGAGGTTTGTTGATGTCGTTAGAACGAATTCTAAGGGTCGTTTGAATGAATTATGCACGTTGTTAAATTTATGGATCAAATGAGGTTCGCGCGATATGAAATCAACGTACAGTGATATGTCATTAGGTGGGTACCTTCGAACGAGCATCGAACGAGGGTTTGCTATTTTACGTCATTAGTATCGAGATTTTTGATGGTTTGAACGACATTCATATATCGTTTGAACAATGTCTTCCCATCGTTCGAACAATCTATTTGGATTTTCTTCTTTTTTGCTCCAATTTACTACCTGCTTAATACATATACTTCTGCTATACTAATTTGGTACTTCTGGATAGTTTCTTTGCAGCTTATTTGGATTATTCATGCATGATTATTACACTGCATTATTGGATGAGATTCTATTTAGTGACATCATCCATTCTATTGATGATTCATTTGTGTGACTGTTTCCTAGCTACACTTTGTCATATATTCATTATTCATTAGCTAGTTACTCGTGTTTATCTAGATATGCTTCATATGTTATACTCATACTAGATATGCATTTACATGTTAATTTGTCCACTAGTTGTCTATTCCGAACAAAAAGGGGGAGAGATAGATATGTGATGTATGGGGAGTTTTGAGGTTTTTGATCATATTGTTTATATATCATTTGTTCCTCCATACTTCACTTAGTATTTATTTATTTTACGTGTATACTGATCGTTCAGATATTTATATTTTCCAGTTGCATCACATTCAGACAATTTATGTTTGTCGGTCCTACGTGCACTTGGTCGTGTCATGTACTTTTCTTTTTGGATTTATGGGATGGTATTTAGGTGTCATTTAACTTGACGACTCAACTTAGGCATTCCACTGTTTTGGTTTTGTTAAGGAATAGCCATAGGGGGAGATTTATAAGGACAAATTTCCAATTAGCGTCAATTTGTATGTCTTGGCATTATTCTGGACGAAAGCCACTTTGAGTCATAGGATAAATTTTACTTGTCACGATTCACATTAAGCCTATAACGTTGTGTTGAATACGTAGAGGCCAAGCTTTAAAGTTAAATCATATCGCAGTTTTTGGTGCACGTTTTATATCCTCACGTTTACATGGTTTTCCGAGATTATCTCAGGTATGAATGCATAATGGTTTTTGGACTATCGGAATATTTGTCTAAGGATGTTATTTTATTTAAAATTGATTTTAAAATGTTTTTTCTGATATAATTCGTGTTAAGTGTCATATGAACTTTACCTTGATTTTTATATGGTTCAAACGACTTTATTGGTCGTTCAAATGACATTGGACTGTCGTTCAAACGACATGGCACTCTCGTTCAAACAATATGTTGTGTTCGTTCAAATAACGAGTTTGTTTTGTTTGAACGATGCGTCGCCTCAAAAATATTATTTAAGGCGTCTTTGACTCAGAAAAACGAATGTGCAGAACATAACAAAACATGTACGTTTTTCTACAATTTGTTTATGAATCTTTTCAAAGAAAAAACATCCTTCCTTTGTTTCAAGAACTGAGTTTGCATATTCCATGTGTCATAGAGATCTTGTGTTTGCACCATTGTTTGTTCTTCCATCTTTCGAAGAACTGGTTTCGTGTGATGGACTCTATATTGTTGATTGATGGTTATTGTGGCTATTTCGTAGATATCGATGTATGCACGGACTTGTGTGCCATGGACCTTGCATAGGTGAACTCTAATAGTGCGCTATGGAGGAACGATTGAAGAGAAGAAGAGGAGTCAAGGCTTGTGGGGATCGAGTCGTTGAATAAGACTGTACTCTTTCTTTGTAATTTTTGTATCAATTTTATTTTCTGGCCTGTGCCGTCCGAGATTTTTTTCCTTAGTGATTTCCTCATACATCATTGTTTTGTAAACTTTCTTTATTTTATTTGCTTAATCTCACTAGATGCATGTTTAGGGTTAAGAAGATGAAATTTGTTTAAATAAGATTTTGTTCACATAATTGGTGTGTAATAAGATTGGGAAAAGTTTGGAAAATTATTTCACCTAAAGCACACACATAAGGGACCCCTTTACATATCTCAATGCACTTTTATGGGGATCTGAATTTCCTTTCCAACAGTCCATATCGTTCGCGAATCGATCTTACGGTTCATGTGTACTTGCCTTTTTACTCCAAACCCTAACCCAAAGGCTACTGGGTGTGTCTGAGCTCCGTTTGACTTTGGTCAATTCTCGAACCTGAGGGTTTCTCAATGAACTTTATTAGGGATCTGAATACTCCTTTCAATGGTCCCCCACGTTCGCGATTCAGAGTTACAGTTGGTATTTTATGCCCCTTTTAAAAAAAAGTTCATTTGGGGCTACCTATAGGCGCCCCTCGCCCTCAGCCTATCGGCATAGTGGTACTTTTCTTAGTTCTCAAGCTAGGAGGTATGCCGATAGGCACAACCCCTAACCTTAAAAATTTTATATTTAATGACGCTATGACCCCATTCTTAAGAGGGGCCCTCTCGAAATCTAGAGAACGCCTACCTCGAAATTAGTGCATCGTCTTTTGAAAACATCATTTTCCAAACATTTTCTCCATATTTTCTTATATTACTTTTTCCACACATTTTCCATCCATTTCACCACCCCTTCATCAACATAAAAAATCAACCTACATCACTTAAAAAATCTGGAGCAAAACTTTATAAAATGTCTATTTTATCATTTTTAGTTCATTTATATAGTGTCATTTTTTGCACTTTATTACTGTTGTCGTATCTTTTTCTTTAGTTTACTTTCTCACTCTTAATTATCCTTTTATATACACAAAAATATAGTTTCATAAATCTAAAAAGTTCAAAAAGAGGGTTTAATCCTTAAACCCTAAATTAAAATGTTCTTCCATTTTTTTCGCACTTTCTCCACTTGCGCACATTTTTCACAAACGAAAAAAAAAGGAAATTATAGTTTTGGGTTTATAGGTTAAATCCCACCCTTATGTGCTTTTGAACTGCGTGAACTTTGATGTCATTTTTGGCTACGTAGGCAACTCGATTTTTCCTCAAATTTGAGTCATATTTTCTTATCTGTTCACTTTATTCATTCTCACTTATATTAGTATCACACACACACACACACACACACACACACACACACACACATATATATATATATGTGTGTGTGTGTGTGTGTGTGTGTGTGTGTGTGTTCTTAGTAACCTGGTCAAACATGTATTTTCACTTCTTCACAATGAATCGTGATTTGGTGTGTTGCTCACATTATATTATATTTCCATATTTTTATTCTTTTTCATTTTCGCAATATTGTCATACGTGCATATCCATTTTCTCATAGTGGATTATGATCCGACGTATTGCATGTAGTGTAGACTTTTTTCTCACTATGTGGTCCCGTCGGATGTGCGTATTTCATTCTTCGTGATGGATTGTGATATGATGTGCTCATCATATTTCGACTACCTTTTAAGTTATTTTCTTTCCTCTTATCTCCACTCTTCAGAATGACTCTCCTTCTTCTTTTCCATGACGTGTGTATGACGATTTATTTTCTCACCCATTCCACTCTGAATGCATTATACACAAATCACATCTTGAAGAAAAAAGAAAACATTATTATAGCCTATGAGAGATCGAAAGGGCAAAATGGATGCCTAACACCTTCTCATTCCGTAACTTAGTCCCCATACCCGTGATCTACTTGGTTTCGTATGCATCAGTTTGTCTTATGATGTTATTTCTTCAAGACGACTATATTTTTTGCCTGTTTTGAGCAAAATAGGTTGGCAATTCCATTATTTATACTTTTTACACCCCTTGACCATGGCCAAATTATGTCCGTGGGAGCCCGCGAATATCGCGCGAGTGGAGGAAGGATGATTTTCTTCTTTGATACCCTCACGCCATCTTTTTCGAGGCAAACTCGTCGAATCCCCGAACGACCATATTGGCGACTCCGCTGGGGATAACTTATTAGAAAACTAGACTCTAATTACATAGGTTTTGTTTTTCTCTATCTCTTTTTACCTATTTTCCTACATGTGTGTATATATTTTTACTTATCGTATATTATTTTCTCCACCATGCTCATTCTCTCATCATACGTATATATCATTTTTCTATCCCATGCTTCATACTACTTACCATGTTTCACTAAATTTACTCACATTTTTACGCGATCTATATCACTTGTAGATATCCATGCTAATGTAACACCCCGTATTTTTGGAGAAAATGGAAATTAATTAAATTGATTACATAAGAATTTATATAATTAGGAGAAATTATTTAATTCGATGATTCAGATTTAATTAATTCAGTCTAAGCTAAACTTCACACGTGGCGTATTTGGAGGTAAAATAAGAAAATTTTATAAAGTGACTCTGATGGTGATTTTGAGGTCACGGTTGGTTCCAAAAGGGTCGAAAAAGTGTACTAGGGTGTGTAGTTTTGGTCCCGGGACGATTTTAGACCATCCCGGCACCGTTTAAGGGCATTTCGGTCATTCGAGAGTTTGGAATTTAGAAAACTCCAAAAATTGTAACTGTATATCTTCCCATTAGATAGAGGGGCCAGGGTTAACATAAATCAAAAGGGATAGAAGCCATAGGAGAGGAAGAGGAGGGGAGAACCAAGCGTCCTGCACAGTTTTTCGCCCCAAACGCAACAGAATCGAGAACGGGGCGAGGGGAGAACCACCACACTATCTTATCAACGAAATTCAGACCTACTATTGAGAGGCAAGTATTTAAATGACAATTTATATCAATCATGTTATAATACCCATGTGGGATAGGGTGTGATTTCATGTTTTTGGAAGTTTTATATGAATTTGGGAGGGTTTAATTCATAATCTAAAGTAGGAACGCATGTAGACATGTTCCTTAATGATGATAATACGAAATTAGTGGGTTTGAGTTGATTAATAAGAGATAAATATGAGTTCTTGATTTATAAAGTTGATGAACATGAGAAAATTAGGGTTTTATGTTAATTAAAGGAGAATTTGATTCTTGGGTTGAATCTTTGATGTTTTTGTGTAAACTTTCCATTGAAAATTCATCTCGATGTGAAAATAAAATGATATTATAATATATTTGATGATTATTATTGAATCTTGATGGGTTCTTGATTAAAGAACATGAATCTTGAATGACTTAGAGTTTA
This sequence comes from Sambucus nigra, assembly GCA_949130495.1. Lineage (NCBI taxonomy): Eukaryota > Viridiplantae > Streptophyta > Magnoliopsida > Dipsacales > Adoxaceae > Sambucus > Sambucus nigra. The sequence goes on along the minus strand of OX422207.1, from coordinate 355,419,796 downwards.
ATTGATGAACACAAGATGTAAATCTGCCAGAATTCTTAATGTAACTTTAAACGTATACCATTTTAATTGTGCTTCGAATTAGAGTGAGAGCCATACATTACTGGAAAGGTCTATGACCTATATTTCTAATGAGCTTTGAGTCAGGTTAATCGGAGTTCTGTAAAAGGAGTAATCGATGTTTTACTATAGGGTGTTTGATCTGCCAGCATAGTAATCTGCCAAAATTTTTTATGTAACTTTAAACGTATACCATTTCAATTGTACTTAGAATTAGAGTGATATCCATACATTTCTGGAAAGATTTATGTCTTAGCTTTAAAATGAGCATTGAATCGGGTCAATCGGAGTTTCGTAGAGGGAGTAAATGATATTTTATTACAGGGTGTTTAATCTGCCAAAAAAATTTCTAATCGATTCAGTTGCCCAGTTTTGGCCAATAATTTCCTTTTTGTTTAGGACCTTTGGAAATCATTCGGAATTCATTTGTGGGATTTAATTTATAATATAAGATAATTATATTGCAACACTAGTAGGCCTGGTTTGGGTTTTAGGCGTGACCTACGAGGGAAGTTTAGGAGCTAAATTAATTTGGATTAATAGAGAGGAAAAATCTAAATTGAAGGATAATTCGAGTTATGAGAATTCGAGAGGAACGAGGACTTAGATCAGTAGGGGGTAGAGAGTTTACCTTATGATATTATATGTGGAATAAAGGATACCCTTTAAGTGGTGAGAAATACTCGGGAACGTACAGTAATAAACGAAGTTATAAATTATGGAATACGTAGAATATTCGGGATATAAATATACTACGTATGAGGCTTGTGATATGGGATGTGTGTACGACCTATTGTTGTTATATATATATAGGTGGAGTGAATACCTATAATATGATTAAAGTAATAATACATTAATACGTGGGATATTCGGGATATAAATATACTACGTATGAGCCTTGTGATATGTGATGTGCGTATGCCCTATTGATATTATTGATATATACATGGAGAAAATATCTATAATTTGATTTATTGTGTGTATGACATACCTATGATGCTTGCTATCGAGTGGAGGTTGCGCGTTGTGGATGATCATATCTTGAGGAGCTTTCGGGGGGATTTTGATTCGCACCACTAGAACATAGAACCTAGGTACGGGCTATCAGTGAGCACGATAGTGTTGACGGTCATATGGGTGCGTAGGTATGTGCGTAGCCCATTGACATTGAACTATGTTCACCTCCAATATGTGTGATTTAATATAGAGGGTTCGTGAGAGAAGCTGAACCAATAGTCCCATGTACAACGATAAATGTACTCGGACGCGATATAAGAGTATGCATGCACCGCAGCTGTGCTTAGGGGTGTCGTACTAGTATATATATAGAATGGATGTTAAATATATATACCTTTGATATGTTTTACAGTATACACCGCAGTTGAGTCTGGGAGGTGCCGTGTGAATATATATATATATTTGTGAAATTATCTACTGTATGAAATCAATAGACGTGAAAGATAGTGAAATCTTATTTGACTTAAGTACATGAATACTTAATCCTAAAATTTGAAAAGCCTTGTCCATCTTAAAGAGAAATGGATATATATATATTTAATAAATGTATTTGCGTGGAAATACGGGTGGATGCTATGAGTTATGGGTAGCAGACTTGTGATTTAAAACTAGTTAGTTATGCGTATCTAAACTAAAATTAATCTGAATATTGGGGTCGAGGTAACATTCTGAACCAATGTATATGGATTAACTATTGGGGTCGGGGTAACATAATGAACCAATATCCCTTAATGTGTAATACAGGAATATAATAGCAGAGTGTGTACTTATAGTATATATGGTGTGTAAATATGTATACAACACGAATAATCTACGTATGTGTGCTAGTAAAGAGGCGAGATAGTATGTATCTAAAGAACAATTAATCTACTAAAGAATAATTAGTAAGGAGCTTAGATAGGGTATATCTATATGATGATGAAGCTACTAATGTGTTAATAGTAGGAAAATAGTTAGTGAATATCTAAAATAAAGTTTAATTAGAGAAACTTAAATGATAAAGCTTGAACAATAACCTACATAGAAAGGGTAACTGGGGTTTAATAATAACACAAGAGAGATATTAATTATTAAGGGTACTCGATAGCGTACTGCATGGGCGGTACAGAGGAGCTAGATTGATTTGGGTTTATTAGATACTGGCTGTGTCACACCTCAAACCCAATATCCATACTAATCATTTGTTATTAGAATAATTGGATCATAATCTTGAGCCCATTGGAAATTTAATTCATTTATCAATATTTTTCTGCATAATGAACATAATATTATTCTTGTGCCATAACGAAGTCAACATCAGAGTCATAATTAGAGATTATACAATACTATGATTAACTATGATCAACTCAATCCATGCTAACTCAATATATACAATGTGTGAGTATATAAAAATCTTCAGTGTGACAATGATAAAATCCCCCTCCCCCAGCTCTTCTAACGGTGCAACTCTCCAAGTTACCGGTCATATAGTATCCTAGATGGCAGCGTGCAGACCTGAAATTATTAAAATATAAACCGTAAACATTAATCTTAGTGAGGTACTCCTTCCCTGCAATGGAATGACAATTCTATATCGAATATGTGGATATAAAATCCGAACAATCCTGCCATTGGCAATAACAAATCATGGATCATAAGATCGAAATAATTTTGCCCATTGACAATAATATATCCTGGATCATAAGACCCAAATAATTCTGCCCATTGGCAATAACAAATCCTGGATCATAAGACCCAAATAATTTTGCCCATTGGCAATAACAAATCCTGGATCATAAGACCCAAACAATTCTGCCCATTGGCAATAACAAATCTTGGATCATAAGACCCAAACAATCCTAGATATTTGAATATCCAAACAAATACTGAATACCGAAGTATTCAAACAAATCCTGCTCTTAGAGCTATATTCATATATCTGTATATATGAAACAATCATAAGTATACTCACCTTGACAGTTTAACTGGTTTTTCCCTTGCCTTTATTTGGTACTTGTTCAATCATATCTTTTTCCCTTCCTATCATTCTTATAATATTAGTATCATCATAAGAATATTAATAATCCAAAGAATGATTTAAACATAATTCAATCCATAAGCATCATATGATTTTATTCAAATCATTTAAGTGAAATTCCATCCAAATTAATGTTAATATATTTAACATATCCAAATCATAGACCAAATATACATTAATTTATTCTTGGTAATTCAATCCTTATCATATTAGTATTCCAATACAAAAGGCGGTGCATCATTTCAAGTTTCCTAGAGCGAGATAGGCCCATTGCTTTACTACCTCGCAAATCTTCCCTATAGGCTCCTCTATTGTTCAATCAACTTTCAAGAATTTTCATAATTTTTATACATCATAAATTTCTATTATATTCTGTCCAATGTCAACAAACATATTGAATAATACAAAATTAAAGTTTCCTAATTTTTAAGGTTCATTTGCTATGTCAACCAAAGCATCGAACATATGGTATGCATATTTACACTTTTGGAGCAGATTTCATACCCGAACTTCAAATCATCACCCAAGGTTCATTTCTTGGTATTTGGGTATGTCACACATATATGAGTCCATGTTAATATCCAATTAGAATCAATCAATTCCAGTAAGTATACAAAAATATATGGAAGTTTGAATAGACAAGGTTTCTAAACAAAGAAATTTTAGGGTTTTGTACATTCAACTTAACTTAAACTTTCATCTAACCACACATATATATAAAGGGCTGAAAATTTAGTAAAATAGTGATGATTTCTATCATCTAAAACATTAATATAAGAAAAATAACAAGATTTGCGGTTAGGATTACCTTTGGGACTTTTACGTAATATTTACGGATTTTTCTCCAATTTTCTCCTCATTTTTCTTCCTAACTTTCTAATTTTCTTTCTTTAAGATTCAAATCTCTCATGGCTGAATTTGGATGAATAAGGAGGTAATTCTAAAGGTTTGAAGTCGTCCAAAGCCACCACCCTTACCAACCAATGAAAACAAAACATTTGTTGCCATAATAAGACAAAATACCACTTAACGGATGGACTGTTTTGCCCTTGTTTCGTAGTTTTGGTATAACTTCTTACTCGAACCTACGTTTAACACACTTTTTGTTGTGTTACAACCCTAACTCACCTGTATACAAATATCTAGCTTTCACCTCAAGTCAATTATTACGTTATAAAGGTCAAAACTAGCCTTAAACATGAACATTCCTACCGAAAAGTTCAAAATCTCACATTTATAACTAATTCGATATTTCATGCTTTATGAAGGTAGGATTAGAATAAACATAATGGCTTAATATTATATATACTAATAACATATTATCCATATCACATAAGCTAATCATGATTTAAATATAATTTATCATAATTATATTCGGGTTGTCACAATTCTCCCCCTGTTAGGAAATTTCGTCCCCGAAATTGACATACCTTGGTTGTCTGAATCAAACAAATACGGATAATGCATCTTCATGTTATCCTCACTCTCGCATGTAGCTTATTCCTTAGAATGCCTTCTCCAAACAACTTTCACAAGTGGGATCACTTTTGATCTCAATATTTGTTCTTTCCTATCGACGATTGCAAGTGGTTCTTCCACATAGCTCAAATATTCCTTTAACGCAATAGGTTGTTCCACCAATACATGTGAAGAATCCTCTACAAACTTTCTCGACATTGAAACATGGAAAACATCATGTAATCGAGCTAACTCCTGTGGTAACGCTAACTTGTAGGCAACCATCACGACTTTCTCAAGAATTTCATAAGGTCTAATGTAGCGTGGACTTAATTTACCCTTCTTTACAAATCTCATAACTCCTTTCCATGGCGATATCCGAAGAAACACGTAATCCCCCTTTTAAAATTCTAAATATTTTCGTCGCTTATCCGCATAACTTTTATGTCTGCTTTGAGCTGTTCTCATTCTATCTTGAATAATCTTCACTTTTTCAGTGGTGACTTCAATCAACTCTGGACCCTATATCTTATTTTCAATAACTTCACCCCAATATACGAGTGTACGACACCGTCTACCATACAACGCTTCATATGGCGCCATACCAATAGTAGATTGAAAACTATTATTATATGCAAATTCTATCAAAGGCAAATATTCATCCCAATTTCCTTTAAAATTAAGCACACAAGCTCTAAGCATATCTTCCAAAATCTGTATTGTCCTTTCAGACTAATCATCTGTCTGAGGATGAAAATCTGTACTAAACTTTAAGTTAGTACCCATAGCATACTGCAAGCTATCCCCAAATCTGGATGTAAAAGTAGGGTCCTTATCTGAAACAATAGATATCGGTGCTCCATGAAATCGAATAATCTCATTAACATATAATCTAACATACCTATCAACTGTATATGTAGTCTTGACTGCTAGAAAATGAGCGAACTTGGTCAATATGTCCACCACTACCCAAATCAAATTTGACCCCTTCTGAGATCGAGGAAGCCCAACCACAAAATCCATTGTTACATGATCCCATTTCCATTCCGGTATTGGCAATTGCTGGAGCATACCAATAGGTTTTTGATGCTCTACTTTCACTTGCTGACATATAAGGCACATAGCAACAAAATCCACCATTTCCTTCTTCATATTATTCCACCAATAATGCTCCTTTAAATTCTTATACATCTTAGTACTATCGGGATGCATAGTATAAATGGAATTATGAGCCTCATCTAAAATTTCCTCTTTCAATCCACCCACATTAGGCACACATAACCGTTGCTTATAAAATAATGTGCCCTCATTCACAATACAAAAATCTTCAGACTTACCATCTCGGACATCTCGTCGTTTCTTCTCAAGAAAGGGATCTTAACTTTGCAAATCACGAATACGGGTAGCTAACAAAGGCCTCACGCTTACATGAGCAAAGAACTTGTCCCCATCTGCTAGCTTCAATTCTACTCCCATCAATCTCAACTCTATGATGTGGGAAACTCTAGCACACCGAATACAAGATAACCTGCCCAAAGCCTTTTTACTGAGAGCATCTACAACTATATTTGCCTTCTCTGGGTGGTAGTGAATTATACAATTATAATCTTTAATTAACTCCATCCATCGCCTCTGCCTCAAATTCAACTCCTTCTGAGTAAATAAATACTTAAGGCTTTGATGGTCAGTAAAAATTTCACATACCTCACCATATAGATAATGACGCCATAATTTTAAAGCAAACACAATAGTAGTAAGTTCCAAATCATGTGTAGGATAATTACGTTCATGTGTACACAACTGCCTAGAAGCATAAGCAATAACTTTACCATGCTGAATTAAAACACAACCCAACCCCTGGTGTGAAGCGTCAGTATAAATAACGAAACCATCTCCACCATGTGGAATATTAAGAACAGGTGCAGTTACCAACCTCTTCTTCAATTCTTCAAAACTATTTTCACAATCAGAATTCCATTCAAACTTAATATCTTTCCGAGTCAATTTACTCATTGGCAAGGCAATTGAAGAAAATCCCTTAATAAACCTTCTATAATACCCAGCTAACCCCAGAAAACTCCTCACCTCAGTCACGTTATTGGGCCTCTCCCATTTTATAATAGCCTCTACCTTTTTAGGATCAACACATATACCATCTCCAGAAATAACATGGCCTAAAAATACAACTTGTGATAGCCAAAATTCACACTTGCTAAACTTAGCATACAACTTCTTCTCTTTCAACAGATTCAAAATAGTTATGAGATGCTTTTCATGTTCAACCATATCACGTGAATAAATTAGAATATCATCAATAAAAACTATCACAAATGAATCAACAAAAGGATGAAGTAACCGATCATAAGATCCATAAATACAGCTGGAGCATTAGCAGCCCAAAAGGCATCACCATAAATTCAAAATGACCATACCGAGTACGAAAAGTAGTTTTAGAAATATCACTTTCCTTCACCCTCAACTGATGATAACCCGATCGCAAGTCGATTTTTGAAAACACCCTGTAACTTATCAAATAAATCATCTATACGAGGTAAAGGGTACTTGTTCTTAATTGTATCTTTGTTCAGTTGCTTATAATCAATACACAAATGCATGGAACCATCTTTCTTCTCCACAAATAAAACTGGTGCACCCCTTGGAGATACACTAGGTTGTATGAACCCCCTATCAAGTAAATCATACAACTGAATCTTGACTTCTTTCAACTCAGCAAGTGCCATTCTATACGGTGCCATAGAAATAAGGGTTGTCCCTGGTGCCAATTCAATACTAAATTCAACTTCTCTCTCTGGGGGTAACCCCGATAACTCACTAGGAAACATTTCTGGAACATACCGTACAATAAGAACATCGACTAATTGTAAATCCCCATTCCTAGTGTCAAGAACATATGCAATAAAAGCCTCACAACCCTTACTCAATAATTTCCTCGTCTGAATATCATAAATGATGCAATTGGGAACAATTTTACTTTCCCCCACAAATTTAAATTCAGGCTCACCAAGCATATTAAAAACAATTTCCATACAGAAACAATCCATAGATGCATGATATTTAGATAACCAATCCATTCCCAGAATTATATCAAAATCAGAAAATGTCCAATGGAAGTAAATCTATATTTGTATATCTAACCCCCACAGTCAAAACACAATCACGAAAAACATATTCGGCTACAAATATATCCCCCATAGGCATATAAATACCCAACCCCACATCTAAATGGGTACACGGTCTATTCAGGTATACAGCAAAAGCATAGGACACAAAAGAATGTGTGGAACCAGGATCAATCAAAACATAAGCACTTCTAATAGTAACATAAAGTGTACCTGTCACCACATCTGGAGAAATCTGATCTTCTTTCAATATAAAGACTCGTCCACCTGGCCCAGAACTACTAGCTTGTCCTATGCCCATACTTTTCACTGCACTGCCTGGAGATAACACCCTGCTTCCCGCTTCACTAGGTGTTGCTGGAGTCTCTACCAACTGCGGATAATTCTTCTTAACATGCCCCACTTGATGACAATGGTAGCATTCCACTCCTTTAAGCTTAGGACACTCGGATTTATAATGCCCCTCCTCTTTACAAAAGAAACATGTAACAACTCTCATTGGTGCCTCACCCTTTCCTGACCTCCTAACCAGACTAGAAGATTCTCCACCCCTAGTATCTCTGCTAAATCTCCCCAGACCTCTACCACTATCTCCACCACCTATCTGAAATTTATGAGGTTCTATCTTAACACTTCCACCCTCACCTCCCTTAGACTGAAATGCATCAAATTTACTTTTCTTAAAACTCTCTCTACTCGCCACCCCTTGGTGTATTTGCCTTTCTGCTTTCGTGGCTTTGTTTACCAGAGAAGCATAATCTTCTAACTCATAAGTGGCCACTCTATTTTGAATAGGCCAAATCAGTCCATCTTGAAACTTACTACATTTATCTTCTTCATTCTCCACATATTTAGTAGCAATTCTAGACAAAGCAGTAAATTTAGCCTCATACTCCCTCACATGCGTTTTCCCTTGGGTCAAATTTATAAATTCCCTCAACTTTTCCCTCCTATAAACTTTAGGGAAATACTTAACTTACAAAGCTTTAATAAATCCAGCCCAAGTAATAACATTAGTACCTTCCATCCTGGTCATCAAATGGTTGCTAGCACCCCACCAATATTTGGCCTCTCCTTTCAGGTTAAACACAGCTAGATTCACTTTTTGATTATCTGGAACCTTCATAACTGCAAATATAGTTTCTAGATCCCTGATCCATATCTCAGCTTCTGTAGGTTCAACTAACCCTGAATATTCTTGAGGGTTCAACTTCAAAAACTTCTCATGCATGGAATCCTTTATTTCCTTCCTTGCCTCTTTCTCAATCCTGACCACAGTCTTTGATTCTAGATATCTAGCCTATTACTCTGCCATTGATGCCATATTTCTTTCCTGTTGTTATGCCATCCTCAATATTGCATGTGCCATTATTTGCATCTCTGCAGGCTGCTCTTGCTCTCTAGCCTACTATCAACACTATGCTCTACTTCAATATTGTCTGTACGAGAAGCCACTCCCTCTTCTCTATGTTGTCCATTCCCAGGTTCCATCTGGAATCATCTGTAATAAAATAAAGTTCTAACAACCAACATAACCAGTTTATAATACTTAACTATTGGTTAGTACAAAAAAATATTCATAAATATCAAATCAGCTCAATGACTGCCATCTAATCGTCACACATATCCAGAATTAATAACCTAGACGCTCTGATACCACAAATTGTCACACCCCAAACCCAATATCCATACTAATCATTTGTTATTAGAATAATTGGATCATAATCTTGATACCATTGGAAATTTAATTAATTTATCAATATTTTTCTACATAATGAACATAATATTATTCTTGTGCCATAACGAAGTCAACATCAGAGTCATAATTAGAGATTATACAATATTATGATTACCTATGATCAACTCAAACCATGCTAACTCAATATATTCAATGTGTGAGTATATTAAAATCTTCAGTGTGACAATGATAAAATTCCCATATTTAAACCCCATCTCTTCTAACGGTGCAACTCTCTAAGTTACCGGTCATATAGTATCCTAGCTAGCAGCGTACAAACCTGAAATTGTTAAAATATAAACCGTAACCATTAAGCTTAGTGAGGTACTCCTTCCCTGCAATGGAATGACAATTCTATATCGAATATGTGGATATAAAATCCGAACAATCCTGCCCATTGGAAATAACAAATCCTGGATCATAAGATCCAAATAATTCTACCCATTGGCAATAACAAATCCTGGATCATAAGGCCCAAATAATTTTGCCCATTGGCAATAACAAATCCTGGATCATAAGACCTAAACAATTTTGCCCATTGGAAATAACAAATCCTGGATCATAAGACCCAAACAATCCTGGATATTTAAATATCCAAACAAATCCTGAATATCAAAGTTTCAAACAAATCCTGCTCTTAGAGCTATATTCATATATTTGTATATATGAAACAATCATAAGTACACTCACCTTGACAGTTTAACTGGCTTTTCCCTTACCTTTATCCGGTACTTGTTCAATCAGCTCTTCTTCCCTTCCTATCATTCTTACAATATTAGTATCATCATAAGAATATTAATAATCCAAAGAATGATTTAAACATAATTCAATCCATAAGCATCATATGATTTCATTCAAATCATTTAAGTGAAGTTCCAACCAAATTCATGTTAATATATTTAACATATCCAAATCATATAACAAATATACATGAATTTATTCTTGGTAATTCAATCCTTATAATATTAGGATTCCAATACAAAAGGCGGTGCATCATTTCAAGTTTCCTAGAGCGAGATAGGCCCATTGCTTTACTACCTCGCAAATCTGCCCTATAGGATCCTCTATTGTTCAATCAACTTTCAAGAATTTTCATAATTTTTATACATCATAAATTTCTATGACATTTTGTCCAATATCAGTAAACATATTTAATAATACAAAATTAAAGTTTCCTAATTTTTAAGGTTCATTTGCTATGTCAACCAAAGCATCGAACATATGGTATGCATATTTACACTTTTGGGGCAGATTTCATACCCGAAATTCAAATCATCACCCAAGGTTAATTTCTTGGTATTTGAACATGATTTTCGTATATGTCACACATATATGAGTCCATGTTAATCTCCAATTAGAATCAATCAATTCCAGTAAGTATACAAAACGATATGGAAGTTTGAATAGACAAGGTTTCTAAACAAAGAAATTTTAGGGTTTTGTACATTCAACTTAACTTAAACTTTCATCTAACCACACATATATATAAAGGGATGAAAATTTAGTAAACAAATGATGATTTCTATCATCTAAAACAGTAATATAAGAAAAATAACAAGTTTTGCGGATAAGATTACCTTTGGGACTTTTACGTAATTTCTACGGATTTTTCTCTAATTTTCTACTCACTTTTTCTTCCTAACTTCCTAATTCTCTTTCTTTAAGATTCAAATCTCTCATGGCTGAATTTGGATGAATAAGGAGGTAATTCTAAGGTTTTGAAGTCGGCCAAAGCCACCACCCTTCCCAACCAATGAAAACAAAACATTTGTTGCCATAATAAGACAAAATACCACTTAACGGATGGACTGTTTTTCCCTTGTTTCGTAGTTTTGGTATAACTTCTTACTCGAACCTCCGCTTAACACATTGTTTACTGTGTTACAACCCTAACTCACCTGTCTACAAATATCTAGCTTTAACATCAAGTCAATCATTATGTTATAAAGGTCAAAACTAGCCTTAAACGTGAACATTCCTATCGAAAACTTCAAAATCTCACATTTGTAACTAATTCGATATTTCATGCTTTATGAAGGTAGGATTAGAATAAACATAATGACTTAAAATTATATATACTAATAACATATTATCCATATCACATAAGCTAATCATGATTTAAACATAATTTATCATAATTATATTCGGGTTGTCACGGGCTGCCTAGTTAGATTGGCTAGAATTGACTAGGTGGGGTTGAGTACCAAACGTTAGGTACGCATTATAGATGAGAGATAATGAACTCAAGGGAGTGTTCATAACCTAACATGTGTATCTAATAATTGTTCATTTAAACTATTATTTAAGTACTTACAAAATGTTTTTAAATGATTTTTACTTGGGCTCTGACCCGTACTTGCAAAACCTTTCTCCAAAACATTTTAGGTGTCCAGTTACAGGGACGCCAAATAGGATGATCTATTCTAGGGATGCGTAGCTACAACACTAGTGGAATCTTGCAGGATTTGGACTTAGGCGATTCAGTTACTTCGTACAGGGCAGTATTTTATTCGGGCATCTTGCCCACAGTTATTTCATTTACGACAGACAGACCTTGTATTCAGACTTTTATTCAGGTTGGACTTTATAATTAATTTTGTAATCGATGGTTTATTCGGTATTATTTCATTTCAGTCTTTTATATTGTGGATGGATTTATATTACTATTGCATGGAATGTATTTATATCATAATGTTCTGTTGTTGTTGATTGTTAAATAAAAAGATTAAATTTTTGACATCGGCTTTTTGAATACTAGGTGGTTAGTAATGTCTTAAAAAGTTTTCGATAGTGATGCTAAGAATGAACCGGATGAGAAACCTGTTTTAATTTGATATAGGACTGATCACCCAGTATTTAATTAAGCAGGGTGTCACAGATGGTATCAGAGCACCGGGTTCTAGTGTCCTTTGGATCTGTGCAGCTTTTCACGTTTCAGCGTAGTGTTTTTTTATATATAGCCTTTTGATAGGGTTGTTGTACTTCTCGACGTATGCGACTTACGTTCTCCTGCCATTATATATAGTTTATGTGATTCTTATACGATTTCGATTGTGCTTCATACACCGAACATTATAGGACGACCAGTGAGGGCCGTTAGAAGGATTGTCGGAGGAGAGTCTCAGTAGAAGACCTATAGTAGTCTGGAAATTGTGATTGCGATGAAAGTTCCCATGATTATTGTTCATGATGCTGACAATAGGAAAATCACTCAGGAACAGAAGTTTTCCCAAGCGCTTTTGTAGATAATGTTGGTGCAAATTTTAGACTCACCCAGTGTTGTCGGTAAGAGGTGGGGGGAAAATGGAGGGACTCTTTGGGAGAGTCGTCAATTAGAAAAAAAAGGGAGACTAATAGGCCAATGGAAGGATAAAATACAAAGGCAATTGTGTAGGGTGGAGTGTAGCGACACCCAGGATTAAAATTTTGAGCCTAAATTTTTTGAGCTTTTAGGGGCAGCATAAAGTGATGAGAGTCAGTCACCACATATAAGGAGTATATGGGATGAAATGAGAAATTTGAGTGAAATATGATTGATCGATACTCCATCTGCTGTTCGCACATAGATGCGAATTGAGTTTCGAAACTTATCACAAGTGAGCGAGTCATAGGCCGATTGTGAGAAATGAGCTGACTTGTTGAGGAAACTTCGTACTCGACGAAGGGGAATACGAAGAAAATAAAGGTTAAGTTGATGATGGACTTGTGAGTAGAATATACAATCCTGGATGGGAGATCCAGCTAGAATGATTAGTGTCGACGTCGTTAGGGTCGTACGCTTACATGAATTTATCAATGCTTCCATGAGAGGGGAGCCAAGGGGGTTGGAGAATCTAGTCGAAGAGCAAGACTGGATTAAACGGTGATAGTGAAGCACCATAAGAGGGCATGCCCAGTCGGGAACCCATTTAAATAATTAAGACCAATTGAATTCCTACCAAGTGACGGTGAATTCAATCAGGGCCATCGAGGCCAGCAACGAGTTCCATAGGGTCAGTCAAGCTAAAGGGACAACAGGGGTAACAATTGGGAACAAGACTACTAAGCTCGAGAGAAGGACACCCCGGCGTGGCTAATGGGGCCAGAGATAAAAAGGAAGATACAGTAAGGTGTCCTACGCATAGAGAGTGGGACCACCTATATTGAACTTGTCCACATAGAGAAAGTGAGACTACTCGGACTGGAAAAGTATATAGGAATGGTGTCAGTGAGGCACAACAACCGTCTGAGGAACGAGATTTTCGGTAGAGGAATTGGGCTAAGAGGATGCTCTAAGAGGACATTTATATTAGGTATTAGTTTACTAATTTAGAGAGTTATGAAAACAGGGTAGACTACTTTATGAGAGTTGACTAGTTAGCAACGGCTTGAGCGATCGTAGATTATGATAGTGAGATCTCGTGTTCGCTATCCCAGGGTATGATTTAGTTTTTGAGGTATCACCTGAAAGAGGGTTGATCCTATATATATGTGTATATATATTATATATTATGTATTAGAATTTTTTTTGTATGTTGTCTAGTTATAATTAATCCCGGTGCGCAAGGACAATTACTGATGTTATTCAGGGTAGACATGCTTATTGTCGAGCGGAGAGATATAGCTCATGACTTTTTAGCGCTAAGAAACTAGTGAAAGTAAGATCATCGTGATATATATTGTCTTGTTTAGCATGAGAGTGGACAAGTATACTTTTATGACAAAAGATGGGTATTTTAGGGTACGTAATATGGACTGAGGGCTTAACAGATCCCAACGATCGACAATGCTAGGCAGTAGTGTATCAGGGGGTTCCTTGTTTGGATTTCGCTTTGCGAGACGTCCCACGCATGAAGCTTAGTACAATATTGGGAGTGGGGAGATGATTATCTATTAAGACATGGGTTTAGTACCTTAGGTATTATTTGATTATAAAGTTATATTTAAGGGATAGTAACTATACGACAATGAGAGGCTAGCGGAGCCAGGTAGCATTAGTGAAGTTATGCACATTTATAGGTTGTATGGGCGCCCTAGTTGGTGGAAATGTTTATATCACCCACAACTGGGAGGGGTATAAATATATGTGATGATCTTGAGAGTACGGGATTCAGGACATGTAGAGACCTTGGAGTACACGTCTTATCCAAATTTCGAGGACGAAATTCCTTTGTAAGGGGGGAAGTATGAAACACCCCGTATTTTTGGAGAAAATAGAAATTAATTAAATTGATGACATAATAATTTATTTAATTAGGAGAAATTATTTAATTCGATGATTCATATTTAATTAATGAGTGTTAAGCTAAATTTCACATGTGGCGTATTTGGAGGTAAAATAAGAGAATTTTATAAAGTGACTCGGATGGTGATTTTGAGGTCACGGTTGGTTCCGGAAGGGACAAGATAGTCGAAAAAGTGTACTCGGGTGTATAGTTTGGGTCCCATAACGATTTTAGACCATCCCGACACCGTTTAAGGGCATTTCGGTCATTCGAGAGTTTGAGATTTAGAAAACTCCGACAATTGTAAGTGTATATCTGCCCATTAGAGAGAGGGTCTAGGGTTAACACAAATCAAAAGGGATAGAAGCTATAGGAGAGGAAAAGGAGGGGAGAACCAAGCTTCCTACACAGTTTTTCGCCCCGAACGCAACGGAACCGAGAACAGAGCGAGGGGAGAATCACCACACTATCTTATCAACAAATCTCAGACCTGCTATTGAGAGGCAAGTATTTAAATAACAATTTATATCAATCATGTTATAATACCCATGTGGAATAGGGAGTGATTTCATATTTTTGGAAGTTTTATATGAATTTGGGAGGGTTTAATTCATAAACTAAAGTAGGAATGAATGTAGAGATGTTCCTTAATAATAATACGAAATTAGTGGGTTTGGGTTGATTAATAAGAGAGAAATATGAGTTCTTGCTTTATAAAGTTGATGAACATGAGAAAATTAGGGGTTTATGTTAATTAGATGAGAAACCTGTTTTAATTTGATATATGACTGATCACCCGGTATTTAATTAAGCAGGGTGTCACAGCTAATTCTCACTTGTATATAGCCACATGCTTACTCACATGCTTTACATAACACTTGCAGTTATCCACACTTAGTCTCACTACTCTCATTTCCACACACTTCTACATTATTCTCACTTGTATATATCTGCATGTTTTCATCACTTACGCATATTCTTATGTCACTCTCACCTTTTACATACCTTTCTTCCACTTATGTATATTCACATGTCTTACACGTTGCATATACCAGCATGCTTTGTATACACTTCATGATTCATGTACACACTTGTTAGCTATATTCTCCTTGCTTAGCTCCCTTATACATTTCGCTCATGTATATTCCCATGATCTACCTCATGATTAGTAATAGTACTTCTTCATCTTAGCATGCATAAAACTCTCCATAAATCATGGGAATAACAATGCCGGGGAGACTATCATGGTACGATCAAGCTATAACATCATGATAAAGATATAAATCATACGAAGTAAGATGTATTATATGTGAATTTTATGCAACCAAGCATATAACATGATATATCTAAGCTATGAAAAGCAATATAATATCCACGAGTCTATACAAATAAGATCATAAGTATAAAACAACAATATATATATATATATGTGTGTGTGTGTGTGTGTGTGTGTGTGTGTGTGTGTTGATGATCATAAAGCTTTAATACCAAAGTATCTACTCTAAAATAGATTAAGAGTATACGATCCATTACCAGTCTCAAAATGTATCAACGAAAATATACACATCACGAATACAAAACAACTCTCCTCCATAAAATAATATGGGATCAACACATAAAATTCTAACATAAATATAAAACCTAACTCTTGGAGTGAGTTGCCTAGATGTTACAATCCTTACCAGAATCTAAAACATTCACTATCCCATTAGGTGCATGAGCAGGAGATGCAACAACCTCTAGAGCAAGAGGAGTAAAGTTACAATGGCAATACACAGGGAATTATTGTATAAAAAAGTAAATGTCGCGAAGAATCATCATGTAATAATCATCTACAAGACCCTTCAAACTGTCAAGCCGGCTCAGAACGTGATCTCGTGTAGCGCAAATCAGCGCAAACCATGTCTCCATAAAGGCTCTGGATGACTGATGGATTCTCGAACCCGACTAATCATTAAAAAGGCAAGTTGGTGCCGGTGTTGAGGCAAGCTGAGCTGCGACGACTTAGGCGGTGATGTCAGCCTCTGAAATCAAGCATTTTGGGTTGATAATGCATAACTCAAATATTTTGACATGGGATTAAAACCGTAATATATTTCCAAATTAATCATCATCACTCTATCAAAAATCCAAACCCTCTTTAAAAAAAACTAATGAATATATATCAAGGTTCTAAAAAACGCGAGGCGTGACCGAGGCGTGGAGGCCAAGCCTTAAGCCTTAGAAGCCTAGGCGGGCCTTGGCGTAAAAAGGCGTGAAAAGGCGTTTAGGCATTTTTTTAATATATTTTAATATTTTTTTACTATGACAAGGCTATTTAAAATACTAAATTGGTACATACCTTAAAAATGTGTCTAAATATTTGTAAATTAAAATACTATTTTTTTAAAATACAAAAAAAAACAAAAAAATTGTGTCTTTTCACGCCTTACTTCTAAAAAACTCGCGTTTTTTCACGCCTTATCCCCAAAAAACGCGCGTTTTTTCACGCCTTGCCCCAAAAAACGTTGACCATCGTTGACCACGCCTAGGGCCAAAACTTGGCGTATCTAAAAAGCCTCGCGCCTAGGCGCGTTTTTTAGAACACTGATATATATATATATATATATATATATATATATATATATATATATATATATATATATATATATATATATATTTTTATGTTAATTACATTCAAATAATTATAAAGAGTATATATATGCAAAATAAATGTTATTTATTGAGCCGAAATAAGACATTTGAAATTTTGCTTGAGTTGTATACATAAACTTTGAATTGTAATGTTTTATTAGTGCGCTTTCATGTGATCCTCCCTTGGTGTTTACCTTGTATAACAATCAATCCAATAATAAAATATATTTAGTGAGCCGCCTGATAGGCCTAAATCGTATTTTTCTGGACATATTTGCACTTGATCCTTATTTTATATTTTTTATGCAAACTTTAAAATTAAATATCTCCCAAAATATAAGTCCGCTTGAAATAAAATTTATATATTTGAGAAGGTCTCGACGAGATTTATCAAGAGAGATACATGAATGATATTTAATTTTGAAGATTGAAATTTGAAATTTCACAGTGTAAATTTCAATATGTTTCCCAATAGTAAAATTTTTCAATGTGAAATTTCAAATTTCATACTGTGAAATTATAATATAAACTTTCAAATTTCGTAGTGTGAAATTGCACATTCCTAAATTTAGTGAAAAGGCATATTTTTACTAATTTTGTAGTGTGAATTCGTAATGAAAATTTGCATTTTGAAATTTCACAGTATACACAATGAGAAATTCTAATGGTTATCGAAGCATCGTCAGAGGGTTGTCAGAAAATCGTCGAAGTTACATATATGTTGTCGAGTACTCGCCATAGTCATTCAGTGGAGTGTTGTCAGAGACACCGGAGTGTCATTGAAGTTCATCAGAGCATCACTAAAAGGTCGTGCCGGAGACACAGTGCCGAATGATTGTCATAAAGTCACCGAAATTATGAAGTAACTTAAAATAGAGTGAGAAAAAAATTAATAGCGAATTAATTATAGCAAAAATTAGATCAAATACTAAAAAGTCCCTAAAATATTTTTTAATACACATTTAGTCCCAGCCTTTTGTTTTGTACCTGTTGGAACAATATGCCCCCAATTTTGAAAGTCCTTTTACTTCAAAAAGTAATAATTTCCCTTTTAGATGCGGAAGCGTTAAGATGGTTCAATTAAATAACAACTTTTAATTTCTTATCAAATTAAAATTAAACAAAGTGAAATATGATGGAACACACACCTATGTTAATTTGGTTTCACTTAAATACAATTAATTAACCCAAGTCCTAGAAATTGCCTAAGTCATGTTTTCCAAATTTTATCTTTTTACCTAAGCATGCATTCTAGGTGATATAGTAACATAAAATTACACAATGAATCACTACACCGCGATGTACGAGGAAAAACCCACAACGGAAAAAAACCTCGGATGACACTAGCCTCAAATCCACTAAGTATGGTTTTTACAAATACAAGACAGAAAGATTTACAACACTTGTTCCCTCTTAAGCCCCGATGCTTCTTCTTGTAGACACCTCTACCTAGCGAATAACCACAGAGCTCCACCACGGTCTCGGAATCCACCGATCGGACTTTATATTGTCACCGTCACCCGAACAAGGAGCATTTCTCCAA
The DNA here is from genome assembly GCA_949130495.1 of Sambucus nigra. Classification (NCBI taxonomy): domain Eukaryota; kingdom Viridiplantae; phylum Streptophyta; class Magnoliopsida; order Dipsacales; family Adoxaceae; genus Sambucus; species Sambucus nigra. Next base: position 355,400,988 of record OX422207.1, on the reverse strand, counting down.
GTGGGTAAATCAACACAAACTTCTTCTTCTTTGTGGGGTGTAGAAGCAAACTCAAAACAATCTCTTCTTCAATATGTAGAGATAAACCGGTGCTAAACTCCAAGCAAAGTATATATATATGGATGAACTTGGATAAACAAACTTTGGGTGTGAAACAAGTGTTTAAAAGATTTTTCTTGGAAAAATATACACTTAAACAATGGACTTTTCTTTGGAAAGATGAACACTCAAAAACTCTATCTCGGAGTTGTAATAGTATGAAAAGTTAAGTTAAAAAAACTTAGTTTCCGCACTTAAGAAGTTCTGTCAAAAGATAGTGGGAAAAGAAATGGAAAAGTGGGAAAAAACTGCTCAAAACTGCCAAATAACTGTTCCCGCCAAAACTCGTTCGAACAACATTTTCGTTCGAACGAAGTCTCGTTCGAACGAGGCTTCTAACGAAGTTCCAATGTGAACTCGTTAGAAATCTCGTTGGAAATCTCGTTCGAACATCAAGTTCGTTCGAATGACACTTTGAACGACATTTAAGTGGCCTTTCGGGGAACTCGTTGGCAAACTCGTTCGAACGACACTTCGAACGAACTTCCAGAAAGTTTAAAAAATTCTATTTTTAGCCCATAAACTTTATATACTTTATTTTAAAGTTTTAATAAAATCTTTCTGAAAATAAACAACAGTTTTAAATAAACTACACCCAATATGAAATGTTCCAACCTCCTATGTATATATTAAAATGCATTCATACCTCAGAAGTAATGGAACCATGTTGATGACGTAGAAACGAGGCACTTTAAACTCGGCATTTTGATGAAACTTTAAACTTGGCCGCTACATCTTCAACTTTAGTACGTCATAGGATTAAAGGATGATCAATAACTCTATCTTATAACTCAAACGTTTTTGTCCGGAATTGAACCAAAACTACAAAGGACTCAATTGGAAATTTGTGTCCTTACAAATCTCCCCCTTTGGCTATTCCGGGACAAAAACCAAACAAAAATCCTAAAGGTCCATCAAGCTCATTAGACTCAAAAACAATCCCACCCAAAATAAAAGTACAATGCTTGACTCAAACAACCCAAAGGATCAAAATCTTTGCCGGTGAAAGTTGCCACTATAAAGAAGAATTCTTTCACGCTGAAGCAAACACATTAAACGCATAGGGACTATCAAAATATTAAATGCAAGTAAAATAATTACTCCCCCTAAATTAATTCTCCCATTTATCAACCATGATCAACCTAAGAAGATAGCGACTCCCCCTAAGTTAAATCTCCCCCAAACTAAGATATGATAATAATAGGATTAGATACCATTTATCCCCCTATCATTCTCCCCCTTTTTGTTTAGTAATAAACAAAGGCCAAAGAATCAAAACATTAACTTATCATACCCAATTAAAGCAAATACACCCCTTAAACTAAACAAGGAATAAATAGAATGGGATAACAAGTTAAACATGCATTGCGCATAAAGTGATGAGAACATTAAAGCACATGGGCAACAAACTCATAACTAGTCCAACAAATAATAATGGATACCAACTAAGATGCAAGAAACAAATACCAATATGATACATAAGTATCAAGCATGTGATATCAACAAAGAATGCAACAAGATGGATACCAATTATGAATTAAAGCATATATGGACTAGAAAATAAGGCAAAGACTAAACAAAAATATCATATATATATATATATACATACTCTAGATATACCAAAAATGCACACGCATATATATATAGATATAAACACACAAATGACACAAAATAAGATAAGCTTTTCACACTCGTATGGCAAAAATGTGTCATATGGAAACGGAAGTGCTGGGGTGTCGCAACAATTAAATTTAGACCCAATCACTTAAAACATGTTCACGGAGTTCTCAATTGATTGCAAACTTCATCAAATTCGAATATAACCTCATGTGACAATATAGATTGAACTTAATGAACAAACATAATGTAATACCCCGTAATTTTTAATGACTTTTAAAATGGGTTATATTTTAAATTAATGGATTAATTCGATTTTACTATAAATTAATTCATTTGGGTTTTATCCGAATTGTGGGTATTAAAATGGATAATTCTGAATATTACTTAAAGATATTTAGGTAATATATGAATGTGATGTCATTGTTATGACGGTGTGATATAATTTCGGTAATTTGGATTTTTAGTCAGACACAGTATGAGACGTGTCGGGACTAATTTATTAAATTAAAAAGGAAAATTTATTTTCCATCGACTTTATAGTCATTTCGACTACGTCGTTGCGTCCGGAAGGTTCGAAATAGTCAAAAAAGTCTATTTGGATGTTAATTTTGAGTCTCGGGTCATTTGGAAATGAATAGACAACCCAAAAAGGGTATTTTGGTCATTTTTCTAGGGGGGATGAATAGTGATTTCGGATTTTGTCCTATTATAAGTATTGGTAGATTAAGTGTACGTGGGTTATACATCTCCTCTTCACAAATTAGAAGTCATCTTCCTAGAGAGAGTGAAAGGGTGCTTGGGAAGAGAAGAGTTCACTTGGGAAGGAGAAGAACTAAGTGTCACCACCACCAATCACCACCGGAAGCTCACCGAAAAAGGGAGAACCACCTGAGATATACTACATCAAAGGATCAGACCTTCAGTAAAGGCAAGTGTTTGATAATGGCAATTTAAGTTTGTATCTTGTCCATGTTAGAATAGTTATTAAAAGAGAAGATTATTCATGTTTCGAAGAAATAATGGAGTTATTAAATGGATTTCTGGAAACTGAAATGATATAGGAATTAAACTCATGTTGTAGGTGGATAATAATCCACGAAATAGTCATGAATCTGTTGAAGAAATTATGAAAACCATTGATGTGTTCTTGAAGATGATATGTAGATAATTTTCTGGAAATAAGGATATAAACATGCTTTTTAATCCAATCTCTTGATGATTCTAGGATGTTCAGATCATTAGAAATCATTTGTATATGTTGATACATCGTGTAGTAAGGATTATAAGTCATTTTTTATGTTAATATGAAGGATAGAATGAATAAAAATGGTGAAACCCGTAGTTGCAGAAATGCAGAAAACTGGGTTGTTACTGGAGGGATCGATCGATCGACCCCCTGACTTCGATTGATCGACCTCCCCAGAATTCCTATAGTTGTTCCTTTTTAATATTGGTTCTTATCCCAAAACTTTGATAGATCTTTGGTGATGGTTAATTGGATATTATAGAACTTATATAAGATCAGTAAGCCCTAGTTGAGACTTGAATTAAATTGATTGGGATTTTATTGATTAAGAATAATGATAATTAATTTAAAGAAATTTCGGTTGCTAGATTAAATTGTTGGATTGTATTTAGTATGCATGAGGATTAAATATAGGACCAGTAGGGGTGAATGAATATAATACCTGGGTATCCTTAAGTTTATAAGAGGATTTAATCCTAAGTGAAAGAAGAGGTGTTTATAAGAGATTTGAAACTATCGATTTTAACCCTAATGAAATGGAGAGTTTGATTCGTAGTAATTCGAGAGATATGATGATATGGACCAGTAGGATATTAATGGCTTCTTACTGAATATATGTTGAGGAAAAACCTATTTGAACCTTGAGTAATGAGTGAGGCTCGAGAATACTTAAATTAAGAAGTAAAGTTATGATATTGTAATACGTGGGATTTAAGGAAATATAATGCTACGTGTGGGAATAATCTAAGGGTAATATGTGTACCTTGTTGATAGTATACTATAGGTATGATAATGCCTATTTGATTGATTAATGATTATGTGTATGACATACCTAGCTTACTTGCTATCGACGAGAGGTTTGCGCGCGAGGGCAGTCATATCCTGATGAATCCATGGGATCTTTGATTTGTCGCTCGAGAACATAGGTCTATGAAAGACTTATCGGGGAGTTGATAAGTCCGCTAACTGTGGTAACGTAGATATGTGCGCGACCCATGGGTATGAGAACTATGTTCGCCTCCAATGATTTTGTTGTTGTTTGTGGTTCGAGGTATCCTCACCGAACCTTTTGTCTCCTATTCGGCGACCAGCGATATTGGGACACGATAGCAGAGTAATGCATTGCACCGCAGCTATGACTCGGGGTGCCGTATTATATATGAATATATATATATAATGGATTAAATAAATGAATGGATATATTGTGGTTAAATCATCTACTGTGTGATAATTGTAGATAACGGTGAATAGAGAAAGATAATGGAATTAAGTTAATGAATGTTTATTGAAAAGCTTAATTCATATTAATGAGAAATGATTCATGTTAATGAGAAACGATGACAAATGTAAATGAATAATAATGTGACGTATGGTATGGGACATACGGGGATTATGATATGGGAATGGAATTTTTATATGGAGACTAGAAAAGAGAAACCATTAACTAGGAAGTTAATAAGGAAACGTTAAGTGTGCACTCTAGTTGAGAGGTGAGGATGGCAAGTGAGAGTTGGATACTAACATGTACATAATAAATGCTTTATTGCACTTGTTAAATACTTGCTATTTTATAAATCATTTTCACAATCGGGCTCTGACCCATTTCCTTGCATATTTTCTTTTCTATTGTATCTTCTATATCAAGTGTCCAGCAGCAGGGATGCCAACCTTAGCGGATTATGACAGGCTATGGATTTATAGAGTTTTGCTTAGACGCCTATCATCTTTTTGATTCATAGTATTCTTAGTTAGGGCATGTCGCCCAAAGGATTTCAGTTATCCTTTTCTATCGGGGTCAAATACTATTGTATTCGGGTCTTTTTAATATATTTGATATTATTGGGATTATTGTAATGGATTTATATTATTTGGGAATGTTTATTCCAATTGCATTTAAATTCTTTTGTGTTATCTATTTGGTTATCAGTGTTGTAGAATGAAATGTGTTGTGCTATTCTTAAACTAAAAATGGATTTTATTGAAATTAAAATTTGAAAAGTTTTTAACACCAGCTTAATTGAGTATTGGGTGAGTTGTAAATGTTTTCGACAGTGATGATAAGAATGAGCCAACTGTATATTCTATTTTAATTTGGTATGGGGATGGCCACCCGGTATTTAATTAGGCGGGGTGTTACAGGTGGTATCAGAGCATCAGGTTCTAGTGTCCTTTAGGATCTGTACGACTTATTATGTTTTCAGCTTAGCGTTCTTTGATGTAGAGCCCTATGAGTAGGATTATTGCTTTTCTATTTACTCCTACGATCTTCAGCTATTTTGAGATATCAAATACTGATAATGTTCTCTCGTTTCAGATGCCTCCTCGATGTGCACCTCAGCCCGCCCCAGCTCAGGGTACGATGATTGCGGCCGAAGTTGCTGCAATTATCGCTCAGGGAGTCAATGCAGCTCTAGCTGCTGTTCAGCAGGCTCCAGCACCGGCACCAGTTGTGCCACCCGCGCAAGGGCAAGTGTTTCCTACTGCATGGGAACGAGCGAGGGATGCTTTTCAGAAAGCGCATCCACCTGAGTTTCAGGGAGGATCAGATGTTGTGACTGTTAGCCAATGGAAGAAAGATATCCAACGGCACTTGAGAATGATTGAATGCACTGAGGTTCAACGTCAAATACTATCCACATTCAAGCTAGTAGGGGCAGCTTTGTAATGGTGGGAAGCTACGACCACTATGGAGGATAGGGACACAATGACTATCCAAGACTTTTGGATACGGTTTGATGGGAAGTATTTTCCTTCCGCCATGCAGACAGAGATGAGGCGGAAACTACTTGATTTGAAATAGGGAGAGAAGACGGTGGCGAAATATGAGGAAGAATTTACGAGATTAACTAATTTGGTGCCAGCTGAAGTACCTACTGAGGAGAGGAAAATTCTAATGTTCACTGATGGGTTGAACTATAAGATTCGCCAGCATTTAATGGGGAATCTTTCACTACGTACGTATGCATATGTTCTTAATGCTGCAATGCTTCACTGCCAGGATAACCGCTTTCACAATCAGGGTGTCAAGCGGGGGTTTGGGTCAGGCCTGCAAGGCAAGACTACTGGGGGCAGTTCTAGTGGGACTCAGTTAGGGCAGAGTCATCAGCGTCAGAGTGAGCAGGGTTCCCAGACAGGGGACTATGCTAAGCGTTTGCGATCGGGAGATTCTCGATTTGAGGATAGAGGTATTGGACAAGGACATCAGGTCCATCAGGGCCAGAGACAAGCTCATCAGGGCCAAGGGAAAGGAGGTAATGGCCAGTAAGTTCGGGGTCAACAGGGGCAAAGTGGTGGAAAGTTTGTGGGAAAATGTTTTGTGTGTGGCAAGTATAGCCATAAACGTCAAGATTGTCCTGAGAAAGACAAATTCCCTCAGCAACAACATGCTCGACAGGAGCCACAGGTACTAGTGTTTCCACTAGCTGCTCTTTCAGCTCCAGCTCCGGTGCTAGCACTACCTCCCATTCCAGCAGCACCCGCGAAGCAGGGTCAGTACGGGAGTGTATATAACGTCCATCAGGCAACGAATCAACAACCACCACCCGCGAATGAGGGTATGTTTTCTATCTAACGAATTATGAGGCATTTATTGATTTTTGTAGCGATTGATATTGTGTGGGAAAAAAGGCTGCTAAACTTAGCCTATAACACTGTTATTTACGTAGACTCACTGAGGGGTGTGGGACACCTATATATTACATGTTATCACGTGGGTTTGATTTTTATCATGGGATTACATACCTCGGGCATGTCCGAGCGTGATTTGACTATCGACGTGCATTGATTTGTGGTATACGAGAGCGTATGTACTACTACTAACCAGCATCTTGTCTTCTAGAGAAGAGTAGATGAGTAGACTCTATTTGAAATCAATAAACCACATTTTTTTAAATCGATAAACCTGATTTCTTTTCAAAATCGATAAACCAAATTTTTATATACAATTGACTAAGGACCTGAGGAGTTTCGATGACCGACTACTTTAGGTAGTAGTGTATCAGGGGGGTTCCTTGTTTGGATTTCGCTTGCGAGACACCCCACGCATGAAACTAATAACCGTTGGGAGTCGAAATAAGTTAGGTCTTTAGGATATGAGTTTATAACCTTTGCAAAATTTTTATATTGAAAGTTATACGATAGGGTGTATGGGCGCCCTGGATGGTTGGATTGTAGTAGTTTTCATAATTGTGAAAAAGGTAAGTAGTTGAGACTTCAGGATTTATTTGTTCAATATGAGAGGATCATTTTTTTCCCAAAGTTTGTCACTAGGACGGTATAGGGAAGATTGGGTAAAGTTTAAATTCGATTCAGTTGAAACTATATGGTGAGGCTTGGCGTATAACATCGATAGGGATTTTCGTTAATGTACTGTATGGGCGGTACGTCTTAGATTTCTTGCGATGTGAGATTTATACTCGGAGTTGACCTTACTGGTATGATTTATATTCATGAATTCGGGACGAAATTCTGTTATAAGGGGGGAAGTACGTAATACCCCGTAATTTTTAATGACTTTTAAAATGGGTTATATTTTAAATTAATGGATTAGTTGGATTTTACTATAAATTAATTCATTTGGGTTTTATCCGAATTGTGGATATTAAAATGGATAATTCTGAATATTACTTAAAGATATTTAGGTAATATATGAATGTGATGTCATCGTTATGACGGTGTGATATAATTTCGGTAATTTGGATTTTTAGTCAGACACGGTATGGGACGTGTCGGGACTAATTTGTTAAATTAAAAAGGAAAATTTATTTTCTATCGACCTTATAGTCATTTTGACTGCGTCGTTGCGTCCGGAAGGTTCGAAATAGTCAGAAAAGTCTATTTGGATGATAATTTTGAGTCTCGGGTCATTTGTAAATGAATAGACAACCCCAAAAGGGCATTTTGGTCATTTTTCTAGGGGGATGAATAGTGATTTCGGATTTTGTCCCATTATAAGTATTGGTAGATTAAGTGTACGTGGGTTATACATCTCCTCTTCACAAATTAGAGAAGTCATCTTCCTAGAGAGAGTGAAAGGGTGCTTGGGAAGAGAAGAGTTCACTTGGGAAGGAGAAAAACTAAGAACTAAGTGTCACCACCTCCAACCACCACCGGAAGCTCACCGAAAAAGGGAGAACCACCTGAGATATACTACACCAAAGGATCAGACCTTCAGTAAAGGCAAGTGTTTGATAATGGCAATTTAAGTTTGTATCTTGTCCATGTTAGAATAGTTATGAAAAGAGAAGATTATTCATGTTTGGAAGAAATAATGGAGTTATTAAATGGATTTCTGGGAACTGAAATGATATAGGAATTAAACTCATGTTGTAGGTGGATAATAATCCATGAAATAGTCATGAATCTGTTGAAGAAATTATGAAAACCATTGATGTGTTCTTGAAGATGATATGTAGATAATTTTCTGGAAATAAGGATATAAACATGCTTTTTAATCCAATCTCTTGATGATTCTAGGATGTTCAGATCATTAGAAATCATTTGTATATGTTGATTAGTAAGGATTATAAGTCATTTTGGATGTTAATATGAAGGATATAATGAATAAAAATGGTGAAACCCGTAGTTACAGAAATGCAAAAAACTGGGTTGTTACTGGAGGGATCGATCGATCGACCCCCTGACTTCGATCGATCGACCTCCCCAGAATTCCTATAGTTGTTCCTTTTTAATATTGGTTCTTATCCCAAAACTTTGATAGATCTTTGGTGATGGTTAATCGGATATTATGGAACTTATATAAGATCAGTAAGCCCTAGTTGAGACTTGAATTAAATTGATTGGGATTTTATTGATTAAGAATAATGATAATTAATTTAAAGAAATTTCGATTGCTAGATTAAATTGTTGGATTGTATTTAGTATGCATGAGGATTAAATATAGGACCAGTAGGGGTGAATGAATATAATACCTGGGTATCCTTAAGTTTACAAGAGGGTTTAATCCTAAGTGAAAGAAGAGGTGTTTATAAGAGATTTGAAACTATCGATTTTAACCCTAATGAAAGGGAGAGTTTGATTCGTAGTAATTCGAGAGATATGATGATATGGACCAGTAGGATATTAGTGGCTTCTTACTGAATATATGTTGAGGAAAAACCTATTTGAACCTTGAGTAATGAGTGAAGCTCGAGAATACTTAAATTAAGAAGTAAAGTTATGATATTGTAATACGTGGGATTTAAGGAGATATAATGCTACGTGTGGGAATAATCTAAGGGTAATATGTGTACCTTGTTGATAGTATACTATAGGTATGATAATACCTATTTGATTGATTAATGATTATGTGTATGACATACCTAGCATACTTGCTATCGACGAGAGGTTTGCGCGTGAGGGCAGTCATATCCTGATGAATCCATGGGATCTTTGATTTGTCGCTCGAGAACATAGGTCTATGAAAGACTTATCGGGGAGTTGATAAGTCCGCTAACTGTGGAAACGTAGGTATGTGCGTGATCCATGGGTATGAGAACTATGTTAGCCTCCAATGATTGTGTTGTTGTTTGTGGTTCGAGGTATCCTCACCGAACCTTTTGTCTCCTATTCGGCGACCAGCGATATTGGGACATGATAGCAGAGTAATGCATTGCACCGCAGCTATGACTCGGGGTGCCGTATTATATATGAATATATATATATATATATATATAATGGATTAAATAAATGAATGGATATATTGTGGTTAAATCATCTACTGTGTGATAATTGTAGATAACGGTGAATAGAGAAAAATAATGAAATTAAGTTAATGAATGTTTATTGAAAAGCTTAATTCATATTAATGAGAAATGATTCATGTTAATGAGAAACGATGAGAAATGTAAATGAATAATAATGTGACGTATGGTATGGGACATACGGGGATTATGATATGGGAATGGAATTTTTATATGGAGACTAGAAAAGAGAAACCATTAACTAGGAAGTTAATAAGGAAACGTTAAGTGTGCACTCTAGTTGAGAGGTGAGGATGGCAAGTGAGAGTTGGATACTAACATGTACATAATAAATGCTTTATTGCACTTGTTAAATACTTGCTATTTTATAAATCATTTTCACAATCGGGCTCTGACCCGTTTCCTTGCATATTTTCTTTTCTATTGTATCTTCTATATCAGGTGTCCAGCAGCAGGGACGCCAACCTTAGCGGATTATGACAGGCTATGGATTTATGGAGTTTTGCTTAGACGCCTATCATCTTTTTGATTCACAGTATTCTTAGTTAGGGCATGTCGCCCAAAGGATTTCAGTTATCCTAATCTATCGGGGTCAAATACTATTGTATTCGGGTCTTTTTAATACATTTGATATTGTTGGGATTATTGTAATGGATTTATATTATTTGGGAATGTTTATTCCAATTGCATTTAAATTCTTTTGTGTTATCTATTTGGTTATCAGTGTTGTAGAATGAAATGTGATGTGCTATTCTTAAACTAAAAATGGATTTTATTGAAATTAAAATTTGAAAAGTTTTTAACACCAGCTTAATTGAGTATTGGGTGAGTTGTAAATATTTTCGACAGTGATGCTAAGAATGAGCCAACTGTATATTCTGTTTTAATTTGGTATGGGGTTGGCCACCCGGTATTTAATTAGGCGGGGTGTTACACATACACAATGCATACAAGCCTAGCATGTTGATGATTCTACAAACCAATAGAGTCATGACATTGAAAGTACAACTAGGATAAATGGACATTGTGTAAACCGTTGATATACCATCCAATCTCCCTCAATAAGCATATATTAATTTTGAATGAATATATCAATCAAACATAGGCCTTGGCAATTATTTGTTTTAGTTTTTTTAATGCCATACTTATATTTTTAGGCCTTTGGACCACGTATTTCTTTTAGGTCCAAACAAACGGTGGCTTACTATTCGCAAAGGATAAAAAATCCTTTCGGAGCCCTTCCCCGTGCACATTTATATTTATCATTTTTATTTCTCACAAATCTCACGTGCAACGAATTTTGACATGCACTAGTCCTCCTAGGTCACAAATATGTAGATGTCAAGATTGGTAGGAGAACACCTCACAAAGCTCAAATATACATATGAAGTTAAAATATCAAAAGAGCTCGTGCATGCGTGAAAAGAGGCACATAAAAATATAATCCATTATATCAACACAAAATCCAACTACTCCATGTAAGCATGGTAAAGAACATAATAAGGATTGTCAATCTAAATAAAAAATTCTAGTCACATAGGAGCGAAAAAGATGGGATTCTAACACAAGTGTATGCCACATAAAGTGTGTCAAACTAAAATAATACATAAGAAAAAAAATCTTTTTGAGTTTTTAATTTTTTTTAACCAAAACTAAAAATATATACTTAGAAGACAAACAAAAATCATTTGAATTTTTCATTAAGCTTAAATTACCAGGAGATAAAAACCCAAATGATAAACAAAAATCTTTTTGTATTTTTCATTTAATGCAAACAAAAGAAATATAATACAAAAGATAAACAAAAATCATTATTCTAGCATGTGACCGATCATGAAGTATAGATTAGAAAATGACTAAACAAGCACACAATTAGCATGATGATATAGCATGAGGCACAAAAGCTAAAGTATGCAAATAAAACTAACACATTCAACCTTTAGATTTTGCAAGGGAGGAAGCATGTGAAAGTAAATGAAAATCAAATACCCTATCTTGTAAAGCTACCAAGTCAGATCTCCTAACCAAAACTAATGATGAGTGACTATCTCGGGGGTATAGGAATATTGGCTACCTTGGTTTCCTTACGGTGGAATTTTCTAGGACCTCGTTTAAGATCAAAACAAAATTTTCTAAGATGACCTTTTCGACCACAATGTAAGCACTTAAAAACTCGGCGAAAAGACTTACCTACGGAATGATCATTAAATGCTTTCCTAGGCGATTCTCCTAAAACATTGGTTTTGGCTTTATGAGTTGATTTATTACAAGTATCGAAGCCTAAACCACATGTGTCATTTTTTATTCGGACCGTGCCTAAGAATTTATCTAGCTTTTCGGACCTACACTCCAAATCAAATTTGACTTTTCTAGAGTCTTTTAATTTATTTTTTAATTCTAAAATATTAGACTCTAATAAAACATTTCTCTCTTCAAACTCAAGAAACTCCTTTTTTAAGGATTCCATTAAACCTCTAAGGCTATCTCTCTCGCCTTCTACATATTCAAGCTTCTCTTGAAGAGTTATCTCTCGTGTTCGAAGGTCTACCACTAACGTACTATCATCAACGACCTTGACACGCTCTCTTAAACTTGCTTCTAACTTCAAATTTGCTCCTTTTAATTTAATTGATTCTTCATATAATTCTTGAAAAGCATTTTGAAGTTCACTCACATCAACCTCTTTTTCATTTTCACTCTCTTTTTCTTCTTCACTCTCACTACCATAAAAAATAAGAGAATCATAAACTATGACCTTGGAAGTGTTATGTGTTAAAGTTTCATCAATAGACGAGTTCTCACTATCACTCACATGACTAGCCATAAAAGCCACAAAGTTGGGCTTAGTGGGGGAATCGGGTCCCTCTTCCTTATCATTATCACCGAGGGTCGCATTATATGAAATAGGTTGCTTACCCTCTCTCCTTAGTTTAGTGGGGCACTCAGAAGTCCTATGGCCACACCCTTCACAATCAAAACACCTATTTGACTCGTCCCTATTTAAATTTTCTTTAGAAGTTTTAGGGATCCTCTCGGCTTTTTCTTCGAAGTTTCAAATTTCTTAAAGTCATTTTTAAATTTATCTTTGTTAATTTTAAGAAACTTTCGAAATTTCCTAGCAAACAAGGCCATATCTTCCGAGTTACTTTCACTCTCGCTCTCCACTACTTGTTTTTCCTCTTTTGGGGCTTTTAAAGCAACGCCCTTTCCAATTTTCTTTTCAGTTTTAGAGGGAAACATGTCCAGTTCATAGGTTTGTAAATCACCTACAAGCTCTTCTAATTTCATAGAGGCTAAAGTTGGTAAAGAATTTAAAACAGTCACTTTTGGAATAAATCTATCGGGTAGGGACCTTAAAATTTTTTTTACTACTCGGTTGTCGGGTATTTTCTCTCCCAAGTTAAAAGATGAATTAACAATATTGGAAAGTCTAGCATAAAATTCGTCAAAAGTTTCTTTTTCGTTCATTTTGATGGTTTCAAATTGAGTGGTGAGGTTTTGGAGTTTCGAACCTTTTACGACACTTGTACCTTCATGAGTGAGTTGTAAAATATCCCAAGATTCTTTAGCGGTTTCACACGTTATAATGCGATGGAATTCATCCGGTGTGACCCCGCTAAACAAGGCATTTAAACCATGGGAATTAAAATTTGAAAGTTTAAATTCATTCTCACTCCATCCATCGGCCGGTTTAGGAACACGTTCATTATCTACCAAATGAGTTGGTGGAGACCACCCGTTAACTACAGATAACCAAACTCTCTCGTCGATAGATTTAAGTGCCGATTTCATATGCGCTTTCCAATACGTGTAGTTAGAACCTTCGAAAATAGGAAATTTTGAAAATGGAGAAAATTCCATTTTAGCCAAAAATATTTAAAGGATCTTTAACGAAATAATTTATCGTTTTGGCTCTGATACCACTTGTTGGAACAATAGGCCCCCAATTTTGAAAGTCCTTTTACTTCAAAAAGTAATAATTTTCCTTTTAGATGCGGAAGCGTTGAGATGGTTCAATTAAACAACAAATTTTAATTTCTTATCAAATTAAAATAAAACAAAGTGAAATATGATGGAAAACACACACATATGTTAATTTGGTTTCACTTAAACACAATTAATTAACCAAAGTCCTAAAATTTTGCCTAAGTCATGTTTTCCAAATTTTATCTTTTTACCTAAGCATGCGTTCTAGGTGATATAGCAAGATAAAATTACACAACGAATCACTACGCTGCGATGTACGAGAAAAAATCCACAACGGGAAAAAATCTCGGACAATCCTAACCTCAAATCCACTAAGTATGGTTTTACAAATACAAGACAGAAAGACTTACAACACTCGACTCGATCCCTCTCAAGCCCCGACGCTTCTTCTTGTAGACACCTCCACCTAGCGAATAACCACGTAGCTCCACCGCGGTCTCGGAATCCACCGATCAGACTTTATATGGTCACCGTCACCTAAACAATGAGCCTTTCTCCAAGTGGGTAAATCAACGCAGACTTCTTCTTCTTTGTGGGGTGTAGAAGCAAACCCAAAACAATCTCTTCTTTAATATGTAGAGATAAACCGGTACCAAACTCCAAGCAAAGTATATATATATATATGGATGAACTTAGATAAACAAACTTTGGGTGTGAAACAAGTGTTTAAAAGATTTTTCTTGAAAAAATATACACTTAAACAATGGACTTTTCTTTGGAAAGATGAACACTCAAAAACTCTCTCTAAGAGTTGTAATAGTATGAAAAGTTAAGTTAAAAAAACTTGGTTTCCGCACTTAAGAAGTGCTGTCAAAAGATAGTGAAAAAAGAAGTGGGAAAGTGGGAAAAAACTGTTCAAAACTGCCAAATAACCGTTCCCGCCAAAACTCGTTCGAACAACACTTCGAACGAACTTCCAGAAAATTTGAAAAATTCTATTTTTAGCCCCAAAACTTTATATACTTTATTTTAAAGTTTTAATAAAATCTTTCTGAAAATAAACAACAGTTTTAAATAAACTACACCCATTATGAAATGTTCCAAGCTCCTATATATATATTAAAATGCATTCATACCTTAGGAGCAATGGAACCATGTTGATGACGTAAAACCGAGGCACTCTAAACTCGACATTTTGATGAAACTTTAAACTTGACCGCTACATCTTCAACTTTAGTACGTCATAGGCTTGAAGGATGATCAATAATTCTATCCTATAACTCAAACGTTTTTGTCCGGAATTGCCCCAAAACTTCAAAGGACTCAATTGAAAATTTGTCCTTATAGTACAAAAAAGTCCCTTATTATCTTATCTTTAAAGGTCCGCGCCAGCGGCATGGTAAAACCTTTTTGAAATGGTGAAGGAATTTTTGATGCATAATATAAAAAATTTGAATTAAACGTGTATTAAAAAATTATTTGGTACTTGACCCTAAAAATAAATAAAATAAAAAAAGACTAAGAGTCCCGCTAATCATGCTTTACGCGAGTCCATTCTTACCGACGTTTGGTCACAATGGTGGACCACCTAGAGGCTACAAGATTACCCTGGGCAGAATTGAGTAAATTCTGAAAAGACAAAACGCACCCTTGACAATCTAGTTTTGAGGGCGAAGGCCGATTGTGAGAAGAAGATGAATTATAGGAATAAGCTGGTTCTCGCTCCTATGGTTCGAGTTGTGAGTTCTATCTTCTTCATATGTTTGTGTGTACACTCTTAACTCTTCAAAATCCACATTACTAATCTACTTGATTATTATTTTCTTTTTTCCCCTTCTAGGGTGATATAATCAAATAAAGAAAGTTACAGTTTTTAATCATTCAGTTGATGACTTAATTATAGGGCACATTGCCATTGAGGTTACTATCTGCCCAATACGGAGCAGACATTACATACGGGGAGGAGATTATCGATCATAAGCTGCTCAAATGCGAGCGTCGAATTAATGGTAATTTCAATTTTTAATATTGTTCTTATTTAACTTGGTTCTGGTGAAAGTAAAATGGGGAAATGTTTTTTCACGTATTTGAACTCAAATTTTTGCTTGTTCGAGGTTGTGAATTGATGTTTATGCTATAAGATAATAATGCAACTTTGAACAAAAATAACAGTGAACAAAATTAAACTCAAATAAGTGAAAGTGAAGATGTATTTTACCATTTTATTTTTCACCTCGGTTAGAAGAATATTTGCTACAATTATGTATGGATGAACCCCTTTTTCCAACCTATATGCTGTGACCTCATCAACTCATTCACTCAACCTGATTATTGAAAAATATTACAAACATATTATAATTTACAAGCTGAAAAATATTTATATATATATATTTTTTATATAGGAACCCAAGTACTCACTCTAAAGGTGCCTTTTTTTTTCTTTCTCTTGTGAAAAGTATATTTGTTTCCTTCATGAATAAAACTTTTGAATGGATGAAGTAAGAGGTAAAGTGGGTTAATTTCCATCCCAAGGCCCTGTGTCGTTGTCCTAAAATTGTAAATTGTCCCATATACAAATTGGCCCACTAAATGTGTTTGGTTTCATTCATGAAAAGATTCAACAGTTAACCATTTAAACTTCTTTGTAAAATATGAAATAGGATCATTTCACAACAAACGTGAAATGCATCCATTTGAAATTGCATCACTTATCCCCTATGAAGCACGGACACTTCTCCGGAGGTGATGTATCCGTGTCGGACACTCCGAACAATCCGACACGCGTACGACACTTCGCGGACACTTGTCCGACACTCCACGTGGCGTGTCGAACTTATTTGACATTTTAAAAAAGGGGCGGACACTTCTCGGACACAATTAAGACATTTTGCGAACACGTATGGGTGCCAAAAACTAATTAACTTCAATAAATTTTAGTGTCATCATGTAAAAAGTAATCTTTTTTGAAATTTATACATAGTAAGAATTAAAGTTAAAAATGAATGAAGTTAGTCTCTAACTTGATTTCAATGCATACTTTTAATTTACTGTTTAACTGTTTATGTATATATATATATATATATATATATATATATATATATATATATGTGTGTGTGTGTGTGTGTGTGTGTGTGTGTATAATTTTTAAAATATTAATTATTCGTCGTGTCTCTATCGTGTCGTGTCCTAGTTTTTTTAGATTTTCCGTGTCAGCGTGTCCGTATCGTGTTGGACACGACACCCATATCCGTGTCTGTGCTTCATAGCTCATCCCCATTACTCTACTCCGTTATTCGTCGCCAATCACCGGTAATCTCTCTCTCTCTCTCTCTCGCTCTTATCTTGTTCTTTCTAAAGTCATTGTATCTCAATTTTATATTACTCAACGACACATAAATTGGATTTAAACTCATTAAAATCCACCATCTACAATTTACTAATTCATAATTAACCAATTTACGTGATTGAACAATTTGCACAACCAAATAGGGCCTAAAATAATATATGGATACAAATATCTTGAAGGCTTTATAGCATTATCTATGAACGTTGTATTTTTCAAACTACGTGCAGGGAGCTCATTTGCTAATTCACTCAAACTGATTATTGAAAAACCTGAGATATACTGTAATATTTAGAAGCAGTTAGGGCCCGGTTTGTTGTCTCGAAATCCGTAAATTAATCCATTTAGAGTTGACTCATTCACGAGTTGTTGTATTATTACTACTTCTTGGTTGTAAGGATGAACCAATTAAAAAAATTAACCAATTCAAGTTAATTCCTAAAAACTTAAATCAACCAATCTCTTCAAAAGCTTGAAATTGCACCGTTTAAATTTATAATTCAAGTCTCAAATGGACTACTTCCACAGAGTTCTCCCACTATACCAGTCACACTCTCATTTACTCTTTCCACTCCCTCTCTCTCTCTCTCTCTCTCTCTATATATATATATATATATATATATATATTTTAAGTTCAATGGTGAATAGCTCCATTTTACTTTTCTAAATACTATAAGGGCCCGTTTGGTTGCGTAAATTGTTTATTTTTATAAATTGGTCAATTTAAAATTAATAGATTGTCGATGTATTCATTTTAAATGGGCTAAAATTTATTTTGTGTTGTGTTTGGAAAAGTAAAATGGATTTATTCACCTTTAATATATACACAGTGTCTGTGTGAGAGAGACAGAGAGAGAGAACTCTATGGGAGTGGTCCATTTAAGATTCACGTTATAAATTCAAACTGTGCGATTTCAAAGTTTTGGTGAAATGGGCTAATTTAAGTTTTTTTTTAATAATAATTATAATTGGTCCATTTTTGAATTTGTTTATTCTTACAACCAAATAGTAATAAGGCAATTCATGAATGACCCCATTTTAAATTTACTATTTTGGGGACAACCAAACGGGCCCAAACAAATTGAATTCAATTCCATTTCAAATGAAGACATCCACTATGGCCTGATTGGTGGCGCGAATTGTTTGATTATGTAAATTGATTCGTTGTGAAGTAGTGAATTCTAAATGAGTGGATTGAAATGAATTTAAATCCAATTTTACGCAATGTTTGGTAATCTGAAATTGATATTAAGGTCTATGAGAAAAAAAAGATAAAAACAAATTAAGAGAGGGAGAGGGAGGGGGAGGGTATTTCAAATGGATGCGTTTGATGTTTTTTGTGAAATCATCCAAATTCAGATTTTACACATGAGTTAAAATGGAACAATTAATGAATCATTTTATTAATAAAACCAAACACAATTAATGGATCAATTTGTAAATGGATCAATATATAGATGAGTCAATTTACAATTTTGGAACAACCGAACGGGGCCTATCTATTAATTCCAAATTGACCAATTTATATATTCAAACAATTCAAGCAACCAAAAGGGCCTTAAGTAATCAAACTACAGATATCCTGCCAAATTGAATTCAGTTAGAGGGCTGAGTTGCATTTGCTAAAAGCTTGGTTGGCTTCGGATGGTTCATAAGCCATACTGAATTTGATATGATATTGGCATTATTGAATGCTACTTTTGCACATATGCTAAATCCAAGGGAAAAGTGTAATTGGCGGGTCATATATTACGTAGTGTGAGAGTGTCATTAGTGATTGCTACCATACGGTATATTGTTGTGATTTTGGAATAGAAAAAGATGGTTCATGCATCTTTACTTTTATCATAAAATATGACCCCTCATTATTTGTCCAATCATTTTGTTTTCTCTTCACTAGATGTCTTAGGGACAACAGATATCGTGGAAAAGGGAACAGAGAATGTTGTTTTCAGAACCTGCCCTGAAGAAAGAGACCGGGTGGTATTCCAAATGGGTACTTCTGATGCTAAAAGGGCTCTAGCTGCAGCACAGATTGTGTGAGCTTATTTTTTTGATATTGTTTTCTATTTTATATTGAGTGTGGGATATTTTATCTGGATGATTTTTAATGTTTTCACTCTATTCTGAACATATAATCCTTGTTACCAATTTAATTATTCTGGTATTTCCTAATGTGTTGAGACTTATTGCCTTGAGTATGATGATGAAATGTCTAGTTTTGTTTCTTGTGTAATTTGATCTGCCAATTTTTACTATTGGAAATGCTTCTGCTAGAACCAATGTTTAAAAAAGGTAAAAGCCTAAAGCAAGGCATTTTCTTGTCAACAAAGTGAGGCGTAAGCCTCAAAATACTAAGGCACAAGCCTTTGATGAATATGATTGATTTAAAAATATAATAAGGAACAATAGAAAACGTGAATAAAATTAATAATAAGTATATGATATTCACACAATTGTTTCTAAAGAAGGTAACTACTATTCAAAAGAATAATAACTTGATTTCATACCAATATAAGGTTAATAACACAAAATATTATAAACACAAATTATTGCATAAACAACTTGTCCTTCAACTTATCATTGTAATAATGTCGTTTTCAAAAATGTCATATTGTTTGGGCAGCCTTTTAAAAATTGTACAAAGAGCTTAAATAAAGAACAAAGGGTAAAAGCGTAAGCTGGGTGATTTTTACAAACTATGTACAAAAAGCATAAAAAACATAAATTGCAAAAACTGTTAAAAAACCTAAGATTTTTTGTGTTGTATGCTATTCAACATAGGATGCATTGCACCTAAAAAATGTGATGTGCAAGTGGAACAAAAGAATACAAAATATGGTAAAATAGAAAATTTATACAGACATTTATTTATCTGTATTTGGAGATAATTATTTATTAAGTGATGTAGTTAGGGATGATTGAATTAGATAGTTTAATCCTTGATGTATTAGGGTTTTGAGTCCGTAAATAAGCTGTAATCGTCATTGTTGACAACACCTTTTGAATGATTGATAGTATATATGAAATATTGATATGAGTTTATATCAGTATAATATCTTTCATTATTTGATCTTCAATTTCTGTTCCCGATTCACCAATTTTGATGCTTTAGAGCTCCCCAAGGTTGGTTTCCCAAAGCTATTTTAGTACCCATTAATGGGGTGGGACCTTGGATGAAGAGTGGAGTTTTATGGGTTGCCTTCTTGTGACTAGACTTGGATGACAAAATCGACAAATCAAGCTGTACTGTGCAAAAAAATCAGTTATTTTGATGATGCTTTTATTATAGGGTATATTCATCGCGAAGAGTAATATTTGGCAGAGAAAATTTCTGTAACTGTAGTGTACAGGTATATTCAGTCTGAACATGGGCTCCATGGAAACAGGATATCAACAGTGCCCCTTTTGCATCTGGTTTGTTACCCTTCATCAAAAGGTTTGACATGGCGTCTTCGCTTTCAGGTGCAAAGATGTTGCGGCCATAGATATCAATATGGGTTGCCCTAAATCATTCTCTATTAGTGGAGGAATGGGTGCTGCACTCTTGACTAGACCAGAACTCATTCACGATGTATGCAACGCATGTTAAATGCAAAATTATTTTTCTTTTATTTTCTTCACCTCGAATGATTGCACTCAATACCTGACTCCTGGAATTCTAACTCTTTCTTTATTGATCCAGATTTTGACAACATTAAAGAGGAATTTGGACACACCAATAACATGTAAGATACGACTGCTAAATTCATCTCAGGATACAGTAGAACTGGCAAGGCAAATTGAGAAAACTGGGGTTTCTGCTCTCGGCGTTCATGGAAGGCAATGTTTAAATTACCCATTTAATGAAAAAAATAATTAGTAGTTTAGGATTGTTTTATTTTATTTTATTTTTAATTTTAATGCTTAAACATGGGACTGATTCCACTTTATCCTTCAGCTTCATTCAGATTAGCACTTCGCTTAAAACAGTGAGAACTTGTAGCGTACAAATTCGCTAACTTCCAGACAGCAACCTCATTTATTTTAACAATCTGTATCCACTTAATAAAAAGGAAAAAGTAATCCAATGATCTATATTGCACAATATATTAGAAAACAATAACATTCTGATTTATTTATTCCTGATGACTTGTTGTTTTAAAAATGGGGTTTCACACATAGTTACCGGGATCACTATACCCCCTTACGTACCGTGATCCAGGGTCGTACGATCCGAAACATGGCGGGTTCACGATCCGGATCTCTAATGCGGCACTTCCAATTTTAACATTGAGGATTTTAGCTATTATTGATAGTAATGGAACTTTTAACTCCGACGACAGAATAAATTAGAAGAAAATTTATTTCTCAACTAATATAATACAAACCAAGCCTCTTGGCCCAGTGGTATAAGGCTGCCACTGGGACAGTCTTGGGGGTGGATTGGGTTTAGTCCCCAGTTCGATTCCTGACACTGTCAAAATAATGCTTGGCCAGCGGAAGCCACGAACCGCGAATGGAGATTAGTCGAGGTGCGCGTAAGCTGGCCCAGACACCTCATGGTATGCTCCCAAAAAAAAAAACTAATATAATACAAATATGTATCGTATATCTTATTAATATATTGTAGAATGTAGAAATTATACACTACATACATTCATAGTAAATGGTGTTCTTTTAGCTCTGTAATAATGTCTAGTGAAACAATTAAGCGTACATCCACTGTACTGCGTACTGGCTAAAGGTACGTACCCTGTACCCGTTCTCGTACCATGTACCAAAGCGACCCATGTACCAGGTAACATTCACACATGTCAAGATAAACTTAAAAAAAAAAACTTGAAATGCAAAGTACTGCAAATAAGAGATGAAATGTATCAAAAGTGCATGGGTGATGAATTAGCGTTACATACAGTGAAAGAATACTGAGGTAAGTGGGCAGCATTTCCTGATAACTCGTAAAAAACAATTGTACTTGTTTGATAAAATGGCAAAAGAAAGCACCCCCAAAACATTAGAAAAATGTAATACTTATCCTACTATTTTAAAAGAAACCCACAATTAAGCATTTCTATAGCATATCAAAGTACTAGTTGATCCGTGACAATTGGAATCTAATGCTTGTCAGAGTTCAGTAGTGTTCTTGGTTTTAAACTTTAAAAAAAAAAAAATATTTTTTGAAGAATATTTATTGGAAAAAAAAGCCTTAAAAGGGTTGAAACCCAAGTTACAATTCGAATTAAAGTCGAATCGTTAGGTTACTTCTTAGATAACTCGTGCAATTACATTTTTTTTTTGGAACAAATCTTATTTCTATTATAAGAGTAACTTGACATGGTTGAGGCATTGCAACTAGTGTGAAAATTACTCTATGTCCATATCGTGGAACATTGGAAATGACAATATGAAGACACTCAAAATGAAAAAAAGACTGTAAAATATCACATTTATGATCCTTTATTTTTTTGATAGGAGATCTCTCATTATTAAAATCTCATGCTTTTATTTTCTTTCATATTGGTAAGTTGCACATTTGGGACTCGTAAGCTGTTCGGGTTGTTTCTCTTGACTAAAATTTGTTGCATAATTCTTGTTTGTGATTTGCAGAAAGGTATCAGATAGGCCAAGAGATCCTGCCAAGTGGAGTGAAATTGCAGATGTCGTAGCTGCAGTTTCCATTCCAGTTATTGCAAATGGTGATGTCTTTGACTACGAAGATTTTCAACGCATCAAAGATGCGACAGGTAGGTAGAAAGACATTATACCAAAAATATATATTATTTGAATGACGTTTCTTATATTTCTCGGTACTTGGGCCCTGCTTGATGCCCCCGATTAGAAGGTTGGATAGGTATTTTATGGATGATTTTGGCTGCCAAAATTTGCAATAATATGTTTTTGGAGCTCCAAAGTGATTTTTATCATGCTTTTTGCCGATATCTTGTGATGTATTATGAGTATTATGACACTTTTGGGGTCGAAGGTATATTAATTTAATATACACTTTAGCATCCAAAATTGAAATATGCTATGCCATAACAAATGGCGATCAAAGTTAAAATCACCTTAATTTTATCATATACCTGTTTGTATTAAAATAGTAAAATTATATTCAGATAACTTATTCCAAATGAGCCTCTTATCCCAATAATTTTATCATATACCCTGTTTGTATTAAATTATTCAGATAATTTAATGTTGGGATGGAATAACTATCATCATTTTGAAGCATCATGTTTACTGCTTATTTATTTATATGATTAATTCTTGTTGATTGTACTTGAGAGTGAGAATCATTCGGACGGTGGATACCCAATTAAATTTATTTCCAATTAATAGGAAAAGTTTTTTGATTCAAGTTAGGGCATATTCATTTGGCCCAACTCCATATCTTGAATGGAATGTATATCTCAAAATTTTTCCCTAGACAAGATATGCCCTTATTTAGAAGATGGAAGACCCGATGATATGGTCTTCAACTACTCAATGATATCCGACAATCAAGACAATTCCTGTGAAACTCTTTAATTTCATAGAAGTGAATTCTTAATAATCCTGTCTGTGTCAAGAAGTAATTTTTCCAAAGATTCAAATTTTTGATGCATAATTTTTACACAGAATAAACTACAAAGAACTCGATACATGATTTATAGTGGTTCGGCCAAATGTTGACCCATGTCTGGAGAAGGATTATTGCACCAAATTGTAATAATTGAGTACAATGGTGTCTCGACGAATTTCCGCAGGTCGAGAAGTACCGGCCAAAGACTTCTATGCAGAGAGGAAGAGTATATGGGAGATGTTGTTCGTCTGTATTACATACAAACAAACCTTATTTATAGGGACCCCATTATAGGAGACAAAACGAAACTAACACATCTTGCGCAACTTCCACGTTAATCTGAAACTCCTAAGTGCTATCCTTTTCTCTTACCCTAACTCTCCTTTTCCCTTATCCAAACGCCCCCCAGTTGTGTGGGGGCAATAGCCCTTTAACCGATCAAAGTCGTGGAGGCTAACAGTCCTCGAGATTTTCTCAACTTGCTGGGCTGGAGAGAAGGTCACAAATGAGCCGGTTGGTAAGTTTGTTAGGGTGACATGTCAGAGATGTATTAGCTGGCCGAACCGAATCCTCGTTCATTTCTCGTACATTTGGCGATTATAAAGTTGGTTTGATATTCCGTCTAATCATCACATCCTTCAATAGGCATGCTGTTACTTAGCAATAGGCGTGGCTTTTCGTCTGCACAGTAGTTATGACTGCTTAGTATTGATGACTTCTTAGCTGATCTGGAGGCAATCTTTGGAGCATCAGATGGCATTAAACCTGAATGGTCATGAGCCCATTTGGTCTTCTGTAGGTATGGCTCATAACTCACCTTCTTTCACCATTTCCATCCCGAGAAAAAATTGTCTCAGTTTTAGAGAGGGAAAGAGCGTAGTAGGAGAGCCTAGTCGCTTGCCTCCCATTTTTCAAGTTCTTCGTCTATCGTTACCTCCTTGGTAAGTCTTCCACTTTGTTTTCGTTCTTTTCGATTCTTTTTAATTTTCCGTAGGGTCACCAAACACTCAATGCCCTTAGTGAAATAGTGGGCCTTTCTCTCCCTTGGGATTTGTATCTCCTTAGAGATTTTTCCATCTTTAGGCCAAGACATTGTCCGAAGAGTTTTACGCCCAGTGGATTACCCTATCGTTATTGTAGCCAACTAGCCTTTACAGCACACCGGTGTGCTGTACCTTACGAGGGCAGGACCATGTGGAGCTGCTTCTTTTTTAGTTCAGTGGAGGTGGAGAACCGTTTTAGTTTTCGTGAGGCAGAGTTTACTCCACCATTAATTTGGTAAGGGCAGCGACCCTTTCTTTATTCCTTGCGAGAACTGCATATTCATTCAGTATGGCTTGTATTTCATCGGGATTGGCTTCTATTCCTCTTCTAGGCACCATATGGCCGAGGAAGTTTCCGGAACTCCAAATATTAATTGACTGTCTGTAGGGGGGGCCTGAAGCCAATCCCCGGATTAGAGGGAGCTTCCCTAAATAGCATAAGAGACCCAAGAGAAGGAAACCATCGAGGCAACTCAGCGATGCAACTCAGTGAGCAAGCTCAGTTTAATTTCGTTCTTACTTAGTCATGCTGTAATTTTTGTTTATATTGACTATGAGCTATAACGATTGTAATGATGTAATGATTATAACTATTCAGTGTGAGGTCAAACGGTACTCGCAAGAGACCAGACCTGGCAGGACCTAGGAGAGCTTTCATGCTCTATCAAATGACCTTGCCGTGGGAACTTCAGAGGGACTTGGTTTGGAGGATTGAGAAATGAGGTATCGTTGGGGCTTGTCCTGACTATCTTAGATACACGTGATAAAACATCGAGAGACCTTTTACCATGAAAGCTTGTGCGGAGAAGCCTTGAGTTCCATCATATGTTGAGTTTTGAACCAAACAACCCACTACCTAATGTCTCATCTACTTTAGGTGATGTCACTAACCAGCTAAGCACTGTTCAATCAGTACTCGAGTAAACAACTCGAGTAAACAACTGTGGTATTGGGGTTGTCAGACGGTTTGGTGAGCCACCTCTGCGGTGACAGTCCTCTGACGTACAGTGGTTAGGCAAAAGACATGTCTTGGTATTTAATGTTTATGACGTAGAGCTGACTAGTCCATCAGGCATTTAATGTTTGTGACGTAAAGTATGGGGGGACGTCTGTTCACAACTGTAAGGGACTAAGACATCTTGAGAGTGGTGTGGGGGTTAGTTATTGGCCTCAACCACCTCTGAGAGAGGGGGTTCTTTCTAGAGATTAGTGGCTAGAAAGAGAATATACCGGTACTCACCCACCTATGTCATTTATTGTGAAGCTTTTATAGCTAACTAGAGATCTTTCAGGAGCTGTTGGCGTGTTTGGCTGCCTGTCAAGGTGTATCTAGGATGCTTACCTCTCTCTCCCGTTGACTGAGTGTCTTGTGAGTTCTATCTGAGTGTTGATCAAATATAATAGTGTGTAAACTTGTATTTGTTGAAGAGTTCTTGGGTTATCATTCATTACCATACCTATAGGGTTACACCTCAACTAGTATTACCATACTCCCAGGCTACAAGGGGACTACCCTCTTACACTGTCCTTGTTTTTAGTTCCTCCACTAGTAAGGCTTATTCTTAGGAATCTAGATTCAGGTAAGCCTTATATTGTCAAGAACATGTATTTTGTACTACGGTTATTCTACTCATTAAAACATGAGCAAGGCTATGAGTCCCAAATTCGTCCCCCAAATTATCCCCAAAATATGAAAAAGAGCAATAAAGGGTTGTACCTTGTGGTCGCTACAGCATAATGTGCAACACTTTATTGCTACGCCACATCATTTAGGGGATGATTTGGGACTCAACTTTTCTCAATCTTTCTAGTCTCTAAGAAGACTTATTTCTACCTTCGGAAAATGACTTTCTCCAAAAGGAAGTCAAACAAGTTGATGAAGAGGACTTTGTTTTTCAGCTGTGGTAAGCTTCATTTTTTCCTCACATACAATACTTGTTATTTACGAGTGTAGAGCCACTGTTCTTCTGCCTCTCTTAATCTTCTTCTTAAGAGATATAATGCTCACATACATTTCAATAAAATATTGAATAATGTGAATCAAACAAAATGCCTTACTTGAATTACTTGTCATTATATTTTCATTTGTTCGACAGTATTTTGATTTGTATACATAATATATAATCTCTCCGTCCCAAATTAAGAGTCCCACTCCTTTTTTGTTTAAACTAAGGATACACTTGATCAATGACCAAAATCAATACTTGTTCCCAATCATGGATGTTGGTTTGCTGATTATGTCCAACAAGGAAATGTGACACCCCGCCTAATTAAATACCGGGTGATCAGACCTTCATTAAATTAAAAAAAGGTTCCCATTTGGTTCATTTTCAGTATCACTGTCGAAAACTTTTTAAACTTTACTAACCACCTAGTATTCAAAAAGCCGGTGCCAAATTTTATCTTTTTATTTAAACAAAAGCCAGATGCGGAAAAATAATAAAAATAAACTATCCATGCAATAAAGTAAGGATCTAAGTCAACACTGAAGTAAACTAATACCGAATAAAACCTCGGTTCACTTATCCAATATAAAAGTCCAATATAAAGTCTTAAATAAAGTCTTACTGGCATAAATGAAAAAACTGAGGGCAACATGCCCGAATGAAATACGGAACAACACCCGACACTAGGAATGAAGTAATTGAAGCGACTATGTCCAAATCCTGCAAGCATCCACAAGTGCTGCACCTATGCATCCCTGGAACAGATCATCCTACTTGGCGTCCCTGTGGCTGGACACCTAAAAGGTTTTGGAAAATATTTTGCAAGAACGGGTCAGAGCCCGAGTAAAAACATTTTGCAAACATAGCAAGTATTTAAATTGCAGTTTAAATAGCCAGTTATTAGATACACATGTTAGGTTACGAAACACTCTCTTGAGTTCCTCACCTCTCATCTATAGTGCGTACCTAACGTCCCACCTAGTCATACTACCCAAACTAACTAGGTCTCAAGTATCTAACTAACCACCAACCAATTTGGTTCATCCGTACTGCCCATACAGTACGCTACAATCTCCCATTAATTATCATTAAGTCCTTGGTTAAGTTCTCTCTAACCTACCCGTACCGCCCATACAGTACGCTAACGAATAACTTAATAATTAACATTTCTGTTATGTTATTATTAATCCAAGTTAACATTTCGCACATGTTATCGTTCACCCATGACATTAAGTTTCTCCAATTAAATTCCATCTTTAAACATACGTTATCTATCTTTCCTACTATATACACATTAGTAGATTTAACATTGTTTAGATATACACGATTTAGTTCCCCTACTATCTCACATAAGTAGGTTAAAACAATGTTGTAGATATGCACTATCTATTCTCACTACTATCACCCATAAGTACTTTACACATTATTTTAGATTTACACTATCTAGTCTCATTACTAAGATTACACTTTATTTTAAATATACAGTATCTAGTCTTCTTAATATTACACATTAGTAAGATTATTCATACGGTATATATTTCACACACAATATATACTATAAGTGCATACTTTGCTATCATGTCCCCGTATCACACATTGAGGACTAATTGTTCGGATTGTCCCATCGAACTTGGTTCGGATTGCCACGTCGAATCCAAAAATCAAATCACACATATTGGAGGCGAACATAGTGCCAAGTCTTTGGGGCTGCGCACATACTTAACGTACCCAAACGACCTGCCGGCTTCACTCTTCATCTCACAGAGCTATCCATTAACAACACTATATTCTGGGGCACAAATTCAGACCTCACTGGAATCATCAAGGTGGGATCGCCCACTGCGCGGAACCTCCCCGATAGCAAGTGGCGTAGGTATGTTCACATACACATAAGTACATATTAGGCATACACATAACCTATCCATATCCATATGTATATTCAGTATAGGTACACACATGATCTATCATAGTAAATTCCATATAGGTGTACACTCAACCTATAATAATTACCCGTACGTAGTATTTATCTCTCGAATACTCATTGTACCACTTATTCATAATATACTTCTCTATCGTATATTCCGAATATTCTTCTTTATCCAAAGGGCCCGTTGTTGCCCCTACATCATGATTTCCCTTACCCTCGTCCTACTCCATTTTCATTCTTTTGAATTATCACATTAACAATTAAGCCTAACTAACTTTAGACTTAACCCTCGCATACATGATTAAGTCTCAAACCTATGAAGGCGTACTGCCATCCAATATATCCCTCATTATATTCTAAGGATGTCCCAAAAATGCCCCCGATAGTTATCCGCAAGTTTTGGGATTAAAAAGGGGAAATTGCCAAAATCTGGTAAACCGAATCGAGTAGTAAATTTCTTGGTAGATTAAACACCCTGTAGTAAAATGTCGATTACTCCCCTCTACAGAACTCCGATTGATCTGATTCAAAGCTCATTAGAAAGCTAAGACATAGAGCTTTCCAGGAATGTAAGACTCTCACTCTAATTCTAAGTACAATTGAAATGACATACATTTAAAGTTATGTCAAAAATTCTGGCAGAGTACTATGCTGGCAGATCAAACACCCTATAGTAAAACGTCGATTATTCCCTCTACAGAACTCCGATTAACGTGATTCAAAGCTCATTAGAATACTAAGACATAGATCTTTCCAGGCATGAACGACTATCACTCTAATTCTAAGTACAATTGAAATGGCATACGTTTAAAGTTACGTCAAAAATTCTGGCAGATTGACATCTTGTGTTCATCAATTAAACCCTATGTCATTCAAGATTAATGTTCTTCAACCAAGAACCCATCAATATTCAATCTTAATCATCAAATATATTCAAATATCATTTTATCTTCACATATGAATAATTTCCAATAAAAAGTTTACACAAAAACATCAAAAGATTCAAGAATCAAATTCTCCTTTAATAAACATAAATCCTAGTTTTCTCATGTTCATCTTTATTAATCAAGAACTCAGATTTCTCTCTTATTAATCAACCCAAATCCACTGATTTCGTATTATCATCATTAAGGAACATGTCTACTTGCATTCCTACTTTAGTTTATGAATTAAACCCTCCCAAATTCATATAAAACTTCCAAAAGCATGAAATCAAACCCTAATCTAAATGGGTATTATAACATGCTTAATATAAATTGCCATTTAAATACTTGCCTCTCAATAGCATGTCTGAAATTCGTTGATAAGATGATGTGGTGCTTCTCTCCTGCCTCCGTTGTCGATTCCGTCGCGTTCAAGCGAAAAACTGTGTAGGAAGCTTGGTTCTCCCTTCCTCTTCCTCTCCTATGGCCTCTCTTCCTTTTGCTTTGTGTTAACCCTAGATCTCTCTGTCTCTAATGGCAGATATATACTTCCAATTTTCGGAGTTCTCTAAACCTCAAACTCCCGAATGACTGAAATGCCCTTAAATGGTGCCGGGTTGGTCCAAAATCACCCCGGGACCCAAACTATACCCATGAATACACTTTTCTGACTATTTCGATCCTTTTGGAACCAACTGTGACCTCAAAATCACCATCCGAGTCCCTTTATAAAATCATCTTATTTATACCTCAAAATATGGCACGCGTGAGATTAACCTTAAACTGAATTAAGTAAACCTAAATCATCGAATTAAATAATTTCTCCCAATTAAATAAATTCCTAATTCACCAATTTAATAAATTTCCATATTCTCCAAAAATACGTGGTGTGACATACTCTTCCCCCTTACAAAGGAATTTCGTCCTCGAAATTCGGATAAGGCTCGTACTCTAAGCTCTCGAATATGATCCTATTCACATACTCGTAAGATCGCATCATATTTCTAACCCTTCTAATTGTAGATTATAAAATAATACCATTACCTAGGGTGCCCAAACACCCTATACCTGTGCATAATGATGACACCTCTCCCTAGTTGCCTATTCACCCAAACAACCAACACTTAGACATTTACAGGGAACCTTTCCCTAACCATAGCCGTGACAACCCTAGAATCAACTCAAACCTTTCGACCAACTATGCCCAAGCTAAGTTAGTTGAGAGATCAAGATCCAATAGCCTCAACTCATGACCAAACCCCTTAGAAAATGCCACGTAGAGAACCATTGGCCACATACTATATTCCACGGCTTCACTAGTCTTCAATTTAACCGAGTTATTATCCCTCAGATATAACTATATAATCGAACCATAACTAAGGTACAACCCCCATGTCCTAATGACCAAACATCTCCCCACTTCCAATGTTTCGCTAAGTTTCATGCGTAGGACGTCATGCAATGCGAAATTCAAACAAGGAACCCCCCCGATACACTACTACCTTAACATTGTCGCTCGTTGAGATCCGTTAGGCCCTCAGTCCATAGTACGTACCCTGTCTCTAGACACAAAAATATACTCATTCGCTCTCATGCTCCAAAAGACAACATATAACATGACGCTCTTACTATCACTAGTTTACCAGCGTGAATAAATCACGAGCTATATTTCTCTGCTCGGTAACAAACCAGTCTACCCTAAATCACATCAGTAATTGTCCCTACTCATTGGGATAAATTATAACCACACTATCATATTGTTATAAGTCTTACTATGCAACACACTATAACATATATACACATATATATAGGCTAGACCCTCTTTCAGGTGATACCTAGCAAAATAAATCATACTCTTGAATAGCGAACATAAAATCATACTCTACCCGATCACTATTGTTCAACCCATCGCTAACCAGTCGGAACTCAGTAAGTAGTCTACTCTATTCTCATAACTCTCGAAAGCAGTAAACTAACACGTAATGCAACCATCCTTTAGTGTACACACCCGCTCTTTCATGGGCGACACCAAAAGCCCCGCTACCGCATGGTAATCAATTATATATATACATAATAAGGCTATTATGGCCACGTACCCACTAAATCCGACTCTCTCTCGCGAGTTCTAGTGATAACTATCATATATAGTGACGCACCCATGTCACCCGAACAAATCCCATACTCATAAGGATAAAAATATATTACTTCCATATTCTAGCTGTTTCGGCTGATCCATGTATTCTTGATCGGCCTCCTCACGCCAGAACTAACCCATGAGCTGCTGTAGTGGTTGTACATCCAGAACCTTGCCTTGTGGTTTCCCCATGCCTCGCTCAGGGCAATCTCTCTTCTTGTGGCCCTTCTCTCTACAAAAGAAACATTTCCCAGAAAATTCTCCCTGGCACTGATCATGTCCTTGCTGTCCTCCCCCGGCATTCCCTTGGCCCTTGCGGTCCTGAGCAACGAAATACTGTTGCTGCCGAGGGCCTGCTGACCTCGCCTGAACCCAACACCCTCGTTTTGATGAACTCTGTATCTAAACTCTTAGCTGCTGCTGTTGTGCCCCATTAGCACATCTCCTATCATACTTTCCAGTCTCACTGGATTCATTCGCTCTTTTGCTATTCTTCATGTGCCTGCGCTGATCCTGGCAATGAATTAGCGTTGCATTAACCATCTCAACATACGTCAATATCGCCGGATTACCCAACAAGTGCTGTCGGATCTTCCAGCTTACGCATCCTTCTCTCTTCAGTATTTACCTCATCTGCCACGAAGTTTGCTAATCGAGTAAATTCGTCTTCATATTCTGCCACGATCCTATCTCCCTGAGCTACATTGAGAAATTGTCGCCTCATCTCTGTCTCAATAGCGGAAGGAAAATGTTTGCGGTCAAACCGCACCTAAAACTCTCCAATAGTCATCACATCTCTCTCCACGGCGGTGGTTACAGACTCCAACCACTGCAACGCTCCGCCCACTAACTTGAACGTCGCTAAGAACTGTTTCTGAGTGTCACTGCACTCAATCATGCGCACGTGGCACTGCATGCCCTTCTTCCATTGATTGGCCACTACTGCATCCGAGTTACCTTGAAACTCTAGTGGGTGACCGTTTTGAAAAGTTTCTCTCGCTCTCTTCCAAACGGACGACCCCGGGTGGGCCTGCACATCGGGTGCCACTAACGACTGGGGCTGGGGCTGAGGGAAGTGAGCTGCCATGGCTGTCATAGCCGCGTTGATCGCTTGGGCCACTATCTCGGCCACCTGTGCTGTCGATATCATCTCTGGCTGTGGCAACGGTACCTGTGACTCCTGTTGAGCTTCCCTCATATCCTCCCTAGCGGCTGCCCTCTTAGCTCTCTCTCCCGAGTGACATCTCAAAACAGATCGAAATATGTATAAGTTCCCGTAAATACAATTACATTGGCAAAAGAACGTAAATATGCGTACGTAAAAGACAACTACAATCCTATTATAAGGCTCTATATCAAAAAACGCTAAGCTGAAACGTGAAAAGCCACACAGATCCTAAGGACTCTAGAACCTGATGCACTGATACCATCTGTGACACCCCGCCTAATTAAATACCGGGTGATCAGACCTTCATTAAATTAAAAAAAGGTTCCCATTTGGTTCATTTTCAGTATCACTGTCGATAACTTTTTAAACTTTACTAACCACCTAGTATTCAAAAAGCCGGTGCCAAATTTTATCTTTTTATTTAAACAAAAGCCAGATGCGGAAAAATAATAAAAATAAACTATCCATGCAATAAAGTAAGGATCTAAGTCAACACTGAAGTAAACTAATACCGAATAAAACCTCGGTTCACCAATCCAATATAAAAGTCCAATATAAAGTCTGAAATAAAGTCTAACTGGCATAAATGAAATAACTGAGGGCAACATGCCCGAATGAAATACTGATCAACACCCGACACTAGGAATGAAGTAATTGAAGCGACTATGTCCAAATCCTGCAAGCATCCACAAGTGCTGCACCTATGCATCCCTGGAACAGATCATCCTACTTGACGTCCCTGTGGCTGGACACCTAAAAGGTTTTGGAAAATATTTTGCAAGAACGGGTCAGAGCCCGAGTAAAAACATTTTGCAAACATAGCAAGTATTTAAATTGCAGTTTAAATAGCCAGTTATTAGATACACATGTTAGGTTACGAAACACTCTCTTGAGTTCCTCACCTCTCATCTATAGTGCGTACCTAACGTCGCATCTAGTCATACTACCCAAACTAACTAGGTCTCAAGTATCTAACTAACCACCAACCAATTTGGTTCACCCGTACCGCCCATGCAGTACGCTACAGTCTACCCTTAATTATCATTAAGTCCTTGGTTACTAACTAGGTCTCAAGTATCTAACTAACCACCAACCAATTTGGTTCACCCGTACCTCCCATACAGTACGCTACAGTCTCCCCTTAATTATCATTAAGTCCTTAGTTAAGTTTCTCTCTAACCTACCCGTACCATTTATACAGTACGCTAACGAATACCCTTAATAATTAACATATATCTTATGTTATTATTAATCCAAATTAACATTTTGCACATGTTATCGTTCACCCATGACATTAAGTTTCTCCACTTAAAATTTTTAAACATACGTTATCTTTCCTACTATTTACACATTAGTAGATTTAGCATTGTTTAGATATACACGATTTAGTCCCCCTACTATCTCACATAAGTAGGTTAAAGCAGTGTTGTAGATATGCACTATCTTCAACCAAGACCCATCAAGATTCAATCTTAATCATCAAATATATTCAAATATCATTTTATCTTTGACATAGGAATAATTTCCAATGAAAAGTTTACACAAAAACATCAAAGATTCAATCCAAGAATCAAATTCTCGTTCAATAAACATAAAACCCTACTTTTCTCATGTTTATCATCTTTATTAATCAAGAACTCATATTTCTCTCTTATTAATCAACCCAAATCCACTGATTTTGTATTATCATCATTAAGGAACATCTCTACTTGCATTCCTACTTTAGTTTATGAAATAAACCTTCCCAAATTCATATAAAACTTTCAAAAGCATGAAATCGAACCCTAATCTACATGGGTATTATAACATGCTTAATATAAATTGCCATTTAAATACTTGCCTCTCAATAGCAGGTCTGAAATTCGTTGATAAGATGATGTGGTGCTTCTCCCTTGGCTCCGTTCTCGATTCCGTCGCGTTCAGGGCGAAAAACTGTGTAGGAAGCTTGGTTCTCCCTTCCTCTTCCTCTCCTATGGCCTCTCTTCCTTTTGCTTTGTGTTAACCCTAGATCTCTCTGTCTCTAATGGCAGATATATACTTCCAATTTTCGGAGTTCTCTAAACCTCAAACTCCCGAATGACCGAAATGCCCTCAAATGGTGCCGGGTTGGTCCAAAATTACCCCGGGACCCAAACTATGCCCCTGAATACACTTTTCTGACTATTTCGACTCTTTCGGAACCAACCGTGCCTCAAAATCACCATCCGAGTCACTTTATAAAATCATCTTATTTATACCTCAAAATACGGCACGCGTGAGATTAACTTTAAACTGAATTAATTAAACCTAAATCACCGAATTAAATAATTTCTCTCAATTAAATAAATTTCTAATTCACCAATTTAATAAATTTTCATATTCTCCAAAAATACGGGGTGTTACAGGAAAGTGGGCTATTAATATAGAACAACCCCAAAAGGAGTAGTGGACTCTTTATTCGGGATGTAGGGAGTAATTTTTTCATGTTTATGTGCACTGCTCAGTGATAGACTGGTAGATCTATTTTTTTTCCATTTTTTGGGTCATTTTCTCTGATTAATGGTATTGAAACTTCTAATGGGCACCCAATTTTTCAATAGGTGCTTCGTCTGTAATGGTTGCTAGAGGGGCTCTTTGGAATGCTTCAGTTTTCTCACCTGAAGGCAAAGTACCCCCGGAAGATGTGAAGAAGCAGTATGTTAGGGAGGTAGTGGGCCAATGATGACTCATCTTTATTGTAGTGAGTCAAACTATTTGGTGTTAAATTTTTTATACAACGCTATAATAATGTGATTTTAAACAGAACAGTTCAACAAAATTTATCACTAAATAGTAATAAAAACATTTCGCCATACTTTTCATGTAGATGATAAACATCACACCAACCAAATGATGCCTAAAGGATTCAGCTCATTCTCACTGTCCCTTTCAAATTTGACAAGATCACCAAATGTTGAGTTTTTACTGACGTATTCTGGGTTAGTAGTTATTGGTGAGCTTAAAAATCTTTCCCTCTTCTGATTTCAGAGCATCTTATGGGATAACGATATTCGAAGCACAAAGTACACTTTGAAGGAAATGATAATGCATTATTCTTCTCTTGAACTTCCAGAGGGAAAAGCTGTGACCAAATCAGAAACCTTGGCAGATATAGCGTAAGTTTTATTTCAGATTGTTCCTCCTCTTTTGACTTGGACTGTTTTATTGATGCAAGATTTATGAATTTAATCAGTTTAACTGTTAATTTGTTTAAATCTTACTAAGCTGCAGTAGTTTCCACATCTTTCTTCTTTCCTTAACGACTCGGCTGATTCGTTGGTTTCCTAGGCTGATTCGTTGGTTTCCTATTTGCTCGATGTGATGTGCACGGGATCCTTTTCGGGACTGGCTAGCTAAAGGGGAGAGAGAGAGAGAGAGAGAGAGAGAGAGAGAGAGAGAGAGATTGTTCTATTTATTTTATTTTCAGTCTTCATCTTGAATAAGGGATCTCCCATTTAGATTAGGTATAGTTTGGTAATTTTATCTGGATTCTTTCTATTCCTTATCCTTGTTAGATCCTTAGATAGTATAAATAAGGGCCTAGCCCCCTCATTGTAATCATTTTAAGGAGAGTTTAGTTTTTATTTTGTGTGTGTCCACATAAATTGGTATAAGAACACCATTGACCGGTAATTTCAATTAACAAATGATGCCATCAAAGCAGTTCGATCGCGTGGAGGAAGTGGTTATCCAACTCTTGTCCCAGGTCCAGGTGTCATTCACAATCCTTGCCCCCACCTTCCCGACCGTCAAAGTTGCCTTTACAGCCACTGTTATCTCCGCCAGCGATGACTGCCGTCAGCCGACCAACTGCCCCCACGAAATATAAATCTAATCTCTGTTGTTTGAGTTTATGAACAACAAATTTTGCAATTCATAGATCTAGTTGAAATTACTCAATTTGTGTGTTGCTCTTTACTTTGTAGATTCATTGAACAGGGTAAAGCATTTTGTTGCCTTCCTCAGACTCCCCCTTCTCTCTCTCTCTCTCTCTCTCTCTCTCTCTCTTTATATATATATATATATATATATATATATATATGTATATATATATATATATATGTATGTATGTATGTATATGTATATATCCTAATTCGGAAATTTGAGCTGTTTATTTTCAGGCGTCTTTATGGGGAAGAAAAGTACTATGAATTTGTCAATGAGAACCGGTTGTTGTTTGGTGGCAATAGATGACTATGGCTTGAATTGAGCACATTGTTCTTCATTCAAATTGAATACGACCAAGTGAGTTTTGCTTGAATCAAGTTTGAGTCTCATATTACTTCTCAGGCCATTTGATATCAGTGGACATTAATTTCACCTCGGGAATGCAACATTGACTGACCAATATAAATGATTGCTTAAATGTGATACATACTTTTTCCTGTATTTCAAGATAATAATAATAAGTTCTACTTAAAAAAAAAATGATAAATATGGGAAATTCTAAGCACACTGCAAACTATCTCTAAATTACACATAATTTCTTCGAAATCACAAATATACCCTCATATTTATAAATCCTAATTTCTTTGTACACCCACACAATTTATGTACCCACCCGCCACTAGCTACAACCACTGTCTGATTTTCCAACCTTCACCACTTTCATCAATTGCCACTGTCCCGCATGCGCGCATGTGTGTGTGTGTGTGTGTGAGAGAGTGATGTATCTTACAAAAACATATAAATATTATTATTATTTTAGTTATTTAGATATTAGATTATTTATTTAGATATTTTTTAGATTATTATTAAAATTATCTTTTAGTTAATTATTTATTTTAATTAGGTTATTTAGTGCCCTTTTTAATTAGGAGACTTGCTCCTCAAGTTTAGGATTATCTATAAATAAAGCCTTTGGCTTCTCTTGTAATCAAAATTATTATATATAATTTATTTATTAATGAGATTTGAGAGAGGTGATGCGAGAGAAAATATGGTTTCATTATTATTATTCGTGTGTGTTCATGCGTGTGTCAATTCCGCTGCGTTTCACATCAAATTGGTATCAGAAAGAACTGTGTTCGAACCTTATTTTTCACACAAGTGTGACAATCTTGTGTGTATCAAGGTCACGAGCTATGGCAAGAGTTCGGGGCAACTTATCGTACGATATGTACTCAGCAACGATAAATGCTCCACAACCGGTCACCACAGTCGCGCCACCATCAGCGGTGGATGGATTTAATTTCACGGCTACGTTTCAAGAATTAAACGCACAAATAGAGATTTTAAAGGTCGAGTGGCAGCGAGAATCTGTCCGACGGGTGCAACGGTTCAAAGATGTGGGACTTTGGCTCCCCACGAGGCGGGTAAGGCTTGGAAAAATCCCCAAGGCTGAAAGTCCTCCCAACCACGACATCATCCACCAACCAACATGAAAAACCCCTTTACACCCTTGCCGGAGCAGTTCTTGACGGCCCCCGATCTCCAACAAAAATCCCCAATGGGCGTCGTGAAATGGTGATTTCGACCAGATCTTGTCTGGATCTGGGTCCCAAATAGTACCCACGAACCCCACAACCTTCGAAAATCCCTACCGAACTGTCGGCCAAAGTCTGGCCATCGAAACCCATCGTCCAGCAGCAGTTGAAACCTTGCCAGTGCAAAACGACTTCCTTCTAGAATCCCAAGAGCAGTCGTCCGTTACAAAACCACTCGGCTTGACCACGACTGACTTACCAGACCGCCGTCCTCAAGTTTCAGCCTTCGACGATGATTTTCGACTACCCAGGAATGTTGTCTGATCTTCGGCAGCTTCCATGGCTCTTGGGTTTAGAAGTTTAGTAGTGGCTGGTAAGGTTTGTGATGAAGAGAAAGAGAAAGCATTTAGGGTTTCATTTGTGAAATTGAGGGTTTTAAATGAAGAGTTGGGCTTTGAGGCCTTTGAGGAGTGTGGACTGTATAGGTGGTCTTTAATCGACTTTGACCCTTTTTTAAAAGACAAAACACTTGTGTTGGAGTTTAATGGCCCCAAAATTGATGTTTTTGGTGTGGAAAAATTTGAGTTAGTCCCTAATTTTAAAAATGTTAAAAAATCTATTTTATTTGGGTTCCAAAATTTTCTGAAAAATTATTTTCCACCACTAACAAAAGAAAAATAGTTTGCATGCCAAAGTAAAAGCCCGATTTATTCCAAATATTTATTTACTTGGCATGGGCGAATTCAAATTGTTGTTTCGGTTCGAGAAGTTCGTTGGACTGTGATGATGACTTAAGCGTGTTCAATTCAACCCTATAGTGCTCGGGATGAACTTTTCGAAGAAGGGGGGGAGTGATGAATCCAGATGTTTACAAAAAAATATAAATATTATTATTATTATTATTATTATTATTATTATTATGTTAGTTATCTAGGTATTAGATATTTTATTTAGATATTGTTTAGATTATTATTAGGATTATCTTTTAATTAGTTATTTATTTTAATTAAGTTATTTAGTTTACTTTTTAATTAGGAGACTTGCTCACCAAGTTTAGAATTATCTATAAATAAGGCCTTTGGTCCTCTTTTGTAATCAGAATTATTATAGAGAATTTATTTATTAATGAGATTTGAGAGAGATGATTTTAGCGAAAATATGGTTTTATTATTATTATTATTATTATTATTATTATTATTATTATTATTATTATTATTATTATTATTATTATTATTATTATTATTATTATTCGTCTGTGTCTTCATGTATATGCGAATTTCGTTGCGTTTAACATCAGAGAGAGATTGGTTTAATGCAAATACAAAGATAAGGGGGTTAAGGAGGGGTTCAGATCATCGTGTACAATTCGAGGTGGGATTACAGTTTGTGTCGTCAGACCACCAGAGGTGGTCGATGCAACAAATGTTGGATATGTTGGTAAACAGACGATCAATGGTTGGGCATGGTGGTTGGGGTGTTTGGCGGAGAAAGAATATTTAGGGTTTTTAATTGTGGATCATTGGATGTATGTATATGATCGATAGAGAAGTTTAATGTATATTTGGTACCTTAAAAGAATAGGCATGAATGGAGAAATTGTGTGGTGGTGTTAGAATCATTCTATGAAGCACGGATACTCTCGGGAGGTTGCAAATTTTTTTGGACATGTATGGGATACGTGATACGCAAATCCTAGCGTATCCTATTTTTATTTTTTATTTTTTATTTTTTAAATGGCCTGGATACGTTGGAATACGATTTTGGATACGTTTTAGGATACGCTGGGATACATTTTTGGAGCTTTTTTTCCTTGTGTTCTCTAAAAAATTCAGGCTAGATTTTTCACTTCCGACCTTAACCATGCTGGTCTTTTTGTGCCTTAACTGTGCTGTTTTTTCTTTCTTAACTGTTGTTTTTATTGTTTTCATTCTTTCCACTATTTTTTGAAATGGAATTTTATTTTACTGTTTTTTGAAATGGCATTTCATTCTACTGTTTGAATCC
The DNA here is from genome assembly GCA_949130495.1 of Sambucus nigra. Taxonomy (NCBI): domain Eukaryota; kingdom Viridiplantae; phylum Streptophyta; class Magnoliopsida; order Dipsacales; family Adoxaceae; genus Sambucus; species Sambucus nigra. The sequence goes on along the minus strand of OX422207.1, from coordinate 355,360,919 downwards.
CTTTTTTCTTCTGATTTTTTTTCGACTTATATTTGTATATTTTATTTGAAATCTCGATAGGCTTCTCTCTATCTTATTTTTATGCTGCGGATATTATCTTTATTTTTGTCTATGTTTTTGTTGGAACAACCTTTTATGTTAATGATGTTTTATTGTAATGATGTTTGCTTGGTGACAACAATCATCATATTTGACTACTTTAATATAATGGTGTTTTATGCTTTACTTTCATTTTATTCAAGTTTATCATTAATATATATATAATAAAATAATAAATATTTAACGTATTCTAGTGTATTCGTATACTACATTTTGAAGAAATCACGTATCCCGTATCCCGAATCGAGTCGTATCCCGTATTACGTGTCGAGTCTGTGCTTCCTAGGAATCACTTATATATATATATACGACTTTAATCTTGTTTACATGATTAATATCATTTAAACATAAGGAAGCTTTTTAATCGATTTAACATGATTGATGATACCCTATATCACACTTGGTGTTCAAAAAGATATTCCAACTCCCTAACTACCCCCGAGGTAGGGCAGAAGTTTCAAGACTAGCTCCAAACCTCAGATAGATCACTACTTGCCTTATAAAGTCTTCGCTACTCCCAAGGTTGGGCTATGATACTATAGCAGACCTCAGTCGCACATTCTTCCCCTTGAGAAGGTTAGTCGTTCTAGCATGCCTACTCAATGAAGCTCAGAGACCATAACATCAAGGTTTTGTCATGATTTGCCCTAAGAGCCGACCTCAGATTGAAGGAAAATGAGTTCCCGAGGTCACTCAAGCCTCAGTCGTAGGATGTGGTAGTTCAGGGTCAACTTCGAGCAAGTCCACGGCCCTTCCAGATCCCGTGGACCTTTGGTAAAGCTCCTGCAAGCAGTCTGACGGAGTAGGTGAGAAGCAGAGCACTATTCCACCTACTGCTACTGACCTGCTCCACTTGCATTGAATGCTCCCATCAACATTAAATGCACTCAACAACCACCTTACACCACCTGCAAATACGTTGCCTAACACTCCACCACCTTGTTGATACCAGCAGACCTCAGGGACACCCTTACCATGCTGTGACAGTCCACTCGTTCTCTCTCTAAGAGTTCTCTTATAAATAGGAAGTTGGTAGAAGATGAAAGGGGAGCAATCTCGAGGATTCAAAAACATTAAAGCATTTAAGCAATCAGGCTTACAAGAGTTCTAAGCATACACAAGTGTTTACATTTTGTTCCATACTTATAACCCACTCTTGTGAGCTCATATTTGTAACATGGTCTTTGCTATTGTTTATAAGATTTGTATATCTTGTAGAGCCCTAAATCAGTGCATAAACACCCTTAGAGAGGTTTTAAGCCACTTACGATTTTAACACTCATCAATGATATTAGAAAGCAATACTTTTAGTTCTTAGAAATATTTTGATTTTGAAATGCGGTAATTTTTACCTTATGCACATCCTACTATGAGGATATACATTGTAGACAATATATTCATTGCAATATATACATATATAACATAATTAGTTATATCACACTACTATGAGGATATACATTGTAGATAATATATACATATATAACATAATTAGTTATATCACGCTACTATGAGGATATACATTGTAGACAATATATTAATTGCAATGTATATGTCACGCTACCATCCACTACGAATTGATTAGATTATCATTTGTAAATCATACTTCATATCACTGATGTGTAATATTTTAAATCTTATCACTTCATGGTTCAAAGTCTCGGCCGAGTTGGCTCGGTATCACAAGGTAACGTTACGAATTCGAGACACGAGTTGATATTTAGAAAAATCGGGAGATTTTGTTTTGTCTCGCCGAGATATTGGCACATCCGAGTTATCTCGTCGAGATATCGGCCGACATGTCTGATATAATACAAATATCGGTAAGAAAAACATGGAAATAGATGTAAAGATGAAAAAGAAGCAGAAAAGAGGCGTAAAGATAAAAGGGAAGCAGAAAGAGAGGAAGAGAGAGAAAGAGAAAGAGAGGAAGATGAGGATTTGCTGCTAGGGTCTGCTGTTTGGACTTTTGGCTGCTAGGGTTTCGGTAAGAGAGAGAGGAAGACGAGGGTTAAATGTTGGCTGCTAGGTTTTGAAAGGTTAGGTAGTGTGTTTTGAAATGTGAGTAAATGTCTGGTTGTGGGTTTGGAAAGGTGAGTTTAAATGGTTTAATTAAAACGCTTTCTTAAAAAGTGAAACATTATCTACATTTTAGTTAAAATGTAGTAAAATGAACAATTATTTATGTATTAAATTGCATTATTATCTATATATCCTAAAAAATATTATGATTTATTCCTCAAAACATATTAAAATATTGTATCATTATTTACCTTCTTTACTTAAAATATATTAAAAATTATATTAAGTAATATTTTAGTAATTCTATTATTTTAACTTCTTATTCTATAAATTTTAATTTTTAATTTTGTTTTTATGCAACTTTTTATAAAGTTTTATGCATCATCAATAAAAACGTGGTACAGATTTTTGACAAAATTGTCAATAAAATGTTAGTATTTTTTTTTAAAGTGGTACTAATTTTTTTAACAAAATTTATATTAAATTGCTACTATGTTTTTAAAAAATTTAGTACTTATTTTTAACAAAATAAAAAATTGGTACTAATTTTAATTAAAAAATGAAAACAAATCATTATATTATGTATTATGAAATATTGAATCTTACAAGTTTGACGCGCGTTAATATAATCAATTTGACAATGCTATGCATATTAAATGATTGTTTTAATCTTATCTAATTGGTCCACATCATTAATATTATTTTTTAGGATTTTTTTGGGCTCTCTAAATAGCGTATCTTTGAGTATCGCTCAATAACGCGACCGAGTTTAAAATCGGGCATCCTATACAGAAATCGGGACCAAGATTTTGAACCATGTATCACAGTCAAATATGGTATTGTGAAGTAATATTTAAAGTTATCATATCACCATAAGTTCCATAATCCGTCTAAAGTCCTCCCCAATCTCACCAGTCTCTCTTTCTACACACATACACTCTCTTTCTACACACATACACATTATCAGATACACATACGCATGACAATTACTAATTTTTCTTGGTGTATCCGTGAGGCTCGTACCTCCAGTGCCTACGACATACCCTTAGCATCACGCGTGTGACACGCCACATTATTTTATAATTTAAAAAAAAAAATATAGTTGAATTTGTATTTGTAAGGTTAATGTCTACAATAAGACACGCAGTCAACTCGTTTTTTGCCTGAATTTCTAAATCTAACAGTCAAAATATTGTTGCAAAGTTGAATAGGCGTCTAAAGGAAATGTTATAAGTTTTGATGCTTTTTTTGCATTTTTAAGAAGTCTTGGGAGAAGGGAGATCAACCATTATTAATCTTACTTATTGGGCTAGACATAATGCAATGGAAAAATATGATTCATGTATCTGACCTTAAATAATTGATAACTGGTTTTGTTAAGCTTAGTTTAATTGTTATCTTACCTAAATTAATTTTAGCTAATGGTTTATAATTTGGACAATCTTAACCCTTAGACCATTATCAATGTATGTTTTTAAATTAATTGTAGCTATAGGTTTAAAATTATAAGGGATAAAAACCAAGCTCTTATATAAGGCCATCAATAGTAATGTCTTGTGCAATTGCAAATCGCATCAACAAATTTTATTTTCTTGAAGAATTTTGGCAACAACTAAGGGTAAGGCTCCAGTGGGCCTAATATATTAGTTGGACGCTCGACACTTTAAGTCAACTCAACTCAACTCAATTCAACAAAGCCATTTCCCATTCACCTGATCAACTAAATGAATCTTATCCTATGTTTTTATTCTTCTCTGCTTAGTGCAATATCCTCAGTTTAAACTTAAAACCCTTGATGTCATGCCCTTGATAATCTCCCACCTAGTTATTTCATTTTATCTCTTCCCCTAGCATTACCATCAATCATTAACCAAAAACACTTCCCGATGGGGTATTTATTGGTTTACATGCTTTGCTATCAATTTATGTTAAATACATGACTTGCTTCCACTATATCACAAGTATGTTCATTTTTAATCTTATTCCTTTGAATTTTAGCATGTATTCTTTGTAATATCCCCATCTTCGCCACACATTTTCTGAACATCTTGCTTATTGGTTGGCTATCACTTTGCCCAAGAACTCATAAATGTGATTCTATTTTATCTTAACCCAAAACGCTATAACATCGAGCACAAATTAGTATGTAGTCTTGGTAGTGATCAACCTCTTCTCACTTTCCATGTAGAGTATGGTAATAGGTAGCAAGAGAGATCTTCTTGTTTGAGTTTTGGAATCTCTTCTTGAAGCTCATACAACTTAGTAAAATTACCAATTGATGAGTAGGTATCTCCTTGCTAATCCTTGGCTACATTGGCTGTAACAACCATGTCATAATTAACCTATTTATTAACACTCCATTCTTTGAATTTAGGATCAATTTTGACCGGCGATGTGACAATTTCGTCAATATAGTCGATCTTTCTTCGGCTTATAATATACATGCGCTCCAATTGATCCGAGTTCATATAATTTGTCTCATCCAACCTAACAGTAGTGATACGCAGGCCCAACAATAGTGATACACAGACCTGGATGATGGTCGTCGTTACCTTCGATAGCTGGAGTCAGACTTGATGAAGACCCGAGCTCAACTCTGAACCAAACATATTCTTACAATGGTATTTGGGTATATACTCCTAAAGAAAACTGAGCAATAATTGTGTAGAGAACTACCTTAAGCACTTAACAACATCAATTAATACGATAGTTTGGAATCACGTATAAAAACTAAAAAATATTGGAGCCATTCATATCTCAGTCGAGAACAACAAAGACGAAAAAACGGGTCTAAACACAACATACCTGAATCGCGAACATGGAGGTCGAAATGGATCCCAAAAGACGCATCAAATCTTTTTTTTCTTCGCAAAAGCTGTCGATGGGAATAACCCTACATCCTTGCAAACAAATACCATCTCGAAATCTCTATAAACCCTTCACACTAAATAGGGTTTATATTACTTGCACTAAGGGTTCAGCTATATACTCTAGAGCTTTACACATCTCTCTGAGGCCATGCAATGATAAAATCAAAACAACATAATAAGGGGAAATGAAGAGAGGAGGAAGAGAGGAGAGAGAGAGAGAGAGAGGAGAAAAAAGGATGAATAACTTTTATTCTCTCATCTCATTCTATACATATTAAGAAGCTTCAGAAATTACATAATACCCTACACAACATAAATATAATATTGCTGGTACAAACAAGACCCTGGCAACATTGTTGTTTGTAAACGAGAAATGGAAATCGTTATTAGGCTCCCGTCTCTCTTGCCTAACCAAAACCTCTGATGTCCGATCTAATTATGAGTCTTCTTTGGGCTTTCATAATAAAAACGAACAAAATTGGGTTCCCCTTTACAAAGCCCCCTCGAGCTTTGAAAGAACCCTTTCAGTGAGCGATTCAATAGATCAGAGAATCTGACAGATACAAACATCTAAACATATACCACCTCAACTTCACTCTAAACCTCATTTTGCCTAAAATCTACATCTCAAAGTTCTAGTTCACACGATGATACACTTTCTCAATGTCTAACTTGCACATAATTCCTAGGATCGAGTTCAAGCCTCCACACATTCATTTGCTATTAAGACCACATCAAAGGTCTGCCACTTGCAATAGCATTCTAGGATTTCTACACAATAACATCCACAACGCTCCCAAATCTAATAGACAACACCTTAGAATCGAGCTTATAAACACTCCCCAACAGACTAAGAGGCCTCAAGTAAGATATTCTTAGCCCCACTTTTAGAGTAATCAATGAAGCATTGAGGTTCTTTGAAACTGACCATTAGAATGAAACTTTGAGAAGATCACCATCACATCCTCCCTAATCATTGCTCAACACTGCCAATTACATCAATATATCTACTAGTAATTCTTTCTTCAATTTTAAACTCACCATAACATATCTCTAGGGACTCCTATCACACGCCTTATCCATATCTATAAAAATCATACGGTCTTTCTTATTCTCAAAATATATTTCCATTAATATCTATATCTGTTATTGTTGACCTCCCCACAACAAACTCAAACTGTACAACTCAAAACTTCAAACTCCAAGAAGTCACACTGATTCGCAGTATATGTTGTTCCTAGTCTTATTCGATGAACAATTCCCTCCTAAAGTTTTATTGTATTACTCATATACATAATTCCACAATAATTTTGAACAACTTTGCTCATATATATTTATCAGTTGTACTAATATACTCTCTCCATTGATCATGCATCTTTTTAGTCATTATAATTTAATTAAACAATTTTGTTAGTTAAGACATTCATTCGCCCCGCTTAACACTTTCGAATTGCAATAGAGTATCGTTTGGTCCCAAAGCCCACCTTATCTTCATATTTTTCTAACTTTAATACCTGTGCAAAACAACGAATTCTCTTAACTATCCTTAAGTTCGTATCTTTTTTTTAGTTCCTCCGTATCTACTTTACTCGATGGTCTTCACTTAATAACCTCACGAAATACCTTTTTCATATTTTCTTAATTTCTCCATCTCTTACTAAGATTCTCAAATCATCACCCTTAATACACTTTGTGAAAATATTATATGTTTTCCTATCCTTAAGATTATCAAGTTTGTAAATGTTCTTTACCCCTTCTTTTGTTCCTAGTTTTGTATAAAGATCATCAAATTCATAAGCTTTAAACTTAGCATCTCTTATAGCTTTTTAACTTATTTCTAAACACATTTTTATCTCTCAAATTTCCCCCCAGTTCTAGTTGTTTGCCATGATTTAAGTACAATGCTTTTAACATATTGGGCCTCTTCATTCCCCCACTAAGTTTATTTAGTTTGTAGCCCCTACCTTTCGATTCTCTACTAACATTATTCGATGCTCCTCTAATGCATGTTCTCATTTTATCCACATTATGTTACTCTCAATGTTGCGTTTTTTAATATTGTATCTTTAATATAATCTCTCTTTTCTTAAGTTTCACTACCTAGTTTGTGGATTAATATTTTTTTCCAATTATGTTTGTTCTCTAAATATATAAAATCATTTTTTTCTTTTAGTCATGGTATCAACTAGCTGCATCCATTTTGCCAAACCAAGTCCACAATCCTGAATTAACTTCTTTAGCCGCAAGTTAATGATTGTTGCACAAGATGAAAGCAATGGCATACAATAATGTTGTTGCATCCAGCTATACATTAACTGCCTTCTTCGATATTGGTGAACAAACGTCATCAATGCGGGAGAGCATCTTTGTTTGTTTCAATGGCACCAGGATCAAAATAGATAAATAGGTTTAATCCAAACCCTTGACGCATCCATCATATGCTGATTTTGCCTTGACATGTGTTAAAATTCCGAAAATTCATGAACACAGTGTAAATTCCTTGCAACTGTTTTTTCCTTTCTTTTGACCAATTTGACTCTATATCTAGATTTGTGTTGAATACAAAAAGGATGAGAGTCTTCAAGATTGTATTGTATTGATTTCGTTTGTGTATTTCAAAGTACAAACATAATGGAGTATTTATAGGTAAAAAGAAGCTGGTGTGTCACCATGGTGAGCTAGTAACTACCTTTGCTTTGTCATGCTTGTAGCTATGCCTTGTCATACTTGTGGCTTTACATGCTTAACATCTCATGCTTCTAACTTTATGGATATCCACATATGTTGACATCTTCACATTTATAACACTCCCCATTGGATATCCAAAAATAGTGTTCATTATGCATTATATGTTGCCTCATTAAAACCTTGTCAGGAAAATCCAATGGGACAAAATCTAGGCAAAGGAAAAAGAGTACAACGTGCATAATGAACAAAATAAAAGATACTCCCTTGATGAACTGTCATGAGTTTAACAAGATTGATCAAATACTCGTCGCATGCCGATACCATGTACCAACTTCTTGAATGTTGGTGCTGGCAATGATTTAGTGAATAAATGAGCAAGGTTGTTATTTGAACGAATTTACTGAGTACCAATTTCACGACTCTTTTGGAGCTCATGCGTGTAAAAAACATGAGTGAAATGTGTTTTGTTCCGTCACCCTTGATATATCCTCCTTTAATGGGCAATACGAGCAACATTGTCTTCGTGTATTATTGTTGGAATGTTTGTAAGGAAAGGCAATTGCATGTACTTTTGATGTGGTGGATTATTGATCTTAACCAAACACATTCATGCTTGCTTCATGGAGTGTAAGTATTTCTGAGAGGTTGGATGATGTAGCCACTAATGTCTGCTTTGTAGATCGCTAAGAAATTGCAGCATTACCACACAAATACATACCTTGTCTATGTGTGAGCTTTGTGAGGATAAAAAAGGTACGTAACATTGGTATGCCCTTTCAACTGAGGTTGTTTACGTGATTCTCTTGAGTAGAATAAACCCATATTAGTTGTTCCTCGAAGCTATCTCATAATGTGCTTGATGCCATTCCAATGTCTTCGAGTTGGTTCTGAACTAAACCTGGTTAATAAATTAATTGAAAATGCAATATCAGGTCTAAAATATTGTGGTAAATATAAAAAGGACCGAGATATGGTACTTTAGGATCAAGAATCATTTCACTATCTTCAAGAGGATGAAATGGATCCTTCTTAGTGTCTAGTGACCTAGCAACCATTGGAGAACTCAATAAATGATATTTATTCATATTAAAGCGTTTCAGGACTTTTTCAGTATAATTTGTTTGATGGATAGGGATTCCACTTGAACTATGTTCAATTTGCAGGCCGAGACAATATTTTGTTTTTTTGAGATCTTTCGTCTCAAATTCTTTCTCTAAATATTCTAAAGCTTTTGTAATCTCTTTTGGAGTACCAATTAGATTTATATCATTGACATATATACTGTAATGATAATAAATCCAAATTCAATTTTCCTAATGAATACATAAGGACATATAGGATTGTTAATGTACCCTTCTTTCACAAAGTACTCACTAAGGCGGTTATACCATATTCTTCTAGATTGTTTCAATCCATATAATGACCGCTTAAGCTTAATTGAGTACATACTACGTGGTTTTGCTTCTGGAAATTTAAATCCTCCAGGCACTTTCATATATATATATATTTGTATCTAAATTTTCATATAGATATTTGTATCTAAATTTTCATATAGATACGCTGTTACCACGTCCATTAGATGCATGTCGAGTCCTTCTGAGACTGCCAAACTAATTATAAATCTAAATGTATTTGCATCCATCACTGGCGAGTAGGTTTCTTCATAATCAATCCCAGTTCTCTGCGAGAAACCTTGTGCAACAGGTTGAGCTATATATCGAACAACCTCATCATTCTCATTACATTTTCTTGCAAACACTCATTTGTAACCTATAGGGTTCACATGTTTAGGTGCTTAGACTACATGTCCAAAGACTTCTCGTCTTGCAAGTGAATCCAATTCTGCATGAATTGATTCTTTCCGTTTTGGCTGATCATATTTTTGTCGACATTAATCAAGTGAATGAGGTTCGATATCATCATTTTCCATTATTTCAGTAGCTATTGTAAAGGAAAATATATCATTAATTATAATTTCTTTATGATTCCCCAATTCTTTAGGACATGCATGATTTATAGAAATTTCTTTATTAGGTACCTCTACCTCTTCAGGGGTCTGTCTCTCTTCAAGGACATATGCTCTTCTTATGGAGTTATTGTGGAATTTTCTTTTATAATTTCTTCAAGAGTTGTTCTTCCTTTTATTCGCTTCTTGCGAGGAACTGAATCATTTGAATTAGTTGGATGTAGGGATGACAATTTAACCCGACCTGTAGGAGACCCGCCTCGCCCTGCCTCACCCTTAATGGGGCGGGTTTCAAAACCCGATTAATGAATTAGGAGCGGGTATGGGTTTAAAAAAAAATCCGTTTATTAAATGGGGCGAAAAAGGAGTCAAGTTAAATAAAATCGCCCCATCCCGTCCCGTTTAACTTATGCCTACATAATTACCCTTTATATGTATGTTAATTACAATTAAACCATATATATACACACACACACACTAAAAAAAAACCCCTTTATATGTATGTAAATTTTGTAAAAGATCTATGTGGAAACATGGATTGACAATTGGGGGACTCATAGGTATTTCTACTAGAATATCAAACTAATTAGTTTGGCAGTTGGTCAGAGACGAACCGGTGAACCAATGTTATAGTGTGCAATATGGTATGCCCTCAGATATTGGTAATTTGGTTCTCGTAAGCATATGTCATGCAATTAATTGGAGACGCTTAATAAGAGATTCTTCCAAACCATTTTAGGTGTGGACATGAACAACTAGTTGCTTAATATCAATTCCTACAGACATACAATAGTCATCAAAAGTAGTACGAGATGTAAATTCACTTGTGCTATCAAGGCAGATTGACTTGATGTGATAGTCAGAGAAGTGTGATTGTAATTTGATAATTTGAGCAAGGAAACGTGCACATGCAATATTGCGAGTTGAAAGTAAAGAAACATGTGACCATCTCGCTGATGCATCTATATGGACCATAAAATATTTGAATGGTCCGCACTGAGGGTGAAATAAGACCACAAATATATCCTTGAATTCGTTCTAAGAAAGTTGGGGACTCGATACCGGATGACCAATACGAGTTCTCAATAATTCTAGGTATAATAGTAGATCTTGGATGACCAAGACGTATTATTATCACTGAACTTCTGGTTCATATAAGATTCAATAATTCTTATATTTGTGTGATATAATCCAAAAATGAAGCAGTAAGTTTCTCAAGTAATTACTTCTGGCCTGAGATAGTTGCAACAAGGCAAAGATACTCCATATTATGTTCATTTATAATCTCAATTTAGTATCCATTTCGACGAATATCTTTGAAACTGAGAAGATTCCTTCTCGATCTAACTGAATACAAAGCATCATAAATATGTAACTATATACCACATGTAATAATATGGTGGCTCTTCTAGAGTCCTCTGTCAGATTTGCTGAACTTGATATTTTGTTAACATTAGCTTCTGATAATGTTAATTTTGAAAAGTATTTTCTATCTCGAAGGATTGTATGGGTTGTTGCACTGTCTGCAAGACATACATTTTCACCATCCATTCCTAATTTAGACAATTCAATTTCAGATATAATAAAATGCTCATATATATAAACATAAGTAACATGATAAAAAATTTGCAGTATTACAAGCCACAAGGAAAACTAATATGTACATAGATAAAAAAAGCTTTAAAACCAACTCTAATTGACTGAAACAGGCCCATCACTGATTGAATTATCAATTCAACCGTCGGGGTGACACTTCAAGGCCAGTAATATCAATGGGACCTTCAGAGTAAAAAACATCATTGAAATTTGTTTCAACATCTTTTTCTTTATCTTTCACTGATGCCTGATATAATTCCACCACATGTTTTGGTGTACGACACGTTCTTGACCAATGACCTTTCATTGCACATCGATAACCGACATTACCATGTTTTTCCACGCCATCTCCTTTTTCTTGCTTTGGCTAATTAGCATTATACTTCTTGTGGTATGGTGCTTTCATAATATTTTTATGATTAGATTGCTTATAATAGTTTTGTGGGCCACGACGGCTACGTCCATGCCGAAAAAAAAAGGTTGCGTGTGCTTCGAACACCGGTGCAAATCCGATTGGACAAGATTCATGATTTCTCATTAAAAATTTATTAAGTTGTTGTTCAACAACAAGAGCTGAAATAAATATCGAGTACTTCTGATAATGACACTATCGATATTGTTCTTGCAAAATAATATTATTGCTATGAAATATTAAATATGTTTTCTCAAGCATATCCTCTTCACTTACATGATGACCACACAATTTCAGCTGAGGTAATACTAAATAATGCCGAGTTGTACTCGGATACAAATTTAAAAACTTTAAATCGTGAGTGTGACCATTTATAACAAGCTTTTGGGAGGATTATAGTCCTCTGACTGGTCCAAAGGAGCTGTCGGTCCTTAACCGTGAGATATTCACTTTTTAATCCTTCATGGATATGGTGGCGTGGAAATATCATGGCTTTAGAGCGTTCTTGCAGGGATGCGTTATTTTACACTTTATTGTGTGTCTCCCAAATTCATAGCAGCAAGATGAATTTCAACATCTGTAATCCATGAAAGATAATTATTTCCAACAATGTCCAATGTAGTCAAATCGAGCTTTGTAAGATTCGACAAAGTGACTGTTTTAGATTAAAAAAACATCTTTTGATTAGAAATAACATTTTGTATAATAAAGAAAAAGATATAGCATGTAAATAAATAATATATGAAGATATGGTAGAACTAATAAATTATATTTAATAACTTTATGGCATAAAATAGATGTTACCAACTGCTGTAGAAACAATGATCGGATATAATTTTAGCACTGTTGTAGAATGTCAGCTAACTAGCAAACTGACGTGTTGAATAAAATGAAAATTTGAACACCAAGGATGAGAATCTTCAAGATTGTATTGTATTGATTTCACTTGTGTATTTCAAAGTACAAATATAAGGGACTATTTATAAGTAAATATAAGCTGGTGTGTCATCACGGTGAGTTATGCATATGGCTTTGCATTGCCTTGCAATGCCTGCAGCTTTGCATGTTTAACATCTAATGTTTGTAACTTTATGGGTATCCATATATGTTGACACCTTGACATTTGTAACACTTTGAATTATTTTTTTTTGTAGACCTGATAGATGAGAAAATTACTGAATGCGTTGTTAAAATAGCAGGTCAAGCCCACTAAGTCAAAATGTTTTGAAACATCAATACAAATTGCTATTTGATGTAATGTACATCTCATGTATCTGATAGTTTTCCAATATATGGCAACTATTTAAATGTTGAATTTATGATTCCTAAGCTTATATTACAAGGCTCTTATTTGGTGCAGTTACTATTCCGCAATCTTACAAAAGAGATCCATTCTTTACGTAGACAGCTTGAGATCTACGGAAGCAGCAGCTCAGTGAAGAGATAATGGGAATCATACCCTCTTAACATAATAGCTCCAGTTGCTTACCAATTTAAATCAAAAAGTACAAGATTCTTGGGGGCTTCTCTTGTTGTATTATAAAGCAATGCGATTCATCAATAACTTATATATTTCTTTAAACCTGCTGCTATGTTGACACACACAAACACAAACACAAACATATAGAGAGAGTATTATGCAACAAGTCTTGGCATTTTATAACACACTAAAAAAAAGTTTTTGCTCATGTAAGCGTGCACAAAGGGGGACAATATTGATGCATCGCTGTTGTAAAAGTTCATCTATATTACCTGATAATCCCGTCTTGTGTTATCTAAATGTAAATGGATCTTAAATAATTATCTGGAAAAAGCAACTAAAGGAGAAATATACTACGTAACGTGCTACATGCTATATAAACCTTGTGTTGGAGAATGAGGACATCTGCACCCTGAACTTTTAAGTCTTAAAAAGTTACAAATTTACTATTATGAGCAGTGGTGGAGTCAGGATTTTGATTAGTGTGGGGCACTTGTAGGCTATTTTTTTCCCCAAATAAATTGCATAAAAAATCAACATCATATTAATAAAAAACATATTATAGTATTGTAACAAACCTTGCAATCATACTTCATTACCAAAAAAAAAATAAAATATATATTTTTCGTACAAAATAGTATCTTTTTCAATGTATGCCACAACTATCGCTTAGCTAACCATTCCCCATGCGGTTTCGTATATCAGTCTTCACAATATTCATAGCGGAAAATGCTATCTCGACTGTAGCGGTAGAAACGGGAAGGATTAATGAAAACTTAATAAGCTTATAAACTAAACAATACATAATGTGTGTTTCTTTTTCCACCATCTTCTTAGTCAACCAACATATCCCCCCCACTTCAATAAAGTCCTTTGATTTCATATCAAATTCAAATAATTCTAGCTCATCTCGAAGAACTACACGTTGTTTAGTGAAATCATCGGGATAAAATTCAAAGAGACGAACCAATTGTATGAGATCAAAAGCAACAAATGCATTACTTGGGTTTAAAGATGACATACATAAAAGCAATTCTGAATTCACCTCATCAAAACGACTATCAAGCTCAACAAGTTGTTTATTCACACATAGGTAAAACAGATCAACTTGGTAATGAAGTAAATTTGTTATCCCTGCTCCTCGTCTTGATCTTCCCAAAAGGCTAAAAGTACCTTCCATATTGGGCATGGCAATACCATTTTTCATACAAAAAGAAGATACTTCAATCAACAAACTATCCCATCCACAATCTCTCATCTTTTGTATACGAGTCTTGGAAAATTTAACTAAAGTGATAGCATTCACAATGTCTTGATTTTTTCGTTGCAATGCTTTTAAAAGTTCATTAGTGATTGCAAGTACATTTCTCATTAAATGCAAGGTGAATATATAATCGAAAGATTGCATCGATTTGATCAAATTTAATAATTCACCTTTTTTGTTCGTAGCATGTTCCACCAAATTTGCAAGGACATCAAGCACGGGTCCAAACATAACAATCAAATTTACTAATGTGCCATAATGTGGGCCCCACCGTGTATCACATGGTCTCTTGAGGCTAGTTTCTTGATTTAACCCCCGACCATTTGATATCTCACCACTTTCTAGTTGCTTAAAAATTCGCTCAACCTCTTTCTCTCGGAGAATGTCTCGGCGCTTGCATGATGCCCTAGCAATATTGACCAAATTATTAACTAAGAAGAAGAATTCATCAATATGCTTCAAATCTTTTGCAACATGAACAAGTGCCAATTGAAGTTGGTGTGCAAAACAATGCACATAGAATGCCGACTTGTACTCCCTCAAAACAAGTGATTTCAGTCCATTATACTCGCCTTGCATGTTACTTATCCCATCATAACCTTGACCTCGTAAGTTTATCACACTCAAATTATTTTTGCTGGAAAGTTTATCAATTGAAGCTTTTAGTGAAATTACCATGGTGTCATGAACATGTACCATGCCTAGAAATCTTTCCATCACAAAACCCTCTTGTCCACATGTAATACCCCGCATTTTTATCGATATTTATTTATGGGATTAATTGAATAAAATGTGAATTAATTGAGAATTAATCCGGATAAAATATTAACGAGATGTGAGTTAGTATATGATTATAATGTGTATATATGGCAATATACGAATATTGTAACTATTGAAATTGTCGCGAGATTGAAATATGGCAATTGGGAAATTTTGTTGAGACGCGTGTGACAGTCGCGCCATGAATGTAATTATTTAATTAAAAAGTGAATTTTATTTCTATTAACCGTATGGTCATTTTGAGTGCGCCAACGTGTCCGGAAGGGTCGAAATAGTCAGAAAACACTAGCCGGGGGTTAAGTTTGGGTCCCGGGGCATTATTGGGCCATACCGGTAACTTAAAAGGGCATTTTGGTAATTTCGGAAATTTGGGAATTAAAACCCACGAAAATTAGAAACAAAAATCTGACTTATTCTTTATCCACTAAACCCACTAACTACACTAGGGGACTTAATGGGCTACGGGAGAAGTTAAGAAATAGTTCCAACTTGCCAAAAACCAACCACACCTCCATTGTCATCATCCTTAGAGAAAAACTTGTAGAGAGAGAGAGAGAAGAGAATTCTGCAGAAAGAGAGAGGGAGAACAACTCAGCCTTCAAGATTCAACATCAAATTCAGAGAAAGATTAGAGGCAAGTGGTTTAATTATAATTGATTCAATGCTATGCTTTTCCATGTTTAGGATTATCATCAAATTTATCTTGGAAGATTGATTAGACCCATGAATTTGAGGATTAAAACTATGAACTATGTTAGGAATTTCATGTAGAAACTTTCTGGACGAATTATGTATTCAAAACAGAACTATTGATGATCTAAAAACGGATTTTAGAAGAAGTTTATTAATGTTCTTGAAAGAAATAGAAAACTAGAATTCTTGATGAAGATTTGATCCAAACAAAGCCCTTGAATGATGAATTATTGGTTTTAGAACGTTAACACTGTTGTAGGATGATTGTATGATGATATTATAACGTATTCTTGGAGTTTCATGCTTGTTAATGGCGTTTTGAGATGATTTTAAAACTGCAAAACGAAGCAGTCCGCAGCCTACCTGGTGCGTTTGATCGATTGACATTCATCAGTCGATCGATCGACCACTATCGATCGATCGAAGGTCAAGGTCGATCGATCGACCTTCCTAGAAAGAGTAAAATTTCCCCTAGTTAAATTTTAATGATGTTAACCCTTGGAAAATATTATTGGAGACCTTATGAATATCCTTAGACTTAAGGAAGACCAGTAGGTATGGTTATAAAGTTCGGACCTTAATTAGAATTTAATTTGAGGAATTATTCTAAAAGCTATTGAAGCTCGATAAGTGAGATAATATTAGGATTAATAGAGTAATTTTGAATAAGTTGATGAATTGAGGTTTGGGGCAGAAGTAAAGACCTTAAGAGTAATGATGTAATATGTGGGAATATTAAGAAACTTAATAACCCCTTTGAGATAGGTTTTAAGTATAAGAATCTATGACGTGAGATGTGTCGACAGTCTACATTATATATTTTCGGAAGACTAAAAATGTATACAATTGGAATAATGGTATAAGGATGTAGAAAATACCTTTATTAATATTGAGATATCTAAGATGTGTGCATGCTTAGTATATAATCTTATGTGTATGACATACCTACCATACTTGCTATCACGGGAGGTTTACGTTCGCTTAGGGCCTTCTAATCCTTGTGTGTCCGGATTTAGTTTGGTACCTAGAGGACATAGTTCAAGGGAATGACTTAATTGTGAGTTATTAAGCCAGCTGACTATGGAGCGTAGGTATGTACGTGACCATGGATATGTTGAATTATGTTCGCCTCCATTTTTGTGTGTGGTGTTTATTCTAACAATTCCTGAGAGATTCGGAATTTGTAATCCTTATGTACGTGATGTACCGGGTTTAATAGCAGAGTATGTGTGCACCGCAGCTTAGCCTCGGGGTGCTTATATTGTATATTTATGATGTGAATAATATACGGTGGAATGAAAAGGAATTGTGATATTTACTTATGAGAATTATTTATAGTAACTCCATGAGATGATAAATAAGGGGATAACCTCCAGTAAACAGTAATGCTAACAATTGAGAATCCGAGTTCAAGTAAAGCTATCTATTTAAATAATAACATTGGGAGTTCATATTGTGAATCGAGTAGTTGGGTTAGAACTTATGATGGTTTAGTTAGATAAATAACACATGTATGGGTACATGAACGTTAGGAGTGCACTGTTAGACGATAAGTGAGTATTTCATGTGAGAGCACTTCCTAACATGTATCTTGCATTCATTGTTTTAATAGTTATTAAAGCACTTGCTGTTTTTAAAATACTCTCCACATTCGGACTCTGACCCGTTTGCTTTCAAATCTATCTTTTTGTAAAAAAAAAACCATTTTTAGGTGCCCAGCCACAAGGACACCATGCATAGTATTTCCAGTCAGGTGACGAACTGTAGCTGTTGTGGAAGTTACAGGGCCTTGCTAGTAGACGCTTCATTTGCCTTGACTCTATATTCAGATTTCATCAGTTGTAGGGCATGTCGCCCCTTTCTTTTAGAGACATTTCATTTTATATTTCAGTTATTCAGACTTTGGTTTTGTAACTAATTCAGTATGCAGACTTGTGCTATTTCATTTCATATTGGGATTGTTGTGAGGAGTATTTCCTCGAGACTCATCTTTACTTGTTGATTCATTATAGTTGGACTTTATCGTGAATGGTTGTATTACATTTCTATATTTCATTTATTGCATGTTAATAAGATTTAATTTAAAATTTGACAACTCACATTTTTTAAATACTAGGTGGTTAGTAATCATAAAAAATGTTTTCGACAGCCGCAACACAATGGCCATTTGCTCTTTGACCGATACATCACGAGCTTCATCAATTAATATCGAAAACGATATTGTAGAAGAAAAGAAGAATGAATAATGAATAATATCACACTTCTCCCCGTACTGTGTTTAAAAAACAATGCAGTCTCACAATGGTTTTTCATATATAGCCCTCCTACCATAGTGGGGCGTGAAGTTATCAATTTACTACCATAAGACCGATTTTAAGATATTGGACCATTATGCTTCACAAAATGAAAACTAGTCAAATTCCAATGTATTACCAGAAAATGATAATATATGATTAAAAATTTTCCACGATAATATATTTGCTGCACGAATGGTGAAAAATAAATAAAATATTTTTCTACTTTAATACATTATTAATTTTCAGTTTTAGACTTGAATATGCTTTAATTCAAAAAATAGATTTTACCAAAAAACATTAGAAAATTTGTAAACTCTAACTATCACGTGACACTTTCAATTAAAAACAATTTAAAAATCCTAAAAAAATGCATTTAAATTCGAACAAAAAAAATCAAAACCCTTGAAAGTCTAAATAAATAAATGCATAAACTTGTCTCTGCCGCAACTTTTGATTCTTTTTATAATTCGATCTTATGTCAAGAAAGAAAATTCCATTCGTTTGATTTTGACTTGGATTCCGATAAACTAACTACTTGTTCACTACAAATAAAATAACGGAACTTAATGTTCTACTTGGTTGAATTTCGATTCAAAGGGGAAAAATGTGGAGCTGAAATAACTCACTCAAAACGCTTAGAGATCAAAATGTTTGGTCATTAAGGAATACAAAAGAAAGTATAAAAATAAACATCGATTGACAAAAAATAAATAATTAACAAGATAGGATCTATCTGAATCTAAAGTATCAATTATAACAAATATTGGACTTCCCCAACACCGACAGCAACTCCTACCCCCACCTCTGATAGCAACCCCCCACCGCTACCAGCCAACTCCCCTTCCCTCTTCTCTCTGTCCCCCTTGCGACCTACAACCCTCAAGTATTTAGGTTGTTTCAATAACCTGTCAAAATCAAACCTAAGCAAAATAAAAACAAAAAAAATCAATTCCTTGATTTCCTTTAGTTGAAAGCCAGAAATGAATTTTATTAGGTTATTTTACTATGTTCTTCATAACACACGCATTAGTTAGGCATGGGGATTGGTTGCAGGGCTTGGCAGTATGGATTTGAGGCTTGGATTTAAGATGGAAGGTTGTGGCTCTCCATTTCCTTCTGTTAGTGGGTTGTGAGGGGGTGGTTGGTGGAATAACAATAGACTCTATGGGTTTCTATCGGTGGGTGGTGGGGGGAAAGGTTGGGGAGGGGCTGGATAATCAAAGAGTGAGAATGGGTGGGCTGTGGGGTGGCTGAAGGGTGGAAACACTCAGTGATTTATGGACCATAAATAACTCATTTTAAATAAAAAATCGAAAAAATACTTTTTCTTGGATTTAATTATTTTGGTAATTAAAATGTTGTTTTTTATATATATAAAATAAGGTTTTAACTGGAATGTAAATTTGGATTAAAATTTGGAAGTTTGAATATTTTATTTAAAATTGTGGGGAGATTGGGTTCGTCAGGCCAGGCGAACCGGTTTGCATCGACAGTGGTGCGTAGGTGGTTTAGTTTTTAAGTGTTTTTGTTTAACTCAAACTCTCCTATTTTTTTCTATTAATTAAACTCGGATTTAGGGATTTTAAAACACTTTTAACCCTTCTAAAAAAGAAGTAGCGCCCCATAATTTTATCTCCTCTATAATACAAAACCTAAACCCCATTAAATACAAGTTTCAACCCAAGTTTTGAAGACCCAAATCAAGTTTTTTAAAGAACATCTAAGAATGCATTTTTGCTATTTTAGCGAAAGGAAAGCAAATGTGTAATATGATTTTCAAGACGACTTCTTTACAGGCATGGATACTTCTATTGTTCCCCTTAAGTGTTATGCGTTTTAGATATTGCCTAAACTTTAATAAATGGTATTTTTCTTAAAATAAATTAGAAAGACTAATTAGGAAAAGTGAAAGTAATCCCAGGGCTGTTTTTATTCAAATTTAAAATATATTAAAAATTTGAAAAAATCTAGGGTAGAGATTTGGACTACGGTAGAACCGTGGGACGTTTTGCGTATTAAAATTAAAAAAAAACATGAATTTGTAATAATGTTCCGACTCGAAAAATCATAATTTTTATGTGCAAATTGTTGAAGGGATTTATTATGGTGTAATAATGTGAATATTCATGTTAAAAATAGAATCTTGCATTAACGGTAAAATATCAATTGTATGAAAATCATGAAATTTGATAACTTATAGGCTGATTGGTAAAACTTGTTTAATTATGTAATTAAACGGACATAACTTGGATGATATTGCGATCGGAGAATAAATCGAAAGAATTGTAGCTATAAATTGAAAATAAGCTTTATGTGATATCGCTTGTCTTAATATTTTGACACTGCGGGGGCGTTGAGATTTTTAGGGTAGTTATGCTTTTACTCTTATTTGTAGGTTGCTTGCTAGATATGTGACTAGTAGATAAGCCTCGTTGTTGTTAACACTTTCTAAGTATGAGACTAGTGAGTGTAGGTTCATACAGTTGGGTATTTCCTAGGTGGGGTTAGGTAGTACGCTGTTCCGTTGTTCGGTTAGCCTAGGTGCGACACTAGTTGATAATTATTAGTAGGTATTCTTCTTAAGTGATAGGGTAGAAAATACTTGTGGTTTTGGTGATATCTAGGTATGGGACTAGGGATGGTTTAGGATGTGATGCCCGAATAAGGGGTGCGGCTAATAGCGAATAATGAAAACTTGATAATAAAAAGATAATTAATGCCTAAGACAAAGAACGGATAATAAAATGTATTGGCGTCGCGAGTATGCACAGTGCTAATAATTTGGACAAACTGGCTATAGCGACGGGTGTGTGTGGCATCACGAATATGTGCAAGGCTAATGAAATTGGACAAACTGGCTACAGTGACGTGTTGTGCGTGAAACCTCACCACATGTGCAGTGCTAACGAAATTGGGTGAACTGACTATAATGAGGGGAATGTATGTGGTGTAGAAGTGTTGGCGCGCCAGGAGTATGTGCAGGGCTCGTAATAGGGTGAACTCGCTATACTGGCATCCTATTAATAATTGTGGGTGCATCAGGAGTATTTGCAGGACTCGCAATAGGGTGAATTGGCTATACTGGTGTCGCACTAATAAAATTGCTTACATTAATTTAATTAATAATTGTGAATTTATAATGAAATGTTGTAATAACATATTTGGCCTTGAATAGTGGGATGACTTAGTTATGTGGATAGTTAGTGTTGTGTCACTTTACTCGCATATTATTATATCGTTTAATTTAAAATACTCTTTTGTAATATTTATCATGTATGATGCTTATATCCGAGTTCACGAACCCTAATTGGAAGAGTAGCTAGTGTTTATGCGGTGGGCTCTAACCCATTGCATTGACTAATATTTCAGGTATAGTTGTTGGAGTAGCTGAACTCTAACCCATTGCATTGACTAACATTTCAGGTATAGTTGCTGGAGTAATTGAACAGGATAGATCGGAGATTTTGGGAGTGCAGTTGGAGATTTACTTTTATTGCTTTAGTAGTTTAGATTATTTCGATCCCGTCGTTTTATTATGAGACAATTATTATGGATTTGGTAGTCCATTCGGTTCCACATTTGTTTACGATTTTTAGTTTGATTATTTATTGAATATTATTATATCATTTGAAGCTAGATTTATTTTTGGAGTTGGCATGGTGATGGAATTTATATGCATGGATTTTTATATTCGTTAAATTAATTCAAATTACATCTTGTGAAAAAAGTTTTTTAAAGTCTCATATTTTTGTCACATGCTGAGATGGTATTTTATTTAGTGACACCCGACATAGTTTGGTGACAAAGGCTGGCCACCTAGCTCGCTAAAATGTTCGGGGTGTTACAGAGATAGTGAGAAGGGGTGGGTTGGTTGCGCGCTAGCTTGGGGGGGGGGGGGGCTGAAGAGGAGGCAAAGAGATTTTTGATTTTTTTAAGATCTTCTTTTTAGTTTATTATTATTATTGGCCTTTTGAGGTTTTTGATTTTTTTTTTTCATGTTAAAATGCATTTTCTTTTGTAGTTTTTTTTTTCTTTTAGGATTTTTAAATTATTTTGAATTTAAAATGTCACGTGACAGTTAAAGTTAACGAATTTTCTAATGTTTTTGGAAAAAATCGAATTTTTGAATTAAAATGTATTTAATCTAAAATAAAAAATTAGTAATGTATTAAAGTAAAAAAAAAACTATAAATAATTGAAAAAAACCCTTGTGTGACAATCCAAATGCTGCGGGGTCATAAAGTTTGTTGCTGTGAAGGAGTTACTTTAGGAGCATTTTGCTACTAAATTTGATCATAAATGTACAAAAATGCTAATTGGATCCATGCTTCAGAGAGCAAAAACTAATAAAATGTTGGATCAAAATAATATGACACACAATATCAAAACTTATGGAGGACATGGGACGGGACACATTAATCTCTGCATACAATTCATTAGTCCATGGGAGTAATAGACTTTTTAAAAGAATGGTAATACTTGTTGTGAACTCATTTATGAGTGAAGTTTACAATAGTTAGGCTATCAACTAGAAATGAGGAAATTATGAGAATATGCTACTATTGCATGGGTACATTTATGATCATGTTTAGTTGTAAAACTAAGTGGTTGAAAGTAGAAAGTCACACAATCGAAAGAGAAGAAGCATATGGTTGGTTAATAGTTTGATCCTTCATTTGTTCTTATTGTGTCATTATTAATATACCTTATGCTTGTCTCATAGTTCATCAATCTTATAATACTTTATCAACACGATGCTCTACTATATCGCTAAATCACTCAAGAAAATTTGGCAAAACATGTTTATGATGTTTCATTCAATGTGCGCATATGATAGTTAATTACATCATCTGCTAAGTAGTGAGATGAAAATTATTTAAGAATGATTTAATCATTATCTATCCTAATGCATATGCGTGTATTATTGATATACTTTCATAATGTAACTTGTGGCTTAAATTCGAATAACAAATTTGAAAATAATTTTCAACTACCCTTTGTAATTTCTTTAGTTAAGAATAAGTGAAGATTAATATAATACCGTACTTTTGAGCTCGAAATATCAATAGGATTTGAAGATATGAGACAAAACTCTCTAACTATGGATCAAGAACTAAAAATCTTGATCAATGAATTCCGAACCCAGGTTATAATTTTATTGACCCATATTTTAATGTATCTATTCTTATTTATTCAATCAATTTGTTACTATCTTCTAATATTGCCTAATTTATTGCAACTATTGAAAGATGCCAAACCTTATAATAACTTGAATGTAAGGCTCTTGAAATTAATGGAGAGAGTTACTTAAATTGGAACTTAAATGCTAAGATCCATTTACAATCCAAAAAGTTTTGTAATGATAAAACTAAAATAAGATGTCCCGGTGGACAAAGAATCGTCACTAATTTTCAGCAGCAACATATTCATGACGACTTGGAAAATGAGAACTTGACCAAGGAAGATGCCTTAGGTATTTGGAAATGCATGAAGGATCGATATGTTCATATTTTTGAATGCTTAAAGTGAATGGTTGAATTTGAGATTCCAGGAATATACCATAACACCTGAATAGAATTATACTCATTTTAACATTCTATCTCGTTAGAGGTTGTATAGTGAAAGAATTATTAATGAGCAAATGATAAATTATACCTTTTCCACGTTACACGCCTCGAATGAGCTCCCGCAACAACAATATCCAGAGCATCAATTTTGAAAGTATTCTAGTCTTATTAACTGCATCCTTATTGCAGAACACAATAACAAACAACCAGACCTACTGGATGTGTGGAGATTCCGGAGGCAAATGCCAACTTTGATCAAAACTGAGGTAGACGTAGGGGACATGGGCATTATAACCCCCCTAGAAGAGGTGGATACAATAATCTCTCTAAAAAATGTGGATGCAATAACTACTCCAATGGAGGTGGTTATAAAGGATCATGTAATAATACAAAATTTTAAAAGTGGACCCCTTCCATTACTAAGAAGAATCAACTAGAAAATACTTATCATAAATGTGAAAATAGGGCTGTGGGGACTTGTTTGTCGTGCACCAAAACATGTGGAGAACAATACAAGACATTGATAAATCCCGTTGAGTTAAACGTGTTATATGATGAGATGATTGATTCAACTATATCAATGACAAATGATGATGTTGTACGATTGGATTTATCCATTTCTATGAGGAGGATAATGGCTATCCCAAGAAACGAAATATTTTAGAAAATGTTAGGAGAACCGAGCTATGGTTCAAATGAATAATGATTTCTATTAGTATATTGCTTTACGCATAAGAAAATTTAATTTCTACTTTCGGGATCTAAGTGGACATTTCCCTCGCCTTGTAATGGATTATGTCCCTTTAAAGATTTATCTCTTGCACTTCATGTTTAAATTTATCTTTGATATTAAAGCTATATGATTTCATAGTTAAATTACTTTCTTTTTTGGTCATTAAAAGTTAAGGTTCATGGAATGCATAAAAATGAGGATACTTTCTTTGAGTTGGTGTTCATCCCACACAAAGTGTCCACTATAACTTAAACATGTACAAATAATTAAAGGCTAGAGAAGAGCTCGCATAATGTGACCAAATGGAACTCACATATTCATTAACTATGCACTACTTTCAATAGTTATTAAAGAAACTTCCTTAGCTTGAAAGACATCAGAATGAGTACCAAATTGAAATAATAAATGATATTAACAAATAATTGTTGCATCATTACTAGTTTTGGGAGCCACAAGCTCACACTAGAAAGCTAAGTGTCTTATCAGGAATATATAAGTTCACACTAGAAAACTAATCGTAAATGTCTAATCACACTATATCATAAGCCATAAGCTTAACATAAGCCTAAATTGAGTGACACAAGCTCCTAATCTATTTGACATGATAAATTAGGGCACCCTAGGACCACCAAATTAAGAAAAATAATAAATAACTTATCTCGTCACCCCTTAGCTAATAACCGTCGTCTGGTTATCTCTAATGAGTAATCCCTGTACCCCATATTCACAAGGAAAACTTATCCTCAAAGTTTCTTGATAATGACCTTAATTGGGACCAACTTAGATAATAGGAAATGATTAATGGGAATTTAATGAATACATATAAACTTGAATGATCTAGGCTATAAAAACATTGATTGAAGAGACATAAAATTAAAAAGAAGATCAAACACCAAAATACAAGTGCTTCAGCCTGATTGGCCTATATCCATAATAAAGAGAAAAATTATAATGGTAAACTATCATTATAATAGAGTTATACAAGTTCTTGATCCATTTCTAGAAATTTTAGCAAAGTAACGGTGCAATAGTGAGTTACTTGGGTTATAAGTGAAGATGACCCTTTCTTTTATATTAGTATTGCAGTGTAATGTTAACCATAATTCACAAGATATATGCCTTGCTGTTGAGATTCGTTAGGATGGTGAAATTTATCCTTTTATAATGAGTATGAAATGAATGATAATTTTATCCACATTGTCTTATGGTTCTAAACTTTATTAGTTGAAATGGATAGTGACTAAATTTCCCTTTTGTTGAAGACTTCTTCATATTTTGTGTTATATTAGGTATGGGACCGACCGTAGGTGGCCGAGGCTGATCCATCATATATGATATTGAATTTAGGATCATCAAATATCACCCAGAAATAAATCTTCTGAAATGTAGGCCGACGTAGAAGGTAGTTAGAGTATATATATGAATTTTCTTTTTAAGAGGCTGAAGAATTATTAGTCGACTCGTTATTGGCCAATTTTTGAGAAGGGCCTTATATTTTGTTAAAGTTGAACCATTGAATAAGAATTGGAAATATTGAGGCCGAACCACTGAAGCCAAACCTTGGATGAGACCTTAGAAAAGTTGAGGACGAACCGTGGATTAGGCCTTGGAATTGTGCAGGATTAACCTTGGAATCCGACGCTTGGATGAAGTCTTAAAAATGCTGAGGACAAACAGTGAATGAGGCCTTCAAAATGTGCATGTAAAACATTGGAATCCGACCCTTGGATGAGTCCTTGAAATGGTTATGGATCGAACCATGAATGAGGTCTTAAAAATGTGCAGGCGAACTTAGGAGGTCGACCCTTAAATGAGGCCTTAAAATGTTGAGCTTAACCATATATAATGAATCATAAATTTTTGATAGAACCTTGGAATTCAGCCCTTGGGTAAGGATTTATAAATGTTGAGGATGATTCATGGATGAATTATTAGAAATGTGCAAGCCAAACCTTATAAGACAAACTTTGGATAAGTCCTAGAAAATGTGCAGGATAAAATTTAAAAGCTGAATCTTGGATGAGGCCTTGAAAAGGTTAAGGACGAACCATGAATGAGGCCTTGGAAATGTTCAAGCTAAAGCTTAAAATCCTACCCTTGGATGTGGTCTTAAAAATATTGAGGATGAACCATGGATGAGGCATTGAAATTTGAGGTCGAACCTTGGACGAGTCCTTGAGAAGGTTGAGGAAAAACCATGAGTGATTCCTTGGAAATGTGTATGCCGAATCTTGTAAGCCAAACCTTGGATGAGTCCTTGAAAACTTACAAGACTAATGTTAGAAGTTGACCCTCTAATGAGGCCATGGAAAATTTGAGGATGAACCATGGATGAGGCCTCAGAAATGTGCAAGTCAAACCTCAAAAATCAACCCTTGGATTGGTCTCAAATGTTGAGGGGGAACCATGAATGGGTCCTTATAAATGAGAGGTCGAACATTGGATGAGGCCTTAATAATGTCGAGGATGAACCATGGATGAAGCCTTGGAAATGTGCAGGTCGAACCTTGGAAGACGACTCTTAGATGAGTGCTTGAAATTATTAAGGATAAACCATAGATGAGGAATGGAAATGTATAGTCCAAACATTAAAATCTGACCTTTGGATGAGGACTTAAAAATGTTGAGGATGAACCATGTATGAGGCTTTGGATACATGCAAGACGGAATTTGGAAGACAAACTTTGGATGGAGCCTTGAAAAGGTTGAGGACGAGCCATTGATGACGCCTTAAAAATGTGTATGAAAATATTGGAAGCGACCCTTCGATGAGGAGCCACCAATGTATATCTAACTTCCTAGTATATGAGAATCCTAAAGATTTAAGTAAGTTTCAAAAGTGTTTTTCTAATCAAAATAAACTCACAAAGTCTTTTTGAGAAATTAAAAATATTAAAATTTCTCAAGAACAAATTTAAAAAATGTTATATTCAAGTCTTTAGAAGAAGTAATCAAACTTAAAATAAATTTAAACTTGAATGATAATAATGGATATCAAAAAATACAATTTTTTTGCTCTTAATAAGATCTGATTTCTTTAGCTTGATAAAAACAACGAAAACCTTTTTCAATATTTTTTAATCTTATTTTGTTGTGGAAATTGAGATGAATTAAATAGGCATTTTCAAACTTGTGGACACAAGATCTCAAACCCTCTAAGTCATTGTTTTCCACAGAAAAGTAGGTTGCTTATAAAACACAACAAAATATATGGGTGTAAAAAAGAATCTTTATGTTTTATAATGCAATCTTTAGAAAATATTGCCTTTTTTCCCTAGATTTGAAGTTGACGTTGGAGTTTCATTGCATTGAGGAATTTCGTCATTGTAGCAAACCTGTAGCAAAACCAGGCCGCGTAAGGAGATAGGGAATTTTGGACTAGGACAAAAGGTACCATCGAAGGACCTTCGCTGTAGTGAAGAGACATTATACGGAAGCGATTCTACGGCGAGGCAGGTCATAACTTTGTCTATGGTTTTTGAACAAGTATATTCTATTTAAGAGTTTGAAAGAATTTTCGACAAACACTCAAAGTATGTTTTTTCACAACCACGAACACTTATACTTAAAATACACACATAAAAATGCAATTTTTATGAACGTTTTTTTCTATATAAAAAACATATTGCATAGTGTATCTTTTCAAATTGTCCAAACCAACTCACACACAAGTTTTAACATATTTTTCAATTTAAGAAAATAAAATTTTAGTTATATTAAAATAAGGGTGTTTGAACTAAGTCATTCTAACTCATTTACCTTTACCCTAAAGCGATATTATCATTGGTCATGGCATGATGTATCTCTTTGAATGAAGATGAAGAAGTCCGATCTTATAGTCTTTGATATGAAACTTTTCAGGATAACTTAGATAATGACTCAATGTGTTTTAAAACAGAATAATCCATACAAGGATAGAGACGACACAACCATTCTTGACTCTTATAAAATATTTTCCTATTAAATACTAGCAAAGACATTAAGATACCAATGAATAAATAATTGACAAGAGAATAAGAGTAATAAGATGAATATGCGAGATAATGAATGTAAACACGATTCATTTAATTGCTAAGAATCATACACCAAGTTTAGCTAATGTCTCAATAAGATGTAATATATAAACTTCATTCCATAAGTTATCTATTATCATTTCATTTCCATATAAATTATGACACAATATCACATAATGATACTTTCTTTTGGTCATCCTATCTCTCCATCCCTTAGGGAATTTATCCCCCTCAAGTAAGTCTCTCCCCCAAAAAGGTTTTTTCCAAAAACAAAATAATATACTTCATAGCAAGGAAACTTATTTTCAACATTCCTTTCATAGGAAGGAGAATTATCTCCCCCTTTTTTCATGGAATGGACAAAGTCAAGGACAATATAATCAAGAACTAGTGACACTAAGAACATAATAAATAAGTTTTTATAGAAGCGAATTGATTAAAGATAATCTAAAGATTGAAATCAATATATCACTTTAGATAATTGATATGGAAGTTAGGCTAGGATATGATCATATGATAACAGTATATAAGGCATCAAGATAACTCAGTAAAAAACATGGCCAAATATATGTCATCAAAATTCCAGAAATATATTTATCTAAAAAAAACCATCCTAATATGATTAACATCTGACATGATCATGATTTTTCTCTCTTACTATATTATAGCTGACTTTCTTTTATCACAAATTAATTCTCCATTAGTCAAGTGATTTCTCCTTTGATGCAACTTTTTCTTTCCTTAGAAAATATGGTGTTACAAAAAAAATACATTAATACGAACATAAGGAACATAGATATATGATATGATTAGAGTAAATATGTTTTAAGATATGAAGGACATGCTAAGTGAGAATAATAAGCACATGGAGTACTATGATACACGAAACATATTATAAAAGATATAAAAGACAAGAGATCAATAATGATATCGCAAGCCAATTATATAGAAACCATTATTAAGATATTTAGAGGGAACACTCACAATGTACTAAACACGAGGTAAAGCACAAATGATTTTTAAGAAGAGGATATACAAAATATTGGTAAAAATCGATTTGTAGACCAATCCTAAAACTGGAAACATATATAAACACAATTTGTAGACACCTAAATATGTGACAAGATAAGTATCTATGAAATATGTTTACACAAAATCCAAAGGTGAATCATGGGTAATATCAAGTATAACAACCATTGAGGACATATGATATACTAAAATATAAAGCATTTTAATCTAGCATCCTATAAAATAAGATCAACACAAGTGAAGATCTAAAACAATTGGATAATATATCATTTTTATCCAGATGCAAGGACTATGATATCAGTATATATGGGAATTTTTTTATTAATATCAAAGTCAATGGTAACACAACATACTCTAAGCACATGAATAAGCAACATCAAGTTTAAAACCAATTAATACCATACAAGAGCAAGTATTCACCAATTTTTTTTTATCACTCGACAAAAAGTGATATTCCCAATCATCTATTTTTAAATAAATATTTTTAAGAGACTTGCAAGATATACTACATGAAGAAAGAGAGTGAGATGCAAAAAAAAAAAATGTTACAAAAAGAGCTTCTAGCAACTTATCTTTAATAAAGGTTTTTACGTGGCACAATCAATATTTAAGCAATAAGAGAACAAAACCAAGACCCATTTTTGATAAGAAAAAAATATAGGCAATATTATCACCCTTACCAAAAAATTTGTGTGCTATGTCCATTGTTCAAAATCAAGAAAATATTATCCATAAAAGTCATATCTCAATTATGCAAAATAAAGATACTATTAATACCATTGAGAGAAAGGTCCGAGCTCGAGTTCAATTAAAGTAATGAATTATAAAACAAAGAATGCAAATGTTTGACTCAAGTGAATATCCGACACCATATTCAGAATCATTTTTTCCCTAAATTAGCAAGTGGTTATTTTTTTTTCCTCATATCTTTGGTGTTACCCAATTTTAAATAGTTGAAAATCTTTGAGACATTGCTATGTTCAAATTGTATTGAATGTGGCAATTTTCACTCAAGCACAAAGATGGGACACTATTTCTAATTTTCAAAGGTAGTATCATTCAATCAAAGTTGTAGCCCTAACCACATCATCACTCATTATTTTTTAAGATATTGCATAAGATTTTTCAACTTCTCCAAATCATGAAGAAAATCCTCACATACACATATTGGAGTTAGACACACTTTCACAAGTCTAATGAATCTTTGAACCCTTTGTAGTATATCTAAAATCTATTGCATTCTCCATAAAATGACACCAACTCAATGTATAGTGTGGTGTAAAGTGCAATAAGATATGATAACGTATTCTCAAAGTTTAAAAGACTTAAAAGAAAATCGATTTCATTACATGAAGCACATGTCATATTCCTAAAAAAAATGATCAAATAAGTCATTTTGATATACGAAAATATATTATGGAGTATATCATCTAAAAATTCATAAACTTGACTGTACAAGAAAATATTTTTAAATTTTTGGATGAAAGATATGTACAACTAAAAAGAACATGATATAGGATCAAAAGATATACATGAAGCACATAATCCCAAACTTATTCGAATAAGCTCAAATTACCAAGAAAATAGCTAATGAAGTTATAAGATAATCGAATTAGAGAACATAAGGTTAAGGTTAAGAGAGCACGTAAAGCCTAAGAACAAAATAGGCAAATATCCAAGGAAAATATATATGCAAATAATATATATCCAAGATAAAATGATAACATTTTTAATATGTATAAGAGTAAAAAAATGCACAGATCAATAAAAAGATTAACAAGATGTGACAATTCTAAGCACACTTTTGGAAAACCAAGGCAAAGTATTCTCAAAAACAAATTCTTTTCAAGTTATTCAAGATATGAAGCAATAACAAATTAAGAAGACAAAAAATTTACATACAAGTTATCGAAGATGATAAATAAGAAATACAAACTCACATATGAAATAAAATTGCGTAGCCCATTATAAGATATATGAAATGAGATGCTAACAAATGCAATGACTAAAACAAACCAACTCTAACATTTAGAGGTGGAGGGTACCAATTTCAAAATCTTTTTGTTTTAAATTTTAATTTGTTCTGATTTGTCTTTCCTAACCCACAAATGACTCATACTAGAAGCATTGGGTTTAAATGGGGCCTTAGGCACAATTTTATTCATTTTGCCTTTCTTTTCTTGACCCATACTTAGAATAAAAAAATATTTTGACTCTTTTTAACCCAAATTTATCTTTCAAAGGGTTTAGGTGCAAATTTCCTAGAATAAAAAACTTTTTGACCATTGATATTTGTCACACAATTCTTACCAGTATTACTAAGTTTTAAAGGTTGGTTTGGTTTGAATAAAAAGTAAAATTTCCTCAAATGACCAACTTTGTGACAATTATCACAATTGAAAGGTTCTGATCTAGTCATTTGGATTTTAGGCTAAAGAATAACCTTCTCAAAATGTTGACACTTCATGAAATAATAACAAAAATCTTTCGTATGAGAATAAAATCAAACAAAGTTATTTTTAGATCTCCTAAAATTATAACATGATTTTGTTTATCAAACTTGGGATGAACAAGTTTATCTTTCTTTTCAAAATTATTTACAATATATTGCTTTTTAAATTGAGTTTTCAAAGGAGGTTTTTCATTGATAGTTTTTATATTTTGAGAAGAAACTTTTACTAAAATTATTTCTCTAGTGGAAGCTTAAACATTAGACTTGTCAAAACCAAATACTTTTAATCATTTCCTCTTTGGGTTGGCAACCAAATAATATCCAATAGTAGAGTCACTTTCATATTTTTGGCCGAGATCAAATCATTTTGAATACTTTCAGGTTTCTTTTTCAAAACGAATTTGGACTCTTCAAATAGAAGAAGACCCATTTTTAATTTTATAAGAGACGTAGAAAAATATTTTTCTCTTTTTCAAAATTGATAATATTTTCATCATCTTCTTTTGAAATAATGTTCTTTTCTTTTATCTCATCCAAAAAGTCTAAAAGAAACATCAACTTTTAAGTTTTTTAAAGGGGATAGGTCTTTGAGCTTCCAAAATGTTCAAAAATTCATTTTCATCCTTTAAATGTGCGAGCTCATTAAAAAACTCTAAATTTTCTCTTTCAAGAGTTTTGACATTTTTCCGAAGAGCTCCATTTTCTTCTTTTAAATTCTTTGTTGAACTAAATTTAATAATTGGCGGCTCTTACTTTAATAACTTATTCTTCTCTCACATGTGAGCACAATTAAGTTGAACTCGATCAATTATATATACTTTAAGTTGTAAATCATTGTTCTCCTTTTAATATTTATTGAGTTTGGAGGACAATAAAGAATTATCTTTAAAAAGTTTCAAAGACTCTTCATACAATTTATCATACTTAGATTCAAGGGTAAAAAAACCAATATTATCACTATCATCCTCACTAGATTCATATTCATTTACGAATGAGGGACGACATGTAAATATGGATAGAGAGTGAAGTTTGATATAAGAATAAATGGAAGTAATATTAGGAAAATCCTCAAAAATCTCATATGCAAAAACCATTTCTACACATGCGTGATTTACCTCTAAGTGATAAAACTTCACTAAATTAGGTCTAAATCCGATGCCACTTGAGAGAATAATGTGTTTGTAGAGAGCCACTACCCAGATTCAAAATTATTATAAAAATGAAGGTAATGTTTTTTTTAATCCAAATTCGGGAAAAAGTAAATTCTAGTGTCTTAGTGACAAAACATGATTAACAAGATGATTTAACTTTAAAGTATATGTTCATGAATCATATACGATAAATCAAAATGCAGAATAGTAAATAATGCACTAGAGACGAGGATTTATACGAGGAAAAAACCCTTGCGAGAAAATCTCATGCACAACCGATGCCTTCCACTATATAGGTAAAGATTTACCAAAGGGATAAATGACTTACATAACTTAACCTCTCTTGAAATCAATAAAATACAACTTCTACAATATACTTTTCACCTTCTAACTAGAAGAGCAAGCACATATCACTCTCATCTTACTCTCTACATCGCAGGTGTCAACTTTCGTTGATAATATCGCGTTTGCACCAAACTCCAAATCTAATTGTTCCAAAGGAATGTAGATATAAATTTCTAGGATGTGAGAGACCTAAAGGTTAAGGGAAGTTTCAAAAGTGTTTGGCTAATAAAAATTAACTTATAAAGTATTTTTGAGATATGAAAAATATTTAAAGTTTCTCAAGAACAAATTTAAAAACTATTTTCTTCAAGTCTTAAGAAGAAGTAATCAAACTTCAAATAACTTTAAATTAGAATGATATTATGGATAATTCAAAAATAAAAAGAGGGTTTTTGCTCTTAAGAAAATCTCATTTTCTTAGCTTGATAAAAACAACGAAAACCCCTTTTAATCCTTTTGAACCTTATTTTATTATGGAAAATGAGATGAATTAAATATGCATTTTTAAACTTATGGACATAAGATCTAAAACCCTCCAAGTCATTATTGTCCACATAAAAATGGGTTGCTTATAAAACATAACAAAAGATATTACTGCAAAGGAGAATCTTTACGTTTTTAGAAAAGATTGCCTTTATGCCCCAGATCTGAAGATGGTGTTTGTGCTTCATTACATTGAGAAGTTTCATCACTGTTGTGAACCTATGGAGAAACAAGTTCGCATAAGAAGATAGGAAATTTTGGACTAGGACTAAAGGTACCATCAAAGAACCTTCGTTGTAGCGAAGAGACATTATGCTGTAGCGATTCTGCGACGAGAAAGGTCGCGGTTCTGTCTAAGGTTTTTGAACAAGTATTTTATATCTAAGAGATTGAAAGATTTTTTTACAAACACTCTAAGTATGTTTTTTCGCAACCCAGAACACTCATACGTAACATACACACATAAGAATGCAATTTTTATGAACATAGTTTGTCTATATAAAAAGTATTTTACATAGTGTATTTTTCAAATTGTCCAAACCAACTCACACACAAGTTTTAACACATTTTCCAATCTAAGAATATATAAATTTAGTTATGTTAAAACAAAGTGGTATAACTAAGTCATTATAAGTCCTTTATCTTTACCCTAAAGTGTCATTATCATTGGTCATGGTATGAGGTGTCCCTTTGGATGGAGATGAAGAAATATGATCTCATAGTCTTGAACATGAACATTTTGGGGAAAACTTAGGTAATAAATCAATGTGATTTGGAATTGGATAAGAAAATCTATTCCTATGGAGATTTTGAGAATATTTATGCTCGTACAAGGTATACCCCAACCCAATGGTGAATCTATATGAAATAATATTTTTACATTAAATATAATATCTTATTCGAACAAATGAAGGCTCTATTAACAAATGAACGTGATGTATCAGTTCAAACAAAAGACATCCAACATGCTCATAAATAGGAAATGCATTCTCTACCGCCTGAACTGGCACTTGTGCAACTTTATAGGTGACGTGATGTACATGCCCATACAACAACTATGGTTGGCCCTGCGTCTGAGCCGGTGGTGGATATGGTAAATCTGAAAGTGTGATAACTACTGGGACCAACAACTATTGACGTCAGCCCAATGGTGCCTGGTATCCCTGTTGAACTCTCTACCCTTTGGGTATCCTAATTTCCCTTAGGGAACGTCGTGGTTGTATGTCCTACCTCGCTACAAGAAAAATAAGTGTCGGTGCCTACCATGATTGCCTCTACCCTCCTTCTGTCTCTATTGGCCTCTATATTGATGTCCCTGATAAGACTATTTTCCTTAGCCCTGGCAGTTACTATCATCGTAACCCTGGTGCCTCTTATCAAGTTAATCTCCTGACTGTGGCCCCTTAGGCTATTGAGACCCTTGTTTGCATGATGACTATCCTATTATACATCCTTCTATCTTTCCAGGTTATCTAGATTCATCTTTATTGGGCCTATTCTGCCCCTTCTCTTTTTAAAACTCTATGCGATCCAGATAGTGTAATAAAGTGACATTCACCACTTGTGTATAATTGGTGTAAGTTAGGTTCCCCAATAATATCTACTTAATCATCCATGTCAGACCACATATGAAGCAATCAATAGTCTTCTCCTCAGTATAAAACTCCTCTGGTGCAAATAATGGGAGGCTAGTGAACTCCTTCTCATACTTCGCCACAGTGAGGCTCCCTTGTGTTAGAGTCGAGAAATCTCTCTTCTTTCCCCCTAAGGGTTAGAAAAAAGTCCTTGACATTGAAATTATTCTAAAAATAATTAATGGTTATGATTATCCTCTCCTCCATGGTGGTGGGTACCAATGCAATGCCTCACCCACTAGCTTAAATCTGGCAAGTATCTGCATCAAAACATATATGCACTCAATCATCCTCAAGTACCTCTGGATATATTTTCTCCACTAATGTGCCACTAGAATGTCAGTGGTCCTTACGAACTCCCATGGGTTACCTTTAACAAAGGCCCCACACTCCCTCTCCCAAGTGGAAACCTACGACTAAGTTGGCACAGCCACAACCACAACCACAACCACAACCACAACCATAGCCGTAACCACCTATGGTTGTGGTTGGGGGCTGCTGAAGGTGTTATAGCGCGACGCCACTTTAACGATGACTACATGAGAAATGATGGAAATTATGTCCAATGAGGGTGTTGTTAGTGGTACCTGCTGCTGCTCCGGCTGAGCATCCTGGTTGGCAGCCCTGTTGACATCCGATCTCCATCTCCTTCCTCGTGTGTTTGCCATATGAAATCAAACCAAGAGTTAATATTAACTAACGATTTAGAGATAAGAATATAACGAATTTTATGAGTGCATAATTTTATATATGATTTATGCCAAAATATAGGCCTTATTAAATAAAAAGAAAAATACAAGATTGAATAAAATTCAAGTTAAAAATGCAACTTTAGTAATTTCAGGGGGTGAAATAATAATTTCATAAAATTTATGGGCCTAAAATAATTTACTAAAAGTTCATATAGGCAATATAAAGTTTCTCCTAAAATTTGGTTGAATTGGGAGTTAAAACGGTTAAATTACGAATTTCGAGAGACAAAATGTAAATTAGGGATAATTATGTAATTTTCTAAATTTTTATGACCCTAAATTTGAATTAATTATTTTTTTTTTGCATTTTTACAGGTACCCGAGAGTTTGGACAACAGAGGAGTCAATCTGCAAATAATGTTAGGATACGACACGACACGACACGACACGACACGACACGACACGATTGACACAGTTGTAATAAATATTTTAATAAAATCACTCGAGTGTCCGTTGAGGCCGTGCCATAGTTTTTTGAAAGGGTCTTGAAAAGTCTCACAACTTTGAAGTTCGGACGAAAATGAGATTTTTAAGTTTGGGGCCAAAATGCGATTAAAGCCATTGCGTGAATAGTGATGTTAATTAAGGATAATTATTAAAAAGAAAAAGAGTTTTTAATTGTTTCTAACTCTTCCCAATACCCCATGAGATAATTATCAACCTAAATACAACCAATGAATTGGTGTTTTGACCCAAATCGAATACCTTAACCCTAAGCTTAAAAATAGGACCATTGGGCTTATTATTTTACGTAAAAAATTTTAGAGAGCCTTTAGGGACAATTATTGATAGTCTTAGAGTTTATTTTTTAGGGCCAAGAATCGTTCTTTTGTAAAAGAAATTTTGTCAAGATCAATTTTAAGACACTATTATCTTGTAAGTTGACTTATTAATGAAAATTAGTATTCATTCTTGCACTTTTTTTATCTTCAATAATGCTTGCTTAATTTCTTTACTAGGACTAGGTGAAGTTTATTATGTTTAAATAATATTGTGTGTAATTTAAATTCTTTTTTTTTTAATTCTTGACTTGTTTTAATTGTAATAAAAATTAGGTATTCATTTAAAACGTCATGAGAGTGTATTTTAAATCTTCGTCTTTGTTTGAAAAATAATTTTTTTGAGTGTGAGTAATTTTTGATAGGTTATACTTTTATTAAATTAATTGATAGTTCATGCTTAAAGACTACACTTTGAAATTTAATAGTGAACTTTTTAAGGGAATAGGAATTTTAGCCTTTTAAATTTAGAGATGTTAAATTTTGTTGTGAATTAAACTGTATTATTTTCTGAATTAAACGCGATAAGAGTCGGTTTAATTTGAGTTATAAAATCGAAAATGACGAGTTTAAATAATTACATGGTATTAGTTAAATGTGATAAATATATCCAAGGTCGTATTTTTGTCGCACACTTGGTTATATATTTTATATTCGTAATTTTATTTGTGCTAGTTTAGTTTAATTTTCCATCTTATCTTTAAAGCCATTTCATCTAGTTGGGCAGTCATAATTATTTTAAATGAAAAAATTGACAAATCTCTGTGGGTTCGACCCGTACTTACACTCGCTATTCTACAATTGGTCGTGCACTTGTGGTATTTAATAAATTGACAACAAAATCCTAGATATAAGGCTCTAACAAATCAAAGAACATAACATAAAATGTAATGGAAATCCCATGAAACCTAAGACAATAAAAACACCCCCTAATTTTCAAGTATCGGGTGACCAAGCCACAATGCTAAAGATAGGGGCGTTTTCATTCTAAGCATAAAAAATATTAATAAAAAACTGTAATAAGTTTAAACCATCCACAATATGCGATGAAATAAAATAAAAAATACATGAATAAACCAACCGTCTCCACATTTTTTAACAAAATAAATAACATCCTCCCAAATCCCACAAATAATATCAAATGAAATAAATAAACTGGGACTATCACGGTCCATACGAATCTTTGAATCAAATGATTATGATTACAAAATGACTAAAAGAAAATAACAACCTAAACTAGGAATGGAAATGACTAGAATGTGGAAGTGGCAAGTCTGACTGCTTAGCCCTATTGCTCTTGCCTATGAAATCCTGAAAACGTTTTTTTTAATCATATTTTGGGTTAGAGCACGAAAGTTGTAAGAAATATCTGACTATATTAATGCAGTAATAATCATGCTACTCACTTACATAATCATGCCAACCTGTCGACACTCACATGCAAAAGATACGTCACCCCTTGTCGTAAGTGAAATAAACTACATGAATGTTCCAACCTAAGTCATAACTAATTCTAATAAGTCTCAATTACTCGGTTATCTAGTATGATATCACACCATCTTTTAACCACACCATAACGTGACCGACTATATAAGTAAAGAATACAACTTAATAATAATCCTCACTCATCTCACCTGAACCATAGGATACACACGATCTCATAATATACACAATTGTGTGACATAGTTTCTTTAAATAGTATTTTTTGGAATATACAATATAATTTTAAGTCTCATAAACCACATGAAATCAATAACCCTTGGGGTCCTTCTCGTGCCTTTACTGGTAAACCCATAGGAGTATCATACCTAACATATTTAAAACATGCACACACAAAATAATATGGGATCACAATGCAGTCACACCATCGTCTAGTCACATATCAAACCGTCTGATGGATCAAGCCATCACCTAGACTAGTCAAAATGTGACTCTACACAAAATTTAATAAGTTAACGGGTTTGGACTTATCACGTTTGGGTCAATATCGGGTCAACGCGATAGATCCGTTAGATAATGGCTCAGGTTTAAGAATTTTTGTAGACACAATTAACCCATAACATTAATAAGTTATATAAAATGAGGCTTGACCAATTCACTTAAGATTGTTTGATAAATTTTATGAGAAAATATTATTTATGTAACTCGTCCCAAATAATTGAGAAAAGATTTATTAAGTTGAGTATATTTTAATGTATAAATTAAAAATTAATTATATATATATATATATGTATATTTGTAAAACATATTACAACCACAAACATGGACACATATTTTTTTTGAAATTTCCAAAAAAATCATTATTTAAATTTGAAAATATATTTAACGGGTGTTAGTGGTTTAGGTCGTGAAACCCATCAGCATCAACGGGTCAAGTTTGGGTTAGATCTTTGGAACATTTAAAGTTAATGTGTAGTGTATGATTTAGGAATGTTTTAACACGAACTCGATATCACACGACAAGAACACGACTCAACACGATCCATTGACAGGTTTAGCGGTACCGGGTCTCAAATCCATTTAAATCCACATCCAACCAATACATTCTCATGATCCAAATACAATATGTTTACATCCATACAAAATTTATACATATGTATGCGCATATATATATATATATATATATATATACACACACAAACACACACACATAAAAGATATCGCATAACACTCGGGTAACCAAATACCACTCAAATCCCCAAAATCGGATTACCAAATAAACGTAGGTTTATCGCTCTAAATTCCAAATTAGGCATAACCCTATAGTCTCCCCAATTTTCAAAGGTTTTCACTAAGTGCCTCAGTACCCTAAACTGTTCCTAGAAACTTTTGTAGCTTCCATAGAACGATGAAGGAAAAAATATATAAGAATATAAATGACATCGGCCCCCTCCGTGTGCCCTACCACTATAGCAACCCGGGTCTACCGCTATAGAGGCCTAATGTGCACTATAATGGCCCCAACCGTTTAAAAGGTCCTCTCGTACCTGACCTTAAATATCCTTTTGCAATATGCAAGCCAAACCCTTTTGATTTTCCTCCATTATCGTTCATAAAACCTCCAATATGAATCGAAATTATCTTCTGATCACTCCTACAAATTCATAATTAAATTCCTCACATCATAATGTTTAATCCCAGTCGGATCATTATACCCAAAATCCTGACTTTTAATACATTTACGGATTCAATATAAGATTTAATTTCACCTTTGATTAAGTCTCTTTCATATAAAAGTTATATAAATCCTTATTACGCAGAAATCTAACATTAGAAATTGTATTACAACACATATTAACATTGGTTTTATTATAAACTCCAACTAAAAATCATATTTCAATACTAAATAGAGTTTATAATTCTAATTCATATAAGCCCATTTTAAAACATGATTAAATAGAATATTAACAACCTAACATGTTTCTAATCCCAAATAAATTAAATAAAAATCAAGACATAAACAAGTTATAAATTATACTATGATAAAGCAAGAGATTTCTTGACTTGTTATGAAGGTGAGTAATTTCCTCTGTTATTGATGATGCTTGGATTCAGCACCACCAGATAAGTGATGATTAGCTCAAACAATAGTAATCATGGCAGCCATAGAGATGTATATATATAAGTATATAGAAGGAGGTGAGTATAAGAGGAACAAGATAATGATGTATAGTGGTTCAACCAATTAGGCCTACATCCATTGTGAGTGTGTGTGATCCACTAAGTCTGGTCACTAATGGCCTTAGATACAATGTACATAAGCTCACTTTCTCTCTCTACTGTGTGTATAAGCAGAGTTTTTACTAGGGTTACAATTATCGATCTCCTTATAGGGTTGTAGATGACAAGTATATATAGGCCTTGGGGGGTGTAGTGTACCCCCCAAGCATGCATGGTGCATGTGAATGATGATCTAGCCAATACCCTATTTACACCTGTCGATGCCACCTGTGATTAATGATGACATAATATTCCCTCACGTGAGGGGGTGATTCTGTTATAACGGTCTTCCACGTGCCATATGAGCCTCACGCGCACTGTTCCATGCGTCTCCCAAACCACGCACTGTGATGATGTCACCCTCGGCCTGTGATACGAGACCGAGGGCAAAGTTCCCTCTCGTGGTGAGTCTAGCCTAATTTAAGCCTCATACTATCGTACCATCGGAGGGTCGTTCGATCCATGATGAGGGGTCGGCCCCTCGAAAGGTCGTCCGAACCTGATGAGGGTCGACCCCTTAAAGGTTCGTTTGATGAGGGGTCGGCCCCTTTAAGGGTCGTTCGAGCCTGATGAGAGGGTCGACCCCTTGAAGGGTCGTCTTAGCCTGATGAGGGGTCGGCCCCTTGAAGGGTCGTCCGAGCCTGATGAGGGGTCGGCCCCTTGGAGGGTCGTCTGAGCCTGATGAGGGGTCGGCCCCTTGAATGGTCGTCCAAGCTTGATGAGGGGTCGGCCCCTTGGAGGGTCGTCTGATATATTTTGAGAGGTCATCTTGACCCCGTACAGGTGCAGGGCGCCCTCGGCCTGGCCGAGGGTACTGTAACACCCCATGATTTTTGAGACTGAGAAATTAAATTTTGGGAAAATAAAATTTAATTTAAATCGAAGAATTTTAAATTTGGGAATTTAAGTCCTAAAATATAGGATGTTGTAAAGTATTTCGGATGAGGATTTTGAGGGTACCATTGATGCCGGGAGGGTCGAGATAGTCAAAATGACTGTCATTGAGTTTTATTTTGGCTCCGGAATGTTTTTAAGTCAGTTACTCGAATTGGAGTAAACGAGTCATTTAAAGTGTGTATTAACATTTAAAATTGGGTTTCTTGTTTTAAAGGATTTAAGGCTTACGGATGAAGCCTTCTCCGTTGAGAAAAGAGAGAAAAAGAAAGAAAAGAGAAAGAAGAAGAAATAAAAGGAGAGAGGGAGAAAAGCTTGGAGATTTCCGGCCAAAACACGTCATCGAGGACGATCCAACCTCTAGAAATTTGAGGCAAGTGTTTAATCTTGCTAAATAGATATTTGTGTATTTCATTTCATAATTTGTGGGTCAAAGAAATGGATTTTTGGGTATAAACATCAAAACCTAAATTTTGGTTCAAATCTTGAAATTGAAGATTTTAATTGGGTTTAAGGGATATAAATTGATGAGGTTAAATTTAGGATGTGTTTTGATGTTGGAAATTTTGTTGGGATTGAAGATTAAGGGTTGGAAGTAGTATAAATCAAATTTTGGGGAATTTTGGGTTATAGAAAAACAACCATTTTCGTGGCTTTCTGAACTGGCCAAATCGATTCGCCCCCACCGAATCGATTCGCCAGGTTGCAGAAGTCTCAGGTCTTTAGGACCGAATCGATTTGCCCCTAGCGAATCGATTCGGAGGGTTGCATAATCTCAGGTCCCTTGGACCGAATCGATTCGTATGGGCCGATTCAATTCGCTGTTGGACCGAATCGATTCGGATAGGCCGAATCGATTCGGAAACAAAGCATTTTGAGGAATTTTCTCTTTAGTGAATTCAAACCCTTTTTGGTTGGGTTTATTGATTTGGGGCTTTCTCTTATGAAGTAAGAGATATCTTTTGGTGACTTATAGGGGGTCTCTCACTTAGTATATGATAGTGGGGACTTCTTGGAATAATTGGATCGACATTGTCAAGGAGTAGTGTAACGGGGTGGTTCCTTGTTTGGATTTCGCCATGCGAGACACCCCAGGCATGAAACGCAGTGCAATGTTGAAATTGGAGAAAAGTTCTTCCAATTATGGTATGTACGACATTATGGACCTCTATGATCGACATTGTCAAAGAGTAGTGTAACGGGGTGGTTCCTTGTTTGGATTTCGCTTTGCGAGACACCCCACGCACAAAATGTAGTACATTGTTGAGAGTAGAGAGAAGTTCTGTCGATATTTATGTGTGGCATAATGGATCTCCAGGATCGACGTTGACATGTAGTAGTGTAACGGGGTGGTTCCTTGTTTGGATTTCGCTTTGCGAGACACCCCACGCACGAAACGCAGGGCAACGTT
Organism: Sambucus nigra; assembly: GCA_949130495.1. Taxonomy (NCBI): domain Eukaryota; kingdom Viridiplantae; phylum Streptophyta; class Magnoliopsida; order Dipsacales; family Adoxaceae; genus Sambucus; species Sambucus nigra. The sequence continues at coordinate 355,317,792 of OX422207.1, read as the reverse complement.
GAAATTGGAGGGAAGTTGTATCAATTTTAATTTTGCATGCTTATTAATTAGAAATTTAAATCATATGTTTCAACCCGAATGCATATTGGGTAACTTATTAAATTATAAATGGTTAAATTATAAACCGGAATCCACTAAGCCTAATAAGGCACATATGATTGAAAATAAATACTTAACTGTGGTTAAAAAGGGGGTGGATTCTTGGGGTATGATAGGAAGGTAGATCTCGTGGGTATAGGATAGGCCTATGATAAGTTAGGTTGTCCTAATAAAAATGGGGGTAATTTAACTAAAAGTTGAGGACGCGAATAGGTGCGCGCCTTTAGATGAGAGGTGGGTTGGGGTTCCACGAGAGTGCGATTCCACTTTAATTATGAAATAAGTGCACCGATATTTATTATGTACGGTTAACACACTTGCTAAATATTTTCACAACTCGGGCTCTGACCCGTTTACTTTTCTCTCCTGCTTGTATATATATATATTACTACAGGTGTCAACCCGCATGGATACCGGATGACCTTTTATCCAGAGTCTTGGGAGCCGTGACAGGTGCGGACTGTTGCAGGACTTTGATGGTAGTTGCTTCCTACTTTTAAAAATCTATGTAGGATTCATTGTATATCGGGTTTGTACCCAAGGGATATTTATAGATGTTTATATTTATTCCATTTCAGTTATTGTATTGGCTGTGACCCGACAGCTTATTCGGGTTTACTTTTTGTAGTATATTCTGTGGTAGTTATTTATTTCATTTTTATTCTAGCATTTCATTTATCTTAGTTCTTTCATGCATCTTTCTTTCTTTTATCAGTAGTGTTAGTTGGTTTCTGTTGCACATTTTATTTAATTTTAACATCTCGCCTATATGATATCGGGTAGTTAGTCCTATATTATATAGTACCGACAGTTGATGTTGAGACTGGACCATCTGAAACTCCTGATTTAATATAGTATAGGGCTGGCCACCCGTTATTATTTTAGGCGGGGTGTTACAGATGGTATCAGAGCATCAGGTTCTAGAGTCCTTAAGATCTGTGCGAGTTTTCTGCATTCTTCCGTTAACGTTCTTGACATAAATCCCTACAATTAGGACTATTGTGTTCACTGCATTATTGATTAGGCACATATTCTTCACATTTATCCCCTTAATTTCGGTATTTTTATGATCCCATGCAGTGTAAATAGCTTGGATTTGTCTCGTATTTATGCTACTAACCCCTTTTGGCAAGTATTTCGTGTTTTGTGTATTTCTTATATGTTTTACATGTATTTCATGCAAGTTAGTGCGAAGGAGAACTCAAAACAGTGAAAGAAACCAAGAAATGGAGACTTGAAGGGCATTTTCATAATTTTTCAGCCTTAGTCCGGAGGTGGGTCCAACTAGAAAGTTGAAGAGCTCTAAATTACAAGAACACAGGAAAAAACGTTACCTCAATCCGAGCTACGGTGAAGAAGTTACGATGTTTTGAAGTTGTGCGATAATGAAGAGAAATGGACCAGAAACCAAATCGATGACAGCAAAACCGATCCGGTGGGTACCGGACCGATCCGAGAGCTATCCGGACCGGTCCGGCGGTGCGAATTGATGACATTAATTATGTAGATTTTGAGGTGATTAGTTGGTGAAAACTTGTGCAACAAGCGATTCTAGTTGTCAAATTCGTGCTACTTGGTGCTATAAAATACCAAGCCCTACCTCATTTCAAGGGGAGACGAATTCTAGAGAGTAGAATAGAATTTTAGAGAGAGAAAGTCAAATTTTAGAGAGTTTTCTGAGTTTTTCTTTACATAGAAATTTTCATAAACCCTAGTTTGTAAGGTTGAAGAAGAAGAATATTTCTGGATTCAATCATCTCTCTTCCCTAGTGCAGATTTCAAGTATCAAATTCCATTCTCTTAGTTAATCTCAATTTTTATTTTCAATTTAATAATCTTTTCTTGTTTTGTAATTTTTGTTTTTACCATGTTTCTTAGATCCACAATTATATGCATTATTATGAAATTGTTTTGTCATAAAACCATGTCTAGGTAAATTTTCAAGGGTTGGGGTACATGAACTCATCCCAATGTAAATTACTTATGTAAAAAATAGAATTTAAATTAAAAATTTGAAAGAGTCGTGCGAGACAATTTTACAACAATTGTAGATCTTTTAATCTCTCTTGCCCTAGGTACTTGGGATGTTTAAGAATATGATGTGCGTAAAATTATTTATCACCGCTTTATATTTACCTTTGATTTCATATGGTGCGGGCTTGATCCTCATATATGTAATGCTTAGGATCTATAAAGACTGGATTCATTCAAATTTATAATTTACAATTATAGTATTCTATACGGTAAATTACTAGGGTTAGGGGGATTGTATTCCAACCTACTTTCTCATTCATCTTAATTAATTTAACTTCTTTATTTACTTATTTTTTTTCCCTTTTCAACCATCATCATCTTTTTCACTTTTTCTTTAGAAGTAATAAATCAATTAACACTACACCAAATCTGCCCATTTGTCAAGGTCATTGACCTTGACAAATTCACCTTGTCAAGGTCAATGACCGTGACATTTCGAGGCGAGACAACTTTTTTTGTCACGGTCGTGTCACGATCATTGACCTTGACAAAAAACTCGCATTTTGTGTCACGGTCGTGTCAAGGTCAATGATCGTGACACGTTTGTCACGATTTATAACCGTGACAAAGCCATGACCCTTTTTAAAAAAATGTCACGGTCATTGACCGTGACACGTCCGTGTCAATTTTGTCACGGACGTGTCACGGTCAATGACCGTGACAATTCTGGGCAGAACTAAAAAAAAAACTGCTGGGCAGTATGGCCACTGCCACTGCCCAGTAGTATATTTGTACCTGTTATAGCAACGTTGTACCTATTCCAAACATTATATATCCGAACAAACTAAAGATAATGCAAATATATATTCAAATAAGAAACTATTTAAAAAGAAACAACATCACCATCATTTTATCTCAAATCTACAAACTATTTGCATGAAAAAGAGATTTTGTACCGCGACGCTCGGGAACACCTCCTTATCCTTCCCTTCTCGTCCGAATAGCCACATAAGTATAGAGCATATGTGGCCTACCCTTAGGGCCACTCCCTGTCCCCTGAATTGAAATAAAGTAAAATTAGTATCCGCCCCTCAAATATAGATAAATATAAATCGTAATTGAAATCGAAATCAAAATTGACAAATAAATATAAATACATTACCTGTAGTGTCACTCAAACAGCTAACTTGAGCTCATATGGCACCTCCTTCCAACTAATGTACCCCGGGCAATCGTGTCAATTATAATTCTCTTCATATCTAAACACTAAGAAATACCATAATCCTATGGAGGTATGCGTTGCAAATTCCTTCCAACCGTTGTGTAGCCAAAAATCAGCAGTTGAAGTTGTCAACTCCACCTTTGAATGGGGTATGGAAAGTGGTGGGGTATGGAAAGTGGAATTGACAACTGCAACCAGTGATGTTTGGCTACATAACGGTTGGGAGGAATTTGCAGAGCATCGCTCCATAGGATTATGGCATTTCTTAGTGTTCGGATAGACGAAGAGATTCAGTCTCCTCTCCACAAATAGGACACCCCAAATAACTATGTACTAATCACCTATTAACGGTAAGAAGTGTATATTCATGGATTAGTATAAACAAAACTTAGATGTAGTTGGAATATTTATGTATTAATCTCCTCTCCACACACGCACACTACACAAGAGTGAAAATGATAAAGTGCAGATCAAGTAAAAGCATTAAAAATGGATGTTTCGGTACAAATTGAAATATTTATTACAAATTGAAAAATTGTTTCAAATTCGGGTTATCATCAAAAATGGATTGATATTCGGTAGGAGCAGCCAAGTCATCCACACTACTATTTAGACGCCTTGGCGCGTGTTGGACAATTGACCACGGCTCGTTGTTGATATACTCCGAGTAAAACACTTGCTTAACCTTTTGAAATGCACAAACAAATGGCTCATCGCTCACGTGGTCGTTGCTCTTCAACTTGGACAAGTCAACCATGATCAAATTGGTGACAGGATCAACTTTACAAGCATTTTTATCCTCAACTCTTACCCATTCACAGTAAAATACAACCTCTTTGAAGCTTATATAATCCAATTCAAATATATTTTGGATCACACCATAGTAAGTCATTTAAGCTTCAACGAGGTTTTTATCTTTTGCGCTCGTTCGAAAGAAAGTAAGAGCCTTGTATGAAATTCTCGAGTTCTGTACATTTGTACTTTCCTCGTACACTTTAGCGCCGAAAATTTAACCGTTCAATCGATATTTTTTGTACTCTTGTGCCACGAACAAGGGTCCAGTGGCTAGACGAGCAAGCCTTGATGTCGCATCACCCATCTTTAGGAACTGAGAATATAGATAAATTAATTATATTAGTGGTAAAATTTGAGTGTAATGTAACGTTATATAACGACTGTTTTCATTGTAATTACCTCTTGTGTCAACCATAGCCTAAATTCGCTGTCTGATTGTACCACTGTTTTTCGTCTTTTATTGTTCTCACAGGCTTCATATTTACTGCATATTATAAAATTATTCATGTATAAAATAATCTAAAATAATGTTAAACATTATAATATTCGAAACTTACTTTTTCCATTCTTCGACATCTTCATGTGTGTCAAATAGATAACGAGCTACTTGTTAATGTTGCAAACTCGTTAATTTCACTCGTTTTCCCATCACATTACCACCATCATCGAGGAATTCATCAGTGTCATCAACGCTGGTAGAGTCAGTCATATATTCCCGAGTATATATTGATGACTCCACGGTGATGTATTCCTCTGCAATTGATCCTGCAATATATCGCGTATTCTTGACGTAATCTTTAAAAACTTTCATCAATCTTTCAAACGGATACATCCACCGATATCTAACTGGACCACAAAGAAGTGCCTCGTCGCATAGGTGTACCAACAAGTGAACACTTATGTCAAAGAATGCTGGGGGAAAGTACTTCTCCAATACACAAATCGCTTCGTTCACAGCCAATTTTGCGGCCACTATGTGTTCTCGATTCACTACCTTCTCACACAAGAGGGAGAAGGTAATACTAATTTGCATAATAGCCCTATACAAATCCTTGTGCTTGTAGAAACAGTGCTTAAACAATAGAGGAACTAATTGCATGATCACATGCCAATCGTGGGACTTACACTTATGTAAATCATGAGTAACATAATTCACAATCCTTTGGAAGTTGGACGAAAAAGTAGATGGGCCCTATAAATTATATATTGTGTCTAGAAGCACCTTCCTTTCCTCACTCGTCAAAGTAAACGCACCAGGGAAATTATTGTCCTTCCCCTACTATCTTCTTTCAACCATAGTTGTGGTTTAAGTTTTAACGTTTTAAGGTCTTTTCGTGCATTTTCTCCATCCTTCGAATGACTCCCCCCAAGGCAAGTACCCACAATATGTTCAGCGAAGTTCTTCTCTTCATGCATCACATCCAATACATGGCGCACCGGGTTTTTCTTCCAATAAGGCAAGTCAAATAAAATTGACCTCCGAGACCATGCCTTTCTTATCTCAGTTTCATTCCCAGTTGGAGTCTTCTTATGCTTGACATTCTTAAATTTGGGATTCTTACCTGGCATATTTGGGCCACATTCAGAAGATTTACTTTCAATTTCTGAACTCGAAAGTTGTCTCGGCGGTAGCCTTTGTTCAACTCCGCCCAATAAAAAATTGGAAGCTTTCTCAAATCTGAAACTATGAGCTGGGGGTAAAAACCTCCTGTGGCAATGGTATACATTTTTTAAGCTGGAGGATAGACGAAGAGATTCAGTCTCCTCTCCACAAATAGGACACCCCAAATAACCATGTACTACACATCCCATAAGCTGGAAAATCATGAATTTCCCACATCAACATAGCTTTCAGCGTAAACTCTTCTTTTCTAAAAGAGTCAAATGATTGCACACCCTCTTCCCACAACTCATTTAATTCTTCTACCAAAGGAGCCAGGTAGATATCAATGTCTTCACTTGGTGCCTTTGGCCCAGGTATCAATAAAGCCATCATCGAAAATTCAGGGTTAATGACTCTCGAACGGGTCTAAGGGTTATTGAATGCGTACGCATAAGAACTAGAATGCTAGTATCTATGCGCACTATATTTAATTTCAAGTATGTTTCATATAATGGGTTAATTCAAATACAAAAATAAATTCATGGGATAATTCAAATACAAAAATAAATTCATGTATTGACCACACACACACACACACACACACACACACTATCTAAGCTGTTCTATAGGTATAAAATTATTATCAATTATTTATTTTGAATGTAAATAATATTCAAAACCCCACCCACCCCCACCCCCACCCCCACCCGATGTTTATTATCCAATTATTATCCAACTATTATCAATTATTTATAAAATTGATGTCTACTTTTAGTGTTGTGTATATATGTTAGTCCTCGGCTTTTTTATTGAACTTTTAGTTATGTAGTGTATTGTAGATTGATGAGGCCACACAGTGAGCACACAATGAACTACTATTTCGCCTTTTACTAAAGAATATCATATTCTCACAAATAGGCGGCATACGCCCATTTTTTTAATTGTTTATACCCCCTCCCCCACCACACACCACCACACACACACACACCCCACCCCACCCCACCCCCTACAAGTCTAAGGATGCTCACAATAGATCGCAAGTTGGTCAATCATTGTGTGAATAGGTATGAGATCATAATTTGGAGGAATTCACGTCCAAGAAATAATTTGGATTGTGATACCGCTTGATAGACTTATATGTTTTGTTTACCCGACCGATGAACTATTTTATAATCCTATAGAATTAAGTTTTAGAATCAAGGAATTGATCAGATATTCATTAAAATCGGTTAGTAGAAAATTTATTTAACCAAGAGGGTATCGAAAACATAGCGTGGGGAATCATAATATACCGTAATCAACTTTAATAATAATAACACATTCTTTCGAGTGATTTATAAATAATTAAATTTGAGTGCAATCATGATTATTTAGTGGAATGAATCGTGATTAAATAAATAAAGGATATAAATTAGACGGTTATAAATTGGGATTTCCTAGTATTTACTTTGAATCCAGTTTATTTATTTATCTTTGGTCCCTAGTATAGTCATTGCCCAAGTAGTAGGAGCGAAACTCTATAAAACCCTAGTTTAGCTAAATCCCGTGAATTATACCTATATATATTGTGTAAGCGAGGATTTTAGCATAAGAATCAATTGTGGAGGGTTAGAGAGGGAGTGAAAAAAATTATACCTATTCACACACACACACACACCCCACCCCACCCCCTGCCCCCCTCCACCACCCCCTCCCCCACCACACACCACCACACACACACACACACACCCCACCCCACCCCACCCTGCCCCCTCCACCACCCCCTCCCCCACCACACACCACCACCACACACACCCCCCACCCTACCCCACCCCCTGCCCCCCTCCACAACCCCCTCCCCCCTCCCCCAAAACACACCACCACACACACACACACACAGCGCACCCCACCCCACCCCACCCCACCCCACCCCACCCCACCCCACCCCACCCCACCCCCTGCCCCCTCCACCACCCCTCCCCCACCCCGCCCCACCCCCTGCCCCCCTCCACCACCCCCTCCCCCACCCTGCCCCACCCTGCCCCACCCCCCCACACGCACATACATACACACATATATATATACACATACACACATAAATATATATATAAATGGAAGAGAGAGAGAGAGAGAGAGAGAGAAATTGGACCTGAAAGTAGAGAGAGAGAGAGAGAGAGAGGGAGGGAACGGTGGGAGGGAAAAAAGAAGGGGGAAAGGGTTTTTGCTGGAAAAGTTGTCACGATCGTGTCAAGGTCATTGACCGTGACAATTAAATTTGTCACGGTCAATGACCGTGACAATTAGTTGTCACGGTCGTGTCAAGGTCAATGACCGTGACATAAAACGCGTGTTTTTTTGTCACGGTCAATGACCTTGACAAGGCTGGCCGGCTGAAAGGTGACAATTTGCCCATTTTGGTGTAGTGTAAATTCTATCAACCATTCCCTGTGGATTCGATACCCAGACTCACCACTATACTCCGCAAGAGTGTAGTTAAAGTTTAGGTTTTTTTGTATTGAGGTTGGAAGACGATAACAACGACTAGCGTATTACACGGACGCTCGGTTTTGCACCTCGATCAGTTATTTTCTTCTGTGATGTATATTCACTTGATTGGCGTTCTGATAACAGTTGCTCTTGTTTTGTTTTAGACGTCGCCTAGATTTTTGTCGTCTGGGAAAGGATAGGATTAGAAGTACAATACCCATAGCATATTTTGGGTACGCTTTAATCGGGGGTATTTGTTTTCCCCGATTCTGGAGGAGATATTGAGGAGATTTCTAGCAGTGGTTCGAGGTGATTTATCGGCGGTTGAGTAAGAAAGGAAAATTTACTCGATTGGTGAATCTTGGACTTAGTAAGGTAAGTCCGATGAGAGGTATGTAGCGTAGTCCTAAGGGGGTTTAGGTTGAGAAACCCGTTAAATTTTGTTAGGAAGCCTGGTGTTGGTGACTTTTCCCTGACGTGAGATGTGTGGAGTTGTCCCAATATCGGGAGTATCACCTTCTAGGATGAGGGAGAATGCATTTGGAGACTCAGTTCATTGTGTAGGACTGAGGGAGTTTTCGGCAGTCACCATCGCGTTTTGTCCTTCAAAATGGTTAGGAAGGATTTATGAGGAAGAAAATTCTTTGAGGAGAATTAGGCCTTGAGAAGGAGTGGGCAAGTGTGGTCTTTATGAGACATCTTTTGGAATAGTAAAACGTCTTATAAGGAGCTAGTACTGAGTGGCTCTATTGATTTTGGGAATGTAAATTGTTAAGGTTGTTGGTTCTTTGAGGGGAGAACTTAGTTTATGGAAAGGTGTTGATGTGATGTAGAGGAATTTCATAACTGAGAGGTTCAAGTTTGGTAGATTTTGTTGAGCGGATAATTTCGCTCGTAGTTGTGCTAGTTTTGAGAACTAGGAAATGGTTAGCAGTATTGTATTTGTTGAGGCCTTATGTTCTAAACATAAGGTATTTGTTTGGCATGTCGAAAAATGCGAAATATAAATTATATCGTATTGTTGTATAGTCCCTCGGGCAGTATCTAAAATATGAAAATCTTTTTATAAAACTTTAGCCCTGGTTCAACTAATCTCAATTCCCGACCTAGCTACATAGTAGTGTATTGGGAGGGTTCCTTGTTTGGATTTCGCTTGCGAGACCTCCCCCGCACGAAGGTAGCTAGTGTCACGAATTGAGGAGAGTTCAACCATTGGGAATTTTCGAACTTATATATATTTAGTATGTTATTATAGATTATAATGCCGAGGGTTATGTTGCAATTGGAGGCTAATGGAGCCTGATTATAATTCTACGAGTGGAAACTCGCATACAGGGTGTATGGGCGCCCTGGGTAGCTAGTGATTTTTAAATTTATATGGTTCGACATGAGAACCAGGAAGGATCGGTATAGTGATCCTAAGAGTTGATGTTAGGACTAGATGATATTGAGGTCCTATGTGTATTTTAAATTTCGCGGACGAAATTTTTGTAAGGGGGGAAGATTGTAACACCCCATGATTTTTGAGACTGAGAAATTAAATTTTGGGAAAATAAAATTTAATTTAAATCGGAGAATTTTAAATTTGGAAATTTAAGTCCAAAAATATAGGATAATGTAAAGTATTCCGGATGAGGATTTTGAGGGTACCACTGATCCCGGGAGGGTCGAGATAGTCAAAATGACTGTCATTGAGTTTTATTTCGGCTCCGGAATGTTTTTAAGTCAGTTGACTCGAATTGGAGTAAACGAGTCATTTAAAGTGTGTATTAACATTTAAAATTGGGTTTATTGTTTTAAAGGATTTAAGGCTTACGAATGAAGCCTTCTCCTGTGAGAAAAGAGGAAAAAGAAAGAAAAGAGAAAGAAGAAGAAATAAAAGGAGAGAGGGAGAAAAGCTTGGAGATTTCCGGCCAAAACGCGTCATCGAGGACGATCCAACCTCTACAAATCTGAGGCAAGTGTTTACTCATGCTAAATAGCTATTTGGGTATTTCATTTCATAATTTGTGGGTTAAAGAAATGGATTTTTGGGTATAAACATCAAAACCTATATTTTGGTTCAAATCTTGAAATTGAAGATTTTAATTGGGTTTAAGGGATATAAATTGATGAGGTTAAATTTAGGATGTGTTTTGATGTTGGAAATTTTGTTGGGATTGAAGATTAAGGGTTGGAAGTAGTATAAATCAAATTTTGGGGAATTTTGGGTTATAGAAAAACAACCATTTTCGTGGCTTTCTGAACTGGCCAAATCGATTCGCCCCCACCGAATCGATTCGCCAGGTTGCAGAAGTCTCAGGTCTTTAGGACCGAATCGATTTGCCCCTAGAGAATCGATTCAGAGGGTTGCAGAATCTCATGTCCCTTGGACCGAATCAATTCGGATGGGCCGATTCAATTCACTGTTGGGCCGAATCGATTCGGATAGGCCGAATCGATTCGGAAACAAAGCATTTTTGAGGAATTTTCTCTTTAGTGAATTCAAACCCTTTTTGGTTGCGTTTATTGATTTGGGGCTTTCTCTTATGAAGTAAGAGATATCTTTTGGTGACTTATAGGGGGTCTCTCACTTAGTATATGATAGTGGGGACTTCTTGGAATAATTGGATAAGAAATATCCATGTATGTTGTGAAATCCCTAGGCCGACCTTTATGTCAAATCCTTTTAAGGATAGGATATTGTTAAGATACAATTTGGGGCCAAATGGAAGGGAGTGGTCACATACTCTTAAAGAGTGAGGGGTTTCATATCCTTAGAAATGTTTAGACTAAGGAACAATTGATAACTCAATAGGAGTAAGGGTTCCTGAGATTTATTTGAACCATAGGTGAAATTGGGATCGTACTATCGACTAGAATAAGCGGTAGCATAAATTCTAGTTAAGATAGTTTACACGTAATTGTGGGGATATGACCATTGAGATTCCAATACTTGAAACGAGGTTGGAATAATTTGAGGTTTGATACTATTAAGTCATGTATGTGCCTATGGTTAAATAGTACTAAAGGAAACTATGTACTTTTGAATATGGATGAAATGTGTAGTGATGGATTCCTACACAAACTCTTGGGTGATAACCCTAATGTTGAATATATAAGTATAGATATATACATATGGTTTTGGGAGACTATTCATCATAGGGAAAAATGATTGAATATGTTTCAAGTGAGGGATTGTATTCACATATCGAGGTAAATTTAAAGGAAATTGTGGTGACGGCTTGTACATTGAGGATTATGTATACTTATATCCGGGTTTATATATCTTATACATATGAACGAGAATTAGTTTGTATATATAATGATGTAGCGATGTGTGAATATATGTACATATATCTATATATAAAAATGAATATATGGATATATTTATGTTGTGGACATACATGGTATGGATGTTTAAACCGTATATGATGGTTTACTATTTGATCATATGATGGGATCATATAGATGTATGTATATTGCGCATGTGAGCGATATATATACTTATGTGGTTAAGCGTACCCCGCTCATGCTATCATTGGTAAGTTTCCGCGCAGAGGGTGAGCATCCTGGCATATAGAGCAGGGTGTGGATATTCCCCAGGTCATAGTCGTCCGGTGTGTTATTATACGATAGATATATTTTTGGGATGAGACGTGGTGGGTATGTTTCGTCTCATTGCCAGTTGGAGCTATGAGCGCTTCCTGGGACGTCGTGTGTGTGAGTTATCATGAGGTGGGTGTCGTGGATCCCCACCAGGTGGTCCCCAGTTGCTACGTGAGCCGGGCACTGGGAAGATGATAGCATTGATGCAGTTTTATCGGCGATATATATAGCCGGGTGGATTATGTGCATGTCCATTGTACATCAGATATGATACGTACACTTGGTCATAGATATGGATGATTGGTATATGTATATATATGGTGAGCATAAAATACCTATATATATATATATATATATATATATTTATATATACTATAGATGAAAGGATATTGAATCTTTGTAGAGTACATCTTGGATGATTATGGTGTACTAGATTGATGGGGGTTGATGTATCGCATTTAAGGAATATTTTGGTTACATCATCCCAAGGATATTATTGGAGTTTTAGTAGTAGTGGCAGTATTATATTTTATATATGGCATTATGGATCTCTAGGATCGACATTGTCAAGGAGTAGTGTAACGGGGTGGTTCCTTGTTTGGATTTAGCCATGCGAGACACCCCAGGCATGAAACGCAGTGCAATGTTGAAATTGGAGAAAAGTTCTGCCAATTATGGTATGTACGACATTATGGACCTCTATGATTGACATTGTCAAAGAGTAGTGTAACGGGGTGGTTCCTTGTTTGGATTTCGCTTTGCGAGACACCCCACGCACAAAATGTAGTACATTGTTGAGAGTTAAGAGAAGTTCTGTCGATATTTATGTGTGGCATAATGGATCTCCAGGATCGACGTTGACATGGAGTAGTGTAACGGGGTGGTTCCTTGTTTGGATTTCGCTTTGCGAGACACCCCACGCACGAAACGCAGGGCAACGTTGAAATTTGAGGGAAGTTGTATCAATTTTAATTTTGCATGCTTATTAATTAGAAATTTAAATCATATGTTTCAACCCGAATGCATATTGGGTAACTTATTAAATTATAAATGGTTAAATTATAAACCGGAATCCACTAAGCCTAATAAGGCACATATGATTGAAAATAAATACTTAACTGTGGTTAAAAAGGGGGTGGATTCTTGGGGTATGGTAGGAAGGTAGATCTCGTGGGTATAGGATAGGCCTATGATAAGTTAGGCTGTCCTAATAAAAATGGGGGTAATTTAACTAAAAGTCGAGGACGCGAATAGGTGCGCGCCTTTAGATGAGAGGTGGGTTGGGGTTCCACGAGAGTGCGATTCCACTTTAATTATGAAATAAGTGCACCGATATTTATTATGTACGGTTAACACACTTGCTAAATATTTTCACAACTCGGGATCTGACCCGTTTACTTTTCTCTCCTGCTTGTATATATATATATTACTACAGGTGTCAACCCGCATGGATACCGGATGACCTTTTATCCAGAGTCTTGGGAGCCGTGACAGGTGCGGACTGTTGCGGGACTTTGATGGTAGTTGCTTCCTACTTTTAAAAATCTATGTAGGATTCATTGTAAATCGGGTTTGTACCCAAGGGATATTTATAGATGTTTATATTTATTCCATTTCAGTTATTGTATTGGCTGTGACCCGACAGCTTATTCGGGTTTACTTTTTGTAGTATATTCTGTGGTAGTTATTTATTTCAATTTTATTCTAGCATTTCATTTATCTTAGTTCTTTCATGCATCTTTCTTTCTTTTATCAGTAGTGTTAGTTGGTTTCTGTTGCACATTTTATTTAATTTTAACATCTCGCCTATATGATATCGGGTAGTTAGTCCTATATTATATAGTACTGACAGTTGATGTTGAGACTGGACCATCTGAAACTCCTGATTTAATATAGTATAGGGCTGGCCACCCGTTATTATTTTAGGCGGGGTGTTACAGGTACATATCGGTATATCAGTTATAATCCCTTAGCTTCTCTTAGAAGACCTCTTAAAGCTCTCTCAAAACTCTCATGCTGTTGGGATTTAAGTTTTAGGTTTAATGTAATTAATTAAATAAGGTTAACATCAATATACCCTTAATCCTGTTGGTCCACAAATGCCTAAATTTTGGCCTCCTTATGAACTCAAAATGTATCCAAACTACCTCAAATTTTAGTACAAAGGAATACCTAAAAATTCTTTTTAGGCCTCTTTACCACCCTAGAGTCTGGTCCAAAGATAATATCTCACAACGTAAAATGAACTACACAACTTAATTATTTTACAAGTTACCGCGTACAATAATTCTCATATAATTAATTCCACCGATTAATAAATTTATAATAGACTATTCTAATATCACAAAACAAGCAAATTTAAATGTCACACAAATTATGCATTAATTATTACCATTTTACACAATCAATAACTTTATTTATTTATTTATTTATGTCCCAATTAATAATAGATATATACCACAAAAATACGGGGTATTACATATAGTAAGGAAACTTATGTACACTCGGGCATATTAATGACCTTTTCACATGTATTGATGAATGATTGCCCCAATAGTCAAATGGTATATTATGGAAGCCACGCCAAAGGAGGTAACCCTTACAATAACTTCCCATGCATAACTTTCATACATATGTCTGTCCTACAACAGTCATATCTGGATTGCCGGTTCTGATGCAAAACTTTATTAAAATTAAGTGTTGCATTACTGCTCGACTTCGTGCTTTTTTTGCTCATTTTTAAAAATGAGACTCTATCTGTGAGTTTGGAAACAAGTTCAAACCATGTATTGCATTACGTATCCTATTTTCTCTTAAACTCGTGTCTTGTCCCACATTTCACTTGCACCCTCGGCAAAACGTAACACAAGAGGAACCTAATCGTAACGACCACACTAAGGAGCTTTTTCTCCCTTTATCCATTTTTCAAAAAGAGAAAAAAATGATTTAAAAAAAATAATGAACCAATTTTTTCTAAAATAAATCACTTCCCTCTTAAGAGTGATCCCATTCCTTAAATCTTAACCTGACAACTAGTTATGATATGCTATCCAACCATCTCGGAGTTATACTTCATCCTTGCTTTCACCTACTTTAGAAGAGATAAACCGTTCATATAACAGATATCTAATGGAAAACCTGAATCAGGAGGCCATCCTTCGGTCAAGCTTGATTACTATGACAGCTCAGTCCAATGCCAAGATCAACGGTTTACAATAAAATATCATTGAATTATAGAGGACCAAAGTCGTCTTCCCTCCCATCATGGGTTGTGCTTATATGGGCTCCTGAATATTACTATCATGCCATGGGGAAATATTTCTTAACCCATTGGAATGCCTACGCATGTTCCACCAGTCAATGGGCCTCTCCCTGCTCATATGCCTATGCCTAATCTCACTCAACTAGGGGTTAATTTGCTTGGGCCCGTTACAGTGGACCCTAAGGAATAAGAAATCATAAGGATAAAAAGAAGACCTCAAAATGCTCTCTCATAATTTTAATCAAGTGCAAAATATTTAGGAATTATATGGATTATATCCATACGTTGTAACACCCCAACCCTAATTTATGGGTTACTCGTGGTCAACCCGGTTCGACCTGGGCGTTAGGTGTAAAATGCAATGTAATAGTCTGTATACCCGTGCCTAATATTTTATTATTTTTACAGCGTAATTTGTAGTAATATGAAAAACTTGGGATTTGGATCATTATAATTGGGTTTATATCTATACGTGACCATTTTGGAGTCCTGGTGATAATTGTTGGAAGTTTTAGGGTTAGAATTAAAGATATTGGAAATTGTGGTTCGAAGGAATTAAAGGACGTTCGAACGAAATTGTTGTTTCATTCAAACAAAGATAGGTTGTTCGAACAAGAAGTCTAGGTCGTTCAAAATGGATATTGAACGAGGATCAAACGAGATGCCACTGTTTGCATTCGTTAGACGGTCGTTCGATGGTCATTCGAATGAAGACCATTTCTCGTTCGAATGAGGTCTCATTTCCATTTGAACGAGGTTGCCCAGAAATTTTAAAATTGAGTTCCGTTGTGTGTTGGGCCATTGGATCGATGATGTGTCAAGTTCTGGTGAACCCAGATTAGACAAAAATGGGATTTTAGAGTTGGGATGGATTTTATAAGGGTTTATTTGGGTTATTTGTGGGTTTATTTGAGTTTGAAGAAGAGCGAGAGTGGGGGTGGGTCTCCCCAACATTTTAAGATTTTCTCCCTCTCTCTCTAGCTCTTGGGATCTCTTTCCACTTTCCCCACCACCACAAACCACCATACACCACCATGTACCACCATATTTGAACCCTATACACCCATTTCCTCCATGGTTGAACAAAGCCACGGATTTTGGAGATGTTGTTAGGGGTTTTGATGAAGAAGAAGAAGTAGTAATTTATGGGGTTTGAAGGGGGTTTTCTTGGAGCTTTCTTAGAGATAATCTTTGTGGAGCTAAGCTACCTCCTTGAGTCCACCTTAGGAGGTTGGGAGGGGGGGGGGGGGGGGGGGATTGCCATCATCTTCTTCCTCATCCACCAATTTGGAGCTACATTTGAGATGAAAAATCTTTACTCTTTAGTATGAAAACTCTATTTTTCCATAGTGTTAGTCTTGCGGTTAGAGTTTATAAGAGTAAGATGCATTCGTGAGTTAAAAACGACATTTCTTATGATTTGTAAAAATGGGTTTACAAAGGTTTCAATGGTTTTTGGAAAAATGATATATTTTAAGAAAACTTGGTGTCTAAACATTTTTATGAAATAAAAATGTTGAGGAATGTTTTTGAGCAATTATTGTCAAGTTTTCTTATAGAATTTGGGCTTTTTGTATAAATAGACATTTACACAAATAAAAATGTCTTTAGCTAGTGAAATTTCTAGAATAAATTATATGTTAGACCCATTTAATAGGATTTTGGACTTGAAATCTATGTTCTCATGAATATAAACTTGTAGTATTTTTATGTTGAACATACAAACAAGTTTAGTGAGGTTTCCAATGGGTTTAAACATGAGATAAATGAAAATATAAATTTCAGCCCTTATAGTGGGTGAAAGGGGTGTTAAAAATGTGGTAAGTGTAAGGTTTCAAGACTACATGTATTAATAAAGAAAATGCTATTTTTCTTATAAAATAGTCTTAGACGTTCAATGAATTCTTGGAAAGAAAGTAATAAAATAAAGATATTTTCAACTTGAGAAGAGCGTTACTTCAAAATGCTAATGAGGTGTTAATTTGTTAAAAACGCTCAAGAAGTTACCATGGGTCACTTAAGGGTGTTTTAAGAATTAACACTTGTGAGAATAGAGGAAAAGACAAGTTTGGAAACAAAAGGGTCAAATGGAACATATTTATGAAATAAAAATGTTGGAAAAGGTGTTAAAAAAATGGTCCTAAATGAACATGATTTTGGGATAAAATAAATGTTAGAGTAAAAAGGACAAGAAATGATGATTTTTTAAAGTGTAACACGAATTGGGGTGAAACCGTGGGTTTTTGCTTCGGTCGGGAAAAGGAAAAAAATGTAATAATGTGGACATTTGCAAAATGTTAAAACAAATTAATAAGGACTCAGATGACACCAGAATAACTACGAAGAGCCTGAAGCCCTGAGGTGAAAAACTCAAATCACTGGTCAGAGCATATGGTAGCATAGCCAACAGTGTAGAGCCCGTTTAAGTATGAAAATATTGTAAGATTCTAAGAACAAGATAACGAAAATGGAACAAATCAAGAAATGGGTTGTCTGGTGAATATATGAAAATACAAGCTAACTTGAACGAATTAATAAATGTTCTGTTAAAGGGTAAAATGGACAAATAATGTGAGAATTGATTAATATCCATAAGGTAAAGGAATGGTAAAGTTAAGTGATTAAATAGGTGGTTAATTAACCTAAAGCGGTTAAACTCATAGTAAACACAAGGGTGTATTTAAGAAAGGTTTTTAAGGGAAAAATAAGTATATTCTAGCATGGTACTTGTGTGTATTGAAAGGGTGATTTTTAATGAAAATACTAATTTGAACGTATTTGTTTAGAGTATTTAACCGGGTGTGTTAAATCATAGAATAAATGTCAAGTTAAGACGGGATGAGTAACATTTTTGGGAATAAAAATGGTTTCATGCATTCAAGTATATATGTATATATAAGTTAGTTGCATGTGCACATAGATATATGTGTTAGATTCTTCTTTCTATCGTTCGATTCTATACCGCATTATTATAAATTCTCACTTGGCATCCGTTTCATTCCCTTGTCTTTGTCACGGCAGGTTGGATGCAGTTTTGTACTTTGAGAGTGTTGCACAAGTAAGTGTTCTTTTAGTTTACATTAGTAGATTTTTATGCTTGGATTCCTGGAACGCTTCCCATGGGTCCCTCACGTATCTTGATTTAAATGGAAATCTCATGATAAATAAGTGAAATGCTAATTAAATAAAACTGGTCTAGCAACATTATGTTGGTTATTTTATTGCACTTCACACCTAATGCTCGATCGAACTGGGTTGACCAGGGGTAACACATAAATTTGGGTCGAGGCATTACGAAGGGTATTAGAGCTCTAGGTTCGAGCTTACTTTCGGGAGTGATGTGGTGAGGTCGGTATTGGATCTTTCGACGTTGATATTGGTTTTGGACCGATCACGCTAGATTGGTGATAGTTTCAGTTCGCATTCTTGACGGTAAAGTCAAGGAGATGTGCACAATGGGTAATTCATTTCCAAGTGGCATCCTAATAAGTTAGTTATAGTTAATCGCTTTCGCGCTTCTGATCAATCTAGTAAGTGATTCACGAGTGTTTGTGAGATCCAATAGTGGCAACACCACGATTTTTAGTGTGAGGTTCTTGTGCTAGTGCCTTTGCGAGCACCTAGTAATCAATAAGAATGTATTGAGAAGCTTGAAGAGCATACCTATGATGAGAAAGTCATGGATGATGAAATCTTGTCGGGTCTTAAGGACTTTTATATGGAGTATGTTTGGTGTCCTTAGAAAACCAGTTATGTTCGGTATGAAGAAGTACTAGTGTCCTGGTGATGATCATAGGGAAGTTCAGGTACTGACCTCAGTTTGTGGGTCAAGGTCTTAAGGAGTTAAATAGTGTACATGGCGGATTCTGTTATCCGAATGGGTAAATATGGGTGGTGTGACCTTCGAAGATAAATTTGAAGCTTGTATTGTGAGTGGGCGTGATTCTCAGGTGTCATGGAATGGATAGTGTAAGCGATGTGACACTTGATTTTGAGGAGTATTAGGAAATATATTCGGGACCTAGATTGAAGATGTCATATGGAGACTTGAGAATGGCACCCTTAAAAGGGGGATATCAAAGCAAGATTAGAATATTGGTGTGACAACCCAAATATAATTATGATAAATTATGTTTAAATCACGATTAACTTATGTGATATGGATAATATGTTATTAGTATATATAATGTTAATTCATTTTGTTTAGTCTAGTCCTACCTTCATAAAGCATGAAATATCGAATTAGTTACAAATGTGAAATTTTGAAGTTTTCGGTAGTAATGTTCATGTTTAAGAATAGTTTTGACCTTTATGACATAACAATTGACTTGAGGTATAAATTAGATATTTGTAGATATATGAGTTAGTTTTGTAACACAACAAACAGTTCATCGAACAAACATCCGAGTGCGAAGATTTTGTCTTTTTAAGAACAGGGGGAAAAGCAGTCATTTAGCCTTAAATGATATTTTGTTTTATATAATGCCACATGTTATATTTTGATTGGTTGGATGTGGAGATTGGTTTGGCCAAATTAAACCCTTGAGATATCCTATTTTCTTCAGAAAATTCAGTTTGGGAGAGTTTAAGGTTGAGGAAAAACAATTGTGAGGGTTAGGAAGAAGAAAGTGAGGAGAAACATTCAGAAAAATTCATAGAAAATTACGTAAAAGCCCCTAAGGTAATTTCATCCATAAATCTTGTTTGATTTTTTGTATTACTGATTTAAATTATATAAATCATCATTTTTTTAATGAAATTCCATGTCTTGATGTCCACTCATGGATTGATGCATGTTTAAGCAAACTTGGATGTGTAATCCCTTGAAATTGTTTTGTTTAGAAACCCTGTGTATCAAAACTATCATATATTTTTGTATACTTACTGCAATTGATTGATTAAAATTGGATATTATAATATACTCATATATGTATATCATATCCTAAAATCAAACAAAAATACCAAGAATTGAATCTTGGGTGATGGTTCGAAGTTTGGGTATGAAATCTGCCCCAAAAGAGTAAATATGCATACCATATGTTTGATGTTTTGCTTGACATAGCAAATGAACCCTGAAAATTATGAAATTTTAATGATGTTTAATTAAATATGTTTTATGAAATTAGTTGAAATATCATAGAAAGTTATGATGTATAAAAATTATGAAAATTCTTGGAAGATGACTGAACAATAAATCAGCCTTTAAGGCAGATTTGTTATGTGGTAAAGAAATGGGCATATCTTGCTCTAGGAAACTCAGAATGATGTGTCGTCTTTTGTGTTGGAAACCTAATATGATAAGGATTGGATTACCAAGAATAATTAAAGAAGTTTTGTGATGTAATTTGAATATGTTAGATATCAGAACCTGAGTCTAGATGGGACTTCATTTATAATGAATGATTTGAATTGAATGATATGATGCTTATGAATTGAGTTATGTTGAAGTTATTCTTTGGACTATTAATATTATTATGATGATACTAATATTGTAAGAATGATAGAAAGGGAAGAAGTGCTTATTGAAAAAGTACCGGATAAAGTCAAGGGAAAAGCTAGTTGAATTGTCAAGGTGAGTGTACTTATGATTGTTTCATATATACAGATATATGAATATAGCTCTAAGAGCAGAATTTGTTTGAATACTTCAGTATTCAGGATTTTTTTGGATATTCAAATATCCCGGATTGTTTGGGTCTTATGATCCAGGATTTTTTATTGCCAATGGGAAGAATTATTTGGGTCTTATGATCCAGGATTTGTTATTGCCAATGGGCAGAATTATTTGGATCTTATGATCCATGATTTGTTATTGCCAATGGGCAGGATTGTTCGAATTTTATATCCACATATTCTATATAGAACTGTCATTACATTTCAGGGAAGGAGTACCTCACTAATCTTAATGCTTATGGTTTATATTTTAACAATTTCAGGTTTGTACGCTGCCAGCTAGGATACTATATGACTGGTAACTTTGAGAGTTGCACTATTAGAAGAGCTGGGGTTTAAAAATGGGGATTTTATCATTGTCACACCGAAGATTTTAATATACTAACACATGGTATATATTGAGTTAGCATGGATTGTGTTGATCATAGTTAATCATAGTATTGTAAAATCTCTAATTATGACTCAGATGTTGACTTCGTTATGCATAAGAACAATATTATGTTCATTATGCAAAAAAATATTGATAAATGAATTAAATTTCCAATGGACTCAAGATTATGATCCAATTATTATAATAATAAATTATTAGTATGGATATTGGGTTTGGGGTGTGACAATTAGTGGTATCAGAGCGTGGTTATTAATTCTGGACGTGTGTGACGATTAAATGGCAGTTATTGAGTTTATTTGATATTTATGAATTGTTTATGTACTAACCAATAGTTTAGTATTATAAACTGTTGATATTGGTTGTTAGAACTTTGTTGTATTACAGATAATTTCAGACGGAACCCGGGAATGGACAACATAGAGAAGATAGAGTAGCTTCTCGTATAGACAATTCTGAAGAAGAGCAAAGTGTTGCTGGAAGGGCCTGAGAGAATGAACAGCCTACAGAGATTCAGATAATGGCACAGGAAATGATGAGGATGGCAGAGCAATAAGAAAGAAATATGGCGTAAATGGCAGAACAACAGGCTAGATATCTAGAATCAAAGACTGTGGCCAGGATTGAGAAAGAAGCAAGGAAGGAAATGAAATATTCCATGCATGAGAAGTTTTTGAAGTTAAATCCTCCAGAATATTCAGGGTCAGTTGAACCTACAGAAGCTGAGATGTGGGTCAGGGATCTAGAAACTATCTTTGCAGTTATGAAGGTTCCAGATAACCAGAAAGTGAATCTAGCTGTGTTTAAGCTGAAAGGAGAGGCCAAATATTGGTGGGAAGTTAGCAACCATTTGGTGCCCAGGATGGAAGGTACTGATGTTATTACTTGGGCTGAATTTATTAAAGATTTATATGTTAAATATTTCCCTAAAGTTTATAGAAGGGAGAAGCTGAGGGAATTTATAAATTTGACCCAAGGGAAAATGTCTGTGAGGGAGTATGAGGCTAAATTTACTGCTTTGTCTAGATTTGCTACTAAGTATGTGGAAAATGAAGAAGATAAATATAGTAAGTTTCAATATGGATTGATTTGGCCTATTCAGAATAGAGTGGCCACTTATGAGTTAAAAGATTATGCTTCTCTGGTAAACAAAGCCACGATAGCGGAAAAGCAAATAAACCAAGGGGTGGCGAGAGAGAGAGTTTTAAGAAAAGTAGATTTAACGCATTTCTGTCTAAGGGTGGTGAGGGTGTAAGTGTTAAGATAGAACCTCATAAATTTTAGAGAGGTGGTGGAGATAGTGGTAGAGGTCTGGGGAGATTTGGCAGAGATACTAGGGGTGGAGAATCTTCTAGTCTGGTTAGGAGGTCAGGAAAGGGTGAGGCAACGACGAGAGTTGTTACATGTTTCTTTTGTAAAAAGGAAGGGCATTATAAATCCGAGTGTCCTAAGCTTAAGGGATTGGAATGCTATCATTGTCATCAAGTGGGGCATATTAAGAAGAATTGTCCGTAGTTGGCAGAGACTCCAGCAGAACATAGTGAAGTAGCAAGCAGAGTGTTATCTCCAGGCAATGCAGTGAAAAGTATGGGCAGAGGACAAGCTAGTAGTTCCAGGCCAAGTGGACGAGTTTTTACAATGAAAGAAGCTCAGATTACTCCAGATGTGGTGACAGGTACACTTTTTGTTACTGATAAAAGTGCTTATGTTTTGATTGATCCTGATTCCACACATTCTTTTGTGTCCTATGATTTTGCTGTATACCTGAATAGACCATGTACTCGTTTAGATGTGGGGTTGGGTATTTATATGCCTATGGGGGATATGGTTGTAGCTGAATATTCTTTTCATGATTGTGTTTTGACTGTGGGGTCTAGAGATACAGTTATAGATCTACTTCCATTGGATATTTCTGATTTTGATATAATTCTGGGAATGGATTGGTTATCTAAATATCATGCATCTATGGATTGTTTCTGTAAGGAAATTGTTTTTAATATGCCTGGTGAGCCTGAATTTAAGTTTGTGGGGGAAAGGAAAATTTTTCCCAGTTGCATCATATCTTCTATTCAGATGAGGAAATTATTGAGTAAGGGTTGTGAGGGTTTTATTGCATATGTTCTTGACACTAGGAAGGGAGCTTTACAATTAGTCGATGTTTCTATTGTACGGGATTTTCCTGAAGTGTTTCCTAGTGAGTTGCCAGGGTTACCTCCAGAAAGAGAAGTTGAATTTAGTATTGAATTAGCACCGGGGACAACCCCTATTTATATGGAACGGTATAGAATGGCACCTGCTGAGTTGAAAGAACTCAAGATTCAGTTGCAGGATTTACTTGATAGGGGGTTCATACAGCCTAGTGTATCTCCATGGGGTGCACCAGTTTTATTTATGAAGAAGAAAGATGGTACCATGCATTTGTGTATTGATTATAGGCAACTGAATAAAGCTACAATTAAGAACAAATACCCTTTACCTCGTATAGATGATTTGTTTGATCAGTTACAGGGTGCTAAAGTGTTTTCAAAAATAGACTTACGATCGAGTTATCATTAGTTGAGGGCCAAGGAAAGTGATATTTCCAAAACCGCTTTTCGTACTCGTTATGGTCATTTTGAATTTCTGGTGATGACTTTTGGGGTGACTAATGCTCCAGCTGTATTTATGGATTTATGAACCAGGGACTTCATCCTTTTGTTGATTCATTTATGATTGTTTTTATTGATGATATTCTGATTTATTCACGTGATATGGTTGAACATGAAAAGCATCTCACAACTATTTTAAATCTATTGAAAGATAAGAAGTTGTATGCCAAGTTTAGTAAGTGTGAATTTTGGCTATCACAAGTTGTATTTTTAGGCCATGTTATTTCTGGAGATGGTATATGTGTTGATCCTAAAAAGGTAGAAGCTATTGTAAAATGGGAGAGGCCCAATAACGTGACTGGGGTGAGGAGTTTTCTGGGTTTAGCTGGGTATTATAGAAGGTTTATTAAGGGATTTTCTTTAATTTCCTTGCCGATGACTAAACTAACTCGAAAAGATGTTAAGATTGAATGGAATTCTGATTGCAATATTAGTTTTAATGAATTGAAAAAGAGGTTGGTAACTACACCTGTTCTTACTATTCCACATGGTGGAGATGGTTTTGTTATTTATACTGATTCTTTACACCAGGGGTTGGGTTGTGCTTTTATACAGCAAGGTAGAGTTATTGCTTATGCTTCTAGGCAGTTGCGTACACATGAATGTAATTATCCTACACATGATTTGGAACTTGCTGCTATTATTTTTTCTTTGAAATTATGGCGTCATTATCTATATGGTGTGGTATGTGAAATTTTTACTAACCATTAAAGCCTTAAGTATTTATTTACTCAGAAGGAGTTGAATTTGAGGCAGAGGCGGTGGATGGAGTTAATTAAAGATTATGATTGTACAATTCACTACCACCCAGGGAAGGCAAATGTAGTTGCAGATGCTCTGAGTAGAAAGGCTTCAGGCAGGTTATCTTGTATTCAGTGTGCTAGAGTTGCCCACATCATGGAGTTGAGATTGATGGGAGTAGAATTGAAGCTAGAAGATGGGGACAGGTTCTTTTCTCATATAAGCGTGAGGCCTTTGTTAGCCACCCGTATTCGTGATTTGCAAAGTCAAGATCCTTTTCTTGAGAAGTAACGGCAAGATGCCCGAGATGGTAAGTCTGAAATTTTTTGTATTGTGAATGATGACACCTTATTGTATAAGCAGCGGTTATGCGTGCCTAATGTGCGTGGATTGAAAGAGGAAATTTTAGATGAGGCTCATAATTCCATTTATACTATGCATCCTGGTAGTACTAAAATGTATAGAGATTTAAAGGAGAATTATTGGTGGAATAATATGAAGAAGGAAATAACTGATTTTGTTGCTAGGTGCCTTATATGTCAGCAATTGAAAGTGGAGCATCAGAAACCTACTGGTCTGCTTCAGCCATTGCCAATACCGAAATGGAAATGGGATCGCGTAACGATGAATTTTGTAGTTGGACTTCCTCGATCTCAGAAGGGGTCAGATTCGATTTGGGTTGTGGTGGACAGATTGACCAAGTCCACTCATTTTCTAGCAGTCAAGACTACGTATACAGTTAATAGGTATGCTAGATTGTATGTTAATGAGATTAATTGATTGCATGGAGCACCGGTATCTATTGTTTCAGATAGAACCCTACTTTTACATCCAGATTTTGGGATAGCTTGCAGTATGTTATGGGTACTAACTTGAAGTTTAGTACAGCTTTTCATCCTCAGACAGATGGGCAGTCTGAAAGGATAATACATATTTTGGAAGATATGCTTAGAGCTTGTGTGCTTGATTTTAAAGGAAATTGGGATGAATATTTACCTTTGATAGAATTTGCATATAACAATAGTTTTCAATCTACTATTGGTATGGCACCATATGAAGCATTGTATGGTAGACGGTGTCGTACACCCATAAGCTGGGGTGAATTTGGTGAAAGGAAGATAGAGGCTCCAGAGTTGATTGAAGTCACCACTGAAAAAGTGAAGATTATTCAAGATCGAATGAGAACGGCTCAAAGCAGACAGAAAAGTTATGCCGATAAGCGACGGAATGATTTATAATTTCAGAAGGGGGATTACATGTTTCTTCGGATATCACCGTGGAAAGGAGTTATGAGGTTTGGAAAGAAAGGTAAATTAAGTCCACGCTACATTGAACCTTATGAAATTCTTGAGAAAGTCGGGATGGTTACCTACAAGTTTGAGTTACCACATGAGATAGCACGATTACATGATGTTTTCCATGTTTCTATGTTGAGGAAGTATATAGCAGATCCTTCACACGTATTGGTGGAGCAACCTATTGCGCTGAAAGAATATTTGAGCTATGTGGAAGAACCACTTGCAATTATCGATAGGAAATAATGATGCTAAGATTTAGCACCACCGGATAAGTGATAATGAGCTCAAACAGTAGTAACCATGGCAGCCATAGAGATGTATAAGTGTATAAGTATGTAGAAGGGGATGATTATAAGAGGAAATAAGACTGATGTATAGTGGTTCAGCCAATTTGGCCTACATCCACTGTGAGTGTGTGATCCACTCAGTATGGGCACTAATGGCCTTGGATACAATGCACATAAGCTCACTTTCTCTCTCTACTGTGTGTACAAGCAGAGTTTTAGCTAGGGTTACAATATCATTCATTTATCCCTTATAGGGTTGTAGGTGACAAGTATATATAGGACTTGGGGGGTGTAGTGTACCCCCCAAGTATGCGTGGTGCATGTGAATGATGATCTAGCCAATCCCCTGTTGACACCTGTAGATGCCAAATGATGACATAATATTCCCTCACGTGAGGGTGTGATTTTGTTATAACGGTCTCCCATGGGCCATGTGAACCTCACGCGCACTATTCCACGCGTCTCCCAAACCATGCGCTGTGATGATGTCACCCTCGACCTATGAGCCGAGGCCAAGGGAAAAGTTCCTTCCGGTAGTGAGACTGGCCTAATTTAGGCCTCATACTGTCGTACCCTCGGAGGGTCATCTAGAACCTGATGAAGGGTCGGCCCCCTGAGGGGTCGTTCGGAGCCTGATGAAGGGTCGCCCCCTGAGGGGTCGTCCGGAGCCTGATGAAGGGTCGGCCCCCTGAGGGGTCGTCCGGAGCCTAATGAAGGGTCGGCCCCCCTGAGGGTTCGTTCGGATCCTGATGAAGGGTCGGCTCCCTGAGGGGTCATCTGGAACCTGATGAAGGGTCGGCCCCTTGAGGGGTCATCTGGAACCTGCATAAGGGTCGGCCCCCTGAGGGGTCGTCCATCTGGAGGGTATATATGGGTATATCAATCACCCCCAGCTCTTAGCCATTAATGTTGTTGAGATGGCTGAGGGATAGTGTTGTAATTGAGATGCGTGTATGATCAGTTAGGTGAGTGACACCTGGGCATATACTCATTGTTGTTCCAGTTTCCAAGGCATGGCGGCTGCATACTTTGCCTGGGGCTTTGTGCCATAATGATGCCTTCCTCGTGGGCTGTGCCTTGCCTTGGTTAATGGGCCCAGTCATTACTAAGGTATTTAAGAGATTTTTGAACTCTCCCTCTCTTCTTCTTCTTCTTCGCGCCCAAGCTCTCTCTCTCTAGCCTTTCACCAGTCTTCATTGCCATTTCTGCAGTCTTTGATCCTCCAAGCTTAGGAACTTTGCCCTTTCTCTTCAGTTAATCCTTCACCCCCAGCGTCCTCTTTACTTTCATTACTTTTTTTGCTTTTTGGTTTTAGGCCTGTAGGGCTTGATTTGGGTCATTTTACAACTTTTCCGGCGACTGGTTTTTGAGTGTTCTTGAGTGTTCTTGAGTGAAAACCATCGATTCCCTTTGTTTTAATCCAAAAGTCTGACTTGGTCAACTGCAAACTTGTTTGGAGTTAAGCTCCCCAAATTCCTCCAAGTGTAGGGTCTCCCCCTTAATGCTTAGGAGGCTTTATAGTTTAGCATCTGAATTCCCATCCTTGAGAGAGAAGCTCTTTGCAGAGATCAGACGAATAGAGGAAGAGGAAGAGGAAGAGGAAGAGAGGAGGCGAGGGGCTGACCCTAACTGGGTACGACCCATATTTTCTATTCCTCTAGCCACAATAAAACCATTTGAACCGTCTGAGTCTTGTGGGTCGTCTCATCGTCCAGCCGAGTGTCATTCAAGTGAGATGGACTAGAGAGCATCCTCGCCAACTGGCCCTGGACCTTATGGTATAATAGAGACATCTGACCTAAGCCCGGGCCGATAGGCCGAGGGTATGGTCCCCTTCGAGGCTGTCCCTGTGACAACCCTATCTCCACATTCCTTCCAGATGGACTTTACCCATGGTCCTTTGGCAGATGACGAGGCCGAAGGAGAGGGGACTGAGGACGAGGGCGATGATTCAGATGACCAGGTTGATACCTCCCATGCCTCGTCCTATATATCCTCCGTTAGGGATCGCGACCTCTTGTTGTGGAAACATGCCTATGGAGTGCCCCCCAGAATAACCATGAGGGTTCCCTCTGAGTCTGAGAGGGTTTTTGAGGGTGAAGAGGCTGAGGTTGCAGTGTATGAACAAATGTTCAAGGTTGGCATCAGGTTCCCTCTACATCCTGCTATCGTAGATATCCTATCAGCCCTCGGTATTTCCCCCTCTCAGCTTCCTCCCAACTCCTGGAGGACGATACAAGGTTACATCTCCCTGTGGAAGAATGCTTTCACTGATGAGCCCTCGGCTGACATATTCTTGGCCTGCTACAATATCACCTCTTCGTCCAAACAGCCTGGGTACTATCATATAGGGGCGAGGAGGTCTGAGAAAAAACTTCTCCACATGGCACAAACCTCTAACCATGATTGGAAGAAGAGATTCTTCTTCGTCTCTGGGGAGTGGGAGTTCTCCGCCGAGGCATCTCCTGTAGCCGATGGTCCGAGGGTCCCCCGAAGATGGTCTAACCCGTCAATGAAGGCCAGGTCAGAACCCGGACTTAGCCTGGAAGAGAAAGATATTGTTGAATATCTGAGGGGACGAGGGAGAGGGAGTGAACTCCCAAAGTTTGAAGATCTGATGACCCCTCAATTCCTCAAGGAAGCTGGTCTGAAGGTCGGCCCCCTTACCGAACTATGTGAGTTGTACTTTTCTTTACTTTTTCCAAGTGTTTCCTTTTTATCTCTGCATTTTTCTCATGTGTCGTACCCTTTTCAGGTCATCCTGCTGGTGTATCAGACTATCTCTGGGAAAATACTGCTCCTAGTTTACTATCAGGCCTGGTAAAGAAGAAGGGTAAGGAGCCTCAGCAGGCTCCGAGGAAGACAAAGGCCGTCGGGCCGACGGTTGTTGAGCCGACAACCGATCGCCAGAAAAGAAAAGAGCCTGAGATTCCTGTTAACCCTCGGCCAGATTCTCGGATGAGGGCCAGGGTCAAAGCATCTGAAGGGACTGCTTCTTCATCCAGCATGGGGGCCTTCTGGTCCCAGAACTTAGCACATCTAAGGGCCGAGCCATCATCGCTTATTGTAAATTTGAGGGAAGCCAAGGCATCAATGTTTTCTGCTCCCTCGGCTGCTGATTACAATTTCCTGTCAAAGATGCCTCCAGCCAAAGTGTATGACTATGGTCTGCACGCTCTAGCCCAGGTATCGGTCTTGATTCATTTCTTCAATTGCATTCTTTCACAAACTATTTCCTCAGCCTCTTGACATCTGTTTATTTTTTTGTGTAGTTTGTATGCGCCTTTACTTCGGCAACTAAATGGATGGCTGAGAATCAGGAGAAATTCCATGAAGCCGAGAGGGACATCCAGCATGAGGCCGACCTGCAGGCTGACTTAGATACTGCAAGGGCTGAGCTAGAGGGTGCCAGAACTGAACATGCACGAATTATGGACGAGCTGACGAGGCAGCATGATGAGGATCTGAAGGCCAGAGACTTGCTTCTGAAGGAGAAGGATGAAGCCATGACCCACCGGGAGGCCCAGTTTAAGATTGAGCCGTCTGAGGCTGTGAACAAAGTCGAGGCAGACGCTGTGGAAGCCTATAAACTATCCGACGAGTTCCAAGGCTTCGGCCTTGAGTACTTGGAGAGAGGGATAAAGACGGCTTGTCGGTGGGTCGTCCTCAAGTTCGGCGACGTCGTCTCTTCCATCCGTCCGTCTCTTGAGGCCGTTCAACTGGACGCCCCCTGATTACCGAGTCTCTAACTCAGGTGGAATCGCAAGTGCAAGTCGAGGGGGTCGGCACGTCTGAAGACCAGACCGTTGTGGTCATTGAGGAAGCCCCTCTTATGGATGTTGAGGCCCTGCCCTCTGATATTGTTCCATAGGGTGGCTGTCTGTAGCCCATACCCTCTTGATGTAATTAACATTTTTGTACTCTATCTTGTATGACACTTGATATTTCATTTATACTATCGTCTCCTTTGCTGTCTTCCATGTTTTGTCTTTTGCATTATTTGTGTTGTGAATCTTTGTTAATGCCACTAACCCCTCCCTCATTTCTCTTGAGGGTGAACGAGGGTTCATCCCCTGCGTTGGCCCTCATTATAGACGAGGATTAACCACCAAATTAACGGTTTTAAACAAAGTATTCCCTCGTCTTTCTTGAGGTCAGTGGTGGGGTCGTCCCCCCCACTGGACCTCATCATAGCCGAGGATTAATCACCAAATTAATGGCTTTAAACAAGTTTTCCCTCGTCTTTCTTGAGGTCAGTGGTGGGGTCGTCCCCTCCACTGGCCCTCATTAGAGCCGAGGGTTCAACTCACCAAATTAATGGTTTTTAACAAAGTTTTCCCTCATCTTTCTTGAGGACAGTGGTGGGGTCGTCCCCTCCACTGACCCTCATTATAGCCGAGAGTTCAACTTACCAAATTAACTGTTTTTAACAAAGTTTTCCCTCGTCTTTCTTGAGGACAGTGGTGGGGTCGTCCCCTCCACTGACCCTCATTATAGCCGATGGTTCAACTTACCAAATTAATGGTTTTTAACGAAGTTTTCCCTCGTCTTTCTTGAGGACAGTGGTGGGGTCGTCCCCTCCACTGACCCTCATTATAGCCGAGGGTTCAACTTACCAAATTAATGGTTTTTAACAAAGTTTTCCCTCGTCTTTCTTGAGGGCAGTGGTGGGGTCATCCCCTCCACTGACCCTCATTATAGCCGAGGGTTAAACTTACCAAATTAATGGTTTTTAATAGAAGTCTTCCCTCGTCTTTCTTGAGGACAATGGTGGGGTCGTCCCCTCCATCGGCCCTCATTATAGGCCGAGGGTTCTACTTACCAAACTAATGGTTTTTAATAAAAGTCTTCCCTCGTCTTTCTTGAGGACAATGGTGGAGTCGTCCCCTCCATTGGCCCTCATTATAGGCCGAGGGTTCTACTTACCAAACTAATGGTTTTTAATAAAAGTCTTCCCTCGTCTTTCTTGAGGACAATGGTGGGGTCGTCCCCTCCATTGGCCCTCATTATAGGCCGAGGGTTCTACTTACCAAATTAATGTTTTTTAATAAAAGTCTTCCCTCGTCTTTCTTGAGGACAATGGTGGGGTCGTCCCCTCCATTGGTCCTCATTATAGGCCGAGGGTTCCACTTAGCAAATTAATTGTTTTTAATATAAGTCTTCCCTCATCTTTCTTGAGGACAATGGTGGGGTCGTCCCCTCCATTGGCCCTCATTATAGGCCGAGGGTTCCACTTACCAAATTAATGGTTTTTAATAGAAGTCTTCCCTCGTCTTTCTTGAGGACAATGGTGGGGTCGTCCCCTCCATTGGCCCTTATTATAGGCCGAGGGTTCTACTTACCAAATTAATGGTTTTTAATAGAAGTCTTCCCTCGTATTTCTTGAGGACAATGGTGGGGTCGTCCCCTCCATTGGACCTCATTATAAGCCGAGGGTTCGTTCTCCAAAAATGATCCCATGCATACTAGAACTGATAAACTCAAGATGAGAGGAAACACTGAAATTTCTCATTAATTTATCAAGTGTTCTATCGGAGCAACACCTCTTACAACTGTAGTTCGATAAGACTTTACAAAACTACTAATAGTATTTCTTCAGATGATCTGCATTCCAGGGGTTGGAAAAGGGTTCCCCTTATAGATTTTCTAGTCTATAGGTCCTAGGGACGACTTCATCGATGACCCTATATGGGCCATGCCAATTAGGATGGAGCTTGTTGGGCTTTTGCCAAGTCTTCTTGAGGACCAAGTCCCCCACTATAATTGGCCTCTGTTTCACCCTCTGATTGTAAAACCTTGCGGTCCTCTGCTGGTAGGCGGCCTGCCTTATCTCAGCGTCCTCCCTCCTTTCCTCAATCAGGTCTAAGTCGAGTCTCCTCTCTTCTGTATTGCTCTGGGGGTCATACATTTGGACCCTATGAGTAGGAAACTCAATTTCAGTGGGGATGACGGCTTCTGAGCCATAAGCTAGCATGAATGGGGTCTCTCCGGTAGAGGTCCTCACTGTCGTCCTGTATGCCCACAGCACAGCATATAACTCATCGACCCATCTTCCTTTTGCCTCCTCAAGCCTCTTCTTGATTCCATCTAGGATTGTCCTGTTTGTAACTTCTGTTTGCCCATTGGCCTGAGGTCGGCCTGGGTGGAGAAAAATTGTTTGATACTCACCCTTTCACAGTACCTCTGTAGAGAGGTATTCTTGAACTGAGTCCCGTTATCCGAGATGAGGGTGTTGGGGAGACCATATCTGCATATAACATTTTTCCAAATGAACTGGAAGGTCTTCTGCTCTGTTATCGTGACCATTGGTTCGGCCTCCACCCATTTTGAGAAATAGTCAATAGCTACGATGAGGAACCGATAGTTATTGACTTCTCTTGGTAAGGGTCCTACGAGGTCGATCCCCCACACTGCAAATGGCTATGGGGATGTAATGGAGGTAAGAGGCTGATGGGGTTGGTGAGGGATGGTGGCAAATCTCTGGCATTTATCGCACTTTTTTACATATGCGACGGCTTCTTTCCCCAAGGTCGGCCACCAGTAGCCTTGGGTGATCACCCTCTTCGCTAAGGATCTGCCCCCAATGTGGCTTGAGCACGATCCTTCATGCACATCTTGCAAAAGGGATGAGACCTCAGATGGGTGCACGCACCTAAGTAAAGGGAGTAAAAATCCCTTTTTGTACAAGGTGTCCCCAATGACAGTGAACTTTGCAGCCCTGTACCTCAACTTCTTCCTTTCTTGCCTTTCTTCTGGCATCTCCCCCTCCTTAATGTATCTGATCATAGGGTCCATCCACGAAGATTCCTGCGAAACATTTAGGCAATTTCTAAGTGTTCCCTCAGCATCTTCAATAGTAGGTCGAAGCAAAATTCCACTGGGACCGTCCTCCTGATGTCTGTCCTAGTTGCCGAGGCCAACCGCGCAAGGGCGTCAGCACGGCCATTGTCGAGCCTAGGTATCCTCTTCAATTTCACTTCTCTGAAGCCTTTCAGTAATGACCTCACCTTCTCAAGGTACCTAGCCATCCTCTCATCCTTAGCCTCGTAGGCTCCTAGTATCTGATTCACTACTAGCCTCGAATCACTATGAACCAAAATCTGGCCGATGCTAAGTGATCTGGCCAAGGAGAGGCTTGCTATCAAGGCCTCATACTCGTCCTCGTTGTTGGAGGCCTTAAAGTTGAACCTCAGTGCGTACTCAATGTCTGTACCGTTGGGTACTGATACTATTAACCCAGCTCCGCTTCCGCTTTCGCAAGAGGACCCATCGACGAAGAGACTCCACACGGTGTGTTCTTATGAGAAACCTACCTCGGTGAGTGATCCCTGTCTAAAGAGATATTTTCCCTCTTCATTTTCAACCATTTCCTTCTAGCGGTGCTCGTCTCAGCCTTATCTGTAGGTGTGTAGGTGAGCTCACCCTGTCGGGTATCTATCTTCCCGAGGCCCTCATCCTCGGCTTCATCATCTTCCTAAGTAAACTCAACCACGAAGTCTGCCAATGCTTGCCCCTTAATGGCCGTCCTAGGCTGATACACAATGTCAAACTCCCCCAGCTCTATAGCCCAGGCCATTAACCTACCTGATTTTTCTGGCTTGTGTAGGACCTGCCTAAGAGGAGAGTCAGTGAGGATGACCATTGTATGGGACTGGAAGTACGGCTTCATCTTCCTCGAGGCATGGATCAAGGAGTAGGCCAACTTCTCCATCCTCGGGTATCTTTTCTCTGACCCCTGGAGTGCCTTGCTGTTAAAATACATAGGCTTCTGCATTCCGTCTTCGTCTCTCACAATGGCTGCACTGATGGCCGACTCTGAGACGGCGAGGTACACATAAAGTCGTTCACCCTGCATGGGTCGTGACATCAGCAAGGGAGACCCTAAGTATGACTTTAGATCCCTGAAAGCCTCATCACACTCTTCACTCCATTCGAAGGCCTTTTTAAGGATCTTGAAGAATGGTAGGCACTGTCTGTGGCCCTAGATACGAACCTGTTCAAGGCAACAACTCTCCCTGTGAGCCTCTGAACGTCTTTAATGGACTTGGGGGTCTTCATCTCAACAAGGGCCTTTATCTTTTCAGGATTGGCCTCGATGCCTCTTTGGTTGACAATGAACCCCAAGAACTTCCCTGCTCCGACCCCGAAGACACACTTGGCCGGATTAAGCTTCATCTGGTATTTTTCCATCGTATTAAAGGTCCTCTCCAGGTCTGCCACATGATCCTCTGCCTTCAAACTCTTAGTCAGCATGTCATCTACATAGACCTCCATAGACTTCCCAATTTGGTCTTCGAACATTTTATTTACGAGGCGCTGGTACATTGCTCCTGCATTTTTTAGGCCAAAGGGCATGACCCTATAACAGTATGTCCCCTTGTCAGTGATGAAGGCTGTCTTCTCCGAGTCTTCAGGGTTCATGAAGATCTGGTTATATCCTGAATAGGCGTCCATGAAGCTCATGAGCTCATGGCCTGCGGTAGCGTCTACCATCTGGTCAACGCGGGGGAGAGGGAAGCTGTCTTTGGGATAGTGCTTGTTGAGGTCTGTGAAGTCCACACACATTCTCCACTTCCCGTTGGCCTTTGTAACAATGACTGCATTGGACAGCCATTCGGGGTAGATGACCTCTCTAATAAACTCAGCGTCTTCTAATTTTTTGAACTCATCCCTAATGACCTCATACTTTTCTCTAGAGTAAATTCTCCTCTTCTGCTTTACCGGCCTCACTCCTTCTACCACATTGAGCTTGTGGCACATGATTTCAGGGTCGATCCCTGGCATATCTACATGACTCCACGCGAAGACGCTTCGTCTTCTCCTCAACAGTTTAATGAGGTCTTCCTTGATGTTGGGCTTCAGAGACTTGCCGACTTGGACGGTTTTTTTCGGGTCATCCTCATCGAGGATGATGGATTCTACCTCTTCCGTAGCCTCTCCTTTCTTTAGCTTCGTCTCATCCCTGAGGTCCAGGGTATCAATATTGTAAGTGGTTGTAGCCCTCTTGTGTGCCTCTCTTTCTTCAATGGAGTTGTAGTAACATTCCCGCGCTGTCATCTGGTCTCCCTGAACTTCCGCCACCCCGTAAGGGGTAGGAAATTTAATCATCTGATGGACCGTAGATGGCACAGCTTCAAACCCCTTGAGGTCCACACGCCCCAGTATGATGTTGTAAGCCGAAAACACATGTTCATCCATCACAAAGAAGCTAACATTCTTGGTAAGACATCGCGGCCACTCGTCCTCCATCCTAACATCGGCCTCATACACTCCCAGGGGATGAACCTTTTTGATGGAGCGCGAACCGTGCGTCGTGTAATATGCAAATCGTTGTTATCGGTTCAACGATTCTATGCAAAAAACCTAGGCTACAACTACACTTGACAAGCAAGCACAGCGGTAAGTTGGGTATCGTAAGAAATCCACAGGGAGGGATTAAATTTTAGATTTTAATTGTTTAACTACTTCAAGAATAAAAATGGTGTAAAAGAAATAAGAAAAGGTGAAGTGTGGTTGTCGTGAATAAATAAAAAGAGAAGTTAACGCTAAATTAAAGTAAAGCGAGGATCGGGATCACATTCTACCATTCACGGGCTAGACAACTACTAATTAGAATTCCGGTTCGAAAGCATTTAATCGAGCATTTTCAATTAAGCATAAACATCACGCAATAAGGAATTTAAGCCAAAGTTGCGAGATTAAACATTTAATCAAAAATGGTCACACGCGGATTAAATTCGGGTTATCGCTATAACACTAACGTTGCGTGAAAAAGAAAGTTAAACGCATAATAATCCGACTTTAATACGCGAGGTTTCAATTAAATGAAATTTTACACAAAACCTAATTTTCGAGGTCCAAACCCGTAAATGGCGGAAACGCAATCCCGAACCTATTTATCTACGGACAAATCATGAAAATAAACTAAATTACACTAATTAAACTAGGAAAGCAATAATTAAAGCAAGAAAACCTAATTAACAAAGCATGTAAATTAACTAGAAAGCAAGGAATAAGGAAATACAACTAAATTAATGTAATTAAAACTAATGTACAACTTACAAAACAAAGAGTACAAGAGAGGAGTAGGGCAAACCTCCAAAGTTTCCAAACCCTAAAATCTAAGACAAAATGAAGATATCTCTTCAAAATGAAGAGAAAGAGTATTTATACAAAATAAATCCCATGGCAAAATTGTAAATAAAAGGGGAGAAAAACAAATATCAGCAGGGCCGAATCGATTCGGCATTGGGCCGAATCGATTCGGTTGGAGAATATCTCGAGGCTGCCAGAGGGGCGAATCGATTCGGGTGAAATCCGAATCGATTCAGAATGGTGGGCGAATCGATTCGGCTGGAATCCGAATCGATTCGGAAACAGATGATGGCAAACTGTCTCCAACCGAATCGATTCGCGAAAGGGGCGAATTGATTCGGACCTACAGGTTTTGAATTTTTCCCCTATTTTTGGTTGGTTTGAAATTCTCTTCCGCTCAAAAGCCCGTAACTTCTTCGTTATGAATCGAAATCGCGCACCGTTCGTGGCCACGCGAAGCTAGCAAGGAGAGATACAACTTCTGTGAGATGTCGGTCCAGGTACCCAAGCTGTGAAAAGACTAAAATGCCCTTGCGCGTGCGATCGTCTACAGAACTTCACCAGAATGCATCCAAACTTCATACTAAGCATCCAAATACCTACAAAAGCTCAATTAACCCCTGGAAACCATGTTAACATAGAAATCCGAGGTTGTCTGGTTAACGAGCATAAATATAGGGATTAAGATACCCAAGGGGGCTAATAAGATGTAGGTTAACGGGTGAAATACGCAATATTTGCGTCGTATCACACCCCCTAACTTACACATTGCTAGTCCCTAGCAATGAAATAGGAAACAACAAGAACTACAAGAAAACCAAAAACAGGATACAAGTACAAAAGTATGGTATAAAAGCAATAAAAAGATAAGGCCACTTTCGTGGGCGATTCGATTGCATTTAGCGTATGCAATAAGCTGTTAAACCCCTAGGTTACCCTAGTGGACGAGTGTCGTCTCGTGAGGATTTTCAGGGATGAAACCCACAAACATCATATAGTTTCCTCAAAAGATGCCCAATCCAACATGCGACAAACTCAACAACAACGAAAAAGATTTCAAACATGTTATTAGCAAAGTGAATGAATTCACACAAAAGTCCAAATCATTAACATTATAGAATGCACCTCATAGAATTGAAACCTTAAAATGTGGGAGGGGAGTGAGCACATGCAAAGTGTGATTTGGCAAAAACTTAAATAAATCGGATACTAATCAAAGCAAGCATACATTCAATCCTCACGGGCATTACGCTCATCAAATGAATTCACTATGAAAAGGGAGGTAATACACGGGACATGCGGGTATAAAGAGTAAATGTAAACGGAAACTAGGCCACGCACATGTCACAGAAGAAGAACGCTATATATAAAATGAAAAACTATAATCTCAATGAAAGGATACCGCACACTAAAAGAGGCGAAATGCATTTTCACAGATTATCACAACTATTATGACTTTTGAATTACATCTACTTAAGGTCACATAGGACTTTATAGGGTTGTAATGTAGGTTTGGGGTTAAGGTACGAAATGAAGGAATGTATGTACGGATTCAAAGTGTTCGGGATGAAAACTCGGGATAATGAAAAAATGCGGGCAATACCAAAATTGGAAAATAAGTTCCAAACGAGCATTAGATATATCATCGGGGAGAGTAATCAAAGCTTATTAAACTATATACAACATTTACAACTTTCTCTTTCTTTTCTTTTCTTCTTTTTCTCACTTTTTTTTTCTTTTGTTTTCTTTTTGCTTTTTGCTTTCTCTTTTTCTTCACTTTTTTCACATCACTTTCCTTTACTTTTCAAACTCTCATATGCCTAAATTGCAACCGGCATCGTAACAACATCATTCAATCCCAAGTAATATTCCAAACAAAGGTGAGGAAAGTGTATATATAGGCTAAAACTCCAATGCGGAGTTGGTTATGGGAATGGGGATATGAAACGAAAGGCTATATTTAGGCTCAAAGGGGTTAACGATGGTAAACATATAAGGGTGAGGTCAAGGCTAATATGGGTGATATAACAAAGAGGGCCTATGATCATTTCACAAAGTTTACGCAATTCTCGAGTCAAAACAATATATGAAAATCATGATCAAGTAACACATTTCAAGTATGAACTCAATTAATGAACGGTCAAATGAAAGAATAGAGAGATTACCAACGAATTCAACGTTTTCAATGCGAAAAGAATAGTGTATAACACTCACGAACGAAGAAAGGTACAAAGCTTACTCGGTGTAAGTATATACAATGCAACAAAAGATTACCGAGTTATAAAAATCTTAAACCAAATCAATATAACAAGGAAAGTGCATATGCTCACGGGATAAAGTTTAATTCATGAAGTTATTCACAATATTAATGATACGAGAACTAAAGTCTAATAACTTCTAAAATCGAGAACATGCATCATTGAGTTGTCTATTGGATCGAGCAGTTATTGAAATTTATCACTGGAAACAAGGCAAAATGCCCAACAAAGGAGAAAAAAAGAAAGAAAATATTTTTGAAATTTTTCAAATTTTTCACAAAAAGGCATACTTAGTAACTAAATGTGAGAAAATCCATG
This sequence comes from Sambucus nigra, assembly GCA_949130495.1. NCBI lineage: Eukaryota > Viridiplantae > Streptophyta > Magnoliopsida > Dipsacales > Adoxaceae > Sambucus > Sambucus nigra. Next base: position 355,279,077 of record OX422207.1, on the reverse strand, counting down.
GACTACACATGAAATGGATAGAATATCCTACACCCCCTAACTTAAATGTTTCATTGTCCTCAATGCGCATTAAGAACACAACACAAAGAGAGGAAAAGAACGATATTACCCAAAATTGGAGAGATCTCCATAAGCAACAGTCCAATGAAATATACAAAACAAGTTAGTACCGAGCATAGCAAAAACAAATAACAAAAAGTTAACTTATTACACTAGACTAAATTAAAAGGAAAGAAAAATAGGAAAGAAAGAAAATTAAAAAGCTAATTATTTACAACCTACTATTTAGACTACACACTAACTATACACTAGAAGTCTAAATAGTTGAGGGTCCACCCAAAAAGGGATTTGACTTTGAAAGATCAATGGTGGACCCTCCAAAGCGAACATGCCTCCCGAAAAATATGAATTCCATTTGAACAATGGAAGGCATGTGTAAGGCGAAAGAAATGAACCATCGTCAATTAAAAGTTTTGGAGGGACGATGGGGGATTTGGATACTACGGGGGACAAGACTAAATTAGTCTCAGAAAAATCAGAATCACATCCCCAAGATTCTTCAATTGGAAGGGGAGGTGGGGCAAGTGCAAGTGAAAAGCCCATGAGATGAAGCATCTCAAAATAACATTCTCGTTCAAGAATCGGGTCAAAGTCCTCAAGACTTTCAACCGATTCTTGCGATAAATTTAATTGTTCGGGAATAGTAGGGAGCAAAGGAAAGGAAGGACACACAACCTCAAAAGAATTGGAAGTATTTAAAAGAGATTGGAAATCGAGAGTGCTTGGATCACTCTCAATTATTTCATCCTCAAAAATGGGTGGAAGTGAAAAGCAAGTTTCAACCTCAACCCGACTTTGTGAAGAAGAAATAATCTCATCGAGTTGGAAATTTTTATTTGTCCAAGCGTCATAAATCTCAACTTCATCATTCCATTCCTTATTCCCACCATGCAAAGTTTCCTCCAAAGGCAATGGGGGATTGCTTGCAAATTCTTGACTTTCACGTGCAAGACGCTCATACTCAAGAATTTGTAGGCATTCACGCATAGTCTTGGGAGTATAACCTTGAGAACTATTAGCATAACAATTAAAATTATCTAGAGAGTTATGGTGAGACATTTCAAAATAAGCTATTCAACAAAAGCGAGAAGCACCGATATTTCAATTTCTCAAAACAATCTAGCACAAGTCAAAAAGAAAGGAGAAAATAAAGAATACAAATATGAATGAAAGAAATATTACGAAATAATAAAACAATTACAATCTAAAACACACTCCCCGGCAATGGCGCCATTTTGATGGAGCGCGAACCGTGCGTCGTGTAATACGCAAATCGTTGTTATCGGTTCGGCGACTCTATTCAAAAAACCTAAGCTACAACTACACTTGACAAGCAAGCACAGCGGTAAGTCGGGTATCGTAAGAAATCCACAGGGAGTGATTAAATTTTAGATTTTAATTGTTTAACTACTTCAAGAATAAAAATGGTGTAAAAGAAATAAGAAAAGGTGAAGTGTGGTTGTCATGAATAAATAAAAAGAGAAGTTAACGCTAAATTAAAGTAAAACGTGGATCGGGATCATATTCTACCATTCACGGGCTAGACAACTACTAATTAGAATTCCGGTTCGAAAGCATTTAATCGAGCATTTTCAATTAAGCATAAACATCACGCAATAAAGAATTTAAGCCAAAGTTGCGAGATTAAACATTTAATCAAAAATGGTCACACGCGAATTAAATTCGGGTTATCACTATAAACACTAACGTTGCGTGACAAAGAAAGTTAAACGCATAATAATCCGACTTTAATACGCGAGGTTTCAATTAAATGCAATTTTACACAAAACCTAATTTTCGAGGTCCAAACCCGTAAATGGCGGAAACGCAATCCCGAACCTATTTATCTACGGACAAATCATGAAAATAAACTAAATTACACTAATTAAACTAGGAAAGCAATAATTAAAGCAAGAAAACCTAATTAACAAAGCATGTAAATTAACTAGAAAGAAAGGAATAAGGAAATAAAACTAAATTAATGTAATTAAAACTAATGTACAACTTACAAAACAAAGAGTACAAGAGAGGAGTAGGGAAAACCTCCAAAGTTTCCAAACCCTAAAATCTAAGACAAAATGAAGATATCCCTTCAAAATGAAGAGAAAGAGTATTTATACAAAATAAATCCCATGGAAAAATTGTAAATAAAAGGGGAGAAAAACAAATATCAGCAGGGCCGAATCGATTCGGCATTGGGACGAATCGATTCGGTTGGAGAATATCTCGAGGCTGCCAGAGGGGCGAATCGATTCGGGTGAAATTCGAATCGATTCGGAATGGTGGGCGAAACGATTCGGCTGGAATCCGAATCAATTCGGAAACAGAGGATGGCAAACTGTCTCCAACCGAATCGATTCCCGTAAGGGGCGAATCGATTCGGACCTACAGGTCTTGAATTTTTCCCCTGTTTTTGGTTGGTTTGAAATTCTCTTCCGCTCAAAAGCTCGTAACTTCTTCGTTATGAATCGGAATCGCGCACCGTTCACGGCCATGCAAAGCTAGAGAGGAGAGCTACAACTTTCATGAGATGTCGGGCCAGGTACCCAAGTTGTGAAAAGACTAAAATTCCCTTGCGCGTGCGATCGTGTACGGAACTTCACCGGAATGCATCCGAACTTCATACTAAGGATCCAAAAACCTACAAAAGCTCAATTAACCCCTGCAAAACATGTTAACATTGAAATCCGAGGTTGTCTGGTTAACGAGCATAAATATAGGGATTAAGATACCCAAGGGGGCTAATAAGGTGTAGGTTAACGGGTGAAATATGCAATATTTGCGTCGTATCACTTTTCCCCATTGAATCCAATCAATCGATGATGGTATGGGACGAGTCTAGCACGGCTGAGACCTAAGGCCTTGAAGCACGGCCAAAACATTACAACTGCAGAACTGACCCCGTCGACCAATATCCTCGGCACCTCACACCCGTGCACCCTAGTTGTGATGATGAGTGGGTCGTCGTGTGGGGTAGGAGGCCTTTAAAGTCCATTCTCGAGAACCCCACTATCAGGGTGTCCATATCAACCTTCTTCCTCTTTTCTAACTTGGCCTCCAGGGAGGTTGAGTGTACCATCTTCGTCACTGCCTTGGCCTCAGCCACATGGGCTTTCCTGTCAGCGACCTCAGACCCTCCTCCTGCTAGACCCACGGAGATCATTCCCACTCCGAGGGAGATCATATTAAGCCTCTTAACAGGGCCTTGGTCATCTCTCGGTGGGAGGTCGGGGTCGTCTTCATCGTCAGAAGGGTCATCCCCTCTTTTTTGAGGACCTTCTCTGCATGCATCGCCTCGCTTTTTCCTGGGGTCGTTCCCTCGGCCCCTCTTGAAGGCACCTTTGTCGACGTACTTTCTGAGCTTCCCTTCTTTCAGCATCTTCTCAATCTCATCTTTCAGAGCAAAGCATTTGTCTGTTACATGGCCGTGGTCTTAGTGAAATTCACACCACAGGTTCTTATTCCTCTTGTTGGGGGCTGCCCTCAGCTTTTCAGGCCAGTTCAGGGACCGGTCACTCTTTATCTCATTAAGTATCTGCTCACAGTTGACCGTCAGAGGGGTGTAACCAGCGAATTTATCATCTGTAGACCTCTTCTTCCCCTCTTTGTTCTTCTTAGGGTATTTACCCCCACTAGCGCCTCCTTTTTCGTCTTCATATTTTGCGGCCATCGCCTCTTCGGCGTTCATCACCTTTCCTGCTGTTGATAGCAATTTAGCCATCGTCCTCGGAGGGTCTTCAGCAAGCTTCCATAACAGCTTCTCCTTTTGGAGTGTCATAGCTATACTCTCCTCATAGTCTTCAACCTGCAGCTTCTCTTTATTGAATCTGGCTATGTAGTCCCTCGGGCTCTCACTCTTCCCCTGCTTAACATAGAGCAGGTGGGTGGTCTTCTTCTGTGGCCTCACCCCAAAGCAAAAGTTGTGGATGAACAGGTCTGCCAACTGCTTAAAGTTTTCAATGGAACTTTTTGGAAGAGACGTGTACCAAACATGTGCAGCCCCTGTCAGGGTACCAGAAAAGGCACGACACCTCATCTCATCTGAGATAGAGTATATGTCTGCTGATGATTGATACATCTCAATATGGTGGACAGGGTTGGTGCTCCCGTCGTATCTTGGGGTGACCTCAGGTGGCTTGAACCTTGATGGCGTAGGGAAGTTGACTATCTTCTCCATAAAGGGTGATCCTATGGTGTATCCCTTCTGAAGAGGGTCCCGGCTCTTCAGTATATCACCGATATTATCCTCTAGTCACTGGATTGAGTCATTCCAGGGCCTCACAGGGTCGGCTTGGCCGATGTTATCCCCTGCCTCCTCTTTAAGGTGGACGGAGGGTTCTGCCGCGGCAGGCCTGTGCCGGATGTTTACTTCCTTTTGGCCGTCATCCCGTCCTTGGGGTTGGTCATCTGCTACCTCCCTCCTGGACTTCGCAGCACTTCTTGACCTGGACAATTTTTCTCGATAGTCATTTACTGGGCCCAGCCTCTCAAAGGCTGACCCTTTGCTCAAGCGATCAAAAGCAGAGCCTCTTGGGCGATCATTAGGATTTGGTCTCCCGTACTTTCCTCTACTATCCTGGAGAGGTCGTACAGTATTATTGGAGACCTCATATGGTTCACAGCATTCTATTGGGGCCTCCTCTCCCTCCAGATCGTCATACCTGTCCTCAGGGCAAGGGTTTCCTTGCCTCCCCAGGCATAGACGCCGGGGGTCAGCAACATCCCTACGCCGCTGAGGGGGTGACAGGTCTTTGTGTGGTGCCTGGGGTGGTCCCCTGGCCTCATGCTGTCCTGGAGATGATGCCGGAGTAATCATCTCAGGTGAAACCCCTAGTGGTCTTAGTATGTTTTGGCTTAGAGCTGTGAACTTCTCCTGCATCATCCACTGGCTTTCTGCCAGAGACTTTAAGGCTGCCACCACATCAGCCATTTCAGACTGAGGCGGCGACTGACTGGAACTGGGTCTTCCCCCATCATCCGGCGGGGGAAGCGGTGGAGGTGGCATTTCAGGTGCCATGTGTTTGAGCTATGAAAAGCTGAACTGAAGAAAAGACTGGTGAGCTTGGGAACCTTAGTGGGTCTCTTTCAATGGTGAAACACCTCCTCTCAGGGGGAGTGGTGGCTCACCACCAGAGTGCCCAGTGAGGTCAAGCTGCACAAAGGAAGAGATGTCTTCTCGTTCCCACAAACGACGGCAACTGATGATGCTAAGATTTAGCACCACCGGATAAGTGATAATGAGCTCAAACAGTAGTAACCATGGAAGCCATAGAGATGTATAAGTGTATAAGTATGTAGAAGGGGATGAGTGTAAGAGGAAATAAGACTGATGTATAGTGGTTCAGTCAATTTGGCCTACATCCACTGTGAGTGTGTGATCCACTCAGTATGGGCACTAATGGCCTTTGATACAATGCACATAAGCTCACTTTCTCTCTCTACTGCGTGTACAAGCAGAGTTTTAGCTAGGGTTATAATATCATTCATTCATCCCTTGTAGGGTTGTAGGTGACAAGTATATATAGGTCTTGGGGGGTGTAGTGTACCCCCCAAGTATGCGTGGTGCATGTGAATGATGATCTAGCTAATCCCCTGTTGACACCTGTAGATGACAAATGATGACATAATATTCCCTCACGTGAGGGTGTGATTTTGTTATAACGGTCTCCCATGTGGCATGTGAGCCTCACGCGCACTGTTCTATGCGTCTCCCAAACCACGCGCTGTGATGATGTCACCCTCGGCCTATGAGCCGAGACCGAGGGCAAAGTTCCTTCTAGTAGTGAGACTGGCCTAATTTAGGCCTCGTACTATTGTACCCTCGGAGGGTCATCTGGAACCTGATAAAGGGTCGGTCCCCTGAGGGGTCGTTTGGAACCTGATGAAGGGTCGGCCCCCTGAGGGGTCATCCGGAGCCTGATGAAGGGTTGACCCCCTGAGGGGTCATCCGGAGCCTAATGAAGGGTCGTCCCCTAAGGGGTCATCTGGAACCTGATGAAGGATCGGCCCCCTTAGGGGTCGTCTGGAGCCTGATGAAGGGTCGGCCCCCTGAGGGGTCATCCGGAGCCCCCCTGAGGGGTCGTTCGGAGCCTGATGAAGGGTCGGCCCCCTGAGGGGTTATCTGGAACCTGATGAAGGGTCGGGCCCTGAGGGGTTGTCTGGAACCTGATGAAGGGTCGGCCCCCTGAGGGGTTGTCTGGAACCTGCATAAGGGTCGGCCCCCTGAGGGGTCGTCCATCTGGAGGGTATATATGGGTATATCTGGAAAGAACAAATATTGAGATCAAAAGTGATCCCACTCGTGAAAGTTGTGTGGAGAAGGCATTCCATGGAATAAGCTACATGGGAGAGTGAGGATATCATGAAGATGCGTTATCTGTATTTTTTTGATTCAGACAACCAAGGTATGTTAATTTCGGGGACGAAATTTCCTAACAGTGGGAAAATTGTGACAACCCATATATAATTATGATAAATTATGTTTAAATCATGATTAGATTATGTGATATGGATAATATGTTATTAGTATATATAATTTTAATTCATTATGTTTAGTCTAATCCTACCTTCATAAAGCATGAAATATCGAATTAGTTTGAAATGTGAAATTTTGAAGTTTTCGGTAGGAATGTTCATGTTTAAGACTATTTTTGACCTTTATGACATAACAATTGACTTGAGGTATAAACTAGATTTTTTTAGATATATGAGTTAGGTTTGTAACACAACAAACTGTTCATCGAACGGACATCCGAGTGCGTAGATATTGTCTATTTACGAACAGGGGGTAAAGCAGTCATTTAGCCTTAAATGATATTTTGTTTTATATAATGCCACATGTTATATTTTGATTGGTTGGAGGTGGAGGTTGGTTTGGCCAACTTAAACCCTTGAGATATCCTATTATCTTCAGTAAATTCAGTTTGGGAGAGTTTTAGGTTGAGGAAAAACAATTGTGAGGGTTAGGAAGAAGAAAGTGAGGAGAAACATTTAGAAAAATTCATAGAAAATTACGTAAAAGCCACTAAGGTAATTCCATCCATAAATCTTATTTGATTTTTTGTATTACTGATTTAAATTATATAAATCATCATTTTTAATGAAATTCCATGTCTTGATGTTTACTCATGGATTGATGCATGTTTAAGCAAACTTGAATGTGTAATCCCTTGAAATTGCTTTGTTTAGAAACCTTGTGTATCAAAACTATCATATATTTTTTTTTACTTACTGAAATTTATTGATTCTAATTGTATATTATAATAGACTCATATATGTATATCATATCCAAAAATCAAGTAAAAATACCTAGAATTGAATCTTGGGTGATGGTTCGAAGTTCGGGTATGAAATCTTCCCCAAAAGAGTAAATATGCATACCATATGTTTGATGTTTTGCTTGACATAGCAAATGAACCCTGAAAATTATGAAATTTTAATCTTGTGTTATTAAATATGTTTTATGAAATTGGGTAAAATATCATATATAGTTATGATGTATAAAAAGTATGAAAATTCTTGGAAGATGACTGAATAATAGATGAGCCTTTAAGGCGGATTTGCTATGTGGTAAAGAAATGGCCCTATCTTGCTCTAGGAAACTCAGAATGATGTGTCATCTTTTGTGTTGGAAACCTAATATGAAAAGGATTGGATTACGAAGAATAATTAAAGAAGTTTTGGTATGTAATTTGAATATATTAGATATCAGGACCTGCGTCTAGACGGGACTTCATTTATAATGAATGATTTGAATTGAATGATATGATGCTTATGAATTGAGTTATGTTGAAGTTATTCTTTGGACTATTAATATTCTTATGATGATACTAATATTGTAAGAATTATAGAAAGGGAAGAAGAGCTAATTGAACAAGTACCGGATAAAGTCAAGGGAAAAGCCAGTTAAACTGTTAAGGTGAGTGTACTTATGATTGTTTCATATATACAGATATATGAATATAGATCTAAGAGCAGGATTTGTTTGAATGATTCTGTATTCAGGATTTGTTTGGATATTTAAATATCCAGGATTTTTTGGGTCTTATTATCCAGGATTTGTTATTGCCAATGGGCAGAATTATTTGAGTCTTATGATCCAGGATTTGTTATTGCCAATGGGCAGAATTATTTGGGTCTTATGATTCAGGATTTGTGATTGCCGGTGGATATAATTATTTGGATCTTATGATTCAGGATTGTTATTGCCAAAGGGAAGGATTGCTAGGATTTATATTCACATATTCGATATAGAATTGTCATTACATTGTAGGGAAGGAGTACCTCACTAAGCTTAATGCTCATGGTTTATATTTTAACAATTTCAGGTTTGTACGCTGCCAGCTAGGATACTATATGACTGGTAACTATGAGAGTTGCATCGTTAGAAGAGATGGGGTTTAAATATGGGGATTTTATCATTATCACACCTAAGATTTTAATACACTGACATATTGTATATATTGAGTTAGCATGGATTGAGTTGATCATAGTTAATCATAGTATTGTAAAATCTCTAATTATGACTCTGATGTTGACTTCGTTATGGCATAGGAACAATATTTTGTTCATTATGAAAAAAAATATTGATAAATGAATTAAATTTCCAATGGGCTCAAGATTATGATCCAATTATTCTAATAACAAATGATTAGTATGGATATTGGGTTTGGGGTGTGACAATTGGCATGTGTTGACAGTAACTTAGTATAAGTTACGATAGCCCTAGAAAGGTAGGGACTAGTTCTTAGGACGTGTTGCTAAGCTAGTATGGATTAGAAGATAAAGTCCTATGTGGTACTTACTACCCTTAGAATGCTAATGATGACTGATTTGGCCATTATGTAAATTCAGTTTTAGTAGAACTCGGAGATAAGCTCCGTGACAACCTTATGTAGTGGAAGGTTAATTATAAGGTGAATGTTTTGCTTAAGGAGGTTCTTCCTAAGGAAACATTGGGATGCGATCATTGTATGTTAATGACCTAGGTATGTTAGGTTGGTCAGGACGCCACTAAATATGTGGACAACATTGGCTTGACAAAGGCGTTAGGCATTCGCCAGGTGGAGTGGTCCGTATGTGGCAAGGATGTAAGGGGGAGGGCCTTACTCCTAAGGATGGAAATCTGGCATTTGACTCCCCATAGAATAAAAAGTTTATATCTTGATTCATCTAATAAGGATGATTGGTTATGATTCGATTCGTCATGGTTGGTGACTCTAGCTGGGTTGTGTGGCTAGGTCGGTACCAGTGATAATGTCTAGGAGGAGTCGTAGACATCAAGCATGTATCATAGGTTCTCTTTCGTAGACCATAGTCCGTTGTATACGCATGGAATTTTCTCAAAATGACTATTTATTTCTTATGATTCTTGTGTGTCATTATCAATTTCGATAATCGAGGATTGGTATTCCTACGATTGTGGAGCCCGAATTTGTACCAGGTTACGGTACGACACGGTGTAGCCCAGTAAAGTGCGGTTGGACCTGGCTTAGTCAATGAATCTCAGTAATTGGGTTTGCCCTTATTTAAGGTATCCTCACTATTGCCCTAAGTTCTGTGTGCGAGTGGCCACGTTTTTGGCCCTACAGTTTGCTTAAAGTGTCCATTCGCCTTAGAATTAATGAACTTACGATTGGTTGGCTTGGTAGTCAGTGGCTCTAGTTATGAAGATAAGGATGGTGACTCGAGGACATTTTATAATGTTAGAACTCGAGGAAACTTAGCACATAGTGTTACTTTGCCAAGGTGAGTTGATTGGTGCGATGCTCAAGCGAGTGCTCCAAAGTTAGAAGCCTAGAGTAATACTAGGGTCATCAGAGTGGCACAACAGAAGGTGTCAGTCTAGCGCACGATGATGACTTAGGTGGTGTGTTGCTCCATAGAGTGGGAGACTTGCGATATGGAGTTAGTATCAAGATTAAATGAGGTTATGTAGTCATGATGACCCGAGGAATTGAGGGAACTTGGAAGATGTAATACTTATATTCAAGATGGTCCTTGATGACGAATTAGATGATTAGTTATAGTACAGTTCACTCATGGGTGAGTATCTATTACTAGAGAGGGTTTCCCAATAGCAAGGTTGTACTAGAATTTAGTTGTGTGTTGATATCAAGTGAGTAAAGACTCGAGATGGTGGTGTGACGTTTATGGTTAGTGTGACAGTGAGCATTAGAGCATGTCGCAAGTTGAGCTTTTAGTGACAACCCCTATATAGGAGTGTGGTGTGATCTTAGCTATTGAAGACTTTGATGATTTTGTCTTGTAGGATTTCTATGATTTAGAATAAGAATTGGTTAATCCCATGAACTTGAGGAATTAGCGGATCGCTAATTTCGAGGATGAAATATTCTAAGAAGGGAAGAATGTAATACCCGTGCCTAATATTTTATTATTTTTCCTACATAAGTTGTAGTAATATGAAAACCTTAAGATTTGGATCATTATAATTGGGTTTATAGCTGTGCGTTACTATTTTTAAGTCCTAATGATAATTGTTGGAAGTTTTAGGTTAAAATTGGAGATATTGGAAATTTTGGTTCGAGCGAGTTAAGGATCATTCGAACAAAATTATTGTTTCATTCAAACAAAGACATGTGGTTCAAACAAGAAGTCTAGATCATTCGAAGTGGATATTGAACAAGGATTGAACGAGATGCCACTATTTAAATTCAATAGAAGGTCATTCGATGGTTGTTCGAACGAAGCCCCTTTGTCATTCAAACGAGGTTACCTAGAAATTTTAAAATTGGGTTCCCTTGTGTGCTGTCACATTTTGGGCCGTTGGATCGATGACGTGTCGAATTCTAGTGAACCCAGATTGGACAAAAATGAAATTTTAGAGTTAGGGTGGGTTTTTATAAGGGTTTGTTTGAGTTGTTTGTGGGTTTATTTGAGTTTGAAGGATATAAAGAGAAGGTGGGTCTCCCCACCATTTTTGTATTTTTCCCTCTCTCTCTAGATCTTGGGAACTTTTCCCACTTTCCCCACCACCACAAACCACCATACACCACCATGTACCATCATATTTGTACCGTATACACTCATTTCCTCCTTGGTTTAACAAAGCTACGAATTTTGGAGGTGTTGTTGGGGGGTTTTTGGAGAAGAAGACGAAGAAGTTGGAATTTATGGGATTTGAAGGGTGTTTTTGTGGAGCTTTATTATAGACAAGCTTTGTGGAGCTAGGCAACCTCCTTGAGGCCACCTTAGGAGGGGGGGGGGGGGAGGGGGGTCCATCATCTTCTTCCTCATCCATCATTTTTTGAGCTACATTTAAGGTGGGAAAACTCTACTCTTTAGTATAAAAACTCTATTTTACCATAATGTTAGTCATGTTGTTATTGTTTATAAGAGTAGAATGCATTCATGAGTTAAAAATGATATATCTTATGATTTGTAAAAATGGATTTACAAGGGTTTTGAGAAGAATGGTATATTTCAATAAAACTTGGTGTCTAAATATTTTTATGAAATGAAAATGTTGTGGAACGTTTTATGAGAAATTATTTTCAAGTTTTCTTATAGAAATTGGCATTTTTATATAAATAGACATTTACTCAAATTTTGGATAAATAAAAATGTCTTTAGCTTGAAAATTATGTTTATGCCAATATTGTGAAATTTCTAGAATAAATTATATTGGGGGCTTGAAGGTAATCTTTGAATTAAAGAGAGCTTTCCCAATTAATAAAAGAGACTTGAGAGAAGGAAGCAACATGAAGACAATGAGGCAACGCAACGTTAAGGCTACTCAGTGAGGCAGCTCAGTGATGGATCTCAACGAGGAAACTTGCTGAGAGATCTCTCCTTTATCTTTAGTTTTACTTAGTCAAATTGTATATTTTCAATTACACTGATTGTAATGCTGTAACAATTTTAATATTCAAGGTGAGGTCAAACGGTACTCGCGAGAGACCACGCCTGGCAGGTTTTAGGAGAGCTTACATGCTCTATCGAATGACCTCACTGTGGAAACTTCAGAGGGACTTGGTTTGGAGGATTGAGAAGTGAGGTAGTGTTAAGGCTTGTCTTGACCATCTTGGATACACCTGATAAAACACCGAGAGACCATTTATCGTGAAAGCTTATGCAGAGTAACCTTGAGTTCCATCGTATAGTGAGCTTTGAGCCAAACAACCTTTTATCATATGTAATATCTACTTTAGATGATGTCACTAGCCACCTTCCCACTATCTAATCTGAACTTGAGTAAACCGCTGTGGTATTGGAGCTGCAAGACAGTTTGGTGAGCCACCACTATTGTGACAGTCTTCTAACGCATAGTTGGTGGGCAAAAGGCATGTATTAGCATTTAATGATTATGATGTAGGGTGTGCTGATCCATAAAAAATTTAATGCTTGAAACATAAAGTGTTAGAGGAATTTCTTTTAAATTAATGATGATCAAGACATCTTGGGAAGGGTGTGGGGCTATTTATGGGCCTTAACCACTTCTAAGAGTAAAGAGTTATTTTCTAGCGAGAAAAAACATATTGAGAGCAGAGAAGTTATTACAAATCAGAGAGTTTACTCACCCACCATTGTCATTTATTATGAAGCTTTTGATAGCTAACCAGAGAGATATCAAAGGTTGTTGATATATTGGCTGACTGCCAAGGTGTATCTAGGGTTCTTATTTCTCTCTCCCTTTTAATGAGTTACTTATGAGTTTCCTTTATTATTATTTGAGTTATACACGAGAGATTTGTGAGTTCAATTCGATTGTTTATTATATACAATATTGTGTGTTCATTTATCATTGTTAAGAGTACTTGGCTTATCGTTTATCACTATACTTATAGGGGTTACGCCCCTACTGGTATTACTATACTCCTAGGCTTCAAGGGGACTACCCTCTTACAATTGGAAACTCTGCCGGGGAGGCATTCTTCTAGAAGTATGGAGCAAGATAATGTTAACCATACCATTAAATTCAATGCTATTTAGTGAAATGAGGAACAAGCGGCGATAATCTTGAAGCTGCCAGATATGGGGTCCCTCGGGTGGAGATCCCCCATGTTCAAACGACAACAAGGATCCTAATGGTTACCCATGCTTCCACTAGCGCTGTGATAGGACCAAAATAGATGGCCCTTATGATGGGCAAGTTCTTTGAGTTACTGCATACTCCTGTAACTGCAATGGCTTTTGGGAGGGGACTAGACACAAGCTCTTTCGCATCTTCCTTAGAAGAAATGAGGAAGGAGATGCAAAAATAAATATTGAAGATGATAAATACTTCCTCCCAGTTAGTCAGTGAGGTAGCATCAGTATACGATGATTTTTGTACTCCCTATCCTGAGGCATACAATGAGGAACCTTACTCGAAGGATTACATTCCTCCTAACTTTGAGAAATACATAGGGAAGGGAGGAAACCCTTAGGAGAACATCAAGCGATTTATTGAGGATTTTGGGGTCCATTACAATAATAAAAAGTTAAATTTGTGTAAGTTTTATAAATCCCTTAGTGATAAATCATATAACTGGTACTCTCACTTGGAATTGAAGAATGTCTCAACGTGGGAGGAGATGCACATTCTCTTTGTCCAGAAGTTCTTTCTGGCAAAAGATGAATTTATGTTAACATAGCTGGGCAGGGAGAAGTAACGACCATGAGAAGAGGTGGTGGAGTACGTCCTAAGATTCAGAGAAAGGTCCCTCGACGTGAGGGAGGAGGATAAAGAGTCCAAACTGCTTCAAATTTGTGCTAAAGGTTTACTTCCGAGGTACATTTACCACCTTATAAACGGGACGCGCGAAGGAACTTTCACGACATTTTTAAAAGCTGTAAGAAACATCTCACTAGTTGTACGTACAAAATCGATCATGGTTCCTATGATATTCAGGCAAAAAGTACATCCCCTTGTAGGATATGGCCAACTCCAACGAGTGGGATTTGTCGATGGAGGAGAGGAGGCCAAGCAGCCAAAAAAGGACAATAAGAGAAAGTTTGGCAGAAATATAGAGGATCTGCCACCAATGCCTTGTATCATTGAAGAGGTTGTTAGTTGCTACAATGCCATATTGTGAGGGGGCAGTCTATGATCCATACTTTAGCAATAGGGCCAGAAGCAGAAGTGAGAGCCAATACCAAATCCATTAGAAGATTGGTCATCCAATGACGACCTATTTTATGCTAAGAAAGATCATAAGCAAGCATATGAAGTTGGGAACTTTATAAATCGCTCAAGAGAATGTCAATAATAACCCACTACCAGAACATGCAGCTAACCTGGTAGTTGTTATGACAAAGAAGTTAAGAGGGAGGAGAGATAACTGTTGGTGGAGTAAGAAAAGTTTGAGGAAGTGTTAGAATACTGCACGACAAGGATGGCTAATGTAGTAATAGCCTATGATGAAGTAAGCGCAAGGGATGTGGAGGATGTGTATAACCTTGAGAGAGAGGAAGTAGACCAAGGGAAGGAATACCATGCTGTATCGCTGTCGCCCAAATTCTCAAGTTTTTTCGATCAGGTGAAAATGCTGAAGGAAAGCTGTCTGGAGATAACCCAAGAATTTTGGACATTTCACGAAAGATTGCAGTTCCATCGTTGATATGGAGGGGATAGATGGCCATATTGATAAGGAAATTCCTGGCTGAAGTGACTTTCAGCGATGCTGATAGAGCTTATAAGGTTCCCTCACAACAGACCCTTATACGTGATGGCAAGTATTAACGGGGTGAGCTTGGCGAGAGATATGATGGATGAGGGAGCATTCATAAACATCATGTCTATCAACTCATTATATGCATCCAACATCTATAAGGATAATTTGATACCAATGCCTTTAGTGATCTCTAGTTATGATAACTAATTCTCCAAATCAATTGGGTATGTGAACGTGGGGATTGTAATGGGGAATATCACTTAACACATCAAGTTTCATGTGATTGATAGTGCTCTACTTCCTACCGTCTTTGATAGGAAGGGTTTGAATTCACTACCGCGGGCTTAGTTCCTTCAATATATCACCAATGTGCTAAGGAAAATGTGAAGAGAACTAAAATCAGTATACGGGCAACGAAGAAGCCCTTTGTAATCGAAGAGACTCCCCGGGTGGATGTATCATTTTATATAGAGCTGTCAGAGGATGCAAGAGTCCTAATGAGACAAATGAAGGGAGGAGCTAAATTTACCTCTATTAGAGAAAGGTTGGGGCTTGTGAACGGTCAGAGCATCAACCATATCAATTCCAACCCTCATAATATCTCTTAACAACTAGGAGATCGAATGAGACCTAGGATGGACCCGATGGAGCATAAGGTCAAATAATAAAGCGTACTGAGCAGGTTTTTATGAGATTAGTTGGCATAAGCTTCAAGAGGGATAGGAAACAAAAGGCAGTCGTGATGGCCAATAGGCAAAGCAAGAAAGTGATAATAAAGGATGGAAGAGTGATTAATCACCTTTGAAGGTATAAGAGGGCGATCTAAGGAGTTATTACCGAGGATGATAAAGAGGCTTACCTGGTATATGAATATTTTTTGTGGACCAATAGAGGCAGTGCATGGTCATAGATAACTCAAACATACAAGAATTTATGGAGGAAGTAGAAGAAAAACCAAATTACATGATGGACGACCCAAAGTCGCAGGTGCAGGAACTGGAGTAGCTTGATCTAATCGAAGAAGGAGAAGATCTAAGGCCCATATTTATTTTGAAGTAGCTGAGCATGGAGAAAAAAAGGACCTTAATTGAGATGATTTGGGGATACAAAGACGTCTTTGCGTGGAAGTACACAAAGATGGAGGGGATAGATGAAGAGGTAAGTTGCTATAAGCTGAACGTTATGCCATCATCCATACCGATGAAGAAAGATACAATAACTTACAAGCCAGAGTTGGATCTAAAGATTAAAGAGGAGGTCCAACAGTTGTTAGCAAAAAGGTTCATCAAATAAATCCAGCACCCACTTTGGTTATCGAGCATTGTCCCAGTAGGGAAGAAGGATAAGAACTCAATACGAATCTGCGTGGACTTTAGGAACTTAAAATTGAGCTTGCCCAAAGGATGAGTTCCCTCTACCCTCTATTGATAGCTTGATCGATGCAACTCGTGGGCATGAAATGTATAGCTTCATGGATGGGTATATGGGATATAACCAAATCAAGATGGATTCAATAGATGCGGAGAAAATAGCATTGAGAACTTCGTTAGGTAATTTTATGCCAAAGTTATGTCTTTTGGGTTAAAGAATGATGGAGCAACATACCAGAGAACGATGATGGCCATTTTCCATGACTTCTTTACAAAATTCTTGGAATTTGATATGGATGATTTGGTCATTAAATCAAAGAAGGAAGAGCCCCATCTGGATAATTTAAGGAAGGTGTTCAGTCAGTGTATGAAGTAAAAGATGAAAATGAATCCACTGAAGTGCACCTTCAAAATTACAGGCGAGAAGTTTCTGCAGTTCATGGTGAATCGACAGGGAGTACAGATGGATCGGGATAAACAACGAGAAATCCTAGATATGACATGTCCAAGAACGTCAAAGGAACTCAAGAGTTTCCTCGGCAAAGTCTCCTACCTCAAGATATTTGTGCCAGAACTGACCTAGATAACTCATTCACTGATGGAATTATAGCGAAAAGGCACAAAGTTCAAAGGGGAGGAAGCACACAAAGCTAAAGAAACTGCTCACTTCTCCACTAATGATGATTCCTCCAGGGGAAGGGATACTGTTGCATCTCAACCTAACATCTACAATAGGTCTATCGGATCTATTTTAGCGCAGGAAATTAATGGGCAGGAAAGGCCAGTCAACTATCTGAGCAGGATCATACATGGACCATAGGCAAGGTATAGTAGTATAGAGAGACATTATTTAGCCTTGGTGTTTGTAGCACAAAAACTTAGACATTATACGTTGTCTTTCACAAACCATATTGTGATAAGATGTGATCCTATTAAGTTTCTTTTGAATGAATTATTTTGATTGGAAGGCCAGCTAGGTGGTTTCTCATGCTTTTAGAATATTACTTGAAGTGTGTGTTCCCTTGTGTAATCAATAGCCAGGCATATGCAGACTTATTGGCAATCTTTTTATCCAGGATATTTGAGCCACCCCGTGAGAGCATTCCCGGAGATGCTTTATAGGCCAACTTATTGGATGAAAGCCTTGAAGAGTGGCCTATGTAGTTTGAAGGTTCGTTCGTAAGTACAAGGCATGCCAGCTGCATGGAAAAATAATCTATGCTCCCTCGGTGGACTTACACACTTTGGCCACTCCTTACCCATTCCACGCTTACGCATTTAACCTGGTAGGGGCAAAACACCCATCTTTTGGAGGAAAGAATTGGATACTGGTGGCAATATAGTGTTTTATAAAGTGGGCTGAGGCTATACCTTTGAAGAGGGCAACAACTGGTGTGGTGGAAAAATTTATGAGAGAGTATAATTTGCAGATTTAGGATTCCAGAGGTCATTCTCTCTGACAATGGAACCCCATTTGTTGATAAAGAAGTAATGATGATCACAGACAAGTACTCCATTATCCATCATACCTCAACGATAGCATATCCCAAAGGCAAAGGTTAGGTCGAAGCAAGGAACAAGACCTTTGTCAATATCTTAGCCAAGACGATGGAAGATTTCCTGGGTTCATGGGATGATGAGAGAGCAGTTTTGTGGGCCTATCGAACAACAAAGAGTAATACCACATGGTATACACCATTCTCTCTTGTATTTAGAGCTGAAGCAATTCTGTCAGTGGAGCTGGAAGTTCCCTTTGCCCGATATGCCTTGTGCAGCAGCATGCTCCCTCAGAGTATACATCTATAGTTAGAAGCATTGTATGAATATAGGGACAACGTGATGTAACACTTACAAATGTACACGAAGCATCTCTCCAGGGAATATGACAACTTGGTGAGGCCAAGGAAGTTTGTAAAAGGAGATCTAATTCTGATGGTAGTTGTGAAGCACATTCGAGTGCTTCCATTGCCAAAATTTTCTGCAAATTGGGAGGAACCTTTCATTGTGAAGGAGGCTCATGATTCAGGTTACTCCTTAATCTCAAAGATAGAAGAGAACATACCTTTTAAGATTAATAACAAGTGGTTAAAGGTCTATCATATTTGAGCGAGTACCCTCATTTAGAGATTTATTTTGTATTAACTTTTGAAGTTATGTTACAATTCATTATGATTTATATATTTTGTTGTGATCCATGTCATAAGTTAATCAGAAAGAGTTTCATTGAAAATTATAAGAGTTCTATCTTTTTAATGAATAGAAGAGAGCTTTAACAAATGACAGAGCATGATATGGTAAAAGGAATTTCTTTTTCATTCATATACTAAAAAAGGGTTACAAAATTGGGAACTACTACCCAAGAATTACATAGGAGAAATTGAAAAAAATATAACATAAAAACACCTCAACCTAAGAGAAACCAAAGGTCAAGAGATGATAAGAAGTCCCTAGATCTCGAAGAAGCTTATAAGAATGTTTGTTGGGCTACGATAGAACCTTCAAGTCTGGTATGGACTTGGGCACATTGAATGACTACAGCTTCATGGTCATGCATAGCCTTCAGTAGAGCCTCTTCGGCTCTCTTCACCTTCTGGTCAGCTTCTTCCAACAAAGGATCCAACTCTGCTAACTTAGCTTCCTCATCTCGCTGATCCTCTACGTGCTTTTAGTAAAACTCCCTCTGGTTCTCCAATTAAGTTGTCTTTAAAAGTTTTAAGTGACTGATCAGCCAACTAAATTGGAAGCCATATTTTCTTAACTCTTTCAAGTTGCCCAAATATTAATTGATGATGGGACTGAAGAGATTTAAAGTTGGAGTATTAACAACCTTAGCAATAACAGTTGCCATACCCTGGAGCCGATAACCTATCACCATTATATCGGGTCGAAGGAAGTCAAAAGTAAAAGTCTGGGGGTGATGGGTGGCCAGTTATTCAATGACAGAGCGATGGCATATAGAGATTTAGAGAGACTATCGAAGAACCATGAGGCAAAATTCATGAGGAGCCATGGAAGGCAGAGGGACCTCACAACAGGATTCACTGTTGGCCTGAAGGTTGGTGGTGGAACCAAAGTCATTGTGACTTGACTCTTCAGGAGAGGAGGGGTTCCTGTTGTGGGGAGGCGGCAGGCTAAGAACTACGCAGAGTCTGCCCTTCGGTAGGTGTATGATTCCTCGCGACCTAAAAAGCGGTACAGAAGAATGAGTTTGCAAAAAATCTTAATAAGTATGTTTTCATTATTAAGTCACCTCATAGGCGTAAGTGTGCAAAAAATCTTTACAAGTGTGTTTTCATTGTTAAGTCACCTCATAGGTGTGAGTTTGCGAAAAATCTTAACAAGTGTGCTTTCATTGTTAAGTCTCCTCATAGGTGTGAGTTTGCAAAAAATATTAACAAGTTTGTTTTCATCGTTAAGGTATCTCATAGGTGTGAGTTTGCGAAAAATCTTAACAAGTGTGTTTTCATTATTAAGTTAGCTCGAAGGTGTGAGTTTGGAAAAAATGTTACAAGTGTGTCTTCATTGTTAAGTCACCTTGCAGGTGTGAGTTTGTGAAAAACCTTAACAAGTGGTTTTCATTGTTAAGGAGTTATATTTCCCTTTCTATTCTTCATTTTAATAAGCATAATGACCAGACTTATGCAAAAGAAAGAGAAGCCAGAAGTTACCTCAATTACAGAAATAACAGGCGTCAGAGTAGTAACTTTAACACCCCTCCGGGTATCAGCTAAACCTTGTATTGGAGGGGCCTCAGTTCTTTGCGAAGCAGCTTACCCGCGATATAGCACAAGTGCCAAGAGAGGGGAAGGTTCCACCAAAGCCTCTTGAACTCAACCTGAATTAATGACCACATAGGCCGAAGGAACCTCTAGGTGAGAAGACAAAAAAATAATAGCTTCGAAACCCAAGGGAACATAAGGATGAGAAGGAGGAGAAATGCTCAAAAATAGCTGCAAATAACACCAAAGTGTTAGGGAGAAGGCACAAGAATCGATCTTACCTAAGTAATTGCAAAAAAGGGGCATGCCGAGTGATTGACCTTGCCAGAGGAAAATTATGAAGTGAGCAAACAAGATTTGAGGCTAGCGAAGTAACTACAATAACCTGAAATACAATAAAACACTTAAAATGCAAAAAGGAAGTCAAGTTGTAAAGATAGATAAAAGAGGAAAAAGCCATTGCTTCTGGAGGGTTTGAAGGGATGGAGCAACATCCACATGAAGCACAGGAAAAGGAGATGCCTCAGATGAAGCCAAATGAGTCTCCTCTAGCTGAAGGGAGGCTCCAACACTTTCAGCAGATGCAACAGCTTTTCTGGTAGCCTCCTCTGTACATTGAGAGGCAAAACAACGAGTATATATCAGCCCGATCATGGGAGAATGTGAAGGAGATATAATGATCGTAGGAAGATCGAACTTTTCTCCCACGAAGGGGCTCAGAAGAGGAGAAAGTCTATTTATTTCATTATCTTACAGAGACAAAATAAATTTTCACAAGTTTTAGAAAATATACCTCACTAAGGAAACTTATGAAAGATTTTTTAAGTGTTGGAGAACATACCCCTTACTCTGGAGAAGAGTGGGACGAAATGACCACGGGGGAAGAGGGAGATGGGGGTACTGAAGAATCTCCTTTGGCAGGACCATGTGAAACTTCGGGACTATCATCAAGGGCAATAAGCTCAAGGGGAGATGGAGGAGGAGAGGTCCTAGGACTAGGATAAGGAGATAGAATTTACACCTTATATGCACGCTTTTTCTGGGTCTTCGTACCCAAAGTCTTTTTCCTTGTAGAAAGACCACCAGCAGCAGATGGGCCTTTAAAACTTCCTCTTCTTGATGTGGCCCCTCCAGTTGGATCAACATTTATCATGAGAAATATGGCAGAGGGAGGAACGACATGAGTGTGTTATTGAAACTCATGTTGAACACATTCAAGCTCGATCATTTCACTCGTATCTCCCCACTTAAATCTATAGACATTGGAGGGGGAGTGGAGGATATGCGAAAGGCATCAACGGGACTTGGGATTTGGACTTAGACTTAGATTTTGAGAAAGTCCCACTTTTTGAAGTCTGTAGTTTTTTGGATGGGTGTTGAGAAGGCCCCTCACCAAAAGCATTTGCGAAAATGGTACCTTCTTCAGAGGCTCCTTCGGCAGGGGCAGTTATTTTCTGCGCTGGAGATTTTTTGGGCCCAGGGGCTAGGGGTGTTCATGAGTCAGTTCGAGTTGGTTTTGGACCGTAATTCAAATCAAACCGATCGATTAAGTTTTGGAAATAGTAAGACTAAAACCGAATCGGCTATGAATAAAACTGTCGGTTTTTGTTCACATCGGTTCGATTCGATTTCGAGTCGGTTTTTGACATTTTTTTTATTTTGGACGGGTTTTGAAGTCTGGTTTTCGATTTGGGTCGGTTTTTGAAGGTGGTTAATGATTTTTGGATATAAATATAAGTTATTTAGGGTTTTTAATATAAATATTGGTTTCGGGTCAGTTCAGTTTGAATCGGTTTTTCCCTTGTCTAAATCGTCAACCGAATAGACTTGGTCGGCTTTTTATATCTATAAATCGTAGGCCGAACAGGGCTAAAAAAATTGCCAGTTTGGTACGATTTTCAGGATAGTACCAGGGGCAGCTATAACGACCAGGGACAGTAGGGAGGTAGCTCATTTGGAGAACCTTTAGGGGCGTTGCTTAAAGGGAACTCAACCCCCATGATGGAATTGCCTTTTAAACCCAGCTCTAAGGTTGGGAAAGTTTGAGTGGGTATGTAAATAGGGGGACTCTATATAAATTCTTCAATCTTGGCCAGTTGTGTCGGACAATACTTCAACGCAAATTCAGAGGTCACACACCCCTTCCTTGTAATGGTAAGAATGGTAATTCGTCCGCTGATTACTGAGAAAATGGTAGAGGCTGCTAAAACGGTGTAGAAGGTACAAGCCTTTCTTGTATGAGACTCTTGAAAAATGGGGTGAGGAACTCCTTGGTCGTAACCAAACTGGAGACTACATCGATTGGGATTGTAGTGCTCTAAGGCATATCCCCACTCAGTATAAGAGGGCATGTAGCTTGGGGTTAGAGCAAGAACAACTACAAATGAAGGTTCATCAATGATAAGATCTTCAGAAGTAGGTTGGACCACTCAAAAAAGTTCCAAGTGTGGTAAAAAAGTCTTCACCGTAAGGCCTCATAACGATGAAGAGGGGTTTGCAAAAATTGAAAGGACATCCTTACGGCTTTGCTTCTTATGGAAGCAAAATAATCAATGGGGCTTGATGCGTTCTCAAGATGGAAGCGACTTCTCGTTAGCTGCTATTTAGGGATAACGGGTATAGAGGAAACTCGTTAGGACAATAGCATTGGAAAATTGGCCAAGTTACATTGACCAAGAGATCGTTCCATGTCCAGGTGGGTCTTATCCAACCAAGTATAAAGAGACCCCAAAGCCATGGCTACTAGAGGGAGAAGCTTGCACCCCCTAGCCAATCGAATGGAAATATTAATAAGATCCTTATGAGGTTAATCGTTATGCTTACCAGGCAAGATAAAATGGGAAATAATTACAGGTATGTACGAAGGTAACTCAAGGGGTGTACCTTTTTCCTTGGACAAAATCAAAAGAAGTAGGTCCATGAAAGAATTAGCTAATAAGGGGGTTGAAGGTGGCCTTATTCTATGAACTAATGCATCTTTTGCAGATCTGGTCCAAGTCTACCTGGGCTTTTATTTCTTCAGAATCTAAGGCCTCATCATTACAGGGCAAAGTACCTATGGGTTCAAGCCCAAGTAGCTCACAGACATCCTCAAATGTAACGGTGAACTCCCCCCATGAAGTAATAAAAGTGTGGGTTGTGATATTCCAACAGGACACCAAGACCTATAGTGTAGCATTTTGTTTGGATAAAGTAAACTCCCCAAACCAGGTGGCATGATAAAGTCCACACTGAGTAAGGGAGTTAATGTGGTTGGATTGCATATAAGCATTCCAGGCATCGAAATGGGATGGATAACCTCTAAGACCTTCAAAGTCAATGTGATAATAAGGGAAGTCACCTTAGTCAATGCGGAACCTTATAGTTCCCTCAAAAGCAAGAAACCCCAAATAGATGGATATTCATCCTAATCACCCAGGTGCAAGGGATCACACTTGGCACTAAAAGTGCAAGTCTTGCAAGCACCCAAGAAGTTGCCACCTTCACCAAATATAGGAGAGCGGTGGTAAAAGCGAATTTGCTCTTGGTGAACTGCCAGTAGAGCGTCAGACATACAAAAATTGGTTGGATGTAGCAGCAGTGGTAGGAGGAGGAGTTTTAGTGGGAGCAACTGGTGCAATTGGTGCATTGGAAGAAGCCATGGGAGATGGTTAGAGTAGAAATATTGTGGTAGGAAAGGAAGAGAAGAGAAACAGAGTAGTAGTGGTTGAAGGCTGCAAAGAGAGGGGGAATAAAGAAGTCTGGCAAAGAAAAGCTTGGGAAGAACTCAATAATGGTGAAAATGTTTTTTTCTCTCTTTCTATTTAGCACTCTGAAGACGATAATGGAAAATGAATGCGTGAAAAGAAAAAATGATAAGTGTTGGTATATTATACGCATGAGATTCAAAATGAACGATTTAGTTTCCAACAAGAGCACGTGCTAGCCATCAAAATGATTACATATGGACACGTGGCGCTTTGGGAAGCGCTCTGACAGTTGAAAAGACAATCTCACGTCATTAATAAGGTGATGCTTGGGAGAAAGAGAGTGTTGCTTTCAGAAGAAGTAATGATTTTGGTTCCAAATTTTTTAAAATTTGATAGATTCCCTAAAGACCTAATAAAAAATTTTCCCTTGCTACAAGTTCACTCAATGGTAGAACGAAATGAAGAAGATTAGGGATAAATTTCTTTTGATCAGCTAGAACAACCACGGTCCAGACTTGAAGGCACTTAGGGGAGAATTTTTAGTAGCATTATGAGGTAACGGGGAACAAAGGTCAATCGCAGAGAATAGGCACTAGTCTTCACTCAGAGTTTAAAAAAAGCTCATGATGTCCCCTCGCAATAGTCTCATTGGGTTTTAAATTTGGCTTGTATATATCGGGGATAATTTTTCTTTTTTGAACAGTCATAACGATAACATCCAGGATCCACAGGTACTTCGAGAGAATTTTAACAAGCGATGAAGAAGACTAAATGGTTGGAGTCTAATCACAAAAAAGTTACGATGTCCCCTCACTATACGCCCCAGTATTGAAAAGCTTTGGCTCAGGTACATCGAGGAGGATTTAATTTTTTTCTAATTGAAATAGCGACATTAGTTTCAATGAAGGCGGATAAGGAAGAATTTTTGCCTGCAAAAGAAGGTCGTCCATAGAATTGAGAATTCTTTCATGCAGAAATTTCTTATGCTCACAATAAATCTCTACACGAATGGACAAATGTAGTGGGTGAAAGTAATCTCTGAATTAGAGAGATCTTTCACAATTAATAGAAGAGACTCAAGATAAGGAAGCATTATGAAGACAGCGAGGCATCTCATCAAGGTAGCTCAGTAATGGAACTCAATAAGGAAACTTATCGAGAGAGATCTTACTTATCTTTTGTTTTACTTAGTCATGTTGTCTATTTTTAATTACACCGACTGTAATGCTGTAACGATTATAATATTCAAGTTGAGGTTAAATAGTACTCGCAAGAGACCATGCCTGGCAGGGCTAGGGAGATCTTACATGCTCTATCGAATGACGTCGCATGAGAACTTTAGAGGAAATATACCGTAAGTTTACCCTCGGCCCAACTTAGATCTGCTCGATCTGGGCCGACCCTGCGAAACCCACCTTGCAAGGAGGACTGCCATCATACCATGTAGTCTTGTGCAGGGCTTGGCCAAGATGGTAATCAGTCCTCCTGGATGTCTACATCGCCCTGTATGATGCAAGGAAGATCCCACTGTAATGGGCGTAACATCTTCTTGGAATATTCATATTATTCGAGACTCCTATTATTCCCTGCCATCATGTTAGACATCAACCTTCATGTCTCGTACTTGGCCCAACCGAGCCCTTTCTAGAAGACACTCTCAGCATGTGTCGCTCAGGACGTATGGCTACTTGAACCACGTGGACAATCCAGTTACAACCAGATTATTCCCTCACGTGGGGAAATATTGCTTCATCATTAGTTACATGTGTTTCTGACAGATGTCATCTTCCTATTGGAGACCTTTATTACCATGCGCCTATTGCATGCTTGGGGGGTGCATTACACCCCCTAAACACTATATATACACTTCATCTTAATCATGAGAAAGGATCGTTTATTAAAAAACCTAGCTAAACTCTGTGCAATTATAGAGAGAGAGAAAGCTTATGTATGAGTGTTGTATTCTCAGTCTATTAGAGCCTTATTAGTGGATTCATACTCACACACCCCAAAGTGGATGTAGGCCAAATCTGGATGAGCCACTTAAACATCTTTGTGTTCATCCTCTTCTCCTCATCTCTTCTGGTTATTAACTGTTAGGTTATTGTTCTACCATTGTTATACTGGTTCGAGCTCGTACACATTATATTGATTTGGTGGTGCTATTTATAGCATCATCAATCTAGCGTCGTCTGTGTGAACAAAGATATCCATCTCTTCCCTGTTTTAGCTTATACTCACCAAGGTCTCTGGTGGTGAACCAGTCCTCCCTCCTTGTGGAGTGTTTCACCATTGAAGGAGCTATTATTGAGCTTTTAATCTTTTCTTCTTCAGCTCACAGCTCATCCAGTTTACACAAATGGCTATGGATCCTCCTTTTCCTCAGTAAAATCAGCTAGCACCACCACTGGGGGTTATTACTAGCTCCAGTTAAGCACAACCTCAGTCGGAAATGGTTGAGGTAGAGGTGGCGCTGTGTTCTCTCAAAGCCAGCCAACAGCAGGTGGAAACTCGATTTGCAATGTTTAGCCAGAATCTCGCAGCCAGGGTTGGTGGTACCGGAGATGAGTTTGTAACTCTGGCCATAAGGGAAGACATACTTGATCTCCAAGTTAGGGGACCACCCCCGGATCCAAAAAAAGTCCTCCATCCACATAAAAAATGGAGAGATATTGCTAACCCTAGGCGTCTATGCCTAGGGAGGCAAAGTTAAAAACTTAGTGAAAATGTGGCAGGAGGAGACCTCTATGAGGAAGATGAAGAGAGGGAATGTTGGGAACCTAATCAAGTGTCTAGAGGCATTGTCCATCCCTTACGACAAAGTAGAAACCCCGAAGGCCAATATTGCAGACGACTATCAGTCTTAGACAAGATGAGCAGAGGGTCAGCCTTTTTCAGGGATGACCCACAAGAGGACTTGAGGAACCGACTTTCCAGATCAAGGAGTGAATGGAAAGATAGCCTTAGACCCTCCCGCGGTTGAGATGATCAAAGAGAGGTCAATAGTCGACACATGTGTCCTAACAGAGAACCCTTTGTGCACCCAACAAATAAGGAGTGGTCGACTCGATTGGACGATAGAGAAGGGACTGGGGATAATATCTGCCCGGATAATGCAAATATTATAGCTGACAAGCCTTGGAATGAGTCCATAGAGATATTGGAGAACAAAATTGGTGACATCATGAAGAGCTGAGATCCCTTATAGAGGGGATATGCTGAAGGTTCTCCCTTTATGGCAAAGTTAGTGGGCTACCCAACCCCGACCAAGTTCAAGCCGCTGGTGGTTACTCCAAGGTATAACGGGAGCACCAACCTAGTGCATCATGTGGAAATATACCAGTCAGCCTTCGAAATATATTCAATATCGGATGAGATGAGATGTCGAGCATTCTTTAGCACATTCACAGGGGTAACCCACGTATGGTCCACTTATCTTCCTAAGAGTTTAATAGGAAGTTTTAGGCAACTGGCTGATAGTTTCATCCATAACTTTTGCTTTGGGTTAAAACCCAGGAAGAAGACGACCCACCTACTGTATGTCAAACAGGGGAAGGAAGAGACTCTGAGGGAATATATAGCCCGCTTTAATAAGGATAAACTAGAAGTTGTGAACTATGAAGAAACCATCACAATGACAGCCCTTATGTGAGGTCTTCAGAAAGGAAAGATACTCTGGAAGCTGACTGAGGATCCTCCAAAGTCCATGGATGACCTCCTGCCTACGGTCGAGACGGTCATGAATGAAGAGGAGGCGATGGACGCCAAAGGTAATGAAGAGAAGATAGCTAATAATGATGGAAAGTTTCGAAGATCAAAGGGGAAAAATATAAAGAAAAGGATGATAGATGACAAATTTTTAGACTACACCCCTATAATAGTTAGTTATGAGCACATTTTGAATGAGATAAAAAATGACCTGTCTCTTAGATGGCAGAAAAATTTTAAAACTCCTCACAAGATGAATAAAAACATGTGGTGTGAATTTCACCAAGATCATGGGTGTACCATCGAGAGATGCTTCGCCCTCAAAGATGAAATAAAAAAATGCTGAAGTCTGGTAAGCTAAGGAAATATTTCGATAAGAGCGATTCAAGTAGAGGCCAAGATGACTAAGGCTGAGACGACTCTAAAAAGAGGAGAACTGGTAAATGCAAAGAGGACTCCCCAGCCAGGAGGGATGACCCGTAAGATGACGATAATGACGACCCAGATCTCCTGTCAAAGGATGATAACATCCCAGTAAAATGACTCAACATGATTTCGTTTAGTGTAAGCATGATTTTTGGTGGCCTGGAAGGTGGAGGCACAAAAGTGGCCGATCTTAAAGTGCACATGGCCGAGGCAAAGGCAGTGACCAAGGTCGAGGGAGTGAACTCAACTTCTATTGGTGATAAACCCGAGAACTGGAAGAAAGTGGATATAAAAACCCTCATAGTCGACTTCTAAAGACTAGGCTTCAAGGGTATCTAAGCCCCTTATAATGACCCGCTCATTATTACCACTAGAGTACATGGATGTGATGTTTTGAGAACCCTGGTTGATGGAAGAAGCTCTGTAGATGTCATGTTATGTCCATGCTTTAAAGTCTTATACTTAGCAAGGCTTGGCTTGCCCCATACCACCATCCTCTGATAGGATTCGACAGAGAAAAGTTTCACCCACTTGGAATGTATGAAATGGATGTCAGAATGGGAGATGTGTGGCCCAAGAGGCTGACCAAGAAGATAAACTTTTTTTGTTATGGATGAGAACGTCTTCTCGGCTTACAACCTCATATTGGAATGGGTTTCCCTCAAAGAATTTGAAGTCGTGCCTTGAACGGTTCACCAAATGATAAAATTCCTGACTCTTTATGGAGTAGGGGAAGTTTAGGGTGACCAAACTTCGACACATAAATGTTACTTTAACTTAGCTGATGAGAGATAAGCACACAAGAAAGCAACATCCACATACAATATTGGCACCGTTAATCCCAAAGATGAGACAAAATTCAAGAAGGGGGAGGCCGTGAAAGAGGTAGAATCCATCATCCTCAATGACGATGAGATGAAAAAAACCGTCCTGGTCGACAAAGCCCTAAAGTAAGAGGTCAAGGACGAGCTGGTCAAACTACTGAGGAAGAGATAAAGTGTCTTTACATGGAGCCATGAAGACATGCTGGGGATCGACCCAAAGGTAATGTCTCATAAGTTGAATGTTGTTAATGGTGCAATGATGATAACATAGAGAAGGGGGTATACTCAAGGGAGAAGTACGAGGTCATCAAAGATGAAGTTAAGAAACTTGAGAAAGCCGAGTTCATCAGAGTGGTGATATACACTGAATGGATTTTAAATGTAGTCATAGTACCTAGAGCCAACGGCAAGTGGAGGATGTACGTGAACTTCACTGATTTGAACAAATCTTATCCCAAACACAGCTTCCCTCTCCCTCATATTTATTAGATGGTGGATGCTATGGTTGGGCATGAGTTGATGAGATTTATGGATGCATACTCAGGATACAATAAAATCTCCATGGACCCGACTAATGAAGATAAGATAACTTTTATCATCAACAAGGGGACCTATTATTATTAGGTCATGCCTTTTGGTTTGAATAATGCCATAGCCACCTATCAGCGTCTGGTAAATAAGATGTTCGAAGATCAGATTGGAAAGTCCACGGAGGTTTATATCGATGCTATGCTGACGAAGAGTCTCAAGTCCGACACTCATATGGCCGACCTTGAGCGCACCTTTGACATCATGGATGAACACAAAATGAAGATCAACCCAGCAAAGTGTGTGTTCGGAGTAAGAGCTGGAAAGTTTTTGGGATTCATTGTAAATCATAGGGGGATAGAGGAAAATCCCCAAAAAAAATCAAAGCATTGCTAGGTATGAAGACCCCAAAGACCACCAAATAAGTTCAGAGACTCACTGGACGAGTGGCTTCTCTAAACAGGTTTGTCTCTAGAGCCACTGATAAATGTTTTTCATTATTTAAAGTGCTCAGAAAGGCCTTTGAATGGGATGAGGAGTGCGAAAAATCCTTTCAGGAATTGAAGGTTTGCCTTGGCTCACCCCTCTTATTGCCTCGTCCTGTGCAAGGAATGATTTTTTTATTTATACTTGGTTGTATTGGAGTCAACCATTAGTGCGGCTATAATCAGAGACGACAGTGGGGTATAGAGACTGATCTATTTCCATAGCAAAGCCCTACAGTGGGCCTAGCAGAGGTACCCTAGGATGGGAAAATTAGCATATGCTCTTATCCATGCTTCAAGGAAGATAAAGCCCCTACTTTTAAGCTCACACAATGGTCGTCTTGACAGACTCTCCCCTTAGGCAAGTAATCCATAAACCTGAGAAATGGGGTAGGTTGATGGCTTGAACCATTGAGCTGGGAGAGTACGACATAGTTTATCAACCGCGGGTAGAAATAAAAGATCAAGCATTAGCAGATTTTGTGTTTGAGTTCACCTAGGATGAGACCGACAGAGAAGAAAACTAGATGGAAGTTAGTCTATTAGAGAAAGTGTGGGACGGATCAGTTAAAGCCGACACTAGTATGGCTAGGCCTACTGAGGCCGACGTTAGAGCTCCCCGACCTATTTTGGCTAAACCAGATGAGTTTTTTTTAATCAAAAGATGAGTCAGTGAAGAAGGCCAATTTTCAGGAGGAGGAACCGTTTAGAGGCTCTTTGTTAACGGTCATCCTGCGAGAGTGGAAGTGGCGTCGGCTTGATCATATCGGCACCAAACGGAATAGATATTGAATATGTGTTGAGATTCAGTTTTCAAGCTTCTAATAATGAGTTGGAGTATGAGGCGATTATAGTCGATTTCTCCCTCTCAAAAGTAATGAACATCGGACATCTCTTGGTACATAGTGACTCCCAACTGGTGGTTAATCAGATTTTGGGCATTTATGAAGCCAAGGACGACATGATGGCCAAATACCTGGATAGAGTAAAAAACATGACCAAGAAGTTCGCTAAAATAAAAATGAAGAGGATACCATGGATTGACAATGACTGAGCTGATTCCCTGATAAGGGTGGCCTCAACAACCAGGATAGAAATTAGAAGGTCCATGCCGGTGGAGATTCTACGATGACCTACTATTGAAGAGGAAGATACAGAGTTAGAGTTTTATCTTAACTTAAACCTAGGGCCATCTTGGTGGACCCTATAATCCATTATATTAGAGAGGGAAGGTTACCAGAGTCTAAGGCCGAGAGGAGGAAGATAAAGTATAAAGCTACTAAGTTCTCTATCTTGAGGGATGTGTTGTATAAGAAATGATTTCTCCTACCTTTGCTTAAATGTGTCCACCTGTTCGAGGAGGAATATATCTTGAGAGATGTTCATGAAGGGTCTTGTTCAAGTCACATCGGAGGAAGGTCATTAGCAAAGATGATCGTTACGTAGGGATACTGGTGGCCAAGCTTGGCCAAAGACGCAATCGAGTATGTGAAGAAATGCGATAAATGCCAATGGTTTGCCACCATCACTCACCAACCTCATCAACCTCTAACGTCTATCACCTCTCCATGGCCATTCATAGTATGGGGGAATAACTTGTTAGGACCGTTGCCAAGGGTCGTGGGAAACTACAAATACTTAATGGTGGCAATAGACTACTTTTCAAAGTAGGTGGAAGCCGACGCTATGATCACTAGTATGGATAAGAAGACCTTCCATTTTATATATAGGAGTATCATCTGCAGGTATGGCCTACCTAATACCCTCATCTCAGACAATGGAAAATAATTCAAGAATATC
Organism: Sambucus nigra; assembly: GCA_949130495.1. Classification (NCBI taxonomy): domain Eukaryota; kingdom Viridiplantae; phylum Streptophyta; class Magnoliopsida; order Dipsacales; family Adoxaceae; genus Sambucus; species Sambucus nigra. The sequence continues at coordinate 355,247,853 of OX422207.1, read as the reverse complement.
TCTTTGGATACTGCGAAAGGGTCGGCATCAAATAATTTTTCTCAACACCTTCTCGACCCCAGGCCAATGGTCAGACCGAAGTCACTAATAGAACTATTCTTAATGGAATCAAGAAAAAGTTAGAGGATTCTAAAGAAAGATGGATGAAAGAGGTAAATGTCATATTATGGGCATACAGGATGACAAAGAGAACGCCAACAAGAGAGACCTCGTTCATGATGGCTTATGGCTCAGAGGTCGTGGTTCCTATAGATATTAGACTCCCCACTCATAGAGTTCAGACGTATGACCCAGAGTAATATTTAGGAGAGAGAATACTTGACCTTAATCTGATCAAAGAGAGGAGAGAAGATGAAGAGGTTAGGCAGACAACCTACCAATAGAGGACGACTAAGTTCTACAACAAGAGGTTCAAAGTAAGGCCGATAGCTGTGGGAGATTTAGTTATGAGAAAGACGTGGGAAAAACCTAAAAAGCTCCATGCCAACTGGCATGGCCCTTATAGAGTCAAGGATGAGGTCATCTCATGAACCTATCGGTTAGAAAATTTAGAGGGAGAACCATTCTCCAACCCTTGAATGCAGACTACCTGAAGAAATACTATCTGTAAAAAACTATGTAGATTGTTTTGTACCTTTTGAAATCATTGTATGAAAAAGTTATGAATGAAAATCAAGTGTTCCCTCATATCTTGTATATATTGATCGAGTTGTTTGTTTCAAACCTCTTTAAATCTATAGAACATCATTCATGGTAAAATAGCAACAACTCACTCTAGGTGATACGACAATCGGGAAAGGGGCCGACCCCATCCATTGATTCTTCGAACACCAAGAGAGAGGAGAAGTGTGACAACACCATGTTCAACGGTGAAAAACATTAAATGCAATTATTAAACATCATTCACCTGGTGAATAAACTCTCTCTACCGAGAAGACAGTGTATGGACGAGATGACTCTTGTCCATACACTCTTAAAACGACGAGAGAGGACTTGGATTGTAACATCATTAATTTGGTAAGAATTCAAATTGAAAAATCACTGAGTTATGGTTAATTATTAAACATCATTAACTTGGTGAATAAACTCTCTGAGCCGAGAAGAGTGTTCATGGATGAAACAACTGTTGTCCATACACTCTCAAAATGACGAGAGAGGACTTGGATGGTAACATCATCAATTTGGTGAGAATTCAAATCGAAAAATCACTTAGTTGTGGTTAATTATTAAACATCATTAACCTGGTGAATAAACTCTCTCGATCGAGAAGACAATGCATGGACGAGATGACTCTTATCTAGCACCGAAAAAATAGTGGGTTGGGCTTATTCTAGGCGGGCTAGATATGGGTTGGGCCATATCTGGTTCGGGTTGTATATGGGTTGAACATCATTTTGGGTTGGGTTTGTTTTGGGCCTGCCCATTTTTTTTCCCTGGATCATTTTTCCTCTTAAATCGGTGACTAGATCTAAAAAGTGCACCAAGTGACTAAATCTCTGGAAAAAAAGTGATTTTCATTCAGTGAGAAGAAAACCAGTGATAATACCAGTTGGAAGGGTGAGATGATACCGCCTGGTGGGGTGAAAATAGGGGCGGGATGAGATGATACCACCTGAAGGAAATAAATAGTATATGTGCAAAAAAATGCATTTGATAGGGAGAGTGAGAGAGGAGATATGCGCTGCTACGATTTGTGATTTTAAGGTTTTGAGATGTGCTGCTACAATTTTTTTAGGGGTATGTTAGCATTTATGTTCAACCCATTTTATAAATATGGGCCATCAGTTATAACATTTAAAACCCATTTTGATCCACAACTTTTAAAATATACACTCTCAAAATGATGAGAGAGAACTTGGATTGTAACATCATCTTTAATTTGGTGAGAATTCAAATTGGAAAATCATTTAGTTGTGGTTAATTATTGAACATCATTAACTTGGTGAATAAACTCTCTCGCCCGAGAATACAGTGCATGGATGAGACGACCCTTGTCCATACACTCTCAAAACTACGAGAGAGGACTTGGATTGTAACATCATTAATTTGGTGAGAATTCAAATTGGAAAATCACTTAGTTGTGTTTAATTATTAAACATCATTAACTTGGTGAATAAACTCTCTCGATCGATAAGATAGTGCATGGACGAGACGACTCTTGTCCATACACTTTCAAAACGACGAGAGAGGACTTGGATTGTAACATCATCAATTTCGTGAGAATTCAAATTGGAAAATCACTTATTTGTGGTTAATTATTAAACTTCATTAACCTAGTGAATAAACTCTCTTGGTCGAGAAGACAGTGCATGGACGAGACGACTCTTATCCATACACTCTCAAAACGACGAGAGAGGACTTGGATTGTAACATCATCATTAATTTGGTGAGAATTCAAAATGGAAAATCACTTAGTTGTGGTTAATTATTAAACATCATCAACCTGGTGAATAAACTCTCTCGACCGAGAAGATAGTGCATGGACGAGACGACCCTTGTCCATACACTCTCAAACGATGAGAGAAGACTTGGATTGTAACATCATTAATTTGGATAATCTCATCCCATCCAAAGACAAGATGAGATAAACCCTTATTTTCTAGAGATAAAGAAGGAATCAAAGCATATGAATGACTCAAATTATATAAACATCAGAGATAGATAATTATAGTTTAGCCGATGGCATAAAAATCGTAAGTTCATAACAAAGATCTCAAAAGTACAAGGGAGGAATGTTCAAGTGTTACAAAAGAAAGGACATTAGGCCACACTCGGTCATGCATTAAAAGACCTAGTTCCTCAAGGTATCTTTAGCTTGGTTACCCTAGACGTCAGTTGCTCCCTTGGAGGTGTCGTCCTGCTCAGCCAAGATGTTGCCCTCTTCCTGGACGATGGTGGTATTATCCTGGTCATTTATAGTTTGTGATATCGGATCAGGCTAAGCCATCCCTTCAAACACATCGAGAGCGACAGAGAACAAAGGGTCTTCGAGACTTAAGGTTTTTAGCTCCTCGGTGAGATAAGCGACCTCAGGAAACTTCATAGCGGCCCACCGGTAGCCAGTATGAGCTCCCCTCACAAGGTACTAAAAGCCGAACCTAAGGAACTCACCAGATATTTTGTAATCATCGATGTCCTTCGCTCTGGTAGCTTCAAGTGCCTCATTGACAACATCTTGAACTCTCTCCAGCTCCACAGAGGCTTGCTTCTCCTTCAGAGCATTTAAAGCATTTTCATACTCCGCCCTTAGATTGTCAATGGTCTTTTTGTGAGCACTCTCGACCTAAGAAAGCTTCTTCTTGAGTTCCAAAATCTCTGACCTCAGATCCTCCACGACCTTCTCGATCAAGAGAGCTTGACAAACTAGGGGGATCTTTTCTTTGACCCACTGATGGATATTCTATAAAAAGATAGTCGACTGTAAGAAAAGCAAGAGCAATTCAGTACGAGATAATACTATACTACGATGTAGAAGAAAATCATAATAAAATGTGAACTTACCTAAATGGTATAATGATAGCACATATCATTCAAGAGGAATATCTTAGTTGCGTCCAAGAAATGAGCATCTGACACAGGGGTCATGTCAAATACAACAGTGAAATCTATCCTCCTATTCCCTAGAAAGGAGTCTGAAGATATTTTTAAATTCACATCCTTAGAATATATAGGTATGGCCTCTCTCGGCACAGTCTTGTAAGGTCCCTCCTTATGCTTCTTTGGACATGAAGCCAGGGGAATATCTTCCCTGCTTTCCTCTTCTTCGCCCCCTCGGCCTCACTTGGGATGGCGGTAGACTTAGTGGTCTAAGGCAAAGGGGTCATCTTATTACCGATCTTTTTCAATAAGTTACCTAAGAAAGGAGCCTCCATTATCCAGGTTATTTCAAAAGTGTTTGGTGGTTTGTCTGCAATAGAGAAAGCAAAAATATGAGGTCAGATACATGAAATATGATGTAACAGTTGACAGAAATAGAGACTAACACTTACATATTTCATAGAGGGGGTCCATCCCCAAGATTGATTTATTTAAACATCGCGGGGTCAACATCAACTCAAACTTCACAAGGCCCCCGTCCTTGCCTTGTTTCCTAACCTTAGTCAAGTTCTTAGTGGCCTCAATACTCAACACTGGGTCAATCTTAGCAGATATTGGGGCCTTTGCCCACTTTGAGGGACCCTCAACTTAAAAGTACCGCTGGGGGTATCAGAACTGTACTCTCAAGCACCCAACACGAAGAAATAACGTGACTTCCAATTGTGGTTGGAAGTCTGGCGAGAAGAGATTTCGTTGTGAACTTTCTGGCTACAAGATGATATTATCCAGATTATGATTTTAGAGACGAGAGTGTATTGCAACCCCTAAAACGTTAACTGGAAGCTCAACGTTATGAACCAGCCTCCACGGAGAAACAAACCCAAAGATAATCCTATGGGAATTGGGTGTGAGTTGGGAAGGAGAAACATCTAGACTAGCAGGCACGTATGGTTGGATGCAAAGGTAGCCTAATGTCGACCTTAAACATTTATTCATAAACACAAAGCACTTTCTCGACAGTCAAAGGCCCTCTCGTCTACAGAGGGTACCCTCACAGTGGTGGAATATGCTATCTCATATTGATGCCGCCAATGGATAAGATCTACCACAGTAACTGCGATTTTATATAAACTCGCAACAGAGGTGTCAACCATACTCTCATCTAATGAACCATCCTCAGCGTCCACAGCCACAGTATCGGACGGGTATTATAATCCCTCAATAGTCGATAGAAGGAACACCATTAAGGGAGGAGCCACCATAATATTGACCCTCGGCTCGACAGAGCCCGATAGGATATCAAGGGATGACCCAGAGTCAATGACATAATCGGCTCTACCAAAAGACTCGGTTTGGCCGGAGGATGACGCACTGTGAGAGAGATCCACAACCTCATTGAGGGAACCCTCTGTAACACCCTAATACAGGGTGATCAGTCCTTTATTAAATTAAAAATCAAGGTGAACGGTGTGGTTCATTCTTAGCATCATTGTCGAAAATAATTTTTCAGTTCTAATCACCCTAAATAACTAAGCTAAGTGTCAAAACAATTTAAATTGTTTTATTTATTAAATTCCGTTGTAAATACCTTTTTAAGTGTAAACCAGTTAATGATAATCACAGTTGATAAAGATACCAATCATCCGATGAAACATGCCAACTAGATTACTCAAATCCAAAAAATTGACCACAACCACTGACAATGTGATAGATAAAATAATCCCAAATAAGAACAGAATACTGAAATAATTTAAGTGTAGGAAATCCCCATCAAGTCTAAACAAAAGTCTGGAAATGGGTGACACATTCCCTAACTAAGTAACTAAATAGGAAATCCGAGGGGCCAAAAAGAGGAAGCATCTACTGCAATGACCTGTAACTCCCACACAAGCTACAATACGTCCAATCCCAAGAAGCTACGCCTGACGCCCCTGTGAGTTGGAACCTGTAATATATATATATACACACAAGAGAGAGAAAAATATTGGAAACGGGTCAGAGCCCGAGTGTAAAACAGTTTTAATAATAGTTTAGCAAGTATTTAAAATGCTTACTAGCTAATATGACAACCATGTTAGTACACGACACTCTCTTGAGAATTATCACCTCTCATCTACTGTGCACGCCTACCGTACTACTAAAATGCCTCATAAGTCTATCTAATTTATCTCCCATAAATTCTATTTCGTGAGGTCACAAGTCTATAATTTTAGTTTAGAGATCAATCTCTTAATAATTACTTACGTCGATTATGTATTTCTCAATACTGTTGTGAAGTTCCCGAACACTTACTACAATTTTGGAGCATTTATTCAATATTTATCTAATTCTATGCACAGTAGAAGAATTACATATATACGTATAAATATTAATCACTCCTATAATATATATACTATTGGCACCCGACGTAAAATCTATGGTGCTGGCATACTTTGCTATCAAGTCCCCATATCTCTTGTACCAAAGGAAATACTAGTTTGGAATCACTCTCGAAATGTATTACATAATACACACAAAATTGAGGCGAAGCATAGTTCCAAGTCACTAAGAGGTCTGCACATACACCTCACATCTCTTAGGACCATATGACTATCATTCTCAGATAGCCTGTACCAAGGAATCCTATGTTCTAGGGTACAAGTCAATATCCCCCATAAAGGTCCCATCGAGATAAGACTGTCTCGACGCGGTAACCTCCGTGATAGCAAGTAGTTGGGGTATGATTATACACACATATATACATTCAATATACATACACAAGCCCTCGATCATATATATATAAATATTCACATGTTTCAATTAGGTTCATCCACGACCCATAATAATATTTTTAACCGTACGTAGTATAATTCACCCCAATTCCTACGTCTAATCAACCCATTTCTTGTTATCCTCAATTATCATCATTTCATAGTTACTTCTCGTCCCTCGAAGTATTATCTCTTCCTAAAGGTAAATTCAGTAGGTATACCCTCACTAACGTACTGGTCTAAGTCTTTCATGAATCTCTCAATTCCTTAGTTAACTTACGCACGATTTCTAATATGTGTCATACCCCCATTATCCACCGGTTACTTCCCATATAAAAATTATATTAAACGGAACCTACTTAGACCCTAATGGCCCTCTTCATGACCCATTATGATCTTTAAATGATATTTAAGGGCTCCTATGTATTTTAACCGAATTAAACAAAAAGAGGAAAAACATTCAGTTTCCAGGAGGGTTCGATCGATCGATGAGGGAGGACGATCGATCAATCAGTCAATCGATCGACATTCTTGAGTCGATCGATCAATCGAGCAGTTTTTGCCCAGGTTTTGCTATTCTGACCTACGAGTTCCATAACCTTCCAACCTCTAAATCATGCTTAATTCATCCCAAACTCCCAAACAATTAAACCAAGAGTTATATCAACCTATCTACGTGATTTTCTACGTAAAACATGTACGCATTCATCAAAGGCATGGATTTAAATGGACAAATTCAGTAGAATCATCAAGAACCTAGTTTTATCATAAATTCCAATATTCTCAATCTATTTCCAGATTTCTTTCTATTAAATCATTACGAATTCATGGGTGATCCTCTACATATATCAAGGGTTCCAGACTACATGCATTCCTCCTAAAACATGCAATTTAAATTTCCTAAATCATATAGTTCTCCAATAAAAATATGTATTCACCATTCCTAATCTAACATGGGTAAAATATTAACTAGAAATCAACAAGATAGATACTTGCCTTGGAGATGGAATTCTGATTTCCAGGTGTTGATGGCTATGGTTACGATCCTTATTTCCCAATCTATGTGATGGTGGTGGAATCCGACAAGAAAAGTTGTGAATTGATGGTTCTCCTCCTTGGAAGGTCTCCCTCTTCTCTCTAACTAAGCTCCTCTGTAACTTTTTAACTCCCTAACCCTCGAGTACTCTAAATTCATCAGATATAAACCTACTATTTTCGTCCATCATTAAGCCTAAAATTGGCTAATTACTAAAATTCCCTTTCGGGTTGTTGGTTAGGCCTAAAAATGTCCCGAGACCCAAACTAAACCCCCGGGTATACTTTTCTAACTATCTCGACCCTTCCGGACAAGTTGAAGCACTCGAAGGGACTATACGCGTGACTTATAATTTATTCACTTTTATTATAATAATTTAGTCCCGACACAACACATGCGCGTCCCGACTTAATTTTCCATAATTGCCGTATTATTTACTCGCGACAATTTTGTAATACCCCGTACTTTTATGGATATTTATTTATGGGATTAATTAAATTAAATGTGAATTAGTTGAGAATTAATCCGGATAAAATACTAACGAGATGTGAGTTGGTATTTGATTATAATGTGTATATATCGTAGCATATGAATATTGGAAATATTGAAATTGTCACGAGATTGAAATACGGCAATTTGGGAAATTTTGTTGGGACGCGCGTGACAGTCGCGTCAGGAAAGTAATTATTTAAATTAAAAAGTGAATTTTATGTTTATCAACCGTATGGTCATTTTGAGTGCGTCAACGAGTCCGGAAGGGTCAAAATAGTCAGAAAACACTAGCCGGGGGTCTAGTTTGGGTCCCGGAGCATTTTTAGGTCATACCGGCAACTTAAAAGGGTATTTTGGTAATTTTGAAATTTTGGGATTAATAACCAACGAATTTTGGGAATTTCAAAATAGGGTATTTAGGAACCCACTAACCCATTACCAGCACTTAACTAATTAGAGGGCTACGGGAGTTTTGGGAGAGGTTAGGAGAAGTTCCCAAAAGAGAAACACAACCTCCATCTTCAACCTTCAACCTTGGGAGAAAAGGAGAGAGCAACCTTTATCAATTCAACACCAAATTCAGAGAATAATCCAAGGCAAGTGGTTTAATTACGTTAATTTCAAGCGAATGCTTCTTCCATGCTTAGAAATTGATATATTTGCATTGTATTGGGAGATTTATAAAAACCCATGAAATTGGAGTTATAAATTCAGATTTGATATAGGTTTGCATGTAGATTTGTTATTGGGTGATTGGACTAAAATAATTACTACTTTTTATGTTACAAAAACGGATTTACTTATGGAAATTGAAGACTTTAAATTTCTAGGGTTCATGTTCATAAGGTTTGGAAAAAATTGGGGAGTTATAATGATTAGATGATGTTTAAGAAGATTTGGCCCTATATAAATGTTAAGTTATGACCTATGAATGTTTAGTGTGGATTAAAAACCTTAAAATACTATTGGGACGATTTTTATATGGGATTAGAGGTGAAGAAAATTGGGAAAAACGAGATAGGAGAATTCTGGGCTTGAAACTGTCACCTCGTTAGAAGGCCTGCCCAGGTCGTTCGAACGAGCTCGTTCGAACGAGCTTCTAACGAGTTGATAGTTTGACTTCTAACGAGTGGGATGTTCATTCGATGCCTTTCATTCGAACGAGATCTCGTTTGATGCCCACTTCGTTCGAACGACCTCTCGTTCGAACGACCTCGTTCGAACGAGACTTCTAACGAGTTGACAGATTGGTCTTTTTGGCCTGGTTTGATTTCTAGTGTCCCGTAACCTTGTTTAATTGTAGAGATAACATTACCTTGATGACTAATTGATATAGTTGGGATATTCGGGACATATTGAGGAGTAAAATATAGAAGAATGTTTTGAACCAAATGGTAATTGTGGGTTAGGACGCGAATAACTAATTACGACGTGAGGATAATGGATGATGTGTATATATAAACCGGGGACACGTGTATTGGTATAAGAATGAGAAGTATACCACTAATAAATTATGGTAATTACTAAGATGTGTGCATGCTTAGTATATGTATATGATTTTATGTGTATGACATACCTACCATACTTGCTATCACGAGAGGTTTACGTTCGCTTAGGGCCATCTAATCTTTGTGTGCCTGGATTTAGATTGGTACCTCGAGGACATAGTTCAAGAGAATGACTTATTTGTGAGTTAATAAGTCAGCTGACTATGGAGCCTAGGTATGTACGTAACCATGGATATGTTGAATTATGTCCGCCTCCATTTTCGTGGGTTGTGCTTATTCTAACAATTCCTGAGAGATTCGGAATTTATAATCCTTATGTGCGTGATGTACCGGGATGGATAGCAGAGTATGTGTGCACCACAGCTTAGCCTCGGGGTGCTTATATTGTATATTTATGATGTGAATAATATACGGTTAAATGAAAAGGAATTGTTATGTTTAATTGCGAGTATAATTGTAGTAACGTCTTGATAAAGTTAAAAAGGGATAACCTGTTGTGAAATGTTTTGCTAATAATTGAGAATTCGAGTTTAAGTAACGCTACCTATTTAAGTGATGACGTTGGGAATTTATATTATGAATCGAGTAGAAAGGTTAGAACTTATGTCAGTTTAGTTAGATATGGATATCACGTGTATGGGTACGGTACGTTAGGAGTGCACAATTAGTCGAGAGGCGAGTATTTCATGTGAGAGCACATCCTAACATGTATTTTTCATTCATTGTTTTAATGTTATTAAAGCACTTGTTGTTTTTAAAATACTCTCCACTTTTGGGCTCTGACCCGTTTGCTTTCGAATCTATTTTTGTAAAAACCTTTTTAGGTGCCCAGCCACAAGGACATCATGCATAGGAATTCTATTCAGGTGACGAGCTGTAGCTGTTGTGGAAGTTACAAGGCCTTGACAATAGACGCCTCTTTTCTAGTCTTGACTCCATATTTAGTTCCATCATTTGTAGGGCATGTCGCCCATTTCTTTTAGAGACATTTTATATTTCAGTTATTCAGATTGTGGATTGTAATTAATTCAGGATTCAGACTTGTTTTATTATTTCAGTTGTGGGATTGTTGTGAGGAGTATTTCCTCCAGACTGTTTATTACATGTTGATTTAACTATTGGGACTTTATTGTGTATTGTTATGTTAATTTTTTTTATTCTTCACTTACTTCATGTTAATCAGATTTAATTTAAAATTGGCAACTCGCTTTTTAAATACTAGGTGGTTAGTAATCATTAAAATGTTTTCGACAGTGATGCTATTAACTGAACCAACTTGGCATTTTGAATTAATTTAATAAAGGAGTAGCTACCCAGTATTTACTTAGTCGGGGTGTCACAGGTGGTATCAGAGCATCAGGTTCTAGTGTCCTTTAGGATCTGTACGGCTTATTGTGCTTCCAGCGTAATTCTCTTTGACGTAGAGCCCTATGCTTAGGATTGTTGATATCTTTGGTGAGATTTCGTTCTCCTGCTTCGATATATATGATAGTGAATCTTATTTGCAATCAGGTATGTTCGTGTGCCAAACGATGTAGTACGTCAGGTGAAGACAGTTGGACGAACAACAGGAGGCAAGGATCAGTTGAGATTAATAAATTAATTAAGAGAAGACCGTAGTCGAGGTCACCCATATCAGGGTACGGAAGTTCTGGACGGTCCAGACGGCCTAGGCGCGACTTGTGACTTCCAAGCATAACAATAGTTGAAGGTAGGGTCAATTGAGACTCACCCAACAAGGTTAGATTGAGAAATAAAGAGTTGGGTGGGACATCGAGAAAACCAGCGGTGGAAATACTTGAAAGGCGGAGATGGCGTGTGCTAGCCAAACAAACATAATACACCCGAAGGCTTGGACTTGTGTCGGAGTATGGCCAATCGAGAGTGAAAATTTGGGGAAAATTTTTCTTGTCTCGTGAGAGCGGAGTTTCAATGGGGAGAAACTGTCACCACACTTATAAGTGGAATGTGACATCGAGAGAAGGCGTACACGAATGGTTTGACCATAAGTTCCTTGATCAGATGTTTAGGAAGAAAACCGAATGTCGTTCTGAACTCACACGAGAGGTCCGGACAGAGGTCACTTTGTGAGAAGAAATAAAATTATTTAGGGAACCCTACACCGGGTGAAGTAGGTGGAACGGAGAAGGGGATAATAAAGGGAGAATCTACATACAAGAAGAATTGTTAGCTCTTATGGGGAATTCTGCTTGGATGATAAATACAGATAGTAATTATATCGCGTGGTGTAAATTTGGAGGTAAATGTTCCCTTGGGTAGGGAGATACAAAAATCAATTTTTTTTAGAATAAGACTGGGAAAATGGTGTTGGAGAAAAACCACAAGGAGGAAGACCCAATGGAGAAACTGTTAAAATAATTCGATAGCGAAATTACTACCGAGCGATGGTAATTTCAGTAAGAGAGGTGGAAAACTAGTAGCGTGTTCCTTAGGTACATCAAGCTAAGGGAACAATGGAGATAGTCTTCAGAGCTGAGACTACCAACGTCCGAGGAAAGGACCACTTTAACATGGTCAGAGTGACCGGAAATAAGTGGAGTATGTGTAGAGGTACTTTGTGGGAGTGAAAACCCGTACATTATAAATTTTTCCCGATGCAAGAGTAGGGATCAAGGTATTGTGCCTGGCGAGGGCAACAGTTATTGAGATATCCGGTTTGGGACAGACATGTGTGGTAAGTCCAGGAAACATTTGAGCAGCCGAGACGATTATTAAGATAGAAGTGTGAGTTATATCCTCAGACGAGGATGCATGTTATTTGTGGTTTGAGTGAGTTACTACATTTGTTACAATTATATTTTCACTTGAGAGTCGAGTTTAGTGAGTATATCAGTAAGTTTATTGTATATAAGAACATTTTCCCTGATAGTGTGGGGGTTACTTTTATTGTCATCCGTGGATGATGAATGGGTATATTAATAGCGGTTTATGCTTTATCGAAATTACTCGTTTTAGTGCTGTGTTATACAAGTATGATATGATCTTAATTATTGTTTTATATATATGATTGTACCGATAGTGTGCTGGTATTACAAGTTTATCGAAGTTACTACCTTGGGATAGAATGTTTTGGTTCTGGAGAGGCCCCATGTGTGAGAGGGCCGGGCTAAAAAATTATACTATTGTATATATGTATATATATATGTTGTGATTTCAAAGTATAATGGTCTCGGACATTTAATCCCAGTATGCATAGGGATTTCATTATTATGAGTCGTATGTAATTGATTTACTAGTCAACAAAGAGTTAGTTGGTTTTTATAATAAACGATAGAGAGGTCGTAACAAAAAGAGTGCATTGTTTTATCACCCGTTAGAGATTTGGAAGTTTATACTCATAGTTGTGTGTTTGGGGACGGGAATTTGAGGGTCTCAAAATGTCTCGCATGTTGTATATGAAATGTGATTTCCATCACTGTAAAGAGAAAAGTATCTTTCAGAAGGAGTTCTTTGTTAATGTATAATTGAGAACTGAGATGAAACTTTGTTGTTAAAAGACGAGAGTGTAGGGGTATATATTATGGACAAGGCTTAACGGATTCCGATGACCAACAATGTTAGGTAGTAGTGTATTGGGGAGGTTCCTTGTTTAGATTTCGCTTTGCGAGACACCCCACGCATGAAACTTAGAGTAAGGTTGGTAGTAAGGAAATGTGTGGCCCTTCGTTCATGATTTGGATACCTCTATAGTTATAGAGTACGTAATTATAACGGGAAGTTACAAGGAGTAAATTATGATGTACGTCCATTAGAGCCAATTGTTGGTAAATTACGATATAACTACTAATAATGTTGGTTTTGTCACAACATGTTGAACGACGCATTGAGGATATGGAGGATTTAGGATTTCTAATTCAGAAGTGATTGAGAACGCCCAGGTGGTATAGCACCGTTGTATTTACAGTGACAATAAAGAGTTTGGGATTTTGTATGAAGTGTATATAATGTTTAAAAACCGTATGGTTGGGTTATAAGGAACGTAGACATCTTGATTTGCTATAGTGTAAATCAAAGGAAGAGGGAACATAGACGGGTGAGATTATTACTTATGAGATTAAACGTCATAAGAAAAGGTGTAAGTGAATATCACGTGTAGTAAGTGTAGCACGTTCAAACTTGGAAAAAGGGCAGTAGAAAGCCATTTAATAAAGGGATATCTCTTGAGAAGGCGAATAAATTATTATGAGAAATTTGGAGTAGAGTTTCGATCAATCGAATGTTGAGGGTGAATCAAGGGTAAATAGAATGAGGATGCCAATCAGGTATAAAGTCCAGATATGCACAAAGTGGTAAAAGTGTAAAGGTCCAAACTTTTGGTATTCGTTGGGAGAATAAGATCATTAAGTATCATTTAACGGGGAAAATTTTATGTGAATATCGACATTGAAAGAGGTATAGTAAGTAGTAGAACAGTTGGGGTTAGATGATCAACCAAATAATTTTGTATCAAGACGACGATTCCAAGAATGGGAGGGTCAAGTTGGAGAATTTTCTTGAGAGGTAGCCAACTTATTGATAAGTAATGAGTTCCTTCGATTATGAGGGACATGTTGTCCAGAAGGAGAGAAATTGTTATATACTTGGGGTGATTTACACTTTTAGATAGTGAACACGCCGGTACTTGGTTCGACGTAGTATTATTTAGAACTGGGATGAAATCCCTGAAATCCACATTCAGGTGGGGTGACAATAAATAGTGGGAAATAACGATTCAAACTGAGGGTTGTATCACCTATAACCCGAGGTGTACGCGCAAGGTGACCAACAACTGATGGATTGTATGAAAGAAATTTTGGATTCATTGCGATATTTTTAATTCCAAATCGGGTATAACTAGTGAGGTATATTGTAGTCATGAGGAGGAGATATTACCTAATGGTAGAGTTGGATGAAAAACACCCGTATCTATTTATGGTGGACAAGGTGCTTACAAAGGTTTGTGTGACACCAACAGGCTGAAGTGGTTTTCCCTTGTGTAAAAGTCACAACGTCGGGATATTTCAAGGAATGGACAAGCGTAGTCAGATGTGTTATTGATTCATCCCAGGATGGGAGTTTGGTGTTTTGATAAACGCGGGAGTTAGTAGTGAGGTGAGGACTCACAATACTAATAAAAATAATGCGGCTAACGATGTATAGGCCATTTTTTTTCTTCGATTGTTGTTTAATAAGAGCGCAACGTGAGGTACATTTATTGAAGTGTATTCTGATAAGGTATCAAATCTATTAAACAAGCTTGTTGTGAACAAGGGCTTTAGTGATTGGGATTTTCTTTATATTTTCATTGGAACACTGGAGGGTAATGAATTTTTCCAGGTGTGCCTTACTTATCCGAATTTCGGGATGAAATTCTGTTATTAGGGGGGAAGTATGTAATACCCTGTACTTTTATGGATATTTATTTATGGGATTAATTAAATTAAATGTGAATTAGTTGAGAATTAATCCGGATAAAATACTAACGAGATGTGAGTTGGTATTTGATTATAATGTGTATATATGGTAGTATATGAATATTGGAAATATTGAAATTGTCACGAGATTGAAATACGACAATTTGGGAAATTTTGTTGGGACGCGCGTGACAGTCGCGTCAGGAAAGTAATTATTTAAATTAAAAAGTGAATTTTATGTTTATCAACCGTATGGTCATTTTGAGTGCGTCAACGAGTCCGGAAGGGTCAAAATAGTCAGAAAACACTAGCCGGGGGTCTAGTTTGGGTCCCGGAGCATTTTTAGGTCATACCGGCAACTTAAAAGGGTATTTTGGTAATTTTGAAATTTTGGGATTAATAACCAACGAATTTTGGGAATTTCAAAATAGGGTATTTAGGAACCCACTAACCCATTACCAGCACTTAACTAATTAGAGGGCTACGGGAGTTTTGGGAGAGGTTAGGAGAAGTTCCCAAAAGAGAAACACAACCTCCATCTTCAACCTTCAACCTTGGGAGAAAAGGAGAGAGCAACCTTTATCAATTCAACACCAAATTCAGAGAATAATCCAAGGCAAGTGGTTTAATTACGTTAATTTCAAGCGAATGCTTCTTCCATGCTTAGAAATTGATATATTTGCATTGTATTGGGAGATTTATAAAAACCCATGAAATTGGAGTTATAAATTCAAATTTGATACAGGTTTGCATGTAGATTTGTTATTGGGTGATTGGACTAAAATAATGACTACTTTTTATGTTACAAAAACGGATTTATTTATGGAAATTGAAGACTTTAAATTTCTAGGGTTCATGTTCATAAGGTTTGGGAAAAATTGGGGAGTTATAATGATTAGATGATGTTTAAGAAGATTTGGCCCTATATAAATGTTAAGTTATGACCTACGAATGTTTAGTGTGGATTAAAAACCTTAAAATACTATTGGGACGATTTTTATGTGGGATTAATGGTGAAGAAAATTGGGAAAAACGAGATAGGAGAATTCTGGGCTTGAAACTGTCACCTCGTTAGAGGGCCTGCCCAGGTCGTTCGAACGAGCTCGTTCGAATGAGCTTCTAACGAGTTGATAGTTTGACTTCTAACGAGTGGGATGTTCATTCGATGCCCACTTCGTTCGAACGACCTCTCGTTCGAACGACCTCGTTCGAACGAGACTTCTAACGAGTTGACAGATTGGCCTTTTTGGCCTGGTTTGATTTCTAGTGTCCCGTAACCTTGTTTAATTGTATAGTTAACATTACCTTGATGACTAATTGATATAGTTGGGATATTCGGGACATATTGAGGAGTAAAATATAGAAGAATGTTTTGAACCAAATGGTAATTGTGGGTTAGGACGCGAATAACTAATTATGACGTGAGGATAATGGATGATGTGTATATATAAACCGGGGACACGTGTATTGGTATAAGAATGAGAAGTATACCACTAATAAATTATGGTAATTACTAAGATGTGTGCATGCTTAGTATATGTATATGATTTTATGTGTATGACATACCTACCATACTTGCTATCACGAGAGGTTTACGTTCTCTTAGGGCCATCTAATCTTTGTGTGCCTGGATTTAGATTGGTACCTCGAGGACATAGTTCAAGAGAATGACTTATTTGTGAGTTAATAAGTCAGCTGACTATGGAGCTTAGGTATGTACGTGACCATGGATATGTTGAATTATGTTCGCCTCCATTTTTGTGGGTTGTGCTTATTCTAACAATTCCTGAGAGATTCAGAATTTATAATCCTTATGTGCGTGATGTACCGGGATGGATAGCAGAGTATGTGTGCACCACAGCTTAGCCTCGGGGTGCTTATATTGTATATTTATGATGTGAATAATATACGGTTAAATGAAAAGGAATTGTTATGTTTAATTGCGAGTATAATTATAGTAACGTCTTGATAAAGTTAAAAAGGGATAACCTGTTGTGAAATGTTTTGCTAATAATTGAGAATCCGAGTTTAAGTAAGGCTACCTATTTAAGTGATGACGTTGGGAATTTATATTATGAATCAAGTAGAAAGGTTAGAACTTATGTCAGTTTAGTTAGATATGGATATCATGTGTATGGTTACGGTATGTTAGGAGTGCACAATTAGTCTAGAGGCGAGTATTTCATGTGAGAGCACGTCCTAACATGTATTTTTCATTCATTGTTTTAATGTTATTAAAGCACTTGCTGTTTTTAAAATACTCTCCACTTTCGGGCTCTGACCCGTTTGCTTTCGAATCTATTTTTGTAAAAACCTTTTTAGGTGCCCAGCCACAAGGACACGATGCATAGGAATTCTATTCAGGTGACGAGCTGTAGCTGTTGTGGAAGTTACAGGGCCTTGACAATAGACGCCTCTTTTCTAGTCTTGACTCCATATTTAGTTCCATCATTTGTAGGGCATGTCGCCCATTTCTTTTAGAGACATTTTATATTTCAGTTATTCAGATTGTGGATTGTAATTAATTCAGGATTCAGACTTGTTTTATTATTTCAGTTGTGGGATTGTTGTGAGGAGTATTTCCTCCAGACTGTTTATTACATGTTGATTTCACTATTGGGACTTTATTGTGTATGGTTATGTTAATTTGTTTTATTCTTCACTTACTTCATGTTAATCAGATTTAATTTAAAATTAGCAACTCGCTTTTTAAATACTAGGTGGTTAGTAATCATTAAAATATTTTCGACAGTGATGCTATTAACTGAACCAACTTGGCATTTTGAATTAATTTAATAAAGGAGTAGCTACCCGGTATTTAATTAGTCGGGGTGTCACAAATTTTTCATAAATTCAATTCTATATATTACTTTAATTATTAAGTAATATCCGGCAAATTCCCAATAATTACTAACTTTTGTCACGTTAGTAAATATTTAAATTAAACTTCGGATTAATTTTAAATTAATTTATCTCAATTAAATTTAATAAATCCCCAATTTTAAAAGTCATAAAAATACGGAGTATTACACCCTCGTCCTCAGTCGCATGAGAGACAGAGGTATTGTCACCCATTGACTCAGACATAGAGGCACTAATCTCTACAACAGGTGGAGGGGCTACAACTAGAGGAACCGAATAAATGTGTAGGAGGGGAAAGGCTTCTCTTTGGCACCGAGCAACGTCCAAGGCCCGTACTTCCTAATCTCAGTAAAAAACCTCTCTCCGAGAGTTGAAAACTCCTCGGCTAACTTATACAAGGGCCTTAACATCCAATAGATGACCCAATACTTGACTAAAACTGCAAATAATTCCTCAAACACTTAAAACTTTGACCAAGGTTTGACCCAGGATCAAAGCAAGGAATTCGAACAGTTTGAGGTCAAGAACGCATGGAGAACATAATGAATACTTACCGAAGAAGACAACATGAGCCGACCGTAAAAATCAAACAGGGCCACTCAGTCGCCAAAAAACCACACAAGCCTCTCCAAAACATCACCAAACCCCAAAAACCTCTCCTCTCAACACTAAAACCACATCAAATTAGGCCACTCAGTCGTCGAAAAAATGATATAAATGCAAAAATAGGGGTTGAAATGGAAGTCCAATGAAAAAATTTGGAGAAGGGAAAAAAGAGAGATACTTGGAAGTCTTTAATCCCTGGGAAATCACCAAGAACGCAGAAGAAATGCTAGGGGAAGCTTGAGCAGTGGGGAGGGAGAACATCGATGCTTACAAAGAAAGAAGGGAAATAAGAGCAAATAAGAAAAAAGGATTAAAAATATTTCAAATTGGTTTAAATAATAGGGAGATGATTGAGGCGCGATTCCCCATGGTCCATCAATAGGGTTCAGTAACCTAAGCACGCTACAGACGCCCCTTGGTTACCACGCTGACTCATGGCTCAAGTGACAAGTGTCACTTATCTATGATTGTTCAGCAAACTAATTTCATAACACTCAGGTCAGTCGGCATTTTCAGACTCGGATGTTCAACCCTCAGCCTCCTCATCACCTTAGAAATTAAGGGCTGGGGGTGATTGATATATCGCAAGTGAACCCTCGTCCCAACTTAGATCTGCTCGGCCTATGCCGACTCAGTAAAACCCACCTTGCAAGGAGGACTGCCATCATACCGTGTAGTCTCATCCAGGGCTTGGCCAAGATGGTAATAAGTCCACATGGATGTCTACTTCGCCTCGTATGGTGCAAGGAAGAGCGCAGTTTACTAGGCATAACATCGTCTCAGCATATCCATATCAGTCGAGACTCCAATTATTCACTGCCATCATGTTAGACGTCGGCCTTCATGTCTGGTACTTGGCCCAATCGAGTCCTTTCTAGAAGACACTCTTAGCATGTGCAGCTCAGGACGCATGCCTACTTGGACCACGTGGACAATTCAGTTACAACCAGATTACCTTACGTGAGGAAATATTGCTTCATCATCAGTTACATGTTTGTGTGACAAATGTCATCTTCCTACTGGATACCTTTGGGACCATGCACCTATTTCATGCTTGGGGGTGCATTACACCACCTAAACACTATATATACACATCATCTTCTCCATGAGAAAGGATTGCTTATTAAAAAAACCTAGCTAAACTCTGCGCAATTATAGAGAGGGAGAAAGCTTATGTATTAGTGTTGTATTCTCAGTCCATTAGAGACTTATTAGTGGATTCATACTCACACACCCCACAGTGGATGTGGGCCAAATTTGGTTGAAACACTTATACATCTTTGTGTTCGTCCTCTTATCCTCATCTCTTATAGTTATTAACTATTGCATTGTTATTCTACCATTATTCTACTGGTTTGGGCTCGTACACATTATATTTATTTGGTGGTGCTATTTACAGCATCATCACTTGGTTTGGAGGATTAGTAAGTGAGGCAGCGTTATGGCTTGTCTTGACCATCTTAGATACACCTGGTAAAACACTAAGAGACCTTTTAACATGGAAGATTTTGTAGAGTAACCTTGAGTTCTATCGTATACTGATCTTTTAGCAAAAAAAAACCTCTACCAAATGTCACATCTACTTTAGGTGATGTCACTGACCACTTACCCACTGTCCAATCCGAACTTGAGTAAATAATTATGGCATTAGAGCTGTCAGACGGTTTGGTGAACCACCATTGTCGTGACAGTCTTCTAACACATAGTTGGTGGGCAAAAAGTATGTATTAGCATTTAATGATTATGATGTAGGGTGTGCTGACCCATCAGGCATTTAATGCTTGAGACTTAAAGTGCAAGAGAAATGTCTTTCACATTAATAAGGACTAAGACATTTCGAGAAGGGTGTGGGGATATTTATGGGACTTAACCACTTTTGAAAGGAGAGATTTATTTTTTAGAGAGAAAAAATATATTGAGAGCAGAGGAATAATTACAAACCAGAGAGTGTACTTACCCACCACTATCATTTATTGTGAAGCTTTTAATAGCTAAGCAGAGAGATATCAGACGTTGATGGTGTGTTAGCTACCTACCAAGGTGTATCTAGGGTGCTTGCTTCTCTCTCCCTTTAAATGAGTTGATTTTGAGTTTCCATTATTATCATTTGAGTTATACATGAGATATTTGTGATTTCAATCTGAGTGTGTATTATAAATAATATTCTATGTTCACCATACCTATAGGGGTTACTCCTCTACTGGAATTATTATACTCACAGATTTCAAGGGGACTACCCTCTTAAAAATTATATGTTAGACCCATTTAATAAGATTTTGGACTTGAAATCCATATTCTTCGTAACATAAACTTGTAGTATTTTGATGTTGAACACATAAACAAGTTTAATGAGGGTTCTAACGGGTTTAAATATGAGATAAATGAAAATAGAAATTTCAGACCTTAAAATTAGTGAAAAGGGTGTTAAAAATGTGATAAGTGTAAGGATACAGGACTACATGTATTAATAAAGAAAATGGTATTTTTCACATAAAGTAGTCTTAGACGTTCAATGAATTATTAAAAAGAAAGTAATGAAATAAAGATGTTTCCAACTTCAGAAGAATGTTACTTCAAAATGCTAAAGATGTGTTAATGTGTTAAAAACACTCAAAAAGTTAGTGTGGATAAGTTAGTGGTGCTTTCAGAAATAACACTTGTGAAAATGGAGGAAAAGACAAGTTTGGAAACAAATGGGTAAAATGACAATGTTACGTAAAGTGGAACATTTTTATAAATGAAAATGTGGGAAAATGTGTTATACAAAATGGTTCTAAATGAACATGATTTTGGGATAAAATCAATATTAGAGTAAAAAGGACAAAAATGATGATTTTTTTACGCGTAGCACGAATTGGGGTGAAACTCCAGGTTTTTACTTCGGTCGGAAAAAGGAAAAAGGAATAATGTGGACAGTTGCAAAATGTTAAAACACATTAATAAGGACTCGGATGATACCGGGATAATTAAGAAGGGCTCGAAACCCTGGGAGTGAATCCAAAATCACTGGCCAGAACATGTGGGGAGCCCATTAAAGTATGTGGATATTGGAAGATTCCGAGAAAAATACAATGAAAATGGAACAAGTCAAGAAATGGGTTGTGTGGTGAATATATCAAAATACAACCTAACTTAAATGAATTATTAAATGTTCCAGTAAAGGGTAAAATGAACAGGCGATGTGGAAA
This sequence comes from Sambucus nigra, assembly GCA_949130495.1. Lineage (NCBI taxonomy): Eukaryota > Viridiplantae > Streptophyta > Magnoliopsida > Dipsacales > Adoxaceae > Sambucus > Sambucus nigra. The sequence goes on along the minus strand of OX422207.1, from coordinate 355,226,460 downwards.
TTGATTAATGTCCATAAGGTAAAGGAATGGTAAAGTGAAGTAATTAAATGGATGGTTAAGCAACGTAAATAGGTTTAACCCATAATTGGCACAATGGTATGTTTAAGAAAGGTTTTAATGGAAACATAAATATTTTCTAACACGGTACTTGCATGTGTTGGAAGGGTGATTTTCAAAGAAAATACTAATGTGGATTAGTACGAATAAAGTGGGTAATTTCGGTAAAAGAAATAATTTTCCTTAAACAAAGTGTATTTGTTTAAAGTACTTAAACGTGCGTGTTAAATCATGGAATAAATGTCAAGTTAAGACGAATGGAATTTTTTATAAGATTCGTGTGAATAAATAGGGAGGAGTAATGTTTTTGGAAATAAAAACGGTTTCATGCATTCAAATATATATATATATATATATATATATATATATATATATATATACATACACACACAGAGAGAGAGAGAGAAAGGATCTCATGCATACCCTTTGTGCGAACTGTTTTTTTAAAACTGTAAAAATTATATTTTTGGGCTGATTTTTTTTATATGATTTTTAAAAATTTCATTAAGACCATAAAAAAATTCAGCCCAAATGAATTATTTTGCTATTTTAAAAAAATCGGTCAAACTTTGTCAGTTTTTATGTTGTTTTTAAGTTGTTAAAAACTGACAAACTCTAATCGATTTTTTAAAAATAGGAAAAAAATCATTTTGAGCTGAATTTTTTTAATGATCCTATCGAAATGCTTAAGAACTATAAAAAAAAACTTAGCCCAATTTTTTTTTTTACTATTTTATCAAAAATGGTTCGTACCAACGGTATGCATGAGAACCTCTCTCTCTCTCTCTCATATATATATATATATATATATATATATATGTATAGAGAGAGAGAGAGAGTTTCATGTTCACGTAGATAAACATGTTAGAGTCTCCTTTCTGCCGTTCAATTTTATATTGCATTATTATAATTTCTCACTCAGCATCCGGCTCATTTCCTCGTCTTTGTTACAGCGGATTGGATGCGGTTTCGTACTTTAAGAGCATTGTAAAGATAAGTGTTCTTTTATTTTACGTTAGTAGTTCTGTATGCTTGGATTCAAGAGACGCTTCCCACGGGTCCCTCGCGTAGCTTTATTTAAATAGAAATTGCACGTTAAACAAGTGAAATATTAATTAAATAAAACTGGACTAGCAATATTATGTTGGTTGTTTCGCTTCACTTCACACCTAATGCTCGGTCGGACCAAGTTGACCATGGGTAACCAATAAATTCGGGTCGGGACGTTACATAACCTACACAATGTTGCTAGTCTAGTTTTATTTAATTATAAATTTATTTGTTTAGCATGCGATTCCAGTTTATATCAAACTACGCGATGGACCCGTCGGGAGCGTCCCCGGAATCCAAGCATACAAAGCTACTAAAGTAAAATAAAAAGGATTATTTACCTATACAACGCTCACAACGTACAGAACCACGTCCAACCTACCGTAACAATGATGATGGAATGAGCCGAATGCCTAGTGGAAAAATACAATAATGCAATATAGAATCGAACGGCAAAAAGAGACTCTAACATGTTATATCTTCGTGCACATGCAACTACCTCATTAATATATATATATATATATATGTGTGTGTGTGTGTGTGTGTGTGTGTGTGTGTGTGTGTATGTGTGTGTGTGAAATCGTTTATATTTCAAAAATATTATTTATTCTAACTAATTTGCCTTAATCTTAAAAAAAAAACCTTCTTGCTCGACTTGACATTTATTTCTTGATTTAACCAACCCATTTAAATACTTTAAATAAGTACCCATTGTTTAAGTAAAAGCATTTCTATCACCGAAATTACCCCTTTACTCAAACCAAATTTACCTTAGAATTTCATTAAAAATCACCTTTCAACACGCAAGCACCATGTTGTAAATTGCTTATTTTCTCTGAAAGCCTTTCGTAAACACACTATTGTATTAATTATTGGTTAAACCTCTTTAGGTTGCTTAATTACCCATTTAATCACTTCACTTTACCATTCCTTTTATATCATGGACATTAATTAATTTTCTTACATCACATGTCCCCATTATTCTTAACTGGAACATATATTAATTTTATTCAAGTTAGGTTGTCTTTTCTTATGTTCGCCACAAATCCATTTCTTTACATGTTCCACCTTTCATTATCTTTTTCTAGAAATCCTCCAATATTCGCATACTTTAATGAGCTTCACACCGCTGGCTATGCTACCATATGCTCTCGCATTGATTTTGGGTTTTTTAACCCAGGCTCCGGGACCTTCCTAATTATTTTTGGTGTCATTCGAGTCCATATTAATGTGTGTTAACATTTTTCAAATGTCGACAATATTCCACTTTTCACCGTTCGAAGCAAAATCTGGAGTTTCACCTTACCTTTTGTTACACCTTGAAAATTACCATTTCTTTTCCTTTAACACTTACGTTGATTTTATTCCAAATTCACTTTCATTTAGGACTAATTGCGTAACATAATCTTTAAAATTTTTATTTCATAAAAACGTTCCACTTTATGTTAAATTTTCATTTTACCCATATATTTCCCAACTTGCATTTTTCCTCCATTTTCATTAATGTTATTTTCCCGTAAAATTACTAAGTCATACATGCCAACTTTCTAAATGTTTTTTATTTATTAACATTAATTTCACACTTTGGAGTTAATACCCTTTCAAGTTAAAAATCTCTTTGCTTCATTGCTTTCTTTAATAAGAGAACCTCTTTGGCATTTTCAATGATGATGCTGGAAATAGCACCACCCTTCAAGGTGTTTGTAAGCTCAAATCAGTGATAACAATAGCAGCTCAAGTATATACTAAACATAAGAGATTGAGATGAGGAGAAGAGGATGAAAATCAAGATATAAGTGGTTCAGCCAATTAGGCCTACATCCACTGTGCAAGTGAGTGAATAAGGTCACCGGAATAAGGCAATAATGGCCATGGATACAATCTCTCAATCTCTTTCTCTACTATGTAATTTGACAGAGTTTCAGCTAGGGTTCTTATTTTTTTTATCCCTCCCAAGGTATGAGAAGACAAGTATATATAGTGTTTGGGGAGTGTAATGTATCCCTCATGGATGCAATGAGCATGTGTGTGTTGATCTAGCCAATCTGATGAAGACATCTGTCACTGTCACATGTAGAGAATAATAATGAAATATTCCCCCACGTGAGGGGGTTGATTCAGTTACAACTGATTTTATCCACATATTCCTATCCTTGCATATGGTTATTAATGTTAGGCCTTATCCCTGACTGGTGCAACCTCAGCCTGGAAGAGTACGAGGTTGGTGGTTTGACTGGTGCTTTATCCGAGGTTATTTATGATGATCTCGGCTAGGCAAGCCAGGAGGAGTTAAACCGTCGGCCTAGGCTGGGGTTAGGCAAGTATAGTTGGAACGTCGGACTGGAACGATGAAGGGTAGATGAACCCTGAGTCCTTTTCGGCCTCGGCTTATTCCCAACCGAGGTTGATGTAAGAGGTAGATGTGATGTCAACTGTGGATGACCTAGTGGATAGCTGACCCCATGAGTTATGAGGACCTCGACTGATGCCTGATGGTTGGGTAAATAGTAACGTCGGTCGTAGCCGACCTTATGTTTGACGAGATCGCTGGTCGTTAGTCTTGAGCCCTTGTTACCTCGACCATCCTACTGGCTGAGGTTGGTGCCTCCGAGCTGTCAGGTACACTTTGGGCATATCAATCACCCCTAGCCCTTAGTTACCTGTGTGAAGTAGGTGGCAAAGGGGTATGTAACTCCGAGGCTGTTCTTATTTTTGTGCCAACCTTTATTTGACAAGTGTCAAATACTGAAGTGGATTACGTGCTGGGAAAGTGTGACGATGATGTCCTTTTTGGCTCCCAATGCAATGATGGGCCTTGGGATTTGTGCCAGCATGGTTTTGGTGTTTAAACCCCCTTTCCTCCTCATTTCTTCTCACCTTCCCTCCTTAGTTTCCTGTGATCTTTCTCTCTTCAAGAGCCCCATCGCTATTGGGTTTTAGGAATTTCCTTGGTTTCTGATCTTCTTCTCCTTCATATCTTCTTGTATCATTTTCACCTTGTTTCATCATTTTTAGCCTTGCTTTTCCATTTTATGCATTTTTTGGTGATAGCTTAGGTTTTTCAGTGAGTTTATGAGTTTTCCGTTAGCTGTGTTCTTGACTGTTCTTGAGTTGTAAGAATTCAAATAACCACATTTGATCCTTAGTTGAGGTTGTGCCAAGCTGTTTATTTATGGTTTAGAGTCTCAAATGTAGTCTCGTCCTCCTATGCTCAGACCTCTATATAAGCTTATTGAGGATTTCCCTCATCTTAGAGACATAACTTTCACGAAAATTAGGCAGATAGAGTTAGCCCAAGAGGAAGCTCATAGGGCTGAGGCCTTTCCCCGCACACCTTTTTCCCCCCACCTCTGAAGGTGGTATACCCTGAGCCAGTAGAGGTACCACTAGACCCCTCTCCAATGTCTGAGTTTGAGTCATCTACCTCAGACCCTTTGTCTTTAGATTCATTCCAGGAGGCAATGGATTTCTCCATTAGGTAAGATCAAGTCCCTGATCAGGTCGAGGTCCAAAGTCGCACCTCATCCCATAATGGTTCCATCACTTTACGGACCTCTTATGATGTTGAAGTTGTGGGGCAGAGTGGGCTGTGCCCCCAATCATTGATGCTATTCCCCTGTTGGTCACCACAGGGGCTGAGTTCGCTCAGAGGTTCCATGATGGTGTTCCTACGCCTGCCCAAGCCGACGTTGCCAGGGACGAGTCATGAGAGTGACATGGACGTCTCGTAGGTAGCCGAGATAAAGAGCACTGTTAATAAGTTTGACATATTAGCCTTTAGGCACCTTTATTCCATAGGTCCTTCTATCAAACTTAGGATACCTCTGAGGGATGAGAGGTCCTTTGGTGGCCGAGATCGGGAAATCTGCGTGTATGAGCAGATGTTTAAGTTAGGATTTCGTCTTCCCATCCATCCAATAATTAGGGCCATATTATCCCATATTAACCTGGCCCTTTCCAAATTATCCCCCAATGCTTGGAGGGTGATGATTGGAGCCATCGTCCTATGGAGGGCGGTCCATCACTCAGACCTTCCTATCAGGGTCTTCATAGGGTGCTACGTGTCCTCCTCTGCCAGAAACCATCTGAGCTACTACCACTTCCTAGCTAGGAAATATGATAAGAAGATGTTGTTGGTTACCCAAGCCTCAAATCATAATTGTAAACCATAATACTTCTTAGTCTCAGGGGTATGGGAATTTGGTACTTGTGCCCCCTCTTCATCGCTTGAGACGAGGACCCCTCTAAGGTGGGGAAAATTGTCACTGGTTTCCATGACCCTGGGCTAAGCCAGGATAACCTTCAAAAGGTTAAAGACCTTCAGGATCAGGGGGAGTTTGGATGGCTAGTCAAGTACGAGCATCTGATGACCCCCTATTACCTCTCTGAGGCGGGCTTGGGGGGAAGTCCTTTAGCGATATTCTTAAGTGTTTATTTTGCTAAGTTGTATCTCTGATATTTAATGTTTCTGATTTACTAACTCAAATATATTTTTTGCAGAACGCCCAGAAAGTATATCGGACGACCTGTGGGAGATGTCTGCACCAATCCTGATCAAGTTAGTGAAGAAATTTAGGCTCAATGCTCCTCCTCCTCCTCCTCCTCCACCAAAGCAGAACATCGGTACTTCTAAGACCGACATTATAAAAAAGAGGAAATCCTCCACCACTGTCCTAAAAGATCAGAGGCAAAGCAAAACCCAAAAGAGCGATCGCGCCATCCCCATCTCGTCTGATGATGCACTGGCTACTCGTTTGGAGCAGTTGAAGATCAGTGATAGCCTAATTTGCCATGGACGCTATCGGCTCTATAATGACTGAAACAAATAGGCATTTTTTGTGCTCCATTGATACCCCTCTACTGGCCGAGTTTTGCCTTCATAGGTCTATCAAGGTATAGATTTTACGTGTTTAGCATAAGTGTAACCTCATCCTTAAATTGGGCTATCTTGATCTCATAAATCTGACTTTGTGTTGCAAGTTATCCTATTCATGCACGATTTTATTGACTGGACCCTGAGTAAGCTGCCCTTGATTGAAAAGGGAAGAGAGGACCAGAAAGTGGAGGCCTCTCTAAATGCTGAAGTGGAACGTCTGAAGACTGCCTTGGTGGGGTCTCAGAACATGGTGAAGCATAGGGAGAAGGACATAACAAAGCTCCAAAAAGACCACACCTCTGCCTTGAAGGCCAAGGATGACGTTCTTCAATAGAAGGTTGATGCTGCAGTGAAAACTACCTTTAAAGATGCCTCTGAGAATATCTTGGCCGACTACAAGGTCTCTGACGAATTTATAAGCTTCGGCTTTGAATACCTTAAAAGAGGTGTTAAAGATACTAGTAAATGGGCGGCCATCAAAGAAAAAGAGTTAGGGAGTTTGATAGCCTCGGGCTTCATTGGTCTCAACTATGGTAATTCTCAGTTTGCTCAGGCCTTGTAAGAGGTCAAGAAGGAAGGAGAAGGTGTTGCACATGCAGCGACTACACAACCGAAAGCTACTGAGACTGAGGATGTCAACCCTCAAGATGATGGGGCCGAGATTACCAACATAGGCCAAGCTGATGGGGCCGAGGTTACCAACCCTGTGTCTGCAGACACCTAGATCATGATTTGTGAAGCTTTACACTTGCAATTTTTATTTCTCATCTGTAATTGTTTGTAACTTCTGATAACATTATCTTAAAAAATTTGACTTCTAATTCTAACTTCATGTTATATCATCCTCTTCAGAGGATTTCCCTTATTTTGATGAATGCTCCTTTGAATAGTTTTATATGTCATGCAATGGTGTTTGTATTAAGGTCTGAAGTCTCAATATAATGATGTCTTCATCACTAAACTATGATGTCACCCTTATAAATTTCACCAAATTAATGGTCTTTAGAGTCTGAGGTCATCCAAATATGATGTTTAAGGTCCGAGGTCATCCAAATAAGATGTTTCACCTCAGACCCTATAACCAAATTAATGATGTTTTAAGGTCTTAGGTCATCAAACTAAGATGTTACCCTCATAAATTTCACCAAATTAATGATGTTTAAGGTCTGAGGTCATCCAAATATGATGTTTCACCTCAGACCCTGTCACCAAATTAATGATGTTTAAGGTCTGAGGTCATCCAAATATGATGTTTCACCTCAGACCCTATCACCAAATTAATGATGTTTAAGGTCTGAGGTCACCCAAATATGATGTTTCACCTCAGACCCTGTCACCAAATTAATGATGTTTTAAGGTCTGAGGTCATCAAACTAAGATGTTACCCTCATTAATTTCACCAAATTAATTATGTTTAAGGTCTGAGGTCATCCAAATATGATGTTTCACCTTAGACACTGTCACCAAATTAATGATGTTTAAGGTCTGAGGTCATCCAAATATGATGTTTCACCTCAGACCCTATCACCAAATTAATGATGTTTAAGGTCTGAGGTCACCCAAATATGATGTTTCACCTCAGACCCTGTCACCAAATTAATGATGTTTTAAGGTCTGAGGTCATCCAAATATGATGTTACCCTTATAAATTTTACCAAATTAATGATGTTTAAGGTTTTAGGTCATCCAAATATAATGTTTCACCTCAGACCCTGTCATCAAATTAATGATGTTTTAAGGTCTGAGGTCATCAACCTAAGATGTTACCCTCATAAATTTCACCAAATTAATGATGTTTAAGTTCTGAGGTCATCCAAATATGATGTTTCACCTTAGACCCTAACACCAAATTAATGATGTTTTAAGGTTCGAGGTCATCAAACTAAGATGTTACCCTCATAAATTTCACCAAATTAATGATGTTTAAGGTCTGAGGTCTTCCAAATATGATGTTTCACCTCAGACCCTGTCACCAAATTAGTGATGTTTTAAGGTCTCAGGTCATCAAACTAAGATGTTACCCTCATAAATTTCACCAAATTAATGGTGTTTAATGTCTGAGGTCATCCAAATATGATGTTTCACCTCAGACCCTGTCACCAAATTAATGATGTTTTAAGGTCTAAGGTCATCCAAATATGATGTTTCACCTCAGACCCTGCCACCAAATTAATGATGTTTTAAGGTCTGAGGTCATCAAACTAAGATTTTAACCCCATAAATTTCACTACTTAAAGCAAAATGAAATAGAGAATTGACACATGAACTGCTCTTCTCATTAATATTCTCTTCATAAAATGATACATTTACATAGAAACAACTAAAACATCATATGTAGTACTTCTTCAGGTGATCAGCATTCCATGGACTGGAGAAAGGTTCCCCTTCGAGATTTTTTAGCCAGTAGGTACCGAGTACAACCTCATCGACCACTTTGTAAGGGCTATGACAATTCGGGTGAAGCTTATTTTTCTTATGCAACATCTTATTCAGTACCAGGTCTCCTACAGCTATAGGTCTTGATTTCACCCTTTGATTGTAGAACTTTGCTATTCTCTACTAGTAGGCTGCTTATCTGATCTCAGCGTCTTCCCTCTTTTCCTTAATTAAATATAGGTCAAGCCTTCTTCTTTCTCCATCTTTTCGGGCTCATAGGCCTGAATTCTGTGAGTGTGGAGTCCAACTTCTATAGGTATGACGACTTCTGATCCATGTGCTAACATAAATGGGGTCTCCCCCATTGGTGTCCTAGCCATTGTTCTGTAGGCCCATAACACTCCATAAACCTCATTCATCCATCTCCCCTTGGCCTCTTCCAACCTTTTCTTAATCCCATCGAGGATCATTCGGTTCGTGACCTTAGTCTGCCCATTTGCCTAGGGTCGGCCCGAAGAAGAGAAGAATTACTTGATATCGACTCTCTCGCAATATTTCTTCAAGGAATAATTCTTGAACTGGGTTCCGTTATTTGAGATGAGGATGCTCTTCCAAATAAACTGGAAGGTCTTATATTTTGTAATCGTGATCATCATCTGAGCCTCTACACACTTGGAGAAGTAATCAATCGCTACTATCATAAATCAATAATTATTCACAGCCCTTGGCAATGGTCCCACCAAGTCAATCCCCCATACTGCAAATGGCCAAGGGGAACTGATCGATGTCACAGGTTGATGAGGTTGATGAGGTATGGTGGAGAATCTCTGGCATCTATCACACCTTTTGACATAGGTTGCAGTGTCTTTAGCCAAGGTTAACCACCAGTATCCCTGCGTAATTATCCTTTTAGCTAAAGGTCTTCCTCTTATGTGAGTGGAGAAAGAACCTTCGTGTATATCCTGTAGGACGTGGGGGACCTCTGTGGGATGGACACATCTGAGGAGAGGCAGCATAAATCCTTTCTTATGTAGGACATATCCTATTATTGAAAACTTTGAAATTCTGTTACTAAAGCCGTTTATTAAAAATAAACTATTTAAGTAACTCCGAGCTGTTTTTTGAGGAAACTCTTTTCTTGAAAAAACAAAACTATTTGAACACAAGATGTGTTTAACAAAACAGTATGTACGAGATCTATTCAAGATTTAAATAATAGGTTTATTAAACAGTTTTAAACAAGCTTTTAAACCCAGCACAACCAAGAATGAGATGAGAAGATGTAGGAAGATTAAGTACAAGATTTTTACGTGGTAAAACCTCACCAATTGAGGAAACATCCATGACTCCCTCTACGCAGTAAAACAAAAAGCCACTATAAACAAATTTAACAGTTACAAACTATATAACAAACATGCATACAACTCAGACCTATATAAGTTTAGGAATGTACCCTCTGGTGTCCTTATAACTTCTCTGCAGTTCTGATTGTTGATGTTGTCCTCTCAGTTTGTTAACTCCAATTTGTTCAAGCTCTTTATGTCGACTCTTTTTTCTCAAGATCTTATTACCAACACTTTTCATGTTGTAGTTTGAAAGTGTTTGTGGAGGTGCTCTCTAACGCATACATGCACACACTCACACTTATTAAGTACAAACAGTCCTAGAAAATTGCATATAAGTCTATATGCTGTGATTTTTCTTTTTCTTTCTTCTCACAAAACTTTGAACCTGTTTGACCTTTAAATCAATCCCAGAATCCACGGATATCTTGCTTAGAAGACAGTCAAGATCTTAATCAATCTCAGAGTTTTGAAAATATTTTCGAGATTGAAAACCTCCAAGTGTGATTCCAAACTAGGTCAAAGGTTTAGTTTTAAGAGAACTAGAAACATAAAACTTTTTTGTTGATTTCAAAGTTAAAAATATTTAAAGAAAACGAATCAACAAAATATTTCTCAAGCTGAGAAACAAACATGTAAACTAAGTGTAATATATCATGAAAAACTCATATTTAAAAATTTCTATATACAAGAACAACAGATCTAAGAAAATGATTAAGTTGGAAACAAGATCCAAAGAAGAAGAGGTTACAGCAACAAACCAACTCTCAAATCATCTTTTAAAACACTCAAACACTCAAGGTTGTGTTTGGTAAATTATAGAGGTTTGAAGGTTTATATTTGGTTTGAACTGTGTAGACGATTTAGGGTTAGGGTTAGGGTTTCTAACTCTTTCTCTCTCTTATGGTTTCTCTCTTCTCTCTCTACTCTCTCTTTCTTTTCTCTCAAATGACGGAATGGTAAAAAGTCTTCGAATGCTGAGAGTAGGAGCCTTTTTATAAGAGGCTGGGAAGGTTCGAGAATAAGGATTGGAATCAAGGGACCAGATTTAGTCAAGTTCAATTGACTTAGATCCAAGGTCATACGATATGCGGTGGTTAAAGCTCTCCTGATTGGTTCAAAGAGGATCACAGGGATTATGAGGGAAGACATGCAGAACATTGATAAGAACAATCAAAGGGATGAAAATGATCACTCGATTTGTCTTAGCAAGGAAACAGACTTCTCAGCAATCAGAAGCTAACACATGTTGGCATATGAGGCGAGATAAAACGCGCGTCTAAAGTAATTACAATGTAAACCCTGAAGTCTCTATAGCTTTTGGTTTCTACCCAAACCAACTTTGAGACAATTAAACCAACATTCTAAAATAGAAGATTTACCACATAACCTTTTAAAACCAAGTTTTATTAATAAAACCTTATTTTTAAAATGTTTTTAAAAAATCCTAAAAAATATTTAAAAACAATATTGGGGATTTAAACACACACAACATATGTACACACACTAATATGCAATATGACATGTAAATGATTCATTCTATTGTGTGTGAGTGTTGGTAATTAGGTCTAGGTCCCTTCAATCAAAGATGAAATAGAAATGCAAGCTCTGAGGTTCTTTGGATTCTAGGTTAGACATAATTTTGTCACAATTTCCAAACTAGATGAACACTTATACAATATAGACTCAAGTGAGTCAAGAGTATAAGGTGCTTCAATCTCCCCCTTTGGAAATATGAGACAAAATCTCCTTTGAGTCAACTAGGACTCGTAGGGCGATAAAAGATAAGAAAAACCTATTCCTGTAAAGATTCTATCTACCCAAATCCTAGAAAACAAAAGTACATAACTCAACTATTTACAATTGAATACCCTATAAAATCTGTTGAGAAAAGCTGTACAAACACCTGCAATGAATCACTAGGATCAAGTTGTTTAGCATATATAAAGAATCATTAGAGACTCAAATTTCTCCCCCATTTTGTCTCAAATAGACAAAGGGAAAAACTTGGATAATTAGCAAATGTATTACTCAGCACAAACCATACCAATAGATTTACGCAAGGAAATGAATATATTATAATATAGAGGTTTGGTGAACATATCTGCGAGTTGCAAATCAGTAGGAAGATAGTTGATTTCTAATTCCTTAGTGTCAACCAATTCGCGTATAAAGTGATGTCTAATTTTTATGTGCTTTGTTCGCGAGTGTTGAATAGGGTTTTTAGAAATATTAATCGCACTTTGATTATCACAATAGAGATGCAATTGGTTTTCTTGAATACCATAATCACTTAACATTTGTTTAAGCCACTAATTGAGCACAACAGCTGCCAGCGGCTATGTATTCAGATTCGGCTGTCGAGAGTGATATGCAGTTTTGTTTCTTACTACTCCATCCTATCAAGTTATTACCTATATAATAACATGCTCCTGATGTGCTTTTACTATCATCAGTGCACCCAGCCCAATCAGCATCAGTGTACCCAATTATAGTGCTTGGTGTGTCATTAGTGTACCAAAGTCCTAGATTCAGAGTGCCTTTTACATATTTAATGATACGTTTAATAGCATTCAAATGGCTCTATTTAGTGTTATTTTGATAATGAGAACATACACACACAGTATACGTAATATCAGGACGCGAGGTAGTAAGATATAGTAAGGTTCCTATCATACTACGATATAGAGTAGGATCTACGGATTTTCCATTTTCATCTTTAAAAAGTTTTAACGTAGTACTCATGGGCGTTTTAGCATCTTTAGCACTCTCGAGGCCAAATTTCTTTACTATCTCTAAAGCGTACTTAGATTGCGATACAAATAATCCTTCTAAATTTTGTTTTAAAAAGGATACCCAAGTAAATCTGGTGAAGTCATCAACCATAACTAAAATATAGCTGTGTCCACAAAGTCTAACAGTTTGTGAGGGACCCATTAGGTCCATATGGATGAGCTCCAAGGGATTAGAGGTAAGAACATCATTAACTTTCTTATGAGGTGCCTTAATAATTTTACCTTCCTGACAAGAACCACAGACAATATTAGGAATGGGTTTGATTTTAGGAACTCCTCTAACTATTTCTTGAGAAGTCAGTCTACTAAGGTTATCGTAATTTATATGACCCATTTCGTTATGCCATATCTCGTTGTCATCCATTCTGGCAACATTATAGATTTTAGATTTGTTCATGACAGTATAACAATTGTCAGGAGTCCTGAATCCTGTAATTATGCATTCACCTTTTTCATTTAAAATTTTGCAATTGTTCTTTGAAAAGGTAAGAGTATGATCTGAGTCACAAAATTGCGATATACTAAGTAGATTTGCCTTAATACCTTTAACTAGAAGGACATTTTCAAGAATAGGAAGTCCATCTTCTTGGAGAGTTCCTTTGCCTATGATTTGAGATGAAACTCCATCACCAAAAATGACTTTACCACCAGCAAAGCTGGTTTTGTTTAAAAGTTTAGTTTCATCCCCAGTCATGTGCTTAGAACATCCAGAGTCTAAATACCAACCAGATGATGTGTGTTCAGCTTTTAGAGCAGTAACAACTATGTTACACATCATCTGAGGTAATAGATCATCTTTTCTAACCCAAATTGCTCTAGTTTTCATATTGCGCTTATTAGCTCTCAATTGATAAAATTTGCGAGCATTAGATTTTCGCTGAAAAATGTTTTGCGCATGATTTTGAATTTTATGAAAAACATGAGCATTTGGTTTAGGAAAGTGCTTAGGAATCCTTCTAGGAAATGTTCTTTTAGGTTTGGTCTTTCTCTTTCTATAATTAGAGTTTTTATTTGGTTGTCTAGGAAGTATATAATTGTTGCGTCTCCTTCTAGAATAGTTAAAGTTCTGATTGATATGAGGATTATAGACAGGTTTAACTAATCTCCTAGCATAGCAACCGTTAAAAGAATGACCGTATATGTCGCAATAGGAGCAGTAAAGATTGCTCAAAATTGGGGTCTCCTTAGGAAAGTCTCTAAACAAAGGTTTTGAGAAGTTTTGAGGTTGAACTCTATTCCTAGGTGTGACAGTCTTGAATGCAGACTCACTCTTCCTAATAAAGGGGCAGACGTATTTAGGCTTAAGTGAACTTTCATGTTTAGAGAAACTTGATTCCCCAATGTTAAAATTTTGATGTTTTGAATCAAACTCAGTTTTTAGAGAATGAAAGTCTGGGCATGTTTCAATAGGCCTTTTGCCTCCTGACACAAACTTGATAGGTTCAAAAGATTTTGTTTGTGTCTTTAAATTGGGGCAAAACCCTATTCCAGTTCGATCATCAGAATTGGTTTTTGATTCAGCAACAAATTCATCAAAATAGTTTGAATTATTTTCAAATTTTGTAAATTTTTTGAAAACAGTTGCTGTCTTTTCTTTAGTTGTTTCCAATTCTAACAATGTCCCTTTGTACTTTTTCTCCAGAATTTCATTTGTTTGAGTCAAATTTTTGAGTTTTTCATCAAACATTTTAATTTCACTTTCATGAGTTAGACATTGGGTAGTATACTCTTCAGCATTCAGTTTAACCATTAGGCTTAGATCTTCTAACTTCTTAGTGAGATCTTTCACAATCTTTTCTAGTCTAGTGCTTTTCTTGAGAGTTTTAGCATAGAGGGTGTGAATATCTGGGAGGTCTTCATTGTCCGAGTCACTAAGTGTAGTGTGTGAAATGACCCCTAGGGCTTCATTCTTTGTACTCACACACCCATTGACATCGTCATTATCGCTTTCCCTTTGACTCACACACCCCGAGGAACAGATAGCAATATTCTCAGTAATCAAAGCATCTAAACCAGTAACAGCAGTATTCGAAACATACGAAGTAGAATTACTATATTCATCCTCATTAACAAACACATGCATATCATCATTATAGATAATCTTGGCAAAGAAAGACATGCAAGGGTAAAAAACATCAGATGACTCAGGTTCCTCATTTTCAGATTCACTTGAATCATCCCATGTTTTGCAAATGTTGGCTCTAGTGTGTTTGTTTTGAGTGTTCAAGTTAATGCTACAGTCTTGTGCAATGTGTCCTAGTTTACCACATCTATAGCATTCAGTCTTCTTAAGGTCTCTATTAGGTCTAGTGTGAGAGTCCTTGTGATTTTTGTCATGGCTTTTCTCATGAGGTCTGTGATTGAAAGGAGTTGGATAATTGGACTTGCCTTGTTTATTTGCCATATTGTTTCTAAATTTAATGATTTTCTTAAACTGTTTTGACATTAAGGCAATCTGATTGTCCAAACTCTCTATATTGCATTCCTCATCAGAATAATCATTGGAAGTATTAAACTCAGACTTAATCAATTTAGAAGAGAAGCTTAGATTGGAACTAGTCTGTTTCCTATGGGACTAGGTTAATTGTTTCTTAAATTCTAGTTCCATTTCCACAGTTCTTAATTTACTACGGAGTATTCCAGGAGTGAGATTAATATCACACATTTCCTCAATAGCATATCTTTTGTTATCAAATTTCTGTGGTAATGATCTCAGAATTTTAGATACAATTTCTTGTCTATCATAAGTTATCCCATTAGCATGCAGTTTGGTCATAATATCAGTCAGGTTCATATAGAAGTCATCAAATGACTCAGTCTCAGACATAATTAGGGAATTATACTGTTGAATGAGCATTTGAGTTTTAGCAGCCTTAACTCTAGTGTCACCTTCATGAGCAGTAACTAAAGTGTCCCAAGCTTCCTTAGAAGTGGTACAGGATGAGATTCTTTTGAACTCAGGTTCATTTATAGACATAAATATAGCATTCTTTCCTTTGTTATTGTTGCGAGAAACTTGTTTCTCTTCTTTTGTGAACTCACTTAAAACTTTCTTAACCCTCTCATTACTTCCTTTAGTGGCTGGTTTTGTTGGAAAAGTGTAACCATTTTCAACAATGTCCCAGACATCATCTCCCAGAGTTCCTTGAATGAAATCAATTATCCTTACTTTCCAGTAAGCAAAATTGGTTCCATCAAAGATAAGAGGTCTGGTCAAGTTACCAAATCTTTCATTTTTCTCGTCCATATTTGATTTTCAGAAAATAATTTCAGAAACACAGGATCTCTTTAAAAGAAGTTTACCAAGATCTGATACCAATTGAAATTCTGTTACTAAAGCCGTTTATTAAAAATAAACTATTTAAGTAACTCCGAGCTGTTTTTTGAGGAAACTCTTTTCTTGAAAAAACAAAACTATTTGAACACAAGATGTGTTTAACAAAACAGTATGTACGAGATCTATTCAAGATTTGAATAACAGGTTTATTAAACAGTTTTAAACAAGCTTTTAAACCCAGCACAACCAAGAATGAGATGAGAAGATGTAGGAAGATTAAGTACAAGATTTTTACGTGGTAAAACCTCACCAATTGAGGAAACATCCACGACTCCCTCTACGGAGTAAAACGAAAATCCACTATAAACAAATTTAACAGTTACAAACTATATAACAAACATGCATACAACTCAGACCTATATAAGTTTAGGAATGTACCCTCTGGTGTCCTTATAACTTCTCTGCAGTTCTGATTGTTGATGTTGTCCTCTCAGTTTGTTAACTCCAATTTGTTCCAGCACTTTATGTCGACTCTTTTTTCTCAAGATCTTATTACCAACACTTTTCGTGTTGTAGTGTGAAAGTGTTTGTGGAGGTGCTCTCTAACACATGCATGCACACACTCACACTTATTAAGTACAAACAGTCCTAGCAAATTACATATAAGTCTATATGCTGTGATTTTTCTTTTTCTTTCTTCTCACAAAACTTTGAACCTGTTTGACCTTTAAATCAATCCCAGAATCCACGGATATCTTGCTTAGAAGACAGTCAAGATCTTAATCAATCTCAGAGTTTTGAAAATATTTTCGAGATTGAAAACCTCCAAGTGTGATTCCAAACTAGGTCAAAGGTTTAGTTTTAAGAGAACTAGAAACAAAAAACATTTTTGTTGATTTCAAAGTTAAAAACATTTACAGAAAATGAATCAACAAAATATTTCTCAAGCTGAGAAACAAACATGCAAACTAAGTGTAATATATCGTTAAAAACTCAGATCTGAAAATTTCTATATACAAGAACAACAGATCTAAGAAAAGGATTAAGTTGGAAACAAGATCCAAAGAAGATGAGGTTACAGCAACAAACCAACTCTCAAATCATATTTTAAAACACTCAAACACTCAAGGTTGTGTTTGGTAAATTATAGAGGTTTGAAGGTTTATATTTGGTTTGAACTGTGTAGACGATTTAGGGTTAGGGTTAGGGTTAGGGTTTCTAACTCTTTCTCTCTCTTCTGGTCTCTCTCTTCTATCTCTACTCTCTCTACTCTCTCTTTCTTTTCTCTAAAAGGACGAAATGGCAAAAAGTCTTCGAATGCTGAGAGTAGGAGCCTTTTTATAAGAGGCTGGGAAGGTTCGAGAATAAGGATTGAAATCAAGGGATCAGATTTAGTCAAGTTCAATTGACTTAGATCCAAGGGCATACGATATGCGGTGGTTAAAGCTCTCCTGATTGGTTCAAAGAGGATCACAGGGATTATGATGGAAGACATACAGAACGTTGATAAGAACGATCAAAGGGATGAAAATGATCACTCGATTTGTCTTAGCAAGGAAACAAACTTCTCACCAATCAGAAGCTAACACATGTTGGCATATGAGGCGAGATAAAATGTGCATATAAAGTAATTACAATGTAAACCCTGAAGTCTCTGCCGCTTTTGGTTTCTACCCAAACCAACTTTGAGACAATTAAGCCAACATTCTAAAATAGCAGATTTACCACATAACCTTTTAAAACCAAGTTTTATTAATAAAACCTTATTTTTAAAATGTTTTTAAAAAATCCCAAAAAATATTTAAAAACAATATTGGGGATTTAAACACACACAACATATGTACACACACTAATACGCAATATGACATGTAAATGATTCATTCTACTGTGTGTGAGTGTTGGTAATTAGGTCTAGGTCCCTTCAATCAAAGATGAAATAGAAATGCAAGCTCTGAGGTTCTTTGGATTCTAGGTTAGACATAATTTTGTCACAATTTCCAAACTAGATGAACACTTATACAATATAGACTCAAGTGAGTCAAGAGTATAAGGTGCATCAAACTTCATAGCTCTCTACCTCAATTTTCTCCTTTCTAGCTTTGATTCCGGTAGCTTTACCTCTCTGATAAATCTGATGAGGGGGTTCATCCATGAGTCTCCTGAGTTCAGGTTGAGGCAATTGTGGCAACCTCTTCATCCTCAATGGTCTGTTTGCGCATGATTTTGACTGGTACTGTCCTTCTGATGCCTGTCCTTATTGCTGAAGCCAGCCTTGCCAATGCCTCTGTATAACTGTTATCTTGTTGATGGACCCTCTTCATCTTTAACTCTTCAGAGCCTTATAGCATCACTCTTACCCTCTTAAGGTATTTCGCCATCCTATCATCCTTGGCCTCATACACTCCAAGTATCTGGTTGACAACTAACCTCGAGTCGCTGTGAAGTAGGATTCGGCCAACTCTAAAGGCTTTTGCTAAGGAGAGGCCTGCTATCAAGGACTCATATTCTGACTCATTATTGGATGCCTTAAAGTTGAACCTTAGCACATATTGGACGTCTGTACCATCCGAAGCTGTCAGTATCAGCCCTTTACTGCTTCCACTTTCGCAAGAAGACCCATCAACAAAGAGGTTCCAAACATCTTCATTCGAAGAGAAGCTCCCCTCTGACAGGGTTCCTTGCTTGAAGAGGTACCTGTCTTCCTCATTCTCAGCTATTCTGTTTCTGGCTCTGCTGGACACAACCTCTTCCGAGTTTTGAAAGACGTTACTGTTTGATCAATCAGTAATCTCTGGATTACTCTCAATCTCGGCCTCTTCCCATGTGAACTCAACAACAAAGTCTGCGAGTGCATGCCCTTTAATG
The DNA here is from genome assembly GCA_949130495.1 of Sambucus nigra. NCBI lineage: Eukaryota > Viridiplantae > Streptophyta > Magnoliopsida > Dipsacales > Adoxaceae > Sambucus > Sambucus nigra. The sequence continues at coordinate 355,207,821 of OX422207.1, read as the reverse complement.
GACACCCTAGGTTGATAGACAAGGTCATACTCTCCCAACTCGATGGCCCGAGTCATCAATCTGCCTGACTTGTCAGGCTTATGGAGGACTTGCCTTAGTGGGGAGTCAGTGAGGATGACACCACCCCCAAACAGAGCGTTGCTAGTCCTCGAGCAATAAGATAGAGAGAAAGAGAAAGATAAGAACCCAAAAGTGTACCACTTTCGTGGGCACTTGCAATTGCACTTAGCATGTGCAGCAAGCCTTTAAACCTATAGGTTGACCTACAGGATGATTTGTGTCTCCTAAGGGTTTGCAGGGAATATACCCACAAAATTCTTATGTTGCAAAAATTTATTGAAAGGCAGTCAATCTCTTATTAGACATAAAATAATATCACAATCCATCACATGTGAAATATTTTGGGAAATACAAGCTAAAATGTAGAAAATGTTAACTAAGTAAATACACAAGGAACATCCGTCCTAGAACTCAATGTGTGTAGTGTGAATCCGTCAAAACGGGTCGATAATCATAAGAGTAATTCCTAGATTGCCTTTTCAGAATCAACGCTTCAACTTCAAAATCTCACGGATATATCTCTCTCAAACGAACTCTCGAGATATGGGTTAGTGTATCGCTCTTGTGTGTGAGGAGGTGAGTAAATGTAAGCAAGTTCAAATGTCTCACACACACATAAGAAAGAACGAACAATTTTAGAGAAAAGTGATCTCATGAAAGAATGCTAATCACTATAGTGAGAACGTCGAGTTATTCACCACGTCGACTTTCATTTGCCCGAACACCTAGGGGGAATATATGGATGATTTTGGGTGAGGGGAAATGAGATGGAAAGGATATGATGATATGAGGTAGAATGTTGATGTATGGATGAGTAGTGAGTGATGGATGTGTAATGGAAAAAAAATGGATGCGATATGTGAGAAGAGTGTATACACTTTAGGCACAAATGTCTTTATTTAAAAACTAACTACAAACTCTCTTTTTCTTTTATTTTCTATAATTTGCTATTTTTCTTTTTTGTTTTCTCTCACTTTTCAACCTAACAATGAAGACATTTAACATATTGAAATCACACTCTTTTATTTGAAAATGAAAGATGATACGAAGATGATAGGTGATGGTGTGGGGAATATATGATGTGGGGAATAGGAAAAAGCATGGGAATGTAATTGGAATATGATATGGGGAAAGTGGTAGGTGTATGGATGAAAATCCTAGTGATCAGGACAAATTTCAAGACACGCGTTTCTTACAACTCGAAAAAGATGTCATTCTCAGTGATCAAGCCAAAATTTTATGAAAGATAATGAGATCATACAGCGATATAGTCGTACCCAAAAGAAGTTGAATAAACTTTTGACTCGGAGATTGCGTAAAACACTCTGAAAGGGTGAAAGGCACAAATCTCACAGGTTAAAGTCTCTACTAGTGATCCTTAAGGTTCTCTTGAGAATTGTAAAACTCTTCAACTCTAACCGTAGGGACATTATAAGTGCGCAAATTTTGTTGAGTCTAGAAATTCATGGTGCAACATGTCTTGTTACGTATTACAGAAGCCATTAGAAAAAATATTAATCCTTTAGATTGATTCCTAGACTTTGAAAGATGGATGATTGAAAATTCACATCAATGAGTGAGATGAAAGAAACTGCACAAAATTTAAAAAAATCAGGTTTAAAAATCAAAAAATTTCAAAAGAGGTACGATTTTGATAAAATTCCCCACCCCCAAACAAAAAGGAACACCGTCCTCGATGTTAAGTAAAATGATTTTTAAAATTGAGAGCATAAGGTAGGAAAGAGATTACCAGAATCAACCGCTAATGAAGTGGAAAGATGTAGCCAATAATAAACCTGAATAAATGATAAAAAAGTGTTCAAGTCCATAACATGATAAAGCATTGGGTGATGGGAAACACCACCCCCAAACAGGATGAGACTAGTATAAGAAATGCGGGCTGCCTCCCGGTAGCTCTAAGTTTAATGTCTTCAGCCAGACCGAACCATTCTCACCCTAAAGATAAGATCTATGAAAGTGCAAGGTGGAAGAAAAATTGGGTGATGAGAATCAACCCCAAACAAGACTGACGCGTCAGTCTTGCTGGAAATAGGCTAAAGTGGTCAATGCACTTGTATGGCAAAGTGCATCACACAATGCAAAGCATCGGTGGACCATCGGTGGGTGGGGATTAGGGTAAGGGCGAGGAAGGCATGGGTGATGAAACATTGATCACGGGCCTTATTGAGCCGGAATGTGAGGGCAACTAGGGCCCTATAATAATGGTGCTCAAGTTGGATGGGAAGGCAAAAGGGTTTGGCAATAGTGATGGGGTGGGGATCATATAAATCGCACGACCATTATATAAATGGGCGATGATATTGGTCGCGCCATGATACACCAGGGAGCTGTTGAGAAGAAAAATCAACACCCCAAGAGAGTGACGGGTATATAGTAACAACCTCGGTGTCACGGAAGTGGAGAGTATCACCATAAATACCCTCGTAGATGGTGGAGGATGGTTTCAGGTGAGGATCTAAAAATGTAGATGGAAACTTGAAATGTGTAAAATCAAGATCCAAACTAGGTGATAGGGTGGATGGGATAATGGGTGGGATAAATGGTGGATCGGGTGGGATAAATGGTGGATGAATATGATCCAACTCAAGAGTGGGAGACACACACTCCTCATGAGGCGCAGAGATATCCATAAGGGAACTCGCGGGAGGAAGTGTGGTATCTAAAGATGGAGTGGTCAGATTCTCCACAAGAATATCGTCGGGGAATGTGGTGGGTGGGTAAGACGAGGCACCAAGATTAGAGATAGAGAAATCACGAGAAATAATGGGCTCAAGATGAGCTAAGAATGGTATAACATCATCCATATCCGGATAGGTAGAAACTATCACGGATTCTATCTCGGGAAATTGGTGAGCACTCATAGCCGGAGCTAACCTAAGATGAAGTGGTTCCTCGGGAACACACACGATGGGCTCAATGGGTATAGACTTGGGCATTGTTTTGGATATTACGGGAGTGGGAATGGGAATAGGAACCTTAAGTGGGGGTTCATATGAATTTTACGGAAGTGGATCAGTCTCACTACTGAAAGGTAAGTCAACACAATTGTCGACTTGGGGCCCGGACCATGGAATGGCCTCAAATTCGAGATTCTCGGGGTGGTAGGGTTGGTCACACTCAAAATCGGTGTCACAAGAGGACACGTCATCATCACACTCGGTGTCAAGGATGGGTGGATCCATGGGAATGTTCGACTCTCTCGCACACTCCAATTCATTTAATCGTTGTCCAAGCCTTTGGAGAGATTGAGTTTGAAATTGAGTGGCGTGCTCTTACTCAAGTATGAACTTTTGCAAGAGGCTTTCGAGAGCGGAGGTGGTTGATGGTGGTGGTGGAGTGACGGGTGGTGGCGGTGGGTGAGGTGGACACAAATCGCTACTGTCATGACTATATGGAGAATACTCAAATGAAGTGTGTGGAGTGGGGCCAAGTTCATCATATATGAAAGGATCGCTTTCGTGATGGACAATTGGTTGATTCTCATTGGGTGCGTAGTGAGGGGATTGATTGGGAATGGGTGCACAAGGATGCGACACGTCGACACATGACACCGAGGGTGATGGAATAGGAGGTGCGTGCAAGGATGGGTCAAGAGTATCAAGGGTACTTGTGAGAGAGGTGAAACCACTAAAAATATCATAAAGAGACGTCTCAGGATCACTCTCACACGTGTTGTGTGTCAATGGAAAATGACCAAAGTAGTCCCGTAAAGGACGTTCGTCGGCCATGAGGGGCAAAATATATATATATTTTTTAGTTAAAAATTTTTTTTTCAAAAGAAAAGAAAATATTTTTGGATTTTTCTAAAAAGGAAAGAAAGAAAATATTTTTGGATTTTTGTAAAATGAAAGAAAGAAAATATTTTTGGATTTTTTTTTATAAAAATGAAAGAAAATATTTTTGGATTTTTTGGAAGAAAAGGTGGGGAAAAGTGTGGGAATCTTTAAGAATTTGGACGAAGTCACTAAAACGGACTACCGAAAAAGGAATTGGACACACACAAGTGAAGGAAAAATCCCTACTAGCACATAACCAATTGTTTTTCTTGAAAATTAATGAAAGGGGTAGTCAAATTTTAATGAAATCCGTGGGCGATAAAAATCATGAAATTTATATGAGCGATCGCCTTTTGAAAAATGTGTGTTCCTACTTTAATCGCAAGATGCCAAGAGGCTTACCACGGAGATTCTCCACAAAACTACTACGATGAAACGATCGGCCGATACAATGCTGGGGACAACACAAACCCGTTTCACTAGGCGGTCGCACTTAAAACCCAGTTTCCCTGGACACTTTCGTGCCGCAAAGCGAACCGTTTGAGGGTTTGCCCGGTGGAGAGGACTCTACGAGTTATCCTACAAGTCAAAATGATCAAAAAGGGGCCTACGAACACCGTATCCTATAGGTCTATCTAGTTGATTGATTTTAAATTAGTGATTGCTAGGGTAGCACACAAAGGATAAGTGATTGAGTTGGGTGATGAAATCCCTTCGCGTGAGTGACCGGGCGTAGGTCTTAGTCAATTTAATTCATCATTCCATTCAAAATTAAATGCAAGAATTAAATCACATAAGAGCACGTAGGAGCACACAAGGTATGAACTCTCTAACAAGAGGGCACGAGGGTATAAAAGATGTACCTCCCACGATTTTAGGCCGTGGGGTGCCAAAATTATTGAGTCGACCGGGGGGAGAATACGTCAATCTCAGTCGACCCCGAGAGTCCTACCGACCCAAGGTAGAGAGGCTTCTAAATCCTCGCCAATGGACGCACTCTCTCTACCTTGTCCGGTTTCCTATCACGCTTTCTTCAATTATTATAAATTTTAAATGAAAATGAAATGGTGACTCTATGCACCGCAATACAAGCCAAATAATAAAGTCCTAATACAATCGTTCTAATAAAATGCAAAAATGGTACTAAAAATGAAAAAAAATGCAATACAAGTGAATCAAAAAATTGAATCTTCTCCGAGTGCTTCACGATCCCAAGAATGGAAACGACGCTATTTGATAGAAAGAACTTTTTGGTGTATTATTTTCTTATGCCGTTGCTTGAAAAGTCCTTCTAATAAAAAACCTTAAAATACCTACAAAATGTAACAACTCAAGTGTAGAGGTAAGTAAGGGTATCAATCCACTTCCAAGGGGGTAAGCTAGAGACAAATTCAATTGTAATTCAGTTTTTATTTTCTTTTTTGTGCCTTTTCACTTTTCTATTTTTTTTAGCTTTTTCAATATTAAAACAATTTGGGTGGTTAAGGATGAGTTAACTAATAACTAAATGAAAAGGGGTAATCAAACTAAAATAAAAGTATGAAAAATATAAAGTAGTGAGTGAGATGTAACTAAATGAGAGAAAATATTCATAGGATGGAAAATCCACCCTCAATTCAAACAAATTTATCTAACTTGTACTATTTTAATTTCATCAATTTCCAAAATATTCATATAATTCAAAAGCTAATTCTCATTACACTAATGAATTAATTGAATATTCTTTTAGAAAAGTAAGTTTAATCCCCACATGCACTACTCTAAATGAATTAAAATCAATTAAATAAATCACCCGCTAGGATCGATTTACCAAACTAATTTTAATTAGATAAAGTAAAAACAAGAGTAGACGAAAAGTATACTAACATTTAAATCAAGTGATAAGCCTATCTCTAGTTTGAATCAAATGATCAAATGACAATACAATTTTCATTCCTTTCTTAAGGACGATTTTCCATTTCTCAATGTGAAAATAAGTAGGAATTAAATTTACTAATCAAAAGAAACTAACAAAATTAGAATTTACAGTTAAATCAAATTGGATTCATGAGGGTTTCAATTCATCCCTTGAATGGGGTGATTAGCCCTCCATAATCATCATCCAAAAAAAAATTAGAATCAAATAAGAGCATAAAATGAAAATTAGAGAGGAGTAATCAAACCAAAATTGCCTTCAATTGAATTAATTCTTCAATTCTTCCATCATCTCAATTAATTACAACACTCAATTTATTGAATTTCTTTTCTAATCTAAAAAAAACTAAACTACTAAAAAAAATAAAAATGGTGTTTCTCTATCTAATTCTCTCTCTAGGGTTTCTCTACTCTTTATTCCATCTTCTAAAAAGCTTTATTATGGATGAATTCAACTATATCAATCTATAATGAATTAATGGCTAAAAATGTCAAGATTCATTATAGATGGGTGGGGTGGAATTCATCCTAGAGATAAATTTCACTACACACCTCTTTATTGAGATATTTGCTAAAAATGCAAATACTCTCAAAAGGGGAGTGTAGACAAATTTATCACACAAGAGTAAAAAAAAACTAAGTTAGAGATCTCTTGAACATGGGTCTTCATCTTCTTTTAATAGTAGGCATGGAGCATGAGGGTAAAAATGGGAGGATAAGGGTGTATGGGATATGGAAGGTATTTGGGTGAGGGTATCTAGGGAATTATGCACACATGTGCATGGGGTGTGAGGTCATGTGGGAAGTGAGGTGAGAATAGGAATAAAAATCCGATTTAGTTATTGGGGGTATAATGGCAAGTTGGGGTAGAAGAGTTAGTTGGGGGTATTTTTGGGTATTGGGTAAAAAAGGTTAAATGGGTTTTAATTTGGCACATGGGTTATAATGAGTTTGTATTGGCTTTGTCTTGGCAGGTGCATGATTTGGTCTTTGGTTTGGGAAGAGGGAAATGGGTTGTGGGTATGGACATGGGAGGAAATGGGTTTGTCATTTTGGTTTGAGATTTGGATTGAAAAGGGTTGGATTGGCCGGAGGTCGCCAGAGTTGGGGCTGACGAGGTAGTCGGCGTCGGACTTGAGGTATAAGGGGGATGGAAGAAAGGGGTTTCAATGGTGGAAAGCGGCTGTTAATGGTGGGATGAGAGAGTAGTTGAGGGTGTGTATTTTAATGGAGTAGGAGAGAGAAAGTGGTTGGGTGGAGAAGATGACATGGGGGTGATAAGGTGTGGTGAGGTGTATAGGAAGTAGGATGAGGGTGTGGGTGATATTAGGTGTATGTGTGTGTATAGGGTTCAAAGGTGTGTGGGGTTTGACTGTAGTGTGTGTGTTTAATTTGTGACCCCTAAAATAAAAAAGACTCAACAAATATAAAACTAAAAATAAAATTTAACTAAAAATAGCACAAACTAAAAATAAAAAATATTAAAACTAAAAAAAAAATCCTAAACTATAAAAAACTAAAATAATAAAACAAAAGAAATAAAAAATGAAAAATTTAAATGAAAATTAAAGTCCTAAAAAATATAAAATATAAAAAACTAAAAATAAAATCCTAGAACTAATCCTAATGAAATAAGACTTAACTAAAAGCTAATAAAAATCAAAATAAAATAAAATTATACCAATAAAATATAAAAATAGTAAATAAAACCTAAAAATCCTAAATAAATTAAAAATAAATCCTAAAAATAAAATAACTCAAACTAAAAATCTAAAAAGGATAAAAAGATAAACAAAACACACACAGGGTTTATGGTAGGTTTAGACTAGGCTTAGGTTCGGGTAGGGTCAGGGAATTGGGTATTTAGCTCCATTTTAACTGCAAATTGCTTGGAAATATAGCTTTTGACACCGCAATTGGAATTAAGCCTGCATAATTAACATTTAAGCACATAAGACCTATATTGTCGAGAATTAGAAACTAAAGTATATGTATTCGGGGTATAAAATGTACAGTTTTGGGTGCTTATCAATGACCATAGAGTGGACCTGGAAATTAGGTTTCATCTTCATGGAAGTGTGTATCAAAGCGTAGGCCAACTTATCCATTCGAGGATAGTTCTGTTCAGACCCCTGAAGGGACTTACTATTGAAGTATATAGGCCTTTGTACCCCATCGTCTTCCCGTATTATAGCCGCGCTTATAGCTGACTCTGAAATAGCTAGATAGACATATAACTTCTCCCCCAAAATGGGACGAGATAATAGTAGAGGGGACCCAATGTAAGAATTTAACTCATTAAAAGCCTTGTCACGCTCCTCATCCCACTCGAAGGCCTTTCTGAGAACCTTAGAAAATGGAAGACACTTGTCCGTAGCTCTGAAAATAAACCTGTTGAGCGTTGCAACTCTTCCGGTGAGCCTCTGAATATCTTTTATAGTTCTCGGTGTCTTCATATCAAGCAAAGCCTTGATCTTTTTCAGGGTTGGCCTCTATCCCCCTCTAATTGACTATGAACCCAAGAAACTTTCTAGATCTTACTCCGAAGAAACACTTAGCGGGATTGATCTTCATCCTATTTGAGTCCTTGGTGTCAAAAGTTCTCTCCAGGTCTACTACATAGGTGTAGGCCTTCAAGATCTTGGTCAACATATCATTTACATATACCTCCATAGTCTTGCCAATTTGATCTTCAATCATCTTATTTACAAGACGTTGATATGTGGCCCCTACATTTTTCAAGTCGAAGGGCATAACCTTATAACAATAGGTCCCCTTATCTGTGATGAATGATGTCTTCTTTGAGTCTTCAGCATCCATTAAGATCTGATTATATCTTGAATACGCATCCATGAAGCTCATACATTCAAGCCCTGCTGTGGCATCTACCATCTGATCGATCCAGGGTAAGAGATAGGTATCTTTAGGGCAAGACTTGTTTAGGTTAGTGAAGTCTACGCATATCCTCTATTTTTCGTTGGCTTTGGGCACAATGGCGGCGTTTGATAACCATTCTGGGTATATAACCTCCCTAATGAATTCTGCCTCTTCCAACTTTCTGACCTCTTCCTAGATGACATCATACTTTTCCCTGGAGTAAACTCTTCTTCTTTGCTTGATTGGCTTAATATCTTCTGCGACATTGAGTTTGTGGCACATAACCCCCGGGTCGATGCCAGGAATGTTTGCATGGCTCCAAGCAAAGACACTCTGCCTCTTTTTCAAAAACCTTATCAGCTCTTCCTTAATCTCTGGTTTTAAGGCCTTGTCGATTTGGACGTTTTTTTCCAATTCATCCTCATTGAGGACGATGGATTCTACCTCTTCCACGACCTCTCCTTTCTTTAATTTTTTTTTGTCCCTGGGATCAAGCGTGTTAATGTTATATGTGGTAGTTTCCCTCTTATGGGTCTCTCTCTCTTCAGTCGAGTTGAAGTAGCATTCTCGTGCTATGGTCTGGTCACCCTACACTTCCCCTGCACCATAGGGGGTTAAGAATTTTAGCATTTGGTGGACCGTCGAGGTCACGACCTCAAACTCCTTAAGGGATACTCTTCCTATGATGAGGTTATAAGCCGAGAAGACGTTTTCATCCAAAATAAAAAAATTGATCTTTCGGGTTAACCTCTTAGGCCACTCGTCTCACATTCATACATCCATCTCATACATGCCCAATGGATGGACCTTTTCACCGTTGAAGCCCATCAATGGATGATGATAGGGTACCAGCCTAGATCTGCTGAGGCCTAGGCTCTTAAAACACGGCCAGAACATTACATCTGCTGAGCTTCCTCCATCTATGAGGATTATCTGTACCTCACATCCATGCACTCTTGTTGTAATTACCAAAGGGTCATCATGCGGAGCTAATATACCTTTGAAGTCGAGTCGAGATAAACCAACTATAAGAGTATCCATATCCACCTTCTTCCTCTTCTGCTTAGCCTCTGAAGACGCCAGATTCACAACCTCCACTTTGGTCACTGCCTTTGCCTCTGCCAAATGATCTTTACGGTCGGTACTTCAGAGCCACCCCCTGCTAGTCCCCCACATATGGTGTTGACACCAAAGGAGATCATTCCAACCCTCTTCATAGGGTCATTTTCATTCTTTGTTGGGAGGTCTGGATAATCCTCATCCTCTCCATCGGAGTCCTCGTCTCTTCTCGCTGGGGTGTCATCGCGACATCTGTCGCCTCTATTATTTTTAGGGTTATCTCTTCCCCTCTTAGGAGCCTTACCATTGACATACTTTCTCATATTTTTGAATTTTAAAATCTTCTCGATTTTATCCCTCAAAGTGAATCACTTGTCTGTCACATGGCCGTGGTCTTGGTGGAACTTACACCATAAGTTCTTATTCCTCTAATAAGGAGGGGCCTTCAACTTCTTCGGCCATGTCACAGACCGGTCATTCTTGATCTCATTGAGGATGTGTTCGCAACTCACAATTAGAGGAGTATAATGTGCAAAATTATCATCTGCAGACCTCTTTTTTCCATCTTTATTTCTTTGGAACTTCCCGCTGTCACTTTCGTTCTCATCCTTATACTTCGCGGCCATAGCCTCTTCAGCATTCATGACCTTCCCTGCAGTTGTCAATAGCTTTGCCATGGACTTGGGAGGGTCTTTCGCAAGCTTCCATAGCAATTTCTGTTTCTGGAGTCCTCCAATGAGGGTTGTCATGGCTATATTCTCTTCGTAATCTTTAACCTCCAATTTTTCTTTGTTGAATCTAGTAATTTACTCTCTTAGGCTCTCGCTCTTGCCTTGCTTGACATAAAATAGATAGGTGGTCTTCTTTTGAGGTCTTACCCCGAAATAGAAATTGTGAATGAAACGTTCAGCCAAGACCTTAAAGTTTTCAATTGAGTTCTTTGGAAGAGAGGTAAACCAGATGTGTGCAACTCCTATCAAAGTCCCGGAGAAGGCCCAACACTTCATCTCATCTGGGATTGAATAAATATCCACCGCAGACTGGTACATCTCAATGTGATGGACAGGTTTGGTACTACCATCATACTTGGGAGACACCGTGGGTGGTTTGAACTTTGCAGGGGTTGGGAAGCTCACTATCCTGGCCATGAATGGGGAGCCTTCTGTGAAATCTCTTTATAGTGGGTCTCAACTTTTGATGAGGTTTCCTATCTTCTCTTCAAGTCGTTGGATGGAATCATTCCATGGTATTGCAATGTCGGCCTGGCCAAGGTTATCCCCAGCCACCTCCAAGGGGTGGACTGAGGGTTCCCTAGCTGCATCACAACGTCGGCTGTTGACCTCCTCTTGATCCCTGTCTCGGCCATATTAGGGTCGACCATGTTGGGGTCGGAAATGATGAGGCCGATGTTCCCCATCTTCCCTTTGTGACTCTGTTGCACTTCTTGACCTGGATAACCTTTGTCTCAGGTTATTTACTGGACTGAGCCTTTCAAAGGCTAACCCTCTACTTAAGCGATCAAAAGCTGATCCTCTTCGTTAGGCGCCACCATCTCTTTTGTCCCTACAACCTCGGCTTTGGTGCATAGGATGTACAATGTTATTTAAAACCTCATACGCCTCCCAGCAGCCCTCTGGAGCGTCCTCTGCCTCCATAACATCATACCTATCCTCAGGGCAAGGGTGCCCTTGCCTCCTCAGATGTAAACGCCTAGGGTAAGCAACGTCCCTACTCCGTTGAGGAGTAGGTTGGTCTTTCCGCTGAGCCTGGGGTGGTCCCCTGGCTTCAAGATGGAGTTGAGCAGCTACCGAAGTAATCATCTTCGGTAAAACCCCAAGTGGCCTCATCATATTTTGACTGAGCTGTGCAAATTGCTCCTTCATCGCTTGCTTCATGGCATCCAAGGATTTTAAGGCTGCATCCACCTCAGCCATTTAGGACTGGGGTGGTGCCTAGCTAGAACTAGGCCCTCCAGCACCAGGTGGTGGAAGAGCTGGTGGTAACTTCGGTGCCATATGTTAAAACTAAATAGACTGTGAAGAAGATGAGCTTAATACCTTAAAGGACCTCTTTCAATGGCGAAATAGCTCCACGCAAGGGGTAAGGCGTGGTTCACCAGAGTCTCCGGTGAGTTTAAGCAAAAAAAGAGGAAGAGATAACTTCTCGTTCCCACAGACAGCGCCAAAATGATGATGCTGGAAATAGCACCACCCTTCAAGGTGTTTGTAAGCTCAAATTAGTGATAACAATGGCAGTTCAAGTATATACTAAACATAAGAGATTGAGATGATGAGAATAGGATGAACATCAACATATAAGTGGTTCAACCAATTAGGCTTACGTCCACTATGCAAGTGAGTGAATAAGGTCACCGGAATAAGACACTAATGGCCATGGATACAATCTTTCAAGCTCTCTCTACTATGTAATTTGATAGAGTTTCAGATAGGTTTTTTTATCCCTCCCAAGGTACGAGAAGACAAGTATATATAGTGTTAGGGGGTTGTAATGTACCCCCCATGCATGCAATGAGCATGTGTGTGTTGATCTAGCCAATCTGATGAAGGCATCTGTCAGTGTCACATGTAGAGAAGGATAATGAAATATTCCCCCACGTGAGGGGGTTGATTCGGTTATAACTGATTTTATCCACGTGTTCCTATCCTTGCATATGCTTATCAATGCTCGACCTTGTCCCTGACTGGTTGTCCCGACCCCGACCCAAAATAGTATTAGGGAATGAGTGTCTTGACATGCCACCAAGGCAACACATATTCCGATTTAATTGTTTCCTTAAATAAATACAACGAAAATATTATCACATGGTTATGAATTGTAAAATACTGAAAGTAAAGGAATTATGTCATCAGAGCTTTCTAAAGGAAACTTCATATATATTAAAAGTAACAACGAGTTACAACTTAAGAGAAAATTTAAACCTTATTACAAGAGAGCCATACATGCTCTAAATAAACATTTTACAAAAAGAGCTCTAAAAGATAAATCTTCAAAATAGTCCATTTTCGTTCCGTCTATGAGCCTAAACGTTTCCTGAAAAATGTTTATTTATACAACATCAGCTAAAAGCCGAATGAGGTTCAATCTCCAGACATTCAAGGGTTTTAAGAAAATAGATACCTATTCAAGTCAAAAGAGAATGCATATACATATATGCATAGGAACTTGCAGTAAATAGATATATATTTTGAAATGAAAGTATATATATCACAATTGGATAGCTCAGAATAAGACAAATGCAACAAATCAAATATGATATCTTTTTCTTTCAATCATATCATTTTGATGGCCAAGTACACTCTAATACCGTATTCTTCTACCGTATTATACCTCAATAGTTGAGGGTCAATCGAACATGTTCATCACAACGCCTTATTTAGGGCACACCAGCAATAACCTAGCTGGGAAGGTCAGTCAGTAAAGAGGTCCCTTAGGCCGAATCAGATTTTCAATATTCAATATCCTTTTCAATAATCGTTTTAATCGATATGTTTATATGGACAAATATAAACATATCACAAATGAATCAATCATCAGTATCACATGAATTTTGAGAATAAAAGCAAATCATAAAATATATATAGTTTGTGTAATATCATATAATCAAAATACACAAGGAATGTCAGAGTACTCACCCAAAATGGAGATCAAATTTACTGGTATTGAGTCTTCGATCACACATTCATTTGATAAAGATTTAAGTACACGTTCTAAGGTCCAGTTTATACTATACTTTAATAATAACTTCCTCTTTTAAAGGATTATTGAATCCCCATTTGTCAACTTTTAAAACTCATTGATGGTAATTGAAGAATTCAAATCATAGTCTTTCCTCATCTGTCGGTTCCCAGTAGAGATGGAGGGTCACAGGGGCACCACTTAAATACCATCTCATCTAGATAGAACTTCACCGGGCCTAACTTTAGAATTACTTAAATGGGATTCTATAATAACGAGCAATTTCTTTAAAAAGAATCATTTTTAAAAGCGTATAATTTCAAACAAGTTTATAAAATCAACTTGGATTTGTTCTAAATTTTAAGTTTTGATTAGTGAATTCTTTATTGTATTTTACCAGCATAACTACTAAGTAAATCTATAAAATAATAAATTAAAACTATAAAGATGCATTATAACATTAAGATTACCTTAAGATGAATATCCCTAAGAACTTCTTCTTAAACTTTATCACACTTTCTCTCACTATTTCTTTCTATAATTCTCAAGGAATTGGTGTGAGTTTCAAATGATCCCCAAAGGCCCTATTTATAGTTTTCCAAAGATATCACGGCATTGACACGTGTCCATGATGACCAAGCTTTTACAATGGGAGTCAGCATTGACGTGTCGCATAACGGAGGCATCTTGCAGTCTTATTTCACTGGACTGCGACATGTGTTTTAGCTTTTCCTCTAACGACGACACGTGTTTTGGCTTCTCCTCTAATGATGACACGTGTACGGTGGAGGTGTAAAACCAAGCATGAGGTATCGAGCATGAGGTGGAAATAAGGGTCATTTTGCACCTGAAGGGCGTTTTGGTAATTTCACACCATATATTTTCAATATTTCTTTTAGATCCCTGAAAATATTTTTTTTACAAAAAGGCCCCTTTTTAGTTTTCATTTTGGTCCCTAGAAATTTCTTTATTAAAATAAAGTCCCTAAAGTGTCATAAAATTACATTTTCTACCCCAAAACTTATCACTTAGCTTAGGATGTGCCATAAAATCTCAGTTTGACCCATTTTACCGTTGATTCTTCAAATTTAAAAACGGGCTTTGTTATATTAAGAACTCAAAATATCATATATGTAATAATATATCATTATTAGATAGTAAGTTAACGAAATTGAAAGAAGACAATTATATATTGGCATAAGAAAATGGGGTTATTACATCCTACCCTCCTTATAAAAAGTTTGTTCCCCAAACTTTACTTACATTACTTTCCAAAAAGGTATGGATATCGCTCTTTTATTTCATCTTCCCGCTCCCATGTTGCTTCTTCAACATAATGATTCTTTCATAATACTTTTACTAGTGGAATAACCTTGGTTCGTAATATTTGATCTTTATGGTCCAAGATTTCCACTGGATGCTCAATGTATGTCAAATCTTCTCTAACTTGAAGAGGCTCATGACTTAAGATATGAGATGGATCAGGGATGTATTTCTTCATCATTGAAACATGAAACACATTATGCACACTCGAGAGTTCGGGGGTAAGGCTATTCTATACGCAATAACACCTACTCTTTCAAGGATTTCAAAAGGCCCTATGTATCTTGGACTTAACTTTCCTTTCTTCCCAAATTGGATTATTCCCTTTGTTTGTGATACTCGTAAGAAAACACAGTCTCCTCTTTGGAATTCTAACGGTCGGTGTCGATTATCAACATAACTCTTTTGACGGCTTTGAGCGATTTGAAGTCAATCTTGTATCAATTTCACTTTCTCTGTTGTGACCTGAATCAATTCTGGTCCCAACAATTTTCTTTCCCCAACTTCTTCCCAACATGAAGGAGAACGATACCTTCTACCGTAGAGTGCCTCATACGAAGCCATTTGAATACTTACTTGATAGCTATTATTATATGCAAATTCTACTAACCGTAAATGATCATCCCAATTCCCCTTCAAATCAAGTACACATTCCCTAAGCATATCCTCTAAGGTTTGGATGGTTCTCTCCGATTGTTCGTCTGTTTGAGGATGAAAAGAGGTGCTGAAATTCAATTTTGTTCCCATGGCTACTTGTAGGCTTTTCCAAAAGCGAGACACGAATCTAGGGTCACGATCAGAAATAATTGAAACTGGGGTTCCATGAAGCTTAATAATTTCCCGTGTATACAATTTAGCTAACTTTTCTAAGGAATGGGTAATCTTAATGGCAAGAAAAAGAGTAGATTTAGTTGACCTATCAATAATTACCCAAATGGAATCATTACCATTGGAACTCCTTGGTAGCCCTATCACAATATCCGTGGTAATATGTTCCCATTTCCACTCAGGGATAGGCAAAGGTTGTAATAATCCTGATGGTTTCTGATGTTCAGCTTTTACTTGTTGACAGATTAAACACTGAAATACAAACTCTGCTATCTCCCTTTTCATGTTATTCCATCAAAACACTTCTCAGAGATCTCTATACATCTTGGTATTTTCGGGATGAACTGTGAATCTTGAGTAATGACCTTCCTCCAAAATCTGCCTCTTTAGTTGGGCATCACTCGGTATACACACTCTATTTCCAAACCTTAATATATCATCTCGTATCACAAATTCAATTCTCTTCCCTTCAATAACCTCTTCTTTAATCTTCTTCAGTTGTGGGTCATTTACTTGTGCAACTTTAACTCTTTCCATCAACGTGGGTTTATTTATAAGTTTACGATTATTCCTCCTTCGCCATAAATACGTACATCTATTTCCATACTTCTCAAATATTTCAATAGAGCTTCCTGGCTGGTAATAAGACATGCTAAATTTGGTGTAGACTTTCTACTCAAAGCGTCGGCAACTACATTAGCTTTTCCCGGGTGATAGTGAATATTTACATCATAATCCTTCATAAATTCTAACCACCGCCTTTGTCTCATGTTCAATTCCTTTCGAGTAAAGATATATTTCAAACTCTTATGATCGGTATAAATCTCAAAAGTCTAACCATACAAATAATGTCTCCAAATCTTAAGAGCAAAAATTATTGCTGCTAATTCTAAGTCATGGGTTGGATATTTTTTCTCATGGGGTTTTAACTATCTCGAGGCATAAGCTA
The DNA here is from genome assembly GCA_949130495.1 of Sambucus nigra. Classification (NCBI taxonomy): domain Eukaryota; kingdom Viridiplantae; phylum Streptophyta; class Magnoliopsida; order Dipsacales; family Adoxaceae; genus Sambucus; species Sambucus nigra. The sequence goes on along the minus strand of OX422207.1, from coordinate 355,191,318 downwards.
CTACTTTTCCATTTTGCATTAGCACACATCTCAAACCATTTTTTAAAGCATCACTATAAATCACAAATCCTCCTGCACCGGAAGGAATAGTCAAAATTGGGGTAGTTACTAATCGATTCTTAAGTTCTCAAAAACTATTCTCAACTTCCTCAGACCATTCATATTTCATCGTCTTTTGTGTTAACCTAGACAGAGGTTTGGCAATACTAGAAAATCCTTCAACAAATCTTCGATAATAACCTGCTAACCCTAGTAAACTACGAATCTCCGTCACATTAGTTGGTCTTGGCCAATCTAGTATGGCCTCAATCTTTTGAGGATCAACCGACACTCCCTCCTTGGATATGACATGTCCTAGAAAAGAAACACTAGGCAACCAAAATTCACACTTCTTTAATTTCGCATATAATTTCTCTTTCTTAAGGATTTGGAATACTATCTCCAAATGTTTCTCGTGTTCTTCAATACCTTTGGAATAAATAAGGATGTCATCAATGAAAACAACCACACACTGATCAAGATATTTCCTAAACACTCTATTCATCATATCCATAAAAGCATATAGTGCATTTGTTAATCCAAATGGCATCACAAGAAATTCATAATGACCATATCTAGTATGAAAAGCTGATTTCAAAATATCCTCTTCCTTAATCTTCAATTGGTGATAGCCTGACCTAAGGTCAATCTTCGAAAATACTTGCGCACCTTGGAGTTGGTCAAACAAATCATATATATGAGGTAAGGGGTATTTATTCTTAATGGTCACCTTATTTAGTTCACGATAATCTATACATAACCTCATTGTCCTATCCTTCTTTTTAACAAATAACACTGGAGCACCCCAAGGGGATATACTAGGTCTAATAAAACCCTTATCTAACAGATCTTGTAATTGAACTTTTAATTCCCTTAATTCTAAAGGTGCCATGCGATAAGGTGATTTTGAGATTGGTGTAGTTCTAGGAACAAGGTCAATGGTAAATTCTACTTATCTACTAGGAGGTAGACTGGGCGAATCATCTGGAAAAACATCTGGAAAAAGCTTCGCTATAGGAATATCTTCTAAACTAGGCTCTTTTGTTTGTAAATCAATAACACTGGCAAGGAATCCTTGACATCCATTCTTAAGAAAACTACAAGCTTGGATTGCAGAGATAATACGCATAGGAGATAAGATGCTAGTTCCTTCAAAACTGAATTCTGGTTGGTTAGGAATTTAGAAAATAACTCTCTTCTCAAAATAATCCACCCTAGCATGATATGATGCTAACCAATCCATCCCCCAAATGACTTCAAAATCTCTTATGTCTAAAACTATCAAATCAGCGAATAGTTTATGACTACTGACATTTATAGGGCAAGACTTATATACTAATGTTCCTGTCAATAACTCACCCGAAGGAGTAGAAACGCGTATGATATGATTAAAGGATTCAGGAATATTAGGAAAGCGATTAACAAAACGCACAGACACAAATGAATGGGTAGAACCAGGATCTATTAAAACTTGAAAAGGTTTTGTACATATAGAAAGTGTACCTGACACTACTGCATTAGAAGCCTTTGCATCGGAAAGATTAAAGACTCTACATTGTCTGCCCTGATCCTTATTGTCATTAGAAGTCTTTGTTGCCGCCTTCCCTTTGTTAGGACAATCTCGTATTTTATATCCCTTTTTTCCACACCCAAAGCAACTCCCCGTCTCCAGGTAACACGGTCTCCCTCTATGAATATTACCACAACGTGGAATTTATCAACATTAAAGGGTTTGTTTACTACAGGTTGTCCTATATTAGGTATAGTCCTAAAGGGTTTGTTATTGGGGTTCCTTCCTCTTTGTGCTCCAAACTTCCTCTTCCCCTCTCTGACCTGATTATATTTTTCACTATCCTTCTCAGCTATTGTTGCCCTAGCCACCACGTCATTATATGATGTCAACTTTAGGATAGAAATTCTGCTACGAATATTCAACCTTAACCCACGTTCAAACTTCTTGGATCTTAAAACATCAGTTATCACAACATGAGGTGCAAAACGGGATAACTCAGTAAACTTTGCCTCGTATTGACTAACCGTCATATTTTCTTGAACCAGACACATGAAGTCAGCTGCTTTTTGATCTTGCACCGTTTTGGGAAAGTATTTCTCGTAGAAGATCACTAAGAAGTCATTCCAACCTATGGGATTATTCCTTTCCCCATTCATTATCTTAGTCATTCTCCACCAATGTTCGGCTTCACCTTCTAACATGAATGTTCCAAATAAAACCCGTTGTTCATATGTACACTTAAGAACATCGAACATATTTTCCATTTGCATCACCCAATTTTCTGCTTCAGTGGGGTTAGGAGTCCCTTTAAAAGATGGAGGATTCAACTTCTTGAACTGTTCAATAGTACAACTACTTAGTTCAAGATTCCTTGGTGCTCTATTATTCACCTGATACTCCACAATTCTTGCTAGACTTTCAATTGCCTTGTATGCACCTTCCAGTCCTTCCATACTCGAACCACTAGTTCCTGGAGTTGATCTTGCCTTGGTCATTTTCTACAGTCATGACCAAACGTAAGATGTATTATACTAGCCCAAGATTGAAATTTAGAAGAACAATGATATATAAATAATTATATATATTTTAATACATGTGGAGGGTTATCACATAAGTCGAATATTTAATCCTGTATCCTATGTATGGAAACTTAAAATCTATAACGTTCGAAACTTATGTTCAGTAGTCTACGGGTTCATAACCTATGCTCTGATACCACCTCTGTCACGACCCCGACCCAAAATAGTATTAGGGAACGAGTGTCTTGACATGCCACCAAGGCAACAAATATTCCGATTTAATTGTTTCCTTAAATAAATGCAACGGAAATATTATCACAAGGTTATGAATTGTAAAATACTGAAAGTAAAGGATTTATGTCATCAGAGCTTTCTAAAGGAAACTTCAAATATATTAAAAGTAACAACGAGTTACAACTTAAGAGAAAATTTAAACCTTATTACAAGAGATCCAGACATGCTCTAAATAAACATTTTACAAAAAGAGCTCTAAAAGTTAAATCTTCAAAATAGTCCATTTTCGTTCCGTCCGTGAGCCTAAACTTTTCTTGAAAAATGTTTATTTATACAACATCATCTAAAAGCCGAATGAGGTTCAATCTCTAGACATTCCAGGGTTTTCAGAAAATAGATACCTATTCAAGTCAAAAGAGAAGGCATATACATATATGGATGGAACTTGCAGTAAATAAATATATATTTTGAAATGAAAGTATATATATCACAATTGGATAGCTCAGAATAAGACGAATGCAACAAATCAAATATGATATCTTTTTCTTTCAATCATATCATTTTGATGGCCAAGTACACTCTAATACCGTATTCTTCTACCATATTATACCCCGATAGTTGAGGGTTAATCGAACATGTTCGTCACAACGCCTTATTTAGGGCACACCAGCGATAACCCAACTGGAAAGGTCAGTCAGTAAAGAGGTCCCTTAGGCTGAATCAGATTTTTAATATTCAATATTCTTTTCAATAATCGTTTTAATAGGTATGTTTATGTGGACAAATATAAACATATCACAAATGAATCAATCATCGGTATCACATGAATTTTGAGAATAAAAGCAGTTCATAAAATATATATAGTTTGCATAATATCATATAATCAAAATACACAAGGAATGTCAGAGTACTCACCCAAAATGGAGGTCAAATTTACTGGTATTGAGTCTTCGATCACACGTTAATCTGATAAAGATTTAAGTACACGTTCTAAGGTCCAGTTTATACTATACTTTAATAATAATTTCCTCTTTTAAAGGATTACTGAATCCCCATTTGTCAACTTTTAAAGCTCATTGATTGTAATTGAAGAATTCAAATCATAGTCTTTCCTTATCAGTCGGTTCCCATTAGAGATGGAGGGTCACAGGGGCATCACTTAAATACCATCTCATCTAGACAGAACTTCACCGGGCCTGACTTTAGAATTACTTAAATGGGATTCTATAATAACGAGCAATTTCTTTAAAAAGAATCATTTTTAAAAGCGTATAATTTCAAACAAGTTTATAAAATCAACTTGGATTTGTTATAAATTTTAAGTTTTGATTAGTGAATTCTTTATTGTATTTTACCAGCATAACTACTAAGTAAAGCTATAAAACAATAAATTAAAACTATAAAGATGCATTATAACATTAAGATTACCTTAAGATGAATATCCCTAAGAACTTCTTCTTAAACTTTATCACACTTTCTCTCACTATTTCTTTCTATAATTCTCAAGGAATTGGTGTGAGTTTCAAATGATCCCCAAAGGCCCTATTATAGTTTTCCAAAGATATCACGACATTGATACCTGTCCATGATGACCAAGATTTTACAATGGGAGTCAACATTGACATGGCGCGTAACGGAGGCATCTTGCAGTCTTATTTCACCGGAATGCGACACGTGTTTTAGCTTCTCCTCTAACGACGACACGTGTTTTGGCTTCTCCTCTAATGACAACACGTGTACGGTGGAGGTGTCAAAACCAAGCATGAGGTATCGAGCATGAGGTGGAAATAAGGGTCATTTTGCACCTGAAGGGCATTTTGGTAATTTTGCACCGTATATTTTCAATATTTCTTTTAGATCCATGAAAATATTTTATTTACAAAAGGCCCCTTTTAATTTTTCATTTTTGTCCCTAAAAATTTCTTTATTAAAACCAAGTCCCTAAAGTTCCATAAAATTACATTTTCTACCCCAAAACTTATCACTTAGCTTAGGATGTGCCATAAAATCTCAGTTTGACCCATTTTACCGTTGATTCTTCAAATTTAAAAACGGGCTTTGTTATATTAAGAACTCAAAATATCATATATGTAATAATATATCATTATTAGATAGTAAGTGTGACGAAATTGAAAGAAGAGAATTATATATTGGCATAAGAAAATGGGGTCATTACACTAGTGCAACCTCGACCTGGAAGTGTACGAGGTTAGTGGTCTGATTATTACTTTATCCGAGGTTATTCATGATGATCTCGGTTAGGCAAGCCAGGAGGAGTTGAAACGTCGGCCTAGGCCAGGGTTAGGAAAGTATAGTTGGAATGTCAACCTGGGCCGATGATGAAGATGAAGGTTGGATGAACCCATGAGTCCTTGCTGGCCTTGGATTATTCCCAGACGAGGTTGATGTAAGAGGTAGATGTGATGTTGGTTGTGGATGACCTGATGGATAGCTGACCCCAGAGTTATGAGGACCTCGATTGATGCCTGATAGTGGGGTAACTAGTAACGTCGACTGTTGCCGACCTTATGTTGGACGAGATCGCTGGTCATCAGTCTTGAGCCCCTGTTACCTCGGTCATCTTGCTGGCCGAGGTTGGTGCCTTCGAGCTATGAGGTACACTTTGGGCATATCATTCAAGGCTACTTTAAGAGAAAATACCATTTATCACATTTTTTACTTCTTTTAACACACTTTAAGGGTTAAAATTTCTATTATATTAATTTCAACTTAACACTCATTAAACCTCCATTAAACTTATTTTTATGCTTATCATCAAAATACTATAAGGGTCCGTCTGGATGCGCGGAATTGAAATTGCATTGAACTTCTAATTCTATGGAATTGGAATTCAAGGAATCCCAATTCCATTTCAATTGTTTGGTTCGAGTGTAGATTTCTCTTAGAATTCGAGTAGAATTCTAAATCCCTTGTTTGGATCAATTACAGAATTCTTTTGGAATTTTAGTAGTTTTTGAACAATTAAAAAATTATACTTTTAATAAAGATTCTAACATAAAAGAAAATAGAATGAAATCACATCACACTTTAATAAAATTAAAAAAAATATTATATAGATAAATATTATATAACATTTTATATGATACATACATTAAAATTATAAAAAAAAAACTAACATTTTATATAAAATTATATACCACTTTATATGATACATACATTAAAATTTTAAAAAAACACCTAACATTTTATATAAAATTATATACACTTTATATGATACATACATTAAAACTAAAAAAAATTACCTAACATTTTATATGTTGTATGTTGATATAAAAAAGGTAACATTTTATATAAACAAAAAATTAGATTTATATATATACGTATACACACACACACACACACACACACACACACACACACACACACACATTTATCTGAGATTTAAGTAATGACTGTTAAATATATAGTCATTACCAATGGAGATTGGTCATGACTGTTACACATATACATCTATCTCAGATATATATATATGAATCCACCGAGAACAACAAACGATCATCCCAACCATCAGATTTAAGTATGTATATATGCTTAAATCAGATTTAAGCATCAGATCGTATATCTATGTCCCAAATATATATATATGATCGGAAAAGCAGTTGTCGAAAAATTAACAACAACCGACGGGAGATAACGATCAGAAAAATGATTGGAGGTCTGTGTTCGTACCTGAAAAACCACCAGAGAGATGGATGGTTGTCGGCGCTGCCGGCTGGAGAGAGTGTTGCCGGCGTGAGTTGGTTGCCGCCGGAGAGAACTGTTAGCTGCCGGCGGGAGGAGAGAGGAAAGAGGGGGAGGGTTTTGTGTGTGTATTTTGATTTTTAATGTGTGTCCCGATGTGAATTCCAAATAGATTTGGATTTCAAAATCTCTATAAAATGAAATGGAATTGGATTATGGAATTGGGCCTTAGAGAATTATAAATGAATTCCAAATGAATGGGCTTTTTTATGTACCAAACAAAAAAATTGGAATTGGGCCTCTCAATTCCAATTCCAAGGCTTGGAATTGGGCTGCCAAACACACCCTAAGTTTATATACATATGAAGAGGGATTTTATGTTTAACATCCAAAATAATGAGTTTAAAACATGTTTTATCCAAGAATTTCGTAATATTTGCAACAACATTCTTTTCATGGCTAAAGGCATTTTTTTATCATTGAAACTTGAGTAAATGTCTATTTTTATGAAAATCCCAAATTTTACAAGAAAAATTTTAAACATTTGTTCGCAAAAATATCTTTAACAAGATAAACATTATTTTTAAAACATTTTATTCCATAAAATGTTTAATACCGGGTTTTCTTAAAATACATCATTTACTCAACATTCTTGAAATCCCCCTATTTATCCATTTACACAAAAGCATCGAAATTACCTTTCTAAATTATATATGTATTCTACTCCAACACGCTCTATCTCCAAGACCAATAATATGCAAAAATAAAGTTTATGCTAAGAGTAGAGTTTTTCCACCTCGAAGGAAGGTTCAACGATGGTGGATGAATGTAGAAGAAGATGGCAAACTCCAACCTCCGAAGGTGGCCTTATAGAGTTTGCATAGCTTCACCAAGCTTGACTCCATAAAAGCTATAAGCAAGACCCCCTTCAAATTCCATTAATTTCTACTTTTTCTTCTTAAAAAATTCCCTTAACAATAACTCCAAAAAAATCTTTATTTAGTTTACACAACCCACTTCTACCCTTGATAAAGCTTGTAAAGGAAGAATAAGGCTTAGAAATGGTGCAGTATGGTTGTGGCAAGGTGTAACAATGGTGGGAGAGGCCCGGGGAAGGTGGAATCCTCTTGAAACTAGAGAGAGAAAAAAAAAGTTGATATAAATGGTGCGGGGAGAACCTCCCAATATCTCTATTCTTATAACCCCCAATATACCCACAAAATGGCTTTAAAGACCAAAAGAACAACGTAAACCTATTTTAGGCAATATGGTGCCTTCAGAGTTCGATACATCATTAAATTAAGGGCCCAAAACTCGACAGCACACAAGGGCAATCCAAATCTTAAATTTACTTAACAGGTCGTGCGAATGAAATCCTATCTCGATCAAATGAGAATAGTAATATCGTTCGAACGATGTTTGAACGACATACTAACGAGGTGAGGAAATCTTATACAGAGGTGGATCATTAGAATCATGTTCAAACGAGATGTCTCCTCATTCGAACCGAAAGGGACTTCATTCGAATGAGATGAGGATCTTGTTTGAACGACCATCAGTTTCGTTGGAACCATAGAAACATTTCCAAATTCCAGATTTTCCCACTATATTCCCAACAAATTCCATACGGGCCACAAGAATAATCGAATATTGATAACAATCTATAAATTACTGAACCAAATTCCCAAGGGTTCAACATAATTACAATTTACACGAAGTAATGGATAAAATCTCAAGCACGGGTGTCACATTCTCCCCTCCTTAGGAGATTTCATCCTCAAAATCATCTATTCACCAATTTCTCAAGTTCCTAGGGTTTATCAACTCTTTTTCTAAGTCATGAGAGTCCTTCAAGGTTAAATCATTGAAATCCTCAGTTGCTAAGGTGTCGCCATATGCTATTTCCCAAGATGGTTATTATCATAGAGCTCGACATGCAACATGTTCTCATGACCTTCACCACGCTAGACATCAAAATTATATAATCGTTCTCGAGTCTCCACTTACTTGATGATCACGCTTAACCAAGTTCTAAGACTCCTTTTCTAGTTCCCACCACCTTCCGATGCCACTATCGCAGCACTCTTTAGTGATCGACGCTCACCTAAGAGAAAACGACAAACAACTAACACCTAATTCATCATCATAAATTGTTTCAATTATTAGGAACACATTTCCTGATTCTCCTCAAATTCTCGGGTCTTTATGACCAAGCAAATTCACTTAAACTTAATACTAACATTGCATAGCTAGTTATTCACTTCGATGAGCAACACATAAACCAAGTCACAAATCGTGCATCTGACTAACACCTTCTATACGATCCATCTATGAACCTAAGATCACACTAGGCGTATAACAATGAAACACTCACCCAAGTATTACATTAATCCACTCACTGTGGCAAAATAACACTCGGTGCTATGTTTCCTCGAGTTCTTACACTTTATGATATTCTCGTATCATAATTATACTCTTTACAACTAGAGCCTCTAATCGCCATACCAGCCAATTTATAAAATTACTAATAATAAGGAAAGTGGATAATACTAGAAAATCGTGATCCATAATGTGCAGCTACATGCACACGAAACTTATGCAAACGAAGGGATATTTCAAACAAAATTGCGCTTAGTTATCAAGCTGCAATGACCACATCAGGTCCATCTTCACTCATACTGATCCAAGCCATGCTATAACCAAACCATCATCATAGAACAATAGCGTAACATCGAAATTTAAAGGACACCATCATTAACCATCAAAATCGAAGGGACATAGCCCACGACTATCGGAATTGAAAGAACATAATAAATTAAAATAAATAAACAACCGTTCCGAGAGGATACCATTCACATTAAATGGTTATGGTTTATGAAAGGCAAACCTATGCCATAGTCTCTGAGTCCATGAATCCCCTAAATAATTCTCATAAGATCTTAGCATAGCCATACACCCTAGCTCGAGTCACCAATCGTGATGAATCGAGCCATGAACCACTCATCTCATCTAGATGAAAGTAACTTACAAACCTATTCCTCCTTGGAAAGTCAAACACTAGACTTACCTCCTTAAGAATAAGGTTTCCTCCTTTCATATTTGAAGAACGCAAGCCACTTCGATCAATGAATGCCAATGCATTTATCGACATCGACCTTGTCCATCTCTTTAAACAACGTGACGTGATGACCAACTTAACCAACCTGGATTGTTGTCTACTTTATCGTACCATGATCATATCCCCAATATTTCCATAGGCAATACCCAAATAGGCGAAACATTCACTTTGTTATAACCTTTAATGACACAAGTCCGTCAGTGTGCCTATCTCTAGATTCTACTCAAACTGAATTTACATGACGGCAACACCGGTCGCCAATAGCATTATAAGGATAACAAGTACTACATAGGTATACGTTTCCTAACCCATACCAGTCTAGCAAGACTTTCTAGGAACTAATCCTTGCCCTTCGAGGGCTATTCAAATTTACTCTATCAACACATGTCGATATCAAAATCATGCCTTGATATCCCATCTAGGGTGTCCTTATCAAGACCTTATCATGACATCGTCAATCTAAGTCTTAGATGCATTTTTTAATACCCATCTGAATCAAGCATTACTCTTTCTTAAATAGTCACTTTAGGATAAACTAGCATCATGCGCAATCGAGGTATTAATCTTCAATTACTCTTAAAATGTTACTTTACCCACTTATATCAAATTGGGTGACCTCGCCAAGGACTACACGATTTGACTCCTTTGAGTTTAACAAACACCCTGAGACAACTACCTGACCCTAACACTAGCACTTCATAATATCAAACTTACTTGGTTCCCTAAGGACACCAATCATACCCCACGTAAAGATCCTCAAAACCGATAAGATTTCATTACCTATGACTCTCTCATCATAGGTACGCTATACAAATTTCTCAATTCCCACATCATAATTATTAGGTGCTCGCAAATATGCTAGCCTATAAGTCTTTACACATGGTGCATTTTAACCATTGAATAATCCAAGGTGTCACAATAAGTCAATTTTTATTCCCAATGACACCACACACAGTCAGTCCCACGGACACTCTAATACTTCTTAAATCATAATTACACCGAAATCGCCTCCCATTCAGTCATCACTGAGGCCACTAGAACGTGCCATAACATTTAGGTAAAGATCTTATCTGCCTTTTTGTTTGAAATTCTGGCATAGATCTAACCTATGACTCTTTCCTCGAGATCAAATAAAGGTTCGAGAGCTCCCTTCTAAAAGGTTTTTGCTATAAACCACGCACCAATTCATAGACTGTCATTAATAAGGATTATGGTAGGATACATGACATCGTACATAACCTATAAGCCTCTAAGTCCACACTACCGACATCATTAGGGATCATATTCTTCAAAGTTGCATCACACTCTTCAAAACCACTTTGTTGAAGACCATTCAAGGTTTACTTATATGTTACTTTAACTCATCATTGTTACACATGTAACACACTTACCGCCAATGGTCCGTAACTCTCATCATAGCTTACGAGATACAAATTTCAATTGACAATTACCAAGACACTTTCTTACAATGATAATGTCCTATTAACTTAGGTCGAGCACATATCATCAAGTAAAAACCGACATGGTTCTATATGCCCAACGAGTTATCAAATGCCTGTGATTTGATACTACCCAAGGATCAAGTTCACCTAATCACGTCATAGTTACTAATTATCTGTAAGTACCTAACCAAGGAACTTAATGCGTCCTCATTAAAAAACCAATATCATTTAGGCATGGCACCCTAGTCGCCTAAACTCTAAAATTGACTATAAAGAACTCATGTTTCAATTCAATGGATGCTATTCACCTTTGTTAACATCTTAATAGACCTCTCACATCGAGAAGTGTTGACACAAAAGAACCTCACACTAAAAGTCACGATGTCACCACTATTGGCTCTCACAAACACTCGCATATTACTAATATGTGTAAATCAAAAGCGCAGAAGTTACAGTGGAAACAAACTTGGACACATTCTACTTGGTAATGAATTTCCCGTTATGCTAATCTCCTTGACTCCACCGTTGATAACGCTAGTCGAAATTGTCAATATTGTTCAAAACCAACACCGATGTTAAAGATCCACTATAGACCTCACATCCTCACTCCCGAAAGGAACCTTGAACTTAGAGCTCTGATACCATTTGTAACTCCCCATCCCGTACTTATGGGTTACTCGTGGTTAATCCGGTCCGACCCGAGCATTAGGTGTGAAGTGCAATGAAACAACCTATACAATGTTACTAGTCCAGTTTTATTTAATTAATGATTCACTAGTTTAGCATACGATTCCGATTTAAATCAAACTATGTGAGGAACCTGTGGGAAGTGTCCCCAAAATCCAAGCATATCGAGCTACTGACATAAAATAAAAATAATTACTTACCTGTACAATGCTCCAAAAAGTACGAAACCTTATTCAGCCCGTCGTAACAAAGACGAAGGAGTGAGTCGGATGCCTAGTGGAAAAATACAATAATGCAATATAGAATCAAATGGTAGAAATAGGCTCTAACATGTTATATCTCTGTGCACATGCAACTATATAAATATATATATATATATATATATATATATATATATTAACGTTACTTATTCTGCTTAATTCACATTAGTCTAATAAAGAATCCTTTCTTACTCGACTTGACATTTATTTCTTGATTTAACACACCCGGTTAAATATTTCAAAATAAGGACCCATTTTTTAAAGAAAAGTAGTTTTGTTACCAAAATTACCCCTTTACATATATCAAACTTACCTTAGTATTTCCATTGAAAATCACCTCTCGATACATGCAAGCACTTTGTTAGAAAATGGTTATTTTCTTTAAAAGCCTTTCATAAGCATACTCTTGTGTTAATTATGGGTTAACCCTCTTTAGGTTGCTTAATTACTCATTTAGTTACTTCATTTTACCATTCCTTTTACATCATGGACATCAATCAATTTTCTTGCATTACTTGTCCACATTATTCTTTACCGGAATATTTATTAATTTCATTCAAGTTAGGCTGTCTTTTCTTATATCAGCCACATAACTCATTTCTTGGCATATTCTACCTTTAATTATATTTTTCTCGGAATCCTCGAATATCCACATACTTTAACTAGCTCTACACCGCTGGCTATGCTACCACATGCTCTCACAGTGATTTTAGGTCTTTCAACCTAGGGATCCGAGCCCTTCTTAATTATTTTTGATGTCATTTGAGTTCATATTATTGTGTGTTAATATTTTTTAAATGTTGACATTATTCCATTTTTCACCGATCGAAGTCAAAATCCAAAGTTTCACCCCACCTTGTGTTACACCTTGAAAATCAGCATTTCTTATCCTTTAATCCTTACATTGATTTTATTCCAAAATCACTTTCATTTAGGACTAATTGCATAATACCATTTCCAGCATTTTAATTTCATAAAAATATTCCGCTTTATGTAAAATTTCCATTTTACCCATTTATTTCCAAAGTTGCAATTATCCTCCATTTTCACAAGTGTTATTTTCCTAAAAACATTACCAAGTATACGCGCAAACTTTCCAAATGTTTTTATTTATTAACAATAATTTCACACTTTGGAGTTAATGCTCTTTCAAGTTGGAAATCTCGTCTGTTTCCTTGCTTTCTTTAATAAGAGAACCTTTTTGGCATTTTGGAGACTATTTTAAGAGAAAATACCATTTATCACATATTCTACTCCTTTCAACACATTTTAAGGGATGAAATTTCTAAATTTTTTTTTTTTAATTTCAAGTTAACACTCATTAAAACCTCCATTAAACTTGTTTTTTATGCTTATCACCAAATACTACACAGTTATATACACCGGAAGAGGGTTTTGAGTCCAAAAATCCAAAATAATGATTTTAACACAAGTTTTATTCAAGAATTTCATAATGTTTGCAACAACATGATTTTCAAGGTTAAAAACATTTTTTAATCATTAAAACTTGAGTAAATGTCTATTTTTATGAAAACCCAAAATTTTACAAGAAAACTTTAAAACATTTGTTCATAAAAATATCTTTAATAAGATAACATTATTTTCCCAAACATTTTATTCCATAAAATGTTTAACACCAAGTTTTCTTAAAATACATCTATAGACACCACATTATAGGACCCCTTAAGTCTCTCCTTAGGTCCCTAGCACCTCCCCATTTCACTATAAACCCTAGGTCATACTCCAAGTACCGATTAAGAGGCCATTAGGGCGATTTTGGGACCCGTTTGACTCCGATAAACTCTATCGATGGAGCGAAAGATGTTTGAATCTTTCAAGGGCTTCGAATCCACTTTCCAACGGTCCACCCAATGCAAAAATTGGCATAATAGTTCAAAAGAACGAACCATTTTACCACCAAAAATCGATTTGGAGGCCAACGGGCGCTCCCGGGACCCGATTTGACCCCAATCAACTTCAACGTCAGAGAGAAAGCTCTTTTAATCTTCAAAGTGAACTGAAACTCTTTTCAATGATCTATCCCAATAATGAAATGGCATAAAGTTTGGATGAACGATCCGTTTTCCCCCAAAAGTTGATCTGAAGGCCACCGAGTGCTCTCGAGCTCCATTTGACCAAGGCCAACTCTTCAGCTCGAACGAGACTGAATGAATTTTCAAAGGTCACTAAAAGTACCTCGCATAACCTTTCCAAAGGTCCACCCCATGCGCAATTATGACTTTCCGTTCGGATGAACGATCCATTTTCATCCGACGATCTCCCGTCCAAAGGATCGACAAGCGCTTCCAAGCCCCGTTTGACCCAAAGTCAACTCTCTAACCCGGAAGCGTCCCAAAGGACGCTTGAAGGTATCTGAATTACCTCTAATGGTATGACCCGTGCACGATTTGGATCAATGAATTGCGTTCTACAACCGTTTTTCCAAAAAAAATCTGCACGAGACTGCCGATTGGTAGGTTTCTTTCCCTGCCTATCGATAGTGTGCCTAGGGTTACCTACCGATTGGCAGGGCTAGGGCTATGCCGATCAACACATCCCTTTTCCAATGAATAGAGGGCATGACCTCACTCCAAAGAAGACCTCAGATCCATCAATATCAGTGATCTCAGCAACATTCTCTTGCAATCAGCAAAGTTTCCTTGTGTGAAATTACTTTCAATCTTTCATTCACATCCTTTTCATACCCAATTTAGCAAAGTTTTATTCTCTCTCTTCCAACATTCATTTTAGCACTCAAGGGAGATCATTAAGGATCAAGATCAAGCCTCAATTCTCCAGAGAAAGTCCAAAATCCTTCTCTCTCTTTAACTTCTCTATTTTTGCTTTAGTTACATAAATTTTTAATCTAGCTTTTACTTTAGTTCATACGCATTGATATCTCACATTTTTATTAGTTATATTACACACACTTTATTTTCTATAAAAAAAACTCCAAAGAAAACAAGAAGAGGGTTTCACCTATAAATTCCAACGAGAATATCCATCACAATTTCTCAAAGCTAAAATACATTTTATACACACACACATATAGTAAACACCCATTTGAATCTATGGGATAAACCCCACCCCTATGCCAACTATGTGGACTTTGATGCCTTTATAGGCTACGTAGGCATCTTGGGATAAAACCCGTGGCTCGAGTCCAATATCTCCAATTTTCCAATTTATCAACTCTCCAATTTTCCCATTTTCATATTTATCACTTTCCATTTATACATTATTTTCTATATATATCATATGTGTGATCTTTATTGGCATTTTATCCAATATATATTATCATTTCATTATAACGATCAATATCTCGATAAACGCATACATAGTATTTTTTAAATATTATTTTGGGAACATTCCTATGGATGACCTCACTATATATTTTTCATGGTATGAGTTGGGAGATTCCGATATCCATTTATATATATGTGCACACACACTTCATGAAGAAAAAAAGGAAAACAGTAACGCAAGCCCAAGAGAGACCGAAAGGGCGGGATGGATGCCTAACACCTTCCCATTCCGTAACTTAGCCCCCGAACCTTCGAACTATTGGTTTTGTAAGCATAAGTTTGTCATTGATGCGGCTTTCTCGAGGCGACGCCATGTTTTTTTCCCATTTTGTGCAAAATAGGCTCGTGACTTCATCTCTTTACATTCACCCCACACTGACGATGGCCGAAGCGCTCTCATAGAAAGAGGGCGCGAGACCTTTTTCTCCCCCCCCCCTCTTTTTCCCCCAACGGAAAAAGAAGGGAGAGAGGAAATCCCGGGATGGCCACAGTGGCAACTCCGCCGGGGACTATTTTCAAGAGGGCTAGATTCTATTTGCATGGGTGTTATCATTTTCTGCTTGTGTGCATATGCACCTACCCGCATGTCCCTTTTTTTCTCCTCTATTATACATATCTACCTCATGCTTATATCACTACTCAATCACACACTTGTAAATACTCTCCATATGCGCTTCACACTACTTACACGTAGGATCACTTATATCCACATGTTGCACTTAAAATATCCATTCTTAGGTGTTACTAACACATACCTCCACTTATCACACTTGTATATATCTATGCTCACTCGCACTTGTCATACACCACTTATAGTTGATCCATGATTAGGTTCACTACCACACACTACCTTGTAGATATTCACACATCACTCAATATCACATATCCATGCTTAGTATAATCTTCATGCTCCATGTTAGATTTACTTTTTATACTTGTACATCCTTCCCTATTAGTATAATGTTCATCATGGTAAAAAAAATACTCTGTCCATAATATGCTAATCAAGAATCATTCATTTTTAACACCACGTCATCAAAGAGCATGGTTATTGACCAAATTTTGTCCCGTAACTGGGGGGTCACTTTGTGATGGGCGTTGGTCCAACAGGTAGCAGTTAGCCTAAGCGATATGAATCTCACCTTCCATTGGCCAATTACCTTCGACGTACATCGAACATTTCCCCTGTATAGTGTCACTTGACCGAATTCATAACGGGAGGTATATCGCAGGGAACTCATTCACGTATGTCGAGTATATCAAATTTTCTCTCACACGTATTGTCCCCACGAGGTATATAGTGAGGCAATTCACGTACACTTGGGTATATCAAATGGCTTGTCCATAGGTACCAATCGCCCTCAAAATCAAGACGTATATCGTGGAAGTCATGCCAAAGTGGGGAACCCTTCTAATTAACCCAACAACTGCATCCCTTATATGGGTGTCAAACCAAGGGAACTCATATTTAGTTTGCCGGCTTCTACTCGAAACTCTGCCAAAATGACGAGTCGACATGCCTCCCAAATTTTCGCCTGATTTCATCTTTTTCAAAACAAGACCCTATCCATGAGCCTGGTAACAAGTCCAACCATGTTTTACATATTTTTTAAACCCAATTTTCCCAGGCTCGGGTCCCATCCGGCATTTCTTTTTGCATGTAGGTAAACATAATACAAGTGAGAACATCATCATCATCATCATCATCATCATCATCATCATCATCATCATCATCATCATCATCATCATAATAATAATAATAATAATAATAATAATAATAATAATAATAATAATAATAATAATAATAATAATAATAATAATAATAAAAATAATAATAATAATAATAATAATAATAATAATAATAATAATCACGTTGATACCCTTTTTTCCTCTTTCTTTACCAAAAGTGTCAAAAAATATTTTCCCCTCTTTTATCAAAAATACCAAAAGCATTTTTCCTTCTTTATACCAAAAAAGGTTTTCCCTCCTTTTTACCTAAAAACATTTTGTCCTCATCTTTACCAAAAAATGTTACAAATATTTTCCTTCCTTTTCAATAATAACAGTTTTCCCCCTTCTCTTTTAAAAATAAATTAGGATCATTTCTCCTCCTCAGGTCAATCGCATACCCGACCCTTGGCCTGGTTCTCTATTGGATTCAGTCTTCCATCGAATCGCCCCAAGGCTCCGTCAGTTCCCTCGCCACTTCCTCTGAGACCAAAAGTCACCTTCATCCATTTTCCATAGAGAATACATATCATGAACCGTATGTGTTGCCTAATTTGATAACGGTTCTAGCCGAACTCATTATCAAGATTGACAACCTTCAAACTGAGGTTTATGAGATGCAATGAAATCGGGTCCCTATTCTCGAAGAGCCCAAGGTCCTCTTCCCTTACACTATGAATCCGCTTGCACCTGAGCCTATTTGGGTCCTCGAGGAATATTAACACGCTCCACGTGCCCCTCCTGCCAATGGCCCATCGATATCTCAGCTCCCTATGTCGAATCTTTCCCATCCAGTGGCTAATCTAGACATAATCGTTGATTCGAAGGAAGAAGAGTTGAATAAGGTCAAGAAGGACCTTAATATGTCGACTAATAAATTTCACCAAGTTTTAATCTCTGGGAACTACATGGATTACACCCATATGTATCCCTATCCTAAAGTAAGGCTGCCAGAAAAGTTCAAGATGCCTAACATTGAGAAGTTGGAGGGTAGTGGACCCCCAATTGTTCATCTCCAAAGTTACCACTGAGACATGACTCTTCTAGGAGCCTTCGAGGAAATAATGGCCTAAATGTTCCAACAGACTTTGAAGGACAACACTCTTCGCTGGTTCTTATCTCTCAAGGAGTCCAAGATTCATAGTTGGGAGGATATTGCTCATGAATTCATGCCACATTACAAGTACAATGAAGAGTTGGAGGTTACCCGTTGTGATTTGGAACTTCTTAAATAGAATCTCGGGGAATCTATCAGTAACTTCATAGTAAGGTGGAGAGAGAAAGAGTCCACCATGGCCAATCGGCCTTCCGAAGAGGAGCAAGTCAGTATTGTAAAGAAAAACTTCTCACCCCATGTTCGAACAACAAGGGGAGGACAGTATTACCCGCATTCTTGAGCCCTCTGAGAAGAAGGAGTAGAAATCAAAGAAAGTCTTGCTTGAAGTTGAGCCCAAGAAAGTATCCGGACAGTTCATTCCCAAAAAGTACGAGAAACCTATCAATATCATAGCTTCAACCATCAATAACATTTTTCAACTTGCCACTTCATAGGAACCAGAATGCCGCCCTAACCTGATAAAAAAGGGATTCACCGAGCTTCACACTCCCCTCTCCAAAGTTTACCAATCCCTTTTAAACTGAAATCTTATTAATCCATTGGACCATCATCTATTACCAAACCCACTTCCCAAAAATTTCAAACCAGATTCCCATTGCAATTTTCACCAAAATGTCGGCCATAACACCCATCAATGTTTCCACCTTTAAAATGTAATCCAAGGTCTGATTGACCGGAGTATCATCACCCCACCAGCCAATCCTAAACCAAACATTACCCATAATCCACTCCCAAATCATACAAATGCTATCTTCTAATAAGAAGACTCATAATTTGATCCATCTACCTAGATCATACCCAGCAAATCACCCATCATACCCATATATTCCCCTAAACCCCTCCAAGTTTGCCCATATTTTCTCCTATATCCTACCTATTTTGTCGATCAACCTCTGTCACTCCTTAAAAGAGCATGCATTGCTATTCATACCCGCTCCGGAGGGAAAGATATGGAATTATCGATAGTATTGAACCAACTTCTAGAATTTGGTCTGAAATTTCCCTCAGAAATGACCATTGATTGCCAGAGATTCAGTACGCTATTTTTGGAAGCTCGAAAATGGGCTCGAAAGTCAAATAATTGGGTGGTACCTACCGATGAAGTCAGCTTTGATGATGTCATCTGGATTATGGCAAACTTATTTCGATAGATCGATGAAATTTGTAGTATGTTCGATCTACTTAATGCTTTGAAACTACAAAGGCGCATGGTCCCTTGACTTATACATCTCCCCGTTGAGTGGGAGTATGTATACGAAGAGGTCGTTGAGGTCGTGGAATGCATTGACTTTTCATGGAACGGGTGTAGTATGGTGGTGTCAAGGTGTAACATTGGTGGAAAAGGATTTGGGAAGGTGGAATTATGTTGAAACTAGAGAGAGAGAGAGAGAGAGAGAGAGAGAGAGAGAGAGAGAGAGAGAAATGCTGATAGAAATGGTGGGGGATAACGTCTCCATATCTATCTTCTTATAACCCCAAACAAACCCATAAAATGTTTTAAAGACCATGGAAAACACCTTAAACCCATTTTAGGAAATTTGATGCCTCTAGAGATTAACACATCATCAAATTAAGGGCCCAAAACTCGACAGCGCACAACAGCAATCGAAATCTTAAATTTACTAAAGAGGTCATTCGAACGAGATCACATCTCATTCGAGTGAGAATAATAATCTCATTTAAATGACGTTCGAATGAAATACTAACGAGGTGAGGAAATCTTATACCGAGGTGGTTCATTAGAAGCACTTTCAAATGAGATGGCTCATCCTTTCAACCAAAAGGGACTTCGTTTGAATGAGATGAAGATCTCGTTTGAACAACCATCATTTTCATTAGAACCAGTGAACCGTTTCAAATTCTAGATCTACACACTATGTTCCTAACAAATTCTATAAGGGATAGAAGAATAATTTAATAGTGATAGCAATCCATAAATTACTGATCTGAATCCCCAAGGGTTACACATAATTACAATTTACACAATGTAAGGGATAAAATCTCGATCATGGGTGTCACATATGTCCCCTACCCTAAAGCTCGTAAGCCTGAGGATTTCACAATGTCAAAGATTAAATAGTTTGGATAAGTTGGCCTCCCATTGTCCATTTGCTCGACTATCAATTAACCATGACTATTCTAGGCATAAGTGAGGAAATCGTGGCTCAGATGTTTCAATAGATCCTTAAGGAAAGTGCGCTTCATCGCTTCTTATCTCTAAATGAATCCCGTATTCAAATTTCTTAGAACGTCGCTCGTAAATTTGTTACTTAATATAAGTACAATGAATAACTAGAGGTAACTCGTCATGGTCTTGTATTGCTTAAACAAGGCTCGAGGGAATCTGTAACTAGCTTTATAGTCAGATGGAGAAACAAGATACAAATATGACCAATTTCATCTTAAAAAAAGAACATGTTGGCATTGTGAAGAACTTCTTAATGATCATTAATATTGCCATGGGTAGTCTATGACACCCCATAATTTTTAATAATTAAGTTGATCAAGTCTAATTATTAAATACTACAGTTTGTCCAAACAATTTAAATACCATCCTTAGCATGAATGAAACCAAATGATATATATATATATATATATATATATATATATATATATATATATATATATATATATATATATATATATATATATAAATATAATATGCAAGAATGGTGCGATTAGAAAATCCCACGAGATAACAACTAATTGTAAATACATCATCACCATTTAATATATAGAAATAAACCATAATCCGCCAATACATAAAATCTCACAGCTCACGTTATAAGTAAAACAACCACAAGCCAATCAACTAGAAATTCAACTCAATAACTAAAAGAGTATATGATATAACTGAAGTCATAATCTTCGCCTCTCTCGATACATAAAAACTGAAATAAATAAAAGACATCTACATCTTAATAGTGGTGATGAAGCTAGAATAAGATCTGATATAGCAAGAACTGAAAAACGAACCCGAAAAGTCATGAGTACCCGAAGGGGGTTCAACAACATAGGTCATGCCATATTAAACTAATATAGTTACGTACCCAATAATAGATATGAAAATAAATAATAATTCTACGATTATAAAGTTATCTCACAAAGCATAATGTTCCTCACATACATACATACATACATACATACATACATACATACATACATACATACATACATATATACACACACACACACAAGCACACATACCTATAATCAATTTAATGTTTAATATCTAAATACTGCCCATGAGTGTAACCAGTACCCCATGCATATGAAATAACATACAAATCATAATTCAAGTAAATATCCATCATAAACAAAATACAGCCTCATCTTATCCACCCCAAATACCACCAATGAGATCATCGTAACCGTGCCTGCCCTAATCCCTTTTGGGGTCAACAATCCCACGATACGGAATCCAAACTTATCCCATTGAATATACCCATAATAATAGTATAACAAAAGTGCATCCAAGCGTGTGGTCATCGATATAAGAGTGATATTTATCCACCCTCGATAAAATTCAAAAATTTTAAATCCACACGTCACTAATGTATTCCAACGTATTTTATGTTTTATCACTAAATTCTCAAATTTTCTTAAATCATTTCTCAATGTTATAATATTGTTAAAAGGGGAGGGGGTGATGATGCTGGAAACAACACCACTAGGTAAGGTGTTGTCAAGCTCAAGCAAGTGATAACAATGGCAGCACAAGAGAGTATATGTATATATAGAAGGAGATGAGGAGAAGAGGATGAACACTAGAATGTAAGTGGTTCATCCAATGTGGCCTATGTCCACTGTGTAAGCGAGTGTAAGTATCACTATCAGAAGATGGATCTAATGGCCTTTTCAATACAATCACTCCACTTTCTTTCTCTATTGTAAATGCAACAGAGTTTGGCTGGGGTTTGTAATTGAGGATCCCCTACAAGGTAGGAGAAGACAAGTATATATAGTGTTTGGGGGTGTAATGTACCCCCAAAGCATGAAATGAGCATGTGTGTGATGATCTATCCAATCTAGTGAAGCCATTTGTCACGGTTACATGTAGAGGATGATGATGAAATATTCCCTCACGTGAGGGGATTGATTCGATTACAACTGATTTTTTCCACGCGTTCCCAACCTTGCATGTGCTTATAAATGCTCGGCCTTATGTCCTTGACTAGTGCAACCTCATCTTGGACAAGTACGAGGTTGATGGAGTCAGATGTAGTTGCTTTGTATCCATGACCTCTGCTAGGAGGGCTGTCCGAGGTTGGATATGAGAGAGCTGTAACGTCGGCTGGGGCCGATGATGATGTTGGTAGATGATTGATCCCATGAGACATGATGATTTCAGCTGGTGATCGCAACGTCGACCGGGGCCGATGATGATGTTAGTAGATGATTGAGCCCATGAGACCCTGTTGACCCCGGTTGTTGACCAACCAAGGTTGGTGTATGAGGTTGTTGCAACGTCGGCTAGGGCCGACCTTATGAGAGACTATATTACTGATGGTTGTCATAGGCTTCTGGTCACCTCGGTTGTGAGACTGGCCGAGGTTAGTTGCTCTGAATAAGAGGGTGCACTTTGGCAATATCAATGATGTATAAATTCTACGCTAAAGTTTAAAAGAGGAAAAATGTCTCATTT
Organism: Sambucus nigra; assembly: GCA_949130495.1. Classification (NCBI taxonomy): domain Eukaryota; kingdom Viridiplantae; phylum Streptophyta; class Magnoliopsida; order Dipsacales; family Adoxaceae; genus Sambucus; species Sambucus nigra. Next base: position 355,168,509 of record OX422207.1, on the reverse strand, counting down.
AATCTTTCAATATTTCCTCACATATCTTACTTTGCTATTCACCTCACCTAATTTTGTTATCGGGACATCATACACTTTACTCATAAATTTCACTTTGCACTACCAAAGGCACAAATCAAAAATTATAAAAGGGGTTATATTAATTTCATTATGCCGTAAATATTTAACTAAATCGATTCGATCAAATATACGTGTGGGGGAAACTATACTAATTGGGTAACAAGTAAAGAATTAATAGACTGTACTACAATTATAAGAATGGTCATTTATCATGTATTAATAATTACACATAATTACATGAATCGTTGTTCACTAATTATCTACAATAATACTAATTTAATTAAATTCCAAAATACACTAATTTTCTTAATTAGGATAATTCATTACTAAAGTGAGAATATGAGTGTACAATTAGAATTTACATGTAATACTATCAAAGTCATAATTATCATTGATTATCCATATATCCAATTATTAAATTGTTAAAATTATACATTCATCAATTTATTAATTTATAAAATTGGCAAATTTGTCAATTTTTAGATTATCAAAATTTTTAGATTTTTAATTTAAAATATGCAATTCAAAAATTTACAAATTATAATCATAATTATCTCTAAGTATTTTTAATTATAAAAACATCTAATTAAGGTAGAATTTGGTATTTAAAAGCATAAAATAGGAGGAGTAGAATGTTAACTTGCCTTTTTGAGAAAAAAACTCCAAAGTAATATTGAAGAAAGTGTAGAACAAAGCCCCTATAAATTAGTTCCCCAAACACTCATCAATTGATGAAATTAGTCTCACATTTTTGTAGAAATGAACCTCTTGAAAAGTAGTTGAATTCACCTCAAAATAAACTCCAAAAGCCTTTTAGAATTGGACCAAGAGTTGCCTTAAAAATACTTCCAAAAATTTATAGGTATTATCTTGAATTGAAGTGTAATATTTTAGGTTTAGAATTATATGATCATTGTGCACATTGGTTGATATTTGATGGTTGAAATGTCTACTAAGAATAGGAGGTAATTAAAGGCCCTTATATAGACACTCATAGGTTTAGGGTTTATTTATTTGAGAGTGTAGAGCGATATAAACATTTATCTAGTTGGGTCAAATTTTGATAAGATATTTTTCTAATTAGAATTTAGGTTAGCTGTCAAACCCTACTACCTCAATGGCCCAATTTTGATTGCACAATTCAACTCTTCAAAAAGCCCAAGGAAGGAAGTCTCTCACACTTTTAATACTATAAAGAATATCTCAATATAGTCACTATAATACACATTCACATCAGACATACTATTTTATTACATATTATCATTATGTGTACGTCTTGCTAACTTAGTGATTTTTAATGTGATTTAAATTTTGATTTCATTTGTTCAATTAATTCATTAACTTAAATAATGTGAAAATTTTTAAACTGTCATTTTTAGGTCCAAACCTGCTAAAAATAATTTTGTAATATTTTTTCTTATTTTTTCTAATTTTTTGGAATTTTATACATTAATTAGAATTTGTTTTACAAATAAAATTACATTTAAAAATTATCCTGGTTTTAATTAGTAGTTATACACGGATTATACTTGTCTTATACACCTGGGAATAAGCGTACAAATACATTCAATTGAATAGTTTTTAACACAACCGAGAAAGTTCTAGTTTGTACAAGTTGTCACACACGTGTAACTATCCTAGGCTATCAAAATATATTTCTTTATACACCAATGGATCATAAGCTTATCTAGGGACAATATTTAATATTTGCAATCCATGTGCCACTTTGATTATCCAATCATTTCACACCCATGTTCCTATAAATTAGACCCCTTGGTTCTCATTTCTCATCACGAGAGAAAGTAATGAAATTCTTCCAAAGTCATTTCTAGAGAGAGAGAGAGAGAGATTCCTTCACACACAAACACACACCAAATTTCATTTGTGTTGTTTAAGAGCCAACTCATCCATAGTTTATTTCTTTTACATATACACAAACATCTAGATGTTCTTGCTATATATTGTGTTTGTAATTATATTGCTGAGATAAATTGTTTTACCATGAAATGAATCATTTTTGTGTAAACTCTCACTTAGGGAAGAATATTTACTATCTATAATTTTTAAAAACCCTAAGTTTTGTTCATAGCTAGTTTTACACGGCTTAAATAATTTTTTGTGAAGAAATCTCTCTGATCTAATTTGTTGTTGCCTTATATACTATTTTTGTAGTTTAAACACTCTGTGTAAATGTTTTTCATGTTCTTGGTGTACACAACCAATTTGGCATTGAAAGGTTGATCCATTGGGATCAAGACATTTGTCCCTAATTTAAAAGCCTACTGGTGTATCTAGATCTTACCGGTTACTTGTTCTTAATTTACAAATCTCACACACAACACATTTATATAACTAAGTTAATCTTGTGCTAACTAAACTTGTTATCTCTTATAAGATAAGAAAAAAGTGCTAAATTGTGGTTCTTGAACTTGAACTTTGAACATTTATAAAGGGCCTCTCATGCAGACCAAAATAAGACCGTATATAGACCTGACCAATATATTGGTTGACCTAGAACTGAGGATTGTTTAAGACTTCTTGACCCAAGACATAACTATTTAGTTTTTATAATAAAACCTTGTTTAATAATTGAGATAAAACTGGTTAGAATATGAATAGAACAAAACATGTCGTTCTGATAAAACAAACTTACGTATATTGACAATAAAGAGTGTTTTATAATCTTTACTTAAAAATAGTGTTTGCTTGTTTTGCATGTATTGATTGAACACTTATTTATATACTTGTAGATATTTCCTAAAACTAAAAATCATATACTTTGTCTTAGAGTATTTTTAATAAAACGTAAAAAGAAAAAAAAAATATATATATATATATATATATATATATATATATATATATATATATATATGTGTGTGTGTGTGTTTGATATTTGTTCATAATACACACTTCACACATATATTGTGCGTGCATGTTAGTTTAGTCATACTAATACACATAAGAACTGAGTGATTATAAGATTTTGAGTGGAATCTGCAAGACGCGAAAAGGGGATATTTTCAACAAAGCTGAGAACAAGGCAGAAGGGAGTCAGACCAAGAAGAGGGTTCTGGTATAGGTAACTTGGCTACTTTGCATGTTTTAGTTTGTTGATTGTAACTCATTCTTATTTTTTTAGTGTACTTTGGTAGATTGGGCGATGCTTAGAAGGGTCCGTGGTTTTACCCAGGGGAAGGGTTTTTGCCACGTTAAATCAATCACGTGTGTTGTAATTTTCTGTCACATCACTGCATACAAAAAAGTAGGATAACAAGAATAAAAACTCACCTAAATAATTGGAATATATATTTTATGTTTGATCACCTATTAATCAAGATAATATAATTTGGACTATAACTAACTAACTCGACCCATTTAGGTTGTTAATAAGGTGAGCAGTTTAAGTAAAATTTTAAACTGGCCCATCCCTAAGCCTTAGTTGCAACTTGTAAATATATAGAGCTTAATAAACAAAAGTTTCTTTCGCAAAATCTTTAAAGAGCATTTACCCCCACTCAAGTGGTATCAGAGCTTGACTTTTCAAAGATCTTTTTTAAAAGGTTTTTGTTCAACTCTATATACTTTGTATCAATGGAGGACATGAGCCAGTTGATTAGGATAGGAAATTTTTACAGACCCCCTATGTTTGATGGTTCCAACTTTCCCTACTGGAAAATGCATGTGATTGCTTTTATCCAAGGAACATTAGCTGGTGATGTTTGGAACTTAATAGAAAATGTTTACACACGCCCCTATGCCCCTATAGCATAAGGCAACAATACACTTGGAACATTAATAACAACTCAATTGAATGCAGAATAAATAAGGATTAGTAATTTTAATAACAAAGGCAAGAATGCTATCTTTATTAGTGTAAGTGAAAATGAACTTAAACGAATATGTCACTACACCACTAGTAAGTAAGCTTAGGATACTTTAGCTATTGCACATAAGGAGAAGCTAAGGTTAAATATTGTAATTCTCAAATACTTGTTCAACAGTATAATATGTTAGCAATGAAAGATGATGAACCATTTGATGATTTTTACATGAGACTAACTAATGTGATAACCCAATAGATGCAAATGGAATTGTATATATTGATAAAGAAATATGTGCAAAAATTCTTAGAGATTATTGAGAAAATTAATGATCGTTCTCTCACTCCTGAACTTCTGAGTTCTAAATTAAGGACCATGGAACTAGAATATTCTTTTAGGAAGAGTTTGAATAATTATTCGAAATTTTTTTATGTTTCTATCTCTAAAGTTGATTTTAAATTTGCTCATGTTAAAAAGGGCCAAAAGAAAACAGTTCAACTGCAACCTGGGTCTGATAATGAGTCTGATGCTGAGGTTAATGAACTTGAAAAGATTGAAAGTGAACTTGCACTTGTGTCTACACAATTCAAAAGACTATTAAAATATAAAAATAACATTACCAAGAGAAGAGTGCATGCTGACTATCAATATAATCAGTCCACAAGGCCTCACAACATAAAAAACAAGTGGATTTCTAATTAATGGTAATAGTAGTAAGCTTGATAAGTCTAAAATGACCTGTCATAATTATGGGAAACTTAGTCATTTCATTATTGAGTGTCGGTTTAAACCACAGTCCAAGCAACCCAAATTTTGCAAGGCACATCTTACAAAAACTTAGATGACTCTTCTGAATCAGAATCATAGGAAGTCCAAGGTATTCTTAAAACTAAATGCCTTGCATTCTTTGATAAAGTGTATGATTGATGTTGTGAAATATACTTAGCTGGTTTGACTGATTCTGAAGATGGAGATGAATGTGATGAAGTGCATGAATTATATGTGCCAAAACTTTATTATCTAGTCCACCAAATAAGTTTGAATTAATTTCTCCCTTTGATGCCAAATGTTATGTGTGTGCTGGTGATATTATTTATGAATCCACTAAGACTAATGACACTTCACACGTTAACATAGAAATAAAAAAGGGATGGAAATTTTGTTGGTTATGAGGACTATGCTGAAATGCATGTTAAAACTTTAAAAAATAGGCAAGATTTATCTAATATGGTTAAGTCACTTAGTGAGACCCTACAGAAACAATATAGGGTAGTTAAGCAAACTGAGTCTGAGGTGGAAGACATCAAATCTAACTTTGAAAAAGAAAGACTTGAATTTGAAAAATAAAATTTTGATTTTGAAATTAAAATCTCTACTCTTAATGAAAATATTTCTATTTCTGAACAAAAATATAAGGCCACATTATTAGAACTTGAAAAATCTAAAGAAATGTGTGCCAATGCTTTTAAAAAAATTAAAAGAAAGAGATAGAAAAGATTTCAATATGGATAAACTACTGGACTCCCAGAAATATGATTGTAATACAAACAAATGGGTTGGGCTCTTAAGAGTATTATAAAGACAATCCTTGTATCAGACCTTTAGTGTTTATGAAAGTCAAGTCTCAAATGGAACCAAATCTAGGTAATTCAATAGTTGATAAGGGAAAACAAGTCTTAATTAAAAATATTTCTAAAAATGAAATTGATGTCAAATACTCGCCTATTAAGTAAGCTGATTCCCCTAAATATTCCCCCCCCCCCCCCACCCCACCCACAAAAAAAAAGGATTAATTTGGTCCCAATATCTAACTTAGGTGGATTAATTAGGTTGAAGTCTAATAACCAGGTGTCTTATTTTAAAAGACCTACTACAAACAACTATTGTCATTTATGTGATGTTTTTTGGTCATCAAAACTGTTAGTGCCTAAAGTATCGCAAGAATAATACTCATTTTAAAAACTTTAACTCAAAAGTGAAGAGATTTAATCCTTTTCGAAGGCATACCATTGGTGGTGTTTGGATTCATATTCTTTCTTACAAGCCTAGACCAAGGCCTAATAGAATATGAATAACAATGGGTAAATCCCCTCCTAGATTTCAAAAGGCACAAAACCACATTAAAACTATGCCTATTTGGATCAGGAGTAGTGATCTAAGACCCCAGCTAAATTTTTTAAAAATAAACTCTTTTATTTTAACAGCTCTTCGTTGTGAATTAAAAAATGTTGGTTGGTACTTAGACAATGCATTTTCCTGCCATATGACTGGGATTATTACCAAACTTAAAGTTGTTATTTATTATAAAGGCGGTAATGTAACCTTTGGGGATGGTAACACTTATTAAATCATTGGCGAGGGCATCCTTAATGAAGATGGATTACCTGATGTTAGTGATGCTCTCTTAGTTCAAGGTTTGAGAGAAAATTTACTTTCCATTAGTCATTGTTGTGATAATGGTTGCCAAGTTAAATTATCAAAAAACTCATGTGATGTGTTAAGTAAAACAGAGGATTATATAAAAGGCAATCGTACCATAGATAATTGCTATAAAACCAATGGTTTATGTCTTGTGGATTAACTGCTTATGACGAATCTGACCTACGGCACAATAGGTTGGGTCACATCAATTTTGATACTTTAAATAAATCTTCTTCACAAGAACTTGTTAGAGGCTTACCCAAAGTAAAGAAATGTTCAACTACTATTTGTGGTCCATATCAAGTTCAGAAAATTATAAAGTCTCCTCAAAAAAGGTTAAAGGCACAAACATCAGTGCACCTCTAAAAATTCTCCACATGGACTTAATGGGTCCCATAAGGATTGTTAATTTAAATGTTAATTCTTATATTTTAGTCATTGTGGGTGATTTTACATGATTTACATGTGTGACCTTCATGAAAAACAAATCAAAAACTTTTCATCATTTATTGAAAATTTTAACAAGGATTGAAAATAAGAAAAACACCCAAGTAACTCGTATGAGAAGTGATAGGGATGGTGAGTTTAAAAAAAATGGAGTTATTAAATATTATGATGCAAATGGTTACACTTTTCAGTTTAGTGCTCCAAAAACTCCTCAACAAAATAGGATAGTTGAATGTAAAAATAAGACTATTTAATAAATGACCCGTGTGCTTATTCATGTTAAAAACCTACCTCTTTATTTTTGGGAAAAATCTTGTACTACTGTGTTTCACATAATAAATCACATATACCTTAGGAAGAATGTCAAAATAACTTCTTATGAATTATGGTTTAACAAAAAGTTCAATTTGAAATATTTTAAAACATTTGGTCCAACTTGTTATATTTGTAATGATCTTGAAAATTTATCAAAATTTGAAGCCAAAAGGGATACAGCCATTTTTCTTGGTTACTCTTAAAAAATTCGGGCATATAGAGTATATAATTTGCGTATTAAATCCTTAATTGAGTCCATCAACGTAGTTGTGATTGACAGAACAGTAGAGGACATTAGTAAATACCCACATGTTGAGTCAGAATTAGAAACAAATGTTTTAAATGAACCAATTCCAATAGTAGATGAGTCTTTGCCAATTTCAGCCCCATTCATTCCTAAATGGGTTTTGAAAGACCATCCTTCCATAGAAGTTGTGGGTAATATCTCTGAACCTGTGATAATTAGAAACCAACTCCGTCAAGTGGCTCATTTAACTGCATTTTTATCCTTAGTGGAACCAAAAATAAATAATAAAGCCCTAAGTTATTCATATTGAATTCAAGCGATGCAATAGGAGCTAGCTCAATTCAAGGATCACGGCGTTTGGTACCTAGTACCGAGGAACAAAGATATTAAAGTCATTAGCACAAAATGGTTTTTTAAAAATAATATCGGTGATAGTGGGATAGTCATTAAAAACAAAGCTAGGCTTGTGGCTCAGTGGCACTCGCAAATAGAAAGAATAGACTGCGATGAGACGTTTACTCTGGTAACATGTCTTAAATCAATGAGATTACTTCTAACTTTTGCATGTCATTTACAGTTTAAGTTATTTCAAATGGATGTAAAATCTTTTTTTATAAATGGCATTTTGACTGAAGAGGTGTACGTGGAACAACCTAAAGGATTTCAAGACCTTAATAGTCCCAATCATGTTTATTAGCTAAAAAGGCTCTTTATGGGTTAAAACAATCCCCTAGTGCATGGTATGAACGCTTAATAGCCTTTTATCACAAAATATTTTTGTTAGAGGAGGAGACGATAAACTTTTTTTTATAAAAATTCTAAAAATAATTATGTTTTAATAGAGCAAATTTGTGTTGACAATATTGTCTTCGGACCAACTTCTCAAAACCAGGTTGAAATTTTTTCTAAAAATATGATTAGTGAATTTAAAATGTTTCTTATGGGTTAGTTGCAATACTTTTTAGGTCTCCAAATTAAACAATGAAATGATGGACTATTTATCTCTCAGTCTAAGTATGTTAAGGATTTAATAAAAAAAATTGGACTTGAAAATGTAAAGACATGATCTACACCTATGGCAATTAAGACTAAGATAACTAAAGATTAATATGGAATTGTTATTGACCCAACTTTATATCTTAGTATAATTGGTAGTTTACTATACTTGACTGCATTTAGACCCGATATACAATATATTGTCTACATTTGTAGAGGGTTTCAATCCAACTCGAATGAGTCATATCTCACCTATGCTAAAAATATTTTAAAATACGGTAAAGGCACAATTGAGTACGGACTCTAGTATTCCATTGACTCTACTCTTGAAATAATTGGGTACTCCGATACGGATTGGGGCGGTAGCACGAACGACTGTCATTCCACTTCTAGAGGTTGTTTTTATTTAGGACATAACTTAGTAGGCTGGTCTAGTAAAAATCAAGCTAGTGTCACATTATCTATGGCTAAATCTTAATATATTGTTGTCGATGAATTTTGTGCTAAACTTATGTGGATTAAACAAATGTTACATAATTATGGTGTCTTTGAGTCCAAGGTGCATATTTGTTGTGACAATAAACGTGAAATCAATATTGCTAAAAATCCGGTGAAACATAGTCGAACTAAACATATTAATATTCGTCATCATTTTATCAGAGAGTTAGTTGAATAAAAAAAGATTGTTATTGAGCATATCCCAATTGATAAACAACTTATTGATTTATTTACTGTACCTTTAGATAAAGCCAGATTTGAAAGACTTCGACACATGATCGGAATGATTGTACTCGATAATTAGAAAATATTTATTGTGCCTTAATTGTTTTTGGAATATCTCCGAGGTTTTAGGATAAAGGTGTCGGGGGAATGCGGTATCTTTTAAAGCCATAATAATGTAGGAGACGTTTATTAGGCATTTAACTAAACATTTCCTCGTTAACTCTTAACCATTGTCTAAATTAACTAAAATGGGGAAGAGCTGAGTACATAATTACAATCAAGTTGTTAACTTCTTCTTATAAATTCATATTGTTTTACATATATTTTTTACTTTATTTGAGCATATGCTTCTCACTTATCTTTTTTCAAGATTGGTTTTCCATTTTCTTTTAAGGTCTGCTCATGAGTTGAGTCTAGGTCTTTTTCTTTTCTAGGGCTAGGAGGATAAATAGAAAATTTATGTATAGGAAATCTCAAGGCCATTTTTACCATAATATATCACTTGATGTACTTAAGGGTTTTGTCAAAATTAGTCCAATGGGGGAGATTGAAGGCCTTTATGTAGACACTCATAAGTTTAGGGTTTATTTTTTTGAGAATGTAGAGCTACATCAGCCTTCATCTAGTTGGATCAAATTTTGACAAGATATTCTTGTAATTAGAATTTAGGTTAATTGCTAGACCCTGCTGTCTCAATGGGCCAATTTTTTTTTGCTCAAGTCAACTCTTCAAGAATACCAACGAAGGTGGTCTCTCACACTTTTAATACTCTCAAGAAAATATCAATAGGGTCACTATAATACACATTCACATCGCACACATTATTCTGTTGCATATTATCTTTATGTGTATGTGTTGGTAACTCAGTGAGTTTTTATGTGATTTAAAATAATTTTAAATCTAATTAAAATTGAATTAGTACTCAATATTGATTTGATTTGTTTAATTAATTCATTAACTCAAATAATGTGTAAAATATGAAAATATCATTTTTAGGTGCAAATCTACTGATAATAATTTTTTAATATTTTTCTTGATTTTTCTGGATTTTTTTATACATTAATTATAATTTGTTTTGTAAATAAAATTACATTTAAAAATCATTATGGTTTTAATAATTAGTTATACACGGATTATACATGTATTATAGTTATCTTATACATCTGAGAATGGATATACAAATACACTCAATCATAGAGTTTTTAAACACGATTGAGAAAGTTCTAGTATGTACCAGATATCACACATGTGTCACTATCCTAGGTTATCAAAATGTGTTTCTTTATTCACCGTTGGATTAGAATCTTATCTAGGGATGGTATTAATATTTTCAATCCATGTGCCACTTTGATTATCCAATCAGCTCACACACATGTTCCTATAAATTAGACCCTCTAGTTGTCATTTTTCATCACAAGAGAATGTAACTAAATTATGCCAAAATCATTTATAGAGAGACAAAAAGGGAGAGAGATAAAGATAGATAGATAAAGAGAGCCATAGACAGAGACAGAGAGTCTTGCACACACAAACAAAGACCAAACTTTGTTTCTGATGTTAAAGAGACAAATCATCCATAATTTGTTTGGTTAAAGATCCAACTCATCCATATTTTCTTGTTATATGTTGTGTTTGTGATTATATTTCCGAGATAAATTGTTTCACCTTGCAACAAATCATTTTTGTGTAAACTCTCACTTAGGGAAGAATCTTTACTATTGATTTTTTTGAAAACCCTAAGTTTTGTTCACAACTGGTTTTACACTTCTTAAACATTTTTTTGTGAAGAAATCTCTCTGATCTATTTTGTTGGTGTCTGATCTACTATCTCTGTAGTTTAAACAATCTTTGCCTGAATTTGTTTTTGTGTTCTTAGTGTATACAACCAGTTTGGCATTGAAAGGTTGATTCTTTGGGTCAAGACATTCGTCCTGATTTAAAAGCCTATTGGTGTGTCTAGATCTGACTTTAGATCTTACTGGTTACTTGTTCTTGATTTACAAATCTCACACATAATACGTTTATATAACTGAGATAATATTATGTTAACTAAACTTGTTAAATCTGCTAAGATAATAATAATGTGTTAAACTATGGTTCTTGAACTTGAACATTTATAAAGGACCTTACATGTAGACCAGAATAAGACCGTATAAAGTCCTGACTAATATATTGATGAACCTATAACTAAGGATTGTTTAAGACTTCTTGACCCATAACATACCTATTTAGGTTTTATATTAAAACCTTGTTTAATAACTGAGATAAAACTAGTTAGGATCTGAATAAAACAAAAATATCATTTTGATAATACACACTTGTGGATATTGACAATAAAGAGTATTTTATAGTCTCTACTTAAAAAGATTGTTTACTTGTTTTGCATGTATTGATTAAAAACTGCTTCATATACTTGTAGATATTTTCCTAAAACTAAAAATCCTATACTCTGTCTTAGAGTATTTTTAATAAAAGAAAAATATTATACTCTGTCTTAGAGTATTTTTAATAAAAGGAAAATTGATATATGTTTGATCTTGTTCATAATACACACACTTCACAATGATACCATGATTTCATGTTAGTTAAGTCACACTAGTACACATAAGCACTGAGCGATTTTAAGAGTTTGAGTGGAATTTATAGGACGTGGAGAGGAGACTGTTTCAACAAAGTTGAGAATAAGGCAGAAAGGAGTCAGACAAAGAAGAGGGGTTATGGAATAGGTAACTTGGCAACTTTGCTTGTTTTAGCTTGTTGATTGTTACTCTTTCTTATTTTTTTCTAGTGAACTTTGGTAGATTAGGTGATCCTTAGAAGGGTTCATGGTTATACCCATGGGAAGGATTTTCTCCGCGTTAAATAAATCATGTGGAAGGTATGTCCTGCTAAATTGCATCTTAATCCATATGGCTAGTTGGTAACTTTCCCAAAAATGAACCATAAATGTAGGGCCCTGATCAGAAATGATGGATAACGGAACCTCGTGTAAATGGACAATCTCGACCACATATAAACGTGTTAGCTGCTCATTCTAATAATTGGCATGAACTACCAAAAAGTGTGCCACATTTATAAGGCGGTCAACAATCACCCAAATAGAACCGTGTTGTCGAGGCATCAATGGTAGCCTCATAATGAAATCCATTAAGATACTATCTCACTTCCAATCGGGCATAGGTAGAGGCTAAAGCATACCAAATGGCTTCTGATGGTCTACATTCACCATCTGATAAGAAATGCATCTCGATATGAACTCGGCCATATGCTTCTTTATATCAACCCACCATTATTTTTGCTTTATATCTTGGTGTATTTTATCCCCGCTCGGGCATACCACAAAGTGTGAACTATGCATCTCCTCCATAACATACCTTTTTAACTCCTCAAACAAAGGTAGTACCACCTACCCTCGTGATGTAGTTTGCCACCAGACTCCACAGAAAGGTATATCAGTAGTGAGAATCTCCATCACCTTGACTTTACACATCTCATCCTATTACTTCCCCCTAACCACACTCATCATAATCTATGGACTCTTGTGATTGATGAAGAGTTGACTAAGCATAAATTCTTCTAAATTTATCCTCCTAAGTTGGTAGTTTTAGTACCTCGAACAACTCAATTGATTTATTTTTATCCCATATCATTGCTAATTACTTCTTCTAATAACTACCTCGAGTTTCGTGTATTTTTTACTATTTTTACAGATATTTAGTGCAAAGAAAAGAAAGAAAGCAACCGAAATAAAGGAAGAGAACAAAGGAAGACAAGTCAAATGGAAAAAGCATAACTCTACACCCGGAGTTTGGATTTGAAGCCTAATTAAAGTTGAAGATAATCAAATAACAAGAGTTTAGAAGAAACGACAGTCAAATCGGATCTCTGGATCAAGAGATATGGCAAGTCGAAGTTGGAGAAAGAAAGTCAAAGTTGAAATTAATTCTGGAAGTTGAAGAGTTTCAACTCTTGAAATTTATTGTATAATTCCTTTTTATTAGTTGGAAAATGTGGAGAAGCATGGGAAAAGTCATATTTGGGTATTATAAAAAGCCAAGCCCTAGAGTAATGAAGAGAGGAAGAGGAAGGAGTTCCTTTTGGCATATAATTTCATATTTTCTTAGGATTTAGAAACCCTAGTTTATAAGTTGAACAAGAGTTATTCAAGATTCAAGTTTCAAGTTCAGATTTCCTTCTTCTATTCAAGAATTGCTAATTTCTACTTTCCATTTCTTCCATATTATAAGTTTAAATTGTTCTTGTAGTTTAATTTTGTTTCTCAATTCAAGTTTATTTTCAATGCATAACAGACCTATGATATTTAGAATTTTGTTTTCATTTAATAAAATCATGTCTAGCTAGGTTTTTTTAGGGTTGGGATGCATGAACCCATCCCAATATAAATTACATATGTAGAAAATATAATTAAAATTAAAATTTTGAAACAGTCGTGCAAGATAATTCCACAATCATTATAGGTCTTTTAATCTCTCTTGCCCTAGATACTTGGGATGTTTAAGAATATAATGTGCATAAAATTGTTTAGCATCACTTTATATTTCCCTTTGATTTCATATGATGCGGGATTGAACCTCATATATTTAATTCTTAGGATCTATAAAGACTGGATTCATTCAAACTTCTAATTTATAATTTTAGTATTTTGCTAAGTAATTACTAAGGATTGGGGCATTGTATTCCCAACCTATTTTCCCTTCATTCTGATTAAGTCATTCTTAGTTAATTTTTCTCACATAGTTAATGTAATAGTTTAATTTAGTGTGCATTTAGTTAATTAGTTATTTCCCATCTCAATCATCTTTTTATTTCTTTTTAGAGTCAAGTTAGGGTTAACAGTCTTACCTTTGTCGTCACGTTCACTCGTCCTAGTTCCTTGAGGATTCGATACCCAGACTAGCCACTATACTCCGCAAGAGTGTAGTTAAAGTTTAGGTTTTTATCTTGTGGTTGGAAGCCGATAACAACGACTAGCGTATTTACATGGACGCTCGGTTTTTCCACTCGATCAAGAGTCTAAAGTTGTAACCCAAAGGATAATGCTTCTACGCATGCAATACAATTACAATGTCTACCAACTCCAAGTAATAAATTGGGTAATGAACCTCGTGTATGATAAGAAGCCTACTCCACTCTTAGGCAAGGCAAGAATCGGTTCATAAGTCAATTTTTTTCTTGAGAGTGTGGAACCCCTGCTGACACTTATCATTCCAAAGGAATGGTGTAGCCTTTTTCATCAACTCAGTCATTGGCTAAGATATCTTCAAAAAATCATGGATGAATCTCTTATAATAATCGGCTAATCCCAAAAGTTATGGACCTCGGTAGGTGTCGTGGGTTGTTCCCAAATCTAACACGACTGACTCATTACTCAGATCTACTGATAATCCCTTCTCCAAGACCACATGCCATAAAAACTTCACTTACCTCTTCCAAAATTCTTATTTGGATAACTTAGCATAAAATTTATGATTCCTCAATGTCTATAATGCAATCCGTCATTGTCGTTAATGCTTCTTCTCTGTCTATGAATTGATCAGAATGTCTAAAGTTTTGATGAATTGGTTCGTATATGGTCGAAACACCTTAATTATTAAGTTGATTAATACCTTCGGGGAATTTGTCAACCCAAATGACATCACTCTCAACTCATAAGATCTATATCGATTTAAGAAAGCAGTCTTGAGCACATCTTCCTCTTCCACCCTTAGTTGATGGTAACTAGATCTCAAATCAATCTAAGAAAAGAAATAAGACCCATATAAGTGATTGAAAAGATTATAAATCCTCGGAAGTGATTATTTATTCTTTGTTGTCACCTTTTTCAACTTGCGACATTCAATACACGGCTGCAATGACCCATATCTATACTTCGTAAAAAATATTGAAGCACCCTAAGGGGAGGTTCTACGATGAATGAAACTCGATGAAAGCAATTGCCTAATATGATCTATAAGCTCCTTTATTTCAATAGGTTCCATTTGATATGGTGTTTAAGCTATCGGCTTCGTGTCCAGTGCCAAGTCTATCACAAAATCAATCTCTCAACTAGGGAGTAAACTTGGAATCTCTTCAAACACGTCGATAAACTCTTGGACCATGGGAATCGTATATAAGTACATTGTAGTCTCCTCATCAATAAAATATAAGTGGGTAGTAACCCCACCCTCATGCCTACACATAATAGCCAAATATATCTCCCAACCCAGTATAAGAAAATAATAGTTCTACCTACATAGCATATCTGAGCCCGATACGTAACCAACCATTCCATCCCCAATATAACATTATATGTGTGGGTATCTAAAACCAATAATTTAGTTTCAAAACGTAGCCTATCCATACAAATTCCTACCCCAACACAAGTCTCAATAATAAGGGTGGATATGCCTAAAGGGGTATCTATAGATAAAACCCTAGCACATGGAGTCGAAATAATCCTTGATATACCCATGAAGTGTCGTGAAACAAAATATTATGGCCCCTATATCAAATAAAACTCTGGCTAATGCACTATGAACAGAATATGTGCCATCTATCGCCTGAATAGGCATTGGGTCATCTTTGGCTCCCACCTGATAGACCCGACCATAGCTGAGGGTAAGAGTGAGGTTCTGCAATGTATGATGGTGGTGGAATCTGCGCTTCTTACCTTAGGCTAGAAGGATGGGCATCTATTGCTACCTCTACTGTGGCTGATATGGGCCTAAATCCCTTTTGCCCTGGGCCCTTTTGGACCCATTTACACATTCCTGGCCTTGTTGGACTTTCTTGTACTTGCCCTGTTAAACTGTTTAGTCACTAGGACATACCATTTCCTTATGTCTCGTACTCACACATCGATAGTAAAACCCAAAGTAAATACTTGAACCAAACCCTATTTATTATGACTGTTATTGCTATTACTGTTCTCCCACTAGCCTAGGGGTCCTTCCAGTTATTGGGGTATCAGTTCATTGGCCCGCAATCTCTTCTACGACCCTTGGTCTTACTGACTTTTTCCTCCCTTTCGATCATTATCGAATCTTTATTCAGTCTTGGGACCACTTACTTAGCCCCTTTCTCAAACTTCTTCTTATATCTAATATGCTCTTTACAAAGTATAGGCATAACATCCACTATTTGTGTGTACGTAGTCTATGTCGGGTTCTCCATAAATCCATCATACAGGGTAAATAATACCTTTCACGAAACAATCGATTCTCTTCTTTCTGTATTCATTTCCTTTGGAGCAACCAATGTCAACTTGTAACTCCATCGTATAGTCTAAGATAGTATAAGTCCCCATACTGGAGTAAAATAAGCTTTATCTCCTTCTATAAACGGATCGACTTGGGGAAGTACTTGTCACTGAACCTCATCATAATCTTTCATTACTCTTCATTAAACGTATTATTAGCTACGTACTAAGAGTCTTATGCATAGTCTATCCTAACTCTCACCCAAACTAAATACCAAACGTGGGACGTTTCACGAGTCAAATCCAAATAAGGAACCCTTCCATTAAACTTTGGTCTACTACGATCGTTCGTCGAGATAACTTGCACTAGACTCCCTAAAAATCATAACCTGTTATGAGAATGTAAAAAAATAAATGTATCGAAGAAAGCTACGCGAAAAACTAGAATGCAGCTATGGAACCTATGTTGCCTAGAACCATACTATGATACCAACTATGAAGCCCCATTAATTTTTAGTACGTAGGTTGATAAAGTCTATTTATTAAATACTATAGTTTGTCAAAGTGATTTAAATACCATACTTAGCATGAGTGAAATCAATCGATATAGATAATGCAAAAAAAGTGCAATAAGAAATTCGCACGGGCTAACAACTAATAGGAAAGACATCATCTCCATCAACTACATAAAAATAAACCACAATCTGACAATACGTAAAATCTCACAACTCACTTCATAAGTAAAAACTCCACAAGCCAATCAACTAAAAATTCAACTCAATAACTAAAAGAATACATGCTAGAACTAAAGTCATAATCCTTGCATCTATTAATACACAAACACTTAAATAAATTAAAAGACATCTATATCTTGATAGTGGTGATGAAGCTGGAATAATATCCAATGTAGCAAGAACTAGAAAACTAAGTCGAATAGTTTTGAGCACCTTGAAGGGGGTTCAACAATGATGGTCAGGCCATCACAAGCTAACACAGCTATGCCACTCAATAACAGATATGCAAATCAATAATAATTCTACAATTTTAATTTAAGTATCACAACTCATAACCTGCCTCTCTCATACGCACACATGCTTATAGTTCACAACAGAAGGAGTATTCTTTGGGGTAATTTTATCAGAGTCTAAATTATCGTGAACCATCACTTATTTTTTAAAGCCGTTCCCCACCATTTTTAAGAGGCATTTTCTCTTGCATATTTGGAACTGATCTACACTATTCCACACGATGTCCACTAGAAGAACATTTAACACACCAAAGTGGCATTTTATCAACCTCAATATCAACCGTAAAAGAATATTCCTCTCTTTTGATTAATGGAAAATTCGAAAATTGTTTGGAAACATCCACATCAACCAGAATTCGAGAAAAATAACCAAATGTTCTATCAATAGTAGGTCTATTAATTAAAATTTGGCAGACCATAACCTCTAGCAATTTTAAATAAACTTTTAGGCTCCCAATACTCTTGTGGGAGTCTGAAACCACACACACACATATATATATATAATTAATTTAATCTTACTTTTCTACATATTGCTCGTGAGTGTAAAAAATACCCCACTGTAAGAACATAATTCTTATCATGTCCATTTGTTTTAATTGGCTTAATTCCGGACAAAATAAATTAAGTCTAGGCTAGTTTAATTATGAAGTTTAATTGAAGTCTACGACAAAGTTCAAGTCCACGAATATGCAATTTAAAACTTTAAAGAAGATTTCAAGTCAAGAGGTGTTGCATATGTTTAAGATCACTCAGGTATGAATACTTATAAGCATTTGAGTAATTTTATATATTAATTAAATGCTGGGTGATTTAAATAATTGGGAATTAAATATTTTTATGTTTTTAAAATATTTCAGAGTTGCAAAAAGTTAAAAGAAAATTCGAGGATTTATTTAAAAGAAGAAATATTAATTTATCACTGTCTCTCGAATGATAAGTGTAGGTCATTCAAACAACATCCATATGTCACGCGAACGAGCTGCACATCTCGCTCGAACGACCTATCGCCTCGATTTTTGTGTTTTCATTTTCTTAAACTCTGTGCACTCAGTTATAAATGAAAAACATATCTACGAAACTTGAGTAGGAAGAACAGTTTCAAAAACCTTTCCCATATAGTTTTCATTCATCCGGTGTTTATTTAAAATCAAATTATTCGATGCCAAAGTTGGTGATTTGAACGCGTTTACCAGGAGGCAATTCATTCACTACACCATTATGCACTTTGTGAGGAGAACTCTACAACCGGAGAGCTGCGTGCTATTGTGAAGGGAGTCCTTATGAAGTAACTTATGGAGAAGTCATCTTCTTCTCTACTGCTGCCCACCTGGAGTTCTTATGGGAGATTCCAGCTGAGACATCGAAACCGACACATGCTGGTATTTCGTATGTCACCCTATTTCATTTTAATCCGTGTAAGTTATTTCTTACAAATTATAGTGAAATAAAAAGGTTCTGACCTTCGGGGATTTTTCCTGAAATTGTTTCTTTTATCGCAGGCTTTATTCTTCGAATGGATTTAATCACTTAGATTCATGTTTAGGGTTTAAGAATGTAAAATTGGTTTTGACTAAAAATTGGAATAAAGTTGGTCTTACCTAAAGTACACACAAAAGGGACTTTTCAAATTGGTATAAGAGCTTGTTGCACTATTTTATTGTGTTTGTTATCCCATGTCTTTAGGAATGCCTTTTGGTAGTTTTGATGATTTTAGAATTCATTTATTTGAATCATCTAATTGGAAATTGTGACACCCCGACTAATTAAATACCGGGTAGCTACTCCTTTATTAAATTAATTCAAAATGTCAAGTTGGTCCAGTTAACAGCATCACTGTCGAAAACATTTTAAAGATTACTAACCACCTAGTATTTAAAAATTTTAAATTAATTCAAAATGTCAAGTTGGTCCAGTTAACAGCATCACTGTCGAAAACATTTTAAAGATTACTAACCACCTAGTATTTAAAAAGTAAGGGTGTCACAGAAATCACACATGAAAACTGCTCTTAAAAAATTGGTTAATAAGGGTGATTGTGAAAAGTGTCTTTACTGCGAAGGGTTTGGTCACAGGATAGATGAGTGTCCCACTAAACTTAGGGAGAATTTTAATAAACCGATAAATCGTGTTTCCACCCTTAGTGATAGTGACCCAGAAGAAGAAAACTTTTTTTCTAGTAAACGTGAACTTCCCACCTTGGTGGCTAGTCATATAAGTGATAAAGACTTACCTTTGCATGATTCTTCCGCAGCCACAGAAGTTGATACACCTGAGAGTGAGGGTGAGGTGAGTGAGGATGATAGCAAAGACGAGAGATATTTTCAAACTTCTTTCAAATAATTGTATGGAGAAACATTAAAAGAAAAGAAAGAAAACATGAAATTAAGAGCTATGTTGAAAGAACGTGCCACAGAAATAAATAATTCCAATGCTTTAATTGAGGATCTTAGGGCACAAGAAAAGAAAATTCGAGAGAAGCTAGAATATGTCAAGGGTGAGAGAGATAGTCTTCGGGGGTTGATGGAGACTATGAAAAAGGAAATTCTGGAGTTTGAAAATTCTACCTGTTTACTTGAGTCAAGGATAGTGAGCTTGAGGAAAAACTGAGAGATTCGACTAAAGTTAAGTTTGATTTGGAGGCTAGGTTTGAAAAGCTTGACAAAATCTTAGGCACCGTCGAAATCAAAGATAATCGGAGAGGTATTGGCTTTAATCATCATGTCGCACCTGCACCCAAAGCCAAAACTGTGCAAACAAGAGAGACGCTTAGAATCTTTAGGAGAGAGCCACCTAGGACCGTGAGGTATAATCGGCCTATAGGACACGCTCCTCACCGTATCTACATTTACACTCATTGCGGTAGGAGAGGTCATCTTAGATGTTTTTGCTACGATCTTAAGAATGCTCCTAGAAAGTCTAATACCATTTTGGTTCCCAATTCCCCTATTCGTCGATACATACCTACTTGGGTTAGGAAGTCGGATTTAGAAGCGTTAGGTATCAGGCTTGGTGATTCTTGCATCATTGCTCGTGGTTCTCCTCACGTTTCATCTTTCGATTGAGGTTATTCGTTGGTTTGTCATACACTAGTATTTACATCATGCGTTATATTTTGCTAGTGCTATGGCTTGTTTCTAGTTTTTGTTATGTATTTGAGTCTTATCAAAAATACAAAAAGATTTAGCTTTTATAAAAAAAATTGAAAATACAAATAGATTTTGCTTTCTATAAAAACTTTTGAAAATTCAATTTGGTTTTTGAGTCGTGAGGTTACATTGTAGATGTGGGATATTAGTGTGCTTGACACCCCCCCCCCCCCCCCTTTCTTTCATTATTCATGTGGCTAGGACATTTGGTCATTATTTTTAATGCTTAGAATGATCTTAACCTTTGCACTATGGGGGTGTTTCTAAGTTGATATGCATTTTGATTCGACTTTTCTTATATGCCATCCTTGCACACATGCATGAGTTTATATGAATGTTTGACTTCTCTTGCATATTTGAGTTTGGTGGGACGTTCTTATCTCAATTTTGTCATCTATGCGTAAGTAAACTTAAGGAGGAGGTCTTCTTGTAAGAACCGTTTTTCGTGAGAATCGATATTGAAAAATGACGAGTGTTCACAGGAAAGGGCTGCGAGAGTATAAAAATGACTCGTCGTGAAAGCCACCATTTAAAACATCCCAAAATATAATTAATGCAATAAAAATTCATATGCCCATAATTGGGGCCAATATGACTTTCTCCAAGTTGAGATTGATTATTTTTTTCTAAAGATCCTGAAAAATTCATATATATGAGGGAGTTTGGTTGGAAATAAATTTAAACGGGTTTGCACCACAAATCCTATGTTGAAACATCGTATCATGACGCTATTGTTTGTAGAATCGTCAACAATCCGAACTTGTATGCATGTTGATTAAGTTTAGTTCATTAAACTCACACTTATTTTTTCACAAATGGCTTTGATGAAGTTTGATGATTTCTTGTTGTCAATTAGAACTTTTTGATCGATTCGACGTATTGAAATGATGACTCATTTGTTGTAGTTCACACCCATACAATCCACATTCATGATTGAGCACATTAGTACCATGTTATCATGTAATTCCCGTTGGTCATTTTTGCACTGTTTTTTTTATTTTTAAGTCTATTTATGTGTTCCAGGTGCAGTTTTGGGGTAATTTTTTCACTGGGCAAATCCTTAATGTTTTGGGGGTATTTCTGGAATTTTATTTTTCTCGTTCGAACGACATCAGTTGTCGCGTGAACATGTCATTCAAGTGACATGTCAAAATCGTTCAAGCGACACATTAAAGTCGCTCGAGCGACATCAAGCGAGAATCGGGGTTTCAATTAAAACGTCGTTCCCTCGTCTTCTCTCTTCGTTCACTCAAAACCCCTTCTGTTTCAAGCGACGACAACAGTCTTTGTTTCGCCATTAATAGCTTTTAAATCTTCGATTTTCTGGATTTTCATCCCAATCTTCACTCGAGTTCTTCCCATTATTGCTACTATGTTCTCCGATGTCATAACATGTTCAAACAATCTCTTGTGCACAAAGGTTCATCGACGACCATTTTTGTGGTTTGCTCCTCCGGCATGTGTGTCTCCAGAGGTTGTTTCTCTGGCGTGTGTGTCTTTAGAGGTTGCTCTCTGGCGATATCTTGTCAATCCTCCAGAGATTGTTCCTCACCATTTTTTACACACACTAACGGGACTTCAAGGTCCTACAGTTCTCCGACGAGTTGTTCCCTTTTTCTGGCAATTTTGAGGTATTACTGTTCATGACTGTCTCTTGATTTTTTTCAGAATTCATTTGTTCGAGAAAAAATTTGGTTGATGTTTCTCATCTTGCCTGTTGTTGTGGTTGGTGTTTATGGTGGTTTGGTTGGATTGTTGTACGGAGATAGGCTCTTAGGTGTGTGTGTTCCTCAGCGACTGTTCCCTCTTCACACATCACACATTACTCTCTTTCGTTATGCCGCCTCATCGTCGTGGTGATTCAACAGGACAACTCCATGCGCCACCACCCTCTGCTCGAGCTCAGAGAGCTCAAGCCAGTAGGCCCCCATACTCCCCAGTGAGATGGGCCACCCGAGTTGAGTATGATCATTACTGCTTATTGGGTCTCCACATTCGGTCTGTTATTCAGGAGAGGGTGTTTCGTTATTCTGAGTTTCAGGGGTTAGGCATTCAGTACTGGTTATCTGGTAAGGGATGGGATTATATGTTTGAGGCTTGTGGGTTTGTCTATCCGGACATTGTCCGAGAGTTTTTCTTTTGCGCTCTCCTCCACGCTGAGGGGATTTTTTCTACTGTTCGTGGCGTTCCTGTTCTCGTCACAGCAGATCTCATAAATGCTTTTTTACATCTTCCCCGTGTTCCTGACACTGTTTTCCCTCATTATACCGAGGTTGGACCTACTTATGACGATATTTTTCATCATTGTTTCTGGGAGATTCCCCATGCTGGTACTACCATGTATCACCGACAACTCTTCCCTGCCTTTCGTATGCTTAATAGGTTTGTGTCAGCATCCATTTATCCTGGGATAATTCACACTCAGATTGGGTTTTACATTATCTATTTCATGTACCATGTTTCTCAGGGGTAAGACATTGATTTACTGACTGTCTTGCTACGTGTTATATCATCTGTCACAGTCACTGGTACCACCACTATCCGGCCTGCTCTTCCTTATGGGATTCTCATTTCCATCATCTGCACTACTGTTGGGGTTCCCGTTGTAGAGAGTGATCAGCGTCTCCCTTCACCTGCCATTATTGATCATAATACTTTCACTCATTAGAGAGTCATTTATCGCAGGTAGTGAGAGCTAGTGCTCCACCCCCTGAGGGAGCCTTCTTCGATGATGATCCCTGTCAGCTTGGTGATCACCCTGTTCCAAGCACCTTCGAGTTTTCTCATCCACCACCCCCCACTCCTGCTCCCTCTCGTCCTATTGAGGAGGATGTTTCTACTTTATAGGCACAGGTAGCTGCTCAGTCCAGGATGTATGACTCTATCATGGACAGATTTGATGCTGAGGCCGAAGCTCATGTTCGTGCCGAATCTAGGATGACATCATTTTTTGATGAGACGCGACAGAGAGAGCAGCTAAGAGTCACGAGATCTTCTGGACTAGGTCATATTTCATCTACATACACTAATGATGATGCTCCTGTCGATACTTAGCTGTATTTGTTTTATTGTATCTGAGGCATTGAAATTTCTGATGTACTTATTTATTCTCAGATATGATGTACTTTTATGGACATTTGTATCACTCTTGGTTTATTTTATGACATGGATGTATTATTTCGTTTGCAGTTTTAGTGATTCTCTCATTATGTTCAGATACTGCTATTTTCTAATCCATTGTTATACTGATATTGTTTATCTAACCATGATGTTTATTCTCATATATTAATGCTAGATTTGGTATGTTTGTCCCACCTTCTTTCTATTCCAGGAAAAAAAGGGGGAGAGATATGTGATGTAGGCGGAGTATTTATTATGATATTATATTTGTTTTATTCCTCCATACTTTACTTGGGTATTTATTTGTGTCTCGTGTGTGTAGGTATTATTTTCGTAGATTCAGATATTTATTGATACATCACATTTAGAGACAGATTCAGAAGATTGCCATTCAGAGACAGAATCAGAGGCTTGCCGCCGTTTATTCAGTTTCATTATGTCGTGTACTTTTATATTTCTGAGTTTTGGGATAGGACATGTATTTGTTTACGGCATATAGCATTTTGTTTAGTTTTGTCCCGGAATAGCCAAAGGGGGAGATTTGTAAGAACATAATTCTTATCACGTCCATTTGTTTTAATTGGCTTAATTCCGGACAAAATAAGTTAAGTCTAGGCTAGTTTAATTATGAAGTTTAATTAAAGTGTACGACAAAGTTCAAGTCCAAGAATGTGCAATTTAAAGTTTTGAAGAAAATTTCAAGTCAAGAGGTGTTTCATATGTTTAAGATCACTTAGGTATGAATACTTATAAGCATTTGAGTAATTTTGTATATTGATTAAATGCTGGGTGATTTAAATAATTAGGAATTAAATATTTTTATGTTTTAAAAATATTTCTGAGTTGCAAAAAGTTAAAAGAAAATTTGAGGATTTATTTAAAAGAAAAAATATTAATTTATCTTTGTCGCTCGAACGAGAACTGTAGGTAGTTCAAACGACATCCATATGTCGCGCGAACGAGCTACACATCTTGCTCAAACGACTTGCCGCCTTGATTTTCGTGTTTTTGTTTTCTTGAACTCTGTGCACTCACTTATAAATAAAAAAACGTATCTGCGAAACTTGAGTAGGCAGAACAGTTTCGAAAAACTCATTCCCATATAGTTTTCATTCATCCGGTGTTTATTCAAGATCAAATTATTCGATTCCAAAGTTGGTGATCTTGAACACGTTTACCGAAAGACAATTCATTCACTATACCATTATGCAGTTTGTGAGGAGAACTCTACAACCGGAGAGTTGCGTGCTATTGTTGAGGGAGTCCTTATGAAGTAACTTGTCGAGAAGCCGTCTTCTTCTCTACTGCTACCCACCTGGAGTTCTTGCGGGAGATTCTAGCCGAGACATCGAAATCGACACCTGCGGGTATTTTGTATGTTACCCTATTTCATTGTAATCCATGTAAGTTGTGTCTTACAAATTATAGTGAAATAAAAAGATTTTGCCCTTCGGGAATTTTTCCTGAAATTATTTCTTTTACCGCATGCTTTATTCTTCGAATCGATTTAATCACTTAGATGCATGTTTAGGTTTTAAGAAGTTAAAATTGGTTTTGACTAAAAATTGGAACAAAGTTGGTCTTACCGAAAGTACACACAAAAGGGCCTTTTCACCCCACATTTATGAAATAACGTAAAAATCATAAAGAAAGTAAATTCCCATCATAAATAAAATCCAACCTCACCTTATCCACCCGATACACCACCAATAAGATCATCACAATAGTGTTTGGCCGCCAATCCCCTCTGAGGTTACCAAGCCCCACGATACGAAATCCAACCTTATCCACCGGAACATATTCATAATAGCAATATAACAAAAGTGACCACATACGTAGGGTCATCAATATAAGAGTTATATATATTTATTCTCAATAAAATTCCATAATTTAAATTCACATATCACTATATTTTAGCTTATTTTATACTTTTTCAATAAATTATCAAATTCTATTAAATCATTTCTCAATGTTATATTATTATTAAAAAGGAAGGAGGTGAGGTATAAATTCTACACTAAAATCTAAAAGGGGGAAAACATCTCATTTAACCTTTCAATATTTATTCACATATCTTACTTTAATATTCATCTCACCTAATTTTATTATGGGGACATCATACACTTTATTCATAAATTTCACTTTACACTACCAAGGGAACAATTCTTAAACTATAAAAGAGGTGGTATCAATTTTCACTATACCGCTAGTATATAACTAAATCGATTCAATCAAATATACATGTGGGGGAAACTACTACCACTTGGGAAATAAGTAAAGAATTAATGGACCGTATTACAATTATATGAATGGCCATTTAGCATGTATTAACAATTCCACATAATTACATGAATCTCAATTCACCAATTATCTATAATAATACAAATTTAACCAAATTCCACAATTCACAAATTTTATTAATTATGATAATTCATTATTAAAGTGAGCATGCGAGTGTACAATTGGAGTTTACATGCAATGCCATCAAAGTCCTAATTATCATTTATTGTCAATTTATCCAATTATTAACTTATTAAAATTATCAATTCATCAATTTAAAAAATTTACAATTTCAATTTCCCATTTATTAAAATTTACAGAATTTTAATTAAAAATATGCAATTCAATCATTCAATAATTTACAAATTATAATTTTAATAAACATTAAATTGAGGTAGAATTTGGTATTTAGAAGCATAAAAAAGGAGGAGTGGAATGTAGAATGTAACTTTCCTTTTTGAGAAAAACCTCCAAAATAATATAGAAGAAAGACTCTCCAAATTAGCTCCCCATACACTCTTCAATTGATGAAACTAGTCTCCTACTTATTTATAGAGGAACCTCTTGTAAAGTAATTGATTTGCCCTCTAAATAAACTCCAAAAGTCTTTTAAAATTGTATCAAGTGTTTCCCAAAAAATAAAACTAGAAATTTGCAGAATTTATCTTGAATTAAAGGGTAAAATTTTAGGATTAGATATATCTGATCTTTGTGGAAATTGGTTGAGATTTAAGGGTTGAAATGTCTATTTAGAATAATAGGTAATAGGTTTGGCTTATTATCTGTTGTGGGGTTTTCCTATGTTGTTAGTAGAGAAAAATATTGGGAGTAAAAGGAGGTAAATAGGTGTTGTTTGAAAAGAAAGGAAAAACAAGGATCATGGTTTTCTTTTTAAAAGTTACATGTGTTCCCTCCCCAGGCTGCCACAACGGCAGAAAGGGCCCACTATAGCATTCCTACCCCCACTATAGCACCTTGGTTTGGTCACTATAGTGACCCATTCCAACCTTGCCGACTACTATTCTTGTTAACCCTAATCGTTCCAAATCATTTCCTTTAATAACCCTATTAGCCCTAAACCCCATTCCCAATAAATGTTTTGATTACCTTACTATCTCCGTGATTCTACTATAATTACCTTTTATATTAAATCCTCTAATTATTTTACAAAACAAGATTTAAAACCCTTAATTAAATTATATTTCAATTAAACCCTTGACACGCTTTAGTTTCAAGCTTTTACCAAACAAAAATCATAATTCCAAATCGACTTCAAAGTTTCTTATAAGACTTTATTTTATAACTTAAATACTTATAAATTTGAAGTTTCCACTTAAAATATTTATTTATTATTATACCAAAAATTCCAATTCTCCCAAAAATCCCAAATTAATTAATTATTTAAATTAATTAAATTCCTTTAAAATTACCGAGTATTACATAGTCAATACTATCCCCAATTTAAATCCCTTCAGGAAGTTTGGGTGAAGATTGAAGGAATTTTCGTAAGTCTAGTGTGGCCATCCCCGATCCTCGTGCCGGGAGAGACATAAGAGGGGGTGTCATCTCCGTGGTGAGAGAATCTCAGTCTCGCGCATCCCTCTCGGGAGCGCTTCGGCAAGCGTCGATGATATGTGAGGTAAAAAATGTAGAAGGATGGAGTCGTCGGTCTATTTTACTCAAAACACACAAAAGAAAATGGGGAGCCATCTTGAAGGACAGCATCCAAAGATACACTGATACATACGAAACCAAAATGATTCGAAAAGGGTTCGGAGGCTAAGTTACGAAATGGGAAGGTGTTAGGCATCCATTCTGCCCCTACGGTCTCTCATGGATTGTTGTTATTTTCCTTTATTTCCCCGTGATATGTGTGCATGGGTATATGTAGTGGAGATAGGAATCATCGACTTGTATCGTGGAAGAGATTAAGCGAGTCATCCATAGGAATGTTCCTAAAAATATTATTAAAAAATAGGATTTATGCGATTATCCTAGCGTTGATCATTATAATGGAACGATAACGCATACGGAATAATATGCCACTAAGAACAAATACATATATATGTAAATATATAGATTTTAGGAGAATTAAGTTAAAGAATAGCACTCGAATCTCGAGTTTTACCCCGAGACGCCTACGTAGCCTATAGAGGCATCAAACTCCACTTAGTTCGTATGAAAAATGAGGGGTGGGATTTATCCCATAAAACCAACCGGGTACTTATCTTATATGTGTGTGTATGTGTGTGTGTAAAAAAGTGTTTTAGTTGTGAGAAAAGTGTGAGAAAAGAATGAGAATTCCCATTTGGAATTTATGAGCAAACCCTCTTTTTCTTTTTCTTTTTTTTTTATTTATATGAAAATAAGATATGTGCGATAATACTAAATAAAAAGTATATTAGGATATGTGGGATGAGAGAATAAAAGTGCTAAGTAATAAAATAAGCTAATGAGAATTTAGGAGAATTTGAGAAAGTTGGACCTTCTTGAAGATCTTGAGTTCGATCTTGAATCTTGGAGAGAAACCCTTGCACTTGGGTGATGATGGAGGGTAGTTAATTCACCAAGTTTGATGAATAATATGATGAAAAGTGAGGGTTGGAAAGGGATTTAGATGTGAAAATCACGCTGACTTCGAGAGGGGTTTTCTGAGTTCGCTGAGAGTGATGGATTTCAGATTCAGTGTCCCTTTTGCAATGAGGTCAGGCCCTCCTTTTTATAGTCCCAGGACATTTCCGAACGACATAGTCCTAGTCCTACCAATCGACAGGGTTTTTTAGGAACACTTTCGATAGGCAGGGTTTGGAACTTGCCGTTTGGCAGTCCCTTTCAGGTTCCTTCAGAAAATAGGTCGTAGAGCGCAAATCGTTGATCCGAATTGCGCACGGGGTGAACCCTTAAAAAGTTACTTTAGATACCTTTGAAAGTCTTTAGATTGCTCCCGAGTCTGGGAGTTGACTTTGGGTCAAATGTGGCTCGAAAGCGTTTGTCGGTCCATTGGACGGGGAATTATCGGACGCAAACGGATCATTCGTCCGCATGGTAAGTCAGAATCGCGCATGAGGTGGACCGTTGGAAAGGTTAGGAGATTTACTTTGACATTAAAAAGAGCTTGACTCAGTTTGGAAAGTTAACTTTGGTCAACCGAGGCCTGGAAGCATTCGGTAACCTTTCAGAGTAAAACGGATCGTTCATCCATATCGTAAGTCAGAATCGCGAACGAGGTGGACCGTTGGAAAGGATTTTTAGTTCCCTTTGAAGATTCATTTAGTTTCAATCTAGCTAAAGAGTTGACTTTGGTCAGATGGAGCCCGAGAGCGTCTGGTGACCTCCTGATCAAGTTTTGAGGGAAAACGAGATGTTCGTCCGCATGGTAAGTCATAATCGCACACCGAGCAGACCGTTGGAAAGGGGTTTCAGTGCCCTTTGAAAATTCATTCAGTCTTAGTCGAGCTTAAGAGCTTGAATTTTGGTCAAATGGAGCCTGGGAGTGCCCGATGTCCTCTAGGTCAGTACCCGGGGTATGACTTAGGTTTGTAGTGATGAAGGGAGGTGCTAGGGACCTAAAGAGGGGTTGGTGGGGCACTAGAATGGGGTGTCTACATCTAGTTTTAAAATAAAATTAGAGACGAAAAATTCAACAAGTCAGTTCACCCCCTGAAAGTTCGAAAAGCCAACTATTTCCATTAATAACATATTTTCCAATCCAGCCACTTCATGGGCACAAGAATTCGGTCCCACTACCATCAAATGATATTACACCGACCTTTATGCTATCCTCTTTAAAGTTTATCAATCCCTTATCCCTTATAATCTCATCAAACCACTGGACCATCATTCACTACTTAATCTAGTTCCTTGATATTTCAAGCATGACGCTCACTGCGATTTTCACTAGACTATTGGGCACACTATTAATTAGTGTCATAGCCTCAATAATGTTATGAAAGGTATTAATGATAAGGGAATCATCGCCCCTCATGTTGTGTTGAATCCAAACACCAACCAAAATTTCCTACCTCCACACCAAACTGGTGTGAATGCCATATTGATTTATGAAGATTCAGACTTCGATCCCTCAACTAAAAGCAAGCCCATTAATAATCCCCTTTTATCCATTCCCTCACACAATTACTTAACTCCTCTAAAATCATGCCCAACAGACCTACTCCATCCGAAATTGCCTATAATCAGCCCCTTACTCTGATGATGAGAGCTTGAATAACGGTCCTTACTAAATCTAACACACAGAAGTACTTATCGGTTGTCATAGAGACGATGAAAGAATTTGGAATGAAATTTTTATGTAGGACTCTTGAGTAAGAAGATTATATAAAGATAGGCAACCTCTAAATGAAAGGTCATAGGTAAGCTCATCGATCACATGACTGGTTTGTGTCCCAAAAGATTTCAGTCTAGAAAGCATAGTCCAAATTATAAAAAAGGAAAGCCTCAAGAGGGAGAGGATTTCTGAATCTTCCAATCTCCTTTTTGCCATAAAACTCAGAGGATGCTTGATCCCTATCATAATCACTTCTCTTAAGTATGGGAAGACTTGTACTTTGAGTCCTTCGACGTTACTGAATGTATTGATTTCTTAGGGAATAAACGAATAACCACGGTAGGGTGGAATAATGACTCCGAAGGCTTATATGAATAATACAAGGATACCAACAGTGAAGTTATCAATACTCCTATATCTTTTTATGGAATGATCTCCTTTGAATAACTCTTGTTTAAAATTAATGAGGTTTTCATTGGCCCCAAGTTGGACGAATATAGACCACGATCCTCTTTCGTCCATCATCAAGGAATTATGTGACCTATTTAGGCTAGTGTTACAAGACTCATTTTCCTGTTATAAGTAATATGCCCATCGACAAAGGGTAACAAGTTGTTGAAGAACTACCAATACCATAGATGACTATAGAGGAGAGAAATATCCTCGAACAATTGAATAAAATAGGACAAATATCACACTATGGGGGCTAGTCATGTCCTCACAACTCCATAAAAACTCTCTCATCAAATTTCTCACGTAAGCACAAGTTCCCCCCACTACGTCTCCCAAGGAGGACATTCACATCGTGGTACTCTGACCGCTAAGAGGCTCATTATATTTGCTGATGAAACGATCCCCAAATTTGGACGTGACTATAACTACGCCCTCAATACCTTAATTGATGTCCTCTAACATAATAATACTCTGATGTTACTTGATAACATCTTTGCTTCTAATTTTTGTCCACTCTGAATGCTTTAATGCATAGGTTTGCAAATCACTGACCTTACCCCCTTATCCGTTGTCATGCATACTTACGATAATACTTTTGGGGAAGTCATGGGATCAATTCTTCTCACATTAGTGTTCGGGATCAATATATGCGAAATAAAAAAATCAGCCACGAATCTTTGATTAATCAAATAGTAGAAAGAGATAAAACTATAAAAATAGGTTTGAAGAATATACCTAGGGTTAAAAACATAATACCTTTGCGGATCAATTGCAATTCGATAGGGAGAAAAGTATTTGATGATGATGTAGGGATACCTTGTTTTGGATCTTCAAAACCCTACTTAAACCTTCTGAATGCTACGATCTTCTAGTGTATGATCCTTCCCAAAGTTAAGTATGTGTGTGGACACCTTTTGAGATGAAAACCTTCGCTTACGATTGAGATATGGTGGTCTCTCTATATCCCTCTTCACAAAAATGTAAATGGTATTTTCTCTAACCCTTTCAAATCGTAGTGATGAATTATAATGATTAAAATCGATTCCCACACCGTTATATACAAGTATAAAAGGTGAGCTTGGGCAAAATTGGGTTTCTTAGGAGTATTGGCCTAACTACTTGGGTATTTGGACTCCACTAGGGACCCAGCACAAGTAATTCAATTTCCAAATAAATACTCAAAAATTAAAAATTACATTTACAGTAATTTATTTCCTTTATTTATTTAATCATAATTAATTCCACTAAAGAATTTTGACTACATTGCAATTTAATTATCTCTTAAATCACTCAAATATAACGAGATCTTATTTGGAAAGTTCATTATGGTACATAATGTGATTCCCCGCATTAAGCTTATGATACCCGCTTAGCCAAATCAATTTTTCATCGATTGACTTTAACGAATATCTAATCAATTCCTTGATTCTCATACTTAACTTATTTTTCTACTCCCTCGATTATAAATAATCCACTAATTAGGCTTACAGGTAGAAATAATTCTTATAAGTCTATCAAGGGGGTGTCTCAATCCAAGGTATCCTAAGATGCGGATTCCTCCAAATTAAGATCTCGGACCTAATTACATAATTTTCACCCAATATGCGTAGATTATTTACCCAATATGTGTTCCCTAAGCCGTGGTATGGCCTAACTGAGGAGAGAATGAAGTTGAGGTTTGAGGTATTCTTTGAAGGTAAGATTACTTGGATCGAAGGGTCTAAGCATGAAGTCAATCCATTTCACATCAACTTTTCTAAGTCAACCTCTTTCGATACTGAAAGTACCAAAAGCATTGACAATGAAGAATCCTTCGACCTTGCTGAATTAGGGATGGATGTTTGAATGAAATGTGTCGAATTTAATGTACCATACCAAACTAAGAAGATCATTTATATTGATAAGACTATATGCAATGGTTAGAGCTCTCTGTTAATCCGCCCCTACCAACTAACAACCCCTTCACTTACTAACTTTATATTGAACCTACTCTTGAATCCTCTATTTATAATCTTGATATAAACGAGACCTCCTTTGAGGAGGTTCTCACTAATTTTTTTCTAAATGATGATGTTAATAAAATAAATATAGATTTTAACTATATTACTTTGCCCTATATTAATTGCATTGATTCCGTTAATCAAATAATTGATGAAGATGACTTAATAAATGGACAATCGTTAATGGATCTTAATAAGAAAAACATTAAATTACATAACCACGTTCAAACTAATGGTGAGGAAATTGTTGTCATTAATCTTATTTCCAGTAGCAATACGCATGAGACTGGAATAGGATCAACTCCGATCGAGAAAGAATGGTTACAATTTGAGGAGATTCTAAAGGAGTTTGTGGATGTCTTAACGTGGTCTTACATCGGCAAGCCCGACAATGATCTCTATATTATGTAACACGAGATCCTTACGCATCCTGAGTGAAAGCCTGTCAAGTAGAAGTTAAGGAAGCTTTGACCTGAATAGTCCCTAAAGGTCAAAGACGAAGTAGTCCAGCAACTGAACTTAGATTTTATTTACGTGGTCGAGTATCCAACTTGACTCTCTAACATATTCCTTATACCAAAATCTAGGGGGAAAGTCAACATGTGTGTCGATTATCAATATTTGAACAAGGCCTCTCCAAAGGATGACTATCATATGCCCAATATCAATATGATCATTAAAAACACTGTCAATCATGCCCTGAAATAATTAATCGATGGGTTCATCGAATATAATCAGATTATGATCCACTCAAAACATCAAGAAAATATCGCTTTCACTACCCCATGGGAAAACTTCTGCTGCACTATCATGCATTTTGGTCTTAAGAATGTCTGGGCTACATTTCAAAGGTCATCCACAACCATATTGCATGATATCTTTCATATAAATGTCTAAGTTTATGTTTACGATGTGATAATTAAATTCAATACTTGAGAAGGTCACATACTCACCTTGAGTAAGTTCTTTGAATGGTTGCGATAGTAAGAAATGTGCCTCAACTCGCAAAAATGCATCTTCGGTGTTACCAAAGGAAAAATCATAGTATTAATGGTCAATGAAAAAGGAAGGGAAATAGACCCTTCTAAAATCAAAGCAATCCTCAATACATTACCTCCTCTAACTAGGGAGGAAGTACGTAGTTTTTTTAGAAAGCATACATCAGTATATTCATCGGCCAGCTCACTCCCATATCTAAACCTATCTTCAAGCTCCTCCGAAAGAACTAAACCAAGGTTTGGAATGAGACATATCAATAGGCCTTTGACAAAATCAAGAGATGTCTTACCTAACCACCGTGCTCATTCCATGCATCCTAGTTTACCTCTTCCTTTATACCTAACTATCACTAACATTACCACTAGAGTTACCCCATACTGCCTAGTCTACAATATGGATGTTATCTAACTCGTTGAGCTCGAGATACTCTCCCTATGAATCATGATCAAGACCCAAGTAGGAGAGGTCGATTTGTACCAAAATTGTTATGTTGAGTTGGCATTATTGGATGAGAAGCGGTTGAGAGCATTATAACACATACAAGGGTATCACTCTCCCATTGCATGATCATTTTATAAGAAAGTTTGAAAATAGTTACTATGCTAAGGAATTATATAGATTGTCACACACACCCCAATTTTTAATTTTTTCAAATTAATAAAACGATTAACCTAATTAAACCTGCACTAATTAAACTGATTGTCGTGTAAATAATTTACTAAATTTTATCTTGCCCTAAAACATTCATCTAGATGATTATAGCAAGAATAAAATAAAGCAATCACACAACACGTCGATGTACGAGAAAAACTCACAATGAAAAAAATCTCACCCGACCCAGCCACACAAATTTACTATGATAACGAAGTACACAAGGATGACAAGTGACTCACACAATTGACTAGACTCTTTCAATCTTTGATGATATATATATCCCTTCAACCTTCTTCACAGTGACACGTAGGAATCCACCCATGAACTGCCACAACGCGTGCCCCTCACACGTCCCGGTATCCATAGATCTTGACTCAGCAAACCATCATCGCAACACGGAGTCCACCGTGTCAAACTTTACTCAATAAATATATATAGTAAATAAACTATGGTGCTCAAATAGGAGATCTCAAACGAGTATATTCAATTGAAACTTGGATCTCAAAATGATTGGGTGAAACTAGGTCTTGGAGGCTCTTAGATTTCTATTTAAAAATATTTTTGCGAAAACCTCTTAATGAAAATAGTTGCCAACACTCATATTTATAGAAAACACAAAAAATAAGGTGAATAAAAAATGAGGCAACTTGTTCGAAAGAAAATGCGAGAGTCATTCGAACAGATAGTGTATTCTCATTCGAACCAAAAAGATCTCGTTCAAATGAAAGTACTAACTCATCTGAACAAAGATGTAATGTCCTTCGAATGAAAAGTTTCTATAATTTATAGAAAACTCATTCCATCCTCATTTGAACCTCATTCGAACAAAAATCTCATTCTTGTTTGAACCAATAAAAATCTCGTTCGAACGGCTTATGTAAGTTCGTTTGAAAAACCTAAAAATTTCATTCAAACGACTTCAATAAAATATCATTTTGTCTTTAAAAAATATTTTTACAAAAATGGCCTCAAATAATTCAACAAACACCCAATTGAATCCAAGGATTAAATGAAATATGGATCCATATCTCTTGAGATCCCATGGACGTTGAAGACGAGACTTAGCATGAAAACATGGCACAATGATGAAGTCTCTTTACTTGGCTACTATGATCTTCAATAACATATTATAGGTTTGAGGGATAAATATCACAAGTCCTAACCTATGACTTAAAAGGTTTTTTGCAACCATAATTAGGCCACTAAATATACAAATTGACTATATTAAAAATTTATCCTTACAAATCTCCCCCTTTGTATATTCTGGGACAAAAATAAAAAATAAAAACCTATGGGTGTCAAGCTCTCTAAAAACTCAATCCTAACCCTAAAAGGAAAAAGTACAGACACTTGACAGACGCAAACTTTGAGTAGCTTTGCTCTTGTGAAATTTTACCGCATCGTTGGAAACCTACACACTTAAATACGCCTTTTAATTTCAATGAGAATATATAATAAATATAAATTCTCATATGAAAAAAACAAAACCCTCGCCCTTTGTCCAAACATTTCCTAAAACTAAGGTTAATCTTTCTCCGCCTAAGGTAAGACGTCTCCCTCCAATACAAATATTCTCCCCCTTTTTGTTCAAGTATAGACATAGATAAAGGTGCACAATATAAAATACTTCTACTCATAATGTAACACATGTGACCATAATGGAAACAAGTATATCATGGGATAATGTAAAGTGGAACGTGCATTATCAAACAAACTCGGTAACACAAGCACAAAATAATCCAAATAATGAACAAATGATACTGGTGTAAACATGAAACATAAGATATCAATACGATCATGTAACATACTAATTTCATTCAAAGATGAAGCATATGGAAAGCATGGATTAAATGAAATGCAAAGACTGAAAACAAACATACCTCATATATATGTATAACGCACAAGCTTCTATAGGTATAAATAACATAAAGACACAAAACACATAAGCTTTCCATGCTCGTATGGCATTAATGTGCCTAAACAAAATGTGGTAAAGAGTGAAGGGGCCGTGGACTATAAAATGAAATATATGTGACCCAATCAGTCAAATATACATTCAAGGAGTTATATTTGACCGCATTAACTTATCAAATTTCGAATTTAGCCTCAAGTGACAAATAATGAACACATAAATAGATAAACATACACAATGCACACTATCCTAGAAATCTTGATGATTCTCAAATGAATAACATTAAAAGTTTACCTTAACTAAGACTCATGGTATAAACCCATTGATCTTCAACTTATAACACCATAAAAAATAAACATATGTCATTTTTTTTTGCTCGTTTTCTTTTGAAGATATCAATTTTTGAAGCATCAATTTTTAAACATGGCCTTGACAATTTTTTGTTTATTGTGTCTCTCTTTTCTTTTAGGCTCTTACCAATGTTGGCCTTTCATGCAAAGGCGATTTACTCCTTTCATAGACCTTTTCCATTGCACCCTCATGTTTTCAGAATAAAATAAACTCACAAGAAATGGTTATTACCTGCACAAATCCCCCAATCAAATAAATATGTCTATGATAAGATTGATAAGAGAAGATCTCACTTAGCTCATGCAACACAAGTAGTTATAGTCCAAAAGAGCTCGTGCAACTGTGTGCGGAGGCATGTGAAAATTGAATTCGTTAAGCAAATCAAGTTCGAACAACTCCATGCTAGCATGATAAAGAAAAATCCTAAGCATTGTAAATGATAATCAAATATCCTAGCCACATGAAAAACATGACATGAATGGGATTAAAACAGACCGATATGCGACACAAAATACGTAAAAACAAAAATAAACAAACAAAACAAAATATTTTTAGTTTTTAAATATTTTTCAAAACGACTCAGAAGATAAATAAAATCTTTTTATATTTTTCTCATAAAGACCCACTAAATGAAAAATCAAAATACAAAAGATTCAAAAAGCATACAACTATCAATAACATATAACATGAAGCACAAACGCTAGTGTATGAAAGACATGCAAACACTATAAACCATTAAATTTGGCATGAGTAGAATCATGTGCAAGCATGCGAGAATCAACAAGCCTAACATTAAGCACTTCCAAACTGGATCTCCTAACCCACATAGATGTAACATGATGATCTTGGGTTTGGGAACCGGGATGACACTAGAATTATACTTGAATTTTCTAATATCATAGCAAAACATCCTAAGGTGACCTTTCCTACCGCAATGTGAGCAAGTGTACACACGACAAGGAATGTTGCCTTTGGGCTAACCTTTTCTAACTTCCCTAGCAATGATTAACCCTCTCAAAATATTGATCTTGGGTTTATTATCGAAAGAATTTGGATAATCGAAGTCAATTCCAAAATTATCATTTTTGATTTGGACAATGCCTAAAATCTTGTCCAACTTCTCTGATGTAGATTCTAAATCAATTTAACATCACTCGAGTCTCTTAATTTCTCTTCTAACTCCTCAATCCTAGACTCAATAAAAAGACGAGAATCGTAAAAACTAGGGACTCCTTATTCATATTTTTCATCAATCCATGAAGGTTATCTCTATCCCCCTCAATGAGTGTGAGCTTCTCCTTAAGAGTCTTCTCACAAGCCCTTAAATCCTCAATTGATTTACTATCATCTTTACCTATGGAACGTTCCTTCAACTTAGCTTTTAACTTCAAGTTATCCTTTTTTTAACTTTAATGACTCCGCGTGAAGCTCACTCTCATCCTCTTATTCTTCTGTATCTTCTTCCTCACTCTCTTCACCACTCTCTTGGGAATCAACAAATCAAACCTCAGAATCATTATGAAAATGATCACCTTAAATCTCGAAAGACTTTTAGTTTAAGCCCACATGACTAGTCGTGAACGTGGTGTAGTTACGCTCAGAGGGGAGTTAGACTCCTCTTTCGATTCACTATCACTAAGGGTATAATTATAAGCCTTTGAGTTCTTGCCTTCCTTCCTTAGTTTAGTGAGATAGTTGGCTTCCCTATGGCCATAACCCTCAAACCTAAAGCATCTATTCGATTCTTCCCTTTTAAAATTTTCATTTCAATTTTTAAGGAATTTTTCAGTCATGTTAAACTTCTTCTTCTCAAATTTCTTTTCAATAAACTTCGAGTTTTGTTTATTAAACTTGAGAAATTTCCTAAAATTCTTAGCAAACATGACTATATCATCGAAATCGATGTCAGACTCGTTAATAAAATGGGTGTTTCCTCCTTTCGAGCTTTCAAAGCAACGCCTTTATCTTTATTCTTCTTGTTGTGAGGAAACATGTCAAGCTCATAAGTTTGAAGATCACCTACAATCTCTTCAAGTATTATTGAGTCAACGGTTCTCAATGAATTCAAAATAGTGACTTTAGGATTAAATCTTTTAGGTAAGGACCTTAAGATTTTCTTGATAATTTAGTTTCGAGTATTTTTTTCTCCCAAGTTAAAAGATAAGTTTACAATATCAGAAAATCTTGCATAAAACTCAACAAAGGTTTCACTATCATCCATCCTAATAGTCTTAAATTGAGTGGGGAGATTTTGAAGTTTGGAATCCTTTACCGCACTAGTTCCTTCATGTGTGAGTTGAAGTATGTCCCAAGCCTCTTTGGACATTTCACATGTCATAATACGATGAAACTCCTTCGGTGCAACTGTACAAAATAAAGCATTCAAACCACGAGAATTGTAGTTTCACAACTTATGTTCGTGCTCACTCTAATTCTCAATGGGTTTAGGGACATAAAGTTCACCTACTAGAGTTATGGGTGGAATTCATCCCTTTACTACAACTAACCATACTCGTTCATTAATGGACTTTAGTGAAGATTTCATATGCCCTTTCTAGTACACGTAATTTGATCCGTCAAATAAAGTTGACCTATAAAATGACTCACCCTCCATATATAAACCTCCCAGATTCATGCCTAAATAACTTATAGACACCTGCTTTGATACAAAAAAAATGCTATTATGCTAAGGGATTATACGGTTTCTCTCTCTCTCTCTCTCTCTCTCTCTCTCTCTCACACACACACACACACATACACTAATATTTAGTTTTTTTCAAATTAATTATATGATTAACTTAATTAAACCTGCATCACTTAAATCGATTATTATGTAAACAGTTTACCAAATTTTATTTTGACCTAAAACATGCATCTTGGTGATTATAAAAAGAGTAAAATAATGCAATTACATAACACGTCGATGTACGAGGAAAACACACAACAAAAAAAATGTTGAACGACCTAGCCACGCAAATTCACTATGATAAAGAATTACACAAGGACGACAGATGGCTTATACAACCGTCTCAATTCCTTCAATCCACGATGTTATCTTCATTCTTTTGACCTTCTTCACAATGACATTCAAAAATACACCCATGAACAACCAAAATGGGTCCTCCTTACACATCTCAGCATCCACTGACCTTGGCTCGACAAACTGTCACCGCAACACGGAGTCCATCACGTCAAACTGTACTCAACAAACATGTAGAGTAAATAAACTATGGTGGTCAAACAAGAGATGTAAAGTAATCATGTTCGATTAAAAGTCGGGTCTCAAAATGATTGGGTGAAACTAGGGTATGGACACTCTTAGATTTGTCTCTAAAAACGTTTTCGCAAAAACCTCTTATTGAAAATAATTAGCAACACTCCTATTTATGGAAAACATGAAAAACGAGGCGGCACAAAAAATAAGGCAACTTATTCAAACAAATGTTATAGGTTTGTTTGAATGAATAGTGTATTCTATCTCGATCCAGAAAGATCTTATTTGAACAAAAGTACTAAATTCATGTAAACAGAGATCGAATGTCCTTCGAACAAAAAGTTTATGTAAAGCAGAGAAAACTTTCTCGATCCTCGTTCAAACGAAAACCCCATTCTCGTTTGCACCAAAAAAAATCTCGTTCGAATGATTTATGTAAATTCATTTGAACAACCTAAAAATCTCGTTCGAATGAAAACAATATTTCTTTGAAAAATCTTTTTACAAAAATGACTTTAAACAATTTAAAATAAACACCCAATTGAATATAATGATCAAACTAGATATGCGTCCATACCTCTTGATATCCCATGGACGTTGTAGATGAAACTTAGCATGAAAACATGACAAAATGATGAAGTTTCTTTACTTGGACATTACGGTCTTCAATCACACATCAGAGGCTTGAATGATAAATAACACAAGTACTATCCTATGACTTAAATGGATTTTTCCACACAGAATTAATCCAATATACATAAAAATTGACTCTATTTGAAATTTTTCTTTACAAAGTCAGAGACCGCGGTGTGTGAAGAGGCGATCTCGCCCTTACGAAATTATCCGAGGGAAATTCAAGCCTAACCAAAGCGGACCATACCTTTGAAGAAAATCTTATCAAGCGGTGCAGATATACTATCTGACCTCAATAGAGAAGAGATAATACAACTAGTCAACCTATAACATTTAAAAAAGTTTTATCCTTACCTTAATCTGATTCTCGTTGTGCTACAGATTTCTCACCTCTTTTATGTTCTAAAAATATTTTCTTTTATCCCTTCATAAGAACTACGTAGGACCCAATCCCCTAAAAACACATTTTACTATATAAACTCCTTTTATATTCCCGTAGAGGTATGCATGAAACCCATAAAGTGACTTTGGGTATGATCATTTATTTTTTCACAAAATGCTCTTCTTTTCTCTCATCAAGTGGCATAAGTCTCTATCATTATTTTGAAACTGGATAAAAGGATTATGCGTGCCTTAGAGATTAATACAAATATTTCGAACACATATGATTATTTCATAAAATCAGAGAAAAGATATGCTTAGAATCAACATTTATTCCATAAGAACATATTTATTCAAAATTGAAAGCAGAATATCAAAACCTACACCAATACCAAAACGACACTGACATCAGACCTACAACAACACCAACACTAAGACAAACTTAAAAACCACAATAACCAAACCTTCATCATCTTCTACGAGATTCACACAAACTTTCACCAGCCTCCCACATTCAGAATCGAATGGACTCGCAACATCATCATCACCATTGTCATTCTCCTCTGGAGGTCCCTTAGAATTTCCACCATGGGTTCATACCCGCACGCGCTCAATGCGACGGTACACCTTGAAAATCTTAGCAGAATTCACTATGACACCTTCAACTACCTCCACTCGACGAGACACCGTTGATCGAACTCCTCCATATTATGGTTGTAGGTCGGGTTGGGTAATTCGGGCTTAGAGTTGCTCAGGTTCAACCCGAACTATCTTACCCATGATCAAGCCCGAGCTTGGTCCGAACTAATTTTTCCTATCTAATCTCAAACTCAGCTCATAAATATTACAGGCTTCGAGCTCGATTTCGGGTAGGCTCGATTTCAAAATTTTTATTAAAAAAGTTTGAATTATTTTTTTTTCTTGTATTTCAATCATGGAGAAAATGTATGCACTATAATCTAATTAATATTTCATAAAATAAAATATATAATTATGGAATGTATTAAATTAAAACAATGGAAATAAGAGTAAAAACCTACAAAGGCCTATTAAATTTAATACATATAGTATTATTTTATCACTAATAAAGGCCTACTGTGACTTGAGAAATTAATAAATGAAATGCTCACAATGATATTAACAATAAAATCGCAAAATTGAAAACAACTTGTAATTTAGTGGATTATGACATATGCATTTAAAAAAAACTAGTAAATGAAATTAAAAGTGAAACCTAATTAAACAACGTTAACATAAATATGTTATATTATACAAAATTATATATTTATTTATTTATTTACATATTCAAAGTTCGGGCTTCTAGCCCAATTCGGGCTTGGCAAGGTTTGGCTCAAGCTCGGACCAAATTTCATTCAAGCTTGAAATTTTGGCTCAAGCTCGGCTTCGTTTAAAATCAAATAATTCTCAGCCCGAAAATAGTGGGTCGTACGGGCAAACTTCAAGCTCGTTCGACTCAATTTATAGGCATACTCAACATATACCTTTGGGACTAGGTCCCTCCATAACCATTTTAGATAACTAGCTGACATGACTGAAGTCTCCTCCACAAATAGGGCCAAACTTCGAGCAGGACTTCATCATTACCACAAACTTCCCGAAGGCATCCTCATTGAGTCAGTCAGGTCATCCACATGGAATAAGTAATTTATACGGGGATGGATAATTTTTTCCCAACTCACATAATGCAAGATTCTCGAAGATGGTAGAAAGAAGTCTGACGAAGACCCATAAGATGAACATAATGGTAATCCTCCAACTGTAGTATGCGTGTTAATTTTCCCCACCATGACATAAGCCAACGTAGAGAACTGGTTCCATTTTCCACTAGCCAATCATACTAGTCATTCATACGCGCACCATAATTAACACAAGGCCGACATAAAAAAGTTTCTAGTATTAGAATATGGAAATGAGGGGCCAGGGCTAACTAGAACATCGGCCCGCGATATGTACAACATCACGGGACTTCCTCATAAGAAGGTAAAAGGACTCGCCTTCCAGTCATCGAGGTCATTCAGGGTCTCCACCTGAATGGTATCCATAGGGTTACAATGATACCCCCTGTAAGATGTGGGTTCTTGGAATCCAGTTAGTATCAAGTGAGGCGTAATCCCTTATCAAGACCGGAATCGACACCGTGAAATACTAAATGCTGACAGTGAACATAAGTGAATAAGAGGCAAAGGGATTCAGTATTCAGACTTGTATTAAATGATATGTTGGCATAATAAATACACAACAACCATAATAAATAGATGGGACCAGTGGGTAGCTTAGTAAGAAGGAGAAAGAGCAATCATTTTAGGCGCAATAAAGGCAAGGCAGGAACTGTAAGCTCGGTTAATTCTCAATGATATGGGTATTCAATAGATATGGGAAGTTATGTTCTCACAATAGCTCTTGTGTATGGGAGAAGTTGGGCAGTAAGTCTAGGTTCAGAATGCTCTGCCCGTTAAATTGTTTGTATGGTGTGTTTATGCAAAAAACTAGACGAGGCTAACTAATTGATAACAAATAAATAGAAATGAGAGACAATATATTTTTTAAGTGGTTCGGATTAAGGAAAGAACCTACGTCCACTGTTGTGTATTGCATTGGGATTATTCAATTGCCTCTTTTTTTTTGTCCCTGTATGTAGGGTTTACAATGTATTTTTAGTCCTCAAGGGGTGTACAAGAGATGGAATATCAAAATAGGAAATGTCTTTATATTGTAGACATTTACATCTATACAATTATTAATATATATAAATTTTGGTGTTTGCCTACCACGTTGGTCGGCATCCCTAGTGTTGGTCGGTATTCTTGGAGTTAGTCAGTATTCCATCCTTAATGACTAGGATTAATCTCCCACTTTATAACAGTGTCAGTATTTGAATGGTCTATGTAGATGAATAAGTTTTTGTATCAACAGAAGCCCCAATGTTTCATGCTTGAAGTTTTTACAAGAGTATAGAGCATTTGGCTCTTAAAGTTGCTTAGGCAATAATTTTAGACCTGGATGGTTGCCGACTTCCCCTACATGTAAAAATTTATGATTTAATTATGGGAATATAATGCGCGTGGCATTTTTGAAATTATCCACAACTTTAATGAATCATTTTTGGGCAAATTTGTTTTTTCTGTCTTTTAGCTGCCACCAGTTCAATCGACGCTGCTTTTTAATTATTACTTTTCCAGCTTTCGAGGCAACCCATAAAGAGAGGGAAAAGCCATGAACCTTTGTTATCTCAAATCTTGTGAGTGTTTCTGGGCTACAGTGT
This sequence comes from Sambucus nigra, assembly GCA_949130495.1. NCBI lineage: Eukaryota > Viridiplantae > Streptophyta > Magnoliopsida > Dipsacales > Adoxaceae > Sambucus > Sambucus nigra. The sequence continues at coordinate 355,124,543 of OX422207.1, read as the reverse complement.
CTTCAAGCTTTCTTTTTCTTTCTCGAACAATCATTTTTTGTTCTTCAGTTCTTGCTGAATCCTTAATTCCTGTAAGAATTCTTTCTTTTTCCTTATATTCTTCATCATGGTTTACTCTGTTGATTCTCTTGATGAATTCATAAATGAATTTAAAATTCCCTCTTGGGTTGTTTTGGAACATGCTATTTCACCTGCTAATTTTTTCTCACTTGCCGAGGGTCACTGGTTTCCATCTATTTTTATAGTTGAGTATGGGTTTTCCTTTCCTCCCAATCCACTATGCCTTGAGTTTTGTCAATACTTTGACATTATCCCTGCTAGAGTAGGCCCCAATACTTGGAGGTTTGTAAATAGAGTATATAGGTTGAACAAAATTCATAGAACCCATCTTGGGATTCAAGAAATAATGTTTTGTTATAAGTGGGTGACTAGTGACACCACTTTTTATTTAAAGACTAGGGTTGTAAATAAAGCATTAGTAGTTAATCTTCCAGACTCCAATGGGAATTATTTTGAGCATGGGGTTGCTGTAAAAAATTGGCAATACGCCCCTTTGATTGGAAATGCTGAGTACCAAGGGCCTAGGTGCCCTCCATTTGACAATGGGATAGGTTATTCCTCATTTAACTACTTTTCCTTCTACATATATGTTTAAATGTCACACTAATTGTTGCTCTGTGAATTCTTATGCAGTTGATCAGAAGAGAAGGTGAAACAAGGAAAGTGAAGTGAATCTGAGGGAGTTGAAGTTTATTTGGAGACTTTATCAAAGGATTGGCGAGGAGCACGTCAGGTCTGTATCTTATTTGTTGTAGTACAAGAACACAATTTCTTCCTTTGTTACTCGTCATACTCCTTCCCCTGTGATTGACCTTGAACAAGAACCTCTTTCCACTTCCTCAGCCACTGCATTTGGCAGTGGTGACCTTCCTTCCCTTATCCCTTCCTCCTTAGATTCAAATTAGCCTCTTGTCGTATCCATGGGGAATAGGAAGATTCCCAACATTTTGGGAGACATAGCTACTAATATCCCTTCCAAACAAGTTGATGCAGGGGTGAAAAATAAAAATGAGACTGGAAGGAAGTGCCCAGCCAAGCAAATTAAAGAGATCCCCCTAAAAAAAATAAAGGCCTGCCTTCTAAGTTAGCAGAAGTTCTTCTGCTCATCCCGACCAATGTGAGTTGGTCGACATATTTTCTTCTGCCTCTCCAGGGGTCCTTGGACCTAGATTGGAAAAATAAATAATAAAGTCTGGGACTTTACTAGACCACAGGAGTGATGTTGCTTCATAACATCGCTCCAAGAGTTCTGATAGGGCTACTTAAAGCCTTTCTCTGGTATATTATTTTTGCATTTTTAATTTTCTGTCTTTGGATTTATTCTTCATAATACTGAATTCTCCTATTGTTCTTATGTAGTTCCTCATTGACTTCAATAATATATTGGATAAAGATGAAGCTTTGAGAGCTTCTTCCTCTGGTGAAGTTGAAGAAGCTTTTTAATGACCTGAAAAAGTCATTGTTTGATTCCCAACAAGCATTGGCTTCTAAATAAAAGAAATGGGAGGAGAGGATGAAAACCACTAAAGAAGTTGTTGCGACTGCTTAGGGTTTATCTGACAAGCTGCAAAAATACTCAGATGCTGAGAATGTTAAGTCTACCCAGATGCAGAAGGACTTTGATGCTGAGAGAGTTAAGTGTGCTCAACTACAAAAGGACTTGGGTGCTGAGAAGGTGAAGAGGGATAAGTCCAGAGAGGTTAGCTTCAATAAAGGCTGGGACAAGGATTTTGGAGTAGATTCTTCGCAAATTGAGTTTGTAAAGAAAAAGTGCTTCAAGGATGGCTGGTCTACTGCTCTACTGGAGGTCGGCACTCCGAAAGATTCTAAGTTATTCTCACGATATGATCATGGGACTCCTCCAAATTTGGATGAGGAAGTTGATGATGGGGGTTTCAGTAAATCTTTAATAATGGTGGAGTATGACGATCAACACCAGGACGTTGATTCTACTGCGCCCTCCAAAGTTAATCATCCTCGTCCCTCAGCTCCTACTTCTTCTTCAGCTAATCCTGATGCATATAAGAAGAAGGTTTAAAATCAATCAACTTTTGTTTCCCTTTATTCAATAGTTGTACTTTTTTTTATTTTTTAAAGATATATTTATACTTTCCTTTTTATTAATAAAAAGAGAGATGTTTATGTTCCTCTGCTTGTGTTTTTCAATACTTTGCATCTTGTTGATTGATGACTTTCTTCTTTTTAATAGTTTATGGATAAATTGGAATACTTCTCATCTACTGACTTTGAGCTACTCCAAAGGTGAAATGATCTTTTCAAAGCTGTCAATTATCTCTGACTGATGTTGACCTACTATAGTTGCTCGGGGAAGGGGTATCCGAGCAAGTCAAAGAAGCTTATGTTCATCTGAAGTGTCTTCTTGATCGTGCAGTGGCTAACAATGTTGCATACTACGAAATGATTGAAGATCTGCAGGAGGGGCATAATGAAGCTAAGTCACTTTTGCATGAGGATTGTGAGAATAAACTCCAATCCCTTAGTGAAGGTTGGGGCTTTGAGCAAAAGTTGGATAAATTTGCTTCTTATTTCTGAAGATAAGAATTCCTGTTGAAATGTGAAGTAGATGAACCAAGGGACATTGCCAAGCTTTTAGAGGAAGAAAATAACAACTTAAGGGATAAACTTAATGCCCTCAAGTCATCCAGTGTTGTTATTGCTACGACAGATGAGGGTCATTCCTTCTTGAAGGCTAAAAATGCAAGGTTGAGTGAGGAGTTGGGGGATCTAAAAAAAATAAAAAATGTTTCTTCATCTTTCGGAGCTAGATTAAAACCTAGCAGAGGTAATGGTCGAGGTACTACCGAGGAATTCAGGACCCAACAGGCCCTTGCTAATCAAGTTGTGCAATTAAAAGCCAAAGATCAAGCTATTGCTGATATGTCTCACAAGCTACAGACCTTGTCTGAACAACTATCCATTAAATCTTTTTAATTACAAGATAAGGATGGAGTGTTAAAGAAACTGCATTCCTAGGTTGACAAATTAACCTTTCAATTCCATAAACAACCAAGGGAAGTCTGGACGAATGGGTATAATGAAGCTCTGGGGCATCTTGATGATAAGCTTCAGCAAGCTAAGAATGAGAGCTATAAATGGGGTTGGATAAATGCTTTGATAATGATGAAAGTGGATCAAAATAGCTCATTATGGGAGTGGTATGATCTAGGCTTGCTTGAGCTTGACAATCCTCCTTTTAAGTTAGATGTCAAATGTATTCTTATACATCGTATTCCTTAATTATTGATTTAAAAGTACTTGGGAGATTACGATCTTCATGATAAATTAGAGATCATTCGACCTCCTTACCTGCTTGATCGTCCTAGTAGTAGAAATAGCAGAATGATTCAAAGGTTTTACTAATGCAACCAAGTATTGGATTTTTGCATTAAATACTAGTGGTGTGACAAGGCATTTGTGGAATATGTGCTTACGTTCCCCTTGAGGAACCTTTGCAACGTTCTTCCTGTACTTTGCCCAGTAGGATAAAGATCTTGTTCTATCCTTATGTTTGAGGACCAAGTTTCTTAAGTATTTATCATCCTGTTGACTTGGACTTCATATATCAACGATCAAGTTTATGGCAGCTTCGAGAAATTTATTACTTCTGTCGAGTAACTTTTAGGGAAATGTTTATTGAGTTGGGCAATAATTTTCTAAACCGAGCAACAAATTAGCTAATCGAGCAATAATTTATTACTTTTTTTCAAGCTAGTGTAGTGCATGGCACGAGTACTCCCAAAAAAATGAACAACTAAATGGAAAGAAACTGAAGATTTTATTAATATTGCAAGTTAAAAACTGATTACAACATCATGTATAATACTTTCCGAGATGCTTTGCATGCCATGGTTTTTTTAATTATTCACTTTCCAAGGTTTCAATTCGATAGGTTCTAGGTCAGATTACTGTTGAAACACAGTAGGGACCATGTCAATTGGCTTCAAGCTTGTTATTTTTCTGCAACACTTTCTTCAACACATAATGTTCTTCCTTCAAGTTGGTCGGTTTCATCCTTTTATTATAAAAATGAGATGTTCTTTGTTGATATGTTGCATTGCGCAAGGCAGCATCTTCCCTTACTTCTTTCAGCATGTCTAGATCCAACCTTCTCATTAGGTCACTTACAGGAGAATTCAAATTTTAAAATCTATGGGATGGCAGGCCTAGCTCGGCAGGAATGATAGCTTCAGTCCCAAATGCTAACATATATGGGGACTCTCCAGTTGTTGTTCGTGGTGTTGTTCGATATGCCCATAAGACAGAGTGCAACCTATTTATCCAATTTCCCTTGGCATTGTCAAGCCTTTTCTTTAACCCATTAAGAAAGATTTTGTTCGTAACTTTAGTTTGTCCATTACTCTGAGGATGTCCTGGAGCATAATGCAATTTTTGAACATTGGATTGAGCATAGTAATTTGCGAACTCATCATTGTCAAACTGTGTTCCATGGTCGGTAATGAAAGCATAGGGCAGCTCATACCTACAAATAATGTTTTTCCATATGAATTGTTAGACCTTTTAATAAGTCTTATCTATCAAAGGCTCTGCCTCCATCCATTTTGTAAAATAATCCACGACGACCACCAAGTATTTAAATCTTCCTCGGGTGGTTGGCAGTGGCCCGACCAGGTCTATACCCCACATAGAAAATGGTCATGGTGAATCACTGACATTTATCACATTTTTTTTGAAAAAATTGCACAGTCTGCTCGCATTGTTGGCCAGTAATACCCTTGAGAACTTATTCTTTGCAGAAGTGTTCTCCAGGCTATGTGAGCTCCACATTATCCTTCATGCACTTCCTGAATTAGATCTTGGACCTCTGATGGATTCATACAGCGCTACAAATTAACTGTTAGTCCTCTCCTATACAGAACACCTTTATCTAATACGTACCGAGTTTCTTTGTATTTTAACTTCTTTGCTTCCACCATATCTGCTGGTAGAGTTCCTTCTTCAATATATGCTCTGATGGGATCCATCCAGGATGGCCCCAAATCTATGGCAACGAAGTTGATCATCAAATCTTCATCTATGCTCCTATTAGCCAAAGTCTCAATAGGATACTTCACTGGAGTTCAATTCTGGTAGCAGAGGCTAACCGAGCTAGGGCATCAGCTCAGGCATTTTCCACCCTTGGAATTCTATTTATCTAAAAAGCTGGAAATTTTGCAATGACCTCCATTGCCTTGGATAAATACCTGGTTGTCAATTTTCCTTTGGATCCATATAAACCCAGTGTTTGGTTTACTACCAGTTGAGAGTCACTATGTGCCACAACTTGCTCGGTACTCAATGAGTGAGCTAAATTAAAGCCTACAATAATAGCTTCATACTTTGCTTCATTTTTTAAAGCCTGGAATTGAAAACGTAGTGCATGCTCAATATTAATACCTTCAGGAGTATTAAGTAATATACCTGCTCTACTGTCGGTTGAACAAGATGATCCGTTAACATATAAGTTCCATATGGGGACGTTATTGTCGAACGCTTGATCTATCAAACTCCCGTAGTGGAATATTTTTCTCTTTTCTTCTTCATACTTCATGTTCATCTCCTGCATTCGGGAAGAGGAGTCTGGTAGGTCTGCCTTCGCTTATTCTAAAGAAAGTTCATTGGGATCTTTCTTAGTAACATTACTTTTTCCTGATTCTTATTCTGTCTACTCATGTTATTGCTCGGGGACCTCAGAGTAAGTCTGATAGATTAATGTATTGGGTTGTGGAATTAGGGGAGTATGATATCATAGATGAGCCAAGGTCTTCTTTGAAAGCCCAAGCAGTGGCAAAATTTCATAGCTTGCCCTAGAGTCATATTAGTTTAAACTATGATTGTATGGGATTGGAAATATGGTTCTATGCGTCTGGATGCTTCAATCAATGCCAATGTCAATTTCTCCAAGCGAGGGTACCTAATTTTTTCTCCTCGGAACGCCTTACTAGTATAGTAGATGGGCTTTTGAACTCCATACTCTTCTCAGATCAATGCAGAACTAACTGCTGATTCAAAAACAACTATGTACAAGTACAACTTTTCACCTGTAATTGGTCGGGATAGTAATGGGGGTGAACCCAAATAATTTTTTAACTCCATAAAAGCTTTCTCGCAGTCTGCGTTCCATTCACAGGTTTTTTCTGAGCCCCTTGAAGAACAAAAGACATCTATTTGTAGCTCAAGACACAAATTTGTTCAAGGCTGCTACTTGTCCAGTCAGTCTTTGCATGCCCTTCTTGCAAGTTGGAGATTACATTTCAATTAATGCATTGATCTTGTCTGGATTTGCTTCAATTATCCTTTGATTCATTATGTACCCGAGGAACATTCCCTCTTGTACTCCAAAAACACATTTGATCGGATTAAGCTTCATCTGGTTCTTCTCAAGTTGATCAAAAGCCTAGATGCGGTCTGCAATGTGATCAGATGTCTTTTTACTTTGTATATCATCTATGTAGACTTTCATATTCTTGCCTATTTGCTCCTCGAATACTTTATTGACCAACTTTTGATATGTGGCACCTGCATTTTTCAAACCAAAAGGCATAACATTATAACAGTATGTTCCTCGGGGATTGATAAAAGAAGTGTTTTCCCTGTCTTCAGGTTTCATTTTTATATGGTTATAACCAGAATAAGCATCGATAAAGCTAAGAAGCTCATATCATGATGTAGCATCCACGAGCTGATCTATTCGGGGAAAATGATCCTTTGGGCATGCTTTATTTAAAATCATGAATTCTACACACATTCTCCACTTATTGTTTTTCTTTTTAACCATAACTACATTGGTCAACCAGTCTGGGTATTTCACTTCATTAATAAAAGTTACTTTCTAAAGCTTTTTGACTTCTTCCTGTATGGCTTGGTTCTTCTCGGGGCTAAACACTATTCGCCTTTGTTTGACTGGTTCAACTTCTTTGTTTATGTTAAGCTCATGATAAAGGAATTGGGATTTATCCTTGGCATGTCTTTGTGACTACAGGAAAACGCATACTTTCTCTATATAAGGAAGCTCACTAGTTCCTGTTTAAGAACAGGATCCAAGGTTGTCCCTATTTGAGTGGTGCGCTCCAGTTTATCATCATCTAACACAATGCTTTTAGTTGCTTCCACAATTTGTCCATTTACCAGCTTTATTTCCTCTCTTGGATTTAAGGTTTCAACCTCAGATTCTTTATCAAGCTCAGGAGTATCCACTTGATAGGTAGTGGTTTTCTTCTTTATTTCTTCTAAGTCTTCTTGCTCGACAGAAGAATAGTTGCACTCCCGAGCTACTTTCTGATCACCTTTCACAATTCCCACACCAAAATTATTAGGGAATTTTAGACACTGATGAACAGTGGATGGTACTACTTACAATTTTTTTAGCCTTACTCTTCCATGATTATATTGTAACCTAAATGGACGTTTTTATCCATTACAAAGAAACGAATCTTCTCTATTCGGCAAGCTGGATAAGTGCCTATCATCGCATACATTTCAATGGTTACCAGAGGTACGACTTTCTCACCTACAAAGCCTATTAGTAGGCGATGATAAGGTTCTAACTGGCTAAGTCTAAAATCCAAGTTGTTGAAACAAGGATTAAACATGATATCCGTCGAGCTACCATTATATACTAATACTCTAGAGACAATGATTCTTCTTTTCTGACTTTGATTACCAGTGGGTCGTCATGAGGATACAATACTCCTGAAAGGTCATTTTTAGAGAAACCAATTAATATTTCTCTTTGTTAACCTTCCTTGGTCGATCCTCCTCTGCAAGGTTGATCCTTTGTATGTACGAGCAAGCTTGTGCCTTATGGAGGTAATGTTTTTGCTCTACTGTATGATCTCCTCATCTTATGTCTCCACCTATAATCATTTGGTAGTCAAAAGAACCAAAATTGATACAGAATACCTCACGTTATGGTTGTCGATGTTTTTTAGGGAGATCGACATCATCATCGTGATCATATTCATGAGTTCTTTTATTCTCCTCTTCAGGCTTACGGGGAGATTTTGATTTATGTCGACCTAGTGTATTGTTCTGTCGATCAACATACTGATTCATTTCGAATGAGAGTTTCAATCTCATTTTAAAGAGATATACAACGTTCCATCTGTGACCATGATCCCAATGAAATTCACAGTACTTAGTTTTGTCTCTCTTAGTCGGGGAACTTCTTAACTTATCAGGCCAACGCACATCATTATTATGCTTGATTTCCTCCAAAATATAATGAATTCCCATGGTTAGCGGAGTATAGTCGTTTTACTTCTTGAGTCTCTCTAAAACTCCCTTATATCTTGATTCCCTGTGTTCTCTGGGTTCTTTATGAACTTTCTTATCATTTTTACCATCAACTTTTTACCCGAGCTACGCTTGGCTGCCATTGTTTTCTCAACATTCATGATCTTTGCTGCTTTAGCCATTAATTCTTCCATTATCTTCGGAGGATCCTTAGAAAGAGTGTAATACAATTTTTTGGGGAGTAATCCACATATGAGGGAAGTTATTACAGTCATCTCCTCATAATCTATGACTTATAGTTTCTCGGTATTAAAATGAGTGTTGTAATCGCTGGTGCTTTCTCCTTCTCTTTATATCACACTAAGTAATTGTGCTACCCTTTTCATAGGCTTTGCTCCAAAGAAAAAGTTATTAATGAATAGCTCGGCCAGTTGGTTGAAGCTAGAAATTTATCCTCGAGGAAGACCATTATAACAGATTTGGGCATATCCGGTAATGGTTCCATAAAATGATCTATACCTCATTTCATCGGGGACGACATACATATCAGCAGCTGCCTGGTATTGTTCTATATGGAGGGATGGATCAGTTTTTCCATCATATTTGGGTGTTACTACTGGAGCCTTGAACTTTACTAGAGTAGGAAAATACACAATTGGCTGCACAAATTGAGACCCTTTGACAAAAATTCTTTGTAGTGGGCTTCTTTTCTTCAACATTTCTCCCAATCTGTCTTCCAATCTCTGTATGGATCCTTTCCATGCATCATTATCAGCACCAAATTTATGCATTGCAACTTTATTAGTTGCCGAGCTTTCTTCCTTAAACCATTATTCGATCCGAGTAACAGTTCGTCGGGTATTTGATCTAGATTGAGCCATGCTTTTCTTTTGATCAGATGGTCGTCTAGTATTACCAGATCTTACCCTAGGAAAAAAAAATTTCCCCCTGGGTCCCAAACGATCAAAGGGAGATGAACGACTTAATCTTTCTAAGGCGCTTGGCCTTTCTGGAGAATAAGATTGCCAATGGAAAGATTTTGATGTCCTGAATAATGAAGTTGACCTTGGATGGTAGGAGACATATCTTGCTGAGATCGAGTGGCTACGCTAACCACCTCTTGGTAGGGGTGGTGTCATATTTCCTTGAGCAAATAGAGTAGGTTCTCCATCTTGGGGGGTTTGTACAAATTGCCTGATAGTATCTTGCATGGCCTCTTGCAAGACTGGCCAGAATCTCAGTTAAATCATTTATTGATGGGGGAGCAGAAGGAGCAGGAAAAATACCTTTGTTCCTGAGACTTGATTTAGGAATTTCATCCATTTAGGTATTTAATTGAATGAGATCGATAAGAAATATCGTTCACACAGACGGTGCCAATCTGTTGATGCAAAAAATTATAAGAGGCTAATTAATTTATAACAGATAAATAGAAATAAAAGATAAGAGATTTTTAAAGTGGTTCGGCTTAAGGAAAGAGCCTACGTCCACTGTTGTGTATTACCTTGGGATTATTCAATTTCCTATGTTTCTTGTGTCCCTGTATGTAGGGTTTATAATGTATTTATAGTCCTCATGGGGTGCACAAGAGAGGGAATATCAAAAGATGGAATGTCTTGATATCGTAGACATTTACATATGTACAATCATTAATATATACAACTATTGGTGTTTGCCTACCACGTTGGTCGGCATCCCTGGTGTTGGTCGGTATTCCTGGAGTTGGTCGGTATTTTATCCTTAATGACTAGGATTAATCTCCCACTGTATAACACATGTCATTATCTTAATGGTCCATATAGATGAATAATTTTTGGTATTAACATGGTGCATTTATATGAAGGACAATTTACTCGAGTAAACTTGTTCGCATTCAATATGATTGATGGTATTAAATGCACAAGTACCTCCCACTAATATAGAATATATTGCATTAAATGAATGGGATCTCATAATTTGGGGGGAAACTGTTTCATTGGCTGGAGATATGGTGGGCATTAATGATGGACATAACGTGGTAGCTTGGGGTTTATCTTATAACGGCTAAAGGGTCAGGTTTGGTGAACTTGACCTGCCATCCTTAGGATAAACCCACTTGATGTCATAATTTCGAGTCCCTAAATGTCAAATGTTATGACGTCAGAAAGTGGGTAAACAGTGACTCTATTATGTGCACAGTCCTATCAGTCAAGCGAGATGGAATGTACTTTAAGGTTGCTTGGTTGGTAGGTAGCTCGAGTGTTTAGATTTCTGTTTGTTGGCTAAGAATTATCTTAAGACCAAGGTTACAAGATTGAGATACTTAGAGGAGGTTACCTCGAACAAGTAGGAGTTGAGGTAGCTCGACTGTAGTGGCTCAAGCAACCATATGTACTAAGTGAAAATTTGCCTAAGTGTGCTAACAAGGTTGGTAATTATATTCCCAACGTTACCTTGCTCCCAATCCTCCAAAACATGTTCCTACGGGGTTCCCAAGAGGAGGTTGTTCGATAGAGCATGTTAGTTCTCCCATACCCTATCAGGCATGGTCCCTCATGGGTACCAAATAACCTCGCTCAACATATAATCATAAGATAAAGTATATGATACAATTCATTTTATTTCTTATTACAAACTATCGCCACTCGAGTGACTTTGATCTATGAATTAGATCCTTTGAACCAAGTGCGTGGAAGAATCTTTGAGGTAGGTTCTTTGAGATGCCTATTGGAGAATCTTCGAGGTAACTTACTCGGGTGACTTTCATCCTCCTTCTTTATCTGTTAATCAACGATTAATTAAGTTAATCACTCTTCGGCGGGGACTCCCCATATATTTCCCCCTTCATAGAGATATTTGTTTATTGCATGAAGAAATATCTGTACGAAACCCTTTGTTGATCTTTAATCTTTTCCTGCAACAAGTTTCAGTAATATTTTGGCACTTGATATATAAGGGATAATAAATTATTAGTAGTGGAGGAGTTATATCTTCCTTTATCTTTTGAACCACCTCGTTTGCTTGATGAATATGTTGCCATACTTAAGATAATATCTCTTTCTTTTGTGATGTTTCATAATTACCCGTGGTAGATGCCTTGGGGAAAGTGAAGAGGTTTATTTAAATTTCCCCGAAAACTCTTTATTTCTCCCAAGATGAAAAGGCTCTAAGCATGTTTCATTTTATAAGGCTGTCATTTGCGTTTCTGTCTATGACACATGATAGCGTCAGGGTACGTGCGTGTTCCCCACACTTCTCATTCGCGCGTTTGCTCCTCAAAATGTCATCATTACTACCCTTGAACTCTGCTACAACATGTGTATCATGAACACTCAAGTTGATTTGACCTTTATCTAAGCTCTGCCTTTTTCCACCCATTGGGGTTCGTGTTACCCCTATAAAATGGGGTGTGCTTTCATTTCAAATTTCCACCTTCGGGTTTTCTTCTTTGAGTTGAGCTTTTGTGAGAGCATACTTTGCCTTCTTTTTCAACTTCACTCCTTTTCAACTTACCCTCTTATCTTATTCCCCCAACTTACCCATGGCACCCATCGTTAAGAGAACTCACTCTGCTAGGGGTGCTTCACCTGAAACTCAGGTGCGTCAAAACTAATGGGCAAGTTACCGCTGCGCTCCCTCCTTCGGGGAGTCTGATCATTTTTGGCAGACGACGAAGAGGTTTCCCAGTGAATTAGAGATGGTTAAAAACCCTAAGTTATTGATGGACGAGGGTAAGGATGCTAAGGACTTCGCCTACATCCGTACTGCCACCGTTACCCAATTTCGCATTGAGCGTGATGATTTCCCATACTCCAAGGTGGAGTTCAAAGCTTTTTCTGGTGCTTATGAGGGGTTAGGTCCTTGGATCCGCTATATCCACTCCAAATACTCTTTTCAACTTGCTCTTATTGGTCTATCTTGATCCAGTTGGATGGGTGATCTCACTCTTACCAAAAATAACACCGCCCTTCAGCTACTCGTGTCTTGTTGGACCAACATATCACGTACCTTTATGGCCTCTTGGGGTGAATTTACTATCACCCTCGAAGATGTTTATGAGCTGTTGGGACTAGAAGGGCAGGATTTGACACGTTTTTCAAAGGAACGGTGTCCAGTAAAGAGAATGACTTAAGGGTTGAGTTAGAACCGGTTATAAAAGACTGCATGGTTATATATAACAAGTGTACATATTCAGAAGTAATCAGGTACTTCTACTTTATTAAAGACAAGGCGGTGATTAGGGCCCGTGAGGAAGAGAAGGAAAATCCTCATGGAAAATAAGTGTTCAAATAACCCATGGTTGGAAAGGGTTTTAATTCTCAGATCGAGCTGGATGGTTACATCTGGGGATGCTGTCGAAGATATATCTCCCAGGAAAGCCCTATGATTGCCCCCGAAAGGACTTGGTTGTTTGAATAGCCAGCGGCGTGAAGCTTCCCCTTGTGACAATCATACTTGGTTCATTGTACACTTGGTTGGACGGGGTGGCGGCAAATTCATCCAAAAGCATCGACAGGTTTGATGTTTACAATTATGCAAATCACGTTCTTGTAACAGCTTTCATTTATGCTCACTTACCGAACTATGGCCCAATCGGTAACTACCCCGGTTCTCAGCCCATCATGATCCCCAAGATCTAGTGTTGGAATCATAAGAGTATCAAGAAGCCTCTTATCTCTTCGATCGATAGATCCGAAAGGTTCTTGTCTCACCCCTATGTTGGGGTGGACCAATTTTTTATCAATGATTTTTTTACTGAGGAGGATCATCCCATCACTCCCCTCGATGAAGCACTTGCTAGGAACTTCCCATTAAATAATGTCCCCCTTCTGTTGATCCCTTCTTACTTACCCTCTTACACGTAATGGTCTTTATTTTATTTCATTTATAGCCCCCCAACGTGTGGCCTTATAATTTGGTTACGATCAAGTAACCCCTTTACTGAGACACTTTACCCGCGAGAAGCCTACAAACTTTTCTTTTTCTTGTACTAATTATCTAATTTTAGCTGTGGAAAATCTCTGCGTCAGCTACCCGGCCATTCTTGTCATTCCAATCAAGGAAGATCGAGAGAGCAGGTCAGTCATGTATATAATAGTATTCTAGAAAAACCCGCTTATTCATTTTCAAAGTAACATTCTAAAGGAACCTCGATATCCTGAGGTTGAGAGATATCCTCCCACAGAGTTGGGTTTAAGAAATTGTACCACCTTCAACTCGTTGTTCCCTCTGAGTACTGTCAATAACTCTATTCCTTTCGAACTGCCACCGATAGCTCTAGTGGACCAAGCTATGGTAAAGAAGAAAAAGCATCTCAATCCTTCTTTTCAACTAAGATAGATGTTGTTGCCCCTGGTCTTTTGAGGCCCATTGAAGGAAGTGATACTCCACGTATTGCTTTGTCTGGAGTAGCTGTGAGAGCTACCAGAAAAGTCCTAATAAAGAAGCTCAAGACTCTTAAGTAAGTTCTAGTGGCCCGTACTCCTGACCTTAAAGTTGCCCACGAATTCAGCCTACTGTTTTATCATCTTCGACAAACTTGGGAGAACTTTAGCGAATAAGATAGGGCTTTTATGTCAGTCGAGATGGCTTTCTGTGGTTTCTCATATATTCCTCATCCCGCCAAAGGTAGTAAAAAGAGGAAGGTAATTATCCCTCTTAAGCTTGTGTTGGAGGAATTAGGTGAATACAGCGAAGAGGAGCTTCCTGAGAAGCATGTAGTAGCCAGTTCTGATGATGATGGTGAGGGAGGAGAAAAGGAAGCAGAGGAAGAGGAGGAAGAAGAAGTGGATACTGCATTGATCCGGCGATGCAAGTTGAGGAGAACGGTTTCCCCTTGTAAACCTGTCTCACCTTCTCAAGATTATGAAGTTTTAGAGGACGTATTGGAAGAAGAAGATGTATACTTTCCATTATTCTTCTAAGTCTTTAAGTTTTCCTCTTTTACCTTGTGATGATGACTCTATTTTATTCCAACTCTCCCTTTTTCAGGTTGATGCGATACACTTTCTTGCGAGGCAGGTACAACTTCGCCACGCTTCTTCAATAGAATTCTCTCCTCAACATCATCACGCGGCTACGGGGTCAGTTCCTACGAGTTACATTGGTCCCGTGGGAGGTGTTGGTGCCACCCATGGGGCGGTTCGGGGGTTGTTTCGAGTTTTCACCCTCAAACGCCATGTTTTTAAGCCTAAGTCTAGAAATATACAAATTATCATCGTATTCCCAAACCGGGAGTCCCGCGACTGTGCGGTCAGTTCCTACAAATTATATTGGTCCCGTGGGAGGTGTTGGTGCCACCCACGGGGCCGTTCGAGGGCTGTTTCGAGTTTTCACCCTCTAACGCCATGTTTTTTAGCCTAAGTACAGAAATATGAAAATTACGATCGTATTCTAAAATAGGGAGTCCCGCGACTGTGGGGTTAGTTCCTACGAGTGACATTGGTCCCATGCGAGGTGTTGTTTCCACCCATGGGGCCGTTCGGGTGCTATTTCGGGTTTTCACCCTCTTACGCCATGTTTTTAAGCCTTAGTCTAAAAATATGCAAATTATCGTCGTATTCTCAAACCAGGAGTCTCGCGGCTGCGCGGTCAGTTCCTACGAGTTACATTGGTTCCGTGGGAGGTGTTGGTGCCACCTATAGGGCCGTTTAGGGGTTGTTTCGAGTTTTCACCCTCTAATGCCATGTTTTTAACCCTAAGTCTACAAATATGCAAATTATTGTCGTATTCTCAAACCGGGAGTCCCGCGGCTGCGGGGTCAAATCCTACGAGTTGCATTGATCCCATGGGAGGTGTTGGTGCCACCCATGGGGCCGTTCAGGGGCTGTTTCGGGTTTTCACCCTCTAACGCCATGTTTTGCAGCTTAAGTCTAGAAATATGCAAATTATGGTTGTATTCTTAAACCGGGAGTCCCGCGACTGCGGGATCAGTTCCTACAAGTTACATCGGTCCCGTGGGAGGTGTGGTGTCACACACGTGGTCGTTCAGGTGTTGTTTCGAGTTTTCACCCTCTAACGTCATGTTTTCAAGCCTAAGTCCAGAAATATGCAAATTATCGTCGTATTCTAAAATCCGGAGTCCCGTGGCTACGGGGTCAGTTCCTACGAGTTACATTGGTCCCGTGGGAGGTGTTAGTGACACCCACGGGGTCGTTCATGGGCTGTTTCGGGTTCTCACCACCTAATGCCATGTTTTTAAGCTGAAGTCTAAAAATATACAAATTATCGTCATATTCTCAAACCGAGAGTCCCGCAGCTGTGGGTCAGTTCCTACGAGTTGCATTGAATCCGTGGGATGTGTTTCTGCCACCCACTGGGCCGTTCGGAGGATGTTTTGGGTTGTCACCCTCTTACGCCATGTTTTTAAGCCTAAGTCTAGAAATATGTAAATTATCGTCGTATTCTCAAACTGGGAGTCCCGCGGCTACGCGGTCAGTTCCTACGAGTTACATTGGTCCCGTGGGAGGTGTTGGTGCCACCCACGACGCCATTCGGGGGTTGTTTTGGGTTTTCACCCTCTAACGCCATGTTTTTTAGCCTAAGTCTATAAGTATGAAAATTATCATCGTATTCTCAAACTCGGAGTCCCGCGGCTGCGAGGTCAGTTCCCAGGAGTTGCATTGGTCCCGTGGGTGGTGTTGGTTCCACCCACAGGGCCGTTCGGGGGATGTTTTGGGTTTTCACCCTCTAATGCCACGTTTTTAAGCCTAAGTCTAGAAATATGCAAATTATCATCGTATTCTCAAACCGGGAGTCCCGCGGCTGAGGGGTCAGTTCCTACGAATTACATCAATCCCGTGGGAGGTGTTGGTGCCACCCACGGGGCTGTTTCGAGTTTTCACCCTTTAACGCCATGTTTTTAAGCCGATTGTCCCACGGCTGTGGGGTTAGTTCCTACGAATTACAACGGTCCCATGGAGGTGTTGATGCCACCCACGGGGCCGTTCGGGGGCTGTATCGGGTTTTCACCCTCTAACACCATGTTTTGCATCCTAGGTCTAGAAATATGCAAATTATCATCGTATTCTCAAATCGAGAGTCTCGCGGATGCGGGGTCAGTTCCTACGAGTTACATTGGTCCTGTGGGAGGTGTTGGTGCCAGCCACTGGGCCGTTCGGGTGCTATTTTGGGTTTTCACCCTCTAACTCCATTTTTTTAAGCCTCAGTCGAGAAATATGCAAAGTATCATCGTATTCTAAAACCGGAACTCCCGTGGCTACGGGGTTAGTTCCTACGAGTTACATTGCTCCCGTGGGAGGTGTCGGTGCCACCCACGGGGCCGTTCGGGGGCTGTTTCGAGTTTTCTCTCTCTTACGCCACGTTTTTAAGCCTAAGTCTAGAAATATGCAAATTATCATCGTATTCTCAAACCAGGAGTCCCGCGACTGCGCGGTCAGTTCCTATGAGTTACATTGGTCCCGCGGGAGGTGTTGGTCGCACCCACAGGGCCATTCGGGGGCTGTTTCGGGTTTTCACCCTCTAACACCATGTTATTAAGCCTGAGTCTAGAAATATGTAAATTATCATCATAGTCTCAAACCGGGAGTCCCGCGGCTGTGGGGTCTATTCCTACGAGTTGCATTGGTCCAATGGGATCTGTTGCTCCCACCCACAAGGCCGTTTGAGGAATGTTTTGAGTTTTCATCCTCTTACGCCATGTTTTTAAGCCTACGTCTAGAAATATGCAAATTATCATCGTATTCTCAAATTGGGAGTCCCGCAGCTGAGCGATCAATTCCAACGAGTTACATTAGTCCCGTGGGTGTGTTGGTGCCACCCACGGTCGTTCGGGTGTTGTTTCAAGTTTTCACCCTCTAACGCCATTTTTTTAACCCTAAGTCTAGAAGTATGCAAATTATCATCATATTCTCAAACCGGGAGTCCCGCAGATGCAGGGTTTGTTCCTACGAATTACATCGGTCCCGTGGGAGGTGTTGGTGCCACCCATAGGGCCGTTCGGGGGCTGTATCTGGTTTTCACCCTATAACGCCTTGTTTTGCAGCCTAAGTCTAAAAATACGCAAATTATCGTCGTATGCTCAAATTGGGAGTCCCGCGGCTGCGGGGTTAGTTCCTGCGAGTTACATGGGTCCCGTGGGAGGTGTTGGTGCCACCCACGGGGCCGTTCGGGTGCTGTTTCGGGTTTTCACCCTCTAATGCCATGTTTTTAAGCCTAAGTCGAGAAATAGGAAAATTATCGTCGTATTCTAAAATCGGGAGTCCCGCAGCAGCGGGGTCAGTTCCTACGAGTTACATTGGTCCCGTGGGAGGTGTTGGTGTCACCCACGGGGCCGTTTGGGGGCTGTTTTGGGTTTTCACCCTCTAACGCCATGTTTTTAAGCCTAAGTTTACAAATATGCAAATTATCTTCGTATTCTCAAACCGAGAGTCCCGTGGCTATGGGTCTGTTCCTACGAGTTGCATTGGTCCCGTAGGAGGTGTTAGTGCCACCCACGGGGCCGTTCGGGGGTTGTTTCGGGTTTTCACTCTCTAACGCCAAGTTTTTAAGCCTAAGTCTAAAAATATGGAAATTATCATCGTATTCTTAAACTTTGGAGTCCCTCGGCTACGGGGTCAGTTCCTACGAGTTACATCGGTCCCGTGGGAGGTGTTGGTACCACCCACGGGGCCGTTCGAGGGTTGTATCAGGTTTTCACCCTTTAACGCCATGTTTTTAAGCCTAAGTGTAAAAATATGCAAATTATCGTCGTATTATCAAATCGGGAGTCCCGCGACTACGCGGTTATTTCCTACGCGTTACATTGGTCCCGTGGGAGGTGTTGGTGCCACACACAGGGCAGTTCGGGGATTGTTTCGGGTTTTCACCCTCTAACGCCATGTTTTTAAGCCTAAGTCTAGAAATATGAAAATTATCATCATATTCTCAAATCGGGAGTCCCGCGGCTGCGGAGTCAGTTCCTATTAGTTGCATTGGTCCGGTGTAAGGTGTTAGTGCCACCCACGGGGCCATTTCAGAGGCTATTTTGGGTTTTCACCCTCTAACGCGATGTTTTTAAGCCTAAGTCTAGAAATATGTTAATTATCATCGTATTCTCAAACCGGGAGTCCCGCGACTACGGGGTCAGTTCCTACGAGTTACATCGGTCCCGTGGGAGGTGTTGGTGCCACCAACGGGGCTGTTTTGGGTTTTCACCCATTAACGCCATGTTTTTAAGCCTATGTCTTAAAATATGTAAATTATTATCGTATTCTCAAACCGGTTGTTCCATGGCTGCGGGGTCAGTTCCTATGAATTACATCGATCTCGTGGGAGGTGTGGATGCCACCCACGGGGCCGTTCGGGGGCTGTATCGGGTTTTAACCCTCTAACGCCATATTTTTAAACCTAAGTCTAGAAATATGCAAATTATCATCGTATTCTCAAATCGGGAGTCCCACGGCTGCACGGTCAGTTCCTACGAGTTACATTGGTCCCGTGGGTGGTGTTGGTGCCATCCACGGGGCCATTCGGGGGATGTTTCGAGTTTTCACCCTCTAACGCCATGTTTTTAAGCCTCAGTCGAGAAATACGCAAATTGTCATCGTATTCTAAAATCGGGACTCCCACTGCTACGGGGTCAATTCCTACGAGTTTCATTGCTCCCGTGGGAGGTGTCGGTCCCACCCATAGGGCCATTTGGGGATTATTTCGAGTTTTCACCATCTAACACCATGTTTTTAAGCCTAAGTGGATAAATATGCAAATTATCATCGTATTCTCAAACGGGGAGTCCCGCGGCTACGGGGTCAGTTCCTCCGAGTTGCATTGGTCCCGTGTGATGTGTTGCTGCCACTCGCGGGGTCGTTCAGGGGTTGTATCTGGTTTTCACCCTCTAACTTCATGTTTAGCAACCTAAGTCTAGAAATATGCAAATTATCATCGTATTCTCAAACCAGGAGTCCCGCGGCTGCGGGGTTAGTTCTTACGAGTTACATTGGTCCCGTGGGAGGTGTTGGTGCCACTCACGGGGCCGTTCGGGTGCTGTTTCGGGTTTTCACCCTCTAACGTCATATTTTTAAGCCTAAGTCGAGAAATATGCAAATTATCATCGTATTCTAAAATCGGGAGTCCCACGGCTGCGGGGTCAGTTCGTACGAGTTACATTGGTCCTGTGGGAGATGTTAGTGCCACCCACGAGGCCGTTCGGGTGCTATTTTGGGTTTTCACCCTCTAACGCCATTTTTTTAAGACTCAGTCGACAAATATCCAAATAGTCATCATATTCTAAAACCGGGACTCCCGCGACTACGGGGTCAGTTCCTACGAGTTACATTGCTCCCGTGGGAGGTGTCGGTCCCACCCATAGGGCCATTTGGGGGTTGTTTTGAGTTTTCACCATCTAACACCATGTTTTTAAGCCTAAGTCGAGAAATATGCAAATTATCATCGTATTCTCAAACAGGGAGTCCCGCGGCTACGGGGTCAGTTCCTCCGAGTTGTATTGGTCCCATGGGATGTGTTGCTGCCACTCGCGGGGCCGTTCGGGGGATGTATCTGGTTTTCACCCTCTAACATCATGTTTAGCAGCCTAAGTCTAGAAATATGAAAATTATCATCGTATTCTCAAACCAGGAGTCCCGCGGCTGCGGGGTTAGTTCTTACGAGTTACATTGGTCCCGTGGGAGGTGTTGGTGCCACTCACGGGGCCGTTCGGGTGCTGTTTTGGGTTTTCACCCTCTAATGTCATGTTTTTAAGCCTAAGTCGAGAAATATGCAAATTATCATCGTATTCTAAAGTCGGGAGTCCCGCGGATGTGGGGTCAATTCCTACGAGTTACATTGGTCCCGTGGGAGATGTTAGTGCCACCCACGGGGCCGTTCATGGGCTGTTTCGAGTTTTCACCCTCAAATGCCATGTTTTTCAGCTTAAGTCTAGAAATATGCAAATTATCGTCATATTCTCAAACGGAGAGTCCCGCGGCTACGGATCAGTTCCTACGAGTTGCATTGGACCCGTGGGAGGTGTTGGTACCACCCACGGGGACGTTCGAGGGCTGTTTTGGGTTTTTACTCTCTAATGCCATGTCTTTAAGCCTAAGTCTAGAAATATGCAAATTATCATCATATTCTTAAACCTGGGAGTCCCGCGGCTACGGGGTCAGTTCCTAAGAGTTACATCGGTCCCATGGGAGGTGTTGGTACCACCCACGGGGCCGTTCGGGGACTGTTTCGAGTTTTTACCCTCTAACGCCATGTTTTTAAGCCTTAGTCTAGAAATAGGCAAATTGTCATCATATTCTCAAACTGGTAGTCCCGCTGCTGCGGAGAAAGTTCAAAATAATTACATCGGTCGTGTGGGAGGTGTTGGTGCCACCCACGGGGCCGTTCGGGGGCTGTATCGAGATTTTACCCTCTTATGCCATGTTCTGTAGCCTAAGTCTATAAATATGCAAAATATCGTGGAATTCTCAAATCGGGAGTCCCGCGGATGCGATGACATTTCTTACGAGTTGCATTGGTCCCGTGGGAGGTGTTAGTGCCACCCACGGGGACGTTTGAGTGTTGTTTTGGGTTTTCACCCTCTAACGCCATGATTTTAAGCCTAAGTCTAGAAATATGCAAATTATCGTCGTATTCTAAAACCGAGAGTCCCGCAACTGCGCGGTTAGTTTTTACGAGTTACATTGGTCCTGCGGGAGGTGTTGGTCCCACCCACGGGGACATTCGGGTGTTGTTTCGAGTTTTCACCCTCTTATGCCATGCTTTTAAGCCTAAGTCTAGAAATATGCAAATTATCATCGTATTCTCAAACCGAGAGTCTGGCGGCTGCGCGGTCTGTTCCTACGAGTTACATTGGTCCCGTGGGAGCTGTTGGTGCCACCCACGGGGATGTTCGGGGGCTGTTTTAAGTTTTCACCTTCTTACGCCATGTTTTTAAGCCTAAGTCTTGAAATATGCAAATTATCATCGTATTCTAGAACCGGGAGTCCCGCGTCTACACGGTTAGTTCCTACGCATTGCATTGGTCCCGCGGGAGGTGTTGGTCCCACCCACGGGGCCGTTCGGGGGCTGTTTCGGGTTTTCAACCTCTAACGGCTTTTTTTAAGCCTAAGTCTAGAAATATGCAAATTATCATCGTATTCTCAAATCGAGAGTCCCGCGGCTGCAGGGTTAGTTCCTACGAGTTGCATTGGTCCTGTGGGAGGTGTTGGTGCCACCCGCGGGGCCGTTCGGGGGCTATTTCAAGTTTTCACCCTTTTACGCCATGTTTTTAAGCCTAAGTCTAGAAATATGGAAATTATCGTCGTATTCTCAAACCGAGAGTCGTGCGGCTACGCGGTCAGTTCCTACAAGTTGCATTGGTCCCGCGGGAGGTGTTGGTTCCACCCAGGGGGCCATTCGGGGGTTGTTTAGAGTTTTCACCCTCTAACGCCATGTTTTTAAGCCTAAGTCTAGAAATATGCAAATTATCATCGTATTCTCAAACCCGGAGTCCCGCGGCTGCGCAGTCAGTTCCTACGAGTTACATTGGTCCCGTGGGTGGTGTTAGTGCCACCCACGAGGCCGTTCGGGGGCTGTTTTCGATTTTCACCCTCTAACGCCATGTTTTTAAGCCTAAGTCTATAAATATGTAAATTATCATCGTATTCTCAAACCGAGAGTCCCGCAGCTCCGGGTCAGTTCCTACGAGTTGCATTGGTCCCGTGGGAGGTGTTGGTGCCACCCACGGGGCTGTTCGGGGGTTGTTTCGGGTTTTCACTCTCTAACGCCATGTTTTTAAGCCTAAGTCTATAAATATGCAAATTATCGACGTATTCATAAACTTGGGAGTCCCACGGCTACGGGGTATGTTCCTACGAGTTACACCAGTCCCGTGGGAGGTGTTGGTACCACCCACGGGGCCGTTCGGGGACTGTTTCAGGTTTTTACCCTCTAACGCCATGTTTTTATGCCTTAGTCTAGAAATACACAAATTATCATTATATTCTCAAATTGGGAGTCCCGCGGGGTTAGTTCCAACGAATTACATCGGTCCCGTGGGAGGTGTTGGTGCCACCCACCGGGCCGTTCGAGGGATGTATCGGGTTTTCACCCTCTAACGCCATGTTTTATAGCCTAAGTCTATAAATATGCAAATTATCATCGTATTCTCAAATCGGGAGTCTCGCGGTTGCGGGGACAGTTCCTACGAGTTCCATTGGTCCGATGGGAGGTGTTGGTGCCACCCACGGGGACTTCAGGTGCTGTTTCGGGTTTTCACCCTCTAACGCCATGTTTTTAAGCCTAAGTCTAGAAATATGCAAATTATCATCGTATTCTTAAATTGGGAGTGTCGCGATTGTGAATTCAGTTCCTACGAGTTACATTGGTCCCGTGGGAGGTGTTGGTACCACACACGAGGCCGTTTCGGGGGTGTTTCGAGTTTTCACCCTCTTACGCCACGTTTTTAAGCCTAAGTCTAGAAATTTGTAAATTATCATCGTATTCTCAAATCGGGAATCCCGCGGCTACGCGGTCTCCTACGAGTTACATTGGTCCCGTGAGAGGTGTTGGTGCCACCCACGGGGCCGTTCGGGGACTGTTTCGGGTTTTCACCACTAATGCTATATTTTTAAGCCTAAGTCTAGAAATATGCAAATTATCATCGTATTCTCAAATCGGGAGTTCCACGACTGTGGGGTTAGTTCCTACGAGTTACATTGGTCCTGTGGGAGGTGTTGGTGCCACCCACGGGGCCGTTCGGGTGCTGTTTCGGGTTTTCACCCTCTAACACCATGTTTTTAAGCCTAAGTCGAGAAATATTCAAATTATAGTTGTGAGTCCCGTGGCTGCGGGGTCCATTCCTACGAGTTACATTGGTCCCGTGGGAGGTGTTGGTGCCACCCATGGGGTCGTTCGGGGGCTGTTTCGAGTTTTCACCCTCTTACGCCATGTTTTCAATCCTAAGTATAGAAATATGAAAATTATCATCGTATTCTAAAATCGGGAGTCCCGCAGCTGTGCGGTCCGTTCCTACGAGTTACATTGGTCCCGCGGGAGGATTTGGTCCCACCCATGGAGCCATTCGGGGGATGTTTCGAGTTTTCACCCCTTACGCCATGTTTTTATGCCTAAATCTAGAAATATATGAATTATCATCGTATTCTCAAATCGGGAGTCCTGCGGCTACGCGATCAGTTGCTATGAGTTACATTGGTCCCGTGGGAGGTGTTGGTGCCACCCACGGGGCCGTTCGGGGGCTGTTTCGAGTTTTCACCCTCTAACGCCATATTTTTAAGCCTAAGTCTAGAAAAATGAAAATTATCATCGTATTCTCAAATCGGGAGTCCCGCGGCTGTGGGGTCAATTCCTATAAGTTGCATTGGTCCCGTGGAAGGTGTTGGTGCTACCCATAGGGCCGTTCGGGGGCTGTTTCGAGTTTTCACCCCCTAACGCCATGTTTTTAAGCCTAAGTCGAGAAATATTCAAATTATCTATGTATTCTCGAATCGGGAGTCCCGCGACTGCGGGGTCTGTTCCTACGAGTTACATCAGTCCCGTGGTAGGTGTTGGTGCCACCCACGGGGTTGTTTCGAGTTTTCACACTTTAACGCCATGTTTTTAAGCCTATGTCTGAAAATATGTAAATTATCATCGTATTCTCAAACCGGGAGTCCCGCGCTTGAGCGGTGAGTTCCTACGAGTTATATTGGTCCCGTGGGTGGTGTTGGTGCCACCCACGGGGACGTTCGGGGGCTGTTTCAGGTTTTCACCCTCTGACGCCATGTTTTTAAGCTTAAGTCTAGAAATATGCAAATTATCGTAGTATTCTCAAATCGGGAGTCCTGCGACTCCGAGTCAGTTCCTACGAGTTACATCGGTCCTGTGGGAGGTGTTGGTGCCAAGCACGGGCACGTTCGAGGGTTGTTTCGGGTTTTCACCCTCTAACGCCATGTTTTTAAGCCTAAGTCTATATATATGCAATTTATCCTCGTATTCTCAAACCAGGAGTTCCACGGCTGCGCGGTCAGTTCCTACTACTTACATTGGTCCCGTGGCTGGTGTTGGTGCCACCCACGGGGCCGTTCGGGGGCTGTTTCCGGTTTTCACCCTCTAACGCCTTATTTTTAAGCCTAAGTCTAGAAATATGCAAATTATCATCATATTCTAAAATCGGGAGTCCCGCGGATGCGGGTCAGTTCCTACGAGTTGTATTTGTCCCGTGGGAGGTGTTGGTGCCACCCACGGGGCCGTTCGGGGGCTGTTTCGGATTTTCACTCTCTAACGCCATGTTTTTAAGCCTAAGTCGAGAAATATGCAAATTATCGTCGTAATCTAAAACCGAGAGTCCCTCGGCTACGGGGTCAGTTCCTACGAGTTACATTGGTCCCGTTGGTGGTGTGGGTGCCACCCACGGGGCCATTCGGGGGATGTTTCGAGTTTTCAGCCCCTACGCCATGTTTTTAAGCCTAAGTCTAAAAATATGCAAATTATCGTTGTATTCTCAAACCGGGAGTCCAGCGGCTACGCGATCAGTTGCTAGGAGTTACATTGGTCCCGTGGGAGGTGCTGGTGCCTCCCACGGGGCCTTTCAGGGGCTATTTCGGGTTTTCACCCTCTAACGCCATATTTTTAAGCCTAAGTTTAGAAATATGCAAATTATCATCGTATTCTCAAATCGAGAGTCCCGCGGCTGCGAGGTCAGTTCCTATAAGTTGCATTGGTCCCGTGGGAAGTGTTGGTGCCACCCATAGGGCCGTTCGGGGGCTGTTTCGGGTTTTAACCCCCTAACGCCATGTTTTTAAGCCTAAGTCAAGAAATATTCAAATTATCTTCATATTCTCAAATCGAGAGTCCCGCGGATGCGGGGTCAGTTCCTACGAGTTACACCAGTCCCGTGGTAGGTGTTGGTGCCACCCACGGGGCTGTTTCGGGTTTTCACACTTTAACGTCATGTTTTTAAGCCTCTGTCTAGGAATATGTAAATTATCATCATATTCTCAAACCGGTTGTCCCATGGCTACGGGGTCAGTTCCAACGAATTACTTCGGACCCGCGGGAGGTGTTGATGCCACCCACGGGGCCGTTCCGGGGCTGTATCGGGTTTTCACACTCTAACGCCTTGTTTTGCATCCTAAGTTTAGAAATATGCAACTTATTGTCGTATTCTCAAACCGGGAGTCCCGCGACTGCTGGGTTAGTTCCTACGAGTTACATTGGTCCTGTGCGAGGTGTTGGTGCCACCCACGGGGCCGTTCGGGTGCTGTTTCAGGTTTTCACCCTCTAACGCCATGTTTTTAAGCCTAAGTCTAGAAAATATGCAAATTATCATCGTATTCTCAAACTGAGAGTCCCGCGGCTACGGGATCAGTTCCTAAGAGTTACATTGGTCCCGTGGGAGGTATTGGTGCCACCCACGGGGCCGTTCGGGTGCTATTTTGGGTTTCACCCTCTAATGCCATGTTTTTAAGCCTCAGTCGAGAAATATGCAAATTGTCATCGTATTCTAAAATTGGGACTCCCGCGGCTGCGGGGTCAGATCCTACGAGTCACATTGCTCCCGTGGGAGGTGTTGGTGCCACCCACGGGGCCATTCGAGTGCTGTTTCAGGTTTTCACCCTCTTACGCCATGTTTTTAAGCCTCAGTCGAGAAATATGCAAATTATCATTGTATTCTAAAAATGCGACTCCCGCGGCTGCGCGGTCAGTTCCTTCGAGTTGCATTGGTCCCGTGGGTGGTGTTGGTTCCACCCACAGGGCCGTTCGGGGGCTGTTTCGGGTTTTCACCCTCTAATGCCACGTTTTTAAGCCTAAGTCTTGAAATATGCAAATTATCATCGTATTCTCAAACTGGGAATCCCGCGATTGCGAGGTTTGTTCCTACGAGTTACATTGGTCCCGTGGAAGGTGTTGGTGCCACCCACAGGGACGTTCGGGTGTTGTTTCGGGTTTTCAACCTCTAACGCATTGTTTTTAAGCCTAAGTCGATAAATATGCAAATTATCGTCGTATTCTAAAATCGGGAGTCCCACGGCTGCGGGGTCAGTTCCTACGAGTTACATTGGTCCCGCGGGAGGTGTTAGTGCCACCCACGGGGCCATTCGGGGGTTGTTTCGAGTTTTCACCCTCTTACGCCATGTTTTTAAGCCTAAGTCTAGAAATATTCAAATTATCAGCGTAATCTCAAACCGGGAGTCCCGCGGCTGCGCGGTCAGCTCCTACGAGTTACATTGGTCCCGTGGGAGGTGTTGGTGCCACCCACGGGGCCGTTCGGGGGTTGTTTCAGGTTTTCACTCTCTAACGCCATGTTTTTAAGCCTAAGTCTAGAAATATATAAATTATTGTCGTATTCTTAAATCGGGAGTCCCGCGGCTGCGGGATCAGTTCCTACGAGTTTTATCGGTCCCGTGGAAGGTGTTGGTACCACCCACGGGACCGTTGGTGGAATGTTTAAGGTTTTTACCCTCTAATGCCATGTTTTTAAGCCTTAGTCTAGAAATACGTGAATTGTGGTTGTATTCTCAAACTGGGAGTCCCGCTGCTGCGGGGTTAGTTCCTATGAATTACATCGGTCCCACGGGAGGTTCTGGTGCCACCCTCGGGGCCGTTCCGGGGTTGTATCGGGTTTTCACCCTCTAATGCCATGTTTTGTAGCCTAAGCCTATAAATATGTAAATTATCGTCGTATTCTCAAATCGGGAGTCCCTCGGCTGCGGGGTTAGTTCCTACGAGTTAGATTGGTCCCGTGGGAGGTGTTGGTGCCACCCACGGGGACGTTCGGGTGCTGTTTTGGGTTTTCGCCCTCTAACGCCATCTTTTTAAGCCTAAGTCTAGAAATATGCAAGTTATCGTCATATTCTAAAACTGGGAGTCCCGCGACTCCGAGGTTATTTCCTACGAGTTACATTGGTCCCATGGGAGGTGTTGGTGCCACCCACGAGGTCGTTCGGGGGTTGTTTCGAGTTTTCACCCTCATACACCATGTTTTTAAGCCTAAGTCTAAAAATATGCAAATTATCATCATATTCTCAAACCGGGAGTCCCGCGGCTGCGCGATCAGTTCCTACGAGTTACATTGGTCCCTTGGGTGGTGTTGGTGCCACCCACGAGGCCGTTCGGGGACTGTTTCGGATTTTCTCCCACTAATGCTATGTTTTTAAGCCTTTGTTTAGAAATATACAAATTATCATCGTATTCTCAAATCGGGAGTGTAATACCCCGTATTTTCATGACTTTTAAATTTAAGGATTTATTAAATTTAATTGAGATCAGTTAATTTAATTTTTAATTTAAATATTTACTAGCGTGACAAGAGTTAGTAATAATTGAAAATTGTTATTTGTTGAATATTACTGGATGAGTATAGTAATATATGAGATTTATTTTTATAATATTGTCACGTGTGAATAAAATGACAATTGTGAAAATTTAAGTCGGGAGGCGCCTGTGTCGTGTCGGGACCAAATGTGAATTAATAAAAGTGAATTTTTTATAAGTCGTTCATATGGTCGTTTTGAGTGTGCCAACGCATCCGGAAGGGTCGATATAGTCAAAAAAGTATACCCGGGGGTTTAGTTTGGGTCTCAGGGCGTTTTTAGGCCTAATTGGTACCCCGGGAGGGCGTTTTGGACATTTCACCTTTTTGGGTAATTAAACCCACGAAAATTCAAAGGGTTAAATCAGATATCTGGAATGTCATCTAGGGTTAGAAACTCAAAACACAAGTGATGGCCATAGGAGAGGAAGGAGAGAGCTCTCAAGGTAAATTCAAGCCCGAAATCCACCCGTTTGCACCGCAACCACCACCAACGCGTAGATCGCGCAACGGGATACGCAACCACACCAAAAACATCTGCAAATCAGAACGTCAAAAATCCCAGGCAAGTGTTTATCTTGCTTATTTCGTTGGTGCATCCTTCATATTAGTTTAGGGATGATTAGGGATGAATTTCATTGAAGAAAACCTAAATTGTGATAGGAATTTGCATGTAGTGATGACTTAAACCTTATTCTGGAAATTGTTGGTGATGTAGGAGAATAATCCATGAAATTTTAATGTAGTATAAGAAGGAATTTCTGGAAAAACATATTGGAACCATGATTTAGAGATTTCTAGGGTTCTTGTACATTTAGATGAATTATGGCATGATTAATCCATGTTTAGTGACGTAAATTGACATGCTTTACGTTGAAAATACCTAATATGATGATATAAGGTTAGTAGTATCAATTCTGGGATGATTGGGATTAGAAAGTATGGAAATTGTTGAAGTTTGGAGATGAAACCCGTAACTGCAAAATTTCAGTTTTCGCAGACCTGCTTGATCGATCAATCGAGCCCAGAGCTTCGATCGATCGAAGGTTCGATCGATCGAGCCACAGACCTCGATCTATCGACCCCTCCTGGCAGACTCCTATTTCCTTTTTATATGAGTTAAATTCAATTTATTGTGAGAAAATTCTTGAGCATCCTTAATAAAATGTTTTGGGAGATAGGGAAGACCAGTAGGACATGTGAATAGATTTTGGGACCCTTTATGTCGGGCAAAGATTGTATTTTGGGATAACTACATATGGGTCGGTGAAATTATGATTTAAAGAAGGAGACACGTAAGAGAGTTACTTTGGGACAAATGTGTATACCTATTGAATTTTATAATTGGGAGGATAGAATCCATGAAGTGTTATGTAGTAAGTGGAAAAGTTCCTCAAATTAAAGTAAGATGTGAATAGTTATACGTGATAACTATATAATGAGAAATAAATGCAAATGACGTAATTATGGGAATTGAGAATTTACCCATTATTGATATGGTAATATTAGTATAGTTATATGATTGTGTATGCATATACTATCTATGTGTGAAAATCATGAACACGCTACTTGCTATCCCTGAGGTTTCCGCGCTGGGACAGTCTTATCTTGATGGGACCTTTATGGGGGATATTGACTTGTACCCTAGAAGATAATTATCCTTGGTACAGGCTATCGGAATGATAGTTTAGACGGTCCTAAGAGATGCGGGTATGTGCTTTCCTCTTAAAGACTTGGAATCTATGCTTCGCCTCATATTGTTTGTGTATAGGTATCCTTGGTACAGGCTATCGCAGTGACAGTTCAGACGGTCCGAAGAGACTTGGAATCTATACTTTGCCTCAATATTGTTTGAGTATGTGTTAATACAGTTCGAGAGTGATTTCGAATTTGTATTCCCTTAGTACGAGTGATACGGGGATTGGATAGTAGAGTATGCCCGCACCAAAGTTATTATGTGGGGTGCTGTTATGATATATATATTTTCGAGTAGTTAATATATATATATATATATATATATATATATATGAAATTCTGAAATCTGGAACTGCCTACTGTGATTTGATATGTAGGACATGGTTGATGACTCAAATTGTAAATACTTGTTTTGAGAAAGTATAATATGAAATTTGAAAACTTTATTAATTAATAAAGTCAAAATGAGAACTTTGGTTACTAATTTGAAATATTCTTTCCAAACAATGGAATCGTTAAATGTTGAATCTTACGAGTAATCTAAGATAAGTTAAATCATTGGGAAGAGTAGTGCGATAAATGATAAGACAAACCGTTGGGAAGGTTAGTGCGATAGGTGTGCACATTAAAAGAGAGGTGAGAATTTCTCAAGGGAGTGTTGCACTAATATGTTGTTGCATTGTCCTGTATCAATTTAAATACTTTCTAAACAATTTTTAAATCATATACACTATCGGGATCTGACCCGTTTCTCTCTCTCTCTCTCTCTTGTATATATATGTATGTATTACAGGTGCCCAGCCACAGGGGCGTCTTGCTTAGGATTTCTTGGAAGGAATGCACTGCAGCTTAGGTGGGAGATGCAGGTCTCTTGATTAGACGACTTCGTTCATTCGAATCCACTCTTAGTACTTTCATCTAGTTGGGCATGTGTAGCTCTTTCCATTATTCCGTTGTTATTGGACATTTGTATTTCAGTTATTTCCAGTATTATTACTATGGGATTTATTAAGTTTGGATCTGTGACTTTAGATTTCGTATGTTGACACTCAATTGACGAATGTATTAAATTAATTGGATTATGTTGCAGAATATAATGTGGTGTGATTCTTACTTATTGAATGTTGTTAATAAAATAAATGATTTTTTTTAAAAAAAATAAAATTTGGAAAGTATGTATGAAAATGGTTTTGACACTTAGCTTAATTAATTAGGGTGTTAAATTGGAAAATTTTATTTTTCGACAGTGATGCTAAGAATGGACCAACTGTTCACCTTGATTTAATTTAATAAAGGAGTGATCGCCCGGTATTTAATTAGGCGGGGTGTCAACGGGAGTTCCGCGACTGCGGGGTCAGTTCCTACGAGTTACATTGGTCCTGTGGGAGGTGTTGGTGCCACCCATGTGGCCGTTCGGGTGTTGTTTCGAGTTTTCACTCTCTAACGCCATGTTTTTAAGCCTAAGTCTAGAAATATGCAAGTTATCGTCGTATTCTAAAATCGGGAGTTCTGCGACTGCGGGGTCAGTTCCTACGAGTTACACTGGTCCCGTGGGAGATGTTGGTGCCACCCACAGGGACGTTCGGGGGCTGTTTCGGGTTTTTGCTCTCTTACGCCATGTTTTTAAGCCTAACTCCAGAAATATGCAAATTATCATCGTATTCTTAAACGAGGAGACCCGCGGATGTGGGGTTAGTTCCTACGAGTTACATCGGTCCCGTGGGAGGTGTTGGTACCACCCACGGGGCCGTTTGGGGGCTGTTTTGGGTTTTTACCCTCTAACGCCATGTTTTTAAGCCTTAACCTAGAAATACGCAAATTTCCATCGTATTTTCAAACTGGGAGTGCCGCTGCTGCGGGGTCAGTTCCTAAGAGTTACATTGGTCCCGTGGGAGGTGTTGGTGCCACCCACGGGGACGTTCGGGTGCTGTTAGGGGTTTTCACCCTCTAACGCAATGTGTTTAAGCCTAAGTCTAGAAATATGCAAATTATCGTTGTATTCTAAAATCGGGAGTTCCGCAACTGCGAGGTCAGTTCCTACGAGCTACAGTGGTCCCGTGGGATGTGTTGGTGCCACCCACGGGGCCGTTCGAGGGCTGTTTCGAGTTTTCACCCTCTAACGCCATGTTTTTAAGCCTCAGTCGAGAAATATGCAAATATTATTCGTATTCTCAAACCGGGGGTCCCGTGACTGCGGGTTAGTTCCTACGAGTTACATTGGTCCTGTGCGAGGTATTGGTGCCACCCACGGGGCCGTTCGGGTGATGTTTCAGGTTTTCACCCTCCAACGCCATGTTTTTAAGCCTAAGTCTAGAAATATGCAAATTATCATCGTATTTTCAAATCGAGAGTCCCGCGGCTGCGGGGTCAGTTCCTAAAAGTTACATTGGTCCCGTGGGAGGTGTTGGTTCCACCCACGGGGCCGTTCTGGTGCTATTTCGGGTTTTCACCCTCTAACTCCATGTTTTTAAGCCTCAGTCGAGAAATATGCAAATTTTCATCGTATTCTCATACCCCATGTTTTCAAGCCTATGTCTAGAAATATGCAAATTATCATCGTATTCTCAAACTGGGAGTCCCGCGGCTGCGCGGTCAGTTTTTACGAGTTAAATTGGTCCCGTGGGTGGTGTTGGTGCCACCCCCGAGGCCGTTCGGGGACTGTTTCGGGTTTTAACCCACTAATGCTATGTTTTTATGCCTATGTTTAAAAATATGCAAATTATCATCGTATTCTCAAACCGGGAGTCCCGCGGCTGCGCGGTCAGTTTCTACGAGTTACATTGGTCCTGTGCGAGGTGTTGGTGCCACCCACGGAGCCGTTCGGGTGTTGTTTTGAGTTTTCACTCTCTAACGCCATGTTTTTAAGCCTAAGTCGAGAAATATTCAAATTATCGTCGTATTCTAAATTCGGGAGTTCTGCGACTGCGGGGTCAGTTCCTACGAGTTACATTGGTCCCGTGAGAGGTGTTGGTGCCACCCATGGGGCTATTCAGGGGCTGTTTCAAGTTTTCATCCTCTTACACCATGTTTTTAAGCTTAAGTCTAGAAATATGCAAATTATCATCATATTCTCAAACCGGGAGTCCCGCGATTGCGCGGTCAGTTCCTACGAGTTACATTGGTCCCGTGGGAGGTGTTGGTACCACCCACGGGGACGTTCGGGGGCTGTTTCGAGTTTTCACTCTCTTACGCCTTGTTTTTAAGCCTAACTCTAGAAATATGCAAATTATCATTGTATTCTTAAACTAGGAGACCCACGGATGTGGGGTCAGTTCCTACGAGTTACATCGGTCCCGTGGGAGGTGTTGGTACCACCGACGGAGCCGTTCGGGGACTGTTTTGGGTTTTTACCCTCTAACGCCATGTTTTTAAGCCTTAGCCTAGAAATACGCAATGTTTTGTCTTATTTTCAAACTGGGAGTGTCGCTGCTGCGGGGTCAGTTCCTACGAGTTACATTGGTTCCGTGGGACGTTTTAGTGCCACCCACGGGGACGTTCGGGTGCTGTTTGGGGTTTTCACCCTCTAACGCTATGTGTTTAAGCCTAAGTCTAGAAATATGCAAATTATCGTTATATTCTAAAATTGGGAGTTCCGCGACTGCAAGGTCAGTTCCTACGAGTTACAGTGGTCCCGTGGGAGGCGTTGGTGCTACCCACGGGGCCGTTCGGGGGCTGTTTCGAGTTTTCACCCCCTTACACCACGTTTTTAAGCCTAAGTCTAGAAATATGCAAATTATCATCGTAGTCTCAAACCGGGAGTCCCGCGGTTGGGCGATCAGTTCCTACGAGTTACATTGGTCCCGTAGGAGGTGTTGGTGCCACCCACGGGGCCGTTCGGGGACTATTTTGGGTTTTCACCCACTAATGCTATGTTTTTAAACCTAAGTCTTGAAATATGCAAATTATCATCGTATTCTCAAATCGGGAGTCCCGCGACTGTGGGGTTAGTTCCTACAAGTTACATTGTTCCTGTGCTAGGTGTTGGTGCCACCCACGGGGCCGTTCGGGTGCTATTTCCGGTTTTCACCCTCTAACTCCATGTTTTTAAGCCTTAGTCAAGAAATATTCAAATTATCGTCGTATTCTCAAATCGGGAGTAGCGCAGCTACGGGTCAGTTCCTACGAGTTGTATTTGTCCCGTGGGAGGTATTGGTGCAACCCACGGGGCCGTTCGGGTGTTGTTTCGGATTTTCACTCTCTTACGCCATGTTTTTATGCCTAAGTCTAGAAATATCCAAATTATTATGGTATTCTCAAACCAGGAATCCCGCGACTGCGGGGTCAATTCCTACGAGTTACATCGGTCCTGTGGGAGGTGTTGGTGGCACCCAAGGGCCCGTTCGGGGAGTGTTTCGGGTTTTCACCCTCTAACGACATGTTTTTAAGCCTAAGTCTAGAAGTATGCAAATTATCCTCGTATTTTGAAATCGGGAGTCCCGCGGCTGTGGGGTCAGTTATTACGAGTTACATCGGTCCCGTGGGAGGTGTTGGTGCCACCCACAGGGCCGTTCGGGAGCTGTATCTGGTTTTCACCGTCTAACGCCATGTTTTGAAGCCTAAGTCTAGAAATATGCAAATTATCATCGTATTCTCAAACCGAGAGTCCCGCGGTTACGGAGTTTATTCCTATGAGTTACATTGGTCCCGTGGGAGGTGTTGGTGCCACCCACCGGGCCGTTCGGGTGTTGTTTCGGGTTTTCACACTCTAACGCCCTATTTTTAAGCCGAAGTCAAGAAATATGCAAATTATCGTCATATTCTAAAAACGGGAGTCCCGCGACTGCGAGGTCAGTTCCTACGAGTTATATTGGTCCTGTGGGAGGTGTTAGTTCCACCCACGAAAACGTTCGTGGGTTGTTTCGAGTTTTCACCCTCTTACGCCATGTTTTTAAGCCTAACTCTAGAAATATGCAAATTATTGTCGTATTCTCAAATCGTGAGTCCCGCGACTACGGGGTCAGTTCCTACGAGTTACATCGGTCCTGTGGGAGGTGTTGGTAACACCCAGGGGCCCGTTCGGGGAGTGTTTCGGTTTTTCACCCTCTAACGCCATGTTTTTAAGCCTAAGTCTAGAAGTAAGAAAATTATACTCGTATTCTCAAACTGGGAGTCCCGCGGCTGTGGGGTCAGTTATTACGAGTTACATCGGTCCCGTGGGAGGTGTTGGTGCCACCCACGGGGCCGTTCGGTAGTTGTATCTAGTTTTCACCATCTAACGCCATGTTTTGAAGCCTAAGTCTAGAAATATGCAAATTATCATCGTATTCTCAAACCGAGAGTCCCGCGGTTGCGGGGATTATTCCTACGAGTTACATTGGTCCCGTGGGAGGTGTTGGTGCCACCCACCGGCCCGTTCGGTTACTGTTTCGGGTCTTCACCCTCTAACGCCTTATTTTTAAGCCTAAGTCAAGAAATATACAAATTATCATCACATTCTAAAATCGGGAGTCCCTCACTACGAGGTCAGTTCCTACGAGTTACATTGGTCCCGTGGGAGGTGTTAGTGCCAC
This sequence comes from Sambucus nigra, assembly GCA_949130495.1. Taxonomy (NCBI): domain Eukaryota; kingdom Viridiplantae; phylum Streptophyta; class Magnoliopsida; order Dipsacales; family Adoxaceae; genus Sambucus; species Sambucus nigra. The sequence continues at coordinate 355,089,809 of OX422207.1, read as the reverse complement.
CCACGGGGCCGTTCAGGGGTTGTTGAGAGTTTTCACCCTCTTACGCCATGTTTTTAAGCCTAAGTCTAGAAATATGCAAATTATCATCGTATTCTCAAATCGGGAGTCCCACGGCTGCGCGGTCAGTTCCTACGAGTTACATTGGTCTCGTGGGTGGTGTTGGTGCCATCCACGGGGCCATTCGGCGATTGTTTCGAGTTTTCACCCTCTAACGCCATGTTTTTAAGCCTAAGTCTAGAAATATGCAAATTATCATCGTATTCTCAAATCGGGAGTCCCACGGCTACGGGTCAGTTCCTACGAGTTGCATTGGTCCCGTGGGAGGTGTTGGTGCCATCCATGGGGCCGTTCCGGGGCTGTTTCGAATTTTCACTCTCTAACGCCATATTTTTAAGCCTAAGTCTAGAAATATATAAATTATCGTCGTATTCTTAAACTGGGAGTACCGCGATTGTGTGGTCAATTCCTACGAGTTACATCGGTCCCTTGGGAGGTGTTGGTACCACCCACGGGGCCGTCGGGGGACTGTTTTGGGTCCCATGGGAGGTTCTGGTGCCACCCTCGGGGCCGTTCCGGGGATGTATCGGGTTTTCACCCTCTAATGCCATGTTTTGCAGTCTAAGACTATAAATATGCAAATTATCGTCGTATTCTCAAATCGGGAGTCCCGCGGCTGCGGGGTCAATTCCTATGAGTTCCATTGGTCCCGTGGGAGGTGTTGGTGCCACCCACGGGGACGTTTGGGTGCTATTTCGGGTTTCCGCCCTCTAACGCCATCTTTTTAAGCCTAAGTTTAGAAATATACAAATTTTCATCATATTCTAAAATCGGGAGTCCCGCGACTGCGAGGTTAGTTCCTACGAGTTACATTGGTCCCGTGGGAGGTGTTGGTGCCACCCACGGGGCCGTTCGGGGGTTGTTTCGAATTTTCACCCTCATACGCCATGTTTTTAAGCCTAAGTCTAGAAATATGCAAATTATCATCATATTCTCAAATTGGGAGTCCCGCGGCTGCGCAATCAGTTCCTACGAGTTACATTGCTCCCGTGGGTGGTGTTGGTGCCACCCACAAGGCCGTTCGGGGACAGTTTCGGGTTTTCAACCACTAATGCTATGTTTTTAAGCCTATGTTTAGAAATATGCAAATTATCATTGTATTCTCAAACTGGTATTCTCGCGGCTGCGCGGTCAGTTTCTACGAGTTACATTGGTCCTGTGCGAGGTGTTAGTGCCACCCACGGAGCCGTTCGGGTGTTGTTTTGAGTTTTCACTCTCTAACGCCATGTTTTTAAGCCTAAGTCGAAAAATATGCAAATTATCATCGTATTCTAAATTTGGGAGTTCCGCGACTGCGGGGTCAGTTCCTACGAGTTACATTGGTCCCGTGAGAGGTGTTGGTGCCACCCATGGGGCCGTTCAGGGGCTGTTTCAAGTTTTCATCCTCATACACCATGTTTTTAAGCTTAAGTCTAGAAATATGCAAATTATCATCATATTCTCAAACCGGGAGTCCCGCGATTGCGCGGTCAGTTCCTACGAGTTACATTGGTCCCGTGGGAGGTGTTGGTACCACCCACGGAGACGTTCGGGGGCTGTTTCGGGTTTTCACTCTCTTACGCCATGTTTTTAAGCCTAACTCTAGAAATATGCAAATTATCATCGTATTCTTAAACTAGGAAACCCACGGATGTGGGGTCAATTCCTACGAGTTACATCGGTCCCGTGGGAGGTGTTGGTACCACCGACGGGGACGTTCGGGGACTGTTTTGGGTTTTTACCCTCTAACGCCATGTTTTTAAGCCTTAGCCTAGAAATACATAAATTTTCATCGTATTCTCAAACTGGGAGTGCCGCTGCTGCGGGGTCAGTTACTACGAGTTACATTGGTCCCGTGGGACGTGTTACTGCCACCCACGGGGACGTTCGGGTGCTGTTTGGGGTTTTCACCCTCTAACGCAATCTGTTTAAGCCTAAGTCTAGAAATATGCAAATTATCGTTATATTCTAAAATTGGGAGTTCCGCGACTGCGAGGTCAGTTCCTACGAGTTACAGTGGTCCCGTGGGAGGTGTTGGTGCCACCCACAGGGCCGTTCGGGGGCTGTTTTGAGTTTTCACCCTTTTACGCCATGTTTTTAAGCCTAAGTTTAGAAATATGCAAATTATCATCATAGTCTCAAACCGGGAGTCCCGCGATTGCGCGGTCAGTTCCTACGAGTTACAATTGTCCCGTGGGAGGTGTTGGTTCGGGGGTTGATTCAGGTTTTCACTCTCATACACCATGTTTTTAAGCCTAGATCTAGAATATGCAAATTATCATCGTATTCTTAAACTGGGAGACCCGCGGATGTGGGGTTAGTTCCTACGAGTTATATCGGTCCTGTGGGAGGTGTTGGTAGAACCCACGTGGCCGTTCGGGGACTATTTTGTGTTTTACCCTCTAACGCCATGTTTTTAAGCCTTAGCCTAGAAATACGCAAATTTCCATCATATTTTCAAACTGGTAGTGCCGCTGCTGCGGGGTCAGTTCCTACGAGTTACATTGGTCCCGTGGGAGGTGTTGGTGCCACCCACGGGGACGTTCGGGTGGTGTTTCGGGTTTTCACCCTCTAACGCAATGTTTTTAAGCCTAAGTCTATAAATAAGCAAAGTATCGTTGTATTCTAAAATCGGGAGTTCCGCGACTGCGAGGTCAATTCCTACGAGTTACAGTGGTCCCGTGGGAGGTGTTGGTGCCACCCACGGGGCCGTTCGGGGGCTGTTTCGAGTTTTCACCCGCTTACGCCATGTTTTTAAGCCTAAGTCTAGAAATATGCAAATTATCATCGTAGTATCAAACCGGGAGTCCCGCGGTTGGGCGATCAGTTCCTACGAGTTACATTGGTCCCGTAGGAGGTGTTGGTGCCACCCACGGGGCCGTTCGGGGACTGTTTTGGGTTTTCACCCACTAATGCTATGTTTTTAAGCCTAAGTCTTGAAATATGCAAATTATCATCGTATTCTCAAATCGGGAGTCCCGCGACTGCGGGGTTAGTTCCTAAGAGTTACATTGTTCCTGTGCTAGGTGTTGGTGCCACCCACGGGGCCGTTCGGGTGCTGTTTCCGATTTTCACCCTCTAACTCCATGTTTTTAAGCCTTAGTCGAGAAATATTCAAATTACCATCGTATTCTCAAACCAGGAGTCCCGCAGCTACGGGTCAGTTCCTACGAGTTGTATTTGTCCCGTGGGAGGTATTGGTGCGACCCACGGGGTCGTTCGGGTGCTGTTTCGGATTTTCACTCTCTTACACCATGTTTTTATGCCTAAGTCTAGAAATATCCAAATTATTGTCGTATTCTCAAACCGGGAGTCCCACGACTGCGGGGTCAGTTCCTACGAGTTACATTGGCCTTGTGGTGTTGGTAGCACCCACGGGCCCATTCGGGGAGTGTTTCGAGTTTTCACCCTCTAACGCCATGTTTTTAAGCCTAAATCTTGAAGTATGCAAATTATCCTCGTATTCTGAAATCGGGAGTCCCGCGGCTGTGGGGTCAGTTATTACGAGTTACATCGGTCCCGTGGGAGGTGTTGGAGCCACCCACGGGGCCGTTCGGGAGCTGTATCTGGTTTTCACCATCTAACGCCATGTTTTGATGCCTAAGTCTAGAAATATGCAAATTATCATCGTATTCTCAAACCGAGAGTCCCGCGGTTGCGGGGTTTATTCCTACAGTTACATTGGTCCGGTGGGAGGTGTCGGTGCCATCCACCGGGCTGTTCGGGTGCTGTTTCGGGTTTTCACCCTCTAACGCCCTATTTTTAAGCCAAAGTCAAGAAATATGCAAAATATCATCATATTCTAAAAAAGGGAGTCCCGTGACTGCGGGGTCAGTTCCTACGAGTTATATTGGTCCCGTGGGAGGTGTTAGTGCCACCCACGGGGCCGTTCGTGGGTTGCTTCGAGTTTTCACCCTCTTACGCCATGTTTTTAAGCCTAACTCTAGAAATATGCAAATTATTATCGTATTCTCAAATCGGGAGTCCCGCGACTGCGGGGTCAGTTCCTACTAGTTACATCGGTCCTATGGGAGGTGTTGGTGGCACCCACGGGCCCTTTCGGGGAGTGTTTCGGGTTTTCACCCTCTAACGCCATGTTTTTAAGCCTAAGTCTAGAAGTAAGCAAATTATACTCGTATTCTCAAACCGGGAGTCCCGCGGCTGTGGGGTCAGTTATTACGAGTTACATCGGTCCCGTGGGAGGTGTTGGTGCCACCCACGGGGCCGTTCGGGAGTTGTATCTGGTTTTCATCATCTAACGCCATGTTTTGAAGCCTAAGTCTAGAAATATGCAAATTATCATCGTATTCTCAAACCGAGAGTCCCGCGGTTGTGGGGTTTATTCCTACGAGTTACATTGGTCCCGTGGGAGGTGTTGGTGCCACCCACCGGCCCGTTCAGTTGTTGTTTCGGGTTTTCACCCTGTAACGCCTTATTTTTAAGCCTAAGTCGAGAAATATTCAAATTATCATCACATTCTAAAATTGGGAGTCCCGCACTACGAGGTCAGTTCCTACGAGTTACATTGGTCCCGTGGGAGGTGTTAGTGCCACCCACGGGGCCGTTCGGGGGTTGTTTCGAGTTTTCACCCTCTTACGCCATGTTTTTAAGCCTAAGCTTAGAAATATGTAAATTATCATCGTATTCTCAAATCGGGAGTCCCACGGCTGCGCGGTCAGTTCCTACGAGTTACATTGGTCCCGTGGGTGGTGTTGGTGCCATCCACGGGGCCATTCGGCGATTGTTTCGAGTTTTCACCCTCTAACGCCATGTTTTTAAGCCTAAGTCTAGAAATATGCAAATTATCATCGTATTCTCAAATCGGGAGTCCTGCTGCTACGGGTCAGTTCCTACGAGTTGCATTGGTCCCGTGGGAGGTGTTGGTGCCATCCACGGGGCCGTTCCGGGGCTGTTTCGAATTTTCGTAAGTCTATAAATATATAAATTATCGTCGTATTCTTAAACTGGGAGTCCCGCGATTGCGGGTTCAGATCCTACGAGTTACATCGGTCCCGTGGGAGGTGTTGGTACCACCCATGGGGCCGTCGGGGGACTTTTTTGGGTCCCATGGGAGGTTCTGGTGCCACCCTCGGGGCTGTATCGGGTTTTCACCCTCTAATGCCATATTTTGCAACCTAAGACTATAAATATGCAAATTATCGTCGTATTCTCAAATCGGTAGTCCCGCGGCTGCGGGGTCAATTCCTACGAGTTACATTGGTCCCGTGGGAGGTGTTGGTGCCACCCACGGGGACGTTCGGGTGCTGTTTCGTGTTTTCGCCCTCTAACGCCATCTTTTTTAGCCTGAGTCTAGAAATATGAAAATTATCATCGTATTCTCAAATCGGGAGTCCCGCGGATGCGCAATCAGTTCCTACGAGTTACATTGATCCCGTGGGTAGTGTTGGTGCCACCCACGAGGCCGTTCGGGGACAGTTTCGGGTTTTCAACCACTAATGCTATGTTTTTAAGCCTATGTTTAGAAATATGCAAATTATCATCGTATTATCAAACTGGGAGTCCCGCGGCTGCGCAGTCAGTTTCTATGAGTTACATTGGTCCTGTGCGAGGTGTTGGTGCCACCCACGGGGCCGTTCGGGTGTTGTTTCGAGTTTTCACTCTCTAATGCCATGTTTTTAAGCCTAAGTCGAGAAATGTGCAAATTATCGTCGTATGCTAAAATCGGGAGTTCCGCCACTGCGGGGTCAGTTCCTACGAGTTACATTGGTCCCGTGGGAGGTGTTAGTGCCACCCATGGGGACGTTCGGGGGCTGTTTCGAGTTTTCACCCTCTTACACCATGTTTTTAAGATTAATTCTAGAAATACGCAAATTATCATCATATTCTCAAATTAGGAGTCCCGCGATTGCGCGGTCAGTTTCTACGAGTTGCATTGGTCCCGTGGAAGGTTTTGGTGCCCCCACGAGGCCGTTCGGGGTCTGTTTCGGGTTTTCACTCTCTAATGTCGTGTTTTTAAGCCTAACTCTATAAATATGCAAATTATCATCGTATTCTTAAACTGGGAGTCCCGCGGCTGCGCGGTCAGTTCCTACGATTTACATAGGTCCCGTGGGAGGTGTTGGTACCACCCACGGGGCCGTTCGGGGACTAATTTGGGTTTTTACCCTCCAACGCCATATTTTTAAGCCTTAGCCTAGAAATACGTAAATTTTTGTCGTATTTTCAAACTGGGAGTGCCAGTGCTGCGGGGTCAGTTCCTACGAGTTGCATTGGTCCCGTGGGAGGTGTTAGTACCACCCACGGGGACGTTCGGGTGTTGTTTGGGATTTTCACCCTCTAACACCTTGTTTTTAAGCCTAAGTCTAGAAATATACAAATTATCATTGTATTCTAAAATCGGGAATTCTGCGACTGCGAGGTCAGTTCCTACCCACGGGGCCGTTCGGTGGCTGTTTTGAGTTTTCACCCTCTTACGCCATGTTTTTAAGCCTAAGCTTAAAAATATGCAAATTGTCAGCGTAGTCTCAAACCGGGAGTCCTGCGGCTGTGCGGTCAGCTCCTACGAGTTACATTGGTCCTGTGGAAGGTGTTGGTGCCACCCACGGGCCGTTCGGGGACTGTTTCGGGTTTTCACCCACTAATGCTATGTTTTTAAGCCTAAGTCTTGAAATATGCAAATCATCATCATATTCTCAAACCGGGAGTCCCGCGACTGCGGGGTTAGTTCCTACAAGTTACATTAGTCCTGTGCTAGGTGTTGGTGCCACCCACGGGGCTGTTCGGGTGTTGTTTCGAGTTTTCACCCTTTAACGCCATGTTTTAAGCCTTAGACGAGAAATATTCAAATTACCTTCGTATTCTAAAACTAGGAGTCCCGCAGCGGCGGGTCAGTTCCTACGAGTTGTATTTGTCCCGTGGGAGGTGTTGGTGCCACCCACGGAGCCGTTCGGGTGCTGTTTCGGATTTTCACTCTCTAACGCCATGTTTTTAAGCCCAAGTCTAGAAATCTGCAAATTATGATTGTATTCTAAAATCGGGAGTCCCGCGACTGCGGGGTCAGTTCCTACGAGTGACATTGGTCCCGTGCGAGGTGTTGGTGCCACCTACGGGGGCCGTTCAAGGGTTGTATCGGGTTTTCACCCTCTAACACCATGTTTTTAAGCCTAAGTCAAGAAATATGCAAATTATCATCGTATTCGAAAACCGAGAGTCCCGCGGCTGCGGGTCTGTTCCTACGAGTTATATTGGTCCCGTTAGAGGTGTTGGTGCCACCCACGGGGCCATTCAGGGGATGTTTGGATTTTTCACTCCCTTACGCCATGTTTTTAAGCCTAGGTCTAGAAATATGCAAATTATCATCGTATTCTCAAATCGGGAGTCCTGCGGCTACACAATCAGTTCCTACGAGTTACATTGGTCCCGTGGGAGATGCTGGTGCTACCCACGGGGCCGTTCGGGGGCTGTTTTGGGTTTTCACCCCCTAAAGCCATGTTTTTAAGCCTAAGTCGAGAAATATTCAAATTATCTTCGTATTCTCAAATCGGGAGTCCCGCGGCAGCGGGGTCAGTTCCTACGAGTTACATTAGTCCCGTGGTAGGTGTTGGTGCCACCCACGGGGCTGTTTTGGGTTTTCACACTTTAAAGCCATGTTTTTAAGCCTATGTCTGGAAATATGTAAATTATCATCGTATTCTTAAATCGGTTGTCCCACGGCTCTGGGTCAGTTCCTACGAATTACATCGCACTCGTGGGAGGTGTTGATGCCACCCACGGTGCCGTTCCGGGGCTATATCGGGTTTTCACCCTCCAACGCCATGTTTTGCATCCTAAGTCTAGAAATATGCAACTTATCGTCCTATTCTCAAACCGGGAGTCCCGCGACTCCAGGGTTAGTTCCTACGAGTTACATTGGTCCTGTGCGAGGTGTTGGTGCCACCCACGGGGCCGCTCGGGTGCTATTTCAGGTTTTCACCCTTTAACGCAATGTTTTTAAGCCTAAGTCCAGAAATAATCAAATTATCATCGTATTGTAAAACAGAGAATCCCGCAGCTGCGGGGTCAGTTCCTAAGAGTTACATTGGTCCCGTGGGAGGTGTTGGTACCACCCACGGGGCTGTTCGGGTGCTATTTCTGGTTTTCACCCTCTATTGCCATGTTTTTAAGCCTCGGTCGAGAAATATGCAAATTTTCATCGTATTCTAAAATCGGGACCCCCGCGGTAGCGGGGTCAGTTCCTACGAGTCACATTGCTCCCGTGGGAGGTGTTGGTGCCACCCACGGGGAAGTACGGGTGTTGTTTCGGGTTTTCACCCTTATACGCCATGTTTTTAAGCCTCAATCGAGAAATATGCAAATTATCGTCGTATTAAAAAAATGGGACTCCCGCGGCTGCGCGATCAGTTCCTATGAGTTGCATTGGTCCCGTGGTATGTGTTGTTGCCACCCACGGGGACGTTCGGGGGCTGTTTCGGGTTTTCACCCTCTAACGCCATGTTTTTAAGCCTAAGTATAAAAATATGCAAGTTATTATCGTATCCTCAAATCGGGAGTCCCGCGGCTACGGGGTCAGTTCCTACGATTTACATCGGTCCCGTGGGAGGTGTTGGTACCACCCACGGGCCCGTTCGGGGACTATTTCGGGTTTTCACCCTCTAACACCATGTTTTTAAGCCTAAGTCTAGAAGTATGCAAATTATCCTCGTATTCTCAAACCGGGAGTTCCGCAAAAGTGGGGTCAGTTATTAAGAGTTACATCGGTCCCGTGGGAGGTGTTGGTTCCACCCACGGGGCCGTTCGGGGGCTGTATCCGGTTTTCACCCTCTGACGCCATGTTTTTAAGCCTAAGTCTAGAATTATGCAAATTATCCTCGTATTCTCAAACCGAGAGTCCCGCGGCTGTGGGGTCAGTTCCTACGAGTTACATTGGTCCCGGGGGATGTGTTGCAGCCCCCACGGGGTGGTTCGGGGGCTGCTTTGGGTTTTCACCCCCCAACGCCATGTTTTTTATCTTAAGTTTACAAATATACAATTTATCATCGTATTTTTTAACCGGGTGTCCCGTGGCTGCTCGGTCAGTTCCTACGAGTTGCATTGGTCCCGTGGAATGTGTTGATGCCACTCACGGGGCCGTTCGGTGGCTATTTCGGGTTTCCACCCTCTAACGCCATGTTTTTAAGCCTAAGTATAGAAATATGCAAATTATTATCGTATTCTCAAACCGGGAGTCCCGCGGCTGCGGGGTCAGTTCCTACGAGTTACATCGGTCCCGTGGGAGGTGTTGGTGCCACCCACGGGCCCATTCGGGGACTGTTTCGGGTTTTCACCCTCTAACACCATGTTTTTAAGCCTAAGTCTAGAAGTATGCAAATTATCCTCGTATTCTCAAACCGGGAGTTCCGCGGCAGTGGGGTCAGTTAATAAGAGTTACATCGGTCCTGTGGGAGGTGTTGGTGCCACCCACGGGGCCGTTCGGGGGTTGTATCTGGTTTTCACCGTCTAACGCCATGTTTTGAAGAGGTCTAGAAATATGCAAATTATCATGGTATTCTCAAACCGGGAGTTCCGCGGTTGCGGGGTTTGTTCCTACGAGTTACGTTGGTCCCGTGGGAGGTGTTGGTGCCAGCCACCGGGCCGTTCGGGTGCTGTTTCAGGTTTTCACCCTCTAATGCCTTGTTTTTAAGCCTAAGTCGAGAATTATGCAAATTATCGTCGTATTCAAAAATCGGGAGTCCCGCGGCTGCGGGGTCAGTTCCTACGAGTTACATTGGTCCCGTGGGAGGTGTTAGTGCCACCCAGTGGCCGTTCGGGGGTTGTTTCGAGTTTTCACCCTCTTACACCATTTTTTAAGCCTAAGTCTAGAAATATGCTCAAATTATCATCGTATTCTCAAATTGGGAGTCCCACGGCTGTGCGGTCAGTTCCTACGAGCTACATTGGTCCCGTGGGTGGTGTTGGTGCCATCAACGGGGCCATTCGGGGGCTGTTTTGAGTTTTCACCCTCTAACGCCATGTTTTTAACCCTAAGTCTATAAATATGCAAATTATCATCGTATTCTCAAATCGGGAGTCCCGCGGCTGCAGCGTCAGTTCCTATAAGTTGTATTGGTCCCGTGGGAGGTGTTGGTGCCACCCACAGGGCCGTTCGGGGGTTGTTTCGTGTTGTCACCCCCTAACGCCGTTTTTTTAAGCCTAAGTCGAGAAATATTCAAATTATCTTTGTATTCTCAAATCGGGAGTCCCGCGGATGCGGGTTCAGTTCCTACAAGTTACATCAGTCCCGTGGTAGGTGTTGGTGCCACCCACGGGGTTGTTTCGGGTTTTCACACTTTAACGTCATGTTTTTAAGACTATGTCTCGAAATATGTAGATTATCATTGTGTTCTCAAACCGGTTGTCCCACAGCTGCGGGGTCAGTTCCTGCGAATTACATCGGACCCGTGGGAGGTGTTGATTCCACCCACGGGGCCGTTCCGGGGCTGTATCGGGTTTTCACCCTCTAACGCCATGTTTTGCATCCTAAGTCTAGAAATATGCAACTTATCATCGTATTCTCAAACCGGGATTTCCGCGACGGCGGGGTCAGTTCCTAAGAGTTACATTGGTCCCGTGGGAGGTGTTGGTGCCACCCACGGGGCCGTTCTGGTGCTATTTCGGGTTTTCACCCTCTAACGCCATGTTTTTAGGCCTCAGTCTAGAAATATGCAAATTGTCATCGTATTCTAAAATTAGGACTCCCATGACTGCGGGGTCAGTTCGTACGAGTCACATTGCTCCCATGGGAGGTGTTGGTGCCACCCACGGGGTCGTTCGGGTGCTGTTTCAGGTTTTCACCCTCTTACGCCATGTTTTTAAGCCTCAGTCGAGAAATATGCAAATTATCATCGTATTCTAAAAATGGGACTCCCGCGGCTGCGCGGTCAGTTCCTTCGAGTTGCATTGGTCCCGTGGGATGTGTTACTGCCACCCACGGGGCCGTTCGGGGGCTGTTTCGAGTTTTCACCCTCTAAAGCCATGTTTTTAAGCCTAAGTCTAGAAATATGATAATTATTGTCGTATTCTCAAATTGGGAGTTTTGCGGCTGCGGGGTCAGTTCCTACGAGTTACATCGGTCTCGTGGGAGGTGTTGGTGCAACCCACGTGCCCGTTCGGGGACTGTTTCGGGTTTTCACCCAAAATGCCATGTTTTTAAGCCTAATTCTAGAAGTATGCAATTTATGCTCGCATTCTCAAAACCGGGATTCCCGTGACTGTGGGGTCAGTTCCTACAAGTTGCATTGGTCCAATGGGATGTGTTGTTGCCACCCACGGGGACTAACGGGGGTTGTTTTGGGTTTTCACCCCCAAACGCCATGTTTTTTAACCTCGGTTTAGAAATATACAAATTATCGTCGTATTTTAAAACCGGGAGTCCCGCGACTGCGCGGTCAATTCCTACGAGTTGTATTGGTATGTGGGATGTGTTGCTGCCACCCACGGGGCCGTTCGGGGGCTGTTTCGGGATTTCACCCTCTAACGCCATGTTTTTAAGCCTAAGTTTAGAAATATACAAATTATTGTCGTATTCTCAAACTAGGATTCCCACGACTCCGGGGTCAGTTCCTACGAGTTACATCGATCCCGTGGAAGGTGTTGGTGCCACCCACGGGCCCGTTCGGGGAGTGTCTCTAGTTTTCACCCTCTAACGCCATGTTTTTAAGCCTAAGTCTTGAATTATGAAAATTAACCTCGTCTTCTCAAACCGGGAGTCCCGTGGCTATGGGGTCAGTTATTACGAGTTACATCGGTCCCGTGGGAGGTGTTGGTGCCACCCACGGGGCCTTTCGGGAGCTGTATCTGGTTTTCACCGTCTAACGCCATATTTTGAAGCCAAAGTCTAGAAATATGCAAATTATCATCGTATTCTCAAATCGGGAGTCCCGCGATTGCGGGATTTGTTCCTACGAGTTACATTGGTCCCGTGGAAGGTGTTGGTGCCACCCACCGGCCCGTTCGGGTGTTGTTTCGGGTTTTCACCCTCTAACGCCTTATTTTTAACCTAAGTCAAGAAATATGCAAATTATCATCATATTCTAAAATCGGGAGTCCCGCGGCTGCGGGGTCAGTTCCTACGAGTAACATTGGTCCCGTGGGAGGTGTTAGTGCCACCCATGGGGCCATTCGGGGGTTGTTTCGAGGTTTCACCCTCTTACGCCATGTTTTTAAGCCTCAGTCTAGAAATATGCAAATTATCATCGTATTCTCAAACCGGGAGTCCCGCGGCTACGGGTTAGTTCCTACGAGTTGCATTGGTCCCGTGGGAGGTGTTGGTGCCACCCACGGGGCCGTTCGGGGGCTGTTTCGAGTTTTCACTCTCTTACGCCATGTTTTTAAGCCTAAGTCTATAAATATGCAAATTATCATCGTATTGTCAAACCCAGAGTCCCGCGGCTACGGATCAGTTCCTAAGAGTTGCATTGGTCCCGTGGGAGGTGTTGGTGCCACCCACGGGGCCATTCGGGGGCTGTTTCAGGTTTTCACTCTTTAACGCCATGTTTTTAAGCCTAAGTCTAGAAATATATAAATTATCGTCCTATTCTTAAACCGGGAGTCCCGCGGCTGCGGGGTCAGTTCCTACGAGTTACATCGGTCCCGTGGGAGGTGTCGGTACCACCCACGGGGCCGTTGGTGGACTCTTTTGGGTTTTTACCCTCTAACGCCATGTTTTTATACCTTAGTCTAGAAATACATGAATTGTGGTCATATTCTCAAACAAGGAGTCCCGCTGCTACGGGGTCAGTTCCTACGAATTACATCGGTCCCATGGGATGTTCTGGTGCCACCCACGGGGCCGTTCCGGGGCTGTATCGATTTTTCACCCTCTAATGCCATGTTTTGCAGGCTAAGTCTATAAATATGAAAATTATCGTCGTATTCTCAAATCGGGAGTCCGACGGCTGCGGGGTCAGTTCCTACGAGTTACATTGTCATGTGGGAGGTGTTGGTGCCACCCACGGGGACGTTCGGGTGCTGTTTCGGGTTTTCGCCCTCTAACGCCATCTTTTTAAGCCTAAGTCTAGAAATATGTAAATTATCTTCATATTCTAAAACTGGGAGTCCCGCGACTGCGAGGTTAGTTCCTACGAGTTACATTGGTCCCGTGGGAGGTGGTGGTGCCACCCACGGAGCCTTTTGGGGGTTGTTTCGAGTTTTGACCCTCATACGCCATGTTTTTAATTTAAGTCTAGAAATATGAAAATTATCATCGTATTCTCAAACCGGGAGTCCCGCGGCTGCGTGGTCAGTTCCTACGAGTTACATTGGTCCCGTGGGTGGTGTTGGTGCCACCCACGAGGCCGTTCGGGGACTGTTTCGGGTTTTCACCCACTAATGCTATGTTTTTAAGCCTATCTTTAGAAATATGCAAATTATCATCGTATTGTCAAACCCGGAGTCCCGCGGTTGCGCGATCAGTTTCTATGAGTTATATCTGTCCTGTACGAGGTGTTGGTGCCACCCACGGTGTTGTTCGGGTGTTGTTTCGAGGTTTCACTCTCAAACGCCATGTTTTTAAGCCTAAGTCGAGAAATATGCAAATTATCGTCATATTCTAAAACCGGGAGTTTCGCGACTATGGGGTCAGTTCCTACGAGTTACATTGGTCCCGTGGGAGGTGTTGGTGCCACCCCTGGGGACGTTCGGGTCTGTTTCGAGTTTTCACCCTTTTACACCATGTTTTTAAGCTTAAGTCTAGAAATAAGCAAATTGTCATCATATTCTCAACCCGGGAGTCCCTCGATTGCGCGGTCAGTTCCTACGAGTTACATTGGTCCCATGGGAGGTGTTGGTGCCACCCACGGGGCCGTTCGGGGGTTATTTCGGATTTTCACTCTCTAACGCCATGTTTTTAAGCCTAACTCTAGAAATATACAAATTATCATCGTATTCTTAAACTGGGAGACCCGCGGATGTGGGGTCAGTTCCTACGACTTACATCGGTCCCGTGGGAGGTGTTGGTACCACCCACGGGGCCGTTAGGGGACTATTTTGGTTTTTTACCCTCTAACGCCATGTTTTTAAGCCTTAGCCTAGAAATACGCAAATTTCTGTCTTATTTTCAAACTGGGAGTGCCGCTGTTGCGGGGTCAGTTCCTATGAGTTACATTGGTCCCGTGGGAGGTGTTGGTACCACCCACGGGGATGTTCGAGTTTTGTTTGGGGATTTCACCCTCTAACGCAATGTTTTTAAGCCTAAGTCTAAAAATATGCCAATTATGGTTGTATTCTAAAATCAGACTTCGGCGACTGCGAGGTCAGTTCCTACGAGTTGCTGTGGTCCCGTGGGAGGTGTTGGTGCCACCCACGAGGCCGTTCGGGGCCTGTTTCGAGTTTTCACCCTCTTACGCCATATTTTTAATCCTACGTATAGAAATATGAAAATTATCATCGTAGTCTCAAATCGAGAGTCCCGCGGATGTGCGGTCAGTTCCTACGAGTTACATTGGTCCCGTGGGAGGTGTTGGTGCCACCCACGGGGCCGTTCGGGGACTATTTTGGGTTTTCACCCACTAATGCTATGTTTTTAAGCCTAAGTCTTGAAATATGCAAATTATCATCGTATTCTCAAACCGGGAGTCTCGCGACTGCGGGGTTAATTCCTACGAGTTACATTGGTCCTGTGCTAGGTGTTGGTGCCACCCACGGGGCCGTTCGGGTGCTATTTCGGGTTTTCACCCTCTAACGCCATATTTTTAATCGTTAGTCGATAAATATTCAAATTATCGTTGTATTTTCGAACCGGGAGTCCTGCGGCTGCGCGGTCAGTTCCTACGAGTTACATCGGTCCCGTAGGAGGTGTTGGTAGCACCCACGGGGCCGTTCGGGGACGATTTCGGGTTTTTACCCTCTAACGCCGTGTTTTTAAGCCTTAACCTAGAAATACGCAAATTTTCATCGTATTCTCAAACTGGGAGTGCCGCTTCTGCGGGGTCAGTTCCTACGAGTTACATTGGTCCTTTGGGAGGTGTTGGTGCCACCCACGGGGCCATTTGGGGGTTGTTTTGAGTTTTCACCCTCTAAGGCAGTGTTTTTAAGCCTAAGTCTAAAAATATGCAAATTATCATCGTAGTCTCAAATCGGGAGTCCCGCGGCTACGCGGTCAGTTCCTACAAGTTACCTTGGTCCCGTGGGAGGTGTTGGTGCCACCCACGGGGCCGTTCGTGAACTGTTTCTGGTTTTCACCCACTAATGCTATGTTTTTAAGCCAAAGTCAAGAAATACAAAAATTATTATCGTATTCTCAAATTGGGAGTCCCGCGACTGCGGGGTTAGTTCCTACGACTTACATTGGTCATGTGCGAGGTGTTAGTGCCACCCACAGGGCAGTTCGGGTGTTGTTTCGGGTTTTCACCCTCTAACGCCATGTTTTTAAGCCTAAGTCTAGAAATATACAAATTATCATCGTATTCTCAAACCGAGAGTCCCGCGGCTACGGGGTCAGTTCCTAAGAGTTACATTGGTCCCGTGAGAGGTGTTGGTGCCCCCCATGGGGCCGTTCGGGTGCTATTTCGGGTTTTCACCCTCTATCGCCATGTTTTTAAGCCTAAGTCTAGAAATAGGCAAATTATTGTTGTATTCTAAAACCGAGAGTCCCGCGACTGCGAGGTCAGTTCCTACGAGTTACATCGGTCCCGTGGGAGGTGTTGGTGCCACCCACAGGGCCGTTCGGGGACTATTTCGGGTTTTCACCCTCTAACACTATGTTTTTAAGTCTATGTCTGGAAATATATAAATTATCATCATATTCTCAAACCGGTTGTCCGACGGTTGTGTGGTCAGTTCTTACGAATTACATTGCACCCATGGGAGGTGTTGATGCCACCCACGGGGCCGTTCCGGGGCTATATTGGGTTTTCACCCTCTAACGCCATGTTTTGCATCCTAAGTCTAAAAATATGCAACTTATCATCGTATTCTCAAACCAGGAGTCCCGCGACTACGGGGTTAGTTCCTACGAGTTACATTGGTCCGGTGTGAGGTGTTAGTGCCACCCACGGGGTCGTTCGTGTGCTATTTCAGGTTTTCACCCTCTAACGCCATGTTTTTAAGCCTAAGTCTAGAAATATGAAAATTATCATCGTATTCTCAAACCGAGAGTCCCGCGGCTGTGGGGTCAGTTATTAAGAGTTACATTGGTCCCGTGGGAGGTGTTGGTGCCACCCACTGGGCCGTTCGGGTGCTATTTCGAGTTTTCACCTCTTACGCCATGTTTTTAAGCCTAAGTCTAGAAATATTCAAATTACCGTTGCATCAGTTCCTACGAGTTTCGGGTTTTCACATTTTAACGCCATGTTTTTAAGCCCATTATGGAAATATGTAAATTATGATCGTATTCTCAAACCGGTTGTCTCATGGCTGCGGGGTCAGTTCCTACGAATTACATCGCACTCGTGGGAGGTGTTGATGCCACCCACGGGGCCGTTCCGTGGCTATATCGGGTTTTCACCCTCTAACGCCATGTTTTGCATCCTAAGTCTAGAAATATGAAACTTATCATCGTATTCTCAAACCGAGAGTCCTACGACTTTGGGGTCAGTTCCTACGAGTTACATTGGTCCCATGGTAGGTGTTATTGCAACCCACGGGGACGTTCGGGGCCCGTTTCGAGTTTTCCTCCTCTTACGCCGTGTTTTTAAGCCTAAGTCTAGAAATATGCAAATTATCATCGTATTCTCAAACCTAGAGTCTCGCGGTTGCGCGGTCAGTTGCTACGAGTTACATTGGTCCCGTGGGTGGTGTTGGTGCCACCCACGGGGCCGTTCGGGGGCTGTTTCGGGTTTTCATCCTCTAACGCCATGGTTTTAAGCCTAAGTCCAGAAATATGCAAATTATCATTGTATTCTCAAACCAGGAGTCCCGCAGCTGCGGGTCAGTTCCTACGAGTTGTATTGGTACCGTGGGAGGTGTTAGTGCCATCCACGAGGCCGTTCGGGGGTTGTTTCGAATTTTCACTCTCTAACGCCATGTTTTTAAGCCTAAGTCTAGAAATACGCAAATTATCATCGTATTCTCTAACCGGGAGTCCCGCGACTGCGCGGTTAGTTCCTACTAGTTACATTGGTCCTGTGGGTGGTGTTGGTTCCACCCACGGTCGCTCGGGTGCTGTTTTGGGTTTTCACCCTCTAATGCCAAGTTTTTAAGCCTAAGTGTAGAAATATGCAAATTATCGTCGTATTCTCAAACCGGGAGTCCCGCGGTTGCGAGTCAGTTCCTACGAGTTGTATTGGTCCCGTGGGAGGCGTTGGTGCCACCCACGGGGCCATTCGGGGGCTATTTTGGGTTTTCACTCTCTAACGCCATGTTTTTAAGCATAAATCAAGAAATATGAAAATTATCATCGTATTCTTAAAATTGGGAGTCCCGCGGCTACGGGGTCAGTTCATACGAGTTACGTCGGTCCCGTGGGAGGTGTTGGTACCACCCACGGGGCCGTTCGAGGGCTGTATCGGGTTTTCACCCTCTAACGCCATGTTTTTAAGTCTACTCTAAAAATATGCAAATTATCTTTGTATTCTCAAACCGGGAGTCCCGCGGCTACGCGGTTAGTTCCTCCGCGTTACATTGATCTCGTGGGAGGTGTTGGTGCCACCCATGGAGCCGTTCAGGGGTTGTTTCGGGTTTTCACCCTCTAACGTCATGTTCTTAGAACTAGGTCTAGAGATATGCAAATTATCATTGTATTCTCAAATCGGGAGTCCCACGGCTGCGGGGTCAGTTCCTATGAGTTGCATTGGTGCCGTGGGAGGTGTTAGTGCCACCCACGGGGCCGTACGGGGGCTATTTCGGGTTTTCACCCTCTAACGCCATGTTTTTAAACCAAATTCTAGAAATACGTAAATTATCATCGTGTTCTCAAATCGGGAGTCCCGCGGCTGCGGGGTCAGTTCCTACGAGTTACATCGGTCCCGTGGGAGGTGTTGGTGCCACCCATGGGGCTGTTTTGGATTTTCACCCTTTAACGCTATGTTTTTAAGCCTATGTCTTGAAATATGTAAATTATTGTCGTATTCTCAAATCGGTTGTCCCACGGCTGCGGGGTTAGTTCCTACGAATTACATCGATCCCGTGGGAGGTGTTGATGCCACCCACGGGGCCGTTCGGGGGTTGTATCGAGTTTTCACCCTCTAACGCCATGTTTTGCATCCTAAGTCTAAAAATATGCAAATTATCATCGTATTCTCAAACCGAAAGTTATGCAGGTGCGGGATCAGTTCCTACAAGTTACATTGGTCCCGTGGGAGATGTTGGTGCCACCCACTGGGCCGTTCGGCTGCTATTTCGGATTTTCACCCTCTAACGCCATGTTTTTAAGCCTCAGTCGAGAAATATGTAAATTTGTGTTGTATTCTAAAACCGAGACTCCCGCGGCTACGGGGCCAGTTCCTACGAGTTACATTGCTCCCGTGGGAGCTGTCGGTCCCACCCATAGGGCCATTCGGGGGTTGTTTCGAGTTTTCACCCTCTAACAGCATGTTTTTAAGCCTAAGTATAGAAATATGCAAATTATCATCGTATTCTCAAACCAGGAGTCCCGTGGCTGCGGGGTCAGTTCCTCCGAATTGCATTGGTCCCGTGGGAGGTGTTGGTGCCACCCACGGGGGCGTACGGGTGCTATTTCAGGTTTTCACCCTCTAACGTCAGGTTTTTAAGCCTAAGTCGAGAAATATGCAACTTATCGTCGTATTCTAAAATTGGGAGTCCCGCGGCTGTGGGGTCAGTTCCTACGAGTTACATTGGTCCCGTGGTAGGTGTTAGTTCCACCCACGGGGACGTTCATGGGTTGTTTCGGGTTTTCACCCTCTAATGCCATGTTTTTAATCTTAAGTCTAGAAATTTGCAAATTATAGTCATATTCTCAAACCGAGAGTCCCGCGGCTGCAGGTCAGTTCCTACGAGTTGCATTGGACCCGTGGGAGGTGTTGGTGCCACCCACGGGGCCGTTCGGGGGCTATTTTGGTTTTTTACTCTCTAATGCCATGTTTTTAAGCCTAAGTCTAGAAAGACGCAAATTATCATTGTATTCTTAAACCTGGGAGTCCCGCGGATACGGGGTCAGTTCCTACGAGTTACATCGGTCCCATGGGAGGTGTTGGTACCACCCACGTGGCCGTTCAGGGACTGTTTTGAGTTTTTACCCTCTAACGCCATATTTTTAAGCCTTAGTCTAAAAATACGCAAATTGTTATCGTATTCTGAAACTGGCAGTCCCGCTGCTGCGGGGTAAGTTCAAATGAATTACATCGGTCCCGAGGGAGATGTTGGTGCCACCCACGGGGCCGTTCGAGGGCTATATCGGGTTTTCACCCTCTTACGCCATGTTTTGTAGCCTAGGTCTATAAATATGCAAATTATCATGGTATTCTCAAATCGGGAGTCCCGCGGATGCGAGGACAGTTCCTACGAGTTGCATTAGTCCCGTGGGAGGTGTTAGTGCCACCCAAGGGGACGTTAGAGTGTTGTTTCGGGTTTTCACCCTCTAACGCCATGTTTTTAATCCTAAGTCTAGAAATATGCAAATTATCATCGTATTCTCAAACCGGGAGTCCCGCGGCTGCGGGGTCAGTTTCTATGAGTTGCATTGGTACCGTGGGATGTGTTGTTGCCACCCGCAGGGCCGTTCGGGGTTTATTTCGGCTTTTCACCCTCTAATGCCATGTTTTTAAGCCAAAGTCTAGAAATATATAAATTATCATCACATTCTCAAATCGGGAGTCCCGCAGCTGCGGGTCAGTTCCTACGAGTTGTATTTGTCCCGTGGGAGGTGTTAGTGCCACCCACTGGGCCGCTCGGGGGATGTTTCGGATTTTCACTCTCTAACGCCATGTTTTTAAGCCTAAGTCTAGAAATATACAAATTATCACCGTATTCTCTAACCGGGAGTCCCGCGGCTGCGGGGTCATTTCCTACGAGTTACATCGATCCTGTAGGAGGTGTTGGTGCCACCTACGGGGCCGTTCGGGGGCTGTTTCGGGTTTCCACCCTCTAACACCAAGTTTTTAAGCCTTAGTCTAGAAATACGAAAGTTGTCTTTGTATTCTCAAACTGGGAGTCCCGTGGCTGCGGGATCAGTTCCAACGAATTACATCGGTCCTGTGGGAGGTGTTGGTGCCACCCACGAGGCCATTAGGAAGCTGTATCGGGTTTTCACCCTCTAACGCCATGTTTTGTAGCCTAAGTCTATAAATATGCAAATTATCATCGTATTCTCAAACCGGGAGTCCCGCGGCTGCGGGGACAGTTCCTACGAGTTACATTGGTCCCGTGGGAGGTGTTGGTGCCACCCACGGGGACGTTCGGGTGCTGTTTAGGGTTTTCTCCCTCTAAAGCCATGTTTTTAATCCTAAGCCTAGAAATATTCAAATTATCATTGTATTCTAAAGTTGGGAGTCCCTCGACTGCGAGGTCAGTTCCTACGAGTTACATTGGTCCCGTGGGAGGTGTTGGAACCACCCACGGGGTCGTTCGGGGGCTGTTTCGAGTTTTCACCCTCTTACGCCATGTTTTTAAGTCTAAGTCTAGAAATACGCAAATTATCATCGTATTCTCAAACCGGGAGTCCCGCGGCTGGGCGGTCAGTTCCTACGAGTTACATTGGTCCCGTGAGAGGTGTTGGTGCCACCCACGGGGCCGTTCGGGGACTGTTTCGAGTTTTCACCCACTAATGCTATATTTTTAAGCCTAAGTCTAGAAATAAGCAAATTATCATCAAATTCTCAAATCGGGAGTCCCGCGACTGCGGGGTTAGTTCCTACGAGTTACATTGGTCCTGTGGGAGGTGTTGGTGCCACCCACGGGGCCGTCCAGGTCCTGTTTCGTGTTTTCACCCTCTAACGCCATGTTTTTATGCCTAAGTCAGGAAATATTCAAATTACCGTCGTATTCTAAAATCGGGAGTCCCCCAGCTGCGGGGTCAATTCCTACGAGTTATATTGGTCCCGTGGGAGGTGTTGGTGCCACCCATGGGGCCGTTCGGGGGGTGTTTCGAGTTTTCACCCTCTTACGCCATGTTTTTAAGTCTAAGTCTAGAAATATGCTAATTATCGTCGTATTCTCAAATCGGGAGTCCTGCAGCTGTGCGGTCAGTTCCTACGGGTTACATTGGACCCGCGAGAGGTGTTGGTCCCACCCACGGGGCCATTCAGGGGTTGTTTCGAGTTTTCACCCTCTAACGCCATGTTTTAAGCCTAAGTCTACAAATATGCAAATTATCATCATATTCTCAAACCGGGAGTCCCGCGGCGGCGGGGTTAGTTCCTCCGAGTTGCATTGGTCCCGTGGGATGTGTTGCTACCACCCGCGAGGCCATTCGGGGGCTATTTTGGGTTTTCAACCTCTAACGCCATGTTTTTAAGCCAAAGTCAAAAAATATGCAAATTATCATCGTATTCTCAAACCGGGAGTCCCGCGGATGCGGGATCAGCTCCTACGAGTTACATCGGTCCAATGGGAGGTGTTGGTGCCACCCACGGGCCCGTTCGGGGGTTGTTTCGGGTTTTCACCCTCTAACGCCATGTTTTTAAGCCTTAGTCTAAAAATATGCAAATTATCGTCGTATTCTAAAATTGGGAGTCCTGCGGCTGTGCGGTCATATCCTACGAGTTACATCGGTCCCGTGGGAGGTGTTGGTGTCACCCACAGGGCCGTTCGGGGGATGTATCTGGTTTTCACCCTCTAACCCCATATTTCGTAGCCTAAGTCTAGAAATATGCAAATTATCATCGTATTCTCAAACCGGGAGTCCCACGGCTGCGGTGTTAGTTCCTACGAGTTACATTGGTCCCGTGGGATGTGTTGGAGCCACCCACGGGGCCGTTTGGGTATTGTTTCGGGTTTTCACCCTCTAGCGCCATGTTTTTAAGCGTAAGTGGTGAAATATGCAAATTATCATCGTAATCTAAAACCGGGAGTCCCGCGTCTATGGGGTCAGTTCCTACGAGTTACATTGGTCCCATGGGAGGTGTTATTGCAACCCACGGGGCCGCTCGGGGTCTTTTTCGAGTTTTCACCCTCTAACACCATGTTTTTAAGCCTAAGTCTAGAAATATACAAATTATCATTGTATTCTCAAACCAGGAGTCCCACGGTTGCGCGGTCAGTTCCTACTACTTACATTGGTCCCGTGGCTGGTGTTGGGGCCACCCACGGGGCCGTTCGGGGGTTGTTTCCAGTTTTCACCCTCTAACGCCATGTTTTTAAGCCTAAGTCTAGAAATATGTAAATTATCGTCATATTCCAAAACCGGGAGTCCCGCGGATGCGGGTCAGTTCCTACGAGTTATATTTGTCCCGTGGGAGGTGTTGGTGCCACCCACGGGGCCGTTTGGGGGCTGTTTCGGATTTTCACTCTCTAACGCCATGTTTTTAAGCTTAAGTTTAGAAATATGCAAATTTTCATCGTATTCTCTAACCGAGAGTCCCGCGACTGCGTGGTTAGTTCCTACGAGTTACATCGATCCCGTAAGAGGTGTTGGTGCCACCTGCGGGGCCGTTCGAGGGCTGTTTCAGGTTTTTACCCTCTAACGCCATGTTTTTAAGGCTAAGTCTAGAAATATGCAAATTATGGTCATATTCTAAAATTGGGAGTCCCGCGACTGCGGGGTCAGTTCCTACGAGTGACATTGGTCCCGTGCGAGGTGTTGGTGCCACCCATGGGGCTGTTCTAGGGTTGTATCGGGTTTTCACCCTCATAGTCATGTTTTTAAGCCTAAGTCGAGAAATATACAAATTATCATCGTATTTGAAAACGGAGAGTCCCGCGGCTGCGGGTCACTTCCTACGAGTTATATTGGTCCCGTTGAGGTTTCGAGTTTTCACCCCCATATGCCAGGTTTTTAAGCATAAGTCTAGAAATATTCAAATTGTCGTCGTATTCTCAAACCGGGAGTCCTGTGGCTACGCGGTCAGTTCCTACGAGTTACATTGGTCCTGTGGGAGGTGCTAGTGCCACCCACGGGGCCGTTCGGGGGTTGTTTCGGGTTTTCACCCTCTAATGCCATATTTTTAAGCCTAAGCCTAGAAATATGTAAATTATCATCGTATTCTCAAATCGGGAGTCCCGCGACTGCGGGGTCAGTTCCTATAAGTTGCATTGGTCCCGTGGGAGGAGTTGGTGCCACCCACAGGGCCGTTCGGGGGCTGTTTTGGGTTTTCACCCCCTAACGCCATGTTTTTTAGCCTAAGTCGAGAAATATTCAAATTATCTTCGTATTCTCAAACCGGGAGTCCCACGGGTTACATCAGTCCCGTGGTAGGTGTTGGTGCCACCCACGGGGTTGTTTCGGGTTTTCACACTTTAACCCCATGTTTTTAAACCTATGTCAGGAAAAATGTAAATTATAATCGTATTCTCAAACCGGTTGTCCCACGGGTGCGGGGTCAGTTCCTACGAATTACATCGGACCCGTGGGAGGTCTTGATGCCACCCACGGGGCCATTCCGGGGCTGTATCGGGTTTTCACCCTCTAACGCCATGTTTTGCATCCCAAGTCCAGAAATATGCAACTTATCTTCGTATTCTCAAACCGGGAATCCCGCGGCTGCGGGGTTAGTTTCGACGAGTAACATTGGTCCTGTGCGAGGTGTTGGTGCCACCCACGGGGCCGTTCGGGTGCTGTTTCAGGTTTCACCCTCTAACGCCATGTTTGTAAGTCTAAGTCTAGAAATATGCAAATTATCATTGTATTTTCAAACCGAGAGTCTCGCGGCTGCGGGGTCAGTTCCAAAGAGTTACATTGGTCCCGTGGGAGGTGTTGGTGCCACCCACAGGGCCGTTTGGGTGGTATTTTGGGTTTTCACCCTCTAACGCCATGTTTTTAACCCTCAGTCGAGAAATATGCTAATTGTCATCGTATTCTAAAATCGGGACTCCCGCGGCTGCGAGGTCAGTTCCTACGAGTCACATTTTTCTCCCGTGGGAGGTGTTGGTGCCACCCACGGTGCAGTTCGGGTGCTGTTTCAGGTTTTCACCCACTTACGCCATGTTTTTAAGCCTCAGTCGAGAAATATACAACTTATCGTCGTATTCTAAAATCGGGACTCCCGCGGCTGCGCGGACAGTTCCTACGAGTTGCATTGGTCCCGTGGGATGTGTTGCTGCAACCCACGGGGCCGTTCAGGGGATGTTTCGGGTTTTCACTCTCTAATGCCATGTTTTTAAGCCTATGTCTAGAAATATACAAATTATTGTCGTATTCTCAAATCGGGAGTCCCGTAGCTACGGGGTTAGTTCCTACGAGTTACATCGGTCCCATGGGAGGTGTTGGTGCCACCCATGGGCCCGTTCGGGGACTGTTTCGGGTTTTCATCCTCCAACACCATGTTTCTAAGCCTAAGTCTAGAAGTAAGCAAATTATTCTCGTATTCTCAAACCGGGAGTCCCGCGGTTGTGGGGTTTGTTATTACGAGTTACATCGGTCCCGTGGGAGGTGTTGGTTCCACCCACGAAGCCGTTCGGGGGCTGTATCTGGTTTTCACCGTCTAATGCCATGTTTTGAAGCCTAAGTCTAGAAATATGAAAATTATCGTCGTATTCTCAAACCGGGAGTCCCGCAGTTGTGGGGTTTGTTCCTACGAGTTACATTGGTCCATGGGAGGTGTTGGTGCCACCCACCGGGCCGTTCGGGTGCTGTTTCAGGTTTTCACCCTCTAATGCCTTGTTTTTAAGCCTAAGTCAAGTAATATGCAAATTATCATCGTATTCTAAAATCGGGTGTCCCGCGGCTGTGGGGTCAGTTCTTACGAGTTACATTGGTCTCGTGGGAGGTGTTAGTGCCACCCACGGGGCCGTTCGGGGGTTGTTTTGAGTTTTCACCCTCTTACGCCATGTTTTTAAGCCTAAGTCTAGAAATATGCAAATTATCATCGTATTCACAAATCAGGAGTCCCGCTCTTGTGGGTCAGTTCCTACGAGTTGTATTGGTCCCGTGGGAGGTGTTGGTGCCACCCACGGGGTCGTTCGGGTGTTGTTCCGAGTTTTCACTCTCTAATGCCATATTTTTAAGCCTAGGTCTAGAAATATATAAATTATCATCGTATTCTTAAATCGGGAGTCCCGCGGTTTTCGGGTCAGTTCCTACGAGTTACATCGGTCCCGTGGGAGGTTTTGGTACCACCCACGGGGACGTTGGGGGACTGTTTTGGGTTTTTACCCTCTAACGCCATGTTTTTAAGCCTTAGTCTAGAAATACGCAAATTGTGGTCGTATTCTCAAACTGGGAGTCCCGCTGCTACAGGGTCATTTCCTACGAATTACATCGGTCCCATGGGAGGTTCTGGTGCCACCCACGGGGCCGTTCCGGGGCCGTATCGGGTTTTCACCCTCTAATGCCATGTTTTGCAGCCTAAGTCTGTAAATAAGCAAACTATCGTCGTATTATCAAATGGGGAGTCCCACGGTTGCGGGGTCAGTTCCTACGAGTTACATCGATCCCGTGGGAGGTGTTGGTTCCACCCACAAGGACGTTCGGGGACTGTTTTGGGTTTTTACCCTCTAACGTCACGTTTTTAAGCCCTAGTGCCTCCCCCGGGGCAGCTCGGGTGCTGTTTTGGGTTTTCGCCCTCTAACGCCGTCTTTTTAAGCCTAAGTCTATAAATATGCAAATTATCGTCATATTCTAAAATCGGGAGTCCCGCGACTGCGAGGTCAGTTCCTACGAGTTACATTGGTCCCGTGGGAGGTGTTGGTGCCACCCACGGGGCCGTTCGGGGACTGTTTTGAGTTTTCACCCTCATACGCCACATTTTTAAGCCTAAGTCTAGAAATATGCAAATTATCATCGTATTCACAAATCAGGAGTCCCGCTGTTACGGGTCAGTTTCTACGAGTTGTATTGGTCCCGTGGGAGGTGTTGGTGCCACCCACGGGGCCGTTCGGGTGTTGTTTCGAGTTTTCACTCTCTAACGCCATGTTTTTAAGCCTAAGTCGAGAAATATGCAAATTATCGTCGTATTCTAAAACCGGGAGTTCCGCAGCTGCGGGGTCCTACGAGTTACATTGGTCCCGTGGGAGGTGTTGGTGCAACCAATGGGGCCGTTTGGGGGCTATTTCGAGTTTTCACCCTCTTACACCATGCTTTTAAGCTTAAGTCTAGATATATGCAAATTATCATCGTATTCTCAAACCGGGAGTCCCGCGACTGCGTGGTCAGTTCCTACGAGTTACATTGGTCCCGTGGGAGGTGTTGGTGCCACCCACGACGCCGTTCGGGGGCGGTTTCGGGTTTTCACTCTCTAACGCCGTGTTTTTAAGCCTAACTCTAGAAATATGCAAATTATCATCGTATTCTTAAACTGGGAGTCCCGCGGCTGTGGGGTCAGTTCCTACGAGTTACATCGGTCCCGTGGGAGGTGTTGGTACCACCCACGGGGCCGTTCGTGGACTATTTCGGCTTTTTACCTTCTAACGCCATGTTCTTAAGCCTTATCAAACAAATACACAAATTTCCGTCGTATTCTAAAATTTGGAGTATCACTGGTGCAGGGTCAGTTCCTACGAGTTACATTGGTCCCGTGGGAGGTGTTGGTGCCACCCACGGGGACGTTCGGGTGCTGTTTGGGGTTTTCACCCTCTAATTCAATGTTTTTAAGCCTAAGTCTAGAAATTTGCAAATTATCATTTTATTCTAAAACCGGGAGTTCCGCGACTGCGAGGTCAGTTCCTACGAGATACAGTGGTCCCGTGGGAGGTGTTGGTGCCACCCACGAGGCCGTTCGGGGGCTGTTTCGAGTTTTCACCCTCTTACGCCATGTTTTTAAGCCTAAGTCTAGAAATATGCAAATTATCATCGTTGTCTCAAATCGGGAGTCCCGCGGCTGGGCGCTCAGTTCTTACGAGTTACATTGGTCCCTTGGGAGGTGTTGGTGCCAGCCACGGGGCCGTTCGATGACTGTTTCGAGTTTTCACACACTATTGCCATATTTTTAAGCCTAAGTCTTAAAATATGCAAATTATCATCGTATTCTCAAACCGGGAGTCCCGCGACTGCGGGGTTATCTCCTACGAGTTACATTGGTCCTGTGCTAGGTGTTGGTGCCACCCATGGGGCCGTTCGGGTGCTGTTTCAGGTTTTCACCCTCAAACGCCGTGTTTTTAAGCCTTAGTCGAGAAATATTCAAATTACCATTGTATTCTAAAATTGGGAGTCCCGCGGCTGCGGGGTCAGTTCCTACGAGTTACATTAGTCCCGTGGGAGGAGTTGGTGCCACCCACGGGGCCGTTCGGGGGCTGTTTCGAGTTTTCACCCTCTTACGCCATGTTTTTAAGCATAAGGCTAAAAATATGCAAATTATCATCGTATTCTCAAACCGGGAGTCCCGCAACTGCGGGGTCAGTTCCTCCGAGTTGCATTGGTTCCGTGGGATGTGTTGCTGCCACCCGCGGGGCCGTTCGGGGACTGTTTTGGGTTTTCACCCTCTAACGCCATGTTTTAAGCTTAAGTCTACAAATATGCAAATTATCATCGTATTCTCAAATCGGTAGTCCCGCGGTTGCGGTATCAGTTCCTACAGGTTACATCGGTCCTATGGGAGGTGTTGGTGCTACCTACGAGCCCGTTCGGGGATTGTTTCGGGTTTTCACCCTCTAACGCCATAATTTTAAGCCTAAGTCTAGATGTATGCAAATTATTAGCGTACTCTCAAACCGGGACTTCTGCGGCTGCGGGGTCAGTTCCTACGATTTACATCGGTCCTGTGGGAGGTGTTGGTCCCACCCACGGGGCCGTCCGGGGGCTGTATCTGGTTTTCACCCTCTACCCCCATGTTTTGCAGCCTAAGTCAAGAAATATGCAAATTATCATCGTATTCTCAAGACGGGAGTCCCGCGACTGTGGTGTTAGTCCCTACGAGTTACATTGGTCCCGTGGGATGTGTTGGAGCCACCCATAGGGCCAGTTGGGTACTGTTTCGGGTTTTCACCCTCTAACACCATGTTTTTTAGCCTAAGTCGAGAAATATGCAAATTATCATCGTATTCTAAAACCAGGAGTCCCGCGGCTGCGGGGTCAGTTCCTACGAGTTACATTGGTCCCATGGGAGGTGTTATTGCCACCCACGGGGCAGTTCGGGGCCTGTTTCGATTTTTCCCCCTCTTACGCCATGTTTTTAAGTCTAAGTCTAGAAATATGCAAATTATCCTCGTATTCTCAAACCGGGAGTCCCGCGGCTGCGGGTTCAGTTCCTACGAGTTACATCGATCTCGTAGGAGGTGTTGGTGCCACTCACGGGGCCGTTGCTATTTTGGGGTTTCACCCTCTAACGCCATGTTTTTAAGCCTAAGTCTAAAAATATGCAAATTATGGTCGTATTCTAAAATCAGGAGTCCCGCAACTACGGGGTCAGTTCCTACGAGTGACATTGGTCCCGTGCGAGGTGTTGGTGCCACCCACGGGGCCGTTCAAGGGTTGTATCGTGTTTTCACCCTTTAACACCATGTTTTTAAGACAAAGTCGAGAAATACCCAAATTTTCGTCGTATTCTCAAACTGGGAGTGCTGCTGCTGCGGGGTCAGTTCCTACGAGTTACATTGGTCCCATGGGAGGTGTTGGTGCCACCCACGGGGACGTTCGGGTGCTGTTTGGGGTTTTCACCCTCTAACGCAATGTTTTTAAGCCTAAGTCTAGAACTATGCAAATTATCATCGTAGTCTCAAACCGGGAGTCCCGCGGCTGCGCGGTCAGTTCCTACGAGTTACATTGGTCCCGTGGGAGGTGTTGGTGCCACCCACGGGGCCGTTCGGGGACTGTTTCAGGTTTTCACCAACAAATGCTATGTTTTTAAGCTTAAGTCTATAAATATACAAATTATCATCGTATTCTCAAAACGGGAGTCCCGCGACTGCGGGGTTAGTTCCTACGAGTTACAATTATCCTGTGCTAGGTGTTGGTGCCACCCACGGGGTCGTTTGGGTGCTGTTTCGGTTTTTCACCCTCTAATGCCATGTTTTTAATCCTAAGTTTAGAAATATGCAAATTATCATCGTATTCTCAAACCGAAAGTCCCGCAGAAGCGGGGTCAGTTCCTACGAGTTACATCAGTCCCGTGGTAGGTGTTGGTGCCACCCACGAGGCTGTTTCGGGTTTTCACACTTTAACGCAATGTTTTTAATCCTATGTCTGGAAATATGTAAATTATTATCGTATTCTCAAATCGGTTGTCCCACGGTTGCGGGGTCAGTTCCAACGAATTACATCAGACCCGTGGGAGGTGTTGATGCCACCCACGGGGCCGTTCCGGGGCTGTATTGGGTTTTCACCCTCTAACGCCATGTTTTGCATCCTAAGTCTAGAAATATGCAACTTATCGTCATATTCTCAAACCGGTAGTCCCGCGACTGCGGGGTTAGTTCCTACGGGTTACATTGGTCTTGTGCGAGGTGTTAGTGCCACCCACAGGGCCGTTCGGGTGCTGTTTTGGGTTTTCACCCTCTAACGCCATGTTTTTAAGCCTAAGTCTAGAAATATACAAATTATCATCGTATTCTCAAACCGAGAGTCCCGCGGCTACGGGGTCAGTTCCTAAGAGTTACATTGGTCCCGTGAGAGGTGTTGGTGCCCCCCACCGGGCCGTTCGGGTGCTGTTTCAAGTTTTCACCCTCTAACGCCTTATTTTTAAGCCTAAGTCGAGAAATATGCAAATTATCGTAGTATTCTAAAATTGGGAGTCCCGCAGCTGCGGGGTCAGTTCCTATGAGTTACATCCGTCCCGTGGGTGGTGTTGGTGCCACCCACGGGGCCGTTCGGGGGCTGTTTCGAGTTTTTACTCCCTAACGCCATGTTTTTAAGTCTAAGTCAAAAAAGAAGCAAATTATCGTCGTATTCTCAAACCGGGAGTCCCGCGACTGCGAGGTCAGTTCCTACGAGTTACATTGGTCCCGTGGGTGGTGTTGGTGCCACCCACGAGGCCGTTCGGGGACTGTTTTGGGTTTTCAGTTTTTTAAGCCTTTTATTAGAAATATACAAATTATCATTGTATTCTCTAACCGGGAGTCCACCGACTACGGGGTTAGTTCCTACGAGTTACATTGGTCCCGTGGGAGGTGTTGGGGCCACCCACGGGGACGTCCGGGGCTATTTCGAGTTTTCACTCTCTTACGCCATGTTTTTAAGCCTAAGTCGAGAAATATGCAAATTATCATCGTATTCTAAAATCGAGAGTTTCGCGGCTGCGGGGTCAGTTTCTACGAGTTACATTGGTCCCGTGGGAGGTGTTAGTGCCACCCATGGGGCCGTTCGGGGGTTGTTTCGAGTTTTCACCCTCTTACACCATGTTTTTAAGTCTAAGTCTAGAAATATGCTAATTATCATCGTATTCTCAAACCGAGAGTCCCGCGGCCGTGGGGTCAGTTCCTATGGTTTACATTGGTCCCGTGGGAGGTGTTGGTAGCACCCACGGAGCCGTTCGGGGACGGTTTTGGGTTTTTACCTCTAAGGCCATGTTTTTAAGCCTTAGCCTAGAAATACGCAAATTTTCATCGTATTCTCAAACTAGGAGTGTCGCGGCTGCCGGGTCAGTTCCTACGAGTTACTTCGGTCCCGTGGGAGGTGTTGGTAGCACCCACGGGGACGTTCGGGGACTGTTTCGGGTTTTTACCCTCTAACGCCATGTTTTTAAGCCTTAGCCTACAAATACGTAAATTTTCATCGTATTCTCAAACTGGGAGTGCCGTTGCTGTGGGGTCAGTTCCTACGAGTTACATTGGTCCCGTGGGAGGTGTTGGTGCCACCCACGGGGACGTTCGGGGGCTGTTTGGGGTTTTCACCCTCTAACGCAATGTTTTTTAGCCTAAGTCTAGAAATATGCAAATTATCATCGTAGTCTCAAATCGAGAGTCCCGCGACTGCACGGTCAGTTCCTACGAGTTACATTGGTCCCGTGGGAGGTGTTGGTGCCACCCACGGGGCCGTTCGGGGACTGTTTCGCGTTTTCACCCACTAATGCTATGTTTTAAGCCTAAGTCTAGAAATATGCAAATTATCATCGTATTCTAAAACCGGACTCCCGCCGCTGCGAGGTCAATTCCTACGAGTTACGTTGCACCCGTGGGAGGTGTTGGAGCCACCCACTGGGCCATTCGGGTGGTTTTTTGGATTTTCACCCTCTTACGCTATGTTTTTAAGCCTCAGTCGATAAATATGCAAATTATCATCGTATTCTAAAACCGGTACTCCCGCAGCTGCACGGTCAGTTCCTACGAGTTGCATTGGTCCCGCGGGAGGTGTTGGTGCCACCCATGGGGACGTTCGGGGGTTGTTTTGGGTTTTCACCCTCTAACGCCATGTTTTTAAGCCTAAGTCTATAAATATGAAAATTATCATCGTATTCTCAAACCGAGAGTCCCGCGGTCGTGGGGTCAGTTCCTATGAGTTATATTGGTCCCATGGGAGGTGTTGGTGCCACCCACGGGGACGTTCGGGTGTTGTTTCGAGTTTTCACCCTCTAACGCCAGGTTTTTAAGCCTAAGTCTAGAAATATGTAAATTATCATCGAATTATAAAATCAAGAGTCACGTAACTCCGAGGTCAATTCCTATGAGCTACATTGGTCCCGTCGGAGGTGTTGGTGCCACCCACGGGGCCGTTTGGGAGCTGTTTCTTGTTTTCACCCTCTTACGCCATGTTTTTAAGCCTAAGTATATAAATATGCAAATTATCATCGTAGTCTCAAACCGGGAGTCCCGCGGATGCGCAATTAGTTCCTACGAGCTACATTGGTCCCGTGGGAGGTGTTAGTGCCACCCACTGGGCCGTTCGGGGACTGTTTCGGGTTTTCACCCTCTAACGCCATGTTTTTAAGCCTCAGTCGAGAAATATGAAAATTGTCATCCTATGATCTAATCGGGAGTCCCGCGACTGCAGGGTTAGTTCCTACCAGTTACATTGGTCCTGTGGGAGATGTTGGTGCCACCCACGGGGCCGTTTGGGTGTTGTTTCGGGTTTTCACCCTCTAACGCCATGTTCTTAAGCCTAAGTCTAAAAATATGCGAATTATCATCGTATTCTTAAATCGGGAGTCCCGCGGCTACGGGATCAGTTCCTACGAGTTACATTGGTCCCGTGGGAGGTGTTAGTGCAACCCACGGGGCCTTCGGGTGGTATTTAGGGTTTTCACCCTCCTACGCCATGTTTTTAAGCCTCAGTCGAGAAATATGCAAATTATCATCATATTTTAAAACCGGGACTCCAACGGCCCCGCAGTCAGTTCCTATGAGTTACATTGGTCCCGCGAGAGGTGTTGGTGCCACCCACGGTGCCGTTCGGGGCTGTTTCGGGTTTTCACACTCTAACGCCATGTTTTTAAACCTAAGTCTATAAATATGCAAATTATCATCGTATTCTCAAATCGTGAGTCCTGCGGCTGCACAGTCAGTTCCTACGAGTTGCGATGGTCCCGTGGGTGGTGTTACTGCCACCCACAAGGCCGTTCGGGGGTTGTTTCGAGTTTTCACCCTCTAACGCCAAGTTTTTAAGCCTAAGTCTAGAAATATGTAAATTATCGTCGTATTCTCAAATCGGGAATCCCATGGCTGCGAGGTCAGTTCCTACGAGTTACATCAGTCCCTTGGGAGGTGTTGGTGCCACCCACAGTGTCGTTTGGGGACTGTTTTGAGTTTTTACCCCCAGCGCCATGTTTTTAAGCCTTGGTCTAGAAATATGCAAATTTTCGTCGTATTCTCAAACTGGGAGTCCTGCTACTGCGGGGTCAGTTCCTACGAATTACATCGGTCCCGTGGGAGGTGTTGGTGCCACCCAAGGGGCCGTTTGGGGCTGTATCGGGCTTTCACCCTCTAATGCCATGTTTTGCAGCCTAAGTCTATAAATATGCAAATTATTATCATATTCTCAAATCGAGAGTCCCGCGGCTGCAGGGTAAGTTCCTACGAGTTACATTGGTCCCGTGGGAGGTGTTGGTGCCACTCACGGGGACGTTCGGGTGCTGTTTCGGGTTTTCACCCTCTAAAGTCATGTTTTTATGCCTAAGTCTAGAAATATGCAAATTATCATCGTATTCTAAAACCGGGAGTCCCACAACTGCGAGGTTAGTTCCTACGAGTTACATTGGTCCCATGGGAGGTGTTGGTGCCACCCACGGGGCTGTTTCGAGTTTTCTCCCTCTTACGCCATGTTTTTATGCCTAAGTCTAGAAATATGCAAATTATCGTCGTATGCTAAAACCAGGAGTCCCGCAACTGCGAGGTTAGTTCCTACGAGTTACATTGGTCCCATGGGAGGTGTTGGTGCCACCCACGGGGATGTTTCGAGTTTTCTCCCTCTTACGCCATGTTTTAGGCCTAAGTCTAGAAATATGAAAATTACCATCGTATTCTCAAGCCGGGAGTCCCGCGGCTGCGAGGTCAGTTCCTACGAGTTACATTGGTCCCGTGGGAGGTGTTGGTACAACCCACAGGGTCTATCGGGGACTGTTTTGGGTTTTCACCCACTAATGTTATGTTTTTAAGCCTATGTCTAGAAATATGCAAATTATCATCGTATTCTCAAATCGGGAGTCCCGCGACTGCGGGGTTGGTTCCTACGAGTTACATTGGTCCTGTACGAGGTGTTGGTGCCACTCACGGGGCCGTTCGGGTGTTATTTTGGGTTTTTACCCTCTAACGCCATGTTTTTAATCCTAAGTCTAGAAATATACAAACTATCGTCGTATTCTCAAACCGGGAGTCCGTCGGCTGTGGGGTCAGTTCCTACGAGTAACATTGGTCCCGAGGGTGGTGTTGGTGCCACCCACGAGGCCGTTCGGGTGCTATTTTGGGTTTTCACCGTCTAACGCCATGTTTTTAAGACTCAGTCGAGAAATATGTAAATTTCCATCGTATTCTAAAACCGTGACTCTCGCGGCTACGGGGTCAATTCCTACGAGTTACATTGCTCCCGTGGGAGGTGTTGGTGCCACCCACCTGGGCCGTTCGAGTGCGGTTTCGGGTTTTCACCCTCTTACGCCATGTTTTTAAGCCTCAATCGAGAAATATGCAAATTATCGTCGTATTTTAAAACCGGGACTCCCGCGGCTGCGCGGTCAGTTCCTACGAGTTACATTGGTCCCGCAAGAGGTGTTGGTGCCACCCACGGGGCAGTTCGGGTGCGATTTCGGGTTTTCACCCTCTTACGCCATGTTTTTAAGCCTCAGTCGAGAAATATGAAAATTATCGTCGTATTTTAA
Source organism: Sambucus nigra (assembly GCA_949130495.1). NCBI lineage: Eukaryota > Viridiplantae > Streptophyta > Magnoliopsida > Dipsacales > Adoxaceae > Sambucus > Sambucus nigra. The sequence continues at coordinate 355,055,610 of OX422207.1, read as the reverse complement.
AACTTGGACTCCCGCGGCTCCGCGGTCAGTTCCTACGAGTTACATTGGTCCCGCGAGAGGTGTTGGTGCCACCCATGGGGCCGTTTGGGGACTGTTTCGAGTTTTCACCCTCTTACGCCATGTTTTTAAGCCTAAGTCTAGAAAGATGCAAATTATCGTCGTATTCTCAAACTGGGAGTCTCGCACCTGCGCGGTCAGTTCCTACGAGTTACATTGCCCAGTGGGATGTGTTGCTGCCACCCATGGGGCCGTTCGGGGGTTGCATCTGGTTTTCACCGTCTAACACCATGTTTTGAAGCCTAAGTCTAGAAATATGCAACTTATCGTTGTAATCTCAAACCGGGAGTCCCGCGACTGCGGGGTCAGTTCCTACGAGTTACATTGGTCCTGTGCGAGGTCTTGGTGCCACCCACGGGGCCGTTCGGGGAATGTTTCGGGTTTTCACCCTCTAACGCCATGTTTTTAAGCCTAAGTCTAGAAATATGCAAATTGTCGTCGTATTCTCAAATCAGGAGTCCCGCGGGTACAGATCAGTCCTACGAGTTGCATCAGTCCCGTGGGAGGTGTTAGTGCCACCCACGGGGCCATTCGGGGGCTATTTTGGATTTTCACTCTCTAACGCCATGTTTTTAAGCTTAATTCTAGAAATATGCAAATTATCCTCGTATTCTTAAACTGTGAGTCCCGCGGCTGCTGGTTCAGTTCCTACGAGTTACATCAGTCCCGTGGGAGGTGTTGGTTCCACCCACGAGGCCGTTTGGGGACTGTTTCGGGTTTTTACCCTCTAACGCCATGTTTTTAAGCCTTAGTCTAGAAATACGGAAATTGTCATCGTATTCTCAAACTGGGAGTCCCGCTGTTGCGGGGTCTCTTCCTATGAATTACATCTGTCCCGTGGGACATGTTGGTGCCACCCACGGGGACGTTCGGGTGCTGTTTCGAGTTTTCACCCTCTAACGCCATGTTTTTAAGCCTAAGTCGAGAAATATGAAAATTATCATCGTATTCTAAAACCGGGAGTCCCGCGGCTGCGGGGTCAGTTCCTAGGAATCACATTGGACCCATGGGAGGTGTTAGTGACACCCACGGGGCCGTTCGGGGGCTGTTTCGAGTTTTCACCCTCTTACGCCATGTTTTTAAGCCTAAGTCTAGAAATATGCAAATTATCATCGTATTCTCAAACCGAGACTCCCGAGACTGCGCGGTCACTTCCTACGAGTTACATTGGTCCCGTGGGTGGTGTTGGTGCCACCCACGGTCGTTCGGGTGCTGTTTCGGGTTTTCACCCTCTAACGTCATGTTTTTAAGCTTAAGTCTAGAAATATGCAAATTATCATCGTATTCTTAAACTGGGAGTCCCACGACTGCGAGGTCAGTTCCTATGAGTTACATCGGTCCCGTGGGAGGTGTTGGTGCCACCCACGGGGACGTTTGGGTACTGTTTCGGGTTTTCACCCTCTAACGCCATGTTTTTAAGCCTAAGTCGAGAAATATATAAATTATTGTCATATTCTAAAACCGGGAGTCCCGAGGCTGCGGGGTCAGTTCCTACGAGTTACATTGCTCCCGTGGGAGGTGTTGGTGCCACCTACGGGGCCGTTCGGGTGCGGTTTCGGGTTTTCACCCTCTTACACCATGTTTTTAAGCCTCATTCTAGAAATATGCAAATTATCATCGTAGTCTCAAACCGGAGTCCTGCGGTTGCACGGTTAGTTCCTATGAGTTACATTGGTCCCGTGGGAGGCGTTGGTGCAACCCACGGGGACGTTCGGGGACTGTTTCGGGTTTTCACCCACTAATGCTATGTTTTTAAGCCTAAGTCTATAAATATGCAAATTATCATCGTATTCTCAAACCGAGAGTCCCGCGATCGCGGGGTTAGTTCGTACGTGTTACAATTGTCATGTGCTAGGTGTTGGTGCCACCCACGGGGTCGTTCCGGTGATGTTTCGGGTTTTCACCCTCTTACGCCATGTTTTTAAGCCTAAGTCTAGAAATATTCAAATTATCATCGTATTCTCAAATCGGAAGTCCCACGGTTGTGGGGTTAGTTCCTACGAGTAACATTGGTCCCGAGGGAGGTGTTGGTAGCACCCACGGGGCCGTTCGGGTGCTATTTTGTGTTTTCACCCTCTAACGCCATGTTTTTAAGCCTCAGTCGAGAAATATGCAAATTGTCATCGTATTCTAAAATCGTGACTCCCGCGGCTGCGGGGCAGTTCCAACGAGTTATATTGCTCCCGTGGGAGGTGTTGCTGCCACCCACGGTGCCGTTCGGGTGCGGTTTCGGGTTCTCACCCTCTTACGCCATGTTTTTAAGCCTCAGTCGAGAAATGTGAAAATTATCTTCGTATTTTAAAACAGGGTCTCCCGCGGCTGCACGGTTAGTTCCTATGAGTTTCATTGGTCCCGCGAGAGGTGGTGGTGCCACTCACGGGGCCGTTCGGGGACTGTTTCGGGTTTTCACCCTCTGACGCCATGTTTTTAAGCCTAAGTCTACAAATATGCAAATTATCATCGTATTCTCAAACCGGGAGTCTCGCGGCTGCGCGGTTAGTTCCTAAGAGTTGCATTGCCCTGTGGGATGTGTTGTTGCCACCCACGGGGCCGTTCGGGGGCTGTTTCAGGTTTTTACCCTCTAACACCATGTTTTTAAGCCTAACTTTAGAAATATGCAAATTATCGTCGTATTCTCAAATCGTGAGTCCCGCGACTGCGGGGTCAGTTCCTACGAGTTATATCGATCCCGTGGGAGGTGTTGGTGCCAACCACGGGCCCGTTCGGGGGCTGTTTCAGGTTTTCACCCTCTAACGCCATATTTTTAAGCCTAAGTCTAGAAGTATGCAAATTATCATCGTATTCACAAACCGGGAGTCCCGCGGCTGTGGGGTCAGTTCCTACGAGTTACATCAGTCCCATGGGAGTTACTGGTGCCACCCACGGGGCCGTTCGGGGGTTGTATCTGGTTTTCACCGTCTAACACCATGTTTTGAAGCCTAAGTATAGAAGTATGCAAATTATCATCGTATTCTCAAACCGGGAGTCCCGCGGCTGTGGGGTCAGATCCTACGAGTTACATCAGTCCCATGGGAGTTGTTGGTGCCACCCACGGGGTCGTTCGGGGGTTGTATCTGGTTTTCACCGTCTAACGCCATGTTTTGATGCCTAAGTCTAGAAATATGCAAATTATCATCGTATTCTCTAATCGAGAGTCTCGCGGCTGCGGGGTTAGGTTCTACGAGTTACATTGTTCCCGTGGGAGTTATTAGTGCCACCCACAGGGCCGTTCGGGTGCTGCTTCGGGTTTTCACGCTCTAACGCCATATTTTTAAGCTTAAGTCTTGAAATATGCAAATTATCATCATATTTTAAAATCGGGAGTCCCGCGGCTGCGGGGTCAGTTCCTCCGAGTTACATTGGTCCCATGGGAGGTGTTAGTGCTACCCACGGGGCCGTTCATCGGTTATTTTGAGTTTTCACCCTCTTACGCCATGCTTTTAAGCCTAAGTCTAGAAATATGCAAATTATCATCGTATTCTCAAACCGGGAGTCCCACTGTTGCGCGGTCATTTTTTACGAGTTACATTGGTCCCGTGGGTGGTGTTGGTGCCACCCACGGGGCCGTTAGAGGACTATTTCGGGTTTTCACCCTCTAACGCCATGTTTTTAAGCCTCAGTCTAGTAATATGCAAATTATCATCGTATTCTCAAATTGGGAGTCCCGCGACTACGGATCAGTCCTACGAGTTGCATCGGTCCAGTGGGAGGTGTTGGTTCCACCCACGGGGCCGTTCAGGGGCTGTTTTGGGTTTTCACTCTTTAATGCCATGTTTTTAAGCTTAAGTCTAGAAATATGCAAATTATCATCGTATTCTTAAACTGGGAGTCCCGCAGCTGTGGGGTCAGTTCCTACGAGTTACACCGATCCCGTGGGAGGTGTTGGTTCCACCCACGAGGCCGTTTGGGGACTGTTTCGGGTTTTTACCCTCTAACGCCATGTTTTTAAGCCTTAGCCTAAAAATACGCAAATTGTCATCGTATTCTCAAACTGGGAGTCCCGCTGCTGTGGGGTCAGTTCCTACAAATTACATCGGTCCCGTGGGAGGTGTTGGTGCCACCCACGGGGACGTTCGGGTGCAGTTTCGAGTTTTCACCCTCTAACGCCATTTTTTAAGCGTAAGTCAATAAATATGAAAATTATCATCTTATTCTAAACGGGGAGTCCCGCGGCTGGGGGGTCAGTTCCTACGAGTCACATTGGACCCATGGGAGGTGTTAGTGACACCCACGGTGCCGTTCGGGGGCTGTTTTGAGTTTTCACCCTCTTACGCCATGTTTTTAAACCTAAGTCTAGAAATATGCAAATTATCATCGTATTCTCAAACCGAGAGTCCCGCGACTGCGCGGTCAATTCCTACGAGTTACATTGGTCCCGTGGGTGGTGTTGGTGCCACCCACGGTGGTTCGGGTGCTGTTTCGGATTTTCACCCTCTAACGCCATGTTTTTAAGCCTAAGTCTAGAAATGTGCAAATTATCGTCGTATTCTCAAACCGGGAGTCCCGCGGCTGCGGGTCAGTTCCTACGAGTTGCATTGGTCCCGTGGGAGGTGTTGGTGCCACCCACAGGGCCGTTCGGGGACTGTTTTGGGTTTTCACTCTCTAACGCCATGTTTTTAAACTTTCACTCTTTAACGCCATGTTTTTAAACTTAAGTCTAGAAATATGCAAATTATCGTCGTATTCTTAGACTGTGAGTCCTGCGACTGCGGGGTCAATTCCTAAGAGTTACTTCAGTCCCGTGGGAGGTGTTGGTTCCACCCACGAGGCCGTTTGGGGACTGTTTCGTGTTTTTACCCTCTAACGCCATGTTTTTAAGCCTTAGTCTAGAAATACGCAAATTATCGTCGTATTCTCAAATTGGGAGTCCCGCTGTTGCGGGGTTAGTTCCTACGAATTACATCGGTCCAGTGGGAGGTGTTGGTACCACCCACGGGGACGTTTGGGTACTATTTCGGGTTTTCACCGTCTAACGCCATGTTTTTAAGCCTTAGTCGAGAAATATGCAAATTATCATCGTATTCTATAACCGGGAGTCCCGCGGCTGCCAGGTCAGTTCCTACGAGTCACATTGGACCCATGGAAGGTGTTAGTGACACCCACGGGGCCGTTCGAGGGTTGTTTTGGGTTTTCAGACTCTAACGCCATGTTTTTAAGTCTAATTCTAGAAATATGCAAATTATCATCGTATTCTCAAATCGGGAGTCCCGCGGCTGCGGGGTCAGTTCCTACGAGTCACATTCGACCCATGGGAGGTGTTAGTGACACCCACGGGGCCGTTCGTTGGTTGTTTCGAGTTTTCACCCTCTTACGCCATGTTTTTAAGACTAAGTCTAGAACTATGCAAATTATCATCGTATTCTCAAACCGAGAGTCCCGCGACTACGCGGTCAGTTCCTACAAGTTACATTGGTCCCATGGGTGGTGTTGGAGCCACCCACGGTCGTTCGGGTGCTGTTTCGAGTTTTCACCCTCTAACTCCATATTTTTAAGCCTAAGTCTTGAAATATGCAAATTATCGTCGTATTCTCAAACCGGGAGTCCCGCGGCTGCGGGTCAGTTCCTACGAGTTGCATTGGTCCCGTGGGAGGTGTTGGTGCCACCCACGGGGCCGTTCGGGGGCTGTTTTGGGTTTTCACTCTCTAACGCCATGTTTTTAAGCTTAAGTCTAGAAATATGCAAATTATCGTCGTATTCTTAAACTGCGAGTCCTCCGGCTGCGGGGTAAGTTCCTAAGAATTACTTCGGTCCCGTGGGAGGTGATGGTTCCACCCACGAGGCCGTTTAAGGACTATTTCGGGTTTTTACACCCTAACGCCATGTTTTTAAGCCTTAGTCTAGAAATACGCAAATTGTCGTTATATTCTCAAACTGGGAGTCCCGCTGCTGCAGGGTCAGTTCCTACGAATTACATCGGTCCCGTGGGAGGTGTTGGTGCCACCCACGAGGACGTTTGGGTACTATTTCGGGTTTTCACCATCTAACGCCATGTTTTAAGCCTAAGTCGAGAAATATGCAAATTATCATCGTATTCTATAATCGGGAGTCCCGCGGCTGCGGGGTCAGTTCCTACGAGTCACATTGGACCCATGAGAGGTGTTAGTGACACCCACAGGGCCGTTCGAGGTCTATTTTGGGTTTTCAGACTCTAACGCCATTTTTTTAAGTCTAAGTCTAGAAATATACAAACTATCATCGTATTCTCAAACCGGGAGTCCCGCGGCTGCGGGGTCAGTTCCTATGAGTCACATTGGACCCATGGGAGGTGTTAGTGACACCCACGGGGCCGTTCGAGGGCTGTTTCGAGTTTTCACCCTCTTACGCCATGTTTTTAAGACTAAGTCTAGAAATAAGCAAATTATCCTCGTATTCTCAAACCGGGAGTCCAGTGACTGCGCGGTCAGTTCCTACGAGTTACATTGGTCCCGTGGGTGGTGTTGTTGCCATCCACGGTCGTTCGGGTGCTGTTTCAAGTTTTCACCCTCTAACTCCATGTCTTTAAGCCTAAGTCTTGAAATATGCAAATTATCGTCGTATTCTCAAATCGGGAGTCCCGCGGCTGCGGGTCAGTTCCTAAGAGTTGCATTGGTCCTGTGGGAGGTGTTGGTGCCACCCAAGGGGCCGTTCGGGGGTTGTTTCGGGTTTATACTCTCTAACACCATGTTTTGCGGCCTAAGTCAAGAAATATGCAAATTATCATCGTATTCTCAAACCGGGAGTCCCGCGACTGTGGGGTTAGTTCCTACGAGTTACATTGGTCCTGTGCGAGGTGTTGGTGCCACCCACGGGGCCGTTCGGCTGATGTTTTGGGTTTTCACCCTCTAACGCCATGTTTTTAAGCCTAAGTCGAGAAATATGCAACTTATCGTCATATTGAAAAACCGGGAGTCCCGCAGCTGCTGGGTCAGTTCTTTCGAGTTACATTGATCCCGATGGAGGTGTTGGTGCCACCCACGGGGCCGTTCGGGAGCTATTTCGAGCTTTCACCCTCTTACGCCATGTTTTTAAACTTTAGTCTAGAAATATGCAAATTATCACCATATTCTCAAATCGGGAGTCCCACGGCTGTGTGGTCAATTCCTACGAGTTACATTGGTCCCGTGGGAGGTGTTGGTGCCACCCAAGGGGCCATTCGAGGTTGTTTCGGGTTTTAACCCTCTAACACCATGTTTTTAAGCCTAAGTCTAAAAATATGAAAATTATCTCCGTATTCTCAAACCGGGGGCCCCGTGGCTGCGGGGTCAGTTCCTACGAGTTATATTGCTCCCGTGGGAGGTGTTGGTTCCACCCACGGGGCCGTTCGAGGGTTGTTTAGGGTTTTTACACTCTAACGCCATGTTTTTAAGCCTAAGTCTAGAAATATATAAATTATCGTCGTATTCTCAAACCGGGAGTCCCGCGGCTGCGAGGTCAGTTCCTATGAGCTACATCGATCCCGTGGGAGGTGTTGGTACCATCCACGGGGCCGTTCGGGGACTGTTTCGTGTTTTTACCCTCTAACACCATGTTTTTAAGCCTCAATCTAGAAATATGCAAATTGTCGTTGTATTCTCAAACTGGGAGTCCCGCGACTGCGGGGTCAGTTCCTATGAATTACATTGGTCCCGTGGGAGGTGTTGGTGCCACCCAGGGGGCCGTTCCGGGGTTATTTTCGGTTATCAGGCTCTATCGCCATGTTTTTAAGCCTAATTCTAGAAATATGCAAATTATCTCCGTATTCTTAAACCGAGACTCCCGCGACAACGGGGTCTGTTCCTATGAGTTGCATTGGTCCCGTGGGAGGTGTTGGTGCCACCCACGAGGCCGTTCGAGGGCTGTTTCGGGTTTTCAGACTCTAATGCCTTGTTTTTAAGCCTAAGTCTAGAAATATGCATATTATAATCGTATTCTCAAACTGGGAGTCCCGCGGCTGCGGGGTCAGTTCCTACGAGTTACATTGGTCCCGTGGGAGGTGTTTATGCCACCTACGGGGCCGTTCGGGTGCTATTTTGGGTTTCACCCTCTAACGCCACGTGTTTACGCCTCAGTCGAGAAATATGCAAATTATCATCGTATTCTAAAATCGGGACTCCCGCGGCTGCGGGGTCAGTTCCTACGAGTCACATTGTTCCCATGGGAGGTGTTGGTGCCACCCACGGGGTCGTTCGGGGGCTATTTCGAGTTTTCACCCTCTTATGCCATGTTTTTAAGCCTATGTCTCGAAATATGTAAATTATCGTTGTATTCTAAAACTGAGAGTCCCGCGGCTGCGCGATCAGTTCCCACGAGTTACATTTCTCCCGCGGGAGGTGTTGGTCCCACCCACGGGGCCATTCGGGGGTTGTTTCCAGTTTTCACCCTCTAACGCCATGTATTTAAGCCTAAGTCGAAAAATATACAAATTATCATCGTATTCTCAAACCGGGAGTCCCGCGACTGCGGGGTCAGTTCCTACGAGTTACATCGGTCCGGTGGGAAGTGTTGGTGCCACCCACGGGGATGTTCGGGGGCTGTATCTGGTTTTCACCCTCTAATGCCATGTTTTACAGCCAAAGTCTATAAATATGCAAATTATCATCATATTCTCAAACCGGGAGTCCCACGGCTGTGGGGTTAGTTCCTACGAGTTACATTGGTCTCGTGGGATGTGTTGGAGCCACCCACGGGGCTGTTCGGGTGATGTTTTAGGTTTTCACCCTCTAATTCCATGTTTTTAAGCCTAAATCGAGAAATATGTAAATTATCATCCTATTCTAAAATCGGGAGTCCCGCGGCTGTGGGGTCAGTTCCTACGAGTAACATTGGACCCATGGGAGGTGTTAGTGCCACCCACGGGACCGTTCGGGGGCTGTTTCGAGTTTTCACCCTCTTAGGCCATGTTTTTAGGCCTAAGTCTAAAAATATGCAAATTATCATCGTATTCTCAAGTCGGGAGTCCCGTATCTGAGAGGTCAGTTCCTACGAGTTACGTTGGTCCCGCGGGTGGTTTTGGTGTCACCCACGGGGCCGTTCGGGTGTCGTTTCGGGTTTTCACCCTCTAACGCAATGTTTTTAAGCCTAAGTCTAGAAATATGCAAAATATCATCGTATTCTTAAATCGAGAGTCCCGCGGCTGCGGGGTCAGTTCCTACGAGTTACATCAAACCCGTGGGAGGTTTTGGTACCACCCACGGGGCCGTTCAGGGACAGTTTCGGGTTTTTACCCCCTAACGCCATTTTTTAAGCCTCAGTTTAGAAATATGCAAATTGTCGTTGTATACTCAAACTGGAAGTCCCGCTGCTGCGGGGTCAGTTCCTATGAATTACATCGGTCCCGTGGGAGGTGTTGGTGCCACCCACGGGGTCGTTCGGGGGCTGTTTTGGGTTTTCACCCTCTAACGCCATGTTTTGCAGCCTAAGTTTATAAATATGCAAATTATCATCGTATTCTCAAACCGAGAGTCCGGAGGCTGCGGGGTCAGTTCCTACGAGTTACATCGGTCCCGTGGGAGGTGTTAGTGCCACCCACGGGCCCGTTCGGGGGCTGTTTCGGGTTTTCACCCTCTAACGTCATGTTTTTAAGCCTAAATCTAGAAGTATGCAAATTATCATCGTATTCTCAAACCGGGACTCCCGCGATTACGAGGTCAGTTCCTGCGAGTTACATTGGTCCCGTGGGTGGTGTTGGTGCCACCCATGGGGACGTTCGGGTGTTGTTTGGGGTTTCACCCTCTAACGCAATGTTTTTAAGCCTAAGTCTAGAAATATGCAAATTATCGTTGTATTCGAAAATCGGGAGTTCTGCGACTGCGAGGTCAGTTCCTACGAGTTACAGTGGTCCCGTGGGAGGTGTTGGTGCCACCCACGGGGCCGTTCGGTGGCTGTTTCGAGTTTTCATCCTCTTACGCCGTGTTTTTAAGCCTAAGCCTAGAAATATGCAAATTATCAACGTAGTCTCAAATCGGGAGTCTCGCGATTACGGGGTCAGTTCCTAAGAGCTACATTGGTCCCGTGGGAGGTGTTAGTGTCACCCACGAGCCCGTTCGGGGGTTGTTTCGGGTTTTCACCCTCTAACGCCATGTTTTTAAGCCTAAGTCTATAAGTATGAAAATTATCATCGTATTCTCAAACTCGGAGTCCCGCGGCTGCGGGGTCAGTTCCTACGAGTTACATCGGTCACGTGGGAGGTGTTGGTGCCACCCAGGGGCCGTTCGAGGGTTGTATAGGGTTTTCACCCTCTAACACCATGTTTTGCAGCATGAATCAAGAAATATGCAAATTATCATTTTATTCTCAAATCGGGAGTCCCGCGGCTACGGGGTTAGTTCCTATGAGTAACATTGGTCCTGTGGGATGTGTTGGAGCCACCCACGGGGTCGTTCGGGTGCTGTTTCGACGTTTCACCCTCTAACGCCATGTTTTTAAGCCTAAGTAGAGAAATAAGAAAATTATCATCTTATTCTAAAATCGAGAGTCCCGCGGCTGTGGGGTCAGTTCCTACGAGTTACATTGGACCCATGGGAGGTGTTAGTGCCACCCATGGGGCCGTTCGGGGGCTGTTTTGAGTTTTCACCCTCTTACGCCATATTTTTAAGCCTAAGTCTAGAAATATGAAAATTATCATCGTATTCTCAAACCGGGAGTCCCGCGGTTGTTCGGTCAGTTCCTGCGAGTTACATTGGTCCCGTGGGTGGTGTTGGTGCCACCCACGGGGCCGTTCGGGTGTTGTTTCTGGTTTTCACCCTCTAACGCGATGTTTTTAAGCTTAAGTCTAGAAATATGCAAATTATCTTCGTATTCTCAAATCGGGAGTCCCGCGGCTGCGGGTCAGTTCCTACGAGTTGCAATTGTCCCGTGGGAGGTGTTGGTGCCTTCTACGGGGCCGTTCGGGGGCTGTTTCGAGTTTTCACCCTCTTACGCCATGTTTTTAAGCCTATGCCTAGAAATATGTGAATTATCAGCGTAGTCTTAAATCGGGAGTCCCGCGGCTGCGGGGTCAGTTCCTAAGAGTTACATTGGTTCCGTGGGTGGTGTTAGTGCCACCCACGGGCCCATTCAGGGGTTGTTTCGAGTTTTCACCATCTAACGCCAGGTTTTTAAGCCTAAGTCTAGAATTATGCAAATTATCGTCGTATTCTTAAACTGGGAGTCCCGCGACTGCGGGGTCAGTTCCTACGAGTTACATCGGTCCCATGGGAGGTGTTGGTACCACCCACGGGGACGTTGGGGGACTGTTTTAGGTTTTTACCCTATAGCGCCATGTTTTATGCCTTAGTCTAGAAATACACAAATTGTGGTCGTGTTCTCAAACTGGGATTCCCGCTTCTGCGGGGTCAGTTCCTACGAATTACATCGGTCCCATGGGAGGTTCTGGTGCCACCCACGGGGTCGTTCCGGGGTTGTATCTTGTTTTTACCCTCTAATGCCATGTTTGGAAGCCTAAGTCTATAAATATGAAATTTATCATCGTATTCTCAAATCGGAAGTCCCACGACTGTGGGGAGAGTTCCTGCGAGTTACATTTGTCCCGTGGGAGGTTTTGGTGCCACCCACGGGGACGTTCAGGTGCTATTTCGGGTTTTCGCCCTCTAACGCCATATTTTTAAGCCTAAGTCTAAAAATATGCAAATTATCATCATATTCTAAAACCTGGAGTCCCGCGACTGCGAGGTCAGTTCCTACGAGTTATATTGGTCCCATGGGAGTTGTTGGTGCCACTCACGAGGCTGTTCGGGTACAGTTTAAGGTTTTCGCCTTCTAACGCCATCTTTTTAAACCTAAGTCTAGAAATATGCAAATTATGGTCATATTCTAAAACCGGGAGTCCCGCGACTGCGAGGTCAGTTCCTACGAGTTACAATGGTCCCTCAGGAGGTGTTGCTGCCACCCACGAGGCCTTTCGGGTGCTATTTTGGGTTTTCAGCCTCTAACACCATGTTTTTAAGCCTCAGTCGAGAAATATGCAAATTATCATCGTATTCTAAAACCGGGAGTTTCACTGCTGCTGCGGTCAGTTCCTACGAGTTACATTGGTCCCGTGGGAGGTGTTGGTGCCACCCACGGGGCCGTTCGGGAACTGTTTCAGGTTTACACCCATTAATGCTATGTTTTTAAGCCAAAGTCAAGAAATATGCAAATTATCATCGTATTCTTAAATCGGGAGTCCCGCGACTGCGGGTTTAGTTCCTACGAGTTACATTGGTCATGTGCTAGGTGTTGGTGCCACCCACGGGGCCGTTCGGGTGTTGTTTCGGGTTTTCACCCTCTAACGCCATGATTTTAATCGTATGTCTAGAATTATACAAATTATCATTATATTCTAAAACTGGGAGTGCCGCTGCTGCGGGGTCAGTTCCTACGAGTTACATTGGTCCCGTGGGAGAAGTTGGTGCCACCCACGGGGACGTTCGGGTGCTGTTTGGGGTTTTCACCCTCTAACGCAATGTTTTTCAGCCTAAGTCTAAAAATATTAAAATTATCATCATAGTCTCAAATTGGGAGTCCCGCGGCTGCGCGGTCAGTTCCTACGAGTTACATTGGTCCTGTGGGAGGTGTTGGTGCCACCCACGGGGCCGTTCGAGAACTGTTTCGAGTTTTCACCCACTAATGCTATGTTTTTAAGCTAAAGATAAAGAAATACTCAAATTATCATCGTATTCTCAAACCGGGAGTCCCGCGACTGCGGGGTTAGTTCCTACGAGTTACATTGGTCCTGTGCTAGGTGTTGGTGCCACCCACGGGGCCGTTCGGGTGTTATTTCGGGTTTTCACCCTCTAACGCCATATTTTCAATCATATGTCTAGAAATATGCAAATTATCATCATATTCTCAAATCGAGAGTCTCGCGGCCGCGGGGTCAGTTCCTACGAGTTACATTGGTCTCGGGGGAGGTGTTGGGGCCACCCACGGGGCCGTTCGGGTGCTATTTTGAGTTTTCACCCTCTAACGCCATGTTTTTAAGCCTTAGTCGAGAAATATGCAAATTGTCATCGTATTCTAAAATCGGGACTCCCGCGGCTGCGGGTTCAGTTCCTACGAGTTACATTGCACCCGTGGGAGGTGTTGGTGACACCCACGGGGTCGTTCGGGTGCTTTTTCGGTTTTTTACCCTCTTACGCTATGTTTTTAAGCCTCAGTCGAGAAATATGCAAATTGTCATCGTATTCTAAAATCGAGACTCCCGCGGTTGCACGGTCAGTTCCTAGGAGTTACATTGGTCCCGCAGGAGGTGTTGGTGCCACCCACGGGGCCGTTCGGGGGTTGTTTTGGGTTTTCACCCTTTAACGCCATGTTTTTAAGCCTAAGTCTATAAATATGCAAATTATCGTCGTATTCTCAAATACGGAGTCCCGCGGCTACGGTTCAGTTCCTACGAGTTACATTGGTCCCATGGGAGGTGTTGGTGCCACCCACGGGGACGTTCGGGTGCTGTTTCGGGTTTTCACCCTCTTACGCCATGTTCTTAAGCCTAAGTTTAGAAATATGCAACTTATCATTGGTCCCGTAGGAGGTGTTTCTACCAACCATGGGGCCGTTCGGGGGCTGTTTCTTGTTTTCACCCTCTTACGCCATGTTTTTAAGCTTAAGTCTAGAAATATACAAATTATCATCATAGTCTCAAACCGGGAGTCCCGCGGCTGCGCCATTAGTTCCTACGAGTTACCTTGGTCCCGTGGGAGGTGTTGGTTCCACCCACTGGGCCGTTCGGGGACCGTTTCGGGTTTTCACCCTCTAACGCCATGTTTTTAACCCTCAGTTGAGAAATATGCAAATTTTCATCATTTTATCAAATCGGGCGTCCTGCGACTGCGGGGTTAGTTCCTACGAGTTACATTGGTCCTGTGCGAGATGTTGGTGCCACCCACGGGGCCGTTTGGGTGTTGTTTTGGGTTTTCACCCTTTAACGCCATGTTTTTAAGCGTAAGTCTAAAAATATGCGAATTATCATCGTATTTTCAAACCGGGAGTCCCGCGGCTACGGGATAAGTTACTACGAGTTACATTGATCCCGTGGGAGGTGTTGGTGCCACCCACGGGGCCGTTCGGGTACTATTTTGGATTTTCACCATCTAACGCCATGTTTTAAGCCTCAGTCGAGAAATAAGAAAATTGTCATCGTATTCTAAAATCGAGAATCCTGTGGCTGCGGGGTCAGTTCCTACGAGTTACCTTGCTCCCGTGGGAGGTGTTGGTACCACCCACGGGGCCGTTTGGGTGCTATTTCGGGTTTTCACCCTCCTACGCCATGTTTTTAAGCTTCAGTCGAGAAATATGCAAATTATCTTCATATTTTAAAACCGGGACTCCAGCGGCCCCGCGGTCAGTACCTATGAGTTACATTGGCCCCGCGAGAGGTGTTGGTGCCACCCACGGGGCCGTTCGGGGGATGTTTCGGGTTTTCACACTCTAACGCCATGTTTTGAAGCCTAAATCTGTAAATATGCTAATTATCATCGTATTCTCAAACTGGGAGTCCCGCTGCTGGGCGGTCAGTTCCTACGAGTTGCATTGGTCCCGTGGGATATGTTGCTGCCACCCAGGGGGCCCTTCGGGGGCTGTTTCTGGTTTTCACCGTCTAACGCCATGTTTTTAAACCTAAGTCTAGAAATATGCAAATTATCGTCGTATTCTCAAATCGGGAGTCCCGCGGCAGCGAGGTCAGTTCCTACGAGTTACATCGGTCCCTTGGGAGGTGTTGGTGCCACCCACGGGGTCGTTTGGGCACTGTTTTGGGTTTTTATCCCCTAACACCATGTTTTTAAGTCTTGGTCTAGAAATACACAAATTATCGTCGTATTCTCAAACTGGGAGTCCTGCTGCTGCGGGGTCAGTTCTTACGAATTACATCGGTCCCGTGGGAGGTGTTGGTGCCACCCACGGACCGTTTGGGGCTGTGTCGGGTTTTCACCCTCTAACGCCATGTTTTGCAGCCTAAGTCTATAAATATGCAAATTATCATCATATTCTCAAATCGAGAGTCCCGCGGCTGCGGAGTCAGTTCCTACGAGTTACATCGGTCCCGTGGGAGGTGTTGATGCCACCCATGGGCACGTTCGGGGGTTGTTTCGGGTTTTCACCCTCTAATGCCATATTTTTAAGCCAAATTCTAGAAGTATACAAATTATCGTCGTATTCTCAAATCGGGAGTCCCGCGGCTGTGGGGTTAGTTCCTACGAGTTACATCAGTCTTGTGGGAGGTGTTGGGCCACCCACAGGGCCGTTCAGGGGTTGTATCTGGTTTTCACCGTCTAATGCCATATTTTGAAACCTAAGTCAAAAAATATGGAAATTATCCTCGTATTCTCTAATCGACAGTCCCGCTGCTACGGGGTTTGTCCCTACGAGTTACATTGGTCCCGTGGGAGGTGTTGGTGCCACCCACGGGGACGTTCGGGTGCTGTTTCGAGTTTTCACCCTCTAACGCCATGTTTTAATGCCTAAGTCTAAAAATATGCAAATTATCGTCGTATTCTAAAACCGATAGTTGAGCGGCTGCACGGCCAGTTCCTACAAGTTACATAGGTTCCGTGGGAGGTGTTGGTGCCGCCCACGGGCCCGTTCGGGGATTGTTTCTTGTTTTCACCCACTAATGTTATCTTTTTAAGCCTAAGAATAGAAATATGCGAATTATCATCGTATTCTCAAACCGGGAGTCCCGCAACTGCGGGGTTAGTTCCTACGAGTTACATTGGTCCTGTACGAATTATTGGTGCCACCCACGAGGCTGTTCGGGTGCTGTTTCGGATTATTATCCTCTAACGCCATATTTTTAATCGTAAGTCTAGAAATATGCAAACTTTTTTCGTATTCTCAAACTGGGAGTCTCGCGGCTGTGGGGTCAGTACCTACGAGTAACATTGGTCCCCAGGGAGGTGTAGGTGCCACCCACGGGGCGTTTCGGGTGCTATTTTGGATTTCCACCCTCTAACGCCATGTTTTTAAGCCTCAGTCGACAAATATGCAAATCGTCATCGTATTCTAAAATCGGGACTCCCGCGGCTGTGGGGTCAGTTCCTACAAGTTACATTGCTCTCGTGAGAGGTGTTGGTGCCACCCACGGGGCCGTTCGGGTGTGATTTTGGGTTTTCACCCTCTTACGCCATGTTTGTAAGCCTCAGTCGAGAAATAAGCAAATTATCGTCGTATTTTAAAACCGGGACTCCTGTGGCTCCACGGTCAGTTCCTACGAGTTACATTGGTCCCGCGGGAGGTGTTTGTGCCACCCACAGAGCCGTTCGAGGAGTGTTTTGGGTTCCCTCACTCTAACACCATGTTTTTAAGCCCTTAGTTTAGAAATATGCAAATTATCGTCGTATTCTCAAATCGAGAGTCCCGCCGCTGCGGGGTCAGTTCCTGCGAGTTACATCGGTCCCGTGGGTGGTGTTGATGCCACCCATGGGCACGTTCGGGGGCTATTTCTGGTTTTCACCCTTTAACAAAATATTTTTAAGTCTAAGTCTAAAAATATACAAATTATCATAGTATTCTCAAATCGGGAGTCCCGCGGCCACGAGGTCAGTTCCTACGAGTTACATTGGTCCCGTGGGAGGTGTTGGTGCCACCCACGGGGCCGTTCGGGTCCTATTTCGGGTTTTCACCCTCTAACGTCACGTTTTTAAGCCTTAGTCGAGAAATATGCAAATTGTCATTGTATTCTCAAATCGAGAGTCGAGCTGCTGCAGGGTCAGTTCCTACGAGTTACATTGCTCTCGTGGGAGCTACTGGTGCCACCCACGGGGCTGTTCGGGGATTGTTTCGATTTTTCACCCTCTTACGCCATGTCTTTAAGACTAGGTCTAGAAATATGCAAATTATCATCGTATTCTCATACCGGGAGTCCCGCGGCTGCGGGGTCAGTTCCTACGAGTTACATTAGTCCCGTGGGTGGTGTTGGTGCCACCCACGGGGTCCTTCGGGGGCTATTTCGGGATTTCACCCTCTAACGCCAGGTTTTTAAGCCTAAGTATAGAAATATGAAAATTATCGTCGTATTCTCAAATCGAGAGTCACGCGGCTACGGATCAGTCCTACGAGTTGCATTGGTCCCGTGGGAGGTGTTGGTGCCACCGACGGGGCCGTTCGGGGGTTGTTTTGGGTTTTAATTCTCTTACGCCATGTTTTTAAGCTTAAGTCTAGAAATATGCAAATTATCATCGTATTCTTAAACTGGGAGTCCCGAGGCTGCGGGGTCAGTGCCTACGAGTTACATCAATCCCGTGGGAGGTGTTGGTTCCACCCACAAGGCCGTTCGGGGACAGTTTTGGGTTTTTACCCTCTAACGCCATATTTTTAAGCCTTAGTCTAAAAATACGCAAATTGTCATCGTATTCTCAAACTGGGAGTCCCGCTGCTGCGGGGTCAGTTCCTACGAATTACATCGGTCCCGTGGGAGGTGTTGGTGCCACCCACGGGGACGTTCGGGTGTTGTTTCGGGTTTTCACCCTCTAACGCCATGTTTTTAAGTCTAAGTCATGAAATATTCAAATTATCGTCGTATTCTAAAACTCGGAGTCCCGCGGCTGCGAGTTCAGTTCCTACGAGTCACATTGGAACCATGGGAGGTGTTAGTACCACCCACGGGGCCGTTCGGGGGTTGTTTCGAGTTTTCACCCTCTCACGCCATGTTTTTAATCCTAAGTCTAGAAATATGCAAATTATCATCATATTCTCAAACCGAGAGTCCCGTGGTTGCGCGATCAGTTCGAACGAGTTACATTGGTCCCGTGGGAGAGTTGGTGCCACCCACAGTCGTTCGGGTGCTGTTTCGGGTTTCACCCTCTAACGCCATGTTTTTAAGCCCAAGTCTAGAAATATGCAAATTATCATCGTATTCTCAAACCGGGAGTCCCGCGGCTACGGGTCAGTTCCTACCAGTTGCATTGGTCCCGTGGGAGGTGTTGGTGCCACCCACGGGGCCGTTTGGGGGCAGTTTCGGGTTTTTACTCTCTAACGCCATGTTTTGCAGACTAAGTCTAGAAATATGGAAATTATCATCGTATTCTCAAACCGGGAGTCCCGCGACTGCAGGGTTAGTTCCTACGAGTTACATTGGTCCTGTACGAGGTTTTGGTTCCACCCACAGGGTCGTTCGGGTGCCATTTTGGGTTTTCACCCTCTAACACCATGTTTTTAAGCCTAAGTCGAGAAATATGTAAATTATCATAGTATTCTAAAATTGGGAGTCCCGCGGCTGCGGGGTCAGTTCCTACGAGTTACATTGATCCCGTGGGTGGTGTTGGTGCCACCCACTGGGCCGTTTGGGGGCTATTTCGAGTTTTCACCCTCTTACGTCATGTTTTTAAGCTTAAGTCTAGAAATATACAAATTATCATCATATTCTCAAACCGAGAGTCCCGCGGCTGCGTGGTCAGTTCCTACGAGTTACATTGGTCCCGTGGGAGGTGTTAGTGCCATCCAAGGGGCCATTCGAGGCTGTTTTGGGTTTTCACCCTCTAACGCCATGTTTTTAAACCAAAGTCTAGAATTATGCAAATTATCACCGTATTCTCAAACCGTTGGTACCGCGGCTGCGGGGTCAGTTCCCACGAGTTGCATTGATCCCGTGGGAGGTGTTGGAGCCACCCACGGAGCCGTTCGAAGGTTGTTCCAGGTTTTCACACTCTATCGCCATGTTTTAAGCCTAAGTCTAGAAATATGCAAATTAACATCGTATTCTCAAACCGAGAGTCCCACGGCTGCAGGGACAGTTCCTACGAGTTACATCGATCCCGTGGGAGTTATTGGTACCACCCACGGGGCCGTTCGGGGACTGTTTCGGGTTTTTCTCCTCTAACGCCATGTTTTAAGCCTCAGTCTGGAAATACGGAAATTGTCGTCGTATTCTCAAACTCGGAGACCCGCTGCTACGGGGTCAATTCCTACGAATTACATCGGTACCGTGGGAGGTGTTGGTGCCACCCAGGAGGCCGTTCAGGGGTTGTTTAGGGTTTTCACCCTCTAACGCCATGTTTTAAGCTTAAGTCTAGAAATATGCAAATTATTGCCGCATTCTCAAACCGGGAGTCCCACGGCTGCGGGGTCAGTTCCTACGAGTTGCATTGGTCCCGTAGGAGGTGTTGGTGCAACCACGGGGCCGTTCGGGGGCTGTTTTTGGTCTTCAAACTCTAACGCCATGTTTTTAAGTCTAAGTCTAAAAATATGCAAATTATCATAGTATTCTCAAACCGGGAGTCCCGCGGCCGCGAGGTCAGTTCCTACGAGTTACATTGGTCCCGTGGGAGGTGTTGGTGCCACCCACGGGGCCGTTCGTGTCCTATTTCGGGTTTTCACCCTCTAACATCATGTTTTTAAGCCTTAGTCTAGAAATATGCAAATTGTCGTTGTATTCTGAAACCGGAACTCCCATGGCTGCGGGGTCAGTTCCTACGAGTTACATTGCTCCCGTGGGAGCTAGTAGTGCCACCCACGGGGCCGTTCGGGGGTTGTTTCGATTTTTCACCCTCTTACGCCATGTCTTTAAGCCTAAGTCTAGAAATATGCAAATTATCGTCCTATTCTCAAATCGGGAGTCCCGCGGCTGCGGGGTCAGTTCCTACGAGTTGCATTAGTCCCGGGGGATGTGTTGATGCCACCCACGGGGCCGTTCGGGGGATGTTTCGAGTTTTCACCCTCTTACGCCATGTCTTTAAGGCTAAGTCTAAAAATATGCAAATTATCGTCGTATTCTCAAACTGGGAGTCCCACGACGGCGGGGTCAGTTCCTACGAGTTGCATTAGTCCCGGGGGATGTGTTGCTGCCACCCACGGGGCCGTTCGGGGGTTGTTTCGGGTTTTCACCCTCTAACACCATGTTTTTAAGCCAAAGTCTCTAAATATAAAAATTATCATCGTATTCTCAAATCATGAGTCCCGCGGCTGCGGGGTCAGTTCTTACGAGTTACATCGGTCTCGTGGGAGGTGTTGGTGCCACCCACGGGCCTGTTCGGGGGTTGTTTCGGGTGTTCACCCTCTAACGCCTTGTTTTAAGCCCAAGTCTAGAAGCATGAAAATTATCGTCGTATTCTCAAACTGGGAGTCCCGCGACTGCGGGGTCAATTACTACGAGTAACATCGGTCCCGTGGGAGGTGTTGGTTCCACTCACGGGGCCGTTCGGGGGCTGTATCTTGTTTTCACCCTCTAACGCCATGTTTTGCAGCCTAAGTCTAGAAATATGAAAATTATCATCGTATACTCAAACCAGGAGTACCGCGTCTGCGGGGTTAGTTCCTACGAGTTACATTGGTCTCGTGGGATGTATTGGAGCCACCCACGGGGCTGTTCGGGTGTTGTTTCAAGTTTTCGCCCTCTAACGCCATGTTTTTAAGCCTTAATCGAGAAATATGCAAATTATCATCGTATTCTAAAAACGGGAGTCCCGTGGCTACGGGGTCAGTTCCTACGAGTTACATTGGACCCATGGGAGGTGTTAGTACCACCCACGAGGCTGTTTGCGAGCTGTTTCGAGTTTTCACCCTCTTACGCCATGTTTTTAAGCCTAGGTCTAGAAATATGTAAATTGTCATCGTATTCTCAAGCCGGGAGTCCCACGGCTGTGCGGTCAGTTCCTACGAGTTACATTGGTCCCGTAGGAGGTGTTAGTGCCACCCACGAGGCTGTTTGCGGGCTGTTTCGAGTTTTCACCCTCTTACGCCATGTTTTTAAGCCTAAGTCTAGAAATATGAAAATTATAATCGTATTCTCAAACCGGGAGTCCCGCGGATGCGGGGTCTGTTCCTACGAGTTACATCGATCCCGTGGGAGTTGTTGGTACCACCCACGGGGCCATTCGCGTACTGTTTCGAGTTTTTCCCCTCTAACGCCATGTTTTTAAGCCTCGGTCTGGAAATACGCAAATTATCATCGTATTCTCAAACCGGGAGTCCCCCGGCTGCGGGGTCAGTTCCTACGAGTTGCATTAGTCCCGTGGGATGTGTTGCTGCCACCCACGGGGCCGTTCGGGGGCTGTTTCTCATTTTCACCCTCTAACGCCATGTTTTTAAGCCAAAGTCTAGAAATATGCAAATTTTCATCGTATTCTTAAATAGGGAGTCCCGAGGCT
The DNA here is from genome assembly GCA_949130495.1 of Sambucus nigra. Taxonomy (NCBI): domain Eukaryota; kingdom Viridiplantae; phylum Streptophyta; class Magnoliopsida; order Dipsacales; family Adoxaceae; genus Sambucus; species Sambucus nigra. The sequence goes on along the minus strand of OX422207.1, from coordinate 355,034,536 downwards.
ACGGGGTCAGTTCTTACGAGTTACATCGGTCCCGTGGTAGGTGTTGGTGCCACCCACAGGACTGTTCGGGGGTTGTTTCAGGTTTTCACCCTCTAATGCCATGTTTTTTAGCCTAAGTCTAGAGGCACGCAAATTATCGTCGTATTCTCAAACCGGGAGTCCCGCGACAGCGGGGTCAGCTCCTACGAGTAACATCGGTTCTGTGGGAGGTGTTGGTGCCACCCACGGGTCCGTTCGGGGGCTGTATTTGGTTTTCACCCTCTAACGCCATGTTTTGCAGCCTAAGTCTAGAAATATGCAAATTATCGTCGTATTCTAAATATATTGTGGTTAAATCTTTCTACGGTGATAATTGTAGATAACGGTGAATAGAACAAGATAATGGAATTAAGTAATAAATGTTGATGCTTATAGAATTGAAAAGCTTAACTCATGATAATGAGAAACGATTCATATTAGTGAGTAATGATTCATGTTAATGAGAAACTAATCATATAAAGAAGAAATGTAAATGCATAATGAGGTGACGTATGGTATGGGACATACGGGGATTATTATATGGGAATGGAATTATAATATGGAGACTAGAAAGGAGGAACCATTAACTAGGAGGTTAATAGGAAACGTTAAGTGTGCACTCTAGTTGAGAGGTGAGAATTGCAAGTGAGAGTGGGATCTAACATGTACATAATAAATGCTTTATTGCACTTGTTAAATACTTGTTGTTTTTAAAATAATCTACACATTCGGGCTCTGACCCGTTTCCTTGCATATTTTCTCTTCTATTGTATCTCTATATCAGGTGTCCAGAAACAGGGACGCCAACGTTAGCGGATTATGTCAGGCTATGGATTGATGGAGTTTTGCCTAGACGCCTTCCATCTTTTGATTCACAGTATTCTTAGTTAGGGCATGTCGCCCAAAGGATTCAGTTATCTTTTCTATCAAGGTCAAATATTATTGTATTCGGGACTTTTTAATACATTTAACATTGTTGGGATTATTGTAAAGGATTTATATTATTTGGGAATGTTTATTCCAGTTGCATTTAAATTCTTTTGTGCTATTTATTGTGTTACCAGTTTTGTAGAATAAAGTGTGTAGTGTTATTCTTAAACTAAAAATGGATTTTGTTAAATTAAAATTTGGAAAGTTTTTAACACTAGCTTAATTGAGTTTTTGGGTGAGTTGTAAATGTTTTCGACAGTGATGCTAAGAATGAGCCAACTGTATATTCTGTTTTAATTTGGTATGGGACTGGCCACCCGGTATTTAATTAGGCGGGGTGTTACAGGTGGTATCAGAGCATCAGGTTCTAGTGTCCTTTAGGATCTGTATGGCTTACTGTGTCTTCAGCTTAGCGTTCTTTGATGTAGAGCCCTATGAGTAGGATTATTGATTCTCTATTTACGATTACAAAGGTACGATGACTGTGGTTGAAGTTGTTGCAATTGTCGCTCTGGCAGTCAATGCTGCTGTAGCTGCTATTCAGCAGGCTCCCGCACCGGCACCGGTTGTGCCACCCGCGCAAGGGCAAGTGTTTCCTACTGCATGGGAACGAGCGAGGGATGCCTTTCAGAAAGCGCACCCACCTGAGTTTCAGGGAGGACCAGATGTTGTGACAGCTAGCCAATGGAAGAAAGATATCCAACGGCACTTGAGAATGATCGAATGCACTGAGGTTCAACGTCAGATACTAGCCACATTCAAGCTAGTAGGGGCAGCTTTACAATGGTGGGAAGCTACGACCACTATGGAGGAGAGGGACATAATGACTATCCAAGACTTTTGGATACGGTTTGATGGGAAGTATTTTCCTTCCGCCATCCATACAGAGATGAGGAGGAAGCTACTTGATTTGAAACAGGAAGAGAAAACTGTGGCGGAATATGAGGAAGAGTTTACGAGATTAACTAATTTGGTGCCAGCTGAAGTACCTATTGAGGAGAGGAGAGTCCTAATGTCCACTGATGGGTGGAACTATAATATTCGACAACATTTATTGGGGAATCTTTCATTACGTAAGTATGGCAGATGAGGACCATTGGACGGATAGCGGAGATCGTGCTTAAGAGGTTATGAATTATGTTCAAGTATGATGACCGTAGTCGAGGTCACCCCTATTATGGAAAAATCGAGGAGAGTCATCAGTAGAAGTTCTTGAAATGCGTGAATTGAATATGTTCCTTAACAAAGGCAATATATTGAAAGGCTTGGGTATATAGTGGAGTGTAATTAACTAGAACTAAAAATTTGGGGTAAAATTTTTCTTGACTCATCGGAGCAAAGTTATAATATTGGGATTCAACAACCATCACCCGCAAATGAGGGTATGTTTCCTATCTAAGGAAGTATGAGGCGTATTGCTTTTTGTAGTGATTGTTATTGTGAGGGCAAAAAGGGTTGTTAAACTTAGCCTATGGCATCGTTATTTACGTAGACTCACTGAGGGGTATGGGACACCTTTATATTACATGTTATCACGTGGGTTTGATTTGTATTATGGGATTACTTACCTTGAGCATGTCCGAGTGTGATTTGACTATCGGCGTGCATTGACTTGTGGTATATGAGAGCATATGTCTGCATCTTATCTTCTATAAAAGAGTAGATGCGTAGACCCTATTTGAAATAGATAAAAACCAAATTTTTGTTTTAAAATCGATAAATCTGATATTATTTTTTAAATCAAATTTTTTTTTATTATTGACTAAGGACCTTAGGAGTTTTGATGACCGACTACTTTAGGAAGTAGTGTATCGGGGTGGTTCCTTGTTTGGATTTCGCTTGCGAGACACCCCACGCACGAAACTAATAACCGTTGGGAGTCGAAATAAGATAGGTCTTTAGTATATTCGTTTATAACCTTTGCGAAACTTTTAATATTGAAAGTGGTACGACAGGGTGTATGGGCGCCCTGGATGATTGTATGGCAGTAATTTTCATAATTGTAAAAGGTAAGTAGTTGGAACTTCAGGAATTATTTGTTAAATGTGTGAGGTTCAGTTTTTTTTTCCCAAAGTTTGTCACGAGGATGGTATAGGGAAGATTAGGTAAAGTCTAAATTTGATTTAGTTGAGACTATATGGTGAGGCTTGGCGTATAACATCGATAGGGATTTTGTTAATGTATTGTATGGGCGGTACATCTTGGATTTCTTGCGATGTGAGATTTATACTCGGAGTTGACCTTACCTGTATGACTTATATTCCTGAATTTTGGGCTGAAATTCTGTTATAAGGGGGGAAGTATGTAATACCCCGTAATTTTAAATGACTTTTAAAATGGGTTATATTTTAAATTAATGGATTAATTAGATTTTATTATTAATTAATTCATTCGGGTTTTATCCAGACGATGGATATTAAAATGGATGATTTTGAATATTACTTAAAGATATTTAGGTAATATATGAATGTGATGTCATTGATATGACTGTATGATATAAATTCGGTAATTTATATTTTTAGTCAGACGCGGTATGGGACGTGTCGGGACTGGTTTATTAAATTAAAAAGGAAATTTATTTCCTATCGATCTTATACGACTGCGTAATTGCGTCCGGAAGGTTCAAAATAGTCAAAAAAGTCTATTTGGATGTTAATTTTGAGTCTCGGGTCATTTGGGAATGAATAGACAACCCGAAAGGGCATTTTGGTCATTTTTCTAGGGGGATGAATAGTGATTTCGGATTTGGAACTATTATAAGTATTGGTAGATTAAGTGAATGGGAGTTATTCATCTCCTCTTCACAAATAAGAGCATCCATCTTCTTAGAGTGAGAGTAAGAGTGCTTGGGAAGGGAAAAGTCACTTGGGAAGGAGAAGAACAAGAACCAAGGTTCACCACCACCAACCACCACCGGAGTTTGACCGGAGAAGGGACAACCAACTGAGATAAACTACACCAAAGGATCAAACCTACACTAAAGGCAAGTGTTTGATAATGGCAATTTAAGTTTGTATATTGTCCATGTTAGAATAGTATGAAAAGAGAAGATTATTCATGTTTGGAAGAGATAATGGATCATTAAATGGATTTCTGGAAACTGAAATGATATAGGAATTTAACTCATGTGATAGGATAATAATAATCCACGAATTAGTCATGAATCTGTTGAAGAAATGATGGAAACCATTGATGTGTTCTTGAAGAGGTTATGTTAATAAATTTCTGGGAATAAGGAGATAAACATGCTTTTTAATCCAACCCTTTGATGATTCTAGGATGTTTAGAATATTGGAAATCGTTCATATATGTTGATATATCATGTAGTAAAGTTTATAAGTCATTTGGTATGTTTAGATGAAGGTTTAAATCATCAAAAGTTGTTAAACCCGTAGTTGCAGAAAATGCAGAAAATCAGGCCTGGACCTGAGGGATCGATCGATCGACCCCTACCTTCGATCGATCGACCTCCCCAGTTTAAGTAAAGTTGTTTCTTTTTAAATGTTGATTCTTATCCCAAACCTTTTGTGGATCTTTGGTGATTATTATTTGGAGATTATGGGACTTAGAAAATATCAGTAAATGATAAGATTTGAATTAATTGTGAATTGGATTCAAGTGATTAAAATAATGAAAATTATATCGAACGGAATTTCGGTTGCTTAATTCATTTGTTAAATTATAAATGGAGATGTATGAGGATTTAAGATAGGACCAGTAGGGGTGATTTAATATAACACCTGGGTATCCTTAAGTATACAAGAGGGTTTAATCCTAAGTGAAAGAATATGTGTTTATGAGAGATTTGAAACTATCGGTTTTAACCTTAATTAAAAGGAGAACTAAACCGTAGTAGTTTGGGAGAAATAATGCTATGGACCAGTAGGATATTAGTGACTTCTTACTGAATATATGTTGAGGAAAATCCTATTTGAGTCTTGTACATTGAGAGAGGGTAGCCTTAGGGTATGAGGTTATCCCAATCACGTATTTAAAGTTGACGAACCTCCTCGCTCGACAAAGTTAAGTTGTAGTGTAATGGAGGGGTTCCTTGTTTGGATTTCGCTTTGCGAGATGCTCCGCGCATGAACCTTAACGACGTCGGGAGTGGAGTGGTGTTAGGATAAATGAATAATTATATTATAAGAGCGTAGTGGTATGGCTCCTAGATAGAAATGGGAGTTTGGAACACATTTGGTTGAAAGAGGTATGAGGTTATCCCGATCGCATAGTTGTAGTTGTCGGACCTCCTCGATTGACAAAGTTAAGTAGTAGTGTATTGGAGAGGTTCCTTGTTTGGATTTCGCTTCGCGAGACACTCCACGCATGAACCTTAACGACGTCGGTAGTGGAGAGATGTTATGGGATGCGAGGATAATTAAATTATGAAGTAAAGATATAATATGTTAATACGTGGGATTTAAAAGGGATATAATGCTACGAATGGGAAATATCTTTGGGTAGTGATAATTACCTTATTGATATTATATTATAGGTATGATAATACCTATTTGATTGATTATTGATTTATGTGTATGACAAACCTAGCTTACTTGCTATCGGTGGGAGGTTTGCGCGTGAGGGCAGTCATATCCTGATGAATCCATGGGATCTTTGAATTGTCGCTCGAGAACATAGGACTATGAAAGACTTATCGGGGAGTTGATAAGTCCGTTGACTATGGGTACGTAGGTATGTGCATGACCCATGGATACGAGAATTATGTTCACCTCCAATTTGTTTGTTGTTGTTTATGGTTCGTGGAATCTTACCGAACCTGTAGTCCCCTATTCGGCGACCTGCGATGATGGGACATGATAGCAGAGTAATGCATTGCACCACAGCTGTGACTCGGGGTGCCGTATTATATATGAATATATATATAATGGATTAAATGGTTACATGAATATATTGTGGTTAAATCTTTCTACGGTGATAATTGTAGATAACGGTGAATAGAACAAGATAATGGAATTAAGTAATAAATGTTGATGGTTATAGAATTGAAAAGCTTAACTCATGATAATGAGAAACGATTCATATTAGTGAGTAATGATTCATGTTAATGAGAAACTAATCATATAAAGAAGAAATGTAAATGCATAATGAGGTGACGTATGGTATGGGACATACGGGGATTATTATATGGGAATGTAATTATAATATGGAGACTAGAAAGGAGGAACCATTAACTAGGAGGTTAATAGGAAACGTTAAGTGTGCACTCTAGTTGAGAGGTGAGAATTGCAAGTGAGAGTGGGATCTAACATGTACATAATAAATGCTTTATTGCACTTGTTAAATACTTGTTGTTTTTAAAATAATCTACACATTCGGGCTCTGACCCGTTATCAGGTGTCCAGAAACAGGGACGCCAACGTTAGCGGATTATGTTAGGCTATGGATTGATGGAGTTTTTCCTAGACGCCTTCCATCTTTTGATTCACAGTATTCTTAGTTAGGGCATGTCGCCCAAAGGATTCAGTTATCTTTTCTATCAAGGTCAAATATTATTGTATTCGGGACTTTTTAATACATTTAACATTGGTGGGATTATTGTAAAGGATTTATATTATTTGGGAATGTTTATTCCAGTTGCATTTAAATTCTTTTGTGTTATTTATTGTGTTACCAGTTTTGTAGAATAAAGTGTGTAGTGTTATTCTTAAACTAAAAATGAATTTTGTTAAATTAAAATTTGGAAAGTTTTTAACACCAGCTTAATTGAGTTTTTGGATGAGTTGTAAATGTTTTCGACAGTGATGCTAAGAATGAGCCAACTGTATATTCTGTTTTAATTTGGTATGGAGCTGGCCACCCGGTATTTAATTAGGTGGGGTGTTACAAAGTCTAGAAATATGCAAATTATCGTCGTATTCTCAAATCGGGAGTCCCGCGGCTACGGATTTGTTCCTACTAGTTGCATTGGTCCCATGGGAGGTGTTGGTGCCACCCACGGGGCCGTTCGGGGGTTGCTTTGGGTTTTCAATCTCTAACGCCATGTTTTTAAGCTTAAGTCCAGAAATATGAAAATTATCGTCATATTCTAAAACTGGGAGTCCCGCGGCTGTGGGATCAGTTCCTACGAATTACATCGGTCACGTGGGAGGTGTTGGTTCCACCCACGAGACCGTTTGGGGACTATTTCGGGTTTTTACCCTCTAATACCACGTTTTTAAGCCTTAGTCTAGAAATATATAAATTATCGTCCTATTCTTAAATCGGGAGTCCCGCTGCTGCGGGGTCAGTTCCTACGAGTTACATCGATCCCGTGGGAGGTGTTGGTACCACCCACGGGGCCGTTTGGGGACTGTTTCAGGTTTTTACCCTCTAACGTCATGTTTTTAATCCTCAGTCAAGAAATACGAAAAAATTGTCATCGTATTATCAAACTAGGAGTCCCGCTGCTGCGGGGTCAATTCCTAAGAATTACATCGGTCCCGTGGGAGGTGTTGGTGCCACCCACGGGGCCGTTCGGAGGCTGTTTTGGGTTTTCACCCTCTAAGGCCATGTTTGGCAGCCTAAGTTTATAAATATGTAAATTATCATCGTATTCTCAAACCGAGAGTCCCGAGGCTACAGGGTCAGTTCCTACGACTTACATTAGTCCCGTGGGAGGTGCTGGTTCCACCCACGGGGACGTTCGGGTGCTGTTTCGGGTTTTCACCCTCCAACGCCATGTTTTTTGAGCCTAAGTCTAAAAATATGCAAATTATCATCGTATTCTAAAACTGGGAGTCCCACGGCTGCGAGGTCACTTCCTACGAGTTACATTGGTCTTGTGGGAGGTTATGGTGCCACCCACGGGGCCATTCAGGTGCTATTTTGGGTTTTCACCCTCTAACGCCATGTTTTTAAGCCTCAGTCGAGAAATGTGCAAATTGTCGTTGTATTCTTAAACCTGAACTCCCGCGGCTGCGGGGTCAGTTCCTACGAGTTACATTGCTCTCGTGGGAGGTGTTGGTGCCACCCACGGGGACGTTCGGGGGCTGTTTCGAGTTTCACCCTCTTACGCCATTTTTTAATCCGAAGTCTAGAAATATGCAAATTATCGTCCTATTCTCAAACCGGGAGTCCCGCGGTTGCGGGGTCAATTCCTACGAGTTGCATTGGTCCCGTGGGGTGTGTTGCTGCCACCCACATGGCCGTTCAGGGGTTGTATCTAGTTTTCACCTCTAACGCGATGTTTTTAAGCCAAAGTATAGAAATATGCAAATTATCATCGTAATCTCAAACCGAGAGTCTTGAGTATGCGGAGTCAGTTCCTACGACTTACATTGGTCCCGTGGGAGGTGTTGGTGCCACCCGCGGGGACGTTCGGGGGTTTTTAGTGTTTTCAGCCTCTAACAACATATTTTTAAGCCTAAGCCTAGAAATATGCAAATTATCGTCGTATTCTTAAATCGGGAGTCCCACAGCTACGAGTTCAGTTCCTACGAGTTACATTGGTCCCGTGGGAGGTGTTGGTGCCACCCACGGGGCCGTTCGGGGGCTATTTCGGGTTTTCACACTCTAACGCCATGTTTTTAAGGCTAAGTCTAGAAATATGCAAATTATCATCGTATTCTCAAACTGGGAGTCTCGCGGCTGCGGGGTCAGTTGCTACGAGTTACATTGGTCCCGTGGGAGGTGTTGGTGCCACCCACGGGGCCGTTCGGGTGCTATTTCGGGTTTTCACCTCTAACGCCATGTTTTTAAGCCTCAGTCGAGAAATATGCAAATTATTATCGTATTCTAAAACCGGGAGTTTCGCGACTGCGGGGTCAGTTCCTACGAGTTACATTGGACCCATGGGAGGTGTTAGTGTCACCCACGGGGCCGTTCGGAGGCTATTTCGAGTTTTCACCCTCTTACGCCATGTTTTTAAGCCTAAGTCTAGAAATATACAAATTATCATCGTATTCTCAAACCAGGAGTCCCGCGACCGCGGGGTCAGTTCCTACGAGTTACATTGGTCCCGTGGGAGGTGTTGGTGCCACCCACGGGGCCGTTCGGGTGCTATTTGGGGTTTTCACCCTCTAACGCCATTTTTTAAGCCTCAGTCGAGAGATATGAAAATTGTCATTGTATTCTAAAACCGGGACTCCCACGACTGCGGGGTCAGTTCTTACGAGTTACATTGCTCCCGTGGGAGGTGTTGGTGCCACCCACGGGGCCGTTCGAGGGCTATTTCGAGTTTTCACCCTCTTACGCCATGTTTTAAGCCTAATTCTAGAAATATGAAAATTATCGTCATTTTCCCAAACTGGGAATCGTGCGACTGCGCGGTCAGTACGTACGAGTTACATTGGTCCCGCGGGAGGTGTTGGTCCCACCCACGGGGCCATTCGGGGGCTATTTCGAGTTTTCACCCTCTAACGCCATGTTTTTAAGCCTCAGTCTAGAAATATGCAAATTATCGTCGTATTCTCAAATCGGGATTTTCACGGCAACGGGGTCAGTTCCTACGAGTTGCAATGGTCCCATGGGATGTGTTGCTGCCACCCACAGGGCCGTTCGGGGACTGTTTCGGGTTTTCACCCTATAACGCCATGTTTTTAAGCCAAGGTCTATAAATATAAAAATTCTCATCGTATTCTCAAATCGGGAGTCCCGCGGTTGGGGAGTAAGTTCCTACGAGTTACAACGGTCCCATGGGAGGTGTTAGTGCCACCCACGGACCCGTTCGGGGGTTGTTTCGAGTTTTCACCCTCTAACGCCATGTTTTTAAGCCTAAGTCTAGAAGTATGCAAATTATTATTGTATTCTCAAATCGGGAGTCCCGCGGCTGCGAGGTCAGTTCCTACGAGTTATATCGGTCCCGTGGGAGGTGTTGGTGCCTTCCACGGGGCCGTTCGGGTGCTGTATCGGGTTTTCACCCTCTAACACCTTGTTTTGTAGCCTAAGTCTAGAAATATACAAATTGTCGTTGTATTCTCAAATTGGGAGTCCCGCGGCTGCTGGGTTAGTTCCTACGAGCTACATTGGTCCCGTGGGATGTGTTGGAGCTACCCGCGGGGCCGTTCGGGTGCTGTTTCGAGGTTTCACTCTCTAAGGCCATGTTATGAAGCCTAAGTATAAAAATATGCAAATTGTCATTGTATTCTCAAACCGAGAGTACCGCGGCTGCGGGGTCAGTTCCTACGAGTTACATTGGACCCATGGGAGGTGTTGGTGCCACCCACGGGGCCATTCGGGGGCTATTTCGGGTTTTCCCCCTCTAATGCCTTATTTTTTTAGCCTAAGTCTAAAAATATGCAAATTATCATCGTATTCTAAAACTGGGAGTCCCACGGCTGCGAGGTCAGTTCTTACGACTTACATTGGTCCCGTGGGAGTGTTGGTGCCACCCACGGGGACGTTCGGGGGCTGTTTTGGGTTTTCATCCTGTAAGGCCATGTTTTTAAGCCTAAGTTTATAAATATGCAAATTATCATCATATTCTCAAATCGAGAGTCCCGAGGTTGCGGGGTCAATTCCTACGACTTTCATTGGTCCCGTGAGAGGTGTTGGTTCCACCCACGGGGACGTTCGGGTTCTGTTTCGGATTTTCACCCTCTAACGCCATGTTTTTTTATCCTTAGTCTAAAAATATGCAAATTATCATCGTATTCTGAAATCGGGACTCCCACGGTTGCGGGGTCAGTTCGTACGAGTTGCATTGGTCCCGTGGGAAGTGTTGGTGCCACCCACAGGGCCGTTCGGGGTTGTTTCGGGTTTTTACTCTCTAACGCCATGTTTTTAAGCCTAAGTCTAGAAATATGAAAATTATCGTCGTATTCTCAAACTTGGAGTCCCGCGGCTATGGGGTCAGTTCCTACGAGTTACATCGATCGCGTGGGAGGTGTTGGTACCATCCACGGGGCCGTTCGGGGACTATTTCGGGTTTTTACCCTCTAACACCATATTTTTCAGCCTCGGTCTAGAAATACGCAAATGGTCATCGTATTCTCAAACTGGAAGCCCCGCTGCTGCGAGGTCAGTTCCTACGAGTTACATCGATCCCGTGGGAGGTGTTGGTACCACCCACGGGGCCGTTCGGGGACTGTTTCGGGTTTTTACCCTCTAATGTCATGTTTTTAAGCCTCGATCAAGAAATACGCAAATTGTCATCGTATTCTCAAACTAGGAGTCCCGCTGTTGCGGGGTCAGTTCCTAAGAATTACATCGGTCCCGTGGGAGGTGTTGGTGCCATCCACGGGGACGTTCGGGGGCTGTTTCGGGTTTTCACCCTCTAAGGCCATGTTTTGCAGCCTAAGTTTATAAATATGAAAATTATCATCTTATTCTCAAACCAAGAGTACCGAGGCTACAGGGTCAGTTCCTACGACTTACAATGGTCCCGTGGGAGGTGCTGGTTCCACCCACGGGGACGTTCGGGTGCTGTTTCGGGTTTTTACCCTCGAACGCCATGTTTTTTGAGCCTAAGTCTAAAAATATGCAAATTATCATCGTATTCTAAAACCGGGAGTCCCACGGCTGCGAGGTCAGTTCCTACGAGTTACATTGGTCCCGTGGGAGGTGTTGGTGCCACCCACGGGGCCATTCGGGTATTATTTTGGGTTTTCACCCTCTAACACCATGTTTTTAAGCCTCAGTCGAGAAATATGCAAATTGTCGTTGTATTCTAAAACCGAAACTCCCGCGGCTGCGGGGGCAGTTCCTACGAGTTACATTGCTCCCGTGGGAGGTGTTGGTGCCACCCACGGGGACGTTCAGGGGATGTTTCGAGTTTTCACCCTCTTACGCCATAGTTTAAGCCGAAGTCTAGAAATATGCAAATTATCATCCTATTATCAAACCGGGAGTCCCGCGGTTGTGCGGTAAATTCCTACGAGTTGCATTGGTCCCATGGTATGTGTTGCATTGGTCCCGTGGGATGTGTTGCATTGGTCCCGTGGGATGTGTTGCTGCCACCCACAGGGCCGTTCGGGGGTTGTATCTGGTTTTCACCTCTAACGCCATGTTTTAAAGCCAAAGTCTAGAAATATGATAATTATCATCGTATTCTCAAACCGGGAGTCCCGCGTCTATGGGGTAAGTTCCTACGAGTTACATCGGTCCCTACGAGTTACATTGGACCCATGGGAGGTGTTAGTGCCACCCACGGGGCCATTCGGGGGCTATTTCGAGTTTTGACCCTCTTACGCCATGTTTTTAATCCTAAGTCTAGAAATATGCAAATTATCATCGTATTCTCAAATCGGGAGTCCCGCGGCTGTGGGGTTAGTTCCTACGAGTTACATCGGTCCTGTGGGAGGTGTTGGTGCAACCCTCGGGGCCGTTCGGGGGCTATTTCGGATTTTCACCCTCTAACGCCATGTTTTGCAGCCTAAGTCTAGAAATATGCACATTATCGTTGTATTATCAAATCGGGTGTCCCGCGGCTGCGGGGTTAGTTCCAACGAGTTACATTGGTCACGTGGGATGTGTTGGAGCCACCCACGGGGCCGTTCGGGTGCTGTTTCGAGGTTTCACCCTCTAACGCCATGTTTTTAAGCTTAAGTCGAGAAATATGCAAATTATCATTGTATTCCAAAATCGGGAGTCCCGCGCCGCGGTCAATTCCTATGAGTTACATTGGACCCATGGGAGGTGTTAGTGACACCCACGGGGCCGTTCGGGGGCTGTTTCGAGTTTTCACCCTCTTACGCCATGTTTTTAAGCCTAAGTCTAGAAATATACAAATTGTCATCGTATTCTCAAACCGGGAGTCCCGCGGCTGCGCGGTCAGTTCCTACGAGTTACATTGGTCCCGTGGGTGATGTTGGTGCCACCCACGGGGCCGTTCGGGTGTTGTTTCTAGTTTTCACCCTCTAATGCCATGTTTTTAAGCCTAAGTCTAGAAATATGCAAATTATTGTCATATTCTCAAACCGGGAGTCCCGCGGCTGCGGGTCAGTTCCTACGAGTTGCATTGGTTCCGTGAGAGGTGTTGGTGCCACCCACGGGTCCGTTCGGGGGCTGTTTTGGGTTTTACTCTCTAACGCCATATTTTTAAGCCTAAGTCTAGAAATATGCAAATAATCATCGTATTCTCAAACTGGGAGTCCCGCGGCTACGGGATAAGTTCCTACGAGTTACATTGATATCGAGGGAGGTGTCGGTACAACCCGCGGGGCCTTCGGGGACTGTCTCGGGTTTTTACCATATAACGCCATAATTTTAAGCCTCGGTCTAGAAATACGGAAATTATCGTGGTATTCTCAAACTGAGAGTCGCGCTGTTGCGGGGTCAATTCCTACGAATTACATCGGTCCCATGGGAGGTGTTGGTGCCTCCCACGGGGCTGTTCGTGGGCTGTTTCAGGTTTTCACCCTCTAACGCCATGTTTTGCAGCTTAAGTCTAGAAATATGCAAATTATCATTGTATTCTCAAATCGGGAGTCCCGCGGCTGCGGGGTTAGTTACTACGAGTTACATTTGTCTCGTGGGATGTGTTGGAGCCACCCACGGGGCCGTTCGGGTGCTATTTCGGGTTTTCACCCTCTAACGTCATGTTTTTAAGCCTCAGTCAAGAAATATTCAAATTTTCGTTGTATTCTAAAATCGGGACTCCCGCAGCTGCGGGGTCAGCTCCTACGAGTGACATTTCTCTCGTGGGAGGTGTTGGTGCCACCCACGAGGCCGTTCGGGGGCTGTTTCGAGTTTTCACCCTCATACGCCAAGTTTTTAAGCCTAAGTCTAGAAATATGCAAATTATCATCATATTCTCAAACCGGGAGTCCCGCGGCTGCGGGGTAAGTTCCTACGAGATACATCGGTCCCGTGGGAGGTGTTGGTGCCACCCACGGGGCCGTTCGGGGGCTGTATCGGGTTTTCACCCTCTAACGCAATGTTTTCCAGCCTAAGTCTAGAAATATGAAAATTATCATTGTATTCTCAAATCGGGAGTCCCTCGGATGCGGGGTTAGTTCCTACGAGTTACGTTAGTCCCGTGGGAGGTGTTGGTGCCACCCGCGGGGCCGTTCGGGGGCTGTTTCGAGTTTTCACCCTCTTACACCATGTTTTTAAGCCTAAGTCTATAAATATGCAAATTATCATCGTATTCTCAAACCGAGAGTACCGAGGCAGCGGGGAAAGTTCCTACGACTTACATTGGTCCCGTGCGAGGTGTTGGTGCCACCCACGGGGACGTTTTTGAGTTTTCACCTTCTAACGCCATGTTTTTAAGCCTAAGTCTAGAAGTATGCAAATTATCGTCGTATTCTCAAACCGGGAGTCCCGCATCTACGGGGTCAGTTCCTACGAGTTACATCGGTCCCGTGGGAGGGGTTGGTGCCACCCACGGGGCCATTCGAGGGCTGTATCGGGTTTTCACCCTCTAACACCATGTTTTGCCGCCTAAGTCTAGAAATATGCTAATTATCGTTGTATTCCCGAATCGGGAGTCCCCCGGCTGCGGGGTTAGTTCCTACGAGTTACATTGGTCCCGTGGGAGGTGTTGGAGCCACCCACGGCGCCGTTCGGGTGCTGTTTTGAGATTTCACCCTCTAACACCATATTTTTAAGCCTAAGTCGAGTAATATTCAAATTATCATCGTATTCTAAAACCGGGAGTCCCGCGGCTGCGGGGTTAGTTCCTACGAGTTACATTGGCCCTATGGGAGGTGTTAGTGCCACCCGCGGGGCCGTTCGGGGGCTGTTTCCAGTTTTCACCCTCTTACGCCATGTTTTTTAGCCTAAGTCTATAAATATGCAAATTGTCATCGTATTCTCAAACCGGGAGTCCCGCAGCTGCGCGGTCAGTTCCTACGAGTTACATTGGTCCCGTGGGTGGTGTTGGTGCCACCCACGGGGCCGTTCGGGTACTGTTTCGGGTTTTCATCCTCTAACGCCATGTTTTTAATGCCAAAGTCTAGAAATATGCAAATTATCATCATATTCTCAAACCGGAAGACCCGCGGTTTCGAGGTAAGTTCCTACGAGTTACATTGGTCCCGTAGGAGGTGTTAGTGACACCCACGGGCCCGTTCGGGGGTTGTTTCGGGTTTTCACCCTCCAACCCCAGGTTTTTAAGCCAAAGTCTAGAAGTATGCAAATTATCATCGTATGTTCAAGCCGGGAGTCCCGCGGCTACGGGGTCAGTTCCTACGAGTTACATCGGTCCCGTGGGAGGTGTTGTTTCCACCCACGGGGCCGTTCGGGGGCTCTATCTGGTTTTCAACCTCTAACGCCATGTTTTTTAGCCTAAGTCTAGAAATATGCAAATTATCATCGTATTTTTAAACCGGGAGTCTCGCGGCTGCGGGTCAGTTCCTACGAGTTGCATTGGTCCCGTGGGATGTGTTGGTGCCACCCACGGGGCCGTTCAGGGGCTGTTTTGGGTTTTTACTCTCTAACGCCATGTTTTTTAGCCTCAAGTCTAGAAATACGGAAATTATCATCGTATTCTCAAACCAGGAGTCCTGCGGCTGCTGGTTTAGTTCCTACGAGTTACATCGATTCCGTGGGAGGTGTTGGTACCACCCACAATGCCATTCGGGGACTGTTTCGGGTTTTTACCCTCTAACGCCATGTTTTTAAGCCTCAATCTAGAAATACGCAAATTGTCATCATATTCTCAAACTGGGGGTCCCGTTGTTGTGGGGTATGTTCCTACGAATTACATCGGTCCCATGGGAGGTGTTGGTACCACCCACGGGGCCGTTCGGGGGTTATTTCGTGTTTTCACCCCTTAACGCCATGTTTTTAAGCCTAAGTCCAGAAATACGTAAATTATCGTCGTATTCTCAAATCGGGAGTCCCAAGGTTGCGAGGTTAGTTGCTACGAGTTACATTGGTCCCGTGGGAGGTATTGGTACCACCCACGGGGCCGTTCGGGTGCTATTTCGGGTTTTCACCCTCCAACGCCATGTTTTCAAGCCTCAGTTGAGAAATATACAAATTATCATCGTATTCTAAAATAGGGAGTTTCACGACTGCGGGGTCAGTTCCTACGAGTTACATTGGACCCATGGGAGGTGTTAATGCCACCCACGGGGCCGTTCGGGGGCTATTTCGAGTTTCCACCCTCTTACGCCATGTTTTTAAACCTAAGTCTTAAAATATGCAAATTATCATCGTATTCTCAAACTGGGAGTCCCGCGGCTGCGCGGTCAGTTCCTACGAGTTACATTGGTCCCGTGGGTGGTGTTGGTGCCACCCACGGGACCACTCGGGTGTTGTTTCTTGTTTTCACCCTCTAACGCCATGTTTTTAATCCTAAGTCTAGAAATATGCAAATTATCGTCGTATTCTCAAACCAGGAGTCTCGTTGCTGTGGGGTTAGTTCCTACGAGTTACATCGATTTCGTGGGAGGTGTTGGTACCACCCACTATGCTGTTCGGGGATTGTTTTGGGTTTTTACCCTCTAACTCCATGTTTTTAAGCCTCAATCTAGAAATACGCAAACTATCATCGTATTCTCAAACAGGGAGTCCCGCTACTGTGGGGTCAGTTCCTACAACTTCCATTCGTCCCGTGGGAGGTGTTGGTGCCACCCACGAGGACGTTCGGGTGCTGTTTCGAGTTTTCACCCTCGAATGCCATGTTTTTAAGCCAAAGTCTAGAAATATGCAAATTATCGTCGTATGCTCAAATCGGGAGACCCACGGTTGCGAGGTAAGTTCCTACGAGTTACATCGGTCCCGTGGGAGGTCTTAGTGCCACCCATGGGTCCGTTTGGGGGCTGTTTCGGGTTTTCACCCTCTAACGCCATGTTTTTAAGCCTAAGTCTATAAGTATGCAAACTATCATCGTATGGTCAAACCGGGAGTCCCGCGGCTACGGGGTCAGTTCCTACGAGTTACATCAGTCCCGTGGGAGGTGTTGTTGCCACCCACGCGGCCATTCGGGGGTTGTATCTGGTTTTCACCCTCTAACGCCATGTTTTTAAGCCTAAGTCTAGAAATATGCAAATTATCGTCAGATTCTCAAATCTGGAGTCCCAAGGCTGCGGGGTCAGTTGCTACGAGTTACATTGGTCCCGTGGGAGGTGTTGGTACCACCCACGGGGCCGTACGGGTGCTATTTCGGGTTTTTACCCTCTAACGCCATGTTTTTAAGCCTAAGTCCAAAAATATGCAAATTATCGTCTTATTCTCAAATCGGGAGTCCCAAGGTTGCGGGGTCTGTTGTTACGAGTTACATTGATCCCGTGGGAGGTGTTGGTACCACCCACGGGGCCGTTCGGGTGCTATTTCGGGTTTTCACCCTCTAACGCCATGTTTTTAATCCTCAGTCAAGAAATATGCAAATTATCATCGTATTCTCAAACCGGGAGTCCCGCGAGTGCGCGGTCAGTTCCTACGAGTTACATTGGTCCCGTGGGTGGTGTTGGTGCCAGCCATGGGGCCGCTCGGGTGCTGTTTCTTGTTTTCACCCTCTAACGCCGTGTTTTTAAGCCTAAGTCTAGAAATATGCAAATTATCGTTGTATTCTTAAATCGGGAGTCCCGCGGCTGCGGGTCAGTTCCTACGAGTTGCATTGGTCCCGTGGGAGGTGTTGGTGCCACCCATGGGGCCGTTCAGGGGCTGTTTCGAGTTCTCACCCTCCAATGCCATGTTTTTAAACCTAAGTCTAGAAATATGCATATTATCGTCGTATTCTCAAACCGGGAGTCCCACGGCTGCGAGGTCAGTTCTTACGAGTTGCATTGGTCCCCTGCGATGTGTTGTTGCCACCCACAGGGCAGTTCGGAGGCTATTTTGGATTTTCACCCTCTAAGGCCACGTTTTTAAGCCAAAGTATAGAAATATGCAAATTATCATCATTTTCTCAAACCGAGAGTCCCGCGACCGCGGGGTTAGTTCCTACGAGTTACAGTGGTCCCGTAGGAGGTGTTGGTGCTACCCATGGGGTCGTTCAAGGGTTGTTTCGGGTTTTCACCCTCTAACTCCATGTTTTGCAGCCTAAATCTATAAATATGCAAATTATCGTCGTATTCTCAAACCGAGAGTCCCGAGGCTGCGAAGTCAGTTCCTACGACTTACATTGGTCCTGTGGGAGGTGTTGATGCCACCCACGGGGACGTTCGGGTGCTGTTTCGAGTTTTAACCCTCTAATGCCATATTTTTAAGCCTAAGTATGGAAATATGCAAATTATCGTCGTATTATAAAACCGGCAATCCCACGGCTGCGAGGTCAGTTCCTACGAGTTACATTGGTCCTGTGGGAGGTGTTGGTACCACCCACGGGGCCGTTCGGGGGCTGTTTTGAGTTTGCACACTCTAACGCCATGTTTTTAAGCCTAAGTCTAGAAATATGCAAATTATCATCGTATTCTCAAACCGGGAGTCTCGCGGCTGCGGGGTCAGTTGCTACGAGTTACATCGGTCCTGTGGGAGGTGTTGGTACCACCCACGGGGCCGTTCGGGTGCTATTTTGGGTTTTCACCCTCTAACGCCATGTTTTTAAAGCTCAGTCGAGAAATATGCAAATTATCATCGTATTCTCAGATCGAGAGTCCCGCGGCTGCGGGGTCAGTTCCTATGAGTTACATTGGTCCCGTGGGTGGTGTTGGTGCCACCCACGGGGCCGCTCGGGTGTTGTTTCTTATTTTCACCCTCTAACGCCATGTTTTTAACCCTAAGTCTAGAAATATGCAAATTATCGGCGTATTCTAAAATCGGGAGTCCTGTGGCTGCGGGTCAGTTCCTAGGAGTTGCATTGGTCCCGTGGGAGGTGTTGGTGCCACCCACGGAGCCGTTCGGGTGCTATTTCGGGTTTTTACCCTCTAACGCCATGTTTTTTAGCCTAAGTCTAAAAATATATAAATTATCATCGTATTCTCAAACCGAGAGTCCTGCGACTGTGGAGTCAGTTCCTACGAGTTGCATTGGTCCCGTGGGAGGTGTTGGTGCCACCCACGGGGCCGTTCGGGTGTTGTTTCGGATCTCTAACTCCATGTTTTTTATCCTAAGTCTAGAAATATGAAAATTATCATCGTATTCTCAAACCGGGAGTCCCGCGGCTGCGAAGTTAGTTCCTACGAGTTACATCGATCGCGTGGGAGGTGTTGGTATCACCCACGGGGCCGTTCGGGGACTGTTTCGGGTTTTTACCCTCTAACGACATGTTTTTAAGTCTCAATCTAGAAATACACAAATTGTCCTCGTATTCTCAAACTGGGAGTCCCGTTGCTGCGGGGTCAGTTCCTTCGAGTTACATCGATCCCGTGGGAGGTGCTGGTACCACCCACGGGGCCGTTCGGGGACTGTTTCGGGTTTTTACACCCTAACGCCATGTTTTTAAGCCTCAGTCTAAAAATACGCAAATTGTCATCGTATTCTCAAACTAGGAGTCCCGCGGCTGCTGGGTAAGTTCCTACGAGTTACATCGGTCCCGTGGGAGGTGTTGGTGCCACCCACGGGGACGTTCGGGTTCTGTTTCGAGTTTTCACCCTCTAATGCCATATTTTTTATCCTAAGTCTAGAAATATACAAATTATCATCGTATTCTAAAACCGGGAGTCCCACGGCTGCGAGGTCAGTTCCTACGAGTTACATTGGTCCCGTGGGATGTGTTGGTGCCACCCACGGGGCCGTTCGGGGGCTATTTTGGGTTTTCACACTCTAAAGCCATGTTTTTAAGCTTAAGTCTAGAAATATGCAAATTATCATCATATTCTAAAATCGGGAGTCTCGCGGCTGCGGGGTCAGTTGCTATGAGTTACATTGGTCCCGGGGGAGGTGTTGGTACCACCCACGGGGACGTTTGGGTGCTATTTTGGGTTTTCACTGTCTAACGCCATGTTTTTAAGCCTCAGTTGAGAAACATGCAAATTATCATTGTATTCTAAAACCGGGACTCCCACGGCTGTGGGGTCAGTTCCTACGAGTTACATTGCTCCCGTGGGAGGTGTTGGTGCCACCCACGGGGCCGTTCGGGGGCTGTTTCGAGTTTTCACCCTCTTACGCCATGTTTTTAAGCCTAAGTCTAGAAATACGCAAATTATCATCGTATTCTCAAACCGAGAGTCCCGCGGTTGCGGGGTAATTTCCTACGAGTTACATCGGTCCCGTGGGAGGTGTTAGTGTCACCCACGGGCCTATTCGGGGGTTGGTTCGGGTTTTCACCCTCTAACGCCATGTTTTTAAGCCTAAGTCTAAAAGTATGCAAATTATCGCCGTATTCTCAAACAAGGAGTCCCGCGGCTGCGGGGTCAGTTCCTACGAGTTACATTGCTCCAGTGGGAGGTTTTGGTGCCACCCACGGTGGCTGTTTCGAGTTTTCACCGCCTTACGCCTTGTTTTTAAGCCTAAGTCTAGAAATACGCAAATTGTCATCGTATTCTCAAATCGGGAGTCCCGCGGCTGCGGGGTAAGTTCCTACGAGTTACATCGATCCCGTGGGAGGTGTTAGTGCCACCCAGGAGCCCGTTCGGGGGTTGTTTCGAGTTTTCACCCTCTGACACCATGTTTTTAAGCTTAACTCTAAAAGTATGCAAATGATCGTCGTATTCTCAAACAGGGAGTCCCGCGACTGCGGGGTTAGTTCCTATGAGTTACATCGGTCCCGTGGGAGGTGTTGGTGCCACCCACAGGGCCGTTCGGGGGCGGTATCTGGTTTTCACCCTCTAACGCCATGTTTTGCAACCTACGTCTAGAAATATGCAAATTATCATCGTATTCTCAAACCGGGAGTCCTACGGCTGCGGGGTTAGTTCCTACGAGTTACATTGGTCCCGTGGGATGTGTTGGAGCCACCCACGGGGCCGTTCGGGTGCTGTTTCGAGGTTTCACCCTCAAATGCCATGTTTTTAATCCTAAGTCGAGAAATGTGCAAATTATCATCGTATTCTCAAACCGGTAATTCTCCGGCTGCGAGGTCAGTTCTTACGAGTTACATTGGACCCATGGGAGGTTTTAGTGCCACCCACGGGGCCATTCGGGGGCTGTTTCGAGTTTTCACCCTCCTACGCCATGTTTTTAATACTTAGTCTAGAAATGTGCAAATTATCATCGTATTCTCAAACCGGGAGTCCCACGGCTGCACGGTCAGTTCCAACGAGTTACATTGGACCCGTGGGAGGTTTTAGTGCCACCCACGGGGCCGTTCGGGGGTTGTTTCGAGTTTTCGCCCTCCTACGCCATGATTTTAAGCCTTAGTCTAGAAATGTGCAAATCATCATTGTATTCTCAAATTGGGAGTCCCATGGCTGCGCGGTCATATCCTACAAGTTACATTGGTCCCGTGGGTGGTGTTGGCGCCACCCACGGGGCCGTTCGGGTGTTATTTCTGGTTTTCACCCTCTAACGCCATGTCTTTAAGCCTAAGTCTAGAAATATGCAAATTATCATCGTATTCTCAAATCGGGAGTCCCACGGCTGCGGGTCAGTTCCTACGAGTTGTATTGGTCCCGCGGGATGTGTTGGTGCCACCCACGGGGCCGTTCGATACTGTTTCGAGTTTTTACCCTCTAACGCCATCTTTTAACCCTCATTCTAGAAATATGCAAATTGTCATCGTATCCTCAAGTCGGGAGTCCCGCGGCTGCGGGTAAGTTCCTACGACTTACATCGGTCGCGTGGGAGGTGTTAGTGCCAACCACGGGCCCGTTCGGGGTTGTTTCGGGTTTTCACCCTCTAACGCCATATTTTTAAGCCTAAGTCTAAAAGTATGCAAATAATCATCGTATTCTCAAATCGGGAGTCCCGCGGCTGCGGGGTCAGTTCTTACGAGTTACATCGGTCCCGTGGGAGGTGTTGGTGCCACCCACGGGGCTGTTCGGAGGTTGTATCGGGTTTTCACCCTCTAACGCCATGTTTTACACCTTAAGTCTAGAAATATGCAAATTATCATTGTATTCTCAAATCGGGAATCCCGCGGCTGCGGGGTTAGTTCGTACGAGTTACATTGGTCCCGTGGGATGTGTTGGAGCCACCCACGGGGACGTTCGGGTGCTGTTTCGAGGTTTCACCCTCTAACGCCATGTTTTTAAGCCTAAGTCGAGAAATATGCAAATTATCATCGTATTCTAAAACCAGGAGTCCCGCGGGTGCGGGTCAGTTCCTACGAGTTGCATTGGTCCCGTGGGAGGTGTTGGTGCCACCCACGGGGCCGTTCGGGGGCTGTTTCGGGTTTTTACTATCAAACGCCATGTTTTTTTGCCTTAGTCTAGAAATATATAAATTATCGTCGTATTCTCAAACCGGGAGTCCTGCGGCTGCGGGGTCAGTTTCTACAAGTTGCATTGGTCCCGTGGGAGGTTTGGTGCCACCCACAGGGCCGTTCGGATGTTGTTTCGAGTTTTTACTCTCTAACGCCATGTTTTTTAGCCTAAGTCTATAAATATGCAAATTATCGTCGTATTCTCAAACCGGGAGTCCCGCGGCTGCGGGGTAAGTTCCTACGAGTTGCATTGGTCCCGTCGGAGGTTTGGTGCCACCCACAGGGCCGTTCGGGTGTTGTTTCGAGTTTTCACCCTCTAACGCCATGTTTTTTAGCCTAAGTCTAAAAATATGCAAATTATCGTCGTATTCTCAAACCGGGAGTCCCGCGGCTGCGAGGTTAGTTCCTACGAGTTATATTGATCGCGTGGGAGGTGTTGGTACCACCCACGGGGCCGTTCGGGGACTGTTTCAGGTTTTTACCCTCTAACGCCATGTTTTTAAGCCTCGGTCTAGAAATACACAAATTTCGTCGTATTCTCAAACTAGGAGTCCCGCTGCTACGGGGTCAGTTCCTTCGAGTTACATCGATCCCGTGGGAGGTGTTGGTACCACCCACGGGGCCATTAGGAGACTCTTTCGGGTTTTTACCCTCTAACGCCATGTTTTTAAGCCTGAGTCTAAAAATATGCAAATTATCATCGTATTCTCAAATCGGGAGTCCCGCGGCTGCGGGGTCAGTTCCTACGAGTTACATCGGTCCCGTGGGAGGTGTTGGTTCCACTCACGGGGCCGTTCGGGGGCTATTTCGGGTTTTTACCCTCTAACACCTTGTTTTTTAGCCTAAGTCTATAAATATGCAAATTATCGTCGTATTCTCAAATCGAGAGTCCCGAGGCTGCAGGGTCAGTTCCTACGACTTACATTGGTCCTGTGGGAGGTGTTGGTGCCACCCACGGGGATGTTTTTCACCCTCTAACGCCATGTTTTTTAGCCTAAGTCTAGAAATATACAAATTATCATCGTATTCTAAAACTGAGAGTCCCACGGCTGCGAGGTCAGTTCCTACGAGTTATATTGATCCCGTGGGTGGTGTTGGTGCCACCCACGGGGCCGTTCGGGGGCTGTTTTGGATTTTCACACTCTAAAGCCATGTTTTTAAGCCTAAGTCTAGAAATATGCAAATTATGGTCGTATTCTAAAACTGGGTGTCTCGCGGCTGCGGGGTCAGTTGCTACGAGTTACATTAGTCCCGTGGGAGGTGTTAGTACCACCCACGGGGACGTTTGGATGCTATTTCGGGTTTTCACCCTTTAACGCCATGTTTTTAAGCCTTAGTCGAGAAATATTCAAATTTTTATTGTATTCTAAAACCGGGACTCCCACGGCTGCGGCGTCAGTTCCTACGAGTTACATTGCTCCCGTGGGAGGTGTTGGTGCCACCCACGGGGCCGTTTGGGGGCTGTTTCGAGTTTTCACCCCCTTACGCCATCTTTTTAAGCCTAAGTCTAGAAATACGAAAATTGTCATCATATTCTTAAACCGGGAGTCCCGCGGCTACGGGGTAAGTTCCTACGGGTTACATCGGTCCCGTGGGAGGTGATAGTGCCACCTACGGGCCCGTTCGGGGGTTGTTTCGGGTTTTCACCCTCTAACGCCATGTTTTTAAGCCTAAGTCTAAAAGTATGCAAATTATCGTCGTATTCTCAAACAGGGAGTCCCGTGACTGCAGGGTTAGTTCCTACGAGTTACATCGGTCCCGTGGGAGGTGTTGGTGCCACCCACGAGGCCGTTCGGGGGCGGTATCTGGTTTTCTCCCTCTAAAGCCATGTTTTGCAGCCTACATCTAGAAATAGGCAAATTATCATCGTATTCTCAAACCGGGAGTCCTGCGGCTGCGGGGTTAGTTCCTACGAGTTACAATGGTCCCGTGGGAAGTGTTGGAGCCACGCACGTGGCCGTTCGGGTGTTGTTTCGAGGTTTCATCCTCTAACGCCATGTTTTTAATCCAAAGTCGAGAAATATGTAAATTATCATCGTATTCTAAAACCAGGAGTCCCATGGCTGTGGGGTCAGTTCCTACGAGTTACATTGGACCCATGGGAGCTGTTAGTGCCACCCGCGGGGCCGTTCGAGGGCTGTTTCGAGTTTTCACCCTCTTGCGCCATATTTTTAAGCCTAAGTCTAGAAATATGTAAATTATCATCGTATTCTCAAAACGGGAGTCCCGCGGCTGGGTGGCCAGTTCCTACGAGTTACATTGGTCCCGTGGGTGGTGTTGGTGCCACCCACGGGGCCGTTCAGGTACTGTTTCAGGTTTTCACCCTCTAACCCCATATTTTTAAGCCTAAGTCTAGAAATATGCAAATTATCATTATATTCTCCAATCGGGAGTCCCACGGCTACGGGTCAGTTCCTACGAGTTGCATTGGTCCCGTGGGAGGTGTTGGTGC
This sequence comes from Sambucus nigra, assembly GCA_949130495.1. NCBI lineage: Eukaryota > Viridiplantae > Streptophyta > Magnoliopsida > Dipsacales > Adoxaceae > Sambucus > Sambucus nigra. Next base: position 355,010,063 of record OX422207.1, on the reverse strand, counting down.
CACCCACGGGGCCGTTCGGAGCCTGTTTCGGGTTTTCACCCTCTTACGCCATGTTTTTAAGCCTAAGTCTAGAAATATGGAAATTATCATCGTATTCTCAAACCGGGAGTCCCACGGGTACGCAATCAGTTCCTACGAGTTACATTGGTCCCGTAGGAGGTGTTGGTGCCACCCAAGGGTCCGTTCGGAGACAGTTCTGTGTTTTCACCCACTAACGCTATGTTTTTAAGCGTAAGTTTAGAAATATGCAAATTATAATCATATTCTCATAACTGGAGTCACGCAACTGCGGGGTTAGTTCCTATGAATTACATTGGTTCTGTGGGAGGTGTTGGTGCCATCCACGGGGCCGTTCGGGTGTTGTTTCGGGTTTTCACCCTCAAACGCCATGTTTTTAAGCCTAAGTCGAGAAATATGCAAATTATCGTCGTATTCTAAAACCGGGAGTACTGCAGCGGTGGGGTCCGTTCCTACGAGATACATTGGTCCCGTGGGAGGTGTTGGTGCCACCCAAGGGGCCATTCGGGGTTGTTTCGGGTTTTCACCCTCTAACGCCATGTTTTTAAGCCTAAGTCTAGAAATATTCAAATTATCACCGTATTCTCAAATTGGGAGTCCCGCGGCTGCGGGGTCAGTCCCTACGAGTTACATTGGTCCCGCGGGAGGTGTTGGTCCCACCCATGAGGCCGTTCGGGAGCTGTTTCGGGTTTTCACCCTCTAACGCCATATTTTTGAGCTTATGTTTAGAAATATGCAAATTATCGTCGTATTCTCAAATCGGGAGTCCCGTGGCTCCGGGGTCAGTTCCTACGAGTTACATCGGTCCCGTGGGAGGTGTTGGTACCACCCACGTGCCGTTCGGGTGCTATTTCGAGTTTTTACCCTCTAACGCCATCGTTTTTAAGCCTAAGACTAGAAATATGCAAATTATCATCGTATTCTAAAACTGGGAGTCCCGCAGTTGCGAGGTCAGTTCCTACGAGTTACATTGGTCCTGTGGGAGGTGTTGGTGCCACCCATGGGGCCGTTCGGGGGTTGTTTTGGGTTTTAACCTTCAAACGCCATGTTTTTAAGCCTAAGTCTAGAAATATGCAAATCATCGTTGTATTCTCAAACCGCAAGTCCCGTGGTTAAGGGGTCAGTTCCTACGAGTTGCATTGTTCCAGTGGGAGGTGTTGGTGTCACCCGTGGGGCCGTTCGGGGGCTGTTTCGGGTCTTCACCCTCTAACGCCATGCTTTTCAGCCTAAGTCTAAATATATGCAAATTATCGTCGTGTATTCTCAAACTGAGATTCCCGCGGTTGTGGGGTCAGTTACTACGAGTTACATCCGTCCCGTGGAAGGTGTTGGTGCCACCAAGGGGGCCGTTCAGTGGTTGTTTTGGGTTTTCACCCTCTAATGCTATGTTTTTAAGCCAAAGTCTAGAAATATACAAATTATCGCCGTATTCTCAAATCGGGAGTCCCGCGGCTACGCGGTCAGTTCCTACGAGTTACAATGTTCCCGTGGGAGGTGTTGGTGCCACCCACGGGGCCGTTCGGGGGCTGTTTTGGATTTTCACCCTATAACGCCATGTTTTTAAGCCTAAGTCCAGAAATATGTAAATTATCATCGTATTCTCAAATCGGGAGTCCCACGGTTGCGGGGTCAGTTCCTACGAATTACATCGATCCCCTGAGAGGTATTGGTGCCACCCACGGGGCTGTTCGGGGGCTATTTCGGGATTTCACCCTCTAACGCCATGTTTTTAAGCCTAAATAAAGAAATATGCAAATTATCATCGTATTCTCAAACCGTGAGTCCCGCGGCTGTGCGGTCAGCTCCTACGAGTTACATTGGTCCCGTATGAGGTGTTGGTGCCACCCACGGGGCCTTTCGGGGATTGTTTTGGATTTTCTCCCTCTAACGCCATGTTTTTAGGCCTAAGTCTATAAATATGCAAATTATCGTCGTATTCTCAAACCAGGAGTCCCGTGATTGCGCGGTCAGTTCCTATGAGTGACATTGGTCCCGTGGGAGGTGTTTGTACCACCCACGGGGATGTTCGGTGGTTATTTCGGGTTTTCACCCTCTAACGCTATCTTTTTAAGCCTATGTCTAGAAATATTCAAATTATCATCGTACACTCAAATCGAGAGTCCCGCGGCTGCGCGGTCACTTCCTACCAGTTACATTGGTTCCGTGGGAGGTGTTTGTGCCACCCACGGGGACGTTCGGGGTTATTTCAGGTTTTCACCCTCTAACGCCATGTTTTTAAGCCTACGTCTAAAAATATGCAAATTATTGCCGTATTCTCAAACCGGGAGTCCCGCGGCTGCGGGGTCAGTTCCTTCGAGTTACATTGGTCCCGTGGGAGGTGTTGGTACCACCCACGGGACCGTTCGGGGGCTATTTCGGGTTTTTACCCTCTAACGCCAAGTTTTTTATCCTAAGTCTAGAAATACGCAAATTATCATCCTATTCTCAAATCGGGTGTCCCGCGACAGCAGGGTCAGTTCCTACGAATTACATCGGTCCCGTGGGAGGTGTTGGTGCCACCCACGAGCCGTTCAGGGGTTGTTTCGGGTTTTCACCCTCTAACGCCATATTTTTAAGCCTAAGTCTAGAAATATGCAAATTATCATCGAATTCTCTAATCGGGAGTCTCGCGGCTGCGGGGTCAGTTCCTACGAGTTGCATTGGTCCCGTGGGAGGAGTTGGTGCCACCCACGGGGTCGTTCGGGGTTATTTCAGGTTTTCACCCACTAACGCCATATTTTTAAGCCTAAGTCTAGAAATATGCAAATTATCATCGTATTCTCAAACCGGGAGTCCCGCGGCTGCGGGGTCAGTTCCTACGAGTTACATCAGTCCCGTGGGAGGTGTTGGTTCCACCCACGGGGCCGTTCGTGGGCTATTTCGGGTTTTTACCCTCTAACGCCATATTTTTTAGCCTAAGTCTAGAAATACGTAAATTATCATCGTATTCTCAAACCAGGAGTCCCGCGGCTGCGGGGTCAGTTCCTACGAATTACATCGGTCTCGTGGGAGGTGTCGGTGCCACCCACGGGCCGTTCAAGGGCTGTTTCGAATTTTCACCCTCTAACGCCTTATTTTGCTTACGTCTAAAAATATGCAATTTATCGTCGTATTCCCAAACTGAAATTCCCGCGACTGCGGGGTTAGTTCCTATGAGTTATATGGGTCCCGTGGGAGGTGTTGGTGCCTCGCACCGGGCAGTTCGGAGGCTGCTTCGGGTTTACACCCTCTAACGCCATGTTTTTAAGCCTATGTCTAGACATATGCAAATTATCGTCGTATTCCCAAATCGGGAGTCCCGTGACTCCGCGGTCCGTTCCTACGAGTGGCATTGGTCCCGTGGGAGGTGTTGGTGCCACCCACGGGTATGTTCGGGGTTTTTTTTTTGGGTTTTCACCCTCTAACGCCATGTTATAAGCCTAAATCTAAAAATATGAAAATTATCGTCGTATTCTCAAATCGGGAGTCCCATGACTGTGGGGTCAGTTCCTACGAGTTACATTGGTCCCGTAGGAGGTGTTGGTGCCACCCACGGGGCCGTTCGGGGATTATTTCGAGTTTTCACCCTCTAACGCCATGCTTTTAAGCCTAATTCTAGAAATATGCAAATTATCATCGTACTCTAAAACCGGGAGTCCCGCGGCTGCGGGCTCAGTTCCTATGAGTTACATTGGTCCCGTGGGTGGTGTTGGCACCACCCACGGGCCGTTCGGAGACTATTTCGGGTTTTCACCCACTAACGCTATGTTTTTAAGCCTAAGTCTAGAAATATGCTAATTATCGTCGTATTCTCAAACCGGGAGTCCCGTGGCTGCGGGGTCAGTTCCTATGAGTTACATTGGTCCCGTGGGAGGTGTTGGTGCCACCCACGGGGCCATTCGGGTGCTGTTTCGGGTTTTCACCCTCTAACGCCATGTTTTTAAGACTATGTCATGAAATATGCAAATTATCGTCGTATTCTCAAACCGGGAGTTCCGCGGTTGCGCGTTCTGTTCCTACGAGTTACATTTGTCCCGTGGGAGGTGTTGGTGCCACCCACGGGGCCATTTGGGGACTATTTCGGGTTTTCCCCCACTAACGCTATCTTTTTTAGCCGAAGTCTAGAAATATGCAAATTATCGTCGTATTCTCAAACTAGGAGTTCTAGGGTTGCGCATGTTCCTACGAGTTACATTTATCCCGTGGGAGGTGTTGGTGCCACCCACGGGGTCGTTCGGGGACTGTTTCGGGTTTTCACCCACTAGCGCTATATTTTTAAGTCTAAGTATAGAAATATGCAAATTATCGTCGTATTCTAAAATTGGGAGTCCCGCGGCTGCACGGTCAGTTCTTACGAGTGACATTGGTCCCATGGGAGGTGTTGGTGCCACCCACGGGGCCATTCGAGTGCTGTTTCGCGTTTTCACCCTCTAACGCCATGTTTTTAAGCCTAAGTCAATAAATATGCAAATTATCCTCGTATTCTCAAACCGGGAGTCCCGCGGCTGTGCGGTCAGCTCCTACGAGTTACATTGGTCACGTAGGAGGTGTTGGTGCCACCCACGGGGCCTTTCGGGGATTGTTTTGGATTTTCTCCCTCTAACGCCATGTTTTTAGGCCTAAGTCTATAAATATGCAAATTATCGTCGTATTCTCAAACCAGGAGTCCCGTGATTGCGCGGTCAGTTCCTATGAGTGACATTGGTCCCGTGGGAGGTGTTTGTACCACCCACGGGGATGTTCGGTGGTTATTTCGGGTTTTCACCCTCTAACGCTATCTTTTTAAGCCTATGTCTAGAAATATTCAAATTATCATCGTACACTCAAATCGAGAGTCCCGCGGCTGCGCGGTCACTTCCTACCAGTTACATTGGTTCCGTGGGAGGTGTTTGTGCCACCCACGGGGACGTTCGGGGTTATTTCAGGTTTTCACCCTCTAACGCCATGTTTTTAAGCCTACGTCTAAAAATATGCAAATTATTGCCGTATTCTCAAACCGGGAGTCCCGCGGCTGCGGGGTCAGTTCCTTCGAGTTACATTGGTCCCGTGGGAGGTGTTGGTACCACCCACGGGACCGTTCGGGGGCTATTTCGGGTTTTTACCCTCTAACGCCAAGTTTTTTATCCTAAGTCTAGAAATACGCAAATTATCATCCTATTCTCAAATCGGGTGTCCCGCGACAGCAGGGTCAGTTCCTACGAATTACATCGGTCCCGTGGGAGGTGTTGGTGCCACCCACGAGCCGTTCAGGGGTTGTTTCGGGTTTTCACCCTCTAACGCCATATTTTTAAGCCTAAGTCTAGAAATATGCAAATTATCATCGAATTCTCTAATCGGGAGTCTCGCGGCTGCGGGGTCAGTTCCTACGAGTTGCATTGGTCCCGTGGGAGGAGTTGGTGCCACCCACGGGGTCGTTCGGGGTTATTTCAGGTTTTCACCCACTAACGCCATATTTTTAAGCCTAAGTCTAGAAATATGCAAATTATCATCGTATTCTCAAACCGGGAGTCCCGCGGCTGCGGGGTCAGTTCCTACGAGTTACATCAGTCCCGTGGGAGGTGTTGGTTCCACCCACGGGGCCGTTCGTGGGCTATTTCGGGTTTTTACCCTCTAACGCCATATTTTTTAGCCTAAGTCTAGAAATACGTAAATTATCATCGTATTCTCAAACCAGGAGTCCCGCGGCTGCGGGGTCAGTTCCTACGAATTACATCGGTCTCGTGGGAGGTGTCGGTGCCACCCACGGGCCGTTCAAGGGCTGTTTCGAATTTTCACCCTCTAACGCCTTATTTTGCTTACGTCTAAAAATATGCAATTTATCGTCGTATTCCCAAACTGAAATTCCCGCGACTGCGGGGTTAGTTCCTATGAGTTATATGGGTCCCGTGGGAGGTGTTGGTGCCTCGCACCGGGCAGTTCGGAGGCTGCTTCGGGTTTACACCCTCTAACGCCATGTTTTTAAGCCTATGTCTAGACATATGCAAATTATCGTCGTATTCCCAAATCGGGAGTCCCGTGACTCCGCGGTCCGTTCCTACGAGTGGCATTGGTCCCGTGGGAGGTGTTGGTGCCACCCACGGGTATGTTCGGGGTTTTTTTTGGGTTTTCACCCTCTAACGCCATGTTATAAGCCTAAATCTAAAAATATGAAAATTATCGTCGTATTCTCAAATCGGGAGTCCCATGACTGTGGGGTCAGTTCCTACGAGTTACATTGGTCCCGTAGGAGGTGTTGGTGCCACCCACGGGGCCGTTCGGGGATTATTTCGAGTTTTCACCCTCTAACGCCATGCTTTTAAGCCTAATTCTAGAAATATGCAAATTATCATCGTACTCTAAAACCGGGAGTCCCGCGGCTGCGGGCTCAGTTCCTATGAGTTACATTGGTCCCGTGGGTGGTGTTGGCACCACCCACGGGCCGTTCGGAGACTATTTCGGGTTTTCACCCACTAACGCTATGTTTTTAAGCCTAAGTCTAGAAATATGCTAATTATCGTCGTATTCTCAAACCGGGAGTCCCGTGGCTGCGGGGTCAGTTCCTATGAGTTACATTGGTCCCGTGGGAGGTGTTGGTGCCACCCACGGGGCCATTCGGGTGCTGTTTCGGGTTTTCACCCTCTAACGCCATGTTTTTAAGACTATGTCATGAAATATGCAAATTATCGTCGTATTCTCAAACCGGGAGTTCCGCGGTTGCGCGTTCTGTTCCTACGAGTTACATTTGTCCCGTGGGAGGTGTTGGTGCCACCCACGGGGCCATTTGGGGACTATTTCGGGTTTTCCCCCACTAACGCTATCTTTTTTAGCCGAAGTCTAGAAATATGCAAATTATCGTCGTATTCTCAAACTAGGAGTTCTAGGGTTGCGCATGTTCCTACGAGTTACATTTATCCCGTGGGAGGTGTTGGTGCCACCCACGGGGTCGTTCGGGGACTGTTTCGGGTTTTCACCCACTAGCGCTATATTTTTAAGTCTAAGTATAGAAATATGCAAATTATCGTCGTATTCTAAAATTGGGAGTCCCGCGGCTGCACGGTCAGTTCTTACGAGTGACATTGGTCCCATGGGAGGTGTTGGTGCCACCCACGGGGCCATTCGAGTGCTGTTTCGCGTTTTCACCCTCTAATGCCATGTTTTTAAGCCTAAGTCAATAAATATGCAAATTATCCTCGTATTCTCAAACCGGGAGTTCTGGGGTTGCGCGTTCTGTTCCTACGAGTGACATTGGTACCGTGGGAGGTGTTTGTGCCACCCACGGGGATGTTTGGTGGCTATTTCTGGTTTTCAACCTCTAACGCCATCTTTTTAGGCCTAAGTCTAGAAATATTCGAATTATCATCGTACTCTCAAATCGAGAGTCCCTCGGCTGCGCGGTTAGTTCCTACGAGTTACATTGGTCCCGTTGGAGGTGTTGGTGCCACCCATGGGGCCGTTCGGGGACTGTTTCAGGTTTTCACCCACTAACGCCATGTTTTTAAGCCTACGTCTAGAAATATACAAATTATCGTCGTATTCTCAATCCGGGAGTCCCGCGACTGCGCGGTCAGTTCCTACGGGTGACATTGGTCCCGTGGGAGGTGTTTGTGCCACCCACGGGGATGTTCGGTGGGTGTTTCAGGTTTTCACCCTCTAGCGCCATGTTTTTAAGCCTAAGTCTAGAAATATGCAAATGTTCATCTTATTCTCAAATCGGGTATTCACCCTCTAACGCCATATTTTTAAGGCTAAGTCTAGAAATATGCAAATTATCATTGTATTCTCAAACCGGGAGTCCCGCGGTTGCGGGGTCAGTTCCTACGAGTTACATCGATCCCGTGGGAGGTGTTGGTTCCACTCACGGGGCCGTTCGGGGGCTATTTCGGGTTTTTACCCTCTAACACCTTGTTTTTTAGCCTAAGTCTAGAAATATGCAAATTATCGTCATATTCTCAAATCGGGAGTCCTGCGCCTACGGGGTCAGTTCCCTTGAATTACATCGGTCCCGTGGGAGGTGTTGGTGCCACCCACGGGCCGTTCAGGGGCTGTTTCGAGTTTTCACCCTCTAACGCCATATTTTTCTTAAGTCTAAAAATATGCAAATTATCATCGTATTCCAAAACCGAAAGTTCCGCGGCTGCAGGGTTAGTTCCTATGAGTTATATTGGTCCCGTGGGAGGTGTTGGTGCCACCCACCGGGTAGTTCGGGCGCTGTTTTGGGTTTTCACCCTCTAACTCCATGTATTTAAGCCTATGTCTAGAAATAAGTAAATTATCATCGTAATCCCAAATCGGGAGTCCCGTGACTTCGCGGTCAGTTCCTACGAGTGGCATTGGTCCCGTGGGAGGTGTTGGTGCCACCCATGGGTCCGTTCGGGGGCAGTTTCGGGTTTTCACCCTCTAACGCAATGTTTTTAAGCCTAAATCTAGAAATATGCAAATTATCGTCGTATTCTCAAATCGAGAGTCCTGCGGTTACACGTTCTGTACCTACGAGTGACATTGGTCCCGTGGGAGGCGTTGGTGCCACCCACGGTGCCGTTCGGGTGATGTTTATGGTTTTCACCCTCTAACGCCATGTTTTTAAGCCTAATTCTAGAAATATGCAAATTATCATCGTACTCTAAACCCGAGAGTCCCGCGGCTGCGGGGTCAGTTCCTATGAGTTACATTGGTCCCGTGGGTGGTGTTGGTACCACCCACGGGCCGTTCGGGGACTATTTTGGGTTTTCACCCACTAACGCTATATTTTTCAGCCTAAGTCTAGAAATATGCAAATTCTCGTCGTATTCTCAAACCGGGAGTCCCGTGGCTGCGGGGTCTGTTCCTACGAGTTACATTGATCCCGTGAGAGGTGTTGGTGCCACCCACGGGGCCATTCGGGTGCTGTTTCGGGATTTCACCCTCTAACGCCATGTTTTTAAGCCTAAGTCAAGAAATATGCAAATTATCATCGTATTCTCAAACCGGGAGTTCCGCGGCTTCGAGTTCAGTTCCTACGAGTTACATTGGTCCCGTGGGAGGTGTTGGTGCCACCCACGACGCCATTCGGGGACTATTTCGGGTTTTCACACACTAACGCTATGTTTTTAAGCTTAAGCCTAGAAATATAAATATTATCGTTGTATTCTAAAATCGGGAGTCCCGTGGCTATGCGGTCAATACCTACGAGTTACATTGGCCCCGTAGGAGGTGTTGCTGCCACCCATGGGGTCGGTCGCGGATTGTTTCGGGTTTTCACCCTCTAACGCCATGTTTTGCAGCCTAAATCTATAAATATGCAAATTATCGTCGTATTCTCAAACCGAGAGTCCCGAGGCTGCGAAGTCAGTTCCTACGACTTACATTGGTCCTGCGGGAGGTGTTAGTGCCACCCACGGGGATGTTCGGGTGCTGTTTCGAGTTTTAACCCTCTAATGCCATATTTTTAAGCCTAAGTCTGGAAATATGCAAATTATCGTCGTATTATAAAACCGGCAATCCCACGGCTGCGAGGTCAGTTCCTACGAGTTACATTGGTCCTGTGGGAGGTGTTGGTACCACCCACGGGGCCGTTCGGGGGCTGTTTCGAGTTTGCACACTCTAACGCCATATTTTTAAGCCTAAGTCTAGAAATATGCAAATTATCGTCGTATTCTCAAACCGGGAGTCTCGCGGCTGTGGGGTCAGTTGCTACGAGTTACATCGGTCCTGTGGGAGGTGTTGGTACCACCCACGGGGCCGTTCGGGTGCTATTTTGGGTTTTCACCCTCTAACGCCATGTTTTTAAACCTCAGTCGAGAAATATGCAAATTATCATCGTATTCTCAGATCGGGAGTCCCGCGGCTGCGGGGTCAGTTCCTATGAGTTACATTGGTCCCGTGGGTGGTGTTGGTGCCACCCACGGGGCCGCTCGGGTGTTGTTTCTTATTTTCACCCTCTAACGCCATGTTTTTAACCCTAAGTCTAGAAATATGCAAATTATCGTCGTATTCTAAAACTGGGAGTCCTGTGGCTGCGGGTCAGTTCCTAGGAGTTGCATTGGTCCCGTGGGAGGTGTTGGTGCCACCCACGGAGCCGTTCGGGTGCTATTTCGGGTTTTTACCCTCTAACGCCATGTTTTTTAGCCTAAGTCTAAAAATATATAAATTATCATCGTATTCTCAAACCGAGAGTCCTGCGACTGTGGAGTCAACTCCTACGAGTTGCATTGGTCCCGTGGGAGGTGTTGGTGCCACCCACGGGGCCGTTCGGGTGTTGTTTCGGATGTCTAATCTCTAACGCCATGTTTTTTATCCTAAGTCTAGAAATATGAAAATTATCATCGTATTCTCAAACCGGGAGTCCCGCGGCTGCGAAGTTAGTTCCTACGAGTTACATCGATCGCGTGGGAGGTGTTGGTACCACCCACGGGGCCGTTCGGGGACTGTTTCGGGTTTTTACCCTCTAATGACATGTTTTTAAGTCTCAATCTAGAAATACGCAAATTTTCCTCGTATTCTCAAACTGGGAGTCCCGTTGCTGCGGGGTCAGTTCCTTCGAGTTACATCGATCCCGTGGGAGGTGCTGGTACCACCCACGGGGCCGTTCGGGGACTGTTTCGGGTTTTTACACCCTAACACCATGTTTTTAAGCCTCAGTCTAAAAATACGCAAATTGTCATCGTATTCTCAAACTAGGAGTCCCACGGCTGCTGGGTAAGTTCCTACGAGTTACATCGGTCCCGTGGGAGGTGTTGGTGCCACCCACGGGGACGTTCGGGTGCTGTTTCGAGTTTTCACCCTCTAATGCCATATTTTTTATCCTAAGTCTAGAAATATACCAATTATCATCGTATTCTAAAACCGGGAGTCCCACGGCTGCGAGGTCAGTTCCTACGAGTTACATAGGTCCCGTGGGAGGTGTTGGTGCCACCCACGGGGCCCTTCGGGGGCTATTTTGGGTTTTCACACTCTAAAGCCATGTTTTTAAGCTTAAGTTTAGAAATATGCAAATTATCATCATATTCTAAAACCGGGAGCCTCGCGGCTGCGGGGTTTGTTGCTATGAGTTACATTGGTCCCGGGGGAGGTGTTGGTACCACCCACGGGGACGTTTGGGTGCTATTTTGGGTTTTCACTATCTAACGCCATGTTTTTAAGCCTCAGTTGAGAAACATGCAAATTATCATTGTATTATAAAATCGGGACTCCCACGGCTGTGGGGTCAGTTCCTACGAGTTACATTGCTCCCGTGGGAGGTGTTGGTGCCACCCACGGGGCCGTTCGGGGGCTGTTTCGAGTTTTCACCCTCTTACGCCATGTTTTTAAGCCTAAGTCTAGAAATACGCAAATTATCATCGTATTCTCAAACCGAGAGTCCCGCGGTTGCGGGGTAATTTCCTACGAGTTACATCGGTCCCGTGGGAGGTGTTAGTGTCACCCACGGGCCTATTCGGGGGTTGGTTCGGGTTTTCACCCTCTAACGCCATGTTTTTAAGCCTAAGTCTAACAGTATGCAAATTATCGCCGTATTCTCAAACAAGGAGTCCCGCGGCTGCGGGGTCAGTTCCTACGAGTTACATTGCTCCAGTGGGAGGTTTTGGTGCCACCCACGGGGGCTGTTTCGAGTTTTCACCGCCTTACGCCTTGTTTTTAAGCCTAAGTCTAGAAATACGCAAATTCTCATCGTATTCTCAAATCGGGAGTCCCGCGGCTGCGGGGTAAGTTCCTACGAGTTACATCGATCCCGTGGGAGGTGTTAGTGCCACCCAGGAGCCCGTTCGGGGGTTGTTTCGAGTTTTCACCCTCTAACACCATGTTTTTAAGCTTAAGTCTAAAAGTATGCAAATGATCGTCGTATTCTCAAACAGGGAGTCCCGCGACTGCGGGGTTAGTTCCTATGAGTAACATCGGTCCCGTGGGAGGTGTTGGTGCCACCCACGGGGCCGTTCGGGGGCGGTATCTGGTTTTCACCCTCTAACGCCATGTTTTGCAACCTACGTCTAGAAATATGCAAATTATCATCGTATTCTCAAACCGGGAGTCCTACGGCTGCGGGGTTAGTTCCTACGAGTTACATTGGTCCCGTGGGATGTGTTGGAGCCACCCACGGGGCCGTTCGGGTGCTGTTTCGAGGTTTCACCCTCAAACACCATGTTTTTAATCCTAAGTCGAGAAATGTGAAAATTATCATCGTATTCTCAAACCGGGAATTCTCCGGCTGCGAGGTCAGTTCTTACGAGTTACATTGGACACATGGGAGGTTTTAGTGCCACCCACGGGGCCATTCGGGGGCTGTTTCGAGTCTTCACCCTCCTACGCCATGTTTTTAATACTTAGTCTAGAAATGTGCAAATTATCATCATATTCTCAAACCGGGAGTCCCACGGCTGCACGGTCAGTTCCAACGAGTTACATTGGACCCATGGGAGGTGTTAGTGCCACCCACGGGGCCGTTCGGGGGCTGTTTCGAGTTTTCGCCCTCCTACGCCATGATTTTAAGCCTTAGTATAGAAATGTGCAAATCATCATTGTATTCTCAAATTGGGAGTCCCATGGCTGCGCGGTCATATCCTACAAGTTACATTGGTCCCGTGGGTGGTGTTGGCGCCATCCACGGGGCCGTTCGGGTGTTATTTCTGGTTTTCACCCTCTAACGCCATGTCTTTAAGCCTAAGTCTAGAAATATGCAAATTATCATCGTATTCTCAAATCGGGAGTCCCACGGCTGCGGGTCAGTTCCTACGAGTTGTATTGGTCCCGCGGGAGGTGTTGGTGCCACCCACGGGGCCGTTCGATACTTTTCGAGTTTTTACCCTCTAACGCCATCTTTTTAACCCTCATTCTAGAAATATGCAAATTGTCATCGTATCCTCAAGCCGGGAGTCCCGCGGCTGCGGGGTAAGTTCCTACGACTTACATCGGTCGCGTGGGAGGTGTTAGTGCCAACCACGGGCCCGTTCGGGGTTGTTTCGGGTTTTCACCCTCTAACGCCATATTTTTAAGCCTAAGTCAAAAAGTATGCAAATAATCATCGTATTCTCAAATCGGGAGTCCCGCGGCTGCGGGGTCAGTTCTTACGAGTTACATCGGTCCCGTGGGAGGTGTTGGTGCCACCCACGGGGCCGTTCGGGGGTTGTATCGGGTTTTCACCCTCTAACGCCATGTTTTACACCTTAAGTCTAGAAATATGCAAATTATCGTTGTATTCTCAAATCGGGAGTTCCGCGGCTGCGGGGTTAGTTCGTACGAGTTACATTGGTCTCGTGGGATGTGTTGGGGCCACCCACGGGGACGTTCGGGTGCTGTTTCGAGGTTTCACCCTCTAACGCCATGATTTTAAGCCTAAGTCGAGAAATATGCAAATTATCATCGTATTCTAAAACCAGGAGTCCCGCGGGTGCGGGTCAGTTCCTACGAGTTGCATTGGTCCCGTGGGAGGTGTTGGTGCCACCCACGGGGCCGTTCGGGGGCTGTTTCGGGTTTTTACTATCAAACGCCATGTTTTTTTGCCTTAGTCTAGAAATATATAAATTATCGTCGTATTCTCAAATCGGGAGTCCTGCGGCTGCGGGGTCAGTTTCTACGAGTTGCATTGGTCCCGTGGGAGGTTTGGTGCCACCCACAGGGCCGTTCGGATGTTGTTTCGAGTTTTTACTCTCTAACGCCATGTTTTTTAGCCTGAGTCTATAAATATGCAAATTATCGTCGTATTCTCAAACCGGGAGTCCCGCGGCTGCGGGGTCAGTTCCTACGAGTTGCATTGGTCCCGTCGGAGGTTTGGTGCCACCCACAGGGCCGTTCGGGTGTTGTTTCGAGTTTTCACCCTCTAACGCCATGTTTTTTAGCCTAAGTCTAAAAATATGCAAATTATCGTCGTATTCTCAAACCGGGAGTCCCGCGGCTGCGAGGTTAGTTCCTACGAGTTATATTGATCGCGTGGGAGGTGTTGGTACCACCCACGGGGCCGTTCGGGGACTGTTTCAGGTTTTTACCCTCTAACGCCATGTTTTTAAGCCTCGGTCTAGAAATATGCAAATTTTCATCGTATTCTCAAACTAGGAGTCCCGCTGCTACGGGGTCAGTTCCTTCGAGTTACATCGATCCCGTGGGAGGTGTTGGTACCACCCACGGGGCCATTAGGAGACTCTTTCGGGTTTTTACCCTCTAACCCCATGTTTTTAAGCCTCAGTCTAAAAATATGCAAATTATCATCGTATTCTCAAATCGGGAGTCCCGCGGCTGCGGGGTCAGTTCCTACGAGTTACATCGGTCCCGTGGGAGGTGTTGGTTCCACTCACGGGGCCGTTCGGGGGCTATTTCGGGTTTTTACCCTCTAACACCTTGTTTCTTAGCCTAAGTCTATAAATATGCAAATTATCGTCATATTCTCAAATCGAGAGTCCCGAGGCTGCAGGGTCAGTTCCTACGACTTACATTGGTCCTGTGGGAGGAGTTGGTGCCACCCACGGGGACGTTTTTCACCCTCTAACGCCATGTTTTTTAGCCTAAGTCTAGAAATATACAAATTATCATCGTATTCTAAAATTGAGAGTCCCACGGGTGCGAGGTCAGTTCCTACGAGTTATATTGGTCCCGTGGGTGGTGTTGGTGCCACCCACGGGGCCGTTCGGGGGCTGTTTTGGATTTTCACACTCTAAAGCCATGTTTTTAAGCCTAAGTCTAGAAATATGCAAATTATGGTCGTATTCTAAAACTGGGTGTCTCGCGGCTGCAGGGTCAGTTTCTACGAGTTACATTAGTCCCGTGGGAGGTGTTGGTACCACCCACGGGGACGTTTGGATGCTATTTCGGGTTTTCACCCTTTAACGCCATGTTTTTAAGCCTTAGTCGAGAAATATTCAAATTTTTATTGTATTCTAAAACCGGGACTCCCGCGGCTGCGGGGTCAGTTCCTACGAGTTACATTGCTCCCGTGGGAGGTGTTGGTGCCACCCACGGGGCCGTTCGGGGGCTGTTTCGAGTTTTCACCCCCTTACACCATCTTTTTAAGCCTAAGTCTAGAAATACGAAAATTGTCATCATATTCTCAAACCGGGACTCCCGCGGCTACGGGGTAAGTTCCTACGGGTTACATCGGTCCCGTGGGAGGTGATGGTGCCACCTACGGGCCCGTTCGGGGGTTGTTTCGGGTTTTCACCCTCTAACGCCATGTTTTTAAGCCTAAGTCTAAAAGTATGCAAATTATCGTCGTATTCTCAAACAGGGAGTCCCGCGACTGCAGGGTTAGTTCCTACGAGTTACATCGGTCCCGTGGGAGGTGTTGGTGCCACCCACGAGGCCGTTCGGGGGCGGTATCTGGTTTTCTCCCTCTAAAGCCATGTTTTGCAGCCTACATCTAGAAATAGGCAAATTATCATCGTACTCTCAAACCGGGAGTCCTGCGGCTGCGGGGTTAGTTCCTACGAGTTACAATGGTCCCGTGGGAAGTGTTGGAGCCACGCACGTGGCCGTTCGGGTGCTGTTTTGAGGTTTCACCCTCTAACGCCATGTTTTTAATCCAAAGTCGAGAAATATGTAAATTATCATCGTATTCTAAAACCAGGAGTCCCATGGCTACGGGGTCAGTTCCTACGAGTTACATTGGACCCATGGGAGCTGTTAGTGCCACCCGCAGGGCCGTTCGAGGGCTGTTTCGAGTTTTCACCCTCTTGCGCCATATTTTTAAGCCTAAGTCTAGAAATATGCAAATTATCATCGTATTCTCAAAACGGGAGTCCCGCGGCTGGGCGGCCAGTTCCTACGAGTTACATTGGTCCCGTGGGTGGTGTTGGTGCCACCCACGGGGCCGTTCAGGTACTGTTTCAGGTTTTCACCCTCTAACCCCATATTTTTAAGCCTAAGTCTAGAAATATGCAAATTATCATCATATTCTCCAATCGGGAGTCCCACGGCTACGGGTCAGTTCCTACGAGTTGCATTGGTCCCGTGGGAGGTGTTGGTGCCACCCACGGGGCCGTTCGGAGCCTGTTTCGGGTTTTCACCCTCTTACGCCATGTTTTTAAGCCTAAGTCTAGAAATATGGAAATTATCATCGTATTCTCTAACCGGGAGTCCCACGGGTACGCAATCAGTTCCTACGAGTTACATTGGTCCCGTGGGAGGTGTTGGTGCCACCCAAGGGTCCGTTCGGAGACTGTTTTGTGTTTTCACCCACTAACGCTATGTTTTTAAGCGTAAGTCTAGAAATATGCAAATTATAATCATATTCTCATAACTGGAGTCACGCAACTGCGGGGTTAGTTCCTATGAATTACATTGGTTCTGTAGGAGGTGTTGGTGCCACCCACGGGGCCGTTCGGGTGATGTTTCGGGTTTTCACCCTCAAACGCCATGTTTTTAAGCCTAAGTCAAGAAATATGCAAATTATCGTCGTATTCTAAAACCGGGAGTACTGCAGCTGTGGGGTCCGTTCCTACGAGATACATTGGTCCCGTGGGAGGTGTTGGTGCCACCCAAGGGGCCATTCGGGGTTGTTTCGGGTTTTCACCCTCTAACGCCATGTTTTTAAGCCTAAGTCTAGAAATATTCAAATTATCACCGTATTCTCAAATTGGGAGTCCCGCGGCTGCGGGGTCAGTCCCTACGAGTTACATTGGTCCCGCGGGAGGTGTTGGTCCCACCCATGAGGCCGTTCGGGAGCTGTTTCGGGTTTTCACCCTCTAACGCCATATTTTTGAGCTTATATTTAGAAATATGCAAATTATCGTCGTATTCTCAAATCGGGAGTCCCGTGACTCCGGGGTCAGTTCCTACGAGTTACATCGGTCCCGTGGGAGGTGTTGGTACCACCCACGTGCCGTTCGGGTGCTATTTCGAGTTTTTACCCTCTAACGCCATCATTTTTAAGCCTAAGACTAGAAATATGCAAATTATCATCGTATTCTAAAACTGGGAGTCCCGCAGCTGCGAGGTCAGTTCCTACGAGTTACATTGGTCCTGTGGGAGGTGTTGGTGCCACCCATGGGGCCGTTCGGGGGTTGTTTTGGGTTTTAACCTTCAAACGCCATGTTTTTAAGCCTAAGTCTATAAATATGCAAATCATCGTTGTATTCTCAAACCGTAAGTCCCGCGGTTAAGGGGTCAGTTCCTACGAGTTGCATTGTTCCAGTGGGAGGTGTTGGTGTCACCCGTGGGGCCGTTCGGGGGCTGTTTCGGGTCTTCACCCTCTAACGCCATGCTTTTCAGCCTAAGTCTAAATATATGCAAATTATCGTCGTATTCTCAAACTCAGATTCTCGCGGTTGTGGGGTCAGTTACTACGAGTTACATCCATCCCGTGGAAGGTGTTGGTGCCACCAAGGGGGCCGTTCAGTGGTTGTTTTGGGTTTTCACCCTCTAATGCTATGTTTTTAAGCCAAAGTCTAGAAATATACAAATTTCGCCGTATTCTCAAACCGGGAGTCCCGCGGCTACGCGGTCAGTTCCTACGAGTTACAATGTTCCCGTGGGAGGTGTTGGTGCCACCCACGAGGCCGTTCGGGGGCTGTTTTGGATTTTCACCCTATAACGCCATGTTTTTAAGCCTAAGTCCAGAAATATGTAAATTATCATCGTATTCTCAAATCGGGAGTCCCACGGTTGCGGGGTCAGTTCCTACGAGTTACATCGATCCCCTGAGAGGTATTGGTGCCACCCACGGGGCTGTTCGGGGGCTATTTCGGAATTTCACCCTCTAACGCCATGTTTTTAAGCCTAAATAAAGAAATATGCAAATTATCATCGTATTCTCAAACCGTGAGTCCCGCGGCTGTGCGGTCAGCTCCTACGAGTTACATTGGTCACGTAGGAGGTGTTGGTGCCACCCACGGGGCCTTTCGGGGATTGTTTTGGATTTTCTCCCTCTAACGCCATGTTTTTAGGCCTAAGTCTAGAAATATGCAAATTATCGTCGTATTCTCAAACCAGGAGTCCCGTGATTGCGCGGTCAGTTCCTATGAGTGACATTGGTCCCGTGGGAGGTGTTTGTACCACCCACGGGGATGTTCGGTGGATATTTCGGGTTTTCACCCTCTAACGCCATCTTTTTAAGCCTATGTCTAGAAATATTCAAATTATCATCGTACACTCAAATCGAGAGTCCCGCGGCTGCGCGGTCACTTCCTACCAGTTACATTGGTTCCGTGGGAGGTGTTTGTGCCACCCACGGGGACGTTCGGGGTTATTTCAGGTTTTCACCCTCTAACGCCATGTTTTTAAGCCTACGTCTAGAAATATGCAAATTATCGCCGTATTCTCAAGCCGGGAGTCCCGCGGCTGCGGGGTCAGTTCCTTTGAGTTACATTGGTCCCGTGGGAGGTGTTGGTACCACCCACGGGACCGTTCGGGGGCTATTTCGGGTTTTTACCCTCTAACGCCAAGTTTTTTAGCCTAAGTCTAGAAATACGCAAATTATCATCCTATTCTCAAATCGGGTGTCCCGCGACAGCAGGGTCAGTTCCTACGAATTACATCGGTCCCGTGGGAGGTGTTGGTGCCACCCACGGGCCGTTCAGGGGTTGTTTCGGGTTTTCACCCTCTAACGCCATATTTTTAAGCCTAAATCTAGAAATATACAAATTATCGTCGAATTCTCTAATCGGGAGTCTCGCGGCTGCGGGGTCAGTTCCTACGAGTTGCATTGGTCCCGTGGGAGGAGTTGGTGCCACCCACGGGGTCGTTCGGGGTTATTTCAGGTTTTCACCCACTAACGCCATATTTTTAAGCCTAAGTCTAGAAATATGCAAATTATCATCGTATTCTCAAACCGGGAGTCCCGCGGCTGCGGGGTCAGTTCCTACGAGTTACATCAGTCCCGTGGGAGGTGTTGGTTCCACCCACGGGGCCGTTCGTGGGCTATTTCGGGTTTTTACCCTCTAACGCCATATTTTTTAGCCTAAGTCTAGAAATACGTAAATTATCATCGTATTCTCAAACCAGGAGTCCCGCGGCTGCGGGGTCAGTTCCTACGAATTACATTGGTCTCGTGGGAGGTGTTGGTGCCACCCACGGGCCGTTCAGGGGATGTTTCGAATTTTCACCCTCTAACGCCTTATTTTGCTTATGTCTTAAAATATGCAATTTATCGTCATATTCCCAAACTGAAATTCCCGCGACTGCGGGGTTAGTTCCTATGAGTTATATTGGTCCCGTGGGAGGTGTTGGTGCCTCGCACCGGGCGGTCCGGAGGCTGCTTCGGGTTTACACCCTCTAACGCCATTGTTTTAAGCCTATGTCTAGAAATATGCAAATTATCGTCGTATTCCCAAATCGGGAGTCCCGTGACTCCGCGGTCCGTTCCTACGAGTGGCATTGGTCCCGTGGGAGGTGTTGGTGCCACCCACGGGTATGTTCGGGGGGTTTTTTGGGTTTTCACCCTCTAACGCCATGTTATAAGCCTAAATCTAAAAATATGAAAATTATCGTCGTATTCTCAAATCGGGAGTCCCATGACTGTGGGGTCAGTTCCTACGAGTTACATTGGTCCCGTAGGAGGTGTTGGTGCCACCCATGGGGCCGTTCGGGGATTATTTCGAGTTTTCACCCTCTAACGCCATGCTTTTAAGCCTAATTCTAGAAATATGCAAATTATCATCGTACTCTAAAATCGGGAGTCCCGCGGCTGCGGGCTCAGTTCCTATGAGTTACATTGGTCCCGTGGGTGGTGTTGGTACCACCCACGGGCCGTTCGGAGACTATTTCGGGTTTTCACCCACTAACGCTATGTTTTTAAGCCTAAGTCTAAAAATATGCTAATTATCGTCGTATTCTCAAACCGGAAGTCCCGCGGCTGCGGGGTCAGTTCCTATGAGTTACATTGGTCCCGTGGGAGGTGTTGGTGCCACCCACGGGGCCATTCGGGTGTTGTTTCGGGTTTTCACCCTCTAACGCCATGTTTTTAAGACTATGTCATGAAATATGCAAATTATCGTCGTATTCTCAAACCGGGAGTTCCGCGGTTGCGCGTTCTGTTCCTACGAGTTACATTTGTCCCGTGGGAGGTGTTGGTACCACCCACGGGGCCATTTGGGGACTATTTCGGGTTTTCCCCCACTAACGCTATCTTTTTTAGCCGAAGTCTAGAAATATATAAATTATCGTCGTATTCTAAAACTTGGAGCCCCGCGGCCGCGCAGTCAGTTCCTACGAGTGACATTGGTCCCATGGGAGGTGTTTGTGCCACCCACGGGGATGTTCGATGGTTGTTTTTTATTTTCACCCTCAAACGCCATGTTTTTAGGCCTAAGTCTAGAGATATGCAAATTATCATCGTATTCTCAAACCGTGAGTCCCGCGGCTGCGCGGTCAGTTCCTACGAGTTACATTGCTCCCGTGGGAGGTGTTGGTGCCACCCACGGGGCCGTTCGGGGACTGTTTCGGGTTTTCATCCTCTAACGCCATGTTTTTAAGCCTAAATCTAGAAATATGCAAAATATCATCGTATTCTCAAATCGGGAGTCTCGCGGCTACACGGTCAGTTCCTAGGAGTGACATTGGTACCGTGGGAGGTGTTGGTGCCACCCACGGGGCCATCGGGTGTTGTTTCGCATTTTCACCCTCTAATGTCATGTTTTTAAGCCTAAGTCAATAAATATGCAAATTATCATCGTATTCTCAAACCAGGAGTTCTGGGGTTGCGCGTTATGTTCCTACGAGTTACATTTATCCCGTGGGAGGTGTGGGTGCCACCCACGGGGCCGTTCGGGGACTGTTTCGGGTTTTCACCCACTAGCGCTATATTTTTAAGCCTAAGTCTAGAAATATGCAAATTATCGTCGTATTCTAAAACTGGGAGTCCCGCGGCTGCACAGTCAGTTCTTACGAGTGACATTGGTCCCGTGGGAGGTGTGGGTGCCACCCACGGGGCCATTTGGGTGCTGTTTCGCGTTTTCACCCTCTAATGCCATGTTTTTAAGCCTAAGTCAATAAATATGCAAATTATCCTCATATTCTCAAACCGAGAGTTCTGGGGTTGCGCGTTCTGTTCCTACGAGTTACATTTGTCCCGTGGGAGGTGTTGGTGCCACCCACGGGGCCGTTCGGGGACTGTTTCGGGTTTTCAGCCACTTGCGTTATGTTTTTAAGCCTAAGTCTAGAAATATGCAAATTATCATCGTATTCTAAAACTGGGAGTCCCGCGGATGCACGGTCAGTTCCTACGAGTGACATTGGTCCCGTGGGAGGTGTTGGTGCCACCCACGGGGCCATTCGGGTGTTGTTTCGCGTTTTCACCCTCTAATGCCATGTTTTTAAGCCTAAGTCAATAAATATGCAAATTATCCTCGTATTCTCAAACCGGGAGTTCTGGGGTTGCGCGTTCTGTTCCTACGAGTTACATTTGTCCCGTGTGAGGTGTTGGTGCCACCCACGGGGCCGTTCGGGGACTGTTTCGGGTTTTCACCCACTAGCATTATGTTTTTAAGCCCAAGTCTAGAAATATGCAAATTATCATCGTATTCTAAAACTGGGAGTCCCGTGGCTGCATGGTCAGTTCCTACGAGTGATATTGGTCCCGTGGGAGGTGTTTGTGCCACCCACGGGGCCGTTCGGGGGCTCTTTTGGGTTTTCACCCTCTAACGCCATGTTTTTAAGCCTAAGTCTAGAAATATATAAATTATCATCGTATTCTCAAACTGGGATTCCCGCGGCTGCGCGGTCAGTTCCTACGAGTGACATTGGTCCCGTGGGAGGTTTTTATGCCACCCACATGGATGTTCGGTGGCTGTTTCAGATTTTTGCCCTCTAACGCCATATTTTTATGCCTAAGTCTAGAAATATTCAAATTATCATCGTATTCTCAAACCGGGAGTCCTGCGACTGTGCGGTCAGTTCCTCCGAGTTACATTGGTCCCGTAGGAGGTGTTGGTGCCACCCACGGGGCCGTTCGGGGATTATTTCGAGTTTTCTCCCTCTAACGCCATGTTTTTAAGCCTAAGTCTAGAAAAATGTAAATTATCGTCGTATTCTCAAACCGGGAGTGCCGCGGCTGCGCGGTCAGTTCCTACGAGTGACATTGGTCCCGTGGGAGGTGTTTGTGCCACCCACGGGGATGTTTGGTGGCTATTTCGGGCTTTCAACCTCTAACGCCATCTTTTTAGGCCTAAGTCTAGAAATATTCGAATTATCATCGTACTCTCAAATCGAGAGTCCCTCGGCTGTGCGGTTAGTTCCTATGAGTTACATTGGTCCCGTGGGAGGTGTTGGTGCCACCCATGGGGCCGTTCGGGGACTGTTTTAGGTTTTCACCCACTAACGCCATGTTTTTAAGCCTACGTCTAGAAATATACAAATTATCGTCGTATTCTCAACCCGGGAGTCCCGCGACTGCGCGGTCAGGTCCTACGGGTGACATTGGTCCCGTGGGAGCTGTTTGTGCCACCCACGGGGATGTTCGGTGGGTGTTTCAGGTTTTCACCCTCTAGCGCCATGTTTTTAAGCCTAAGTCTAGAAATATGCAAATGTTCATCTTATTCTCAAATCGGGTATTCACCCTCTAACGCCATATTTTTAAGGCGAAGTCTAGAAATATGCAATTATCATTGTATTCTCAAACCGGGAGTCCCGCGGCTGCGGGGTCAGTTCCTACGAGTTACATCGATCCCGTGGGAGGTGTTGGTTCCACTCACGGGGCCGTTCGGGGGCTATTTCGGGTTTTTACCCTCTAACACCTTGTTTTTTAGCCTAAGTCTAGAAATATGCAAATTATCGTCGTATTCTCAAATCGGGAGTCCCGCGCCTACGGGGTCAGTTCCTCTGAATTACATCGGTCCCGTGGGAGGTGTTGGTGCCACCCACGGGCCGTTCAGGGGCTGTTTCGAGTTTTCACCCTTTAACGCCATATTTTGCTTAAGTCTAAAAATATGCAAATTATCAGCGTATTCCAAAACCGAAAGTTCCGCGGCTGCAGGGTTAGTTCCTATGAGTTATATTGGTCCCGTGGGAGGTGTTGGTGCCACCCACCGGGTAGTTCGGGCGCTGTTTCTGGTTTTCACCCTCTAACTCCATGTATTTAAGCCTATGTCTAGAAATAAGTAAATTATCATCGTAATCCCAAATCGGGAGTCCCGTGACTTCGCGGTCAGTTCCTACGAGTGGCATTGGTCCCGTGGGAGGTGTTGGTGCCACCCATGGGTCCGTTCGGGGGCAGTTTCAGGTTTTCACCCTCTAACGCAATGTTTTTAAGCCTAAATCTAGAAATATGCAAATTATCGTCGTATTCTCAAATCGAGAGTCCTGCGGTTACACGTTCTGTACCTACGAGTGACATTGGTCCCGTGGGAGGCGTTGGTGCCACCCACGGGGCCGTTCGGGTGATGTTTATGGTTTTCACCCTCTAACGCCATGTTTTTAAGCCTAATTCTAGAAATATGCAAATTATCATCGTACTCTAAACCCGAGAGTCCCGCGGCTGCGGGGTCAGTTCCTATGAGTTACATTGGTCCCGTGGGTGGTGTTGGTACCACCCACGGGCCGTTCGGGGACTATTTTGGGTTTTCACCCACTAACGCTATATTTTTCAGCCTAAGTCTAGAAATATGCAAATTCTCGTCGTATTCTCAAACCGGGAGTCCCGTGGCTGCGGGGTCTGTTCCTACGAGTTACATTGATCCCGTGAGAGGTGTTGGTGCCACCCACGGGGCCATTCGGGTGCTGTTTCGGGATTTCACCCTCTAACGCCATGTTTTTAAGCCTAAGTCAAGAAATATGCAAATTATCATCGTATTCTCAAACCGGTAGTTCCGCGGCTGCGAGTTCAGTTCCTACGAGTTACATTGGTCCCGTGGGAGGTGTTGGTGCCACCCACGACGCCATTCGGGGACTATTTCGGGTTTTCACACACTAACACTATGTTTTTAAGCTTAAGCCTAGAAATATAAATATTATCGTTGTATTCTAAAATCGGGAGTCCCGTGGCTATGCGGTCAATACCTACGAGTTACATTGGCCCCGTAGGAGGTGTTGCTGCCACCCATGGGGTCGGTCGCGGATTGTTTCGGGTTTTCACCCTCTAACGCCATGTTTTGCAGCCTAAATCTATAAATATGCAAATTATCGTCGTATTCTCAAACCGAGAGTCCCGAGGCTGCGAAGTCAGTTCCTACGACTTACATTGGTTCTGTGGGAGGTGTTGGTGCCACCCACGGGGACGTTCGGGTGCTGTTTTGAGTTTTAACCCTCTAATGCCATATTTTTAAGCCTAAGTCTGGAAATATGCAAATTATCGTTGTATTATAAAACCGGCAATCCCACGGCTGCGAGGTCAGTTCCTACGAGTTACATTGGTCCTGTGGGAGGTGTTGGTACCACCCACGGGGCCGTTCGGGGGCTGTTTCGAGTTTGCACACTCTAACGCCATATTTTTAAGCCTAAGTCTAGAAATATGCAAATTATCGTCGTATTCTCAAACCGGAAGTCTCGCGGCTGTGGGATCAGTTGGTACTAGTTACATCGGTCCTGTGGGAGGTGTTGGTACCACCCACGGGGCCGTTCGGGTGCTATTTTGGGTTTTCACCCTCTAACGCCATGTTTTTAAAGCTCAGTCGAGAAATATGCAAATTATCATCGCATTCTCAGATCGGGAGTCCCGCGGCTGCGGGGTCAGTTCCTATGAGTTACATTGGTCCCGTGGGTGGTGTTGGTGCCACCCACGGGGCCGCTCGGGTGTTGTTTCTTATTTTCACCCTCTAACGCCATGTTTTTAACCCTAAGTCTAGAAATATGCAAATTATCGTCATATTCTAAAATCGGGAGTCCTGTGGCTGCGGGTCAGTTCCTAGGAGTTGCATTGGTCCCGTGGGAGGTGTTGGTGCCACCCACGGAGCCGTTCGGGTGCTATTTAGGGTTTTTAACCTCTAACGCCATGTTTTTTAGCCTAAGTCTAAAAATATATAAATTATCATCGTATTCTCAAACCGAGAGTCCTGCGGCTGTGGAGTCAGTTCCTACGAGTTGCATTGGTCCCGTGGGAGGTGTTGGTGCCACCCACGGGGCCGTTCGGGTGTTGTTTCGGATTTTTAATCTCTAACGCCATGTTTTTTATCCTAAGTCTAGAAATATGAAAATTATCATCGTATTCTCAAACCGGAAGTCCCGCGGCTGCGAAGTTAGTTCCTACGAGTTACATCGATCGCGTGGGAGGTGTTGGTACCACCCACGGGGCCGTTCGGGGACTGTTTCGGGTTTTTACCCTCTAACGACATGTTTTTAAGTCTCAGTCTAGAAATACGCAAATTGTCCTCGTATTCTCAAACTGGGAGTCCCGTTGCTGCGGGGTCAGTTCCTTCGAGTTACATCGATCCCGTGGGAGGTGCTGGTACCACCCACGGGGCCGTTCGGGGACTGTTTCGGGTTTTTACACCCTAACGCCATGTTTTTAAGCCTCAGTCTAAAAATACGCAAATTGTCATCGTATTCTCAAACTAGGAGTCCCGCGGCTGCTGGGTAAGTTCCTACGAGTTACATCGGTCCCGTGGGAGGTGTTGGTGCCACCCACGGGGACGTTCGGGTGCTGTTTCGAGTTTTCACCCTCTAATGCCATATTTTTTATCCTAAGTCTAGAAATATACAAATTATCATCGTATTCTAAAACCGGGAGTCCCACGGCTGCGAGGTCAGTTCCTACGAGTTACATTGGTCCCGTGGGAGGTGTTGGTGCCACCCACGGGGCCGTTCGGGGGCTATTTTGGGTTTTCACACTCTAAAGCCATGTTTTTAAGCTAAAGTCTAGAAATATGCAAATTATCGTCATATTCTAAAACCGGGAGTCTCGCGGCTGCGGGGTCAGTTGCTATGAGTTACATTTGTTCCGGGGGAGGTGTTGGTACCACCCACGGGGACGTTTGGGTGCTATTTCGGATTTTCACTGTCTAACGCCATGTTTTTAAGCCTCAGTTGAGAAACATGCAAATTATCATTGTATTCTAAAACCGGGACTCCCACGGCTGTGGGGTCAGTTCCTATGAGTTACATTGCTCCCGTGGGAGGTGTTGGTGCCACCCACGGGGCCGTTCGGGGGTTGTTTCGAGTTTTCACCCTCTTACGCAATTTTTTAATCCGAAGTCTAGAAATATGCAAGTTATCGTCCTATTCTCAAACCGGGAGTCCCGCGGTTGCGGGGTCAATTCCTACGAGTTGCATTGGTCCCGTGGGGTGTGTTGCTGCCACCCACATGGCCGTTCAGGGGTTGTATCTAGTTTTCACCTCTAACGCGATGTTTTTAAGCCAAAGTATAGAAATATGCAAATTATCATCGTAATCTCAAACCGAGAGTCTTGAGGATGCGGAGTCAGTTCCTACGACTTACATTGGTCCCGTGGGAGGTGTTGGTGCCACCCGCGGGGACGTTCGGGGGTTTTTAGTGTTTTCAGCCTCTAACAACATATTTTTAAGCCTAAGCCTAGAAATATGCAAATTATCGTCGTATTCTTAAATCGGGAGTCCCACAGCTACGAGTTCAGTTCCTACGAGTTACATTGGTCCCGTGGGAGGTGTTGGTGCCACCCACGGGGCCGTTCGGGGGCTATTTCGGGTTTTCACACTCTAACGCCATGTTTTTAAGGCTAAGTCTAGAAATATGCAAATTATCATCGTATTCTCAAACTGGGAGTCTCGCGGCTGCGGGGTCAGTTGCTACGAGTTACATTGGTCCCGTGGGAGGTGTTGGTGCCACCCACGGGGCCGTTCGGGTGCTATTTCGGGTTTTCACCTCGAACGCCATGTTTTTAAGCCTCAGTCGAGAAATATGCAAATTATTATCGTATTCTAAAACCGGGAGTTTCGCGACTGCGGGGTCAGTTCCTACGAGTTACATTGGACCCATGGGAGGTGTTAGTGTCACCCAGGGGGCCGTTCGGAGGCTATTTCGAGTTTTCACCCTCTTACGCCATGTTTTTAAGCCTAAGTCTAGAAATACGCAAATTATCATCGTATTCTCAAATCGGGAGTCCCGCGGCTGCGGGGTAAATTCCTACGAGTTACATCGATCCCGTAGGAGGTGTTAGTGCCACCCAGGAGCCCGTTTGGGGGTTGTTTCGAGTTTTCACCCTCTAACACCATGTTTTTAAGCTTAAGTCTAAAAGTATGCAAATGATCATCGTCTTCTCAAACAGGGAGTCCCGCGACTGCGGGGTTAGTTCCTATGAGTTACATCGGTCCCGTGGGAGGTGTTGGTGCCACCCACGGGGCCGTTCGGGGGCGGCATCTGGTTTTCACCTTCTAACGCCATGTTTTGCAACCTACGCCTAGAAATATGAAAATTATCATCGTATTCTCAAACCGGGAGTCCTGCGGCTGCGGGGTTAGTTCCTACGAGTTACAATGGTCCCGTGGGAAGTGTTGGAGCCACGCACGTGGCCATTCGGGTGCTGTTTCGAGGTTTCACCCTCTAACGCCATGTTTTTAATCCAAAGTCGAGAAATATGTAAATTATCATCGTATTCTAAAACCAGGAGTCCCATGGCTGCGGGGTCAGTTCCTACGAGTTACATTGGACCCATGGGAGCTGTTAGTGCCACCCGCGGGGCCGTTCGAGGGCTGTTTCGAGTTTTCACCCTCTTGCGCCATGTTTTTAAGCCTAAGTCTAGAAATATGCAAATTATCATCGTATTCTCAAACCGGGAGTCCCGCGGCTGGGCGGCCAGTTCCTACGAGTTACATTGGTCCCGTGGGTGGTGTTGGTGCCATCCACGGGGCCATTCAGGTACTGTTTCAGGTTTTCACCCTCTAACCCCATATTTTTAAGCCTAAGTCTAGAAATATGCAAATTATCATCATATTCTCCAATCGGGAGTCCCACGGCTACGGGTCAGTTCCTACGAGTTGCATTGGTCCCGTGGGAGGTGTTGGTGCCACCCACGGGGCCGTTCGGGGCCTGTTTCGGGTTTTCACCCTCTTACGCCATGTTTTTAAGCCTAAGTCTAGAAATATGGAAATTATCATCGTATTCTCAAACCGGGAGTCCCACGGGTACGCAATCAGTTCCTACGAGTTACATTGGTCCCGTGGGAGGTGTTGGTGCCACCCAAGGGTCCGTTCGGAGACTGTTTTGTGTTTTCACCCACTAACGCTATGTTTTTAAGCGTAAGTCTAGAAATATGCAAATTATAATCATATTCTCATAACTGGAGTCACGCAACTGCGGGGTTAGTTCCTATGAATTACATTGGTTCTGTGGGAGGTGTTGGTGCCACCCATGGGGCCGTTCGGGTGCTGTTTCGGGTTTTCACCCTCAAACGCCATGTTTTTAAGCCTAAGTCGAGAAATATGCAAATTATCGTCGTATTCTAAAACCGGGAGTACTGCAGCTGTGGGGTCCGTTCCTACGAGATACATTGGTCCCGTGGGAGGTGTTGGTGCCACCCAAGGGGCCATTCGGGGTTGTTTCGGGTTTTCACCCTCTAACGCCATGTTTTTAAGCCTAAGTCTAGAAATATTCAAATTATCACCGTATTCTCAAATTGGGAGTCCCGCGGCTGCGGGGTCAGTCCCTACGAGTTACATTGGTCCCGCGGGAGGTGTTGGTCCCACCCATGAGGCCGTTCGGGAGCTGTTTCGGGTTTTCACCCTCTAACGCCATATTTTTGAGCTTATGTTTAGAAATATGCAAATTATCGTCGTATTCTCAAATCGGGAGTCCCGTGGCTCCGGGGTCAGTTCCTACGAGTTACATCGGTCCCGTGGGAGGTGTTGGTACCACCCACGTGCCGTTCGGGTGCTATTTCGAGTTTTTACCCTCCAACGCCATCGTTTTTAAGCCTAAGACTAGAAATATGCAAATTATCATCGTATTCTAAAACTGGGAGTCCCGCAGCTGCGAGGTCAGTTCCTACGAGTTACATTGGTCCTGTGGGAGGTGTTGGTGCCACCCATGGGGCCGTTCGGGGGTTGTTTTGGGTTTTAACCTTCAAACGCCATGTTTTTAAGCCTAAGTCTAGAAATATGCAAATCATCGTTGTATTATCAAACCGTAAGTCCCGCGGTTAAGGGGTCAGTTCCTACGAGTTGCATTATTCCAGTGGGAGGTGTTGGTGTCACCCGTGGGGCCGTTCGGGGGCTGTTTCGGGTCTTCACCCTCTAACGCCATGCTTTTCAGCCTAAGTCTAAATATATGCAAATTATCGTCGTGTATTCTCAAACTGGGATTCCCGCGGTTGTGTCAGTTACTATGAGTTACATCCGTCTCGTGGAAGGTGTTGGTGCCACCAAGGGGGCCGTTCAGTGGTTGTTTTGGGTTTTCACCCTCTAATGCTATGTTTTTAAGCCAAAGTCTAGAAATATACAAATTATCGCCGTATTCTCAAACCGGGAGTCCCGCGGCTACGCGGTCAGTTCCTACGAGTTACAATGTTCCCGTGGGAGGTGTTGGTGCCACCCACGGGGCCGTTCGGGGGCTGTTTTGGATTTTCACCCTATAACGCCATGTTTTTAAGCCTAAGTCCAGAAATATGTAAATTATCATCGTATTCTCAAATCGGGAGTCCCACGGTTGCGGGGTCAGTTCCTACGAGTTACATCGATCCCCTGAGAGGTATTGGTGCCACCCACGGGGCTGTTCGGGGGCTATTTCGGGATTTCACCCTCTAACGCCATGTTTTTAAGCCTAAATAAAGAAATATGCAAATTATCATCGTATTCTCAAACCGTGAGTCCCGCGGCTGTGCGGTCAGCTCCTACGAGTTATATTGGTCCCGTAGGAGGTGTTGGTGTCACCCACGGGGCCTTTCGGGGATTGTTTTGGATTTTCTCCCTCAAACGCCATGTTTTTAGGCCTAAGTCTAGAAATATGCAAATTATCGTCGTATTCTCAAACCAGGAGTCCCGTTATTGCGCGGTCAGTTCCTATGAGTGACATTGGTCCCGTGGGAGGTGTTTGTACCACCCACGGGGATGTTCGGTGGCTATTTCGGGTTTTCACCCTCTAACGCCATCTTTTTAAGCCTATGTCTAGAAATATTCAAATTATCATCGTACACTCAAATCAAGAGTCCCGCGACTGCGCGGTCACTTCCTACCAGTTACATTGGTTCCGTGGGAGGTGTTTGTGCCACCCACGGGGACGTTCGGGGTTATTTGAGGTTTTTACCCTCTAACGCCATGTTTTTAATCCTACATCTAGAAATATGCAAATTATCGCCGTATTCTCAAACCGGGAGTCCCGCGGCTGCGGGGTCAGTTCCTTCGAGTTACATTGGTCCCGTGGGAGGTGTTGGTACCACCCACGGGACCGTTCGGGGGCTATTTCAGGTTTTTACCCTCTAACGCCAAGTTTTTTAGCCTAAGTCTAGAAATACGCAAATTATCATCCTATTCTCAAATCGGGTGTCCCGTGACAGCAGTGTCAGTTCCAACGAATTACATCGGTCCCGTGGGAGGTGTTGGTGCCACCCACGAGCCGTTCAGGGGTTGTTTCGGGTTTTCACCCTCTAACGCCATATTTTTAAGCCTAAGTCTAGAAATATGCAAATTATCATCGAATTCTCTAATCGGGAGTCTCGCGGCTGCGGGGTCAGTTCCTACGAGTTGCATTGGTCCCGTGGGAGGAGTTGGTGCCACCCACGGGGTCGTTCAGGGTTATTTCAGGTTTTCACCCACTAACGCCATATTTTTAAGCCTAAGTCTAGAAATATGCAAATTATCATCGTATTCTCAAACCGGGAGTCCCGCGACTGCGGGGTCAGTTCCTACGAGTTACATCAGTCCCGTGGGAGGTGTTGGTTCCACCCACGGGGCCGTTCGTGGGCTATTTCGAGTTTTTACCCTCTAACGCCATACTTTTTAGCCTAAGTCTAGAAATACGTAAATTATCATCGTATTCTCAAACCAGGAGTCCCGCGGCTGCGGGGTCAGTTCCTACGAATTACATCGGTCTCGTGGGAGGTGTTGGTGCCACCCACGGGCCGTTCAGGGGCTGTTTCGAATTTTCACCCTCTAACGCCTTATTTTGCTTACGTCTAAAAATATGCAATTTATCATCGTATTCCCAAACTGAAATTCCCGCGACTGCGGGGTTAGTTCCTATGAGTTATATTGGTCCCGTGGGAGGTGTTGGTGCCTCGCACCGGGCAGTCCGGAGGCTGCTTCGGGTTTACACCCTCTAACGCCATTGTTTTAAGCCTATGTCTAGAAATATGCAAATTATCGTCGTATTCCCAAATCGGGAGTCCCGTGACTCCGCGGTCCATTCCTACGAGTGGCATTGGTCCCGTGGGAGGTGTTGGTGCCACCCACGGGTATGTTCGGGGGGTTTTTTGGGTTTTCACCCTCTAACGCCATGTTATAAGCCTAAATCTAAAAATATGAAAATTATCGTCGTATTCTCAAATCGGGAGTCCCATGACTGTGGGGTCAGTTCCTACGAGTTACATTGGTCCCGTAGGAGGTGTTGGTGCCACCCACGGGGCCGTTCGGGGATTATTTCGAGTTTTCACCCTCTAACGCCATGCTTTTAAGCCTAATTCTAGAAATATGCAAATTATCATCGTATTTTAAAACCGGGAGTCCCGCGGCTGCGGGCTCAGTTCCTATGAGTTACATTGGTCCCGTGGGTGGTGTTGGTACCACCCACGGGCCGTTCGGAGACTATTTCGGGTTTTCACCCACTAACGCTATGTTTTTAAGCCTAAGTCTAAAAATATGCTAATTATCGTCGTATTCTCAAACCGGGAGTCCCGCGGCTGCGGGGTCAGTTCCTATGAGTTACATTGGTCCCGTGGGAGGTGTTGGTGCCACCCACGGGGCCATTCGGGTGCTGTTTCGGGTTTTCACCCTCTAACGCCATGTTTTTAAGACTATGTCATGAAATATGCAAATTATCGTCGTATTCTCAAACCGGGAGTTCCGCGGTTGCGCGTTCTATTCCTACGAGTTACATTTGTCCCGTGGGAGGTGTTGGTGCCACCTACGGGGCCATTTGGGGACTATTTCGGGTTTTCCCCCACTAACGCTATCTTTTTTAGCCGAAGTCTAGAAATATGCAAATTATCGTCGTATTCTAAAACTTGGAGCCCCGCGGCCGCGCAGTCAGTTCCTACGAGTGACATTGGTCCCATGGGAGGTGTTTGTGCCACCCAAGGGGATGTTCGATGGTTGTTTTTTATTTTCACCCTCTAACGCCATGTTTTTAGGCCTAAGTCTAGAGATATACAAATTATCGTCGTATTCTCAAACCGTGAGTCCCGCGGCTGCGCGGTCAGTTCCTACGAGTTACATTGCTCCCGTGGGAGGTGTTGGTGCCACCCACGGGGCCGTTCGGGGACTGTTTCGGGTTTTCATCCTCTAACGCCATGTTTTTAAGCCTAAATCTAGAAATATGCAAAATATCATCGTATTCTCAAATCGGGAGTCTCGCGGCTACACGGTCAGTTCCTAGGAGTGACATTGGTACCGTGGGAGGTGTTGGTGCCACCCACGGGGCCATCGGGTGCTGTTTCGCATTTTCACCCTCTAATGTCATGTTGTTAAGCCTAAGTCAATAAATATGCAAATTATCGTCGTATTCTCAAACCAGGAGTTCTAGGGTTGCGCGTTTGTTCCTACGAGTTACATTTATCCCGTGGGAGGTGTTGGTGCCACCCACGGGGCCGTTCGGGGACTGTTTCGGGTTTTCACCCACTAGCGCTATATTTTTAAGTCTAAGTATAGAAATATGCAAATTATCGTCGTATTCTAAAACTGGGAGTCCCGCGGCTGCACGGTCAGTTCTTACGAGTGACATTGGTCCCGTGGGAGGTGCCACCCACGGGGCCATTCGGGTGCTGTTTCGCGTTTTCACCCTCTAATGCCATGTTTTTAAGCCTAAGTCAATAAATATGCAAATTATCCTCGTATTCTCAAACCGGGATTTATGGGGTTGCGCGTTCTGTTCCTACGAGTGACATTGGTCCCGTGGGAGGTGTTTGTGCCACCCACGGGGATGTTTGGTGGCTATTTCGGGTTTTCAACCTCTAACGCCATCTTTTTAGGCCTAAGTCTAGAAATATTCGAATTATCATCGTACTCTCAAATCGAGAGTCCCTCGGCTGCGCGGTTAGTTCCTACGAGTTACATTGGTCCCGTGGGAGGTGTTGGTGCCACCCATGGGGCCGTTCGGGACTGTTTCAGGTTTTCACCCACTAACGCCATGTTTTTAAGCCTACGTCTAGAAATATACAAATTATCCTCGTATTCTCAACCCGAGAGTCCCGCGACTGCGCGGTCAGTTCCTACGGGTGACATTGGTCCCGTGGGAGGTGTTTGTGCCACCCACAAGGATGTTCGGTGGGTGTTTCAGGTTTTCACCCTCTAGCGCCATGTTTTTAAGCCTAAGTCTAGAAATATGCAAATGTTCATCTTATTCTCAAATCGGGTATTCACCCTCTAACGCCATATTTTTAAGGCTAAGTCTAGAAATATGCAAATTATCATTGTATTCTCAAACTGGGAGTCCCGCGGCTGCAGGGGTCAGTTCCTACGAGTTACATCGATCCCGTGGGAGGTGTTGGTTCCACTCACGGGGCCGTTCGGGGGCTATTTCGGGTTTTTACCCTCTAACACCTTGTTTTTTAGCCTAAGTCTAGAAATATGCAAATTATCGTCGTATTCTCAAATCGGGAGTCCCGCGCCTACGGGGTCAGTTCCTCTGAATTACATCGGTCCCGTGGGAGGTGTTGGTGCCACCCACGGGCCGTTCAGGGGCTGTTTCGAGTTTTCACCCTCTAACGCCATATTTTGCTTAAGTCTAAAAATATGCAAATTATCATCGTATTCCAAAACCGAAAGTTCCGCGGCTGCAGGGTTAGTTCCTATGAGTTATATTGGTCCCGTGGGAGGTGTTGGTGCCACCCACCGGGTAGTTCGGGCGCTGTTTCGAGTTTTCACCCTCTAACTCCATGTATTTAAGCCTATGTCTAGAAATAAGTAAATTATCATCGTAATCCCAAATCGGGAGTCCCGTGACTTCGCGGTCAGTTCCTACGAGTGGCATTGGTCCCGTGGGAGGTGTTGGTGCCACCCATGGGTCCGTTCGGGGGCAGTTTCGGGTTTTCACCCTCTAACGCAATGTTTTTAAGCCTAAATCTAGAAATATGCAAATTATCGTCGTATTCTCAAATCGAGAGTCCTGCGGTTACACGTTCTGTACCTATGAGTGACATTGGTCCCGTGGGAGGCGTTGGTGCCACCCACGGGGCCGTTCGGGTGCTGTTTATGGTTTTCACCCTCTAACGCCATGTTTTTAAGCCTAATTCTAGAAATATGCAAATTATCATCGTACTCTAAACCCGAGAGTCCCGCGGCTGCGGGGTCAGTTCCTATGAGTTACATTGGTCCCGTGGGTGGTGTTGGTACCACCCCATGAGCCGTTCGGGGACTATTTTGGGTTTTCACCCACTAATGCTATATTTTTCAGCCTAAGTCTAGAAATATGCAAATTCTCGTCGTATTCTCAAACCGGGAGTCCCGTGGCTGCGGGGTCTGTTCCTACGAGTTACATTGATCCCGTGAGAGGTGTTGGTGCCACCCACGGGGCCATTCGGGTGCTGTTTCGGGATTTCACCCTCTAACGCCATGTTTTTAAGCCTAAGTCAAGAAATATGCAAATTATCATCGTATTCTCAAACCGGGAGTTCCGCGGCTGCGAGTTCAGTTCGTACGAGTTACATTGGTCCCGTGGGAGGTGTTGGTGCCACCCACGACGCCATTCGGGGACTATTTCGGGTTTTCACACACTAACGCTATGCTTTTAAGCTTAAGCCTAGAAATATAAATATTATCGTTGTATTATAAAATCGGGAGTCCCTTGGCTATGCGGTCAATACCTACGAGTTACATTGGCCCCGTAGGAGGTGTTGCTGCCACCCATGGGGTCGGTCGCGGATTGTTTCGGGAAATCACCCTCTAACGCCATGTTTTGCAGCCTAAATCTACAAATATGCAAATTATCGTCGTATTCTCAAACCGAGAGTCCCGAGGCTCGGAAGTCAGTTCCTACGACTTACATTGGTCCTGTGGGAGGTGTTGGTGCCACCCATGGGGATGTTCGGGTGCTGTTTCGAGTTTTAACCCTCTAATGCCATATTTTTAAGCCTAAGTCTGGAAATATGCAAATTATCGTCGTATTATAAAACCGGCAATCCCACGGCTGCGAGGTCAGTTCCTACGAGTTACATTGGTCCTGTGGGAGGTGTTGGTACCACCCACGGGACCGTTCGGGGGCTGTTTCGAGTTTGCACACTCTAACGCCATATTTTTAAGCCTAAGTCTAGAAATATGCAAATTATCGTCGTATTCTCAAACCGGGAGTCTCGCGGCTGTGGGGTCAGTTGCTACGAGTTACATCGGTCCTGTGGGAGGTGTTGGTACCACCCACGGGGCCGTTCGGGTGCTATTTTGGGTTTTCACCTCTAACGCCATGTTTTTAAAGCTCAGTCGAGAAATATGCAAATAATCATCGTATTCTCAGATCGGGAGTCCCGCGGCTGCGGGGTCAGTTCCTATGAGTTACATTGGTCCCGTGGGTGGTGTTGGTGCCACCCACGGGGCCGCTCGGGTGTTGTTTCTTATTTTCACCCTCTAACGCCATATTTTTAACCCTAAGTCTAGAAATATGCAAATTATCGTCGTATTCTAAAACCGGGAGTCCTGTGGCTGCGGGTCAGTTCCTAGGAGTTGCATTGGTCCCGTGGGAGGTGTTGGTGCCACCCACGGAGCCGTTCGGGTGCTATTTAGGGTTTTTAACCTCTAACGCCATGTTTTTTAGCCTAAGTCTAAAAATATATAAATTATCATCGTATTCTCAAACCGAGAGTCCTGCGGCTGTGGAGTCAGTTCCTACGAGTTACATTGGTCCCGTGGGAGGTGTTGGTGCCACCCACGGGGCCGTTCGGGTGTTGTTTCGGATTTTTAATCTCTAACGCCATGTTTTTTATCCTAAGTCTAGAAATATGAAAATTATCATCGTATTCTCAAACCGGAAGTCCCGCGGCTGCGAAGTTAGTTCCTACGAGTTACATCGATCGCGTGGGAGGTGTTGGTACCACCCACGGGGCCGTTCGGGGACTGTTTCGGGTTTTTACCCTCTAACGACATGTTTTTAAGTCTCAGTCTAGAAATACGCAAATTGTCCTCGTATTCTCAAACTGGGAGTGCCGTTGCTGCGGGGTCAGTTCCTTCGAGTTACATCGATCCCGTGGGAGGTGCTGGTACCACCCACGGGGCCGTTCGGGGACTGTTTTGAGTTTTTACACCCTAACACTATGTTTTTAAGCCTCAGTCTAAAAATACGCAAATTGTCATCGTATTCTCAAACTAGGAGTCCCGCGGCTGCTGGGTAAGTTCCTACGAGTTACATCGGTCCCGTGGGAGGTGTTGGTGCCACCCACGGGGACGTTCGGGTGCTGTTTCGACTTTTCACCCTCTAATGCCATATTTTTTATCCTAAGTCTAGAAATATACAAATTATCATCGTATTCTAAAACCGGGAGTCCCACGGCTGCGAGGTCAGTTCCTACGAGTTACATTGGTCCCGTGGGAGGTGTTGGTGCCACCCACGGGGCCGTTCGGGGGCTATTTTGGATTTTCACACTCTAAAGCCATGTTTTTAAGCTTAAGTCTAGAAATATGCAAATTATCGTCATATTCTAAAACCGGGAGTCTCGCGGTTGCGGGGTCAGTTGCTATGAGTTACATTGGTCCCGGGGGAGGTGTTGGTACCACCCACGGGGACGTTTGGGTGCTATTTTGGGTTTTCACTGTCTAACGCCATGTTTTTAAGCCTCAGTTGAGAAACATGCAAATTATCATTGTATTCTAAAACCGGGACTCCCACGGCTGTGGAGTCAGTTCCTACGAGTTACATTGCTCCCGTGGGAGGTGTTGGTGCCACCCACGGGGCCGTTCGGGGGCTGTTTCGAGTTTTCATCCTCTTACGCCATGTTTTTAAGCCTAAGTCTAGAAATACGCAAATTATCATCGTATTCTCAAACTGAGAGTCCCGCGGTTGTGGGGTAATTTCCTACGAGTTACATCGGTCCCGTGGGAGGTGTTAGTGTCACCCACGGGCCTATTCGGGGTTGGTTCGGGTTTTCACCCTCTAACGCCATGTTTTTAAGCCTAAGTCTAAAAGTATGCAAATTATCGCCGTATTCTCAAACAAGGAGTCCCGCGGCTGCGGGGTCAGTTCCTACGAGTTACATTGCTCCAGTGGGAGGTTTTGGTGCCACCCACGGGGGTTGTTTCGAGTTTTCACCGCCTTACGCCTTGTTTTTAAGCCTAAGTCTAGAAATACGCAAATTATCATCGTATTCTCAAATCGGGAGTCCCGCGGCTGCGGGGTAAGTTCCTACGAGTTACATCGATCCCGTGGAAGGTGTTAGTGCCACCCAGGAGCCCGTTCGGGGGTTGTTTCGAGTTTTCACCCTCTAACACCATGTTTTTAAGCTTAAGTCTAAAAGTATGCAAATGATCGTCGTATTCTCAAACAGGGAGTCCCGCGACTGCGAGGTTAGTTCCTATGAGTTACATCGGTCCCGTGGGAGGTGTTGGTGCCACCCACGGGGCCGTTTGGGGGCGGTATCTGGTTTTCACCCTCTAACGCCATGTTTTGCAACCTACGTCTAGAAATATGCAAATTATCATCGTATTCTCAAACCGGGAGTCCTACGGCTGCGGGGTTAGTTCCTACGAGTTACATTGGTCCCGTGGGATGTGTTGGAGCCACCCACGGGGCCGTTCGGGTGCTGTTTCGAGGTTTCACCCTCAAACGCCATGTTTTTAATCCTAAGTCGAGAAATGTGCAAATTATCATCGTATTCTCAAACCGGGAATTCTCCGGCTGCGAGGTCAGTTCTTACGAGTTACATTGGACCCATGGGAGGTTTTAGTGCCACCCACGGGGCCATTCGGGGGCTGTTTCGAGTTTTCACCCTCCTACGCCATGTTTTTAATACTTTTTCTAGAAATGTGCAAATTATCATCGTATTCTCAAACCAGGAGTCCCACGGCTGCACGGTCAGTTCCAACGAGTTACATTGGACCCATGGGAGGTGTTAGTGCCACCCACGGGGCCGTTCGGGGGCTGTTTCGAGTTTTTGCCCTCCTACGCCATGATTTTAAGCCTTAGTCTAGAAATGTGCAAATCATCATTGTATTCTCAAATTGGGAGTCCCATGGATGCGCGGTCATATCCTACAAGTTACATTGGTCCCGTGGGTGGTGTTGGCGCCACCCACGGGGCCGTTCGGGTGTTATTTCTGGTTTTCACCCTCTAACGCCATGTCTTTAAGCCTAAGTCTAGAAATATGTAAATTATCATCGTATTCTCAAATCGGGAGTCCCACGGCTGCGGGTCAGTTCCTACGAGTTGTATTGGTCCCCCGGGAGGTGTTGGTGCCACCCACGGGGCCGTTAGATACTGTTTCGAGTTTTTACCCTCTAACGCCATCTTTTTAACCCTCATTCTAGAAATATGCAAATTGTCATCGTATCCTCAAGTCGGGAGTCCCGCGGCTGCGGGGTAAGTTCCTACGACTTACATCGGTCGCGTGGGAGGTGTTAGTGCCAACCACGGGCCCGTTCGGGGTTGTTTCGGGTTTTCACCCTCTAACGCCATATTTTTAAGCCTAAGTCTAAAAGTATGCAAATAATCATCGTATTCTCAAATCGGGAGTCCCGCGGCTGCGGGGTCAGTTCTTACGAGTTACATCGGTCCCGTGGGAGGTGTTGGTGCCACCCACGGGGCCGTTCGGGGATTGTATCGAGTTTTCACCCTCTAACGCCATGTTTTACACCTTAAGTCTAGAAATATGCAAATTATCGTTGTATTCTTAAATCGGGAGTCCCGCGGCTGCGGGGTTAGTTCGTACGAGTTACATTGGTCCCGTGGGATGTGTTGGAGCCACCCACGGGGACGTTCGGGTGTTGTTTCGAGGTTTCACCCTCTAACGCCATGTTTTTAAGCCTTAGTCGAGAAATATGCAAATTATCATCGTATTCTAAAACCAGAAGTCCCCGGGTGCGGGTCAGTTCCTACGAGTTGCATTGGTCCCGTGGGAGGTGTTGGTGCCACCCACAGGGCCGTTCGGGGGCCGTTTCGGGTTTTTACTATCAAACGCCATGTTTTTTTTCCTTAGTCTAGAAATATATAAATTATCGTCGTATTCTCAAACCGGGAGTCCTGCGGCTGCGGGGTCAGTTTCTACGAGTTGCATTGGTCCCGTGGGAGGTTTGGTGCCACCAACAGGGCCGTTCGGATGTTGTTTTGAGTTTTTACTCTCTAACGCCATGTTTTTTAGCCTAAGTCTATAAATATGCAAATTATCGTCGTATTCTCAAACCGGGAGTCCCGCGGCTGCGGGGTAAGTTCCTATGAGTTACATTGGTCCCGTCGGAGGTTTGGTGCCACCCACAGGGTCGTTCGAGTGTTGTTTCGAGTTTTTACTCTCTAACGCCATGTTTTTTAGCCTAAGTCTAAAAATATGCAAATTATCGTCGTATTCTGAAACCGGGAGTCCCGCGGCTGCGAGGTTAGTTCCTACGAGTTATATCGGTCCCGTGGGAGGTGTTGGTGCCTTCCACGGGGCCGTTCGGATGTTGTTTCGAGTTTTTACTCTCTAACGCCATGTTTTTTAGCCTAAGTCTAGAAATATGCAAATTATCGTCGTATTCTCAAACCGGGAGTCCCGCGGCTGCGGGGTCAGTTCCTACGAGTTGCATTGGTCCCGTCGGAGGTTTGGTGCCACCCACAGGGCCGTTCGGGTGTTGTTTCGAGTTTTTACCCTCTAACGCCATGTTTTTTAGCCTAAGTCTAAAAATATGCAAATTATCGTCGTATTCTCAAACCGGGAGTCTCGCGGCTGCGAGGTTAGTTCCTACGAGTTATATTGATCGCGTGGGAGGTGTTCGTACCACCCACGGGGCCGTTCGGGGACTGTTTCAGGTTTTTACCCTCTAACGCCATGTTTTTAAGCCTCAGTCTAGAAATACGCAAATTTTCGTCGTATTCTCAAACTAGGAGTCCCGCTGCTACGGGGTCAGTTCCTTCGAGTTACATCGATCCCGTGGGAGGTGTTGGTACCACCCACGGGGCCATTAGGAGACTCTTTCGGGTTTTTACCCTCTAACGCCATGTTTTTAAGCCTCAGTCTAAAAATATGAAAATTATCATTGTATTCTCAAACCGGGAGTCCCGCGGCTGCGGGGTCAGTTCCTACGAGTTACATCGGTCCCGTGGGAGGTGTTGGTTCCACTCACGGGGCCGTTCGGGGGCTATTTCGGGTTTTTACCCTCTAACACCTTGTTTTTTAGCCTAAGTCTATAAATATGCAAATTATCGTCGTATTCTCAAATCGAGAGTCCCGAAGCTGCAGGGTCAGTTCCTACGACTTACATTGGTCCTGTGGGAGGTGTTGGTGCCACCCACGGGGACGTTTTTCACCCTCTAACGCCATGTTTTTTAGCCTAAGTCTATAAATATATAAATTATCATCGTATTCTAAAACTGAGAGTCCCACGGCTGCGAGGTCAGTTCCTACGAGTTATATTGGTCCCGTGGGTGGTGTTGGTGCCACCCACGGGGCCGTTCGGGGGCTGTTTTGGATTTTCACACTCTAAAGTCATGTTTTTAAGCCTAAGTCTAGAAATATGCAAATTATGGTCGTATTCTAAAACTGGGTGTCTCGCGGCTGCGGGGTCAGTTGCTACGAGTTACATTAGTCCCGTGGGAGGTGTTGGTACCACCCACGGGGACGTTTGGATGCTATTTCGGGTTTTCACCCTTTAACGCCATGTTTTTAAGCCTTAGTCGAGAAATATTCAAATTTTTATTGTATTCTAAAACCGGGACTCCCGCGGCTGCGGGGTCAGTTCCTACGAGTTACATTGCTCCCGTGGGAGGTGTTGGTGCCACCCACAGGGCCGTTCGGGGGCTGTTTCGAGTTTTCACCCCCTTACGCCATCTTTTTAAGCCTAAGTCTAGAAATACGAAAATTGTCATCATATTCTCAAACCGGGAGTCCCGCGGCTACGGGGTAAGTTCCTACGGGTTACATCGGTCCCGTGGGTGGTGATAGTGCCACCTACGGGCCCGTTCGGGGGTTGTGTCGGGTTTTCACCCTCTAACGCCATGTTTTTAAGCCTAAGTCTAAAAGTATGCAAATTATCGTCGTATTCTCAAACAGGGAGTCCCGCGACTGCAGGGTTAGTTCCTACGAGTTACATCGGTCCCGTGGGAGGTGTTGGTGCCACCCACGAGGCCGTTCGGGGGCGGTATCTGGTTTTCTCCCTCTAAAGCCATGTTTTGCAGCCTACATCTAGAAATAGGCAAATTATCATCGTATTCTCAAACCGGGAGTCCTGCGGCTGCGGGGTTAGTTCCTACGAGTTACAATGGTCCCGTGGGAAGTGTTGGAGCCACGCACGTGGCCATTCGGGTGTTGTTTCGAGGTTTCACCCTCTAACGCCATGTTTTTAATCCAAAGTCGAGAAATATGTAAATTATCATCGTATTCTAAAACCAGGAGTCCCATGGCTGCGGGGTCAGTTCCTACGAGTTACATTGGACCCATGGGAGCTGTTAGTGCCACCCGCGGGGCCGTTCGAGGGCTGTTTCGAGTTTTCACCCTCTTGCGCCATGTTTTTAAGCCTAAGTCTAGAAATATGCAAATTATCATCGTATTCTCAAACCGGGAGTCCCGCGGCTGGGCGGCCAGTTCCTACGAGTTACATTGGTCCCGTGGGTGGTGTTGGTGCCACCCACGGGGCCGTTCAGGTACTGTTTCAGGTTTTCACCCTCTAACCCCATATTTTTAAGCCTAAGTCTAGAAATATGCAAATTATCATCATATTCTCCAATCGGGAGTCCCACGGCTACGGGTCAGTTCCTACGAGTTGCATTGGTCCCGTGGGAGGTGTTGGTGCCACCCACGGGGCCGTTCGGGGCCTGTTTCGGGTTTTCACCCTCTTACGCCATGTTTTTAAGCCTAAGTCTAGAAATATGGAAATTATCATCGTATTCTCAAACCGGGAGTCCCACGGGTACGCAATCAGTTCCTACGAGTTACATTGGTCCCGTGGGAGGTGTTGGTGCCACCCAAGGGTCCGTTCGGAGACTGTTTTGTGTTTTCACCCACTAACGCTATGTTTTTAAGCGTAAGTCTAGAAATATGCAAATTATAATCATATTCTCATAACTGGAGTCACGCAACTGCGGGGTTAGTTCCTATGAATTACATTGGTTCTGTGGGAGGTGTTGGTGCCACCCACGGGGCCGTTCGGGTGCTGTTTCGGGTTTTCACCCTCAAACGCCATGTTTTTAAGCCTAAGTCGAGAAATATGCAAATTATCGTCGTATTCTAAAACCGGGAGTACTACAGCTGTGGGGTCCGTTCCTACGAGATACATTGGTCCCGTGGGAGGTGTTGGTGCCACCCAAGGGGCCATTCGGGGTTGTTTCGGGTTTTCACCCTCTAACGCCATGTTTTTAAGCCTAAGTCTAGAAATATTCAAATTATCACCGTATTCTCAAATTGGGAGTCCCGCGGCTGCGGGGTCAGTCCCTACGAGTTACATTGGTCCCGCGGGAGGTGTTGGTCCCACCCATGAGGCCGTTCGGGAGCTGTTTCGGGTTTTCACCCTCTAACGCCATATTTTTGAGCTTATGTTTAGAAATATGCAAATTATCGTCGTATTCTCAAATCGGGAGTCCCGTGGCTCCGGGGTCAGTTCCTACGAGTTACATCGGTCCCGTGGGAGGTGTTGGTACCACCCACTTGCCGTTCGGGTGCTATTTCGAGTTTTTACCCTCTAACGCCATCGTTTTTAAGCCTAAGACTAGAAATATGCAAATTATCATCGTATTCTAAAACTGGGAGTCCCGCAGCTGCGAGGTCAGTTCCTACGAGTTACATTGGTCCTGTGGGAGGTGTTGGTGCCACCCATGGGGCCGTTCGGGGGTTGTTTTGGGTTTTAACCTTCAAACGCCATGTTTTTAAGCCTAAGTCTAGAAATATGCAAATCATCGTTGTATTCTCAAACCGTAAGTCCCGTGGTTAAGGGGTCAGTTCCTACGAGTTGCATTGTT
Organism: Sambucus nigra; assembly: GCA_949130495.1. NCBI lineage: Eukaryota > Viridiplantae > Streptophyta > Magnoliopsida > Dipsacales > Adoxaceae > Sambucus > Sambucus nigra. The sequence goes on along the minus strand of OX422207.1, from coordinate 354,967,081 downwards.
CCAGTGGGAGGTGTTTGTGTCACCCGTGGGGCCGTTCGGGGGCTGTTTCGGGTCTTCACCCTCTAACGCCATGCTTTTCAGCCTAAGTCTAAATATATGCAAATTATCGTCGTGTATTCTCAAACTGAGATTCCCGCGGTTGTGGGGTCAGTTACTACGAGTTACATCCGTCCCGTGGAAGGTGTTGGTGCCACCAAGGGGGCCGTTCAGTGGTTGTTTTGGGTTTTCACCCTCTAATGCTATGTTTTTAAGCCAAAGTCTAGAAATATACAAATTATCGCCGTATTCTCAAACCGGGAGTCCCGCGTCTACGCGGTCAGTTCCTACGAGTTACAATGTTCCCGTGGGAGGTGTTGGTGCCACCCACGGGGCCGTTCGGGGGCTGTTTTGGATTTTCACCCTATAACGCCATGTTTTTAAGCCTAAGTCCAGAAATATGTAAATTATCATCGTATTCTCAAATCGGGAGTCCCACGATTGCGGGGTCAGTTCCTACGAGTTACATCGATCCCCTGAGAGGTATTGGTGCCACCCACGGGGCTGTTCGGGGGCTATTTCGAGATTTCACCCTCTAACGCCATGTTTTTAAGCCTAAATAAAGAAATATGCAAATTATCATCGTATTCTCAAACCATGAGTCCCGCGGCTGTGTGGTCAGCTCCTACGAGTTACATTGGTCCCGTAGGAGGTGTTGGTGCCACCCACGGGGCCTTTCGGGGATTGTTTTGGATTTTCTCCCTCTAACGCCATGTTTTTAGGCCTAAGTCTAGAAATATGCAAATTATCGTCGTATTCTCAAACCAGGAGTCCCGTGATAGCGCGGTCAGTTCCTATGAGTGACATTGGTCCCGTGGGAGGTGTTTGTACCACCCACGGGGATGTTCGGTGGCTATTTCGGGTTTTCACCCTCTAACGCCATCTTTTTAAGCCTATGTCTAGAAATATTCAAATTATCATCGTACACTCAAATCGAGAGTCCCGCGGCTGCGTGGTCACTTCCTACCAGTTACATTGGTTCCGTGGGAGGTGTTTGTGCCACCCACGGGGACATTCGGGGTTATTTGAGGTTTTCACCCTCTAACGCCATGTTTTTAAGCCTACGTCTAGAAATATGCAAATTATCGCCGTATTCTCAAACCGGGAGTCCCGCGGCTGCGGGGTCAGTTCCTTCGAGTTACATTGGTCCCGTGGGAGGTGTTGGTACCACCCACGGGACCGTTCGGGGGCTATTTCGGGTTTTTACCCTCTAACGCCAAGTTTTTTAGCCTAAGTCAAGAAATACGCAAATTATCATCCTATTCTCAAATCGGGTGTCCCGCGACAGCAGGGTCAGTTCCTACGAATTACATCGGTCCCGTGGGAGGTGTTGGTGCCACCCACGAGCCGTTCAGGGGTTGTTTCGGGTTTTCACCCTCTAACGCCATATTTTTAAGCCTAAGTCTAGAAATATGCAAATTATCATCGAATTCTCTAATCGGGAGTCTCGCGGCTGCGGGGTCAGTTCCTACGAGTTGCATTGGTCCCGTGGGAGGAGTTGGTGCCACCCACGGGGTCGTTCGGGGTTATTTCAGGTTTTCACCCACTAACGCCATATTTTTAAGCCTAAGTCTAGAAATATGCAAATTATCATCGTATTCTCAAACCGGGAGTCCCGCGGCTGCGGGGTCAGTTCCTACGAGTTACATCAGTCCCGTGGGAGGTGTTGGTTCCACCCACGGGGCCGTTCGTGGGCTATTTCGGGTTTTTACCCTCTAACGCCATATTTTTTAGCCTAAGTCTAGAAATACGTAAATTATCATCGTATTCTCAAACCAGGAGTCCCGCGGCTGTGGGGTCAGTTCCTACGAATTACATCGGTCTCGTGGGAGGTGTTGGTGCCACCCACGGGCCGTTCAGGGGCTGTTTCGAATTTTCACCCTCTAACGCCTTATTTTGCTTACGTCTAAAAATATGCAATTTATCGTCGTATTCCCAAACTGAAATTCCCGCGACTGCGGGGTTAGTTCCTATGAGTTATATTGGTCCCGTGGGAGGTGTTGGTGCCTCGCACCGGGCAGTTCGGAGGCTGCTTCGGGTTTACACCCTCTAACGCCATGTTTTTAAGCCTATGTCTAGAAATATGCAAATTATCGTCGTATTCCCAAATCGGGAGTCCCGTGACTCCGCGGTCCGTTCCTACGAGTGGCATTGGTCCCGTGGGAGGTGTTGGTGCCACCCACGGGTATGTTCGGGAGTTTTTTTGGGTTTTCACCCTCTAACGCCATGTTATAAGCCTAAATCTAAAAATATGAAAATTATCGTCGTATTCTCAAATCGGGAGTCCCATGACTGTGGGGTCAGTTCCTACGAGTTACATTGGTCCCGTAGGAGGTGTTGGTGCCACCCACGGGGCCGTTCGGGGATTATTTTGAGTTTTCACCCTCTAACGCCATGCTTTTAAGCCTAATTCTAGAAATATGCAAATTATCATCGTACTGTAAAACCGGGAGTCCCGCGGCTGCGGGCTCAGTTCCTATGAGTTACATTGGTCCCGTGGGTGGTGTTGGTACCACCCACGGGCCGTTCGGAGACTATTTCGGGTTTTCACCGACTAACGCTATGTTTTTAAGCCTAAGTCTAGAAATATGCTAATTATCGTCGTATTCTCAAACCGGGAGTCCCACGGCTGCGGGGTCAGTTCCTATGAGTTACATTGGTCCCGTGGGAGGTGTTGGTGCCACCCACGGGGCCATTCGGGTGTTGTTTCGGGTTTTCACCCTCTAACGCCATGTTTTTAAGACTATGTCAAGAAATATGCAAATTATCGTCGTATTCTCAAACCGGGAGTTCCGCGGTTGCGCGTTCTGTTCCTACGAGTTACATTTGTCCCGTGGGAGGTGTTGGTGCCACCCACGGGGCCATTTGGGGACTATTTCGGGTTTTCCCCCACTAACGCTATCTTTTTTAGCCGATGTCTAGAAATATGAAAATTATCGTCGTATTCTAAAACTTGGAGCCCCGCGGCCGCGCAGTCAGTTCCTACGAGTGACATTGGTCCCATGGGAGGTGTTTGTGCCACCCACGGGGATGTTCGATGGTTGTTTTTTATTTTCACCCTCTAACGCCATGTTTTTAGGCCTAAGTCTAGAGATATGCAAATTATCGTCGTATTCTCAAACCGTGAGTCCCGCGGCTGCGCGGTCAGTTCCTACGAGTTACATTGCTCCCGTGGGAGGTGTTGGTGCCACCCACGGGGCCGTTCGGGGACTATTTCGGGTTTTCATCCTCTAACGCCATGTTTTTAAGCCTAAATCTAGAAATATGCAAAATATCATCGTATTCTCAAATCGGGAGTCTCGCGGCTACACGGTCAGTTCCTAGGAGTGACATTGGTACCGTGGGAGGTGTTGGTGCCACCCACGGGGCCATCGGGTGCTGTTTCGCATTTTCACCCTCTGATGTCATGTTTTTAAGCCTAAGTCAATAAATATGCAAATTATCGTCTTATTCTCAAACCAGGAGTTCTAGGGTTGCGCGTTATGTTCCTACGAGTTACATTTATCCCGTGGGAGGTGTTGGTGCCACCCACGGGGCCGCTCGGGGACTGTTTCGGGTTTTCACCCACTAGCGCTATATTTTTAAGTCTAAGTATAGAAATATGCAAATTATCGTCGTATTCTAAAACTGGGAGTCCCGCGGCTGCACGGTCAGTTCTTACGAGTGACATTGGTCCCGTGGGAGGTGTTGGTGCCACCCACGGGGCCATTCGGGTGCTGTTTCGCGTTTTCACCCTCTAGTGCCATGTTTTTAAGCCTAAGTCAATAAATATGCAAATTATCCTCGTATTCTCAAACCGGGAGTTCTGGGGTTGCGCGTTCTGTTCCTACGAGTTACATTTGTCCCGTGGGAGGTGTTGGTGCCACCCACGGGGCCGTTCGGGGACTGTTTCGGGTTTTCAGCCACTTGCGTTATGTTTTTAAGCCTAAGTCTAGAAATATGGAAATTATCGTCGTATTCTAAAACTGGGAGTCCCGTGGCTGCATGGTCAGTTCCTACGAGTGATATTGGTCCCGTGGGAGGTGTTTGTGCCACCCACGGGGCCGTTCGGAGGCTGTTTTGGGTTTTCACCCTCTAACGCCATGTTTTTAAGCCTAAGTCTAGAAATATATAAATTATCATCGTATTCTCAAACTGGGATTCCCGCGGCTGCGCGGTCAGTTCCTACGAGTGACATTGGTCCCGTGGGAGGTGTTTATGCCACCCACATGGATGTTCGGTGGCTGTTTCAGATTTTCGCCCTCTAACGCCATATTTTTATGGCTAAGTCTAGAAATATTCAAATTATCATCGTATTCTCAAACCGGGAGTCCTGCGACTGTGCGGTCAGTTCCTCAGAGTTACATTGGTCCCGTAGGAGGTGTTGGTGCCACCCACGGGGCCGTTCGGGGATTATTTTGAGTTTTCCCCCTCTAACGCCATGTTTTTAAGCCTAAGTCTAGAAAAATGTAAATTATCATCGTATTCTCAAACCGGGAGTGCCGCGGCTGCGCGGTCAGTTCCTACGAGTGACATTGGTCCCGTGGGAGGTGTTTGTGCCACCCACGGGGATGTTTGGTGGCTATTTCGGGTTTTCAACCTCTAACGCCATCTTTTTAGGCCTAAGTCTAGAAATATTCGAATTATCATCGTACTCTCAAATCGAGAGTCCCTCGGCTGCGCGGTTAGTTCCTACGAATTACATTGGTCCCGTGGGAGGTGTTGGTGCCACCCATGGGGTCGTTCGGGGACTGTTTCGGGTTTTCATCCACTAACGCCATGTTTTTAAGCCTACGTCTAGAAATATACAAATTATCGTCGTATTCTCAACCCGGGAGTCCCGCGACTGCGCGGTCAGTTCCTATGGGTGACATTGGTCCCGTGGGAGGTGTTTGTGCCACCCACGGGGATGTTCGGTGGGTGTTTCAGGTTTTCACCCTCTAGCGCCATGTTTTTAAGCCTAAGCCTAGAAATATGCAAATGTTCATCTTATTCTCAAATCGGGTATTCACCCTCTAACCCCATATTTTTAAGGCTAAGTCTAGAAATATGTAAATTATCATTGTATTCTCAAACCGGGAGTCCCGCGGCTGCGGGGTCAGTTCCTACGAGTTACATCGATCCCGTGGGAGGTGTTGGTTCCACTCACGGGGCCTTTCGGGGGCTATTTCGGGTTTTTACCCTCTAACACCTTGTTTTTTAGCCTAAGTCTAGAAATATGCAAATTATCGTCGTATTCTCAAATCGGGAGTCCCGCGCCTACGGGATCAGTTCCTCTGAATTACATCGGTCCCGTGGGAGGTGTTGGTGCCACCCACGGGCCGTTCAGGGGCTGTTTCGAGTTTTCACCCTCTAACGCCATATTTTGCTTAAGTCTAAAAATATGCAAATTATCATCGTATTCCAAAACCGAAAGTTCCGCGGCTGCAGAGTTAGTTCCTATGAGTTATTTTGGTCCCGTGGGAGGTGTTGGTGCCACCCACCGGGTAGTTCGGGCGCTGTTTCGGGTTTTCACCCTATAACTCCATGTATTTAAGCCTATGTCTAGAAATAAGTAAATTATCATCGTAATCCCAAATCGGGAGTCCCGTGACTTCGCGGTCAGTTCCTACGAGTGGCATTGGTCCCGTGGGAGGTGTTGGTGCCACCCATGGGTCCGTTCGGGGGCTGTTTCGGGTTTTCACCCTCTAACGCAATGTTTTTAAGCCTAAATTTAGAGATATGCAAATTATCATCGTATTCTCAAATCGAGAGTCCTGCGGTTACACGTTCTGTACCTATGAGTGACATTGGTCCCGTGGGAGGCGTTGGTGCCACCCACGGGGCCGTTCGGGTGCTGTTTATGGTTTTCACCCTCTAACGCCATGTTTTTAAGCCTAATTCTAGAAATATGCAAATTATCATCGTACTCTAAAACCGAGAGTCCCGCGGCTGCGGGGTCAGTTCCTATGAGTTACATTGGTCCCGTGGGTGGTGTTGGTACCACCCACGGGCCGTTCGGGGACTATTTTGGGTTTTCACCCACTAACGCTATATTTTTCAGCCTAAGTCTAGAAATATGCAAATTCTCATCGTATTCTCAAACCGGGAGTCCCGTGGCTGCGGGGTCTGTTCCTACGAGTTACATTGATCCCGTGAGAGGTGTTGGTGCCACCCACGGGGCCATTCGGGTGCTGTTTCAGGATTTCACCCTCTAACGCCGTGTTTTTAAGCCTAAGTCAAGAAATATGCAAATTATCATCGTATTCTCAAACCGGGAGTGCCGCGGCTGCGAGTTCAGTTCCTACGAGTTACATTGGTCCCGTGGGAGGTGTTGGTGCCACCCACGACGCCATTCGGGGACTATTTCGGGTTTTCACACACTAACGCTATGTTTTTAAGCTTAAGCCTAGAAATATAAATATTATCGTTGTATTCTAAAATCGGGAGTCCCGTGGCTATGCGGTCAATACCTACGAGTTACATTGGCCCCGTAGGAGGTGTTGCTGCCACCCATGGGGTCGGTCGCGGATTGTTTCGGGTTTTCTCCCTCTAACGCCATATTTTTAAGCCCAAGTCTAGAAATATGCAAATTATCGTCGTATTCCCAAATCGGGAGTCCCGCGACTGTGCGGTCAGTTATTACGAGTGACATTGGTCTCGTGGGAGGTGTTTGTACCACCCACGGGGATGTTCGGTGGCTATTTCGGGTTTTCACCCTCTAACGTCATTTTTTATGCCTAAGTTTATAAATATTCAAATTATCGTCGTACTCTCAAACCGAGAGTCCCGCGACTGCGCGGTCAGTTCCTACGAGTTACGTTGGTCCCGTGGGACGTGTTGGTGCCAGCCACCGGGCCGTTCGGGGACTGTTTTGAGTTTTCACCCACTAACGCCATGTTTTTAAGCCTAACTCTAGAAATATGCAAATTATCGTCGTATTCTCAAATCGGGAGTCCCGCGGCTGCGCGGTCAGTTCCTACGAGTGACATTGGTTTCGTGGGAGGTGTTTGTGCCACCCACGGGAATGTTCGGTGGGTGTTTCCGGTTTTCACCCTCTTGCGCTATGTTTTTAATCCTAAGTCTAGAAATATGCAAATGATCATCGTATTCTCAAACTGGGAGTCCCGCGGCTGCGTGATCAGTTCCTATGAGTTACATTGGTCCCGTGGGAGGTATTGGTGCCACTCACGGGGCCGTCACGGGATTGTTTCAGGTTTTCACCAACTAACGCTATGTTTTTTAGCCTAAGTCTAGAAATATGGAAATTATCATCCTATTCTCAAACCGGGAGTCCTGTGACTGCGGGGTTAGTTCCTACGAGTTACATTGGTCCTGTGGGAGGTGTTGATGCCACCCACGGGGCCGTTCGGGTGCTGTTTCGGGTTTTCACCCTCTAACGCCATATTTTTAAGCCTAAGTCGAGAAATATGCTAATTATCGTCGTATTTTAAAACCGGGAGTCCCGCGACTGCAGGGTCAGTTCCTACGAGTTACATTGGTCCCGTGGGAGGTGTTGGTGCCACCCATGGGGCCGTTCAGGGGCTGTTTCGAGTTTTCACCCTCTTACGCCATGTCTTTAAGCCTAAGTCAATAAGTATGCATATTATCATCGTATTCTCAAATCCAAAGTCCCGTAGCTGCGTGGTCAGTTCCTACGAGTTACATTGGTCCCGTGGGAGGTGTTGGAACCACCCACGGGGACATTTGGGGACTGTTTCTGGTTTTCACCCACTAACGCCATGTTTTTAAGCCTAAGTGTAGAAATATGCAAATTATCACCGTATTCTTAAACCGGGAATCCCGCGGCTGCACGGTCAGTTCCTACGGGTGACATTTGTCCCATGGATGGTGTTTGTGCCACCCACGGGGATGTTCGGTGGCTGTTTCGGGTTTTCACCCTCTAACGCCATGTTTTTAAGCCTAAGTCTAGAAATATACAAATTATCGTCGTATTATTAAATCGAGAGTCCTGCGGCTTTGCGGTCAGTTCCTACGAGTTACATTAGTCCCGTGGGAGGTGTTGGTGCCACCCACATGGCCATTCGGGGGCTCTTTTTGGGTTTTCACCCTTTAACGCCATGTTTTTAAGCCTAAGTCCAGAAATATGCAAATTATCGTCATACTCTAAAACCAAGAGTCCCGCGGCTACGCGGTCAGTTCCTACGAGTTACATTGGTCCCGTGGGAGGTGTTGGTACCACCCACAAAACCGTTCGGGTGCTGTTTCGAGTTTTCACCCTCTAACGCCATGTTTTTAAGCCTAAGTCTAGAAATATGCAAATTATCTTCGTATTCTGACACCGGGAGTCCCGCAGCTACGCGGTCAATTACTACGAGTGACATTGGTCCCGTGGGAGGTGTTGGTGCCACCCACGGTGTCGTTCGGGGGCTGTTTTGGGTTTTCACCCTCTAACGCCATGTTTTTAAGCCTAAGTTTAGAAATACGCAAATTATCGTCATATTCTCAAGTCGGAGTCCCGCGGTTGCGTGATCAGTTCCTACGAGTTACATTGGTCCCGTGGGAGGTGTTGGTGCCACCCATGGGGACGTTCGGGGTTGTTTCGGGTTTTCACCCTCTAACGCCATGTTTTTAAGCCTAAGTCTAGAAATATGCAAATTATTATTGTATTCCCAAACCGAGAGTCCCGCGGCTGCGCGGTCAGTTCCTACGAGTTACATTGGTCTCGTGGGAGGTGTTGGTGCCACCCCGGGGTCATTCGGGGGCTGTTTTGAGTTTTCACCCTCTAACGTCATATTTTTAAGCCCAAGTCTAAAAATATTCAAATTATCATCGTATTCTCAAACCGGGAGTCCCGCAGCTGCGCGATCAGTTCCTATGAGTTACATCAGTCCCATAGGAGGTGTTGGTGCCAGCCACGGGGCCGTTCGGGGGCTGTTTCGGATTTTGAGCCTCTAACGCCATGTTTTTAAGCCTAAGTCTAAAAATATGCAAGTTATCGTCGTATTCTCAAACCGGGAGTCCCGCGGCTGCGTGATCAGTTCCTACGAGTTACATCGGTCCCGTGGGAGGTGTTGGTGCCACCCACGGGGCCATTCGGGTGCTGTTTCGGGTTTTTGCCCTTTAACGCCATGTTTTTAAGCCTAAGTTAAGAAATATACAAATATCGTTGTATTCTCAAACCGGAAGTCCGACGGCTGCACGGTCAGTTCCTACGAGTTGCATTGGTCCCGTGGGAGGTGTTGGTGCCACCCACGGGGCCGTTCGGGGGTTGTTTCGTGTTTTCACCATCTAACGACATGTTTTTAAATCTAAGTCTAGAAATATACAGATTATTATCGTATTGTCAAACCGGGAGTCCCGTGGCTGCGCGATCAGCTCCTACGACTTACATTGGTCCCGTCGGAGGTGTGGGTGCCACCCACGGGGCCGTTCGAGGGCTATTTCAGGTTTTCACCCTCTAACGCCATGCTTTTAAGCCTAAGTCTAGGAATATGCAAATTTTCATTGTATTCTCAATTCGGGAGTCCCGCGGCTGCGCGCTCAGTTCCTAAGAGTTACATTGACCCCGTAGGAGGTGTTGGTATCACCCACGGGGCCGTTCGAGGACTGCTTTGGGTTTTCTCCCTCTAACGCCTTGTTTTTAAGCTTAAGGCCTTATATTTTGAAATTATTATCGTATTCTCAAACCGGGAGTCCCGTGATCGTGCAGTCTATTCCTACGTGTTACATAGGTTTCGTGAGAGGTGTTGGTGCCTCTCACAGGTCCGTACGAGACTTGTTTCATATTTTTGCTATCTAACGTCTTGTTTTTAAGCTTAAGTCCTAATATTTTTTAATTATCATCGTATTCTCAAACCGGGGGTCCCATGATCGCGTGGTTAGTTTTTACGAGTTACATTGGTCCCGTGCGAGGTGTTGGTACCATGTTTTTAAGTTTAAGTCTAGACATTAGCAAGTTATCATCGTATTCTGAAATCGGGAGTCTAAAATATTTTCAACATATTATCCAACAATTAAACCAATAATTATCCCGTACTCCTTTTAATTATCCCATACTCCTTCTAACATACTATCCAACAACAAGCCAACAACCAATAATTATCCAACAACCAAACCAAACAAAACCAAATAATTATCCCGTACTCCTTCTATCATCTAAAAGATTTAATAGATAATGCATATCAATTATATAACTACTTTAGTTAGTGTACAGAGTACCTGGTGTGTAATGAAGAACTGGTATCCAATTGGTTAGATCTGTAATAAGTAAACAATGTGTTATGAAGGACGGGTATGTAAAATTAAATAAATTTCCTCACAAAACCACTGAATTAGTTTTGAAAATTAATGAAAGTACGGGACCGTACGGGGGCTGCTACAAAAAAATATAAGGGATGCTACAAAACTTCCTTCAAACAAAATAGGGGTTGGGATTGGCTTTTGCGTAGGTAGAGGAATGTTTGAGTTGGATTCTTTGGTTTTCTTTGGTTGGGGTTTGAAGATGCAATAATCATACATATGACCTTTGTCCATATACTAAGAGCAGTGGGATGGAATATTTTTACCTGAACTCTGCAATTCATCCTCAACACTTGTCCACTAATGCCATTGATCCTCACGGCCACGGCTTTGCTGTGCTAACCTCCACTGTACCTGCAACTGTCATGTTTATGAGTGGATGGACTATAGACCTGCTCGATCATCTTGACTACTACAATCAACTATGTAAAGAATTGCAAATACAATAAACGCATAACAAAACTATTAATAAATAATCAAAACTTTACGTCGATGAATGTAGTGGTTGAATTAAATCCAACATCTTAGTACTGAAGTTTGGAAACCCTACATTTAAATTAGTCAAAAGGTTGATAAAACAAATAGAGATAAAAATTTGTACTCAACTTCTTAATAGAGAAAATAATCAAAACCTCAATCGCAATAATTGTCCACGTTTGAAATGCTCTCTCTTTTATTCTTCGGTCTCTGAATGGCATCTCAGTTCGTTAAAAAATGAGGAGTGTACAATTTAATTTGTATGTTTAGCATTAATCTTCCAAAAGTGTGATGAAAACATGAAAACTCTTATCAACGTAATATATGAAAGGAAAAATAGTAAGATAAATGATAGTATAATTACATCGCAGTAGCCTTGAATGAGTGAGTGTCTGTCAAGAATAGAGAAAAGCGATGCAACTGCTGCTGAGCCCTTGGCAAGATCAGAAGTCATGCTCCCAGCATCAGTTATGACTTTCCAATTACCAACCAGTATGAAAAAAGTCTTAAAAACATCACCCGTTGTATTCATATATAACTGTATGCATATAGGAACACAACAACATATATGCAAACAGTAGCATATATGCATACATATATGCAATAACTGTATATATGTTAATAACTTATCCACGTGTCAATCGAGCATGTTAGTGAATTAAATTATCGTAGCATCGTGTATCAAATTATCCATACAATGTCAAGATAATATAAGCATTAGTAAGGCACCTAAGGTTAGTGATGATAATGCGACGAAACGACGAAACGGATTAAAATTTTCTAACCAAATCATTAATTTAAACACATGAACGCATTATGACTATTTAGAAATCCATTTTATTATGCCCATGTGATCATCGTAAAGTTTCCCGTGTCTAAGAAATTTTCTGAGCATTTTCAAATACTTAAGAGAGAAAGAACCGCACGGGTATGATCATTTAACACCTAAACAACAACTAACTCAAACTATTCTAAAAAAGCAATTGGAAAAAAAGACTTACTTTGATTTACAAAAAGAAATATTACTACAATTACCTCGACAGATTGTTGTGTGTTGGCCCAAAAGTGTCCTAAATAAAGGTCTCCATAACGTTATTATCAATTTTATCACCACCTACGGGACAAACAACAGACAAGCATGTAATGTATGACGTTAGTATAAAACACCAAGATATAACACCCCAAATGTTTGATCCTACAGTACAAACAACAAATACAGCCAAGTAATGTATGATGTTAGTTTAAAATTTCAAAATATAGCACACCAAATGTTTGAAGAAGTGATAAACAAAATTATAGCACACCAAATTTTTTATCGATGATATGAAAATGAAAAGAAAATTACTAACTGAAATCTTCCTAAGAAAAAAGAAGATACAAATAATGAAAACATTTAAACCCATTATTTTACTACAGACATTACAAAATACTTTTAAAAAATAAATAACCCAAAGAACTCATTCCTCTTCCTTCACTAATATATCAAACCCTAGCGCATCTTCAAATGCCAAAGTAGAATGGAGGCTTAGACATTATCATATTCCAACCAATCAAACCCGAACAAACTCATCAGATTTTGAGGTGCCATTGTCTCTCATAATTTTTAATTCAATGCTCAAAACATAAAATTAAAAATAATCATAAAAATAAACATGTACATATGAAACTTTGTGTCAATAAATGCATCTGAAGCTTCCATCGGGTCCACTTTGTTAGCTTTCTGTCCCAAACTCTGAATTCGAACGCCGACCATCTGAATCCGAACGCAGCTCCACATTTGAGAGAAGATCGAACCCAAACATGCCCTCACCTCGACTTGGCTAATGGAACTCACCTAACCAACTCGCCCCGCCCTCGGCATCGATCTCAAACATGTCCGCACCTTTTCCACAGTTTGGGGAAGAAACATAAACAAGATGAGCGGGGAAATTGAGAATTTGAAGCGCGTTGCTTGATTTTAGGATTAACGCTGGTCACGGCCTAGAGTCGTGCCCCACCCACCGCGACCCATTAATGAAGCTAAGTGGGATGTATACAGCCTATTGGTCACAGCCTATAGTCGTGACCCATAGCAAGAAATGGTCACGGCCCATAGACGTGACCCTCAATCTGTGATGCGCGACTCTTTTTTATCAACCCTAGTGCTTGAATGAGGGATGGTCACGGCCCATAGCCGTGACCCACACCCAGAAATGGTCACGGCCCTAAGTCGTGACCCTCAATGTGTGTACTCTCTTCTTTGTCATGTCATGGGTCACGAACTTGGGCCGTGACCCATCCGCGATCAAGCTTGGAGGGAATTTTGGTGCGAGTTTGGCGCCAAGATGGTCACGACCTGATCAAGGCCCAAGTTCACGACCACTGTGGTCACAGACTTGGGTCGTGACCACTTCGAGAGCATCGATAATTTAGTGTGATAATAAATATGGTCACGCCAAATATTGAGTTGGTCACGGCCCAAGTCCGCGACCAGCTGGTCGCGAACTTGGGCCGTGACCCACTAGGCGTGACCATTCGCAGGATTTGGTGTAGTGTCCCATCCTCCTGAAGCAGCCCCTGAGTTAGTTGTAAGGCAGACTTTAGCCAATTTTCCTTCAACTTTCATTTCTCACGGTCTTCAGCCTATTCTGGGGATGATGGCTTGCCGCTTGCTCAAGCTCGCCATTATTTTGGAGGAGATTCCTAATACCCCCTCTCAAGTCACTCAGTTTTGATACCATCAAGTCATTATTAGGGAAGGTCAACATGATCATCAATGATGGATTCTCATTATCTTGGTTGGTGAAGTTGCTCTATGACTTTAAGAAAGTTGATCTACCCGCCCTCTATCATTGACTGCAGAGCTCTCATCGCTCGTAGGTAGCTGTTTCGAAGGAGCTTGTAAGTATGGAGACCCAACTGGTGATGTCCGAACATAAGGTACAGGAGGCTCGTAAAGCTGTTGCTTGGGCGGAGGCTGAGCTTCTTAAGAGGGAACAAGACTTGGAGTCTATTCAGCAAAAGATGGAGATTCGTTAGAAGGATTTGTCCTATCTTATTGCAGACCAGAGCAACCTTGAGCAAATTCTCCCCCAACATCACCATCGGCTGCTTAACTCGACGAACCTTTGTTTTATTATGGATATCCCATAGTCACCCTTGTTTAATGTTTCCTTTATTGTTATTCCTTAGTTTGGGGTTATGATCCCCCTCTTTACTTTATTTGCATGCAATTACAGTACTTCTTTATTAAATAAAAAGAGAAGTTTGTGATGTTTGGTGTTTTCTTCCTTTCCCTTTTTGTTCTTTTAACATTGCCTACACTACTACATTAATACCAATCACGCCATGCAAGATGAGGTTAAAATTATCCACATAAACATTTACTTCACACTATATTAAACCAATAGGCCCAATCATTTACAAGGGACATCCCTTCGAATAGACATTAACTAAATACAATGCAATAAACTGGGGTGTTGGCAAAACGTACATTTAAACATGGTATATCTTCAGCCACTTGTTATTCAATTTGAAAGTAACATCATCCTCCACCTTGTATATCTCACAATAATTCGAATCATGAGCTGCTCGAACGATGTAAGGTCCTTCCCAGTTGTCCTCAAACTTGGGCAATGAAAAACCCCTAATGTGCCTGGCGCATGCTTTTAGTTCTCTGTCTCACTAGTTGGCCGTAGGATCTGGACAACTATTTTTTATACATCACAAAGTGTCTCATTGCATCGTCCTTGTGCTCTTCTAGTGCCTCAAGTTGCACATGCTGACTGTGAGGGAGCATGGCACTTCGTAAATTATAACGGGTGGAAGGTACCTCAAGTTCAACCGGTAAAACTGCTTCTGCCCCAAATGCCAAGGAAAATGGGGTATATCTCGTTGGTTTCCTCTTTATTATTCGGTAGGCCCAAAGTACTTCAGGTATCTTATCATCTCATGTGTCCGGGAAATCTTCTAATATCTTCGCCAAGATATTTACTAAGGTCTTATTGGTGGCCTTTGCCTGCCCGTTGCACTTTGGGTATGCTACCGTTGACTTATGATGGATAATGGAGTACTTATCTGTTAGCAAACTCACTTGTCTATTCACTAACGGGCTGCCATTATCTGATAAAAACATTTTCGGGATACCAAATCAGCAGATAATGTATTCCTTCATGAATCGGGCCACTGCCCCTACTGTGGCTTTTTTGAGCAATATGGCTTTTGACCACTTCATAAAGCATTATGTGGCTACCAGAATCCAGATCTTTCCTCGCGACGAAGGGCTTATGGCCCCCATCAGGTCGAATGCCCAAGTGTGAAATGGAAAAGGCATCGAGAGAGAATGTAAGTCTATCGAAGGAGCGTGGATCATATTCTCGTGTAGTTGACAAGCTTTACACTTATGTACGTACACCGCTGAATCTTTCTCTATTGTAGGCCAATAATATCCAAAGGTCATGAATTAATCGTAAAGTTTAGCTCCTTTGATGTGACCCGACTCGTGAACTTGCTTTAGCACATTTTCGGCCTCCTCTCCTCTTATGCACCTTAGGGGTCTGTTATGGTAGCCTTATCGGTGTAACTTCCCTTCTTGCACAAAGTGTCTGGGTTCTCGCCTCTTTACTTTTGTGGTATCTTCTTTATTCGTAAGCATTACTCCGTTTATCAATAAATCCATATACGACTACCTCCGGTCTTGGGGTTGATCAATGAAATTGCACTCTGCTGCCTGATAGAACATGCAACACTCTGCACACTCTCTTTGTACTGCTGCAGAATCTTATCTCATTGAAGGCAAAAAATACCCTTCCCGTTATACCCTTATTTATAAAGAAATCTCGGTGGTTTCATAGTTTTCTTCATGCACCTGATCAATCTTCTTTTAGCTTCTCCAGGATCCACGCATCTGGACAGCCAACCCCCTTTATTCTTGTAGTATAAGTTGCCCCTGGTGACAAAGTATTGTGTCAGCTTAACTAAACTCATAGGCCCTTTGCCTCTCTCTAGTTGCTTTATGATCTCGCCTCTCCAATCGTCCTTGTTGTCTGTGGGCCACATTTCAAACAGCGTCGAGGGATCTATCCTCTTTATGATTCGAACCACGATTGATTCTCCATCAAAGGCAATCTTTTGGGCAATTATGGCATAAGCTTCAGCATATCGGATAATCATTTGTGGATGCCTCTTGATCTTTACCACTTCGAACTTCCTGAGCAACCGTTGTATGATCGTTCAGTAGGGCGCCAGGCTCATATGCTTCAGGGCGAATTCACCAGTTACCTATTTCACCACTAAGTTAGAGTCCCCCTTTATCATCAGGACTTAGATACCTCTTCTGAGAGCTTCGATCAATACCAAGATCAGTGCCTCGTATTCAGCCTCATTATTCGAACATTTAAATTCCAGCTTAAAAAATAGGCGAACCTCTTCACCATCTCTTCATAGGATGACTCCAGCTCCCCCTTCTTCTCGGTCGAAGATCCGTCGCACTCTATACTCCACTCGTCCAAATTAGATGCTATAAAGTTGTCCTGGAAATCATCACCGGGGAGCTCTTCCACAGGTGGCTCGAATAGTCCCGATGGAAATATGGACAGTAAATCTGCATATGCCTGGCTCTTGATGGCTCGATGGACCACACACTTGAGATCATACTCTGAGAGGATTAAGAACCATCGAGTTTCCCTGCCTATTATCATAGTTCTAGCAAGCAAAAACTTTATAGGATCACACTTAGTTACAATATGGATTGTGAATGATAGTAGGTAGTGCCTAAGTTTTTGTGCTACAGATACAAGAGCTAAATAGTGCCTCTCAATACTAGTATATCTGGCCTTAGGACCATGTATGATTCTACTTAGGTAATAAATAGGTTTCTTTATACCGTACATCTCTTGACCAACAAAGCACCAATAGATCATTCGATTGATGTAAGTTATAGACGTAAAGGGATACCTGCCTTCGGGGGGATCATCGTCTAAGGATAAGTAAGGCACACTTTTAACTTGTCCATGGAATCTTGGTGCATCGTCTCCCATGCAAACTTTATGCCCTTTTCAGTAACTCCATCAGCGGGTACATTGCTTCGGCCAGCCCTGGGACTAACCTCCTCAAGTAGGAGACTTAACCAAGGAAACTTTTTAATTCTTTTGCTGACTTCGGTCTTGGCATATCAAGGATGGCCCGACCCTTATCCAAGTCCATCTGTATCCCTTGACGGTTCACCACAAACCCCAAGAATTTCCCGTTAGTCACTCCAAACGCGCATTTAAGGGGGTTCATCTTTAGTTTGTATTTTTTGCACCGAGTAAACACCCCCCTCAAGTTATCCACGTGGGACTCCTCCTTCTTGGATTTTATTACCAAATCATCAACATAAAATTCCACGGTCTTGTGTAAAAGATCATGGAAGATGGCCATTATTATCCTTTGGTAGGTGGCTCCCGCGTTGTTCAACCCGAAAGGCATAATTGTGTACATAAAGTTACCCAAAGGCGTTTAAAAAAATGGTATTCTTCTGTAGCGTCCGGATCCATCTTTATCTAGTTGTATCCCACATAACCATCCATGAAGCTATACATATCATAGCCGACAGTTGTATCAATCAAACTATCAAGGGAAGGCAGCGAGAATTCATCTTTTGGACATGCTCGATTTAGGTCCCTAAAATCCACGCATATTTTGGTCTGGCTCTTATCTTTCTTTCCCACGAGTACGTTAATAGAAAGCCAAATCGAATGTTGGATTGGAACTATGAAGTCGACCGTAAGTAGTCTTTAAACTTCCTCTTTAATCTTTAGATCAAATTTCGTCTCGTACATTTGGGTGGCCTACTTCACCGAGATGACTGATGGAAAAACATTCAACCTATGGCAGCTCACCTCCTTATCTACCCTAGGCATCTCGGTGTACTTTCACACCAAGACATCTTTGAATTCTAGTAGTAATTTGATCAACTCCTCTCTAGGAACTCCCTCCAAGTCCTTCAACATAAAAATAGGGTTAGGATCATCACCTTCTTTGGTCAGGTCAATTTTCTCCAACTCTTGACTCTGTGGCCTAGGACTGTCTTTCATGCATTCAAGTTCTTTTTATACATCTTCTACAAACTCTTGCACTCCAGAGTTATTAATCACCAGACATTGCCCCTAGTTATCCACCAAGAAGCATTCATAAATCGGGTCAACTTCGTCGTCCAAACCTTCAGCTGCCCGCTCACACCTTCATACTTTATAGATAATTTTGCCGTTAGGCAGAACCACCCATTTGCATTGCCAAGCAACTTCTTCTTTCGAGGGCCTCTTGCTGCGATTCTCATCCACTTTTCTCACTGTTCGCCTGCTAAGGACACTTTGAGTCCGGACTTGGCGCTCAATTAGATCAGTGTGCTTGTCATTTGATATCGGAGTTATCTGGATAAACTAAGGGGCCTCGTTGTACCCAAGTTATGTTCTTCTTTGTAGGTCACCACTGTTAGGGCAGGTGCTCGCACCCTCTCTCGAGTGGATGGTATCCTTATTACCCGGTATACCTTGTCATCATCATAGCCTCTTCTATCAAATCTGTATAAAAAGCGGCGTCCATCATATGAGCTTCCTCTTTTGCAAAAGGTTTCTTAATGGTTCAAATCACCACCTCCTTACCTTTTATGTTTGCCTTAGCACACTGATGATAGGTAAGGGGTACCAACCCATGGTTGTGCATCCATACCCAGCCCACTAGAAGTTGGTATAATGGCTCTCAATTTATGATATGGAATTTGATATGCGAGGTAATATTCCCCATCGTGATGCCTACATTGATATGACCCATCGACTTGGACGACTGATTGTCATACCCTGAGATTGATAATGAATGGGTATTATCCTTGTCTCCGACAGTCCAATAACATTAAAGGACCCAATAGGCATTATGTTGATGGATGCTCCCCCATCCAATAAAACACGTGAGAAAATACAATCATTTACAGACGCCGTAACATACAATGGTCTATTATGGGGGTACCTGATTAATCTGTAAGCTTCTAAGAATGTGACTTCAGAGAGGTACCTCCTCATAAACCTGGCCATAGGCCCCTTCCGTTTCAGGTGTGGCGCCATGTTCTTTTTTGCAATTTCCAAGATGGCTCGCGTAACCTCCAGTCGGGAGTCCTCAGGGAGGCCAACTTGATAGAAGAACCAACCAAAATTTGGTGAGCGAGCAACTGCCACGTATTCGACCCACGGGTCTGCTTCTTTATTTTCAAGCTCATAAACCTGCTTTACATCTCTATACGCAGCCTCATTATAGGATATCACTACATTTACCTCCTTCAGAGATAAGGCTCCCATCTGCCTACTAAGTCCCTCAAAGGGGTTATGTACTTATTTCCCTTGTTCATCTACCTCCTCTGCCTCATCATCCAAATGGAGCTGAGCCAGCTCGAAGGTGCATTCCTTAAGATATTCTTCGAAGCTACCCTCTTCGAACCGCTGCTCTCTCGTCAATCCTTCAACCTCTTCACCAAAAGCGTTGGCCATATGTAGCCCCATGTGGCGATAAGGGGTTATCGTTAACATTAGTTTGTGGTAACTCGATGTCTCCATTGTTCACGTGACGGTCAATCAATCTCCTTCGTGAAAAACACACTTTGGTAGGATGGTTCACCCTATTGTGAAGTGCATAATAGTGAGGTTTCTCCCTATCCTCCCGCGAGAGTTGCGCCGTTTTAACATTGACCGACCTGCAAACCTTATCTCGAATCATAAGATCATACAGGTTCAAAGCTTGCTCCACCGTGCAAGGTAGCTCATGGGGATCTTCCTCGCCTTTAAATATTCTATTATTGCCTCTCCCTCTTCTGCCTCCTCGACCTCAACTGCGTAATTGACCCTCAAGGGTACTCCCCTCCCCGAGGAAACCGCTGGCCTTAGTAGCAAGCTTGACAAAATAGGTGGGGGTAGTACCGGCTTAACCACCAAGGTAATATTCCTCATTGCTTTCAAGAACGCTACGAACGTACCCTCTCGCATTTTATTAATCAAATGGCAGATATACTCAGGCAACAAACCCTCTGCGCAAACTTGTAAAAGTTTATCCTTACGCTTTTCTTCCCTCACGTCCAAAGAGCGCTCGCGAAACCTCCTAATATAGGCCACAACATCCTCCCCCAACTTCTGCTTCTCACGTGCTAGTTGCGTGAGTGTAAACTCATCCTCATCCAAAAAGAACTTTGGTACAAACAAAACGTGCAATTCCTCCTAAGAGCCCACACTGTCTGGGGCCAGGTGGGAGTACCATGTATATGCTTTCTCTGTCAAGGACTTCGAAAATTCCCTCAACCTCAGCTTTTTGTCATTACAATGGGTCCTAAGACTTTCAATAAATCTCTTCACATTCTCCTTTGGGTTTACACCTTTCCCCGTGTACTTCTCGAATATTGGCGGAATATACCCTATTGGGTAGGGTTCATTATTGTATGCCTATGGGTATGAAGTATGGAAGTCATCATACACCGAAGAATTATCTCCCCATTTGGACTCTGCTATGAACTTCAGTAGCTCCTTCTTCATTTCTTTTAAGCGGGCCGGTGAAGAGCTAATTGGCCGCATTGTTACTACTGCCGAAATCGTCGAAGCGGGTGGTGCATTTTTTTTCGTGCCGCCCGTCTTAGCCTGAGTCGCCAAAGTCGTTCCCCTATCTTGCGGCGTTGACCCAATTGTCATGAGTGGGACCGTGGTGGGAGGCACACTGCTAAAAGTTGGCGGAGCAATAGGGAGAGCCCCGTTAAAAGTGGGCATAGTAAGTTTAAATGGATAGAATCGTATCTTAAACGAGTTTTTGAAATACCTAAAGCATCTAACTCTTAAAATAATTTGTCCCTCTGTTTTTCTCACTCAAAAAACATTTTCTCTCAAAAGATTTTCTCTTTGAAATTTTCTCACGAAAATATTTATTTTCTTTCTTTAACTTCTCCTTTATTTATTTATTTATTTATTTTCTCTCTCTCTAGAATGAGCCAAAAGTCTCAAAGGAAAGGAAGAAGGGTATATTTATAAAATGAAAGGAAAGATTCAGAAGATTAGGTTAAAAGCAATAACTGAGATTGAAGTGATCAATTAGGATTTGATCCAATAATCTACATTGAAGCGCACAAGGTAAGATAAATGGTATATAGCCAGTTAAAAGGTAAGTCATCTAATTAGTTGATATGGAATTCATATGGGTCGTCACAAGGCTCCTTCATAACCTTTGATTAAATTGATCGAACGGTGCAAAGTGTGTGCAATTAAAGTGAGAGTAAACAAATACACAATGGACAAATTAGATAGCAGCATGTGTATAACTCGTGTACTGCATTAACTAAAATACCACTATAAAACTTTCCATAATTAAAAATATTACCCCAAAAGTTTTAAAATCAATATTAAAAATATTTAATTAATTGAAAATAATGGATTTTAAATCCAAATTAATTTTAAAAAGTTATTTAAAAATTTTGTAAAATCCAAAAAAAATAATTTAACACCTAATATGCATGATATGCAATTAGTGTCCCATATGTGTGGATTTTTTTTCCTCTGTACCATATTTTGATAGGGTTGAATTATTGAGGATGCCATCTTTGAAGTAGAGTACCAACTTGTAATTATACCCATAGAGGAGCTCAAATAAAAAAATTAAACTTTTGCCTTAATATCTGAACTAGATGAAAGACTTATGTAGTATATACTCGTACTAAGTTAACTACATAAGGTGTTTCACCGTCCTACATGACCTCATATACAAGGAAGTGGAGGTCTACGTAGATGATACGATTATAAAGTCCAAATATCAAGAAGGAAACATTTCGGCACTTCAAAAATTCTTCCAAAGATTATGTCGCTTCAAAATGCGGCTAAATCCATAGAAATGTCTCTTCAAAGTCACTATAGGGAAAGTTATGGGATCCATTGTTAGCAAGTATATAATCGAGGTAGACCCCACCAAGGTTGAAGCCATATGGGAAATGCCACCACCTAAAATAGAAAAAGAGGTAAGAGTGTTCCTGGACCAAATACAGTTTATAAGTCAATTCATCAACCAACTTACCACCATTTGTAAACCCTTTTCTTAATACTCAAGAATAACTCACACAAATAATTGAATGCTCAGTGCCAAGAAGCATTCTAGAAAATGCAAGAGTACCTCAATCACCATCGTTGTCAGTACCTACGCAATCGGGACAACCTCTCTTACTTTACATAACCATGATCGACATGGATACCGGATCCATATTGGCTCAATACATGGAAAGTTCTCGAAAGGAATGTGCCGTCTACTATGTTAGAATAAATCTAGTCTCCTATGAGGTCAAATACACCGCTTTGGCTTTTATATCTCTCGTATGGATCACTCGCAAGCTCCGTACTTACATAATGTCCTCAGCATACGACTCAACTCCAACATGGATCCCCTGAAATACCTCTTTGAGAAACCCACTCTATTTGAACGAATGGCAAAATTTATACTAATGATATTCGAGTTGGAGATCACATATGTCAAACTGAAAACCACCATAGGATGAGCCATCTCTGACCTTCTCACAAGACAGTCCCTGGCTGATTAAGAAGACCAAAATGAGATGGAATTCCCTTTGAGGATATCTTTTCCCTAAACAATAGAGAAACTAGTAAACTCTACTTCGATGGGGCCTTTAACAAAAGGGGATTCGACATCGGAATGCTCCCTATCTCTCTCAACTAATGGCAACTCCCTACTATAAAGAAACTTACATACAAATGCATTAGAAACATGGTCGAGTATGAGGCTTCCATGGCTGGTCTTAAAATCACTTTGAAAATGGGAATCACCGACCTAAAAGCCTATGAATAATTCAGGATGATAAGCTACAACCATACCATGCGTATTTAAAGGAGGTAGCTTCGCAATTTGAACATCTCTAATTTGACTTCCTCCCAATAGTTGAAAACAAATTCATAAATGCACTTGCCAAACTAGCCTCCTTGATAGGCATGCTAGGAGGAACTATAAAAATCACGTTTACCATGACTATCCAAAGCACCCCTTCTTATTACTTAGAGATCAATGCCTTTGAGCAAATAACAGTAGGACGTATGGTCAGTACTATGACATGTGTATCTTTCTCTATAAGAATTATTACCCACTTGATGCTTCTCCAAGTGACCAATTAACCCTAAGATGATTGGAAGCCCAATTCATTATCTATGGGCTCCAACTCTATAAAAGATTTTTCGATGGATGTCACCGAAGTGAAAAACATCCATAGCGTGCGAATTTGGCCTGTATATGAGTGGGCAGAATCTCTCCAAGAAAATCCTACGACAGTCATACTACTCGACCACCAAGTAAAAGGATTTCATTGACTATGCCAGGTGGTGTCTCAAATGTCAACTGTACATCCCACGACAACATCTACCTCCTCGAGAACTCTACCAAATGACTTCACCTTGGACTTTTGTCTACTTTGGGGATAGAAATCATAGGTAAGGTAACTCCTAGGGCCTTCATCGGGAATAATTTTATCCTAGTCGCCATCGACTATTTTACCAAATGGATCAAGGTCCAATTTTACGTATTGCTAAATGCTAAGAAATTAGCTAGATATATACATCGAAACATCATCTTCCGCTTTGGCGCACCCCACAAACTGGTGTCAGACAATGGGACTCACTTTCAAAAAGAGGTTTCAAGCCTACTAAACGAATATGGGATTAATCGACATAAATCATCATTATCGAGAATATAGTAGAAGATCATGAGGTGCATCAAGCCTACTATTGGAGCGATTGTCCAAGGGTCTATTGAATATGCATATAGACTGAACCATAAAAAAATACGCATACATGAAATCCTACAAGGCATAATTAGGATTTACCTTTCGAGATTTATTTAATATATCCTCGTGTTAACACAAACCGTATGTAATGGCAATTGATCAAGAACGCAGGCCCAATGCACCTCGTGATCTTTTACTGTATTCCGGATTACGAGTAGAGTGTGAGCTCTATCTCAATGACCATTTACTCTTCTCACCTTTCCTCTCAGTTGTTGTTTTTTTATCATAAATACGAATTTGTGTCTTTTGAGTATCAAAGAGTGACGACTGGCTTAAAAAAAATGAGCTTTAGATACATATATATAGACAAAAATAGGGACCCTAAGGAGATATAAGGACCCCGTAATGGTAGGGGCTGGTATTACCGTTGGTGGTGTAGTGAAGGAGTTCCCTCCTGTAGGGATCCCAAACATCGTCTGGGCTGCCAGAGTCATGATAAACTCTACGAACAAACCCATAAGTCCCTTCATTTGTGTCGGGCATGTTCCCGTCTCTGCGCCCATAATTTTCATCACACTGATATTGGATGCGCTAGGCTCCGTTCGTGCTATTCTCACTCCCTCAGATAGCATGGAGAGGTTTGCCTCCTCTTCACGCTGTATAGTGTCAAAGTCAATGATTCTGGTGGTGTCATCCTTTGGCATCTTTTTAAAGAGAATACCTTCCCAGCATAGTCGTCAAATGTAATATGTGGGTTCTTGGAATATAGTAAGAATCAAGTGAGTCGTAACCCCTTATCAAGATCGGGATCAACACCGTGTAATATTAAATAATGACAATGAACATGGGTGAATAAGAGGCAAAAGGATTCAGTATTCAGACTTGTATTAAATGATATGTTGGCACAATAAATACACAACAACCATACTAAATAGATGGGACCATCAGGTAGCTTGGTCGGAGGGAGAAAGAGCAAGCACTTTATGTGCAATAAAGGCAAGGCAGGAACTTCAAGCTCAGCTAATGCTCCATGATATGGGTATTCAATGGATGGGGGAAGTTATGTTCTCACAATAGCTCTCATGTATGGGGGAATTTGGGCAGTAATTATAGGTTCAGAATGCTTTGCCCGTTAAACTGTTTGTATGGTGGATTTATATGAAGGGCAAGTTACTCGAGTAAATTTTCCAGTATTCAATATGACCGATGGTATTAAATGCACAAGTACTTCCCATTAATGTAGAAGATATTGCATTAAATGCATGGAATCTCATAATTTGCCGAGAAACAATTTCATTGGCTAGAGGTATAGTGAGCATTAATGATGGACATGACGTGGCAGCTTCGGGCTTATCTTATAACGGCTAAAGGGTCAGGTTTGGTGAACTAGATCTGTCGTCCTAAGGATAAACTCACTTGAGTGGCGTAACTTTAAGTCCCTAAATGTCAAATGTTATGACGTCAGAAAGTGGGTAAACAAAGACTCTATTAGGTGCAACGTCCCATCATCTAGGTGAGATGGCGTCTGCTTTAAGGTGGCATGACTGGTAGGTAGCTCGAGTGTTTAGTTTTCTGTTTATTGGCTAAGAACTATCTTAAGACCAAGGCTGTAAGATTGAGGTACTTCTAGGAGGTTCCCTCAAACAAGTAAGAGTTGAGGTAGCTCGGTTTTAGTGGCTCGAGCAACCATATGTGTAATGACCACATTTTCTTATGCCAATATATAATTGTCTTCTTTCAATTTCGTCACACTTACTATCTAATAATGATATATTATTACATATATGATATTCCGAGTTCTTAATATGACAAAGCCCAATTATAAATTTGAAGAATCAACAGTAAAATGGGTCAAACTGAGATTTTATGGCACATCCTAAGCTAAGTGATAAGTTTTGGGGTAGAAAATGTAATTTTATGAAACTTTCGGGACTTAGTTTTAATAAAGAAAGTTTTAGGGACCAAAATAAAAAATAAAAAGGGGCATTTTGTAAATAAAATATTTTCATGGACCTAAAAGAAATATTGAAAATATATGGTGTGAAATTACCAAAATGCCCTTCAGGTGCAAAATGACCCTTATACCCTTAATACCTTTCCACCTCATGCTCGACACCTCATGCTTAGTTTTGACACCTCCACCGTACACGTGTCGTCATTAGAGAAGAAGCCAAAACACGTGTCGTCGTTAGAGGAGAAGCTAAAACACGTGTCGCAGTCCAGTGAAATAAGATTGCAAGATGCCTCCGTTATGCGACACGTCAACACTGACTCCCATTGTAAAAGCTTGGTCATCATGGACACGTGTCAATGCCGTGATATCTTTGGAAAACTATAAATATGGCCTTTGGGTATCATTTGAAACTCACACCAATTCCTTGAGAATTATAGAAAGAAATAGTGAGAGAAAGTGTGAGAAAGTTTAAGAAGAAGTTCTTAGGGATATTCATATTAAGGTAACCTTAATATTATAATGCATCTTTATAGTTTTAATTTATTGTTTTATATCTTTACTTAGTAGTTATGCTGGTAAAATACAATAAATAATTCACTAATCAAAACTTTAAATTTAGAACAAATCCAAGTTGATTTTATAAACTTGTTTGAAATTATATGCTTTTAAAAATGATTCTTTTTAAAGAAATTGCTCGTTATTATAGAATCTCATTTAAGTAATTTCAAAGTCAGGCCCGGTGAAGTTCTGTCTAGATGAGATGGTATTTAAGTGGTGCCCCTGTGACCCTCCATCTCTACTGGGAATGAATCCGAAAATGTTCTGTCTAGATGAGATGGTATTTAAGTGGTGCCCCTGTGACCCTCCATCTCTACTGGGAACCGACTGATGAGGAAAGACTATGAATTGAATTCTTCAATTACGATCAATGAGTTTTAAAAGTTGACAAATGGGGATTCAGTAATCCTTTAAAAGAGGAAGTTATTATTAAAGTATAGTATAAACTGGACCTTAGAACGTGTACTTAAATCTTTATCAGATTAACGTGTGATCGAAGACTCAATACCAGTAAAATTGACCTCCATTTTAGGTGAGTACTCTGACATTCCTTGTGTATTTTGATTATATGATATTATGCAAACTATATATATTTTATGAACTGCTTTTATTCTCAAAATTCATGTGATACCGATGATTGATTCATTTATGATATGTTTATATTTGTCCATATAAACATACCGATTAAAATGATTATTGAAAAGGATATTGAATATTGAAAATCTGATTCGGCCTAAGGGACCTCTTTACTAACTGACCTTCCCAGCTGGGTTATCGCTGGTGTGCCCTAAATAAGGCGTTGTGACGAACATGTTCGATTGACCCTCAACTACCCGGTTATAATACGGTAGAAGAATACGGTATTAGAGTGTACTTGGCCATCAAAATGCTATGATTGAAAGAAAAAGATATCACATTTGATTTGTTGCATTCGTCTTATTCTGAGCTATCCAATTGTGATATATATACTTTCATTTCAAAATATATATCTATTTACTGCAATTTCCTATCCATATATGTATATGCCTTCTCTTTTGACTTGAATAGGTATCTATTTTCTGAAAACCCTGGAATGTCTGGAGATTGAACCTCATTCGGCTTTTAGCTGATGTTGTATAAATAAACATTTTTCAGGAAACGTTTAGGCTCACGGACGGAACGAAAATGGACTATTTTGAAGATTTAGCTTTTAGAGCTCTTTTTGTAAAATGTTTATTTAGAGCATGTCTGGCTCTCTTATAATAAGGTTTAAATTTTCTCTTAAGTTGTGACTCGTTGTTACTTTTAATATATATGAAGTTTCCTTTGGAAAGCTCTGATGGCGTAATTCCTTTACTTTCAGTATTTTACCATTCATAACCATGTGATAATATTTCTGTTGCATTTATTTAAGGAAATAATTAAATCAGAATATTTGTTGCCTTGGTGGCATGTCAAGACACTCGTTTCCTAATACTATTTTGGGTCGGGGTCGTGACTGAGGTGGTATCAGAGCATAGGTTATGAACCCGTAGACTACTGAACATAAGTTTCGAACGTTATAGATTTTAGGTTTCCATACATAGGATACAGGATTAAATATCCGACTTATGTGATAACCCTCCACAAGTATTAAAAAATATATAATTATTTATATATCATTGTTCTTCTAATTGCAATCTTGGGCTAGTATAATAAATCTTACATTTGGCCATGATTGTAGAAAATGACCAAGGCAAGATCAACTCTAGGAACTAGTGGTTCGAGTATGGAAGGACTGGAAGGTGCATACAAGGTAATTGAAAGTCTAGAAAGAATTGTGGAGCATCAGGTGAATAATGGAGCACCAAGGAATCTTGAACTAAGTAGTTGTACTATTGAACAGTTCAAGAAGTTGAATCCGCCTTCTTTTAAAGGGACTCCTAACCCCACTGAAGTAGAAAATTGGGTGATGCAAATGGAAAAGATGTTCGATGTTCTTAAGTGTACAGATGAACAACGGGTTTTATTTGGAACATTCGTGTTAGAAGGTGAAGCCGAACATTGATGGAGAATGACTAAGAGAATGCATGGGGAAAGGAATAATCCCATAGGTTGGAATGACTTCTTAGTGATCTTCTACGAGAAATACTTTCCCGAAACGGTGCAAGATCAAAAAGCAACTGACTTCATGAGTCTGGTTTAAGGAAATATGACGGTTAGTCAATACGAGGCAAAGTTTACTGAGTTATCCCGTTTTGCACCTCATGTTGTGATAACCGGTGTTTTAAGAGCCAAGAAGTTTGAACGTGGGTTAAGGTTGAATATTCGTAGCCAAATTTCCATCCTAAAGTTGACATCATATAATGACGTGGTGACTAGGACAACAATAGCTGAGAAGGATAGTGAAGAATATAATCAGGTTAGAGAGGGGAAGAGGAAGTTTGGAGAACAAAGAGGAAGGAACCCTAATAACAAACCCTTTAGGACTATACCTAATATAGGACAACCTTTAGTAAACAAACCCTTTAATGTTGATAAATGCCAACGTTGTGGTAATATTCATAGAGGGCGACCGTGTTACCTGGAGACGGGGAGTTGCTTTGGGTGTGGCCAAAAGGGACATAAAATGCGAGATTGTCCTAACAAAGGGAAGGCGGCAACAAATACTTCTAATGATAATAAGGATCAGGGCAGACAAGGTAGAGTCTTTAATATTTTCGATGCAAAGGCTTCTAATGCAGTAGTGTCAGGTACACTTTCTATATGTGCACAACCTTTTCAAGTTTTAATAAATCCTGGTTCTACCCATTCATTTGTGTATGTGCGTTTTGTTAATCACTTTCCTAATATTCCTGAATCCTTGAATCATATCATACACGTTTCTACTCCTTCGGGTGAGTTATTGATAGGAACATTAGTATATAAGTCTTACCCTATAAATGTCAGTATTTATAAACTATTCGCTGATTTGATAGTTTTAGACATAAGAGATTTTGAAGTCATTTTGGGGATGGATTGGTTAGCATCATATCATGCTAGGGTGGATTGTTTTGAGAAGAGAGTTATTTTTCAAATTCCTAACCAACCAGAATTCAGTTTTGAAGGAACTAACATCTTATATCCCATGCGTATTATCTCTGCAATGTAAGCTTGTAGTTTTCTTAAGAAGGGATGTCAAGGATTCCTTGCCAGTGTTATTGATTTACAAACAAAAGATCCTACTTTAGAAGATATTCATATAGCGAAGCTTTTTCCAGATGTTTTTCTAGATGATTGGCCCAGTCTACCTCCTAGTAGAGAAGTAGAATTTACCATTGACCTTATTCCTGGAACTACACCAATCTTAAAACCACCTTATCGCATGGCACCTTTAGAATTAAGGGAATTAAAAGTTTAATTACAAGATCTGTTAGACAAGGGTTTTATTAGACCTAGCATATCCCCTTGGGGTGCTCCAGTGTTATTTGGTAAAAAGAAGGATGAGACGATGAGGTTATGTATAGATTATCGTGAACTAAATAAGGTGACCATTAAGAATAAATACCCCTTACCTCGTATTGATGATTTGTTTGACCAACTGCAAGGTGCGCAAGTATTTTCGAAGATTGACCTTAGGTCAGGCTATCACCAATTGAAGATTAAGGAAGAGGATATTTCGAAATCAGCTTTTCGTACTAGATATGGTCACTATGAATTTCTTGTGATGCCATTTGGATTAACTAATGCACCAGCCGCTTTTATGGATATGATGAATAGAGTGTTTAGGAAATATCTAGATCAGTGTGTAGTTGTTTTCATTGATGACATCCTTATGTATTCCAAAGGTATTGAAGAACACGAGAAGCATTTGGAGATAGTATCACAAATCCTTTGGAAAGAGAAATTATATGAGAAATTAAAGAAGTGTGAATTTTGGTTGCCTGGTGTTTCTTTTCTAGGACATGTCATATCCAAGGAGGGAGTGTCGGTTGATCCTCAAAGATCGAGGCTATACTAGATTGGCCAAGACCAACTAATGTGACGGAGATTCGTAGTTTCCTAGGGTTAGCAGGTTATTATCGAAGAATTATTGAAGGATTTTCTAGTATTGCCAAACCTCTGTCTAGGTTAACACAAAAGACGGTGAAATATGAATGGTCTGAGGAAGTTGAGAATAGTTTTCGAGAACTTAAGAATCAATTAGTAACTGCCCCAATTTTGACCATTCCTTTCGATACAGGAGGATTTGTGATTTATAGTGATGCTTCTAAAAATGGTTTGGGATGTGTGCTAATGCAAAATGTAAAAGTAGTAGCTTATGCCTCGAGACAGTTAAAACCCCATGAGCAAAATTATCCAACCCATGACTTAGAATTATCAGCGGTAATTTTTGCTCTTAAGATTAGGAGATATTATTTATATGGTGAGACTTGTGAGATTTATACCGATCATAAGAGTTTGAAATATATCTTTACTCGGAAGGAATTGAGCATGAGACAAAGGAGGTGGTTAGAATTGATGAAGGATTATGATGTAAATATTCACTATCACCCGGGGAAAGCTAATGTAGTTGCCGACGCTTTGAGTAGAAAATCTACACCAAATTTAGCATGTATTATTACCAGCCAGGAAGATCTATTGAAAGATTTGAGAAGTATGGAAATAGATGTACGTATTTATGGCGAAGGAGGAATAATCGCAAACTTACAAATACAACCCACGTTGATGGAAAGAATTAAAGTTGCATAAGTAAATGACCCACAAATAAAGAAGATTAAAGAAGAGGTTATTGAAGGGGAGAGAATTGAATTTGCGATACGAGATGATATATTAAGGTTTGGAAATAAAGTGTGTATACCGAGTGATGCCCAACTAAAGAGGCAAATTTTGGAGGAAGGTCATTACTCGAGATTCACAGTTCATCCCGGAAATACCAAGATGTATAGAGATATTCGAGAAGTGTTTTGGTGGAATAACATGAAAAGGTAGATAGAAGAGTTTGTATCTCAGTGTTTGATCTGTCAACAAGTAAAAGCTGAACATCAGAAACCATCAGGATTATTACAACCTTTACCTATCCCTGAGTGAAAATAGGAACATATTACCATGGATTTTGTGACGGGGCTACCAAGGAGTTCCAATGGTAATGATTCCATTTGGATAATTATTGATAGATTAACTAAATCTGCTCATTTTCTTGCCATTAAGATTACCCATTCCTTAGAAAGTTAGCTAAATTGTATATACGGTAAATTATTAAGCTTCATGGAACCCCAGTTTCAATTATTTTTTATCGTGACCCTAGATTCGTATCTCGCTTTTGGAAAAGCCTACAAGTAGCCATGGGAACAAAATTGAATTTCAGCACCGCTTTTCATCCTCAAACAGACGGACAATCGGAGAGAACCATCCAAACCTTAGAGGATATGCTTAGGGCATGTGTACTTGATTTGAAGGGAAATTGGGACGATTATTTACCGTTAGTAGAATTTGCATATAATAATAGCTATCAAGAAAGTATTCAAATGGCTCCGTATGAGGCACTCTATGGTGGAAAGTGTCGTTCTCCTGCATGTTGGGAAGAAGTTGGGGAAAGAAAATTATTGGGACCAGAATTGATTCAGGTCACAACAGAGAAAGTGAAATTAATACAAGACCGACTTTAAATCGCTCAAAGCCGTCAAAAGAGTTATGTTGACAATCGACATCGACCGTTAGAATTCCAAAGAGGAGACTATGTTTTCTTATGAGTATCAACGACAAAGGGAGTAATCCGATTTGGGAAGAAAGGAAAGTTAAGTCCAAGATACATAGGGCCTTTTGAAATCCTTAAAAGGGTAGGTGTTGTTGCATATAGAATAGCCTTACCCCCTGAACTCTTGAGTGTGCATAATGTGTTTCATGTTTCAATGATGAAGAAATACATCCCTGATCCATCACATATCTTAAGTCACGAGCCTCTTCAAGTTAGAGAAGATTTGACATACATTGAGCATCCAGTGGAAATCTTGGACCATAAAGATCAAATATTACGAACCAAGGTTATTCCACTAGTCAAAGTATTATGGAAGAATCATTCTGTTGAAGAAGCAACATAGGAGCGGGAAGATGAAATAAAAGATCGATATCCATACCTTTTTGGAATTAATGTAAGTAAAGTTTGGGGACCAAACTTTTTATAAGGAGGGTAGGATGTAATGACCCCATTTTCTTATGCCAATATATAATTGTCTTTTTTCAATTTCGTCACACTTACTATCTAATAATGATATATTATTACATATATGATATTCTGAGTTCTTAATATGACAAAGCCCAATTTTAAATTTGAAGAATCAACGGTAAATTGGGTCAAACTGAGATTTTATGGCACATCCTAAGCTAAGTGATAAGTTTTGGGGTAGAAAATGTAATTTTATAAAACTTTAGGGACTTAGTTTTAATAAAGAAAGTTTTAGGGACCAAAATGAAAAATAAAAAGGGGCATTTTGTAAATAAAATATTTTCACGGACCTAAAAGAAATATTGAAAATATATGGTGTGAAATTACCAAAATGCCCTTCAGGTTAAAAATGACCCTTATACCCTTAATACCTTTCCACCTCATGCTCGACACCTCATGCTTAGTTTTGACACCTCCACCGTACACGTGTCGTCATTAGAGAAGAAGCCAAAACACGTGTCGTTGTTAGAGGAGAAGCTAAAACACGTGTCGCAGTCCAGTGAAATAAGACTGCAAGATGCCTCCGTTACGCGACACGTCAACGCTGACTCCCATTGTAAAAGCTTGGTCATCATGGACACGTGTCAATGTCGTGATATCTTTGGAAACTATAAATATGGCCTTTGGGTATCATTTGAAACTCACACCAATTCCTTGAGAATTATAGAAATAAATAGTGAGAGAAAGTGTGAGAAAGTTTAAGAAGAAGTTCTTAGGGATATTCATATTAAGGTAATCTTAATATTATAATGCATCTTTATAGTTTTAATTTATTGTTTTATATCTTTACTTAGTAGTTATGCTGGTAAAATACAATAAAGAATTCACTAATCAAAACTTTAAATTTAGAACAAATCCAAGTTGATTTTATAAACTTGTTTGAAATTATACGCTTTTAAAAATGATTCTTTTTAAAGAAATTGCTCGTTATTATAGAATCCCATTTAAGTAATTCCAAAGTCAGGCCCGGTAGAGTTCTGTCTAAATGAGATGGTATTTAAGTGGTGCCCCTGTGACCCTCCATCTCTACTGAAAATGAATCCGGAAATGTTCTGTCTAGATGAGATGGTATTTAAGTGGTGCCCCTGTGACCCTCCATCTCTACTGGGAACCGACTGATGAGGAAAGACTATGAATTGAATTCTTCAATTACGATCAATGAGTTTTAAAAGTTGACAAATGGGGATTCAGTAATCCTTTAAAAGAGGAAGTTATTATTAAAGTATAGTATAAATTGGACCTTAGAACGTGTACTTAAATCTTTATCAGATTAACGTGTGATCGAAGACTCAATACCAGTAAAATTGACCTCCATTTTGGGTGAGTACTCTGACATTCCTTGTGTATTTTGATTCTATGATATTATGCAAACTATATATATTTTATGAACTGCTTTTATTCTCAAAATTCATGTGATACCGATGATTGATTCATTTGTGATATGCTTATATTTGTCCATATAAACATACCGATTAAAATGATTATTGAAAAGGATATTGAATATTGAAAATCTGATTCGGCCTAAGGGACCTCTTTACTAACTGACCTTCCCAGCTGGGTTATCGCTGGTGTGCCCTAAATAAGGCGTTGTGACGAACATGTTCGATTGACCCTCAACTACCGGGGTATAATACGGTAGAAGAATACGGTATTAGAATGTACTTGGCCATCAAAATGCTATGATTGAAAGAAAAAGATATCACATTTGATTTGTTGCATTCGTCTTATTCTGAGCTATCCAATTGTGATATATATACTTTCATTTCAAAATATATATATATCTATTTACTGCAAGTTCCTATCCATATATGTATATGCCTTCTCTTTTGACTTGAATAGGTATCTATTTTCTGAAAACCCTGGAATGTCTGGAGATTGAACCTCATTTGGCTTTTAGCTGATGTTGTATAAATAAACATTT
The DNA here is from genome assembly GCA_949130495.1 of Sambucus nigra. NCBI lineage: Eukaryota > Viridiplantae > Streptophyta > Magnoliopsida > Dipsacales > Adoxaceae > Sambucus > Sambucus nigra. The sequence continues at coordinate 354,932,994 of OX422207.1, read as the reverse complement.
TTCAGGAAACGTTTAGGCTCACGGACGGAACGAAAATGGACTATTTTGAAGATTTAGCTTTTAGAGTTGTTTTTGTAAAATGTTTATTTAGAGCATGTCTGGCTCTCTTGTAATAAGGTTTAAATTTTCTCTTAAGTTGTAACTCGTTGTTACTTTTAATATATATGAAGTTTCCTTTGGAAAGCTCTGATGACGTTATTCCTTTACTTTCAGTATTTTACGATTCATAACCATGTGATAATATTTCCGTTGCATTTATTTAAGGAAACAATTAAATCAGAATATTTGTTGCCTTGGTGGCATGTCAAGACACTCGTTTCCTAATACTATTTTGGGTCGGGGCCGTGATAATATGTACTAAGTGAAGTTTTGCCTACGTGTGCCAAGAAGGTTAGTCATTGTATTCCCAACATTGTCTTGCTCCTAATCCTCCAAACCATTCCCCTGTGGGGTTCCTAGAGGAGGCTATTCGATAGAGCATGTTAATTCTCTCATACCCTGTCAGGCATGATCCCTCGTGGGTACCAAACAACCTCGCTCAACATATAATCATAAGATAAAGTACATGATACAATTCATTCTATTTATTATTACAAACTATCGTCATTTGAGTGAATTTGATCTACGAATTGGATCCTTCGAACCAGGTTTGTGGGATAATCTTCGAGTTAGGTCCTTCGAGCTACCTATACGGAGAATATTTGAGGTAACTTGCTCAGGTGACTTTCATCCTCCTTCTTCATTTGCTAATTAACAAATTAACCAAGTTAATCACTCTTTGGGGGGGACTCCCCCCTACATTTTCCCCTTCGTAGAACTATAGTAGCAACTTGAGTATCCTCACTTAGGTCACCCATCACTATAAGCAACATGGAAATTGAGCCCCAGATTAGATACCTTGATATCGCACTGACTCGAGCATTGCTAGGAGGTCAATTCCTCCCCCAAGTACCAGAGGTCATGCAACAAAGGATAAATATGCAATAACCCTGTACATCCTGTGGAGATCAGGAAAGATCCAGCATGGTAGCTAGGATGCGAAGGTGCACACCCAATATAGTCTATAATTCTTCATAGGTCGAACATACTTCATCCAGCTCGAAGCAGATCATATGGTCCTCCGGGTACCAGAATTATAAGATTGTTTATAAGAGGCACCATTTAATGTTACGGTTGTGTCGTAAAGTAACCATACGCAAGTTGAAAAACGTGTAATCCACTACATACAAGATTATATGCTCTAGGCAGTTGAAGTGGGAAAAATACCCCGTTGTCAATGGAATGGCTATTTAAAAGGAGTGATATAAAGAGAAATAAGAAGAAATGAAAGGATAGTGGTTACTTTAAAGATCAAATTTAACTCATTTTTTATAGTGAAAATGTCTCACAACATGACAAAGAAGCCAAGTTGTCTAACCTACCCACGATCATTATACCATCACAACAGTAAGAGAGTATAAAGGGCTACAAAGCAAGTATTTAACACTGACATGAATATAGGCAGGCTAGGGGGCATGCTTACCGGCACCCCTATTTTGGGGAATTTTATCTTTTCCTTTTTTTATCTCTTTCTTTATCAAAATGACAACCCCTCAATAATTGATTTTTATCATAAAATATCCCCATTGTTTTTATCTATCCTTACCAAAATTTCCAAAAATTTCAAATACACTGCATACTTTTTCAAATCCCATAAAACTCTTAGTAATTAAATAAAAAGCATCATACACACACACATACATACACACAGGTAAAATTTTCAATATACTTCCTATCAACATACTTATAAACATACTTGTTTTTTTAAATAGTAAAAAAAGTGTATTTTTCGATCAAATTTTGTATACATGATTTCCATAATGAGGATATCATCTACAAAAAAATTATAAAAAATTCAACTTGAAAATGGTTGAAATGAAAAGTGGGTATATATGAGCATTTTTTTACCGTTCAAACTTTTATCATTATCTTAGCCACTTTCGAGTTGAATTTTTTGATTTTTTTTAGATGATCTCCTTACTACATAGACCATATATACCGAATTTGGTTAAAAAACTCAGTTTTTTACTATTTTAAAAAAATAGCTATGTTCATTAGTATGTCAAGTGATGTATGTTGGAGAGCCTTATATATATATATATATATATATATATATATATATATATATATATATTGCCTTGAATTTTTAGGCCCATTGTAGAAAAGAGAAAATAACAAAACGAAAGCAAAATTATTAGGATGCAGCCCTAACTTTTTCCCAAACCTAGTTACGACAAATGCACTTCCCGTGATGACGACATGTGGATCCTTAATTTCCAGAGTTAGAAGATCATCCAATCATGAACATCCTACACCCAAGATGCCCGCACCGACAAGTCAGCATGAGGAAGGTAGGGTATCTTCACTCTCTCCATGCCCCCATTGATATATATCGAGAAGGCGACCAATACTCACAAAGACGAGGATGGTCCGCTACCCTATCCTCACTACCTGATGCCTGGCCCAACGATCTGGGTATCTCACTACCTCTCACTCCAACCTCTTGAGGTTGTGCCCTAGAGACACCATAAATCGAAGACGATATCACCCAACTTGTAATAAAGTCTAAGTCGTAGTATATCTCTACTGTGTCCATATATTATGAGTAATCCTCTTCAACCATGGCCGCCATTCTCATCTCCTATGATATCCTTTTTAGATCCCGCATACATCCAGAAAGATTAGCCGATAAAACTACCATATCTCCTACCATCACTTGCCTGATGACTATCTTTTCAAGGTACCAACTGTACTCGAACTCGTGCAACAACTGACGCATCTCTGTGTGCACGCCAGTGACACCCCATATCCTCAATCCTTTAATGCTAAGGGAAGAATGTCACTAATCCAAATAAATCCATTCATAAAAAATTTAATCCAAAAATTCTCAAAATTCACAAAAAATCTCAAAAATCATAAAAGCTCAAAATCCACAAAAAATGTGAATGCATCATAAAAATCATTAAAATTAAAGTTTGCATAACCATTCAAAAATTATTAAAAATATTTAAACATATACCTTTCAAGATATTCTCATATCATCACATATCTTTAGGCCACCAAAATTAGTCAATGGCTCTAAGAATTAGGGTGCGACCCCTATATTAGTCGCATACTCTCTTAGGATCCTCAAAATTAGACCTTGGCCCTTATAATTAAGCCATGATCCTCGTATTGATCTCATACACTCTTTAGGTCCTCAAAATTAGACCTTATCCCTCAGATTAGGTCGCAATATATGCATCGGTCTCACACATTCCTTAGGTTCTCAAAATTAGACCTTAGCCCTCAAATTTAGGTACTGATCCCCATATTGGTTGCACATACCCCTCAGGTCCTCAAAATTTGGCCCTCATAATTAGGCCATGACCCCCGTATTAGTCTCATACACTCTTTTGATCTTCAAAATGACATAAATATAGGTTAGAGGATCACTAGATCCATGTATTCTACCTACTATTCTTTCTTAATGATGGAAGTCTCAACACTATTTCTCTGTGAAAGTGGTTTTATAAGTGAATCCATTATATCCCAACATCTTTCATGAACTTAAACTTCTTTACATTTTCATATCTAAACTCGATCCACTGTAATTTTGAAACATCAAAGATAGATAAGATCTCTCACATCAAGCCTTTATAAGATGTAAAAACCTTCCTAGTACTTTTATGAACTACGTGGACTTTGAATCCCTCTCTGCGAGTACATAGGCTCACTTGGGTTGTCATTCGAGTTAACAAGTCCAACATCGTACATGTTTATCCTTTGTGTATATTATCTACCCACCAATCACATATTGCACGGCATAGTCAATTTATGTACAAACTATTTTCATTTTATTATTTCTTTTACATTATAACATGTTGATATAAATGTTTCACATCTACAGTTGATATCGAACGGGCGTAATGGATGCTTAAAACCTTCCCAATCCATAACCGAGTCCCAGAACCTTTGACTTTATGATTGAACACGTATATCACTTTCCACCACTAGGTCTCCATGGAGACTTACCCCTTATTATGTCTATTTTTAGTAAAAAAGACTTATGACCCCATTCTTTTTTAAGAGAATGAAATGATAACCACGTGTCACCGCGATATACCCCTTCTTTACATGTTCATGGATATTGGGAGGATAGATGCATCATTAGGTCAATGTTCTCACAATAAGTATTTTCTAAAATTTATGCTTTACCTATTTATTGAAATTTTTATTTTTTGCGGGTTTGGGGAGGGTTCGGGGACCCTACGTATTTTTAAATGGGGCAGGGGTAGGAAAATTTAGGTCGGGGGCGGGTTTGAGTTAGGTTTATGGGGCGGGGGTAGAGAGGGTACCCCCATCCTAAACTCGCCCAGTTGTCATCCCTATGTGTTAGAAATGTGATAATCAATGTGAATAACCCACAAAGAAACCCCACACATATGGGTAAAAAACTCGATGTGTCCTAATCTCTCATTCACCTTGAAAAACTTTTATACAATTCAAGAAGATACGTGTGGACTGCATATCCTTACACTTTTACTCTCCTCCATATGGTCCAAATAAAGTCACTTTAATCCTGCCTCCTGGTCATTCTCCAAACCCTAATAGGAGAGCAATAATGCTCTCCCTGAGCCCATTTGACTTTAGTCAACTCTCGAACTCGAGATTACTTCCCTTATAAAATCATAAAGTTCTTAATCCTCTTTCTAACGATCTCGACCATGCGCGAATCGAACTCTCAGATGAAAAGTTATGGTCCAAAAATATAATTCTGCAGCACTTGCCTATAGACAAGTAGGGTTTACTTGGTAGGTAAGTCTGGCCAGCCTACCGATAGGTAGGCCAAGGGCCCTATCGATCGACAGACCCCTGAGGGTAGACTTGTCCTTTTTACATTTAGGGTTTTCATATATAAAGAAACCTTTACCTCACTTATAGAGGACCTCGCTTTAAGTTTAACAACCATTTCGAATTTAGCATACATCATTTTTCCACACATCCCCTCATATATTCTCTTACATCACTTTATCCTAACTTTAATTACCACTCCACCATCATTATCCATACATAAAAAATCAACAATCCAAGTGTTCAAACCATATTTTAAAAGTAAAAAATTATTTTACATTTACTATTCTCGTGAATGCTATTTTGCATATTTTAGTGTTCTCTTTTCCTTTATTGTTAATACATTCTATAATTAGCTTTGATAGTTATGACTTTTTAGTATCAAATATATTCTCAAATCTATTTTCATAAATAAAAACCCAAACAAAAAAGGGGGTTTAAGTCATAACTCATAATTTAGAGTGTTCTCACACATTTCCCACACTTTCACCATATTTCACCTTTTTCCATAAATCATAAGAGACACCCCGAATTCAGATTACGATTTAGACCCACCCTTGTTCATTAAGTTAACTATGTAATCTTTAATGCCTTTTTAGGCTACGTAGGCATCCCCAAGTCACTTTTGGGATTCAAATCCATTTTCACTCATTTCATTTAGTTCATTCTATATTTTATCATTTCATTCACATAACTAGTACATTTTATTCAAGCAGTCAATTCTCATACATTTATTACTTCTTTAGTGGTCTCACATATGCATATTCACTTCTCAAAGTGAGATTACGATTTTGGGGGTATCACTCACATTTATAGCCATTTTTATATATTTCTTATACATAATTACTCATGTTTAGTTAGTTTAATCTTATTTTAATGGTCCCATTCATGTTTACTCACTATTTCGATAGTGAGGTTACGATTTTGGGGCTTCACTCGCATTTTTATCTCCTTAATATGATTACCCATCTTTTCCAAGATGCGGATATGTTGACTTCACTCTACACATACACACATTTACACATCCATGTATATATTCACCTTTATCCCACCCTTGTCTACTTTTCACACGTAATGCACTTGCACACATACACACATGTACACACACATTTATGCATTAAGGAAAATGACAACATATTATAGAGCTCATAAGAGACCGAAAGGGCAGAGTGGGTGTCTAACACCTTTTCATTCCGTAACATAGTCTTCAAGCCGATATTTCATTTGTTTTCGCATGCACTAGTATTTTTTTAGCTATATCTCTTTTGAGGCAGTTCGTTCTTTTTCTTGTTCTGAGTAAAATAGGCTGACAACTCCGATCTTTACACATTCATACACCTTAAATCGTTAACGATGTCCGTTTATGTTCCTTGTCACCACACGAGAGCGCTCGCGTCGTCCAGAGGGGCCTGGAGGGCCACACCAATTAATGAGAAATTAATTCTCCTTCTATTTTTCTATTTGTGCCATATTATTTCACTATCTATATTTAAAATTTATACAAATGGTGTGTTTGATACTCCTTATTTGCCATGACAAATGTGGCAAATGAAGGATTAGCCCACTATTTTGTGTGTTTGATTGACCTAATTTGCCATGAAATTTTTTTCATGGGTACCAATGTCCACATGTAAATTTGCCATCATTTTCCACATTTTGTTGAAAAAAAATTGCTTTAGTTTATAGCAAAATAAAATTTCCCCACAAAAGTTTCCATCATTTTTAAAACTTTTTTTTTATAAAAAACTTTTTTTTTGAAAATTTATTTTTTCCCCTTTAAAATCTGATTTTTTTTAAAATATTTTTATGATGTTAAAAACTCTGTTTTTTTTTGTTAAAATTGTTTTTCATTATAATTTTTTTTTTACTTTTGTTTGTTATAAATTATTATTTGTTTCTATTTTGTTAACAACTTTTTTAAAACTATTTCTTTGTTAAAAATTGCATGTTTGGTTTGCAACTATAATTCTTTTTTTTGTGTTTAAATGCAATTCTGATAAAAATCTGCGTTTGGCAACCTATTTTTAAACGCTGAATTATAATATTTCTATGTTATAATCAAGTTTTTCAGAAAACAGGCTGAGGGTGTTTTATAACTTCTGTTTTTTATTTTTCAACTCAGAATTACTCATTCTTAATATTTTAATGCATTTATATCTTAATATATAATATACATACATAATACATTAATATGTATGTAATTTTTATAAATAAAAAATATATATGTAATTGTATACAAAATTACGTATGGAATAATATAAAGTTAAATAATATTATTAATTGATACATGATATTTATATATAATTTTATACATGTAGTATTAATGTATGGAGTAATATAAAATATACATATAGTACATATGTATTAAAAAATATTTTCAATTCATGTATGTATATAAATTTATAGTGAATTATACATGTAATATAATTATATATATATATGTGTGTGTGTGTGTGTGTGTGTGTGTGTGTGTGTACTTTTTTATATGTATGTACGTTTAAATTTGTCATACTTAAAAATACGCACACACCCGCATGTATAATATAGATATACGCGTTTGCCAATTTTGTAAAAAATTCAAAAAACTATATTCAAAAATCAATTTACTAAATGCACATCAATAATTATAAACACAAAAAACTGAATTTTACAACTGTATTTAAAAACAACGTTTAAATCGAGTTTTCAAAATACAGAACTAAATGAGCCTTTTCGTTTTGTTAAAAACTGTTTTCTCTTAAAAAACTGTTTTTGCTTTGTTACATACTATTTTTTCGTTATAAATTGTTTATATTCTATTAAAAACTATGATTTATAGCCATTTTTTTCAAAAATCGTAACAGACACACCGAATTCGGATTACGACTTAGACCACCTTGTTCATTAAGTGAACTATTGTAAGGACACAAATTTTTAATTGAGTCCTTTTTAGTTTTGGCTCAATTCCGGACAAAAACGTTTGAGTCATAGGATAGAGTAATTGACCATCCTTCAAGCCTATGACGTGTTTGTTGAAGACGCATCGGCCAAGTTTAAAGCTTCATCAAAATACCGAGTTTAATGTGCCTCGTTTCTACGTCTACAACATTGGTTCCATTGCTCGTAAGGTATGAATGCATTTTAATATATATATAGGAGCTTGGAACAATTTATATTGGGTGTACGTTTATTTAAAACTGTTGTTTATGTTCAGAAAGACTTTATTTAAACTTTAAAATAAAGCACTGGTCTAAAAAAACCCGCCTAGGCTTGAGGCTTGGGAGAAGCGCCCTGCCTTACGTTTTTCACGCCTTATTCTTGGTAAAACCCTTAAGGCGTACTTTTTTCTAAAAACAACAACGCTTTAGTGAAACGATGTCGCCTTTTAAAGAATTTTTTTACAAACCGGACGATTATCTCATAAAAAATAATCAAAAAGTATTTTAATTTGTATATATTCAAACATATTTTTATGATATGTATAATTTTAGTATTTTAATAGCCTTGTTATGGTTAAAAAATATTAAAATATATTAAGAAGGCCTAAACGCTTTTTCACGCCTTTTTACGCCTAAGGCCCGCCTAGACTTCTAAGGCTTAAGGCTTGGCCTCCACGCCTCGCGTTTTTTAGAATCTTAATAAAGTATATAAAGTTTCTGGACAAAAAAAATCGAAATTTACTCTTTCTGAAAGTTCGTTCGAATTGTCGTTCGAACGAGTTTGTCGTTCGAACGAGTTTGTCATTCGAACGAGGTTTGCCAACGAGTTCCCATATTGGCCACTGGAATGTCGTTCGAAGTGTCGTTCGAACGAGAATGATAGTTCGAACGAGATTTCTAACGAGTTCACACTGGAACTTCGTTAGAAGGCTCGTTCGAACGAAAATGTCGTTCGAACGAGTTTTGGCGGGAACAGTTAATTGACAGTTTTTAGCAGTTTTTTTCCACTTTCCCACTAACTTTTTGGGCAAACTTAATATGTGCGGAAACCAACTTTTTCTAATTAACTTTTTCACATCTTTCCATCTCTTAGAAAGAGTTTGAGAGCTTCAACTTTCCAAGAAAAGTTCATGTTTTGAGTGTCTAATTTTTCAAGAAAAAATCTTTTAACACTCTTGTTTACACCCATTGTTTATTATACCAAGCTTCCTTTATATATATGCATTGCTTGGAGTTTTGGCACCGATTTATCCCTACATATTGAAGAAGAGATTGTTTGGATTTACTTCGATATCCCACAAAGAAGAAGAGTTTGTTTTGCTGCGGCATTCTCACATGGTGAAAGGCACCATGTGTGGTTGACGGTGTACATATTGTCTCATTGGTGAATTCCAAGATTTCGGTGGAGCTCCGGAATTGTCGCCTAGGCGGAGGTGTTTACAAGAAGACGTGTCAAGGCTTGAAAGGGGTCGAGTCGAGGAAGTAAGTCATCTATCTTGTAATTGTAAAACCATACTTAGTGGACTTAAGGCTAGGGCCGTCCGAGGTTTTTTTCCGTTGTGGGTTTTTCCTTGTACATCGCGGCGTAGTGATTCATTGTTTAATTTTATCTTGCTATATCATCTAGAACGCATGCTTAAGTAAAAAGATAAAATTTGACTTAATCACTGCTTGTTTAATTTTGTGCTAAATTAATTTTGGGTAATGTGTAGTTAATTCAAGTCATTAATTTATTTTGATAAAATTGGTTTGACCTAATTTGGTAAAATTGAAAAATATGACCTAGGCAAATTTTAGGACTTGGGTTAATTAATTTGGTTTAAGTGAAATTCAAATTGTGTGTGTGTTTAATCTAATTTCACTTTGTTTAATTTTAATTTGAAAAGAAATTAAAATTTGTTGTTCAATTGAACCATCATCTTCGCTTCCTAATCTATTTAACAAGGAAATTACTTTTTGTGAAGTAAGAAATTTTTTAAATTTTGGGGGCCTATTGTTCCAACAAATTGGTATCAGAGCGTTGAATTAGAAAAGCTCACGCTTTCAACTGTGTAATCTTTAATGCCTTTTTTGACTACATAGGCGTCCCTAAGTTACTTTTGGAATTCAAGTCCATTTTTACTCAATTCATTTAGTTCATTCTATATTTTATCGTTTTATTCACATAGCTAGTACATTTTATTCAAGCAGACAATTCTCATACCTTTATTACTTCTTTAGCGGTCTCACATATGCATAGTCACTCCCCGTAGTGAGATTATGATTTTGGGGTATCACTCACATTTATAGCCACTTTTATATATTTCTTACGCATAATTACTCATGTTTAGTTAGTTTAATCTTATTTTAATGGTCCCATTCATGTTTTCTCACTATTTCAATAGTGAGGTAACGATTTTGGGACTTCACTCGCATTTTCATCTCCTTAATAGAATTACCCATCTTTTTGAAGATGCGGATATGTTGCACATATTTACACATCCATGTATATATTCACCTTTATTCCACCCTTATATACTTTACACACATGACACACTTGTCACACACATGCACACACACACACATGTACACACACAATTATGCATTAAGGCGCACACACACGTACACACACAATTATGCATTAAGGAGAATGACAACATATTGTCGAGCCCATAAGAGATCGAAAGGGCGGAGTGGGTGCCCAACACCTTTTCATTCCGTAACATAGTCTTCAAGTCGATATTTCATTTGTTTTCGCATGCACTAGTTATCTTTTAGCCATATCTCTTTTGAGGTGGCTCGTTCGTTTTCTTGTTTTGAGTAAAATAGGCTGACAACTCCAATCTTTACACATTCACACACCTCACATCGTTAACGATCACCGTTTATGTCCCTTGGCACCATGCGAGAGCAAGCGCGTTGCCGAGAGGGGCCAGGAGAGCCACACCAATTAATGAGAAATTAGTTCTCCTTCTAATTCTCTATTTGTGCCTTATTATTTCACTATATATATTTAAAATTTATACAAAGGGTGTGTGGGGACTCCTTATTTGCATTGACAAATGTGACAAATGAAGGATTAACCCACTATTTTGTGTGTTTGATTGACCTAACTTGCCATTAATTTTTTTCATAGGTATCCATGTTCACATGCAAATTTGCCATCATTTTTCTAATTTTAGTGAAAAAAATTTCTTTGGTATATAGCAAGACAAATTTTTCTCACAAAAGTTTCCTTTAAAACTTTTTTTTTTGAAAAAAACTATCTTTTGAAAAATTGTTTTTTCCCCTTCAAAAACAATTTTTTTAAAAACTATTTTTGTGTTGTTAAAAACAGCTTTTTTTTGTTATAACTGTTTTTTTAAACTTTTGTTTGTTAGAAATCAATTTATTTTGTTAAAAATTGTTACAATTTTGTTAACAACTATTTTTAAACTGATTTTTGATAAAAAGTTTTCTCGTTTTGTTAAAAGCTGTTTTCTCTTAAAAAACTGTTTTTGCTTTGTGATATACTGTTTTTTTGTTATAAAGTGTTTTTATTTTGTTAAAAACTATGATTTACCACCTAAATAATAAATTTTATTAAACAATCTCACTTGAAAAATTGTAAATTTTGAAATGAATTTTTTTGTCTTTCATAATAAAATTTGACACCCAAATCATTTGTCTATTTTCGTATCAAACACGTCGTAATAACTTTTTTTTGAGACCACCTTAAAAAATGTCAAAAATTGGAATAAAGAAGAGATTTAATAGTTTTTTAGGCTTTAGTCCTACTTTGAAAATTTTAATTGTCACCCATCTCATATATTTTTATAATTGTAATTGGTCCTATAACCTTTCATAACTGCATCCAATCCAACCGCCCTTCTGTATTTTCTTAAAAAATGACATAGGTCCCATGAACTTTTTAGGGATCTTAAGTATTTAGTCCTATTTATAAAGATTTACGTGTTCTCACTCCCATATTTTTATTTTTTTAGTTGTTAGCGTTATTTTAGTAAATATGGGACAAGTGTCATTCTTTGCAAAAAGAAGGTTGGGGGATTACAGGGAAGTTATAAGCGGTTTTAGACAGTTATATGACTTTTTACAATTTTAAAAATACATAGGCATGAAGTCTAAATACTTGTAGATGAGACTAAACCCCAAAAAACTAAACTTTTTAGCCACCCTACCATAGGATGAAAAACTAAAAATAAAAAGACATGGGGGATCGGATGCAACTAAATCATCCCAGAGGGACTAAATACTAAAGCTCCCGAGATTTCGAGGGTGTTTGGTTAAGAGAAAAGAAATAAGAAGAAGCCTTGCGAAACAGAGTGTAAAGGCAATCATCCAAGCAATCAAGAAAATTGTGTCCTCCCAACCATTTACTTCTGACAAAGGCTCCCTGGGTGGGTATGTTATACTCACTTACACCATCTTCTTTTTCATTTACTCTTATAGATCTAACTGCTTTCAGCTTCTCGAACATGTATTTATATTTTAATACTTTCATGGCTATATGCTTTTATAACCAATTACTCATCTTGATGTGCGTTATTAGTTGGTCAATAGTAGATGAAAATATATAAGGGTTGATTTGTTTTTTTAACTTTGTGCTTCTTGGTTTCACATACATTCTTTGGAAATAATAGTTATAAATATGTACAGGGAAAAGATTTTCCACTTGTTTTCAAATTTGTCATAATAATGGACTATTTTTCAATCATTTTCCAAAGGTTATTTGGTTCAAAGAGGAGGATATGAACGCCCAGTCCTTTTCTAGGGTGCCCAATTGGTGTACCACATTTATATTGGTGTGAATGTTATTGTTCTTTCTCGTTTACGTCTTTATTGTGCTTGTTTATCATTACATTACTAGGATACCTCGATTATATCCAGGGTATGGTTGGGGACGGTTTGCCCAATAAATTGGTAACAAGGCACATATAATTTTTAATAACGGGCTCGAAACGACTACATAAGCGTTATTCAGTTAAATGACTCCCTAAACCTTCGACTCAATTCCCATGGGTTACAGAGGTTGCTCTTTGCATCTGGATGCCCACCTTCTATCGACAACGTAGGGACTATACTAAGGCCTTTTTTTTTAAATGTATTATTTTAAGGAAAAGGTGGGAGGGGGACACAGGGTTCTGATTCGGGCACAAACCCGTCTACTTAGCCGGTTATCATCCTATTTATCACATGGGGGTGGTTTATTAAATTTTCCTTTTTGGGCCCTAAACATATCAAAGGCCCTTAGTTGTTGTAATTTGATACATCGTTACTTTTAATGAAAACCCCCTATTACTTGAGAGCTGCTTTCATCGAGACAAGTAAACCCTAGTCTTATTAGTTGTGTTTATGAATTTCGTCCACTCTTACATCATCTTGCTCATCTCATTTATGGTTATTTATTCCAAAGGGGGCGTAGTTGATGTGGAGTGATAAAATTGACATAAAATATCAATCAAAACATGATTTATGATGGTTATGGTGGCCTACGCGCATTAAATATACAAGTTTGGCATTTCCACGGTATCAATGATTACAAGATCATTACAATATTTATATGCAGTTAGTAGCGTAATACTATGAAGTATGGACACGAAACAGGACATGGGTATGGCGGCATGATATTTTAATAGGAATGACAAGAACATGTATCAGCATGTCAATAAAAAATATTGTATATATAATAATAATATAGTATAAATAAAAATATATTAATATGACAAGTAAATCTAATATCATCAGGTTTTAGTGTGGCAAACAAAAAAAATAGCCCATGAGAAAAGAAATGAAGAGGAAAAGATAGAAAGGGAGAGAAGAGTGACTTGTGTTGGAATGAGTAAGTCATCCTATAGCCGCATTGCAATACAATTTTTCAGCAAGTCCGAAATTCCAGAAGGAGCAAATTCCTTTAAGCATGATGAACGAAGTTATGGCACAAATGATTTATGTACTCTTTATGGACATGTTAAAAGATGTTTCGTACACGTGAAAAATTATTGGACGCAATCATCTTATAAATAATGACATGAAAAGACGTGATCAACGTGTACGAGAGTGTTGGTGCTCGACACAGACTTCTTGCCTTATCAAGAGATATATAAAAGGTTGTACGCGCATTGGTATCTTTTATCTCTAGTGATAATAAGACCTTCCATGAAGATGGCCGTAAATTTTGTACTCATTTTGCAGTGAATTCTTATTTTTATTAATCTTTATTGTAAAATGGTAAGTACTTACACAATATGGCTTTTCCCACGAAGACCCTCTCCAAAGATGCTTAGAAGAATCCCCTCCGAAGATGCCAAGAGGAGCCCCCCTTCATGCCGAGATGCTAATGGGAACTCTTCTTTGCCCCAAATTTCTTTTTTGTTTTCAAGTTCTTCACCCATAGTAGCTAGGAGGAACCATTGTGGAGACGCAAGTAGGAACCCCACTACATCCGGATAGGAATCCCGCTACATCGATCCAAGGAGACCCTTCCATCTCTCCCTCCTCTCTTTCGTACGGAGATTCCAAGAGGAGTCATTCCTCGAATATGACAAGCGATCTCTAGTTATAAGTAATGTACACAGGTAAAGCTTTTGAACAAAACAAGCGGTCCCAAACATGTTGACTCGAGCAAGACAAGGCTCAAGGAACCTAAGGCCCTTCTCGAGCAACCCATCGTGATATCCTTAAGCAATCCTCTCTTTCTTTAGTAATCCCCCTTCCTTCGAAACCCTCAATTGCTCGAGAGGAATCTTTTTATTGGTTATAAATCAAGGTCATTGACCTGCCTAAGTTAAGTCATGTTGAATGTGATACTGACACCTAGGTCAATTGTTTTATATATGTTGAAATTGATAAAAATAGTAAGAATGATACCTCGTGTACTTACTACTTTTAGATTCTTAATATTTGCCCTTAGGGCAAATGTTATTTGGTCCTTATATATACATATATTCTAGACCTTATTAGTATGATTAAGCTAGGTAGTTGCCCCCATCACTTGTCTCATGGGCCCCTAAAGAGGGCCCAACTTTGCACCAACATGGCTAGATGGCATAGGAGTTCGCTCCTCGAGCATTCAATGCATAAATTCCCCTATACAAAGAGACCTTGATTCAATTAATTCAGATGGATACAACTACATATGTCAGGCCCTCCAGAATTATGTTGAGTGTGCTCCTGTCTTTTTATCTCTCGATGAACTAAGAATGTTTATTTTACTTAGTTTTTTTGCATTTAATCCCATCTACAAAGATTTGTTAGGCTCCACTCCCATGTATTTTTAAACTTGTAAAAAGTTCCTTAACCACCTAAAACCGTCTATAATTTCTTATTAATCTCCCATCTTTCTTTTTGAAGAGAGTGATACTTGTCACATATTTATTATAATAGAACCAACAACTAAAAGAATAAAAATATGGAAATGACCACAAGTAAATCTTTACAAATGGGGACTAGATCCTTAATATCCCTATTTTATATATTCGATATATATATACAGTCCTGCTCTTGTGCGGACTAGTCCGCATTTTAAGAATGCGGACCGGACATGTGTCACCTGGCAGTGAGCCCAGTAAAGAGAGAGAGAGAGTGCCTATAATTTAGGCGATAATTTCTAGGTGCACCGTTAGGTGACACGTGTCTGGTCCGCATTTTTAAAATGCGGACTAGTCCGCACAAGAGCATTATTATTATATATATATATATTATACATATCTTATACATTTCTTTAATATAAGTAAATGGTTGTCTTTAACATAAAAGACTTTTGATCCATTTGTTTGGGAAGGATTGTTTACAAAATAATGAACAAAGTTCTTACCCAGTGCTTGAAGAAGGTGTTTGAGACGGGGGTGTCAAGACTTTGATTTGCATAAGCAGATACTAGATGTGGGCTTGGTTGTGTAGGCGGGTAGGTAGTTTGCTGTGAGTAAGAATAAGTTTTTGTGCCGATATTGACGAGGAGGCATCTATTGAGGGAACCGTGGAGGTGGGTTTGATGGAGAAGTGAGCAACTCCCATGAGAAGGAAGATAAAACTTTCTTTCTCTTAAATAGGAGAGTATGTAGAGAGACTGTAAAAGAGTTTCAAGATGATGAATTTGGATGCCCTAACACATAAAGCAAGGAGATGGTGGAAATTGAGTGGTGTGTGACCCAAAGTTGCTACTCTATTTTTTTTAACAAGAATAATTAGCTAGTGGAGCAAAAAAAGTTAAAGAAAAATCATGAACCCAGTTGGTACAAGAGGCTTGCTTGGAAAATGAGACTCACTCTGTGTGACTTGAGTTGTATGAGGGACCTCTGCGGTGCTAGGGAGTCACATGGCAAAAAAGGTTCATATTGAATTAACAATATTTTTGTTGGACAAAAGACTCCTACATTATAAGGGATTTTGCCGGGTAATCGATTACGACTGAGTCTAGGTTGCCTCTTCTGAGACCTACCAAACCACAACCTCCTAATCATCCCCTTGTAATGTGCAAAGCTAACACAGAGTGGTTGCTGATAAAATCTCTTGTGCTGCAAGGGACGCAACCTATATTTACCTACAAATTGAGCAAGAAATTTTATAGACTTAATTTTGAGTAGTGTCACATCAGGGTGCTTCAGTAAGCTAGACATGAAAAAGCTTATGAGCATGTGTGAACCGGAGTTTCTTGTGTATGTTTGATTTGATAGAAGAATAGGTGGAGAGGGTGGAATAAGCCATTCCTTTGCATAATTTCATGTATCAATCTAGAGAAATCTTTTTTTATCTTTTTTTTTGTTTGTATAGATAAAAAGATTATTTGAAGGCATATACACGAACTCATTGTGTAAGGTAGACTGTTATATTCACACTAATTTTCCTTTTAAATTATGTGCCAAAAAGACCCAAAACTGTTTTTATCAATTCTTTTTGGTCTTTAGTGACTTTTTCTTTAATCATATCCCCCTTTTTTTCACACAAACAAATTAATAGGATAATAATCTTTTTCGTGTTTAGGAGGGCTGGCCAAATAGGCTAATGAGGTTTTAGAAAGTTCTTCCTCTTCTTTTTTTTGTCCTTTATATACTTCAAGTCTTACCCTAGGGCTGCATCTTTTGGCTATGAATAATGATTAAATCCTCCTCCACAGATTATTAATGGATATTATTAGGCTAGAGATTAATTCACTTCAAGGGTTTGTTTTTGCGTGTTACTCTGCTGCATTAAAAAATGTAAGTGGTACTAGAATATTGTACACTATTGTTAGTAATTAATCGTTTGTAAAAATGTCACATAAAGGTAGCAGACTAACAAAAATGTCATAGACCATTCTTAAGAATATCGAGAAGATTCTTGTACCAATTGAGAGTGGTGGGCCGGAGGCCGACAATTGCCTCTGCCACAAACTGCGTCACCACTGGCACGTCAGCTCAATGATATACCGTATTGAGTCCACTGTGTGTGTTGTGGGGTGGGGACATGAAATCCTCTATTGTGGTGTGGCAATAAGGTGATAACGTAGGAAATTCCATTCACGAGGGTCGCAACATATGCTTAAGTGTCCCTGACGTGTGTACCTAGGATAGTTCATAGGGAGAGGAATAAGTGTGTTTATGTGAGGGAGACTGATCTCGTAGTCAGCTAGTGCGCTTATCAAAGTCAATCTGTCGTGCTTGAGGCTCAGGTACGTTTATTGGAGAGGAATATTTTATTTGTTGAACTGATTTCGCTTCATAAACTGGCTTATTCCCCTTTATAAACTGACTTGATTGATGCAACTTGGATATGAGACCACAAAATGTTTTTTTTTTATGTGTGTGTATGGAGGGGGGAGTCACGTGGCAGATTTCGAAGAGCCGCTGGTGCTGTTTTTGGAGGGGCTTGTTGTGGTGGACATCATTTACACACTCACCCGATTAGGGAAGAGTTTAGCCGCACGGTTCGGGTGGTTGTTGAACCTTTTGACACAGTTTGTTGCATGCGAGCGAGCTAGGGTATAAAAATGCTTGAGCAAGAAACTTGTGAATCTTGACTTAGACGCGGTTCTTATTGATGGTTTTCCACCACATAAAATGGGCAAACCGCAATTGACACGCGACCATACAAATTGGCTTTGACTGATCAGCACCATGTGAACCGCTATCAAAGCCAGCGTATGACTAATTGGGGGCAACAGTTATGGTCCAAGCCATTGTAGTTAAGTTTTGGAGATGACAAATAGGAATATAAAATGTGATGTTCCCCTCACTCGCCATACTTTGTATGATGGCAACTGATAAGTTTTTGCTATGGGTGACCGCCATGACGAGTTAAACCACTGTGCATGGTTTGTTAAACATCTTTCTGTTAGTTAGTATTACTAATAGAGTTTTTTTTGGGTTCAAAGTAGGCCATATGATTTTTTGTTGTGCAAATAAATCACCATCGGGAAGAGAAGGTTGCGTGGGTAGCCCCCTCCTCCAATGCCCTAATGTGCCGGCGACATCCCAATGGGTAAGGGATGATACCCGAATGGTCAGTGTTGTTGAGGACATGTGCTCAGATAACGACTTCGGTGTGGGTGAAGGTGATATATATCTTTCAGATATTGAAAGAAGGCTATGCAGGATTGGGAGGATTAGGGAGATCCTGTTGGTTGCAACTTTCTCAAGACCTTCGGGAAACGTATTAAAAAAAACTTGGTTGTGTGGTACGATCCTTGTGTCATTCTAGAATGAAAGGGGTGATCTTGTAGAGTTCTTGGTCTGTGAAGTGCGAGGCCGGACCTAAATCTGGTCTTATGGTACGATCCTTGTGTCATTCTAAGATGAAGGGTGCTTTAATCTGGGAATCATATGCGGGGGTTCTTTTTGCGAGGGTATGAGTGTTGAAACATAGGGTATGGTGACCTTTGAAGAATATTTCGAACAGTATGAACTCTTGTGCACTCGGGTTAGAGTTAATGTATAGTCCTGAACAAAAGATTAGAAGAAGGGGAGGGTAATTCAAATAATATAATTATTTAATTTTCTTTTCATTTTTTCTTAAGGAAGAAGGGCTGGTAGAGTAGGAGCCAAAATTTGTTTCTTTGGTAGAAACCAATTTTGCTTTGGCAATAGTCACCTCTTGTTTTCTTAGAATAAACAAGATTTGAATAACCTATGCAGTTAGTTGTTTATCATCTCTCTTTTGTCCTATTTTCAGGTTGCTTCTAATCCTTGTCTTGATTGATCATATAATACAAGGAAAAAGAGCCTAAGATTCTCTCCAAAGACCAGGTGATCCTTTTATTTTTTTGTTTTTGTATTGCTCTATTGATATTATTTCCTTTGATTATTATATAGAATTAAGACACTTCCCTCCCTTCTCTAAATTTTAAGAGTAAGGGGTACATTATTGTGGATTTGGTTATGCTTTTTGAAGGGGGAGGTGGGTGGGGTGGGGTTTTTGACTGTTGGCCAGAAGCTAGAGACACGCATGCATATTAAAAATTGCTATATGTTGCAATAGGTAATTGGTTCAAATTCATATGGCCCATTTTTTTATATGTAATAAACTTGAAATATTTAGGGTTATCTACACTTTGCCCCTTGAGATAATTGCGTATTTAGACTAATACTTAGATTTTGGAAAATTAGACAACCCTTTAGAAATTAACACCATTTTATAGCTGTTGAAAAAATCTTGTAATTTGTATGTAGACTTTCTCCCCCCCTTAAGTTTAATTTTACCCTCTTCTTCACCAACCATAAACAAACCCCCCCTCTCTCTCTCTCTTTCTCCCCTTTCCTCCTAGAAAATTCTTGCGTCCGCATTTGGTAAAGCTCCATCAATTGTGACGTAAACTGTATGTTACAAGGCTCCTAAAAATATCTAACACACTTTTAGAGAGAAATACTCTTTTTAATTCAAAATTCAAGTCCCTTACAAATGATGACATACATGGGTATTTATAATTGTGTAATTGTGTAGGGAAGGTTCTAGAGCCTTTTTACAAATATCTACAAGTAGGTCAACTTGCATAAGTGGGTGTAACTAACTAACCAATTAGATGTGCTCCCACTCGTTAGATGCTTTTGGAATGTTCTAAAAAGAACGAACAAGTATCTATATATCACTAAAGTACAAAATATTTAACAAGTACATAGTAAAAAGTACAAAAATACAATTGACTAATTTGCCCCTTCTCATTTCCATCATTCTCCCCTACTTTAGAGAGCTCGTCCCGAGCGAAGAAAGTGTGTTAGGGCCATCATCCGCTGGCTCCCCTAATTGTAAAGGAAGTCGTTCTCTAAAACGTTACGCATGTCGACTGACAAAAAAACTTCGAAGAGAAGCCACGAATTCACGCCATGGCCGATAGATAGGAATTCGGCCTTTAAACCACCCAAATGAAAAGCTAAGATAATATTGATGCGGAGATGGCCATCGGTGCCAAATGTCATCTAAATTCCCCATTATGAGCCTCCGTAGCATCAAAACATGGGAATGAGTCGTGACGCACTCCTCAAAAGTAACCCAAAAGGGGTCCATAGATCTCGCATTAATCGTGGTTACCCCAAGCAACATATATTCAACCACCGAATTATCGTCACAAATCTCGTCATTGTCTCTAAAAGTGGAAAGAACTTCGTTAAATCAAATACCTCTACCTTGCGGTAGTGAGTGCGAGTCTCCCAACCTTCTTCAACAAATAAGTCGAAAAATCCCATAGAAAGTACCCCTCATCTTTTACCCCAATGATGGGAAAAAAGTCCTCAATTTCAAATGCTCCAAACCCCTATATCGGGTGCGAGTGATACACCCATCCTCCTCGAATATGGGAATAAAGTCACAAAGAAGGAACCCATAGTCAATATCAAACATCTTCCGGGGCTCAACAACCTTGGAGACATCCTCGTAAAGCATGACTGAAGAGTTAATATCATCAGCGTGCGCGGGAATGACATCGGAAGTAGTAAGAGGTACACCGATGGATAAGTACTCAAGATATTGGACCAAATGTCTTGCTTGAGCACGTACCCATTGTTCACGTGCCGTCTCCATCTCAAGATACTCTACTCGACACCTATTTAGGTGTTGATGATACATTTCATACTCCTCAATGGAGTAAGCACTATATTCGAATGTTTGAAGCTTTTGAGACAGATTTTACTTCGTTGAGGCCCAAGAATCTAGAAGACTTTGGAGGTTCTTGTCGACGGCATAACTTACCTTGTCAAAATCGGCACATGCATTCATATGAAGCCGTATTTGGCACCGTCCCATGATAAATTGGAAGAAAGGTATTTTTCGGGTGAGGGAGGGATTAAATCGTAGGGTCGTGATAGATTTGGGGTAGATTTGTAAATTTCAGAAAATTGAAGACCTAAATTGTAATTTCAGAAATTGGTAGGGGATTAATCTGTTGAAGAGGTTCAGGTGGTGTAAAAATTTAATTAGGGTATTCGATGTGGTGGGAGGTTGTTGGGATTGACCATGGATGTCTCTTAGGTTTAGGGTTTTGGAAATTATGGGTAATTGGGTATCTTGGGTTTGGATTGATATATGGACGAAAATTTTGATGTTGAATAGGTGGGTGTGTGTTGGGATTAATCTCATCTTGATGGTTCGTCTTCTTGGGAGTCATTTGATACGTAGGATGCGATTTGAACATCTACATACCAAAGTTTGAAGCGACACCCACTCTGATACCAATTTGACGTAAACTGCACATCAAAAGGCTCCTAAAAATATCTAACACACACTTTTAGAGAGAGAAATACTTTCTATTCGAAATTCAAGTCCATTATAATTGATGACATACATGGGTATTTATAGTTGTGTAGGGAAGGTCCTAGAGCCATTCTACAAATATCTACAAGTAGGCCCACTTGCACAAGTGGGTTTAAATAACTAACCAATTAGATGTGCTCCCACTTGTTAGATGCTTCTAGAATGTTCCAGAATTAGTACCTATACATCACTAGAGTACAAAATATCGAACAAGTACAAAGTAAAAAGTACAAAAATACAATTGACTAATTTGCCCCTTTCCATTTCCATAAAATTGATGTGTACTTATTAGAAGTTGTGTTGAAGGTAATTTTGGAGATGGAATTGTTGAATTTGGTTCATCCTAACGGAATGAGGGAGAGATGTCGGATCCTCTAGCAGAGAGATGCTCTTCCTCTTTGATTAAGTCAGACTACAAATCGGAAACCCAAACGATTTGGTTTTGAAATTGATTTTGATTTTGAATTAATTACAAATCGTCCCCAGGCTTATTACAATTTACATTGAATAAGGAATTAGGGTTAGAGTTTAAACAAGGTGAAAGGAGGAAGATGTTCAATGACAATTTTGTCACAAAAATTGTCTTGGGGGAGAAGGGGGGGGGGGGGGGGGTGGGTGGGGGGGGAGTCTTATGCTCGACTTTAGTTAAATGCCGATGTTCTTAGGGGTTAAGTCTAATTTCTCAACTTAGGTCTTAATACTTAATTATCTTAGGGGAAAAGTCAAAATAACCTGAATATTAATCTGGTTTGATTGATGGAGATGAGCCTTTCTTGATTAGGATATTAGGTTACACCAATGCCACAAGAAGCTTAAAGAGCTTCGTGGATTGAACAACTGCTCAAAAGCTTATTATTATCCAGATATTATTAAATAGGAGAGGTGGGTAGGGTTTCATTTGCTAATGTAAAACACAAGAAGTTTTACACCCCTTAATGACTTTTTAGTGACATAGCTACGTAATCCAACAGTTCGGTATGGCATATTGATTATACATAATATGCTTACAAAATTTCAAATTAATTGGATATTGATAAGGATTCGATTGGTATGCTCAAGTTTCTCTCAATTTTTAAACCAACTAATTTTTTGGTGAAACACAGCTGAAAATAGCACGCAATCTCAAAGCTTCAAACTCTCAATACTATTTACTCAAAAGTGATTAGAAGAGTTTACAAAGCCTCCTTTAAACAGGCAATCAATGGAGTCCTAAACTACTAAAAATTATAAAGATACTTGGGTGACGTTTGATTGTTAGGAAATAAATGAGAAGTACACGAAAGTTACTTTTTAGCACTTTTTTTGTTACATTTGGTTAGCAAGAAAGTCGTGGTACCCACATCCTCAAATTTCCATTAAGGCCACAAAACACATCCAACCCCAAACCCAGGATTTTGCAGGAAAGTTAAAGGAAAATTGAGTATATTACCATGTAAAATTATTAATTATATATCATTAAAATTATTATCACTATTAGTAATGCTAAAATATAATGATTTACCTGTAATATATTCATACTAAAATGTTATCTATTGATATTATTACAAATTAAATGTATAGAATTATTTTTTCATATTCTGTTATGTTTAAGTTATGTAATTGTTAATTATATTAATAATATATTTTGGTAGTTTAAATAAATAATATATTTCACTTTTTTTTGGTAAAATTTTAACTATATAGATGTTTATGTATTTACCTGGTTTAAATAATATACCTACAATTTTTTTTGTTGAACAAACACACATGAAAATAACTTCACTTCACTTCACTTCACTTCACTTCACTTCACTTCACTTCACTTTTCCCATAAATCATTTCCTCGCTTAACTTTCCTGTCAATCAAATGTAGCTTTAAGGAAATAGGGATAACTAAAGGAATTACCTTAAAGATAATTCCATCTTTAACGAAACTCCTAAAATTTCTCCTTAACAACTCATGAATCCCAATGACCCTTCTCCCTTTAACCTTCTCTATAATATCTGAAACTAATAAGGGTAAACTTACCACTTCCCCCTGCATTCCCCTCACTCTCCGCCTCTTGCAAAAGCTTGTTCAGGAGCTTTCAAACCATGCGTCTCCAAATTTTGGTGATGAGGATATCATGTTGGGTCTCTTCCTTGCCATATGCAGCTGCACCTTCCATATCCTTGTTGATCAAAACGATTTGCGTCTCTGGGTTCATGCATCTTGACATACGATGGTCAGGTTCTCTGCAGCAAAAAACAGTCAACACTAGTCTTGCTTGGAGTGTTAGCCACCTTTGCTTGGGTAAACAAGACTGTGGGTGCTCTCCATTTTCCTGTTGGTACAGCAGCCTTGAATAATCATTCTACCTTGTTGTATACTCAATGGTTTGGCCTAAAGTTGTAATTTTGCACGGCTCTGGCTCCGTTTGAATGCAGAATTGGAGTCCTTGAATAAACCTTGCAGTCTTTTGCTCAATATGCTCCCGAAACTTAGCATGCATGCATAAAAGTTTAAAATTGTATGGAGTATTCTTGAACCCTTTTTGCCTAAGGTCTTGAACCCGTTTGAAGAAATCCCTGTCATAGGTGCCGAAAAGGAAAGCGGCTTGCAACTTCCTCTTCATCTCTGGATAACTGGGGGAGGGTTGTTTCCTCTCTACCGAAAGCTCATTCTACTGAATTCGTGCATACCATCCATTTTAGTTTCCACTGGTTGAACACACTTTTGCTCCACAATGTTTTAATGATCAAAAGCGTTTTCCATCACATGTAACTATCAACAAAGGCATCTGGTGTTGTTTGTCCAATGAAAGTTGGGACATGCACACGTATATTACTTTGTGTTGCTTTTTCAAGTATGCAGAGCAAAACTCATATTGTTCCTCCTGTTTGGTGCCATTTAATCAAATCCATTGACTTCCTTGAAGAGTTGAAGGCATCATCATTAACCCTTGTTTCACCTAAAGCACAAGGTTTTCAACCTATTTGGTTAACGACACACTGCTGCTTAGAATTGTTATAACTCATAAGGCATAATTAGAGTTTTGTGTTGTCATCTTCTTAGCTGGGCATTGGCTTACAACCTGGATTATTTTGAAACAATGAAAGCAAGCTCGTCCTCGTCTAGGAGCAGCAATGGAGGTGTCGTACCTTGTATCGTGGTGTTAGTCGTTAGTGTACCCTTGTAACATCCTATCATTGTCACAGCGTGAGATGAAATTCCTGGTTGTAGTCTGCAATGTGGTTAACACCGTCAGATTCCCCCCTCCCCCACAAGCTGCCCAAATCAAGTGGGTTACTTTGAAACATGGTGCGCCTTGTTTATCGAGGTCACTGTGGTAAACCGTAATGAGCACAACATCCACGTTCGGGTGCATGAGTTGCTTACTGCGAGACTTTTTAAATCCGTGCGCCTTTTTTCCCGCTATTTTGTCCATCAAAAGCCTTAACAATAGAGGGAATATCCTTCTCATCTTCTGTAGTTGCCTTTAGGTGATGCCTCCGATGAACCGCGACTTGGAACTTGTGGAGGACATCACTATGCCCCTCGCTTTCTCCCTCCTTCGATTGAGGGTTGTGTTTGGCACGCTTTGTGTCCGGAAGGTGTCACAGTTGACTGCCCTCCCTTTGTTATGCAAGCCCATTGTGATGTGTCGCTGCTCTCTGAAAATGGGGTTTGGTGCCTGATATGGCCAATACCGACACCTGGGTCGCAGAAGTACAGTGAAAGGCCGCTGCCTGGGAACAGACAAGCCGCAATCATCTTTTGACATCAGCCTTAAACCTGATGCAGACCGCGAAAATTCCTTGGACAGCCGCTGTTTGGGTTCAAACAGGCCGCAACCACTTTCACCTTCCACAACGCACAACTTTCCGTGGATACTAGCATGTTATCATTCACTTGATAGTTGTCCTACTTCTAGAAAGATTTCACGATCGTACAACTTATCCACACGTCACGTGCTCCGTGCACGTGATACCTCCTTTTGACTTCTATAAATAGAAATGCTCACCTCACAAACATCAAGAGGAATCTGGTAGCGAAGCCCTGCCAAAATCTCCACTCTACCTCCCTCTACAAGCTACCACACTTGGGGGATTACCTGGCCGCAGTCACCTGAAGACTTGCCTTACAGACCGCATCCTTGGCTGCCCAACTCTACTATATTAATGTATTCTCCTTTGTATCTCTTTTGTACGCCTCTAATGGCACCACAATCTTGTATTATTGAATATACATAATGAGAATAGGGCAACAAAGTGAACGTAGGCTCGTTTTTATAGCCGGACCACTCTATATTTACACTTTTATACTTGATATGATGGTTGGGAATGATATATGTATGATTTCTCGCATTATCATTTTGGCGCCGTATGTGGGAAACGAGGCATTAAATCTAGTTTCCTTTTATTTTGGGTTCCTAACACCTTATTTTGTTCACGGGGACTTCCAGGTCATCATCCCATGGGTGAGATTTTGGTTGTTGAGTTCATATTTCTCGTGTAAACTCCATAAGAGGGTTCCTTATTTTTAGATATGTTTTTAGGTCTTTTTCATGGTCTTAGATCTGTTTTCTATACCCTAATGATGTTGCCCTATCTAGTTAGTGTTGGAAATAACTAGGGATGCACTCATTTATTTAGTTCCTTTCTTATCCCCATGCTCTGGGTTTTCACTGCCGAATTTGTGCTATATTGGACTTGACTTTTTATGTCTTTGGTAGACTCTTAGTTTTGCGTGTTAAATCCAAGTTTTGGGTCCATTTTTTAGATAACACCTCCACTGCCTCTAGCTGGATGGAGCCTGGCAGGTCAATCGCCTATAGGTCACATCCCCTTTACAACAATTAGCATATTTTCACTAACTTTTCAATTCTCCATATGGAGAAAGGACCCCACACATATAAGCTGTGCTCAGAATTGAACTCTGGTGAATGATTCCCTGGGGAGGCCATGACAACAACCTCACGTGCATCATAGGCCGCGGCCTCGCCCTTGTCTGCCTTCCAAGGTTATCGCTGCCCACTTGCACATGACAGTGCTGCAACCAGGCTGCATCCCAGTGACGATACATTGTATTTTTCTCTACATTCCTTGGTTTTCTCACCACTGTTTAGTTCATATGAGAGTATATTTCCAAGGATTGACATAGGAGAAGTAGTGGAAGGAAGCTCTGAGTCAGGTCCGCAACAGAGTGAAGATGTTGCCCAACTGTTGAACTACATCAACCATCTTTACGACAATTAGGCGTTACCATCTTTACGACAGTCAAGCTTCACTCCAAGGCCAAATCAACCTCTTGGCACCTATGTAGCACGGACACGGGTGTCGTGTCCGACACGACACGGACACGCCGACACGGCAAATCTAAAAAAATCAGGACACGACACGGCGGGGACACGGTATTAAATAATTTTTTTTTATAATTATTTTTATATATAAAAAATATGAAATATCACATTAATACTAATCTCATACTAAGAACAACATTAAACATATAAGCATTAAGAGTATTAAATCCATTCTACACATCAAACATCACAATGATACTAAATCCCATACTAATAATAACAATCAAAATGCATATGGCTAATGCAATTTATTGAACAAGAGATTAAAAAAAAAAGAATAAATAGGTGAGAAGAAGGAGAAAAAAAAACATATGTTTCCTGCCCCTTTTTTTTAAAGTTATTATATATTTTTGTCAGCCGTGTCCCAGCCGTGTCCCTTGCGTGTCCCAGCCGTGTCCCTTGCGTGTCCCAGCCGTGTCCAACTATTTTTAAATGCCTTTTAAGCCCGACACGCCACGTGGCGTGTCGGACACGTGTCCCAGCCGTGTCCCTTGCGTGTCCGTGTCCTTGGAGTGTCCGACACTCGTACGCGGCCTTCGGAGAAGTGTCCGTGCTTCATAGCTTGGCACAGAGGGTCATGATGCTGGAGGCCGCAACCTTTACCTTCCAGCAGGAGGCCGCGACCATTGAAGATAAGGCCACACCCATGCCTTTGAAGAAGAGGAAGCAGGAGGAACCAAAACCAGGAGGAACTTACGAGGACTATACCCCTCTGATCACCAGTCTTGAAGACATCGTTGAAAGCATAAAGGAGGACAAATTGCTCAGGTGGCCAGAGAAGCTTAAGTCCCCGCCACACAAAAAGGACCGGGCCAAATGGTGTAAATTTCACCGAGACCACGACCACAACACCAACCGCCCGATTCGCCTTGAAAATTGAGATTGAGAGGCTTGCTAGGCAGGGAATGCTCCAGCGATTCATAAAGGCTGCAGCCCACAAATAAAAGATCACATGCCTAGTTTTTGCCTCCAAGAATTTCTATTCCTGTTTTTGTGAAACTCTTTAAGTGTAGTTTGTACCTATGAGCTTTGTATTTCACTAGCAAAATTATATATATATGGGAGATGTTCAAAAGTGAACATTTGAGTGAATCTTAACAAAAAACACCTAACACTCAATCAATTTTAATTCTTATGTTGTAATTGGTCCACGCCAGCGACAGCGGATACGCGTGTGACACGCGCCAGCGGCGACCAATTACAACGAAGGAATTAAAATTGATTTGGTATTAGGTATTTTTTGTTAAGGTTTATTAAAATGTTTATTTCTTATGTTCATTTATGAACCTCCCAAATATATATATATATATATATATATATAGAGAGAGAGAGAGAGAGAGAGAGAACCCCCCTCCTGTAAAGACTCATTATGGTACAGACTCCGGTACATACCAATTTTTTAAAATAGTAAAAAAATGAATTTTGGAATGAAACTATATGGATATGATCTCCACGGTGAGAAGATCATTTCCAATTTTTTCATCAAAAAATTCAATAAAAAAATCTTTGAGATGAGGTGATATGTAAAAAAATGGTATAAATATGCATTTTTGACCGTTGAAATGTTAGCGATCATCTCACCCACTTTTTGATTGAATTTTTTGATGAAACTTCATGGATATGATCTCGACGGTGAGAAGATCATATCCATAAAGTTTCATCAAAAAATTCAATCAATTAAGTGACTGACGCCGATCCAACATTTCAACGGTTGAAAATGAATATTTATACCATTTTTTTTACATTTCACTTCATCTCAACTGTTTTTTTATTGAATTTTTTGATGAAAAATTTTTGGAGATGGATCTTCTAACTGTGGACATCATATCCATGAAGTTTCATCAAAAATTCATTTTTTTTACTATTTTAAAAAGATGGTATGTACCGGGGTCTGCACCATAAGGAGTTCTTACAAGAGACTTTCTATATATATATATATATATATGAATGATGGATTTAATCATATTTTAATTCTTAATCTCCTATGCTAAAACACTATGAAAGATCTTTGTCTTGGACATATTTCGAAGGAAAATGACCAATTATCTCGGAAGATGATTTATTACGGGAGGAAGAGTCTATAGAGAAGGGGTGATGGCCTTAATTGACCTATAGCACCCCTCACATCACAAAAGCATTCGGAGATACGGGATGCTTATATTAGCCTTGGGGGATCATAATACCCATTCTCAGCATTCAAAGATATGAAATTCTTATATTAGCCTTGAGGGCTCCTAATACTCATTATTAGCCGTGGGCAGTTTATTGGCAGCCTAGTCTGGGGAGGCTTAAAAATACCTAGTTTGGGGAGGCTTGATAATATCTAGCCTGGGGAGGCCTAGAAATACCTGTATAACCGTGGGTGACTTATTGACAACCCAACTTGGGGAGGCTTAAAAATGCCTCAAAAGCAAGAAAAGGTCCAACTCTGTGAAAGAAGTCGCAGTCAAATCAGGAGGGTGTCCGCGGCAAGGGAAATTGTTCCCAATAAACCACAACAATCCAGTGTTACTGCAACAACAATTCTACAAGGGCCCAAGTTCTAAAGAACGCGTAAGGGTAATTTTACACCCAACTATATTGGCAATGGCCGCGGCACTCATCTAAAGAATGAAGACTGAAGAATCAAACATCTGAAGTTCAGGGCCACAGCCTTTTAGGCCGCAACCAATTTTCTATGGTTACTACCTGTGTCTAAAGCTACTGTACAAGCATTCAAGATTAAGCAATAAAAGGCCGCAACCTGTTCAATACTCAGCGCTACATGTATTCAGATATAAGTCAACAAAAGTGATGACAGAAGAAAAAATCTTAGCATTCGTTAAAAATATGGCCGCAGCCATAAATAATTACATGCGAATTTAATATAATCAAAGCCGTGGAGGGCAAGCAAATTACAAAAAATTACAAGGCAAAGAAAAATGAGACTATGAGGCCCCGCCGTCTTTAGCATCATCATCTGCGCCATCCTTAGCCGCAGTCTCTGTTTCTTCATCCTCAGTTGCAGCTTCCTCAAGCTGCTTTTTGGCCATCTCCCTTAATTCAGCCACGCACTCCATGTGCCTAAATTTCTAACCACCTGTGCCTAGAAGCCGCGGAGATGTGACTTATTGTTGATGAAATAAAAGTTTTTGGAGACTTTGAATGAGGCCACGACGTCATCGACAACTTTCTTCAAGGTCGTGGCATGCTCATCGTCTTTTTTTTCATTTCCTCAGCATGACGTTCTCGAAGCCTCTGGCGATTTAGCTCTGCAACCGTTAATTTACCCTGTATTTCCGCAGCCTGCCTCGCTGCTTCCACAGTCTTGGCCTCAACAATCTATATGGCCTCCGCAGCTTGCCTGAAATTTTCCTCAGCTGCCTCTTTTGGCCTTTATTGCATCATTGATCTTAGAGTTCGCATCCATCTTGTATGCTCCAAGTGCTGCAGTAGAGGACTTTTTGCAAGCCTCAAAGGAGGCAGGCCTAGCACTTTCCAGTTCAGCTTGATGATGGGTCTCCGCAGCTTGGTGCTGAGAATACAGCTTCTCATATTTGACCCTTAGGGCCAAAGAAGACTCCACAACATGAAAAAGGAAAAGTCAGAATCTAAGTGTAAAACACTGGCCGTAAAAAAGAAAAAATATTGGAATACTTACTCTCAGCAAGCTGTTCAAAGTGTAGTCCTTTAGATCTTCTGCGTCCCCCTCAACAAGGCGGTTGACATCAGATGCCTCCGCAGTCTGTTTGATCCTTGGGACGGTTGTTGCGGTTGTGCCCCAAGGTGATTTGGGGTCAGGCTGCCTCAAGCAAGGTCGCGGGAGACCCTCAACAGTTCTACTCTACGGAGTTGGCAGATTGGTATTCACGGCCATCACCGTCCGTGACGGTGACCCAGTGATTGAAATATGAATGAGGCTTGAACCTCGAAGGAAATCCCCACCAGAAGACACAAGGCCTGTCGCAGTAAGCTAAATTCATGGTGCTAAGTTGGCCTGGGGCCAAATTCATGGCGCTCAGGAGTCTCCTCACTGAAACAGGGAGTCTCCTCACTGAAACAGGGACTGGCAACCGCAGAGCCAGGAGAAAAGCATGCAGAAGGAAGCAAACGCTGTCATTGGGAACCGTGGAGCATAACTTCTGCGCCGTGGATGGTAGCATGCAAATGATTCCTTCAGGGAACTCAAAGGCCTTAACTAAGGCACTTAGCAATTCTTTGATGGTTAAGTGCCGCAGGAGTTTTCTCAGTAGATTGGCCGCGGCCAGAAATCCCGGCCTCAGTATTCCTGGCTACTGCTGCAGTGTTTACCTCAGCAGGGGGATTGCTGCTTGAATGGGTGTTTTCCTCCATAGTTGCCGTAGTCTCCCTGGGATCCCTACAATCAGAAGAGTCCGCGGAGTTAGAGTCTATCGTCACACACTTGGGACAATCTTTGAGTTTGCAAGGCCCAATGATTTTCAGAGGTTTTATCTGGAGCACAGCGGGAGGAGGAACACCAAAGTGCCTCTTCCAGGAATCCTCTTAAGTACTCTCAAGTATTCCAATGCATAAGGCCGCGACAAGGACCTGAAAAGCAGGACATTGCAGTTGTTGCAGCAGCCATTATGATCAGAGGCCATTGAGGAGGCAACGACTACGTAAAGATCAAAAATGAAAAGATTTGCAAGAAAAAAGAAGTCACCGCAGCCATAAGAATATATCAGAATTGGAGTAGAAATTGATGTGAATGAGAAATTATGGGTTATTTTTAGTATTTTAGGGTTTTATTGTATTTTTGTTAGTTTCTTTTATTTCCTTTTTTTAGATGTATTTTCTTGTATTATTTGTTTTGTTAGTATTTAGAAGGAAGGTTATTGGCCCTTAGGGACATAAATGCAATTAGATTCTTAGCTTAGAGGCCAAGCAACCTCCTTCTTGTAGGCTCATTTGAGTCATTCCTTGATTTTGAGATATTGTGATTTGAGAGAGTTTATTTTTTCTTGCTCCCATTTGATGTCATTTACGTCAATTCGTATCAGAGCCTAGTCACTTCACCCGTTGTTGTTGTAAAACAAAAACTCGTAAATAACGTCAAGGTGGGTTCAAGAAAAGATGAACACCTCTGACGAAAACACTTTCAATCAAATCTTGGTGGCCCTCAACCGATTGACGGCCCGATTAGATGAGATCGAAGCACGAAATACTCCACCACCCACATTTACACCCACCACCATAAACCCTAACCCTAACCCCCAATACCCCACCACGTACGCTTCCGCAACCCATTCCGCAACCATTTCCAACCTTTTACCCCAAGAAAACCCAAGCCCTAGCCCCATTTATCTTCAAACCACCACGCCCTACCACCCCACCACCACAAACCGCTACCCAAACAACCCAAAAGCCCTCCCAAACGGCCCTATTCAACAAACAGCCCCAAAACAACGTCGTCTCCCCAAACCCTAACCCTAAATACCTTAAACCAACAAAGTCTGGAGGTGCCCAGAGCGGCAGACACCCGCCGGAATTCCGCCAGAACCACCAACCTGCGCTGATCAGCTCCTTGAACCATCATACAAAAGTCGGCCTTCACCCCGACATGCACAACCCCGTTGGAACCCACGACGGGCAGCTTCTCCCAGGCCGGAATCATCACTCCACCTGTCTACACCCTGTCCACCCCCCCCACCCACCCTGTATTGACCAAAAATCTGCTGGATACACTAGGAACCCGCCCAAGTCCTACTGGTGGCCAAGAAACCCTAGGGTTTCGACCCATGTCGGCCCAAACTCTTCCCATGCTAACCTATCTATCCTCTGCCCTAGGTGGAACCCTCCAACACTAGGGTTTCCCATCAAAACCTTCGTTTTTGATCCGGGTGGTCCATATTTTTTATGTTTGGCATGAGATGCGAGAGGATAAAGTTGAAGATTGATCCAAGACTTGAAGAATGCCCTCTCTTTCTCAAATTTTCAGCAAATTATGTTTTGGCCCATCAAGTTTTGCCTCTTCTGCAATTTTGGGACATTTTTCATTCGACCTCAACTTTAAAGTTCGAGGACGAGCTTTTTCGAAGGCGGAGAGAATGATGTGAATGAGAAATTAGGGGTTATTTGTAGTATTTTAGGGTTTTATTGTATTTTTGTTAGTTTCTTTTATTTCTTTTTTTAGATGTATTTTCTTGTATTAGTTATTTTGTTAGTATTTAGAAGAAGCAAGGTTATTGGCCCTTAGGGACATAAATGTAATTAGATTCTTAGCTTAGAAGCCAAGCAACCTCCTTTCTATAAATACCGCTTATGTAGGCACATTTGAGTCATTCCTTGATTTTGAGATATTGTGATTTGACAGAGTTTAGAGAGATTATCTTTTCTTGCTCCCATTTGACGTCATTTACGTCAGAAAGCATCAAGTTCAAACTAAAGGCCATAATCATTTAACCTAAAGATCCTAAAATAAAGGCTGCAGCCAGCCAGTTTAAGCCAACTAAATGGCTGCAGTGATGGGAAATTTAGACAAGCAAGGATTGAAAGGAGGTCGCAGCAAGCTAGTGCAAATCCACTATCAAGCCACGCTTGGGGGATAAACAGGTAAACAGTTCGTGTTTTAAAATTCCAAGGATCGAAAACCAAACCCATAGGGTTTTGGCCAAGAACACCAAGAACATGTTCTTGGTGTTCTTGGCCAAAAACAAAATCCAAATTGGGGGCTAGGTAAAGATTCAACCCAGAGAATACCAAACCCCATAATTCCTAACCTAGAAATGTATCCAATTTCATTTTAAACCCAGAAATTACCAAATCCTTCTAAAAGATGGAATTTCCCAGAAAACCAGTTGGACCCAATTTCATTCTAGATCTATCAACAAATTACCCAGATAATCAAAACTTAAATTCCAACTAAAGCCTTAATATTTTAACACAAGCAGAGATTCAAACGAACATAAAAATTGAAATTACAGTACGGAAAAGAAGTTGGAAGGAATGATTACTTGGAAATCGGTGAAAACTGGAGAAGTCAAGGGTTGCTCCGCCTTGCACAACCTTGAACCACCACGAATCAGCCTTGGAACCTTGTCGGAAAACAGAAAGTAGAAGTTGCAAAGGTTCTGCCCTCGATTTGCTCTCAAGAAGTTTGCTAAGGTTATGAAAACTTCGACACCCTCCTATTTATATAAGAGGGCGCTGGAAGGTGAAGCGTTGCACCTCATCGGCCGCGACACCCTTCCGCGTCCCAGACAAATAAGCTGCAAAAAGTCATGAACAATAACACTGTGGCCAAGGGCATAGAACACAGCCGCATCACTAACTCACCACCTCTTGGTAATGAGGCTTGGGGGTTATTGATATGCCCAATATTGAGCCGCGGACATACAGTGAAAGGCCGTTGCCCGGGAATAAACAGGCCACGGTCATCATTTGTCATCAGCCTTAAGCCTGACATAGACAGACCGTGAAAATTCCTTGGGCAGCCGCTGCTTGGGTTCAAACACGCCGCGACCACCTTCTCTTTCCACAACGCACAACTTTTTGTGGATACTAGTATGTTAGCATTCACTTGACAGCTATCCTACTTCTAGAAAGATTCCATGATCGTACAACTTATCCACATGTCATGTGCTCCGTGCACCTGACACCTTCTTTTGACTTCTGTAAATAGAAGTGCTCACCTCACAAATACCAAGACGAATCTGGCAGCGAAGTCCTGCCAAAATCTCCACTCTACCTCCCTCTACAAACTACCACACTTGGGGGCTTACCTGGTGCAGCCACTTGAAGACTTGCCTTACAGACTGCATCCCTGGCTGCCCGCTCTACTATATGCATGTATTCTCCTCTCTATCTCTCTTGTACCCCTTTAATAACACCACAATCTTATATTATTGAACATACATAATGAGAGTTGGGCAACAAAATGGACGTAGGCTCGTTTTTATAGCGGAACCACTTTATATTTTGGGCATTTCTCCTCTGACTTGCTTTATTTACACTTTTATACTTGATATGATGGTTGGGAATGATATATGTATGATTTCTCGCATCAATCAGTGCCCCTGTTGTCCAATCCCTCCACTAACAAGTCAGAGACGTTTGTTATAAAAACAAGAGAGTTACATACTCTAAATTGGGAGAGAAGTGGAGCAGAGGATATAACTTGAAAAAACACTTAATTTCACTTGAATTATGGGCATTTATAGGATCTCTAGGATGTGTCCACCCTAAAAAATATATCTACTACATTTAATGTAACCATCCTCGAGATAACTTTATACTTACACCCATAAATTTGAGTAATACATGATCCACCACCTTCAATTGCAACATGCTTAATGGAAATTTCTTTTGAAGTGTAACGCATGTATGTCAGCTTCAAATTGACACAATCGATTACCATTGGTCTTCTTTTGATCCAAGAATGAATTCATATTCACCCAACTTGTGTCACATTTTCTGAACCAAATTGTAAGGAATGTTAGGTCAGTTTTAATCCGAGTTTGTGTATGCATGATACAAAAGTCCTTGTGCAAACTACATCCGTATTTCACTAAAACATCTTTTATAATAACTTTCTCAAAATTCTCATCAACTGGATCAATCAAAATAAGATCAACAATCTCTTCATCCAATTTTGGTA
The DNA here is from genome assembly GCA_949130495.1 of Sambucus nigra. Classification (NCBI taxonomy): domain Eukaryota; kingdom Viridiplantae; phylum Streptophyta; class Magnoliopsida; order Dipsacales; family Adoxaceae; genus Sambucus; species Sambucus nigra. Next base: position 354,897,592 of record OX422207.1, on the reverse strand, counting down.
AGTGCATGGGCATCTTTCAACTTCATATGATGGAAAGAAGTCAAATAAAATTCTTTCTTTCGTACTTGAAAGTTTGACATTTTACTTTGTTGATCACAATCTAAGATTTGGGAGATTTTATTCACCTTATCACATACTTTTTGAAAGTTTTCATCCTCTACTGTTTTTTTGTCATTTCATCCTCCACTTATTCTTTTGTTTCTTCTCTTGATTCTGCAATCTCCCTCTACAAACTCTGTAACTTTGTTAACATAGCTCTCTTCTCCATCCTTCATAGGAGAGTCTTTAAGATCTTCACATGTCCACTCGTTTTCCTCAAATTTCTGTAACCAATATCAAAAGGAAAATATTCACCTTCACGGTTTGAGGCAACCATCTCTATCTTTCCCTAAATATCATTTGGGGATCTTGAGTTTCCAATATCCTTCCAAATCTCTTGGTGGGTCATCTTTTTCAAAATTTAAGTATTTTTCCCTCCTTTTCTTGAAATCGTTTAGAGAATCCATTGCTTGGTTCTTCACAAACGCATCTTATAAATGGCATCCTTAGAAATATAAAGTGAGAACATTCCTCATTTCATTGTAATTGTGAAACTTCAATTTCTCACACAGGAAATTAATTTTGACAACTCTCAAGTTGTAGTGGTTCAGACATGTTGCCGCTAACCTATGAATGGAGTGGAAGAAGAATATATGATAAACTCTCACTTTGTATTTCCTTGTTACACCTCGATTGCAATTGATTACATATGCTATATTTATATACCTACTGAATCTGCCGAGTATATGAATACTCTGGACACTTGAATTATCTATGAAATATAAACACATCAATCGGACCATATTCAGACCCTTCAATACAATAAATTTGACTATGCAATGAATCTGGACTTCTCCATAACTTGGTTTAGCCCTCTAACAGCGTCGTGGTAATGGTTCGGTCCAGCTGTCTGATGGAGATAAGGGCAGGGGTTCCACTTTTCTCTATCTTCTGGATTTGTTCCTCAAGGACAGAAATTCGAGACGTCATATTTTCCATCATCCTGAGTAACTTTTGCAACTAGTTGTGAAGAGATTTGTCGGCTTTGGTTGGTTGTTTTTGGGCTGGCACTTTTTTGGCTGTAACGCACATACTTACTTACCATCGCACGCTCCAATGGCTCACATATGTATCAAAAGGGAATACATCTCTTATACCAAAGTCATGTGAAATGCAGCAGAAACAATACTCGCACAATCAAAAAGCTTCATATTCTCTCAATATTATTGAACTCAACAAATCAAAAGTGATTAGAAAAGTTAACAAAGCCTCCTTTTAATCGGAAATTAATAGTCCTAAAACTACTAAATACAATGAAAGTAATTAAAGAAATAGGGATTACTTAAGAATTACTTGGAAGATCCCATCCTTAACAAAACCCGTATAGTCTCTCCTAAAACATAAAATTGAATAAGACAAAGATTAAATGCAAATATTAAAATTACTTTTGCCCCCCTGCATTCTCATCAACTTTAGGTTTCAAATCTGAAGCACAGTGAGACACTCTTAATTTGTTAATATTTGCATGCACAATCAATTTGAAATGATATTAAGTCTAACTGCTGAATTATTGAATTAAGAATTTAGGAAGTGGAAAAGTGATGTGTATGGGATTTATAGCGACACGTGGCGTGTGGTTGTGCCTCCGGGAGAAGACTATTTTTTATTTTCCATTTTTAGTTTAGGATTTATTGTCATTTTCTTTGATTTTTAGTGTTTTAATTAGTCTCCAAGCACGATTGGGGCTAATGAGTCATTTTTAGTAATTAGTTGTCCATTTTTGTCTTTTTGGATATTAGTTTGGTTAGCAAGCTAACTCTTCCTATAAATAGGCCTTTTGGCCCTCTTTTGTACCTAACCTTGAATATTGAGAATTGAGATTAGAGAGAGAAAGAAACCCATTTCATTAGTTTATTTTATTTGTTGTTGTTGTGTAGTATAATAATAACGCTTTCGCATTTGAAGATTTACATCAAATTAGTATCAGAGCAAGATTTGTTCTTGGTGTTCATCGTGGTGCGTGAAGCGGGTCACGAGTTGTGATTCCAACTCCGGCAACCCTTCAATCGAAAGATTGATAAATGTCCAAATGGGAATCGGGTGGCTTGGAAACCCTAAATTCCATCACAGCTAAAAGGGGGGATACTAACCCTTTTAGTCACCTCCTCCACCTCCATCTCCACCCCCTCCTCCTCCACCTCCTACCACTACATTACCACCACCCCGTTTTACATGAATCCCCGTCTTTTATTTTTTATATCCAAACCCTAATTCAAGAAACCTACCAAACCAAAATTGAAACCCTAACCCTCCAAAAAAATCAAGAACCTACAAAAACCTAACCTTAATCAGCTCCATCTACTGTCGCCAAACACCCCAGCAGCCCCTAGCCACCGCCGGCCAACCCCACTGGCCGGAAATGCCCTAGAAAGGGTCGATTTTTTTTTTTTGCAGAACTCGAGAAGATTTCGCTATCTCTTCCTCCAAGGTAGACCTTCGACAGTGCTAATTAACCCCCTCCTTGAGCCGGGGGTGGTCGGCAGTCCCTTTCCCCTCCCCGGGTGACCCACTAGGGTTCTGCCCTGGTGGTGGTCAGCGGCCACCAGGGACATCCCCTTAGCTTTTGCGACCCCTTCCCTAGACGACCGAGTCCACGACAGCTCCTCCTAACCCAGATCCAACCCCGCCTACCTCGATCTGTCCTGGTACCCTTCCAAACCCCAACTACCAATCCCTAGTCCTTTTTTAAACCTAAAACAGCCCCACCCCTCCTTTTTTTACCATAATTTTCCCTTTTCCCACTCATTAATTCCCAACCAAATCAAATTCGACCCAAAACGGGCCTGCCCTACTTTAAGCCGATCTCACCCTCTCAATTGACCTCTAATCCGGTCAATTTTTGACACAACACATGACTTTCATGAGAAATGTACCCACTTGGGATCTATTTTCCTACTATTTGCCGTTTCGATCCCCAACTTTTTGAGATGTCTCCTTCAGTCCGCTTGTTTCGCCATTGTACTCGCAAAGGTGCGGTCGTTAGAGTTACCGTCCGGTTAGATTCAAGGGTCCACCAGGCCAAGTTACAACCATGTATTTGTGGCTTTGAGAAGGCGCATATGGTCATCAGTTTTTGGTTGCTCGAATTTCGTAGGGGGGCATCGTTGAGATTCGGGTATATTAGGCCCTATTGTTGAAGGTCCATACGAGTCTAACAGAAGTTTGGCCAGTCCATTTGCGTGTTGGATTGATTTGGGTTTTACTTTTGAAGCTAACACTTGTTGCGACTCGTGTACATTTGGCGTTGATGGGTCACCCCTCCAATCTCGAGGACGTGCTATTTCGAAGATGGGGAGAATGATGTGTATGGGATTTATAGTGACACATGATGACGCGTGGTTGTGCCTCCGGGAGAAGGTTATCTTTTATTTTCTATTTTTAATTTAGGGTTTATTGTCATTTACTTTTATTTTTAGTGTTTTAATTAGTCTCCAAGCATGTTTGGGGCTAATGAGTCAATTTTAGTAATTAGTTGTCCTTTTTGGGTATTAGCTTGGCTAGTATGCTAACTCTTCCTATAAATAGGTCTTTTCGCCTCATTTGTAATTAACCTTGAATAAGAGAGAAAGAAAGAGAGAAACCCATTTCATTAGTTTATTTGTTGTTGTTGCGTAGATAATAGTTGTTGTTGCTGTGTAATAGTAATGTTTTCGCATTTGAAGATTTACATAAAAAAGTTCTTAGTATGTGCCCCCTGCTCCCCCTACCCGCGACACACCCATTATGCATATAGGATATTATCGATATATTGTAAAGTAAATAGCTTTGAAATACCTGGACAATAATCCGTTTTCAATGTTTCATATTAATATTTGCCAAAGACTTGGTGCTAGCACTTTACAAGAGATTGGTCGCTCTTTAAAGTGTGTTTAGAATTAGCATTGTGATAGCTCACATATTTTCGAAATTTCATATACTTCTATTTTTTAGAAATTAAAATTTGCAATAGCGCACATGTTTTGCACTTTATGAGTAATATTCGAATGGTTTCACAATCAATCCGAAATTGTTATGGTTATAGATTCGATCCTCAAAACTTGTACTCATATTATAGTAAAATAAGAACACCAAAAATAGTACGAATTCCACAGAATTTGCACCTGTTGGTCAAGATTTATTGCATTTAGATATCATACATACAATATACTACTCATATGATTCTATCAATTTAAAGCATGAATCTATGCTTGAAATTCATGATGATTCAATCTAGGAAAAGGATAATGTTAAAAGCACTAGGCTTAGGTAACTTACAGCATCCTTATATCGACACATTGTTTTGCTTGTGCAATTACAGGCATATATTTTGAAAAGGATGAAAAAAGTGAGAATTTGCTCCGGTTGTGATATTTTTGGTTTTAGAAAAGAGAATTTGATTTGATAAAGTTGGTGTGTTTAAGTATTTACGTTAGGCATTCGATTTCCATTTCTAGATTGGATATTTTCATATATGAATTAAGTTTCTCCTTGTTATGTTATGCCATTTCTTTTTTACTTTTTCTTCTTCTTATTTATAATTTGTTATTTCATTAATCTGGACTATTTATCTATTTTATGTGGCTCAGCCAAGCATCCTAGCTCCATTTATTGGACAATCTTACTTTATAGGGAAGGGGGGCAATTTCCCACTGACTTTGGAAAATTATAAAATTAGTAGTATGTTGTCTCCTTTGATTTTGATAATATTGCAGTTTGCCTTCTTAATATATCACTTTGCACTGCACCACTTAAATATGAATAAAAATAATATCAGGATTAGGCTTTTCCCCGCTTAACTAAAATTCTCCTCCCCTAACTGCTCTTTAACTTGGGCTTTATGTCTCCTTCCTCCTTCATTCATGCGCATCCATGAAAATGGGTCAAATTCTGATCTAGCACCAAATTTTATGCAGGAAATAGTGATGAACAGCAACAGTGACGTACATAAAACAAGAGCACATATTTAAGGAGTTAATGATTAACAAGTGGTAATATGGTTCATAGAGACCCAAGAACTGATAATCTGATTCCTGGAAATTTGCTGTTAGTCAGGTTTTGGTTATATTTATAGTGATATAATGAGCATAACAAACTACTACTGCCCTCTGATAACTATTAAACAAAGATGTATCAGTGCCAGTTTGATCTGTTTAACAATAAATCCGTCCATTTTCTCCACCTTTTTCTCCACGTGTCTCCTGGAAGGGGGTATATGCAATTAGTGTAATAGTGTAGGTGATATTTGCATTTGGAGAATAGTTTAATTTATTTATTTATTTTTGCATTTTTCCTTTTATGATTTGACTTTTATAGTCTGTTCATGGTTCCCTAATAAAGTGAGAACATGTTCGTGCTAAAGTTTGCATCAAGTTGTTTCGATTGTTCTGTGCTGTTGTACATATTTAGAATTCCTTTGCACGTTGATCCTTGGAGTACTTGCTCTGCATGATGTGTAAACTTGCCAATATCAACTTTTATGGAACTCATCTCCTTTCCATCCCTTTCTTATAGGTGCTGATCATTTTTTAGGTACAGCTCAATTGGAATATGGATCTGAATACCATTAAAGATGCTTTTGATCGTGTCACAAAGAAGCAAAAGCTCTCCTCCTCCAAATCTTTAGAAGTGATCGAACAGATTAGCCAACAAATCGAACTGGCATTATCAAGAATACAATCCCACTCCGATCACAAGGTGATTGTTACTGAACTAAAAACAAAGTTGAAAGAGATAGCTCCACTCACTCAGCTTGAAGGCACTCATAAGGAATTAAACGTTGCTTTGAGCAAATACCCTAAGCTCCTGGAGAAATCCTTCCATCCCGATATATCCAGGGCTTGCAGAAATGTCGATTTCGATACCCACACTGTTAATTTAATAATAGCGAGCCATTTTTATAGGGAGGGTCTGTTTGATCTTGGTGATTGCTTTGTAAATGAAGCTGGAGAACCACCCGAGGTTGCCGACAAGAAATCTGCTTTCGAAGAGATGTATAATATACTTGAGGCCATGAAGGCCCGAGACCTAGGGCCCGCGTTGAACTGGGCCACCACCAACCGGGAGAAACTAAGAGAAAATGGGTCCCACGTCGAGCTCAAGCTCCATCGCCTCCAGTTCATGGAGACTCAGCAGAAGCAAGGGCGAGATGAAGCATTGAAGTACGCGAGAGCTTATCTGGCACCATTTGCTGATACCCACATGGCAGAAATCCAAAAGCTGATGGCATCTCTATTATGGGCGGGGAGGCTGGAGTCATCTCCGTACTCTGAGCTATTATCACCTGCCCATTGGGACAATTTGGGGCAAGAGCTGGCGCGGGAGTTTTGTAATCTCCTGGGGCAGTCGTATATGAGTCCGTTGGGGGTGACGATTGGGGCGGGGGTGCAAGGGCTGCCAACGCTTTTGAAACTGATGAATGTGATGACGGGGAAGAAGCAGGAGTGGCAGAATATGAAGCAGTTGCCGGTGCCCGTGGATTTGGGAGGGGAGTATCAGTTTCACTCCGTGTTTGTTTGCCCCGTGAGTAGGGATCAGGCGAGCGAGGAGAATCCTCCGATGCTCATGTCGTGTGGACATGTTCTCTGCAAGCAGTCTATCACCAAGCTCTCCAAGAACAACAGCACCAGGCCTTTCAAGTGCCCTTACTGCCCCTCCGAGGTTGAGTTGGCTCATTGTAGGCAGCTATATTTCTAACGTATTTCCAGTCTTGTACTCAGGTTGTACTGAACAACTCTCTCTCATGAACCTTAATTATGTTGTGTAGTATTATGCAGTGAAAGGACCGGGGTGTTGAAATGTACTGTTTGATGAATTGAATGTAAATAGAAATTCTTTGCACATTTCGTGCGAGTAAATGGGATTGAATGAGGTGGTGGACTCGGGACTCCTAACAGTGATGAGCAAAATATCTGAGTAATGGGACCAAAGCACTTATTTTCTTGGCCGATGTTTGGCACGACAAGAATTGCAATGGAATAAATATGGCACACTAAAAATACCCTTTCTACTTTATTTTATTTTTTTATTTAAATCTATATATGTATAACATCAATACTAAAATTCAAGAATACACGCATTGGATATGTGTGTGCACTCTCTCTCTCTCTCTCTCACACACACACACACACAAAAGCGCAATCTTGATCTCTCCCTCATGCACACATACATACTCTCACACACACATGCAAACACACACACACACACACTCTCTCTCTCTCTCTCTCTCTCTCTCTCTCTCTCTCTCTCTCTCTCTCTCTCTCTCTCCTGCACACACACATACACAAATATACTCTCTCTCTCTCTCTCTCTCTCTCTCTCTCTCTCTCTCTAACACACACGCTGATATAAATGAAAAGATGCAAAAGCGTAAAATTGTTCTACACACCAAAAACAAAAAAGTAAAGTCATGGAGGTTTTCTCAATTTCTCTCTCTAGCTTATCATTCTCAATTCTCAAAAGTGTTTACAAATGAGTCTCTTAAGGCTATTTATATTAAAGACTAGAAAGGCTAAAAAAAAGGAAAAGAATAATGATAATGTTGCCTGTGTCCTATGCTCCTGCATCACTCTCCTTCCCATGGGAAGATGCCATATATTTAGTATACTGGCAGTAGAAATTTGAGTCAATGTATTGCAGTGTCACCTCGGTAATCCAAGAGTCTCCCGCCTCGAGTCTGCCCAACTAACGAACCAAATAGCGGGTATAATTACTAGAGGATGAGGAGATATGTGCTGATTCAAGGATTCCTTTGACACGATCAACATGAGATCGAACTGGGTGGGCTGTGGTAGGAGGAAGGAGAATCAGAGCAGCATGGGTGCCTTTGAAAGGAGAGAGATCCGCTACACTGAATGAAAGATGCGTACGGAACTCCTCGGGAAGATCCACCTCATAAGCATTCGACTCGCAAGCCCGAACAATAAGGAATGGACCAAATCGCTGCATGAAAAATTTGTTGTCCTTGCCCCGTCGCTACGCTTTTTGAAGGTACACCATAACCAAATCACCCGGCTGATAGGATACAAAACGAGAATGCTCATCTACGGATTCCTTGTAGGAGGCGTAAGTGTTTTTTAGACGAGCACGAACATCTGCCTGAATGGACATCAAACGGGCTGTTAACTCCTCAGCTGAAGGACAAGTAGGCTTTGTCGGAGGAAGCTCAACAAGTTCTAGGGATATATTGGGTGACATTCCCAATACAATCTGAAATGGGGATAGACCGATAGAGCGGTTAACAACATTGTTGAAGGCAGACTCGGCTTGCGTTATCGCAACATCCCATCGCTGCGGGACTCGGAAGAAAGACACCATAAAAGATCACCAACACTCCGGTTGACCACCTCGGTCTGTTCGTCAGTCCGAGGATGGAAGGCTGTGGAAAATTGCAACTCTGTCCTTAAGAGCCACCACAAAGTGCACCAGAAATGCCCAGTAAAACGTACATCCCTGTCAGACGTAATGCTACGGGGAATCCCGTGGAGACGGATTACGCCACGAAAATACGTGGTGACATGGGAAGCATCGGTCGTGCGAGTACAAGGTATGAAATGGGACATCTTAGAGAATCTGTCAACCACTATAAAAATGGAATCATTCCCACTAGTGTGTGAGGAAGTCCCACTATAAAATCCATCGAGACGTCCAGCCATAGCCTCTCGCGAATCGATAAAGGGGTATATAACTCGACGTTGGTGTGATGCCTCTTGATCGTTTAACAAGTATAACAACGCTGAATGAAGGTGTTGGCATTCCTTCGTCTCATCGGCCAATAAAATCGTTCCCTTAGCATCACGTGGGTACGCGCCTGTCCCAAATGGCATGATAATCCCCCTCAGTGGACCTCTGAAATAATCTTCTCTCGAAGAGAAGAGGCAAGAATGCATAAAGCTATTTTCCTATCTAAGAAACCATCTTGCAACAAATAATCGCCCGATGCTCCGTTGCCTGCCTTACTGGCAAGATGCAAATATCGGCCCAAACTCCACATCGATCAGATAAAGATCCCGGACCTCGTCAAATCGAAAAACCTGACTCCGAAGAGTCACTAAAGCATGCGCCCTCCGGATAAGAGCATCAACCACTTGGTTCTCCTTTTTCGGTTTATACTGTAGATGGAATGTGTATCTCCGGAGGTATGCCGTCCACTTGACGTGTCTATCACTAACACGTTTTTGTCTATGTAGGTATTGAAGGGCCTCATGATCATATTTGATGACGAACTCCTTGTGCAGGAGATAAGACATGACATGAACTTCACTGCCTTCACTACCGCATAGAACTCCAAATCTTAAGTCAAATAGTTATGGGCGACTCCGGTCAACTTTTGACAAAAAATGCAATCGGCTTCTCATTTTGTCTCAATACGACATCCACTCCCATCTTGCAAGCATCGCAAAATAACTCAAACAACTGGTCAAAATTTGGTAAAGCTAGGATAGGTGTTGTGGTCATCAACTCCTTGATGCATCTGAAGCCCCTATCTGACTCCTTTGTCCATCGAAACTCAGTACTCGAAGATGCACTCATCAAATATGTAATAGGTGCCATGACGGTGGTGAACCCTATTATAAACACCTGTAAAATCTCACCAGACCATGGAAACTGCGAATCTCGGGTACTAACGTGGGTCGGGGCCAATCAACTTGTGACAACCCGTATATAATTATGATAAATTGTATTTAAATTATACTTATCTTATGTGATACGAATAATTTGGTATTAGTATATCTAATGTTAAGTGATTATGGTTAGTATAATTCTACTTTCATAAATCATGAAATGTCGAATTATTTACGAACACAAGATTTGGTTATTTTCGATAGAAATGTTCCTGTTTAAGACTAGTTTTGACCCTTGTAACATTACAATTGACTTGATGTTAAAACTACATAGTTGTATATATGTGAGTTAGGGTTGTAACACAACAAACGGTGCATCAAACGGATGTTCGAGTAAGAAGTTAGGTCGAAATTACGAGAAGGGGCGAATCTGTCAATTCCCTTAAGTGGTAAATTATCTTTTATTAAACCAAATGTTTTAATTTGATTGGATGGATTGGGAGGCAGCCTTGGCCGACTTAAAACTCTCCCTTAACCTTATTTATTCAGCAAATAAGTCTCTAGGTTCAGTTTGAGGTGTTATTAGCTTGAGGAAAGAGAGGTAGAAGTTAAGGAAGAAAGGGTTACAAGGAAAATCTAGGAAAACAATTTCAAGAAAATCCTTAAGGTGTTTCCAAGGTAATATTATGTATTAATATTGTTTTAATCTTCTATTATACTTATTTCAAAGTATATAAATCTTGAAGTATTGATCCAAATTCCATCCTCCTTTGTGATAATATGTATTGGTTCATATGTGAGATAAGTGGTGTTATAGGTCATATTGCTTTGTATTGAAACCCTTTGTATTCAAACTTGCATATCTATTTGTGTGCTTACTGGAATTCAGAAATTCCAATTGGATATGAAAATAGACTTATATATTCATATCATATCCGAAAATTAGAATTTAACTCTTTATGGTTAGGTCTTAGTGATGGTTGCATGTTGGTATATAGTTGCTGTTTGAATATTTCATTTCGGTATGTCCTGAGTTTGGTCAAGCTTTTGAGATAGCAAATGAAGTCCAAATATTATGAAACTTTAATTCTGTACTATTTAGTATGTCTACTGAAAGTGTGTTGAAAATCATGGAAAATTATACTGTATAAAAATTACGAAAATTCTTGGAAGTCGAAGGAACAATAGAGGAGTTTGTAGGGCAGATTTCTTGTGTTGTAAAGAAATGGCCATAACTTGCCCTAGGAAGCTTGAAAAATTACACCGTCACTTGTAACGGAAAGTATATTCAGATGTGTTTTCAGATTGATAAGCTTGAACACCTGTATGTGTACTATTTATGAATATGGGATGGTTAAGTATGGAGGACAATGATTTGACGCCATATTGGATACCCCATGAAAGAATGTTTGTATCTACTCCTTCCCAAGGGTATTTTGAGTACATGTTTCATGTGTATATATATTCAGAATTATACTTTTATGTTTACTTGAGTTTAGTTATAAATTCCTTACGAGGTAGTTTCTAGGGTTGAATGTTCATGACCTTATCAACATATATACCATCGTTTCTTCTTTACATATGTTTCATGGAATATGACTTGAGTAGAATCATATTGTGGTTATGTACTTATTTAAAGTTACAAAATTATATTGAGATAATACTTATGATTGAGTTTCAATACTGATTTAGTTGGATTAACATGTGTAAGGTCAAATCAACCAAGTTCATCTCCACCCGAGGGAAACGTGAATACATAGTTGACAACACAAGGTGAGTGTACTTACTGAGTTGATTTTGGATATGACATATATGTATCATATGTTGAGATGATATGGCTTATTTAAAAGTCATGAGATGTTGATATGTTATGGCTTATTTAAAAGCCTAGAGATGTTGGGATGTTATGTGATATACCCGTTTATATCCTCGGCTTAGATGAGGATTGCCTCCAAAACGGACGACAGTACGAGGGGACGACCCTTCACCAATCTCTTGACGACCCTTCGCCCAAGCTTCAGACGACAGTACGAGGGGCCGACCCTCTACCAGGCTTCAGACGACAGTACGAGGGGCCGACAGTACGAGGCCAGAATTGGGCCAGGCTCACTACCGGAAGAAACTTTGCCCTCGGCCTCGGCTCATAGGCCGAGGGTGATATCATGACGGTGCGTGGTTTGGGAGACGCGTGGAACAGTGCGCGTCAGGCTCATATGACACGTGGCAGACCGTTATAACAAAATCACACCCTCGCGTGAGGGAATATTATGTCATCATTTGGCATCTACAGGTGTCAACAGGGAATTGGCTAGATCATCATTCACATGCACCATGCATACTTGGGGGGTACACTACACCTCCCAAGACCTATATATACTTGTCACCTACAACCCTACAAGGGATCGATCCATGAACGGTAGCCCTAGCTAAAGCTCTGTTGGTACACACAGTAGAGAGAGAGAGAGAGGGTTATGTGCATTGTATCCAAGGCCATTAGTGCCCATACTTAGTGGATCACACACTCACAGTGGATGTAGGCCAAATTGGCTGAACCACTATACATTATTGTCTTATTTCCTCTTATACTCATCCCCTTCTACATACTTATACACTTATACATCTCAAGGGCTGCCATGGCTGCTACTGTTTGAGCTCACTATCACTTATCTGGTGGTGCTAAATCTCAGCATCATCAGTTTGGCACCGTCTGTGGGAACGAGAAGACATCTCTTCCTTTGTATAGCTTGACCTCACTGGGCACTCTGGTGGTGAACCAACACTCCCCCTGAGAGGAGGTGTTTCACCATTGAAAGAGATCCACTAAGGTTCCCAAGCTCACCAGTATTTTCTTCAGTTCAACTTTTCATAGCTCAAGCACATGGCACCTGAGATGCCATCGCCACCACTTCCCCCGCCGGATGAGGGGGGAAGACCCAGTTCTAGTCAGCCGCCGCCTCAGTCTGAGATGGCTGATGTGGCGGCAGCCCTAAAGTCTCTGGCAGCAAGCCAGCGGATGATGCAGGAGCAGTTCACAGCTCTAAGCCAGAACATACTAAGAGCACCAGGGGTTTCGCCTGAGATGATTACTCCGGCAGCAGCTCCAGGGCAGCATGAGGCCAGGGGACCACCCCAGGCACCACGCAAAGACCTGCCACCCCCTCAGCGGCGTAGGGATGTTGCTGACCCCCGGCGTCTACGCCTGGGGAGGCAAGAAAACCCTTGCCCTGAGGATAGGTATGGAGATTTAGAGGGAGAGGAGGTTCCTATAGAGTGCTGGGAACCTTACGAGGTCTCCAACAACACTGTGCGACCCCTCCAGGACAGTAGGGGAAAGTGCGGGAGACCAAACCCTGATGATCGCCCAAGAGGCTCTGCTTTTGATCGCTTGAGCAGGGGGTCGGCCTTTGAGAGGCTAGGCCCAGTAAATGACCTGCGGGAATAGTTGTCCAGGCCAAGGAGTGCTGCAAGATCCAGGAGGGAGGCAGCAGATGGCCGACCCCGAGGACGACATGACGACCAAAGGGAAGTGAACAGTCGACACAGGCCTGCTGCAGCAGAACCCTCCGTCCACCTCGGAGAGGCAGCAGGGGATAACATCGGCCAGGCCGACCCTATGAGGCCCTGGAATGACTCAATCCAGCGGTTAGAGGATAAGATTGGTGATATATTGAAGAGCCGAGACCCTCTTCAGAGGGGATACACCATAGGCTCACCCTTTGTGGCAAAGATAGTCAACTTCCCCACGCCGTCAAAGTTCAAGCCACCTATGGTCACCCCAAGGTATGAAGGAAGCACCAACCCCGTCCACCACGTGGAGATGTATCAGTCGGCGGCAGACATATACTCTATCTCAGATGAGATGAGGTGTCGTGCCTTCTCTGGTACCCTGACAGGGGCTGCGCATGTCTGGTACACGTCTCTTCCAAAAAATTCCATTGGAAACTTTAAGCAGTTGGCAGACCTGTTCATCCATAATTTCTGCTTTGGGGTGAGGCCACAGAAGAAGACCACCCACCTGCTCTATGTTAAGCAGGGGAAGAGTGAGAGTCTGAGGGACTATATAGCCAGATTCAATAAGGAGAAGCTGGAGGTGGAAGACTATGAGGAGAGCATAGCTATGACAGCCCTGATTGGAGGACTCCAAAAGGGGAAGCTGTTATGGAAGCTTGCTGAAGAACCTCCGAGGACGATGGCCGAGATGTTGTCGACAGCAGGAAAGGTGATGAACGCCGAAGAGGCGATGGCTGCAAAATATGAGGACGAAAGAGGAGGTGCAAGTGGGAGTAAATACCCAAGGAAGAACAAAGAGGGGAAGAAGAGATCCGCGGACGACAAGTTCGCTGGGTACACTCCTCTGACGGTCAGCTGTGACCAGATTCTCAATGAGATAAAGAGTGACCGGTCGCTGAAGTGGCTTGAGAAGCTGAGGGCAGCCCCCGACAAGAGGAATAAGAATCTGTGGTGTGAATTTCACCAAGACCACGGCCACGTAACGGATAAATGCTTTGCTCTGAAAGACGAGATTGAGAAGATGCTGAAGGAAGGGAAGCTCAGAAAGTACGTTGACAAAGGCGACTTCAAGAGGGGCCGAGGGGACGACCCCAGAAAGAAGCGAGGCGACGCATGCAGAGAAGGTCCTCAAAAAAGAGGGGACGACCCCTCTGATGATGAGGACGACCCCGACCTCCCGCCGAGAGACGACCATGGCCCTGTCAAGAGGCTTAATATGATCTCGCTCGGAGTGGGAATGATCTCCGGGGGACTTGCAGGAGGAGGGTCTGAGGTCGCCGACAGGAAGGCCCATGTGGCTGAGGCAAAGGCAGTGACGAAGACAGTACACGCAACCTCCCTGGAGGTCAAGTCAGAAAAGAGGAAGAAGGTTGATATGGACACACTGGTAGTAGGGTTTTCAAGGATGGACTTCAAAGGCCTCTTATCCCCGCATGATGACCCTCTCGTCATCACTACCAGGGTGCACGGATGCGAGGTGCCGAGGATCTAGGTAGATGGGGGTAGCTCTGCAGATGTGATGTTTTGGCCATGCTTCAAAGCCTTGGGTCTCAGCCGTGCTAGAATTGTCCCCTACCATCATCCGTTGATTGGGTTCAGTGGGGAAAAAGTTCATCCCCTTGGGGTATATGAGGCCTATGTGAGGATCAGGGACGAGTGGCCGAGATGGCTCACCAAGAAGGTCAGTTTCTTTATGATGGATGAGCAGGTGTTTTCGGCCTACAACATTATACTGGGGCGTGTGGCCCTCAAGGGGTTTGAAGCCGTGCCGTCTACGGTCCATCAGATGATCAAATTTCCAACCCCTTACGGCGTGGGGGAAGTTCAAGGAGACCAGACGACGGCGAGAGAATGTTACTACAACTCCGCTGAAGAGAGGGAGGCACACAAGAGGGTTACAACCACTTATAATATTGATACCCTAGACCCCAGGGATGAAACGAAGCTGAAGAAAGGAGAGGCTGCGAAAGAGGTAGAATCTATCATCCTCGATGAGGATGACACGGAAAAACCCGTCCAAGTTGGCAAGTCTCTGAAACCCAACATCAAGGAAGACCTCATTAAACTATTGAGGAGAAGGCGAAGCGTCTTCGCCTGGAGTCATGTAGATATGCCAGGGATTGACCCCGAAGTCATGTGCCACAGGCTCAATGTGGTAGAGGGAGTGAAGCCGGTGAAGCAGAAGAGGAGAATTTACTCCAGAGAAAAATATGAGGTCATCAGGGACGAGGTCAAAAAATTAGAAGACGCTGAATTTATCAGAGAGGTCATCTACCCTGAATGGCTGTCCAATGCAGTCATTGTCCCAAAGGCCAACGACAAGTGGAGAATGTGCGTGGACTTCACAGACCTCAGCAAGCACTGTCCCAAAGAAAACTTCCCTCTCCCCCGCATCGACCAGATGGTAGATGCTACCGCAGGCCATGAGCTCATGAGCTTCATGGATGCCTACTCAGGGTATAACCAGATCTTCATGAACCCTGAAGACTCGGAGAGGACCGCCTTCATCACTGACAAGGGGACATACTGTTACAGGGTCATGCCCTTTGTCCTAAAGAATGCGGGGGCAACGTACCAGCACCTCGTAAACAAAATATTTGAAGACCAAATTGGAAAGTCTATGGAGGTCTACGTGGATGACATGATGACCAAGAGTTTGAAGGCAGAGGATCATGTGGCAGACCTGGAGAGGACCTTTAATACGATGGACAAATATCAGATGAAGCTTAACCCGGCCAAATGTGTCTTCGGGGTCGGAGCAGGGAAGTTCCTGGGGTTCATTGTCAACCAAAGAGGAATCGAGGCCAATCCTGAAAAGATAAAGGCCCTTATTGAGATGAAGACCCCCAAATCCATTAAAGACGTTCAGAGGCTTACAAGGAGAGTGGCTGCCCTGAACAGGTTTGTGTCAAGGGCCACAGACAGGTGTTTACCATTCTTCAAGATCCTCAGGAAGGCCTTTGAATGGAGTGAAGAGTGTGATGAGGCTTTCAAGGAGCTAAAATCATACTTAGGGTCTCCCTTGCTGCTGTCCCGACCCGTGCAGGGTGAACGACTTTACGTGTACCTCGCCGTCTCAGAGTCAACCATCAGCGCAACCATTGTGAGAGACGAAGACGGAATACAGAAGCCTGTGTATTTTAATAGCAAGGCACTCCAGGGGGCAGAGCAAAGATATCCGAGGATGGAGAAGTTGGCCTACGCCTTGATCCATGCCTCGAGGAAGATGAAGCCGTACTTCCAATCCCATACAATGGTCATCCTCACTGACTCTCCTCTTAGGCAGGTCCTACACAAGCCAAAAAAATTAGGTAGGTTGATGGCCTGGGCTATAGAGATGGGGGAGTTTGACATTGTGTATCAACTTAGGACTGCCATTAAGGGGCAGGCATTGGCAGACTTCGTGGCTGAGTTCACTTGGGAAGATGATGAGGTCGAAGGTGATTCTTAATGTCCCTAACCTCTCCCTCGTCTTTCTTGAGGGAAGTGGTGGGGTTGTCCCCTCCACTGGCCCTCATTATAGCTGAGGGTTCAAATTAATCAGTTTTCAATAAAGTCTACCCTCGTCTTTCTTGAGGATAGTGGTGGGGTCGTCCCCTCCACTGACCCTCATTATAGTCGAGGGTTCAACTTACCAAATTAATGGTTTTTAAAGCCTTCCCTCGTCTTTCTTGAGGACAGTGGTGGGGTCGTCCCCTTCACTGGTCCCCATTATATCTGAGGGATCAACTTACCAATTTAATGGATTTTAATAATGTCTACCCTCGTCTTTCTTGAGGACAGTGGAGGGGTCGTCCCCTCCACTGGCCCTCATTATAGCCGAGGGTTCAACTTACCGATTTAATGGATTTTAATGTCTTCCCTCGTCTTTCTTGAGGACAGTGGTGGGGTCGTCCCCTCCACTGGTCCCCATTATAGCCGAGGGATCAACTTACCAATTTAATGGATTTTAATAATGTCTACCCTCGTCTTTCTTGAGGACAGTGGAGGGGTCGTCCCCTCCACTGGCCCTCATTATAGCCGAGGGTTCAACTTACCAATTTAATGGATTTTAATGTCTTCCCTCATCTTTCTTGAGGACAGTGGTGGGGTCGTCCCCTCCACTGGTCCCCATTATAGCCGAGGGATCAACTTACCAATTTAATGGATTTTCTTTAGATGTTTCCATACGTGCTAGGACTGACAACCACAGGATGAGGGAAACACTGATATTTCTTATTAATTTTGCAAAGTGTTCTGTTGGAGCAACTCTCATTACAATTATGGCCTTTCAAGACCTTACAACACTACTAATAGTATTTCTTCAAATGATCTGCATTCCAGGGGTTGGAAAAAGGTTCCCCTTCTAGGTTTTCTAGTCTATAGGTCCCTGGGACAACTTCATCTATGACCCTATATGGGCCATGCCAATTAGGATGGAGCTTGTTGGGCTTTTGCCAAGTCTTTTTTAGAACCAAGTCTCCTACTGCTATAGGTCTCTGTTTCACCCTATGATTATAAAACCTTGCGGTCCTCTGCTGGTAGGAAGCCTGCCTTATCTCAGCGTCCTCCCTCCTTTCCTTTATCAGGTCCAAGTCAAGTTTCCTTTCTTCCGCGTTTCCCTGGGGGTCGTACATTTGGACCCTATGAGTAGGGAACTCGACTTCGGTGGGGATGACGGCTTCTGATCCATAAGCCAGCATGAATGGGGTCTCCCCGGTAGAAGTCCTCACTGTCGTCCTGTATGCCCACAGTACGGCATATAACTCCTCGACCCATCTTCCTTTTGCTTCCTCAAGACTCTTCTTGATTCCATCTAGGATTGTCCTGTTTGTTACTTCGGTTTGCCCATTGGCCTGAGGTCGGACTGGGGTGGAGAAAAATTGTTTGATATTTACCCTCTCACAGTACTTCTGCAGAGAGGCATTCTTGAACTGCGTCCCGTTATCTGAAATGAGGGTGTTGGGCAGACCATATCTGCATATCACATTTTTCCAGATGAACTGGAAGGTCTTCTGCTCTGTAATTGTGACCATCGCTTCGGCCTCTACCCACTTTGAGAAGTAGTCAATCGCTACAATGAGGAACCGATAGTTATTGACTGCTCTTGGTAAGGGCCCTACCAGGTCAATCCCCCACACTGCGAACGGCCACGGAGATGTAATGGGGGTAAGAGGCTGATGGGGTTGATGAGGGATGGTAGCGAATCTTTGGCATTTATCACACTTTTTTACATATGCTGCGGCGTCTTTCCCCAAGGTCGGCCACCAGTAGCCTTGGGTGATCACCATCTTCGCTAAGGATCTGCCCCCGATATGGCTTGAGCACGATCCTTCGTGCACATCTTGCAAAATGGAAGGGACTTCTGAGGGATGCACACACCTAAGTAAGGGGATCAGAAACCCCTTTTTGTACAAGGTGTCTCCGATGACAGTGAATTTTGCAGCCCTGTACCTCAGCTTCTTCCTTTCCTGCCTTGCTTCTGGCATCTCACCCTCTTTAATGTATCTGATCAGGGAGTCCATCCACGAAGCTTCTTGAGAGACATTCAGGCAATTGCCAAGTGTTCCCTCGGGGTCCTCAATAGTTGGCTGAAGCAAAATTTCCACTGGGACCGCCCTCCTGATGTCTGTCCTAGTCGCCGAGGCCAATCTCGCAAGGGCATCAGCACGACCGTTGTCTAGCCTAGGTATCCTCTTTAATTTTACTTCTCTGAAGCCTTTCAGTAGTGACCTCACCTTCTCAAGGTATCTAGCCATTCTCTCGTCCTTAGCCTCGTAGGCCCCTAGTATCTGATTCACCACTAGCCTTGAATCACTATGGACCAGAATCTGGCCGACACTAAGAGACTTGGCCAAGGAGAGGCCTGCTACTAAGGCCTCATATTCAGCCTCGTTGTTGGAGGCTTTGAAGTTGAACCTCAGGGCGTATTCGACGTCTGTGCCATCGGGTGCTGACAGTATCAGTCCAGCCCCACTTCCACTGTCACAGGAGGACCCGTCAACGAAGAGGCTCCATAGAGTCTTTCCCTCTGAAAAGTTTCCCTCAAAGAGGGACCCCTGTCTGAAGATGTATTTTCCTTCCTCATTTTCAGTCGCTTTCTTTCTAGCAGTGCCTGTCTCGGCCCTATCTGCGGGTGTGTCGGCGGGTCTGTCTTCTGTATCCGTCATCCCAAGGGTCTAAGACAGCAAACCAACAAAGAGAAAACCATAAAAGCAGTAAATATGGAAGGCAGTAGAAGAAGATACGATGGTATTGATAAAAGAGAAAATATTTAAGTGTTTTACAATACAGAGCACAAAAATGATAAGTACATTGAAAGGGTATGGGCTACAGGCAGCCACCCTATGGGACGACATCGGAGGGCAGGGCCTCAACATCTATAGGAATGGTCTCCTCAATAACCAGAGTTGGACGATCTTCAGAAGTTCCGACCCCCTCAACCTGAACTTGGGACTCTACTTGGGACAGAGCCTCGGCATCAGCGGGTCATCCAACCCAACTGCCTCCAATGAAGGACGAACCGAGGAGACGACATCACCGAATTTGAGAACGACCCATCGGCAGGCCGTCCTAATCCCCCTCTCCAGATACTCAAGGCCGAAGCCCTGAAACTCGCCAGAAACCTTGTAAGCCTCAACAGCGTTGGCCTCGGCTTTTCCGACAGCTTCTGCGAGATCAGTCTTGTGCTTGACTTCCATGTTCAGTAAAGCCTCATCCCTATATTTGATGATCAAGTCCTTGGCTTGCAGGTCGGCATCGTGCTGCCTCATCAGCTCATCTAGGTACCTAGCATGCTCAGTCCTAGCACTCTCAAGCTCAGCCCTCGCAGTATCAAGCTCAGTCCTCGCAGTATCAAGCTCTGTCTGCAAGTCAGCCTCATGCTGAATAGCCCTTTCGGCCTCATGGAACTTCATCTGATTCTCGGCCATCCATTTGGTGGCTGAGGTGAGGGCACAAACAGACTGCACAAAAAACGAACAAATATCAAGAGGGGCCGAGAAAACAGTTTATTGAAAGAATGAAATTTAAGATGTGGGTCAGAACCAATACCTGCGCAAGGGAGTGCAGACCATAGTCGTACACCTTGGCTGGAGGCATCTTTGATAAGAAGTCGTAGTCAGAAGCCGAGGGTGCAGAGAACATCGAGGCCTTGGCTGCCCTCAGATTTGCAATGAGCGACGAAGGATCGGCTTTCAGATGTGCCAGGTTCTGAGACCAGAAGGACCCCATACTAGACGAAGAGGTCGTCCCCTCTGAGGCTTCGACCCTGGCCCTCGTCCGAAAATCAGGCCGAGGGTCAACTGGTTCCTCAGGCTCATTCCTCTTATTGCTGTCAGTGGTCAGCTCCACCACCGTCGGCCCAGCGGCCTTTGTCTTCCTCGGAGCCTGCTGAGGCTCCTTCCCCTTCTTCTTGGCCAATCCAGACAGTAAGCTGGGAGCCGTCATTTCCCAAAGATAGTCTGGTGTACCTGCAGGACGATCTGATAAGAGGACGATACGTTAGAAAAGTGCAGATCTAAAGAGGAAACACTTCAAAAATAGGTGAATAATGGAAAATGTTCAGTATAACTCACATAGTTCAGTCAGAGGGCCGACCCTCAGACCAGCTTCTTTAAGGAACCGAGGGGTCATCAAGTCTTCAAATTTGGCAAGCTCACCCTCTCGCCCTCGTCCTCTCAGATAATCTACGATATCCTTCTCCTCCAGACTAAGTCCAGGGTCTGACCTGGCCTTCATGGAGGGGTTAGACCACTTCCTGGGGACCCTCGGACTATCGGCAACGGGCTCCCACTCCCCGGAGATAAAGAAAAACCTCTTCTTCCAATCATGGTTGGAAGTTTGTGCCACATGGAGGAGTTTCTTCTCAGACCTCCTTGCCCCCAGGTGATAATATCCAGGCTGCTTGGACGAGGAGGTGATGTTGTAGCAACCCAGAAATAGGTCAGCCGAGGGCTCGTCGGTAAAGGCATTCTTCCACAAGGAAATATAGCCCAAGATCGTCCTCCAAGAGTTGGGAGGAAGTTGAGAGGGGGAAACGCCGAGGGCAAACAGAATATCTGCAATGGCAGGGTGCAGAGGGAGCCTGACTCCAACCTTGAACATTTGTTCGTAGACTGCAACCTCTCCCTCTTGACAATCAAAAACCCTCTCAGTCTCAGAGGGAACCCTCATAGTTACCCCGGAGGGCACTCCATAAATATGCCTCCATATCAGGAGGTCTCGATCCCTAACAGAGGAGATAAAGGACGAGGCGTGGGAGGTATCAACCTCATCATCTGTATCATCGTCCTCGTCCTCAGCTCTCTCCCCCTCGTCACCTGCAGGAGGACCCTGGGGAAAAGCCACTTGGAAGGCGTGGGGAGACAGGGTTGTCACAGGGACAGCCTCAGAGGGGGCCGTACCCTCGGCCTTTTGGCCTGGGCTAAGGTCAGGTGTGTCCCTTCTACCAGAAGTTCCAGCACCAGTTGGTGAGGAGACTCTCTCGTCCATCTCACTTGGGTTGGGTGTCTCGGCAGGACGAGGTGACGACCCACAAGACTCAGAAGGTTCATATGGTCTTATGGTGGCAAGAGGAATGGGAAAGATGGGTCGTACCCAATTAGGGTCGGCCCCTCGTCTCCTCTCTTCCTCTTCCTCTATTCGTCTGATCTCGGTAAAGAGCTTCTCTCTCAAAGACGGGAACTCAGATACTAAGCTATAAAGCCTCCTAAGCATTAAGGGGAAGACTCTACACTTAGCTATTACACCCAACTCACCTAACTTAGCTACAAACAAGGGGGAAATTGACCAGGATTGACTTTCGGATTAAACAAAGGAACTCAATGGGATTTTTTCAAGAACAACTAAGAACCAGTTACCGGAAAAGACGCCGGAAAAGGTTATGGCACAACCTAAAGAGAATGCAGCCCCACAACCCTAGAAAATCAAGTAGAAATGAAGGCAAAGGAAAGCGCTTAATGAAGGAAAGTACCTGATAACGAGGGCAAAAAACGCTGCTGAGACCTGACAAATTGGAGGCTGCAAATGGCAATGGGAACTGGTTCTAGAGAGAGAAAAGGCTTGGGCGCGAAGAAGAAGAAGAAGGAGAGAGAGAGTTTAAAAATCTCTTAAATACTTTGGTAATGAGTGGACCCGTTTACCAAGAAAGGTATAATTAGGGCACAAGGCCCCAAGTGCACTGCGCAGCCGCCATGACCTTGGGAACTGAAACATCAATGAGTATCTGCCCAGGTGTCACTCATCTAACTGATCATACTTGCATCTCATTTAAAACACTATCCCTCAGCCATCTCAGCAGAACCTATGGCTAAGGGCTGGGGGGTGATTGATATACCCATTTATATCCTCGGCTTAGATGAGGATTGCCTCCAAAACGGACGACAGTACGAGGGGACGACCCTTCACCAATCTCTTGACGACCCTTCGCCCAGGCTTCAGATGACAGTACGAGGGGCCGACCCTCCACCAGACTTCAGACGACAGTACGAGGGGCCGACCCTCTACTAGGCTTCAGACGACAGTACGAGGGGCTGACCCTCTACCAGGCTTCAGACGACAGTACGAGGGGCCGACAGTACGAGGCCAAAATTGGGCCAGGCTCACTACCGGAAGAAACTTTGCCCTCGGCCTCGGCTCATAGGCCGAGGGTGATATCATGACGGCGCGTGGTTTGGGAGACGCGTGGAACAGTGCGCGTCAGGCTCATATGACACGTGGCAGACCGTTATAACAAAATCACACCCTCACGTGAGGGAATATTATGTCATCATTTGGCATCTACAGGTGTCAACAGGGAATTGGCTAGATCATCATTCACATGCACCATGCATATTTGGGGGTACACTACACCCCCCAAGACCTATATATACTTGTCACTTACAACCCTACAAGGGATCGATCCATGAACAGTAGCCCTAGCTAAAACTCTGCTGGTACACACAGTAGAGAGAGAGAGAGAGAGGGTTATGTGCATTGTATCCAAGGCCATTAGTGCCCATACTTAGTGGATCACACACTCACAGTGGATGTAGGCCAAATTGGCTGAACCACTATACATTATTGTCTTATTTCCTCTTATACTCATCCCCTTCTACATACTTATACACTTATACATCTCAAGGGCTGCCATGGCTGCTACTGTTTGAGCTCACTATCACTTATCTGGTGGTGCTAAATCTCAGCATCATCATTATGGCTTATTTAAAAGCCAAGAGATGTTGAGATGTTATGGCTTTATAAAAGTCAGGATATGTTGAGTTGCTATGCAATTCAGGAGATGTTAGGTTTTTTAAAACCTATGGATATGATTATTGCCTACGGGCAGGAGATGTGGGGTTTATTAACTCCGGATATGTATATGGCCTAATTTGGCACAGAGATGTATATATTGTTATGTTGAGATATTAATATAGTGCTTTTACTATAGATAGCTGTAGTACATTCATTGAGTTTTTTTAAACTCATGGTTTTATATGTTTACATTTTCAGGTTTTCCAGCTGCCACTGCCAGGTCTAGGAGGTTGAGTAAATAGAAGTAGAGTCTTGTTAGTTTGTTTTATACAATGTAGTAGTTGTAATTAAGTTAAATGATATGTGAGTTTTGTTGAAATTATGTCTCCTTAAAACGATTGGATTTTTTTAATATTCCGCATTTTAACCTTGAAGTTGTTTCAATATGTATTACCTAAATAATAAATAAATTACAATTGTGGTTTGTAAACTATTTAGTTAATTATATCCTAATGGGGTTAGGGGATGATAACTTGGTATCAGAGCTTTAGGTTTTTATATTCTGAGGTTAGAGAGTCTAGATATGGCAGTGGCAGAAATAGCGTTGTGTGGGTCATTTATATTAATTTATGAGAAATACTAACCATTATGTTAGAAATAAATGTTGTATTCTTGTTTCTATAATTGTGGTTTATGACAAATAGTAAGCTATGGAAGGAGAAAATGTTCATGAGAGGGTGGATGAGGAGTCTTCAAATACAGTAAACTAGCAAAATCCAAATAATGTAGAGGGGGATCCTGAACAACTTAAAGATATGCAAAAGATGGCTCATGCCATGACTTTAATGGCAGAGTAACAAAACATGTTTATGATGCAAATAGCAGAACAACAAGCCAAGTACTTGGAGGAGCAGACTTTGTCAAGAAGAGAAAGGGAAATACAACGAGAGGAGAATAATACTCTGTACGAGAAGTTTATCAAATTGAACCCTCCAGTATTCTCAGGTTCTGTAGATCCTTTAGAAGTTGAGGCTTGGGTTAGAGACACAAAAACTATCTTCGGGGTGATGAATGTACCTGGCGCGCAGAAGGTGATTTTGGTTACTTTCATGTTAAAGGGAGAAGCTAAATATTGGTGGGATTCTTCCAAACATTTATTGCTTAATCCGGAGGGAGGTGAGGTAATTACTTGGGATTCCTTTATTAAAGTCTTATATGAAAAGTATTTTCCTCGCATGTACCGGAAGCAAAAGGAGAGAGAATTTTTATCATTGACTCAGGGGAATATGTCGGTCAGGGAGTATGAAACTGAATTCACATCTTTGTCTCGATTTTCATTACATTTCTTACGCGGTGAGGAGGATAAATGCACCAGATTTCAGGATGGGTTGAATTTGGTTATCAAGTCTAGACTCACTGCACTTGAGATGGTAGATTATTCTTCCTTAGTTAACAAAGCTATGATGGTTGAAGGAGATGTTAATGATGCAATAAAGAATAGGGAACAAAGGGGAAAGAGGAGTAGATTTGATTCATCTCAGCAAAAGGAAGGCAATGTAGAATACTTGAAACAAGGGAGTCAAAGATTTCAGTGCGGTAGAGGGACTGGAAATTATGTTCAGAATACGACACCAAGTAGTTTTAGGGGTGCAGGATCGATGGTCCGACAGAATAGACAGCAGGAGAATGACAGTAGGCAGTCCAAGCCTGTTACATGCTATTTTTGCAAAGCTGAGGGCCATATTAGTCCAGATTGTCCCAAGTTAAAGGGGGTAGAGTGTTATCACTGCCATCAAATTGGTCATACCAAAAAGAACTATCCTATGCTAGTGGGAGGTATTCAATCAGCTACTACTAGTTGAGGCTCATCACCCGGAGGCACAGGGAGAGGAGGAGGTAGAGGACAGGCTAGTGGATCCAGGGCTCCGGGAAGGATATTTGCTATGACTTTACAGGATGCTCAGGCTACTCCAGAGGTGGTGACAGGTACATTTTCTGTCATGAACAAACATGCTTACGTGCTTATTGATCCAGGTTCTACTCATTCATTTGTAGCACTGTCATTTACCATGCATTTGGGTAGACCATGTTCTTATCTAGATTGTAGTTTATATATTTCTACACCTATGGGGGATGTGATGCTAGTGGAGCTTGTGTATAAAAATTGTGTATTGTATATGGGGGAGAGGGAGTGGACCATTGATTTAATTCCCCTAGATATTCGAGATTTTGATATTATCTTGGGTATGGACTGGCTATCTTCCTACCATGCATCAATTGACTGTTTTCGTAAGGAGGTTACATTTAATATGCCGGGGGAGGAAGAATTCAAATTTACTGGGGAAAGAAATGTGGTTCCGAACTGTATTATTTCAGCCCTTCGGGCGAGGAAATTGTTAAATAAGGGTTGTCAAGGCTTTTTAGCATATATTGTTGATACAAACAGGGAATTGCAAAAATTAGAAGATATCCCAGTCGTTAAGGATTTTTCAGATGTGTTCCCAGATGAATTACCAGGATTGCCACCTAGCAGAGAGGTAGAGTTTACTATCGATTTAGTGCCTGGTACTAGGGGTGGCCATAGGCCCGAGGCCCGCTAAGCCCGCCAAGCCCGCCCAACCAAAAAATAGGGCTTGGGTAAGGTAAATAAGCCCGCAAAGCGGGCTTGGCAAAATTTTATAGGCCCGATTTTTTTTCGGGCGGGCTTGGGCATGAGTTTTTAAGCCCGATGAGGCCCGACCCGGCCCGAGGCCCGAAATATATATATATATATATATATATATATATATATATATATATATATATATATATATATATATATATATATATATATATGTGTGGGGGGGGGGACTTCTGTAAATATAAAAACGTATACCAAGTCTTTTCATGTAAAGTGAGAAATTTTATATATGGACTTTGTAATATATGGAGTTTAAAACAGATTTTTAATTAAAAAAATTGGTCTTTAAATAAAAAAATAGGTATTCTAATTTAAAAAAAATCTTTTAATTAACATAATAGGGCCCGATCGGGCGGGCCTGGGTAAAGAGCTTTCAAATCTGGGCGGGCTTGGGATTACATAATAAGGCCCGATCTAGGCCCGAGCGGGCTTAGGATAACACTTAATTTTTCAAGCCCAGCCCGAGCCCGACCGGGCCTGCCCAGGCCCGGGCCACGACCACCCCTACCTGGTACAGCTCCAGTTTCTATTTCTCCATATAGAATGGCACCTGTGGAACTAAAGGAGTTAAAGGTTCAACTGCAAGATTTGCTAGATAGAGGTTTTATTCGACCCAGTGTATCACCATGGGGCGCTCCAGTATTATTTGTGAAGAAGAAAGATGGCACCATGCGACTCTGCATTGATTATCGACAGTTGAACAAGGTGACTATTCGAAATAAATATCCATTGCCTTGTATTGATGATTTGTTTGATCAATTACAGGTTGCTAAAGTGTTTTCAAAAATTGATTTGAGATCGGGTTATCATCAATTAAGGGTGAGAGATTGTGACATTTCTAAGACAGCTTTTCGTTCTCGCTATGGTCATTATGAATTTTTGGTAATGCCATTTGGGTTAACGAATGCTCCTGCGGTGTTTATGGATTTAATGAATCGAGTATTTCATCCTTTCATAGATTCATTCGTAATTGTCTTTATCGATGATGTTTTGATATACTCACCTAGCCAAGAGGAACATGAGAAGCATCTAAGAGTTGTATTGCAAGTTTTGCGAGATAGTCAATTGTTTGCTAAGTTTAGCAAATGTGAGTTTTGGTTAAATCAGGTAGTATTTCTGGGGCATGTTGTTTCGGGAGATGGAATTTATGTTAACCCTAAAAAGGTGGAGGCAATTGTGCAATGGGAGAGACCGAGGAATGTAACGGAGATAAGGAGTTTCCTAGGTTTGGTAGGATATTATAGAAGATTCATAAAGGGGTTTCATCTATAGCCTTGCCGTTGACTAAATTGACCCGAAAGGAAGTGAAATTTGTGTGGAGTGATGAATGTCAGTACAACTTTGAAATGTTGAAAAATAGACTAGTATTAGCTCCTGTTCTCATTGTTCCATCCAGTGGAGAAGGTTTTGTGATTTATACTGACGCTTCACATCAGGGCCTGGGTTGTGTTTTCATGCAACATGGAAAGGTAATTTCTTATGCATCTAGACAGTTGAAGACGAATGAACGTAATTATCCTACACATGATTTAGAACTTGCGGCTATTATTTTTGTCTTAAAATTATGGAGACATCATTTGTATGGAGAGACGTGTGAAATTTTCACTGACCATCAAAATTTGAAGTATTTATTTATACAGAGAGACTTGAATTTGAGACAAAGACGTTGGATGGAGTTAATTAAAGACTATGACTGTACCATTCATCATCATCCAGGAAAGGCCAATGTAGTAGCAGATGCTTTGAGTCAAAAATCATCGGGGATTCTAGGTTGCATATAGTGTGCACGTGTGGGAAATATCCTTGACTTGGCATCGATGGGCATTGAATTAAGTTTTTCAAAAAGTGGAGGCTTATTAGCACATGTTATAGTGAGACCTTTATTGGTAGAACGCATAAGAAATTTGCAGGTCAGTGATCCATTCCTTGAGAAGAAGAAACAAGATGTCTTAGAGGGTAAAGAGAGTAACTTCGAAATTAAGAATGATGAATCGTTGTGTTATAAAAACAGGATTTGTGTACCGAATGATCCACCCTTAAAGAAGGATATATTGGAAGAGGCACATAGTTCTATTTATTCTATGCATCCGGGAGGTACCAAAATGTACAGAGATTTGAAGGAGTATTACTGGTGGAACAATATAAAACGTGAGATTGCAGAATTTGTAGCTAAATGTTTAGTATGTCAGCAAGTAAAAGCGGAGCATCAGAAGCCGACAGGATTATTGCAGTCATTGCCTATTCCGGAATGGAAGTGGGAGCATATAACGATGGATTTTGTTACAGGATTACCACGGTCACCAAAGGGGAATGATTCTATTTGGGTGATTGTAGATCGATTGACAAAGTAAGCCCATTTTCTTCCAGTTAAGACCACCTACACGGTTGACAAGTATGCACGTATGTTCGTTGATGAGATTATCCGTTTACATGGGGCACCAGTGTCAATTGTATCAGATAGAGATCCAACGTTCACTTCTAAGTTTTGGCCTCGTTTACAGAATGCCATGGGAACAAGTTTGAAGTTCAGCACTGCATTTCATCCACAAACCGATGGGCAATTTGAAAGGACGATTCAAATATTAGAAGACATGCTACGAGCTTGTGTATTTGACTTCAAAGGTAGTTGGGATGATCATTTGCCATTGATGGAATTTGCGTATAATAATAGTTATCAGTCCACCATTGGTATGGCTCCATATGAAGCTTTATATGGGAGGAGATGTAGAACGCCTTTGTGTTGGGATGAAGTAGGTGAAAGGAAACTTTTGGGTCCCGAATTGATAGATATGACAACTGAAAAGATCAAAATGATTCGGGAACGGATAAAGATAGCGCAAAGTAGGCAGAAATTTTATGCAGATAAGAGGAAGTATCCATTAGAATTTCAGAAGGGGGATTTTGTATTCCTACGTATTTCACTGTGGAAAGGCGTTATGAGATTTGGAAAGAAGGGGAAACTAAGTCCAAGATACATTGGACCATATGAAGTGTTGGAAAGAATTGGAACCCTGGCATATAGATTAGCATTACCTCCAGAGTTATCTCGCTTGCATGATGTGTTCCATGTATCGATGCTTCGTAAGTATTTGGCAGATCCATCTCATCAACTGAAAACCCAACCTATTGAACTGAACGAAGACTTGTCGTACATCGAGGAGCCGATGGAAATTCTTGATCGTAAGGAGCAAGTATTGAGGAATAAAGTTATTCCCTTAGTTAAAGTTATGTGGATGAGCCATGGAATTAAAGAAGCAACTTGGGAAACAGAGGATAGCATGAAGAAACATTATCCCCATTTGTTTGTTAAGTGACATTCATATTAAATTTCGGGGACGAAATTTTCTAGGGGGGGGGGGGGGGGAGGTTGTGACAACCCGTATATAATTATGATAAATTGTATTTAAATTATACTTATCTTATGTGATACGAATAATTTGGTATTAGTATATCTAATGTTAAGTGATTATGGTTAGTATAATTCTACTTTCATAAATCATGAAATGTCGAATTATTTACGAACACAAGATTTGGTTATTTTCGATAGAAATGTTCCTGTTTAAGACTAGTTTTGACCCTTGTAACATTACAATTGACTTGATGTTAAAACTACATAGTTGTAGATATGTGAGTTAGGGTTGTAACACAACAAACGGTGCATCAAACGGATGTTCGAGTAAGAAGTTAGGTCGAAATTACGAGAAGGGGCGAATCTGTCAATTCCCTTAAGTGGTAAATTGTCTTTTATTAAACCAAATGTTTTAATTTGATTGGATGGATTGGGAGGCAGCCTTGGCCGACTTAAAACTCTCCCTTAACCTTATTTATTCAGCAAATAAGTCTCTAGGTTCAGTTTGAGGTGTTATTAGCTTGAGGAAAGAGAAGTAGAAGTTAAGGAAGAAAGGGTTACAAGGAAAATCTAGGAAAACAATTCCAAGAAAATCCTTAAGGTGTTTCCAAGGTAATATTATGTATTAATATTGTTTTAATCTTCTATTATACTTATTTCAAAGTATATAAATCTTGAAGTATTGATCCAAATTCCATCCTCCTTTGTGATAATATGTATTGGTTCATATATGAGATAAGTGGTGTTATAGGTCATATTGCTTTGTATTGAAACCCTTTGTATTCAAACTTGCATATCTCTTTGTGTGCTTACTGGAATTCATAAATTCCAATTGGATATGAAAATAGACTTATATATTCATATCATATCCGAAAATCAGAATTTAACTCCTTATGGTTAGGTCTTAGTAATGGTTGCATGTTGGTATATAGTTGCTGTTTGAATATTTTATTTCGGTATGTCCTGAGTTTGGTCAAGCTTTTGAGATAGCAAATGAAGTCCAAATATTATGAAACTTTAATTCTGTACTATTTAGTATGTCTAATGAAAGTGTGTTGAAAATCATGGAAAATTATGAAAATTCTTGGAAGTCGAAGGAACAATAGAGGAGTTTGTAGGGCAGATTTCTTGTGTTGTAAAGAAATGGCCATAACTTGCCCTAGGAAGCTTGAAAAATTACACTGTCACTTATAACGGAAAGTATATTCAGATGTGTTTTCAAATTGATAAGCTTGAATACCTGTATGTGTACTATTTATGAATATGGGATGGTTAAGTATGGAGGACAATGATTTGACGCCATATTGGATACCCCATGAAAGAATGTTTGTATCTACTCCTTCCCAAGGGTATTTTGAGTACATGTTTCATGTGTATATATATTCAGAATTATACTTTTATGTTTACTTGAGTTTAGTTATAAATTCCTTACGAGGTAGTTTCTAGGGTTGAATGTTCATGACCTTATCAACATATATACCATCGTTTCGTCTTTACATATGTTTCATGGAATATGACTTGAGTAGAATCATATTGTGGTTATGTACTTATTTAAAGTTACAAAATTATATTGAGATAATACTTATGATTGAGTTTCAATACTGATTTAGTTGGATTAACAGGTGTAAGGTCAAATCAACCAAGTTCAGCTCCACCCGAGGGAAACGTGAATACATAGTTGACAACACAAGGTGAGTGTACTTACTGAGTTGATTTTGGATATGACATATATGTATCATATGTTGAGATGATATGGATTATTTAAAAGTCATGAGATGTTGATATGTTATGGCTTATTTAAAAGCCTAGAGATGTTAGGATGTTATGGCTTATTTAAAAGCCAAGAGATGTTGAGATGTTATGGCTTTATAAAAGTCAGGATATGTTGAGTTGCTATGCAATTCAGGAGATGTTAGGTTTTTTAAAACCTATGGATATTATTATTGCCTACGGGCAGGAGATGTGGGGTTTATTAACTCCGAATATGTATATGGCCTAATTTGGCACAGAGATGTATATATTGTTATGTTGAGATGTTAATATAGTGCTTTTACTATAGATAGGTGTAGTACATTCACTGAGTTTTTTTAAACTCATGGTTTTATATGTTTACATTTTCAGGTTTTCCAGCTGCCACTGCCAGGTCTAGGAGGTTGAGTAAATAGAATTAGAGTCTTATTAGTTTGTTTTATACAATGTAGTAGTTGTAATTAAGTTAAATGATATGTGAGTTCTGTTGAAATTATGTCTCCTTAAAACGATTGGATTTTTTTAATATTCTGCATTTTAACCTTGAAGTTGTTTCAATATGTATTACCTAAATAATAAATAAATTACAATTGTGGTTTGTAAACTATTTAGTTAATTATATCCTAATGGGGTTAGGGGGTGATACAACTATTGTCTGAACCTTGACATCGTCCACCCTCATGCCATCACCTGAAACCACATACCCTAAAAAGGTAACTGAAGGCACCATTAAAGTGCACTTCTTCAACGTGAGGAAGAAGCGCTCTGCTCGTACGATATCCAAAACCTGACCCACATGATCAAGATGCTCCTCCTTAGAACGACTATAGATTAATATATCATTGAATTACACTACTCTAAACTTGCCCATGAAAAGGCGTAGAATCTGAGTCATCACTCTCA
Source organism: Sambucus nigra (assembly GCA_949130495.1). Lineage (NCBI taxonomy): Eukaryota > Viridiplantae > Streptophyta > Magnoliopsida > Dipsacales > Adoxaceae > Sambucus > Sambucus nigra. The sequence goes on along the minus strand of OX422207.1, from coordinate 354,865,551 downwards.
TGAAAGTAGATTGGGCATCGAATAGTACGAAAGGCATCATTGTCCACTCGTATAAGCCATCTTTTGTCTTGAAGGTAGTCTTTCACTCGTCCTCAGGTTTCACACGAATATGATGGTACCCACTCTTTAAGTCCATTTTGGAGAATCCTCGAGCACCATGGAGTTGTTCTAATATGTCCTCTAACCGAGGAATAGGAAATTGGTAATTCACCGTGAACTTGTTAATAAACTGGCTATTAACACACACCCATCAACTCCCATCCTTCTTTGGAGCTAAAAGGGACGACATTGCACATGGTGACATACTCTCTCGTACGTACTCTTTGTCACATAACTTGGTGACCTGTCTCTGAAGCTCCGCATGCTCTGTAGGTAACACACGATATTGAGGTAGGTTGGGGAGTTGTGCCCCAAGGATAAAATTAATGGCATGTTGTATATCTCTGAGAGGAGGGAGCTCATCGGGTGGGTTACACACATCATAAATCCAACAGGCTCTGAACTTATGGGAAAGCAGTTATCTCTGGAGTAGTGATGGGACTAATAAGGGCATAACACAATCCTGACTCCGCGGTCTCTGTCGCTAATTCCTCATGTGATACCACCAGGGCTAAAGGTCGAGACATCAGGAATGTCCTAATAGGATAGAGGAGAAAGTCTTGCCCCTCATACATTAATGAATAAGAGTTAGCTCACCCATCATGCATAATGTGATGATCAAACTACCATAGCCTGCCCAACAAAAGGTGGCTCCCCATTAATAGCCATTATCAAATCGCCTCCAGGTGGTGCAACGTGTAAAGAAAATGCTCGTACGAACCCACGCATCATCTCTAGGTGGAGGCAGGTGGAGGCAATTATGGATCCAAAGAAGTCAATACCATCAGAGTATGAATATAAGTGGTAGAAACCCCAACAAGCTCCGTTCGAGCATGATAAAATGAGTCCCGCCGTCTACAAATTGATTGGGAGGTTGATAGTGGGACATGGGGTGGTATAGGAAGGATACCCAATGACGAAATCCCTTTGTAAATGGGCTGGGTTTAGGGTTTTGATCATTAGGGTTTGAATCTTTGGGTGTTTGGTTAGGGCTCATGAGTTTGTGGTAGGAAAATTGGGTATTAGGGGAAGAATGGGGATTCTTTGTCAAATTAGGTATAGAATAGTTAGGGTTAGGGATGAAATTTTTAGGTGGATTAAGAACTAGGGTTTCTTGGGATTTTTTAGAGTTAGGATTTGATTCAAAAGTTTTAAAATGGGGTTTAGGATCCATTGAAATAAGGTTTGGGTGGTGGAGACAATAGAGGAGCCGGGGTAGGTTTGTTTCGGTGTTGAACATGGGCGGGACAGGTTTTTTTGTTCGATAAATGGATGGTCCAGCGTGAGGGAATTAAGGCAGGGAGGGTTGGCGATCGATGGAATGGGATGGAGGTCGGTGGAAGGGCGGGGTGGGTTGAGGTGTTATTAGGGTTATGTTTTTGTGGTTACAATCGGGTGGCAGGGTGGGGTTATTGATTTCTTGATTTTCTAGGGTTAGGATTTCATAATGATTCTTGATGGTATTTTGCACTTCATCGGGGTGAAACCAACCGAGTCCCAATTTTCTACAAACATCCTTGATCCAAGATCAAACGAGGCTCTGATGCCAACCTGATGTGAATGAAAAGATGTGGAAGCGTAAAATTACTCTATACAACAACAACAATAACAATAACAACAACTACAACATAAAGAAAAGTCATAGAGGTTTTATTAATTTCTCTCTCTAGTTTATCATTATCAATTCTAAAAAGTGTTTACAAATGAGCCTCTTAAGGCTATTTATATTAAAGACTATAGAGGAACTCATGGGTGTGCGAGAGTGCTTAGTGGAGTCTAACCAAACTTCTTCACTTGATCCTAGCATACTTAGATTGAGATATAAATATCCCATTCTTGACTTGACACACTTGGAGACCAAGGAAGAAAGTAAGTTCACCAACCATACTCATCTCAAATTCTCTCTTCATTTCCTCCTTAATAATGTGAGCATATTAGGAACACGTGGATCCAAAGACTATGACATCCACACAGACTTGGGCAACCAAGATAGCACCGCCATCTCTCCTAACAAACAACTTCATATCAACTCCCCCTCTTTTGAATCCATGAGCTAAATAAGTTAGCCTTTCGTACTAAGCTTGAGGTGCTTGCTTCAAACCATAAAACGTCTTCTTTAGATAAAATACGTGTTCCGAGTGATTTGGGTCTTCAAACCCCTTTTGTTGTTCCATGTAAATCTCCTTCTGAAGAATGTCGTTGAGAAAGGCACTCTTGACATCCATTTGGTATCACTTATACCATAAATCACATGCTAGTAAGCGGACAAACTCAATCCTAGCAACATGAGTAAATGTCTAGTCAAAGTTCACACCTTCAATTTGCGTATAACCTTGAGCGACCAACATAGTCTTATTACGAATAATGGTACCATTTTCATCCATCTTATTTTTGTACAACCCCTTGGTGCCAATCAAGTTTTGCTAGGTTGGGGGACTAATTTCCAAACATCATTCTTTCAAAATTAAAGAAATTCATCTTGTATAGAAATTATCCAATGCTCATCCTTCAGTGCTTCCTTCACATTCTTGGGCTCGACTGTGAAAGTGTTGCAAAGGTAGCTAACCACATCCTCTAGTTGAGCACAAGTATTAACACCTAGTGTGGGCTCACCAAGTGTGTCTGTCGGGGAACGAATTTTTCAAACCCAAGAGAGTGGATCATCTTTTTCAGGAGACAGATCCACCGTAGTTGTAACGACCCAACCCGGATTTATGGATTTTCCGTGAATCAACCCGATCCGAATCAGACGTTAGGTGTGAAGTGCAATGAAACAACCTAAATAATGTTGATAATCCAGTTTTATTTTAAATTAACGTTTTACTTGCTTAGCATGCGAGTCTAGTTTCAAGATAAACTACCCGTGGGACAATAATCAAGGCAAAAGAATCGGGACATGATAAGTCAACCTTGGAACCAAGGGAGCTAACAGTTGTGAATACTCTCATCGGCCAACATTCCACTAAGGTTTTCACCCATAAGGATAGCATTCTATCACCAAAGGCTGACTTATCATCTAGCGTTGGCCTACATCAATCTATATGCTCATTGAACTTACCATCAATCACGGTATTACCCCAAGGATTGAAATTACCTAATTATCACATTGATATTGACCTCCCATATGTGTCACACCCAAGGTTATATATAATTTAAATCTTGATTTCCCTTACATAGTTAAGGCACTCTATCAATCTCTACTATTGATTATTTACAAATTGGTGTCACTTGCCCAATGGGAGATATCTCATCCTATCAACATCTCCAAGGACTCTACATCTACAAAGGCTGGAATGCAAAACCCCTCAAACTATGAATCACAGTGTCACCACTTATTGGCTTACGTGGGCACTCATTATTGACACACTTAATCAGAAACATGGAAGCGATTTACACAACTAACTTGAACGTATGCCACTTGGCACTGACTTACTTTCCGTGCTAACCTCTTTGACCTTACCGTCAAGGATACAAACTAAACCATCACCAAACTAGCATGACTGTACCAAACCAACATCAATGTCGAAAGATCCAATACCGAACCCAACATGTCACACTTGAAAGGAACCTTGAACCTAGAGCTCTGATACCATTTGTAATGACCCGACCCAAATTTATGGATTTCCCGTGAGTCAACCCGATCTGAATCGGACGTTAGGTGTGAAGTGCAATGAAACAACCTAAATAATATTGATAATCCAATTTTATTTTAAATTAACGTCTCACTTGCTTAGCATGCGAGTACAACTTCAAGATAAACTACATGTGGGACCTATGGGGAGCACCCCCAGTTCAAGTAAATAGAGCTACTAACATAAAATAAATAAAGCACACTTACCTGTTCAACACCCTTAAAATACGAACTCGCACCCAACCAACCGTAACAAAGCAAGGGTGTGAGCCTATGCCCAGTGGAAAAATATATATACAAGCAGTATATAGACGAGCGATAGAAATGAATACTCACTCGCTACAATCCCATGTATACAAATATATATATATGCAGTCCTGCTCTTGTGTGGACTAGTCCGCATTTTAAGAATGCGGACCGAACATGTGTCACATAACGGTGCCCCTAGAAATTATTGCCTAAATTACAAGCACACTCTCTCTTGCCTAAATTACAAGCACCCTCTCTCTCTTTTCTGGGCTCACCACCAGGTGACACATATTCGGTCCGCATTCTTAAAATGCGGACTAGTCCACACAAGAGCATTATATATATATATATTTATATATATACCTTTGAAAATACATATTCAATGCATTAACCATTTTACTTTGAAAACCTTACTCATCCAGATAAATTTACCTTAATCTTGTAAAGACTTCCTTTTAGCATTTCTCACTTTGTATAATACACCAATTCCACACTTGACACCACTACGCTTAATTTATTCCGAATAGTTCCTTTACCAAAACCACCCCTTTATATCCATTTAACAATACTTTAGTATTTTCATTGAAAAATACCATTTTAATACACGCATACAAAGTGTTAGAAAATACTTATTTATCAATTGAAAACCTTTCAATGCATACTTATGTAAATTACGAGTTTAACAACTTAGGTTACTTAACCACCCATTTGCCCACTTTACTATAGCCTTTTTTTTTTACTTTCACTTATGGACATTAATGGATTTACACATTTACTTGTCCATTTCATATTTACCGAAATATTTATTATATTTATTCAAGTTAGGTTGTGTTAACACATTTTACCACGCAACCTATATTATTGACATGTTCCTTATTCCTTTCATCTTTTCTCCGAATCTTCCTTATTGCCGCATACTTACATGGGCTACACACCGACGGCTATGCACACCATATACTCTGGCTTTTCACCCAAGGCCTCAGGGACCTTCTTGCTTATTCTTGGTTGCATCCAAGTCATTATTAATGTGTTTAACATTTTACACATGTCCACATTATTCCACTTATTTTCCTTATATCTTCCTGAAGCCAAAACCCGGACTTAACCGTCCGTTTTTCCATTAACACTTGGAAAATTATTTCTTTTCTTCTTTAAGTCCTTTATCCACACACATGTGATTTATACTAAAATCATTCACGTTTTAGGACCAAATTAATTTTACACGTATTAGTGTAAAAATATTCTTTAACATTTATATTCTATAAATATGTTCCACTTTAAGTAAATTACCAATTTACCCTTTGTTTACCAAACTTGCAATTTAGTTCTCTAACAAGTGTTATTTCTCAAAATGGTTATTAAGTTTCCAACTTAACATTTAAAACACTTTAGCCATTTTAACCCTTGTTTAATACCACACTTTTGTCAACCTCCACACTTGTTACTTTAATACCATTCACACATAAAATAACACCCTTTTCACAAGACTACCTTTTTATTTATTAGAAATTATCATTTCTTCTATTTAGCACTAGTAGTCTCATACCCTACATTATTCAATATTTTGTGCCACAAAATATCCATCATTTTATTCCAAAATGTTCATCAGTAGTCTTACTAGAAAACACACTAAAACAATATTATCAACATTTTTATTCCATAAAAATGTTTATTATTTCTTTTTACTAGAAATAGACCAAAACGATACTTCTTACATTTTTATTTCAAAAAAATGTTTATTATATTTTTTTACTAGAAATATACCAAAATAATACTTTCTTACATTTTTATTCCATAAAAATGTCCATTTTCAGTTTACTAAGAAAATATACTACAACAATATTTTTTAACATTTGTATTCCATAAAAATGTCTATTTTTAGTTTACTAAGAAAGTACACTAAAACAATATTTTCTAATATTTTTTCTTCCATAAATATGTCCATTGTTTATTTTACTAAAAGACCCCTCATTATCTCATATTAATCTTACTCTTACCATTCAACCATAACAAGATTACAAAATGTCCATTATTTATTCCATAATTTGGTTTGGATTTGTAAAACCAAATTGCTTGATCATAAAATAGGTGAAAAAGGCTTACCAAGAAGTGAAGGTTCTCATCTCTTAAATAGGGAGAAAAATCTCCAAGAGATAAACTTGAAAAGATTGCATTTAAAACCAAGTAAATAATAATTTTGTCTTAAGTTCGTTCGAACGAACTGAACCTCATTAGAACAACCTATGCAAAGTCGTTTGAACTACAACTAGCGAGAGAACAAACGACATTAGAGAATGAAGAGGAAAAATGATCGTTTGAAGATTCATTCAAACTTATGATATCGAACGAGTTAAATAAAGTCGTTCGAATGACCGTCCATAACTCATTCTAACGAGATGCCTTAAAAATGATTTTTTTGATTAAAAACTTTTGAAAAAATATTTGATGTTTTAAACACTTGTAAAATACCACTGAACATAATACTTACACAAAATCAACCTCATAGACCTTCTTCGTATGTTGTAGTGACGAAATTAACTATTTGATCTTCCATTGTCGCGTTCGGTCACTAACTTATCTTCAATTGAAGTCTCGAGAATATCCATGATGATCGTAGTGGGGTGTAACGGAATATGCCAAACTAAAAACATAATGAGCAATCATAAATTTTGCTCTTATATGTTCATTCCTTAGGTAATTTATACACTCATTCTGTATTGATATACTTAATGGGTGTCTGAATGTAAAATAATATTAAGGGTACCGCAACATTTTGTTTTAACGGATGTCACAGGGAAAAAATATGTTTGCGTAGTTACTTTTTGTTTATTAATATATAAATTCAAAATCTTTTATTATAAAACTTTTTTTTTTCATACAAATTATATGTTCACAAACTACTCAAGAAGTTTTATCAAATTTAGATATAGAAGTTTCACTACAGTAAAATTTGCTAATAAATCTATCCACAACAAAGAATTATACTATGTTTTTTATTCTCCAAAAAAAAAATATACATTTTTCTTGTATGTGAAGATAGAATATATACTAATAATATAAAAGGAAAAAAATTGTGCTTAAAGAGATTTTTTTCTCCTTGTATGTGAAGATAGAAGGGACACCGACAACTTGAAAAAATAAAATTGAGTTAAACGTAATTAATTCAAAGTTTTGAATATTGTTAGTGATATTTACACTCCTGCAACGTTCACAAACTTAAACGAAAACAACTCAGTTATATATATGAGGCAGTGGGCGTAAGTAATGTTTTTGAGAAAAAAATATATTTTATTTGTTAATTTTACAAATTTCACTACAATTTCTATATTAAAAATAGTAAAATCTAAGTACAAAGTGGACTGTAATTTTGTGACAAAGTGGTAATGAAACTAGAGGAAATAAATAGTAAGTAGGCATAAATATTTCTTTTAAGAGGGGACATAAAAGGAAGAGGAAAACGGGTCTGAATAAGGAAAGTTCCTAGGTTTTTGTCATGTGTGTGGGTTGTAGAGGATCATATCTTCAAAATGAATGTTAGTTGGTTAGTTGCTGATGTCATAAGTAGTTAGCTGTGAGTTAGTTGGGTAGTTAGTAGTTAATCAAGATGTAGTTTTTGCCATTCAATTGCCAACTTCAATCCACCACTGAATTGTAATTGTGATTAGTTAGGCTATACTATAAATAGTAGGATTTATATTTTAATAAACATCGATGAAAAAAATAAACTTATTTCTTGTAATTTCTCTTTTCTTCTTCATATTCATTCTTTTCCTTCTATATTATTTTAGTTTCTCAATGAATAAATAATTCACAACACTCCTAGCTGTGATAGTTTCCACTTGTAACAACACACAAAAGACGATATAATATTATACAAAGTCTATTTTGACAAGAAAATCGTACACAAATAGGGGTTTTTACAGGTTTGCACACACACTTTTGTCCATCTTGGACATGAACCAGTGTTGGCTTTAGTCAAAACCCTAAGTGATCTCTCTTGAATTAATAACCCTATATAGATTTAAAATTTAATGTTTTTGAGATTTGAGAGGTTTTGGGGGAGCGAGCGAGAGAGAGAGAGATAAACAAGATTTTTAAGAGTGTTTGGAAGGTGATAAAAGAAGAGAGCATGTAAGAGGAAGTGAGGATATAGTGAAAATGAGAGAATCTTGATTTATCACGACTATCACATTTATTTCCCTATATATTTGGGCTAGCATTCACATGGTCTTTTATTCCTATATTGTTACCCTGGAGAACCTACCTGTATTTTCAATATTGACATCACGTGCAAGATTTATTTGAGTTTTTATAGGTGTCGGGGATGCTAAGTGTGAAGTTTGGAAGCATTTTGAAAACAATTCACTTGAAAAAATTATTCGGGGGCATTTTGATAATTTTAGTCCTTGAGACACAAGATAATATCCTCACAAAAGTTTTAGCTCATTGAGTTAGCTTTGTGTGGCTACTGATGGTATGTAATTTTCATGTCATATGAAGTATAATTGCACATTCTAGTATTCCAATGCCTATTTATTCCTATATATATATGCTCCTATACTGGATAACCTTTATTTTAAATGTTAATATCTTGTGCAAGTTTTATTTGAGTTTTTATAGGTGTTAAGGATGCTAAGTGTGAAGCTTTAAGGTGTTTTAGTACACTTTCATTGGAAGACACATATTTAAGGGCCTTTTGATAATTTCAGTCCCTTGTGACACCCCAACTAATTAAATACCGGGTAGCTACTCCTTTATTCAAATTAATACAAAATGTCAAGTTGGTTCAGTTCATAGCATCATTATCGAAAATATTTTTTTAAAACAATTACTAGCCAACTAATATTTAAAAAGTGAGTTTTCAAATTTTATTTAGATTAGATTAACATGCAACTAAATAAATTATTAACTAATGATACCACAATCATATCACAATCACAAAAGAATATAAATGGAATAATAAATGAGTCAGGAGTAACACTCCTCTGAATAACACAAATACTGAATGAAAACCAAATACAAGTTTGAATAATTAAATAACTCAAAAACTGAAATGAAACTGAGTATGATAAAACTGTCTCTAAAAGAAAAGGGATACAATGCCCTAACATATGAATGAATTTTAAATAGAATCAATGTAGAATGTGGAGGCGTCTACTATCGAGATCCTGTAACTTCCACAGCAGCTACAGCACGTCAAAGGAATGGAACTCCTAAGCTTGACGTCCCTGTGGCTGGGCACCTAAAAGGTTTTACAAGAAAATAGATTTGAAAGCAAACGGGTCAGAGCCCGATGTGAAAAAAGTTTAAAATATAGCAAGTGTTTAATTGCATTAAACAGTGAATATTAAATACATGTTAGTCACGTGCCCTCACATGAGTTTCTCACCTCTCAGCTAATGTGCACGTCTAACGTATAAATCTAACCCTTACTAATTATGCCGTTAACTAACTAGTCTATACATCTTCCTGTCCTCACATTATAATATAGGAGTTTATTCAAGACATTCTAACATAACCTGCGTGTATCTAAACTTTTCATTTCCCAGATTAATTTATAATAATTATTAGAGGAAATTCTCATTTTTAATCCATCTCAAAATGTCTCAAATACTCATAAAAGAATCTGTTATAATTATAAGTATGTTAATATCAACATAAATATACAATTAGGGAACCTATAGGCTAAGTTGCGGTGCACTAATACTCTGCTATTGAATCCCGGTACATCACGTACATAAGGACTACGAGTTTCGAATCTCTCAAAAACCGTTTCAATAAGCAAAATCACACATATTGGAGGCGAACATAGTTCACATACCCATGGGTCACGCACATACCTACGCTCCCATGGTCAGCTGACTTATTAACTCATAAATAAGTCTTTCACAGCCCTATGTCCTTAAGGTACCAATCTGAATCCCCCCGTAGGCACATAAAGATTAGATGACCCCATTCCGAAAGCCGACCTCTCGTGATAGCAAGTATGGTAGGTATGTTATACACATAATAATCCATATACTAAGCAGTCACACAACTTAGATAACTTATAATATTTTTAAAGGTATGTTCTCAATCCCTATACCGTTGCTCCAATTAGTACATTTTTTTATACTTCCGAATAATATATAATATAATCCACCGATATGTCTCACGTCGTATAGTTTCGAGTACTTAAATCCAACCAAAGAGGTTACTATGTCTCCTATTATTCTCACATATTATTTCAGTACTCTTAACTCCTTATTTATGTCCCAAAATCCTAACTTATTAATCCTAAGGATTTACATTATGCTCTCACATCTTAACATAGACAATTACTTGTCGGACACTCGAGAATTCAACGCGACAATTTAACCCAATTCTAATGTATTCCTATTTTTAAATATAATACCCTACCGGTCTTCTTCATGTTCTAATGCATCCAAATAATCCCCAATTACGACATTCGATGGCCGGAAACACTTAAAACCAAAAAGGGAAAAATCACCTTTTCTGGGGGGATCGATCGATTGATCCTGATTCGTCAATCGATCGATCGATCATACCAGATGAGGCTACGGACTTCTTCGTTTTTCAGTCCCAGTTTTGTCCCAAAACCTCATTATAAGATGTGAAATTCTAATATGATCATATAGGATCATCATACAACCTAAATACATGATTTCTAACGTCCCAAAACCTTTAAACCATCATCTATTAGTCTTATTTGGATCAAATCTTCATAAAAACCCTAGTTTTTCTATTTTCTTCAAGAATCATAATATTTATCTTCTTAAATCCGTTTTTAGTTCGTCAAGGGTTATTTTTTGGTTACTGAAATTCATCCAGAACTAATCTAGATGCAATTCCTATTTAAGATTTAGGGTTCTACTCCAAATTCATGAGTTTTTATAATCTTTCAAGGCTATTAACAAACCCTACACTAGCATGGAAGAATTATTTCACTGAAAATTAATGAAACCAAATCACTTGCCTTAGGATTGATGTTCAGATCTGCTGGTGATGACAAAGGTTTGTTCTTTCCTCCTCTCCGGTCACAATTCCGTCGAAAGTGGTGGTGGTGGGTGGTGGTTATGGCTTGAAACCCTCATGTAACCTCTCCTCTATCCCACGTAGCCCACTTCTTGCTTTTTGGATGATAATGGCCCTAATGGCCTACACAATAAGAATTAAATAAAATCTAAAATTCGTGGGTCTAATTTCCTTAAAATTTAAAATGACTAAAATACCATCCCGGGTTGCCGATTTGGCCTAAAAATTCCCCGGGACCCAAACTAAACTCCCAACTAGTATTTTCTGACTATATCGACCCCTCCGAACACGTTGGTGCACTCAAAATGACCATACGGATGATAAAATTATAATTTATTTTTTAATCTAATTAAATTGATTCCTGACGCGACTGACACGTGCGTCCCAACTTAAATTCCCGAATTGTCGTATTAATGACTCGCGACAATTTTAATAATTTCAATAATCATATATTACCATATATGCTCAGTAATACTCAATAATATCATCATAATCAAATACCAACTCACGTCTCGCTAGTATTTAAATTCGGATTAATTTCCAATTAATTCCCATTTAATTTAATTAATCCCATTAAATAAAAATCAATAAAATTACGGGGTATTACATACTTCCCCCCTAATAACAAAATTTCATCCCGAAATTCAAAAATAAAGTATACCTGGAAAAAATAACTCTGGATAACGCTCGTGGATCTCATCCTCGCGCTCTCAGGTTGACTCCTCGGCGTTATGATGCCATAACTGAACCCGTACTAACGGTACTATCTTCGATCTCAGTTTCCTCTCGCTGTGGTCTAGAATGGCAACCGACACCTCCTCATAGGAACTATTAGGCTGTAGATCGATGTCCTTTAAAGCAATGTGGGTATGGGCCAAATCATCCCGAATATATCTCCTTAGTGAAGAAATCTGGAACACATCATGGATCCTAAACAAGTGTTCCGGTAACCCAAGTCTATACGCAACTGGCCCAATTCGCTCGATGATAGAAAATGGCCCCACACATCTAGGTGCTAATTTCCCCTTCTTCCCGTAACACATAATCCCCCTCATAGGAAACACTCTGAGCAGTACCTGGTCCCCCACCTTAAATTCTCTGAAGAACCGCTTGGCATCGGCATAACTCTTCTATCGGTCCTGAGCTACCCGAATACGGCTCTGTATCATCTCTATCCTCGTCGAAGTATCCTGAATCACCTCCGGCCCAAGGAGTTTGTTATCCCCCACCTCTAGCCAACATGCTGGGGAACGACAAGGTCGACCGTACAATGCCTCGAATAGAGCCATGCCAATAGTGAACTTGTAGGAGTTATTATAGGCAAATTTCACCAGTGGAAGACACTGCTCCCAATCACCTCCAAAGTCTAGGATGCACATACGCAATATATCTTCCAACATTTGATCGTCCACTCAGCCTGCCCATCTATCTGCGGGTGATATGCTGTACTCAGCCATAACTCCGTACCCATTGCTTCCTGGAAGCTCTCCCAAAATTATGAAATAAATATCTTGTCTTTGTCAGACACGATATCAAGAGGCACCCCGTGGAGTCTCACTATCTCCACTATGAAAATCTGGGAATACTATCCCGTAGTGTAGTATGTCCGCGCTGGCAGAAAATGAGCAACTTTAGTCAACCGATCCACGATTACCCATATGGAGTCGTGACCCCTCTACGATGTAGGTAACCCCGTGATGAAGTCCATGGAAATGCTCTCCTATTTCCACATAGTAACCTCTAATGTATGTAGAAGTCCTGTCGATCTCTGATGGTCCACTTTTACCAGCTGACAAGTGGCACATTTAGAAATGAACTCGGTAATGTCTCTCTTCATCCCGCTCCACCAGTATTATCGTCCATATCCTAGTACATCTTATCCCCACCAGGATGTATCGCGAACCGTGCGACTCTGTCATTACTTCGTGTCGCAAGTCTTCCCCCTCAGGAACAAACAGTCTTCCATTGAAGCGTAAGCCCCCGTCTGAACTAACGGTATAAGACTCGGCCCCCCTTTGTTAGTAATCGTACTATCTTCTCTTGAAAGAACGAGTCTGCTGCCTAGGCCTGTATCACTCTCGTAATGATTTGGGGCGTAACTGTCATCACAGACATGAATGATTGGGCCACTGCATCCTGGTATCCCAACTCCTTCCACTTTGCTTTCCATACTTCCGCCACCTCACCCACTGGCCTACGGCTCAAGGCGTCTGCTACCACGTTAGCCTTCCCTGGGTGGTATTGGATGTCGAATTGATAATCCTTCACGAACTCAAGCCACCTAAGTTGACGCATATTTAGTTCCTTCCTGCGTGAAGAGGTACTGTAGGGACTTGTGGTCCGTGAATAAACGGAATTTATCCCCCAGGAGATAATGTCTCCAAATTCGAAGAGCAAATACGACTGCCGTTAACTCCAAGTCGTGGGTGGGGTAATTCCTCTCGTGAGTCTTAAGCTTACGGGAAGTATAAGCTATAACCCGACTCTCCTGTTGCAGTACACCCCCATGTCCTAGTAAGGACACATCGATGTAGACTAGATACTTAACTCCCGGTCTGGGCAATGATAACACTGGTGCTGAGCTCAACTTGTCCTTCAACTCGTCGAATGCCAACTGGCAGGCATCACTCCAAATAAATGGCACACCCTTGCGAGTCAGATGTGTCAAAGGACCCGCTATCTTTGAGAACTCCCAAATAAATCTCCTGTAGTATCCTGCTAGGCCCAAGAAACTATGTATCTCAGTCGGTGTCATGGGTTGTTCCCACTCCCTCACCGCTGACACCTTTCCCGGATCAACATATATTCCCCTGCCGGAAATGATATGCCCCAAAAACTGAACCTCCTTCAGCCAAAATCCACATTTCTAATACTTTGCATATAACTCGTTCTGACGCAGCGTCTGCAAAACCTGCCTTAAGTGATCGGCATGTTCCTCCTCTATCTGGGAGTAAACCAGAATGTCATCAATGAAGATGATGATGAACTGGTCTATGAACTCTCTGAACACCCTATTCATCAAGTCCATAAACACGGATGGGGCGTTGGTTAGGCTTAAAAGCATAACCCTAAACTCGTAGGAACCATATCTCGTCAAGAAGGTAGTCTTCGAGACGTCCTGCTCCCTGATTCGGAACTGATGGTATCCCGATCTCAAGTCAATCTTTGAGAAGAAGGAATCTCCTCTCAACTGGTCGAATAAGTCATCGATCTGGACAATGGATACTTATTTCGTATCGTGACTTTATACAACTCCCGGTAATCGCCACACAATCGTAAATGTCTATCCCTTTTCTCCTACAAATAACACGGGAGCACGCTAAGGCGAGGTGCTCCTCCAGATGGAGGTTTGACCCAAACACTGCCCAGTCTAGACTTGTAACTCCAAAGGTTCGATAGGGTTAGGCTCAGTCAGCCTAATAATTGTAGCTATAATCCTCCTTGTCTCTTCGATTCACTCACGAGGTAAGACATTCGACAGCACTTAAGTTATCGTTTTCTTTGCGGATGACAACTAGGGTACTTATCCGTGTACTAAAGGCTAATTATCCTCATCTCCCGAAGTTCATTAGGTTTCATACGTGGGATGTCTCATAAAGCGAAATGCAAACAAGGAACCCCCGATACACTACTAATTAGCATTGTTGGTTACTGAGATTTGGGGCCTTTGGTATCTGACTTGTGTCCCTTATCATTACTTGTTGCTAAGAAGTTAACTTACCTCCTCTCATGACACGTGAGGCTACACTCAACACATTCCTCCTATTATCTTGGCGTTAGACTCTAATATAACTACGGGATAATCCCCATGCTCAGAAACATTTTAACAATCTTGAATTTCCTTAATAGACATCCCTACCCACCGAAATTAAATATAACCAGACGACGTACTTTACGAAGTCTTTATATGCCACCATATGAAAATATATAAATATAAATATGGCCTTGCCTACACTCAAGTGACACTTAGTACAATTTCTAATGAACGCCATAATATCACTATAATGGTCTATTAACACTCAAACCGTTGTAGCCAATTCAAAACATAATAGGATAAAAAATGCATTTTACACTCACGTTTCTCAATGCATAGGAATAAACTGTAACACATCTAAGTTATTCGATATTTCCATTTTATCTTAAAGGATACAATTAATAATGAAGT
This sequence comes from Sambucus nigra, assembly GCA_949130495.1. Classification (NCBI taxonomy): domain Eukaryota; kingdom Viridiplantae; phylum Streptophyta; class Magnoliopsida; order Dipsacales; family Adoxaceae; genus Sambucus; species Sambucus nigra. The sequence goes on along the minus strand of OX422207.1, from coordinate 354,850,372 downwards.
ATTGTACCTCCAAACGCACGTGGTAGTTGCGGTATCAATGGTATAACCGCATATCGGGCATTATAGACACATCCATACTGTACTCCTTGATGTTGTTTTGGTTCCTGCGATGTTGGGGTAACTATCCAGGCTTCCTTATGTTGGTCATCCTGCCTTGGCACTTTATCTGTTTGCAGGAAGCCCCTCCACCTGTGACCCTGCTGTTCGCACTTATGACACTGACCCTAAAACCCTTCCCTTTTTATGCCTTGTTGTCCTTGCCGATTGGGACGAGGTTTATCACCAGCCGAATCTGGGAAGGCCAGACGTGTATGGAAATTTCATCCACATTTAAAACACCTTTTGGTGGTAGCCCTCTTTCCTTGGCTTTGGCGGGTTTGGCCCTTCCCGCCATTTCCATTGCCTTTCTGTCCTTGACGACTCTGAGGCACTTGTTGTTGCTGTAGCGGTGTTTTCCCTTTGTTTCCAACTTTAGCAACGTTATGTTGATCAACTTCTCTCGTTCTTTGTAAGCTACACACTGCTATTTTGGTACTGCAATATTGCAGTAGTCACTGCTTGTGCCACGATATTCGCTATCTCAGTGATTTTCATTCTTTCTTGGTATACCTGAGGTACTCGTGGGTCTTGACCCGCATTTTCTCCCTCGGTAGTGTTGGTTTGTACCTCCCTTATGAGCGATATCTGAAATTTCAAGTGAATTATATAAGTCTATTGACCATACCTAACATTGTAGCAGAAGAACATAGCCTACAAAATGTAATCAAGGAGTACAACAGTCCTAATAAAAGGGCTCTATATCAAAAGACGCTACACGGAAACATAACAAGCCGTATAGATCCTAAGGACACTAGAACCTGATGCTCTAATACCACCTGTGACACCCCGACTAATTAAATACAGGGTAGCTACTCTTTTATTCAAATAATACAAAATATCAAGTTGGTTCAGTTCATAGCATCACTGTCGAAAACATTTTTTTAAAACAATTACTAGCCACCTAATATTTAAAAAGTGAGTTGTCAAATTTTATTTAGATTAGATTAACATGCAACCAAATAAATTATTAACTAATGATACCACAATCACATCACAGTCACAACAGAATATAAATGGAATAATAAATGAGTCTGGAGTAACACTCCTCTGAATAACCCAAATACTGAATGAAAACCAAATCAAGTCTGAATAATTAAATAACTCCAAAACTGAAATGAAATTGAGTATGATAAAACTGTCTCTAAAAGAAAAGGGATACAATGCCCTAACAAATGAATGAATCTGAAATAGAATCAATGTAGAATGTGGAGGCGTCTACTATCGAGATCATGTAACTTCCACAGCAGCTACAGCACGTCAAAGGAATGGAACTCCTAAGCTTGGCATATCCCTGTGGCTGGGCACTTAAAAGGTTTTATAAGAAAATAGATTTGAAAGCAAACGGGTCAGAGCCCGATGTGAAAACAGTTTAAAATATAGCAAGTGTTTAATTGCATTAAACAGTGAATATTAAATACATGTTAGTTACGTGCCCTCACATGAGTTTCTCACCTCTCAGCTAATGTGCACGTCTAACGTATAAATCTAACCCTTACTAATTATGCCGTTAACTAACTAGTCTATACCACTTCCTGTCCTCACATTATAATATAGGGGTTTATTCAAGACATTCTAACATAACCTGCATATATCTAACCTTTTTATTTCTTGGGATTAATTTATAATAATTATTAGAGGAAATTCTCATTTTTAATCCTTCTCAAAATGTCTCAAATACTCACATTCACTTTAACAAAGAATCTGTTATAATTATAAGTATGTTAATATCAACATAAATATACAATTAGGGCACCCCTAGGCTAAGCTGCGGTACATACACACTATACTATCGAATCCCGATACATCCCGTACATAAGGACTACGAGTTTCGAATCTCTCAAGAACCGTTTCAATAAGCAAAATCACACATATTGGAGGCGAACATAGTTTACATACCCATGGGTCACGCACATACCTACGCTCCCATGGTCAGCTGACTTATTAACTCACAAATAAGTCATTCACAACCTTATGTCCTTAAGGTACCAAACTAAATCCCCCCGTAGGCACACAAAGATTAGATGGCCCTATTACGAAAGCCGACCTCCCGTGATAGCAAGTATGGTAGGTATGTCATACACATAATAATCCATATACTAAGAATTCACACAACTTAGATAACTTATAATATTATTAAAGGTATGTTCTCAATCCTTATACTGTTACTCCAATTAGTACATTTTTTTATACTTCCAGATAATATATAATATAATGCACCGATACGTCTCACGTCGTATAGTTTCGAGTACTTAAATCTAACCAAAGAGGTTACTATGTCTACTATTATTCTCACATATTATTTCAGTACTCTTAACTCCTTATTTATGTCCCAAAATCCTAACTTATTACTCCTAAGGATTTACATTATGCTATCACATCTTAACATAGATAATTACTCGTCGGACACTCGAGAATTCAACACGACAATTTAACCCAATTCTAATGTATTCCGGTTTTTAAATATAATACCCTACTGGTCTTCTTCAAGTTCTAATGCATCCATATAATCCCCAATTACGACATTCGATGGCTGGAAACACTTAAAATCAAAAAGGGGAAAATCACCCTTTCTGGGGGAATCGATCGATCGATCCTGATTCGTCGATCGATCGATCCTGATTCGTCGATCGATCGACCTATGAATGTCGATCGATCGATCATACCAGATGAGGCTACAGACTTGTTCATTTTTCAGTCCCAGATTTGTCCCAAAACCTCATTACAAGATGTGAAATTCTAATATGATCATATAGGATCATGATACAACCTAAATACATGATTTCTAACGTCCCAAAACCTTTAAACCATCATCAATTAGTTTTATTTGGATCAAATTTTCATAAAAACCCCAGTTTTTCTATTTTCTTCAAGAACCATAATATTTCTCTTCTTAAATCTGTCTTTAGTTCATCAAGGGTTATGTTTTGGTTACTGAAATTTGTCCAGAACTAATCTACATGCAATTCCTATTCAAGATTTAGGGTTCTACTCCAAATTCATGAGTTTTTATCATCTTTCAAGGCTATTAATAAACCCTACACTAGCATGAAAAAATTATTCGCTGAAAATTAATGAAACCAAATCACTTGCCTTATGATTGATGTTCAGATTTTCTAGTGATGACAAAGGTTTGTTCTTTCCTCCTCTCCGGTCATAATTCCGTCAAAAGTGGTGGTGGTGGGTGGTGGTTATGGCTTGAAACCCTCCTGTAACCTCTCCTCTATCTCACGTAGCTCACTTCTTACTTTTTGGTTGATAGTGGCCCTAATGGCCTACACAATAAGAATTAAATAAAATCTAAAATTCGTGGGTTTAATTTCCTTAAAATTTAAAATGACTAAAATACCATCTCGGGTTGCCGGTTTGGCCTAAAAATGCCCCCGGACCCAAAATAAACTCCTAACTAGTGTTTTCTTACTATATCGACCCCTCCGGACACGTTGGCGCACTCAAAATGACCATACGGATGATAAAATTATAATTTACTTTTTAATCTAATTAAATTGATTCCTGACGCGACTGACACGCGTGTCCCAACCTAAATTCCCGAATTGTCGTACTTATGACTCGCGATAATTTTAATAATTGTAATAATCATATATTACCATATATACTCAGTAATACTCAATATTATCATCATAATCAAACACCAACTCACGTCTCGCTAGTATTTAAATTCAGATTAATTTCCAATTAATTCTCATTTAATTTAATTAATCCCATTAAATAAAAATCAATAAAATTACGGGGTATTACATCCATGAGCTATAAGTTCTTCATGAAAGTTTAGATTGTTGGGTTATATTCGCGTGGTCGCTAATGATGCTTCACTTTGATGTCAAATAGGGGTGGCAATTCGGGTTAGTCGTGTCATTTTCAGGTCGCGTTGATTTTTATTCTAGTATAAGTTTTGGGTACTCTTAAATCTATACAAGCTAATAGGGTCATGTTCGGGTCATTTCGAGTTATTACCATAAACAGGTTATCGGGTCAAAAATTGCCAGCTCTAATGTCAAATAAAGAAGATATGTGAATTCCCACCTCGATGAACCATGTTCCATTAAAACTCATCTCCTAAATCTGAGATCGATTTGGGTTTAAGATGGATCAATTTTTTTTAGGGAAATTTGTTGTAGCTTGTGGAGTCCTTTCAGAACTAAATCGATCCAGGTTCAATCCGAATCGATCTAGTTTATTAGGGGCAAAATCTATGTTTTTAAAATTTATCCACTTTCTTATTTTGTATAAATTGGACATTTTGCTATTTTTTTGGGTTATCTCTTTTTATCTACTTTATTTCTTATTTTAGGTTAATTTTGATTTTGGGAGATTGTCTCTCTTCCTTCTCCTAGGTTTTAATTAATTTATCTTCTATCCTTCCATAATATTAGATTTTTTTGTTTTTCTTGTAATTGAGAGAAAATAGTTTTGTGTATACTTGGTACTTTATATAAATTAAAGTAATGAAGCCTTCATTCAAGCATTTTGTGATGACTCTTTTCTCTACGGTCTCTTTACTTTAATTTCCTTTATTTTACTTGTATTGAGTAGCTAAGTTTATTTGTTAAGGATCATAAAATCACCATCGATTCTTATGTTTCTTGCTAGGATGCATGTTTGAATTAATTTGATTGGTACATGTGTGTTGATTTTGTTGTATCATATCCGTTTAACTTCCCATGCCATGAAATGTTAGTATGCGAAGCTTTTCTACAAATTCAACTCCATGCCTCCATATTGCATCCTTCATCCTTCATTTTAGGGTTTGCTCCCCACATGTTTTATTTTTATTTTTGTCAAAATCAGTTTTTATTATTTAAATGTGTTTTGTACATGATAACCTAATTTCTAATGTTAATCTATGGTCGTGGAATGATCTTGGAACTTTCACCCATTTATTTTAAATCTATTTACGCAATGTTAATTAATTATAATTGTTATCAGTTGTTAATTTCATTCTTGTATAGTGTTAATTATAAATATAATTCTCAAAATAACTAAAACCATATCATCTTTTATTTTCCTTTTAAATTAATAAATCAATTAAGTTTTAAGCCATGTTATCTATGGATTTAATCCCTACTTATCACTATATTTTAGTGTAACAAGTTTGAGTTTTTTTTATGAGAGAGATAAACTCCCAACAACCGTCTATTTACATAACATTTTTTTTATCACGCATCAAATATCAAGAAGAACATTGAAGAGAAGTTTGAGATCAAGAGTGTTTCAACATCCAGGGAGCATTTATGGATGCACTAAAGACTTCATCACACGATTCAAAGCGAACCTCATAGATCTTAGTATTAGTTCAAATAAATTTTGATTCTTAGATTTTTAGAATACTTTTAACACAAGTCTTTCTTCTAAGGAAACTTGTCGTTATGAAGGAGGCCAAGTGAATGGAAGAAGTTCAAAGATTAAGGATTAGAAGGGTACTTTAGTGTTAGGTATCTACTAATGAATATATATATATGATACCTTGAACCCAATAGTTTAATTTCTTTTTATGCGCATTTGATCCTTAACAATTACAAAGTGGAGTGAGGTAGAGAACTTTATAGCATTACAAATATGATCTTGTTATAGCTAAGGTCGTGTATTTTATGATTTAGGAAAGTGATGGTCCAAGTCGAGGTAGTAATAAGAAAAAGAGTTAGGCTATGCATTGAAAGTTATACCTGGAAAATGATGACTTTGGAGTCTAATGATCCGGGACCATGTGTGACACAAACACTTATGTGCCTAGCTAAGGTCTTATTACCATCCAAACTTGGTGAAATGGACCAAGGTGCTTAGAACTTAGGGATAAATTTTCTCAGTCTCTTGAATATTTAAAACTAGGAATTTTAAGAAATGTGTCCAATTGTGAGGGACACCTTAGGAAAACTTAATACTACGGATAAATGATGATTGCTTCCCATTTTGAGGTTAAACAAAAGTAGATTATGTACTTTTAGGACTTAATATAATATTGATTATGGATATATGATAACAAACATTTCTTTTCCATTTTTAGTCCCTATTTTCAAATTAAAAGTCCCTATTTTCAAATTAAAAGAACATGTGGCATGCTGTGATTGGTCGACGTTTTATGAATATAATCCCGCACCAGCGGCTTTATTAAAAAATAAGGACTAAAACTATAAATAAAATGTTTGTTGTCCTATTTCCAAAATACATATTATAATGATCCTAAATTTACAAAGTCCCTAAAAAACACTTCGGGTATTTGAGAGAGAGAGAGAGAGAGAGAGAGAGAGAGAGAGATTAGATCAACACTGATGATATATGAAATGTTGTAGATGTTAGTGACACCAGTTAAATAAGTATATTTAAGATCCAAAGAATATTATGGTGCCTTCAAATATTAAGTTAATGGATTATTCTGAGTTTCCCTTTCTTTTCAAGCATAAAAATTAGATAAATAATCTATCCTTTGTTGAGATTTTATTTTGTCACCTATAAACTTGTTGAACTCTAGAATCATATCCTAATATTTTTTACTTAGATGATTTAGGTCCTTCATAATTCTTTAGTGTTTTATTATTGACATTACTATTCATAGTGTTCTTGAGTTTTATGGCTTAGGCTTGGGTTTTATATTCAAATTTATGTTTTATATATATGGTTATAAAAAAACTATAATTTTATAAAAATACCCTTTCCACTCCAGAGGCCAATAAATATAACCCCTTCATATTGGCGACTTATTTTAGGGTAACCTTGTCTTGCGCCTTAGCTTATATTATAAGCTTTTGTACTTTTAGGGGTTTGGCCAAGTCACGAGGTGTGTTTAAAAGGCCGCAAACTTTGTGGCTTTTCATTCGACCTCCTAATTAGTCCAATTAACTCACACAAATCACAATAAAGAAGGAAAACTATTTAACTAGGTGTTTGACTCAATTAAAGCACACTTAATTATGTCACATGGAAATTCAACTCAATTAACCCAATTCTACTCCAACTAACTTTCACATCTAATCAATTAAAAGTGTGTGAAGTTAAAATTAAGATAGATCATGACACATTCACACCACATGCCTGGATTTATAAGGAAACCCACCATTATGGGTAAAATAAACTCAGATGCATGCAATATCTACTAGAATTAGAAAGTTATACATGATGTAGAAGATAAACCTAAGATTGAGTTGTATTTACAAGAAATCTGATGACTCAACCATCAATACCGCCTCCTATTTAGAGAAACCTCCATAAAGATCCATTGACAAGGAGAGCGAACCCAATATCCAAGCATCTACATCCATAATTTCCAAATCTCCACCCACCAACACTATACATGACCAGAGATCACTAACTACAACCCTCCATTTCAAATTCCAACATTGGGACATCCCATTGATACCATGATGCCCCAAAAGAAGGAGAATATAAAAATCTATACATCTATGGTGGGAACAAGCTACCCACACGACTAAAAAATCCACCACCATCATGGATTCCCCCGTTCCTCAATGGCGAGGCCTCTTCTAAGATAGCTTCACAGACACCTCGATTTAAGAATGCAACACGACTGAGTGAGAGGTAACATACATAAGAGGGAATGACTCCTTCGCCAATGTCAAAAGGGACAAACGAGCATCAAGAATAACATACAATGTTAAATTTTCCAGGTTGGTAGGAGCCATATTTTCTAAGGCTTCCTTGTTTTTTCGTTAGTTACTTTTGACTTGGTCGATACTTGTTATTTTTTAGTTGATTTGGCAGTGGTGGGGTCCCCTTAGATGGGGTGTCTCATAGAAGCCGCATGGCATCCAATGTCTCTTTAGATTTGAGAGCCTTACAAACGTGACCATTCTGGTTGATCCATGTAAAATCACTTGATCGAGGTGCTTTAAATGTTTAACTATTTCCCTCACGTACATATTATTGGTGTTTTATTCGGAATATAGGACGTGTCCATATGGGGAAGGTCATCATCACCCTCCTCTAGCTCGTCTTTCAAATCAATTTATTGACGTGGACGTGAGTTATACTTCATTTATTCATAATGTATTATCTTCTTCCTAAAACCTCATGCTCCTAAAGCAAGCATAAAAGGGTTGATCTCATGTTAAGGGGATATAAAGGCTCCTTGAAATTATTAACAGAATGTTTTGAATTGAGGGTCGTCAATACTTAACAATCTATGTTCCAAAGACAATGTTTTGAACACAATTATTAGGTTATCCATTTTAGTAGGGGAAGCACTCATGTGCACCATTCGGTTCATAGGATGGAACGGATTTTTGGTCATGACTCAATGAGTGACCAACGAGTTAAGCAATCAAAAATTCAATTAAGATGAAGTGATATACAAAAAATCAAAGAAACAACAAAAAACGACATAAACAGTTTTTAGGTGTTGAGAAAAATTGAACAACATTTATATAAGGTGAGGTTATGGGAGAATTTTCACGTAATCCAAATAAGTTTCATAATTGGAAGCTAATATGTATTCTGAAAAAAGACACGGTATCGTGAGAGCTTTAGTTTAGGAATTGTTTTGTTTAAAAGTGAAAATTACATAGGTATAGAATTATGAATTTCCAAATGATTTATTTCCAAATATTTTAACATTTTTGATTTATTGAATTTATTTTTGACAATGTGAATTTCCGTTTTCTCCAAATATTGTGAATTTTCTGAAGTTCGCAAAAATTCCTTCGATGGAAAAAATCTGAGTTGGCCTTAGCTTATATGTTTTGCCATAAATTGTTTCTTTTCTTCTTCTTTCTATACTCACCCCAAGGAAAAAACAAGTAATAATAATGGAGATAAACCCACCCTTTTATCTAATTGAAAACATGTTGCTCTCTATCCATCTTGTTGAAAAAAAGGGATATGCTGCTCTCTATCTCCGGTTGCTTTGCATTAGATCACTCTTAAATTTGGAATTATTTAGCCACGTGGTATTGAGCTTTTTAGGAAGATATGTGATGGGAAGTTACATCTAGGGGAGTAAAACCGACGAATACGAAGCGAATACCATAGTATTCATATCCGCATGGTCGGCCCTGGCCATGTGCCAAATGGGCAATGGTACAATGCCCATTTTAGAGTTTGCATCTGTATATGTATATTATAGGGGTCTAAAAATATTTTATGTATATTAAAAATATCAATTATTAAAATAAGTTTAACTTTTTAAGGGCCTATTTTTTTAACTACCCAAATATCTCACCATACTAAAATGGGCCCCTAAAAATAAGTTTAGTTTTTTAGGGGCCCATTTTAGATATTTATTATTTTTGTACAATATTTTTTAAAAGGGCCCTAAATTGATTTTCGCACGGGGCACTCCCAATCTTAGGACCGGCCCTGCATATCCGTATCCTCCAACTCCTTGCACTATATGTATCCGTATTCGTCCGAATAATAATTACAATTATCCGTAATTCTTATTCATTCCTACGTATCAGTCTGAAGGACAAGTGGGTTATACCATCTCATGGTACATTGGCGAATTATTGGACCGAGATGGATTTGAACTAGCGTAGACATATTGCCAAAGAATTTATGGTTCGTCCCCATTAACCGCTCGGGCATCGACCCATGAAGAATTCATTTTCTTTTAGGCTTATTGGATTTTATTCGTATCCTCTCGAATTTTTCGGATTCAGATAATATCCTTATCCGTTTATATCATTTAAGATACATTAAGACATACATAGCTTATTAAACACTAATTTAATCACTGAATCAAATATATAATTCTCCAAGTAAGATATAGAGAATGTGTGAAACATTAAATTAAATTATAAAAGAAGGTGCAAACATAAGTACTAACCTTTAATGTTCATTTACTTATTCAATTGTGATACTCATTTGAGATTCATATCCTCATCAGTATCTCTAAACGTTATAACATAACAGGGTTATAGATACAATAAAAAAATTTCATAAATCCAGAAAGGCAGATCTTGGCTGAGATCGGTGGGAAGAAGAAGATAAAAAAAAACATAAATCCAAAAAAAAAAATCAGAAAAATCAAAAAACAAACTAGTCGATGGGAAGAAGAAGATGGAGAGAGGAAAGGGAGATCTTAGTTGAGATCGGTGGGTTGACAGCTATCATAGCTGAGATCAGTGGGTCACGGCTGATGGAGAGAGGAAAGGGAGATGGGTGATCAGGTAGGGTAGAATAGAGAGTTGATGATCGAGTAGGGTAGAATAGATAGATTAGATCCATAATAGAAATAATCTACCTCTTAAACTTATGCTAAATTTTATACTTATGTTATATTAATATTAAGGGTCATTTACTGTTTGTGGTACGTTTGTGTATAATATTTTGTTCTTGGGGTACGCTTGTTTCCGTATTAGTTCGTTGAGTGTTATTTTAACGATTTAGTCTAACATTCGTTAGTCAGTAGTAAATTTTTTATTAACTACCCAAAATACCCTTATTATTTGAGAATCTCTCTCAATCCTTTTGTTGTTAATACCGAACCCTTTTCTCAAAACCCACAAAATCATTCACTCTCTCTCTATAAGAAAACCCCAAAATCTCTCTACTTCTTTGGCGAATTTCCCCTCCCCCACTGCCCCCGACCACTCCCTCTTCCATGCTCGACCTGCTCCTTCTTCTTCTTCTTCTCTTTACCGCCATGGATTTTGGCCGTACATTCACGTTTGTTTATAACGACAAACACATTAATCGTTTTCGTTAGTTTTGGACGCAACGAATTAATATGAAAACAAACGTATTTCGAGAACAAAATATTATAAACAAACGTTCCCAAACAGTAAATGATCATAATATTAATATTATTTTATACTACAAAAATTATTTATATTATTTAATTAAAAAATATTTAAAATAAATAATGAATATAATTATTTTACGGATACGAACATTCATAAATACGAATTGAGTAGTTCTACAGTGACCGAATTTTTGACAGAATTTTGGTGGACAAACTGACGTGGCGGACATTTATTGGTTGGTTTCTAGATCCCACTGGCGTGGACCCCAAAAACCAACCAATAAAATCCCGCCACGTCAATTTGTCCATCAAATTTCGGTCAAAAATTCGGCTACAATAGCATTTTTAATACGAATTATCCATCACGGATGCTAACATTATCCGTATCTATATGTATTTTTTCAAATATTTAATACCTCTATCCAAATTCATTACATCAAACAAATTTGACTATAGGAAGCCAATATGGATCTTCTGTGCGGCGGTGTGCGGCCAAAACCATCATAACATCTTATCACATTCACGCATATCGTATTGGTGGAATTGGAATATACACAAAAGTGAAAGAATGTGGTCTTTTTGGTGTATGGTGATGTCCGGTAAAATCTGGAAATATATGGTACGAGCAAGGTTCTTTGAATTTCACTAGAAAAAAGTAGCACATAAAAAGGTATCTTTCATGAGTACCGCTCAAAAAGCTCCAAAGGTGCGCGATTTCAGGAAAATCATCAACACTCCAAAAGTGAGGAAGAGGAAACCCTGTGAGCTCATATACAAAAAGAACACCTTTTATGTAACCTTTTTTCCTTGCTTATGTTTCTTCTTAACTCTGTTCTCTCTTCTTCCAGACTTCTTACTCGAAAAGTTTCGGCTCTTTTTTACCTTAATTTTAACAAACGTATAAACAAAATCATGCTAACGTGTGATTTGAGTAAGCTTTAAAGGAGTAATTTCTCTTTTGTACCCAAAGAAAGAACTTATTTTTTTTAATAAAACGATGTTCTACATAATTTTTATGAGAAATATTGTTATGAATCTTAGATTCTTTAAAAATAAATTTTAAAGGATTTATTAACTAATGCCCTAATTCTAATCTAAAATAAGGATATTTATATATTTTTGACACAGTTGAAATTTGAAGGTAAGAAATGCAAATTTGATCTTGTTTCAGCTTACAAATAAATCTATCGAATTTTGTACAAAGCATTTTGATAAATAAAAGATGGCACATAAATAATGGGTTTTTACTCAAAAATGCACTTACAAGCACTTAATAAAGGGATTCTCTAAGGGTCCGTTTGATAGAAAACTGGAAAAATGCAAATGATTCCAGGACATTTGATTCCAGGGCAAACAATTCCAAGGCAAATGAATATTTTTCAACTTGTGTCTGTTTGATACAAGTTGGAAAATCATCAATTTTTCACATTTTCTATCAAACGCAAAAGCTGGAAAATAGATATAAATGTGGAAAATTTGTTTACGGAATATATAATATACATATATATTATATTACATTATGTATATTATATGTAATATAAATATATAATATGTATATAATATACATGAATATAATATACATATATGTATATGTATATATGTATATTATATGTATATTATATACATATTATATTCATGAATATAATATGTATATAATATACATACATATACTAATATATACATATAATATTATATACATGAATATAATATGTATATAATATACATATTATATTCATGTATATATATGAATATAATATACATGAATATATTCATATATATACATGAATATAATATGTATATAATATATTCATGTATATTATATTCATATATATATACATGAATATATTCATGAATATATTATATATATGAATAATATATTATATATATGAATATAATATATATGAATATATTCATGTATATTATATTCATATATATACATGAATATAATATGTATATAATATTCATGTATATTATATTCATATATATACATGAATATAATATGTATATAATATACATATTATATTCATGTATATTATATTCATATATATTATATTCATATATACATATTATATATGTATATAATATACATATAATATACATATATACATATACATATATGTATATAATATGCATTGTATATATAATGCATATTATATACATATATACATATGTATATGCATATTATATACATATATACATATGCAGAATAATGTATATTATATATATACATGCATGCAGAATAATGTATATTATATATATACATATGCAGAATAATGTATATTATATATATACATATGCAGAATAATGTATGCTATATATATGTATATATACAGAATATAATATACATATATTATATATATGTATATATTTTGTAAACAATATATATTAAATATAAGGAATATATGAAATATATGAAATATACAAAATATAAATATATATTAAAATATATAAATTATATTAATGTACGAAACATATAAATATATGAAATATACATAAATATACGAAATATACGCAATATACATATATGTGCTAAAATATATAAATATATGAATATATATTAAAATATACGAAATATATATATTTATATATTTATTAACAATATATATTTATATATTTATGAAATATATAGAGTTATAAAAAAAATTTGGTTTTAAGTGATTTGCCACCCAAAGGTGGCAAACAAAAACCTGACCCCCCCCCAAAGAATTGAATTACACCCTAGGGTGGCAAATTGTGCTTAAGGGGTGTTGTACATAGAAAACAAATTTCAAGGCAAATTAACTCTATCAAACAGCCTAAAAGTTGAAAAATACCAGAATTTTCCAACTTTTGGGAATTTGCCTTGGAATTTTTATGCTATCAAACGGACCCTAAGTACATTTATAAGAGAGCCTTCGTTTGGAAAAAATAAAGTTCAAAACTACACCATGTGATTGCAATAAAATAATAAAATAATTTTTTTAACAAAAGAAATAACATCATTATTATTTTTTATTTGTATTTCTTTAGCTTTTCTATTATTCTTTTCTTTTGTGTGCCTGCGTGTCAATGGGTTTGGTATTGGTTATAGAAAAGGAATTACACATGCGGGTAAATCATTATTACATGATCCACAGTTCCAGCCATGTGAGTGTCCTCTTATTTATGAAAGAAATTGTGGTGGCACGGTTCAATTATTCCTCTCTAGTATTGTATTCCTAATCTCAAATAATACAATTAATTGAAAATGACACTAGCATGTGTCTTCAAAGTTTTAAAATTGAGTTATGTTGAAAACTTAGTCATGTGGGCCTTTTCGTGAGATTGATTACGGATATCGATTTCATATTTATTTATTTTTTTATTTTTTTGATAATTTTGAACTTCCATACCAATTAGCTCTTTGAATTCTCCCGTGTAAATTAAACAGGGAGGGTGTTAGTGTCAGAGCCACCCTAATTAAAGTCTGATATCCTTTAGAGGAATCGAACTCAAGACCGTGCACTTAACCCACACAATCTGAATTCGTCCCTTACCCCCTAACCCATATTTATTAAAACAGAAATATGACTAAGCCAATAAACATAGTGTGAAAATATTAAATACAGCTGTAATAACAATAGCATGATATCATAAATTAGTAAACATTCACAAAATTATTGAAACAAAAGTGAGAAAATAAATATATATTTTTTTATGTAAATATGTAATACTTTGTCCTTTTATCATTATATATATTGTACTCTATATCCTCGAACATATTTCAATTTTAAGATTCTGTCTAATTTTTTGATATCTGGCTGGGTATCCAATCCTAATACCATCCACTATTAGGTGCCATATGACATATGTCAATTTTAGGAATCTGTCTAATTTTTTGGTAACTTGCTCGGTATCCAATCCTAATACCATCCACTATTAGGTGCCATATTTTATATCCGGATAAGTACCCTGATGTCAACACTATATAGGGGGTTCAAAACTCAGCAAAAGTTTGAAAACAGAAAATTTTGGCTATTTTAGATCCCATGCTAAGTTAGAAGAATAATGTGTATGGCTACATTTTTCCTACATTTGTAGTATATTACGATTTTATAAAATAATAATATAGACCATTACATTATGAAATGTCGTATTGCTTTAGAGACTATACACACATGGTGTGTTTAATTGCAAATTTGCCCATGGGAAAAATAATTGATATTATTATCTTTTGATAACACATTTGTCATGCTGTAAGGAGAAATAAAAAAAAATAATGTCCATGCTGAGTTTGGCCATTCACTGTCGCTAAGAATAAGAACAAATTGCAAGGTGAATAAAAATGGGCAGCCTCTCTTAGAAACTAGCATATTTTAAAGAAATGATGATTTGGCGTCCCTTTCATTGCTATGCTATCATAATTTATTAAGTTGTTGTAATTATCCTATCCAACACGCCATTTTTGGCTTTTAGGAACCAAAACCATGACTAGCCTAGCCCCATATTAAAATAAGTATCCCTTCCCTACATATGCATTCATACAAATCCCCTCCGCATCTAATGATGATCACAGCAAACGAAAACAACAGACGTTTTCAAAGCTAATTTTAACATAAAGAAACAACAAATATCTTCCCCACCACCCTTTCCTCACTCTTCACTTATTCCATTTCCATTAATCAATCTATGTACTACTACTCTGCACTACAAGGTAATAAATATATAACAGAAATGGGGATCAATTTAATAAAAGACAAACACTCCCTTCCAATCAATCAATCCCAATGTGGGTCTCTCTCTCTCTCCGCAGAAAGGCTTCAGCCGTCGGGTACCGCTTGTCACTATTATACGCCTGGGTCCATCCCTCTATCTTAATTTTATTTATTTAAATTTACTTTTTTGTCCGAAAAAAAAACTAAAATCTGGCATCCTCAAAGCCGTGTAAGTCACTGACTCTATTCATCGACTTTCTCATAATTGCAACTTTCGCCAGTTTCTCCGCGGCTCTCCAAGCTGATGTTGGCGTAAGCGGCTCCCCTTTTTCATCCACAAAGGGTACTTCCCTTGGAACACGCGGAGTTTGATTCTGAAGCTTTTTATGGTGTTCAGATAAAGCCACTTCTAGTTTGCGCAAAAACTCATTATTTGAAGCTGAGTTTGATTGTAGCAATAAAGCACGAGCCGATGTGAGCATGTGTTGGGCACCGGTTAAATCATTTCGCTCTATCAATCTTCGCGATTCAGCTAACGCTCGTGTAGTGATGAAGAGGCTTCTCAGCCGTCGGATGGTTGGGGAGGATGATCTCACGGCGTGGGGACGTGGGACCAGGAGAGCTTGATCTTTAGTGTAGATTAGTTCTCGAGTTGACGGGTCTTTGTAAGAACTTCTAACGGACATTATATGATGGGCCCCAATAGCGGACGATGGAACTTTTAACTCCACCAGTACTTCCCTCTCCTCCTCGGAGTATAACTCTTTAACCCGGATTGAACCCGTCCCGAGAGAAACGGGTTGACTAGAAAATGAATAAACCGCCGAAATCTCACCCGGACCTGAACCGGGTACAAACCCAAGCTCGACCCTGAGATCCTGAACCACGATGCTTAACAAACCCGTTACACAATTCGCAAAGGCTTTCTCGTTTGGAACGACTTTATACATGCCAAATCCAATTGAGTGAACTGGAATTTCAAGGTGAGAATAGCGCGTGGAGGACACGAACCATGATTGGCGTTTCTGATCATCGCAACCGTCGGACAAAACGATGATACTAGCTGCTGGGTTTTTTTCCCGGCGATCTTCAAGCACTTTAGCTCCTTTCTTGACAGCGTCAGTACAACTAGAAGTACCTTCAAGTGGTGTAAGCGCGTCGATCATACGACGCGCTAACCTGCGGCCGTTTGTTGTCATTCTTCTCAACGGCAACAACCTTTTTGAGGTTGAAGAAAAAGCCACAATCGATAGACGATCAGAGGAAGTTAGAGATGAGAGTATTAATCTTATTGCACGTTTCATCATCCGTAATTTTTCGCTATCCATATTTTGGCTTACATCAAGTACAGTCACCAAATCAATCGGAGCTCGCCGGGCAATATTTTTCACCACGGCTGGAGCTTTCACTCTCAAAACAACAGCATAAGTTTCGTGATTCCTCCCAACGGAGACCACTGCCGCTTCTGGCAGTATTCTCATATCGATATTTGTACAGTTTAACGAGGGATCAACAATTGTACTGTCGTTATTTGGATTCACAAAAAATCCTTGAAATCCTTTATCTTCGGCGTCATCTTCGTCAGATTCCGGAATTGGATTGAATCTAGCTCCGGTAGTAGGTGACATCAATGGCTCATCATCGTTATACACCTTCAACGCAACCTTGGAGCTCCGGTTAACGTTGATTTTCTCTAGTATCTCTCCCTTTTCCACTGGCGGCAAGATTGGCATTTCTTTCCAGTGAAAGTTGCAAACTGGACAAACAAGGCTGCCTTGTTTCTTCACGTGTCCAGAGATACACGGGAAATGAAAACTATGTGAACATTCCGACGTGAAAATAGCCATTCCTTGTCCTGCTTTCACGCTCTGCAAACATACACCGCATCTACTCTGCAAAGCCAAAGGTTAAAAAAAAACAATCATTAAATAACAGAATCTCACTCTACAAATGATGGTAAGCCTAAAACCGATTATACTTATCCAACAACTTACTTTGGAAAAACGTAGGCTTGATTTGAGGAGAGAGAAAGTGGAAGGTGACCGGGGTGAAGATGGATTTGAGCGGTGGAATAATGTTGGGCTATTTTTAGTTTTGCATTGTAGCTTAGGACTCTCCGGCGCTGATCTTACTGTGGGTGTGGCGGTGGTTCGACACCGAAGACCTGGATTCAAAACTGGCTGAGATTGCAATCGAGGCGTTGAAGGATTTGAGAAAAAACCAAATTTGGTTCCAACTTTAGGACTTGGGTTTGGGTTTGGATTCATGTTGCTCTCATCTTTGCTTTGTTTGACCTCTTTCGGCTCTCCATTTCGGGAGATCGAAGTACAAAACGCTCTTCTCCATCCTAAAACCATCCTCAAAATCTCTCAAGTTTTAACTATCACTTTCAACTTCTCGCTCTATAAATGAAGATGAAACAGAGGTTTTCAGAAATGCAATACACAAAAAAATAGCCTACAGAGTAAACAGAGAATTGGAGTATGTCTCTTTGCACCGGGAAAAATATTACTCTCTAGTTGTATGTAGTATAAATTATAGTTTGATAAAGAAGAAGGGGTAACCGGCAAATGGAGGTTATAATAGATGGTGGGGTAAGTCAACGGGCCGGCTTTTTGCCCTTATCTTCTGTCCCATTCTCACATTAAGGACACCGACCCTGCACAGAGATCTCTAATCAGAAAGTGCCCTTAACGAGGCCACCCACGATCCACTATTTCGCCTTACGCTTCGCCAGGTTACTTCTTTTCTCCCCAAAGTTTTTCACTTTTCAACTATTTTTTTTAACTCAACTCACGTGACTTTTACTGTCCTCCTACGTTTTTAATGTGAATGATCCTTTTCCTCTTTTCCCCTGTATGGCGCCCCGCACTGTCATCCTCATGAATTTTTTTTTTATTGAAAATAATATAATAAATAAAAAAAATTCAAATTCGAAATAGATAATATTAAAAGAAATTATCGATCGAGGTTTGTTTTTGACACAAAATTCTAAAGGTGAAATAGCTCGCTGATATTTGTAACTGTCAGCCTCATAAACATACAGCTGCCAGGATTCAACGATCAGATTTACACATCAGCTTTATGTTAAATCTTTGAACTTTCAGAATATTCCAGCTAGCGCTGTGTTTTTTTTCCGAACATTCCGATTTTTCCGATGTCCGATCCGATATTTTCCGATTTTGGAACATATATAAGGTTTCCGATTTCCGATTTTTCCGAATTAAATTGGATAGGAAATTGGAACTATGTTTTAAATTCCGCGATTTTTCCGATCCGATTTCGGATTAATATTCCGAATATTTCTTCCGATTAATATTCCGAATATTTTTTCCGAATATTTTCTATATATATATTTTTACCTTTTAAGTTATATCCTTATGTAATAAGAATGCATACAATTTAGATTTCCTTTATTTTTTACCTTACCCCATATATATATATATATATATATATATATATATATATATATATATATATATATATATATATATATATATGGTGTTAGTAGAGAGCAACTAGGGTTGTATGATATCCTTATTAACATATCTCTCACATCTCTCTCTCTCTCGTCTTGTCCCTTTCTCCTCGGCGGCGCATATCTCTCACCTCTCTCTCTCGACCCAATCTCTATACAGTCGTCCAACCCCTTTCTTCTACTCTCGGTGGCTCAAATCTGTTTACATCGGTTTAGATCTGTTTAGATCGGCCGGCCCTTATAGTCTCGAACGAAGGTAAGCCTTTTCTAGTTTATTTTTATTTGTTTATTTTTTTTATTTCTACTTATTTACAAATCTGTTTACATCGGTTTATAGGCTCCATTTACATCTTGTTTACTTCTGTTAATAAGATCAGTTTACATCTTATTTACATTTATTTACATCTTTTTTATTTCATCTACTTATTTTGATCGGTTTATAGGTTTAATAGGTTTGTTATATTGATCGGTTTATAGGTTTATAGATCTGTTTACATCGCTTTGTTATATTAATGGCTGCGACAGAACAGAAAAAAAAATTAATTTCTAATTTCTCATACGGTCTTCATGTGGCAAAACAGAAAAAAAATATCATATTTCTAATTTCCGAATTTTTCCGATTTTTTTCCGATTTTCCGATATTTCCGAATTCGGAAACTTTTTTGATTTTCCGAAAAAATTGGATAGGAAATTGGAACAAATATTTTATTTCCGAAAAAAATTGAAATTTTTTCCGAAAGGTCATTTTCCGATCCGATCCGGCCGAAACACAGCCCTAATTCCAGCACTCCTCAAAAAATAACGAAAAATAGAAAGTAGCAAAATTATTTTTGCAGAAAAAGTGAGAGAGAGAATTGTTTTTTTCCAAAGCTGTCGCCTATATTTTATACAAAAAAAAATGGTAAAAAACGTGGATAGAGGTTTTAGCCAACTACCCACTAATATCTCCACTAACGGATATTTTACTTAGAATAGGAAACTAAGTCAAAAATTAAAAACGAATTAATAAAAAGGGTAAAAATTCTGGGTACTCAAGAGAAGCCCAAAGGCTCAAGGCACAATCAAAGACTATTAATGTTTAGTGCCCCTCCTAGGGATTGAACCCATCACTTCAAGCACCAAACCCCATAAACTTACCACTAGGATAGTTACCCCAATTTATTTAATTCACTCAAAATATATGTATATAAACCAATATACCCAACATTTTTTACTTCATTCCATCTTTTTTCGGATTGAAAAACAAATATAAATGCAAATGGGTATGGATAATGTGTGCGCATATTATTTTCAAATATATTATTTACCTGTTTTTGTATGGAAAAATTATAAATTATTTTTTTGCAAACATTTCGTATATATGTGGCTAAAATGAGTATTCATAACATTTCATAAAATTATGTGTTTTTTTGTATTCATAATAATTTAAGAATTTCGTACAAAAAAATGTTTTTCCATTTTCTTTTAAAGATTAAGTAAAAGACCCTTAGGTACGTGATAAAATTGGATGAAATCTGATTCATTCCGAACATTCGTGGAAAAATGTAAGATTAATGTGTTTGGTGCGATGTCAAGTTGCATGAAAATGTGGGCGCCAATGTAATCAAATTACTTCCTCCGTGAAAAAGTGAGTAGAATCAAAATCTATCCAATACAAAAGGAATTCTTACTTTTTCATGAGAATCCTTACAAATAATTTTTGTAAAGATAAAAATGCCTCTTAAAAATATTAAATTATAAAAAATACCCATAAAATCTAAATATTTATTTTATAAATACAATTTTGTTATGCCAATTTGTATTAAAGTCGAACAAATTTTATTTAAGCATTTTTTTTACTCATGTAATAATTAATTTGAGTAACGTACAATATAATACACACATATCTATAATAAATCATTATAAGCACATTTGAGTTTATACATTTATAAATGATGAATTATTATATTGTGTATGTGTGTATATATTTATATGATTGCTAAAGGGTATTATTAATATATATTGTACATTCTCATGTCATTTTCCGAAATACAAAATTTTGACTCCCAATATGAATCCATTGATTAACCAAATAGAATGAGGCAAAATATTTCCAGATAATAACTTTTTTGGTAACTACAATCTATCCAAAATATTACCACAATCCAAACGGGGCCCAAATGTGAAAACAGTGATTTGGGGGATATAGCCGAATCATATTCGTTCAAAACCTGAATTCATGGGTTTATGGCTTCTTGCTAATTAATCCAAGTATGGTGGTTGCTTAACGAGAGCATATTAAAATAATATTTTCTTTATTCCAAATTAAAAATTCACTATGTTTAATTTTATTGCTTCAAATTGACGTTCCACTTTTTTTTTTGACATAACCAATGAATTAAAATCCACAATAATGACCAAATATTGAACTTATCTATAAAAAAATTGACAAAGACTCTTAATTTGGGACGAAGAGAATATGATTCCATCATTATAAGAGTGACCGTAATTAATTTTTAACTCATCTGCAATATTTTCTTTTAATATGTTCATTTTCTCACACATAGCCCTATTTGGTTCTTTATTACATTTTTTTAATCTCAAAATACAATTAATTATGCAGTATTTTTGCTAGAATTAAATTTAATATTTCAAATATTAATAGTATTTTGGTACTTCAAAACTAATGGGAGAATTGATAAAAAATACTTTTGACTTTTGAATGGGTAGTTAATTATAGGAAATTTCACTAAATGCATTTGTAAAATATTAAACAGCTTAATACTTTATAACAAATTAATTTCTAATAATTTTAATGAATTGGTTGTAATATTTTATAGGCGAGCAAGTTAAGACAATTGTGTATTTTAATGGGATTTAAAATACTTCTTTCAAATTTGATTATTCCTACATTAATCTCTATAAGACATTTTCTAGGCCTTTTATTATGGCCAAATGGAATAAACTCATTTTCCGAAAGGAAAAAACTCAAGCGTATTTATATTCTTTTTCTTGAGGCGGAAAGGTAAGTGCCACCCGTAGTACTCTGGGCGACATAGTAGCTCCCAAATGCCTATTTATTTAACGACTAATTTTTGTAACTTTAAATCTTCATTTTGAATTTAAAATTCAACTAATTCTTAAGGTGAAATTTCGTATACCTACCAAGCCTACATTTGTATGTGTAACGACTTTCGACACCATCATGAAGAACTTCACCCCCAACGAATAGATTCTATATTGAAAGAAATTGATCGTATAATTTCACGCACTTCGTCACTATGGGAATCATAAGCGGATATCCGTTTGGGAGAAAATTATTGAGCATTATAACTTGACCAACGTATGAGCTTCACAACGCCTGATCAATTTCGGGCAATTTTTACAACACAAAATGTTGTCGCCAAATTCATCGACATTCATATCCAGTTAACCAGGGCGCTGAAAAACAGTTGGCAGCTTCGAAGACGAAATTAAGTATTGCCAAAATGCATATTTTCATGAGATTGAAGAGTTAAACTCAAAAGTAAGCAATTAAACTCCGGGTAAGATATTGATCCCAACAAGTGTGTGTCTAAATAATGAATTTTTTAATTATGCATTTAATGCATCTTCTAATTTTTTATTTAATGAAATATAATTGATTTCATTTCTAGTTATGTAGACATAACCAATGGTAAACATTTAATTAAAGTATAAAATCAGTGATTGAATAAAGTTAAAATAAATAAAACAAAAAATAAGGGCTACTAGGGATTAGTCGAACCATCAATAAATAAGTCTGAGCGGAAAGTCTCTTACCGCCCAAAGGACTTGGATGGAGAACCACGTTGGACCCATTGTTTCTTGACTAAAACGAGTTTATTTTGGGGTTTGAAAACTGGCATCGTCAATTTTGGTCATTGCGTTGGATTTAATTTGGCAAAACACATTTTTCGTGGACACATGATGATGGTACAAGTTCCCTTTTCATCACATTCAAACAATCGAAGATTTTGCTAATATTCTTAATAATTCTTTGATAAAAAAATGCACAAAGTCAAAAAGTCATCATATCATCAATAATATTTTGAATTAATTTTGCTAATGTAATGTGCATATAATAAGGGGTGTACATCGGTTCGAAATCGGCATGTTTGAAGATAAACACATCCAATCCAATTGAAGTTGGTTTTTAAATTTCAGAATCCAATCCAATCCAATCCAATCCGAACTAAAAGCAGAATCCAATCTTTTGTAATCGGTTTCGATTCCTCTAAGTTTTGTTGAATTAATCTTAATTGGATTGGTATTGAATCTAATCTAATACACTATATTCAATCCAAACCATAAAATAAGTACAATAAATTTCAATATTGGTTATTTAAACATACTATAAATGATAAGGTGTATAAGACTAACAAGCAATAGATATTCTAAAAAATAAAATTATGACACAAGTTTCTTGTTTAACATATTTTATATATAATCAGTTTGGATCGTTTTCATAAGTTTTTACAAATACAAAATCGAATTCGATCCAATTAAGATCGGTTTCCCAAAACTCAAATCCAATCCAATCCAATTTAATTTAGTATTTTAACTGAATTGGATTAGTCGGTTTCATTGGTTTGGTTTAAATTTTAAACACATATACATATGATGAATAAATGTACCCACCCACCATCTTTGATTCTAAAGAGATATCCAACTCCTTTAACACAAAAGTTTGAGTGATGCAATCTCCTCAGGAACCTCTATACTCTAATATTTTTGAAAAAAAGCCCAATAAAGTCATTAGGTCCAAGATATAAAGTCATTTTTGTAGCTTATTCTTGTTGGACAAAACATAGAGTGTAGGTTAGAGTTAATAATTCGCTCAAGTCGTTGGATACTTACATGTTTGATCTTGTCGGGTTTAAGAAATCATGCCACACATGTTTTGATGAAACTAAGTATGAAAAGCTAAAACTATTTTTCTCAGTTTTAAAACTGAGTGAAACTACGTTTTAGAGTGGAAATAGGCTGCACATAATTTAAACTATTTTAAAAATATTTTTTGAACTTAAAATCAATTTTTTGAACAAGTAGTGCGAACAAATTTAGATTCTTTTGTGGAGCATCTCGTTTGCACAAGATATCTTTAGTTCTCACAACAAGTTATATCGGGTGAAAAAGTACATCGCTTATTGTGGGATGATTTTAGGAACCTCGTTCACACGAAATTGATCTAATAAAATGCTTATTTGCACGAGGATCTCACGAGGACATCTCGTGGGATGTTCGTCCACATGAGGATCTAACGAGATGCATGTCTTACATCCAAACCATCTCTTGTGAAGCTCGTTTGCACAAGAAGTTCGATTTTCAATTTCTTGGTTATGTTAAACTCCCTTATCTGATTTGACATAAAAGGTACTGACATCGTAATTCAAAATGACAATTATTTTTATTCACAAATATTATAGAGTTATTTTAATGGTGTTTACCAAAATCTCCTAAACATTTAAGCCCCAAATATATTCATTACACGTCATTTGATGTTGTGCGGTGGATTTCGTAACTGCCAAACCCTAAAGAAGATTGATGGATATCGAGGCAAGAGGATCTTTGTGGAGATGTTATGGATTGGGAGGTCGTATATAATCAAGGTGTTAGTTAAGATCTAAGAAAGGATTACTTGAAAGAGTCGAGTCTATATTAAAGTTGATACACTAAGCCTTGTCACTCTTTTGCATTGATTATAATAAAAATGATTAAAAATGGGCCTCTATAGTTTTGCATAAATTCACATATAATCACATTCTTGTGAAATTGATGTTTGTTTTCTTTATGTTTAATTTGATTATCAAATATTTAAAAATCATAGAAATCAAAATTTAATTTAGAATTAAGCATTCTAAACTTAGGAATTATATAATGTAACACCCAAAACTCAAATAATTTAAATTAATTTGTTTAGCCTAAAGATGAGGGGAAATAGGTGCGTTGGAGCCGAATGAGGATGATCCCTTGCTTAGTCTCTGCTTTTAAAGACATCTCTTTCCCTGAATTCTCATCTCCGAGTCATTAAACCTGATTCCTTAAGCCAATTGAGTTTGTAGTGCTCGCAGAAGGGTCATGCCACATTGATAGCACATTAGACATCTCTTTCCTCCCAATGGAATTCTCTAAAAGGTACTTAAATACTTCTACCATGGACAAGCAATATGTAACCTTGTATTTTTTGGCATTTATATAATTGTTAAATAGATTATCGAATATTGTTGAGCCGTTATTTTATATGAAATGCGGTATGTCATTTGTGATTTGAGATATTAGACTTTTGATATTTCATTTAGTAGAATGATATATGACTTTGAGATGTTACTTATGTTGTAGTACGTAATTGAGTTACATATTGTTTGGACTGTTATTGATTTAGATGTTGGTGAACTCATAATAATTCATTAAGATAATTCTCCCTTTCCTGCATAACAACAATCCTTTGGGCATTCTCTATTTCTTGCTTCAAAATTCTTTCTTGCCTAAAGCAGATGTAACATCTTTTAGCTTTTTCTTAAAGCCCATTCCTTCACTTAAAGCTTTATACTTAGCTTCATAATCAATAAGCAACAAAGCTTTGGACTGATTATGATCCTCCTAAAGTTTCTCTATCACTTCGTAATAAGTAGCATTGTTGGCTACAACCCTGTTCCATAAGTAATGAAGAAGAATGTATCATTCTTTGACTTGGTTGGATGCATCTGAGCCGAGCAACCCAACCAAATCCTCTTTAGACATAGGAATATGGACAACTTTCATGAGGTTTTTACTCCGCCTAAGCAGGTCTGATTCAGTAGAAACTGTAGCCTTTTCTTAGCATCAAACTGAGAATCACAAGTGTAAAAATACAAAGATTGTATACCAGAAGTATAATGAATGAAATGCAATTAATAAAAAGAATATATTTTTATTAATAAAGAAGGGGTTACAAAGAGGCACTCCTATTACAAAATAAGGAAAAAAGAATAAGAAATTTGCTAACATGTAAGATAAACAGCAAAGGAGTTAGACCTTGTCCTTATCATGGACATTAAATTCAGAAGGCAACTCGACTGGAAGGGAAGCTTCACCAATTGGCTCCAGGACATACCCAACAGATTGCAGGGAAGATTCACCTGATCCTTATTCATCATCATATTCTTCCTCTAAGTTTGGAGGATTGTCTGGATCATGCCTCTAGAACAACCCAGGGTCTTTAGTAGTGCCGATCTTCTTAAGAGCCTCCAACCAACCATCCTTGAAAGATTTCTTCCTGACATATTCAATTTGTGCAGAGTTAGCCAAAAATACTTTCTCCCAGTCCTTATCAAAGGAGGTCTCCTTTATTGTCTTATTTTTGGCTTTCTTAGCAGCAAGATCAACGGTTAGATCTACTGCCTTCTTTTTCACAGTCTCGAGAAGAGTTTGATTCTCTAACAGTTTGTTATCAATAGCTTTAGCCCTATCTTGCGCTACTTTCAAATTATTCGCAGCAATTTAAATTTTTTGCTCAGCATTATTGGCCCTATTATTGTTCCTCTTTAGTTCTTCTTCCCACGATTTTTACTTCATTGCCAAAGTTTCTCGACTAGCTTCTAAAGACTTCTTTGGATCTTCAAAGTCCACTTTCACATCTCCTCCAGAAGAACACAACTGATCGTCCTTCTCCATCATCTGATTAAAATCCACTAGAAACTACCAAAGGAAATATATCAAAACAAAAAAAAGAGAAATAAGACAATAAAGTCGAGAAATAAGGGAAAAGGATTACCGAGGCCAAATTCTGGCAATCCCTTTCTGATAACCTTACTCAAGGCATGGGAGCAACAGCTGCACTATCAGTAGGAGAGGTCCTAGCCTTAATAAAACTTCTAGCCAAACCAGAATTGACAGCAACCGAGGATGAGCTAGAAGCCTCCAAATCAGATTGATATATTTTGACAAACTCTTGTTGGTCGAAAATAGTTGTTTGAGCCTGTTTACTAGACAAATCTCTTTTTAACCTATTTTAAAGTGGTGCAACAGTATCAATTTCCCTAGTATTGATGACTAGAGGTATTTTTCAGTAACCATAGATGCCTTCTTAATCACTTTAGACTTCTTGGCATCAGCAACCTTGATAGTTTTCTCTGTAACCTTCTTGGTAGTAGGAGATAAGGCTCCAGTCATCAGATCGGGGATTTTTCTCTTGCCCATACCTACTACTAGTGAAGTAGGGATAACAGAGATGTCCAACGATTCAAACAAAGAAGAATTCCCAACGTCCTTCTCAACTCCAGCAGACTCCTCAGCCGAAGAAGTGGGAATTGGTTCCTCTTCCAAATTAATGGGGATAGAAAGTGACGCAACAATTGACCTAGCAACAAAAGAAGTAATAGAGTTTTTGTATTGCAATAGGTGGGAAGATGCTCTGGGATGCTACTCACCAATTCTTTGATGAATTCTCCACAAAAATTTAAGCTCTTGAATATTGACGTCCCCTTTCTCAGGACACTTGTTCTTACTCTCAACTGTACAAAACAGGATAAGAAATATTAGTTAACATATCATTAAATAGTTGGTCAGTAAGAAAGAAAAAAAAATACAATATTAAGGCCAACAACCTATGCCATGCCCTTCTTGAGGATACCTGAACCCATCATACACTTCTCCTCTTTGAAGAGGAGCACGTTGCTAGTTCTTCACAATTACCCCATAGTCAAAGTAATCTTTATTGGATTTTGGTAAGTTAACTACTAAGGCTCTATTGACAAAACTAGTTTTCAGTTAATAGGTGTTGTCACTAGTAACCCACTTGTTGCAAAACATCAGCTCAGGGATGCCAATATGGGTTTTATATATCTAATTAAGCTTGTGAATCCCATTTACTATTCTCCATATATTGGGGGCTACCCTAGCAGGGACAACATCAAAATATTGGAAAACTTCCAGGAAGAAGTGATTGGAGGGGAAAGGTAATACCACACTCAGTTATAAACAACGAGGGGATCCAGTGACCTTCTGGCAATAATAAAACATCAGTTGGTGGAATAGGCAATTCTATGTCTACCCAATCAGGGATATTTCTTTCCCGCCTAAATTCGTCTAAAGAGTACCCATGAACAATGTATACTATGATTACAACAAAGAAATAAATCAAAGGAAAGGTAAGAAGAAAGCTTATAGAAAAATTAGTGGCAGAATCAAGGGTGAGAATGGGCACAAAAAGAAAGTTTGAAGGCGAAAAGCTTGAGGACGAAAAAAAGTTCAAAAGTTTTAAAATTTGTGGTACAAAAATCAGCCAAAATCTCGTCTCTTATAGCTTGCATAGAAAAGAACTAAGATAATGATTAATTGTATAAACGATTGACATTCTGACAGCTGCACAACTTTAAAGATGTAAAGTTATGGATATGCCCTTTGGCTATTCACTAAAATTTAAATTATTCATGAAATTTCCATTACATGATCAAATGATGAAATTTTTACAAGTCCTATAGGTCGGCCGCTGACCAAGACCACCAAGATTGTCGAGCAAATCTATTTGATTCATACTTCATCCTTTCAACAAAATATTAAGAATAAAGCATTGGGAGCTTCCGTTGATACCAAAAATTATCCATCTACGTGGACCAATCAGAAATGGACACCTGTCTCCTTACATGGCAATAGTCTTAGTCATCAATTACTTGATCGACCATCAGGGTAGTTGCTCGGCTAGAAGTGAGACCAACCTAAATAATGCAGACCATCAAAGTAGATAAATAGACATCACATGGGAAGGAGCCAAGAGTTATCCCACATGTGATCAAGACTATCAACCATCACGTTCATTATGTACGGGTGTAAATGTTTGAATATATAAAGGCATTCTTATCCTTAATCTCCGAGTCACTATAAATACATTGTATTCCTTTCACAAAAGGCAAGATAGAACGGATTCTAGGTTATTCTCATTGTAACAAGAGTACCTAGCTTTCTGTAATCATCAAAGTCAATAAAACAACAGTGGACGTAGGCTTTTCTTCACAATCGAACCACTTAAAAACCCTCTTGTCTGATTTACTTCTCTTTATTTTTTATCTGTGATCATAAAAGTAGCTGATGTGGTAAATTTAAAATAATAACCAATTTTAGACATCAACATTGTCTTTATTTATTATTATTATCTCCACTATGTTAGAATGTTACTAATTATTTTGACTCCCATGATTTTTCTATTAGAGCTGATTAATCTATTTAGGTATTTTACGGGGTGTCATGGTTAGTATCAGAGCATTCCATTTTCATGTCCAAGGGTCTTGAAAGTGTCCAACGCTTTTTTCTGTTATGCTCTTTGAGTACTTTTGAGTTATGCCATTAGGATTTGTATTTTTAATAATAATAATCACTTAGAGAGTTTCGTGTCATTAGTTTTGACAAACGACCCGAATAGACCAAGGTGTATAAGTAGGGTTCCTTGTAGGATTTCACTCGTGAGGCGTCCCATGCATGGTGCTTATTTTGGTCACGAGTTAGGACCTATTAGGCATGAAACGTTTAGTGTGAACTTAGTGAATGATTTGGGGCAAAGTATTTTCCCTTTTTCTATTCATAACAACATGAGGAGAAAGTTCCTAAAACCTCGCTAGGGTAGTCGCGTGGTAGCCTGTTGCGGGGGAGTTTAATTATCTTTCTCTTTTTGCACCAGAAAAGATTGATATAGTGAAGAAGATGGGCTATAATATCAAAAGCCTTACATGAAGGATTCGACAGGTGTTATTGAGTAACCTGTCCTTCACCACTAGTGCTCAGGTGGTGTAAGTTACCCTCTGACATCTCCAGGATCATCTTAACTATTCAAAAGGATAAAGTTCCTAAAAAAAGAAGATTGGGGTCAGGCTATGTGTAAAAGACTAGAGATGGTGGAGATTTGCCCCGAAGCTGGGGAGGCCCTCACCACCAGAGGGGACCGACATAAGGGGAGAAACCCCTATAAGGTATCGAGGAGAAGATGATTAGAGATATCAGTCCCATTAGGGCCAAGAGCATCAAGTCTAGTAGAGCTACGACCAACGAGACATTTCTAATATGTCCAGAATGAGCAGGACTGACCGTAGAGATAGGTCAGTAGAGGTGCCGTTTTGATGGTAACTTTTGAGGAAATTATTACACTTGTGGCGAGCAGGACCATTTATTTAGGAGATGCCTTAGGGATAACCAATATCTATGGATATTACATCGAAAAATTGCTACGTTTATTCTTATAGCTTATGTGCACGAGCCTTATTTTGACATCGATGGATTTTCTTTGTTTTGTTAGTAGTACTTTCGCATTGATATTGAGACTTATAGATTTATACGATCGATATTCCTTTACATGTGGATATCACAGTGGGTAGGAGTGCTGCTTTACATCGTGATTGTGTAGACGTAAAAGTTTTGATTGGCCGATGTGGTTTTCATCCAATTTATTAATTTTAGACATGAAGTCATACTATTTTATTAGTGGGCTTAGATTGGTTAGCTATGTTTTATGCTTAGACTAACTGTAGTAGGTAGGTTAATATGTTTGCCATTTTTGGGCATGAGATGTTTCTTATAGTAATTCTTAAGTTTGAGGGAGGGTCTAACACACACTTATATTGTATATATTAGAGCATATTGTAAGAGGGTAGTCCCCTTGAAGCCTAGGAGTATAGTAATGCAAACAGAGGCATCAACCCTATAGATATGGTGATAAACGATATCCCAAATACTCTTAACAATAATAAATAAACACTCAATTGTATATAATAAACACTCAGATTGCACTCAGAAATCTCTCGTGTATAACTCAAATAATAATAAAAAGGACTTCAGAAATAACTCATTCAAAGGGAGAGAGAAGTAAGCACCATGTATACTCCTTAGCAGGAAACCAAACACGCCAATCACCCCTAAGAATCTCTGATTATCTAATAAAAGCTTCGTAATAAATGTCAATGGTGGGTGGATAAAATCTAGTTTGCAATAACTCTTTTGCTCTTAATGCGTTTTTCTTTCTATAGGAAGAACTCTCTCAATAACTCTGATAGGAACCCCTTTAGAAGTGGTTGAGGCTAATAAATAGCCTCACACCCCTTTCGAGATGTCTCAGCCCTCATTAATATGAAAGACCTTCCTCTCATACTTTTAAGTCTCAACCATTAAATACCTAATGGGTCAATACATCCTACAATATAATCATTAAATGCCTGCACATCCCTTTTGGCTACCAATTGTGCGTCAGAGGACTGTCACAATAATGGTGGCTCACTAAACCGTCTGACAACCCTAATACCACATTAGTTTACTCACGTTTGGATTGGGAAGCAGACAGGTGACTAGTGACATCACCTAAAGTAGATGTGACATTTGGTAGAGGGCTATTTGGCTCAAAACTCAACACACGATGGAACTCAAGGTTATTTTTCACAAGCTTAAACGGTAATAGGCCTCTTAATGTTTTACCAGCTGTATCTAACATGGTCAAGATAAGCCTTAACGTTGACTCACTTCTCAATCCTCCAAACCAAGTCCCTTTGAAGTTCCAACAATAAGGTCATTCAATAGAGCGCGTAAGCTCTCCCAAGCCTTACCAGACCTGGTCTCTCGCGAGTACCGTTTGACCTCACACTCAATATTACAATCATTATAGCATTACAATTAACGTAATTATAAAGATATAATTTGACTAAGTAAAAACGAAAGATAAATAAGATCTCTCTCGGCAAGTTTTCTCGCTGAGCTCCATCACCAAGCTCCATCACTGAGCTGCCTCGCTGTCTTCATGTTGCTTCCTTCTCTTAAGTCTCTTCTGTTAATTGAAAAAGCTTTCTCTAATTCAGAGATTACCTTTAAGCCCCCTACGCTTACCCATTCGTATAGAGATTTATTATGAACGCAAGAAATATCTGCACGAAAATTTTTCAATCCGATGGACCATCTTCTTTTGAAGGCAAAATTCTACCTTATTCGCCTATGTTACAACTACTGCCATTATTTAGAAAAAAGTTAAATTCTCCCCGATGAACCTGAACCAAAGCTCTTTAATACTTGGGCGTATGGCGAGGGAACATCATAACTTTTTTCTGTGACTAGACTCCAATCGTGCAGTATTCTTCAGCTCGTGAAGAAATTCTCCTGAAGTTTTTATGGATCCTGTCCGTCATCGTTCTGACTGCTCAAAAAAGGAAAATTCTCCCTGATGTACCCAAGCCAAAGCTATCTCAAATGGGCCTATTACGAGGGGACATCATGACCTTTTTTGAACTTTGGGTGCCTATTCTCTGTGATTGACCTTTGTTCCATATGACTTCATACTATTACTAAAAATTCTCTCCTATGAACCTCAATTTTTTCTACCATTGTCTGAGCTTGGAGCGAAGGGACAGTCTTTCATTAGGCTTTTGTAATTCTCGTAAATTTAAAAGAAAATTAGCGCCAAACCATTACTTCTTTTGAAAGAAACCTTCTCTCTCCCAAATGTCACTTAATTAATGACGTGAGGCTGTCTTTTCAACTGACAGAGCACTCCACGAAGTGCCATGTGTCCCTTTGTAGTCATTATTAACGGCTAGCATGTGCTTTCGTGAGAAACTCAATCGCCTATTTAAATCTAAAATATTTAATATCTCAAACACTTAGTTTTTTTTTTCCTTGTGATTCTTTCCATTGTCTTCATCGTCTCCAGAGTTTTAGACAGAGAAAAATAAATTCTTCCACAATTGTTAAACTTTTGCTCAAGCTTTCTCTTTCTTCCTCGTCTCTTTGCCATCCTCAACTGCCACTACTTAGTCTCTTTCAACCTACTACTTTTCCTTATCACCACTACTTCACCTCAAGCTCTAATGTCTTCTTCGTTTAACGCTATATTTACCTTAGCCACCGCTGTTTCTACTACCGCCGCTGCTACTCTTGCCACAACCTTAGACGCCACCTCCCTACTACCAACTCGCCAAGAGTAACTCCACTTTTACCGTCTCTCTCCCAACTTTGGTAAAGGCGGTGATTTCTTAGGTGTTAGCAAGACTTACTCTACGAATGCCAAGTGCGAACCTATGACACTTGGTGGTGAAAATGATGATTCTTTAGCTTGGGGCTACTTGCCCCTAGAGGGGACTCTCAAGTTTCGTCTTGCTCGTGAGGACTTCCCTTGCTCCCAGATATATTTCGAGGAGCCTTGAGGTTGCCTCTCTCACTTCGTTGCTTGGAGTAGTTATATGCAGACTACTCACGCTGATGCCCTCACTAAGATTAGGCTCCATCAAGATACATAGTTTGGTAAGTTTACTCTAACCATGCACAACGCTTCCCTACAAGTACTTGTATATCGTTGGAACTTTACCACCCATACCTTCTTTGCTGTATGGGGGGAGTTCACCATAACCCTGGAAGATGTATGTGAGCTTCTTGGGCTTGATACTGCAGGTGTATCTCCCTATTCTGACGAACCTTTAGATGCCAAAGAGGCTGCAGCTCGAGCGGAGATAGACCAGATATGTCGCAATTGCACATGTTGTTCTAACAAGGACACCTTTACCCCCTTATCATCTATTTCTTTCATGATCCCTGTGCCAAGGGTGGCACCTCCAACTTTGGTAAGGGTAAGGGTACACCCTTGTAACCACCTGCATATATCTTAGTAATTCTTTCATAATTTATTTTGATTGGGAAGCCCAATAATTATCCCCGAAGGGACCTGATCAACATCTTCATCTGATTGGCCGAGGGGTTCAAGCTTCCTCTGGTCGCCATGGTTAAAGGGTCCCTATACACATGGTTAGACCGAACTCATCTTGATACAGAACGCTCTCTGGACCGTTATAACCTAGCCAATTTTTCCAAGACCATTATTCTTATGGGTTTTCAATACACCCATTATCCAGAGGAAGGGCTACGATGAGGACATTTTTGCTCACACTTGGTATTTTTTCTCACATAAATCCAGGAGAGCTCAAGCGACTACTGGGGAGGTTATTGCTGAGGATCCTTCCTTTGTCGTGGTACTTCTCTTGACCCCTGGTTTCTTGCCTTCCTACACTGAGTGGGGTTATTCTTCTAAATTGTATAATCTTCATCGTTACTCCCCATAGTTTGGCTATGACCAAGGAGCCCCTTCCTTGTTTTTTCAAGCATCTCACCCCAAGACTTCTTTATTTGAAGCGTGCTCCCATTACACCATCTCTGTCGTTTCATCTCTATGCTCCCAACTCAGCGGTCAAGTCACCATTCCAAGCCTGACGAGGAATGGCGACATATCCTCTTAGTTCGCGGTGAAATATTAGCCAACCTAATTAGACAAAATTGAAGAATTTATTCAGAGCCCCCTAATCTATCCATCAGTTCTCACTTTCCTAGGCGCAGAGCTGGGCTTTAAAGGCAATTCAGTTCTCATTTTCCCATCAATTCCCGTGGTTCCCACAAAGGAAGTCACCACACTGCGTAAGAGCTCATAAATAACAGATGGAGCCGGTGCTCTTTTTTGGAGAAAGAAAACATTGGGCACCAAGCTTTAGAAGACATGGGCTTATGTTGTTGAACCCATAACTCGTCCTTCAAGCCCGAGGACCTCTCCACCTCCATCAATCATCGGGCCTATTGAGATTAAGGATAGCCCTAAAGATGCCCCTTGATCTGTTGGAGCTCATTCTATAGTACCCTAATCCCCTTCTTCTCCAGTGGTTCTTTTTGGCCAATCATCTCCAAATTATGAGGTAATATCATTATTTATAACTTCTATATTGCTATATATATTTATTTCGAACACTTAGTAAAAATGATGGTCTTTGTCTTTGTGAGAACGTCCTTCTGGTGGAATTTTTCCCTCTGATTCTCCTCCTGTGAGTCCTTTCGTGGGAGGATGATTTGGTCTATCTGAGATCGTTGCACATCCTCCTCGTTTCCCATGACCAGGATTATATATTCACGACGTTCTGCCTCTCAGCGTGAAGAGGAGGCTACCTGTAGAACTATTGCGTCTGATGAGACCATTGGAGCCTCCCCTCAAGCAGAGGAGACTCCTTTGGCTCTCTTGGGGCATCCCCCCTACCTGTGTTTCCTCTGGACGTGGTTTCAGTCCCTTCAAGCTCTCCAGAGGTAAAGATTTCTTTTTGCTTTTAACTTATCTTTCCAACTTGACTTGTTGAATACTAAGTGTTTTGTTGTATTTCTGGTACCTGTTTCTTCTTAAGCCACAACCCTTGCTGTCTCGTTGCTTCACTTACCTTTGGCGAGGTCTATCGTTAGATTGACACCTTTCTTTGTAATTACTGAGGTAAGATCATGGTTTTACATTTTCCCCTCTTTTATGTGGTTATTCTATCATTTAACATTTGGGTATTATTTGCATCTTTCTTCGGGTGGTCGTCCTTCTTCCATGCTAGAGGGACCTAGAAGGTCTGAAGCTGTAGTTGCTTCATCTTCCCCCTTTGAGGTTCTGAGGGATACTGAAACTACCGTTGCGCTATCTGCCCATCTTGAGGTTCCTTCAGAATCGTTGGTTGACACCTTTGAGGCTCAAGAGACTTCAGTGGAGCCTTTCCCTATTTTGGTACACTACACCAAATCCTGCGAATGGTCACGCCCAGTTGGTCACGGCCCAAGTCCGCGACCAACTGGTCGCGGACTTGGGCCGTGACCAACTCAATTTTTGGCGTGACCATTTTCATTTTTACACTGAGTCATGGATGCTTTGGAAGTGGTCACGGCTCAAGTCCCTGACCACTGTGGGTCACGGACTTTGGCCGTGACCCAAGGCGTGACCATGTTGGCGCCAAAACCCCTCTAAAATTCCCTCCAACTTGGTCGCGGATGGGTCACGAACTTAGACCGTGACCACTTCGGGGAAAAAAAATTGGTCGCGCAAATGGGGTCACGGCTAGGGGCCAAAACCAAATTTTAAAGTGGGTCACGGCTTGGGTCCGTGACCATACCTCAGTCGAAGGGTTGTTAGTCGCACATGGTGGTCATGGCTGGAGGCCGAAACCAATTTTTGAAGTGGGTCATGGCTTGGGACCGTGACCATACCTCATTCGAAGGGGGGTTGGTCGATCATGGTGGACTGTTGGTTGAGCATGGTGGGTCACGGCCTAGGGCCGTGACCAGTGGTCAGGGGATAACTAATTGGTCGCGGAGGTTGGGTCACGGCTCTAGGCCGTGACCAGGTCAACATATTAAAAGATGATTTACTAACAACGCTACTCAAATTTCTTCCATTCGCGGTTTAGCTTTGGACGATTTGGGGTTTCGACTATTTGGGTTTTTTGTTGATTTCATCTAAGAATCGTGAAAGGTATGTGTGTATATGTGTGTGCATTTCGATTTGTGGCAGCTATGTGTGTATGCGAGTGTATGTGTGTGTGTGTGTGTGTATGTATATGTGTGTGTATGTGTGTGTGTGCATTTCGATTTGTTATGATTTGTGGCAGCTATTTGTGTGTATATGTGTGTGTGTATAGATTACGACAATAAACCCTAGATTGTATGTGTGTGTATTTTTTTTACAAAATAGTATTCAAAACTCTAGACATTATGTGTGTGTATGTGTGTGCATGTACGTGTGTATGTATAGATTATGTCAATAAACCCTAGATTGTATGTGTGTATTTTTTTTTACAAAATATTATTCAAAACTCTAGACATTATATTTATTTGACAAAATATAATTAAATGTTTATATAATAAGTAAAAAAAATTACAACCGCCTTATTGTTGGTTATATGTATGCATAGATTTATGTCAAAAAAAGTTAGGGTTTAAGTAAACCCTAGATTGTATGTGTGTGTATGTATAGATTATGTCAATAAACCCTAGATTGTATGTGTGTGTATTTTTTTGACAAAATATGCTTGTCTTGTTTTTTTTTGACAAAATATAATTAAATGAAATTTTTTTGACATAGGAGTCGCAAACACGTGTGCACATTACTATAGTGAGATATTGTTGGCTTGGTTGTTGGATACTATGTTGTATTTATTGAATTTATACTAGTGTCGATAAATGTACATGTTATTAAATTTGTTGGGTGTGTTCTTGATTTGCCTATGAAAAAGTGTATCATATATCTTGCGATTAATGTGAATTTTTTTATGTTTACGTCAAGATATTATGAGGCTACAACTTGACATGGAACAATACAACTTAATTCCGTTCATTCATATTTTAACTTGACATGTATGCCATAGTTATGTTGATTTTATACAGTTCTGTTTTAGTTTGAAATTTGTTGTGATCAACTTGATTGAATATGTATTTTAAAACCTTCAAATGGCGGCGTAATAATCATAACTACATTATTTACGTATCACAGACCTAACCAATTAGATACCACTTCTTCATTACATACCAGTTCTTCATTACACACCAGGTACTCTTTACTTTAACTAAAGTAGTTATATAATTGATATGAATTATTTATTAAATCTTTTAGATGATAGAAGGAGTACGGGATAATTATTGGTTGTTGGCTTGTTGTTGGACAGTATGTTTGAAGGAATATGTGATAATTAGAAGGAGTACGGGATAATTATTGGTTTGATAGTTGGATAATATGTTGAAAATATTTTAGACTCCCGGTTTCAGAATACGGCGATAATTTGCTAATGTCTAGATATAAGCTTAAAAACATGGCGTTAGAGAACATCCCACAAGCGGCCCTGTGAGAGGTGAAAACACGAAACAGCCCTCGTACAGTCCTGTGAGAGGCACCAACACCTCTCACGGAACCAATGTAACTCGTAGGAACTGACCATGCAGCCACAGGACTCCCGGTTTGAGAATACGATCCTAATTTGCATATTTCTAGACTTAGGCTTAAAAATATGGCGTTAGTGGGTGAAAAGCCCAAACAGCCCCTGAACGGCCCCGTGAGTGACACCAACACCTCGCATAGGACCAATGCAACTCATAGGAACTGACCGCGCTATCACGGATCCCCGGTTTGAGAATACGATGATAATTTGCATATTTCTAAACTTGGGCAAAACATGGCGTTAGTGGGGGAAAACCCGAAACAGCCCCCGAACGGTGCCGTGGGAGGCACCAACACCTCCCACGAAATATATGTAACTCGTAGGAACTGACCGCGCGATCACGGGACTCCCGATTTGAGAATACGATGATAATTGAAAAATATCAGGACTTCGGCTTAAAAACGTGGCGTTAGAGGGTGAAAATCCAAAACAACTCCCGAACAACCCTCGTACGGTCCTGTGAGAGGCACCAACACCTCTCACGGGACCAATGTAACTCATAGGAACTGACCGCGCAACCACGGGACTCCCAGTTTGAGAATAGGAGAGATGTAAAAATGGGAATAAAAATTAGTTCGAGATGAATAGGAGAGAGGTGAAAATGGGAATAAAAATTAGTCATGGTTCGAAAGTTATTCTTGGGTTTGCGATTTGTGACCGCTCATCTTATTCACTTGTCGCGCGGGACCAATGTGACTCATGGGAACCGATCGCGTAGTCACGGGCTCTCGGTTTGAGTATACGGCGCAAATATCCAAAAAAATAGATTTGAGCATAAAAACATGCCATCGAAGGGTGAAAACGTAAAACAACCACAAAATGGTCCGGTAAGAGTCACGAACACCTCGCACGGGACCAATATGACTCGTAGGAACCAACCGGGTAGTCATAGGGATCCCATTTTGAGTGTACGATGTAAATTTGCAAAAAGTTAGACTTGAGAATAAAAAAGATGCCATCGAAGGGTGAAAACGTAAAATAACCACAAAACGGTCCCGTAAGAGTCACGAACATCTCGCACGGGACCAATGTAAGTCGTAGGAACTGACCGTGTAGTCACGGCGCTCCCGGTTTGAGTGTGCGACGTAAATTTGTAAAAAATTAGACTTAAGCATAAAAACATGCCATCGAAGGGTGAAAACGTAAAAGAACCACAAAATGGTCTGGTAAGAGTCACGAACACTTCACACGGGACCAATGTGACTCGTAGGAACCGACCGCGTAGTCACGGGGCTCTCGGGTGAGTGTACGGCGTAAATTTACAAAAAAATAAACTTAAGCATAAAAACATGCCATCGAAGGGTGAAAATATAAAACAGCCTTAAAACGGTCCGGTAAGAGTCACAAATACCTCGCACGGGACCAATGTAACTCAAAGGAACCCACCGCATAGTCACGAGGCTCCCGGTTGGAGTGTACGACGTAAATTTGAAAAAAAATTAGACTTAAAGCATAAAAACATGCCATCAAAGGGTGAAAACGTAAAACAAACACAAAACGGTCCCGTAAGAGTCACGAACACCTCGCACGAGACCAATGTGACTTGTAGGAATCAACCGCGTAGTCACGGGGCTCCCAGTTTGAGTGTATGACGAAAATTTGATAAAAAATAGATTTAAGCATAAAAACAAGCCATCAAAGGGTGAAAACGTAAAACAGCCTTTAAACGGTCCCGTAAGAGTCACGAACCCCTCGCACGGGACCAATGTGACTCGTAGGAACCGACAACGTAGTCACGGGGCTCCCGGTTTGAGTGTACGACGTAAATTTGTAAAAAATTAGACTTAAGCATAAAAAACATGCCATCGAAGGGTGAAAATGTAAAACAGCCTTAAAACGGTCCCGTAAGAGTCATGAACACCTCGCACGGGACCAATGTAACTTGTAGGACCGACGCGTAGTCGCCGGGCTCCCGGTTGGAGTGTACGACGTAAATTTGCAAAATGTTAGACTTAAGCATAAAAACATGCCATCGAAGGGTGAAAACGTAAAACAGTCATAAAACGGTCCGATAAGAGTCACGAACACCTCGCACGGGACTAATGTAACTCATAGGAACCGACCGCGTAGTCACGGGGCTCCCGATTAGAGTGTACACCATAAATTTGCAAAAAAATTAAACTTGAGCATAAAAACATGCCATCAAAGGGTGAAAACGTACAACAAGCACAAAACGGTCCCGTAAGAGTCACGAACACCTCGCACGGGACCAATGTGACTCGTAGGAACCGACCGCATAGTAACGGGTCTTCCGAGGCGAGTGTACGATGCAAATTTGCAAAAAATTAGACTTGAGCATAAAAACATGCCATCGAAGGGTGAAAATCTAAAATAGACACTAAACGGTCCGGTAAGAGTCACGAACACCTCGTACGGAACCAATGTGATTTGTAGGAACCGACGACATAGTCACGGGGCTCCCGATTTGAGTGTACGACGTAAATTTATAAAAAGTTAGACTTGCATGCCATCGAAGGGTGAAAACATAAAACAACCTTAAAACGATCCCGTAAGAGTCACGAACACCTCACACGGGACCAGTGTAACTCGTAGGAACCGACCGCATAGTGTAAGACGTAAATTTGTAAAAAATTAGACTTAAGCATAAAAATATGCCATCGAAGGGTGAAAACGTAAAACAGCCACAAAACGGTCCCGTAAGAGTCACGAACACCTCGCACGGGACCAATGTGAATCGTAGAAACTGACCGTGTAGTCACGGCGCTCCCGGTTTGAGTATGCGATGTAAATTTGTAAAAAATTAGACTTAAGCATAAAAACATGCCATCGAATGGTGAAAATGTAAAACAGCCACAAAACGATCCGGTAAGAGTCATGAACACCTCGCACGGGTCCAATGTGACTCGTAGGAACCAACCGTGTAGTCATAGGGATCCCAGTTTGAGTGTACGATGTAAATTTGTAAAAAGTTAGACTTGAGAATAAAAAAGATGCCATCGAAGGGTGAAAACGTAAAATAACCACAAAACGGTCCCCTAAGAGTCACGAACATCTCGCACAGGACCAATGTAAGTCGTAGGAACTGACCGTGTAGTCACGACGCTCCCGATTTGAGTGTGCGACGTAAATTTGTAAAAAATTAGACTTAAGTATAACAACATGCCATCGAAGGGTGAAAACGTAAAACAACCACAAAACTGTCTGGTAAGAGTCACGAAAACCTCGTACGAGACCAATGTGACTCGTAGGAACCGATCGCGTAGTCACGGGGATCCCGGGTGAGTGTACGGCGTAAATTTGCAAAAAAATAAACGTAAGCATAAAAACATTCCATCGAAGGGTGAAAATGTAAAATAGCCTTAAAACGGTCCGGTAAGAGTCACAAACACCTCGCACGGGACCAATGCAACTCGTAGGAACTGACCGCATAGTCACGAGGCTCCCGGTTGGAGTGTACGATGTAAATTTGAAAAACAATTAGACTTAAAGCATAAAAACATGCCATCAAAGGATGAAAACGTAAAACAAACACAAAACGGTCCCGTAAAAGTCACGAAACCTCGCACGAGACCCATGTGACTCGTAGGAATCAACCGCGTAGTCACGGGGCTCCCAGTTTGAGTGTATGACGGAAATTTGATAAAAAATAGACTTAAGCATAAAAACATGCCATCAAAGGGTGAAAACGTAACACAACCTTTAAACGGTCCCGTAAGAGTCACGAACCCCTCGCATGGGACCAATGTGACTCGTAGGAACCGACCGCGTAGTCACGGGGCTCCCGGTTTGAGTGTACGACGTAAATTTGTAAAAAATTAGACTTAAGCATAAAAAATATGCCATCGAAGGGTGAAAATGTAAAACAACCTTAAAACGGTCCCGTAAGAGTCACGAACACCTCGCACGGGACCAATGTAACTCGTAGAACCGACCGCGTAGTCGCGGGGATCCCGGCTGGAGTGTACGACGTAAATTTGCAAAAAGTTAGACTTAAGCATAAAAACATGCCACCGAAGGGTGAAAACATAAAATAACCATAAAACGGTCCGATAAGAGTCACGAACACCTCACACGGGACTAATGTAACTTATAGGAACCGACCGCGAAGTCACAGGGTTCCCGATTAGAGTGTACAACGTAAATTTGCAAAAAAATTAAACTTGAGCATAAAAACATGCCATCGAAGGGTGAAAACGTACAAGAACAAAACGGTCCCGTAAGAGTCACGAACACCTCGCACGGGACCAATGTGACTCGTAGGAACCGACCGCATAGTAACGGGGCTTCCGAGTTGAGTGTACGATGCAAATTTGTAAAAAATTAGACTTGAGCATAAAAACATGCCATCGAAGGGTGAAAATCTAAAATAGACACTAAACGGTCCGGTAAGAGTCACAAATACTCGTACGGGACCAATGTGACTTGTAGGAATCGACGACGTAGTCACGGGGCTCCCGGTTTGAGTGTACGACGTAAATTTACAAAAAATTAGACTTGCATGCCATCGAAGGGTGAAAACGTAAAACAACCTTAAAACGGTCCCGTAAGAGTCACGAACACCTCGCACAGGACCAATTTAACTCGTAGGAACCAACCGCGTAGTCACAGCGCTCCCCGTTGGAGTGTAAGACGTAAATTTGTAAAAAATTAGACTTAAGCATAAAAACATGCCATTGAAGGGTGAAAACGTAAAACAGCCACAAAACGGTCCCGTAAGAGTCATGAACACCTCGCACGGGACCAATGTGAATCGTAGGAACTGACCGTGTAGTCACGGCGCTCCCGGTCTGAGTGTGCGATGTAAATTTGTAAAAAATTAGACTTGAGCATAAAAACATGCCATCGAATGGTGAAAATATAAAACAGCCACAAAACGGTCCCGTAAGAGTCACGAACACCTCGCACGGGATCAATGTAAATCGTTGGAACAGATCGTGTAGTAACGGGGCTCCCGGTTTGAGTGTACGACCTAAATTTCTAAAAAGTTAGACTTAAGCATAAACACATGCCATCGAAGGGTGAAAACATAAAATAAACACAAAACGGTCCCGTAAGAGTCACGAACACCTCGCACGGGACCAATGCGACTCGTAAGAA
The DNA here is from genome assembly GCA_949130495.1 of Sambucus nigra. NCBI lineage: Eukaryota > Viridiplantae > Streptophyta > Magnoliopsida > Dipsacales > Adoxaceae > Sambucus > Sambucus nigra. The sequence goes on along the minus strand of OX422207.1, from coordinate 354,807,640 downwards.
CCGACCGCGTAGTCACGGGGCTCCCGGTTTGAGTGTACAACGTAAATTTGTAAAAAGTTAGACTAAAGCATAAAAACATGCCATCGAAGGGTGAAAATGCAAAATGAACACAAAACGGTCCCGTAAGAGTCACGAACATTTCGCACGGGACTAATGTGAGTCGTAGGAACCGACCACATAGTCACGGGGCTCCCGGGTGACTGTACGGCGTAAATTTGCAAAAAAATAAACTTAAGCATAAAAACATGCCATCGAAGGGTGAAAATGTAAAACAGCCTTAAAACGGTCCGGTAAGAGTCACAAACACCTCGCACGTGACCAATGTAACTCATAGGAACCGATCGCATAGCCACGAGGCTCCCGGTTGGAGTGTACGACGTAAATTTGAAAAAAAATTAGACTTAAAGCATAAAAACATGCCATCAAAGAATGAAAATGTAAAACAAACACAAAACGGTCCCGTAAGGGTCACGAACACCTCGCACAGGACCAATGTGACTCGTAGGAATCAACCGCGTAGTCACGGGACTCCCAGTTTGAGTGTATGACGAAAATTTGATAAAAAATAGACTTAAGCATAAAAACATGCCATCAAAGGGTGAAAACGTAAAACAACCTTTAAACGGTCCCGTAAGAGTCACGAACCCCTCGCACGGGACCAATGTGACTCGTAGGAACCGACCACGTAGTCACGGGGCTCCCGGTTTGAGAGTACGATGTAAATTTGTAAAAAATTAGACTTAAGCATAAAAAACATGCTATCGAAGGGTGAAAATGTAAAAAAACCTTAAAACGGTCCCGTAAGAGTCACGAACACCTCGCACGGGACCAATCTAACTCGTAGGACCTATCGCGTAGTCGCGAGGCTCCCGGATAGAGCGTACGACGTAAATTTGCAAAAAGTTAGACTTAAGCATAAAAACATTCCATCGAAGGGTGAAAATATAAAACAGCTATAAAACGGTCCGATAAGAGTCACGAACACCTCGCACGGGACTAATGTAACTCATAGGAACCGACCGCGTAGTCACTGGGCTCCCGATTAGAGTGTACAGCGTAAATTTGTAAAAAAATTAAACTTGAGCATAAAAACATGCCATCGAAGGGTGAAAATGTACAACAAGCACAAAACGGTCCCGTAAGAGTCACGAACACCTCGCACGGGACCAATGTGACTAGTAGGAATCGACCGCATAGTAACGGGGCTTCCGAGTTGAGTGTACGATGCAAATTTGTAAAAAATTAGACTTTAGCATAAAAACATGCCATCGAAGGGTGAAAATCTAAAATAGACACTAAACGGTCCGGTAAGAGTCACGAACCCTCGTACGGGACCAATGTGACTTGTAGGAACCGACGACGTAGTCACGGGGCTCCCAGTTTGAGTGTACGACGTAAATTTACAAAAAGTTAGACTTGCATGCCATCGAAGGGTGAAAATGTAAAATAACCTTAAAACGGTCCCGTAAGAGTCACGAACACCTCGTACGGGACCAATTTAAGTCGCAGGAACCGACCGCGTCGTCACGGCGCTCCCCGTTGGAGTGTAAGACGTAAATTTATAAAATATTAGACTTAAGCATAAAAACATTCCATCGAAGGGTGAAAATGTAAAACAACCACAAAAAGGTCCCGTAAGAGTCACGAACACCTCACACGGGACCAATGTGAATCGTAGGAACTGACCGTGTAGTCACGGCGCTCCCGGTTTGAGTGTGCGATGTAAATTTGTAAAAAATTAGACTTAAGCATAAAAACATGCCATCGAATGGTGAAAATGTAAAACAGCCACAAAACGGTCCCATAAGAGTCACGAACACCTAGCACGGGATCAATGTAAATTATAGGAACAGACCATGTTGTCACGGGGCTCCCGGTTTGAGTGTACGACCTAAATTTGCAAAAAGTTAGACTTAAGCATAAAAACATGCCATCGAAGGGTGAAAACGTAAAACAAACACAAAACGGTCCCGTAAGAGTCACGAACACCTCACACGGGACCAATGCGACTCGTAGGAACCGACCGCGTAGTCACGGGGATCCCGGTTTGAGTGTACAACGTAAATTTGCAAAAAGTTAGACTGAAGCATAAAAACATGCCATCGAAGGGTGAAAATACAAAATGAACACAAAACGGTCTCGTAAGAGTCACGAACATCTCGCACGGGACCAATCTGAGTCGTAGGAACCGACCGCGTAGTCACGGGGCTCCCGGGTGAGTGTACGACGTAAATTTGCAAAAAAATAAACTTAAGCATAAAAACTTGCCATCGAAGGGTGAAAATGTAAAACAGCCTTAAAACGGTCCGGTAAGAGTCACAAACACCTCGCACGGGACCAATATAACTCGTAGGAACCGACCGCATAGTCACGAGGCTCCCGGTTGGAGTGTACGACGTAAATTTGAAAAAAAATTAGACTTAAAGCATAAAAACATGCCATCAAAGGGTGAAAACGTAAAACAAACACAAAACAGTCCCGTAAGAGTCACGAACTCCTCGCACGAGACCAATGTGACTCGTAGAAATCAACCGCGTAGTCACGGGCTCTCGGTTTGAGTGTGTGACGAAAATTTGATAAAAAATAGACTTAAGCATAAAAACATGCCATCAAAGGGTGAAAACGTAAAACAACCTTTAAACGGTCCCGTAAGAGTCACGAACCCCTCGCACGGGACCAATGTGACTCGTAGGAACCGACCACGTAGTCACGGGGCTCCCAGTTTGAGAGTACGATGTAAATTTGTAAAAAATTAGACTTAAGCATAAAAAACATGCTATCGAAGGGTGAAAATGTAAAACAACCTTAAAACGGTCCCGTAAGAGTCACGAACACCTCGCACGGGACCAATCTAACTCGTAGGACCTACCGCGTAGTCGCGAGGCTCCCGGATAGAGCGTACGACGTAAATTTGTAAAAAGTTAGACTTAAGCATAAAAACATGCCATCGAAGGGTGAAAATATAAAACAGCTATAAAACGGTCCGATAAGAGTCACGAACACCTCGCACGGGACTAATGTAACTCATAGGAACCGATCGCATAGTCACGGGGCTCCCGATTAGAGTGTACAACATAAATTTGCAAAAAAATTAAACTTGAGCATAAAAACATGCCATCGAAGGGTGAAAACGTACAACAAGCACAAAACGGTCCCGTAAGAGTCACGAACACCTCGCACGGGACCAATGTGACTCGTAGGAACCGACCGCATAGTAACGGGGCTTTCGAGTTGAGTGTACGATGCAAATTTGTAAAAAATTAGACTTGAGCATAAAAACATGCCATCAAAGGGTGAAAATCTAAAATAGACACTAAACGGTCCGGTAAGAGTCACAAATTGTCGTACGGGACCAATGTGACTTGTTGGAACCGACGACGTAGTCACGGGGCTCCCGGTTTGAGTGTACGACGTAAACTTACAAAAAATTAGACTTGCATGCCATCGATGGGTGAAAACATAAAACAACCTTAAAACGGTCCCGTAAGAGTCACGAACACCTCGCACAGGACCAATGTAACTCGTAGGAACCAACCGCGTAGTCACAGCGCTCCCCGTTGGAGTGTAAGACGTAAATTTGTAAAAAAATAGACTTAAGCATAAAAACATGCCATAGAAGGGTGAAAACGTAAAACAACCACAAAACGGTCCCGTAAGAGTCACGAACACCTCGCACGGGACCAATTTGAATCGTAGGAACTGACCGTGTAGTCACGGCGCTCCCGATCTGAGTGTGCGATGTAAATTTGTAAAAAATTAGACTTGAGCATAAAAACATGCCATCGAACGGTGAAAATGTAAAACAGCCACAAAACGGTCCCGTAAGAGTCACGAACACCTCGCACGGGATCAATGTAAATCGCAGGAACAGATCGTGTAGGAACGGGGCTCCCAGTTTGAGTGTACGAGCTAAATTTGTAAAAAGTTAGACTTAAGCATAAAAACATGCCATCGAAGGGTGAAAACGTAAAACAAACACAAAACGGTCCCGTAAGAGTCACGAACACCTCGCACGGGACCAATACGACTCGTAGGAACCGACCGCGTAGTCACGGGGCTCCCGGTTTGAGTGTACAACGTAAATTTGTAAAAAGTTAGACTGAAGCATAAAAACATGCCATCGAAGGGTGAAAACGCAAAATGAACACAAAACGGTCCCGTAAGAGTCACGAACATCTCGCACGGGACCAATGTGAGTCGTAGGAACCAGCCGCGTATATATATATATATATATATATATATATATACATATATATATATATACTGCAATGTACAGTGTAGATATATGAAGTATATATATACATATGCAATGTACTGCAGAGTATATTTATACTGCATATATATACACTGCAGTATATAATCTGCATATAATATATACTGCATATATATACACTGCAGTATATAATCTGCATATATATATATATATATATATAATCTGCATATATATATATATATATATATATATATATATATATATATATATATATATACTGCATATATATACACTGCAGTATATAATCTGCATATATATACTATATATACAATATATATAATGGTATATATATGCATATATATAAAGTATATATACTGCATATATACACTAGTATATATACTGCTCTGCATATATACTGTATTTATACTGTATATATACTGCATATATATGCAGAGCAGTATATATACAGTATATATACTGGTATATATATATGCATATATATATACAGTTATAAACATGCATATACAGTTATATATATACATATATATACATGCATATTAGTCCAGCTTTTAATGTTGAGATTGCTAACCACACTAAGAGTCTCCTCTTCATCTAAGCTAGTAATGAACATATTACTTTTAGAACGATTAGGCCTAAGCCCTGATAAACTACTAAATATATCCAAAGCTTCCTTGGTAACCAAACTTTAGTTCACATCCTCAACACAAAGCAGAATTGAATACTTTTTCTTGGTAACCAATGTGATAAGACTAGAAGAGTTGAATGAAGAGAAAAATGTTTGCTCATGATGATGGATACTTTTTCTTCAAATATCACAGCCCCACTTACAGAGATGAGGTGGTGGAAAATGGCCCTTGGAACTTCGTGGGGAACCCCAACATTTTGAATAAATGGAAACATGGCTTCAAGTTCTTTAAAGAAGATACTATTAGAGTTCCAGTTTGGGTGCTCTTCCCCAACATCCCTATGCAATATTGGACTGTTAAAGGCCTCAATCACATTGTTAGTGCCATAGGAATCCCCATCTATGCTGATTCAGTAACTATAAATATGAATAGAATTAGCTTTACTAGGATTTGCATTGAAATGGTGCCAAAAGTTAGCTACCCAAAATCCATTAACCTCATTTTGGAGGATGGTTCTTCCACTTGTGTTAAGGTTAAATAGCAAGCTATGACCAACTCATGTTCCCACTATGTTGCCTTTGGCCATAATATATCCAAATGCCCCCAAATTAAAAGAGTGTGGTTGATAAATCCTGACACTAAAGCTACCACCACTAATGTAACTGGAGAAGAAGAATGGACTCAAGCGAATAGAAAAAGCCCCAAAGCTCCTCATATTGAGAAATCGACTTTACAACCTGATAAGACTCTTCCCACCAGTCCCAGTTCTATCCTTCAATCCTGTCTGTTGGAGAATAAAGCAATCTTATTGATATGACTCTCACTAGCTCTATTCGTGTAATTACTTTGCCACAACTCCCAATTATGGAAATTTACAACCCCTAGTTAGACTTAGGCTTAAAAACACGGTGTTAGAGGTTGAAAACCCAAAATAGCACTGACCCCGCAGCCGCGGGTCTCCCGGTATGAGAATACGGCGATAATTTGCATATTTCTAGACTTAGGCTTAAAAACATGGCGTTAGAGGGTGAAAACTCGAAACAGCCCCCGGATGGCCTCGTGGGTGGCACCAACACCTCCCACGGGACCAATGTGACCCGTAGTAACTAACCCCGCAGCCGCGAGACTCCCGGTTTGAGAATACGATGATAATTTGCATATTTCTAGACTTAGGCTTAAAAACACGGCGTTAGAGGGTGAAAACTCGAAACAGCCCCTGAACGGCCCCGTGGGTGGCACCAATACCTCCCACGGGACCAATGTGACTCGTAGGAACTAGCCGCGCAGCTGCGGGACTCCCAGTTTGAGAATACGACGGTAATTTGCATATTTCTAGACTTAGGCTTAAAAACATGGCGTTAGAGGGTGAAAACCCAAAACAGCCCTCGAACCGCCCTGTGGGTGGCACCAACACCTCCCACGGGACCAATGTAACTCGTAGGAACTGACCGCGCAGCCGCGGGACTCCTGGTTTGCGAAGACGACGATAATTTGCATATTTCTAGACTTAAACAAAACATGGCGTTAAAGGGTGAAAACTCGAAACGACTCCCGGACGGCCCCGTGGGTGGCACCAACACCTCCCACGAGACCAATGTAACTCGTAGGAACTGGCCCCGTAGTCGCGGGTCTCCCAGTATGAGAATACGACGATAATTTGCATATTTCTAGACTTAGGCTTAAAAACATGGCGTTAGAGGGTGAAAACTCGAAACAACCCCCGAACGGCCCCGTGGGTGGCACCAACACCTCCCATGGGACCAATGTGACTCGTAGGAACTGGCCGCGCAGTCGCGGGACTCCCAGTTTGATAATACGATGGTAATTTGCATATTTCTAGACTTAGGCTTAAAAACATGGCGTTAGAGGGTGAAAACCCCAAACAGCCCCCGAACGGCCCCGTGGGTGGCGCCAACACCTCCCACGGGACCAATGTAACTCGTAGGAACTGACCGCACAGCCGCGAGACTCCCGATTTGAGATGACGACGATAATTTGCATATTTCTAGACTTAAGCAAAACATGGCGTTAGAGGGTGAAAACTCGAAATAACCCCCGAATGGCCCCGTATGTGGCACCAACACCTCCCACGGGACCAATGTAACTCGTAGGAACTGACCGTGTAGCCGCGGGACTCCCGATTTGCAAAGACGACGATAATTTGCATATTTCTAGACTTCGGCTTAAAAATATGGTGTTAGGGGGTGAAAACCCAAAACAGCCCCCGAACAGCCCTATGGGTGGCACCAACACCTCCCACGGGATCAATGTAACTCGTAGGAACTGACCACGCAGCCGCGGGACTCCCAGTTTACGAAGACGATGATAATTTGCATATTTCTAGACTTAAGCAAAACATGGCGTTAGAGGGTGAAAACTCGAAACAACTCACGAACGGCCCCGTGGGTGGCACCAACACCTCCCACGGGACCAATGTAACTCGTAGGAACTGACCCCGCAGCCGCGGGTCTCCCGGTATGTGAATACGATGATAATTTGCATATTTCTAGACTTAGGCTTAAAAACATGGCGTTAGAGGGTGAAAACTCGAAACAACCCCCGAACGGTCCCGTGGGTGGCACCAACACCTCCCACGGGACCAATGTGACTCGTAGGAACTGGCCGCTCAGTCGCGGGACTCCCAGTTTGAGAATACGACGGTAATTTGCATATTTCTAGACTTAGGCTTAAAAACATGGCATTAGAGGTTGAAAACCCAAAACAACCCCCGAACGGCCCCCTGGGTGGCGCCAACACCTCCCACGGGACCAATGTAACTCGTAGGAACTGACCGCGCAGCCGCGAGACTCCCGATTTCAGATGACGACGATAATTTGCATATTTCTAGACTTAAGCAAAACATGGCGTTAGAGGGTGAAAACTCGAAACAACCCCCGAACGGCCCCATGGGTGGCACCAACACCTCCCACGGGACCAATGTAACTCGTAGGAACTGACTACGCTGCCACGGGACTTCCGGTTTGAGAATACGACGGTAATTTGCATATTTTTAGACTTAGGCATAAAAATATTTATATGTTGATAATTTTAACTCATATATGCAATTTTTCAGCTTGATTAAATTTTTTGTAAAACTACTCGGTTACTGATATTTTTTTTTGTATCCTATCATTTGTAGGATTTTTACACGCGGAACAAATGGAGGAAGCAATGGTTTACAACGTGAAGATTCAGGATTTTATTTTTTATGTGTTACAGTCGTGCGGGCTTTTATTGTTTGGTTTTATGGCCGTGCGGGCTTTTATAATTTTATTGTTGAATTTTATGACCGTGCGGGCTTTATAATAAGCAGGTTTTACATTTACAGGGTTTGAAATGTCAAGAAAATAGAGGAAACTCTGCTCAATTTTTTTTTTTAGTCTGTGAATTATTAAGACGTGTAATATTTTTAAGTTTGTATATATATTTGTTTATTAACAACGTTCTCGATTCGCAATTTGTGATTTTTTTTATTGTTTTGCCAATAATAAATATTTGTAACACCTCGTACGCGTCCAACGTTACATGTAGCAACCGACGGTGCACTCACAGGAACCCCAATTTTAGGATTGGACCAAAAAAATACATTTTTTTAAAAATTATAGTTAAATATGGTCACGGACTTTGTCCATGACCATTTTTATTTTTTTCGTCGCGCATAAAAATGGTCGCGGCTAAAGTCCGCGACCTTTTTTTTTTCTTTTTTTCGTCACGGTTGTGGGTCACGGACTTGGGTCGCGACCATTTTTTTTAATTTTTTTGTCACGGTTGTGGGTCGCGGACTTTGACCGCGACCAATTTGTCACGGTTGTGGGTCACGGATGAGGGCCGCGACCATTTTTTTAAATTTTTTTTGTCACAGTCGTGGGTCGCGGACTTTGACCGCGACCAATTTGTCACGGTTGTGGGTCATGGATCAGGGCCGCGATCAATTTTATTTTTATTTTTTTGTCACGGACGTGGGTCGTGGACTTTTGCTGCGACCAATTCGTCACGGTTATGGATCACGGATGAGGGACGTGACCCGTCACGGCATGGGTCACGGCCCAAGTCCGCGACCATCTGCTGTGACCCCCTCTCGGCCGTGACCATTTTTTGGTCACGGACTTGGGCCGCGACCCACGAAAATGGTCACGCCCGAAATGGTCACGGCCCAAGTCCGCGACCCACAGTTTTGGTCAGGGTTTTTGGCTGTGACCAATCGCCAGTTTTGGTGTAGTGGTACTTGTGACTTTTCATGGGGAAGCTGCTTCCAAAAAGGAGTGAGGTTCCTTCATTTGGAGATTCATCTGAAAACCTTAGGGGTGCTGAAGTTACTACTCCTTAATCTGCTATTCCTGTTGTTGAGGTAACTTATGCCTTTTCATTACTTGTATTTTTTTTTCAAAAAACTCCCCACTTATGATGGGACTTAACAATGAAAACACACTTGTTAAGATTTTTCGTAAACTCACACCTATGAGGTGACTTCACAATGAAAATACACTTGTTAAGATTTTTCAGAAACTCACATTTATGAGGTGACTTACCAATAAAAACACACTTGTTAAGATTTTTTACAAACTCACACCTACGAGGTGACTTAATAATGAAAACACACTTGCTAAGATTTTTCGTAAACTCACATCTACGAGGTGACTTAACAATGAAAACACACTTGTTAAGATTTTTCTGCAAACTCACACCTATGAGGTGACTTAACAATGAAAACACACTTGTTAAGATTTTTCTCCAACTCACACTTATGAGGTGACTTAACAATGAGAATACACTTGTTAAGAATTTTTGAAAACTCATTCTTCTATATCACGTTTCAGGTTATGAGAGAGTCCACTCTTGTCGATGGGCAAACCCGCATCCTCTTTCACCTGTTGTCTTTCCCCATTGGGAACCAACCTTTTGGATGAGTAAAGTCACAATGATCATGGTTCAACCACCAACCTTTAAGACGATAGTGAATCTGATTGCAAGGTTCCTCTACCGGACATGGCTCCACCTGAATTCTGTCTTTAGTTTCTTCGACGGTCCCCTCAAGTCTCTAAATTCCCCCGATCTATCATCGAATAATTAGCCACCCATCACCCACAGACTTTTACCCCTGATTGACTTCGATCAAATATGGTGATGATGGGTTGTAGGCTCTAAGGTATGACAACTGTTATTGCTAATATTGTCAACACTCAAACATTAAGTCTCTCTAGGACCCTTCTTAATCAATACTTGGCTAACTTAAGGGAGCTAGGCAAATATGGCTTCCAGTTCAGTTGGCTGATCAATCACTTTAAGCTTTTAATGACCACATAGTTGGCGAGCCAAAGGGAACTCTATAAGAAGCATGTGGAGGCCCAATGGGCTAAGGATGCTATGTTAGTGGAATTGGTGCCTTTATTGGAAGAAACTGACTAAAAGGTTAAGTCAGCCGAAGAAGCTTTACTCAAGGTCATGCATGAGTGTGAAGCTTTAGTCATTCAATGCACCCAAGTCCAGACCAAGATTGAAAGCTCTATCGCAGCTCAACGAACAATCCTGGAAGCTTCTTCAGCCTTGCCCGAGGACTTCTTCTCCACCCCTAACCTTTGGTTTCTTTTGGGTTGAGCCATTTTGATGTGTTTTCTTTTCTTTCCATACATGTAATTCTGGGCAGTAGTTCCCCTTCCTTGTAATATTTTAAAGTGAAAGAAAAATATATAAAAGGTGATTGTTTTGGTTACATTATGTCTCAATTAATGTTTTAAGTTGTTTCTTTTATGTTCTCATGGCAAAGTGAAAACTCTTACAATTTACAATTAATTTTTCCCTCTAATTTAAGTTCTCAGAGGAAAAGTAATAACAATAACAAAATATTGAACTTAATCACAACAAATATTGATACATAAATCTCAACTCAAGTGATACAACTCTAGACATAATAGACTCTTAACCACTTATTGTTAATATTGAAAGGTTTGTCTTATTTTATCTTGAAGAATGAGCAGTAACTTGAATCGTGAGCTTCCTTAACTATGAAAGGTCCCTCCCAATTGGCAGCAAATTTTGGTAATAGGAACCTCCGAATGTGCTTCACAACTGCCTTCAAAACTAGGTCCCCTTCTGCAAACTTCTGTGGTCTCACTAAGTTGTCATATGCCCTGGAGAGCTACTTTGTGTACATTTATAAGTGTTGCATCGCGTTATCTATGTTCTCAACGAGTGCCTCCAACTAAACGTGCCTACTATGGGATAGCATGCTATTTCGCAAGGCATATCTGGCCGATGGGACTTCCAGCTATACTTGAGAAATAGCCTCAACTCCCAAGGCTAGTAAGAACGGTGTATACCCTATTAGCTTCCTCTTTATTATGTGATAAGCCCATAGGACTGCTGAAATCTTATCATCCCACGCTCTTGGAAAGTCTTCCATCATCTTAGCTAAAATGTTGACTAGGGTCTTGTTAATTGCCTCTGCTTTCCCATTGCCCTTTGGGTATGCCACCATTGAGGTGTGGTGAATGATGAAGTATTTGTTCGTTAGCTTCGTTACTTCTTTGTTAATAAATGTGGTTCCATTATCAGGGAGAATTACCTTGGGAACCCTAAATCTATAAATTATATGCTCCTTGATGAAGTTTTGCACCGCACCTACTATTACCCTCTTCAAAGGTATTGCCTCATCCCACTTGGTGAAACACTCCGTTGCCACCAGTATCCAGATCCTTCCTATAGAATATGGATGTATTACCCCTACCAGGTCAAACGCCCAAGTGTGGAATGTGTAAGGAGTTGCTATAGAGTCTAAGTTCATCGAGGGAGAATGGATCATGTTTCCATGCAGCTGACATGCCTTGCACTTGCGAATAAGCTCAGTAAAATCTTTCTCCATGGTTGGCCAATAATAACCCAAGGTCATTAGTTGGTCATATAGCTTTCCCCCCCCCCCCCCCCCAATGTGAGCTGGTTCGTGAGCTGTCTTCAAGACTTATGCTTCTTTCTCCCTTGTGATGCATCACAAAGACCAATTGAAGTATCCTCTGCAATAGAGTTTCTCCTCTTGAACGTAGAACTATGGGGACCTTTTATTGAGTCCCATAGTGTCCATTTTCTCTGAAGGAACAACTCCATCCTTTGATGAAATCATTATAAGGCTACCTTTAATCTAACCGAGCTTCAACAAAGTGACATTTAGCTGCCTGAAAAAAGGTTGACATTTATCGCACATTCATTGTAACTTTGTTGCATCCTGCTTCATCGTTGGCCAGAAGTATCCCTCTCTATAGATTCTTCTATAAAAAGGGATCTCAGTTGTCTCGTAGTGCTCATTATGTGTCGTCTTCAGCTTGTGTTCTGCTTTCTCTGGTCCGATACACCTTGATAGCCATCCTCCCATGTGTTTGAAGTATAAACTTCCTTGGCTCTCAAAGTACTGCGCTAATTCTCTGAGTTCCATCTTACTTTCCCCAAACTCCAACTATTTCCTGATCTCACCTCTCTAATCTGAATCGTCTTCCATCGGTAAAATCGACTGTACTACTGAGGGAGTTGTTCTTTATTGTGTTATAATCGTAGTTGTGTCACTTTTTATGGCCACTTTGTGAGTAATGATGGCATAAGCATTAGCATGCTTGTTCATCATTCTAAAATGCCTCTTTATTTTGACCTGATGGAACTGGTTGATCAACCATTGGATGATTGCGCCAGCCTGAGATGCTTCAACGTATATTCCCCACTCACCTTTGATGCACAGTGAGTAAATGCCCCTTTGAAGGGCCTCTAGCAATCCAAGTACTAACGTCTCATACTCTGCTTCATTATTGGAGCAAGGGAAATCTAACTTGTAGGAAAGGTAAATATCTTCCTTCCTTTTTGAAAGAATAACCCTTCTCCCCCCTTCTTCTCTGCCAAAGAATCATCAAATTCCATAGTCCATTCCTCAAAGTTTGCGTCCAAAAAATTGGCCTGCAAATCATCTCCTAGAATTCTCTCACAAGGTGGATCAAATACTCTTGATGAATAGATTGCCAATAAATCTCCATTTATTTGGATCTTGATTGCTCGAGGGACCACACACTTTAAGTCATATTTTGAAAGGATAAGAAAACACCTAGCTTCTCTTTCAATTAAAACAGTTCTTGCCAATAAAAACTTAATAGGATCACATCTTGTCACAATATGAATTGTGAAAGATAGCATATAATGTATAAGTTTTTGTGATACAAATACTAAGGCTAAGAAATGACTTTATATTCTTATGTACCTTGCCTCAGGTCCATGTATGATCCTACTCGGGTAGTAGACTAGCCTTTATTTACCATCAATTTCCTATGCTAAGAGAGCTCTAACGGATCTGATGGTAGAGGTGAGATAGAGCTGCAACGGTATCCCTACTTTGGAAGGAGTCATTGTTTGTAGAGAGGTGAAAAGTTTCTTCAACCTGTTGAGTACCTCTTGGTTAACATCCTCCCATCTAAAATTTGTGCCCTTTCATAGTAGATCCATTAGTGAATGAGTTATCTCGGCCAGTCCTGGCACAAATCTCCTGATATAGGAGACTTTACCGAGGAAACTCATGATCTCCTTCACATTTCTTAGACATGGCATCTCTAGGATCGCTCGTTGTTTGTTTTGGTCCATCCGTACTCTGTGTCGATCTACTATAAAGCCCAGAAAATTCCTAATTATTACCCCAAAAGCACATTTCGGTGGATTCATCTTAAGTTTGTACTTCCTGTATCGAAGGAACACCTTCCTCAAGTCATCCTGGTGGGACTCCTCTTTCTTCGACTTGATAACCAAATCATCCACATAAAATTCCAAGAATTTATGAAAGAAGTCATGGAAAATTGCCATCATCATTCTCTGGTACGTCGCTCCAGCATTCTTCAACCCAAAAGGCATCACGGTACATTGCCTAATGAAATTTTGAAAGTTGATTTCTCCACGTCAGTTGAATCCATCTTGATTTGGTTGTATCCCACATACCCATCCATGAAGCTATACATTTCATACCCCACTGTTGCATTGATCAAGCTATTAATGGAGGGCAGAGGGAATTAATCCTTTGGGAAATCTCTATTCAAGTCATGCAGATTCTTATCCAACCTTTTCCCTTCTTCCCCACTTGGACAATGCTAGATAACCAAAGTGGGTGCTGGATCGATTTGATGAATGCTGTTGCTACCAACCGTTGGACCTTTTCCTTAATCTTTAAATCCAACTCTGTCTTGTAAGTTTTTACTGCTTGCTTCATTGGTATAGTCGAAGGCTTAACGTTCAACTTATGGCAATTTACCTCCTCATCTAACCCCTCCATCTCTGTGTACTTCCATGGAAAGACGTCTCTGTATTCCTGAATCAGCTCAATCATGGCCCTTATTTTCTCTACACTTAGATTCTTTAAAATGAAGATGGACCTTAGATTTTTTCCTTCTTCGATAAGATCAAGATGCTCCAGCTCTTGTACCTGTGGCTTTGAGCGATCCATCATGTATTTTATCTCATCCTCTCTCCATAATTTCCTGGATACTGGAGTTATCTATGACCTTTCATTACCCTTGATTGTCGACTAGAAAATACTCATACTCCGAGTCAGCCTCTTCTCCATCCTCCTCAACAGCTTTTTCGACTACTCGCTCATACCTTCAAAGGAGATAAATCACCCTTCCATCCTTCGTTAGCACCTTCTTGCATTGATGGTTAACTGATGCAACTACCTTCCGTTTTTTTATCTCTCGAAGCTTCTGCCAGCCTCTATCTCGAAAACCTACTCATTACACTTTGTTGTTTAACCTTGAGCTCTACCAGATCAATTCTAGGCCTCATCCTATATCTTAATTTCTTAGACATATTTTGAAGTTTGGGACTTTCATTGTTGACCTCCTCAGCTAGTTGTCTCTTGCTTGCTCCTTCATTGCTTTGACCATTCACAAGCCCCACTCTCTCTGATAGAGGGCACTCTAACACCCTCCATGCATCTCATTAGGACCCTTACGTCTTCCTCCAGCTCTGTGTAGAAGGCAACATCCACCAAATGATCCTCTTCGATTGCAAATGACTTTTTAGTCACCCGTATAACGATCTTAGTCCCTTTCACATTTTCCTTAGTGCATTAGTAATACGTTGAAGGAACTAGATCATGGTTGTGTATCCACACCCTTCCTATCAAGAGATGCTAGGAAGTAGTACTCTCAATCACATAGAACATGATATGTGAAGTGAGATTCCCCATCATTATCCCTCCATTCACTTACCCCATTGATTTAGAAGACTGGTTGTCATAACCCGAGATTAACAAAGGCATTGGTATCAATCTTGACTTAAATATATTGGATACATGAAAGGAGATGATGGGCATGATGTTTATAGAAGCTCCCCCATCGATCAGTGTTCTCGCAAAGCTCAATCTGTTGCTGCTTGCCATTACGTACATGGGTCTGTTGTGAGGGAACCTCACAGCTCAATCGACATTTGAGAAAGTCACTTTGGACAATAAACTTCCTCACCAGCCTAGCCATAAGCCCCTTTCACCTCAGTGATGGAACTGTATTTTTTCGTGTAATGTCTCCATAATTGCTTGAGTTATCTCCAGTCTACTCTCTTTAGGCATTCCCACTTGGTTGAAAACCATGTGAACTTGGGTGATTGCGATATAGCCTAGTACTCCATCCCTTGGCCTATCTCCTCATTGTCAAGATTGTACACTTGCTCCACATCCCTTATGCTTGCTTCATCATAGGCTATCATAATGTTAGCCATCCCCTTGTGCAATTTTCTAGGGCTTCTTCAAACTCCTTTTGCTCCAATGCCAACTCTATTGCTTCCCTTTCAGCCTCTTCATCATAGTCCACCACTAGGTTTGCCCCATGTGCTGGTAATAGGTCATTGTTGACATTCCCGTGAGGGATCTACAAAGTCCTTGCCTTCACGTGCTTGTTAATGATTTTCCTCAGCGTGAAACATGATGTCGTTAAGTGACTAATCTTCCAATGGGACTGGGAGTACTTAAGGTTAGCCCTATCTTCTGCTTGTTGGAGCATATTTAGGTGCATAGATTGTCCCCTCTCGCAATATGGCATTGTAGCAGCGAACGACCTCTTCAACGGTACAAGGCAATGATGGTGGATCCTCCCTGTGTCTGTTGAACTTCCTCTTATTATCCTTCTTTGGCTGCTTAACCTCTTATTTTCCCCCCTCTGCGTAACCCACTTGTGGGGACTGGCCACGTCCTACAACAGGCTGTACTAGCTGCCTAAACATCATAGGCATCATAATCGGGTTTGGGCGTACCACCAACGAGATGTTTCTCGCAAGTTTTAAGAAATCCGCAAAGGTTTCTTTGTGCATCTCATTTATAAGGTGACAGATGTACTCCAGGAATAAGCCTTCAACACAGATCTGAAGTAACTCAAATTCCTTGACCTCCTCCCTCATATCGAGGGACCTTTCTCTGAATCTTTGGATGTATGCCACCACTTCCTCTCCTGGTCGTTGCTTCTCCCTACCCAGTTGTGTCAACGTAAATTAATCTTCAGCCAGAAAGAACTTTTGGACAAAAAGAATATGCATCTCCCATGTTGAGACACTCTTCGACGCCAAGTGAGAGTATCAAGTATATGCTTTATTGGTGAGGGATTTAGAAAACTTCCTCAATCTTAACTTCTTATTATTTCAATGGACCCCAAAATGCTCAATAAACTGATTGATGCGCTATTTCCGGTTTTTGCTCTCCCTTGTGTATTTTTCAGAGACAGGAGGAATGTAATCCTTCGGGTAAGGTTCCTTATTGTACGCCTTAGGATAGGGAGTACATAAATCATCGTATACTGATGCCACCTCACTGGCTGGATGCTCAAAAGTTATATCATCTTTAGCATTTCTTTTTGCATCTCCTTTCTCATATCTTCCAAGGAAGATACAAGAGTTTTTTCAGTTGTTAGAGCAATGGGATAAGGGACCATAGGTGGAATATCGATCACACTTGGGGCACGCATCATTGGGACAAGGGTGAGGACCATGTTCGTGGGGACTGGGCCCGTTGGAGTTGCACTTAATGGGTCTATCGAAGCCGCCATTAGAGTGATGAAAGAACTGGGGTCTATTGCTCCCTCAAAAGCCGTTGCAGCTATGGGAGTATGCAAAAACTGAAAAATTTACCCATTAGAAGGGCTATTTAGGCTGGTCGCATCACAACGCTAGTGGAA
Organism: Sambucus nigra; assembly: GCA_949130495.1. NCBI lineage: Eukaryota > Viridiplantae > Streptophyta > Magnoliopsida > Dipsacales > Adoxaceae > Sambucus > Sambucus nigra. Next base: position 354,790,607 of record OX422207.1, on the reverse strand, counting down.
GCTTGTGTGACCATTGGGAATCCTATTGCCGTTTAAAGTTGGGGAACCTCCACCCGAGACACCCGATCTTTGGAAGCTTCAAGCTCCCTCGCCGTCTGTTCCTTATTTCACTAAATGACATCAAAGTCAAAGGTACGATTAACGTTATGTTGCGCCATACTTTTTGAAGAATGCCTCCCTAGCGGAGTCGACAAATGTAAGAAGGTGGTCCTCTTGAAGCCTGGGAGTATAGTAATACAAATAGAGGCATAACCCCTATAGATAGGGTGATAAATAATAACCCAAATACTCTTGACAATGACAAATGAACACTCAGTATTATATACAATAAACAATCAGATTGGACTCACAAATCTCTCATGTATAACTCAAATAATAATAAAAAGGACTTTAGAAACAACTCATTCAAAGGAAGAGAGAAGTAAGCACCCTGGATAAACCCTGGTAGGCAGCCAAATGAACCAACGACCACTAAGAATCTTTGGTTAGATAATAAAAGCTTCTTAATAAATGTCAATGGTGGCTGGATAAAACTCTAGTTTTCAATAACTCTTTTGCTCTCAATGTGTTTTTCTCTATCTAGGAAGAATTCTCTCAAGAACTCTCAGGAACCCCTTTTTCAGAAGTGGTTGGGTCTAATAAATAGCCTCACACCCCTCCCGAGATGTCTCAGTCCTCATTAATGTGAATGACATTCCTCTCACACTTTAAGTCTCAAGCTTTAAATGCCCGATGGGTCAGCACACCCTACGTCATAATCACTAAATGCCCGTACATTCCTTTTGCCTACTAAATGTGCATCATAGGACTATCACAACAATAGTGGCTCACCAAACTGTCTGATAGCCCCAATACTACAGTGGTTTACTCAAGTTTGGATTGGACATCATGCAGGTGGCTATTGACATCACCGAAAGTAGATATGACATTTGGTAGAGGGATGTTTGGCTCAAAATTCATTATACGATGGAACTCAAGGTTATTCTGCACATCTTCCATGATAAGAGGCCTATTGATGTTTTACCATTTGTATCTAAGATGGTCAAGACAAGCCTTAACGTCGCCTCACTTTTCAATCCTTCAAACCAAGTCCCTTTAAAGTTCCCATGATGAGGTCATTCGATAGAGCATGTAAGCTCTCCCAAGCCCTGCCAGGCCTGGTCTCTCATGAGTACCGTTTTACCTCAAACTTAATATTATAATCATTACAGCATTATAATCAATGTAATTATAAAGATACAAATTAACTGAGTAAAATTGAAAGATAAAGAAGATCTCTTTTGACAAGTTTCCTCGCTGAGCTCCATCACTAAGCTGCCTCGCCGAGCTGCCTCGCTGAGCTGCCTCACTGTCTTCATGATGCTTCCTTCTCTTGAGTCTCTTCTATTAATTAGGGAAGATTTATCTAATTCAGAGATTACCTTCAATCCCCCTACACATATCAATGGAGGTTATAATTTCTTTATAGATGTTATCGATAGTTTAAGATTTTTTTAATATATTTGAGGAGGTACCGGCGCTACCCAAATATGAGAGATTGAATTTTTTAATCTTAGTATTAGCATCGACACCAGGACCGTAGAGAGGGCACCTTATTAGTTGGGTCCGTTGGAGATGGAAGACTTATTAGAACATGCACAAAAACTTTTGAAACAAGCGTTTATTTATAAGAGTACATCAACATGGGGAAACTTTAGTCCTCTTTGTTAAAAGATGGATAGTTTACTGAATTTCTATGTGGACCACTAGGAGTAAGACTAGGTCACGATTTTATGCATATCGAAGACTTGTTTGATCAGTTGAGGGGAGTATCTTTCTTTTGAAGATTGAATTGTGCTCGAGTTACTACCAGTTGTATATTCGGAAGGAGAATATCTTGAAGATACTTCTTTTGACATGATATGGATCATAAGCATTCTGGATCAGCCGTTTGGGTTGGCCAATCCTCTAACTATGTTCATGAAGTTAATTTATCGAGCATTCCGATCGTACGTAGACCAATTTTGTTATTGTCTTTGTTGACAACATCTTGGTCTACACTTAATCTTAGGACGATTTCGTAGACATTTTGGGAACATAATATGCATGGTAAGTGTTTTTGAGTGTGGAATTTAAGTACAAGAAGTGCAATTTTTTAGGCTTGTTGCCTCGAAGGCTGGGATTTTATGGATCCTAGCAAGGTGTCGATAGATATGGAGTGGGTATAGACTACAACACCTATTGATGTTAGAACCTTTTGGATTTAGTAAGGTACAATTGGAGGATTATTTAGGGTTTCTTAAAGATTACGGGACCACTGACCCACTCACGTCACCCTAAAAGGGTTCCATTCATTTAGGATGAGCATTGTTAGAGGAATTTTGAGGAGTTTAAGGCGAGGCTATCAATAACACTTTTATTTTTTGTGTTGGAGGCATTACTAGTTGGACAAGAGATTCACATTCTTCTCGGACCAAAGGCCTTCAGCATCTATTCACTCAATGGGAGTTGACCATGGATCAAAAGAGGTGGTTGGAGTTGTGAAAGAGCATGAATTATCCAACCAGTAGCATTCTGGGAAGGAAAATGTGGTAGCAAATGCTCGGAGTCATCGATTGATAGTTAGTAGGTAAATAAGTGGGATACTTTGTGTACACTTGTTGAAGCAGAGGCATTTTTAACAATAGTGGCTGGTGAACCCGATATTGTGTCACGGGTGATTCAGGCCCAAACGTTGGGACTCCTTATATGACGAGAAGGTATAATAATTGCTATTGGAAGAAGATCCCTTTACTTATTTTGGATGAGATGGAGGTTTAAGTTTTCAAGATATATTGGTTGTACCGGAGGGTCCTATGTTGCTAAAGGTAGTTTTGGGTGAGGCTCATAGTCCATGGTTAACTGTTCATTACAAGGGTGACCAGATGTACCGTGATCTTAGGAGTCAGTATTGATGATCGGGCGAAGAAGACATTAGTTCAATTTGTGTCAAAGTGTGTCACTTGTTAGTTGGGGAAGGTAGCACACTAGAGACATCCATTTAATTTTAGCTATTATCAATCCCAGTGTGAAAGTGGGAGAGTATAATCAATGGGTTTCATAATGGGGTATCAAGGTCTTAATGGTGACATGGTGCCATTTGGGGTCATTGACAACACATTACCAAAGTTAATTAGAGATGGAGGTTAGCATTTTATTTGGATCAAATTGTGGTCGGGACACCTCAGAGGAGGTGGAACCAATCAAAGAGCATATGAAAACTATCAAAGTTGGCAGAAGAGTAATGGAGAAAGGATGAAGCGTAGATTGGAGTCCCATGAGGGAGATCAGTTGCTATTGAAGGTTTCCCCTGTGAAGGGAATTGTGAAGTTCAGGTATAGGGGAAATTTTTTTCCCTGATACTTAGGCCTTTCATGATCTTGGATAGGGTGAGGCCGATGACATATCGTTTGGTATTACTCGATCAAATCCAAGTGTGTACAACATTTTCCATATGTACAGGCTGAGTAGGTTCTTGAAGGAAGGGTTAAGTTTTAATTGAATGCAAGTAACGAGGATAAACCACAATGTATATTAGGTAAAAGAGATAGTAGAGTAAAATAGTAATAAGAGGATATTATACGAGTGAGATTTTCCTAGACCTTCGAGTCAGGTATATAAAAGAATCAAATTTTGAGGAAAAAATTCCTTGTTTAAAGGGAGAGGAATGTAAAAACCCATATTTTATGGCATTTTTCTTATCGAAAATTGCTCAGTTGTTATTCCATATGACATGCGATATGCCATTTTGTGATTTGAGATGTTGGACTTTCGATACGACATTTAGTAGATTAAGATATGACTTTCAAATGTTACATATGTAATTGAGTTACGTGTTGTTTGGACTATTATTTTTATAGATGTTAGTGAACTCATAATAATTCATTAAGGTAAATAATTAAGTGACTTAGTATTATGGGCGACAATGGAATGGTAAGGAGCTAGGTGTCGGGGGTTTCCTTGTTTGGATTATTTGCTCGTCAACGGGTCCCACGATCATGAAGTAAGTTCTTATAATACCAAGACGAAATTTAATATATTGATAATTTAGATTTAAACTTAAGCTACGCGTAATAACTAATTAATTAATTTAATAGAATAATTAATTAAATTAATGAGATGATTCATTTATAGAATATGTTTGCAATACCCCATAATTTTTATGAATAATTAAAAATAATTTTTTTGCATAAATTATTTATTTATTTTTAAAATTTTTTGTGGATTAAAAATTAATTATATGGAGTATTATGAAGTTTAGTGGAACTATTGAAATAATATATAAATTCAATAAATCAAGTATGAAATGTACATGTTTTAATTAATAAAAATTTATGTGGAATTTATTGAATTTTTATTTGACCAGTTTGTAAATTAACTAGTAAGTGACATATTAGAAAGGTTGCACATTTTGTTTTCGAGTTCTTTTTACTTTAATACATTACTAATTTTTTTTAAACTTGAATGCAACTTTATTAGTTTATTTGACTTTAATATATATTCCGTTGCTAAATGTGAAAATTCCGCTACTAAAAGTGATCTTTGGTGACATTTAGCAATCAAAATGTCATTTATAGACAAAAAATGTATTAGAGTCTAATATAATGATAAAGTTGAATTAAAGTCTAAAACAAAAAATTAGTAATGTATTAAAGTAAAAAAAACCTTTATTGATTTATTTATATATTTTTTGGCATGGTTATGATAAACTAAATATGTTGAAAATATTAATAATTCATTTTAAATATAAAATTAGAAAAACATTAATTTAAATAAATACCAGTTTGATTTTTAATGAGGACTAGTTTGCTTAATTTGACCTTAACTGCGATTTTTATGGAGATTAAGTGAGAGAGATGAAGAGGTTGATATGTTAACGTATTTTGTATGTATTTCATGTATTTATATTGACATGAAATAATGATAATAATAATAATAACAACAACAACAACAATAATAATTAGGAAGAATATTTGTTGTTATATAATCAATATAGGAGTTAGGGCTCATTTAATGGAGTATTTATGGGGCGATTTGAAGGGTTAAAGGGTAAAATTAAGTGAGGAAGAGTGAGAGTCAAGTATCAACATATTTTTAATTTATTTAGATTTATTTTAGAGCCACCTACTGATATATAAAAGGATGTTTGGGGCTTTTAGGCAACTTTTAGTGAGAAAATTTAAGAAATTTGAGAGAGAAAATAAAAAAGAAAACGTGAGAAAAAATATATTAACTTGAGAACTTTATAAATCAAAGGAAAAAAGAGGCTATGTGATATTAAATGAGAAGATGGAATATGAGGTAAAATTAGGATAAGGAAACCTCGACGAGCTAATGAGCTTCAAAAGAAGAAGATTAAAAAAAGGAAAAAGAAACGAGATTTTCAATATAGTTTTAAGAAGGACATCATCATCATATCATTTCTACACTTTAATTCAAGTATACTTCTACTTTCCCCCTTAACTATTACACGTGTTCATCATCATCATCATCATCATCAGCAGCAGCAGCATCTCTACACTTTAAGTCAAGTATACTTTTACTCTCCCTCTTAACTATTACATGTGTTAGGTATTGCCTAACTTATATATTAATTGAGATTAAAAATGATTAAAAACCTAGTTAAGGGAAGAAGAACCTAATTATATGTATTTTATATTGATTGAAATTAATATTTAGGAATCGGACGTTCTAATTGGGAATCAAAATTAAAAATTGGTGGAGCGGGACTTAGGATTTGGAATTCAAACTATTGATTTGGAATCATGACAATAAAGTTTGAAATTTAGTTGTAGTTATATCGATGATTGATATTCAATGAAGTTGGACTTGAAATTAGGAATTGTAATAGTTAGTTTGGAATTACGATGACAGTAGTTAGGTTGATACTCTTGAATACAAATTCAAAATGAAATTATCTTTGATATGGTGAAGACACCACTTGAACTGTAGTATTGATTGGGATTAGATTAAGTTGGAGGAAGTATATGGTTATCGAAAACCTATAAGAAATGTTAGAGTTTGTGTAAATTAGTCGGAACATGATCATAAGAGGAATAGTTAAATACAAACTTAGTGTTATTCAAATGACAATATGGATAACCTATAGTAAATAAGTAGATATATTAGGTTGAAAATATATAAACGATGGTTATGATGTTGTGAACTTTTAGGTAGCGTTGAGACATGTTTAGTGACAATTGGGGTATAGAATTTCCATAAATTTAATGGGGTGGATATCATTGTTTTTTGAGCTATTATGTTGACTAGGATACATGCTTATGATATGAAAGAAATAGACTATAGGTGATATGTAATTTCTAAATATAGGCTTAGGATATTAAAATATGAACAGTAAATGGATGTGGATATCTAATCGAACATAAAAGTAAAATTCTTCTTAAAGTCTTAATATAATATATCATTTATGGATATTGCGATGGCTTACATAAAACGAGATAATCATATATGATTATTTGTAACTTCAAGACGATCGTGAATTGTTGGAATAACTCATTGGATTTTAATACATAAAATCCCACACATACTAAATCAACTGTTTATATAAACATAAAGATTTTTAAATAATGACGAGGAGGGTAGAGAAGTAGTAGTTCACAAGTATGTAACAAATAATGAGATATAAAGTCAATGGGATAGATTAAAGCGATAAGTAAATAACGTATCATAGGATTCTTTAAGTAATGAATGCCCTTAAACTTAAGGAAGTTAATATAAGATGTGAGTTATACTCATGTGGGTTGGGGCATATGAATAAGGTTAGTAAACAATTATCTACATTACATGGGAATGATTTAAGGTAATGAAAAATGAATTGAATAGAATATTGCGGCGACACAACGATTTATATAACAAATTGATAATATTAGATGTATAATAATACGTTAGTTGCAAATTTTAATATGTAATTATTATTTAAAGAAAAATGATAAGATGATAGTGGTACAAGAATGAAATATTTAATAATCATACCTATAATGGATTGTTTGAGTTAGTGATTATAGGGCCCGAGACTTTTGGCACTCGTTAATCGTATACGACTAACTAGGATAAATTAAAGTATATCAATGGGTTCCTTATTAGGATTTCATTTATGAGACGTCCTAACTTGAAATCTAATTTGCTTAGGAGTTGGAAATAATGTGTGTGTGTGTGTGTTTGGGGGGGGGGGGGGGGGGGCAGTATAATAAAATTTATTTGATGAATAATGATATTTTATAATAGTTAATTTATTCTTGTTATGAAAAGATGAAGTGGGGAATGAAATGTAGTTACTTCATGAATTTTATATTCAATTGTAATTACGCTAATGGAAACTTGGTTGGGTAATCGTCCTGATTATGGGACTTGTGGTTATCTATTTATGTGATATGATTTTGAAGAGATACATGTGTGGAAATACAAGGATCCTTACAAAAAGATATAGTAGTGTGATATACAAGTATAAATGACATTTGGTAAGGATGTCCAAGGGAAATAATAGTAAAAAATGAATAACATGAAAGTATAATTTAAAAGTAAATATTGTTGTTAAAATTGGTGAACTCAATACTGATGGAAATTTCTAAATAAACGAATTGGGAATGGATATTAATAAGTAGTAATATGATAATTTATGTTTGTGTGATGAGAGTGTACTCTATTAAATAATGCTTTTGATATTCATTTATGTTGGTTGATTGTCGTGGGGATTGTTACCTAGAAGGGGATTAGGATACTAGACACAATCACGGTCTTGGGATGTATAGAATGAAGGTTAGTTTTATTGTGCGTATCGTGGGAATAATGACCCCAAATGGGACTGGGGGTCAGACACAATTACGATTTATATTATGGCAATATTTTGGGGTGTATACGGTGGAGATTAAATTTTGTTATGCATGGTACGGGATTAGTTACCTCGAGGGAAAGTGTGGGACTAGACACATTACAGTCTTTAATAATGATATAGAAATTATAACCATTATATAATGAAAAGCGAAGAACGCTTTACAATATGAGTATGTCAAATCGTTTCCTATCTCTTAGAAATTCTTTTCCAACTGGTAATTATATATTGTAGGTTTAATTTAAAAGAATCTACTGTGGTATTTATTACATATAATAGTTATGATTAAGTTCTTATACCCTATTTAGGATCACGTAGCTATTATACTTGTAGGTATTAACACTCTCTTCATTGACTAACATTTTTTATTTTAAATTAGAGTTAGATTGCAACTATGGAGCAATATTGGATTTGAGACGCATGAGAACACATTTAAGAGTGTTGGTACACGTGGGAAATTTATTATTTCTTATTTATATTCTTAAATTTTCCTTTCCATTCGTTGTATATGAGATATAATTTTATGGCTTAGTTACTTTTTATTATTTGGAGATTCATTGAATGTAATTGGAATATATCAATAAATGGAATAATTTTATTCATGGTTATTTAGGGATGTTTATCATATGTTATTCTTGTTAAGAAAAGTTTTAAATTGTCCCATATTTCTATCACATGTTGAGAATGGTATAATAATTTGTATCGCTTTCGAGTATTTATTAATTAAGCATGGCCACCTTAATTAATATTATTCGGGGTATTACAAATGGTATCAGAGCATGATCCTAGTTCTCGAGGGTTATAGGATCATATAGTTTTCCACGTGCTGACTTTGATACATTTTTGGATTTGTACTCTATTAGGTTTTCCCCATCGTACGTCAATCCTATGAATGGATAACTTATAGTGTCTCAAAAGTTAGATATTCAATAGGGATAAGGAATATTATTTGGGTAGATAAGTTGGATCTATGATTTTTCTTATTGGAGATTAAAGTATATTTGGGAATTAAGGAGTTACCCAATCATGACATATACTAAGGATGGAAGATAACAATAATTCAAGTCAATTTGATATGTTAGATTTTGAGTTATACAGTGGTATATGGATTTGGGAATACGATATACAGTTACTTATGTATTTTGTAAGACATCGTGTATAGGATGGTACTTTAGGATTTAAGTATATTGATGTAAGGAAGTTTTGGATAATATGTGAAGTATAGGTTATATGCTAACACTAGAAGATGAACGTATAGTATTTAAAACACTTTAGGTGAAAGGTTAACATGGGATTATTTTTGAACTTTATGAATGAATGAATATGTTGACATATAATGATAAATTTATAAGGATATCTTTGCACATGTGGAGTTATTGATAAATTCATTATGGGTTAGAAATATAAGCATGAATGTGTAAGCCATTGAGTTAATGGCTACTAGAATGGGTAATGGATAAACAAAATTTTAAATTATTGATAAAGAGGGATTTTGTGATATTTATACAAGGGTGGTATTGATTATTAGAGTAAGGGAGTATAGGTATGCCATTGCAATATAAAATGAGTAGTTGTATAAGTTGTCATAAAACATGATAGTAAGCTAAAATTTATAAATTCCTATATTTCATATTAACAAAATAACTTGGAACAGTAACGATTATTATGGAGACCCATTTATTATGGTCCATAAGAGTAGCCGACCAGTCCAGAGTGCTGCCCGACCCAAATAAGATATTTAGTTTACTCACGTGTATTTGAAATACACTAGAACACTTACAGATACATCCAAAATAGTTACCGACAATCTCAGAGGAGATATTCAGGGACACCATGAATTATCCATGTGTTATTTGAGTTCCGTGTACAACTCAATCTCTTACTTTTTTGCATCTATAAATTCTAAACCCTGACCTGGGGCAAAATGATGTAATCTCGAGCTTTGAGAGACACTATAATAAAACAGTAATCTCTCAATGGACGTAGGATAGTTATCAAACCACATATATCTTTGTTGCGTGTGTGGTTTTGCATTCTATTCGTTGCGATTGTTTCATAGATCTTCATTGTAATATTTCTTGTACTCACAATTGGCACCATCTGTAGGAAGTGATTTATATTCCTACAAAAACATTCATCAAGCAAAATCCCGTGATGTCTCACCACAACAACAACATTCCTCAGGTTGGCGATGTATAGGGAGACACAGTCCCACCTAGGGTTAGGTCAGAGATTCGCCAACACACAAATCCCGGGTTTCGTCAAGAAAGGAAACCTTCTGAAGAAAGCCAGGGGTCACCTAGGTCAACTCAGATCTATAGGTTGGTCAACACTTATGAACCCAAGCTTCAAGAATAAGAGGAGTCCACACACCTCTAGGTTGAAGAAAAATCTCGCCTTTAAAGGTGAATTGAAAGTATGGAGAGAGATCTCTATAGAGATACAAGGAAATGCCGCGATAGGACTCATAGTTCTCATACGAGTAATACTCCCACTCGAGGGAAGATATCCAGGCGTGACCAGAATAAAACTGAATGTGGAAGATCAGAGCATGGTCGATTAGAGTGTGTCCAGTCAGAAAGGCGCCAAAGTAGATCGACCGAATGAGGATATTGGGATTCTGGTTCATAGAGAGATGGACCAACATCTAGACTATTAAGGAGCGAGGTCTACTAGGGAGCTAGCTAGGAGAGATCTCAATACTTTGATGAAATCCTCTTTTTAAAGGGTGATTGAAGAAGAGGAACCCTCGAAAAAGTTTATTATTCCCAGGTTCAAGATTTACGACGGGAAGACAGAATCCATAGACCACGTTCGACAGTATAAACACGCGATGATCTTATGAAGCCATAACAACGTGATGATGTGTCGAATTCCCTTCTGGCCTACATGACGTAGCACATAAGTGGTTCGAGAAAATGGCTTACAGTCCGATCAGAAACTTCAACGCCCTAATAGAGGCTTTTACTGCTCGCTTTATAACTAGCAGCTCCCATCCCAAGCTGATGGATGCACTACTCGTGATGGAAAAAAAGCCTCAAGAGATCCTCTGTGATTAGGACAAAAGGTATTGGAAAGTATTTAATGAGGTGGAGGAATGCTTGGAGCAGGTGACCGTTGCATCCTTTAAGATTGGTTTGTTGACCACATCTTTGATGCACCAGTCCCTGACTAAGAAAAAACCCAGCACTATTAACGATCTCATGGATCGTATTGAGAAATACGCCAAAGTAAAAGAAGTGGTTCACTCTAATAGAGGATATAACGGTGGAGCAAATACCACTAAAGGAGGAGAAAAGAGTGATACTCCAAAAAAGGTGAACAATATTGGGGGTAAGAACGACTCCAAGAATGGAAATAAGGTTGATCTTTTCAAAGCATTCCAGGCTATTAACACAGTCTTTAAGGAATATATTTATAAGATCCTGAGCGAAATCAAAGACCAACCATTTATCCAGTTGAACAATAATATGGGTGGCGGCCCAACGAAAAAAAAATAATGCGCTGAGATGCGCATTCCATAAGGAGGGCAGAAATTACAAGGCTCTAAAGTCACACTTGGAAGAATTGGCCCAAGATGGGCACCTTTGTGAGTACATAGAAAAGAAAGCAGATAAGGTTGCAGTCAATGGATACTAGAAGCCAAACAAGATCCTCGATGATGACATGGTACATGAGTTCATGATGATCCATGGGGCCTTAGAGCTTAAGTAGATCTAAGTGAATGCTGTTCGAATGGAGCTGAAAAAGGTCTCTGCTATCATGGAGGCGTTTCAGATTGACCCTGCTAAAGCCCAAGCTGGCAAGCGCCAACGACCAGAGGACGTTGACTATACAAATCACATCATCTTCACTAAAGAATATTTGGTCAGTGTGAGGACCCCACATCACAATGCACTGGTAATTACCTTTAAAATTGTAAATTAGGATGTTGACAAGCTACTCGTGGACTAGGAAAGTTCGTCAGAAGTGATGTACCTAGAGTTATTCCATAAACTGAAGCTCAACCTTACCGAGCTCAAGGAGGCCACAGTTCCATTGGTCGGCTTCGCAGGGTAAATCACAATGCCACTGGGAAAGATAGTCCTGCCAGTCAGAGCATGAAATATCTCAACGCTGAATAAGTTCTTAATGGTCGACATAGAGTCTCCGTATCATGACATTCTGGACAGAGTATGGTTGCATTCCATGAGGGACGTACCACCTACCTATCACCAAAAGATGAAGTGTGTCATCGATAGGAGCGTGGTCGATGTTTGTGGTGACCAGGCCACTGTCAAAAAGTGCTTCGTCCCGGCCATATGCACTAGGAGGGAGAAGAAAAATGAATTAAAGGATGCTTAGGAGGAAGACCAGGAGGGGGCTACACCCTCTAAATAGCCACGACACATATGGCCAGGGGTGGAGGAGGCTAGGGTAAACCCCGTATATAGGGTCATTGAAAGCCCGGAGGAAGTTGGATCCGATGACAACTTTCTAGAAAGAAAATTTCTGATCGGAACCACACTCGCCGATTAAGAAAAAAAGAACCGATTGACTTTATAAAAGGAAATCTACATGTTTTCACTTAGGAACCATATGATTTTCTAGGGATTGATCCCAACGTAGCCTACCATCGGCTACTCGTTGATTCGGCCTTCAAGCCGATCACTCAAAAGGCCCGTCGAACAGCCCCTGAGAAGGCTAAAGATGTGGAGAACAAAGTGGGGAGGCTACAAGATGCAGGATACATTAGGAAAGTTTAGTTCCCCAAAATGCTATCCAACCCAGTAGGAGTACACAAGAGAAATGGTAGTCAAATGGTTTGTATTAATTCGACAGACCTCAACAAAGCGTGTCCTAGGGATAGCTTTCCACTGCCTAACATTGATTAGTTGGTTGACTCTACTGTAACACCTGATGTAACACCCCGCCCGCGCCCGGGGATAGTGGGGCGGAGCGCTACTGCGATAAAACAATACTAAATCCACAAATAACAAGGTATAGAGCATCTAAAAATCCCACAATATAATATAAGAGAATCCACTAATCTCAATCTCTTCAAATTAAATACAACCAAAAATCTCTCAAAATAATACAACTATTTATCTCGAAATAAAATGTTCTATACAACAAAATAAATACAATCTTCCTCATTTTGTATTCTCGAATATTCTTCCCAATAATAATCCACGCTAAATAACGATCTCCAATTAGACCCAAGCGCCCCAAAATCCGCACTAACCTGCCACTAAGAGAAAATATGGGGAAGTACACAATACGACAGGAAAGATGCTCAACAAATATTAGCGGTGAATAAAGAGTAACAATACGAGTACTAATATTCAAATCAAATGCAAATCTCAGAAGCATTTTTATTAATATAATTTCTTAATAACATATTAACCGAGTCACCAGGCCTCACCATACCGCGCCATACTTTATCAAGTAGTCGGAATAGGAATTTTGGCGAGTGCCCAACCTTTGTGCCATATTAAAATCTCATGACAACATGCCCAACACAATAATAATACCACATGAATCAAAATTAGATTCCAACAAAAATTTCTAGATTCCAATTGAATTTCGCAATTTAAATATGAGTTCAATAATCACATGAAAACAAAGGAATTTACACTCGCAAGATTAAGGAGCATATTGTGTAAAACCCCATACCTTAAATCACCACAAGGAACCAATATAAATCTGCCCAGAATCTCAGATTACACCATCAAAATCATCCCACAAATATCATCAAAACTCTTTCAAGACCCAACACCAAAATAGCCCCAAGAACATCTCCAAATCTAAGGTTGAATGCATAATTATAAAGGGGCTAAGTGTATATAAAAAGAGAGGAAATAAAATATGTTTTCTTCATATTTTTGTGTCAAAAGTTGTTTCTCAAATGGTTTATAAGGAAAAAATAAGAATTTGAATCAAACCAAAACACTTCAAAAATCCTTGCAGTGTACGAAATCTGTTAGGGTCGATCGATCGACCACTAGCGTCGATCGATCGATTGCCCAGGTATTTTGATAGTTTCGCTAAAATTTTTTATAAGGGATAAAATATTTAAAACTCCATTAAAAATCCGATTTAACTCCGATTTCAAAACAGTTTGAAATTATCGTCTTTAAAAAATAAAATCCAATATTTTTGAGAAAGAAAAATAATTTTATCAAAAACTTTATTTTACTCTGTATTTTTAAAATACCCCAAAACTTACGCTGGTTGTTACACATGAAAGGATGAGTTTTCTGGATGCCTATTCAGGGTACCATTAGATTTCATTGTTTGGCCCCGACTAGGACAAAACGTCCTTCATAACCCCCATTGGGTTATATTACTACAAGGTTATGCCGTTTGACCTAAAGAATGTAGGGGCGACTTATCATAGGCTAGTCACCGACATGTTCAAGAGACAGATGGGAGACATAATGGAGGTATACATCGACGATACGCTAGTCCAGAGAAAGAACAAGGGCAACCACCACATGGAATTGGCTAGGACCTTCTAGATCCTCAAGTAATACCGGATGAAACTTAATGCAAGTAAGTGTTCATTCGTTGTCCAATCAGGAAAGATATTGGGCCATTTAGTTAGTAAAAGAGGAATTGAGGTCAATTTAGATCCGATTGATGCTATCACCAGGGTCCAGCTTCCACAGACATGGTGAGATGTTCAAAAGCTCACTGGTATGCTCACGGAACTCAACCGCTTCATCTTTAGGTTTTCGAAATGCTGCCAACTATTCTTCCAGCTCCTGAAAAAGGCAAAGGCCTCATATTAAAAAATGATTATTCTAGAGCTTTTGACGAAGTCAAATCCTACCTTATAAAATCGTCCCTACTAGTGATTCTAGAGGATGGAGACCCATTGTATCTTTACTTTACAGTATCAGACCACACTGTAAGTTCCACTCTTGTGTGTGAGAAAGAGGGAGGACATCACCATATTTATTATGCTAGCAAGACACTCCGGGGTGCAAAACAACGCTACTTGGCCGTGGAAAAACTTGCCTATGCACTGGTGGTTGTCTCAAGAAAGATGAAACATTACTTTGAAGCTCATTCAATAATAGTGATCACTTCTCACCCCCTTAAAGTTGTTCTTCAGAAATCCGACCTCTTTGAATAACTCTTAAAGTGGTTGGTGCAGCTCAGAAGATTCGATATCCACTTTTAACCAAGAAAAAAAATTAAAGGACAAGTCTTAACAGACTTTATCGTGAATTCATGAAGGACCAGCCAATCGACCTACTAGGAGAGGAGCAGTTAATAAATGAGGAAGCATGGTCTAAGAACTAGACCCTATACATTTTTAGGGCCTCTAATTCTAAGGGGCAAGAGTAGGAATTATTCTCATCACTCCTAAAGATGCTGTCATCGAGCAAGGAATTATATTGGGATTCGAGACCTATAACAATGAAGATGAATACAAAGCACCAATCATTAGCTTGTGCAAGGCCCAATTACTAAGGGAAAAGCCCCTCAAAGTGTTCAACGACTCCAAACTGGTCTCCAAGTGAGTAAGTGGGGACGTAAACACAAAAGATAACAGAATGGTAGCCTACCTCGATGTGGTAAGAGGGCTCATAACAGGATTTGAGAAGGTGGACATTTAACAGTTCCCCTGGGGATAGAATAGTTATGTAGATGCCTTAGTATCCCTGAACTCAGCAGTAGAATCTGATCTAAGAACAACCATTCAATAGAGTTCCTTGCCCAACCAAGCATTGACCAGATAATCATAATCGAGCAAGTACTCCTACAGTGAAGGACCCTAAATGGATGGATCCCATCATCACCTATCTACGGAGCGACATACTACCTGATGACAAGAGGTTGTCCCATCAGGTAAGGGTCAAAGCTACCCATTTTTACTTCTCCCCAGGAGGGAAGCTCTACAAGAAGTCATTCACTGGACCTGATCTCTGGTGCGTTCACCCATATGACACCGAGAAAGTACTTAACGAGCTTCATGAGGGTATTTATGAGAATTATGAAGGAGGAAAATCATTAGCCTTTTGATCAATTAAGGAAGGTTACTGGTGGCCTCACATGCAAAAGGACACAGACACTTACATTTGCAAGTGTGAAAAATACTAGAAACACTCTCTTATGGTCCACTAGCCAATTAGCGACCCAAAATACCTGATAAGCCCATGGACATTCTCACAATGTGGACTAGATATCATGGGACCACTACCTATTGCATATAAAAATTACAAGTGTCCGTCAGTCGGCATAAATTACTTCACCAAATAGGTAAAGGCAGAACCACTAGCGAACATTCGTGATGCAGACATGACTAGGTTCATTTAGAAGAGCATTATAACACGTTTTGGGATACTAAGGAATGTCATCACTAACAACGACACATAATTTGAAAGTAGTTTCTTTTAGGGTTTCTGTGACGAGCATGGTATCAAGCACCACTTCAGTTCTATTGCATATCCCTAAAGTAATGATCAGGCAAAGGCTTCAAACAAAGCCATGCTCAATGGACTGAAAAAGAGGTTGGAAAGAGCCAAGGGTGCCTAGATGGATGAACTCCCTCATGTTCTATGGTCTTACCATACTATTCCTAGGAGACCAACCAGGGAAACACCCTTTGCGCTCACTTATGAAATGGTAGCTATCATTCCGCTAGTAGTAGGTCTCCCTACTATGAGAACTTCCTTGGTCGACCAAGGCCTGAATGATGATGCATTACGCATTAAACTTGACTTAGTAGATGAGTGAAGAGAACTAGCCATGGTCAAGTTGGTTTCCTATCAATAGTAACTGGCCAAGCAGTATAACAAAAAAGTCAATCTAAGGAAGATTTTGGTAGGGGACTATGTCCTAAGGAAAGTTCCCGACAGTGCTGTAAGACCATCAGATGACAAGTTGGGACATAACAGGGAAGTACCCTTTAGGGTTATAAGGGAGGACCTTTAAGGAGCATATCACTTGGAAATGCTGGAGGGCAGGAGATACCAAGAGCGTGGAATGCAACCAATCTCAAGAAATTATACTTTTAGTCTTATTTGTCTTTTGTTAGCACATTTAGTTTAAGAAAATTTTCATTTTCAAACTTGTGTCACTTGCAAGTTATTATTCAATGAATAAATGCCAATTGGCCCTCACACTTTGATATTATTTATTGACTGCTTAGAATTTCTTGGTCTCATTTCAAATGCATCCTTTCCAAATGATAACTCCTTCGTGCATAACATAAGTCTTAGGGATTATAGCAAGTTGTACAAATTGTTTCAGTCAAGGAATCTCATGTGTGGAGGAGGGTTAACAATAATTATAACAAGTTAATTAAAGTGTTTCAATTACTAAATCCCTCAGGTCTTTGTTACAAACGCACTGTACCTCATGAGTTTCCATGACAACAACAAAAGACCTATAGGGGATCTTTAGACAACAAAGCTAACTCAGGTTGGTCGCCAACTCCGTTGGTCATAAAAAGCCTGCTCGGGCGGATAGTCCATCGACCATGTACATTCTCTCCACCATCTCACTTAGGCCTAAGGGAGTGTGACAACACAACCTAAAAGGTAAAGGGGATGAAATGATACTTCTAAGTCATATTAGACTGGGAGAATGTTCAAACCCATAGTAACAAATGGCTAACACTTGTGAATGATATCATGTAGTCAGCTGAAAAACCCAAAATGATCAAACCTAAGTACTAGCTCATTTAAATGGTGAAAGGCCTAAGATAGGCAAAAAATGTTGATTGGTTGGCAAAGATTTTAAGTAATTAGCAAGCAATAACTTTTCCAGTTCAAATATAAGAAACAATCATTAACCCATGTCTAGTCAACATGTGCTCAAGATATGGAAAAATTTAATAAATTAAGATTCATATTGGCAGAAATTTTGAATTACAATTACATCAAGAAAAAAATACATAAGGACCTAATATGGCCCAGGATGGTGAGTAAGGTATTCTTCAATGAGCGCTCTTTGACCATGATCTGGATTTGGGGAGAGCTCTTCCACATCGTTATCAAGGTCTTGCTCCAAGAGTTGGGCAGGGATGGAAATGATCGGGACTTGTCATCCTTGAGAAAGGAGGCCGCACACTCGACCTAGTATTTTTACCAAAGTCAAGATTCCATGGGTGTCTAAACATCCCTAAGGGCACTTGGCCACCCGCGATAAAGGCGAATTGCTCTGCCTCCTTGAGCTTTGCTGGGGCATCTGCCTAGATAGCATTATAATCCTTTGCCTAGGCTTATCAAGCCATTTTGAATGAATGTCTCAGCCTTTTGACATCCTCCTGAAGCCCATCTACAATTTCTTTTAGCCCGGTGACCTCCTTCCTTAGAGCATCCTTCTTGGCTTGGAGCATTTCACCCACTTGGCTTACTTCAGTGGTCTCCATGAGCCTGACCCTCAAAGCATTCACCTCATCCTGGACTGATGCTCTGATCTCCTTCATGGCTTAAAGATCATCCTTTAGCTTGGTGACCAACTCAAACTGATTCACAAATGCCTTACGAGATTTCACACAAGTGTTGGGATCAAGGATCATCCACAACCGTGAACTGGGGGGATATAGTCCTCATCAGATTACAAATAACACATGAAAAGTTATAAACAAATATCAATACACATGGAGAGAGAAAATGGTCACAAATAAAGAAATTTATCTTTTATTTCATTCATAAGGGGGGTCAAAGGCCAGTACAGTGAGAGCAGCAAAGAAAAATTACAAGGCTCCAAAAGGTTGTTCAAAAAAGAAAAATCCTAATCTAGAAGCCCTATTCTTTAACCTACTCAACTTTAATTATTACTTTCCCCTTATCAGCGGCCCTCTACTCTTGGATAACATTCATTTCGACCTCAGTAGGTAAATCCTCAGTCTGGATGGCTAACTGACCAGCCCACCCTTCCTCATCTTCAAAGGGATCAAGCCCAAGAGAATGAAGGCCGAAAAGATCAGAGTCATCCGAAATACTCACAGTTTTTAGGGGATGGTCCCAAACTTTCTAAAAGGCCACCTTCCTTCCATAAGCGAGCTGGATCTCGACATCGTCGTATTCTTTATTGAAGCCCTCAAGGTAGATGTCATCCTTCTCTCAAGGAAGTTCCTCCTCCAGCTTCAAAACTTTGTCGGACATACCCTGATTCTCCTAGGCAAGTTTTTCCTTCTCTGCGAACAACTTCTTCTGGGCCTCCTCCAGGTCAGCATAGGCTTTGGTTGCCTTCTCTCTCTCTTGATTCCACACCAGACGAGCATCAGCGAAGTCCATCCTCTTACTCCCCAAAGCATTTTTCAGCTTTTGATTTCTTTTGGACTGATCGACATGATTATCTAAATGGGTTATGAAGTCATAAAAAATAGCATAAAAAGGGAAAATAATAAGTTAGTACGAAGAAGGAAAAATGCAGAAGAGAAATAACTACAGGAAACCTTGAAGAGACTTACCAGGGCAATTCCCTAAGCAAATTTGAGGGTGAGCTGGGATGACCTCAACCTTATAGAGCGCTCGTGGTCAACAACGAGCATTAACCCCTTTAGCAGATTGGGGGCAAGGGAAGGAGTATAACCCGCACTAGCCCCCTCAAGTTCAGCAACAGGGGAGGGGACTGTAGAGGCCTTCAAGACCAATTTCCTCTTGGCCTCATTCCTCTCATCTTCTATCTTCTTTTTGATTCCTCTCTCTTTCTCCCTCTCTCTTTTTTCCCCTCTTTTTCTTTTCTCTTCTTATCTTTCTCCTTCTCTTTTCCATTTCCTACTGGGATATAGACGCTTAACCTAGGGAGTCAGTCTCATATGTCTTCATAGACTTGAGCCGATCAGATAGGGCTGCCTGATCATCATCATCATCAAGCCTCAATTTTCTCCTCTTGATAAGGGGAGATATATCTTCTTCATCTTCTTCTGCCTCTATTTCTTCTTCCTCCTTTATCTCTTCCTCTTCTTTTAGCACAATTGGCTCAGAGGAACTAACATTTCGAGCTTTCAAAATAGGAGCTTTGTCTACCGATCAAGTAATAAAACTGGTTATTGTATTTTTATATTCAAGCAGATAAGCCACCGACATTGGATGCCCCTGGTAGGAAAGCCTCTCTTTAATTTTCCATGCCTTTAAGAGTTTAGAAATATCAATTTCATTCATGTTGTGCTCTTGATTTTTGGTACGGGCCAAAAAAGAGGCAGAAAAGCATCAACCAGGAATAAAAAACAAAACAACAAGAAAATTAAAGAAAAGAAAAAGCTACCTATGTGATCCTCCCTAAAATCTGAAATTAAAGGGCCCTAATGTATCCTTCATGAGTAGGAGGACGTTGTCAATTTCTGGCAATAAAACCATGAACCCAGTAATCGTTGTGGGAGTCTGGTAGATTCACCACCAGGACCCTGTCAACGTTCCTGGTCTTCAAGTACATGATGCTATCATTGGTCTACAACCATACATAACAGTAGTAGATCTCAACATGACCTAATTTTATCCTATACAGGGTGTTTATTCTATTGACCCCATTAACTATTTTCCAATTGTTAGGGGCACATTGGGTGGGGACAATTTCAAAATATTTGAAGAATCTAAGGAAAAGAGGGTTTGGGCGAAATGTCACCCCCCGTGTTATCAGCAGGGTGTGAATCCAGTGCCCTCCTTCGATGTCCCAGACATATCTGGCAAGGGGGGAACAATCGATCTCTACCCAACCAGGAATGTTATATGTCTTCCTAAATTCATCTATTGATTTGTTATCTAGGTTTGCCAAATAGAGGAAGAACCATAGCTACAGTTACAGAATAATTCAAAGAAAAGGAAAACTAAGAAAAGTTAAGTTAAACTTACAAGAATTAGTGAATCATTGAAGAAAAAGGGAATGCTGAAGAACTCTGGAATTCTTAACGATGAAGAGAGAAGTTGAACTGAGGTGACATAGGAGGTGTATCTACGATTTGAAACCCAATGGCAATGATGAACGTGACATCCTGGGACGATTTTTGGCGCTTCGTATGGCTTCTCGGACGATGGTACCCTTGCTTATTTACAATAACTACAAACACGCCATAGTGTTTGGCTCAAGACGAGCGTACGCCTATAAGTTCATTAAATCTACAAAAGTGCCACTCCGGTTGAAAGAATAAAAATTTAAAATTATAGGCATTTAATCCAGCTAAAAATTATTGGCCCAATGTTCACAATGCCCAAAATTTTTAGGGGCAATTGTGGGGACCCATTTATTATGGTCCATGAGAGTGGCCGGCCAGCCCAGAGTGCTGCCCGACCCAATTAGATATTTGATTTACTCACGTATATTTGAAATACACTAGAACACTTACAAATACATTCAAACTGGTTACCAACAATCTCAGAGGAAATATTCAGGGACACCATAAATTATCCGTGTATTATTTGAGTTCCTTGTATCACTCAATCTCTTACTTTTATGGATCTATAAATTTTAAACCCTGATTCAGGGCAAAGGCATGTAATCTCGAGATTTGAGAGACACTATAATAAAACAGTATTCTCTCCGTGGACGTAGGCAAGTTGCCGAACCAAGTATATCATTGTTGTGTGTGTGATTTTTCATTCAGTTCTCTGTGATTGTTTCATATATCTTGATTGTGATATTTCTTGTTCTCACAATTATGAAAACCCAAAAAGTTTGACAAAATAAATAAATATGATTTACACATGTGCAAGTTATGATTTTAAGAAACTAATTATACAAGTGTCATTAAACATAATATTAATTTAATGGACCATGTTAGGTATATGAAAGTCCCGATATATATATTTCTATAAGTTGGTGTTAACCCAAGTTATTATTACGATGATATGCACATATGAGAATTGAAATATATTTCATATTAATAAAATGGATATGTTAGTGTGGTGTTATGGGATCTAGCGATGATGCGCTCGGGGGAAATCACGTGGTAGATGTGGGAGTGCTTGTCTCTCGACCTGGCACTTTCCCCCGAGGTCGGGTTATCGGATCGGTGGTACGATGATTGGCCCTAGAAAATATTGGAGACCATATCTAGTTTTTATTGTAAGCCCAAGGTTACACCTAAGCTTGAGCATTTCGTGCGAGGGGATATTGGTTGTTCAGAGACGCGAGTTTATTTAATATAAAAACAAACAAAAGGTTAGGGTTAGCCCTTTCGGGCTAATTCTAAGGCAGGTCTAGATTCGTGATTATCCAGAGATTCTTGTTGTGGGGTTCCACCACTTGTTCTTTATGCTTCCTTAATTATATGCTTCTTATCGCTTTCAACATTATGTGATTACCTTTTAGTTTATTTTAAAACATAATGAGAGTCCTTAGTTTGAGAATCCCTTAAAGCATAAATATGTGATTAAATATAAAATAGTATTAGTGAGAGGTGTAGAAAATTTACTTAAACCAGTGTTGGTACACAAGAGTGTTGGTGTACGAGTGAGTATTTTGGGATGAAGAGTGGACATTAAGGGTGCATATGTGTATGCGCGAGAAGCCACAGCTTGAGATAGTTTGATATAGCATTCGAGGTATGAGGCGGGATAAAAAGGTAATATGATAGATGGGTGCATCTCTGTTGTGATAACATATCGAGAGAGATATTGTCGAGTAATTTGATTACAAGAAAGATTTGGTATGGCGCCTACATACCCATGTAGCCACAAGATCCAAGTCTACGTAGTTTAGTTATACACATGTTCAGACGTGATGTGTATGTAAGTGTGAGGACTTGTCTTGGGGGCGAAAAAACTATCAGTGAGACAAAGGATAGTTTTGGTGGAGGTTTAGAATGGGAGTGAACCCAAAGTTAATGATAAGGACATATGTGGGTCGACTGATCACGAACCAAAAGGCGTTGTTGAACCTTCAGACTAATTTACAATGTAATGCTAAGGATGTAACGTTCTAAACATCCTTCGCTACCTACGGGTATGGAGAGAGGATGGCATATTTAGGATTGGAGTGGACCAGAAGCCACCGACAGAGATCTATATATCCCTTATCGACATAACTAAAGCTACATAGGTGTTGTAGGCCTCTGGCTGATCCAAAGTGATAGATATGATCACTTTATTTGACAAAGGTGGTTTGCACTAGAGATGAATACATACCTTAGAAATAATACATCGAGAGATGTATTATGAGGCTTGGGCTTCATGAATTTGGTTCGGTATAACGCCTTCATACCCAAGGAGACTTGGGATAAAATCCAATATAGTCCTAACAAATGGGATAAATTTACGGGTGTAGGCGATGGGATATCTGAGAAGGGAAATTCTTGTTATTATATGATTTTATACCACTTGAAAAGGATGGTTTTCGAAAAATGCTAAAATTTTAATTTCTTTCAAATTAATTTTCACTTCTTAAACAAAATTTCAATTCAAGTTCAAATTTATACAAACCAAACTAAACATGAATTTTGACAAATTAAACTTTTTCTTAAACTTACATAACTCAAATTAATTAGGCACCAATTATACCATTTTTGTGTTAAACCAATTTTATCTTGTTAAACCTAAGCATGTATCTAGGTGAGAATTTGCAAGATAAAATACACTACCACAATGCCGTGTTATACGAGCAAAACCCAAAATGGGAAAAACCTTGGACGACCCAACCAAAAGTCCAGTAAGTGTGGATTTACTATAAGGATACGACAGAAGATGTACTGAATGACTGAACGCCCTCGCAAGCCTTGGTGCTCTTCATTCCTTCAACCTCTGCCTAGTGACAATGAAACAATCCTCTTACGTCTCGGAGTCCATCGATGGGGCATTGCTACCGTCACGCATATGGAGTCCACCGTATGTACACTAATGAACATAAAATCCTATACAAGAAATAATCTCAATGATGTAGAGAATGATAAAATTGATGCCAAAACTTGATCTCAAACATATATCATGTAGAAACCTGGATCAAAATACTTGGGTGTAAACTTGGGTTGGAGTTTTATAAAAATTAATCACAAATGATTAATAAACGTGGATGAACTTCTTAAAGAGAAATTTGCTCTAAAGGTTTGAAATGGTCTCATGTAAAAACTATTGTAGTGGAAAGTTAAAGAAAAACTGCCAAGAGAAAACTGTCATTTTTCAAAAACTGCTCCGGTCGTTCGAATGATATTTCTTGAGAACGACAAAGCCATCTCATTTGAACGAGACTTCTAAAGATAAGTCATCATAAACCAAAACGAGACTTTGTTAGAAGGTCATAAGAACGAATATAGAAAGTTGTTCGAACGACCTAGGAAAGTCGTTTAAACGACCTAGGAAATAACAAACTATTTTTATTGAAAAAATGTAATCATTTTAAAATAACTTAGCAAAATTTTTAACACCCAATAAAAAATTTATATGTCTCAACATAAAACATGCATTCATACCTGAGAAATCCTTGGACTGTTGATGACAAAAACGAGGAACTAAACACGACATAAAACGTGATCTCTTCGACTTGGCCGCTACAACTTCGATAAAAATGTCATAGGCTTAAAAGGTTACGAATACAACTTCTGTCCTATAACTCAAAGAATTTTATCCGGAATTAAGCCAGCACATTCAAATTGACTCAATTGGAAATTTGTCCTTACAAATCTTCCCCTTTGGCTATTTCAAGACAAAACCAAAAATAAAAAACCTATGGCCGTCAAGCTCATCTAAAAGTCTCAATCGCAACCCAAAAGAAAAAATACAGACGCTTGATCGACACATATTATGAGAAACTTTGCTTGCATTAAAACTTTGCTGCCCTGATGAAAACCTGCAGAGTTAAGCATGCCATAAACTCATAGAGAATATATCAATATAAATTGCATAATTAAATCGTGCCCCTTTGTCTAACAATGTCAACCTAAGAAAAACATCCCCCCTAAGTTTGGTCTCCTAAATGAAAAGAGTTAGATACTATTTATCTCCCCTTTTTTAGGAATAAACAAAGATTAATTGCATAAAGAATTAATTTCTCCCCAATTTAAACAAATTCTCCCCCTAATTGAAATAAGGGATGAGTAAAAAGGAAAAACAACTATATCATGCAATGGTGTATAGTGATACACGAACAACAATGCAACTTAGTAGCAGAAGAAAGACTAATCCACATAAAGAACAATAAATACCAACTATGATGAATTAGCAAAATGATATTAACTATAATGAGCCAAAATGAGCACGGGATACTAATGAAAAGTTGGAACAAGATAGATATCGATATGAACCAATAGCATACAAGGAGTTGATGCAAAAGCAAAGACTCAAAATAAAATATTACCATAAATATAAATATACAAAAGATACTAATGAAGCACAAGCACAAATATATAGATATAAAATACCACACAAGACACTAAACATGATAAGTTTTTCCACACTCATTTGGCATAAATGTGTCTAAACTAAATGTGGTAAATGAAGTGAATGGGTGTGAACTAGAGACAAAAGATTATGATCCAATCACTTAAACATGTTCAAGGAGTTTTATTTGATCACAAAACTTTATTATCTAAGATTCAGCCTCATGTGATAAGATAAAGTGAACTCAAAGGACAAATAAGCACAATGTACACAAACATATAATTTTGATGATTCTACACATCAATAGAGTCATGACAAAATAAGTATAACTAAGATTCATTGTACAAACCCGTTGATCTTCAACTAAACACTCTCAAAAGATAAACATATTAAATACTTTCTTTTCTTTTCTCTTTTCTTTTGAACTTATTTGTTTTGTATGATCAAACTAAATTATGTTGGCCTTTGGAAAATTTTCTATTTTTATTGCCTTTTAATCTTTTCAATAAGCTCTTTCCAATGACGGCTTTCCCGCAAAGGAGATTTGCCCCTTTCATAGCCCTTTTCCGTGCACCCTTATCTATTTTCTATATAATTTGAATAAATCTCACAGGCAACGTTTTCTACATACACAAATCTCCCATAGTCATAAAATATGTAGATGAAAAAATTAATGGGAGAACATTATACTTAGTTTAATATAACATGTGAAGTTAACATTCAAAAGAGCTCGTGCATGTGTGAGAGGAGGTCGATACAAAGATAATCCATTAAGAAAATAAAAAATCAAACTACTCCATGAAAGCATGATAAAGAACACTTTGAGCACTAAAATTCATAACCAAACGTTTTATCCAAATGGATATGGGGAACGATATAGGATTAAAACAAAAGGATATGCCCCAAAAAATGTGTAAAACTAAAATACACAATGACAAAAAATCTTTTTGAGTTTTCAAATTTTTTAAACAAATTTGTAAAAGCAAAGGCAACTTAAAGGACAAATAAAATCTTTTTGTATTTTTAATAAGACTCAACAAATGGAAAAATCAAATTACAAAAAATACAGTTGCCATGGTTTTAAAAAAATATATATGATGAAGCATAGACTAGAATATGACTAATAAACATGCAATTACCAAGAATATATCATGAAACATAACTAGTGTATGTAAATAAATCTAACATAATCAGCCTTTAGATCTTGCATGGGAAATATCATGTGTAAGAAAATGAAAAATCATAAAGTCTATAATTTAAAGCCTTCTAATCGGATCTCCTAACCCACAAAGGTGTAAAGTGACACACTTGGGTTTTGGTGAGATTAATGACTCTACCCTTGGATTTTCTAGGACCATTTCTAAGATCGAAACAAAACCTCCTAAAGTGACCCTTCCTACCACAATATGTGCAAGTGAAAGAGCGGTGAGAAGTATTACCTAAGGGTTGATCTTTTTTAGCAGTCCTAGTTGACTATCTCAAATGTATGGCACTAACTTTGTTAGTGGAAGCATTTTGATAATCGAAGCCAATTCCATGCTTCTCATTTTTGGTTTGGACTGTGCCTAATATCTTATCCAACTCTTAAGAAAATTCCTATTATCTTCAAACTTAAGAAGATCTTTCTTTCTAGCCTCCATTAAACCTCGAAGACTATTTCTCTAACCTTAAACATATTCTAGTTTCTATAGAAGAGTCATCTCACGTGCCCTAAAATATTTAATTAAAGCACTCTCATCAATAACTACGACACGTTCTTTTATCCTAGATTCCAACTTCAAGTTTTCCATTTTTAATTTCATTGATTCCGCATATAACTCACGAAAGGTAACTTGGATTTCACTCTCCCCCTCTTCTTCTTCATTCTCACTTTCTTCTTCACTCACTTTACCATCTCACACTCGGGATTCACAAACAATGGCACCCGCCTTAGAAATGTCATGTAAAAGGAATATCTTCATGAGAAGATTCGTCATCAATGCTCACATGACTAGCCATAAATGCGATGAAGTTGCGCTCAATGGGGGAATCGGGTCCCTCTTTCGGTTCACTATCACTAAGGGATATATTTTATGCAATTGGTTTCTTTCCTTCATTTTTTAGTTTAGTTGGACACCCAGCTACCATATGGCCATAACCCTCACAGCCAAAACATCTATTTGACTCATCCCTATTAAGATCATCATTACGATTTTTAGGCAGTTTCTCGACTTTTATATACTTAGAATTATCAATTTTCTTATAATAATTCTTAGTTTTCTCTTTATTAAACTTAATAATTTCTTAAACTTTTTAGAAAACATAGCCATATCATCGGAGTCGATGTCAGACTCATCATTCGAAACAGGTGTTTCCTCTTTTCGATCTTGCAAACCTATGCCTTTATCCTTCTTATTCACATCCTTGGAGGTAAACATGTCAAGCTCATAGGTTTATAAGTCACCTATAATCTCTTCTAGTTTCGTAGAGTCTAAAGTACCTAAAGAATTCAAAACGGTCACTTTTGAATTAAACCTATAAAGTAATGACCTCAAAACTTTCTTTATAACACGATTGTCGGGTATCTTCTCTCACAAGTTAAAAGATGAATTCACAATATCGGACAATATACTATATAACTCATCAAAAGGCTCACTTTTTAACATCTTAATGGTTTCAAATTGAGTGGCGAGGTTTTGAAGTTTGGATGCCTTAACAACACTTATACCTTCATGGGTGGGTTGGAGTATGTACCGTGCCTCCTTAGCACGTCCTAATACGACAGAACTCCTCCAGTGTGATCGTATTAAAAATATCATTTAAACCACGTGAATTGTAATTAGCTAACTTATGCTCATCCTCACTCCATCTTTCAACATGTTTAGGAGCATGAACTTATCTTACTAAACACGTTGGTGGGAAGCACCCTATAATAACTGCTTGCCAAACTCTCTCATCTAACGAATTAAGTTCTGACCTCATACGTGCTTTCCAGTATGCATAGTTAGAACCATAAAAAATTGGAAATCACGAAAATGATAAATTATCCAAATTCAAACCTAAAAGGATCTAACACAAAAATTTAGTGTTCCCTCTCTAATTAAAATCTGAGAAGGGAAATTCTGGAAATTATTTGCTCTGATACCAATTTGAAAACGATGGTTTCCAGAAAATGCTAAATTTTTAATTTCTTTCAAATTAATTTTCACTTCTTAAATAAAATTTCAATTCAATTCAAATTTATACAAACCAAAATAAACATGAATTTTTCCAAATTAAACTTTTTCTTAAACTTAGACAACCCAAATAATTAAGCACCAATTATACTATATTGGTGATTAAATCAATTTTATCTTGTCAAACCTAAGTATGAATCTATGTGATAATTATCAAGATAAAATACACAAGCACTATGCCGTGATGTACGAGGAAAACTCACAGCAAAAAAAACTCGGATGATTTAGCCACAAATCCACTAAGCACGTATTTACTATAAGGACACGACTGAAGACTTATTGATTGATTTGGCTCCCTTGTAAATCTTGACGCTCTTCCATCCTTCAACCTCTGCCTAGTGACCGCAAGAGTCCATCTATATCTTGGAGTCCACCAATAGGGCACTGGTACCTTCATGCATACAGAGTCTACTATATATACACCAATGAACACATAATCCTCCACAATAAACAATCTCAATGATGTAAAGAATGATTAGCCTAGTGTCAAAACTTGATCTCAAACATATTTCATGCAGAAACTTAGATAAAAATACTTGGGTATAAATTTGGGTTGGATTTTTATAACCTTAGTTGGGTGAACGTAGACGTTTTTAATCAAGTCCCAAACATCATCACCCAAAGTCCCTTGGATGAATGCAATCATCCTTACTTTCCAGCAAGGAAATTGTGTCCATCAAAGAGGGATAAATGGGATAGGTTACCAAGCTTCTCAAATCTTTCATCTATTTTTAACAAAAAATTCAGAAAGAAATTTCAGGACTTTTAGGATAAAAAATATTTTAACAAGTGTGCTCCGATACCACTTGAAAATTGTTCTCTAAGTTTTTAACACAAAGTTAAAGACTAAGTAAACTCTGAATTAAACTCATTTAGGAAACTCCTTTTAGAAATCAAAACACAAGATGTGTAAAAATTATTTAAGTAAGATTCAAGATCTGGTAACTTGATTACCTAGGTTTTAAATGAAAAAAACTAATTTAATTCTTTGTGAGAAACAAACCACGCAAGCATTAAGAACAAAAATCAGTAAAGTTTGACACAATTATTTTTTATGTGGTAAAACCTCAAATCTAAGGAAACATCCACCGTGACCTCTAGGCCTTAACCACAAAATTCACTAGAAACAGTTTACAATAATTACAAGCACATGAACAAAAACGCACAAGATCCTAAAGCTAAAAGACAAAATATACCTATTGAGCAAGACTCTTCCACGGTATCTGATTCTAACGATTTTGATCCTCCTAGTCGTTCCTTGCTTTAATTTCTTATTCCTCATTCCAGTAACTCAGCCAAGTAGCATTTCTAAAAAAAAAACACACTTCTATGTGTTCGTGTGAGAGTGATGGTGACTGTGAAGTGCCTACATATGCAGAATGCTACTCACGTCACTCTTAAAATTATACAACCACTATTATGAATTACAAATTTTCTTTATGAGATGCAGAGTTTCCCTTTCAACAAAATCAGACTTCTCAACGAAAAATGTTTTAGATTTGAAATTAGATCTTAACAAAAACAGATCTAAACTCAAAGTTATTTATTTACAAAACAAATTTTAAAAACTATAAAGCATTGTTTCAAGAGAAATTTTCAGATCTAAAAGTATAAATGATTTTCGAAGTGTCTTTTTCTAGATCTTGAAAATAGAGAGGTTGGATCTAGAAAAATATGCAACAAAACTAAAGATCCAACTAGAGAATCTATTTCTAAAATAAAAATACACAGAAACAACTAAGATATACGTGAAAATGTATCTCAATGGTATTTCTCAAAATTTTTAGAAAGAAATATGAGAAAAGCCTAGAGGTTGTGTTCCTAAGAGAGATTACATTTGAAGAGGGTTTTTGTATGAACAAAACTCAGAAAACTCCTAAGAAAACCTAAGAATATAACTCTCAGAAATATTATTTTCAGAAGACTTTTTACACGATGAAGATGGAGGTATTTGGTTGTGAGAAACACTCAAATCCTTTCTCTTTTCTCTCTAATTTTATCTTTCTTTCTTTCTCTCTCTCTCTCTCTCTTCTCTCAATTGGACGAACTATCAAAAGTCTTCAAATTATTAGACTAGGGTCTCTATTTTTACAGGTGAGAGAAGGGTATGGATGATCAAAGGAAATCAACGGCAGGGATTAAAGCAATGGATGTAATTCAAATCTAAGGGTCACTAATGCACCGTTCAACCGCTTAACCTGATTAGTCTTTATTCCTTGCATGAGGATTCACTCAGGACGCATGCAGTACATAGATTAGTATTGATCTAACGGTTGAGAATGAATCTCAAGTATGTGAGATGAAAGAAACACAAAACCACCCACTGAAATACTCACACGTGTCTAGATAAAACTGGTTAAAAATGCGTGTTTTAGATCTTTCAAAAATCCCATTTGTTACTACAAATATTTATGTCGATTTTGTTTTCTACCCAGGAAGTTTTTAGGGAATTAATTAATTCAACTTTTAACCCCAAAACATTTTAAAGCCAATTTTATAAATGTTTTAAAAATCATTTATAATTTTTAAAAATTCACAAAAAATATTTAAAATTATTTTAACACACACACGAACGTAATGCATGACTTTGTGTTCTAAGCGTGTTATTTTAACTTACCTTTTTACCCTGATAGGTTGATATTTGATTTAGCTTGATGCAGTTTGTTGCCTTCAATGTGCCATGGAAAAGAGCTCAAAATCTAATAAAATTTTATCAACATATTCAAAGTAGTTGGAACTCCTATATGACACAGACTCAAGTAAGTTAGCCATTTAGTGTGTTATCACATATCATCCATCTGACCAAACTAGAAGAAGAAGAAGAAGAAGAAGAAGAAGAAGAAGAAGAAGGAAGAAGAAGAAGAAGAAAATTATGGAGCCAGTGGAGGGCTCCATACCCTCCAAGTAGAAATTAAAGTATGGGTGACTTGGTATTGAGGAAACCAGGGTTGTCCATGCCGATTGGCTCATAGAGCCTCTCCAAGAGGTGGTCTTTGATAAAGACCATCTTAAGAAGAAGTTCTTGATCGGTAGATCACTTACTGATGAAAAGAAGGAAGAATTGGTTGATTTCCTCCAAAGATACCAGGACATTTTTTCCTAGTAACTGTATGACATGCCAGGATTAGATCCATAAGTGATGTGTCACAAGATCCATGTGGATCCGTTAAATCCACCTGTGATTCAAAAGGAGCGACGAACAGTGCCCGAGAAAGCCAGAGTAGTTAGAAAGGAAGTGGGGAAACTTCTGGAGGCACAGTCTATAAATGAAGTTTAATTCCCCAAGTTGTTGTCAAACCTAGTGGTTATGAATAAAAGCAATGGGAAGTGGAGAGTTTGTATAGACTTCACTAATCTTAACTAAACATGTACAAGGGATAGTTTTCTTTTTCCTAATATAGACTAGTCTTCCAACCATGAATGAATGAGCTTCCTCGATGCCTACTTAGGGTACCATCAAATCCCACTGTTTTCCCCCAACCAGGAAAATACTTCCTTAATCACCATGTTGGGGATATACTACTACAGGGTGATGTCGTTCGGATTAAAGAATGTCAAGGCAACCTATAAGAGACTTGTGATGAAGATGTTCAAGGAGTAGTTAGGAGATACTATGGAGGTGTACAGAGAAGACATGCTTGTGAAAAGAAAAAATAAATAAAACCACCTCACGAACACAGCAAATACGTTTAAACTTTTTCGCTATTACTGGATGAAACTAAATGCAGCCAAGTACTTCTTTGGGGTAAAATTGGGAAAATTCCTCAGGTACCTAATCATCCAGAGAGGCATTGAGGCAAACCCCGATTAGATTGAAGCCATCGGGAAGGTGAAACCCCCAAGAACTGTGAGGGAGGTGAAAAAACTAATAGGCATGCTCATCGCGCTCAATTGTTTCATATCGAGATCTTCAAAAAAGTGCAAAACTTTCTTCCAAGCACTAAGGAAAAAAAGGAAAGAAATATACAATGATGAATTCACCTAAGAACTGGAAGAAATAAGAGGTATATGAGTCGGCCATTGCTGTTGACCAATCCTGACGATAAAGGACCCTTGTACTTGTACCTGGTGGTGTCTAATAATGCAGTTAGATCGACTCTAGTTTGTGAGAAAAATTAGAGTCCATCTCCCATTTATCATGCTAGAAAAACCTTTCTTGACACTGAGAAGAGGTACCTACCATTGGAGAAACTTGCATATACACTAGTGATAGCCTCTCAAAATATAAAACATTACTTTGAGACACTATTATTGCTCTAACCTTCTTCCCTCGAAAGGTGATGCTCAGAAAGGCTGGCCTGTCTAGACGGATGTCCAAGTGGTCGGTGGAACTTGGGAGATTTGATATCCTCTTTTATTCTAGGACCTCAGTCAAGGGGGAAGTCCTAGATGACTTCATTGTTCAGTTTTGTAGCGATCATGAACCGCTAGAGAAAATCACCAAAAGCAAAGAATAAATACAATAATCAGTTAGAGAGAAGAGGAGATGGACCATCTATATCGATGGAGCCTCAAATTCTAGGAGTTAGGATATTTATGGTATCCCCATAGGAAATTTTTCTCGAAAAGGAAATTCACTTTGGATTTGGAGCCTCCAGCAATAAAGTAGAGTATCAAGACTAGATTGATGGTTTAAAGAAAGCACTCTCCTTGGGCGTTTGTCACCTTCACAGCTTTTATAACTCAAGGATGGTATCAATTCAGATATCAAGAGACTATAACACTAGGGATGAATGCATGGCGGTATATTTAAAGAGGCCCAACACTTGGTCACTCTGTTCAATCATGTATAAGTGCAACAGTTCTCGAGAGGGAATGATAGTTGATATACCCATATATACCCTCGGCCAGGCTGAGGGCATCCTCCTTCCAGACGAGGCCAGGTGATTTCTTAACTAATGTCACAAGACCCTTTAAGGGGCCAACCCCTCATCATGGCCCAGACGACCCTTCAAGGTATCGACCCCTCATCATGGCCCAGACAACCATACGAAGGTTCGACCCCTCATTATCAGGCCCAAACAACCCTTCAAGGGGTCGAACCCTCATCATGGCCCAGACGATCATACGATGGTGCGACCCCTCATCATCAGGCCCAGACGACCCTTCAAGGGGCCAACCCCTCATCATGGCTCAAACGATCATACGAGGATACGACCCCTCATCATCAGGCCCAAACGACCCTTCAAGGGGCTGACCCCTCATATGGCTCAGACGACCCTCCGAGGGTACGACAGTACGAGGCCCGGACAAGGCCTGGCTCATTGCCAGCAGGAACTTTTCCCTCAGCTTCGTATCATCGGCCGAGGGTGACATCATCACAGTGCGTGATTTGGGAGATGTGTGGAACAGTGCGCGTGAGGCTCATATGGCATGTGGAAGACCGTTATAATAATATCATCCCCTCACGTAAGGGAATATTATGTCATCATTAACCACAGGTGGAGCCTCCAGGTGTCAGTAGGGGATTGGCTAGATCATAACTCACATGCACCATGCATGCTTGGGGGGTACACTACACCCCCCAATACCTATATATACTTGTCACCTATAACCCTACAAAGGGATCGATAATTGGGAACCCTAGTAAAAACTCTGCTTGTACACACAGTAGAGAGAGAGTGAGCTTATGTGCATTGTATCCAAGGCCATTAGTGCCCATATTTAGTGGATCACATACTCACAGTGGATGTAAGCCTAATTGGCTGAACCACTATACATCGTTGTCTTACTCCTCTTATACTCATCCCCTTCTATACACTTACACACATGTACATCTCTATGGCTACCATTATTGTTACTGTTTGAGCTCATCATCACTTATTTGGGGATGCTAAATCTTAGCATCATCAGTTTGGCACCGTCTGTGGGAAACGAGAAGACATCTCTTCCTTTATACAGCTTGACCTCACCAGGGACTTTGGTGGTGAACCAGATCTCCCCCTTTGTGGAGGTGTTTCACCATTGAAAGAGACCCATTGGGGTTTCCAAGCTCTTAAGTCTTTTGATCATTCAACTCTCTATATCTCAAACACATGGCATCGGAGATGCCACCACCACCTCTTCCTCCATTGGATAATGGAGTAGGACCTAGTTTCGGTCAACCACCGCCTCAGTCTGAGATGGATGATGTGGC
The DNA here is from genome assembly GCA_949130495.1 of Sambucus nigra. NCBI lineage: Eukaryota > Viridiplantae > Streptophyta > Magnoliopsida > Dipsacales > Adoxaceae > Sambucus > Sambucus nigra. The sequence goes on along the minus strand of OX422207.1, from coordinate 354,756,140 downwards.
GGCCGCCTTGAAGTCTCTGGCAGTAAGCTAACGGATTATGCAGGAGCAGTTCACAGCTCTTAGCCAAAACATATTAAGACCACCAGGAGTCTCACCGGAGATGATTACTCTGGTAGCATCTCCAGGACAGCACGAGGCTAGGGGACCACCCCAGGCACCATGCAAAGACTTTCCGCCACCTCAGCGGCGGAGGGATGTTGCTGACCCCCGACGTTTACACCTGGGGAGGCAAGGAAAACCTTTCCCAGAGGAAAGGTATGATGATTTGGAGGGGGAGGAGGCCCCCATAGAGTGCTGGGAGCCATATGAGGTCTCCAACAATACTGTGCGACCTCTCTAGGAGAGCAGAGGGAAGTGTGGAGGGAAAAATCCTGGCGATCGCCCAAGGGGCTCTGCTTTTGATCGTCTGAGCAGAGGGTCGGCCTTTGAAAGGCTAGGCCCGGTAAATGACTTGCGAGAGAAATTGTCCCGGTCGAGAAGTGTTGCGAGATCCAGAAGGGAGTTAGAAGAGGGCCGACACCATGGGGGATGACCCCACAGACGGGAAGACGGTCATGGAGAAGTAAACATCCGACACATACCTGCTGCAGCGGAACCCTCCGTTCACCTCAAAGAGGCGGCAGGGGATAACATCGGCCAGGACGACCCTACGAGGCCTTGGAACGACTCGATCTAAAGGTTGGAGGATAAGATTGGTGATATTCTAAGAGCTGAGACCCTCTTCAGAGAGGATACTCCATAGGCTCACCCTTTGTGACGAAGATAGTCAACTTCCCCATGCCATCCAAGTTCAAGCCGCCAATGGTCACCCCTCGGTATGACAGGAGTACCAACCCCGTTCACCATATCGAGATATACCAATCAGTGGCAGACATATACTCTATCTCAGATGAGATGAGTTGTCCTGCCTTTTCTGGCAGACTAACTGGGGATGCACATGTTCGGTACATGTCTCTTCCAAAAAAACTCCATTAAAAGCTTTAAGCAGTTGGCAGACCGGTTTATCCATAACTTTTTCTTTGGGGTGAGGCCACAGAAGAAGACCACACACCTACTCTATGTTAAACAGGGGAAGAATGAGAGCCTAAGCGACTACATAGCTAGATTCAACAAAGAAAAGTTAGAGGTTGAAGACTATGAGGAGAGCATAGCCATGACCGCTCTCATTAGGGGACTCCAGAAGGGGAAGCTGCTATGGAAGCTTGTCGAAGACCCTCCGAGGACAATGGCTGAGTTGCTGTCAACAACGGGAAAGGTTATGAATGCTGAAGAGGTGATGGAGGCAAAATATGAAGATGAAAAAGGAGGCACCAGTGGGGGCAAGTACCAGAAAAAGAACAAAGAGGGGAAGAAGAGGTCTACAGATGACAAGTTCGCTAATTACACCCCTCTGAACGTCAGCTGTGAACATATTCTCAATGAGATAAAGAGTGGTCGGTCCCTGAAGTGGCCTGAGAAGTTGAGGGCAGCCCCCCACAAGAGGAATAAAAACTTGTGGTGTGAATTTCACCAAGACCATGGCCACGTGACAGACAAATGCTTTGCTCTGAAATATTAGATTGAAAAAATGTTAAAAGAAGGGAAGTTAAGGAAGTACGTTGATAAGAGTGCCTTCAAGAGGGGCTGATAGGACGACCCCAAAAAGATAAAGGCCCCAATCCTGAAAAGATAAAGGCCCTCATAGAAATGAAGACCCCGAAGACCATCAAAGACGTTCAAAGGCTCACAGGGCGAGTGGCTGCTTTGAATAGGTTCGTGTCCAGGGCCATAGACAGGTGTTTACCATTCTTCAAAATTCTCAGAAAGGCGTTCGAATGGAGCGAGGAGTGTGATGAGGCTTTCAAGGAGCTAAAGATATACTTAGGGTCTCCCTTGCTAGTGTCACGGCAAGTACATGGCGAATGACTATGTGTGTACCTAGCCATCTCAGAATCAGCCATCAGCGCAGCCATTGTGAGAGAAGAGGATGAGGTACAAAAGACCGTATATTTCAATAGTAAGGCACTCCAGGGGGCAGAGGAAAGATACCCAAAGATGAAGAAGTTAGCTTATGCCTTAATCCATGCATAAAAAAGATGAAGATGTACTTCCAGTCCCATACAATGGTCATCCTCACTGACTCTCCTCTTAGGTAGGTCTTGCACAAGCCAGAAAAATCAGGGAGGCTAATAGCCTGGGCTATAGAGTTGGGAGAGTTTGACATTGTATATCAACCAAGAATGGTCATTAAGGGGAAAGCGTTAGCTGATTTCGTGGCTGAATTTACTTGGGAAGATGATTAGGCTGAAGAGGAAAGCCACGATAAGACAAATACCCGATAAGGTAGAGTCGTCGATCAATCCAAATACAAGGCTGAAACAAGCATAGCTAGAGAAAAAGTGGCCGAAAATGAAGAGGGAAGATATCTCTTTAGACAGAGGTCCCTCACTGAGGGAAATTTCTCAGAGGAAAAGACAGTGTGGAGCCTCTTCGTTGACGGGTCCTCTTGCGAAAGCGGAAGTGGGGCTGGATTAATAGTATCAGTACCAGACGGTACAGACATCGAGTACGCCCTAAGGTTCAACTTCAAAGCCTCCAATAATGAATCTGAATATGAGGCTTTGATAGCGGTCCTCTCCTTGGCTAAGTCTCTTAGTATCTTCCAGGTCTTGGTCTATAGTGATTCGAGACTAGTGGTGAATCAGATAGTAGGATCCTACGAGGCTAAGGATGAGAGAATGGCCAAATATCTTGAAAGGGTAAAAGCACTATTAAAGAGCTTCAGAGAAGTAAAGTTGAAGAGGATTCCTAGGCTTGATAATGGCCTGGCTGATGCACTTGCTAGGCTGGCCTCAGCAACTAGGACAGATATCAGGAGGACATTCCCAGTAGAAATTCTGCTTCGACCAACGATCAATGAAGAAGAGGGAACACTTGGCTCTTGCTTAAATATCAATAGGGAAGCTTCGTGGATGGACCCTCTAATCAAATACATTAAAGAGGGGGATATGCCAGAAGCAAAACAAGAAAAGAAAAAGCTGAGATATAGAGCAGCAATATTCACTATCATCGGAGACACCTTGTACAAAAAGGGGTTCTTGCTCCCATTACTTAGGTGTGTGCACCCGTCTGAAGTCCCACACATCTTGTAAGATGTGAACGAGGGGTCATGTTCAATCCATATTAGGGGCAGGTCTGTGGCGAAGAGTGTTGTAACCCATGGGTACTGGTGGCCGACCTTGGGGAAAGATGCCACGACATATGTAAAAAAGTGTGATAAATATCAAAGATTTTCCACCATCCCTCACCAGCCTCATCAACCTCTTACCTCCATTACATCCCCATGTCCATTTGCAGTGTAGGGGATCGACCTGGTAGGACCCTTAACTAGGGACGTCAATAACTATCGATTCCTCATCGTAGCAATTGACTATTTTTTAAAATGGGTGGAGGCGAAGCCGATGGTAACGATCACTGAGAAAAAGACCTTCAAGTTTATCTAGAAAAATATTATATGCAGATATGGCCTCCCCAACACCCTCATTTCGGATAACGGGACTCAATTCAAGAATACATCTCTAGAGAAGTACTGTGAATGGGAGGATATCAAACAATTCTTCTCGTCCTCAGGCCGACCTCAAGCCATTGGGAAAATTGAAGTAATAAACAGAACAATCCTAGACGGGATCAAGAAAAGACTCGAGGAGACAAAAGGAAGATGGGTTAAGGAGTTTTACGCTGTATTGTGGGCCTACAGGATGACGGCGAAGACTCCTACCGGTGAAACCCTATTTATGCTAGCATATGTATCAAAATCCATCATCCCCACCGAGATTGGGTTTCCTACCCATGGAGTCCAAATGTATGACCCCCGGAGAAATATGGAAGAGAGGAGACTTGACTTGGACCTGATCGAGGAAAGGAGGGAAGACGCCGAGATAAGGCAAACTGCTTACCAGCAAAGGACTACTAGATTTTACAACCAGAGGGTGAAGTAAAGGCCAATCGCAGTGGGGGGACTTAGTCCTCAAAAAGACTTGTCACAAGCCTAACAAGCTCCACCCAAATTGGCATGACCCATATAGGGTCATTGATGAATTTGTCCCTGGAACGTATAGACTAGAGAACCTTGAGGGGGAACCCTTTTCCAACCCCTGGAATGCAGATCATTTGAAGAAATACTATCAGTAGTGTTGTAATGTCCTATCGGACCACAATTGTAATGGGTGTTTCTCTAACGGAACACTTGGAATGTTAATGAGAATATCATATTATCCCCTCATCTTGTGTTCTATGATAGGGATCATCTTCACGAAACCACACACGGCTATGATGAGGGTCAATGGTGAGGACAACCCCTCATTCACCCTCAATAAAGATGAGGAGGGACTTAAAATATAAAACCATTAAGTTGGTGGAAACCACCCTCGTCTATGAAGAGGGTAAATGGTGAGGACGACCCCGCCATTTACCCTCAAGAAAGACGAGGGAGGAGTTGGTGAGATTGTCAATTAAAAACATCACAAGATAAGTCGCACAAAAGATAAGCATAGAAGACAAAAAGAGGAATTATATTACAAAAGACAAGCATAAAAGACAGAAATAGTCACATCGACGCACTAGCCACACTCGTTTCAACGGTAAAGGGAGATATAAAGATAATCATCCTAGGAGATTACCTTGATCAGCCCAATATTAACAAAGGGAAGTATATTGAGCAGGTTATGTCTATTTATAAGTCCCCAAGATAGATGGATCCAATAGTAGGTTACCTAAAAGAGGATGTCCTACAATACGATAAGAAGGAGTCACACAAAATCCCAGAGAAAGATGCTCGTTTCCATTTAACGACATACTAGAAACTTTATTAGTGCTATTTTTCAGGACCTTACCTTCAGTGAGTACACCCAGACGATGTCTATAATACCCTCCATGAGTTACATGAGCGTATATATGGAAGCCACACAGGGGAAGGTCACTAGAATTTAAGGCCATGAAAGATGGGTACTGGTGATCATATATGTAGTAAGATGCGATCGCCTACGTTTAAAAGTGTAAAAAATACCAACTTTTCTCCCCGTTAGTGAATCAGCCTACCAATGACCTCAAGTCCCTCACAAGCCATTGGCCTTTTGTGCAGTGGGGGTTAGACATCATTGGTCCATTGCCTCTTGCTTCTGGTAGTCGAAAGTATTTGGTTATAGGCACGGATTATTTCCTTAAATGGGTTAAAAGAGAGCCTCTGGAGAACATTAGAGATGACGGCATGACTAAGTTCATATGGCAGAACATCATAAAACTGTTTATCATTCCTGACATCATCATCACAATTAACGAGACTCAATTTGAGAGCATCCTCTTTCAAAACTTTCGTGACGAGCACAACATTATGCATTATTACAGTTTAGTGGACTATCCTCAATGCAACGGGAAAGCAAAAGCTCCAAACAAGATAGTCCTCGATGAAATAAGAAAGAGATTGGGAAAAAAGTCATAAATTTCGAAGAGCTCCCCCACATTCTCTGGGAATTTTGAGCTAGGATTAGAAGATAAAAATGGAAAACACCATATGCCTTAGCTTATGGAATAGAGGAAGTCATCCCACTGGAAGCAGGCCTACCGACCATGAAGTCCGCCTTAGTCGACCAAGACTTCAACAACGAAGCAATCAGAGAAGCACTTAACCTAAACGATATGAAGATGGAATTATCTATTGTAAAGCTTGCCTCCTACCACTAACAGTTACCCAGACAATACAACAGGGGGGTCAATGAGAGTAACTTCAAGGTTGGAGATTACATACTGAGAAAGATTATGGGTAGTGCTAAGAAGACCTGATACGAAAAACTCAAACCTAATTGGGAAAGCCCATTCAAATTCATTCGAGAGAGCTTGATGGTAGCCTTACACTTAGAAATAATATAGGTCAGAGAGGTTCCTCGATAATGGAATGCAACTAATCTGAAGAAGTTTTACTTTTAAGTCTACGTTTATTTTGTTTAATTCAATTTTGAATTATTCTTCAAATGTTCTTTTAGATTTCTCGCACATATTTACGTATGTCAAAATTTATATTTATTCATTATTCCAAGTGGCAAGCAACTGAGTATTTAATGAAGAAGATCAATTTGTCAAATGAGTCTTTCATTGGCATATTACCTATCAATGTGATGATTATCTTCTTTCAAATGTCTTCTTCTAAGACTGTTAAACTGGTCGGCCAAAGACCACCTCTAAATAGAAATGTGTTCATATAGGCTAATTGGTTGATCAGCCAATGATCAAGCAAACTCAAATTATTTTCATGATTAATAAAACATAAATAATTGCTCAAAACTGATGAAAGGCCTATTGGAAAACCTTAGGCACCCATGACTAACCAGATTGGAAATATTCTAATCAGGGGATGACCCCATAAACAAGTGCATTCTTGATTTTTTAACTCTAGGCCTAAGGTTTGATGTGATGACATCACCTAAAAGGTAAGACCAGGGACCACGCAGTGCAAAGGGAAGAAAAATGTAAAAAAAATCCATTAACACTTTAAATTTATTACAAGGAAAATGGAAGCAGAACAATTTACATTAAGAAATGTAAAAAGAATTGTCTTAGTCACGCTAACGATGAGATACAGTTTTGAGGCTCTAACTCTAGTAGGCTGAATATCTAATGCATAAAGAGTAATGGTCTCAGACAAATCTTTCATTATCGATGGCCCTCAAGGAGTCACTCTATAGACCAAATTTGGAGTTTGGTAAATTCCATCACCTCCATCCAGGTCATAGTCGCTGAGGTAACTCCTTATCAAGTTGACTGAAATATCAAGCTTATAAGGGGTATTTGGCCTATCAAGACAACCTCCATACCATAATTCAAAATCCTTTGGTACTTTTTCCACTGCCAAGGCATTAAGCCAACCATTCTTATAGCTTATATTCCGAGAATCTTTTAAGGTAGCATCCATACTGAGAAGGGCCACATCGTATCCGTCCATCCATACTTAGCGAGGTTGCTTGTGAAATTGAAATAAAATCCAATCAATCTTCTCGGATAAGATCCTTATGGTCGTCACTTTATTTTGCAAAGATTTTTTAATCTTCTCGATATCTTTAGACATACTACCACCCCTTAGTTCATGGGAGGAAGATAGACCTTTGATGGTTGCATCCTAATTATTCCCAGACTTTTTAGCCTTCTCCAGCTCCTCCCGTAACCGATCATTTTCCTCTTTGAGAAAAGATGATCCTTCGTCGGTTTATTTGCATGGTCGGGACTTGTCAAATCTCCTAATCTCAACCCTCAAATCATTGTTCTCTTTCTCTAGAAGAGAAGCAACCTCTCTCTCACCTATAAGGCCGTCTTGTAGAGCGAAACTCTTCCTCGTATTGGGAGACTCAATTTAAGGAAATTTCTTGTCAAATTCTCCTTCTTCACTCAACTTGACCACCTTTTTGTCAAATTTAACCCCCAAATTGGCTAACGCTTCCCTATGATTATTTTGAGTGGCGAGGATCATGTCATGAAAGGTTGCGCTATCTACCATAGACTGGTGAAAAAGGAGATGTAGATTCAATTCTCCTCAACTCGAACGTCCAATAACAAATATTCTTCCATGTCTTTCTTTTAAGTCATGTTGAGTGGCGACGAGCGCTGCAAGTCTCTCATTAAATTTTATGAATTGGAGGTCAGATATATGAGCTTAGAAAATAGAAGAAAATATACGTAGCATTGCAAAACAGATAAATAGGAGATACTTGAATCGTACTCTAAACTTCATTAATGGATAACAAATGGGGGAATCCCCTACATCGTTTATTGAAAAGAAAAAGAAATAAAATGCTTCTTGTAAGTCCTAAGGCTCATTCTCTCCGACCTTCTCTTTCTCAAAAACTTTAATAACGGTTCCAGCTAGCCAGTCTTAATTATAGCAACTTGTCCAACCTGCACCTGGGCAATGTGACACCCCGCCTAATTAAATACCGGGTGATCAGTCCTTTATTAAATTAAATCAGAACATCCAGTTGGTTTAGAATATGCATCAATGTCAAAAACTTTTATTAAAATACTAACCACCTAATATTTAAAAAGGTTGATGTCAAAATTTTATAATTAATGTAAAACCAAATTAACTGATAATGAACATACACCATCCAAACCAAACCCATATGAAAGGAAATGACGGAACTAATAAATGCAACTGGAGTAAACACATCCAGTCTAAGTATCAATTACAATAATCCAACCGAAATAATCCAACAACTGAACTGAGTAAATAAAAAAATCCATAAATCTCTGATTGTCTAATGAAGGGGCAACATGCCCTAAAAGAAGTAAATAACTCAATATGAAAAAATGATAAATATGGAGGCGTCTACTACCGAGGTCTCATAACTTCCACAATAGCTACAACACGTTAAATGAATGGAACTCCTATGCTTGGTGTCCTTGTGATTGGACACCTAAAATAATTTGACAAAAGAGAAGTGATTTGCAAGAGACGGGTCAGAGTCCGAGTGTAAAACATTTAAAATTTTTAGCAAGTATTTAAAAATTGCAGTAAAGCAAAAAGTATGAGCACGTTAGCTTTTCGAACACTCACTTGAGATTCTCACCTCTCAATTAATGTGCACGCCTAATGTACCTCTAAACCCATTCTGATTATTCTATCATCTAACTAGACTATAGACCAAATCCTTCTAATCACTACCCGTAATACCAACCTGCATTTTCCATACAACACCATATTAAATATTTTCACGACTGTAGTCTCAACCCGCATTAAATGTGCTCGTTTACTTAAGTTATTCAGAGATTTTCATCATTATATATCTTATCCACATACTTTCACTCATCAAGTATCACTACAGGTATATATATATATATATATATATATATATATATATATATATATATATATATATATATATATATATATTATATATACTCAGCTACTGTGCCCTCATACTCTACTATCAAGTCCTGGTACATATCACACTAAATAAGGATAATGGGTTCGGAATTTCCCACAAACCATAAATTTAAAAATCACACATATTGGAGGCGAACATGGTTCCAAACCTATGGGCTACGCATATACCTACGCATCCATAAGATCGTCATCACTATGATTCTCAAATAGCCCGTACCGAGGTTCAATGCCCTTGAGGTACTAGTCAAATATCCCCCCCAAAGGCTCCTCGTGATAGGACTGTCACCTTTTTCTAGCCTCCCGCGATAGCAAGTATAATAGGTATGTCATACACAAAATACATATCATTAAAAGTAGTCACGCAACCTATCAAGTTCGTTAGGTATACACACAACCCAAATATTTAACGTATACATAGTATCTCTCATTACTCCTTGCATTACACATACTAGATTACGAATACTCTCTCACTAGTAACTTAGAGATAACTCGTCGCTTCAATTGTCATAAAATATCATACTCATCTTATTACTCCATAATTCTGTTCTAACCCGAATCCCAATTTTACTGTTGATCTTCATTTCAAATAAACCTACTACCAAGATTTGAAACAGAAGAAAATTTTAAAGAAACTGGACCTGTCGTTTGAACCAGAAGCTATATCATTTGAACGAGATAGCATGTCATTAAAATGACATATCGCGCGAGAGGGGTTCTCGTTCGAACCAGGCTCCATCTCATTTGAACGAGATTGAGCAATTTCATCCCAAACTGCACTTGCTATGTTTTTCATCCATAAATAATCCTAAAACCTCTATAAATCAGTCCCAAACTCCTTCCTTTCAATTTCAACTCCTTTTCCCACATTAAATGATGATTTCTATCATCTTAAACACATCAATTCATAATTAATTAATCCACAAACCAAAACCCCCCAAATTTCAGATTCATAAACCCTAGTTCATAAGATATCTAATTAACCTTATTGAATCCCATATTTACTCAGCAATTATCAACATAAATTCATAGTTAAACTTCAAATTACAAGGACCATTTAACTTGGTATCAATTTAACCTAATATATCTTTTAATCATGAATTCTTCATCAAATCACATGCAATTTAAGGGGAATTCATTACCTACACTAACATGAACACATTTAATGCTAAAAGAGCAAGATTTAAACACTTGTCTTATGAAAGATGATCTGATCCTTTGGTGTTATTGGTATAGTTGTGACCCCCGTTCTCCGATCTACGCGATGGTGGTCACGGTGGTGGAAAATGTGTACTCGTGGTGGCTCTTCCTTAGATTTTTCTTCCTCTTTCTCTCTTTTTGTTCTCTCTCTGTCTAATTTTTTTCTTATGGCAGATAACCTAATCTAACCCAAATAGGAGATCTTTTATTTCTCTAATTTTTGTCCTTTAATTTACTCCAGAAATACAATTTACCAAAATACCCTTATAGGGTGCCAGTTTGGCCTAAAACTTCCCCGGCACCCAAACTAAGCCCCCGGGTAGACTTTTCTCACTATCTCTGCCCTTCCGGACTCAACGACGCACTCGAAATGACCACATGAGAGAATTATAAATATTTTACTTTTTATTCTATTAATTTAGTCCCGACACGACTAACACGCGCGTCCCGACTTAATTTCCATAACTGACGTATTTTTTATTCACGACAACTTTAATATTTTCATAATTATATATTACTTTACCCGCTAAGGAATATTCAACATAATTATCACCAATAGATACTAACTCTCGTCACGATAGTAATTATTTAATTAAATTCGAATTAATTATAAATAAATTTCCCCATTTAAATTAATTAATCCTAGTCCCATAGTTAAAATAAAATCTTTCAAAAATGTGGGGTATTACAACCAAGCTCAGTAGCAACAACTTATCCTCCGATCTCCTCATCCTCTTCCTCCTGCTCAATTTGATGAGGGGAACTTGTGTTATGCTCCTTGAAGAGGTTATAATCCTCAACAATGTCAGCCTTCACAAAGGCACCGTCACAACTGCTCTTTAAAAATACCTTTTATAGGTATGCGATATGATCTCCATCTTTGGAGAAAGCCTTGCCCTAAAACTAATAAAGGCCTTATCTTTGGTCTTTGATATGCCACTTAGGGCCTTCTCGGCTTTGTTGTTGGCCTCATCATACTTTGTCTTGAAAATCTCGACCTCATCCTTGGCATTCTAAGCATCTTTCTTATCATGATCTCTAGTAGCGACTAGGGCAGCAGAGTCCTCAATCTTCTTTTATATATTGGTCTTCTCAACCTCCAGGGTTTGGACCTTTTGGTCAAGCTTCACCTTCTCGGCCGTGGGCGGATTTGTTTGGTTATGTATTCAGAAAACTCGACTTAAACACTATTTTTAATTACAGTTTTAAAATTCAATTTTTTGCGCGTTTGGTAAACTTGATTTTAAATACAATTTTCTGAAAATTTGACAAAATTGACAAACATATATATATATATATATATATATCATGTATTTTTATATATTTATATTTAATGAGGTATGTTGGGAAGTTTGACTATATCTATAAAAACATACCCACATAATACAAATGTATACATATATACATACATAAATATATAAATACATATAGACCCCCTTCCCCCCTCCCACACACACACATAAAAATATACACACATATTTTTATAGATTTATACACACATATAAAAATATACACACATAATACAAATGTATACGTATATACATACATAAATGTATAAATACATGACACCCCACACACCCACCCATGCACCCCCATATATATATATATATATATATATATATAATTCACAATAAAATTATATACATACATGAATTGATAATATTTTTTTAATACATACTATATGTATATTTTATGTTATTTCATATATTAATAATACATGTATAAAACTATATCTAAGTATCATGCATCTATTGATAATATTATTTAACATATGGATCATTGTATAATTTAATAAAATATAAATATATGTAATTTTGTGTACATGTACATATATTTTTTATTTATAAGAATTACGCACATATTAATGTATTATGTATGTACATTATATATTAAGGTATAAATTGATAAAAATATTAGGAATGAATAATTATAGGTTGCTAAAAGATAGAATTTAAAAAACACCATTTTGTTGTTTTTTGAAAAACTTGATCATAACATAGAAACATTATAATTCAGTATTTAAAATAGGTGTGCCAAACGCAAATTTTTATCAGAATTGTATTTAAACACAGAAAACAGAGTTATAGTTACAAACTAAACAGACCCTAAGTTAAAAAAGTTATATTTTAAAATATTTTTATTATGTTATAAACTCAAGAGCAAAACAGCACTACTGTAATATTATTAAAAAGGAAAATATTATAAAGTGAGAATTTGGAGATATATTGGAGTCCTTGAATGAATGTATTTCACTGAATCTAATATTTAATATCTAAATATAAATTTGGTGTCTCCTCTCAGAGGATTGACACGTATATTGCATGTTTCAAGGTTAAACATTAAGTTACATCTTCTCTTAATCTCCTGCCTCTTTTTCAATGTGAAACGCTTAGTATCCCGCCCCACTTCGTCTCCCTAAATCGAATATCCAAAATTCATAGCCTGCTTCTAATTGACTCTCCCAATTATCTACGAAAAAATGGAATGGCCCTCACTCCATCTCTCCAAATCCTATAGGAGAAAATGATATGATTTTCCATTAACTCCCTCCCATAAACACCTCTCCACCTTTCTCTTGCACTCCTACCTTGGTTATGGATCCAAAAGGTTATCCCCATCCCCATCCCCATCCCCATCCCCATCCCCATCCCCATTCATTATATAAGTTATGATATTTTAAACTTTATTATGATTTATTTTCGTATTATTTATATTCGTAAAGGTTTGTTTTCATTGAACTATGGCTGAGCGATGTTGGTATTTTATCCATTTGAATTTTACTTCGTTAAAGAAAAAAGTATGCAACATTTTGTAATTGCGTAGGTATATTGTTGTTCCATGCTCTAATTTCGTAGATATATAATGTTACAATCAATTTTTTTTTTTAATTCTTAAATGTGGATGAATTTTGTTGGGACTGAAATATTGCACTGGTTACGTTTTAATTGCATTGGTATATTATTGTTCCATGTCTAATTCATCGTTATATTAATCTTACAAGCAATTTTTTTAAAATCTTCAACGTGGATGTATTATGCTTTGATTGAAATGTTATTGTGCTTTCATTTTAAATGTAATTTTTATTTTCTGAAAAAAAACACATCTTCTGGAATCTGTAATGTCATAAGTTTATTGCTTTTCCAATGTCTATTATCACAGACCTCTATTTTTTGCCCTTTCTTTAATTGAGTTCTTGGTGTTTGACAATATGCCCCTACTAGATAAATACATTTGATGTTGTGCCATTTCAAGATTTTTTTTTTATTTACTGATGTACCTAGCATAAAAAAGTGGACATTTTAAGAGAAGAAAATGTAGATGCAATTTAACTGAGCTTATGGTACATATAAAATATACTATGACTTAAAATTTTGAATAAACATGATAATTTTCACTTAAAATTATACCGTTTACATATTTTGTCACGTATGCATCGATAAGGAAATTACAATTTTTTAAATTTATTTTAAATCTATCCTTTCACTTATATTTACCTTAGTTTATAGTAGATATAAATTTTATTTCGTATGTCTAATAGGAAGATATAAATTTTTTCCTGAAATTTTTTCTAAGTTTTCCTTTTGATATCTTAATCTGAGATGGAATCAAAATCCATTCCATACCAGTTAATATCTTCTTTCCTATGATTTTTACTAATATTTACATGTTTGGAATTTCACATAGATGGCAAGTCTGCTTTTATTTTAGCTGAATATTGCATTCATCTGTGTCTTAGCAATAACATATTCATTACTCATTCCTACCGTTTACCTTCAACATAGTTATGGCACCTATATATATAAAACATTTTTAGATGCGCAATCTCTACTTCATATGTTCCAAGCTTGAATTTAAATGAAAATATGAAGATCTGTTCGCTTCATTTGACCATTTATGAATAATTGAACTTACAATTCGTAATGCAATTTACACCAATTGCTCTTCTCCTACAAACAAATGCACTATTGACAAATCAAAAGTAAGTTACATAAGTTTGTACAAACACTCTATATACTCATCCTCACATTTCATTCATAACCACTGACTCACATATGATATTCAACATCACATGTACTATCCAAGATTTGGGTTAATAACATGTTTTCACTTTTTGTTACACCTTCTTTGTATTTGCTACTCTAATCACTAACCTCCTTCGCATGTATGCGTCCATGTGTTACATCTTCCTCTCAAGTCTCATATTGATATTTTTACATACTATGAGTTTTATAATTGGGTGCACTTATCTTTACTATATTATTTGCAATACTAACATGCATACTTCAAAAATTACAATTTTCTATTTGCTATAACCTCTAATGAAAATCATAATAAAAGATTGATATTATTTTTAAATAATTAATTACATCATGTATTATTTGGAATCTCACTAACATATAAGAGCACCCGTAGTGGTAATGCTAAAGGACGGAGGAAGAGGTAACTTTGTAAATTGGAAGCTCTGCAATGGTTACGAACAAATAAAGTTCGTAACAAATATAAATAATTATTTTTATTATATCTATGGGTTCCTACGAATAATATTTGTCCGTAATAATTTCTTACGAATAAATGTTGTCCGCAAGAAAGATGTATATGCTTTCTACGAACTTTATTTGTTCGTAGGAATTCTTACGAACAAATAAAGTTCGTAACAAATATAAATAATTATTTTTATTATATCTATGGTTTCCTACGAATAATATTTGTCCGTAATAATTTCTTACGAATAAATGTTGTCCACAAGAAAGATGTATATGCTTCCTACGAACAAGAGTAGTTCGTAGGAACTCAAACTTGCAAACTGAAAACTCCACCACTGTAAAGTAAACCACAAATGAAAGGTAAAGTCAATCTGACATTTGGTATAATTACCTTTCTTATGCGTCCACCACTACACATATTCTAAGAATACATGCAAACGGATAATTACCATTCTCACCATGTCTAAAGACGATTTAATCTACTTTTCGAATTGGAAAATCAATGATAAAATATTCAAATTCCCCACATACACAGCGAGGTTAAAATCTAGCATGTCCTAAAATAGCGCCCGATACTTGTCTGATATTTCCACATCTGGTTTCCCTAGCATCACTTTATTAATAAATGATGGGGTGTGAATTGGAAGGTGAGTTACGTGTGTGACTTTGCCAAAGTTGAACAATGAACATCGATTCTGACGACTAGGTTCTGACCTGCATTTAGCTTCAGCCCAATGCTGCCTAGAATCACGTGCCACATGGGCACCATCCAATTCTCTCTCCTTACCCGGTAACCGGTTCCTTTCCTTTTAAAGCTCGGAATTTCAAAGACTTGACACATAACATAATTAAATCGCGAGAGGAAGTAGTAACATAGTTTATGCTCCCCTCCCAATTCGAAATTATATTTACACACTAATTCTACTTTACGTGTTTTTGGAATAATAAAAATTTGCAGGGACGAGACGAGACGAGACGACGCTGGGCGTACAATGGAATCTGGAGTAGTGAGTAACGGCGTTAAAAGAGTAAGTAAATGGTGAGAAATTGTCAAGTACTGTCAAACTGTCTTATCCTGATTCTCTTCGGGAAGGTAATACACCACAACTGCTGGATGTGACTACTGGTTTTTATTGAGGTTGCCAAACTCATTTAACTTATATGTTTTATAGAGTGATGTATGTGTAGTCTTATTTCTTATTTTTATTTAATATTTTTTAATAAAACAAGATCATAAGATATTATATTTGTTGTTTTGACGAAATTCACAATAAAAAAATACAATCTTTTGTTGTCTTGTTACCAATGAGAATATCAAATAAAAATATACATAAGTTTATTTTAAATTTTAATCATGTGACATTTGCGAGCGCTTAAAATTTTTTTTCGACAACACAAAGCAACTCGATTTAATAAATTTAAAAAATATGCAATTTGATATTCTTAACATAAAAATGTAATATATTAATTTTAATAGTAAAACAAATTAAAGACACTTAAGCTATTACTCCGTATATGTAATTGCAATATTGCAAGTCATTACGCAAGTGCATCGACGACCTCAAATCAATCATAATAAATGTAATTGAGTAATTACGTAATACAATAGAACTATATAATATAATAAATTTGTGCAATGTAATTATCTTAAAAAAAATTCTCAAGGGCCAACCAAGTTGTATGTTACTCCACAATACAATATCTCATTATATAAACTAAAGTGACTAGTAACATGTCACGTGGACAGTATGTATTTTCATAATATTCTACAATTTTTCTTTGTTAGAAAGGAAAAAAAGCAATAAAAAAAATTAATCAGACAATAATTTTAAATGTTAAAAAATATTTGTCCATTGTGTACGAAAATATGATTTTTTTTGTTTCTATCGCCCAAAATCTACTCTGTATAAAATTCAAATGAAAGTTCCAATATTTGAATATGTATACATGTGAAACTTCGGACATCTCCAATCCTATTGGGCAGAATGTATATAACGCACATATATCTTTTATCTTTTTTGCTAGTACACCCATGGAGAGCCACTCATTAATGATAGATACTCACCTCAACTCAACAAAATATTTTCTCAATTATTTGAGGTCGACTATATGAATTCTATTTTTTCATTTCATTTTGTCCAGTGCAATATCTTCGGTTAAACCACATGACATCATGTCTTTTTTTATAATATCACACTAAGTCAATTTACACCTACCTCTAGCTCTTGTATTACCATCAATACTAACTAAATCACTCTTCCTTACAGGAGCGTCCATTGGTCTACGTTTAACGTGTTCAAACCATCTAAGTCGATTTTCTCTCAATTTTGAGGAAGAAATAATCGAGAGTGATCCAAGCACTTTTAAATTTTAAACTCTTATTAATTTTTCTGATTGTATTGAGGTGGATGGTCCTTCCTTTCCTTTATTCCCTACTATTCTAAACCATTAAATTTATCATAAGAATCAATTGAAAGTCTTGAGGACTTTGAATTGATTCTTGAATGGGAATGTTATTTTGAGACGCTTCATCTCATGGGCTATTTGCTCGCACTTTCCCCGCCTACCCTTCCAATTGACAAAACATGCGAGGTGATTTTAATTTTTTCGAGATCAATGTGGTCTTGTCACCCTTAGAATCCAAATCCCCCATCACCCCTCTCAAATTTTAAATCGGTGATGGTTCATTTCTTCCGCCTTACACATGCCTTCCGTTTTTCAAACGAAATTATTATTTTCTGGGAGATATGCACTCGAGGGAGGGTCCACCGTTCAAGGCCGGCCCTGGCCATGTGCCAAGTGGGCAATGGCACAGGGCCCATTTTAGAGTATGCACCTATATATGTATATTTTAGGGGTCCAAAAATATTTTATGTATATAAAAATGTCAATTTTTAAAATAAGTTTAAATTTTTAGAGGCCCATTTTTTAACTACCCAAAAACAATTTGTACAAAGAATAATTCAACTACACAAACATCTCACCCAACTAAAATGGGCCCTAAAAAATAAGTTTAATTTTTTGGGGGCCCATTTTAGGTATTTCATATCTTTGTACAATATTTTTTTAAAGCGCCCTAAATTGATTTTCGCACAGGGCACTCCCAATCTTAGGACCGGCCCTGCCACCGTTGATCCTTCAAAATCAAATAGTATTTTCGGCGTACCCTCAAAAATTTCGACTTCTAGTATATAGTTAGTTATAAATTAAAATTGAAGGTTGTAAATAATTAGTTTTTTCTTTCTTTTTAATTGTAGTCTAGTGTAATTAGTTAAAGTTTTTTTTTATTCTTTTTGTTATACTTGTTAAGAACATGTTTTGTAGATTCAATGGACTTGTACTTATTGGGGATCGCTCCATTGTGGGTAATATCGTTGTTTTCCTCTCATTATATTGTGTTCTTTATTTGCATTGAGGACAATGCAATATTTAAGTTAGGGGGTGTGAAATATTCTATCCATTCATTGGTAGTTCCATTGATTTGATCACATGTTATTTACTAAGCATGCTTTTTTTGAAAAATTAAAAATTTTCAAAAATATTTTCTTTCTTTTTTCTCCTTTTTTGGGCATTTTTGCCTTTGTTTTCGATGATAAATTTCATTAAATGCTCGATCCAATAGACAATTCAACGATGCATGTTCTCGATTTTAGAAGTTATTAGACTTTAGTTCTCAAATCATTGATATTATGAATAACTTCATGAATTAAAGTTTTGATCACATGCACTTTTCTTATTTTATTGATTTGGTTAAAGATTTTTGTAACTCGATAATTTTTTGTTACATTGTATATACTTACATAAGTGGGATTCGAGACATACCTTCATTTGTGAGTGTTATACACTACTCTTTCCTCTTTGAAAACATTAAATAATCTCACAATTCATTCATTTGATCATTCATTAATTGATTTCATTTATGAAATGTGTTACTTGAGCATGATTTTAAAAGTTATTTTGACTTGAGAATTGCGTAAACTTTAGAAAATGATCATAGGCTCGTTTCATTATCCAAATCCCATAACCAACTCCACATTGGATAAAAGGTAATTTTGGGAAACGACTGACACAATTTTTGAAAATGACCAACTCCACATTGGAAATGATCATATATAGATAAAGGTAATTTTTGGGATCTTTACAAAGAACAATCAAAGCACTTATGACTTTTTCCCGATAACACATGTCACTACCATTACCTATGAAGGCAATGATGTATGTATAACTCAAATTCAAAGAAGTTACATTAAGAGAGATATGACCGACATAATTATTTTAATAAATACAAAAAATCTAGAAAATTTCATGCAATTGCACTCAAATAGATCCAATAAAGTAACATCTTCATCCCTCTTTACCAAAATTGAGCTTCACAAGAAAAATGAGATTGAAGTAACAATCAATCTAATTTTTTCAACAACTCAATGTCAAAAGCAACATTCTAGAAGCTTGTATATGGGGCTAGTATACGTCGACTCAATAATCAAGTATGTGCCGTAATGAGGGGGAGAATCTTATTAGGGTGAAAAGAAAACATGATATTTATGGACATACTAGATTTTTTCTTTAACTAGATTTTTTTCCGTTGGTTTTTTCCTGTTAAATATTTTGATTAGGCATCACTAAGAGCATCCAACACCAATTTAATAATCATAAAAGTTGTACTCTTTTTCCTTTGCTTTTGTTCATTTCGACAGAGTTTTTTCTTATAAAGGTTTTAATGAGACAACAATCACTGAATGGTGAAAATAGTGTACATCAAAGGGAGAGTGTTATAAAATATATATATATATATATATATATATATATATATATATATATATATATATATATATATATATATATATATATATATATATATATATATATATATTTGTGTGTGGATGTCCAAATATATTCCCTGTGTATGTCTCTTAGGATACCATATTTTGTATTATGAATGAGAGTGGTACACTTTAAGTATACAATACAATGAAATAAAAAGTTTTCACTCTCCTTAAATTATCTCTATCCATTTTTATTTCACAACACAAATTTCTTTTTTATGTTAAATAATTTAGGATGGAGAGGCCTCACTCGATAAGACTTCATGCTAATTTATTTTGGTATTTAAACCCATTTTTACAAATATTTATTTAAATATTAATTCGTAAGAGCAAATTCAGATAACACATTATTAAAAAAAATGAACACGAATACAAATATTAAGCTATTCGTCAAGGATAATCCATATATGAAGAGAACTACTCATATTTACGAATATATGTATCCATGATACTATCCAACAAAGCTCACCAAACATACCTATGAACATGCTCATTTTTAAAAAATAGTAAAAAACATATTTTTCAACCAAATTTGGTATACATGATCTACATAATGATGAGATCATCTACAAAAAAATCATAAAAAATAAAACCCGAAAGTGGGTGAGATGAAGAAAAAAATTTGAATGGTAAAAAATGCACATATATACCCACTTTTCATTTCACCCACTTTCGGGTTGAATTTTTGATACTTTTTTATAGATGATCTCCTCATTATGTAGATAATGTATACCAAATTTCGTTGAAAAATGTATTTTTTAAAATGAGTATGTTCATAGGTATCTTGCTAAGAGGTATATGGGAGAGCTTGTATTATATATATATATATATATATATATATATATATATATATATTAGCATGAAGTTATGGATGAAGTTATGTAGAATCCATGTTAAAATCCTTGCATGAAGTTATGGATAATAATTTTAATCCTCCTTTAATTTGATTCATGGACTAAAATACTTATATAAATTGTCAAGGAAATTAGGTATTTGAACATAAAAATGCAAATTGTTATAATTAGTGATTCGTGAAAATTGTAAATAAATTTAAGTGTATGTCGTTTGATAAATTATGATGTTGTTAGTTTGTTAGTCATCTCCTTACTTTTACCATATGGCGTTATTATACTTAGTTGATATCCTTGTGTAGTGATGTCATATACAAAATATTGATTACTCCAAATTATCCCATGTTACATTGTTCTTAATAAAATAGGAAATGTTAAAAACTCATTAAATTACCGAATACTCTAAGTTTAATAAGTTGTTAGATAATTATTTATCCAAAAACTTTTGTAATATAATTAGTTTGGGTGCTACTATAATTATAGAAAAAAATAATAGGGGAAAAGAATTAACAATAAAAGAATTAACGAATAAATATAGTAGAATTTAGGATATTAAAGAGATAGATGATTGAGATGAATTTCAAAATAATACGAGGATAGAATAATAAATGGTAAAATATTTAGTGGCGTGGGAATTAATATTTGAAGTGTGTTAAAAGTGCACATTATAATTGTTTATACATGACCTGATTTGAAAGGCCATGGGTAATTATTTATTTTGGTGGATTGTTCATGGAGTATATATGGCGGAGTTTGGTTTTATTTTTGAGGATGTGACTTGGGATATCTATGGTGGAGGTGGGATATTATTGTGATTATGTGACTAACGTATGTTGGACCTTGTGATTTTACGATGATGTATTTTAGAGTGTATACGGTGGAGGTTGGATATTGTGACAATGATGATTTATTTGATTATTCAAGTTATTTTGTGTGTGCGTGTCGTGGGGGTAGTGAGGGTGGTGACCTTGATGGAGATTAGGCACTAGACACGATCACAATTATTTAGATAAAGAAGTTTATTAAAATTTTAAATTTTAATGGTTAACTAATGACCAATGAGGAACACTCATATGATGGGAATTAAATATGATAATAACTATTAATTTATTATTTATTTATATAATTGTTTTGGGTTAGGCAACTTTGTTAGCTAACAATGGGCCTGACCTATTGTTGAAGATTGTGATTTACTTAAATGCAAAAAACTTTTCATCCCAAAAACTTCAATTAAGCTTGCATTAGAAAGTAAAATAAGAACTAGGATTAAAGCATAAATCTAGGATTTCGAATCACGATACCTTTGTGGATATTGTTGATAATTTGAATGAGAAAAAATATGTTGATGCACATGATGATCTTGTTTCCCTCCTAAGATCTCTAAAAACCTTGATAAAATCCACCAAAAGCCTCACATCTTCAAGTATATGACCTGCCCAAAGTAAGCCTTCTGTGTGGGTACTCTTGGAGGTAAAAATATGGTAAAATGTGAGAGAAATCACTTTATCTCTCCTCACCCCTTCACAAAATCGTGAATAGTATTTTTCATCTCCATATCTAACCCTCCATAATGGACATACAACCTAAAACACTACCTTATGACAATATATATATATATATATATATATATATATATATATATATATATATATATATATATATATATATATAAGGCATGAGTCAGGTATAAACTTGATTTTTAGAGATTTGGGCCTACTTCTCTTGTAATGGACAATATTAGTGACCCAAATAAATACTCAAAAATCCCAAATTACCCTGTAATTTAATTCCTTTATTTATTTAGTCCCGATTAATTCCACTAAATAATCACGATTGCACTTCAATTTAATTATCTCAAAATCACTCGAATAAATAGGACTTGTTTGCAAAGTTAGATAATGCATAATATGATTCCCCGCATTAAGTATATAATACCCACTTGTTCAATTCAATTTGTCGTTAATCAATTTTAACCAACATCTTATTTATTCCTTTATTATCAAACTTAACTTATTTTGTAACTTTACCAGATTATAAAATCCACTGATCGGGTTTAATGGTATAATCAAATCTTATAAGTCTATCAAGGGAGTATCACAATCGAAAATCTTTCTTGGACGCAAATTCCTCTGAATTATCATCTCATGCCTACTCACACAACGATTGACCAACTTTTGGGGATATATTAATCCAATCTAAAATTGAATCGCACCCATAACAATCAAAGAAACAATTGTGCAAGAATTCTAATCCTCATAACCCTTAGTATTAATAACCTATTCACCTTTTGTAAATGTTGTGAGATTTCCCAAGTCTAAACTAGTCGACACTTAAACTTGAATCTCTCGGGTGAGCCTACTCAATACATTCCTGAATGTACCTATCAAAATCCTCTTTTGAACTATCAAGTAAGTTCTCGAACCATTAGATATTTTCTCATAATTTGAAACAAACTACTAGGATTGCACACAAAACTATACCGATAGGATGTCAACTCCCCATCTAAGTTATGAACGGTTAAATTGTACTAGATATGCATTTGGATCTCCTATGACCAAGCTGAACCTAACTCACTAAAATTTATACTAAATCCAATTGACCTAAATTGATACAATATATTTAACCATAAATGTAAGGAATTATCACAAACATGATTCTTATTTCAAAATAAACTGACACACCTTTACTGAAAAGTAAATGTCATATTTGATTTTAAGAATAAACCCAATACCCATCTCTATTGAACTAACATTTCAAGTGCTCATGATTGTCCTACTTAGCTTTCGTATTTAGGAGTATCGAGTTTGTCTTCCACTGGCACCACGTGTCAGAGGATGTAGATGTCTACAACTATCTTTCATTTTTATTTACCTTTTAGCACGAGAGACAAGAGAATCTTTTATTCCAATTTACCTATAATATGTACTTAGTTTTATTTTATGGATTGAAACACTAATAGTTTATTATGGCTTGCGATAGTGGATGATCGTCTTATTTTACATTCTTGGGATTTTATGATTGACAACTTATGGTTTATTTATTATTAGTCGATACTGATTCATTCTATCTAATTAGAATTATCTTATTGCATTCCATTTCGTATATCTTTATCTATTATTCCATCGCATGTTAATAATGGCATTTAATTGAAATGACAAATTATATAATTTAATAATTAGACTTGATCAACCTAAGTATTAAAATATATAGATTGTTATAGTTGGTATAAGAGCGTGGTCTTAGGCAAAGTAGGTTCCATAGGTCCATTCTAGTTGTTTGTGTAGTGTTCTCTAATACGTCCATTTTCTTTATGTTCTTTTCGTATAATTCTCAAAACTAATAGGCAACATGTTCCAATTTTTTGATGGCACTGAAGAGGAGGACACAAACAGTTACATGTACTGTATAGACTGGTCCCGCCGCATCTGCACCACAACCATTGGTTATGAGACTAGTTTTGACACTCGATACGCACGGGCAGTTCCATTTTGGTCCCTAAAAACTTTCTCAGTTGATTATCCCGGTAGTTCAATAGGTTTGGTTACAGCTGGACATGAGATGCCTACTATAAAACCTTAGCAAGTAACACTAGTCACTACAGGATAGGAGAAGTTCTTGGATCCTTCATGAAAAATAACCCACATATGTTCTCAAGCTATATTGTTCCATAAAGGTGAAATAGTGGCACCAAGATCGAGTGACGCTTGAGGATCTTCGTAGAACGAAGGTGCGTAATTAGGTTTTAGCGATGTTTAGGTTGATTGGAGAATCTCTCTAGTGGTGGGAGAGTGTGCCATAAGTTCATGATGGGGAAAAGTAAATCTATGTGAAGTTCATGACAAGTTTGATTAAAGTATTTCTTGGAGTCATTTGTGGACCAAAAGAAGACAAAGTTCATTCTCTTTCGGTAAGGATCATATACAATGATGAAATATAAGCTAGAGGTTACTAGTTTATCTCTCTTCGTGCCCAAGGAGGTAGATATAGAGAAGAAGAATATCAAGCACTTTGTGAAAGGGCTATCTTGGCCCATCAGGCAGGTCATAATGGGAAATCCGGCCTTTACTACTTACGCTCAAGTGGTGGACACCATTTTTATACATTGCCAAGATACAAAGGAGCACAAAAGGAAGGTAGAGAAGGAGGACCAGTCTAATGGGCCCAAGGAAGATGGTATATCCAGTGGATATCAAAAGGGTTTTCAGAGCCATCAAGGCTAAGGGTAGTGCAAGAAATTTCGGCCCAAACATCAGAGACTCCAACAGATGCAAGGACCCTCTTAGGAAGGTCAGGGGCAATAACATCATAAGTATAGACAAAAAAGGACCACTTAAGGTCCTTAAATGGGGGTATGTTAAAGATATGGAGGTGAAGGTCATAAAGAGAATGTTTTTCCTAGTGAAAAAATAATCTAGCAAGGCCAGTTTGATCAGGGACAATAGGGCATGTTCAAGCAGGGACGTTAGGGCTACTTTAGGTAGGGCCACCAGGACCAAGGGACGTAAGGTTTTAGGCCCTTTTAGCAGTAATAACTGAGGTAGTAGTTCTGGCCATCCCTACCCCCCTCTCCCCATTCGTGCGTGTAGTTGCAGGCTCTTGAAGGGATTGTAAAGCGGCCTTCGTCGGTGATGGTGAGGTGTGTGAATGTGTAGAAATCATAGTCACCAGCCTATTTTACTCAAAATATGAAAAAGTGGTAGCCATATCCTATGAGGCGAAGTAAAATATTACTAGTGCATGCAAAACCAAATGAGATATGAGCTCAAAGACTATATTACAAAGTGAAAAGATGTTAGGAACCCACTCCGCCCTTTTGTCCTCTGATGGTCGATAAGAATATTATCATTCTCCAAAATGTATGAAACATTTGTACATATGTGCAAAGTAAAAATGTGCATGAATGTGCAAGTGAATCATTTTAAAAAGAGAAACTATCTAAGAAGTGTATGAAAATAACTAAAATATAGGCGACATGCCAAAGTCGTAATATCGCTATATAAAAGTGAATACCCATGGTATGTGACCGCTAAAGAAGTTTTAAGAGTAAGGAACACTAACGATATAAATATGACATGCCAGGTGTATGGGTTAAATAATAATATGTGAATGTGGACTAAAATTAGACAAACAAAAGAGCACTCGAATACCAAAATGACTTGGGGATGCATACGTAGTAAAAAATGGCCTGGAAGTCCACATAGTTTGTATGAAAACAAAGGTTACGGTCTAACCCATAATTCAAAATTAGAGTTTCTCTTTTGATTTATAATGAAGAGTGTGAAATGTGGTGAAAATTTTATAAAAGTAGGATACTTTAATTTGGGAATTATGATGTATACCCCCCCCCCCCTTTTTTTTTTTTGGGGGGGGGGGGGGGGGGTAGTTTTTAAAAATAGACTAGAAAAATCATATGTAGTAAAAGGGTAAGATTAGTGTGAAAATGAGTCAAACAAGCTAAGAATATGTTAAGAACAAAGTATATGGAATGGAATTTATTAAGCAAACGAAATTGATATGGGTGATGGTCCCCGAAATATCCCAAATTTTAAATTTCTTTCATGATAAACAATTAAAGTCCTCAAATTTTAATTTCTACAAAATTAATATAAAATTAAACTCAACAAAACAAATATTTGAATTTTTATTTTAACCACAATTAAACAAATTTAATTCAATTCAAGTGAAAATTATGCCAAACAAACCTAAGCATGCATATTGTTAAATAGATTAAAATGGCTTGAATTAAATTAAATTAAAATTATCCAAACTTAATCTAGCACCAAAATTACACTATTGTTGTTATTAAACCAATTTTTATCTGTTTAAACCTACACATGCATCTAAGTGATTTTTGAAAGATAAAAAATAAAAATAATCACACAACACTGCGATGTACGAGTAAAATCCACAACGGGAAAAAACCTCAGAGGACCCAACCAACAAATCCACTAGGTATGGTTTTACAAAAACAAGACAAAAGACTTACTTCCTCGACTCGACTCCCTATCAAGCCTTGATGCTTCTTCTTGCTTCCACCTTCGCCTAGTTGATAACTCCGGAATCCACAGTAGTCTCATAATCCACCGATGGGGCTCAGCTAGCGTCAACTACACATGAGCCTTTCTTTGTATGCACACCACGAATCAACAAAACACAGACTTCTCTGTAGGAAACTGTCTCCTTTTGGGGTAGAGATGAAACCCGGTGCCACTAAAAGGATCTCTAAGAAAATATATATGTAAAAACTTGGATCAAAGTAAACTATGGGTGTAAACTTATTTTTGTGTAAAGATTAACTCATATAATTTCACAAAAACAAAGAAGACTTTTGGTTAAGGATTTTTCTCTAAAAAATACTTGGAAAATTATGAAAAGTCTTGTGAAAACTGATTCTTCCGCACTATTAAAGTCTAAAAGAAAGTTAGTGGGGTAGAGGGAAGTTAAAAATAAAAACTGGCGAAAATTGGCAAAAATAACCCAGGTCATTCGAACGACTTTTGAATGTCATTCGAATGACTTGGTTCGAAAGAGAAAACATAGTTCAAAAAGGGCAAAAAAAAATCGTTAGATAAACTCGTTCGAATGATGTCGTTCTAACGATATTTCTAACGACAATTCAAAAAATTAGATACAAAGTTCGTTAGATAGCCCGTTCTATGGTTTGTTCGAACAACCTGGGCATCTTGTTCGAACGAGATCCCAGTTTTGTTCGAACGACTTTTCAAGAAATTCAACACTGTATTTAAAGACCAAAAACTTTTATGATAAGATTTAAAATGATTTTTTTGATAAAATATAAAGTCGTTTTCACAAAAGATTAATAAAAGGACACCTATATAAAATAACCAAGTATATATATATATATATATATATATATTAATGCATTCATACCTTTGGAGACCTTGGAATTCATATGTTAATAACGTATAAACTAGGCACGAAAATCGGCACTGATGATATCTTCACTTTAGGCTTGGTCGCTACATTTTCAACTTAATTATCATAGGCTTGAAAGGATATAACAAACTACTATTCTATGACACAATTAGTTTTGTCCGAAAATAAGCTAATACTACAAATTAACTCAACTGGAAATTTGCCCTTACATAAATGTAAGTGAATTTGGACCTTCAAGCTCTTTAAATTACGTTTTTTGAGAATTTTATGGGCCGATTTATGAGTGTAAGTAATAGTGGTGGATTGGTGGCTAATGGTGAGTCAAGGATGAAGTAAGGGAATGTTACAAAAGTGATAAGCTTTAAATTTTAGGAAAGCTACTGCACTGAAATCAAGGTTGAGGTTCCTCTAAAATGAGGTCAAAATTTCCTTAAATAGGAGATCCCTAAAGAGATAAAAGGACAAGATTTCCTCTAAGGACCTATCGACTAGCATAGTCCTTTCCTCGCCTGTCGATAGGGTGGCCAGACTTTGTAAATGTGGTAAGTATGCACTGACACCACATGTACTAGTGGAAGGCTCTAATACCACTTATGAATGTGGAAACAAATATGCTCAACAAAGATTTCCATTTGAGAGTGAGCAATTATCTAACGATGTTAACTTATTAAATTCAGACGAGAATACACACAAAATTTTAATCCTTTAATCCTAGAACATACAACTATGTGATTCAAAACACAAATCAAACAAAGCATTCAGCAAAGGCAAAGCTTAAGGAAAAAAATACCTTTTCGGGTAAAGCCTTTTTTCATCACTTTAGAGAGTTTACATGACTATCGACTTATAGACTACTTGATAACCATCACAAGTATAATGCGCAGTGCCTAGAAAATCTCTAAAGAATACAACTCCATCCATAGTCATCCACACGTGCCCTTCCATGCTCGGTATCCACGGACCAGTCTTCGATGTCGGCAGTGAATCCCCTCAATTATCACAAGATCATCCATGGAGATGCCTTCTCCACAAAGGTGTATATAAGGATACAAAACTTTCTAAGGTCTAAATCGATTCATAAAAACTATTTTCAGGATGTATGTTGTGAATCAAAGTATTTTTACAACACAAAAATTAAAGAACTTTGGCAAAAGTTATACAGAAATTCATTTGGAAAAAGTCTTAGAAAAATTGAACCCAAAACTATTATTATAGGATGTTCACAAATTTTGAGGCGGTGCCATCGTCCGAACGAAAATACACTATCGTTTTAACAAGTTTAACATCTCATTAGAATGAGATAAGTCTCACTTTTAACGACATGTAAAAAACCAAAATAGTACGCCCTCAATCAAAGCTCGTTTGAAAAACATTTTGAGCAAACCCTTCTAGCGAAGTGATAATCTCATTTGAACGAGATTCCATCTTGTGTGAACGAGATTTTTAAAGTAAAATATTTTTTACTTTCAAAATAAAAAATCCTGTTCGTTTTTTATGAAAACAAACATTCCAAAAATAAATTCAGTAAATTAATTTAAACTCTAAATTACTTTATAGCTTTACGGGATGTTGGTAAGTCTTAAAACTTGGAGATGCTTGAGTTCGGTTCATCGTGACGGTGCATGACGATTTGTAACGAGATACGGCAAACTAGCCTAAAGCTTTTCTATGATCAATTCTAGAAAAATTATTCTTACAAATATCCACCTTTGGCTATTCTGGTACAAATCAAACAAACATAACCGGACACTAAATTAAAGTAAAAATCTCCTATTACAAAAATTCTAACAATCTTCCTAACCCTAGAACGGAATGGTATAAGTCTCTTTGCCTTTAAACTTCTTCTTCTTCTTCTTCTTCTTCTTCTTCTTCTTCTTCTTCTTCTTCTTCTTCTTCTTCTTCTTCTTCTTCTTCTTCTTCTTCTTCTTCTTCTTCTTCTTCCCTTAATCTTTTAATCTTTTTGAGAAATGCCAAAGGGAAACCTACACCATGAAACAAGAACTATACCTCGCGAGGCATCTAGTTTGAAACAAAATAAAACTCATAATAATAAATTCTTCCCCATAAATCAAACTCATTTTAATTTTATCCCCCCTTTGTTTTTATTCGAAATAGATAAAGAAGTAGAAACATAAATTTTACAGCATAGCCTTTTGAATAAGATAAGATATCATCACAAAAAGATATAAATCAAGCATGTGTAATGATAAAGGCAAACACAACCAACTATTTTTGAAAATTTTCATATTTTCCAGCAAAATAAATTTCACAAATACAATATACAATACCATATATAATGTATGAAAAATATATCAAAGAAAATTCGGCACACATATATAGTTATAAATGACCACAAAATATGACACAAAACGCATAAGATTTACACACTAGTATAGTATCGACGTGTCTAAACACGTGGGATGGAATGGATGGGTGTGAACTAGTAACAAAAGAATTATAATCCTAACACTCAAATGTGTTCAAGAAGTTCTAATTGACCGCAAAAAATTATCAAATCCATCTTAGCCTTAAGTAACAAATATAGTTGAACTTAATGAACAAAACAATCACAATGCACACAATCCTCGATTATTGATAATTTTACAAATCAATATCGTCATGACAACATAAGCATACTAGGATTCATTGTGCAAACCCGTTGATCTTCAACTAAACTCTATCAAAAGATAAACATATATTGTATTTTCTCTTTATTTACTCTTCTTTTGAAGTGATTTCTTTTGAATGGTCAATCAAACTAGACTGTGTTGGCCCCTTTTTGGCATATTTTTCTCTTTTATTATCTTTATTTTTCCTTGGTCTCTTTTCAAATGGTGGCTTTCACACAAAGTCAGCCTATCTTTCACAGTTCTTTCCCGTGTTCACTCATATTTTTTAATACTAAACAAAATCTTTCACGAGCAATGGTTCTTACATGCACAAATTCCCCATAATCACGTAAACACGTGGATGATAAAATGGATGGGAGAATATCTCACCAAGCTCAAATGTACATAGTGAAGTAAACGTTCAAAATGCTCGTGCATGGGTGTTCAGAGACATATACAAAGTCGAATCTGTAAAGAAAATAAATTTCGAAACAACTCCATAAACATGGTTAAGATCAATCTAAGTGACTAAAGTAACAACCAAATGTCATAGCCATATGGAAATTGCGATGTAAATTGGATTCCAACACATCAATAGGCCATACCAAATGTGTAAAACTAAAATACACAAAAATTGAAAATCTTTTTGTATTTATTATCAAAATAATATCTTTATGTATTTTTGAAATACGACTCAATAAAAGAAAAATAGAATAAAAAAATATACATCTCATAATACTAGCAAACATATATCATGAAGCACAACTAGAGTATGACAAATAAAATCATGCAAGCAATCATCCATAAGATATAGCAAGGGAAGAATCATGTGCAAGAATGTGATAATCAACAAGTCTAACATCTAGCTCCTCCAAAACAAATTTCCTAACCCAAATAAATGTACACTTAATGTGTTGGGATTCGGGAACCAAGGGAAAACTAGACTTCAACTTCATAGGACCTCTTCCAAGATCATAGATTTTTTTCTAAGGTGACCTTTCCTACCACAATGTAAACATGTGTAAACGCGTGGATTATTACCTATGGATTGTCCTTTTCTAATGTCCTTAGATTTGGTCGAACCTCTAAAATAAATTATGGTATTGGCTTTAACACTTAAAGCATTAGAAACATGTGAGCTAGTACCATTACTACCGGTGGGGTGGGGGGTGAGGAGGGGAGAAAGGTCTCACCCCTATTCTTCTAGAAGCGCTTCGGCCGTCGTCGATATGGGGTAATGTAAAAAGATGGAGTCGCCAGCCTATTTTGCAGAAAACAGGCAAAAGAAAATGTCTCCGCCTAGAGAGAGCATCATCAAAGACAAACTGATGCGTACGAAACTAATTGTTCGGAGGTTCGGGGGATAAGTTACGGAATGGGACCCAACCTGCCCTTTCGATATCTCATGGTCTTGTGTTACTATTTTTCTTAATTTTTTTGTGAAATGTGTGTGCGTGTATATATAAATGGATATTGGAATTACCCAACTCATATCATATAAAAGATAGAGTGATGTCATCCATACGAATGTTCCCAAAATAATATTTAGAAAATATGATATATGTGTTTATCGAGATATTGATCGTTATAATGAAACCATAATATTTGTCAGATAAAATGCCGATATTAATCACAAATACTATATATATGGAATAATGTATAAATAAAAAGGATTCAAATATGAAAAATAAAAAATGGAAAAATTAGAAAATTGGACTCGAGTCTCGAGTTTTAGCCAGAAATACCTACGTAGCCTATAAAGGCATAAAAGTCCATGTAGTTCGCATGCGACACAAGGGTGGAGTTTATCCCATAGATTCAAATGGTAATTTATTATATGTGTGTGTGTGTGTGGAAAATATATTTTTAGTTTTGAGATATTGTGATGGAAAATCCCGTTAGAATTTATAGGGGTAACCCTCTTTTTCTTGATTTTGATTTTTTTTTATAGAAAATAGAGTATGTACAATATAACAAATAAAGGATAAGATATTAATGTGTATGAAATAAAGTAAAAACTAAATTAGAGTTTATGTAACTAATGCGAAATAAAGAAATTTAAAGAGAGAGGAGAGTGTTTGGACCTTGTTTGGAGAATTGGGGCTTGATCTTGATCCTTGATGAGCTCCCTTGAATGTTGAGATGAATGTTGGATGAGAGAGAATGAGATTTTGGTAAATTGGGTATGAAAATGATGAGAATGAAAGATGGAAAGGAATTTGAAGCTTCGCTGATTCCAAGAGAATGTTGTTGAGATCACTGATATTGATGGATCTTAGGTTTGCCCTGGGAGTGAGGTCATGCCCTCTAGTTATAGGGTGGGGTGGATTTCAATCGGCATAGGCCTAGACCTTCATATCGGTAGGTAACCCTAGACACACTGCCGACAGGCAGGGAAATGGACCTGCCAATCGGTAGTCTCGCACAGATTTTTTTTGAAAAAATGATCGTAGAACGCAATAATTTGATCCAAATCATGCACGAGGAATACCGTTAGAAATTTAATTCAGAGACCTTTAGGAGTAATTGGGGCCACTTTCGGGTCCGGGAGCTGCCTTTGGGTCAAACGGGGCTCGGAACCGCTTGTCGATCTTTGGGACGGGAGATCGTCGGACGGTAATGGATCGTTCATCCAAACCGTATGTCAGAATCGTGCACGGGGTGAACCGTTTGAAAGGTTATGTGAGGTAATTAGACATTCCAAAGAGTTTATCTTGGTTCAGAGAGATAACTTTGGTCAATAGAGGCCTGGAAGTTCCATGTGACCTTTTAGAGTAAAACGAGTCATTCGTCTGTACCATAAGACTGATTCGTGCACGGGGTGAATCATCAAAAAGGGTATGCAAGGTACTTCAAAGATTCATTCAGTATTCTTCAAGCTGAAGATTTGACCTTGGTCAAACGGAACCTAAGAGCACCCGGTGGCCTTCTAATCAATTTTTGAGGGAAAATGGATCGTTCGTCCGAACGGTTATGCCATTTCGTGGATGAGGCGAACCATTGGAAAGGGGATTAAGAGACCTATAATATCCAAAGAGCTTTTACTCTGACAATGGATTTGATCGGATTCCAACGGGGTCAGAGAGCGCCCAATGGCCTCTAGATCGGTGTTGATATAAAAAACTAGATTTGATCTAATTAATTAATCACAGATAATTATGAATAAAGAAATAAGACAAAAGATTTTTAAAGTGCTTCAGCCATAATGAAAATGGCCTACGTCCACTGTTTTGAATTGCTGGGTATTTTTCCTTGGTCATAATTATGATCGTAAGTGATCGATTGCCCTGTTATGGAGGGGGTTACAATGTATTTATATCCATTGGGATGTCAATATGAATAGACAATGTGCCGTTATTTAATAGACATACACGTCTGTACATAATAAGAATGTTCATTGAATCTGATGTTCATTGAATTTGTTATTATCGCTTGATCTTCTTGACTAGATGCTCTGTACATTTAGTAGCTCGTCAAGTTGAGTAGCTCGATACGATTAGTAGCTCGGCATGCTAAGTTATTCGGTGGATATACATTTTTCCACATAAGATGACATGTGTCTTCATGTAGTTGGTCCATGTCAGCTGACTAATTTTTGTATCACCAATCGGTACTCAGGGTACGACCTAAGTTTTGTAGTGAATTGGGAATGTGCTAGGGACCAAAGGAGAGACTTAGGGTGTCCTACAATGTGGTGTCTACAGATCCCCTCAATGGGTGAGATTGGAATAAGTGAAAGCCGTCGAATAGACACCGCATTATGTTTTGGGAAAGAGTTTGATTGTTCGGAACTAAGGGACGAGGATGTCCGATACATATGGTCGAGGTCGATGATGAGGACCTATGGTATTATTGGGGATAGCCGATTTTGCGGGCCAAGGTCAATTCTGAGGACATAATATGGGAGCGACCAATTTCGAGGGTCGAAGGTCAATTCTGAGGAACTTGAGTAGGAACGTCCAATTCTGAGGGTCGAGATCAATTCTGAGGGCTTAAGTGGGAGAGGCCAATTTTGAGGGTCAAGTTCAATTCTGAGGACCTTTAGTGGGAGGCGAACAATTTTGATGGTCGAAGCCAATTCTGAGGGCTTAAGTAGAGGTGACCAATTCTGAGGGTCGAAACCAATTCGTAGGGCTTAAGTGGGAGCAACAAAATCTAAGGGTCGAGGTCAATTCTGAGGACCTTAAGTAGTAGCTATCAATTCTGAGGGTCGAGGTCAATTCTGAGGACTTAAGTAGAGGTGACCAATTCTAAGGGTCGAAGACAATTCTGAGGGCTTAAGTGGGAGCGACCAATTCTGAGCGTCGGGGTCAATTATGAGGACCTTAAGTGGGAGCGACCAATTTTGAGGGTCGAGGTCAATTCTAAGGACCTAAGTAGAGGTGACCAATTCTGAAGGTCGAAGACAATTCTGAGAGCTTAAGTAGAGGTGGCCAATTCTGAGGGCTTAAGTGGGAGTGACCAATTCTGAGGGTCAAGGTCAATTCTGAGGACCTAAGTAGAGGTAACCACTTCTGAGGGTCAAAGCCAATTATGAGGGCTTAAGTGGGAGAGACCAATTTTGAGGGTCGAGGTCAATTGTAAGGACCTTAAGTGGGAGAGATCAATTTTGAGGGTCGAAGTCAATTCTGAGGACCTTAAGTTGGAGTGACCAATTGTGAGGGTCGAGGTCGATTCTGAGGACCAAAGTTGAGGTGACCAATTCTGAGGGCCAAAGCCAATTCTGAGGGCTTAAGTATATGTTACCAATTCTGAGGGTTGAAGCTAATTCTGAGGTCTTAAGTGGGAGCGACCAATTCTGAGGGTCAAGGTCAATTCTGAGGACCTTAAGTAGGAGTGACCAATTCTGAGGGCTTAAGTAGAGGTGACCAATTTTGAGGATCGAAGCCAATACTGAAGGCTTAAGTAGAGGTGACCAATTCTGAGGGCTTAAGTAGAGGTGACCAATTGTCGAAGCCAATTCCTAGGTCTTAAGTGGGAGCGATCAATTCAGAGGGGCGATGTCAATTATCAAGACCTTAAGTAGGATTGACCAATTATAAGGATTGAGGTCAATTTTTAAGACCTAAGTAGAGGTGAACAATTCTGAGGGTCGAAGCCAATTCTGATGGCTTAAGTAAAGGTGTCCAATTCTAAGGGTTGAAGCCAATTCCGAGGACTTAAGTGGGAGCGACCAATTCTGAGGGCCGAGGTCAGTTTTGACGACCTTAAGTGGGAGACAACCAATTCTGAGGGTAAAAGTAAATTCTGAGGACCTTAAGTGGGAGGGACCAATTCTGAGGGTCGAGGTCAATTCTGAGGACGTTAAGTAGGAGTGACCAATTTTGAGGGTAGAAGCCAATTCTTAGGGCTTATATTGGGTATAATCTAAGGATTGGATGTAGCCCTACTAACAAAGCTTTTCAATTTCTATTGTGTCCCTTGAAGACCTTACTGGGGAGATGTCCAATTAGCTTAAAGTTCCACTAGGGGAGTTGGATTTGAGAATTCTGCTGGGGAAATAATTCTGTGATTCTGATTGGGGATTTGAGAGTTTGAAAAATGATTTTCTTAGTGAATAAATGTTCTAAAATTTATTTGGAAATTTTAAGGATTTTTTGAGGAATTTTTTGTATAAAATTTCAGGGAGGTGCCAACAGGAAGGGTGTAGGGGGTGCCAAACTGCAATGGCATGGTGGTTCGTCAGGTCTCGAATGGACTG
Organism: Sambucus nigra; assembly: GCA_949130495.1. NCBI lineage: Eukaryota > Viridiplantae > Streptophyta > Magnoliopsida > Dipsacales > Adoxaceae > Sambucus > Sambucus nigra. The sequence goes on along the minus strand of OX422207.1, from coordinate 354,720,667 downwards.
ATGAGCGATCGGGTAAATTATTCTTTCCTCTTGAGACCATTTTTCTCCGATGTCCTTTTTTAGATATTTATTTTCCACTGGGGATCTTGCAACTGACCTTTTACCCTTGACGGATGGTTCCTTGGGATGTAGTAATTGACGGTACGTGAGTTTTGGGTATGTCCTGTACCTAGGAGAGAGGGTTGTGGGGTAGATGAGGTGACATCCAATTCTGATGCTTTTCCTTCAGGATTTCTTATTGACTCATTACTGGTTATGGGAGCTTGACATTTGCAAGCTTGATGTGGCGACATTGCTCCTGAAAAGAGACTCAAAAAGGTAAAAAGTAACGAATACTTTGTTTGATTATCTTGATTTAGTGTCTTACTCTACATGCACTTTAATTTGATATTGAGTTTTTATTTTAAGAAAGAGTAGGAAAAGTGTGTTTTTTGGAAATTTTTTGAGTATGTTTGAGTAAAATATGGACTCGGAGGCTTGGATGAAAAAGAGCTTCCCTTTTAAATGGGTTTATTTTGAGTAGAAAAATGAGTTTTTTGAATTTTTTTTAGTAAAGGAAGGCCTTGAAGGCTTGGTTGGCATATGGATGGGGGATAAAAAGCATGATTGTAAAGTGGGGCTTGTCATCTTTATTGGATTGTACTGAACCTGGTGTGTTGAACAGACTGTAATGATGTTCGAGTCATTGACCTTGGCTTAACTTTAAAACTATTGATGGTGATCGAGGAATTATTGGTGGACCCCAACTTGTTTCCATTATTGCGTGGATGTCATACCATCGCAAGGAGAGGCAAAAGAGAGATTTTCGAGCCTTCAAGTACCACACAACAACGTCGTTTCAACCGCTGGGTTATAGCTTGTAGTTTAGGGCAATAGTAAGTAGGGGTGCCCCTTTCTAAATCGAAAACTTTTCTCTAATATAAGGTAAGCTATTTTGGAACCCTAGTTTTGGAGTTTTACCCAACCTATACCTTACTAATCAAAAGGGGCTTACATTTTTCAAATGCATTACACTATCGCATAAACAATGGATCTGCTGGGCTGGATGAGCAACCTTCTCTGGAAAGGAATAGTGAAAATCCATGTCACTTAGAACTTGTTGCTTACTTACTAACTTTTAGTGAGACCAATTTTTTAGTAAGAAATATGATATTCGATTATATAGGCATGGTTGTTTACATGACAAGCACTAGCTTCTGATACTAGAAGAAACCCTGAATAGTCTAGACGATTGGCAGAAAGGCCATTATGACGTTCTGAGGGGAAACCTAGTTATGTTGTTCATGTGATTGTTTGAAAGATTCCATTTAGCGACGCCTCCTGAATACCCCTTGGTAGTTGTGCTGAATTTCTTCACCCATTATTTTATTATCTTTGTTCCGACTATTGAGAACTAGGAAAACTGGGTTATGGAGCACGGGGTTTGATGTTTGTACTGGTCGATACCCTGGTGGGGGGAGTTGCAACACATTCTAGAACTGGGGGAATACCAGTACGTTCAGTTGGTTGGCCTTTGACAGACCTCTTTTTAATTTCCCTAGCGGCTCTTGCGTTAAGTTAGATGGGAAGAGGTTGTGCCTTCCCATATTCTGTACTTCTTTCCTGTGGAATATTTGACGAAAGGACTTCACATGCGGCTGGGCTCCTTGTGGGAGAGGCGTCGACCAAAGATCCGTCCTTCCCAATATTTTGGCAGAGTTTGGCATGATTCTGGGTATTTCATGAAATGATTGTGGAGGAGTGTAGTGGCTAAAATATTGGCCAAAGAGACTGGATTGAGATGGCTCGCCATGTTTAACACCATGGAGGGAGGCGTAGTGGTTTTTCCTATACTGGTTTGAGATTACCATTCCATGGAGCGCCTTCGGTATTCTATATAAGCAATGGAAGTTTGGGGACCCCAAGATGTAAATGATGATGGGGCTGGTTCTTATGGCATCTGTGGGTAGGGCCTTTTGTGAAGGTAGTGTTTTTGGTGTTAATGTGGAGATTTTGTATGGTGTTATGTATCTGGTTGTTTTCTTTGGTTGTGTGGGAACAATTCAGGAGGGCTATTTAGGAGTAGTTTGGATTGTTTTATTTTTAGGACAATAAGGTTAGGTTGGTGGGGGAAGATGTTTGACGTCCTACGTTGATATTTCATGTAATCATGTCGCGTTTCCTGAAAATGGAATAAAAGAAGGATTTTAATTATATTGTTGTGCCTCTTAATGAGTTTTACATTTGAATCATTAATACCAATCGCTAAGGCATACATAATCCTATTGTTCATGTAAATGAAAAAATGAACCGTCATTCTCGGAGATAAGAAAAAAATAACATTTAAAAAAAGAAGGTGGGCATTATCATGTAAAGCATAGGAGCTACCTATGTACCTCTGTGGCTTTGAAAATTTTTGTATTTTACTTTTGAAAGTAAAAGAATTTTTAGAGGATCAGGCCCTCTTTAGTTCCGAGTAGAGGGAAATGAAGATGTTTTTAAGAAAAGAAGGGAGGTGAGAAGAGTCGTAACGCGCTGAGATTTTGGATTAAACGTAGAATTTTTTAGACAGTCCAGGTTGACTGGACGGGCCATTGTAATACCCCGTATTTTTATGGCTTTAAAAAATTAGGGATTTATTAAATTTAATTGAGATATTAATTTATATTAATTTGGAATTTTATTTTAAATATTTACTAGCGTGACGAGAGTTAGTAATTATTGGAAATTTATTGAATATTACTAGATGAGTAAAGTAATATATAAGATTGATTTTATTAAAATTGTCACAAGTGAATAAAATGGAAATTATGAAAATTTAAGTCCGGACGTGCCTGTGTCGTGTCAGGACTAAATTATTGTTATAAAAGTGAATAAATTATAAGTCATCTGTATAGTCGTTTCGAGTGCGCCAAAGTGTCCAGAAGGGTCGAGATAGTCAGAAAAGTGTACCTGGGGGTTTAGTCTGGGTCTCGGGGCTTTCTTAGGCCTAATTGACATCCCGGGAGGGTATTATAGACATTTTGTAATTTTAGGTAATTAAACCCACAAATTTTCTTAGTATATATTAGCCATTTGGAGTTGTCTCTTAGGTTTAACAAATAAACCTCCTAAGCCCAACCATTAGAGAAGAAGGTGAAGAGATTAGAGAAGAAGGTGTAGAGTTTCCAAGAAATCCAAGGCTTGGAACTCACCCGATTGCACCACCACCACCACCACCAAATTGTAGATCGCACGAGGAGGAACGCAACCATATATTTTTCATTAACAAATCAGATCTTTGAATCCCAGGCAAGTATTTATCTTGCTGATTTCCAAGTTAATATACCTTCCACGTTAGTCTAGGAATGAAAATCATATGTTTTAATTGAAGAATTATATGTTTTGGAAGAGAATTTATACGTGTTGTAGGGAGAATCCATATAGTCTAAAATCTCAATCATACGTAGAGGATTACCCACGAATTTATTATGATATTTGGGAAGAGAATCTGTATTAAAATAGAAGTTTGTGATTATTCATGCAAAATTTGATTTTATAAATGAATCTGAGATTAAACCCCTTTTTGATTGATTCGTTGAAGATTTATTGATATTGCTACGTTAGAACTTGTTTATATACATTGCTTATACATTTTGATAACTTGGTTGGGAGTTTGGGATGAAATTATAGAGGTTTGGAGAGGTTAGAATGGTTGAACCCGTAGGTAGAAAATTGCAAAAAATTGGGCAGGAACTGCTTGATCGATCGATCGACCTCATTCCTCGATCGATCGATTCCTCCTGGAAAACTGCATGTTTTTCCCCTTTTTGTTTAATTCGGATAAAATACATGGGAACCCTTGAATATCTTTTAAATAGTATAATGGGTTATGAAGAGGACCAATAGGGTCTAAGTAGACTCCGTTGAGTGAAATTAATGTGAGATGAAATTGTGGGTTAACGGGGAGTTATTCATACATTGGAAATTGTGCGTACATTTACTAAAAGATTGAGACTCATGAAAGATTTAGACTAGAAGGTAAGTGAGGGTATACCTACTGAAATTTATACTTAGTGACAGAGAATACTTCAAGAGATGAGAAGTAAGTATGAAGTAAATTATAAATGAGAATAAAAGAGATGAATCCGTTATGCCAGGTAATTGAATAAAATATGTGCTAAGAACGGATGATAATAATTATGGGTCGTGGGTGAACCTAATTAGAAAAATGTGAATATTTATATATATGACTGTGTGACTGTGCATATATCATGTATCTGTGTCAAAATCATACCTTGGCTACTTTCTATCACGGAGGTTTCTGCGCCAGGATGGTCTTATCTCGATTGGACCTTTTATGGGGGATATTGACTCGTACCCTAGAAGATAGTATTCCAAATATAGGCTATCTGAAAATGATAATCGGATGTTCTAAGAGACGTGAGGGTATGTACTGACCTCTTAGGATTAGGAATTATGCTTCGCCTCCATTTGTATGTGTATTGTGTTAATACAGTTCGAGAGTGATTTCGAACTAGTATTTCCCTTAGTATGAGTGAAACGGTGACTTGATAGCAGAGTACGCCAGCGCCATAGATTTATGTGGGGTGTCGATGGTATGTATATATATTTTATGTTATATATACAGTAGTTAAGTAATGAATAAATGCTTCATCTTTATAACAAGTGTTCGTAATTTTTTTAACGGTAACTAAGTGGTTCTAAGCAACGTAAGAATATGGAAGAGAATGATTTTCTAAAACTAAATATTATGGCCTTAGTACTTCTCGGGATAGAACTTTATGGGAGGATAAGTTAGATAGATTTATGTGATCAGTAGTATGGTAGGCGTGCACAATAGATGAGAGGTGAGAATTTTCAAGAGAGTGTCGCGCACTAACAGGTGGTTATATTAGCCAGTAAGAATTTTAAGTACTTGCTAAACTATTTTTAAAACTGTTTTACACTCAGGCTCTAACCTGTTTTCTGTCATTTCTTTCTCTCTTGTATATTTATGTATGTATTACAGGTGCCTAGCCACAGGGGCTTCTTGTATAGGTTCTTTGGATTGGACGTGCTGTAGCTTATGTGGAAGTTTCACGCCTTTGCTTTAGACGACCTCGTCATTGATTCTGTTCTTACTTTAGATATGCTTAGTTAGGGCATGTGTCGCCTGATTTCCTATTCCGTTTGGGTTTTGTCAGAGATCTATGTTCATTTATACTTTCGGTATTCAGTACTCCTTGGGGGTTAACTATTATCGGGATGATTTCATTTATGGTTCTTAAACTTGGTTTGGATTATCGAGATGGTTTAATTCTTGTGCGTTAATTGCCATCCTTAGTATATATGTGATTATTAAACTATTGGTTATTAAAAAGATTTTTATAATGGAATTTAATAAAATGAAAATAAGACTTTAAATTATTTTAACACTTAGCTTAATTATTTAGGATGCTCAAATTGAAAATATTATTTTACGACAGGGATGCTGAGAATGAACCAACCGTTCACCTTGATGTTAATTTAATAAAGGACTGATCACCCGGTATTTAATTAGGCGGGGTGTTACAGGTGGTATCAAAGCATCAGGTTCTAGTGTCTTTTAGGATATGTGCGACTTATTATGCTTCCGGCGTAGCTTTATTTGATATAGAGCCCAATGTTTAGGATTGCTGACTTCTTTGGTGGGATTTAATTCTCCTGCTATCATGTATATATCAGTGAATCTTATTTACGTTCGGGCGTATTCGAACAATGCGTATGACAAATGAGGTCCGTTGGGCGAATAGCGGGAGGCAGGGCTTAGTGAGGTCATAAAGTATATTCGAGGATGATGACCGTAGTCGAGGTCACCCCTATTATGGCACGAGAGGCCAGGACTATAAAGACGGCTAGGACATAGCCTATGCTTTCCAAGTGCAGCTGTAGTCAAACGCGATGTCAAAATTAGACTCACCCAACGTAGAATGCTTGGGAGAGGGTCAAATGGCAAATTGAGGAGAGTTATCAGTGAAAATTCAAAAAATGCAGGAATTATGTGTGTTACCCAATAAAGGTAATACATTCAAAGGCTTGGGCATATGGAGGAGGACGGTTAACTGGAAGTGAAAAATTCGGAGTAAAATTTTTCTTGTCTCGTCGGAGCAAAGTCATAATAGTGGGAGTCAGCCACCACATTTAATAGTGAAATGTTGCGTAATTGAAAGGACCTTAGGTACAGTTTAACCACACGTTCCTTCATCAGTTGTTTAGAATACGATGTGAATGTTAATTTGAAGCCATCATGGAAGAGCTGGACAAGGGTCCAATTGTAAATAAAATTAGACTTTGACTCAATCTTGTATTGGCAGAAGTGGATACCAATGGTCGAAAAGATTTCAAGTGGGAGATCAACTCTTGAGGAAAGTTGACAACACTTAAAGAGAATTATGTTGGATAGTCGATCCATATGGTGATAATGTCACGCATTGTCCATAGAAATGTTAACGCTCTTATGTGAAGGGAGCTAAAGTAATCGAAAGATTTATTGGAGAGTGAGACTAGATGAAACGAAGTTAGCAACGCACCGTAATGGGGAGACCCATCAAGGGGATCATTTAAATGATTCAGATAGCTGAATTATTACCAAGCGATGATGAATTCAGTAAGGGTTATTGAAGCCAGTAGCACGTTCCTTAGGGCCAACAAAGCTAAGGGAATGACGATGTAGCCATCAGGATCGAGACTATTTAAGTCCGAGAGAAGGACAACCCAAATAGGGTCAGTATGACAGGAGATAAGTGGGTTATGTGTTGAGGTATTTTGTTGAGAGTAAAACCACACGAGTTAAAAAAATTTGAAGCGAGAAAAAGGACAAGGGTATGGTGCTTGTAAGAGAAATGGTTAATGTAATTTTTAATTTGGTTCAGACAGACGCATTATGTACAGAAGCCCATTAGGTATCCAAGGCGATTGGCAAAATAGAAGTAAGAGTTTTATCCTCGGAGGATGAGGCGTGTTTTGTGTAATGCGAGCGAGTCACTACATTTTTGTTTATTGCTAGATTCGCATGTGAGAAGAATTTAGTACGTATATCTATAGCATTATCATTATGTGTATGTTTTCCCTGGTATAGTGGGATTGTCTTTAGTGTTCTCCATGGAGGACAACTGGGTGCTTTGTTAGTGATTTATATACTTTATTGAGATTTTCTCGTTTTAGTGATGTGATATGTGAGTACGATATTATACTAATTATGGTTTTATAAAAATGGTTAAAATAATAATGGACAGTGATTGCAAGGCTATCGGGGTTTCTGTCCTAGTGCAGTATGTTTTGTTCTGACAAAACCTCACCTGCGAGAGGGTCGGGCTCGCACTCATATTATATATTATAGAGACTTCGAAGGGTATAGTGGTACAAAAATGTTTAATCCCAGGATGTTTAGGGACTTTGTTGTTATGATTCAGTGTGTATTGGGTTTACCGTTGGGCGGAAAGATTTCATTCATATTGTATGTAACGCTCAGTATTTAGTGTTAGGAAGAGCGCATTGTTATATTTATCCTTTTGGAATGTGAAAGTCAAGACTTATATGTGACACCCCGCCTAATTAAATACCGGGCGATCACTCCTTTATTAAATTAAATCAAGGTAACAGTTGGTTCATTCTCAGCATCACTGTCGATAAAAATAATTTTTCCAATTTAACACCCTAAATAATTAAGCTAAGTGTCAAAAACATTTTTCATACGAACTTCCAAATTTTAATTAAAGAAAAGATTTTTTTTTTATTCAAAACAACATTTCTACAATAGAGAATCACATCACGAAATTTAAATAAAACCATACATTCACCAAACGAATGACAATAATATAAAACTAAAATCATAAACCATCCTGAAACAAATCCCATAAACAATACTGGAATAACTGAAATATAAAAATCCCCAACAATAAATGAAATGATGAAAAGGGCGACACGTGCCCCATAAATGAGAGTAATAAGAGTGGAGTCAATGTCGGAAGCCGTCTACTCAAGGGACCTGCAACTCCCACCTAAGATGCAGCTCGTTCTTCTCAAAGAATCCTAAGCAAGACGCCCCTGTGGTTGGGCACCTGAAAATATACATATATATACACAGAAGAGAGAGAGAGAAAAAGGAAACGGGTCAGGGCCCGAAAGTGTGTTTGATTTTAAAATATGTTAAGCAAGTATTTAAATTGATACAGGCCAATGCAACATCATATTAGTTCGTCTCTCTCTTGAGAAATACTCACCTCTCTTCTAATGTGCACTCCTATCGTACTAACCTTCCCAATGGTTCGTTTATCTTAACTTACTCATATGTTTTCAAAACTGAACGATGGCAATGTTATAAAAAGGTTACTTTCAATTTTGTAGTATTCCTCTCGTTTTAGCTTCATTAAATTATAAGGTTTCTCAGTGTCTTCTCATATTTTCACAAAATAAATATTTATAATTGCGTCAACAACTAAGTCCCACTTAACACATTATAGTAGGCATATTAAAGTTTATCACCATATATATATATTAACTACTCGAATAATATATATACAACAGCACCCCAACTAATTTATGGTGCGGGCATACTCTGCTATCCAGTCCCTGTATCGTTCACACAAAGGGAATACAAGTTCGGAATCGCTCTCGAACTGTATAAACATAAACAAAACAACGTTGAGGCGAAGCATAGATTCCAAGTCCAAGAGGTCAGTACATACGCACACGTCTCTTAGGACCGTCCGACTATCAATCTAATAGCCCGTACCTAGGATCTCTATCTTCTAGGGTACAAATCGATATCCCCCAAAGGCATCACAGGATACGATTGTCCCAGCGCGGTAACCTCAGGGATAGCAAGTAGCGCGGGTACGTTTTTCACATGAATATAATATATGTACACACAATATATAAAGATACCCATTCCATTATATTAATATAGGTTTCTCTCGTAACCCATAGTCATAACATTTATCTTTAATTTCCCATCATTATGATTACGTATAAGGTTTCGTCTCTAACCTTAACTTGAAGAGTTTTCTCACTCATTACCTAATACTCATGGGTTATAACCTTACAAATCTAAAATTCAGTAAATAACTTTATTTGATTCCAACGTAACTCTCTTACGCACCTCACCCTTAAGTTTCATAAATCTAACAACCTAAAGTAAATATCCCATAATTACCCTCCTCGTTGAAGATTAAAGGTTCTAACATAGGTCCATATACCCTACTGGTCCTCAATATCTCCCAAATCATTTTATTTAGAAAGCCCAAGGTTTATTCCACGATAAATTAATTCAACTAATTAGACAAGGCAAATAATAGGCTGCCAGGGAGGGTCGATCGATCGACGTCTGGGGGTCGACCGATCGAACCTTCGATCGATCAATGCTCTAGGGTCGATCGATCGATCAAGCAGGTCTGTGAAAATTCTGCAGAAATTGCAGTGACGGGATTGCGTAAGTTTCTTCATCAAAACTCATATTTTCCAACTCTAATTGACCCAAAAAGTCTACTGTTAACATCCTAACATAATTCCAGGTATCTTTAACGATTAGCATGCGTATATACATCAATAAACATGGTTAAACAACCTAATATTTCATCTAATCATCAAGAACCCTACAGTTTTCTTAACCTTTGTTCTAATCAGTTTTCTCCAGAAATTCCTTCTAACAAATCATCATAATTTCGTGGGTTAAACATCTACTTCACATATTAATTTCCAGAATAAGGTTCATATGATTTCTACATGCAAATCCCTATTAAAATTGGGTTTTCTTCCATGGATTATACTCTTAATCATTCCTACACTAACATGATTATTGCACCAACGAAAATACGCAAGTTAAACACTTGCCTGGAATTTCAGAGGTCTGGTTTCCTGCTGATATTGGTGTGGTTGCGTTCTCCTCCTCGCGATCTACGCGTTGGTGGTGACGGTGGTGCAAAAGGTGGTGTTTTTGGCCTTGAATCACCTAGCAAGGTCTCTCCTCTCTTCTCCACTAGCCGTCTTAGGGTTCTGAATGATCTAACCCTAAAAGGCTGACTTAAATGGCTGCTAAGGATGGCTGAAATTCGTGGGCTTAATTACCCTAATATGTAAAATGACCAAAACGCCCTCCCGGGTCACTAATTAAGCCTAAAAACATCCCGAGACCCAAACTAAACCCCCGGGTACACTTTTCTGACTATCTCGACCCTTCCGGACGCATTGGCACACTCAAAACGACCATACAGACAACTTATAAAATATTCACTTTTTAATTAACATAATTAGTCCCGACGCGACACGAGCACGTCCCGACTTAATTTTTCCGAAATAGTCATTTAATTCACTTATGACATTCAATATAACCAATATAACATATTACTATGCTCATTAGTAATATTCAACAATTTTTCCATAATTACTAACTCTAGTCATGTTAATAATTATAACATAATTAATTTTCGGATTTTTATTGATTAAATCCCCAAATTAAATATAGCATAAAAATACGGGGTATTACATTATACTCATATGTTTGGGAATGGGATTGTGAGAGCCCCAATTGTATACGTACGAGGTTTATGGAATGTGATTTCCACTAATACTAAGCAATAGTGCAATTAGTAAAAAGTTCTTTAATTCAGTTCAATTGCGAAAGGAGATGTATATTTTCTATCAAAAGATAGAATAGAGAGGTGCAGGTTATGGACGGTGTCCTAATGGATTTCGATAATCGACTATGCTAGGTAGTAGTGTATCGGGGGGATTCCTTATATAGATTTCGCTTTGTGAGACATCCTACGCATAAAACTTAGCGTAAGGTTAGAAGTAGAGATATGTTTGGTCATTATTCCATGAGTCTAGTGCCTCGATTGTCATAAGAGCCGGTAATATTGATTGTAAGTTAAAGTTAGGTGATGATTTAAGGCCAGTGGAGCCAGTTGTGTGGTAAGGAAACATTGAAAGTTTTGTTTTATCACCACGAGTTGAAGGGTGGAATGATTATAAGGAGGACTTAAAAATTTCGATTTTTAGGGTGATTAAGAGTACTCAAGTGATGTAAACACATTGTGAGAACAAAGGAAATAAAGAATTAGGTGTTACGGGTGAAACGTAGGTGATGCTTGCACCAATATGCACACTTTATAGGGTGTGTGAGCCTCCTAGTTAGCAGTTTCTTGAATCGTCCGAGACGAAGTGACGTGAGAATAGACACGTGGAATATATATTTGTGAGAATGACAAAATAAAGTGGAATTGGTAAAGTGTATTAAGTGTGGTGCGAAGGACGATAATCCATATATACGTGTACGATCAGATTAGCAAACACGAATTTAGTTGAAAGGTTATGGGAAGCCATTTAAGGGTATTCCTTGAGAAGGATAAAACTTAACTATTATGAGAAACACTCAGAACAGAGTTTTACCAAGTCAAGGTTCAGTAGTGCACATCGTGGAGAAAAGCCATGGATCGTAACTTTCGGTATACGTTAAAGAAAGAAGGGGAGTGTTAAGTGTCACTTAATGTGAGTCATTACAAGTCGAAGTCGCTATTGGGCTGGACATATAGAGTAGTCTCCACAGGCACCACTCATATATAGAAATCGGTTGGAACGAGAGGATCAACCAGAGAATTTTGTAGCAAACCTACGATTCCCAAAAAAAAAATAGAAGAGAACAATTGTGTGAAATTTCTTGGAAGGGGTACCAACTTCAAGGTAAGGTCACGAGTTCCTTAGAATGAGTGGAACAAGTTGACCTAAAAGAAAGTGGTTATTATTCTTTTGGGTGGTATACACTATTAGATAGTGTGCCCTAACCTTTCTTTGAAAATAAGAATCGCGCTGGTGAGAGGTTCTTCCCAGTATTATTCTGAACTAGAATGGGATCATTGAGCCCCACTTTCAAACCAGGATCTCAGAAAGCAGTGGGGATAATGTTTTGTTTTGAGTAGGTTGTATCACCCTCAGCCAGGGAGTAGGCGAGGTGATTAAAGATTAGTGGAACCACGTGAAAGTAATTTTGAATTCATGGTGATCATTTCATTTCCACAACAGATGTATCTAGCAAGTGACATTTAGTACAGTAGAGTTATGTGGAACCACTCGTACCTGTTTATTGTGGATAAACTTCTTATTAAAATTTTATGTGGAAAAACACCTTAACTATTATCCCTCTAGCTGTTTGGAGGTGAGTAGATAATCAGAATTTTTGATCGACCGAGTTAGAGTCTGATGACTAGGGTGTAATTACCACGGCTGTTTTAGGTGACTTGTGAAAGTTATAAGAGTTACGTCGCCGAAAATCGAGATTCGAAGAACTGACAAGAGTGGTAAAATGTTAGCATGGTTTCTCTAAAAAAGGGAGTTTTGTGTTTATATAAATACGAGTAATTGTTACGTAGTGAGGTGCGGCCTCCCAATAATATTGAGACAATGGGGGCCAATGATGTGTAGGCTCGTCTTATGCGAATAACAATGGATTTGAGCACAATGTGAAGTGCCATTATTAAGGTGTGAATATATAAATGACGGTGTTGAGAGTGTTTAATAAGCTTATTGTGAGGCAGGGGGAGGACTATAGAAATTTGCCTTACCCGAAAGTTCGTTTTGAGTATTGGTAAAGTATCTAGATCTTTTTACCAGACATACCTTATTTTCCGAATTTCGGGAAGAAATTCCATTATTAGGGGGGAAGTATGTAATACCCCGTATTTTTGTGGCTTTAAAAAATTGGGGATTTATTAAATTTAATTGAGATATTAATTTATATTAATCCGAAATTTTATTTTAAATATTTACTAGCGTGACGAGAGTTAGTAATTATTGGGAATTTGTTGAATATTAATAGCTGAGTAAAGTAATATATAAGATTGATTTTATTAAAATTTTCACGAGTGAATAAAATGGCAATTATGGACATTTAAGTCGGGACGCGCGTGTGTCGTGTCAGGACTAAATTATTACTATAAAAGTGAATAAATTATAAGTCATCCGTATAGTCGTTTCGAGTGCGCCAAAGTGTCCCGAAGGGTCGAGATAGTCAGAAAAGTGTACCTGTGGGTTTAGTTTGGGTCTCGGGGCGTTCTTAGGCCTAATTGATATCCCGGGAGGGTATTATAGACATTTTGTATTTTTGGGTAATTAAACCCACAAATTTTCTTAGTATACATTAACCATTCGGAGTTGTCTCTTAGGTTTAACAAACACAAAACCTAAGCACAGCCATTAGAGAAGAAGGTGAAGAGATTAGAGAAGAAGGTGAAGAGTTTCCAAGCAATCCAAGGCCTAGAACTCACCCGATTGTACCGCCACCACCACCAAATTGTAGATCGCAAGAGGAGGAACGCAACCATATATTTTTCATTAACAAATCAGATCCTTGAATCCCAAGAAAGTATCTATCTTGCTGATTTCCAAGTTAATATACCTTCCATGTTAGTCTAGGAATGAAAATCATATGTTTTAATTGAAGAATTATATGTTTTTGAAGAGAATTTATTTGTGTTGTAGGGAGAACCCATATAGTCTGAAATCATGATCATATGTAGAGAATTACCCATGAATTTATTATGATATTTGGGAAGAAAATCTGTATTAAAATAGAGGTTTGTGATTATTCATGCAAAATTTGGTTTTATAAATAAATCTGAGATTAAATCCCTTTTTGATTGATTCATTGAAGATTTATTGATGTTGTTACGTTAGAACTTGTTTATATACATTGCTTATACATTTGGATAACTTGGTTGGGAGTTTGGGATGAAATTATAGAGGTTTGGAAGGGTTAGAATGGCTGAACCCGTAGGTTGAAAATTGCAGAAAATTGGGCAAGAACTGCTTGATCGATCGATCGACCAAGAGCATCGATCGATCGATCGACCTCATTCCTCGATCGATCGATTCCTCCTAGAAAACTGCATGTTTTTCCCTTTTTTGTTTAATTCGGATAAAATACGTTGGAACCCTTGAATATCTTTTAAATAGTATAATGGGTTATGAAGAGGACCAATAGGGTCTAAGTAGACTCCGTTGAGTGAAATTAATGTGAGATGAAGTTGTGGGTTAACGGGGAGTTATTCATACATTGGAAATTGTGCGTACGTTTACTAAAAGATTGAGACTCGTGAAAGATTTAGACTAGAAGGTAAGTGCGGGTATACCTATTGAAATTTATACTTAGTGAGAGAGAATACTTTGATAGATGAGAAGTAAGTATGAAGTAAATTATAAATGAGAATAAAAGAGACGAATCCGTTATGCCAGGTAATTGAATAAAATATGTGCTAAGAACGGATGATAATAATTATGGGTCGTGGGTGAGCCTAATTAGGAAAATATGAATATATATATATATATATATATGACTGTGTGATTGTGCATATATCATGTATCTGTGTAAAAATCATACCCGGGCTACTTGCTATCACGGAGGTTTCTGCACCGGAATGGTCTTATCTCGATTGGACCTTTATGGGGGATATTGACTCGTACCTTAGAAGATAGTATTCCAGATACAGGCTATCTGAAAATGATAGTCAGAGGTTCTAAGAGACGTGAGGGTATGTGCTGAACTCTTAGGATTAGGAACTATGCTTCGCCTCTATTTGTATGTGTATTGTGGTAATACAGTTCTTGAAACTAGTATTTCCCCTTAGTAAGAGTGAAATGAGGACTTGATAGAAGAGTATGCCAGCACCATAGATTTATGTGGGGGTGCCGATAGTGTGTGTGTATATATATATATATATATATGGAAACTTTATACTGTGTGTATAAGTAGTTAAGTAATGAATAAATGCTTCAGCTTTATAACAATTGTTCGTAAATTTTTTAATGGTAACTAAGTGGTTCTAAGCAACGTAAGAATATGGAAGAGAATGATTTTCTAAAACTAAATATTATGGCCTTAGTACTTCTCGGGATAGAACTTTATGGGAGGATAAGTTAGATAGATTTATGTGATCAGTAGTAGGCGTGCACAATAGACGAGAGGTGAGAATTCTCAAGAGAGTGTCGCGCACTAACAGGTGGTTATATTAGCCAGTAAGAATTTTAAATACTTGCTAAACTATTTTACACTCGGGCTCTGACTCGTTTTCTGTCATTTCTTTCTCTCTTGTATATATATGTATGTATTACAGGTGCCCAACCATAGGGGCATCTTGCATAGATTCTTTGGATTGGACGTGCTGTAGCTTATGTGGAAGTTGCAGGCATTTGCTTTAGACGACCTCATCATTGATTATGTTCTTACTTTAGATCTGCTTAGTTAGGGCATGTGTCGCCCGATTTCCTATTCCATTTGGATTTTGTCAGAGATTTATGTTCATTTATATTTTCGATATTCAGTACTCCTTGGGAGTTAACTATTGTCAGGATGATTTCATTTATGGTTCTTAAACTTGGTTTGGATTATCGAGATGGTTTAATTCTTGTGTGTTAATTGCCATCCTTAGTATTTATGTGATTCTTAAACTGTTGGTTATTAAAAATAAAATGAAAATAAGACTTTAAATTATTTTAACACTTAGCTTAATTATTTAGGGTGTTCAAATTGGAAATATTATTTTACGACAGTGATGCTGAGAATGAACTAACCGTTCACCTTGATGTTAATTTAATAAATGACTGATTACCCAATATTTAATTTGGCGGGGTGTTACAGCCATATCTTATCCATAAAGGTTAGTTAGCATAGCAGCGGCACCGGATATGATCTTTTTCATAATGTTGGGGCTGCTTCAATTGGGCTTTAATTTTCCTCTGGGTCCTAGACTAGCTCTACGCCTCTTTAAGGGCTAAATCCCCTTATCGGACACCACAGTCCTTGACTCTCTTATTGAATGATTGTGTTATTCGGTAATGGCACCCTTATATAAGATATATGGCTTTTAGCCTAATTTCGTCCAAAAGGGACAACTCGTCAAGATGATTCTGATGCCAGTCTTCCTCGCTGACTTTGCTTTCAAGCATAATGCGTAGTGAAGGGATTGTTAATTCAACGAGTAGGACCGTTTTCATGCCGTATACCAGAGAGTAAGGAGTAGCCCTAGTAAATGCTTGAACTGAAGCGCGGTAGTCTCGAAGGGCATAAGGGATTCGATCATCCTAATCCCAATAACTCTTGATAAACTTGCTGATGATTTCTTTGACGTTCTTATTAGCTGCTTCGACTGCATCGTTATTTTATGGTCGGTAAGGAGAAGACTTATGCCTCTAGATCACATACTCGTCGACCAATTCCATGACTTCTGCCTCAAAATGCGACCCATTATCTGACACTAGCTCTTGTTGGACCCCATATCAGCAAATTATATTTTTGTGGATGAACTTGGTCACTTTTTTATCATTCAAAACTGCATATGACTCAATTTTGACCAATTTGGTGAAGTAATGAATGGCAACCAAGATGAATTCATGCCCGTTGGAGGCTTTGGGTGTAACTTTACCTATGATATCGATGCCCCATGTGGAGAACGGTCAGGTAGAAGTCATATTATACAATTCTCGTGGAGGCAAGTGATGGAAATTTGAAAATATATAGCATTGGAGGCATCTCCGAACATAGGCAGTGTAATCCTAAACAATAGTAGTCCAATAATAACCTTGTCAGATGATCTTTCTGACGAGCATATGGCCATTCATATGGGGTACGCATTCCCCACTATGGATCTTCTGTATCATTTCTTCAATGTTAGCCCCTACGATGCAGTGTAAGTTGGTTATATCAAACTTTCTCTTGAACAGTGCTTTATCGCAGATAATGTACTGGGCAACTAGTTTGCGAAGGTTTCTCAGTCTTTCTTGTTAGAATCTTGGGGATACCTACTATAATTGAGGAGGCATATCATAGTACTAGCAATCGGCTATATCAGGATCTTCTTCTATGACTAGCTCAATGTGGTAGCATTGGGTTGGTTTATCTTGCTTTTGGATTAGAAAGGGGCCCTTCATTATTCCTTCGGGCATGTCAACTATGGAGGCTAAGGTATCAAGGGCATCGACTAAGTTGTTCTTTGCTCGGGGTAGGTAGTGGAAGGTGATATCTTAGAATTGGGAGGCCATCTCTTCTAGGTGGGCATGGAAGGGTAAGAGTTTCTAGTCCTTGACTTTCCATGTTCTGAGAACTTGGACGATGATGAGGGCTGAATCCCCGTAGACATCTAGGTATCAAATTTCCTTTTTGAGAGCGACTTTGACGCCTACTGTGTAGGCCTCATATTTGGTCATGTTATTAGTGCAGGGAAAATCTAGCTTGATGGCAATGGGAGTGTGAGGGTCATTAGGGGTGATTAGGAGTATCCCAATTCCATATCCTTTCTTATTGGGGGAACTGTTAAAGAACATTTTCCACCGGAGGTCTTCTTAAGAGGTACAGAGGATATTTTCATCTAGCAATTCAGAGAAACATTGGCTTCTTCCATAGGGTGGTCACCAAGGTATTCAGAGATGGCTCTTTCTTTCATGTATTTTTACGTGACATACACAAT
This sequence comes from Sambucus nigra, assembly GCA_949130495.1. Lineage (NCBI taxonomy): Eukaryota > Viridiplantae > Streptophyta > Magnoliopsida > Dipsacales > Adoxaceae > Sambucus > Sambucus nigra. The sequence goes on along the minus strand of OX422207.1, from coordinate 354,703,214 downwards.
ATCAAATTCGGCTAGCAGCATCAACCATTAGGCCATTCAGCTAGACAAGGCAGGTTTCTCGATCAGGTATTTGATAGCATTCATTCGGTACACAAGCCTGATATGAAAGGCAAGCATGTAGTGCCGTAATTTTTAGGTGATGCAGACAAGGGAAACACACACTTTCTCCAAGATAGTATAGTTGACTTCTTACCCATCCAGCTTGCAACAGGCATAGTAAGTGGCCCTTTTTTATGGGATTCTTCAAGGTGTTAGGCTAATAATGCCCCATTTGCGGTGTCAGCTACAGTCAAGTATAGAAGTAGGGGTAGACCAGGTTGTGGTGGCTTGAGTACTTGAAGTTTGGTTGGATATTTCTTGATTCAATCAAAGGCTATCTGAAAATCTTCATATTAAATCGTGGTTGAGTTCTTCCGGAGGAGTTTGAAGACGGGTTCACAAATGGAAGTCAACTAGCTAATGAACCGGCTGATATACTGCAATTTTCCATGGAATCCCTGGACTTCCTTCTCTGTTCGGGGTGGTGACATCTCGAGTAAGGATTTCAACTTGGAAGGATCTGCTTCAATCCCCTTTTCGCTAATTATGAATCCTAAGAGCTTTCCTTTGAAAAAGTTAAAAACACATTTTTGTGGGTTAAGTCGCATCTGGTATCCCCGTAGTCGCTTAAGGAACTTTTGAAGAGAGAGAACATGAACTTCCTGATTTTTAGACTTGATGATCATGTCGTCAATATAGACCTCGACTTCTTTGTGTATCTGATCATGCAAGATGGTTGTGTAAGCCCTCTGGTATGTAGCCCCCACATTTTTTAGGTCGAACGACATGACGGTGTAATAGAAGGTTCCCCAAGGGGTGATGAATGAGGTTTTCTCTTGATGATCTAGGTGCATCTTGATCTGATTGTATTCAGAAAAACTATCAACAGATGACTTGAGAGTGTGATGTAATACCCCGTATTTCCGAATATTCCAAATAATTCTATTTAATTAGATTGGAGAATTAAATGAGAAAATACAGCTTAATTTGAATTACGTAAGAGGAGTAATTTAATGGAATTTATTAAAAATTGTAATTTTGGAATATCAATCGGGAGATAGATACCGATTTATATTGCCTCCTTTTATTTACTTAGTGCGAGTGGTAAATAGTTACTTAACGCGTGTAGACCGTGTTGGGGTGAGAACGAGTAATATTTGTTAAGTGACTCAAATGATAATTAAGAGGTCACCAATGAGTCCGGAAGGGTCAAATTAGTCAAACTAGTATACCCGGGGGTACTAGTTGAGTCCCGGGGTAATTTTGGACTAAATCGAGACCGTTCGAGGGCGTTTTGGTCTTTTAACATAAGAGGGTATGGAGACCTACGAAATTGAGAGTTTTATATCAGCCGTATGATAGAGGAATTAGGGTTAGAATACCCATGACAACACCAAAACCATTAGAGAGAAGAGAGGCACAACTTTCTAAGGCAAAAGGAAGAATTGGGAAGGATTCAAAGGGATTTTTACCATCAACTTGTTGGGGAAGAAGGATTGAAGGATGAAGATCATCAATCATCAACAACAACCACGAAATCAGACCCTACTGATCATAAGGCAAGTTGTTTATTGCAAAAATTATAAAGTTATAATACCCATGTGTAGGGTTTTTGAATAGTGTTGTTTAAATCATTATTTTGATTGGAGAAAGATGATATTTATACATGGTGGGATATGAATCGCATGTAGAATAATTTATCTTATGTAGAGGTTTAAGATTCAGATTAGACTTGATGATTTTTCGGAATTAAAACCTGGATTTTGAATGATAATATGGGAAGAACACCATAACTAGGGTTTCAAGAAACTCTGGATTTTAATTCATTATTTCTTTAAAGTAATTGGAGTTTTGATGTATTTGACACGTTAGAAACTGTCCTAGTATATGTGGAAATATGTTAGGATCATTGGGTCAAAGTTTGGTGGACTATAATGGAGTTTTAAGGTTTGTTAATGGAGGAAAAATCTTAACGAGGAAGACAACTGCGTCTGTCCCTGTTCGATCGATCGATCGATCTCGAACTATCGATCGATCGACTATGTCGATCGATCGAACCCAGCCGTCGATCGATCGACGCAAGCTGGTTCCCGAAAATTTTGTGTTTAATTCTTCGTTGAGTTCGAGAATGAATGAGTATTCTAGGATTTACATTATACTTATATGGGAGTGAGAATAAGACCAGTAGGTATATTGTTGAGGTCCAATAAGGCCATTGGGTGTAGGGCTTGGATTACGGACCGAGGAGAATAATCCGATTTAGTAGAGTATCGGGGATTTCGAAAATTGAGTTACGGGGCGAAGTAAATTCAATTTAAGTAATAGACCAGTAGGGTAAGAAATAACTACTGAAATTATATGTAAGGGGTAACTAGGACCCTTAGAGTTGTGTGAATACTCAAATAAATACAATTAATGAGATAAATCGTAAAGTGAATATTGTACGGTAGATATATGAGATTAAAATATTACGTACGTATATGATTAATAGGTCGGGCGTTTACCTACTGAATTATGTGATCTTTTAGGTAGAGAGATTATACCTAAATTAATTATGTTAGGGTCGATGAGACATTCCGAACTAACATAAAGTTATTATATGTTTAGAGTCGATGAGAAATGCCGAGCCAAACTTTGAACTGGTGTCGCGATGAGAGAGTCCCGAACCAGAATATGTGTATATATATATTTTTAAAAATAGTTGGGGTCGATGGATAATTCCGAACCAACTCTCACTTGGGGTCGATGTATCATTCCGAACCAAGAATCATTTATTTGTATATATAAATAATTGGGGTCGATGTATCATTCCGAACCAATTCTTACTTGGGGTCGATGAATCATTCCGAACCAAGAGTCCTTTACGTGTATAAAAAGGGAAAAATAGTAATGACTGATATTTAATATATATTGCGTGTGAAATATATATACTTGATGATATTCTACTTCTGTGTATTAGTAGATTGACATATATTATGTATTTAAAGATACATACTGAATTGGTAAGTTAAGTAGTGAAACTTAATTACGAAATGCACCTTTAGATAGAGAAAATCTATTTAGTAATTCAAGTAGCGAAACTTAATTACACAAGTGAGAAGTCAACAGTTGTGAGAATTGTAGTAATTTTAGTAGTGAAACTAAATGGGAAGTCTTGTAAAATAACATAGATGAAATGTTACTTGAGAATTAATTAACATACGCGAGATGTTAGTGAAACGGTTTACTGTATGGGCGGTACTGGAACTTGGGTATAGATAAGTTCAGTTGACTACTTTGGTTTTAGTTAGCTTGGGAGGTATATATAGATAAACTAAGTGTTGAACGTAAGGTGTGCACAAAAGATGAGGGGTGAGTAACTCAAGAGAGTGTACGAGAACCTAACATGTGTAATCAATAACCACATTTTGTATTGTGATAAACGCTTGCTAAATATTTTCAAAATGTTTTGAGTACTAACTCTTGCTATAAAATATTTTCAAAACCTTTTAGGTGTCCAGCCACAGGGATGCCATGTATGATGATTCCATTCCAGAGACTCGGAGCTGTAGCACAGTGGATGCTTACAGGATTTTGACTAGACGATATCTCTCATTCAGATATAGTACAGGATCTCACACTCTTCTATGCATGGACTTGTGGTCCGGTATTAGTCTCAGATGTTAGTTTCAGACCAGTGGTTATTCTATTGTTGTTTGGGATTTTTAGCCGATGGTTTATTCGGTAATACTTTTGTTCTGTTGTACTTTTACTTTGTTGTTTGAATTATAGTACATGATCATTGGTACTTTGTTCCACAGTGTTGATTTATCTGTTTTAAGAAAGAAAAAATTTGGCACCGGTCTAATTTTACTTAGGGGATTAGTAATTAAAAAGTTTTCGACAGTGATGCTAAGAATGAACTATTTGAGAAACCTGTTTTAATTTAATAAAGGCCTGATCACCCGATGTTTAATTAGGCGGGGTGTCACATGTGACTCGTCGTGTTGTCTACAATTATGTCGATATTGGGTAGTAGATAATCATCCTTTGGAGAGGCCTTATTCAAATCTCAGTAATCAACGAACATGCGAACCTTTCCTTCAAATTTTGGCGTGGGTATAATTTTGGCTAACCACGTTTGATATTTGATCACCCAAATGAAGCCTATGTTCATCTGTTTGACAACTTCTTCCTTAACCTTGAGCGGCCATTTGGTGCAGAGCTTATGCAGTTTCAATTTGAGCGATTTGCATTTTAAAAGTGTTGGAATCTCGTGCTGAACTATTTCGGGATCAATTCCGAGAATATCATCGTAGGACCATACAAAGATATCCAAAAATTCCTTTAATAATTCCTCAAGTTGTGTGCGCTGATAATCCTCAAGGGCCCTATCCTAATCTCGCGCAGTTGGCTACTAGAATCGCGATTAATAATAATAGTTTATCTTCATTAATTTGAATGTGGTTATGTTGTTTGTTATTAACCTTATTAAGATCAGTTAAGAATTGTTCATTTGCAAAATCATCATCATCAAGAGTTTGATTAGAGTCAAGATAATTAATGTAAGGCACAACTAGATACTCAAAATCTTTGTTTATTTCATTATTCGAAAAAATAGCATTGAGAACCTCATCAAAGGAGGTCTCGATTACATTATGATTAGAACAAGTAGGAATAATAAAAGAAGAAGAAATGGGATAAACATCTGGGTTGGGTTGCATTTTAGCGGGTGGAACTGGAACATCATTCTAGTTGAGGAGAGGTCCATCAACAACTTTGATAAAGCAGGATGGATCCGATTGGTATCTCTTGAGTGGATCATGCGGAGTGTTATTCCCAATGTATAGAAGTTGAATAAATCCTCGAAAACACTTCCCTCGAAATATCCAGTAGCAGCAATAGTCTCCTCAATGAACGGTTGCACATAATGCTGGGAATCTTTAGCCCATGGGTAGCTGTCTTAAAAAAAGATCTCCATTCCTGACTTCATCTTCTTATCCCGGTGATCATACCAATGTTCAAAAAATCCATAAAAGGGGAAATCTTCTCCCTCTTTGATTAATCTTCCATTCAAGTAATCCCCTGAGACAGTCTTAGTACTTTCTATCATTTTCTTCAATCGAGGTTAGGGAATCATTCTGAGTTCCTCTATTGATGGTTAATAACCCAAGACACAAGGAGGAAAGGATTTTTCTAACACTTTGGGTTCTAATATTCCCCATTTTCATCATCCCAGCTCTAGTCCGGGCAAGAAGTACATGTTCTTGAACATCTGTACCATATTGACATTACTGTAAGGGTTGTATTCTGGACAAACTCTATCTCTCAAATCATCTTCTGCTGGGAGAGAAAGTGGTTCGACTCAAAAACCTAACAAAAGCATATCATTATGTATCTCTAGTAACGAATTACTGGTGCTTGCATTCTCAGTATTATCATCGTCGCCTAAAATGTTGATGACTTGCCCATTGGTGAAAATTTTCAATTTTTGATAGAGGGAAGAAGAAACACCCTTGATACTATAGAGCCATGGTCGCTCGAGCAATAGGTTGAAACAACCCGAGATGTCAATGACATGGAATTTAGTAACGAGATTTATAGGGTCAACCCCAATTATAAGATTTATGGATCCCATCACCTCCTGATGAGTATTGTCATAAGCATGCACCGTGGCAGAAGTTAGAGTAAGGTCCCTCACTTTCAATCCCAAGCAATTAAGGGTTCTCAACGGGCAAACATTAAAGGCTGATCCATTATTGACAAGAAAAAGTGGGACGGTCTTCCTCATGACTTTAACAAAGATATTGAGAGCATAGTTGTGATTTTTACCAAACTTAGAGATTTCTTCTTCGAAGAAGGAGATCATTCTAGTAGAGGTTAGATATCTGACTAGATTCAATGATTCTTCTGGTGTGGTGGAAGGAGGGACTGTGGGCCCATTGATTAGTTTAATCAAAGCATTTCAGTGCAGCTGGGAAGACATAAATAGTCCCTACAGAGTGATATTAGGCATAGTTTTCTTCAATTGATTGAGGAGTTTTCTCTCCTCGAGGGTAATTTTCAACATAGGAAGTTTCTCAACACCTTTTCCCTTATCGATCATTTCTGATTGCGAGTTTTAAACTTGGTAATGTCTCCCTGATCTAGTCATATGGTTCATAGAAGAGGGGAAAAATAAAAACCCTATTTCCTCATCTATATTGGGATGTTCGAATACTTTGTTGATATCTTCTAACAACTCCTCAAAAGATATCATTCCACATATACTAACTACCAGGCTAATCTTTTTCAGGTTTTTCTCTTTATCTGAACTATCGAATTCGTCCCCATATCCGGTGGCAACGACATCATCCTTCCATGATAAGTCAACGTATTCTACAACTTCCACAACCTCTTCGTACATATACTCCCACTCTATGGGGATATGTAGAAGTGAAGGGACCAGGCACCCTTGTAGTTTCAAAGTATCAAGTAGCTCAAGCATACTGCAATTTTCGGTTTGTCGAAATAAGTCTTCCATGATCTGGACGACATTATCTAAGTTGACTTCATCGATGGGTATCACCAAACTATTTGACTCTTTAGCTCATTTTTGAGATTCCAAGAATAGTATACTAATCTATGGCAGTCAATAGTTATCTCTGAGGGAAATTTCAGTCTGAACTCTAGGAACTGATTCATTATTGCTGATAATTCCATATCTTTCCCTCCAAAACGAATACAAACATCAATCCAGACTCTTTTAAGAAGCGATAGGGTCTGATAAAAAAAATTGGTAGGATGTTTGAGAAAATATGGGTAAACTTTGAGGAGTTTAGGGAAATATATAGGTATGATGGGCAATTTACTAAGTACAATCTAGGTATATGGATCAAATTTTAGGCCTTCTTTTAGGAAGATGGCATTTTTATGATTGAGAGTGGATTTTGGGTAGTGTTTGTCCTAGGATTGGCTGATGAGCAATGATACCCCGATCAATCTGACCTTAAAATACATTTCGAAGATGAAAACACTTATCACTGGTATGGCCAGCATTTTGATGGAAATCAGAATAGGCATTAGGTTTGAAATTTCTGGGAAGTGGGTTTGGTAATGAACGAGGGTCCAATGGCTTAATAAGATTTTGGCTTAAGAGGGCTTGGTAAACTTTGGTTAGGGGAGATTGAAGCTCGGTGTATTTCTTTTTTGACTCGGTTAGGGCGAATTTTCGGTTACCATAAAGTGGCAGGCAGAGAAATGTTATTAATGGTTGAAACTACGGTATAGCAGGCTTCTCATACTTTCTAGGAGTGAACTATCTGAATACTTTCTTCATCTCAACTTCTGTCTTCGCAAGACTTTCTTCAATCCCCACCCCGTCTTCTAGAAAAGATCTAAAATGGGGGTATTACTATCCTACTATCGTTACTTGGACATGGGGTAAGAAGTTTTTCTTCACAATACTAACTTGTTCCTCTTCGAAAGGCCGGTTGGTCATGGCGACTGCTCTTTCTCTCCATTTTGTGTAACACCTCGCCCGCCCAAGAAGAGCAGGGCAGAGCGCTACCACGATAAAACTAACCAAAATACACAATCAATAAGGTATAGCTGATAAAAATAAATCCCCCAATATAAAAAATCCACTAATCTCAATCTTCAAATTAAATACAACAAAGTCTCCCGAAATAATATAACTATCTATCTCGAAAGAAAATAAATCACCAATGCTCTATACATAAAAAATAAATGCAAAAATTCTCTCTTGTATTCTCGAATAATCTTTCCAAAATAATGATCGCTAAAATCCAATCTCCAAATCAAATCAAAAGCGCCCAAATCCGCGCTAACCTGCTACTAAAAGAAAATATGGGGAAGTACACAATACGACAGGAAATATGCTCAACAAATATTAGGGGTGATTAAAGTGTAACAATACGAGTACGAATATTCAAATCAAATGTGAATCTCATAAGCATATTTATAAATTTAATTTCTCAACAACACATTAATCGGATCACCAGGCCTCACCACCATACGACGCCTATGAATTCTTAAGCATATCCGGAAAAAGGAATATTGGTGGGTGTCCGACCTCCGTGCCATATTAAAATCTCATGACAATATGCTCAACAAAATAATAATACCACATGAATCAAAATTAGATTCCAACAAAAATTTCCAGATTCCAATTGAATTTATCAATTCAAATATGAGTCAAGAATCACAAGAAAGCAATGGGAACAACACTCGCGAGATTAAGGAGCATATTGTGTAAAACTCCATACCTTAAACCACCAAAAAGAACCAACATGAATCATCACATAATTTTAGCCTCAAAATATATTCACACCATCACGTTCTTCTCACGAAAATAATCAAATCTCGTTTTAGCCCAAACTCGAGAAAACACCAAATAAGCCTTCTAGTCCAAGGTTGAAATCTTAAATAAGTTTGGGCCTATGGTTTGTAGATGAAAGGGAGTAATTTTAGAGAGGTCTTCTGGTTGAAAAGTTTGAGAAAACGTGATTTGAAAATCCAAGCCACAAATTAGTTGTGATATATAAAGGATTAAGAGTTTGATTAAAAAAATAGTTCTAATCAGATACAAATATAAAAAATTTATTCCGGACGATCGGACTGTTGGAATTGGATGAAGTCTTCGAAAGAATTAACTAAAGATGAGAGGAAGATGCATAATAAATTTTAGCTCGATCGGACCGTTGAATATTTTTAAATATTTTTTTTCTAGAAAGTTTTATATTTTGAGGACTCCTAGAGAGTTTTATGTTTTGAGGACTCTTCTATATAATCAAAAATCAATTAAAACTACCTTTTAATTCCGTTTGAAAATTTATTTTTGAAATATAAAAACCAACACTTTAAATTATAAAATTTATAAAATCCAAAATTTCATTTTTCTCCGATTTCCCAAATTAATTTAAAAATTCCCATTGAAAAAATCCGGGTTGTTACATACTTCCCCACTAGCAAAGAATTTCGCACTCAAAATTCAACGAAGCTTAACATTCAAAAATCAGGCCACACCAACAATATCAAAAAATAAATCTAGTCTCCAAAAATCAACTTTAAATACTTCACACCTAATCTTGATGCCTAACACGACTTATCCCCAAAAATTTATATCTAAAAAAAAAACTGTCTAGCCCGCATGCTAGACCCAAAATCCAAGACCCGAGGGTTGTCGTATACTTAAGATCTAATACCATTCTGTAACACCCCGCCCGCCTAGGAAGAGCGGGGCAGAGCGCTACTACGATAAAACTAACCAAAATTCACAATCAACAAGGTATAGAGCATCTAAATAAATCCCACAATATAAAAAATCCACTAATCTCAATCTTCAAATTAAATACAACAAAGTCTCTCGAAATAATACAACTATCTATCTCGAAAGAAAATAAATCGCCAAAGTTATATACATAAAAAATAAATGCAAATATTCTCTCTTGTATTCTCGAAAAATCTTCCCAAAATAATCTTCGAAAAAAACCAATCTCCAAATAAAATCCAAAACGCCCAAATTCACGCTAACCTGCCACTAAAAGAAAATATGGGGAAGTACATAATACGACAGGAAAGATGCTCAACAAATATTAGGGGTGAATAAAGCATAGCAATACGAGTATGAATATTCAAATCAAATGTGAATCTCATAAGCATAATTATTAATATAATTTCTCAATAACACATTAACCGGGTCACCAGGCCTCACCACCATACCGCGCCTATGCTTTCTTAAGCATATCCGGAAAAAAGGAATATTGGCGGGTTCCCAACTTCTGTGCCATATTAAAATATCATGACAACATGCTCAACAAATTAATAATACCACATGAATCAAAATTAGATTCCAATAAAATTTTTCATATTCCAATTGAAATTAGCAATTCAAATATGAGACAATAATCACAAGAAAACAAAGGGAATAACATTCGCGAGATTAAGGAGCATATTGTGTGAAACTCCATACCTTAAACTGCCAAAAAGAACCAATATGAATCATCACATAATTTTAGCCTCAAAATCTATTCACACCATCACGTTCTTCTCACGAAAATAATCAAATCTCGTTCAAGCCCAAACTTGAGAGAACACCAAAAAAGCCTTCTAATCTAAAGTTGAAATCTTGAATAAGTTTGGGCCTATGGTTTGTAGATGAATGGGAGAAATTTTGGAGAGGTCTTCTAGTTGAAAAGTTTGAGAAAAAGTGATTTGAAAAGCCAAGCCACGAATTAGTTGTGATATATAAAGGATTAAGAGTTTGATTAAGAAAAGAGTTCTAATGAGATACAAATACTAAAATTTTTATTCCCGACGATCGGAATGCTGGAATTGGATGAAATTTTTGGGATAATTAGCTTAAGATGAGAGGAAGATGCATAAAAAATTTCAGACCGTCGCATATTTTTTTAAAAAAATTTTACTAGAGAATTTGATGTTTTGAGGACTCTTAGAGAGTTTTACATTTTGAAGACTCTTCTATATAATAAAAAATAAATTAAAACTCCATTTCAATTCCGATTCCGTTTGAAAATTTATTTTTTTAACATAAAAACCAACACTTTAAATTATAAAATTTATAAAATCCAAAATTTTATTTTTCACCGACTTGCAAAATTAATTTAAAAATTCCCATTTAAAAAATCTAGGTTGTTACATACTTCCCCACTAGAAAAGAATTTCGCCCTCGAAATTCAACGAAGCCTAACATTAAAAAATCAGGCCACCCCAACAATATCCAAAAATAAATCTTGTCTCCAAAAATCAACTTTAAATACCTCACACCTAATCTCGATGCCTAACATGACTTATCACCAAAAATTTATATCTCCAAAAAAAAAATGTCTAACCCGCATGGTAGACCCAAAATCCAAGACTCGAGGGTTGTTGCATACTTAAGCTCTGATACCATTATGTAACACCCCGCCCGTCCAGGAAGAGAGGGGCAGAGCGCTACTACGATAAAACTAACCAAAATCCACAATCAACAAGATATAGAGCATCTAAATAAATCCCACAATATAAAAAATCCACTAATCTCAATCCTCAAATTAAATACAATAAAGTCTCTCGAAATAATACAACTATCTATCTCGAAAGAAAATAAATCGCTAATTCTCTATACATAAAAAATAAATGCAAATCTTCTCTCATATTCTCGAAAAACCTTCCCAAAATAATCTTCGCTAAAATCCAATCTCCAAATCAAATCCAAAGCGCCTAAATCCACTCTAACCTGCCACTAAAACAAAATATGGGAAAGTACACAATACGAAGAAAAGATGCTCAACAAATATTAGGTGTGAATAAAGCGTAACAATACGAGTACGAATATTCAAATCAAATGTGAATCTCATAAGCATATTTATCAATATAATTTCTCAACAACACATTAACCGGGTCACCAGGCCTCACCACCATACCGCGCCTATGCATTTTTAAGCATATTCGAAAAAAGAAATATTGGTGGGTGCCCAACCTTCGTGCCATATTAAAATATCATGACAACATGCTCAACAAAATAATAATACCACATGAATCAAAATTAGATTCCAACAATTTTTTTTAGATTCCAATTGAATTTAACAATTCAAATATGAGTCAATAATCACAAGAAAACAAAGGGAATAACACTCGCGAGATTGAGGAGCATATTGTGTAACTCCACACCTTAAATAACCAAAAAGAACCAATATGAATCATCACATAGTTTTAGCCTCAAAATCTATTCACACCATTACGTTTGTCTCCCGAAAATAATCAAATTTCGTTCTAGCCCAAACTCGAGAAAACACCAAATAAGCCTTCTAATCTAAGTTGAAATCTTGAATAAGTTTGGGCCTATGGTTTGTAGATGAAAGGGAGAAATTTTAGAGAGGTCTTTAAGTTGAAAAGTTTGAGAAAAAGTGTTTTGAAAAGAAAATCCACGAATTAGCTGTGATATATAAAGGATTAAGAGTTTCATTAAGAAAAGAGTTCTAATGAGATAGAAATAGTAAATATTATTCCAGATGATCGGACAGTTGGAATTAGATGAAATTTTTGGGATAATTAGCTTAAGATGAGAGGAAGATGCGTAAAAATTTTCATTTCGATCGAACCGTCGAATATTTTGAAATATTTTTTTTACTAGATAATTTTATGTTTTGAGGACTCTTAGAGAGTTTTATGTTTTGAGTACTCTTTTATATAATAAAAAATAAATTGAAACTCCATTTCAATTCCGAATCCGATTCCGTTTGAAAATTTATTTTTCAAATATAAAATCCAACACATTAAATTATAAAATTTATAAAATTCAAAATTTCCTTTTACTCCAATTTCCATAATTAATTTAAAAATTCCCATTTAAAAAATCCGGGTTGTTACGTACTTCCCACTAGAAAAGAATTTTTCCATTAAAATTCAACAAAGCCTAACACTCAAAAATTAGGCCACACCAACAATCTGCAAAAATAAATCTTGTCTCAAAAAATCAAATTTAAATACCACACACCTAATCTCGATGCCTAACACGACTTATCACCAAAAATTTATATCTCCAAAAAAAACTGTCTAACCCGCATGCTGGACCCAAAATCCAAGACCCGAGGGTTGTCGTATACTTAAGCTCTGATACCATTCTATAATACCCCACCCGCCCAGGAAGAGCGTGGCAGAGCGCTACTACGATAAAACTAACCAAAATCCACAATCAACAAGGTATAGAACATCTAAATAAATCCCATAATATAAAAAATCCACTAATGTCAATCTTCAAATTAAATACAACAAAGTCTCTCGAAATAATACAACTATCTATCTCGAAAGAAAATAAATCGCCAATGCTCTATACGTAAAAAATAAATGCAAATCTTCTCTCTCGTATTCTCGAATAATCTTCCCAAAATAATCTTTGCTAAAATCCAATCTCCAAATCAGATCCAAAGTGCCCAAATCCGTGCTAACCTGCCACTAAAAGAAAATATGGGGAAGTACACAATACGATGAAAAGATGCTCAACAAATATTAGGGGTGAATAAAGCCTAACAATACGAGTACGAATATTCAAATCAAATGTGAATCTCATAAGCATATTTATCAATATAATTTCTCAACAACACATTAACCGAGTCACCAGGCCTCACCACCATACCGCACCGATGCATTTTTAAGCATATTCGGAAAAAGAAATATTGGCGAGTGCCGAACCTCCGTGCCATATTAAAATATCACGACAACATGCTCAACAAAATAATAATAAAACATGAATCAAAATTAAATTCCAACAAAATTTTTTAGATTCCAATTGAATTTAGCAATTCAAATATGAGTCAATAATCACAAGAAAACAAAGGGAATAACACTTGCGAGATTAAGGAGCATATTGTATAAAAACCCCATACCTTAAACAACCAAAAAGAACCAATATGAATCATCACATAATTTTAGCCTCAAAATATATTCACACCATCACGTTCTTCTCCCGAAAATAATCAAATCTTCTTCTAGCCCAAACTCGAGAAAACACCAAATAAGCCTTCTAATCTTAGGTTGAAATCTTGAATAAGTTTGGAACTATGGTTTGTAGATGAAAGGGAGAAATTTTGGAGAGGTCTTCTGGTTGAAAAGTTTGAGAAAAAGTGATTTGAAAAGCCAAACCACGAATTATTTTGTGATATATAAAGGATTACGAGTTTGATTAAGAAGAGAGTTCTAATGAGATACAAATACTAAAATTTTTATTCCGGACGATCGGACCGTTGGAATTGGTTGAAAATTTTAGGATAATTAGCTCAATATGAGAGGAATACGCAGAAAAAATTTTAGACCGTCGCATATTTTTTAATATTTTTTTTACTAGAGAATTTGATATTTTGAGGACTCTCAGAGAGTTTTATGTTTTGAGGATTCTTCTATATAATAAAAAATAAATTAAAACTCCATTTCAATTTCAATTTCGATTCCGATTCCGATTCCGTTTAAAAATTTATTTTTCAAATATAAAATCCAACACATTAAATTATAAAATTTATAAAATTCAAAATTTCATTTTTCTCCGATTTCCATAAATAATTTAAAAATTCCCATTTAAAAAATCCGAGTTGTTACATACTTCCCATTAGAAAAGAATTATTCCCAGGAAATTCAACGAAGCCTAACACTCAAAAATTAGGCCACACCAACAATCTGCAAAAATAAATCTTGTCTCCAAAAATCAACTTTAAATACCTCACACCTAATCCCGATGCCTAACACGACTTATCACCAAAAATTTCTATCTATAAAAAAAAACTGTCTAACCCGCATGTTAGATCCAAAACCCAAGACCCGAGGATTGTCATATACTTAAGCTCTGATACCATTCTGTAACACCCCGCCCACCCAGGAAAAGCGGGGCAGAGCGCTACTGCGATAAAAGTAACCAAAATTCACAATCAACAAGGTATAGAGCATCTAAATAAATCCCACCATATAAAAAATCCACTAATCTCAATCTACAAATTAGATACAACAAAGTCTCTCGAAATAATACAACTATCTATCTCGAAAGAAAATAAATCGTCAATGCTCTATACATAAGAAATAAATGCAAATATTCTCTCTCGTATTCTCGAATAATCTTCCCAAAATAATCTTCGCTAAAATCCAATCTCCAAATCAAATCCAAAGCGCCCAAATCCGCGCTAACCTGCCACTAAAAGAAAATATGAGGAAGTACACAATACGACGAAAAGATGCTCAACAAATATTAGGGTTGAATAAAGCGTAACAATACGAGTACGAATATTCAAATCAAATGTGAATCTCATAAGCATATTTATCAATATAATTTCTCAACAACACATTAACCGGGTCACTAGGCCTCACCACCATACCGCGCCTATGCATTTTTAAGCATATTCGGGAAAAAAATATTGGCGGGTGCCCAACCTTCATGCCATATTAAAATATCATGTCAACATGCTCAACAAAATAATAATACCACATGAATCAAAATTAGATTCCAACAAAATTTTTTAGATTCCAATTGAATTTAGCAATTCAAATATGAGTCAATAATCATAAGAAAACAAAGGGAATAACACTCGCGAGATTAAGGAGCATATTGTGTAAAACCCCATACCTTAAACAACAAAAAAGAGCCAATATGAATCATCACATAATTCTAGCCTCAAAATCGATTCACACCATCACGTTCTTCTCGCGAAAATAATGAAATCTCGTTCTAGCCCAAACTCGAGAAAACACCAAATAAGCCTTCTAATCTAAGGTTGAAATCTTGAATAAGTTTGGGGCTATGGTTTGTAGATGAAAGGGAGTAATTTTGGAGAGGTCTTATGGTTGAAAAGTTTCAGAAAAATTGATTTGATAAGCCAAGCCACGAATTATTTTGTGATATATAAAGGATTAAGAGTTTGATTAAGAAAAGAGTTCTAATGAGATACAAATACTAAATTTTCTATTTCGGACCGTTGGAATTGGATGAAATTTTTGGCATAATTAGCTGAAGATGAGAGGAAGATGCATAAAAGATTTCAGTTGGATCGGACCGTCGAATATTTTAAAATATTTTTTTTCCTAGAGATTTTTATGTTTTGAGGATTCTTTAAGAGTTTTAAGTTTTGAGGACTCTTCTATATAATAAAAAATATATTAAAACTCCATTTAATTCCGATTCCAATTCCGTTTGGAAATTTATTTTTCAAATTTAAAAACCAAAACTTTAAATTATAAAATTTATAAAATCCAAAATTTCATTTTTCTACGATTTCCAAAATTAATTTAAAAATTCCCATTTAAAAAAATTCGGGTTGTTACATACTTCCCCACTAGCAAAGGAATTTGCCCTCGAAATTCAACGAAGCCTAACACTCAAAAATCAGGCCACACCAACAATCTCCACAAATAAATCTTGTCTCCAAAAATCAACTTTAAATACCTCACACCTAATCTCGATGCCTAACACGACTTATCACCAAAAATTTCTATCTCCGAAAAAAAAACTATCTAACCCGCATGCTAGACCCAAAATTCAAGTCCCGAGGATTGTCATATATCTAAGCTCTGATACCATTATGTAACACCCCACCCATCCAGGAAAAGCGGGGCAGAGCGCTACTGCGATAAAACTAACCAAAATCCACAATCAACAAGGTATAGAGCATCGAAATAAATTCCACAATATAAAAAATCCACTGATCTCAATCTTCAAATTAAATACAACAAAGTCTCTCGAAATAATACAACTATCTATCTCGAAAGAAAATAAATCGCCAATGCTCTATACATAAAAAATAAATGCAAATCTTCTCTCTCGTATTCTCGAATAATCTCCCCAAAATAGTCTTCGCTAAAATTCAATCTCCAAATCAAATCCAGAGCGCCCAAATCCGCGCTAACCTTCCACTAAAAGAAAATATGGGGAAGTACACAATACGATAGGAAAGATGCTCCACAAATATTAGCGGTGAATAAAGCGTAACAATACGAGTAGGAATATTCAAATCAAATGTGAACCTCATAGGCGTATTTATCAATATTATTTCTGAATAACACATTAACCGGTCACCAGCCCTCACCACCATACCGCGCCTATGCATTATTAAGTATATCTTGGAAAAGAAATATTGGCGGGTGATCAACCTCCTTGCCATATTAAAATCTAATGACAACAGCTCAACAAAATAATAATACCACATGAATCAAAATTAGATTCCAACAAAAATTTCCAGATTCCAATTGAATTTAGCAATTCAAATATGAGTCAATAACCACAAGAAAATAAAAGGGAATAATACTTGCGAGATTAAGGAGCATATTGTGTACAAAAACCCAAACCTTTAACCACTAAAAAGAACCAATATGAATTATCACATAATTTTACCCCTAAAATCTATTCACACCGTCACGTTCTTCTCACGAAAATAATCAAATCTCGTTCTAGCCCAAACTCGAGAAAACACCAAATAAGCCTTCTAATCTAAGGTTGAAATCTTAAATAAGTTTGGGGTATGGTTTGTAGATGAAAGAGGGTAATTTTGGAGAGGTCTCCTGGTTGAAAAGTTTGAGAAAAGGTGATTTGAAAAGCCAAGCCACGAATTATTTGTGATATATAAAGGATTAAGAGTTAGATTAAGAAAATAGTTATAATCAGATACAAATACTAAAATTTTTATTCGGACGATCGGACCGTTGGAATTGGATGAAATTTTTGGCATAATTAGCTGAAGATGAGAGGAAGATACATAAAAGATTTTAGATAGATCAGACAGTCGAATATTTTTAAATATTTTTTTTACGAGAGAGTTTTATGTTTTGAGGACTCTTAGAGATTTTTATGTTTTGAGGACTCTTCTATATAATAAAAAATCAATTAAAACTATATTTTAATTCCGATTCCAAGTCCGTTTGAAAATTTATTTTTCAAATATAAAAACCAACACTTAAATTATAAAATTTATAAAATCTAAGATTTCATTTTTCTTCGATTTCCAAAATTAATTTAAAAATTACCATTTAAAAAATCTGTGTTGTTACATACTTCCCCACTAGCAAAGAATTTCGCCCTCGAAATTCAACGAAGCCTAACACTAAAAAATCAGGCCACACCAACAATCTTCAAAATAAATCTTGTCTCCAAAAATCAACTTTAAATACCTCACACCTAATCTCGATGCCTAACACGACTTATCACCATAATTTTCTATCTCCCAAAAAAAAACTGTCTAACCCGCATGCTAGACCCAAAACCCAAGACCCGAGAATTGTCATATACCTAAGCTCTGATACCATTCTGAAACACCCCGCCCACCCAGGAAAAGAGGGGCAGAGCGCTATTGCGATAAAACTAACCAAAATCCACAATCAACAAGGTATAGAGCATCTAAATAAATCCCACAATATAAAAAATCCACTAATCTCAATCTTCAAATTAAATACAACAAAGTCTCTCGAAATAATACAACTATTTATCTCGAAAGAAAATAAATCGCCAATGCTCTGTACATAAAAAATAAATGCAAATCTTCTCTCTCGTATTCTCGATTAATCTTCCCAAAATAGCCTTCGCTAAAATCCAATCTCCAAATCAAATCTAGAGCACCCAAATCCGCGCTAACCTGGGACTAAAAGAAAATATGGGGAAGTACACAATACGACAGGAAAGATGCTCAACAAATATTAGCGTTGAATAAAGCGTAACAATACGAGTTGGAGTATTCAAATCAAATGTGAATCTCATAAGCATATTTATCAATATTATTTCTCAACAACACATTAACCGGTCACCAGCCCTCACCACCATACCGCGCCTATGCATTCTTAATTATAGCCGAAAAAAGGAATATTGGCGGGTGACCAACCTGCTTGCCATATTAAAATCTCATGAAAACATGCTCAACAAAATAATAATACCACATGAATCAAAATTAGATTCCAATAAAAATTTCCAAATTCCAATTGAATTTAGCAATTCAAATATGAGTTAATAATCACAAGAAAACAAAAGGGAATAACACTCGCGAGATTAAGGAGCATATTGTGTAAAAAAACCCAAACCTTAAACTACAAAAAAGAACCGACATGAATCATCACATAATTTTATCCCCAAAATCTATTCACACCATCATGTTCTTCTCGCGAAAATAATCAAATCTCGTTCTAGCCCAAACTCGACAAAACACCAAATAAGCCTTATAATCTAAGGTTGAAATCTTAAATAAGTTTGGGGCTATGGTTTTTAGACGAAAGGGGGTAATTTTGGAGAGGTCTTCTTGTTGAAAAGTTTGAGAAAAAGTGATTTGAAAAACCAAGCCACGAATTAGTCGTGATATATAAAGGATTAAGAGTTTGATTAAGAAAATAGTTCTAATCAGATACAAATACTAAAAAATTTATTTCGGACAATAGGAACGTTGAAATTGGATGAAATTTTTGAAGGAATTAGCTAAAGATGAGAGGAAGCTGCATAAAAAATTTCAGCTCGATCGGACCCTCGAATATTTTTAAATATTTTTTTTGCGAGAGAGTTTTATGTTTTGAGGACTCTTAGAGAGTTTTATGTTTTGAGGACTCTTCTATATAATAAAAAATCAATTAAAACTCCATTTTAATTCCGATTCCATGTCCGTTTGAAAATTTATTTTTCAAATATAAAAACCAACACTTTTAATTATAAAATTTATGAAATCCAAAATTTCATTTTTCTTCGATTTCTAAAATTAATTTAAAAATTCCCATTTAAAAAATCCAGGTTTTTATATTTTGCTATGAAATTACAGACAGTTTCCCAAGGATTTTATTTTTCAAAATTCTAAATTCACAACGGGTTTCCTCCAACTACTCGTTGTATTTTTACTGTGACATGAATTCACGGGCAGCATATTCCCAAGTGCGAATTCTAGATTCTTCGAGGGATAAGAACCAATGAAGAGCATTTTCCTTTAGAGTCTCTTGGAACCTCTGGGACATTATTTCTTCAGAGGCACCTAGGAGAGCCATGGCTCGGTGATAACTTCGGAGATGAACAATTGAGGGCCCACTACCTCCAAATTTCTCAGTGTTAGGCATCTTGAACCTTTTTGACAGCCTTACTTTAGACTAGGAAGACATATGGGTGTAATCCATGTAGTTCCTGGAGATTTGAACTTGATCAAACTTCTTGGTCATTCTCTTAAGGTATTCCTTGACCTTGTTCAACTCTTCTTCCTTCGGATCAATGGTCAGGGGTAAGTTGGCCCCTGGTTAGGAAAGATTCGGCATTGGAGCTGAGTTGGCAGTGACCCATTGGCAGGAGGGGAACGTGGAGCATACTGGTACTCTTCTGAGACCCAAATAGTCTTAGGTACGAGTAGACCCAAAGCTTGAGGTAAGAGGACCTCGGGCTCTTCGGAAATATGGACCCAATTTCGTTGCATCTCATGAACCTCAATTTGAAGGTTGTCAATCTTGGCAGTAAGTTGGGCTAGAACCGTCATCAAATCTTACTATAGGAGAAAATGTCTTTGACATTTTTGGAAAAAAGGAGGACAAAATGTTTTTGTTTAAAAAGGAGAAAAATGTTTTTAACATTTATGATAAAAGGAAGGAAAATGCTTTTGGTATTTTGACAAGAGAGGAAAAAAATGTTTTTGGCACTTTTGGTAAAGAAATAGGAAAAATGAGAAAAGGGTCTTAGTATGATTATTATTATTATTATTATTATTATTATTATTATTATTATTATTATTATTATTATTATTATTATTATTATTATTATTATTATTATTATTATTATTATTATTATTATTGTTGTTGATGTAAAAAATTAGATTATCTCTAATTATTTAATAACAGATAAAAAATAAATAGGACAAGAGATTTTTAAAGTGGTTCAGCCTTGAAAGAATGGCCTACGTCCACTGTTTTTGTGTTATTGCTAACTGTTTGCAGAATTCTCGATAATGGATTTACCAAGAAATTTCGAGTCCTCCGCTAATGAGGAGGTTACAATGTATTTATAGCCTTGAGGCTGTACATGCGAGAGAATATTACATAGTTGTCCAATAGGCGTGTACATCTGTATGATAATAATCAGCATTTAATGCGCATTCAATCCTCTTAATTATTCGGTTATAAATGCTCTGTACGAGGTGCATCTCGGACCGTTTAAGCTGCTCGGACCGCCTAAGTAGCTCGGTACAATAAAGTTCCTCGGAGAACACTTGCTTCTTGGAGCGCCTGAGTTAGTCGGGGAGGTTGAGTTCCTCGGAGTCAAGGTGTTGTAAAAAATGTTTGCGGGTGCCATGTAGATTGACACGTGTCTTCACATAATTGGTCCACGTCAGCAGACTAAATTTAGTATCAACAGAAGCACCCGATGTTTCATGGTTTGATGTTGAAGAAAAATATGGAACATTTATGCTGCCTAAACTTTATGGATTTTAGACAACCGTTCGTTGTACATAACTCTTTTTTTGAGTACGTAGTATCAGGCTTTTAAAGTATTTTGAATTTCAATAACCGCTTAGTGTTTCGTGCCTTTTTCTTCTTTTTAGCCACCAGATACGCAATCGTCCATCTTGGTAATCATTGATTTTCTCCATTCTCGAGGTAAAGTATTTAAACTCTTTAGAAAACTAGATCATCTTTTACTTTTTCAAATCTGCATCTTTAGAACTTCTTCACTTCTTCTCTGTTTTGTGCGTTCGTTTCTTCCATTGTTCGTTGTCACTTGATTCATCTTTTTCCTGTAAGATCTTATTCCTTCTCTTTAATTTCTTTTGTTCATCGTGGTTTACGTCGTTGAATCTCTTGACAAATTTCGTTCTGAGTTTTCAATTCCTTCTTGGGTCATTTTGGAGGAACTCTCTGAACCTTCTAACTATTTCTCTTTGGCTGAGGGACATTGGTTCCCCAGTCTCTTTATGGCCGAATGTGGCTTTTCTTTTCCTCCAAATCCCCTATGTTTGGAGTTCTGTCAATATTTCGATGTTGTTCCTGCAAAAATAGCACCCAATACTTGGAGAATAGTTAATGGAGTTCACAGGTTAAATCAAATTCATGGAACCCGTTTAGGAATTCCAGAAATTATGTTTTGTTATAGATGGGTTGTTAGTGATAGCACATTTTATTTAAAAACTAGGTTTTTAAATAGGGGTTTAGTTGTCAATCTCCCAGATGCCAATAGGGATTACTTCGAGCATGGAGTTGTTATGAAAAATTGGCAACATGCTCCATTAAATGGAAATGATGTGTATCAGGGTCCTAAATGCCCTCCCTATGGTAATGGGATAGGTTGTTTTTATTTTATTTTATTTTTGAAATTGTGTTTTCTTTGGGTTTGATTAAATGCGTCATTGACATTTTTTTTATTTGCAAATGATAGCAAAAGAAAATCCCCCAAAGAGACTGATGTGAATTTGAAGCACTTGAAACTTATCTGGAGTTTGCACCAAACCGTTGCTGACGAACATATCAGATCAACCTCGTACTTGCTTCAGTACAAGCGCTACACTTCATCTTTTACTGCTCGTCCAGTGGTGGGTGACATCGACCCATTACCAGCCTCTGAAGGTTCCTTTCCTGAATCAAATCTTCCCCTCAATATCAGAATGAAAAGATGAAAAGCTCCTTCATACTTTGACAAATCAGACTCTGCCAATGTGGAGGAAAAGAGAAATAAGCAGGATATCCCAGAGGAGGGGACAAGAAAAATTGATGCACCCCCTCGTGCTGCTACTAAGAAAGTTGCTGAGAAGCCCCCTGTGGCTTCGAGCAAGGTTGTAGCTGTTTCTCCTCCAAGCGAGGTCATTGTTATATTACCGACCAAGACAACATCCTTGGTTGAGAATGTTCCTGCTCCCACGAGGAAGTTAAAGAAAAGTTCCTCGGATAAACTGGCTGAACCTATCTCTCAGCCTTTAACTGCTGGAAGTGGTGTTCCCACTTTTGTTGCTCCGAGCTCTGCCATGGGCTCTGTGAAGTCTTGGATTATCCCAGAAATCCAAGGTCTTGAAGACACTCTTTCTCGGGATAGGGTTACCACCTTGGCAGCTCAACATATTGCCTCAGTAAGTATTACTAATCTAAACTTTCATTTTTTAATGTTCTATTCTTGTACCGACTCAAAGTTATTTTTCTTTTCAGCTGGTAACATGTTTTAATACTATTTTGAAAAAGGATGAAGCTCTTAAAGCTTCGAGCTCCTTGGGAGGTGTGGAGGAGGCTTTTGTAGGTCTGACTCAATCCTTAAAGGATTCTCGTCAGAAATATGAAGAAGATAAGGTTTCTTGGGAGAAGCAACTGAAGTCCGTTGAGCAAGAGAGAGAAAAAGCTATGGAAACCTCTCAGGAGTTGGAGAGGAAAATGAAAGAGTTTAAGAAGAAAAATGAAGAGCTTGAAGAAAAGCTCAAGAATGATGGAGAGCTTGAGACCAAGCTTAAAACTGCTGAAGAGGAACTGGGCAAACTCCGTGAAGCTGATCGTCAGAAGGAAGAGGCAGAAAGAAAATTGAAAGCTACCGAGGAACTTTTATCTGAGAAGATTTCCTCGGAGAAGGTGAAGAGGAAATTGGCTGTTAAAAAGTCCTTCAGCGCTGGCTGGGACAAAGGTTGGAACAAAGGCCTAACTACCATGTCCTCTCAGATGGAGTTTGCTAGAATCAAGTATTTAAGGGACGGATGGGTCGCAGCTCTGCACGAGTTAAAGGTCTCTGAGAATTCTGAGCTATTTCAACGTCATGTTCATGGTCCTCCTCCCTCCCCTGGAGAAGAAAAAGAGGACGAAGCTGCCTCTGAAGAGTCTTCAATGATGGTTGGGGATCAGGTTCCTACTGTTGAACTTCGCTACGAGTAGCCCCAACCAACTATTACTCCTACCGAGCAACTTCAATCTACTAGTACCTTTGTCGAGCAACTGCCAGTATCCTCCGAGCCACTAACCTCCTCATCTCAGCTTTTCGAGGAAGTCACAAAACACAAGGAGAAGGTGTAAAGTTGCTCGGGCTTTAATTTTATTATTTCTTTTGAATGTAACCCTGAACCTTGTACTTGTCTTTTGATGAATAAAAATTTGAGTTTTTGTTGTTCATGTTGACTTTCTTTGTCTTGCTTTGCCTTTATCATTTATTAATCCTGTTTATTGTTTCTCTTTGCTAGTTTATAGCCAGGATGGAACTCTTGTGAGCTCACGATACTGAGTTGATGAAAAAATATAATAAATATTTCAAAGCTGGCCATACAGACTTGGATGAGTCACAAATTTTTGATATCCTGGGCTCAGATGCCTCTGAACGAGCAGTGGAAGCTTACCAATATCTAAAATGCTTATTCGACCGAGCTGTTGCCAATAATATGGCTTATTATGAGATGAATGAATCTCCAGGGTACCATCGAGGAACTTCAGTAACAATACAAGGAATCTTCTGCCCTTTTGCATCAGGGTTATGAGAAAAAATATCAGCAACTAAATGCTGACAAAGGATATGATAAGTTAGTCGCTGCTTATGATTTTAAGGAAAGGACTTTGAAGACCGAGGTTGAATAGCATAGGCAGATCGCGAAACTGCTAGAACAGGAAAATAATAGCTTGCGAGGAGAGATATCCCAACTGAAATTTGCAGCATCTACCTCGGGAGCCTTGGTCCCTGTCAATGACGAAGGTTTCTCATTTCTGGAGGTTGAAAATGCCAATTTGAGAGACGAATTGGAAACTTTAAAGAGGTTGGGACCCTCTACATCTGCTCGCGGATGAGCAAGGGCTTCTTAGGGACGAGCAAGGGCTGCTCGGGTAACTATTAAAGAGGCAAGAACTTAAGAAGCTTTGGAAAATCAAGCAGTTCAGTTGGATACGAAGAATAAAGCTCTGGCAGAGATGTCCAAGAAGATTCTGAACCTTAACGAGCAACTTTCCACACAAGGATCCACCTTGGAGAATAAAGAAATTTTTGTGAAGAATCTCCACGAGCAGTTGGAAAGGTTGACTTACCAATTCCACAAACAGCCTAGAGAGTTTTGGATGGCTGGATATAATGAAACCCTCTACCACCTTTATGATCGAATCCAGCAAGCGAATAATGAGGGTTATAAACAAGGATGGCTGAATGCACTGGGTGTATTAAAATTGGAGCAGGGCCATTATCTATGGGATTATCATAACCCTGGATTGCTCGAGTTGCCCGTGCCACCTTTTAAACTTGACATGAGCTGGATTCCTGCTCGGACAATCCCTTAGTTCTTAATCTTCAAATATCTCGACGACTACGGTCTTCATTCCAACGTTGATATTTCTCGCCCTGAGCATCTGCTTGATTGGCCATCAGTGATGAATGTTCGAATGCTTCAAGATCTGAATTTCATAAATTCCCCTTATGCCTTAGACAATCCTCCTGCTCGAGTAGAACCTGTTTCAAAGGCAGAAGGGAAGAAACCAATAGAATAGGATTTTATGTAATAATTTCTACTTTCCACAACATATGTAATCCTTCTAGTTTTGAATGAAAAATTTTGGTAATACATTTCTCACGTCATTTGTAATTTTACTTAGTATGAATGAAAATTTGCCTTTTGTCATTTCATTTTCTTCTTAAATAATTTGTAGAATGTTTTTGCTTGTTGGTTGCTTATTTCATTGCAGTGATTTATCAATCTTTTATGTGATAAAACATCCTTTATCTCATGATCCTGTTTAATTTAAACAACTGGAGATGATTGTAATTGGATTACCGACCAACTAGAATTTATTAAGATATTTATTTCCAACCAATCGGAGTTGGTGAACTTTTATTCCCCGACCAATCGTAGTTAGGGGATTTTATTTATCGACCAACCATAGTTGGTAGACTGACCAACCGTAGTTGGTGGGATTTTATTTACCGACCAACCGTAGTTGGTGCACCGACCAAGCGTAGTTAGTGGGATTTTATTTATCGACCAACCATAGTTGGTAGACCGACCAATCCTAGTTGGTAGGGTTTTATTTATCGACCAACCGTAGTTGGTAGACCGACCAACCTTAGTTGGTAGGGTTTTATTTACCGACCAACCGTAGTTGGTGGGATTTTATTTATCGACCAACCATAGTTGGTAGATCGACCAATCGTAGTTGGTAGGGTTTTATTTATAGACCAACCGTAGTTGGTAGACTGACCAACCTTAGTTGGTAGGGTTTTATTTACCGACTAATCGTAGTTGGTGGACCGACCAACCGTAGTTGGTAGGATTTTATTTATCGACCAACCGTAGTTGGTGGACCGACCAACCGTAGTTGGTAGGGTTTTATTTATCGACCAACCGTAGTTGGTGGACCGACCAACCGTAGTTGGTGGGATTTTATTTAGTGACCAACCGTAGTTGGTGGACCGACCAACCGTAGTTGGTAGGATTTTATTTATCTACCAACCATAGTTGGTAGACCGACCAACCGTAGTTGGTAGGATTTTATTTTGAATTTGATGCATAGTGTCCAGCACTAATACTCCGAAAAAATTTCAACAAAAGGAGAAAATTAGGTAAAACATCCAAAGCTTTATTCATATCGAAGAAAACGGCATTACATAAGGATTGAACTACTGATAATATTTGCGCAGGTGCTCTGCGTTCCATGCATTCTTAAACTCCTCTCCTTCTAAGGTTTTAATCCAATAAGTTCCTGGGCGAACAACTTCTGTTACTCTGTAAGGTCCATGCCAGTTAGCTTCCAATTTGTTGTGTTTTTGAATCACTTTCTTTAGCACATAGTCCCCTTCTTTCAAATCACATTTCTTTACTTTCTTGTTGTAGAACAAAGTTGTTCGTTGCTGGTAAGTAGCATTCCTGATTGCTGCTTCTTCTCTAACTTCCTTGAGCATATCCAAGTCTAATCTTCTCATCAAATCGCTGACAGGAGAATTGAAATTCAGCACTCTATGTGTTGGGAGGCCTAGCTCGGTAGGTATAGCTTCACTTCCAAATGACAGCATGTATGGAGATTCTCCTGTTGCTGCTCGTGGTGTAGTACGATAAGCCCACAGTACAGAATGTAGCTCGTTGATCCAATTTGCCTTCGTATCATCTAGTCTTTTCTTCAAACCATTCAGCAGTGTTCTGTTCGTCACCTCAGTTTGTCCATTGCTCTGGTGATGGCCTAGTGCCGAGTGGGTTTTCAAAATGTTTGACTGATGACAATATGCAGTGAACTCCTCATTATCAAATTGGGTTCCATGATCAGTAATGAATGCATGGGGAAGACCATATCTGTAAATGTAATTCTTCCAAATAAATTGATACACCTTCTCATAAGTCATATCAATAAGAGGTCCAGCTTCCACCCATTTAGTAAAATAATCCACAGCGACGACAAGGTATTTGAACCTTCCTCTGGTCGTCGGGAGTGGCCTGGCCAAGTCTATTCCCCACATGGTAAATGGACAAGGGGATGTTATGGGTGTTAGCAATGCTTGGGGAGTTCTTCGGATAGAAGAGAAGCATTGACATTTATCACATTTTTTGGCATAGGCTATACAATCAGCCCTCATTACTCTTTGCAAAAGCGTTCGACCTGCTACATGAGCTCCACAGGACCCTTCATGGACCTCTTTAATCAAGTCTTTCACCTCGGAAGGGTGCACACATCTTTGCAGACCTGCTATAATTCCTCGTCTATATAGAATACCATTAGGCAATACATAACGAGTAGCTTTAAACTTTAGTTTCTTGGCTGCGAGTTTGTCGGTTGGTAATTTCCCTTCCTCAATATATGCCCTGATGGGATCCATCCAAGATTGTCCTAAATCAAGGGTAATAAAGTTCATCATCAGATCTTCGTCTATGCTTCGACTAGACAAGACTTCTATTGGGATTGTTCTTCGTAGCTCGGTTCGTGTGGCTGAAGCTAACCGAGCTAAGGCATCCGCTCTTGTATTCTCCAATCTTGGTATTCTAATTATCTGTACTGCGATTAAGCTTGATAAAACCTCCATTGCTTTTGCATGATACCTAATCATTAATTCTCCTTTGGCTGCATATACTCCCAGCATTTGATTTACGATTAACTGTGAGTCATTGAATACGATGACCTGCTCTGCCCCCATGGTTTTTGATAAACTAAGACCTGCAATCATAGCTTCATATTCAGCCTCATTATTAGAAGCCTTGAATTGGAAGCGCAAAGCATACTCCACATAGACCTCATCCGGGCTGTTCAAAATAATCCCTGCCCCACAGCCTGTAATGCAAGATGAGCCATCTACATATAGATTCCATATAGGTACCTCGTCCTCAAATTTTTGATTGGACAGAGTTCCTCGGTGGAATATTTATTGCTTCCTTTTATCATCCTCTAGTACTTCTTGCTGCTCATCAACTAACTTAAGTTAATCGGGGTTTAAATTTGATGATCCTGTAACATCCATAGGTTGGTCGGTATTCAGCTTTTGCTCCTCGGAGGTGTCAGGATAAGTGAATTCTGCGATAAAATCTGCTGCTGATTGCCCTTTAAGTGACGACCTAGGCTCATAAATTATATCATATTCACCAAGTTCTACTGCCTAGTACATCAATCTCCCTGATTTTTTTGGTTTATGAAGAGCTTGCCTCAGTGGCATATCGGTATACATTACTATGGTATGAGCTTGGAAGTACGGCCTCATTCTTCTACTTGCTTCGATCAACGCTAGTGCCAACTTTTCTAGTCTTGGATATCCGATCTCTACTCCTCGGAAGGCCTTGCTAGTGTAATAAATTGGTTTTTGCACTCCATCCTCCATTCTTATCATTGCCGAGCTAACTGCATTCTCCGAAACTGCCAGATACAAGTACAATCTTTCTCCCATCACTGGCCTGGACAACAGTGGGGGTGCTCCCAAGTATTTCTTTAACTCTTGAAAGGCCTTCTCTCATTCATCATTCCATTCAAACATTTTTCGGAGTGTTTTGAAGAATGGGAGGCATCTATCAGTTTCTCGTGATACAAATCTATTAAGTGCTGCAACTCGCCCTGTGAGACTTTGCACTTCCTTCTTCATCGTTGGAGATCGTAGTCCCAATAGAGCCTTGATCTTGTCTGGATTTGCTTCAATACCTCGTTGGTTGACAATATACAAGAGGAACATGCCTTCTCGTACTCCGAATATGCACTTGGTAGGGTTCAACTTCATTTGATACTTATCTAATTGATCAAAGGTTTGACCTAGATCAATTAGATGGTCAGCAGTTTTCTTGCTCTTCGTCAGCATATCATCAACATAAACCTCCATATTGTGACTGATTTTCTCTGCAAACACCTTGTTCATCAGCCGTTGATATGTTGCACCTGCATGTTTCAAACCATAAGGCATAACATTATAACAGTAAGTTCCCCTAGGGGTAATAAAAGAGGTACTCTCCCTGTCTTCAGGTTTCATTTTAATCTGGTTATAACCAGAATAAGCATCCATGAAGCTCAACATCTAGTGTCCCGAGGTAGCATCCACTAATTGATCAATTCGGGGCAAAGGAAAATTATCCTTTGGGCATGCCTTGTTGAGTTCGGTGAAATCTACACACATCCTCCACTTGTTGTTCTTCTTCTTCACCATCACCACATTAGCTAACCAATCTAGATATTTGACATCTTCAATAAAGCAAGCTTTTTGGAGCTTCTCGACCTCCTCTTGTATAGCTTGGTTTTTCTCAGGGCTGAACACTCTTCTTCGTTGCTTCATAAGTTTGATTTCCTTGTTCACATTAAGTTCGTGACACAAGAAGTTTGGGTCTATTCCTGGCATATCTTCGTGGATTCATGCAAAATTTTATTTTCTGCTTTTTAGGAAGGCAATCAATTCCTGTTTTAATGGGGTGTCCAACGATGAACCGATTTGAGTTGTTCGTTCCGGGTGTTCGTCGTCCAGAATGACATTTTCAGTAGCTTCCACCACCTGACCTTTTACGAGCTGCGACTCGTCTCTAGGATATAACATTTCAATTTCTGCACCTTCATCCACTTGATAGGTGGTAGTCTTTTTCCTGGATTCTTCCAGTTATTCTTGCTTGGCAGATGAATAGTAGCATTCCCGAGCTACTTTTTGGTCACCCTTCACAATTCCTACTCCAAAGTTGGTTGGAAATTTTAGGCATTGATGTACAGTAGATGGTACTTCTTCGAACTTCTTCAAACCTACCCTTCCCATGATGATATTGTAAGCTGATTGGACATTCTTATCCAATACAAAGAAACGTACTCTTTCTGTTCGACAAGAAGGCCATGTACCGATGAACATATCCAACTTGATCGTCCCAAGTGGAAAAACTTTCTCGCCAGTAAAACTGAGGAGAGGCCTATGATAAGGCTCCAATTGAGACAACTTTAGATTTAAGCTGTCAAAGCATGAGTAGAACATGATATCCCCGAGATACCATTATCCACCAGTACTCTTGATATCATTACCTCCTTCATCCTCATTTTGATCACTAATGGATCATCATGAGGATATAGTACTCCTGCACGATCATTTTTGGAGAAACCGATGACCAGTTTTTCTTTGTTCACCTTCCTCGGGCGATCATCCTCAGCTAGATTTATTCGCTGAATGTATGACCAAGCTTGGGCCTCATTGAGGTAATCTTTCCTTTCTGCAGTAAGCTCTCCACCTCCTGTATCTCCACCTGTAATAATATTACAATCAAATGATCCAAAACGAATTGAAAATACCTCACGATCTGGCTGTCTTGGTCTTTTGGGGAGATCGGGATTGTCTTCTGGATCGTCTTCATGACCTCTTTTCTTGTTTCCTTTTCCTCGACGAGGAGATCTAGACCTATGTCTTGCTCGGTTGTTGCTTTTTCCTTCATTTCTGCGATCAACATACTTGGCCAACTTTCCTCGTCTGATGAGTGCTTCGATTTCATTCTGAAGAGCTATGAGATTTTTGGTCGTGCTTCGATTTTTTTTTTTGGATTTTTAATTTAGTTTTGGATTGTACTTTGAGATATTATTTCCTCAGATCCTATCGACAAATGATATGGAGGTCACTGGTTTTCATGCTCAGGTGCGGTGATTGTTGTCAATGAGTTTGAGTAACTAGTCGAGCATATGGTGAGGCAGATTATGGAAGGTGAGGAAGGGTTTCCTTTGAAAAATCCCCATATTATACACTAAGAATAAAACGGAGGAGCTGAGGACGTTGGAGATAATAGGGGAGCACTACTCCACCTGTAAATATACGCTGGTAACACACGACTACTAAGACTTTGTGATGAGTTGATGTAGAGGGAGATTCGCCTCTGTCGGCGAGGATATGAGGTATTGGGGAGCCGAAGTCGTCGTCTCAAGCTTCAAGGAGAGGTGTTAGGGTAGTAGAGATTCCTTCGCTTTAGAAGTATGGGTTGCCCCCACAATATGTGTGGTTTGAGTGGAATATGCGACAAAGATTCCTCATCATCCTCATGCGATGTCAGAGGTTCTTCTTTCTATGATAGAGTAGGACTTGCGGCTAGGGGTAAGTGTTCTTACCTCCTCTTTGGTTTCAACATTATGATTTTTATCCTTTTTCACATTTGCTGATCTTGATATTTCTTCTTCGTTTTTTCTTTAGAGACCATATTTGTGTGAACCTCTTGTGTATGAGATATCCGGGACTAGATGGCTTTTGCAACCAAGAAGATTCGTGCGATATCTCATTCTTATGCCACTCCTCCGATGACTTCAAATAATTATGTCCCTTCTCCGAGTTCTAGGAGTGGGGTCACTACCTCATGTCGTCGCGACAAAGGTCCCCACCATGGTCATTGATGCTTCTAGAGGCTTTTACTAGGATTAGGGAGAAAGCTTGGGCTGCACCCAGGTAATTTTGTTTCTTTTTGTGTAATACCCCGTACTTTATTGGCATTTATTTATTTTATTAATTGTGGGAGGAAACTAATAAATGGGAATTAATCATTACTTGAGATGATAGGTAATAACTATTTGCATGTTTAGATGATGATTAAATATGCATATTATGTGATTCATTTGTGCTTCATGCTGTTATTAATTAATGGGTGTAATTGATTACGTTGGACCATGTGCATTTATGCATAAAATAATTAATTGATGATTTATTTTACGTTATGAAGTTTTATCACGAGATATGAGGTATAAACAATTAGATCTGACTCTAAAGAGATACAGAAACCCGATTACATGTTTTTATCACCTCAAGTTAGACTCGTAGGGTAGGTATACCCTTAGGTTTAGTTTTGGACTATTCTGAATAGTATTTTGGGCCCATTTGGGGGGCCTGAAATGGGCTTAATGTAGAGGTGCGGAAATTAGAGTGTTTAATAGGCTTAAAACTCTTTAATTAGTCATTTATTATTTGAAAAGAAAACTCTAACAGCCGTGATACTTGTGGGAGAAGTATAAAAACTTGGAGAGGAGGAAGTACAAGGATTCAAACACTCTTCTTCAAATTTAAGGCAAGAAATGTCTTGTAATTCATCTTTAAATTTGTGAAATATTTTAGAATACTTATATTCCCTTTATGCATATGAGATTATAAGAATGTTTAGGACCTAATTTAATAGTTCTTAATAATGTTATGAATATGGATTTCTTATAAGTATATTTAATTTGTCTTTGCATTAGAGACTTGTACATTATTGGGACAACTACGAAATTGAGTAGATTTATGAATTAATTACACTGTAGAAACCATATGTTAGGATTTACCCTTATTAAATAGTAAATCCCTAAGTTAGTTTGAGATATTAGATATGGATTCGTAGGTTATTCGAGCCCCTTGCATATTAATGGTGAACTAGGTCTAATAATGGAGATATTTTGAATTAAACCTTATTTTGATGATTTGAATCTTTATTACTTGTTGGAAATCGAATAGGATCATATAACCCCAATTAGGTTTGACTTTGGGGATGGAATGCTGATTTGAAGCTTTTAGGACCATTAATGGAGGTTTTGGGACTGGTTTGCATTTTTGTGATGATGCTGTGATCTACATCATTCTCATTCGAACGAGGTCCCTTATCTCATTCGAATGAGATTAGAATAGTCGTTCGAATGCGATTACTACAGTAAACAACAAGCCTTTTTCTGTTTGAATGAGTTGTGTAGGTTCGTTCGAATGACCTTTAAAAAAGTCGTTCAAATGAGTTTGGCTGAAAAATGAGATTTTAACATTTTAATTTACGAGAACTTGTCCCGAGTTGATTCGAGTGGTTTCACCTTTGTTTACTGGGGAAACGATCAGTAACTTTAGCAGTCTAGGTTTAGTAGAGTATAAACCAAAAGATTAAAATATGTTAACCTTAATTAAAGTGGAGAATAGGGGATTAGGTAGATTTGGTTGGACACACGAGTGGATCACTATCCCATGTATGTATGTATGTATATATATATATATGAATTTCTTCATTATATGAACATATCATACTCATCGTGAATCTATCGGTTGGGGTTTGTCTTGAATGTTCTAACCGCGTACAATACACCTGGTTATTGACACAGCATATCGGGAGGTCTTGTGTTTGAACATGTGTTCAATAGATTCAGACTTCGTGTGGAGAGAGGTCGATGATATGGCCATCGATAGACTCTTGTAATAGGGCTACCCAAGAGTTGTGAATGCTTATTGATTCCCAATTATTTTGAGTGTGCCTTGATTTAGTTTAAGTTCGTTAGGTGAGGTACTTACACATACTTTTCGATAAAAAGTATGATAGTGTCCTCGAAGGTCGTTGTCTTTGTGTGTGATTAAAATTCTGATTATAAATAAAGATATATTTTAGTCCAATGATAAAAAACTTTTAATTGAAAACTATGTCACTTTTCGTGTGTTTTTGTGCATTAGTTATACTCTATTTGGGGGTGGCATTACGAGGGTTATTATCTGGGTGTATTCTTAGATATGGAGTTAGATATATCTTTATTACACTTGTTATTATTTACGTGTAGCAACTGCCTTGGGTTGGGGATATGAGAATGGTATTTCCTTTAGATGCGGGGTGAGATACTTATTACATGAGTGTGACGGCGGGTTGCATGTTATTATAAATGAGCTGCATGATTTATATTGATGTTATTGGAGATATTTCTTGTAACCTTCGGGCTCTGACCCATTTTATTAGAAAAATTACTTTTTAGGCAATGTTAGATGGGATCTTCAAGATTAATACGATTCGTCTTTCTGTTCTCTTTTGTCATTCCATATCCATATTTTAGTTGATTCTAGTATACGTTGTTATTTGATTCAGTCAGTTATGTTGTTTCCCTATCAAAGATTGTATGGACATTGAGTCCCAGTTATTTGTTTTTCGTTAGCAATCAAGTTGGATTTGTAAACTTGTTATTGTTCAGTTGGGATTTCATTATACTTAGAGTCTATTTACAGTTTTATGCGACACCCCACCTAATTAAATACCGGGTGATCAGTTTTATACCCAATTAAATCAGAGTATACAGTTGGTTCATTCTTAGCATCACTGTCAAAAAATAATTTCTTTATTAATTCACATAATAAATAATTAAGCTAGTGTCAAAACTTTTCCATTTTTAATTTAATAAAAACCATTCCACAAAGCGTAGTGATAATAGACAACTTTGCATCACAACTAAATAAGAATAAATGTGACTAGAATGACTCTCCAGTTAAAAGTATTTCATTACCATCAAATCAAACTGATATCAATAGTACTGACATATCTAATTACAATCTCTAGAATAGAAATGAAATAACTAGAATCCTGGGCGACATGCCCTAAATGAAAGTAGTCACTACAAATGTATGAATCAACCGAATGGGAGCGTCTAAACAAATTTGCCTCTCCATTAGTAGCTATAAGCTGTCGAGATATCCATATTCTATGTCGGCATCCCTGATACTGGATACATGTAGTACATTATACAATAGAGAAAAGAATATGCAATGAAACGGGTCAGAGCCCGATTGTAAAAGATTATAAAAATAACAAGTGCTTAACAAATGCAATTAAGCAGGTATTATGCACATGCTAGCTTCTCGGGCTCTCGCTTGAGAATTCTCACCTCTCATCGAGTGTGAACGCCTAATGTACCTTATTATATCCCAATTTAAGGTTTCTTAATTAAGATTCTATCCCATATGATTTTCCCGTATTTCCCACATAATACATGTAATAATTAAATATGTTAAACTCGCTTTATTATGAACTAGGCTTCCACAACTTTAAGATTCAGTATTCACTTACTCAATTAAATCAAATTTCATTATCCATTTGATTTACAATTTCACATAGTAGATTAACTCATAGTATATACATGTTAATCTACAATTTCACACAGTAGATTTCTTACCCATATATAGTTAAATCTATAATTCCCACTTAGTAGATTACATCAGAATATATATATATATATATATATATATATATATATATATATATATAGAGAGAGAGAGAGAGAGAGAGAGAGAGAGAGAGGCAGGCTCCTGTGCACACTAAGTTTGCACATTACTTTTTTAAAGTAGTAAAAAAATATTTTTAAGTGCTGGCGCACACCAATTTTTTTATGTGATATTTTAACATTTCAACAGACTCACATAAAAAAAATTAGCTGAAAAAAACTTTTTTTGCTATTTTTAAAAAATCGGTCAAACTTTCGCAGTTTTTAAAGGGCTTAAAAGCATAGAAAGTTTGACCGATTTTTTAAAACTAGCAAAAAAAGTTTTTTTGAGCTCATTTTTTTATATGGGTTCCTTGAAATGTTTAAATATCACACAAAAAAAATCAACTCAAAAATATTTTTTTTACTACTTTAAAAAATTAATGTGCAAACTTAGTGTGCACATGAGCCTACCTCTCTCTCTCTCTCTCTATATATATATATAATATACTAATACGGCGCCTCCCAGACATAGATGCGGTGCATGCGTACTCTGCTATCAAGTCCAGGTGCATCACTTATGGGGGTCTCTCACGAACCATAAATCTCATAACACAAATTTTGGAGGCGAGCATACTCCCCAGCCAAATGGGTCATGCACATACCTATGCTCCCATTCAACCGCCAAAATTATCATTCTCAACCAACAACATGTGTCCAAGGTCCTACGCTCAGGGTACGAATCAAAATCCCCCCGAAGGCACACAGGGATATAACCGTCCACAACGCGCAACCTCCACCTCGATAGCAAGCAGCATAGGTATGTTATACACACAATATAAAAAATATAGGTATTCACCCCACCTATATATAATAACAATAGGGCACACGCGCAACCCATATAAATATTTCCATACGTAGTACTTTTATCTCACACATCCTACGTATTTACAGATTATGACTTTACTTCTCACATATCCTACGTAGTATATTCACGAGCTTCTCTCATCACTCGAATGGTAATCATTTATTTCTCATATAAATTCAGTAGGTAATCACTCACATCCTACAAGTCCATGTCATCACAATACCCGAATTTCTATAAATTAAAATCATCTTCTATTAGGTTTATTTCTCGATAATTCCTAATACAATCTCAACCCTTTTATTTCAGCTATTAGGGTTAATCCCACATAAGCCAAAGGTTATTCCGGTAATAATAACTCTCTTAATACTGGTCCTAACCTTAAATCCTCCTCTATTCGATTTAAATACCAATATATATATATATATATATATATATATATATATTTTCCACCGTGACGAATTTAATTCATACTCGTTAATTTCCCCCATTCCATCTGTACCAAATAATATTTTTCGGGTCTTAAGTATACCCTAATGCTGTCCTTTAAATCCCAATTTGTTCAATTAGTCCCCACAAAAGATTTATACAAGATGGGATTTAATCAAACCTTATAACAAAATAATTTTCAAAATCCAGGAGGGGTCGATCGATCGATCCAGTCGATTGATCGACATTCTTGATTCGATCAATCGATCCATCAGGTGTGGCCATGATTCTGCATGTATTTGGCTACGGGTTTAGCCCTTTTTCATCTTCAATTCACATGTTTTAAAGTCCCAAACTCTTCATAATTTATTCCATATGACATGATAATATATATAAATGATTTCCAATCATTAAACAATCCTAAAACATCAATAGGTTTGGATTAAACAAGCTATTTCTCCTAATTTTCAGAAAATTCTTATTTTATCATTTCTCCAAGAACATCATATAAAACCCAAATTTTCTTTATCCATTGCTTCCAAATTCGTGGATTAATATATATAATCAGAAGACGGTTTATTCTACATAATTCACAAATCAATGATTCCATTAACATCATCATGGTTTATCTCTAAATCATGCAATTTTCTCATAATTAGATAACTATTCTAACATGGGCATTATACATGCTAATTTGTACATATTAAGTCACTTAACTTTAAATTGAAGGTCTGAACCTTTGAGGATATTTGTCAACTAGTGGTCCTCTAGCTTTTGTGGCCAACTTCCGGTGGCGATGATGGTGTAGAATGGCCTTTGACTCTTGGTTTCCTAGAGGTGGCTTTTCCTTTCTCTAAAGAAGTCTCTCACTCTCCCTAAGTCTCTTCCTCTATTTTTGGTGAATGAACATCATTGTTAACAACTTTCCAAATTATATAAAATCTTTAAAATTCTTGGTTACTATCACCTACCATGCAAAATGACTAAAATACCCATGTCGGTGGGGTGGGGTGGGGTGGGGGGTGGGTGTCTGTTCGGCTCCAAAATGCCCCGAGACCCAAATCAAACACTTAAGTAGACTTTTTTGACTATTTAAATACTTCTGGACACTTTGGTGCAGTCAAAAAGACCATTTGGATGACATAAAAATATTTTACTTTTCATTTAAATAACTATAGTACACGACTCACACGTGCGTCCTGACTTAATTATCAAAATTGTCGTATTCGTCACTCGCGACAATTGATAAAATCATAATCATGTGTAAAGTCATAGCCATATATATTACTCTTAATAACTATGTAATATTCATTAGAAATCGTATATTACTTTATTCTCAAGTAATATTTAAATCCAAATTAATGTTCAATTTATCCCACAATTAATTATAATTAATCCCATTTTAAAAATCATTAAAAATACGGGGTCTTACATTTTTCGTATTGCATGCTTGGATGATTTTACATTAACTCCTTTTATTTTAATGTTTTGATGCTAAGAATATTATAAATTATTTGACAAGCCCTATCTTCGGCATATTAGCCTGGCAATTATTATGTGGAAAATAGGGGTTGTTACAATTGTTATTAGAGCATCCAGGTTCTAGTGTCTTTAGGATTTGTGTGCACTTATTATATTTTGCATTGCATTGTTTGATATGTAGAGCTCCACTTATTAGGGTTCGTTGTACTCTTTTGCAAAATTGTTTACTAATGCGAATTATGTTTTCTTTTAGATGGTAAACACCAGATGCGGTGGGCCACGAAGGGATATCGATAAGGATGCTGAGATGGTGGATCAATAAGATATATAGCCACAACCACATCAGTCACCACTCATAGCACCTATAATAGAATTGTCTGCCATAGTTACCTAGGTTGTCACCATGGCGATGAATGCTATATTATAGCATTTTCGGGCACCGTAGCTTCTGCCACCACGACAGGCGGTGATACAGATTCAACCATAGACTTCAGCATGGGAGAGAGCATGGGAATCTTTTGCTAAGGGACACCTACAAGAGTATGCTTGGAGTAATGATGTCTTAGTGGCATCTTAGTTGAAGAAGAATATGCAGGGGTATCTGAGGATGATAGAGTTCACGGAGGTGCACAAACATATGTTGGCCTCTTTTAGACTTGTTAAATAACTCTATACTGGTGGGAGTAAGTCACCACAAATTAGGATAGGGATGCAATGGATTTTATATAATTCTAAGTTAAGTTCGATGATAAATACTTCCCACCCGCAGTCAAGACCGAGAAGAAGAAGCAATTTATGGACCTCAAGTAGAAAGCTCGCACTATAATATAGTAAGAGGAGGAGTTTACCACTATTTCATTACTTGCCTTAGATAAGGTAAACACTAAAAATAAGAATATAGAGAAGTTCATCTCAGGATTAACTAGGTGCATTAGTATGGACTTTTTGGAAAAACTGCACTCCTGCACTGTTAGGATCACCGAGGGTTTCTAAAAGGAAAGAGCGAGAAGACGCCGAGTTCGAATTCATCTAGCCAATAAGTCAAGACTAATGGAGGTGGTTATCAGGGGAACCCATAACTTAAGGGGTTTTAATCACATGAGTAGCATGACAAGAAACACAAGGGTTTTAAGGATCATAGGGTTCACCAGGGCCAGGAACAATTGTTCCAGTAGATCCAAGGATAGCATGTCTGGGGCCATAAGGGCTAAAGGCAATAAGGTCGTGGACAACAAGGCCAATAACACAAGAGGTTCTACTTTAACGTTCCTTGTTTCACATCTAGTGAGGTTGTACTCATCGCTAGGAGGAGCACTAGTGAAAATTAAGGGGCACATGACTATGAAAGTCAGAGAGAGTACCAATCACCACGGGGGAAGTATCAGTAGCTCCCAGCTATCGTAGTTCCAACATTACCAGCACTAGTCTAACCATACGTGTAAGAACCACTATAGTATGGACTTGCGTATCATGTCTCACACACAGAGGTGTCGACACTAGCATAATTAGTGGAGGGTATGTTTCCTATCTTTGGCCATAAATGACTTATTCTATTTGATTGTGGGGCATCACATTCATTTGTTAGTATTGCTTTTGCTCAATCATCGAAGAAGGTAGACTTAACGCTAGACATTGTATTTCAAATATATTCACCCATGGGTTGAGGGGAAATTAATCTCTCTGTATGTAGAGGGATCGAGGTGGACATAGGCATGCTTAGATTTATAGATGATTTTCTTATTTTAGACGTATCAGAGTATAATTTTATCCTAGGAATGGATTGGTTGTCCACGTATAGGGCTTATGTGTATTATTTTGGGAGCTCCATCATCTTTGACATTCCAAGGAAGGATATGTACTTATTTGCGATGCCAAATTCGGAGGGAGGGTCAACACACATCTTTATTATAATAAGGAGGATACTTATGAGAGAGTTATTGTATCTTTAGACTCTATTTTAATCATTGGGGTGTTATCGAATGTGTTTCAAGAGATTCTAGGGTTACCGTCAAGTAGGGATACTGAGTTTGTGATTGACTTTGCTTCGAGTACAAGACCTATTTCTTGAGCATAGTATCATATGGCTACTTTGAAGATGAGAGAGCTGAGAGATCAGATTTAATAGTTACGCATAAGGGATTTATTCATAGGATTACTTCATCTTGGGGAGCTCTAATTCTTTTCATGAAGAAGAAGGATGAATTGTTGATGTTATGTATTTATTACTGGGAGTTGAACAAGGTCACCATACGAAATAAGTATCTATCACCCTATATTTATGACTTATTCGACCAGTTGAGGGGTTCTTCTTACTTCTCTAAGATTTATTTGAGATAGGGGTACCATTAATTCAGGACTAAGGAGAAGGATGTTGCTAATATAATGTTTTTCATGAGATATGTGTTGTATAAGTTTATGGTTATACCATTCAGGCTATCCAATGCACCAACAATGCTTATGGACCTGACAAAAAGGTTGTTCATGGATTTATTGGATCAGTTCTTCATTGCATTCATAAATAATATATTAATCCATTCTCAAACTGAAGACGAGTTCTCCTAGCATTTGCGCATGGTCCAATAGACATTACGAGATCATCAACTCTATGCCAATCTTTAGAAGTGTGGTTTTTAGTTGAGAGAGGTGTAGTTGTTGGGTCACATCATGTCTGAGTTAAGGATATCAGTGGACCTAGGAATGGTATCAGTGGTGATGGAGTGGGGGAAACCCACAAAACCTATAGAGGTCCGTTTTTTGGGATTATAAATATCTTATCATCAGTTCATTCAGTGGTTTTCGAAGATAGTTGGGCCCTTGACGAACCTGATAAAGAAGGGTCTGCTATTTATTTGGGATTATTCATGCCAACAGGCTTTTGATAAATTAAAGGCCAAGTTGACTATAACTCTGGTGCTCGATTTTCCTCGTGGAGGGGTAGAGTATATGGTGTTTACCAATGCATCCTTGTGGGGAATTGGGAGTGTATTTATATAGGAGCATAGGAAAATATCTTATTCTTCCCGCAAGCTTAAACTCATGAGTGAAATTACCCACTCGCAATTTGGAGTTAGCAGTAGTAATTTTTTTACTGCGAATTTGGAGACATTACCTTTTAAGAGAGAGATTTCATTTGTTTACAGACCATAAGAGTTTGCAATACTTGTTTATTTCGAGGTAGTTGAACATGAGGTAGTGTGATGGCTTGAGTTTGTGAAGCATTGTTGCTTTAATATTCAGTATCACCCGGGTAAGGAAAATGTTATGGTAGACGCCTTGAGTCGTAGACCGAAAGTTGAGCTTGAAGCAGTTTAGAAGGTAAAGTAGGGTTCACTTACTATGGTGGATGATTTATCTCACGCTTTTATTGCAGTTCTTACCATCACATCTGATATTATCATTCGAGTCGTGAAGGCGCATGCAGGAGATTCTTCTTATTAGGAGAAGATTAGGAAGTTGTTGATCGAGGGAGAAAAGTTTTATTTGATTGGTTCTAAGTGAGTTTTACAGTTCCACAATAGATTATTGGTTCCTGAGGATGATGACTTAAGC
Organism: Sambucus nigra; assembly: GCA_949130495.1. Lineage (NCBI taxonomy): Eukaryota > Viridiplantae > Streptophyta > Magnoliopsida > Dipsacales > Adoxaceae > Sambucus > Sambucus nigra. The sequence goes on along the minus strand of OX422207.1, from coordinate 354,662,098 downwards.
TAGGAAATTATGATTCAAGCACACGTGTTGCATTTTATAGTACATCCCGATAGGGATAAGATATACCAGGACATGAGTCACTAGTATTAGTGGGCAGGCATGAATAAGGACATCGCAGTGTTTATGTCCAAGTGTGCTACATGCCGATGGTGAAGGTAGATCAGAGACCAACTGGTATTCTACAACCTCTTGAGATTTTGATGTGGAAATGGGAGAGCATTTCCATGAATTTCATCACTCGATTACCTACGTTGTAGTGGGTACACAATTCCATCTAGGTAATTATGGATTGTTTAACAAAGGTAGATCACTTTTTTCTAGGTCAGATGGATTATACTTCGAAGCAGTACGCCAAGAATTTTTTGTGGAAATTGTGAAATTTCATGGCCTTACCACTCAATATTGTATTAGATAGGGACAATGCATATGTGTCCCACATTTGAAGGAACTTCCAAAAGGCATTAGGGAAGGAGTTAAGGTTTAGTACCTCATATCACCTACATATGGATATTTAAATGGAATGGGTTAATCAAATGTTGGAGGATATGTTACATATGTGTATCTTGAACTTCAAGGGAAGTTGTGAGTAGTACTTACCATTAGTTTAGTTTTTCATACCAATAATTATCAGTTCACAATTGGTATCATGCCATTTGAGGCATTGTATAGGGAAACTTATCATTCACCCTATTATTAGTTAGAAGTGGGGTGAAATAAAATTTTAGGACCAAATTTCATACGGGAAACCACAGAGAAGATGGATATGACCAGAGATAGGATTTAGATTGCCCAGAATTGGCTAAAAAGTTACACAGATACAGGGATATGGCACCTAGAATTCGAGGTGAGTGGTAGGTGCTAGTTAGAGTGTCTCCCATTAAGGGAGTTATGCGATTCAAAAAGAAGGGGAAGTTATCCCCCTGGTATGTGGGGTCATTTACCATTATAGAGAGGATCGGACTAGTCGCGTACCATTTAGCCTTGCAGGACTACTAGAAGAGGATTCACAATCTTTTTCATATCTCAATGCTACAAAAGTTTCTTAGAGATGTGTTAGCCTTCCAGTGTATTGATCTCGATGCGATAGATTTTTAACTCAACGTGAGTTATGGGGAGAAGTTGGTTGTTATCTTATACCGTAGGGAGTGGAGACTTCATTCCAAGTTGGTTCCTTTATTGCGTGTCTAGTGGGGGCACCATAATGAGGACGAGTCAGTGCGTGAGAGGGAGGATGACATGTCAGAGAAATATCTAGAACTCTTTTAGTCAGGTACATGTCGACTTTCAAGGATGAAATTTCTTTATTAGGGGGAAGAATGTAATACCCCGCATTTTTCTGGCATTTATTTATTTTATTTATTGTGAGAATAACTAATAAATGGGAATTAAATGTTACTTGAGATGATTGGTAATTAATACTTCATATTTAGATGATAATTAAATGTTCATATTGTGTTATTTATTTGTGCAAGTTGCTATTATTAATTATTGGGTGTAATTAATTAGGTTGGACTATATGCGGTTACACCTAAATTAATTAATTAGTGATTTTATTTTACATTACGAGGTTTTACCATGAGATATGAGGTATGAAGCATTATAAAGGACTCTAGAGGGATATGGAGATCCGGTTACATGTTTTTATCATCTTAAGTTAAGTCCAATGGGTTGGTGCTCCTTTAGGCTAAGTTTTGAGCTATTTCGAGTGTATTTTGGGCCCATTTGAGCGCCCCAAAATGGGCCTAATGTAGAGGTACGAAAATTAGAGTGTTTAATATGATTAAAACTATTTGACTAGTCATTTACCATTATAAAATAAAACCCTAGAGACCTTAAGACTTGTGGGAAAAGCAGAGAGTGCTTAGAGATGAGGAAGTACAAGGATTTGAGCATCGTTCTTCAATTTTAAGCAAGAAATCTCTTGCAATTCATCTCTAAATATGTAACTTATTTAGGCTACTTGTTTTCCCTTTATTAATATGAGATTATAAGCATGTTTATAACTTAATTTAATAGTTCTGCATTATGTTATGAATATAAATCTATAAGAAGTATACTAAATTTGTCTGTGCATTGGAGACTTGTATGTTATTAGGATAACTATGAAATTGAGTAGGTTTATGAATTAATTATGCTATACAAACCATGTGTTAGGATTTACCCTTGCTAAATAGTAAATTCTCCATGTTAATTTGAGATATTAGATCTATATTCATAGGTTATTTGAGTCCCTTGCATATTATTGGTAAACAAGGTTAAATAATGGAGATATGTCGAATGAAACCTTATTTTGATGATTTGAATCTTTGTTAGTCATTGAAAATTGACTAGGTCACATACCCATGATTAGGTTTGACTTTGGGGTTATTAGGATTGTTCATTTGAATATTTTAAGAACATTAATGGAGGTTTTGGGTTTGGTTTGCAGTACATCAAAATGCACTTTTATTAACATACTATTTTTTATTACTAACACTATTATACCATTAGCATTTCTCACAATGAATTACTATTAGTAATCTTATATAAGTGTTACAGACATTAGGTTATGAATTAAAAAATGTAAAGGAATAAATTAATTTAATACTTCTCAAACGGAGGATATCGTGCTGGTTTTCCTTCTTAAATGAAAACTACCTTAAATTTCTAATTCCCTCCCAAACGAAAAAACCCGACTCCACTCTTCGTCAACACATTTCTCAAATGTCCTTCTCTCGTGAATTTTCATCTCCGTCTATCTCTATCTCCATCATTTCTAACATAAGATTCAACCTATTTCTTAGTTATGATAATCTTTTCTTCACATGTATGTATTGACCCATATCGATTGCATATCCATATACGTTTAATTTTTTGTTTTTGAATTTGATAAATACAGTGTCCACTGGTGCAAGATTTGCCAAAAGGTTTTATTTTGAAAATTTCATTGTCCTGTCATACAGGTTAGGTTATTTTACTTTAATGATTTCTCAAAGACTTTATAGGTTAGGTCATTGTCAATTCATGATTGTTTGTTAAATTTGGTTAACTAAGTGGTGAGTAGGATTATAATAATTGTTTTAGTCAACACATTTTTAAGTAGCATGTTATCTTATAAATATGATTTTTCTGATTCTTAATATCTCATTCGTTTGAAAGATACATACACATTTTAAGGTAGCATGTCATCTACTGTTGTATTTTTTCTTTTGTTGTTTTGCATATTTTTTGTTTGTTCTGAAATTTTTTTTATTCCTCAACGTAGGTTGAAGCTGTAACATTATATAAGTGCACGGACCATGTTTGATAAAATGTTTGTATGAATGTTGTAATTTGTTTAATTTTTTGATTTGGATGGTTTTGCAAGTTAGTAATTTTCTTGATGTAAATTGTTGGCAATGTGTCCCTTCATGTGGCATTTTTGCTTTATTCAATTGTTTAAGCCGAGTCTCTCTTCTACAACCTTCTCGGTGGCCTTGTAGTTAAGAGGTAATATAATTATATTCTTTTGTGCCACTATTTTATGGATTATGTGATTTGTATGTTGAAATATACATGTTTAGCAGTGCATTATACACAATTTACAATTTTCTTGAAATGAATTGATATTTTATATATATGTGTTTGGTTGTGTGTTTTAGATTGATGTTTACCAATGTTTATAGATTTATTTCCACTTATCATCATGGTTCAGTTTCTAGATTCGATATATTTTCTTTTATATACAATTTAAGTTGTACGGTGGTAATATGATTAGGCATAAATTCTTCCCATTTATCCCCTTAATTTCGAGGTTTTTATCGCTCCGCAAAGTGTAATTCGAGTGAATTTATATCATATCATTGCTCTTGAAAAGTTTCTAATGAGTACGCTGAGTTTTGTGCATTTTCCATCTATTTTGTAGGCATCCAGTGTTTAAAAAGGACTAACATCCCAATCCTAGGTTCGTACCAAAAGCTTCAAGGAAATACAAGGAGGAAAAGTTCCTGAAAAAGATAGAACCGAAACTAAGGGAAGGAAAAAGAATCAATCCCATCCTGGGAAAGCTCCTGTAAAGCACTACAAAGAGGAACCGAACCGATGTGGATCAAAATGAACCGAACCTACACCTGGAAAACCTCCTGTAAAATAATGTCAAGATGGAACCGAACAGAACCCCTTAATAGGATTGGTTCTGTTTTCAGAAATTCAAACTTATCCAAGTGAAAAATTAGAATCCACCATGGTTGAAATTCTTATTATTCGTAGCTTATAAATTGTAAGCTCCTCCTAGACATGAGAGGGCTTCTACTTCGTGAAGGAAGCAATTGTAATTAGTTTTAGAGGAGAATAACATATATACCCTAGTTTTGATTCCACTTGCAATTCAAGTAAATTTCTTCTAATTCCTTCTTTAATTATTGCATTAGTTCTTTTGTTAATAAGTCTTCTTCTTCTTCTTCTTCTTCTTCTTCTTCTTCTTCTTCTTCTTCTTCTTCTTCTTCTTCTTCTTCTTCTTCTTCTTCTTCTTCTTCATTCTTAGTAAAAACGTTCTCTTTTATTCAAAACATGTTTTCAGCTAGGGTTAGTATGTCCGACTAAGTTTTCAGGGGTTGGGGTGCATGAACCCCACCCGATGTAATTCATGATAGTGGAAATAGAAGTTGGAATCAAAACATTAGATGAATTGTATCGTAATTCATACGATACTACTTTATTTTATCCTTTGCTTACATACTGTGCGGTCTACGATCCCTTATATGTGTAATACTTAGGAGAAATAATGATCGAATTTTAATTCAACCTTTACTTACGTAGTGTGCGGGCTAGGATCCCTCATATATGTAATACTTAGGAGTATTAAAAAGTTGGATTCATTTAAAGTTTTAATTCTAAATCTAGTATCCTACGAAATGAATTACTAGGGTGTGGGGGATTGTAACCCGACCTAATTTTCTCCATTCATAGTTACAGTTTTAGTCAATAAATTCCAAATTCTGCATTAGAGTAATTGCATCGCATTCTTTTTTTCATAATCTCATTAGTTAATCATTTTTAAAAGTGCATATAGTTGTTGTTATTTTGCAAATCAAATAATCTTTTCCTTTTCTTTAGAGTCAAAGTTAGGTTTCCTTCGTCTATCCAACGTCGTCACGACTTCGTTCGTCCTATTTCCTTGAGGATCGATACCCAACTTATCGAATTATTATTTGAGCGACAGGCTTGAACTTGAGCGTAGAGAGTTTGCAATTTTGAGACACATTCTTAGTCGCGTCAAGTTTTTGGCTCCGTTGCCGGGGAATTAGGTAGACTTACGATTAATTCAGTCAATCTAAAACTTTGACCAAAAATCCAAAAACATAAAAAAAAAAAGCACAAAAAGAATTCTTCATCATCTCTCATAAGGCTGTTTATGCAAAATCCTGAACTCACTCTAACTCCCCAAAATACTCCAACCAACATTCACGAAAATCTAATAGTTGAGTACGACCCCGATAACCCTCACACTCCAAACGCACCACAATTCTAGGTTCCACCTCCCACACCTCCACAGTCAATTGCAAGTTACACTCCGACATCCCTCTTAGGACACACCACAAAGCACGCTACGAATATACCAAGTGAGGATACAAAGTCATCAAGTAAGAGATCCATGTCACAACATGGTAGTGCATACACAGGTGAGGAAGAGGTGCCGTACCGCCCTTTGAGAGAAATCTTATATCCCGATCGCACTATCACTCCGGGATTCATTCTACTCCCGTATAATGCAGGGCAATTTCTCTTTAAGAATGGGATGATCCAGATGCTTCCCCACTACCATGGAATGGAATCTGAAAAGCCATATCTCCACATCCGGGTATTTGAGGATGTGTGCGAGACCCTCAGTGATAAAACTTGCACACAAGATGTGATCCGCCTCAAACTCTTCCCATTCTCGCTAAAGGACAAGGCTAAGACCTGGCTATGGTCTTTACCTCCAAACTCGATTGCATCATGGAACGATTTGCACTCTAAATTTTTCAAGAAATTCTTTCTTACTCATCGAACGAACTTCATCAAGGCTAAAATTCAAACCTTCCAACAATTAGAAAATGAGTCGTTCGATCAATGTTATGAGCGTTTTAATGAGCTAATTACTTCATGCCCTCATCATGGATTTGATAAATTTCAAATCATTTCCTTCTTCCGTAATGTAATGAATATAAATTCCAAACAACTCGTTGAAACCATGTGTGATGGTCCCTTTTTCGACCTAGACACCAATGATGCGGAGCTTCACCTGAGGTATGTCGCCGAGACTACCCAAGCATGGGATACATTTGATCCTAGCACTCATAATTGAACTCGCCAAACGACCATCACTCCATCGGCGTTCGACCTATTTCACGTAGAAAAAAATACTATGACGGACAGTTGACTCGATATACTTGAGAAAGGAATGCAAGAAATACTTGAGATATGTGTAAAAGGACCAACTGGCACCATCCCGAACCCCATTGAGAAGGTGTGTGCTATTTGTGAGGTGTGACATTTAACAGAGGAATGCCTGATGATACCTACCTACAAAGTTATGCTTCAAGAGAAAATGATTGGTATAGGAGGATTTAAAGGTAATTTCAGTGCACCACACTAGAATTCCTACAACCCTTCATGAAAAACGACCTTGGTTTTAGCAATGGGCAACAAAATACTGCGTCGAATCCTAATTCACATGTTGCCCCTCCTCCACCATCGTACTTTCAACAAGAACCACACATGCAAGGACACGTTCAAGCACCACCACCTCCGGGGCCATATATCATTCCACCGCGAAGAAATATCGAGGATACGATAAACCAATTCATCACTGCGCATGATCAACGGCATAAATGCAAATATTTTAAAGTTGCAACCATCGTTGAGTATCCAAGAGAAGGGCAAGTTTCATGCCCAGGTCTAAAGACCTCCCCAAGGTCAAACTAGTATTAGCTCCACCTTTACAGAACATGAAGAGCAATGTCAAGCGGTGACCACTCTTCGTAGTGGGAGATTCATTGATTTATCACCTCCTCCACACGATGCAACCAAAGACAAGGAGATTTCGCCCGACACGAAAGAGGCAGAAGATTTCGCCTTGAAAGAGAGTGATAAAGAATACACTAGTGAGCCCGAGGTAGTAGTGAAACCACCCTCCGCGGCACCATTTCCTCAAAAATTAGTTCCTTCCCATAACATGACCATAAGTGAAGAAGTGGTAGAAGTACTTAAGAATGTAAAGTTGAATTTACCTTTCCTTGATGAAATAAGGCAAATTCAATCCTATGCTAAAGTCATAAAAGACTTATTGGCAGTCAAGAGGAGGATGAAGGTAAAGAAGAACGTGTTTCTAGCATAAAATGTGAGCTCAGTCCTTCTTAATGATCTCCCCCCGAAATATAAAGATCCCGGTGCCCCCACCATTTTCTGCACCATTGGAGAGAATAAATTTGAAAAAGCCTTACTCGATTTGGGAGCAAGTGTCAACATTCTCCCTTATTCGATTTATCATAAACTTTATTTGGGTGATCTTAAACCTATAAGGACAACTCTCCAGTTAGAGGATCGAACCGTGAAGATACCAAGGGGTATAGTTGAGGACATGATAGTCCAAGTGGACACTTTTTACTTCCCGATAGATTTTGTCATTTGGGACACGGATACCTCCTTCGCCTTAAAAAATCATGTTCCCATCCTTGGATGCCCATTCTTAGCTACGGCTAATGTAGTGATCAATACTAGGAATGGACAATTGGAACTCACTTTTGGGAATATGACTTTAGAAACAAACATCTTCAACATAACCCAACAAGTAGGAGATGAAGATGATCTTCACGTGATGAGTTTAATTGAGGAGATCGTAGAAGAACACTTTGAGGAAAATTACTGTGGAGACGCCTTAGAAGTTTTCATAGCTTCTAATCATGAGAGTGAGAGCACCTATACCGAGTTTGAGAGGGAGATAGAGAAGTTGAAAGGCTTACTCAATGAGAGAGCGTCGGATGAGGATGCACGAGATGTTAATTGGGTTTCTCGATTTGAGGAGTTATCGCCAAGGGAAGAATGCATGGTGCCCTCTAACGACACATTACCGACTCTCGAGTTGAAGAAACTAACCTCCAATGTCAAATATGCTTTCCTAGGTGACAGTGAGACATTTCCTGTTATTGTCTCCTCTAGCTTATATGAAAAGCAGGAGGGTAAATTATTAAAGATTTTAAGGAAGCAACAAGATGCTTTTGGTTGGTGTATAGATGATTTAAAAGGGATAAGACCCCTAATTTGCACCCATATGATTCATCTCGAAGAGGATGTTCAACCCTCAAGAGAAATGCGAAGACAGCTAAATCCCATAATGAAAGATGCAGTGAGGACTAAAATTATAAAGATGTTGGATGCCGGGATTGTCTACCCAATCTCAGATAGCAAGTGGGTAATCCCCATTCAAGTCGTCCCGAAGAATTCGAGCATGACTGTGATTGACAAATGCCAAGGGAGAGCTTGTTCCCCAACGTACCACCACTGGATGGCGCGTTTGCGTTGATTACCGAAAACTCAATGCGGGAACTAGAAAAGACCATTTCCCCTTACCATTTATCGACCAAATTCTTGAAAGAGTAGAGGGCCACCCTTATTATTGCTTCCTAGATGGTTATCTCGGATATAACCAAATTAAGGTAGATGTACTTGATCAAGAGAAAACAACATTCACTTGCCGTTTTGGAACGTTTGCCTACAAACGTATGCCATTTGGCTTGTGTAATGCAACGGAGACCTTTCAAAGGTGCATGTTGAGCTTATTCAGTGACATGGTTGAGAGAGGGCTAGAGGTGTTTATGGACGACTTTGGTGTTTTTGGCACCTCTTTCGACCTATGTTTAGCCAATATTGAGAAAGCACTAGCCCAATGTGTGGAAAAAAACTTAGTGCTAAATTAGGAAAAATGCCATTTCATGGTAACCGAGGGTATATTTCTTGGCCACATCGTGTCATCCAAAGGGATCGAGGTTGATCGAGAAAAAATAGATTTCATAGCTGACTTACCCCAAACTAAATCACTGAAAGACATGCGCTCCTTCTTGGGCCACACGAGGTTTTATAGACGGTTCATTAAGGACTTTAGTGCCATCGCTAGACCCTTAAGCAACCTCCTTATGAAGGAAATCCCATTTGAGTGGACGGAAGCATGCCAAAGCGCTTTTGAAAAACTGAAAAACATACTTATGTCCGCTCCCATTATGAAAGCTCTAAATTGGTCGTTGCCATTCGAGCTTATGTGTGATGCTAACAATTATGCGATAGGGGCTGTTTCGGGCCAAAGAAAAGACAATAAGGCTCATATTATCTATTAAGTTAGAGGAACCCTTATCGAACCACAACTCATATACTCCACTACGGAGAAGAAGTTGCTAGCGGTAGTATTTGCTCTCGAAAAATTTTGGTCCTATCTCATCGCTTCTCCCATCACATGCTTCACTGACCACGCGGTATTAAAATTTCTACTTGCGAATAAGGACGCAAATCCGCGCCTCATAAGGTGGATCCTACTCCTACAAGAGTTTAATATCTCCATTAAAGATAAAAAAGGAGTAGAAAATTTCATTGCCGACCACTTATCACAGCTTTCATCTAACGTACCTAGTGATCCTAAACCCATAGACGAATATTTTTTGGATGATCAACTTTTTGCCAACTTTTCTTTGCCCTGGTTTGCGGATATAGTGAACTAACTTATCACGGGAGCCGACCCTCTTGATAGGACACCGCAAGATAAAAAGAGGTTCATCACTTGGTCGCGCATGTTTTTCTATGATTATCCAAATATTACGCTAATCAGTTCATCCGATAATGCGTACCAGATGACGAAATCCCAAAAGTCATCCAATTCTGTCATTCAAAAGCTTGTAGAGGCCACTTTTTCGTGAAAAAGATAGCTGCTAAAATTCTTCAATGCGGTTTGTATTGGCCCATAATATTTCGGGATGTGAGAAATTATTGCAAATCTTACAATAGATGTGAAAGGATGGGAGCGATTACACGAAAAGACATGATGCCATTAACCCCGATACTCATTATTGAGATCTTTGACTACTGGGGTATTGACTTCATAGGACCTTTTCCCCCATTTTTTGGGTTCCTATACATCCTTGTCGCGGTGGACTACGTTTCTAAATGGGGGAAAGCTATAGCTACCAAGACTAATCACAATAAAGTGGTGATAAAATTCCTACAGGAACACATACTTTCTCACTTAGGTGCTTCGAAAGCGATAATTAGTGATAATGGAACACATATTTGTAATAGGCCATTCGAGAAGCTCATGAGAAAGTATGGCCTCATTCACAAGGTTGGAACGACCTATCACCCACAAACGAATAGACAGGCCGAATGGCAAATCGTTAAATCAAGCACATATTAGAGAAGACCGTCAATCTCGACCGAAAAGATTCGTCCCTTCGATTGAACGATTCTCTATGGGCCTACCGTATCGCATACAAGAACCCGCTTAGAATGTCCCCATTACACTTTGTGTATGCTAAGCCTTGTCATCTTCCCTTTGAGTTGGAGCACAAAGAATTTTGGCCCATTAAGAGATTAAATTATGATATGGACAAAGTCGGTGAAGCTCGCAAGCTTCAACTTAATGAGTTAGAGGATATACACAATAATGCGTATGAGAATGCCAAGATTTCAAAATCCCGGATGAAACTAGCACATGATAAGATTATCCGACGAAAAGAGTTTCAACCGGGACAAAAGGTACTCCTCTATAACTCCCGTCTTCATCTATTTTTGGGTAAATTGCGGTCTTAATGGATTGGTCCATTCATTGTGAGAAGCGTATTCCCCCACGGAGCGATAGAGTTGGAATATCCAAAAGGGGGGAACGCGTTCAAAGTCAATGGTCAGCGCCTAAAGCTATATATTGAGGCATGCGTAGAAAAGATCGACACCATATGGTTGTCGGACCCCGTTTACTGGGTCAAATGAGCTTGAGTTGAGAGGTCATCTCACCCCCAACGTATATGGGGTGAATTCTTGTGTATAGTAGTTGAGTGTCGGTAGATTAGCTTGAGTTCGTAGGTAGGTTTCGTGAGGTTAGGGTTAGGATCACACGCACCAACAAGCACTTCATGAGGGAATCTAAAAATCTAAGTAGGAGAATAAGTGAGAAAGTGTTCCGAAATTCAAGGGTGTTGGATTCTAGTGCAACAGTCTAAAAAAGGGGGTTCAGCTAAGATGGAACCGAATCGAATCCCCTAACCGGATCGGTTCGATTTTGAAAAATCACAAAATAAAAAACCCCAGGACCGAACCGAATCACCCCTGAACCGGATCGGTTTGGTTTCTGCGATTTTGATTCTTCCCGAGGTGACCATCCCTCCCCATATCCCCTCCTTTCCCTCCATTCATCCCCCCATTTCCTCCAAACTTCCCTTCTCCTTTTCCCTCCAAATTCATTCCCCCCAACCCTCCCCACCACCTATAAAACCAACCCTACCTTACCATTTCCCTCACACCTCCTCTCTATCCTCCCTCTCTACAACCCTAACTCTCCCATTCCCTCTATTCCTCAATCTTTCCATGGCAAATCCTGCTTTTCCCTCAAATATATGTCCACTGATATTCTGGCCAATGGCAATGAGGAATATTTCTCCCACATGGAGCGCGTATGGTGCGAAATTTTTTTCAGCCTGTCCCGCCAAATGCACATTGAGCGCATCGTCAATTGGGACGAGCTGCCCCGCTCAGTCAATAACCTTTTCAGCAGGAGGGGGTGGGTGAAATACCTCCAAGAACCCCACAATGTAGTGTGGGCGGACGAAGTTCGATCTTTCTATGGCTCTCTCGTCTGCACGGGCGAGTTCGAGTGCCAAGCCTTTGTCGATGGTCGCCCATTCCAGTTTTCATTGACCATTCTTGGTCACAAACTTGTTACTAAGGGCGTCCCCCACTCGAAAATCTATGACTACCCAACCAATTCCCTGCCATACCCAAATAGCAATGCATCATCCGCCTCGCTCCCAACGATATTTGGGATAGGGGTACCTTCCCCGTGGGACGCCTAAACAATAGGGCGCGCATCACCTTTCGTATAGTGTGCGCCAACTTACTTCAAACCTCAAATGACTCGACGATGCACCCTCTCCAAGAGACCCTCGTGTACCACCTTTTTTACCCAAACTTCACCCTCAATCTGGCCCGCATGCTTTACGCTGATATTCTTTACGCGGCCTGGGAGAAAAAAGGTGCGGTGCCTCTCCCTTATGCACGCCTCATCACCTCCCTCCTTGCCGACGCTGGTATCCAACCACCTCACGCTTTCCCACGTCTCCCGGAACCCATTGGGAAGGTGTCACACACTCGGAGTGCCCAGCATAGGGCTGCCCATTAAGCAGTCCGAGAGGCGATTAATTTAGAGACCGAGGAGGAGATCCCTATTGAAGATCCCGTGGCTGAGGACGTCGAAATGGGCGGGGCTCAAGAAGAAGAACACGACGAGGATGATGACTCTATCTTTGAGCCCCTAGGTGCGGATTTTGATAGGCCCCTTACAGCGGTGGAATCCTATTTTGACGGTTTCATCACCCAATACGATTGAGACCAAGCGGCCTATCAAAGGGATCAAGAATCCTACCGCAGGGACATGAGCATGATGCACCGACTACAAGCCCATCTATACGAGATCAACTTTGGTGGCTCGCCCCCCACCTTCTTCTATGATCCCTACGATCCCAACGCACCCAGGCCCTCGAATTCTCCGCCTCATTGAAGCCCTTATCTCTGTTAGCTGTTTTGTGTGTTTGTGGTGGTTTTTTAAACATTGTTGGTTGTGTGTTCTTCCCTACCTGTTGTAACACAACTGTTATTATCTATAAAAAATTTGCATTTCTGTTTCATTTGTTCGTTTTATTTTCTCACACTTTTAATTCGCTTTGAGTTAGATTTTAGTCCTTTTTGCTTGAGGACAATGCAAAAGTCTAAGTTGGGGGGGTCACAAGTGCATCTTTCTAAAACTTCACAAATTTTCAAAAATGCCTAGAAATTTAAAAAAATATATAAAATATTGAAAAACCCAGAAATATTTTTTTCAAAATAAATAAAAATTGGAATTCAAAATTTTCAAAAATATCATTAAAAGTCGGTTTAAAGTCTCAAATTGTAAAGACATAATACACAAAGCCAGAATTGACCAAAGATGGAAATTGAGAGAACGTAGGCGACTTAACGAATAAATGTTAGTTATGAAACTTTATAAATCAATCTGAAGTTCCCAACGGACATCATAAGAATAGTTACAATCCGAGTTAATTATTATCTGAAAAGTTCTTTTCAGCGTCTAATAAGTCGTCAACGATCTCAATCCTTTCACTTTGATCGGTTATGGAAAATGTGTGTGATATTGCCTTGAGACACGTGTCAAAATAGATCTCTAAACTTAATTCATCTCTAAAACGCGTATGGTAAAGCAATTAGTATTTTGGACAACGAAGTAGGCCCTAGTTTGTCACCCAAAAATATTGGTCAGAAAAAGTAGCAAAAAATTAACCTTTTTGTAACCCAAATTGAGCCGAAAAAATTTACTTTTGTTTGACAACCCGAAAAACCCTAATTGGCCCAAAATTGTGAAAAGTGATAATAAAAAATAAAGTCCGAAAAGTGTCGAAAAAGGGGAAAGAAAAAATAGCTATGCTCAACAAAAATATCAAGAAAAGAAAAACGTGAAAAATAACAAAAAAAATAGAAAAAGAAGAAAAAAATTGAACAAAAGCCCGAAAAAGCACCAACGGACATCATAAGAATATTTTCCAATTTCGAAGTTCCTAACCATTCTCATTTTACCCAATACACCTTTAGCCCAAAAAAGTCCTAACCGAGTCCAGAATTGAGAAATTGGTTACCGCGTGGAGAGCAAAAACACAAAAAGATAATAAAAGAGATCAAAGATACTAATTAGAGGCAATGTTACCGTTTTCTTATATTCGTAATCCAATGATGAAATTCGATTACCATAGATTTCCGTCTTTCTACTTGTATGCGTGAACTTGGTTCTAATACATTTACTCTTATAAATCACGCATACCGAGAGAATAACCCCATTCCAAGTGATTCATTTGTGAGACCATTCCATGAGACTTTGAAATCAAAACGAATTTTTGGATAAGTAACATAATGGTCAATCGGTGGAAATTCGTGATTAAATTTTCGGTTTCGCACACACGCACTATGATTTGAGGCTCTTGAACATGAAATGATGATGAATATTTTCTGGAAAAATTTGAATTATACAATATTTGCATATTTTGAGTTTCCTTTGAGTCTAATTTTGTGGGTATATTCTCTGCAAATCCTCACGAGACACCACTCGTCCTACTAGGGTAACCTAGGGGTTTAAAGGCTTGTTGCATACACTAAATGCAATCGCTCGCCCGCGAAAGAGGTATTCTATCCCATTTTCGAGTTAGACCATTTTTTATTCTTTTTACATTGATCGGGACTATCAAAGTTCTAAGTTAGGGGGGGTTTGATTCGGTATAAATTCTTCCCATTTATCCCTTTAATTTATAGGCTTTTATTGCTCCGCAAAGTGTAATTCGAGTGGATTTATATCATATCATTGCTCTTGACAAGTTTCTAATGAGTACGCCGAGTTTTGGGTATTTTCCATCTATTTCGTAGGTATTCAGTGTTTAGGAAGGACCGGCATGCCAATCTGAGGTCTGTACCAAAAGCTTCAAGGAAATACAAGGAGGAAAATTTCCTAAAAAAGATGGAACCGAATCTATGTGGAGGAAAAACAAACCGAACCTACACCTAGAAAACCTCCTGTAAAACAATGTCAAGATGGAACCGAACCGAACCCCTTAATAGGGTCGGTTCTGTTTTCAAAAATTCAAACTTATCCAAGTGAAAAATTAGAATCCTCCATGGTTGAAACTCTTATTATTCGTAGCTTATAAATTTTAAACTCCTCCTAGACATGAGAGGGCTTCTACTTCATGAAGGAAGCAATTGTAATTAGTTTTAGAGGAGAATAACATATAAACCCTAGTTTTGTTGCTAGTTGCAATTCAAATAAATTTCTTCCAATTCCTTCTTTAATTATTGCAGTAGTTCTTTTGTTAGTAAGTATTATTCATTCTTCTTCTTCTTCATTCTTGGTAAAAATGTTCTCTTTCATTCGAAACATGTTTTCATCTAGGGTTAGTATATTCGGCTAAGTTTTCAAGGGTTGGGGTGCATGAACTCCACCCGATGTAATTCATGATAGTGGAAATAGAAGTTAGAATAAAAAAATTAGATGAATTGTATCGTAATTCATACGATACTACTTTATTTCAGCCTTTGCTTACATACTGTGCGGGCTACGATCCCTTATATGTGTAATACTTAGGAGAAATAAAGATTGAATTTTAATTCAACCTTTGCTTACGTACTGTGCGGGCTATGCTCCCTCATATATGTAATACTTAGGAGTATTAAAAAGTCGAATTCATTTAAAGTTGTAATTCTAAATCTAGTATCCTACAATGGGAATTACTAGGGTGTGTGGATTGTAACCCGACCTATTTTTCTCCATTCATAGTTACAGTTTTAGTCAAGAAATTTGAAATTATGCATTAGAGTAATTGCATCGCATTATTTTTTTCATAATCTCATTAGTTAATCATTTTTAAAAGTGCATATAGTTGTATTTATTTCGCAAATCAAATCATATTTTCCTTTTCTTTAGAGTTAAAGTTAGGTTTCCTTCGTATGCCCAACATCATCAAGACATCGTTCGTCCTTTTTCCCTGAGGATCGATACGCAACTTATCGGATTATTACTTGAGCGACAGGTTTGCACTTGAGCCTAGAGAGTACGCACTTCTGAGACACATTCTTAGTCGCATCACAATAGTTTATTTAAATAATTGAAACTGTTATCGAACCATGTAGAAAAATATCTTACGAAGTTGGATTTGATTAATGGGAATCATAGTTCTTGGGTGTTTATATTATATTTTCCATGTCATTCTAAAAGCAAATTGGTATGTTTGTACCAATTTTTTGTTAGATGGTGACTACAACTAGTTTTCACATAGTAACCTTAAAAAGGTTAGATGAATGGTGATTTATAATTTGATTATCATCTTTAATTTCAGTATAACTTTAAAATTGTTCATCATTTTTCTTTTTCATATTTATTTGAACTATATATGTAACTAATAATGTTATTAGATGTTTAATGAATTGTGCTCTTTTTTATATATCCATTGTTATAATATTATAGGGTAGTAATATAACGTCAAAGTATTAACACTGCAAATAATTCAATAGCTTGCATAGATTTTGCTCAAAATGGTCATCTATAGTTCCTTCTGAAGATTAAATATGAAATTTTATTATCTTATGGATTGATTATTCTCATATAGGGTTGCTATGGCGCGTTGAGATTCATTATAGATAATGGGGCTAAGGGATGTGTCGTATGTCAATGAAAACCTTTAGTGTTTATGAACCAGTATTTCAAGATCCACTGAGATTGATATTAATGGTTTGTGCACATGATACATGGACTTCACATTTCTGTTATTGATATCCCTGAATAAAACTGTGCTTATTAGGTTCGCACTCCTCCATTGTCTTTCTCATATCACACTTTGTCTTCCTAATGCGATCCATGTACGTTTGAGCAAACTTATGATTTCTATTTTATCATGTGAGCGTGGAATTTGTTTTAATGATTCTGGCGTACTTCTTGATGAAGCCCACCCTCCTCAATTGGATTGATCCGTGGGAAAATGTTTCAATCACACCCTTCACATTGTAGATAATGTTGATGAATTTCTCCACCTCCCTGTAAAACTCCTCCTTATTGTCTTTTTGGTATTTTGTCTCTTTTAAAAAGCTCCACACATCTCTTAATATTATCCTCACCACTTTCACCTCATCTATTACCTTTTTAAAACATGTGATTCCTCTCTTAGTTGGCTCATGAGTTTTTGTATGACCACGGAGATAACTTCCTTACCAACCATCTCCTAATCGCACTAGAGTTCAAATTTATGGTGTATTCAATCTTGGGGCTATGGTTGGCTGACGAAGTGTCCGGGTTTAATAGGTCAGGGGATTGAAAAATTGAAATAAGAGGGAAAATACTCTGAGGGTAAAAGTAGAATGAGTTTGAATGTTTGATTCGAGGTTTGAGAAATGGAGCGCATAAGTTAATATATTAAGGAAGAAATAAATAAAAATAAAATAAAGTTTGAAAGTAGATTTGACACCACCCTATCTATCATGTGAATAAGTTTCAGATCCAAGACTTTAAATTTACTTAACCTCACACATGATTAGTCGATCCATTTAAATAAATGGTTATTAATTACTGCATCTTTCATATTTAAATGTTTATCCAAATAGTTGGGCAACCAATTGTTTTTATCACTAGAATATCCTTAATACCAAAATTTATAGTTTGTATTATTTATGTTGTAATAATCATACTCCTAAATTTGTTACATTGTATATCTTACTTGTTTACAAAAAATATATATATACTTTGGGAAAATGATGGTATCTATGAACAATGTGATATTGAATCGTATTTTGAGGCATGTCACAACTTGTGATCATAGTAATATATCAAAAGGAAAATAAATAAAAGATAAAAAAATTGTGGAACATGGTTCGACACCAAATAACTTTATTTATTAATCACGTGTTTTGATTTTGTTATTATTTAGTTGTAAATACGATTTTTTATTTTAGATTTTCGATAGTAAATAATGTAATGATTCTGTGAGTTGCATTTTGGATTGAAATATTAAATCTTGTTGCTTAGGCTTAGTTGGAACCATTTTTCACAACAACAAAATTTACCATGTTCCTATTATTTGTTATTCTTTTTTTCTCTTTTCACTAACATGGCATTAGGTTTCGTAGTTAATTATTAACACTACTATTGTTCTTTCTTATCAGGAGGCCTATCTTTTCCAAGTACATGCATCATAAGTGAATCGTATTTCTATTTCTGCACTGTTCTGTGCTAATTTTTGTGAACCATTATATATAGAACATTAGAGGTAGTAAAAATTCCATTGACATTAGAAAAAAATTAAAGTTCATCCATTTAATAGCATTGAGTTTGTTGACTTTTATATGGTTGTAATTAAGTTTTACTGATCCTTGTAAAGAGCTCATGGAATAATTCCCAACTTTTCCATGTTCTAGAGTCCTTGGCCTAAGTGATTTTTCATTTAGTTAATTATTTATTTAAGCAATGCCTACGATCAAACTTACTACCAACTCACTAATTTAATCTTATTCCAATCTCTATATTATGATGGATTATGCTCTCACAATGATACATATTCGTTATATATACATTTCTCTAGGTTCCGTTGAAAAAGGAAAATGGTCAAACAGTATTGGTCCCACTTTTCCATAGTCAAGAAAACATTGTTGGCAAGTTATTGAATATAATGTTATAGTTGTATGCGGGTGTATATATATTTACATTTATATACATATAGATGAAATATGTTATATTTATATCATTGATTATGTGGAAGTTTATTTTCAAATTCGATTCACACTTATCTTAGTGCTAAAAAAATTCTTCAATCTTGTCTTTGTTTTTCCGATTTTCATAAGATTAACTCCATGAAATGAGGTTGAGCGCAATGGAATAAACGTCGAGTTACTCGGTCAGATAGGTGAGTTTTATCTTCAGTGTTATAAATTACCAGTATAAAAATACTTTCGATAGATATATTCAATTTTTATGTTGGAATATTCAGGTTTGAAGTTTTTATCAGTTGCCATATTCGATTTTCTTTCCATAATTAGAATCTCCAATTTGTACCAAAAATTAGTTCCATATTATTTCTTTGGTTGTTTCTTCTAAGCAGGTGATATTTATTTTTGATATCTGTCCCCTCTAGGTATCAACAACTAAAACAGTGCTCTTGGTATATTGATTACTTGATGACGCGACTCAGAAAGTGTCTCTATTGTGCGTTCACTCTAGGCTCAAGTGCAAGCCTGTCGCGTTAGTAATAAACCCAGTAAGTCGGGATTGTATCCACAAGGAAATAGGACAATGAAACTGTGACGACGTTGGATAGACAAGGAAATCCTAACTCTGACTTTAAAGGAAAAAGAAAATTGATTTGGTTTGCGGAATGACTATACTAGATGCAATTATGAAATTATGAAAAGATGCAATTATACTAAATTACCTAAAATACAGATGAATACTGATTTAAAACTTTAAACTATGTGATGAGAAAAATAGGACGGGAATACAATCCCACAACCCTAGTGTATTGCAGGTAAAATACTAATCATAAATTTAAATGATTAATTAGACCCAGAATTTAGTACTCCCAAGCATTACGTATATGAGGTTCAAGCCCGCATCATACTTAATCAGAGGATGAGTAAATCGGTATTACGGTAGTTACACTCGAATTGCATTCTAAGGCATCCCGGTTACCCATAAGCAAACGAGATCCAAAGATCTACAATTGTCATGTTCCTACGGAACATGATCATAATAAATCACTAAATTCAGAGGATTAATGTTATACACGTGCAACTATCACATCAGGTTGGGTTCATGTATCCCGACCTTAGAAAATCTAGACTAACATGCTGAATCTAACGAAAACAATTTTTGAATTGTAGAAAATCATGATTAAACTAAGGAAAATTTGTGGAATGATGTAGAAAGGAATTAAACAGAGGAAATAACTCACTAATCTTAACAAAGCATTAAAAGTAGCTATTAAGAACATTTGTAATCACAGAAATCTGAATAATCTTTAATCTTGAAATTAAAAGAATAAACTATCTCTAAACTAGGGTTTTCTGGAAAGAATGGAAAATTATATTAATTCTCTGTCCTAAGAATGATAATAAAATGGGTTTATATACCCTACAAAACTCCAAGAGTTTTAGCAGCACAGGACTCTCCATTAGAGGAAGATAAGAAAATAAAATCTCTACAGCCGGACCGGTCCTGTACTCCTCCGGACCGGTTTGGCTTGGATCCGGACCAATTCTTTTATTTCTTGGGCATATCGGTCCTGTGCGAACTGGTTCTTTTAATTTCTTTCAGCTTCGATCTGTCTTCGGTTTGGGGTTCTATGAAATGTGGCACTGCGGACCGATTCTTTTAATTTTTAACCAGACCAGTCCTGTCCGGATCATTTCTTTTAATTTTGGTCTGACCGGTCCTGTCCGGATCGGTTCTTTTAATTTCTGGCCGGACCGGTCCTCTCTTTCTTTGACTTTTTCTTCTATCTTTGACTGCTCATAACTTTCACACCGAGACTTCGATTGAGGTGACGTTTTTTTCCAGTGTTCTTCTAATTGAAAGATCTTCAACTTTGCAGTTGATGCCTCATCCGAATTCTGAGTAAAATTTATAACTTTGCCCTTTTGACTTTTCCTTCTTTTCTTTCTCGATTCTTCCAATTTCTTTCTTTCTTTATTGACATTAAATACCTGTAAAATTAGTATGAAATACCAGAAACTTGGTGTACTCATTAGGATAAGTCAGTAGCAAGATTATGAGATAAAGTCAAATCGATTAGGTTGTTCGAGGTGCTAAAAGTAACTAAATTAAAGGCATAAATTGGGAAGAGTTTATGCCTAATCACTTGATCATGAATTCAAGTCTCTCACTCATGATTGGATTATATATATATATTATGTTTTGATTAACCAAATTTTATTTTATAAACAATGTTATGTTTATTTATTCTTAATTAGGTTTTTAATATAATGTTATAAGAATTATTTATTAATATTTTAGAGGTGTATTTAGAAACAAGGATGATAGTATATTTCACAATAGTAGTGTAGTACTAAAGTAAAAAAAAATGGTGATTTCCTTTGTACTCATATTACATTTTACCATTTTGTGCAGATAGAGAAACTTGAATTTAATGGATTATATGATGAAGTTGGACATGAAATGGAAGAAATATTACTCGATTTCGGCGAGTCACATGGGCTAGGTTCCACCACTTTTATTTCTATAGCATATGATGCCCACCTATTTATCCATCATCGTCTAAGAGTTAATGGGGTTGAAGTAGAAGGTGCGAGGAAGAACAAAGGGGATGTCTCACTTTATGAAAGACTGGTTAGAGGGAATGAGTATATTGTTTATATAATAAGAGTGTGGAGCGGTGAGGATCATTTGGAGGCTGAGTGGCAATATCATGATTTCTATTTCTCCTTATCGTCGGTTGAAAACATTTTTTACCATTCAAGGTTTGATTGTTCCTTCTCCCTGGTCCTCTGTCGAACGAGAATCCAGAAAGATTTTTGGCAATGATTTTCCTAATGTCATTGCAGATAGAAGAGATCTTATTTAAGAGTGTTTACAATCCATTCTCAATTCTAGTTTTGTATCTAACCTTCCTAGCACACTGATTTGGTTCTTATCCCCATCAAAAGGAACATACATGCCTCCGTCATTGTTTTCTACCAGAGGCGCAGATATGGAAAATGTTTCGAACTTAGGGAAGGCTATATCACTTGTTGAAACTCAATAATACAAACCTGTAAAACATATGCTAAAAGAACAACACAATAGTTGTGTGCGATGCCACATGCATTTTGATGACGGGAAGACTCGAATGTGGGACTTAATGGAAACACTTGTGAGAATATGTGTTCGTATGGATAATCCATATATATTAGGTTAAGCACATAAAAAATCAAATTTTTAATCCAAATTTTATCTTGATTAATAATGAAGTTCCCACGAAAAATAAATCCCAAATTGAATGATCCAAATCACACAATCAAACTAACCATATAAGAAGTAAGAATAAATCCCTTTTGGGAAAAAAACTATATTTCATCACTGTAGAGAGTTTGACAGACTCAATAACTTACAGAATACTTAGTGCTCCACTAAGTATAATGCGGGAGTCTTTAAGTCTCCAATT
This sequence comes from Sambucus nigra, assembly GCA_949130495.1. NCBI lineage: Eukaryota > Viridiplantae > Streptophyta > Magnoliopsida > Dipsacales > Adoxaceae > Sambucus > Sambucus nigra. The sequence goes on along the minus strand of OX422207.1, from coordinate 354,640,169 downwards.
GATACGACACAGTCTATCATCGTCCACAGGAGCCATCTCTTCCCTCAATATCTACAAATCAACCTCAGGATTCAAGATCATTTGTTCTTAAGCAATAGAACCTTGACTCCAAAAATTAGCAGTAGATTAAGACTCTCCAAGGGTTTGATCTAATGCATGGAAACTTGGGTTTGACAAAACTCAAAAATCATATATGGAATGAATGATTTGGAAAAAAAAAGTTTTTTTATTAAACACGAAGGCAAATTTTTTTAGTGCAAAGATAGCATATGATTTTTTTCTAAAAGAGTTGTGTAAAATTGAGCAAATGAATCTTTTTTTTAAGAAAACACATTATTCTAAGCAACGAAGTAGTTTGAACAAAAAAAGACTCGTTCGAACGAAAAGAGGGGTTTCATTATAACGTGGAGAAGTCTCATTCGAACGAGATGCCTATTACGTTTGATCAACACTCCAACGAGCTTCTAATGAGAATTGCTCTGCCAAACAGAAACCATCTCATTAGATGTTTGTTAGAAGAGGTTTAGAACGAATTAAGTATTTCGTTCGAACGAGATTTCATCTCTTTTCAAAAATAGTTTATAAAAAAAGCTTCAATTAAAAACAAACATCCCAGAATATATTTGACTGAGAAATCCAAAACCACAAGATCATATACCTCCATAAAATATTCGTGATGATTTTAATGGCTTAGATCTCAGATACGTATCTCGGTCACTTACACCTCTTTAAATGACCGAGGAGGCAAATGTGGATGTAGTCTTTGGTTTCTAACTTTGGTTTGTAATGTGATATGCCAAAATACCTAAGCAATGAGAAATTATAAAATCTTTCTCTTACAAATCTCCCCCTTTGACTATTCCAGTAAAAAATAAATCAAAATCCAAATTACAATAAAATCCTTAAGACAATGTTCTAATGCCCTCCCAAATCTAAAAACAGAACGACATTGGTGACTTTGTCTTCAACTGAAATTCTTCGTCTTGTCTAGTCCATGAAATCAACATCAAAGAAGAAGCGTTCTAAACAAATGAAACCAACGCGTATGAGTTTTAGAGAAAATCAAAGAGTAAAACTCCCCCTTAATTTGATCTCCCCCTTTTTGTTTACAATAGACAATTGGTAATAAACTAAGCATGAATATTCAACATCACATGATTCCAAAAGGACATATAATCACAAAGATAAACAATAAAGCACATTCGGTGAGATTTCTAAAAGGCATATCAACTATTTTTGCAATTTTTCAGTTTTTGTCAAGTGTATATATATATATATATATATATATATATATATATATAAGTACAAAACATATAACATTATAGAATAACACTAAAATAATCAAATCATGGAGACATAATGTAATTACGTGAACATTTTCCATGAAAAAATCAACATAAGCATTCATTATATAGGTGCACGAAGTCATGAGGCACTTCTAAAGAAAGAACTCAATTTCAACCTTAGGCGTTAAAAAGTTGAACAAGATGAATTGGCTCGACCTATGCAATATGCCATGAATTTCAACGATTCTCAAATCAATAATGCAAAACTATTTAATGATTTTCAAGAGAGTCTGTTGTGCAAACTCATTGATCTTCTACTTTATAACTCCCTTAAAATCACACATATATAATAATTCACTCTCAAGTATTTTGGAAGATATCATAATTCTCATATGTAGCGAAGCATGAACTAATAAAAATTTGGTCTTGGGACTTCAATTTTGTGTGCCGTTAATCTTTTAGGCATTTTTTTGCAAATGGTTCCTTTTAACGCAAAGATAATTTTACTCTTTTGTAGCCCTATACAATGCTTAATATATAATAATATTTTTCAGGAAACAAAATTCGGCTAATGATTCTTACAAGAACAACTTATCTTTATTTACATTTGGTGTGTTATCAAGCACGATTGAGATGAGAACACAGTATTCGACATATGTTAAATAAGCACAATGTTCATAAAGTCCAGACACATGTGCAATAGAGTTGATAAAGAGTATAACATGAAGAAATTAATCACCAATGAACAACGAAATGTTCTCCACACTTTATTAAGCACACTAAAGAAACGAAGCCATGTCTCAACACACCAAGAAAAAGTCGGATGTATGGATGGAATGTGGGGGTGATTAGAGCATCTTAAATGCACATCCATATATGGTGAAAAAATGAAAATACAAAAATCTTTTTATCTTTTTCAAAAATAATTTTTTTTTGAATTTTTTAAATGTTTTCTTTAAAACTATAAATCTTTTTTGAATTTTCAAAAAACATCAAAAAAGAAAACATAAGAACATAATAGAAATACAATCTAGCAATAGGTATATAAGATGTGAACATGAAAATAATCCTACATTAGATAAAGTACCCGAACTCAATCAACAGAGAAAATACCTAAAGACTTCTTAAGATTCTCGGATCTAAGTGAATCTAAAGGTTTCGTGAAAATATCAGCCAATTGATGTTCGATGCTCACAAAGCACAAGGACATAACCCTCTCCTCAATGAGATCACGAATGAAATGCTGACGTATCCTAACGTATTTTGTGAAAGAGTGTTAGATCGGATTAGGGGATATATGAATTGCGGTTGTATCATCACATGAAATAGTCATTGTACCTTAAAAAATCCTATAATCTTCCAACATTTGCTTCATCCACAAGATTTGCATGCAACAACTCCCGGAGGCTATATACTCAGCCTCCGTCATGGACAAACATATGGAATTTTTATTCTTTCTCAACCAAGAAACAAGAACACTCCAAAAGTAAAAACACCCACCCGAGGTGCTCTTATGACCATCAACATCCCAGCCCCGTACGGCATCCGAATAGGCAGACAAATGGTCATCGGTATCAAAAGAATACCAAATACTGTAGGAAATAGTGCCACTCATGTATTTAATGATATAGTTAAGTGAGAGAAAGTGATAATCTTTCGGGATGCTTGGTATCGCGCATAAACTTCAATGCTAAAGGCAATATCGGGATAATTAGAGATCAAGTAAAGAAGACTACCTGTCATGCACCAATAAAGGGTTTTCTCTATGTCCTTGCCTAAAGTGTCTTTGATAAGCTTAGTTAGTGAACTCATAGAGGTGCATGAATTCTTGGCTGTGTCTAAACTAAACTTCTTCACTAGGTCACTAACATATTTGGATTGAGATATGAATATCACATCCACAAGTTGACGCACCTGAAGAACTAAGCAGAATGTAAGCTGACCAACCGTGCTCATCTCAAACTTGCTCTTCATCTCCTCCTCAAAAGTGTGAGCATGTTGGGAGCATGTGGATCTAAATACTATGTCATCTATATAAACTTAGGCAATCAATATCATACCACTCTATCTCCTCATGAAAACGTCTTATCCACTCCCCATCTCTTGAAGCCACGAGCTATAAGAGATAAGAAGTGAGTCTCTAATACCTAGCATAGGGTTCTTACTTCAAACCATATAGGGACTTCTTAAGATAAAAGATGTATCTTGGGTGCTTTAGGTTTTCGAACCCCTTTGGTTATTTCGCATAAACTTCCTTCCATAGAATGACATTAAGGAATTCACTCTTGACATCCAGTTGATAAAACTTGAAGCATAAATGACATGCTATGGCGAGTAGTAAGTGGATGGACTCAAGCCTAACAACATGAGCGACTGTCTCATCAAAGTCTACACTCTCAATTTATGTGTATCCTTGAGCGAACAACCTAGCCTTATTAAGAACTATGGTACCATTTTCATCCATCTTATTCTTGTAAATACACTTGGTACCAGTCATATTTGTCTCACTAGGTCAGGGGAATAATTTACAAAAATCGTTCTTTTGAAATTAAAGAAGCTCTTCTTGCATAGAGGATATCCAATGCTCATCCTTGAGTGCTTCTTTCACATTCTTAAGCTCGACTAAAGAGGTGTAGAAAAAGTAGCTAACTATATTCTCAAGTTGATCGTGAGTCTTGGCACCTAGTGTGGGATCACCAATTATAGTGGAAGGGTCATGACTCTTTTGAACCAAAGAGTGTGGATCTTCCAAATCAAGTGAGGAGTCAACCAGAGTAGTATGAGGAATGATGGTATCATCACCAGGGGTTGCATCATCCTCACACTCGGGGATACGGTCAATTGACTCAAGCTTCCTATCATCTATAATCATGACGTTTATTGACTCCAAAACCTTATAGATTTATTGGTTAAACACTGTATAAGCCCTACTTAACGATGAATAACCTAAAAATATCCCCTCATCTCTCTGAGAATCGAACTTTCCTAAGTGCTCTCTATCTCTTAAGATATAACAAGTACTCCCAAAGACATGGAAATATGATAGGTTGGGCTTCTGCCCTATCCACAACTCATATGGAATGTGTAACGCGTGTGGAAAAAGATATACCTAATTCACCATATGTCATGCGGTATTAACCACATCTACCCCAAAACATCTAAGCACATTTTTCTCAAGAAGCATAAATCTAGACATCTCTTGAATCGTCTGTCGAAAACTCGTATTTGATGTCTACACCATCAAAATAGATATCCATTCCATCTTTTTTAAACTCAATGTTGTTGCCACTACGCATTCGATTCATAGTGACACCGTGTTCATTTTGTAGGACACAACACTTGGTTGTTAGGAACTGAACCACATCAAACTTTTTTTTAAGAAACACCACAATAGAGTATCTCAAAAAGTCATCGACCATCATGAGAATGTATCTCTTACCACCTATGATTTTCGTACGAGTAGTACCCATAATATTCATATGTATCAACTCCAATGGTCGTGAGGCGTTACTGGTATTAAAATTTTGATGGGGACTTCGAATTTATTTTTCTTATTGACAAGGACCACAAATCGAGGAAGTTAGTTTTCTAAGAGATGGTAAATTGCGCACTAGGTATTTTTTCACTAATCTCTCACTATCTCTAAAGTTCGCATGACCTAGTAGTTGATGCCAAAGGTTCATAGATTAAACTGAGGAATTATTGTACACAAAGGTGGACTTGGGAATGATACCATAGAAATTATCATTGGTCCTCACTCCTTGTAGTAATAGTTAACTAGATTGATCATATATGTTACACTCGGACCAATTGAACTTACCACAAAGTTTGCGTAACAAAGTTAGCATATGTTGATCAAGTTCGCTTTTAACCCTTTGACATAGAAGACATTGTCTATTTTAGGAAATCTAGACATCTCAATGCAACCATGTCCAAACATACTAGACCTACTCCCATCTCCAAAAGTGACTTTGCCTTCCTCACGATTTACAAGACTGGTAAAATATGACTTGTCACCAGTCATATGCCTGGAGCACCCACTATGAAAATACCTTTGGGAATTATTTTGAACCTTAAGAGAAACATGAAAAATAAGGGTTTTGTCTCCTTGCTTAGGTACCTAAGTGGAGGTTACTTTTTGTTTGACCTTATCATTGTTGGCCGTCGTCGTAGAATTAGAGGCATTCTCAACAGGCATAAACATAATTTGAAATTCTTTAATTAAACTTTGAGAAGTGTTGACTAGGAACTCAACTTGCTCTTTAATACTAGCAAAGTCGTTATAGTAGTGCGTGGAAGTATGTGTACATTTATTCTCCCTCACTTGTAGTAATATTCACTAAGGTGACCTCTCCTTTTACAATAGGTGAAAACATAGACTTATTTGGGTCTACCCTGGTTCGCTTGTTTAGAGTGAACTTTGATTTGTGGTTTAGGTAGAGACCCATATGGATCCACCATAAACTTAGGAACTAGTTTCGGTGCAGCATGGGAAGTTAATGCACCGTCGTAACCTATTCCCTGCCTTTTCTTAAAACTTAAAGAGAAATCGAGGAACATCTTACCTACATTCTTTGATGTATCCTATATAGTAAGCTTGACCTCCCATGAATATTTGAGACCTTTCTGTAGTTGGGATACAAGTTCTTTAAGTTTCTCACGAGTCTCCAATGAAGCTTGAAGAGACTAGCCACTTTGTTAGTTAAGTCACCATTTTCCCTTTCTACTTAGATGACTCTCTCTCTTAAAGAAGATCTCACCGAGGACTCGCTCTCTCTCGACTCTCTCAAATAATTTTTTAAACCTAAAACCCTAAGCGCCATAATTTTATTTTTATTTTTTATTTTTAATGGCTCGGTGTAAAACTTAGTGTAAGCACGTTAAAGGTCATTCCCTCTCACACAAAATGTCATCTCCCTCACTCTATCCGGGACAAATAGACGCACTGTTGAGGTCATCATCTTTGGAAACATTCTCACCGGTGTGAGATATACTCGAAGTACCAACATGAATAGCCATGAATGTGGTGAAGTTACGTCCACGTGATGATTCATCCCCATAATCCACTGACTCGACATCGCTATCACTAGGCATGGCATTGAAGGAAACTTTGACTTTGCCTTGTGTTTTTAACCTTGATGGTCCCTTTCTAATTTCTTATGGGGAAAGTGTTTAAAGGTTGACAAAAATAATTTCTCTTTTTATGAAAAACTTTTTTTCAATTTTTAATTTGCACCAAGTTGTGAACTAATTTTAACTTAATCAAATTTTATCTTGATTAATCCTAAACATCCATCTAGTGATTAAAGCAAGTAAAATAAAGTAAATAATACTTACAATGCCAGATGTTCGAGGAAAACCACAATGAAAAAAACCTCGGACGACCCAAGCTAGATAATCACTATGAATGTTGAATTACAATGATCAAACACAGGTCTTACTCAATGACTCGATCCCCATGAAACTTGATGCTATTTTTATATTCAACCACCCCTCTCACAGGTCCCATGCAGAAAGTCCTTCTTCCACGATATCTGTCCACAACACATGCGTCCACCGATATGGCTTGTAACGTGTACGATGTTAAAACCGGACTCCACCGAATCTTCACCACAAAACCAGAAATGTTCAACTATAGAACAACCCTTCTTGGGGCCACAAAGATCACTATAATATATATTGATGATAGCTCGGCTCTTTGAAACTCTAAGGATGCATTTACTTTGGAAAACCTTACAAAACTTGTGTGTAGAAACGTACTGGTTCATAAAGAGTTTTTCCAGAACGCACACTTACAAAATCTGATGGAAACACGCCTCTATATATTTTTCTTAAGGAGGTGGCTCCCTCGAACGACGGAAGCTGTCGCTTGAACGAGATGACCATGTCATTCGAATGATAGTGGCATCTCGCTTGAACGACAGTGAATATCGCTTGAAGTCGTTTGAGCGACGCGTGAATTAGACTCCCAATAATACTCTTCTCTAATTCGATTTTATCAGATTTAAACGACGTGTAAAACATTTCAAACACTTATAAATCATGTTAAAAACATTTAATTAATAAAATATCATCCTTATCGTTATAAAAATTAAATTCCGAAGACATCAGTCTTACTCAACGACTCGATCCCCATGAGACTTTATGCTATTCTGATCTTCAACGACTCCTCTCATACCGCCCATGAAGAAATTCCTTCTTCTAAGATACATGTCCACAAGACACGCGTCCATATATGTGTCAATGTCCACCGATATGGCTTGTAACGTCTACGATGTTGAAATCGGACTCCACCGAATTTTCAGCACAAAAGCAGCAATGTTCAAGTGCAGAACAACTCTTCTGGGCACCACAAAGATCACTGTAGCATATATTAATGATAACTCAGATCTTTGAAACTGTATGGATGCATTTACTTTAGAAAACCTTACAAAAGTTGTGTGCAAAAATGTAATAGTTCATAAATAGTTTTTCCATAACGCACACTTATGAAATCTGATGAAAACATGCCTATATATATTTTTCTTAACGCACACTTACGAAAGATGTCGATTGAACGAGATGACTATGTCATTCGAATGAGAGTGGTATCTCGCTTGAAGTCATTTGAGCGACGCGCGAATTAGAGTCCCAATAAAACTCTTCTCTAATCCAACCTTATCAAATGTAAACGAAGTGTAAAATATTTCAAACGCTTATAAAACATTGTAAAAACATTTATTTAATAAAATAGCGTCCTTATCTTTATAAAAATAAAATTTTGAGGCACAAGTCTTACTCAACAACTCGATCCCCATGAGACTTGACACTCTTCTGATTTTCAACCACTCTTTTCACAGTGCCCAAGCAGAAAGTCCTTCCACGAGTCTCATTAAATTTACACATTCATACCTGAGTGATCTCAAAAATCAATTGAACTTTGAAGACAAACAATCTTGCACCAATTAAAATTCTGCATAAATAAATGTTTGAAGGTTTGTCACAACATCTTCTATTAAATTTCAACACGTCATATTTTGTATGGGATCGTGATAATAAAAATACTACCTGTAAGAGGACAAAACCAATAGTGAAATTTTGAAAATTTCAATTGGAGATTTTGTCCTCATAAATCTCCCCTTTTGACTATTTCGGGAAAAAAACAATAGTGAAATGCAGCTAGCCCGTCAAGCCGTATGACGGCTAAATCTAATTCATAAACCCAGAAATAAAAAATTTAGGATAAGACTAGTAAATAATGAATCGACAAGCACGAAAATGTCTTTGAATGTCTGAATGTGATGTAGACCTGAAATCTCGGATCTCTTTAAGCATACCTACACACATCAAATTGACAAATACCCAGTGAAATGTGGAGGAACAAATGATATAAATCATAATGAAATATGTGAGCAAAATATCATGATACCAATTTGAAACAAAACAACTTTTAAGTCCAAATAACAAATATGAACATAAAAAGATACTAATGTATATACAAATGTGTGCAATAAATAAACACAGTGCTAAAAAAATCTCCCCCTACATCACAAACATCTCTCCCCATTTTTGTCTCGAATAGACAACTCAGTGAAAAGATAAACATATCTAAATGATATAAATCAATGAAATATATCTAGATTAACATGCAAACAACCAACTAAAAATGATCAATAATATCAAATCTGAAGCTGGCAAACAATAATCACACAATATGAATTAATCAAGCTAAGAAGGTGTGATTAAACGAACTTAATGCATCAAAACATGTGATCAATATAAATCTGCATATAAAAAAATTTCCATAAGCAACTCAGTAGTACCAAAAATATTACACATAAATAGCAGGGTACTGAAACATAATGAATTGCAAAAGGCAAACGTCGCTCGAATGAGACAAAGGCGTCGCTCAAATGATAACTTCGCGCGACATATAGATATCGCTCAAACGAGCAATCAAAAATCTCAGTTCTAGCTCAGAAGGTTAAACAATGTTGCCCAGTGAAAAAATTTCATAAAAAATCAAACTGGAAGGGGATGAAAACTACAAAACGGTACTAAATCAGTAGCTAAACTAATAGAACACAAAACAACCAAGTGTTATTACATGCTAACATAGAACCAACGTGCTTAAACATGAACATGGAATGTATGGGCATGAACTACAACAAATGAATCACAATTCCAACCCATCAAAACGATCAAGAAGCTCTAATTGATAGCCATAAATCATCAAACTTTATTTTAGCCATACGTGACAATTAAAGTGTGAGATAAATGAACTAAACAATCGAACATGAACACAAATACTAAATTTTGATGATTCTACAAGTAATAGTGCCATGACACGATTTTTCAATGTTGGGATTCGTGGTGCAAACCCGTTTAATTTATCCATCCAAAACTCCCTCAAATATATCATATTATCTATTGAATGAACATAAACTAAGTGGCCCATATTTTGGCCTATGATTCTTTTTATTGCCTTTATTTTTTGGGCTCTTTTAAGCGGTGGTTTTCATGACGAGTCAATTTTACACTCTCGAAGGACTCTCCCATGAACACTCATAATTGTTTTTCAATTTCAATCCTCACGGTAAACAGTTCTTTCATGCACACCTCCTCCTTATGTCTACGTATGCGCAGATGATAAGAACGTCTCACCAAACTCAAATATGAAAGAGATGTCAAACATCCATATAAACTCGTGCATATGTGCAAAGATGACATATATACAAAGTCAAATCAAAATTCATATCAACTTTGAAATAACCCCACAATATAATGGTTAAGATCATTCTAAGCATCGATAATTATAACCAACTATCCTAGCCACATGGACAATGAAAGGAATGGGGTCCAAGCACACCAATATGCCACATCAAACATGTAAACTCAAAAACAAAAAAAACACACATCATTTTCGGTTTGTTTTTAAAATATTTTTGGTTTTTCAACATATTTTGGCTCAAATAAAATGAAAAATCTTTTTGAATTTACTCCAAAATTTAATAACCCAAATTTTTTTTTGTATTTTTTAAATAAGGCTGAATAAAAGAAAAATATAATACAAAATGATATATATGTCATAACACTATCAAGATATAAATAAGGATGTAAAAACTAGCGTATGACAATCATGGTAATACAATCATCCATTAGATCTAGCATGGGAAGAATCAAGTGCAACCAAATGAGAACCAAGAAGTTTAATCCTAAAGCCACTAAGTTCGATTTCCTAATCCAAGTAGGTGTAACATGACGGGTGGGGGTGTTGGGAACCAAAATGACTTTATTCCTAAACTTCCTACAAGCATTCCTAAGGTCATAGCAAAAATGTCTAAGGTGACCTTTCCTACCACAATGTGTGCAAGTGTAAAGACGGCGGGAATGATTACTAAAATATCGACCTCTCCTCATGTTCTTAGTGGGATCTCTCACACGATTGGTATTAGCTTTGCGAATGGGAAAACCATCATTGTAGCCTATACCATACCTATCACGTTTGACTTGGACGGTGCCTAACATCCTATCCAACTTTTTTGACCTAGACTCCTCAAACTTAACCTTACTTGAGTCTTTCAACTTCTCCTCCAACTCACAAATCCTAGACTCAAGCACACGCCTAGACTCCTCAAACTCTAGCAACTCCTTTTTCAAAGTCTCCATTAAACCACGAAGACTATCTCTCTATTTCTCAACGTACTCTATCTTTTCTTTAAGCTTATTCTCCCGTTCCTTCAGATCCTCAATCAAAGCATCATTATTTTCTATGGCATGCTCATTCAACCTAGCTTGCAATTTAGAGCTAGCCTTTTTCACTTGCACCGCCTCGGCATATAACTCATTAATTACAACTTGTAACTCTTTGACATCAACCTCCTCTTCCTCACTAACTTCTGCCTCACTCACTTGGGATTCAACAACCTTGGAAATGTCATGCACATGAGAATCTTTGTGGGAAAATTTATCATCGTCGCTCACTCGCATGCCAAGAAAGCAACAAACTTGCTCTCATTGGGGGAACTCTCTCCCTCTTTCGGTTCACTATCAATTAAGGAGGCACTATATGCTATCAGTTTCTTTCTCTCTTTCTTAAGTCTAGTGGGACACTCAGAAACTTTGTGACCATACCCCTCACACCCAAAACACTTATTCGACTCAACCCAATTAAATTTCCCACTCTTATCTTTAGGGGTGGAATCTACCTTGTTGTTCTTGAATTTTCTCAAACTTTTTATCATTTTTCGGTTGCTTTTGAAACTTAAGAAATTTTTTGAACTTTTTAGCCAACAAGGGGACATCCTCAAAATCAAAATCAGAATCATCATCCGAAACTTTAGTTTCCTCCTTCCGGGCTTTCAAAGCAATGCCCTTTTTTCCTGACACTTGCTTGGAGGTAAACATATCGAGTTCATAGGTTTGTAAGTCACCTACAATCTCTTCTAGTTTCATAGAATTAAGCATATATAAGGAGTTTAAAATGGTCACTTTTGCATCAAACCTACTCGGAAAAGATCTCAAAATTTTCTTTATGACACGGTTATCAGTAATCCCCTCTCCTAAGTTAAATGACGAGTTGAAAATATTAGACAACCTAGCGTAAAACTCATCAAATAACTCACTATCTAACATCTTAGTCGTCTCAAACTGTGTAGTGAGGTTTTGTAACTTAGATGCCCTAACCGTGCCAGTGCCCTCATCAGTTAGTGCAAGTGTATCCCAAGCCTCTTTTGAAGTTACAAAAGTCATGATTCTATTATACTCTTCTGGTGTGACATGTGAGGAAATAACGTGCAAACCTTTAGAGTTGAAAAGTACAAGTCTATGTTCAACATTAGTCCATGACTCAACGGGTTTCAAACTAGTGACCTCACCCTCTTGTGTGACCGGTGGTGTCCAACCCTTTTCAACATCTAACCAAACACGCTCATCAATGGATTTTAAAGCATTTCTCATTCACATTTTACAATAAAAATAATTTGTGCCATAACAAAATAGGAGCAAGAAAACCTTAAAAACCTCCAAAATTTATCTCGAAAAACACAAGGGATCAAACACAAAAATATGTTTATAGATCTGATACTGATTTTATGGCCCCTTTTTAATTTCTTATGCAGAAAGTGCTTTAAGGACGACAAAAACAATTTCTCTTTTTATGAAAACCCTTTTTCCAATTTTTAATTCTCACCAAGTTGTGAACTAATTTTAACTTAATCAAATTTTATCTTAAAGATGCATCTAGTGATTAAAGAAAGTAAAATATAATAAAGAATATTCACAACATCGGATGTACGAGGAAAACCACAACGGGAAAAAACCTTGGACGACCCAAGGCAGACAATCATTATGAATGTGTAATTATAATGAACAGACACAAGTCTTACTCAATGACTCAATCCCCATGAGACTTGATGCTCTTTTGATCTTCAACTACTCCTCTCACAGTGCCCATACAAAAAGTCCTTCTTCCATGATACCTATCCACATCACACGCATCCACGTATGTCTCGGTGTCCACCGAAATGGCGTGTAAAGTCTATGATGTTGAACCGGACTCCACCGAATCTTCAACACAAAACCGACAGTGTTCAAGTGTAGAACAACTCTTCTTGGTGCCACAAAGATCACTATAGCATATATTGATGATAACTCGGATTTTCAAAACTCTAAGGATGCATTTACTTTAGAAAGCCTTAGAAAACTTGTGTGCAGAAACGTACTAGTTCGTAAACAATTTTTCCAGAACGCATACTTATGGAAATATGATGGAAACATGCCTATATATATTTTTGTTAAGGCAGTGGCTCGATCAAATTACGAAAGCTATCGCTCGAACGAGATGAACATGTCGTTCGAATGACAGTGGCATCTCGCTTGAACGACAATGAATGTCGCTTGAAGTCATTTGAGTGACTTGCGAATTAGAGTCCCAATAAAACTCTTCTCTAATCCGACCTTAACAGATTTAAACGAAGTATAAAACATTTCAAACACTTATAAACATTTTAAAAACATTTATTTAATAGAATGTCATCCTTATCTTTGTAAAAATTAAATTTCGAGTCTCATTAAAGTTACGCATTCATACCTGAGTGATCTCGAAAATCAATTGAACTTTGAAGAAGAATAACCTTGCACCAATTAAACTTTAGCATAAATAATTCTTTGAAGCTTTTCCGCAATGTCCTTAATTAAACTTCAACACGTTATAGTCTATGTGGGATCGTGACGATAAAAATACGACCTATGAATCAAACGCGTTTTGTTTCGGGAATAAGTCACAACTATACAATGGACTAAATTGGAAATTTTTTCCTTACAAACCTCGTAGCACACTCGTGAGCTTTATGACCTTTACCCTCACACTCATAGCATCTCTCCTCGTCTTTTTTAGGGTATCCATCTCGCTTTTAAAAAAAAATTCTTGCCCGATTTATACTTTTTATCTTTCTAAAAAATTTTGTCCTCTTTGGAAGTATTTTATTTTCTTAGTTTGAGATTTTTTTTTTGATTTCTTTTACAAAAAGGGAAAGATCATCGAGATCAAAATCATACTCGGAGTCAATAAAAACCTTATCGTTCTTTTTAGATTGAACTTTTAAAGCAATTATCTTTTCTTTAGGTTTACCAGTTTTGGCATATCTGTTGATCTCACAAGTTTGAAGGTCTTCTATGATTTCTTCTAACCTAAGAGTATCTAAAATTCCTAACGAATTAAGGATAGCGACCTTAGGAATAAAGAGGGACGAAATGGATCTCAAAATCTTTTTCACATCGCGCGTCTCAGTAATTCTCTCACCCAAATTAAAACTAGAGTTTATGATATCAGACAATGGTGCATAAGATTCATGAAATGACTCAAACTCTATCATAGTAATGGTCTCAATTTGTTTGGTGATATTTTGTAACTTAGAAGGTTTCACAGCATTGGTACCCTCGTGAGTAAGCTGTAGGGTATCTTTTACTTTCTTAGATGTGGTGCACATCATGATGAATTGAAACTTATCAGGGGTGATGGCTCCCAAAATGGTACTTATACAGCGTGAATTAAAATTACTCCATTTTAGTTCATCTTTCGTCCAACTAGTGACGAGTTTAGGACATATGACATCACCATTAGTCATAATGGGTGGATTCCACCCTGTTTCACAAAGAAGCCAAACACGCTCGTCAATCGCTTTCAAAGATGACCTCATTCGAGCTTTTCAATAGGCATAGTTGGGCCCTTCATAAACAAGTACCCTATTATATAAATTATCCATTGAAACCCAAATTTAAATATCACATAAAATCTTAGTGTGATCAGCTCCGATACCAATTTAAGAAAGTGAGTTCGTATGGATAGTCCATATATTAAGTTACGAACAAAAGATTCAAATTTTTAATCCAAATTTTATCTTGATTAATAAATAGGGGTTCATGTAAGATAAAGTCCAAATTAAATGATCGAAATCACACAATCAAACCAAGAACATAACAAGTAAGGAAAATTCCCTTTTCATTAAAACTTATATTTCATCACAGCAGAGAGCTTAATAGACTCAACATCTTACAAACTACTTAGAGCTCCAATAAGTATAATACAGGGGTCTTCATGTCTCCAACAGATATGGAACAGTTCAGCATCATCCACAAGAAGCATATCTTCCTTTAATATCCACCGATTATCATTAGGATTCAAGATCCTTTATTCTTTAGCAGTAGAGCCTCGGTTCCACAAATCAGTAGTACAGAAAACCTCTACAAGGGTTTGATATAAATTACGGAAAATTTTACTTAATAATACTTAACAAATCATATATGGGATGTATAATTTGAAAAAAGAAAAGTATTTTTATGAAACACAAAAGTGTAAAGATAAATGATTTTCACCAAAAGATTTGTGTAAAACTGACTACAAGAATCATTTTTATAAGAAAACACATTTTTCGAGGCGACAAAGTTGTCTGAATGAAAATAAACTCTCGTTTGAGCGAAAATAGTGCTTTCGTTATGATGCGAAAAAGTCTTGTTCGAACGAGATGCCTATTTCGTTCAATCGACCTTCCAATGAGCTTCCAATGAGAGTTGCTCTACCAAACAGAGACCATATTGTTAAATGTTTGTTAGAAGAGGGTTTAAGCATTTTATTCCAACAAGATTGAAATCTCGTTCCAAAAGCAAAAAAATCATTTTTTTTCCTTTTAAAGAATGTTTAATAAAAAAATGCCTCAATTAAAAACAAGCATCCTATAATATATTTAACTAGGAAATTCAATGTCATAAGATCATATACCTCTAAAAATGTCCATGATGACATCAACGACTTGAATCTCGGATATGTAGCTCCGTCACTAACACATATTCAAATGATAGAGGTGGCAAATGTAAATGTAGTCTTCGATTTATAACTTGGATTTATAATGGGATATTCCAAAATACCTAAGCTATGAGCAATTATAAGATCTTACTCTTACATCTTGGGAGGGGAAAACCTCAACTTTGTGAAGACATTGGCCAATTTTGGGAATTTTGTGCAATATCTAGTTTGTCAATTTGCTAAATCAAATATGGATTCTATTCAAATCATGTATTTTAATAATTGTGTACAATGATATATAATGTATTGATATTTGAAGGGTGTATTAGATTGTTTATAATGGTATATAATGTATCGCTCTTAGCATTAAAATTTCTTATGTAAATAAAGATTCAAGGCTTATATAAAATGTAAATGTTTATAGTGCCTTTGTTCATGTGGACTATTTTTGTATACTCTCTTAGGATTTGAATAGTGTAGTAAGCATAACTGAATTTGTTTAAATTAAGGACATGATATTGCATCTTATAAAATATTTTTTAAAATATGTTTGAATATTAACGGACTTTTACCATTATAAAATCAGATAAAAGTGTTAAAAAACTGGTGTAATAAGGTAAAAATAGTAACAGGAAAGTTCGTTACTAAATCAAAATTACTAACGATAAAATACCGTTGGTAAATCCATTGTTAGTAACGATAAAATAACGATACAAAATGCAGTAATAGTAACATTAAATATTTGTTACTAATGTTGTTCCCCGCTCCTTTTTTTAACGAAAAATTACTTAAAATGCATGTGCGATATTGATTTCACACAGATTCACAATTTCCAATTCAAACTTATTTAATTAGATGTCAAAATGTGCTCAAACCAAATTCCAATTAAATCAACCCCTAAACATGCATCTACGTGTCAATTCAATCTCAAAATAAATCATGCGATGAGTAAGCTGACAAAGATAGATTTCTGAAAAAAATTCCCGCAGGGTAAAAACCTTTTATTTTCACTATAATTTGTGAAGAAACGATTTTCAATCGGATTACATCAAAAATACAATTTGAATTACGAAATACCCACAGGTATCGATTCGTAGTCATCGACCCAGGAACATCTCATCACTCCTTATGACACGCAGTCGATGATCAGCCCAGTACGTCCTGCAAGTGGCACCTATGGTTAGCCCAGTACCTTTCCAAGGCACCTATGATTCAGCAGCAAAACTCCCAGCAAAACTAATCTTTGGGTTCCATAAATAACTCACACAAAAAGTCTGGGATTTTATGAATTGTAAAAATAATTTTTGAACCCTCAAAAGTGATGGAGAATAAACCAAAAAACACCAAAAACATATTCTGATTAAAACAGTGTTTTCTCCATGCTAAAACCAGAAGTCTGACACCTTTTATATAATAACATTTAAGGCGGTGACGTGTCAAACTTAATCAGCTCATTCGAACAAGACACGACGTCGTTCAAGAGATAACTGATCTCGTTTGAATGAGATACGATGTCATTTACAAACACAAGATTTTGTTATTTTCGGTAGAAATGTCACTGTTAGAGACTAGTTTTGACCCTAATAGTAGAGCAATTGACTCAAGGAAAAAACTATATAGTTATAGATATATGAGTTAGGTTTGTGACAAAATAAAAGAAGCATCAAACAGATATTCGAATAAGAAGCTAGCCCCCGAATTTACAAATAAGGGGCAAATCTGTCCATTCCCTTTAAGTGATAAATTGTCGTTTAGTAAACCAAATGGTTTAATTTGATTGGCTGGTATTGGAGGCAGCCTTGACCGACTTAAAACTCTTTTTCTAACCTATTTATTCAGCAGATTTAACCCTAAGTTCAGTATTGGAGAGTTTTGGCTGGAGGAAAGAGAAAGTAGAAGTTAAGGAGGAAAAGATTACAAGAAAAGCTAGGAGAATTCCAAGAAAATCCTTAAAATGTTTCCAAGGTATAATTATGTGATTAATATTGTTTTAATATTATATTATACTTATTTCAAAGTATATAAATCATGAATTATTGGTTAAAATTCCATCCTCCTTTGTGATAATAAGTAATTGTTCACACATGAGATAAGTGGTGTATGTAGCATGTATTGCTTGTTATTAAAATCCCTTGTATTCAAACTTGCATATATTTTTGTGTGCTTAATGGAATGATAAATTTCAATTAAATATGAAACTAGATTCATATATTTATATCATATCTGAAAATTAGAATTTAACTCCTTGTGGTTGGGCCTTAGTGATGGTTGCAAGTTGGTACATAGTTGTTGTTTGTATATTTCATTTCGATATGCCCCGAGTTTGGTCAAGATTTTGACATAGCAAATGAAGTAAAACAAATTATGAAACTTTAATTATGTACTATTTAGTATGTTTATTGAAAATGGGGGGAAAATCATGGAAAGTTGTATTGGAGAAAAATTATGAAAACTCTTGGAAGTTGAACGAACAATAGAGGAGCTTGTGGGGTAGATTTAATAGGTTATAAAGAAATAGTCATAACTTGCTCTAGGAAACTTGAAAAATTACACCGTCACTTGTAATGGAAATTATATTAAGATATGTTTTCATATTGATAAGACTGGACACATTTATGTGTACAATTTATGAATATGGGATGGTTAAGTATAGAGGACAATAATTTGAGGCCATACTGGAAACCCCATAAAAGAATGTTTTTATCTGCTCTTTCCCAAGGGTATTTTGAGTACATGTTTCATGTGTATATACATTGAGAAGTATAATTTTATGTTTACTTTATTTTAATTATAAATTGCTTATGAGGTATTTTCTATGGTTGAATGTTCATAACCTTATCAACATATATACGATTGTTTTGTCTTTACACATGTTTCATGGAATGTGACTTGAGTGGAATTATATTGTTATTGTATCGTCATTGAAAGTTACATAGATATATTAATATAATGCCTATGATTAAGATCCGATACTGATTTAGTTGGATTAATAGGTGCAAGGTCAAATCAACCTAGTTCAGCTCCACGCGAAGGAAACATGAATACATAGTTGACAACCCAATGTGAGTGTAATTAGTGAGTTGATTATGCATATGATGTGTATGTATTATCTGTTGAGATGATATGGCTTATTAAAAGTCACGAGATGTTGAGATGTTATGGATTTATAAAAGTCAAGATATGTTGAGTTCCTATGCAATTCAAGAGATGTTAGGTTATTAAAACCTACAGATATGATTATTGCCTACATGCAGGAGATATGGGGTTTATTAACTCCGGATATGTGTATGGCCTAATTTGGCACAGATATGGATATATTGATATGTTGAGATGTTAATATAGTACTTTACTATATAGAAATGTAGTATAGTCACTGAGTTTTTAAACTCAAGGTTTTATATGTTTCCATTTTCAGGTTTTGAAGCTGCCATTGCCAGGTCTAGGAGGTTGAGTGAATAGTAGTAGGGTCTCATCGGTTTTGCTTTATACATTGTACTAGTTGTAATTAAGTTAAATGGTATGGGAGTTTTGTATGAATTATGTTTCCTTAAAACGATTGGATTTTTAGTATTTCGCATTTTAACCTTGAAGTTGTTTTAATGTGTATTACAAAATAAATAAATAAATAATAAATGTGGCTTGTGAACTATTTAGTTAATTATATCCTAATGGGGTTAGGGTGTTATAACTTAGTATCAGAGCTTTTGGTTTTTATATTCTGGGGTTAGAGAGTCTAGATGTGGCAGTGGCAAAAATAGTGTGGTGTGGGTCATTTATATTAACGTGTGAAAAATATTAACCATTATGTTAGAAATAAATGTTGTATTCTTGTTTCTGTAATTATGGTTTATGACAGATAGTAAGATATGAAAGGATAAAATGTTCATGAGAGGGTGGAGGAGGAGTCTTCAAATACAGTAAACAATCAAAATCCAAATAATGTAAAGGGGGAACTTGAACAACTTACAGATATGCAGATAATGGCTTGTGCCATGACTTTAATGGCAGAACAACAAAACACATTTATGACACAAATAGCAGAACAACAAGCCAAGTACTTGGAGGAGCAGACCTTGGCCAGAAGATAAAGGGAAATACAACGAGAGGAGAAGAATACTTTGTACGAGAAGTTTATCAAATTGAACCCGCCAGCATTTTCAGGTTTTGTAGATCCATTACAAGTTGAGGCTTGGGTTAGAGACACACAAACTATATTTGGGGTGATGAATGTACTTGGTGCACATAAGGTAATTTTGGATACTTTCATTTTAAAGGGCGAAGCTAAATATTGGTGGGAGTCTTCCAAACATTTATTGCTTACTCTGGGGGTGGGGGCTGGGGTGAGGTAATTACTTGGGATTCCTTTATTAAAGTCTTATATGAAAAGTACTTTCCTAGTATGTATCGGAAGAAAAAAGAGAGAAATTTTATCATTGACTCAGGGGAATATGCCGGTCAGGGAGTATGAAACTAAATTTATATTCTTGTCTAGATTTTCATTACGTTTCTTACATGATGAGGAGGACAAATGCACCAGATTTCAGGATGGGTTGAATTTGGTTATCAAGTATAGACTCACTGCACTCGAAATGGTAGATTATACTTCTATAGTTAATAAGGCTATGATGGTTGAAGGAGATGTTAATGATGTAATCAATAATAGGGAACAAAGGGGAAAGAGGAGTATATTTGATCCATCTCAGCAAAAGGAATGCAATATAGAATACTCAAAACAGGGGAGTCAAACATTTCAGTGTGGTAAAGGGTTATGTTCAGAATAGGACACCAAGCAGTTTTAGGGGTGTAGGATTGATGGGACAACAAAGTAGACAACATGAGAATGAGAATGGGTTGTCTAATCCTGTTACATGCTCTTTTTGCAAAGCTGAGGGTCGTATCAGTACAGGTTGTCCCAAGTTAAAGGGGGTAGAGTGTTATCACTATCATCAAATTTGTCATACCAAAAAGAACTATCCTATGTTAATAGGATGGACTCAATCAGCTATTGTTAGTCGAGGTTCATCACCTAGAGGCATAGGGAGAGGAGGAGGTATAGGACGGGCTATTGGTTCCAGGGCTCCGGGAAGGATATTTTCTATGACTTTATAGGACGCTCAGGCTACTCAAGAGGTGGTGACAGGTACATTTTCTATCATGAACAAACATACTTACGTGCTTATTGATCCAGGTTTACTCATTCATTTGTAGCACTATCATTTACCATGCATTTGGATAGACCATGTTCTTATCTATATTGTGGTTTATATATTTCTACATGTATGGGGGATGTGATGTTAGTGGAGCTTGTGTATAAAAATTGTGTATTGTATATGGGGGAGAGGGAGTTAACCATTAATTTAATTCAACTAGATATTTGAGATTTTGATATAATCTTGGGTATGGACTGGTTATCTTCCTACCATGCATCGATTGACTATTATCAAGGAGGTTACATTTAATATGCCGGGGGAGGAAGAATTCAAATATACTAGGGAAAGAAATGTGGTTCCAAATTGTCTTATTTCTGCCATTCGGGCGAGGAAATTGTTAAATGAGGGTTGTCAAGGCTTATTAGCATATATTGTGGATACAAACATGGAATTACAAAAATTAGAAGATATCCCAGTAGTTAAGGATTTTGTATATGTGTTCCTAGATGAATTACCAGGGTTGCCACCTAGCAGAGATGTAGAGTTTACTATTGATTTAGTGCCTGGTACAACTCCAGTTTCTTTTTCTCCATATCGAATGGAACATGAGGAACCAATGGAGTTAAAGGTTCAACTATAAGATTTGTTAGATAGAGGTTTTATTCAACCCAGTGTATCACCATGGGTGCTCCGATATTATTTGTGAAGAAGATAGACAACACCATGCGACTTTGTAATGATTATTGGCAGTTGAACAAGGTAACTATTCAAAATAAATATCCATTTCCTCGTATTGATGATTTGTTTGATCAATTACAGGGTGCTAAAGTGTTTTAAAAAATTGACTTGAGATCAGGTTATCATAAATTAAGGGTGAGAGATTATGACATTTCTTAGACAACTTTTCGTTCTCGCTATTGTCATTATGAATTTTTGGTAATGCCATTTGGGTTAACAAATGCTTCCGCGGTGTTTATGGATTTAATGAATCGAGTATTTCATCCTTTCATAGATTCGTTTACGATTGTCTTTATCGATGATGTTTTCTTATACTCACGTAGACAAGAGGAACATGATAAGCATCTAAGAGTTGTATTGAAAGTTTTACGAGATAGTCAATTGTTTGATACGTTGAGAAAATGTGAGCTTTGGTTAAATGAGGTAGTATTTCTGGGGCATGTTATTTCAGGAGATGGAATTTATGTTGACCCTAAGAAGGTAGAGGCAATTGTGCAATGGGAAAGACCAAGAAATGTAACGGAGATAAGGAGTTTCCTAGGATTGGCTGGATATTATAGAAGATTCATAAAGGTGTTTTCATCTATAGCCTTACCATTGACTAAATTAATCGAAAAAGAAGTGAAATTTGTGTGAAGTGATGAATGTCAGCACAACTTTGAAAAGTTGAAAAATAGGCCAGTATCAACTCCAGTTCTCACTGTTCCATCCAGCGAAGAAGGTTTTGTGATTTATACGGATGCTTTACATCAGGGTATGGGTTGTGTTTTTATGCAACATGGAAAGGTAATTTCTTATGCATCTAGACAGTTAAAGACGCATGGACGTAATTATCCTACACACGACTTAGAACTAGCGACTATTATGTTTACCTTGAAATTATGGAAACATCATTTATTTTGAGAGACGTGTGAAATTTTCACTGACCATCAAAGTTTGAACTATTTATTTACACAGAGAGGCTTGAATTTGAGACAAAGACATTGGATGGATTTAATTAAGGACTATGATTGTACCATTCACCATCATCTCGGGAGGGCCAATGTTGTTGTAGATGCTCTAAGTTAGAAGTCATTAGGGAGGTTATCTTGTATTCAATGTGCACGGGTTGACAATAATATGGAATTAAGTCTGATGGGAGTCGAGTTAAACTTAACTAAAATGGGGGAATTAATAGCCCACGTTACAGTGAGACCTTTACTGGAAGAATGCATGCGTAATTTTCAAATCAATGATCCATTCCATGAGAAGAAGAAATGGTAAATCATCGATGGTAAAGAGAGTGGCTTTTAAATTGTGAAGGATGAATTATTGTGTTATAAAAACAGAATTTGGGTACCTAATGATTCATCCTTAAAGAAGGATATATTAGAATAGGCACATAGTTATATTTTCTCTATGTATCCTGGAGGTACCAAAATGTACAGAGATTTGAAAGAGTATTATTGGTGGAATAATATGAAACGTGAGATTGCAGAATTTGTAGCTAAATGTTTAGTATGCCAGCAAGTGAAGGTGGAGCATCAAATGCCGACATGATTATTGTAGTCATTGCCTATTCCAAAATGGAAGTGGGAACATATAATGATGGATTTGTTGTAGGATTACCATGATCACCAAATGGGCATGATTCTATTTAGGTGATTGTAGACCGATTGACAAAGTCAACTCATTTTCTTCCAGTTACGACGACATACACTGTTGACAAATATGCACGTATGTACATTGATGATATTATCCATTTACATGGGGCACCAGTGTCAATAGTATTAGATAGAGATCCAACGTTCACTTCTAAGTTTTGGCCTCGTTTACAGAATGCCCTGGGCACAAGTTTAAAGTTCAGTACTACATTTCATCCACAAACCGATGGGCAATCAGAAAGAACAAGTCAAATATTAGAAGACATGTTACGAGACTGTGTATTTGACTTCAAAGGTAGTTGGGATGATCATTTTACATTAATGGAATTCGCGTATAATAATAGTTATCAGTCCACCATTGGTATGGATCCTTATGAAGCTTTATATGGGAGGAGATGTAGAACGCCATTATGTTCGAATGAAGTTGGTGAAAGGAAAATCTTGGGTCCTGCATTGATAGATATGACAACCGAAAAGATTAAAATGATTCGGGAACGGATAAAGATAGCGCAAAGCAGGCATACATTTTATATAGATAAGAGGAAGTATCCATTAGAATTTCAAAAGGGAGATTTTGTATTCCTATGTATTTCACCGTGGAAAGGCATCATGAGATTTGGAAAAAGGGGGAAACTAAATCCAAGATACATCGGACCATATGAAGTGTTGGAAAGAATTGGGACCCTAGAATATAGATTAACACTACTCCCAGAATTGTCTCATTTACATAATGTGTTTCATGTATCGATGCTTCTTAAGTATTTGGTGGATCCATCTCATCAGTTGAAAACTCAACCAATTGAACTGAAGGAAGATTTGTCGTACATCGAGGAACTAGTGGAAATTATTGATCGTAAGGAGCAAGTATTGAGAAATAAAGTTATTCCCTTAGTTAAAGTTACATGGATGAGGAATGGGATTAAAGAAGCAACTTGGGAAACAGAGGATAGCATGAAGAAACAGTATCCCCTTTTGTTTGGTAAGTGACATTCATATTAAATTTCGGGGATGAAATTTTCTAGGGGGGAAGTTGTGACAACCCGGATATCATTATGATTAATTATATTTAAATCATGCTTATCTTATGTGACATGAATAATGTGTTATCAATATATCTGGTGTTAAGTGATTATGTTATTCTAATCCTAGTTTCATAAATCATTAAATGTTGAATTATTTACAAACACAAGATTTTGTTATTTTCGGTAGAAATGTTCCTGTTGGAGACTAGTTTTGACCCTTATAATATAACAATTGACTCAAGATGAAAACTATATAGTTGTAGATATATGAGTTAGTCTTGAGAAAAAACAAATGGAGCATCAAACGGATGTCCGAGTAAGAAGCTAGCCTGAATTTACGAACAAGGGGCAAATCTGCCCATTCCCTTTAAGTGATAAATTGTCTTTTAATAAACAAAATGGTTTAATTTGATTGGTTGGCATGGGAGGCAGCCTTGTCCGACTTAAAACTCTCCTTGTAACCTATTTCTTCAGCAAATTGAACCCTAAGTTTAGTTTTGGAGAGTTTTTGCTTGAGGAAAGAGAAAGTAGAAGATAAGGAGGAAAAGATTATAAGAAAAGCTAGGGAAATTCCAAGAAAATCATTAAAGTGTTTCCAAGGTATAATTATGTGATTAATATTGTTTTAATATTATATTATACTTATTTTAAAGTATATAAATCGTGAATTATTGGTTAAAATTCCATCCTCCTTTGTGATAATAAATATTTCTTTACACATGAGATAAGTGGTGTATGTGGCATGTATTGCTTGTTACTGAAATCCCTTGTATTCAAACTTGCATATATTTTTGTTTGCTTACTGGAATTGAGAAATTACAATTGGATATGAAACTATACTCATATATTCATATCATATCCAAAAATTAGAATTTAACTCCTTTTTGTTGGGCCTTAGTGATGGTTGCAAGTTGGTACATAGTTGTTGTTTGTATATTTCATTTTGATATGCCTTGAGTTTGGTCAAGCTTTTGACATAGCAAATGAAGTCAAAAAAATTGTAAAACTTTAATTCTGTACTATTTAGTATGTTTATTAAAAATGGGTGGAAAATCATGGAAAGTTATATTGGAGAAAAATTATGAAAATTCTTGAAAGTTGAAGGAACAATAGAGGAGCTTGTGTGGCAGATTTAATAGGTTGTAAAGAAATGGTCATAACTTGCTCTAGGAAGCTTGAAAAATTACACCATCACTTTTAATGGAAAATATATTCATCTATATTTTTATATTGATAAGATTGGACACCTATATATGTACAATTTATGAGTATGGGATGGTTAAGTATGGAGGACAATAATTTGAGGCCATACTGGATACCCCGGGAAAGAATGTTTTTATTTGCTCTTTCCCAAGGATATTTTTAGTACATGTTTCATGAGTATATACATTGAGAAGTATAAATTTATGTTTACTTGATTTCAGTTTTAAATTGTTGAATGTTCATAACCTTATCAACATATACACCATTGTTTCATCTTTACACATGTTTCGTGGAATGTGACTTGAGTAAAATTATATTGTTGTTGTATAGTCATTGAAAGTTACATAGATATATTAAGATACTTATGATTGAGATTCAGTACTGATTTTGTTGGATTAACATGTGTAAGGTCAAATCAACCCATTTCAGCTCCACCCGAAGGAAACGTGAATACATAGTTGATAACCCAATGTGAGTGTATTTACTGAGTTGATTAGGGATATGATGTGTATGTATTATATGTTGAGATGATATGGCTTATTAAAAGTCACGAGATGTTGAGATGTTATGGCTTTATAAAAGTCAAGATATGTTGAGTTTCTATGCAATTCAGGAGATGCTAGGTTATTAAAACCTACAGATATGATTATTGCCCACATGCAGGAGATATGGGGTTTATTAACTCCGGATATGTGTATGGCCTAATTTGGCACAGAGATGGATATATTGATATGTTGAGATGTTAATATAGTACTTTACTATATAGAAATGTAGTACAGTCACTGAGTTTTTAAACTCAAGGTTTTATATGTTTACATTTTCAGGTTTTGAAGCTGCCACTGCCAGGTCTAGGAGGTTGAGTGAATAGTAGTAGGGTTTCATCCATTTTGTTTTATAGCTTGTACTAGTTGTAATTAGGTTAAATGGTATGGGAGTTTTGTGTAAATTATGTCTCCTTAAAACGATTGGATTTTTAGTATTCTGCATTTTAACCTTGAAGTTGTTTTAATGTGTATTACAAAATAAATAAATAAATAAATAAATGTGGTTTGTGAACTATTTAGTTAATTATATCCTAATGGGGTTAGGGTGTGATAAATGTCCTTACAAATCTCCCCCTATGTCTATGCTGATACAAAATAAAAATATCCGAATTATCAATCAAAATATGACCTATACAAATCTACCCTCCCAGGAATAAAAAAGCAAAGAAAAACTGAACAAGTCTTCAAACTTTTCAAACATGTCTTCAACAATAAAATTTTAAATCTCCAAGATTTTCTCATGAGGGTGTGCAACATTATGATCTTGAATTGTACCTACACACATGACACAAAGTAAAAATCTCGTGACGAATCAAATTTCAAAAAATATAAACATAAAACATGTAAGCATAATCAAATCTCCTCCATACTTAAACTCCCCCATAATATAATAATTCGTTCTCCCCCTTTTTATTTGTGCGAAATAGATAAGGAAGGAATAAATCACATAAAGAAAATTGGGGTGTCACGGCAAACCAAGCAAACAAACTATTTTTTAAATTTTTATATAGAAAAAATAAAAATATGATGTTACAAAAATCACACCATGAATTTACCCTAAGGTAACCAAATCGTGGATATGGAATGAATGGGTGTGAACAGATTTGATAAGCAAATCAAATCAAATCAACTCAATCATATCATATGTGCAAGATGCGTAAGCTTACTCCTAATGAATGAACATAAAAAAAAGTCCTTTGGTGTAAAATTGTTGAAATTAGATGACATCGCCTTAAATCAAAATCACCAAATCAAAGTCAACATGATTTTCAGACCAATAACATCCAAAATGATTTCATGCTTTTTCATTATTTTTAAGGACGTGCAAAGCCATTTTAAATCTCCAACCAAACACCCTCATATATATTTTCTTTGCGAGGTTATCTAAATTCTCAAACATTGGAGAAGTGGTGAATAAAACTAATGGCCCATTATTGGCATATATTTCTTTTTACTGCCACTCAATATTTTTCGGGCACTTTTAAACCTCTTTGGACCCCGGATAATTAAAATTCCTCAATTTTTAGGTCCAATTTAAATGGTGGCTTAATCGCAAAGGATAGATGTGTACCTTTCATAGGCCTTTACCGTTTACAAAATTCATATAATCTTTCGGCAAACGGATAAAATATGCACACCTTTTATTATCCTGTTTTATCGCATTTGGTTCGTTTAATAGACAAGATTGAGATGAAAACACGTAACCAACATGTGATTTATCAAGAACAAACATCAAATAAATTCGTGCATGTGTTCAAGAAAGGATAAGGTAAGTCAAACATGTAGGTAGAACCACTATAGAAGCTCAAAGACTCCAAACTTTGTAAATCACATGAATGACACAATATATTGTCTCAAAACACTATCAAACAGTCACATGGATATGGCATGAAGTTGTGAGTTGGTCATCCTAAGTGTGAATTCATATATGGTGTAAAACAAACTACAAAAATCTTTTTGTATTTAAAAAAAAAAATTCTAATACAAAAAGTATACATGTCATAACACTAGCAAGGATATGAATCATGAAACACAACTAGCGTATGACAAACCTGCGAACACAATCATCTATATGATATCGCAAGAGAAAAATCATGTGCAATCAATGGAGAATCAACAAGTCTAACATCTAGTGCCTCTAGAATAAATTTTCTAACCCAAATAGATCTCAAACGTCGTGTGGGGGTTTTGAGAAGCAAGGAAATACTAGAGTTAAACTTCCTAGGACTTTTTCGAAAGTCAAAACAAAATTGCCTAAGGTGACCTTTCCTACCACAATATGAACATGTGAAAACAGGTGGAATGACACCTTTGGGTTGACCTTTTCTAACATCCTTGGAAACGCTTGACCTTATAAAATAAACAATGGTTTTGACTTTAGCATTAGAAACATGAGAACAAGATGAGCCATTACCATCACTACACAAACTACTCGTGTCTTTCAAAACATTTTTTAATTTCAAAAATTTTGACTCAAGTGACACTTCCAAAATCTTTTCAATTTCCGTAAAATCATCGATTAATGTTTTATCCTCGATGGCACAAACACAAAAGATAGGATTTTTTAAGTCCTTCAATTCTTTTCCAAAATTAGGTATTTTTCATCACTCTTCTCTTTGGACAATTTTAAAACATTAAAGTCCAGGTCCAAAGAAACAAATTTTTCACTATAAATATCTCTTTGATTTTGAACTGCTTGCGAAAGATCCATAGCGGATTTAAAACGAGATTTTTTTTTCAAAAAGTCAATTCTTTTAGCAAACGTCAAATTCAAATGATTTAAATCGTCAAAATTTTGATTCGAGCCAATGGGTGGGGGCATCAAATTAGATAAGTGTGCCATCGAAAGATTGAGATAAATGTTTTCAGCAAAAATCAATATCTCACAAAGTTTTGCGGAAAATAAGGATCAAACGCAATAAATTAGCGTAACTCGCTCTGATACCAATTTGAAAAGTGAGTAATCAAATTGTATCAGGAAAAAACTTTAAAACACAGAATCACTCGATAACTTAGACTGACCCGCTCTGATACCAATTTGAAAGTGCGTGTGCGATATTGATTTAAAATAGATTTGCAATTTCCAATTCAAACTTATTTAATTGAATGCCAAAATATGATCAAACCAAATTCCAATTAAATCAGCCCCTAAACATGCATCTACTTGTTAATTCAAATTTCAAAATAAATCATGCAATGAGTAAGCTGACAAAGATAGATTTCAGGAAAAAAATCCCCGCAGGGTAAAATCCTTTTATTTCCACTATAATTCGTAAAGAAACGGTTTATAATCGGATTATAGCAAAAATACAATTTGACTTACGAAATACCCGCTGGTGTCGATTCGTAGTCATCAGCTCAGGAACATCACAACACTCCTTATGACACGCAGTCGATGATCAACCCAGTACCTCTTGCAAGTGGCACCTATGGCCAGCCAAGTACCTTTCCAAGGCACCTATGATTCTGCAGAAAAACTCCCAGCAAAACTATGTTTTGGGTTCCATAAACAACTCACACAAAAAGTTTGGATTTTTTTAATTGTAAAAACAAATTTTGAACCCTAAAAAATGATGGAGAATAAACCAAAAAACACCAAAAACGTATTTTGATTGAAACAATATTTTCTCCATGCTAAAACCAGAAGTCTAACACCCTTTATATAATAACATTTAAGGCGGTGACGTGTCAAACTTAATCAACTCATTCGAACGAGACACGACGTAATTCGAGCGATAACTAATCTCGTTCTAACGAGATACGATGTCGTTCGAAAGACATCGTACAAGTGTCACTTTCTTCTTCAGTCTTTTAAAAAACTTGGAAACCTCAAGCCTAAGGTTATTTACGAGATCGGCAAATGTTATCCAAAATATTTATGAGAAAATATTTTTGAAAAATTAAAAACCATTTAAAATCATTTCAAAATTCATTTTTCATAAATTGAAAAATATTTATTTTTCGTAAAAATATCCCAACACTTTTTATGTAAATTGTAAATGAAACAAAAACACCATTTACCAATTTCCTCCTTGTTGGGCATAATTGTTTAAGAAGACGTGAAATTCGAATAGTCGATTGTAGATGTAAGCTTCCCAATTCTTCGACAAACTTGTAGAGGTATATGGCATGCTAAATGTGACGATCAATGTCCTTACAATTACCAATACTAATTATTTATGTACCAGTAAAATACCGTTATTGAAAGCAAGTTTTGGTGTAATATTGCAATTCTAGGAAGAAGCTGTGATCTGCATCATTCTCATTCGAACGAGATCCCTTATCTCGTTCAAACAAGATTACTACAGTCATTCGAATGAGTCCTTTTTCTATTCAAAAGTTATTTGAACGCCATTTGGAAATTTGTTCGAAGGAGTTTTGCTAAAAAAAATAAGGTTTTGACTTTTTAATGTACGGGGAGTTGTCCGAGTTGATTCGATTGGTTAGACTGTTGTTTATTAGGGGAGATCAATAACTTCAGTGCTATAGGTTTCTTAGAGCATAGACCAAAAGATAAAAATATGTTAGCTTTAATTTAGGTGAAGAATAATGAAGTTTTATTAATGGTACAATTCACTGTTAGGGGATTGGCTGAATTTTGTTAGACGTGCAATTGGAGAACTATTCCATGGATATATGCATATACTCTTTGTGTGTGTGTGTGTGTGTGTGTATTACTTGATTATGTGAATATATCGTTCTCATGGTGAATCTATCAATCGGGGTTTGTGTTGAATATTATGATCGCGTACCATACACCTAGTTGTTGACACGTGACATTGGGGGGGCTTATGTTTGATCGTGCTTTAAGTAAATCTAAACATCATATGGAGAGAGGTCCAATATCTAGCCATCGGTGGAATCTTGGTATGGGGATACTCGAGAGTTGTGGCTTCGTATCGATTCCCCATTCTCCTGTGTATGCATTGATTTAGTTTAAGTCCATTAGGTAGAGACTTATACGAACTTACCGATAGAAGAACAAGAGTCTCCCCAAAGATCGTTACCTTCGTGCGTGATTAAATTTGTGATTATTAATAAACAAATATTTTTGTCGAGTGATATACAACTTTAAATTAAATGCTATGTCACTTTAAGTGTGTTGTTATAAGTTAAGTGTACGCTATTTGCGGGTAGCATTACGGGAGGTTATTATCTGGGTGTATTCTCACATGCACAGTTAGATGCATCTTTGTTACATTTTTTATTGTTTATGTATTCGTTAGTCTAATAATTGGATACTCTTAGTATAGAAATTGCCTTGGGATTGGGACATGCAAACATTATTTTCTTTAGATGAGGAGTGAGATACTTATCGCATGTGAGTGATGACGGGTATCATGTTATTGTAAATGAGTCACACGATTTATATTGATGTTATTGGAG
Source organism: Sambucus nigra (assembly GCA_949130495.1). Classification (NCBI taxonomy): domain Eukaryota; kingdom Viridiplantae; phylum Streptophyta; class Magnoliopsida; order Dipsacales; family Adoxaceae; genus Sambucus; species Sambucus nigra. The sequence continues at coordinate 354,608,916 of OX422207.1, read as the reverse complement.
ATATTTTTTGTAACTTTTGGGCTCTGACCCATTTTATTATGAAAATTATTTTACAGGCATTATTAGACAGGACCTGCAGGGCTAAGACAATACATCCTTGTTGTTCTATTCGTGCCATTCCAAATCCAGATTTCGGTAGATTCTAGTGTAGGTTGTTATTTAATTAAGTTAGTTCAATTATTTCCCTTCTATAGATTGTATGGACATTGAGTCCTCGCTATTCTTTTTCAATTAGTTGTTGAGTCGGATTTGTAGACTCATTCAGTTTAAATTTCATTATGCTTAGAGTTTATTTACAGTTTTACTTATCGCATGCATGGATGATTTTCAATTCAGTTGTTTTATTTTAATGTTTTATTGCTAAGAACAATATAAATTGTTTGACAAGTGCTATCTTTGGCATATTAGCCTAGTCGACTATTATATGAAAAATAGGGGTTGTTACATTTTTTCTTCTTCTTTTGTTATTCACCTCGAACACTTCAAAGGCATATATATGAAATGATGCATTTTTTTAATGGCTTACTTTACATGCACTTCTTAATTTTCCACTAAGGGTTTTATAAAATTTAGAAAAAATTTATGAGGCATATTTTTAGTATGCTTTTGAATATAAATAAATTCTTGATAAAATTTGTTGCAAAAATTCACTTTTTTAAGGGATTATTTGGATAAAAAAGGAAAAGGGGAAATTTCCCTAAACAGGGAGTGCCAGTTGGCATAGCCTCTATCCTACCTACCGGTATGTCAGTGCAAGTACTTGGCTTTTCAACCTTTAGTACCATCTTGATACCTCTTTGGTCCTTTGATTCCTATGTAAATGCTGATGATTTAGTTACATTAACGTTTTGTAGGAAGTTTTTTCTATAAAAAGTGTCCTAAGGATGGCCTCGGGATCACCAATCATTTCTTTCCTTCTCCCATGTATTCAATTTCATATAGGGGTAATTATTTTGAAGTCCCATTCACTTGGTCAATGATGCAAGAGATTCTTTGACTGAGTCAATGGTGTCCAAGGTCCTATTTTTCCAACTCATCACATTAAAATGACAAATACACCCTCAAAATGACCATCACAACTCTTTACAGCTCTTAATGTCGTTTTAAAAAAAAGAAAAACCATCAAATCTTTAAAAGTCCATAACTTCAAATCTACAAATCTAAAATTCATAAAATTTATATATTTGGAATCTACTCGTCGAGATCTATCAAACAACACCTATATTCGATATTTTTTGACGAAAATATCGAAACAAATAAATTTATCTGTTATTGTAAAACCTCAATTTTTTTCGGCGAAACCTCCATTTTTTTCTGCAAAAACTCTTCTCTCATGCTCGGGCGATGGTGCCGATGGCGCGGACCAAAAAAAATAAAGTTATAGACGAAGAGAGAGAGTGAAACAAGGAGAGAGAAAAAATCCGACGACAATTTCATCGGCGTCCGGTGAGATTTTTCGGTGGGCTATTTTTGTGAGTCTCCGATGGGGTGGGGTGGGGTGGGGGTGGGGGTGGGGGTGGAGGTGTAAGTGGGGCTGTTAGAGAGAGAAAGAGAGTGAGATTATGTGTTTATTTTTAGAGAGAGTAAGTGGATTTAAAATGAGTACATGTGAGGGTGTATTTGTCTAAATATATGTAGTTTATAATGAAAAAGGATTTGGTGCATTAAAAAAAAGTCAATGGTATTTGGTGCATCTTTGACTCAATAAATATGACTAACTTTGAATTATCCCTTTCATATATCCTAATGGTTATTCCCATGTCTAAAGCATATTATGCCTATCTTGATGGCTTAAAATCTATGTGTATGTATAAAGTCAACTATGTTGTTTTCAATTTGTGTCCAGTCACTTTGTGGCACAACTATTTGATTAACTAGAGGAATTTTATGGTAAGCTAGCTACCAACCCCCAACTTTTGGCCACTATTCCTTAAATTTCTAATTATTCAGGGGAAGTGTTGGGTGAGTTGTTGCACACTTATGCTTTTACGTCTCATCCGTTAGTGCGTGGGGGGAGCAATTTATCTCCCTACAACTCTTATATTTATACGACACTAGCATTGTTAAGATATAGGCTTTGGTGGATCTGTGGGATGGGTGGCATGAGTGTATACACCAAGTTATTGATATAGTTTCGTGGATGCGCTGTCATTATAATGTAGCTGCTACTATTCTGATGGAGTCGCTAAACATCCTTGATGTTTGGAAGGAGAACCCTTCTAATTTTTTGAGTGGTAGTCCCACAATGCTATACATGTGTCTAGTAGCGAGGTTTATCTTGGTTGTGCATCCTCTGTTACCTTCAACTAGCATCCACAATTTCTTTCTTTAGCCTTATATTGACTTTAGAATGTCTATGGATAAGTTGTATGACTGGCTGATGGGAAGTGAGCGAATTCTCTCCATTGGTCCATACCTTGGTGAGGTGAGATAAAACCCATTCTATAACTAGATGATTATCATTACGTCCAGCTTGTAAGTCTTTGTATGGATTTTTTCTACATCTTTTGGATAATTTTGCACCAAGTTGGATGGGATAAGATTGTTTCTCTCCATATAAGTAACTTTTTTGCTCTAAAGGACTTGACCGAATTTTGAGGATGTCTCTAGGGAGTTTGTGGAAGCATCATAAGCTTGCTTAGCACCCGAATCTATATATGGGGGAATATTTTATGGTTTCGAGTGATTACTTGAAGTGGATATAGAAGGATCTATTTATGATGGTTTGTGTAGACATGTCTGGACAGAGGTGGATTGTGCCAAGTGAGATCGTGAAAGTGGGTGCAGTGTTCCAAACTAAGATTTTCAACATGTATCGTCGTATTGAGCGTATGTGCGTACCCAGGACATGGATTATTGGGGACCTAAAGAAGGTGAATATAGCTGTGATAATGATGATGAAGCAAGTCCCTCTGGCAGCTGAAGCTAGTTTTCGTGAAGTTATTTGGGAAGGTAGTTAGTAATTGTTTAATGTAGGTTTACGTTTGACTTGTCAATTGGTTGTGTCTTATTCGTTGGTATGGTGAATGGTATGTCTTGTTTATTGGTATAGGTATGAGTGAAGGTTTGTTTGTTTAGTTGTGTAAGTATTTGGGAAAGAATATTGTTGATGAATAAACGGTATTTGAAATAAATGACAATATTATAATATTTTGTTATGCCTTTGCGAAAGAGTTAAATATGTTTAAATTGTCTGAACGATCGCTAAGGCATATATAATCCTTTTGTCTACTTAAAATAATGAGAGAGACTTTTGCCTCTTGATGAGATAACTAAAGATAATTTAATGAAAGACAAAGGACCGTACCCAATGTTACTTATATGCTGCCCATGTATCTTTGTGGGGATGAAAAAGATTTGCAGTGTTGGAAGGGTACTACGTAGTTCTGATGGAATGAGTATGAATGAGATTTTTTTTAATAATATAAAGGATGTAAGAATTCCATTGCGTGCTGAGAGTTGGATGATTTAGGTTTACAGGGCGTGCTATCTCTTATCCATCGAGATTAGTGAGCATATAGGAACATCCTGATGAGATCTTCTCCCGATGTATGTCCCTCTCCAATTGGATTTTAATTTCATTCTAGAGTCCTAAATATGTTCTACGATTTCTTTAAGGCGAGAGGTCGCGTTCTCCCATATCGCAAACTTTGACTTTCTTATTGAATGAGCTTGCAATGCGGTGATGATATCCTTCTTTGCAATATAAAGACTTTAGTCCCTTTTCATCTAAGAATGCTAACTCGTCATAACAACTTTGGTGCCAATAAACTTCTCCTATTTGACTTTCAAGTGTAACTTGTAGGAAGGTATGTAGAGTTTGACATGCAAGACTGCTTACTTGCCATAAACTATAGAGTGAGGAGTAGTCCCAATCGGAATTTTGATAGCCGTGCGGTAGCCCTAGAGCATAAGGGATCTTGTCCTCCCAATCTCTTTAATTATCTGTCATCTTATCGATGATGGATTTAAGGCTTTTATTCGTAGCTTAAATAACCCATTGGTTTATGGTCTGTATAGCACACACTTATGTCTCTGAATCCTACACTCCACCACTTTTGTGACTTCATTTTTAAAATGGAGGCCATTATCTGATACGAGCTCATGACAGACCCAATATAAACATATGCTATTTTTTCAAATGAATTTTCCACCTTCTTTGCATTAAGCACTACATATGACTTGGTTTAAACACACTTAGTGAAATAATCAATAACTTCGCCATTGTGGTCATCCCGACCCCTCTCTCCCCACTTACATAGGGAGTCGGGGCCTCTCTGAGGGATTATAAAATGGTTATAGTCGAAGATGGTGAGGTGTGTGAATGTTTAGAGATCAGAGTCGCCAACCCATTTTACTCAAAAAAGGAAAACTGGTTAGTCATCTCCTAAGATACAAAATAAAAGTCTATTAATTCGTGAAAAACCAAATAAGATGTGAGACTGGAGACTATGTTATAGAGTGGAAAGGTGTTAGGAACCCACTCCTCCATTTAGATTTCTCAATGGGTAATAAAAATATTCTCCTTCTCCTAAATGTACGAAACCTGTGTACATATGTAAAATGCGTTTTGTGTGCAAAGTAAAAATATGCATGTATGTGCAAGTGTGAGTATATATGTAAGAAGTGAAATCATCATATCCACATCAAAAAAAAGATAGGAAAAATATCATTACAAGGAGATAAGCTAGATAAGAATTGAAAATAACAAAAACATGATCAACGTCTTAAAGCCATGATATCACTATAGAAAAGTGAATTCATGGGGCCACTAACATGGTATTAAGAGTAAGGAACACTAACTAAATAAATAGGACATGATATGTATATGGGTCAAATAATAGTATGTGAACATGGACTAAAAATTAATAAACAAAAGAGGGGTCGACCCAAAATGACTTCAGGATGCCTATATAGCCCAAAATGGCATCAAAGTCCACATAGTTCATATTGAAACTAAGATTGGGGAAATTATGTTTTGGACCCCCTTTTGGGTTATTTGGTTTGTAAAAATAGACTTGGAAAAGTATATGTAATAAAAGGGTATGATTAGTGTGAAATTAAGTAAAACAGGTTAAGAATATGCTAAGAACACTAACGTATATGAAATGGAATTTATTAAGAAAATGAAATGTAAGTGAATTTGGACCTTCAATCTCTTTCAATTATTATTTTGGGAACTTATATGGGATTTTAGAGTGCATGTAATGGTGGTGGACTGGTGGCTAATGATGAGGCAAGGATGATATAAGGGAATCTGGTGAAAGTGATATGCTCTAAATTTGAGAAAAGCTATCGTAATGAAATCGAGGTTGAGGTCCTTCTTAAATGAGGTCAAATTTTCCTTAAATAGGAGAACCTTGAAGAGATAAAAGGACAAAGCTTCCCTCAGGAACCTTTTGGATGGTATGGTTCGTGCTCTGCCTGCCAGCAAGTAGGTAAGGTGTCTTGACACCAAGCATGAAGTCCATATCTAGGGAATTGTACTATATGGATCATATGGAGATGAAAGAGCTTAGAGATCAGATTAAATAGTTATTAGATCCGGTGTTCTTTCATCAAAGTACTTCAACTTGGGGTGTGCCACTTTTGTTTATGAAAAAGAAGGACAGGTCATTGAGGTTATACATTAATTATCTGTAATTGAATAAGGTGACGGTAAAAGAATAAATAGCCACTACAAAGGATAGACGATTATTTGACCATTTAAAAGGAGCATTTTTATTTTAAAAGATTAACTTACGATCCGATTATCATCAGTTTAGGGTATGAGAGCAGGATGTAACTAAGACTGTATTTTTGACTCGCTATGGGTCTTAAAAGTTCAATATGATGCCATTTGGTTTGACTAGTATTCATGAATTTTATTAATTTAGTATACCGACTGTACTTAGACAAGTTTATCATAGTCTTTATTGATTATATTATGATCTATTCACAGACGAAGGAGGAGCATGCCACACAATTGAGGTTTGCGTTGTAGAGATTAAGGGAACAAAAACATTACGTAAAGATTTGGAAGTACATATTAAAGAAAAGAAAAGTTAATTTTTTAGGGAATTTTATTTCAGAGAAGATATTCAATGGATTCTAGGAAAATGTCATATGTGTTGGATTAGGGATAAATCAATACACTTAGTGAGATCCGTAGGTTTTTAGGTTTGGAAGTTTATTACATAAGATTCATCCGTGGGTTCTCAAAGATAACACGAATGATGATCGAGTTGACAAACAAGGTTGTGCCATTTATTTGAAGTGATAAGTGTCAATATGTGTTCAACACTTTTAAGGAGAAGTTAACCTCTACATTAGTTCTTGTCGTGCCTAGGAGTGGAGTGGAATACTTTGTTTTCATCGATGCTTCCCTATAGGGAATAGGTGGGGTATTGATGCAGGAGAAAAGTTTAATTTCTTATACATATGGGAATTTAAAGCTGCATAAGGTTCATTATCTGACACATGACTTAGAGTTCACGACAATTATATTTGTATTACATAAATAGATAAACATTCTTTGGGGCGATAAGTTTATAATCTTCAGTGATTACAACAGTTTGCAATATATGTTGTCACATAATGATTTTGAATCTGAGGCACCGAAGGTGGTTTCAATTTATAAAATATTACTAGTTTACGATCCAATACCATCCCTTGAAGGATAATGTAATAGTGAATTCATTGATCCAATAACCCATTAGTAGTTTGTTAGCCCTACAGTTAGCAGATTGGGGTTTGATGGAGATGATTGGTGAGTTAATGAGGAATTTTATGAGGATGCTCACTATGACTCCCGAGATTGTAGTGTGGTTGTTAGAATGCAATATAGGGATATGATGTGTAAGGAAAAGGTAATGGAGTTGCTCGCTACTAGTGTACCATTCTATTTAGTTAAATTCGATGGTGGGTTAAGGTATTTAACGGTAGGTTGGTGGCATCCCCGGATTAGGAGTTGGGCGATCCTTTATGCAAGAGGCTCATGGCACGCAATTTTTCGTACATCCTGGTGGGGATAAGATGTACTAATATAGTAAAAGGCAACATTGGTGGGAAAACATAAAGAGTATGTGGCAGAGTTTTTAACCATATGTAGTACGTGCCAGATGGTGAAGTTGGATCATCAAAAATCATTTGGTACATTTCAGCCTTTACCTATTTCAGAGTGGAAGTTGGATAATATCTTGATGGATTTATCAATAGGGTTTCCTTTGATGCCATACCAACATGATTATATTTGGTGATAGAAGATCGTTTTATGAAAGTGGAACACTTTTTTTCAATTCATACTGACTTTTTAGCAGAGAAACTAGCGAGAATGTGCGCCTTAAAGATTATACTATTACATGGGATGCCTTTATCGATCGTTTCATATCTGAATACTACCTTTGTGTATAATTTTTATGAGAGTTTCTATGAGGCGATGGAGACTCAACTTCACCTTAGTAAATCTTACCATTCTCAAACTATTGAACATTTAGAAAAGGTGAATAAGATTTTGGGTGATTGGCTTAAAGTATGTGCGTTGGGCTTCAAAGGAAGTTGGGCCGTGCATATGCCATTAGTAGAGTTTGACTCTAAACATAGCTACCAAAATTCAATGTATGGAACCTAATGATGCATTATATGGGGGGGCACAGTATCAACGGTATGTTGGTTGGACATATGATAACTATTAACTACTCAATTTTGGAGGAATTAAAATAAAAAAATAAAATTAATAGGTTGATAGATGGATTCGGTGACAACTACAACTATAAGGGATGTGGTCACAAATTTGGAGGGAGGGACCGCGACTAACAATTCACGAGCGCAAGTGAGTTCGACTACGGGTGGCTGTGGTTGGTTTCCTTATATACTTATTTTTCTCACAAAATCCACCATTTTTCAACTATACTTAATAATTAGTACACCTTCCTTTCCTTATATAAACACTATGGACTTTATCCCCACTTTTCTTACAACCGAACACCCTAAAATACATATTTTCTTACAAAATTTGAAGATAAAAAATATAGAGTTTTAAAGAAATTCAAAAAAAAAGATTGTTTTGAAGCACTCTTGGAGATTATTTTCAAATATAAAATTTTCTAAGGCCGAATTATACATTTTGGAGTATTTTAATCTTACACTTTAATTTATGGATTCACCTTAAGTCAAGTTAATAAACTACTTTTCCCCTTTTATATATGTAAATAGTAATTTTACCTAAATAAAATTCAATTCTTAAAACCAAGTAGAGATAATTAGGTTGGAATATGTATGTTATGTAACCATATAATTGATTAAATAAAAGTTTATGAATATGAGTTAATAAAATTCCTTTGTATTAAATTTATAGAACTGATTTAGTTTATGTAGAATCCATCTTAGAAATCCTTGCATGAAATTATGGACATAAAGTTTAATTCTCGTTTGATTTATTTATGGACTAAAATGTTTACATAAATTATTAAGGAGATTAGGGAATTGAACATAAAAATTCACCTTGTTATAATAAGTGATTCATGAATCTTGTAAATAAACTTAAGTGTATTCTCTTGGATAAATTATGATGTTAGATTTTTAGTCATCCACTTACCCTTACCGTCTGGAGTTGTTATACTTAGTTGATATCATTGTGTAGTGATAATTTGATTCCATGTGAAAAAACATGTTTCTCCAAATTATCGATTGTTACATTTCTCTTAATAAAATAAGAAAAGTACCAAATTTATTAAATTAATGAATACTTTAAGTTTCACAAGTTGTTAGATAATTGAATCATATTTATGTGAAGAATTATGTAAGATAATTAGTTGGGTGGTTACTATAATTATGGATAAAAGCCTTCATGATAAGAATTGACAAAAAAAATAATTAAAGAACCAATGTAGTGTAATTAAGTAGATTAAATAGATTGGGGTTGAAGATGAATCTCATAAAGAGATGAATATGTAATGATAGGTAGTAAAATATTTAGCATCATTAGAATTAATATTTAAGGTGTGTTAGAATTGGATGAAGGGTCATGATTAATTATTTATTTTGATGGAGTGTTCTTCAAGTGTATAAATTGGAAGTTGGTATTATTTCTGATCATGTGACTTGGATGTATATGGTGGAGGTGGGATATTATTGTCATTTCGTGACTAGAGAATGGTGGACCTTATAATTTTGCGATGATGTATTTTGGGGTGTATACAATGGATGTTGGATATTGTGATGATGAGGATTTATTTTATTATTCGAGTTATTTTGTGCGTTCATACCGTGAGGCTAGTAGACTCGATGGGGATTTGGGGATAGACATGATCATGCTTATTTAAATAATTTTTTTTATTAAATTATTAAATTTTAATGGTTAATTAATGAACAATGAGGAATGTTCATACAATGAGAATAACATAGGATAGCATATATGAATTTATTATTTACTTATACAATTGTTTTGGGTTGCATAGTTTTGTTAGCTTGCAGTGGACCTGAACCATCACTATCAAACTCATATTTCAGCTACTTGGGATCATCCCACTTAGCATTCCTATTTAGAATCACCGAGTTTTTGTTTAGTCTCCCCACTTGTCAAAGGATGTAGGTGTCTACAACTATCTTTTAGTTTTATTTATCTTTTAGTATGAGATATGTGAGACTCACTTACATATACTTAGTTTTATTTTTTGGATTTAGAGAGTGATAGTTTATTATGGCTTGTGATGGTGGAGGCTCATCTTATGTTATATTGTTGGGATTGTATTATTGAAACGACTTATGGTTTATTTAATAATAGTAGGTAATGATTCATTCTATTTATATGTCTTTGATATTTAACTTATTTCATTCCATTTTGTATATCTTTATATATCGTTTTATCCCATGCTAAGAATGATATTTAATTGAAACAAATTTCTTTATAATTGAATAATCATACATTATTAACCTAATTATTAAAATATACAAGCTATTATAGTTGGTATCAGAACATGATCCTAGGCAAAGTAGGTTCCATGGATCCATTCTAGTCGTCCGCATAGTGTTCTTTGATAAAATTATTTTCTTTGTATTTTTATCGTCTAATTATCAAAACTAATAAGTAATATTTTTCAATTTTCAGATGGCATCGAAGAGGGCACAGACAGCTACATGCATTACACCGACTGGTCCTACGGCACCAGCACCACAACTATCATATGCACCAATTATGCCAATAGCTCCTACATTCAATGTGTAGGTGCAGTACCATTTTGTACCTCAATAATTTTTTAGTTAAACATCCAAGAAGTTCTATTAGTCTTAGCAGCAGGCAGAAAAGATATGCCTCGTGCAACATTTTAGTCAAGCATGTCGATCACTTATGGATGGGAGAAGGTTTATGGAGCCTTCATGAAGAAAAACCTACCTATATTCTCAGGATCTACTGATCCTAAAGTGGAACCAAGATATCAAGCAACACTTGATATTGTTAGATTTCACGTAGACGTAGAAGTGGGTTTTAGCAACATTCAGGTTGATTAGGTAAGCTCTCTAGTGGTGGGAGATCATTACATTATTTCAAGATAGGGAGAAGTTTCCATATGTGAAGTTCACAACACATTTTGATGAAAAGTATTTCCCTAAGTCAGTAAGGGACCATAAGAAGAGACATTTCCATCTCTTTCAATAAGTATCCCGCACAATGGCAGAATAGGAGAGAGAGTTTAGAAGCTTATTTCTCTTCACGCTTTAGGAGGTGGATACAGAGAAGAATAAGAAGATCAGGTACTTTTTAAAGGGGTAGCTGGGTCCATTAGTCGGGTCATCATGGAAAATATGACCTGTACCACTTACGCTCAAGTGGTGGATGCCACTCTTATGCATTATCAGGATGAGAGGGAGCACAATAAGGAAGGTTGAGAAGTATGACCAACCTAATGGGCCTAATGAAGATGGTGGATTCTATGGATACCGTAATAGTTTTTAGGGCCATTATGGCCAAAGATAGTGGAACCAATAGAGATACCAACTACTATAGGGACCGCCTCAGGCATGTCAAGGGTAGAAACATCAGTAATATAGGAAAACATGGACCACTAATGGTCTTATATGGGGGTATGCTACAGATTTGTAGGTTCAGGGCATAAGGAGAATAGTTGTCCTAGTAATAAAGGGATCCAATAAGGATAATTTGGTCATGACCAGCAGGTTAAGAGAGAGGGATTGCAGATCCATTTTAGACTAATCTCTTAATGAAGAAAGAAAATCAAATGGACTAATATTCCAAACTTCAAAAAAATAACAAATCTAGGCTCCAACATCCCACAACTCTCATTTCTCCTTCTCTACAATAAACTTAGCTCCATCTTCGAATCAAAGAAAAAACCTATAATTAAAAAATGAGATATGAAGTTAGATATGGACTTTACTCACCATGGGTTGATGAGAGAAATGTACGATGGGTATAGGGGGATGGGAGAAAGATAGGGTTGTGTATATGTGTGTGTGTGTGTGTCTGTGAGAGAGAGAGAGAGAGAGAGAGAGAAAGAGGATGGCAGAGAGATAAAAGAAGAAGAAGAAGAAGAACAACAACAAAAAAAACAAGAACAACAAGAAGAAGAACAACAACAACAATAAGAATAAGAAGAACAAGAAGAGATCCATGATTGTTGAGATGGATTCTCCATGGAAAGGGAAAAGGGAGAGAAAAAGAAAGAGAAAGAGAATGAGAATAATTTATTATAAGGGTGTATTTCTTTATAAAATTGACCTCTAAACAGAAATATAATAAAATACCCTAATTTTCCCTCATGTTCACACACATGACTGCATTTCTGTCCAAAAAATTAATGGTGTTAGTGTTTGGGGGTTACTTAAAGTTGTTTTAAAAGTGAGTGAGTTAAGTCCATAATGAAAAGTTCGGATGGTGTAGTGAAAATAGAGGTAAAGTTTAGAGCGGGTCAGTGTCAATAATCCTTATTTTAATAGTTTACTTCAATGCCTATGTGTCCACCTTTCTTCTTGTGCGTGGGTCTCTCTCTCTCCCTCTCTCTCTTTCTCTCTCTCAATATACATACATACATACATATATTCACATTCACACAGATACACACACACACACACAGATATATATATATACACACACACACACTGGGGTATGCCTATGCCTGAAGGCACGAAGGTAATTTTACCCCCAATATTCATACTTGTGCTTACGACACGACCCCACCACCAACTACCACAAATGCGCAATTCAACAACCCACACCTAAACATAAAAGTGAACCAAACTATAGTTTTATAGTTCATGTTCAAATGTATTTAGTTTTATATCTATCTGTTATACTTGTAAGTAGTTTTATATAGAATTAAAATAAGTGTAAACAATTTTAAGAAAAGGGGCATAGTTTACTTTGTTTATAAGACTATCCACCCTGTTTAAGAAATTAAAAAATGCTAAAAATAATACTAATATAAATTAAGTAGTTTTAAAGAAAAATACTCCAAGTAAGGTTAATCTCTTTGCACACATCCGTAAGAATACATCGTAGTTAAGCTAGAAGAAAAAATGCTGACAAAAAACACGAATTGTTTTTGCACAAACCACCATATGCCAACATCATTCAGTACTCTCATCCGAAAGATGTGACATAATGCCCAAATGAACAATAAAGAATAACTAAAAAGAGACTTGAAAAAATCTTTAGATTTAGTGAACTTCATCTTGCTACCCTCATTATCAGCATCTGCTTCATCCAATGGTGGGGCATGTCTGCATCAACCTCACTTACATCCTCATTAATGCTAACACCAATCTTCAGCATCCTATGGATCTAGTTCCCATAAGCATTTATCTCATCGAGGGTAAAACCATACGTGGGTATTGGGATTAATCTTGCAAATGAAGACCTATATATATTTACACTGATTCTGTCAACTTAATAATTTTATTCCCCTATATCACCTAATTCTTTTCATGTGTACAAAATTACGAAGGATATAAAGTATAAACATAATTATATATAACTAAAGAATTTATAAAATTAAAAAGTCTCTAAATAAGAAATTATGAATTACATCTTTAACTCACCAAATAAGACGACCTGGATAGAATAAATCAAATTGTCATAATATTGGAAGGGAGAATACCGGACAGAATAAATCAAGTTGTCAAAATATAGGTGGTAGAAATACTCGAAGATGATATAAAAATATTGCCACGTGAAGTATTCATTGAAAATGGCCTTAGTTAACACAAACCAAAGCTAATGTCACCTGAAATATTCATAGAGAATGACCCAAAGAAAATATAAAGTATAGCAAATAATATATACAAATTAAATTCAACTCGGACAAACATGATCATCATATAATGAAAATTTCATTGATCACAAATCAAATAATCTACCCATGTTTACGTTACATTATTCAGCTAGATCAGTTAAAATAACGTAAAATAAAAGGTAAAGAAACCCACATGAAAAAGAGGAAAATTAAATAATTTCACCACTACCAAACCACAACTACAATAATTAATCCCAACATCCACCATCCCCGGTTCCTTTTATCTTAATCATAATAGTAAATAATAAGTAATAAATATCAAGTGGAGCATTACTAATATGTATATAAAGAGAATAACAAAAAACTAATTGAGAGGGAGAGGTGGATACCTTTCGAATGGCTTAGATCTGATATTTATACATAGTGGCAACTGATAGAGCATTACCAAGTGGAGCATTACCTATATTAAGTTCAACATTACCAATTCTTACTATCTTAATCATAATTGTAAATAGTATGTAATAAAGATCTGATTTAGAAGAACAACAAAAAAATTATATTTGATATTGATATGCAATAGCAGTTGATGGATCTGATATTCAAAAACTGGGGACTCAAATACCCCATGGTGTTTGGACGGTGTTTAAACGCGTCATCATAAGCCCTGACAAACTCAGACACCCCGTATTCATCATTATTTATGTCATCCTGAGCATCACCGTTATAAACACCTGCATAAAGAAGTCGAGCGTAACAACTATCCAATTATGCCATCTAAAGAATTTAAGTGTAACATCTTGCAAACGGTAGTGACTTGCAGTGGCTGTTAGTTGAAGAAGGGGATTTAAAGGGGAATAGTGTTGCTGCTTCAGAGGAAAGGCATATGTTGATGCCTGCTTCAAATGATAATTAGCCTACCATGTGTACATATTGACGGAATCATGTTTAACTAAGATAGGTATGACATATACATGTTTAGGTCTGTAGTATACTCATAGTTAATACATGTTTCCTATTATTTCTATTCCATATTTCATGTTTCGAAAGTGACGAAACTAACTATCAAGAACCAACATTTGAACTTGATATGTTCAGTTATCATAAAAATAAAAAGAACTGGACCTTAACAAAGTTACAAATATAAGTAAAGTCGGATATGAAATGGCTTATGTGTCACTAAATTACAGAATATCGATAAAAAAATTAAGAAGCTTTAAGTAACACGTTTAATGTTACATCATATTGAGTGATGCATTCTTAAAAAAATCACTACCAAAAGGATGTATCAAAACAAATATTATGTTAGGAAGAAAGGAAAATTCCTGCATACCTGTTAGGTAGACTTAGTATTTTCCATGCTCAATTTTCTAGACATCTGACTTCAAGTGTTAGTATTCAGTAAAAAAAAGAATATCAAAAACTACGAAACAAAAATGACTAAAAAGTTTTAAAATAAAAATTATCCTTACTTCCTTTATAGTAAGATTGTACAGTCTCACAATCATGCGCATGCTCAATTAAATAGAAAATTAGGGACTTGAACTTTTACAAGTAGAGGGCCTTCAATTCATACTATACAAGGTTCTTCAAAGTTGTTCATTACTAGATTAAGCACTGAGAATAAACAAAAAACTACAGTTGAATATTTATAGCGAGGTGCCTAATCTATATGTGCATACAAATTACATGTGGAAAACCACAATAATACTGCCTTTGAGAGATGACATGTCTGTACAAATTACATGTTAAAACAATAACAAATCATTCACTCTATGCAAAACACAACTATAACATTCTATTTTCTGTTTTGTTTTTCAATCAGCAAAAATATAATATGATTGAAAACATTATTTTTAAATCTATGTCAAGATAATTAGTCCTACGCTAATACTGCTCCTCATTAGGTTATTACCTTATGAACTCTCAAACATGAAACACATCACCATTATTCCTTCTAAAAACAAAACAAATATCCAAACACATCAGCATTGTAGGAGTCTTTCTCTGGTACACCCGAAGCACCGAAATTGTACTGACGCGACTAAGAATGTGTCTCAGAAGTGCGTACTCTCTAGGCTCAAGTGAAAGCATGTCGCTCAAGTAATAATCCGATAAGTCGGGTATCGATCCTCAAGGAAATAGGACAACAGAGTTGTAACGACGTTGGACAAACGAAGGAAACCTAACTCTGAATCTAAAGAAAAAGGAAAAGATGATCTAACTCGTGAAATAGATACAACTAGAATCAATTTTGTAAATGTTTAACTAATGAACTAAAGTATGAATGGAATGCAACTATTATAAATTACTTGAAATACTAATGATGATTGAATTAAAACTCGAACTATATGATAAGGAAAACAGGACAAGAATATAATCCCTCAACCCTAGTGCATTGATGGTATAAAAGTAATCATAAATTTAAGTGACTAATTAGACCCATAATTTAGTACTCTCAAGCATTACGTATATGAGGTTCAAGCCCGCACCATACCTAATCAGAGGATGAGTAAATAGATATTGCGATAGTTACACTCGAATTGCATTCTGAAGCATCCCGGTTACCATAAAGCAAACGAGATCCGAAGATATACAATTTTTGTGTTTCTACGCAATACAGTCATAATCAAATCATTAAATTTAGAGGATTAATTTTATACATATGCAGCTACCACATCAGGTTGAGTTCATGCATCCCGGCCTTAGAAATATAGCCTGACATATGGAAACTTATAGACAACACATTTGGAATGAAAGAAAACATTTTGAATACTGAATGAAGATGAAGATAGATGAAGATAGATGAAGGTGTTATTAGACAAGAAATTACTGCAGTAAAACAAGAATTAGAATGGTATTACTTGAATCGCAAAACTGAAAGCAACTAGGGTTTATTGTTCTTCTTCTCTAAAAGTGATTACAGTGCTTCCCTAATGAATCAAAAGCCTCATCTCAATGTTGGGAGGAGTTTACAATTTATCCTCTATGAAATAAAAGAGTTTTAACCAAGTAGGATTCTAATTTTTACAAATGGATAAGTCCGGATAATCGAGAACATAACCGATCCTGTTAAGGGGTTCGATTCTATTTGGTTCTGTCTTTGACATCTTATATAGAGAATTCTTCGAGCACCAGGTCGGTTCTTTATTTCTCTACTTCGGTTCGGTTCCATCTTGTTGACTCTTCACAATAAGTTTTCTAGGTGTAGGATCGGTTCATTTTTCCCTATCTTCGATTCAGTTATGTCTTGACAGTCTTTAAAAGAACTTTCCCTGGATGGATTCGGTTCTTTTTATTTCCCTTGGGTTCGGTTCCATCTTGTTAGCTTTTGTAGAAATCTTTCCTTCTTATTCTTCTTTGGAGCTTTTGGTACGGAACTCGAATAAAATCACTGAACACCTGTGAAATAGTTGGAACATACGCGAAACTTGGCGTACTCGTTAGAACTTGTCAATATCAAAGATAAGATATAAATCCACTTGAATTACACTTCGCGGCACGATAAAAGCCTCTAAATTAAGGGGCTAAATGGGAAGAATTTATGCCTAATCAAACCCCCTAACTTAGAACTTTGATCGTCCCGAACAATGTAAAAGAATCAAAATATGGTCTAACTTGAAAATGGGATAGAATACCTCTTTTGCGGGCGAGAAATTGCATTTAGCGTATGCAACAAGCCTTTAAACCCCTAGGTTACCCTAGTAGGATGAGTTGAGGGTTTGCAGA
This sequence comes from Sambucus nigra, assembly GCA_949130495.1. NCBI lineage: Eukaryota > Viridiplantae > Streptophyta > Magnoliopsida > Dipsacales > Adoxaceae > Sambucus > Sambucus nigra. Next base: position 354,591,961 of record OX422207.1, on the reverse strand, counting down.
GAATATACCCACAAAATTCGACTCAAAGAAAACTCAAAATATGCAAAAATTGTATAATTCAAACTTTTCTTGAAAATAGTCATCATCAATTAATGTCCAAGAATCTCAAATCATAGTGCGCGTGTGTGAAGCTGAAGATTTAACCGCGAATTTCCACCGATTGACCATTGCATTATGTATCCAAAAATTCATTTTGATTTCAAAATCTCACGGGATGGTCTCACAAATGAATCACTCGGTATGTGATTTTTCTCTCGGTATACGCAATTTATAAAGATTAAATGTAGTAGAACCAAGTTCATGCATACAAGTAGAAAGGCAGAAATTTATGGTAACCGAATCTCATCATTGGAGTACGGATATAAGGAAACGAGAACATTGCCTCTAATTAGTATCTTCTATCTCTTTTATTATCTTTTTGTGTTTTAGCTCTCCACGCGGTAACCAAATTCGCAATTTTGGACTCGGTTAGGACCTTTTTGAGCTAACGGTGTACTGGGTAATATGAGAGGGGTACGGGAAAAACTAGAATTGAAACATTTTCTTATGATGTCCGTTAGTGCGTTTCCGTGCTTTTTCTCGTTTTTTCTTCTTTCTCTATTTTTTTTCTATTTTTCACGCTTTTCTTTTCTTGCTATTTTTATTGAGCATAACTATTTTTTCTTGCCCCTTTTTCTGCACTTTCTGGACTTAATTTCTGGGATTGTCCCTTTTTCGCAATTCCGGGCTAGTTGGGGTTTTTCGAGTTGTCAAACGAAAGAGAAAAATTTATTCAGCTCAATTTGGGTTACAAAAGGGATAATTTTTCACTACTTTTTCTGGCCAATATTTTTGGATGACAAACGAAGGCCTACTTCATTGTCTAAAATACTAATTGCATTACCATATGCGTTTCGAGATGAATTAGATTTAGATATCTATTTGGCACGTTTTTCAAGGCAATATCACACACATTTTCCATAACCGATCAAAGTGAAAGAATTGACATCCTCGACGACGTATTTGACACTGAAAAGAACTTTTGAGTTAACAATTAACTCAGATTGATTTATAAATTTCACAAAGATGAAAGGCTCGAATCTCACCGGGGTTGTTAATCTCCACACTTATTCGTTAAGTCGCCTACATTTGCTCAATTTCCATCTTTGGTCAATTCCGTCTTTGTGCATTTTAATTTTACAATTTTAGACTTTAAACTGACTATTAATGATATTTTCGAAAAATTTGAATTCCAATTCTTTTTATTTTGAACAAAAAATATTTTTGGGTTTTTCAAGATTTTATGATTTTTTGAAATTTCTGTGTATTTTTGAAATTTGTGAAGTTTTATAAATACGCACTTGTGACCCCCCTCACTTAGACTTTTGCATTATCCTCAAGCAAAAAGGACTAAAATCTAACTCAAAGCGAATTAAAAGTGCGAGAAAAAAAACAAACAAATGAAACAAATGTAAATTTTGTATACATAGATAACATCTGAGTTACAAAGGGTAAGAAAGAGCACATAACCAACACAATTTAAACAACAACCATAAACACACACAAGCAGCTAACACAAACAGGGGCTTCATTGGGCCGGAGAATTGGAGGGTCCGGGTGCGCTGGGATCGTAGGGATCATAGAAAAAAGTGGGGGGCGGCCCACCAAAGTTGAGCTCGTATATGTGGGCTTAGAGTTGGTGCATCATGCTCGTGTCCCTCCGGTAAGCATCCAAATCCCTTTGATAGGATGATTGGTCTTGGTTGTATTGGGTGATGAACTCGTTAAAATGGGATTCCGCCGCTGCAAGGCGCCTATCAAAATCCGCACCCGAGGTCTCGAAATTCGAATCATCGTCCTCGTTGTATTCTTCTTCAGCGCGCCCATCTCGACGTCCTTAGCCTCGGGCTCTTCAACAGGGATTTCCTCCTCGGCCTCTAAATTAATCTCGTCCCGGGCTGCTCGAATGGAAGCCCGTTGCTGGGCACTCCGAGTGCGTGATACCTTCTCAATGGGCTCAGGGAGGAGTGGGAAAGCTTGAGGTGGGTGGATACTAGCATCGGAATGGAGGGAAGTAATGAGGCGGTCATAAGGGAGAGGTACCGCTCATTTTTGCTCCTACGCCGCATAGATGATGTCAGCGTAAAGCATGCGGGCCACATTTAGGGTGAAATTTGGGTTGAAAAGGTGGTACACGAGAGTCGCTTGGCGAGGGCGCATCGCCAAGTCGTTTGAGGTTAAGGGGGAGGAATAGGCTCCTCAGGAAGAACCAAAATCGCACGACCCGAACCGATCCGGTTCAGGGGAGATTCGGTTCAGTTCTAGGGAATTTTTATTTTGTGATTTTTACAAACCCAACCGATCCGTGTTGGGGATTCAGTTCGGTTTCATTTTTAATAGAACCTTCGTCTAAGACTGCTGCTCTAGAATTCTGCACTCTCGAATTTCTGGATGCTTTCGAACTTATTCCCCCACTTGGATTTCTCGACGCCCTCGTAAAGTGTGTGTAGGAATGCATGATCTTAATCCTACCTCACATGACCTACCTACGGACTCAATCTAATCTACCGAAGCACAACTACTATACACAAGAAATCACCCCATACGCATCGGGGGTGCGACGACCTCTCTATCAAGCTCATTCGACCCCATAAATGGGGTCCGACAACCAAACGGTGTCGACTTCTTCCACACGCGCCTCTAGATATGGCTTTAGGCATTTTCCATTAACCTTGAATGTATTTCCCCCTTTTAAATCGTCTAATTCCATAGCTCCGTGAGGGAATACATTTTTTATAATGAACGGGCCAGACCATCGTGACCGTAACTTGCCCAGAAATAGATGAAGCCGAGAGTTATAGAGAAGTACTTTTTGTCCGGGAATAAACTCTTTGCGTCGAATAATGTTATCGTGAGTGAGTTTCATCCTTTTTTTGGAAATTTTTGCGTTCTCATACGCATCATTGCGTATCTCTTCTAACTCGTTTAGTTGAAGCTTGCGAGCTTCACCGACTTTATCCATGTCATAATTCAATTTCTTAATTGCCCAATACGCCTTGTGCTCTAATTCAACGGGAAGATGGCAAGTTTTGCCATAAACAAAGAGAAAAGGGGACATCCTGAGTGGATTTTTATATGCGGTAGGATAGGCCCATAGTGAATCGTTCAATCAAAGTGACCAATCTTTTCGAGTGGGATTGACGGTCTTCTCGAGAATGTTCTTGATTTTTCGATTCGCTAATTTGACATGTTCATTCGTTTATGGGTGATAGGTTGTACCGACCTTGTGAACGATGCCATACTTTCTCATGAGCTTAGTGAATGGCCTGTTGTAAAAGTGTTGCCATTATCACTAATTATTGCTTTTGAAGCACCGAAGCGGGAAAGTATATTTTCCTGTAGGAACCTAATCACCACGTTGTTGTCATTTGTATTGGTAGCTATAGCTTCCACCCATTTAGAAATGTAATCTACCGCGACCAAGATGTATAGGAAACCAAAAGATGGGGGAAAAGGGCCCATGAAGTCAATACCCCAGCCTTTGACACCTATCGTAAGATGGGGGAAAAGGGCCCAAAAGATCGGGGTTAATGGCATCATGTCTCGTCGGGTAATCGCTCCCATCCTTTGACACCTATCGTAAGATTTGCAATAATTGTTCACATCTCAAAAAACTGTGGGCCAATAGAGGCCGCATTGCAGAATCTTAGTGTCCGTCTTTTTCATCGAAAAGTGGGCTCCACAAGCTTCCGAATGACAGAATTGGATGACTTTTGGGATCTTGTCATCCGGTACACATCGTCGAATGATTTGGTCGGCGTAATATTTAAAAAGGAAAGGATCGTCATAGAAAAACATACGCGACCAAGTAGTGAACCTCTTCTTATCTTGCGGTGTCCAATCAAGAGGGACGACTCCCGTGACAAAATAGTTCAGTATATCTGCAAACCAGGGCAAAGAAAAGGTAGGAAAGAGTTGCTCATCTGGAAAGTATTTGTCTATAGGTATCGGATCACTAGGTACGTCGGACGAGAGCCATGACAAGTGGTCAGCAACGACGCTTTCTACTCCTTTCTTATCTTTAATGGAGAGATTAAAATCTTGTAGGAGTAGAATCCACCTTATGAGGTGCGATTTTGCGTCTTTTTTCGCAAGTAGGTATTTAAATGCCGCGTGGTCGGCGAAGCAAGTGATGGGAGAACCGATAAGGTAGGATAAAAATTTGTCAAGAGAAAAAACTACAGCTAGCAACTCCTTCTCTGTGGTGGAGTAATTGAGTTGTGGTCCGGTAAAAGTCCGACTAGCATAGTAGATGACATGAGCCTATTTTTCTTTCCTTTGGACCAAAACAACCCCTATAACATGATCGCTAGCATCACACATTAGCTCAAATGGTAAGGACCAATCTAGAACTTGCATGATGGGAGAGGACACGAGCATGGTTTTCAATGTTTCAAAAGCGCTATGACATGCTTATGTCCACTGAAATGGGGTGTCCTTCATAAGAAGGTTGCTTAAGGGTCTAGCGATGGTACTAAAGTCCTTAATGAACCGTTGATAAAACCCCGCATAGCCCAAGAAGGAGCGCACGTCTTTAAGCAATTTTGGTAGGGGTAGATCGGCTATGACATCAATCTTAGCTCTATCGACTTCAATCCCTTTGGATAAAACTATATGGCCAAGAACTATTCCCTTATTAACCATAAAATGGTGTTTCTCCCAATTTAGCACTAAGTTCTTCTCCACACGCCTGGCAAGTACTTTTTCCAGCTTTGCCAGACAAAGATCGAAAGAGGTGACAAAAACGCTAAAGTCGTCCATGAACACTTCAAGTCCTCTCTCAACCATGTCGCTAAATAAACTCAACATGCACCTTTGAAAGTCCACGGGTGCATTACACAAGCCGAATGGCATACGTTTGTAAGCAAACGTACCAAAGGGGCAAGTGAAGGTCATTTTCTCCTGGTCAAGTACATCTACCTCAATTTGATTATATCCAGAATAACCATCAAGGAAGCAATAATAAGGGTGGCCCGCTACCCGCTCAAGCAATTGATCGATAAATGGTAAGGGGAAATGGTATTTTCTAGTTTCTGCATTGAGTTTTCGGTAATCAATGCAAATGCGCCACCTGGTGGTGGTACGTTGGGGAACTAACTCTCCCTTAGAATTTTCAATCACTATCATGCCCGACTTCTTCGGGAAAACTTGGATAGGGCTCACCCACTTACTATCTGAGATTAGGTAGATAATCTCGACATCCAATAACTTAATGATTTCAGTTCTCACTACTTTTTTCATATTTGGGGTTTATCCTTCTTTTCATTTCTCTAGAGGGCGTTACATCCTCTTTAAGATAAATCTTGTGGGTGTATATCAAAGGACTTATCCCTTTCAAATTAGCAATACACCAACCGAAAGCACTTTGTTGATTCCTCAAAATCTTTAACAGTTTACCCTCCTGCTCTTCGTCTAGGCTAGAGGAGACCACAATAGGAAATGTCTCGTCCTCTCCTAGGTATGCATATTTAATATGGGAGGGTAGTTTCTTCAACTCAAGGGTCAGAAATTATTCGATGGAGGGAACCATGCGTGCCTCCCGTGGTGGTAACTCCTCAAATCGAGAAACCCAACTTACATCTCTCGCGTCCTTGTCCGACTCTCTCTCATTAAGTAACTCTCTCAACTCCACAACTTACCTCTCGAATTCAGCATACGTCCCCTTACTCTCGTGGATCAACACTAAACATGACCCTAGGGCATCGCCACAATTATTTTCCTAAAAGTACTCCTCTACGATCTTGTTGATTAGGCTCACCGCGTGAAGATCATATTCTTCCCCCGTATGTTGGGCTATATGGAAGATGTTAGTCTCTAAGGTCATGTTCCCAAAGGTGAGTTGCATCTTCCCATTTTAAGTATTGATAATTGCATTAGTCGTAGCTAAGAATGGGCACCCAAGAATGATGGAACATGATTGGTCGAGGCGAAGGAAGGTTATGTGTCCCAAATGACAAAATCTACCGAAAAGTAGAAGGTGTCAACTTGAATGATCACGTCCTCAACTATACCTCTTGGGATCTTCACGGTTCGATCCTCTAACTAGAGAGTGATCTTTGTGGGCTTAAGGTCGCCCAGATCTAGTTGCCTATAGATGGTGTAAGGAAGGATATTGACACTTGCTCCCAAGTCAAGTAAGGATTTTTCAATTTTATTTTCTCCAATGATGCAGGAAATGGTGGGTACACCGGGATCTTTGAATTTTGGTGGGAGATCATTAAGTAAAATAGAGCTCACGTTCTGTGCTAGAAATACATTTTTCTTTACCTTCATCTTCCCCTTCACTGTTAACAAGTCTTTGATGACTTTTGCATAAGCAGGAATTTTCTTAATGGCATCAAGGAACGATAAATTTAGATTTACTTGCTTTAGCACGTCTAGCACTTCATCATGGGGGTTCCCTTTGTGGGAAGGATCCAGCCTTTGAGGAAACGGTGCAGCGGTGGGTGGTTTTACCACTACCTCGGTCTCACTAGTGTCTTTTTTATCACTCTCTTTCAAGGGGACATCTTCGGCCTCTTTCATGTCAGGTAAAATCTCCTTGTCTTTGGTTGCGTCGTGTGGGGGAGGTGATAAATTAATGATTCTCCTACTACGAAGAGTGGTCACAGCTTGACGTTTCTCCTGAAGTTCTGTAGAGGTGGATCCAACACTAGTTTGACCTTAGGGAGGTCTTTGGCCCTGGGCAGGAAACTTGACATTCTCTTGGACACTCAACGATGATTGTATCTTTGAAATATTTGCGTTTATGTTACTGATCATGTGACCATTCCTAACATTGGCTGCATTCTGGGTATTGATAAATTGGTTCATCTTATCCTCGATATTTCTCCGCAGGGGAGTAATATATGCCCCTTGAGGTGGTGGTGCTTGCACATGTCCTTGCATGTACAGAGCTTGCTGAAAGTACGATGGTGGAGGAGGGGCAACATGTGAATTAGGATTCATCGCAGCATGTTGTTTCCCATAGCTAAAACTATGGTGGTTTTTCCACGAAGGGTTATAAGGATTCTCGTGCGGTGCATCGAAATTACCCTTGAATCCTCCTATACCACTTACTTGTTATTGAAGCATCACTTTATAGGCGGGTATTATGGGGCATTCCTCTGTTTAATGACCTACCTCATAAATCGCACACACCTTCTCAATGAGGTTTGGGATGGATCCAGTTGATCCTCTTCCACGTACATCTAGTAATTCTCACATTCCCTTCTCAAGTAGATCGAGTTGCTTGTCCATTATAGCATTCATGTCCACGTGAAATAGGTCGAACGCCGATGGAGTGGTGGTCGCTTGACGAGTTTGATTTTGAGCACTAGATGTATCCCAAGATCGGGTAGTCTCCGCGACATACCTCAGGTGAAGCTCAACATAATTGGCGTCTAATTCAACAAAAGGACCATCACACATAGTCTCAACGAGTTGTTTGGAATTCATATTCCCGTTATGGAAGAAGGAAATTACTTGTAGTTTATCACGTCCATGATGCGGGCACGAAGTGACTAACTTGTTGAAACGCTCGTAACATCGATCGAACGACTCATTTTCTAGTTGTCGAAATGTTTGAATTTGAGCCTTGATGGAGTTCGTTCGATGTGTAGGAGAGTGACTGTGCGCTCGGGATATAAGAGTTCTCTCAATGGGCGGTACGGGACCTCTTCCTCACCAGCGGCTACACTACCATGCTGTGACATGTTTCTCTCACTCAAAGACTTTATGTCCTCACTTAGTGTACTCGGAGAATGCTCTGAAGTGTGTCCTAAGAGGGAAAGCGGAGTGTTATTTACAATTGAGTGTGACGATGTGGGAGGTGGAACCCAGAATTATGATGCGCTAGGAGTGTGAGGGCTATCGGGGTCGTACTCAACTATCGGGTTTTTGTGAATGTGGGTTGGAGTATTATGGAGAGTTGGAGTGAGTTCAGAATTTTGCATTAACAGGCTTATGAGAGATGAAGAGGAATATTTTTGTGCTTTTAAATTTTTTTAAGTTTTTGGATTTTTTTGAAATTTTTGGTCAAATCTTTAGATTGACTTGATCTAATCCTAAGTCTACCTAAGTCCCCGACAACGGCGCCAAAAACTTGACACGACTAATAATGTGTCTCATAAGTGCGTACTCTCTAGGCTCAAGTGCAAGCCTATCGCTCAAGTAATAATCCGATAAGTCGGGTATCGATCCTCAGGGAAATAAGACAACAGAGTTGTAACGACGTTGGACAGACGAAGGAACCCTAACTCTAACTTTAAAGAAAAAGGAAAAATGATCTAAATGGTGAAATAGCTACAACTATATGCAATTTTGTAAATGTTTAACTAATGAACTAAAGTGTGAATGGAATGCAACTATTCTAAATTAGTAGAAATAGTAATGATGATTGAATTAAAACTCGAACTATATGATGAGGAAAAAAGGATGGGAATACAATCCCTCAACCCTAGTGTATTTATGGTATAAAACTAATCGTAAATTTAAGTGATTAATTAGACCCATAATTTAGTACTCTCAAGCATTACGTATATGAGGTTTAAGCCTGCACCATACCTAATCAGAGGATAAGTAAATTGGTATTGTGATAGTTACACTCAAATTGCATTCTGAAGCATCCCGATTACCCTGAAGCAAACGAGATTCAAAGATCTACAATTGTCGTGTTTCTGCGCAATACGGTCATAATCAAATCATTAAATTTAGAGGATTAATTTTATACACATGAAACTACCACCTCAGGTTGAGTTCATTCATCCCGACCTTAGAAATATAGCCTGGCATATGAAAACTTATAGACAACACGTTTGGAATGAAAGAAAACATTTTGAATACTGAATTAAGATGAAGATAGATGAAGGTGTTATTAGACAAGAAATTACTGCAGTAAAACAATAATTAAAATGGTATTACTTGAATTATAAAACTGAAAGCAACTAGGGTTTATTGTTCTTCTTCTCTAAAAGTGATTACAGAGCTTCCCTAATGAATCCGAAGCCTCCTCTCAATGTTGGGAGGAGTTTACAATTTTTCCTCTACGAAATAAAAGAGCTTGAACCAAGTAGGATTCTAATTTTTACAAATGGATAAGTCCGGATAATCGAGAACAGAACCGATCCTCTTAAGGGGTTCGGTTCGGTTATGTCTTTGACAGCTTTTACAGAGAATTCTTCGAGCACCAGGTCGGTTCTTTATTTCTCTACTTCGATTCGGTTCCATCTTATTGACTCTTCACAGGAAGTTTTCCAGGTGTAGTATCGGTTCGTTTTTCCCTTCATTCGATTCGGTTCTGTTTTGATAGTCTTTACAGGAACTTTCCCAGGATGGATTCGGTTCTTTTTCTTTCCCTTGGGTTCGGTTCCATCTTGTCAGCTTTTTTAGAAACCTTTCCTTCTTGTTCTTCTTTAGAGCTTTTGGTACGAAACTCGAATCAAATCACTGAACACATGCGAAATAGTTGGAACATACAGTAAACTAGACATACTCGTTAGAACTTGTCAATATCAAAGATATGATATAAATCCACTTGAATTACACTTCGCAACGTGATAAAAGCCTCTAAATTAAGGAGATAAATGGGAAGAATTTATGATTAATCATGTACTGTCCAATTAATAATTAAAAAAAAAGTAAACATTCACATGAATATGATAGCTCACCAAAATATTCTCAATTTTATTTGTGGATAACACCTAGTCCATTCATTCAATACTAACACTCGAATTAAGGAAAATCGTATTACTTAATCTTTGTGGATCCATGAGTAAATATATTATCTGTAATTTGACCCATTAAATCCATAAACATATTGCTGGAAAGAAGCATCAATTTCAAGATATATAGACTGTACATTATAGATTAACTTGAAATGGAACTATCCATAGCAACCATAAACAACTAAATAGACTATGATATTCAACTAAATAGCTTATAATATTCAAACATATAAAAAGAATACCGTCGCCACTATGTTGAATCAGTTAGGAAGAACCATTACCTGATCCGAACCAATATAAGAGTCGTATCTGAAGATTTGAGGGGACTGAAGTGAGATGACGTGTGGATCTTGAATCAAGAATAGAGGATTGAGGAGATGGAGAGGAAGAAGAAATAGTAGAGAGAGGAGAAGAAGCTGAATGAGTGCCAATTTTTAATAGATATAAAAAACACATAATATATAGAGTTAAGTTCTATCATAATTTCATATATTAAACCATGTTCTTAAAAATTACCTTGAAATATATGATTCTATATTCACCGTGAAGAACAAAACACCAAAAACTATTAAAATTTGTTTGAAATATATTCTTCTATATTCTATATTGTATATGCAACCATTTTTTTCAATTCTACGGCACTCAATACTCAAATGTTTAATCAGTATCACGTTAAAAAAATAGTTGGGAAAATGGAAAGCACTTAACTTTAGTAGAGAACAATAAACTAAAACCCCTCCTTCTACTAGTAGTAGAAAACAATAAGGTACCTGTTAGAGATGTTAAAGACGGAGAGGTCTTCGACGTCAGTTTTGCCATAGTAGATGTCCTCGTAAATAATGAAGGTGGTGTCATGGGTATATTTGTTTATGCGGATGTGGATTTGACGAATGATGCCATATTTGTTGAATTTCTATTATCGTCTTTTTGTTGAGTCTCTTCCTTTCAATGGTATGTTTTCGATCTCTCTCCAAATCCCCCCTCTGATTTATGTTAATCCTGATACAGAAAAACTCAGGCACCCATTATGAACCATTGATACAATTGACATAGTTCCACTTGTAGAGATGAAGAATTTTATCCAGCTAGTGTATCTTTGGATTTCTTTAATACTGATTCTCAGCTACGAATGTCTTTGTACCTTCAAAAAATAAAAATTAATATATATCATAGATTCATAATTAGGTTGTTATAGTTATTAACATCTAAAATGCAATCCATATTCTTCCCATTCATAGTACAACTCACCCTTCATGCTAAGAAAATGAAAAATTCATAAAACTTCAAGAAAAATTAAAATGAAATCAAACTTTTTATATGTATCATATATAATGTTATCTTCCTTTTAGATTACTTCCATAATACCCAATATTACAATTTGTTGCCTCCATCCCTTTAGAAGTACCTTAATCCCACTGTATACGCTATCGCCACCCTAAATGACTGAAATTTGAAAATTTTATAAGAATAAAAATACACATACATCATAGTCACTAAAAACATCCGAACAAAAATGTTAGCAAGCCATAACATGATTTAGTTCATCTCTAACATTACTAACATATGATACATTAACCTTCAAATTAAATCTATAAGTTTGAGAGTACTTTGTTCGAACCAAAATTTGAACTGTGGTGTGGTGTATCCAAGAATAAAATCTGCAAAATCACCAAGTAATAATAATCGAAAAAAATCTGCAACTGTAAATTCAAGTAATAATAACCTAAAAAAATATAAGCTCAACAAAAATCATATAAGTTACTCAAATATTTCACGATCCTCAATAAAAATTATATGGGTCTCGTAAAAATGAAACAGAACATCATTAAATAAAAAAATAAAAAAGTTAAGGCTCAATTTTATGAACTCTGTATAGATATCACTATACAAAGAGTAGTACAAAATCTATAAAAAGAGTATTAATAAATACATACTAAATGAGTAGCTTAAAACCAAAATAAACACACAAATCCATAAAAGAAGAAAATAAATTGGAAGAAAAAAGAATACCCGTAAAAAAATCATAAAAATACAAATTATATATCTCAAATAAACATAAAAACAAATTAAAAACTTGAGATGGAATTAAAAGCACATAAAACTTGAGATGGTATATCCAAAACACACAAAACATGGAGTCTCTTTATGTGTATTTAGAGAGAGAAGGAATACCTCAGTTTAAACTTTCACTCAACTTCACATGTCATCAAATCTGCAAACCCTAGATAAATAAACCAAAAAAAACAAATCACATAACCACAAAAACTCAAATTTATAAACTAAAATCTTCCAACAACTTGAAAAAAACCCTAGATTTAAATTCTTCCAACAATCCGAACAAAACTCTAAAATCAAAATTAGAAAGTGAGTAATGTTAACCTGAAACTCAATTACCCACCAACGCATCCCTCGAATCAAAATCATATATATTCAAATCCTAAAAACAAAAATAAACATCTCAATAACCTTTTTCAATTAAAACCCATCAAGAAAGAGAGAGAAATTTAGAAATCAAAAAATTTCGATGAAGATAAAAGGTCGAATGTTTTAGATGGAGAGAGAGAACCTGGTGTGGTGAGAGTGGAGGAGATAGGAACTTTGTGTGTAGTGTGAACGGTGTGTGTGTTGGTGTGTCGGGTGTGGTGGGCCCTAAAAGTGTGTATTTTACCATTGTATCCATTCTTTTGAATTTTGAGTAAGAGGGGGAAAGGAAATCAAGTGATAATAAAGAGGGGGAAACCAAATAATAAATGGTAAAAAGAGGAAAAGAGGAATTTTTAATCACAACCCTTCATTTCGTGCCTAGGTAGCCTCGATCTGAACCATGAAGTGTCTTTCCATCTTATGAATAGTGAAAACACCATTGCCCCTTGTTATATAAGTATATATTGTTTTCAAAATTTTAATTAAAAGGTTAAATTTCAATTTTTAAAAAGATTTGGAGAAGAAGATAGAGGGTGGGTCCATGACAAATGTTGTTTTTCGATTAAAAAAAATCGAATCAGTGTATTTTTCATTGCTCTTAAACGTGACAAATGTTGTCCGTATTTTTCAATCATTTTAAGAGAACTTTTGTGTGTATACACACACACACACACGAAAATGATCCTGTGCGAACTGACCCGCACATATATAATACAAACCCTCTAAATTATACCCATTCTTCACCCACAGAAATTATTGGCAAAATCATCGTCCATATCTTTATCTTTTGGAGGCTCACCGTCAGGTGACGCATTACCTGTCCGAATTGTTAATGTGTAGGTCACTCCGCACATGAGCTGTATTATATATATATATATATATATATATATATATATATATATATATATATTCTTAAATCTAAATAAAATGAACCATATTCTTTCATTTATCGAGAACGCGTGGTACAATGTTTCGGCCTTCGTAATATTATTTTGTTGACTATTTTCCTATACATTTATTTTTAATTAATGAATTGCTAAGTGAAGAGATTGTCTTCAATGTTTCTGATTCACTTTTGTATTTTTTTTAATAAGTAAAAAAATGTCAATTAGTGTCGGTTGGTGGTTGTAACACCCCGTTAATTCAAGGACCTTTAATTAAATTATATTTGGAAGAAAAATAATTTATTTTATTGGAAGGAATTAAATTCATGTTTTGGAAAAAATTTAAATTTGAGGAATTTATTAATTTGGCAAATTGAGGTTAATTATTTGAACTATTTTGTATTGCATTTTGAGGTAAAAAATTTAGAGAATGTCAAAAATTAATTCGGATGGCAATTCGGAGTGCACGGTTGTATCCAGATGGATCGAAATAGTTGAAAAAGAATGTTCATAGTTATAATATGGGTTTCGGGACTTTTCTAAGCACATTTGAGTACCCAAATAAGTGTTTGGGCCCGTTTTATAAAGCCCACAAACCAAAAAATGAGATTGAGTTTTTAAACCCTAAAAGTGAGAATGTGTGGCATTTATAATACATTTTTAGAAAAACTCTTTTTAGAGAGAGAAAGTGGGTGCAAGGGGGAGAAGCCATGGGAGACAAAGATCAAGAACAAGAGAGGATATCATTCAGCAACAATCATCTTCATCAAAGATTCAGATTCTACCAACCCCAAGGCAAGTGGTTTAACTTGCATCTAAATTAATTACATATTTCTATTGATATCATAGTGGGTGTGATAAGATGATATGATTTTGGGTTATTTGATATCTAAATTGGGTTTTGATAGGTAGGATTGAATTGTAGAACATTTTCTTGAATTTGAAGAAGTGTATGTAATTGGGTAAATTAAACTGTCATTTTAGAAACTATTTTTCGACGTTTTGGTTACGAAAATGGCGATTCTGCCTTAACTGCCTTGTAGAAAATCCCGTTTTATACATTTTGTTCTTTGATGCATTTTCTCCAAAAACAACTCCAAAATGCCTCAAAATGGCATTTTAAAAATCTAGGCAGATTTGTGGGGTTAATTTTTTAGAAATGTTATTTTTAGTTGTTATTCAATTAGAGGTTGCCTAGATTGATTGGTTGTGATTGTTGTTCTATAATAAGGACATTATGCATAAAATGGAGATTATGTTTACATAAAGTGAGACAAGTAAGTATTGGGATGATTGAGAAAATAATCCATAAGTGAATTAAGGTTGAAATTGAGTAAATTGAAAACCTTAGATTAATAATTTTGCAAAATTTATTGAGGAGAATTATCAATAATAAATTCGGGATATTCTATTTTCGGATCACGCGAGTGAGCCTGGGTATATTGGGTGAGTGGCGCCAAGATAATTAATTAATGCGTGATTAATTCGATTGAGTCGGGATATTAACTTGGGTGAATTTGGAGTTGTGCTACGAGTGTTGAGACACAAAGTTGGTTTAGATAATTTATTATAGGGTTATATAATAAATTATGGAATATTCAAAAATAAAAAGGGTGTTAATCTTAATATGTGCGATTTGAGGAATATGTTCTACATGATGAGATTTCAGGCTAATGATGTATGTCCGGGTGATTTTAATTGGGTGACACAACTTGAGTGATAAATATATAATTGTGGAAATTATTTGAATATAAAGTCGGTATATAAACTTGGGAATATTAGTCTAGCGTTGTAGTATTTGTGCACGGGTAGCCTTAATTTAATTATATATATATATATACAGTCCTTATCTTATGCGGACTAATCCGTATTTTAAGAATGCGGACTGGACATGTGTCACCTGGCGGTGAGCCCAGAAAAGAGAGAGAGTGTACCTATAATTTAGGCGATAATTTCTAAGCGCACCGTTAGGTGACACATGTCCGGTCCGCATTCTTAAAATGCGGACTAGTCCGCACAAGAGCATTATATATATATGCGGTGATGTGTAGTATATATATATATATATATATATATATATATATATATATATATATATATATATATATATATATATATATATATATATATATATATGGTTTATAAATATTGGTGTGAGTAATATTTATAGGGAAGCATACCCACTCTACTGCTATCATAGTAGGTTGTGCGATGTGAGTGAATCCCCTGGATAGAGAATGCACGGTGCGTATAGTCCCCAGGTCATAGCGTTCAGGTTCAGGAATGAGATGCTTTGGGTAAGATTCGATATCATTACCCTGGGGAACTATGGCCGCCTCCAATGCGTTTATTTTACTGATTCGGTGAGCGAACTGCATCAAGGTTGCGGGTGGATGAGTGTACCCGAGGGTGATAGTATTTAGAGAGCATCCGATGAGAGCCTACTTAGGAGGATGGTTATATCTACGACATGTGTGTGAATATTGTAATATGATGATACGTATATATGGTGTAGATTTATATACGGGTAAATACATGATGTGAATTGTATTACTTATATAACTTGTGAGATTGTTATATTATATCAAATGAGAAACTATTTAAATAAGTTAGTGTGGTTATTAACTTATAAAACGTTTACTAAACTCACTCAGGATAGAGTAGTGGGAAAGGTAGGATATGTGTATATATATGACAAGACTAGTTAAGAGATAAATAGTTAGATGGGTGATATATAGGTACGTCAGGCGTGCGCATTAGTTGAGGGGTGAGGTGGTTCTCAAGAGAGTGTGGGGAACTAACTTAAATATGAAGAGCATTCATGAATTTTAATTTACTACAATTAAATTCACTTTCTAAATATTTTCAAAATGTTGTGGGTTCTAACCCTTGCAATAAAATATTTTCTAAAACCTTTCAGGTATCCAACCACAGGGATGCCATAATTGCTCTATTCCAGGGTTACGTAGCTGCGGCATATGTGGATATTGCAGAATTTTGACTTAGCCGCTTCAGTCATTTCATTCCTAGAGTAGGATGTAGTCAGTACTTCCTTTGGGCATATCGCCCTAGTTATTACTTTTGTTCTAGCCAGATGATGTACTCATTTTATTATTCTTGTGGTGTATATTTTTTTGATTTGGGTTTGGTAGCCGGTGGTTTTCTCAGCAAGAATTTGTAAATATTCCTTTTTAATAGTGTTTTATTTAGTGATTGCGTGTATGATTTATTATATATATTCTTTCGCATGTTGTTAGTGAGGTTTAATAAAAAGATAAAATTTGACACCTTGCCTTTTGAATACTAGGTGGTTAGTAAGTTTAAAAAGTTTTCAACAGTGATGCTAAGAATAAACCAGATGAGATTCCTGTTTAATTTGATATAGGACTGATCACCCGGCATTTTATTAGACGGGGTGTCACAAATTGTATCAGAGCATAAAGTTCTAATGTCTTTAGGATCTGTGCGGCTCTTCACGTTCCAGCATAGCGTTCTTTTATATAGAGCCTTGTTATAGGATTATTGTATTTCTTCTCGTATGCGACTTATGTTCTCCTGCAATAGGATATATTTCAAGTGATTCATATACGATTTCGGTTGAGAGTGGCAGATCAATCATTATAGAACGACAGACGTGGGATGTTAGAAGGATTGTAGGAGGGAGAACTCATCAGAAGCCATAGAGTATTCTGAAAACTGTGACATGATAGGAGTCACCGTATTATTCAAATAATTAAAGTTGGAGAAATATCTAGGGCACAGTAGTTACCCCAAGAGCTGTCGGGAAAGATGATGGTGCAAGGTTAAAACTTCAAGTGTAGACAATAAGGGGTAAGGGTCGAAGAAGATTTTATTTCAGAAGATAATCCGCTTAAATTTGAGGGAGGTGCGGAAGGGTGATTTACCAATGGATAGATAACATCCAATTGGGATTACATGTGGGAGAGTGTAGTAACACTCAAGTAAAAATTTCGGGCAAAGAAGTTTGCTCTTAGAGGCAGTATGGGGTAACGGGATCCAGTCACCACATCCATGGGGAGATACTGCGAATGACAAGGAATTTGGTGTGCGGAGTATTACGAATCCTCTAAATAGACGTTAAACAGAGAAGCAAGGAAAATTTTAGTGACTTTCCAAAAATGGTAAGACAGTGGCCGGAGGCTAAGGAAAGTTGACGAAATTCGCAAACTTCATAACTGATGAGAAGGATACAAATAAATAATTAGAGTTGTAAGTTAATAATAGAACCGGGGGTAGAAAATATAAGCACAGATAGGATATCCCGTTAAAATGCATGGTGTCATTGTCATCAAGGTTGTACATTTACATAGTGGTGTCAATGCTCACACGAGAATGGAGCTAAGGGAGTTGGAGAATCTATCAGAGGAGTAAGATTGGAATTTTAGTTCTAGTAAGGTTCCAAGGGAAGGTATACCTAGTAGGGGACCCAGATTAATGATCGAGATCAATAGAATTTCTACCAAGTGATGGTGGGTTCAGTTAGGGTCGTCAAGGCCATCAATAAGTCTATGGGATCAATGGATCCAAAGAGATGTTTGGGGTAGCAATCAGGGTTAATGCTACTAGGTCAGTGAGAAGGACAATCCCGACATAGCCGGTGGGTCCAGAGAATGAGGAATGACACATAGAGGTGTCTTATGTGTAAAAGAGTAGAAACGCATGGGTGGATCTTGTCCGTAGCGAGGCAGGGGACAGGAGTGGGATGTCTAGCAAGGGCATCAGTAGAAAAGTTTTTGATTTGGTTAAGACGAGCATGTTATGTATATTAACCACTGAGCCGATAATATTATGGGCAACTGAAACTACGAGTTTTATTTCAAGATGATTGGGGTCTGCTTTGTGTGATGCGAGCGGGTAACAAGAATGTATTAATACTAGGTTTGCATGAGAAACGGATTTAGTGGAGGTATTAATAATATCAATATTGTGTATTTTACCGTGGAGTAGCGGGGCACTCTTTAGTTCCACCTGAAAGGAATGGGTGGGTACGCTGAGATGATATGTTATTCTGAGGATTAGCTCATTTGAGAGGTAATATTTTAGGAATGTTTTTTATCATGGGTATGGACGGGTTCCCAATGGTAGGCGATCATAGCAAGTCTATCGTGTTCGTTGTCCCAAGGTAGGAGGTATGTTTGTGTGATGTCCCACCGAAAGAAGGTTGAGCTCGCAAAGATATTTTGTGAAGTAGACTTCAAAGATTACAGTTGTCTAGTTATATTTTATCCCGGTGCGTAGGACTTTTACTGATGAGATTCAGGGTATGTTGGGTTGCCTAGAGCGGAGATATTTATCTCGTTATTAATATTTAACGCTAAGGGCTTAGTGATAGTGCGATCATAGTAATATATAACTCCTTTAGAGACACAGGAGTTCATGATTAGACTTGTGGGTATAGGGATGAGGTTTGAGTGTCCTGGTTGTATGCTTTGGGTTTTACCAAAATCGAGGACCGATAATGCTGAGAAATAGTGGACTTTGCAGGGAGGTGTTACACGCATCAGCCTTAATGTCAAAAGTGGGAAGACATCATTAGAGTCTAGGTCATCGGATTTAATGATAATTAGTGAACGTGTGGATAAAATAAATTAAGTAGAGAGCTACAAAGGGATAGGGCCAGTGAAGCCAGGAAGTGTTGCAAAAGAAACACTGCGAAGTTTTGCACCATAAGTTGATAGGTGGGGCAATATCGGGAGGAGATTTAATAGTAATTAGTAAGGTCATCGAAAACATCTGGAGGATATAGCCACGTCTAAGGCGCGGGAGAGAAAATTGGGATAAAATGGTTATGTATGTGATGTTCAGAGGTTTGTGCAAATATGCACAGAATATAGGGTGTATGGGCACCCTGGGAGGAGCTAGAGTTTCTACTTTGTAAATACTTAGCAGATTCGAGGAGAAGATGCAAAGGCGATGATTTTTGGTATATTCTAGAGTAATGAGAATAAGATGTTCCTCGTATTATGAAACTTTGAGGGTGGGTGTGTTTGGAAGTGACATTGAGTGCATCACAACCTTAGGTTTGTTACCACTAGGATTCACAAGTGAGACATATATTGGTGGATGTGTTGGCCGAAATTTCCATAGTGTATATATTTAAGTACCATGGAATAGCGGGGTTATTTGGTGTTAGCCGCAAGAGAGTGGAAGATACACTAAGAGGACGGTTGTATTATATAAGATATTTCCACTTTCGAGAATTATGGGAGTAACGTGGATGTTTTTCCAAGTTTCAAACCGATTAGCTATAATTTGGGGCTATAGTGGGTAGTTATAGTAAAACTGGGTGTTCGCAGTACCAGGGTATGAATTATCTTTTCTAGGTTTCACCTGAGATAAGATTTAGCATATATATACGAGTGTATTTGACTATGATGTGTTGCATATTAATATATTAATATTGTTAATTGAAATCCCATGGAGTAGGGACACTTCTGATGTGATTCAGGTTGGGTTGAATTATTGTCGAGCAGGGAGATATAGCCCGAGACTTATTTCAGGCAAGAAAACTAGTGATATTAAGGGCGCGGTAGTGTATGTTGTCCTTTTTAGCATAAGAGTGGATATATATACTTTTTATGCTGAGAGAAAGGTATTTGGAGTGTTATAACTGTGGGATTGAAGTTATATTACGGTTTAAGGGCTGGTAAAAGTTGAGTTTTATTTCTTGCGGTTAAGCACGGGTACATGGTGTATGGGCGCTCTGGTTAATTACATTCTCTTAAGAACTATATGTAGAAAATCTAAGGGTAAGTGATTAGGGAGATAGTTGAGACGGGGAATACTAGACTTATCCGAATTTTGAGGACAAAATTCCATTATAAGGGGGGAAGTATGTAACACCCCGTAAATTCAAGGACCTTTAATTAAATTATATTTGGGAGAAAAAGAATTTATTTTATTAGAAGGAATTAAATTCATGATTTGAATTTTTTTTAAATTTGAGGAATTTATTAATTTGGCTAATTGCGGTTTAATTATTTGGACTATTTTGAGGTAAAAAATTTGGAGAACGTCATAAATTAATTCGGATGATAATTTGAAGTGTTCGGTTGAGTCCGGATGGGTCGAAATAATTGGAAAAGAGTGTTCATAGATATAATATGGGTTTCGAAACTTTTCTAGACACATTTGAGCACCCAAATAAGTGTTTAGGCCCTTTTTATAAAGCCCACAAGCCAAAAAACATGATTGAGTTCTTAAACCCTAAAAGTGAGAGGGTGTGGCATTCATAATACATTTTTAGAAAAACCCTTTTTAGACAGAGAAAGTGGGTGCAAGTGGGAGAAGCCATGGGAGCCAAAGATCAAGAGCAAGAGAGGATGCCATTCATCAACCCATCATTTTCATCAAAGATTCAGATTCTACAAATCCTAAGGCAAGTGGTTTAACTTGCATCTAAATTAATTCCATATTTCTATTAATATCATAGTGGGTGTAATAAGATGATATGGTTTTGGGTTATTTGATATCTAAATTGGGTTTTGATGGGTAAGATTGCATTGTAGAACAATTTCTTGAATTTTAAGAAGTGTATGAAATTGTGAAAATGAAACCGTCATTTTAGAAACTGTTTTTTGACGTTTTGGTTACGAAAATGGTGATTTTGTCTGAATTGCCTCGTAGAAAGTCCTATTTTCTACATTTTGTTCTTTGTTGCATTTTCTCCAAAACGGCTCCAAAATGCCTCAAAATGGCATTTTAAAAATTGAGACAAATTTGTGGGGCGAATTTTTAAGAAATGTTATTTTTCGTTGTTATTCCATTGGAGGTTGCCTAGATTGATTGGTTGTGATTGTTGTTCTATAATAAGGACATTAGGCCTTAAGTGGAGATTAGGTTTACATAAAGTGAGACACATAAGTATTGAGATAATTGGAAAAATAATCCATAAGTGAATTAAGGTTGAAATTGAGTAAATTGAAAACCTTAGATTAATAATTGTGCAAAATTTATTGAGGAAAATTTTGAATAATAAATTTGTGATATTCTATTTTTGGACCAAGCGAGTGAGTCCGGGTATATTGGGTGAGTGACGCCAAGATAATTAATTAATGCATCATTAATTCGATTGAGTCGGGATATTGACTTGGGTGAATTTTGGAGTAGTGCTACGAGTGTTGAGACATGGATTTGGTTTAGATAATTTATTATGGGGTTGTATAATAAATTTTGGAATATTCAAAAATAAAAAGGGTGTTAACATTAATATGTGGGATTTGAGGAATAAGTACGACATGATGGGATTTCGGGGTAGTGATGTATGTCCGAGTGATTTTAATTGGGTGACACAACTTGAGTGATAAATATATAATTGTGGGAATTATTTGAATATCAACTCGGTATATAGACTTGGAAATATTAGGCTAGTGTTGCGGTATTTGTGCACGGGTAGCTTGGATTTTATATATATATATATATAAATGATTTATAAATATTGGTGTGAATAATATTTATAAGGAAGCATACCCACTCTAGTGCTATCATGGGAGGTTATGCGATATGGCTAAATCCCCTGGATAGAGAATGCAGGGTGAGTATAGTCCCTAGGTCATATCGTTTGGGTTCAGGAATGAGATGCTTTGGGTATGATTCGGTCTCATTACCATGAGAAACTATGGACGTCTCCAATGTGATTATTTTACTGATTCGATGAGCGCACCGCGTCAGAGTTGCGGGTGGATGAGTATACCCGAGGGTGATAACATTTAGAGAGCATCCGATGAGAGCCTACTCAGGAGGATGGTTATATCTACAACATGTGTGTGAATGTTGCCATATGATGATATGTATATATGGTTTAGATTTATATACGTGTAAATACATGATTAGAATTGTATTAATTACATAACTTGTGAGATTGTTAGCTAGTATCAAATGAGAAATGATTTGAATAAGTTATTGTGGTTAATAACTTATAAAACGTTTACTAAACTCACTCGGGATAGAGTAGTGGGAAAAGTAGGATATGTGCATATATATGACAAGACTAGTTACGAGATAGATAGCTAGATGGGTCATATATAGGTACATTAGGCGTGCGCATTAGTTGAGGGGTGAAGTGGTTGTCAAGAGAATGTGTAACACTAACTTAAATATGAAGAGCATTCATGCATTTTAATTTACTATAATTAAATTTACTTGCTAAATATTTTCAAAATATTTTGGGTTCTAACCCTTGCTATAAAATATTTTCCAAAGCCTTTTAGGTGTCTAGCCACAGGAAGGCCAAAATTGTTCTATTTCAGGGTTACGCAGCTGCGGCATATGTGGATGTTGCAGAATTTTGACTTAGCCGCTTCAGTCATTTCAATCCTAGAGTAGGATGCAGTCAGTATTTCCTTTTGGCATGTCGCCCTGGTTATTACTTTTGTTCCAGGCAGATGATGTACTCATTTTATTATTCTTGTGGTGTATATTTTTTTAATTTGGGTTTTGTAGCCGGTGGTTTTCTTGGCAAGGATTTGTAAATATTCATTTCAGTAGTGTTTGATATAGTGATTGCGTGTATGATTGATTATATATATTCTTTCGCATGTTGGTAGTGAGGTTTAATAAAAAGATAAAATTTGACACCATGTCTTTTGAGTACTAGGTGGTTAGTAAGTTTAAAAAGTTTTCGACAGTGATGCTAAGAATGAACCGGATGAGATTCCTATTTAATTTGATATAGGACTGATCACCCGATATTTTATTAGGCGGGGTGTCACAGTGTTATTCTCTCAACATTCTAGAACTTTTCATTTGGAAAGACAGTGAACCAAGTTTTGATAGAATACCCAAAATAAGACAATTTCAACTCACGAAATCACGATTTTGATTGATACGGAGTACCGATAAAAAATGATTGGGGTGGTTAGAATATGGTATAGTTGTGTTTTTGTCCATTTAAACCTTAAAAAATTTAACCTTGAAATTATACAAATGCCAAAATTACCGTAAAGAAAAAGTTACTGAAAATCAATTTCTTAAAAATCAATTTTATTGCAAAAAACTAATTTTATCGATATATCGCGCTATTTGATTTTGATTTATAAAGTGATGTATTGGCTAGTAAAATTGGTACTTTTAATTTAATGCTTTCACAATTGATTTGATATTGATATGCTCCATTTATAGATCAAATTGGCCCAAACCCCGCCCTAGACCATTAACATAATAAGATGATCCCACTAGTATCCTAGAAATTGAACCATATGATGTGTAAGAAAAGAATGGTTAAAAGCATTTTCCTGTATCAAAGCACTTGTGTTTGTCTAAAGGAACACATTCACCTGCCCTTGACCACAATACATGAGATGAATGATTTAAAGGAGCTTTGGGATATAAATAACGTCAGCATTAACTATTTTTCCATTTATAATTCTTTAATAATGGTTACAATGTGGACCCATCTTCCTTCTGAGTATTGGCTTAAAAAGGAATAGGAAATTATCCTGGATTATGCTAGGATCAAGCAACCGGGGTTTATTTTAATCCCAGTGGAACATCATTGGGATACACCTGATTTGGACTCAAAAGTATAACACAGCGTCACCAGGGACATAAGTGTCATTTCACGTAGTTATGGTATCTCAATTATCAAACTAGTGGGCACCAAGTAATATTGAAACTAGACAATAAGTACACAAAAAGCATAAAGAAGCTCACCTTGCACATGAAATAATTGGGACACCCCACATGAGATATCCACCAAAACCTGATATTTCGAAAATCAACTATTATTTAAAATAAAAAAGTTTATGGTTTCATAATCTCTATGTAGATCTCAGGGCCTTTGACCATTAAGTGGGGGCACATTGGTACACAAAAAATCTTAAAACCTTGCTTAAAAAGAAGTACAAAATGAAGCTTTTGAATATCACATACTGCAGCCACGAAACTTCTAATTCTAAAGTCAGTTACTCGATCCATTCTTGAATTGCCAAACACCATGATCACAATTTGGGTAAATAAAAGTTGTTGCCCACACGCAAGGCATGCATTACGAATTGGGAAAAAAATATTTACGGCCCAATTTGCTCGGAATTAGTTTGTCCAATTTGGCATTTAGCATTAAATATGTTTAGTATTGTACCATTTACATCTATTGGTTGAAAAACGTTTGAGAATAATTTTATAAGTTAGTTTTGTATACTTTTACAAATTTTAAAGCATTTGGTAATCTTGATTTAAAAATAGTTTCAAAATGCTAACGGAAACACATACACGCTCATAAATATATACACAGAGAGAGACACAGAGAGAGAGAGAGACTCTTGTGCACACTAAATTTGCACACGTGTTACCGCAATTTTTTTTAAAATATTAAAAAAAAAATTCAGACTTGATTTTTTTATGTGATATTTAAAAATTTCAACGGATTTCTAAAAAAAATCAACTAATTTTTTTTTTGCTATTAAAAAAAAAAGGTAAAACTTTCGCAACTTTTCAAGTGCTTAAAAATAACGAAAGTTTGACTGATTTTTTAAAAATAGCAAAAAAAAAAATTTAATTGATTTTTTTTATATGGGTCCCTTGAAATGTTTAAATATCACACAAAAAAATCAGCTCAAATTTTTTATTTACTATTTAAAAAAAATAATGTGCAAACTTAGTGTTCACAGGAGCCCGTCTATATATATATATATATATATATATATATATATATATTGTGTGTGTGTGTGTGCATATAATATTTATTTATATATACAAGCACACACAAACACGTAATACAGGGTGTTTGACAAATAAGTTATTTTTACATAACATTTTCTTATTGGTTCTATCAAACAATTTGTTTTCCATATGATATATATCAAGGTTCTAAAAAAAGCGATGCGTGAAGGCCAAACCTTAACACTTAGAAGTCTAGGCTGGCCTTAAGCGTAAAAAGACGTGAAAAAATGTTTAGGCCTTTTTAAATATATTTTAACATTTTTAATTATAACAAGAATATTGAAAATACTAAAATAGTACATACTTTAAAATATATCTGAATATATGCAAACTAAAATACTATTTTTTTTAAATATAAAGAAAAAAATAAAAATAAAAATGCGCGTTTTTTTGGATGAGAGATAGAGAGATTTGGAATACCATTTGCCTTTTGATTGTTTTGAATGAGATATTGGTCCATTTTTTAAAAAAAATCTTTAAAAGATGATATTATATCACTAAAGCGTTTTTGTTTTTAAAAAAAGTGCGCCTTAAGCTTTTTACCAAAAATAAGGCGTATAACGCTCAAGGCGGGGCATTTTTTTCAAGCCTCAAGCCTAAGCGCATCTTTTAGAACACTGATATATATTAAATATTCACTACTTGTAATCTAAAAGGACCTATTGGAACAAAAATATACTTACATTTGACTTGTTGGAGCTAAAAAGAATCCGTAAAATTTATTTTATTATATACTTAATAAAGGGGTCAATTCTTAAAACCCCTTATAATATATATACACACATTCAATTAATATATATTTATACATATATGATATGCATAGATCTAATCTTATACATACATAATACGTAAATGTAAATGTATATTATTATGATATTTCATGTGTAATACACAAAAACATTATACATAGTAAACTACTTATTTGCCTCTATGCTACCACGGTTGTTCCAAAATGGTCCATCAACTATCAAAAGTATCACATAAGCCCGCAAACCAACTAACTCAATTTAACAATACCCTTCCATCTATTTGAACCATTAACTATGATAGAAAATAAGCATCTGCCATGCACATGGCTTTATTAAGGGTATAAAAGTAAATTTATTTCCCACCACATACCAAACACCTAATACCCAATCCAAACAACCCCTTATGTAAACACTCCTCACCCCACCATCCAACCAACCCCTTAAAACCCCACAACAAACCCATCTCTCTCTCCCGGCCAAAAGGCAAGCTCCGACACCACCATTTACCCCATTTTATAACTCCACCATCACCATCACAAGTGCCACCACCATTTTAACCCTATTTTCCATCGCCACCTTAAGAAAAATGATAACAAGTGCTAATAGGAATATGGATTGTCAAACATCAATTTTTAATTTCCAATTAAATTAATCGAAGTGATCAATTAGTCCAATTTTAATTATGTACCAAGTAAACAAACGTTGTGTTAGAAAATTAATCAATTTTATCTTTCTCTAAGCATTCATCTAGGTGATTTGTAAGAACAAAATGAATCAATCTACAACGCCATGATGTACGAGAAAAACCCTCATCGAGAAAAACATCAGACGACTTAGCCACACAAATCCACTATGATATATGTATCATGCAAAAATGAATTTAACTTACTCAACAAACTCAATGCCTTCAAACCTTGATGCAATCTTCGCTCCTTGAACCTTCTCCATAGTCTCCCCTGGACGTCTTCACAATGCAGGCGCCTCCCGCGTCTTGGTATCCACCGATCTTCTTGTTTTGGCAAGTCAACCATGGCTGCAACGAAACAAGGAATCCACCGAAACAAGGAATCCACTGCAAAAAACTTACTCAACAGTAATGAAGAGTAAACTTGATCTCGGTGCTCAAACGTGAGATCTTAAACTAATATATTATGAAGATTCTTAGATCTCAAACTAAGAGTGAAAACTAAGGTTTAGGACGCTCTAGTGTGTGTGTGTGTGTGTGTGTGTGTGTGTATATATAACTATTTTCGCAAAACCTCTCTTAAAAACTATTGTGCCAGCACCTTAATTTAAAGATTTTCGTAAAATGACATTGACATGCATTACGAGGAATCTTGTTTGAACAAAACTAAAGGTAATTTGAATCAAGATTGCATGCCTCATTCAAACAGACCACAAGGTTGTTCGAATGAGACCCCCAGTCTCGTTAAATTGAGCTTCCAACGATCATTGAACGACAACATTCTGCCTAGACAGAAACATCTCGCTCAAACCTCATTTGAACGAAAATTGAAACCTCACTTGGAACTTGTCATTCGAATGACATTAATAAACTCGTTTGAATGAAAAACCTTACTTGTTTCGAAAGACCTTAAAAAATAAAAAAATATTTCCATAAATTTTTTTTTTCGAAAAATGGCCTCATTAAATTTTATAAATATAAACACCAAAAATGAAATCCATGGATCAAACATGATATACATTCATACCATTTGAAGATCCTATGGATGAAGACGAATATCGATACAAAACTCGGCTTGAATTTTATTATTGCTTTAAC
The DNA here is from genome assembly GCA_949130495.1 of Sambucus nigra. NCBI lineage: Eukaryota > Viridiplantae > Streptophyta > Magnoliopsida > Dipsacales > Adoxaceae > Sambucus > Sambucus nigra. The sequence continues at coordinate 354,564,699 of OX422207.1, read as the reverse complement.
ATGGCCGTTATGGTATTCAAAATGCATCATAGACTTGAAAGACAAACTGAATATAATCTTAACCTATGACTCAATTTTTTTTTCAAACGGAATAAAGACAATCTTAAAATTTTATAATAAGTATTACAAACTGACTTAATGCAAAATTTACTCTTACAAATCTCCCCCTTCGGCTATTCCGGGACAAAACCAAAAATAAAAATCTACTAGACCATCAAGATCCCATAGACTCAATCCCTAATCCCCAAAAGGAAAAGGTAAATCAAATACTTAACTGACACAAACTATTGAATAAAGTTGCTCTTGTAAAGCTTTACTGCATCATCGTTTAAACATAAACACTTAACACAACTTTCAAATGCAAAGAAAATGTGAAATATATAAACCACATATGAAAGAAAATCTTCCTCTTTTGTTAAAGATATCCCCCTTAGGTTAGACTTCTCCATTTTTTGCTCAAGAATAGACAAAGGTAAGGTGAATAATATGAAAACAACTTTTTCCCCTTAATTTAACACATGTGAACATAAAAGAAATAAGCATATCATGCGAGGTGAAGTGAAACGACAATGATAAATAAACTCGATAACATAAGTATAAATAATCCAAACAATGAAATATATGATAATAATATGATACAAATTTAAAGTACATGATATCAAATTAAACATATATTATAAGCAAGGATTAAATTCTAAGAAAATACTCAAAACAAACATATCATATGTATATATAAACGCACATTTAACAAGAACGCACATAAATATATAGGTATAACATCACAAAAGACATAAAAAATAAGTTTTCTACACTCGTATGGCATTAGTGTGTCTAAAATGAATGTGATACAAAGTGAAGGGGTGTGAACTAGAAAATAAAAGAAATATGTTTCAAACATTCAAGATAGTCTTTAGAGTTCGATCTTATCGAATTAACTTATCAAACTTATATTTAACCTCTAGTGACAAATAAAGTGATCTCAAACACCTTTTTCTCATCGTGTAGCCGGAGAATTCGAAAAATGGACAAACTCACTAAATGCACACAAGTCTAGAAAATACTAATGATTTTCAAATCAATAGCATCAAACATTAACGATGAACTAGGCTTACTGTGCAATCCTAATGATATTCAACTTATAAAACCCTCAAAATATAAATATTCAATTTTTTCTCTGTTTTTGAAGATATCATTTTTGTTGATCAATATTAAATATTGGCCTTGGGAAACTTTCTTTATCTTTTATTTTTCAAGTCTCTTGGCAATAGTGGCCTTTCATGTAAAGGAGATTTCTCCCTTCATAGCCCTTTTGCATTGCACTCTCTTATTTTTTATTCCTAAGAACATTCTCACACAATGGTTCTTATATGCACTAATCTGCTAGACATATATATATATATATATATATGTATTGGAAAGATTGATATGAGAATAGCTCACTTAGGTCATGAAACATAAGTAGTTAAAATTCAAAAAGGCTCGTGCAAGTGTGTACGGAGGCATATACTTAGATGAATCCATTAAGCAAACCAAATTAGAAAAACTACATGCAAGCCATGATTAAGAAACAATCAAAAGCTGTAAATCATTCTCTAGTGTTCCAGTCACGTGCTAAAAAGGGAACAAATGGAATTCAAATACACCAATATGCCACACAAAATGTGTAAAACCAACTACACGAAATAAAACACAAATGTTTTTGAGTTTTTAAACATTTTTTTGAAAAATGATTCAAAATACAAATAAAATCTTCTTGTATTTTTCCAAATAGACCCAATAAATAAGAAATAAAATACAAAAGACACAAACATCATAACACTGGTCATAACGTATAATATGGAGCACAAAACTAGTGTATGATAAACATGTAATCACAATCACTCATAAGATATAGAACGGGATGAATCATGTACAAACATGCAAGAATAAATAAGTCTATAATTTAGTGCCTCCAAATTGGATTTCCTAACCCACATAGCTTTAATGTGATGAACTTGGGTTTGGGGAACCTAGGTGAACCTAGACTTAAACTTCCTAGGACTATTTCTACGATCGAAATAAAAATGCCTAAGGCGACCTTTCCTACCTCAATGTGTGCATGTGTAGACACTAGGAATATTACCTTTAGACTACATTTTAAAACGTCTTTGGCAACGATTGACTCTTTCAAAACTTTAGTATTAGCTTTAGGAGAGAAAGCATCGGGATCATCGAAGCCTAGATCTATCTCCTCATTTTTTATTTTGATGGTGCTTAAAATCTTATGCAACTTCTAAGACCTATATTCCAAATCAAGTTTGACAGAACTGGGGTCTCATAATTTTTCTTCTAACTTCACAATCCTTGACTCATGAAAAAGTTTAGACTCATAAAACTTTAGGGATCACTTCTTTAAATTTTCAAACAAGCCATGAAGGTTATCTCTCTCTTCCTCAACATATGTGAGCTTCCCTTTAAGAGTCTTCTCACATGCCTTTAAATCCTTAATTAACTTAGCATCACTATTTTCTACGACATGCTCTTTCAACTTAGACTCTAACTTCAAGTTAGAGTTTTTCAGTTTCATCGACTTGATACACTACGTACAAAATTCCACTTGAATATCACTCTCATCCTCATCATTCTCCTTATCATCTTCCTTATCATTCCCCTCATCCTCTTCCTCATCACTGTCTTGGAAATCACAAGATCAAACCTCGAAACTATCATGTATATGATTATCATCAACATCAGAAGAGATTTTTCATTTAAACTCATATGACTAGCCATTAAAACGATGAAGTTACACTTCATGGGGGAACTAGGTTCCTCTTTCGACTCATTGTCAGTAAGGGTCGCGTTGTAATATTTAGGATTATTGCCTTTTTTTCCTTAATTTAGTTGGAAAATCAGGCACATGATGCCCAAACCCTTGGCATTCATAACACTTGTCCCGATCTTCCACATTCATAGGAGTATCCTTCTTCTTCTTCCTAGAAAATACATAAATCACTTTGGGATCTACCCCCACTCTCAGAATCTTATACATCCTCCTTTCTATATTTCAAAGATAAAATCTTTTTTTTCTTTTGATTTTTCTTCCTAGGAGGACACATGTCCATCTCACAGGTTTTCTTCGACCCGCATAGTATCGATAACACTAAGAGAATCTAGGACCGTGACCTTGGTCTTAAATATTTAAGGCAACGACCATAATATTTTTTTCAGAACTCTCGACTCGTGGATAGGCTTACCTAAGTTAAACGAGGAGTTAAAAATATTCGACAACATGACACAAAACTCATCAAAAGGCTCATGATCTCCCATTTTTATCATTTCAAATTTAGTTGTCTAATGTTGTGACTTGGAAACCATAACGGTATCGGTACCCTCATGTATAATACGCCTAAACTCTTGCACGGTGACAATGCAAAAAATAGCATTCACTCGCTTGGAATTAAAATTTAAGGCATTTTTCCAGACATTGTCCAAAGGAAATTCGCTTTTGGTAAAGAACCTTCACTGGGAGGAGAGCGCCTTTTCTATAAAGAGTTCAAAATGTTCTCATCAAAAGATTTTAAGAAATATCTCATCCGTTCCTTCCAATAGAGAACATTTCAACTGTCAAACATGGGAGGTCGGATAATGAAACTTCCCTCACAGTTAAAATCCATTTAAAAACCCTAAACTCACTAATATAAGGATCAAACACGATAAAGTATAGCACAACCTCTTATAATACCAATTTGAGAAACATGATAACAAGTGATAATAGGGATATGGATTACCAAACACCAATTTTTAATTTTTAGTTAAATTAAATTAAATGATCAATTAGTCCAATTTTAATTATGCACTAATTAAACAAACAATGTGTTAAATAATTGACCAATTTTATCTTGCCTTTAGCATGAATCTAGATAATTTTCAAGAATAAAATAAATCAATTCACAATGCCGCGATGTACGAGAAAAACCCATAAAGGAAAAACCTCGTATAATCTAGCCATGCAAATCAACTACGATATATGTATTGTGCAAGAACAAATTTGACTTACTCAAAAAACTCGACACCTTCAAGACTTGATGCACTCTTTTCTCTTTGAAGCTTTTTCACAGCTACCACTTGACGACTTTCATTAGCCTTCACAACGCAGGTGAATCCCACATCTCGGTATCCATTGATCTTCTAACTTTGGAAATTAACCATTACTACAACAAAACACGAAATCCATCGCACAAAATGTACCCAACAATAATTAAAAGTAAACTTGATCTTTGTGCTCAAATGTGAGATCTCAAACAAATATATCATTTAGATTCTTGGATATCAAACTAAGGGTGTAAAATAGGGTTACTGTGACAACCCGAATATAATTACGATAAATTATGTTTAAATCATGCTTGAATTATGTGATATGGATAATATGTTAATGGTATATATAATGTTAAGTCATTATATTTAGTCTAACCCTACCTTCATAAATAATGAAATACTGAATTAGTTACAAATATAAAATTTTGAAGTTTTCGGTAGGGAATGTCCATGTTTAAGACTAGTTTTGACATTTATAACATAACAATTGACTTGAGGTATAAACTAGATAGTTGTAGATATATGAATTAGGTTTGTAACATAATAAACGGTGTGTTAAACAGAGGTTCGAACGAGAAGTTATGATGAAATTACGAAGAAGGGACAAATTTATCCATTCGTTAAATGATATTTCGTCTTATTAGGCTAACAAATGGTGGATTTTGATTGGTTAAAGAAGGAGGTTGGTTTTGGACAACTTTAAAGGCTTTAAATAAGCCCCTAATTTAGCATAACTCATCCATTAAAGAGTTTGGCTTGAGAGGAAGAGGCAATTGGAAAGTTTAGGAAGAAAGTGAGGAGAAAATTTGGAGAAAAATCCGTGGAAATTACGTAAAAGTCCCGAAGGTAATCCTAATCCCAAATCTTGTTATTTTTCTTATATTACTGACTTAGATGATATAAATTATCATTATTTTACTAAACTTTCAGCCCTTGATGTATATGTTTGGATATATGCAAGTTTAAACAAAGTTGAATGTGTAAACCCTTAAATTACTTTGTTTAGTAACCTTGTTTATTCAAACTTCCATATCTTTTTGTATGATAACTGAAATTGATTTATTCCAATTGTAAATTAACTTGGACTCATATGTGTGTGACATATCAGAAAATCACATGAAAATACTAAGAAATGAGTCTTTGGTGAGAGTTTGAAGTTAGTGTATGAAATCTTACCTAAGGGTGAAAGTATGCCCGCCATGTATTCGATGTTTTGCTTGACATAGAAAATGAACCTTAAAAATTATGAAACTTTAATTTTGTATTTCTAAATATAGTTACTGATGTTGGGGGAAATATCATAAAAATTTATGATGTAGAAAAATTATGAAAATTCATGGAAGTTGAATGAACGATAAAAGAGCCTATAGGGCAGATTTTCTATGTGGTAAAGAAATGGGCCTATCTTGCTCTAGGAAACTTGAAATTATATACCGTCTTTTGTATTAGAATCCTAATATGATAAGGATTTAATTACCAATAAGAAATGAATGTATGTTTGGTCTATGATTTGAATATGTCAAATATATTAACATGAATTTGGATGGAACTTTACTTGTGATAAATGATTTGAATAGAATCATATGCTACTTATGAATTGAGTTATGTTTGAGATATTTCTTGGATCGTTGATATTATTATGATGATACTAATATTGTAAGAATGATAGGAAGGGAATAAGAACTAGTTGAACAAGTGCCGAACAAAGGAAAAGGATAGCCTATTAAATTACCAAGGTGAGTGTACTTATGATTTGTTTCATATATAAATAGGAATATAGCTCTAAGAGAGGATTTGTTTGAATATTTCGGTATTCAGGATTTGTTTGGATATTAAAATATCCAGGATTTTTTTGGGTCTCATGATCCATGATTTGTTTAAATACTTCGGTATTTAGGATTTGTTTGGCTATTAAAATATCCAGGATTTGTTTGGGTCTTATGATCCAGGATTGGAATTGGACAAAGATCCAATGATTTGTTGGAACTTACGTTCCAGGATTTGTTATTGCCAACGGGAAGACTTAATATTGCCAATGAGCAGAATTACTATTGCCAATGGGCAGACTTCTTATTGCCAATGGGAAGAATTACTATTGCCAATGGGTAGACATACTATTGCCGATGGGCAGAATTATCATTGCCAATTGGAGAAATTATTTGGGCCTTATGGTCCAGGATTTGTTATTGCCATTGGGCATGATTGATTGGATTTAATATCCACAAATTTGAGATATAACTGTTAATTCTTTGTATGGCATGATTGGTTGGATTTAATATCCACAGATTTGATATATAACTGTTAATTCATTATATGGCAGAATTGGTTGGATTAATATCCACAGATTTGATATATAACTGTTAATTCATTATATGGAAGGATTGGTTGGATTAATATCCACAGATTTGACATATAACTGTTAATTCATTATATGGCAGGATTGGTTGGATTTAATATCCACGGATTTGATATATATAACTGTTAATTCATTGTATGGAAGGATTGGTTGGATTAATATCCACAGATTTGATATAAAACTGTTATTTCATTTCAGGGAAGGTGTACCTCGCTAAGATTAATGCTTATGGTTTATATTTTGACATTTTCAGGGTTGTAAGCTGCCAGCTAGGATGTCATGTGATCAATGATTTGAGAGTTGCACCGTTAGAAAGAGCTGGGGATTAGACATGGGGTTTTTGTCATTTTCACAATGAGGTTTTAATACACTCACATATTGTATATATTGAGTTAGCATGGATTGAGTTGATCATAGTTAATCACATTATTGTGTGCCTGCTTAATTACGACTCTGATATTGATTTTGGTATGGAATGAGAATAATATTATGTTCATTGTGCACATTATGTAGGAAAATATTGATAAATGAATTATATTTCCAATGGGCTCAAGATTATGATCTAATTATTCTAATAAGAAATGATTAGTATGGATATTGGGTTTGGGGTGTGACAATTTGTGGTATCAGAGCGTCTAGGTTATTAATTCTAGACGTGTGTGACGGTTAGATGGCAGTTATTGAGCTGATTTGATATTTATGAATTGTTTATGTACTAATCAATAATTTAGTATTATAAACTATTTGTGTTGTTTGTTATAAGTCGGTTATTATAGATGAAACCTGGGGCATGGGACAAGCTAGTGGTTCCAGGCCAGGTGGACAAGTCTTTACGATGAAAGAAGCTCAGGTTACTTCGGATGTGGTGATAGGTACACTTTTTATTAGTAATATAAGTGCTTATGTTTTGACTGATCTCGGTCCCACACATTATTTTGTGTCATATGCAATTTCTATATATCTGAATAGACCATGTACTCGTTTAGATGTGGGGTTGGGTATTTATATGCCTATAGGGGATATGGTTGTAGCTGAATATGTTTTCGTGATTGTGTTTTGACTGTGGGGGTTAGAGATACAATTATAAATCTACTTCCACTGGATATTTCTGATTTTGATATAATTCTGGGAATGGATTAATTATCTAAATATCATGCATCTATGGATTATTTCTGTAAGGAAGTTGTTTTTAATATGCCTGGTGATCCTGAATTTAAATTTGTGGGGGAAAGGAAAATTGTTCCCGGTTGCATCATTTCTGCTATTTGGACGAGGAAATTATTGAGTAAGAGTTGTGAGGGTTTTATTGCATATGTTTTTGACACTAGGAAGGGGGCTTTACAATTAGTCGATGGTCCTATTGTACGGGATTTTCCAGAATTGTTTCATAGTGAGTTACCGGGGCTACCCCCAGAGAGAGAAGTTGAATTTAGTATTGAATTGGCACTGGGGACAACCCCTATTTTTATGGCACCGTATAGAATGGCACCGATTGAATTGAAAGAACATAAGATTCAGTTGCAGGATTTACTTGATAGGGGGTTTATACAACCTAGTGCATCTCCATCGGGTGCACCAGTTTTATTTGTGAAAAAGAAAAAATGCTACTATGCGTTTGTGTATTAATTATAGGCAACTGAATAAAGCTACAATTAAGAACAAGTATCCTTTACCTCGTATATATGATTTGTTTGATCACTTGCAGGGTGCTAAAGTGTTCTCAAAGATAGACTTATGATTAGGTTATCATCAGTTGAGGGTGAAGGAAAGTGATATTTCTAAAACTTCTTTTCGTACTCGATATGGTCATTTTGAATTTCTGGTGATGCCTTTTGGGGTGACTAAGGCTCCAGCTGTATTTATGGATATTATGAACCGGTTACTCCATCCTTTTGTTGATTCATTTATGATAGTTTTTATTGATGATATTCTGATTTATTCACATGATAAGGTTAAACATGAAAAGCATCTCATAACTATTTTGAATCTATTGAAAGATAAGAAGTTGTATGCCAAGTTTAGTAAGTGTGAATTTTGGCTATCACAAGTTGTATTTTTAGGCCATGTTATTTTTGGAGATGGTATATGTGTTGATCCTAAAAAGGTAGAAGCTATTGTAAAATGGGAGAGGCCCAATAATGTGACTGAGGTAAGGAGTTTTCTGGGTTTAGCTGGGTATTATAGAAGGTTTATTAAGGGATTTTCTTCGATTGCCTTGTCGATGACTAAACTAACCCGGAAAGATGTTAAGTTTGAATGGAATTCTAATTGCGAAAATAGTTTTGATGAATTGAAAAAGAGGTTGGTAACTGCACATGTTCTTACTGTTTCGCATGGTGGAGATGGTTTTGTTATTTATACCGATGCTTCACACCAGGGGTTGGGCTGTGTTTTTATGCAGTATGGTAAAGTTATTGCTTATGGTTCCAGGAAGTTGCGTACACATGAACGCAATTATTCTACACATGATTTGGAACTTGTTGCTATTGTGTTTGCTTTAATATTATGGTGTCATTATCTATATGGTGAGGTATGTGAAATTTTTACTGACCATCAAAGCCTTAAGTATTTATTTACTCAGAAGGAGTTGAATTTGAGGCAGAGGCGGTGGATGGAGTTAATTAAAGATTATGATTGTACAATTCACTACCACCCAGGGAAGGCAAATGTAGTTACAGATTCTCTGAGTAGAAAGGCTTCGAGCAGGTTATCTTGTATTCGGTGTGCTAGAGTTACCCACATCATGGAGTTGAGATTGATGGGAGTAGAATTGAAGCTGGCAGATGGGGACAGGTTATTTGCTCATGTAAGCATGAGACCTTTGTTAGCTACCCGTATTCGTGATTTACAAAGCCAAGATCCTTTTCTTGAGAAGAAACGACAAGATGTCCAAGATGGTAGGTCTGAAGATTTTTGTATTGTGAATGATGGTACTTTATTGTATAAACAACGGTTATGTGTGCCTAATGTGTATGGATTGAAAGAGGAAATTTTAGATGAGGCTCATAATTCCATTTATACTATGCATCCTGGTAGTACTAAAATGTATAGGGATTCAAAGGAGAATTATTGGTGGAATAATATGAAGAAGGAAATAGCTGATTTTGTTACTAGGTGCCTTACATGTCAGCAAGTGAAAGTGGAGCATCAGAAACCTACTAGTCTGCTTCATCCATTGCCAATACCGGAATGGAAATGGGATCATGTAACGATGGATTTTTTGGTTGGGCTTCCTCGATCTCAGAAGGGGTCAGATTCGATTTGGGTTGTGGTAGACAGGTTGACCAAGTCAGCTCATTTTCTAGTAGTTAAGACTACGTATACAACTGATAGGTATGCTAGATTGTATGTTAATGAGATTATTCGATTGCATAGAGCTACGCTATCTATTGTTTCAGATAGGGACCCTACTTTTACACCCAGATTTTGGGATAACTTGCAGTATGCTATGGGTACTAACTTAAAGTTTAGTATGACTTTTCATCCTCGGATAGCTGGGCAGTATGAAAGGACAATACATATTTTTGAGGATATGCTTAGAGCTTGTGTGCTTGATTTGAAAGGAAATTGGGATAAATATTTGTCTTTGATAGAATTTGCATATAACAACAGTTTTCAATCTACAATTGGTATGGCGCCATATGAAGCATTGTATGGTAGACGGTGTTGTACACCCGTATATTGGGGTGAAGTTTGTGAAAGGAAGATAGAGGGTCCAGAGTTGATTGAAGTCACCACTGAAAAAGTGAAGATTATTCAAGATAGAATGAGAACGGCTCAAAGAAGATAGAAAAGTTATGCGGATAAATAAACAAAAGATTTGGAATTCCAGAAAGGGGATTATGTGTTTCTTCGAATATCTCCATGGAAAGGAGTTATGAGGTATGGAAAGAAAGGTAAATTAAGTCCACGCTACATTGGACCTTATGAAATTATTGAGAAAGTAGGGATGGTTGTTTACAGGTTAGCGTTAACACCATAGTTAACTCGATTACATGATGTTTTCCATATTTTTATGTTAAGAAAGTACGTAGCAGATCCTTCACATGTGTTAGTGGAACAACCTATTGAGTTGAAGGAAGACTTGAGTTATGTGGAAGAACTACTTGCTATCGTGGATAGGAATGAACACATATTGAGATCAAAAGTGATCCCACTTGTGAAAGTTGTGTGGAGAAGGCATTCCATGGAAGAGGCTACGTGGGAGAGTAAGGATATCATGAAGATGCGTTATCCGTATTTGTTTGATTCAGACAACAAAGGTATATCAATTTAACAGGGGGAGAACTGTGACAACCCGAATATAATTATGATAAATTATGTTTAAATCATGCTTGGATTATGTGATATATATAATATGTTAATAGTATATATAATGTTAAGTCATTATGTTTAGTCTAACCCTACCTTCATAAAGAATGAAATACTGAATTAGTTACAAATATAAAATTTTGAAGTTTTCGGCAGGGAATGTCCAGGTTTAAGACTAGTTTTGACATTTATAACATAACAATTGACTTGAGGTATAAACTAGATAGTTGTATATATATGAATTAGGTTTGTAACACAACAAACATTGTGTTAAACATAGGTCCGAGCGAGAAGTTATGCTGAAATTACGAAGAAGGGAAAAATTTGTCCATTCGTTAAATGATATTTTGTCTTATTAGGCTAACAAATGGTGGATTTTGATTGGTTAAAGAAGGAGGTTGGTTTTGGACAACTTTAAAGGATTGAAATAAGCCCCTTCTTCAGCATAACTCAGCTATTAAAGAGTTTGGCTTGAGAGGAAGAGAGAATTGTGGGAAGAAAGTGAGGAGAAAATTTGGAGAAAAATTCGTGGAAATTACGTAAAAGTCCAGAAGTTAATCCTTACCCCAAATCTTGTTATTTTTCTTATATTACTGACTTAGATGATAGAAATTATTATTTTGTTACTAAACTTTCAGCCCTTGATGTATATGTTTGGATATATGCAAGTTTAAACAAAGTTGAATGTGTAAACCCTTAAATTACTTTGTTTAGTAACCTTGTTTATTCAAACGTCCATATATTTTTGTATGATTACTGAAATTGATTTATCCAATTGGAAATTAACATGGACTCATATTTGTGTGACATATCAGAAAATCACGTGAAAATACCAAGAAATGAGTCTTTGGTGAGAGTTTGAAGTTAGGGTATGAAATCTTCCCTAAGGGTGAAAGTATGCCCGCCAAGTGTTCGATGTTTTGCTTGACATAGAAAATGAACCTTAAAAATTATGAAACTTTAATTTTGTATTGATAAATATGTTTACTAATGTTTCACGAAATATCATTGAAATTTATGATGTAGAAAAATTATGAAAATTCATGGAAGTTGAATGAACGATAAAAGAGCCAATAGGGCAGATTTGCTATGTGGTAAAGAAATGGGCCTATCTTGCCCTAGGAAACTTGAAATTATATACCGTCTTTTGTATTGGAATTCCAATATGATAAGGATTTAATTAGCAATAAGAAATGAATGTATGTTTGGTCTATGATTTGAATATGTCAAATATATTAACATGAATTTGGATGGAACTTTACTTGTGATAAATGATTTGAATAGAATCATATGATACTTATGAATTGGGTTATGTTTGAGATATTTCTTGGATTGTTGATATTCTTATGATGATACTAATATTGTAAGAATGTTAGGAAGGGAATAAGAACCAGTTGAACAAGTTCCGAACAAAGGAAAATGATAGCCTATTAAATTACCAAGGTGAGTGTACTTATGATTTGTTTCATATATAAATAGGAATACAGCTCTAAGAGCGAATTTGTTTGAATACTTCGGTATTCAGTATTTGTTTGGATATTAAAATATCCAGGATTTGTTTAGGTCTCATGATCCAGGATTGGTTTGAATACTTCGGTATTCAGGATTTGTTTGGCTATTAAAATATCTAGGATTTGTTTGGATGTTATGATCCAGTATTGGAATTGGACAAAGATACAATGATTTGTTGGAACTTATGTTCCAGGATTTGTTATTGCCAATGGGAAGACTTATTATTGCCAATGGGCATAATTACTATTGCCAATGGGCAGACTTCTTATTGCCAATGGGAAGAATTACTATTGCCAATGGGCATACATACTATTACCGATGGACAAAATTATCATTGCCAATGGGCTGAATTATTTGGGCCTTATGGTCCAGGATTTGTTATTGCCAACGGGCAGGATTGATTGGATTTAATATCCACAGATTTGATATATAACTGTTAATTCATTGTATGGGATGATTGGTTGGATTTAATATCCACAGATTTGATATATAACTGTTAATTTGATATATAACTGTTAATTCATTATATGGCAGGATTGGTTGGATTAATATCCACAGATTTGATAAATGACTGTTAATTCATTATATGCCAGGATTGGTTGGATTAATATCCACAGATTTCACATATAACTGTTAATTCATTATATGGCAGGATTGGATGGATTTAATATCCACATATTTGATATATATAACTGTTAATTCATTGTATGGCAAGATTGGTTGGATTAATATCCACAGATTTGATATAGAACTGTTATTTCATTTCAGGGAAGGAGTACCTCACTAAGATTAATGCTTATGGTCTATATTTTGACATTTTCAGGGTTGTAAGCTGCCAGCTAGGATGTCATATGATCAATGATTTGAGAGTTACACTGTTAGAAAGAGCTGGGGATTAGACATGGGGGTTTTGTCATTGTCACAATGAGGTTTTAATACACTCACATATTGTATATATTGAGTTAGCATGGATTGAGTTGATCATAGTTAATCATATTATTGTGTGCCTGCTTAATTACGACTCTGATATTGATTTCGGTATGGAATGAGAATAATATTATGTTCATTGTGAACATTATGTAGGAAAATATTGATAAATGAATTATATTTTCAATGGGCTCAAGATTATGATCTAATTATTCTAATAAGAAATGATTAGTATTGATATTGGGTTTGGGGTGTGAAAGTTAGGATGTTCTAGTATATGTATATAAAACTGTTTTCGCAAAACCACTCTTAAAAACTGTTGGGTTGGCACTTTAATTTATATTTTTCTTATCAAATGACAGCGACACACATTACCAAGCATCTAATTCGAATGAAACTCAAGATCGTGAGAAATATTTTATGTACCTCGTTCGAGCTGACTACAAGTTCATTCGAACGAGACCCCCATTATTGTTAGAACGAGCTTCCAATAACCTTTGATTGGCAACAATCTTCCTAGGCTTAAACATCTCGCTCGAAGCTCACTCAAACTTCATTTGAATAAAAATTGAAACCTCATTTGTAACATGACTTTCGAATGACATCAATAAGCTCGTTTGAATAAAAAGCATTACTTCGTTAGAAGGACTTTAAAAACAAAAAAAAAATCTTTAAAAAACTTGTTCAAAAAATTGTCTCATTAAATTTTAAAAACATAAACACCCAAAATGAAATCCAGGGATAAAAAAAATATAGTTGCATATAAGTTCGAGATCCCATGGTCCAATTGGCTATTGTGGCCTTCAAAATGCATCATAGGCTTGAAGGAAAAACTAAACATAATTCTAACCTATGACTCAAATAATTTTTTCCAAACTGAATAAAGCCAAGCTTACAAATTTGCCAATAAAGGTTAAAAACTAGCTCATTTTGAAATTTTCTCTTACACACCATTACTATCACAAGCCCATCACTATCGTAACATATAAAATATTCCCATTCTACAGCTTTGTTTGGATGAAAATCTCCATCTCTCTGCACGCACACACTCGCGTGTGCATACACGCATGTGTGTGTGTGTGTGTAATATATTTACTTCCTTGTTTGGCTTCAAAAGAAAAAATGGAGGGTTTCGATCTCTGGAAGAAACAATATGGGGGTGAGAATGTAACTTGAATGTAGGGGATGGGTGGATATTTAAAAAAAAATGAGAGGCAAGGGAGGGTTTCGTGGGTAAGTTCAAGGGAAAAGGAGGGGGAGGTGGGAAGAGGTTCGCTAGAAATGGCATTCAACATGGTGGGCTAGGGGGAGGGGGTTCGTTGGGTTTGGGAGAGAGTGACGATGAATGTTTATTTTATTTCATTTTTAATTTAGTTCAATATTAAATTCGTTCTAAATGATAATCAATCCCTTCAATATATATATGTTTCCTTTTTTACCCTTAAAATGCGTCATGTGCATATCACATGCCTATTTTGCATTATAGTTAACGGTTCAAATAGTTGAGAGGGTTTTGTTAAATCAGGTTAGTTAGTTTAAGGGCTTATTTGACACATTTGATAGTTTAGAGTTATTTTTAAAAAACTGATAATGTATGAAAATATCATATATGTATTGATAATGTTAATTAATATATAGAGCTTATATATTATATATTTCAATAACAGACACACACACACACACACACACACACACACACACACACACACAAAGCCAGGCTTATATGAGGAACAAGAGTGTAAACAATTTTTTTTAAATAGTAAAAAAATATTTCGAGTTGATTTTTTTGTGCGGTATTTAAACATTTCATGGAACGCAAAAAATAACTCAAAATTATTTTTTGGCTATTTTAAAAAAGCTGATCAAAATATTTCACTTCTTAAGCTACTTTAAAACTCACATATTTTGATCGATTTTTTTAAAATAGCAAAAAAATTCATTTTGAGTTAATTATTGGGGGTTCCCTTCTATGTTTAAATGTCACATAAAAAAAATTTATTTTTACAGTTTTAAAAAAATTTGACCGCATATTTGCTCCGCACAGGACTCTGTGTGTGTGTGTGTGACCAAAAAGGGGTCAATTTATCAAAATAGTAAAAGATATAATTTTGACTTGATTTTCATGTGGGTAATTTAAACATTTTAGGGCACCATTGAATTATTTTTCTATTTAAAAAATGGGTCAACTATATATCAGTTTTTAACACCTTAAAATCTCACAGATATTTGACCAATTTTTTTAAAATACTAAAAAAAAAAATTTGAGCTAATTTTTTTGGAGGTGCACTGGAATGTTTAAACACCCCATAAAAAATCAACTCAAAAATATTATTACTATTTAAAAAAAATTAGTCCGCATACTTGGTCCGCACAAGAGTCTGGCTATATATATATGTACGTATGTATGTATATATTGAATTTTTTTTTAATTAACAAATATGGTAAAATATTTTATTGAATCTGATAAATAGTATTTTCTTAATAAGACAAGTGATTCTAATAAAGTGGAACGGTAAAACAATTCATACAACACCGGATATATGATTAAAAAAAATCCATTAATGAAAAAATAAACTCCGGTTGTAATGAATGACACATATACCATGGTAGACATTTATACGAATGAAAAAAATGACTTTCAATCACACAATGCATTAAATTCATATAAATTCTTTCGCACCATATTTTTCAAGAAGATCGTTAATCGATAGAGCATGCTACATAATCACAATCGGTTTTAGGAATGTATATTTGTGCAATGGACTAAGATAATCCAACTAACTTTGGTCACGTGGGTATACATATACTCTTGTAATATATATTGTATATGTATACTATATGTTAATGCATAATGAATGAAAATATTGAGAATGAATGATTCTGAGTTACAAATAATTCTTTACAAACAACATTTTGTTGTTTTCAGAAAATAAGGTTTTAAACACAAGATTTTAAAAAACAGGTATGTCAAACATAAATTATGACGAAAATTGTGTTTATAAATATTTTTCTTAAAACATAATAAAACAGACCATTATGTGTCACTTATTTTTTCAAACAAAAAATAATCCTTATAATTAACGAAAGTTACAATTTACATTTGACCCTAATTGATTCTTCAAAATTACACACACACACACACACACACATACATATATATATATATATATATATATATATATATATATATATATATATATATATATATATAATAAAATATTTATTTAAGTGGATGTCCAATTCCAGTCCACTAGTGTGTGTGTATATATATATATTGTTATAAAATATTTATTCAAGTGGATGTCCACTTGTATTCTAGCCCACTAGTATTCCATAATTATTAAGGGGCCTATTGGATTTCCTTATTATGTACTATAAATATGGGTCACACGTTATGAGCACGACTGTTATAATATTTCATATGACTTTCTCGTGATTTTCAACCATCATTCTATTAACACATTTTAGGACCTTATAGAAGGCTGATTCGAAGAACGAATTTTCAACCATCATTCTATTAACACATTTTAGGACCTTATAGAAGGCTGATTCGAAGAACGAATGTTTTTTTTTCAAAACTTGTTGAACGGATTTTTCTTGGGATGTGTAATACCATGTATATTTTGGGAATAAAATAAAACTTAATAAGGATTAATTTAATTCGATGAAATTAATTAATCAAGGTTGTGAGTAATTGGACTCAACGTTATTTATAAATTTTAGAGTTGGACTTTAATGATTTGGAATAAATCAAGAGGGATTTTATTTTGAGTAATAAGTATTTACATGTGTCACATCATAACTAATATTTTTTTTTGAATAAAAATATTCAGAACACACTTTGAGAGGTATTACTGGCTCGTTCGGGCATTTAGACCCTTAGGAATTGTCCCAAGATAGATATCTATGAGTTGGGGGTAGTTATTGGAGTAATTAGATTATGTATTTGGGCTCATTTGGGGGTCCAAAGTTAGGGCCTAAAGTCCAACTCGGGAATTGAAGAGTAACCCTATTTATTAGAGTTAACCCACTCATTTGGGAGTTATATTAAAAAACCCTAGACATAACCACCCCAGAGAAGGAGGAGGAATAGAGGCTCCTTTACCCAATCTCGGGAAATAATTATCTTGCCATTCTTATTCAAATTGTACTAATCTTATATTAATATGAATTCCATGTTTAGACTAATATTTAATCATGTTTTGGGACTGCACACTTAGAGTGCATAATTTGATGATAATCATATAATTCATTTTCGATTTGTTAACCCCAGTATTAAATTTGTACTCATGAAGTTTTAACGGAAGATTCATCATAGAGAACATGTTGTAGAACCCTCTAAATAAATCTGGAAATTAGTAGGATAGTGTAAGACGAAATTTGGAAATTTAATGTTTATAAGTTCTTGACAAATTCTTGGTAATTTGATGATAATATAGGGTTGGATTTGAGGTTTGACAATGTTTATAAGAAACCAATAATGTTTTAGGATCTATAACCATACAATGTTCAAATAATAAATCATTTTGATGATCTTTGGTGGAAGAGGTTTTGAGAATAATATTTTTGTGTGTAGATTTTCGTAGTTGATCTGGGATTTTGCGTAGGAGAGAATCGATTCGGCCTCCTAGGAGAATCGATTTGGCTCCTCAGTGAATCGATTCGGCCAAGAGGTGAATCGATTCAATTTTGCCCAGAAATCAAGTTTTGCTTGTTTGGATGGTTTAAGCTTTAGGCATTTATCCAAGTGAGGGAAATGGTTATTCAAACATACTACGAGTTTTATTATGGACCTATATATGCATTTAAATTGGGATGGGTTCGTAATATAGAGGTGCATGCGTGATGACTTAGGGTGAAAGTTATCTACACAAATAAGATGATTTACACAAAATTATTGAATCAAGACATATGAAATACGTGGGTTAGATGGTAGAGATATACCTAGTTGATTTGGGTTATTTTAGTAGTTGTACATGGGGTATAAGACCCTAAGAGATACGTTAATAATATTATGACTAATTCAAAGGGAATTAAAATAAAAAGAAACACTTATTTGAGGTAAATCGAATGTATGGGGTTAAAATTAATAATTAATATCCTCAAATGATTACCGTATAATGATGTTAAGTCGGAATGTATCCTAAGCCTACGGGGCTAAGACTAAATGGTTAACGCCGGTGGTGATAAGGTTAAGTGAGATTACGTATCCATATTAGAGGATTTCTTATATATGTACATATAACCCTTATTTGCCCTAGTTGACTCCTTATATATGTACATATAAGCCTTATTAAAAATGTAAGAAGAAGAAAATAACTAGTGATAATTGGAAATGATTTAAATATAAGTCAAGAGGACAATATGCTAAAATCAGTAATTATATTAGTAAGGTTAGTTGCGGATAACTATACCTATAATCCTGCTGGTAAGGGTAGTTTTTGATTAACTATACCTATAATTTTATTGATAAAGTTAGTTTGGGAATAATCATAGTTATGATTTAACGATAAGGTTAGTTTGGGAATAACTGTACTTATATATTTTAATGGAAATAAATGATGAAGCAAATGTTATTTAAGTCCAATTTTTTTTTTATGAAACTTAATATTTAATCTGGAAGTAGTTGTAGTATAACGACTTAAAATGAGTGATGGAATGATTGACTAAAATGTTATAGTTAAGACAAGAAGGCTATATTTTATATGGATTGAGATTTCCTTGGGCTAAAGTATTTATAGAGTAACTTCTTATACATATTCTATAATAATATGTATTATATTATTTGTGTAAACATACCTAGGTTCGTGGACCATCGAATCAACTTTGGGGTTCATGCGTTCGGACTGCGTAGCACACGCCAACACAGGTGGGCTTGGAGATTGTGTAGGTCATATCGGTACTAAGTAGAGGATCCATTTACGAAAGGTAGGTGTTGACGCTGACCAGACTTTGTCACCACTGGGTATGGGCCGTGAACTGGTATCCTCGTAGGGATCGCCCCCAACTTATGTGTGTTTTATGATGTCTGCTTTGGATAAAAGATTCCTCTGAACTTTCTGATAGAGCACGAACGAGACACCAACAATAGATGCCTTTGTGTCTCGCGTATATATATATACACACACACACACATTGTGGTGTGCCTTATATAGGAAAACTCCCTCTTAGTCTATAGATGTAGACAATGCTTAGTGATAACAATGTCGAGTTAATAAAATGATATGGATAATTAAGGATGAAGATGAGTCCTAATGATTAATGTGTTGGACAATTATTAATGAGAATAATAATTCAGTAATCTAAGAAAGTAGACAATAATTAAAGAGAATGAATGATGGGGTAGCCAATTATTAATGAGAATAATAATTTAGTAATCTAAGATAATGAAACTTATAGTCCAACGGGGTAGACGACAAGGAATATGAATTAAATCATTAACTGGTCTGAAGATATAGACAAGGGCTATGGAATAATATGATGTATGAATACGCACTAAGTTTAGGTAAATTATGTATTCAACATTATGAAATCCATTCAGGGATTGGAGTGTTAGACATAAGTACCCACTTTTAGTTAACGCATCGCTAGATGTCTTATTCTTTACACGTTAGATTAAATAACAGAAGTTACAATTGGCATTTTGTTTGAGAATAGGAGTAGGACTGCTTTTAGATGAGAGGTGAGGTACTCATTACATGTGAGCGTCGATGGAGAGACATAAAGTATGAGTTCAGTAACATTTTGCATATTTACTAGTGAAGAATACTTGCAACTCTAGGGCTCTGACCCAAATTATAAATGTTTTTCCTCCGAAGTATTCTTAATAATAGGGATAACAGGACTGATAATGAATCAAAATTGCAGTTTCATTGGACGTAGTGGATTTCTCTCCATTGAGTCTAGTGTAGGTTGTACTTTAGAATTTTGTCATTTTATTTCACACTAGGATTTATACGGGCATAAGCCCAAGAGTTTATTTATATCACTTGTGCTTAGCTTTACATTATGGACATTGTGTGCTGATTCAATTATTATTATTCATGTGCTAAATCAGTTTTATTCAGCTATTTTTATTCATTGTGGATTCTGATATAAAATAGAAAATTTTATTCCTTCAGTGATGAAAAAGGTATAAATTATTGATAAGCCCCATCTTCGGCGTACTGAGCCTAGCTAGCCTTTGCATGAGAAAATGGGGGTTGTTAGAGTTGGTAGCAGAGCACGATTCTAGTATCCTTATGATATGTGTTTGAGCTCATTATGTTCTATATTGCATCCTTTTATGTAGAGCCCTATGATTAGGAATCATTATATTCGTTGCGAGTCATTACTACCCGTTTAGGAAGGGGTCAGTTTTGGAGTGAGGGCCATAGAGACCTTGGTGTGGGTCGGTCACTTGCCAGAATTTCAAGGAGTTAGAATAATTTGGTTCCTAGCAATTTAAAGGGAGACATTTAGTGAATTGGAGGATGTGGTCATATCCAATAATGCAGAAGCAAAGGTCAATTCGTTTAGACCAGGAGCACAGTGAGATGGGCATCAGATTATAGAAAAAACATTTTAGTAGAGAAAGAGATTAACGATAGTAATAGTGGTAAATAAGGTGTTTTCCTACGTTGGGGTATATTGAATATGTTTGGTTTGATATTTGAACTTAGTGTTCACTTGTATTTCTTAATACATTGGAAAGGATAGACTTTGTATTTGGGAAGCTTATATCATTTTAGGCCTATTTGATAGCTATGCCGGAGTTTGATATTTTTAGGGGAATGGATTTATAGTTACGTGGAATGTGTTAATATTATGTGGACTGATATGAGTTGTGGTCATGTCTAAAGGACAAGATTGATTAAGAATTGGTGTTCACCATAGTCGTGAGGATTATTGTGAGAAATTTTATGAGTAAGCCTAGTTTTTAAGAAATAAATTTGAATGGGAAATTAGGTCGTGCAAGGACCTTTAGAAAGATGAGTATGCTTAGGGAAGCAACATGTGAGTGTGATTTATATTTTTTTGAATAACTCAAGGTTGTCAATACGTGTCAATAAACTCAAATTTATGGAATAAATCGGGCGATGCTCATGCGGGAGAAAGGGTCTTTTATATAGGGGAAAAATCATTTGAGAGATAACATAATGGTATGATTTGGGAAAGTATTGTCGTAGAGAGTATAGGCAACAAAGTTGAAGTAAGGCTAGTGATAGCTTCAATCATTGAGACTTTATATGATCATGTTTAATGTTCTATAGCGATGTTGTTATTATAAGTGGTAATGGTAGACCTGATTTGCATGGGTATGCCTCTCGAGACTTAGAAATGACTAAGTTCACTATAGATTAAATATGGGCGAGAAATGTCCCACCTAGGTTTCGGTAATTTAAGTGTTGGTCATGGTAGGGTTAGTTGATTTAAAGGAGTTTAGTGTAAGTCTTATAAAGGATAAGGGGTTAGTTTGGATTAACAAATATTAAAATTTACATGATTAGCATACATGGTTATTTTTATTTCTTTTTGTCTTGGGCCGATGGATCTCAATAATTGACTAAGCTGTGTAGTAGAGTGTAGGGATGGTTCCTTGTTTGGATTTCACTTATGAGGCGTCCCACGCACGTAATTGGCAAAAGTCGGGAGTTGAGGGAAGTCGGATACTAGGATGGTTATTTATTTTTACATGTATGTATGTGGTGGTATACTTGTGGTATGGATATGCTTAGTATAAATGGTACATATTAGATGTATATGTGTCATTCATCTTTGTTAATAATATTTCTTTACATATAAGGTTGAATATATGGGCACCTCAGTGACGCTATGATAGGAATGGATTAGTCTTTTCTTTTATCTCATAGGATATGAGTGTGGACTAGTTGGGTATAAACATAAGTTATCAGTGCAAAATAAAATGTAACTTCATACTACTTTGAATTCTAAGGACGAAATTGCGTTATAAGGGGGGAAAACGTAATACCCCATATATTTTGGGAATTATATAAAACTTAATAAGGATTAATTATAATCCAGTGAAATTAAATAGTCGAGGTTGTGAGTAGTTCGACTCGACATTATTTATAAATTTTAGAGTTGGACTTTAATGATTTGGAATAAATCAAAATGGATTTTATTTTGAGTAATAAGTATTTAAATATGTCATGTCATAATTAAAATATTTTTTTGGATAAAAATATTTGGGATACACTTTGAGAGGTATTACAGGCTCGTCCGGTCATTTTGAACCCTTAGGATTGGTCTCGGGGTATATATATGAGTTGGGTAGTTATCGGACTAATTAGATTACGTACTTGAGCTCATTTGGGGTCCAAAGTTGGGGCCTAAAGCCCAACTCGGGAATTGAAGACTAACTTTATTTAATTAGAGTTAACTTACTCATTTAGGAGTTACATCCAAGAACCCTAGACATAACCACCCAAGAGGAGGATGAAGAACACCCTAGGAAGAGGAAGATAGGACCCTATATCGAATCTCATGCAAGGAATCTCTTATCATTCTTATTCAAATTGTACTAATCTTATATTATTAATTCCATGCTCAGACTAAGATTTAATGATGTTTTGGGACTGCACACTTAGAGCGCATAATTTGGTGATAATCGTATAATTCATGTATAAATCTGTTAACCCTCATATTGAATTTGTACTCATGAAGTTTTAACTGAATATTCATCGTATAGAACATGTTGTAGAACCCCCTAAATAAATCTGGAAATTAATGGAGTACTGTAAGATGAAATTTAGAAATTTCATGTTTCTAAGTTCTTGACAAATTCTTGATAATTTGATGATAATATAGGGTGGGATTTGAGGTTTGATCATGTTTATAAGAAGACTATAATGTTTTAGGATCTATATCCATACTATGTTCAAATAGTAAATCGTTTTGATGATCTTTGGTGGAAGAGGTTTTGAGAATAATATTTTCGTGTATTGATTTTCGTAGAAGATCGAGGCTTCTGTACAGGAGAGAATCGATTCGACCTCCCAATCGAATAGATTCGGCCTCCTAGGCGGATCGATTCGGCTTCTCACTGAATCGATTCGGCCAAGAGGTGAATCAATTTGGTTTTGCCCAGAAATCTAGTTTTGCATGTTTTAATGGTTTAAGCTTTAGGCATTTATCCAAGTGAGGGAAATTGTTATTCAAACATACTAAGAGTTTTATTATGGACCTATATATGCATTTAAACCGGGATGGGTTCATAACATAGAGGTGAATGCATAATGACTTAGGGTGCAAGTCATCCACAAGAATAAGATGATTTACACAAAATTCTTTAATCAAGCCATATGAAATAAGAGGGTATATGGAATAGATATACCTAGTTTATTTGGGTTATTTTCGTAGGGGTACATAGGGAATAAGACCCTAAGAGATACGGTAATAATATTATGATTAATTCGAGGGGAATTAAAATAAAAGGAAACACTTATTTGAGGTAAGTCAAATGTATGGGTTTAAAATTGATAACTAATGTCCTCAAAGGATTACCATATAATGATGTTAAGTCGAAATGTATCCTAAGCCTAGGGGACTAAGACTAAATGGTTAACGCTGGTGGTGATAGTAGGTTGAGTGAGACTACTTATCCATATTAGAGTATTTCTTATATATGTACATACAAACCCTATCCGCCTTAGTTGACTCCTTATATATGTGCATATAAGACTTATTGAAAAGGTAGGAATAAGCGAATAACTAGTGAATTGGAAACGATTTAAATCTAAGTCAAGAGGACAATATGCTAAAATCAATAATTATATTGGTAAGGTTAGTTTGGGATAACTATACCTATAATCGTGCTAGTAAGGGTAGTCTGTGAGTAACTATACCAATAATTGTATCGATAAGTTTAGTTTGGGAATAACCATACCTATGATTTTATCGATAAGGTTAGTTTGGAAATAACTGTACCTATATATTTTATGAAAAATAAATGTGAAGCAAATGTGATTTAAATCCAAAAGGAATTTTATGAGACTTAATATTTAGTCGGGAAGTAGTCGTAGGATAACGACTTAAAATGATTGACTAAAATGTTATAGTTATGCCAAGAAGGCTATATTTTATATGGATTGAGATTTTCTTGGGCTAAAGTAGTTATAAAGTAATTACTTATACGTATTGGATAATAACATGTATTATATTATTTGTGTGAACATACATGGGTTCATGGACCGTCCTATTATCTTGGGGGTTCGTGCGTTCAGACTGTGCAACATACGCCGACACGCATGAGCTTATCGATTGTGTAGGTCATATAGGTACTACGTAAAGTTTCCATCGACAAGAGGTAGGTGTTTACGCTGACTAGACTTTATCGCCGCTAGGTATGGGCCATGAACTGGTATCCTGCGCAAGGACCTCCCCCCAACTTATGTGTGTTTTGTGTTGTCTACTTTGGATAAGAGATTCCTCTGAACTTTCTGATAGAGCATGAATGATACACTAACGGTAGATGCCATTATATATATATATATATACACGAACATTTATATATTTATCTATTTACACATTATGGTGTGCCTTATATGGGAAGGCGCCCTCTTAGTCTATAGAGTAGACAATGCTTAGTGATAAGAAAGTCGGCTTAATATAATGATGTGGATAATTAAGGATGAAGATGACTCCTAATGATTAATGTTGTAGAAAATTCTTAATGAGAATAATAATTGATTAGTCTAAGAAAGTAGACAAATATTAAAGACAATGAATAATGGGGTATCCAATTATTAATGAGAATAATAATTTGGTAATCTAAGAGAGTGAAACTTATAGTCCAATGATTTAGATGAAAAGGAATATGAATTAAATCATGAGCTGGTCTGAAGAGATAGACAAGGGTTACGGAATATTATGAAGTATGAATATGCACTGAGTTAATGTAAATTGTGTAGTGAACATTATTAAATCCATTCGGGGATTGGAGTGTTAGACATAAGTTCCCATTTTTAGTTAACGTATAGCAGGATGGATTATTCTTTACATGTCAGATTAAATAATGTAAGTTACAATTGGAATTTTGTTTGAGGGTACGAGAAGGACTGCTTCTAGATGAGAGGTGAGGTACTCGTTACATGTGAGCGTCGATGTAGAGACGGTAAGTATGAGTTTTGTAATATTTTGCATATTTACTGGTAAATTTTTTTTGCAACTCTAGGGCTCTGACCCAAATTATAAATTCCCCCCCCCCCTCCAGGTATTCTTAATAACAAGGAATCATGACTGATAATGGATCAAACTTGTAGTTTCATTATACGTAGTGGATTTTGCTCCATTGATTCTAGTGTAGGTTGTACTTCAGCATTTTGTCATTTTATTTTACACTGGGATTTATACGAGCATAAGCTCAAAATTTTATTTATATTAGTTGTACTTTGCTTTACATTATGGACATTTAATGATGATTCAGTTTTTATTATTTATGTGTTAAATCAATTTTATTAAGATGTTTTAATTCATTGTGGATTTTGATATGAAATAAAGAATTTTTTTATTCCATCAGTGCTGAAAATGGTATAAATTATTGATAAGCCCCATCTTCGGCGTACTGAGCCTGACCAACCTTTACGTGAGGAAATGGGAGTTGTTACAATATTCCCTTTGGTACATCTGGATTTTTCTTTTGTACAAGAAAGTTACAATACATGAAAATGGGAAGTATCCACTTTATATGTCTAGGAGTTTCACAATTCAGAAATCATGAAAAGTGTGCTTGTTGGGAATTCTTATGTCATCCAAGTATGCATCATGTACGTTTTTTTATTGTATGCCATCATTCCAAATGAAATTTATGTTATATAAGTAGTTAGATCTTATACGATACTATATATATAACTATATATATAACTATATATATATATCAAACTTAAATGTTACTATCATTTAAATACTTTAAATCTTTACATTTTATAAATTAATAATTATTTTATACATATGAGTACATATTTTAATATGTTATTATTTGGTGGAGCTTTTTCTTAATTTTGGCGTTTAAAAAAAATCTTTGTTTGTGTTCTATTCATGATGAAATTTAAGAATTTTTTTAGTGATTTATGAGATGTAAACCAGGTAACAATTTTTTAAGTTCAGATGTTGCATATTTATTGTTCGACTAATAAATTTTTGAGAACGCCTTTATAACCCGTATTTTTATTTACATGCTACAAAAAAAAAATTAAAATTTGGAAACAAAAGTTCCATATTTTTTTATTAGGACCTGAAGTTCCCAATTATCATTCAAATTTGGAACCTGAAATTCCCAATATTATTTGAAATTTGGGGTCTCAAACTCTCAATTACTATTTTTGGGACTTGAAGTTTCCAATGGCTATCTACATTTTGGGACATGAAGTTTCTAAATAGTTATTTTAATTTGGAAATTTCTCAAATTATTTTATATTAGAACTAAAAGTTCTCAATTACTGTTCAAATTTTTCGACATGACAATGAAACATGCCCTAAAATCAAACCTGAAGTTTTGATTATTTCTATAATAGGACAAAAGATACTAAAAGTCTCATAACAATTAATTATAATTTGGACTCAAAGCTCTAATAATTTTATAATCAAATATTAAGTTTTGATTATTTATATAATAAGGGTAAGGATATTAAATGTTCCATAATGATTATTTATATTTTGGACCTGAAGTTCAAAATAATCTTACCTGTTATTAAACTTGAAGTTTGAATATAATTGCGCAGGGCCTTTAAAGTCCTTAAACATTTAATGTTAATTATTTACAAATGGGACCTTATGTTCCCCAATTTTGTTCAAATCTGAAAATTGAATTTTTCCGTCCATATTTTTGGACCTGAAGTTCCTAAATTATTGGGCCGAAAGTGTCAAAAGAAAGCATATCACAATCAAACCCAAAGTTTTGATTGTCAAATTGAAACAATATTAACCAAAATTCCCCTAGTTATCATTTTTATTTTGTATAAAATCCATATTTATTATTGTGACCATGAGTTCACAAAATCTTATGTGTCATTGGGATATAAAATATGTGGACTTGACGCTCCAACAAAATATACCATAAATAAAAAACTTGAAGTTTTAATTATTCATACGGTACGAATTTTAAAAGTTCTCAAGATAATTATTTATAAGTTGGACTTAAAGCTCCAAAAAATATTTTTTGTTGGGATTAGTTTCTCTCGACTTTTCATTTTTGTTAGTAAATGAAATGCCTTTTTAAACACTCTAATAATGGTTAATTGTCCCTTTAACTATTCCATTAATGGTTTCACCATTAAATTTTTGTCTCTTAACCATTCGCTTCTTTTGAGTATTAAATTATACTTTTATTTTCACATTCTTATTATTTAATATACATTGGGGCCTTGAAAATGTTTAGAGAACGTGAAAAATTAAGTCCCTTGTTTTTTTAATAAAGAGGTTGGATTATTATTAGTCGAAGTTAATGAAAATATCTGTCATTTGTTTGGAAGATTCTCAAATATTATTATTCCGTAATCAAACCTGAAGTTGTAATACAAAAGGATAGAGAATTTAATGTCGTTCGACATTAGTAATATTGAACTTGAAGTTAAACTATTTGTGTAGAAATAGAAGTTTTCAAATACAAATGATAAACTTGAAACTTTATACATAATTTGCACACTCACTTTGTGAATTATTTTAATATAGGAATTTAAGTTCTAGACTTTAATTTGATAATTTTAATGAACCTGAAGATCATATACATGTGACGTTAAGTAGAGAACCTGAAGTTCTCATTAGTTTTCCCCTGAAATGTTTGTCATGATTATTTTAGTGTCCCTAGTTATATATTAGAGCCTAAAATTTTTATCTTTTGAGCCCGAAGTCTCTGACATATAATAAGATTATGAAATTTTGATTTTATCAGTTATCAATCCAAAGTTCTAAACTTTAATTGGAATTTTTTTTGTTGTTTATCCCATTATTTAAAGATATGATAATTATTTGATACGAGATTTTAAAAAAATAATAAAAAATTAAAAGACTCACAGTCTATATTGAATTTTGTCATTGGAAAATGTAAACTATTATTATATAATGATATTTGTCTAGTAGACAATAAACAACTCACATTATTCTAAAAATGAGAAGTTTTTTAGACTTGGTATATAATACAGTAAAGGTGTTAACATAGTTAAGATTCCAGGAGAGCCTGTGTGATGTTGTTATTTGGTACCCTCCCATACATATGCGGTGAGTTATTTGAAAGAAATTTCTGAAGTAATTTGGTTTGTTTTATGGGCATCAGTATACATGGATACCATATTGAAATAAACAATGAATAATAATTTTTTGTTACTTTTAGTGTTAGAAGCCGAAAGCTTACACTAGCAAACAATCATTTTATTATTCAAGTGGTTGTACTATATAATATTTAACATTGTAAAATTGCAGTTTGTCATGAGTCTACAGCTCTGTGGTTCACTTATTTATTATTATAGAATGACCATTTTTGTCACCTTAATTATTTTTCATAATACGTTGTGAATGCAAATGATATCTATCACAAGGGTATATATGGTGCTTATAATCATCCATATATTTGACCATTTATAAGTACAATGTTTATGGTATATGTGCAATTTTATTTTGATGAGACAATATTCTCACCGTTAGGGGGAGGATAGAATGTACCAGAAATACAAATTATACTTGAAAAATGGTCATTTCCTGAAGAACAACGAGAATTATCGTGAAATACTTCCACATTGTCTCATATAATCCCCTGTATCGCTCACGTTCCTGAAGAACGACGAGAATTATCGTAAAATACTTTCACATTATGACACTGTCTCTTATAATCCCCTGTATCGATCAATGCGAAAAGCAAGTGAAAAATTATATTGCAAAATCAAATGTCACATGGGCTAATCGCAAATGTGTTTGCCAAAATCATTGCACCAGAAGGATAAAATAAATTCGATAGCAAATAAATTTATTACACTCCAGATGGATGCTAAACCTATAGGTACTAACTACTTGACTCCGTAGAAGTGGAGGTAAAATAAAATTATTCCCAAATAACGCTCCAGAAGAGGTTATACATAACGCTTCAAAAGAGGTTACGAGCAAAAAATCCACTTTTTCGAAACCCCAAAAGCGGTTATTGTCTATGAAAAGACACAAGTCCCTGAAGTGGCTATAAAGCCCTTGAAGTTAGCCAAGGTACCTAATATTAAATGAGATATCTATGATTTATACATATACAAGAGAAAAGTGGGATCAACAAAAAGGATCATCGATGATTAATTATATATGTTGTAGCTACACAAAAATCAAAGGGAAATGATCCTACAATTCCACGTACTATGAATGAATGTCAACAAAGAACATATTGGCCAAAATAAGAAAATGGAATGATGGCATGATTCAAGTTTCTTAATATATGTGGTGTATTTGGACCTATAGTATACTCCAAAATATGTTAACCCCGAAGGTTACGAATGGGTGTTTATAAGAATGTGAAGTGTTAAAACTCACTAAAAAGTGCATGATTTATGGCATAAGATTTCCCAAAGAAATCAAAATTGATTATATATGAAGATACCATCTCGTTTCAGCCGTAATTACTTTTCAGATATCTGATTAGCTTAGTAGTTTTTTTTAAAAATATATTATATGAGACTCATAAATATTATAACTGCTTATTTATACAGGAATTAGACAAAGAATGCCTATGAAAATCCCAGAAGGATTTTCTTTGCGAGAAGCAAATTTAATGAGTACGTGCTCAAATGCACTAAGATGTTCATTGTACAACAGACAATCCAAATAGATATAAGAACAACCGTCTTAGAAAATATTTGTCTAAGAAAGGGTGTGAAAATAATCATATATGCAAATGTGCCATTATAAAGTATCATTGTATGGATATGCTTCTGAAGAGATCAATTAAAATGAAAAATATACAAATAAGGAATTCAAAATGAATGACTTTGTTGTAACTAATTATTGTCTCGTCCTGCAAATTGAGCACAATTTATGTTAAAATTAGATCTATTAGTGAAATGGATTATAAAGTCCTGCAATGCTTTAACATATATGAAGCATACAATTTTAGTATAAACATGGTCTCCAGTATTCGGATATTAAACTATTTATATCATCTTAAAGAGAATGACAAATATAAATTTGATCCCGAAGTACCATATGTGCATGTTATTATAGTATTTGGTCCAGAAGTACCATACATATACGTCATTAGTATTTTGATATACATGACACAATGCATGATACTAAATATTATAAATCCAGTCAATATCTTAGCAAGAAACAATTACCATTGACTCGCATAGCATGGAACTAATATCAATCATATCATATGATATTTTTATGTCTAACCATCTATATCCAGTTAGTTATATAGATGCAGGTTATCTTTGGGATCCTCTCAAAGAATAATCAAATCACTTATGATTTGCCTCAAATGACATGTGGTCATGCTACTACTTATGAAGGCAGTGATTCCCGTATAGCTCAAACTAAAAGAGGCTACACCGAGGGAGATATGACAACACATTTCGGTTCTTAAACTTCCATGATCTGAAGAATAATTCTGCAATACATAAATTCTCGAAGAGTTACGTTAATGAAATTAAATATATTCAACAAAGACACGTTTTCCCCCTCTCCACTCGTCTTATGGAAGTCGATCTTATGCAAAAAAATGAGATTGAAGTAACAACCTATCAAATCTATTTACCAAGTAAAAGTAGCATTTTTAGAAGATTGTGTATGAGACTGATATGCATCGACTCAATCATTAGAGAAATATCATAATCAGAGGGAGTATCCAATCAGGGGGAGCATATGATCAGGGGGAGAATCTAAGAACAAGACATTTTGGACATATGCGCTTTGTAATTTTTTTCATTTAACTAAGTTTTTTCCCATTGTGTTTTCTAGTTAATGGTTTTAACGAGGAAACACTAAGCGTTTCCAACACCGATTCAATGATCACAAAAATTGTACTCTTATTCCTTCACTTTGTTTTTTTCCCACTGGGTTTGTCCTTAGTAAGGTTTTAATGAGGAAACAATCATTAAATGGTGGATATAGTGTAAATCCAAGGGGGAGTATTATAAAATGTTTATTTAAGTGGATGTCCACTTGTATTCCAGTCCACTAGTATTCCACAATTATTAAAGGGCCTATTGGATTACCTTATTGTGTACTATAAATATGGGTAATACCCCTTTAGTATTAACAGATTAATGAAATGAAAGACGCGCTCCCTCTAAATTTCTATTGTGTTCCTTCTATTTTACAACATATATATATATATATATATATATATATATATATATATATTGTTTTAAGCATCGACATAAGAAAAAGCGCCCCCCCTTCAAAAAGAAGAGGACTAGTTATTCACATTTCATTTGATGGTCAGAGGCGAATTGAAAGCTAAGTAGTGGTAATTCTAAATATTCCCGAGGGGAAAAATAAAGATGTCTCCTACGATACCCATAATATGTGGAAGTATTGACGTAATTTCATAGAGGCATTCGATCTGAATGCTACATGAAGAACATAAGTCAGATGACGAAACGTTAAGACTTAGGATGTACAAGATCATAACATGAGTGATTCGGCAGATTTAGATTCCTATATATCCACATATCCACCCATGTGGTACTTCATTATACGATATATATAAGATCCGTCTGTATAGATATCATCATCTACATCCAGAAAGAAATATGCTTAGGAACAAGCTTGTACAGTTTAGGAAGGGGTTTTGAATTATCATATATATATATATATATATATATATATATATATATATATATATATATATATATATATATATAGAGAGAGAGAGAGAGAGAGAGAGCCAACTATGAACAAGTTACTTAAAGACTTGTTAAGGACTAATTTTTTTTATAATAATAAAAGTATTTTGAGATGATTTTTTTTTTTTGTGTATTGAAACATTTTTGGAAGACCCCCATAAAGTACCAATTCAAAATGATTTATTTTGAAAATTAAAAAAATGGTCAATATTTGATTGTTTTTAAGAATGCTTAAAATAATCATATATCGATGGATTTTTTTGAATTAGCAAAAATCAATTTTGAGCTTTTTTTTTGGAGGGTTGCCTCAAATGTTTAAATAAATAAAAAAATTAACTAAATATAAGTTCATATTTTACTATTTAAAAAATAGTACTTAAGGACTCGTCATCTATAATGCTTTCTTGAAATCAGCGTATGTCACGTGACCTAGTCATAATTAAGACAACACTTCATTTACTCCTTATTTTACTTTTTTTAGAAGGGTATCTATAAGTGACAAAAAAATGAGACAGTTGTGTGAGAACGAAAGTATTGTAGTGAATATATTGAAATTCATTATTATTTGATATAAAAAAGTCACTTATGTGCATAGAGACCCAGAATTCATAGCCTACCTCTTTGTATCGCGACGCCACTCCTTCTAGCTGATTTTGCAATCTCTAGGTTACAATTCATTCAAAGCTTCTTAGGATCCTCTCGCAAACACCATGAAAGTTTGAAAGGTCCCTCTTTGACCTATCATAAACACTCCCTTGCATCTAACTAGATAAGGACTTACCTTATATTGTCTGGCATAAAAACCCACCTCCATCTGGCATGGACCATGATGCATGAAACACATAATATATTATTCCATGCTGAACCATCATATCACAATTGCATTTAATGTGATGGCAAAAAAAACTTAAAAAAAAAATTCATTGTCATGTCGAACCGACATCTCTCGAGTTTGACAAACTCATCATTTCCTTCCGTATGACATGAAAGTAAAGGACACATCATTTTTTTTTACCATACCTCTTCCCCTATAAATAAGGCAATTGACTCTTATAGTAAAAGGATACTGGTCGAACAAACCTTTCTCATTTCTTCGATACTTTTAAACAATCATCGAACCTTTGTCCAATTGATTTGAAAAACCAGTATAGTTTGTTCACAACCTAAACAACCTTTGTAGTATAAAAAAAATACTTGTTGGAAAATCTCTTTGCCCATATTTTAAGAGAAACCCCTGCTCAAATTTTGACAACTCCATATAGAGTAAAATATGGACGCGGTTGAAATGGAAACTAAACCACCCTACACTAATAAGCATACATCATATAGGCAGGTAACCCCTTTAGGGACAATCTCCCCTCCTTTCCACTGATTTCCATATGATACAATGATACTCGAGTACGCTTATGTTTCTTATCACTCACTTTCTCATAAATATCACTTTACACTCCATAATATCCATTAATGACTCTCCCGAGACACTTTACACTCTTCAACGTTGACTTTACTCTAAGTAATATTTATAGGGAGTCCTAAAAAATAACACAAAACATGGATTTAGCGCATAATTTTAATTTTGTGAAGTTTTACCTAAACATCCCCTTTTCAGAACCAACTTACAGTTTTCATAGAAATAAAGTTATCTCTTGTTTTATGATCTACAAATCAAGGTTAAAAATACCCTAAAAGAATATGGCCTAAAGGCATAAGTCCATGTCGTACGATATGATCTTGTTTCCAAATATCAGTGACCTTTCAAAGAAATTACAAGTATGGTTGAACACTGAAAATAAATATTTAAAATTAAGAATAAATGCTATCAATCAATCTTCAAAATTGTTGGTTTTTGTTTAAGGTGTAATACCCCGTATTTCTGAGTATTTCTATTTAATTAAATTGGAGAATTAAACGAGAAAATACGATTTGATTTAAATTACGCCAGAAAAGTAATTTAGTGAAATTTAGTAATAAATGTGATTATGGAGTATTAATCGAGAGATAGATACTGATTAATATTTCCTCTTTCTATTTACATAGCGCGAGTAGTAAATAGTTACTTAGCACGTGTAGACCATTTTGGGGTGAGAACGAGTAATAAATTTTTAAGTGACTCAAATGATAATTTAGAGGTCAAAGATGAGTTTGGAAGGATCAAATTAGTCAAAATAGTATACCTAGGGGTAGTAGTTGAGTCCCGAGGTAATTTTGGACTAAACCGAGACCGTTCGGGGGCATTTTGGTCTTTTAACATGTGAGGGCATTGAGACCACGAATTTGAGAGTCTCTTATCAACTGTATGAAAGAGAGTTTAGGGTTGGAACACCCATGTAAACACCAATACCATTAGAGAGAAGCAAAAAATCATTCTCAAGGCTTAGAAGATGCTTTTGAAGAGGTTGGGTTTGGATCTTGCATCCTAGGAGCCAAAGGAGGAAGGATTGAAGAAGAGAAGCATCAATCCATCATCAACTCCACGAAATCTAAACCCCTCTATCAAGGCAAGTTGTTTATTACAAAGTTATAAAGTTATAATACCCATGTGTAGGGTTTTTGAATAGTTTTGTTAAATCACTATCTTGATAAGAAAGGAAGGATATTGATGCATGTTGTATAGGTATCGCATGTAGAATGATTTAACATATATAGAGGAATAATACTTAGAGCTGATTTGATAATTGTTTCGAAATAAAATCCGGGTTTTGAATGAATATATGGGAAGAACACCATAAATAGGGTTTTAAGAAATTCTGAGTTTAATCCATTGTTTCTTTAAATGAATTGAGGTTTTGATGTATTTAAAATGTTAGAAATTGTCCTAGTATATATGTGAACACGTTAGGATAATTGGGTCGAAGTTTGGTGTACTAAAATGAAGTTTGGAGGTTTGTTAATGGAAGAAGAAATTAGTAAAGAAGACGAAATGTTGCTGCCCCAGATCGATAGATCTTGAATGTCGATCGATCGACTAGGTCGATCGATCGAACCCAGGAGTCGCTCAATCGACTTATGGTGTTTTTCTCAAATTTTTCCTTGGTTAAGGGTTCTTTGAATTTCGGGAACGAATTGGAATTCTAGGATTTATATTATACTTATATGGGAATGAGAATACGACCAGTAGGTATATTATTGAGGTTCGGTAAGGCCAATGGATGTAGGACTTGGATCATGGACCGACGAGAATAAATAAATTGAGTAGAGCATCGGGGATTTTGGAATAGAGATACAAGGCGAGGTAAAGTCCATTCAAGTGAGAGACTAGTAGGGTAAGTAATAACTACTGAAATTATATGTGAGGGGTAACTAGGGCCCTTAGAGTTGAGTGAATACTAAAATAAATGCGATAGTGAGAAATTTTAAATTGACGGATACGGTTAATATAAGAGAATACTATATTACGTACAAGTATGATTGATAGGTCGGGTGTTTACCTACTAAATTGTATGGACTATTAGGTTGAGAGATGTATACTTAAATTAACTATGTTAGGGTCGATGAAGTATTCCGAACTAACGTAGGGTTATTTTACGTTAGGGTCGATGAAGTGTTCCGAACTAACATAGGGACATTATATGTTAGGGTCGATGAAGTATTACGAACTAACATTGGGTTATCATATGCTTGGGGGTCGATGTAAAATGCCGAACCAAACCTTCGAACTGGTGGCGTGATGAAAGAGTCCGAGCCAGAATATGTGTCAATAAATAATTGGGGTCGATGTATCATTCCAAACCAATTCTTACTTGGGGTCGATGAATCATTCTGAACCATGATTCCTTTACGTATGTCAAAAGGACATCATAGTAATGACTGATATTTAGTATATATTGTGTGTGAAATATATACTTAGTGATATTCTAGTTTCGTTGTTACTAGATTGATATATGATGTGTTTAAAGATACATATTAAACTGGTAAGTTAAGTAGTGAAACTTAATTACGAAACATAACGTTAGATTAATATCTAATTAGTAATTTAAGTAGTGAAACTTAATTACAAAAGTGGGAAGATATTAATTGTGAGAATTGTAGAAATTTTGTAGTGAAACTAAATGAGAAGTATTAAAACATAACATAGGTGAAATGTTACTTGGGAATTAATAAACCTTCGCGAGATGTTAATGAAATGGATGTACTGTATGGGCGGTATGAGAACCTAACACGTGTAATCAATAAGCACATTTTATATTGTGATAAATGCTTGCTAATGATTTTCAAAATATTTTAAGTACTAACTCTTGCTATAAAATATTTTAAAAACCTTTTAGGTGTCCAGCCACAGGGATGCCATGTATACTAATTTCATTCCAGGGACTCGAAGCTTTAGCACGGTGGATGCTTACAGGATTTTGATTAGATGATATCTCTCTTTCACATCTGGTGCAAGATCTCACACTATTCTATGTATGGACTTATGGTCCGGTACCAGTCTCAGATGTTTAGTTTTCGACTTGTGGTTGTTCTATTGTTATTTTGGGATTTTTGCCGATGGTTATTCGGTAATACTCTTGTTCTCTCTTGTACTTATATTTTGATGATTAGGTTGTAGTACATGATGATTGTTATACTTTGTTCCGCATGGTTGATTCTATTTTAAGAAAGAAAAAATTTGGCACCAGTCTAATTTTCACGTAGGTGATTAGTAATTATAAGGTTTTCGTCAATAATGCTAAGAATGAACCATTTTTGAAACCTGTTTTAATTTAATAAAGGCCTGATCACCCGATGTTTAATTAGGAGGGGTGTCACAGATGGTATCAGAGCATCAGGTTCCATGTCCATAGGATTTGTACGACTTACTATGTTTTCAACGTATCGTTTGATTAATATAGAGCCCTATCTTAGGATTGTTGTACTCCTCTACCTACATGGCTTATCATCTCCTACTATTTGGTAGATGAAGTTATATATATACGAGTTCGATTGAGTATGGTACGTCGAACATGGAGGTAGGACCAACGTAGGCGTTGGAAGAACTGTAAGAGAAAGGGGCTCGGCATGAAGCATGGAGTGTTCGAGGATATTAATCGTGGAAGAGATGACCGTTGTCGAGGTCACTCCTAGTGTGTAATGGAAGTAGATGCTGTAAGGACTGTTGGGGCATCGCAGGCATTTTCCAAGCACCGCGACGGTAAAGGGTGATACAAATCTGGACCGCCCAATGTAGTGATAATGGGAGGAGGTCTGAAGGACCTTTGAAGAAAACAAACCGTGAAAGATTTGATAAAACTTCGACTGTGCATGCTAACCAATGGATGTAGAATGTCTAGAGGTCTTAACATTAAGGATAGAGTAGAAGTACTCATAAGTGAAAATTTGGGTAAATTTTTATAGAGGCAACGTGTTGGGGATACCAGTTACCACATCCGAATCGAGGGTCAGTATACAAATAGAGGGATCTTAGGTATAATTTAATCGTAAATTCCTCCAATGATGGTTCAGAAGAGAAGTAAATGGTAATTTCTGAACCCATCAAGTGAAAGCCTTGTAGAGGCTAATTTTGAGAAAAAAATTTATCTGTTGAAGTGAACTTGTACCCGATGAGACAGGTACAAGGTAAAAAGAGCCCTTGAGAGAATGGACTCACGAGTTATTGTTGCCCGTAATTTTGGGAAAATTCTGCTTGGACGACTTATGTGTATGATGGCAGTACGATGGTTCTTATAAGGTTGATGAAAATGCTCCTAGGTGAGCGGACCTAAAAGAGTTTAAGGAATTAGTCAAAGAGTAAGACTGAATGTAAAGGGGCTAGTGCAAGCCATAAGTGGAAACCCACTAGGGGAATTTATCAAATTAATGCTAAGTCGAGGCTGTTAAGTCCAATAGTGCATTCCTATTAGTCAACAGAATTAAGGGAACCATGATGATAGTGTTCAAAATTGAGACTACCAAGTCCGAGAGGAGGAATACCTTAGACCGGTCATTGTGGACTGGAATAAGAGGATTTATGAAAAGATGTCTTATGTGGGATGTGAGACCACACATTTTATTCTTGCCCAAAGTATTTAAGGGAATAATAACTCCGATAAGTTTTGCGTTCCGAGAAGGACAAGCGTGTTATGTTCGGGAACCATTTGAACCACCAGTGCGATGGGCAAGAAAGTATATGAGTTTTAGCCTCGAGTGAATGGGGTATATGATGATGGCTCACTTAAAAGATGGCCCAGCTCGTATTATTCATCAGTATGTTGGAGACTTCAGAGATTATGGATGTCTCATAGTGATTGATACCGGTGTGTAGGGACCTTAATGATGTGATTCAAGGTATGTCGTATGACTGCTGAGCGGAGAGATCGAGCTCATTGTTATGATTAGTGCTAAGGAATTAGTAATAGTATAAGCATAGTGCCACTTGACTCCTCTAGAGATGTTGGAGTATGGTCGTACCTATTGTCCGGGGATGAAATTTGAGTATCTCGACTATGTGTTGTCCCGACAATGCTCAGTAAGAATGCATTAGGAGAAGTCCCTTGTTTACGTTCAGTTGTGAAAGGGGAGATGACTGAATTTATATATACATCAGGAGAAGAGACAATGTTAGATGCTAGGGCATCAGTGGAGCCTGTAGTGTTGTGGGAAAACACTGAAAAACTTATCTCACCACGAAGGGATAAGTGGGACTTTGTGGGCAATAATTTGATTTTTAGTCTATAGAAGATTGAGAATACCCCCGAGTTTATAGTCATGCTGTGAAAACAAGGCGAGAGTTGAGGAAAAGCTGGTTATGAGTGCGACGGTTGTAATGTTTTTGCAAATGTGCACGGAGAAGAGGGTGTATGGGCGCCCTAGTCAATTGGCCTTCATAGTCATCCAAGACAGAGGAATGCAGAAGATTATATTTGATAAGTACGATGCTGGGGAAGTTACCAGACAAGTCGTATTGACGAAATGGATTGAACGTCATGGGATAAAGACAATAATCCAAGCTTATATGTGCTAAGAGAGCCAGCGCACACTATGGGATAAGAGTCGGTGGGAAGTCGTTCAAAAGTTATCTCGTGATATGGGAGACCTAACTGTTATGAAGAAGTAACCCAAGGTGCTACTTAACTAATTCTTGAGAGTGACTTACGCGTTACTAAAATGTTGATTCTTATAAAATGACCAACCCTAAAAGTATGCCAATTACGAAGAGTACATAGATTGTAAAGTATAACATACCCAGACAGAAAGGGGAATAGAGTACCACTTGAGGAAATATGACGTAAGTGGGAAGCGTCATTGAGGAAGAGATATAATGAGATTATATCCAGATGCACCACTAATTGATACGGAAAGATGGGCTCGAAATGAGCAACCGAAAATTGGGTAGTGAACCTACGTTTACAGCGATGAAATGAGTAGGCAGACTTATAATTTATGGATGGGCTATGAACATGGTAACTAAGTCAACATTCCATTAGGATAGAGGAATGGATTGATCGGGATGGACTAATATGTCGTTGAACAGGAAGAGTGAACAAGTGCAAGGTGCCGCTCTATATTGTTGTGAATCAGGATGAAATCCTAAAATCCCACCCTGTGAGAGATGGTCAAGGAGGAATGGAGTTGAAGTTTTATTTTGGGTATGTTGTGTCACCTATGACTCCATGGTTGTGAGAAAGGAAGATACTATGCTCTAAAGATAGTGGAATTTTGGTAGAACCCACTGATCAATTCATACGTTAAATGTATACCTATATGAGAATAATTATAGGTAGCATGAGTGTGCCTATGTGGACTGTAAATGAGGATTAGGTTCGTGGGTACCTATTATGAACTTATATGTACTTTGAGGTGTCGTTCGAGGAGACATTCCGAACTCTTAGTCCTTAATGAGTGATATGAGGACATTATATTGGAGTAGGACATTTTTAAATATATTAAGTGTGAAATTATATGGCTCCTAAATTGTCTAATCGTGTGAAACGAGATATATATACATATATTAGTGCTCGAGGTGTGATTCCGATACAATATAAGAAATCACTATTGGTGATCGAGGTGGGATTCCGAGCCAATAACCCCAAAATTGTTATAGAAGGGGGTGATTTTAATATAAGTGTTGATAGTATTTGTTATGTGTAAGAAATATATACCTTATGTTTTTCCTACTTATGGGCGATAATAAGTATGCTTAATTCTGTATTGGGGTTGATGATGTTTCGGATCAATACATGAAGGATAGATTTGGGGTCGATGATTTTCCAAACCAAATAGATGATGAATAGTAAACATTGGTATTGATGGAAGTCCTGAACCAACATATGCATTACATTTACCTTGGGGTCGAGGGATTTATGGACCAACGTAAATGATAGGACGATTGGAGTCGATGATTTTGCCGGACCAATTTTCCTTATAGTATATATTGTGTGTGAAATATATACCTTAAAATATTCTACTTATGAGTAATAGTAGACACATAGATGCTATATATAGAGATATACATCAAAAGCGTAAATTAAGTAGAGAGAAACTTAATTTCAAGAGTTAACTTTAGATTGGGAAAAATCTATGGAGATATTAAGTAGTGAGATTAACTTATAATATATGAGGCATGGATAACATGCGATAAGGGTTTATAATGAAGCAAGACATGTATTTGGGGTGACCCTTAGGATAATATGATTGGATTTTTGGGAATTAGAGGAGGCCATAATGTTTAAGGTCCTTAGTCTTAATACCAGTCTTACCCTAATTTCGAGGACGGAATTCCTTTGTAAGGGAGGAAATATGTAATACCCCGTATTTCTGAGTATTTCTATTTAACTAAATTGGAGAATTACATGAGAAAATATTATTTGATTTAAATTATGCCAGAAAAGTAATTTAGTGAGATTTATTAATAATTGTGATTATGGAGTATTAATCGAGAGATAGATACTGATTAATATTGCCTCTTTCTATTTACTTAGCACGAGTAGTAAATAGTTACTTAGCACGTGTAGACCATTTTGGGATGAGAACGAGTAATATATTTTTAAGTGACTTAAATGATAATTTAGAGGTCACAGATGAGTCCGGAACGGTCACATTAGTCAAAGTAGTATACCCGGGGGTACTAGTTGAGTCCCGGGGTAATTTTGGACTAAATCGAAACCGTTCGGGGGTGTTTTGGTCTTTTAATATGTGAGGGTATTGAGACCTACGAATTTGAGAGTCTCTTATCAGCTGTATGAAAGAGGGGTTAGGGTTAGAACACCAATGTAAACACCAAGACCATTAGAGAGAAGGAGAAAATCATTCTCAAGGCTTAGAAGATGCTTTTGAAAAGGTTGGGTTTGGATCTTGCATCCTAAAAGCCAAATGAGGAAGGATTGAAGAAGAGAAGCATCAATCCATCGTCAACTCCATGAAATCAGAACCCCTCTGTCAAGACAAGTTTTTTATTAAAAAGTTATAAAGTTATAATACCCATGTGTAGGGTTTTTGAATAGTGGTGTTAAATCACTATCTTGATAAGAAATGAATCATATTTATGCATGTTGGGATAGGAATAACATGTATAATGATTTAACATATATAGAGGAATAATATTCAGAGCTGATTTGATAATTATTTCGGAATAAAGTCTGGGTTTTGAATGAATATATGGGAAGAACACCATAAATAGGGTTTTAAGAAATTCTGAGTTTAATCCATTATTTCTTTAAATGAATTGAGGTTTTGATGTATTTGAAATGTTAGAAATTGTCATAGTATATGTGGGAACACGTTAGGATAATTGGGTCAAAGTTTGGTGTACTATAATGAAGTTTGGAGGTTTGCTAATGGAAGAAGAAATTAAAAAAGAAGACGAACTGCTCCTTCCCCAGATCGATCGATCGATCGATCTTTAATGTCGATCGATCGAACCCAAGAGTCGATTAATCGACTTAAGGTGTTTTTCTCTAATTTTTCCTCGGTTAAGGGTTCTTTGATTTTCGGGAACACATGGGAATTCTAGGATTTATATTATACTTATATGGGAATGAGAATAAGACCAGTAGGTATATCGTGGAGGTTCGGGATGGCCATTGGATGTAGGACTTGGATCATGGACCGAAGGGAATAAACCGATTGAGTAGAGCATCGGGGAATTTGGAATTGAGCTACGAGGTGAGGTAAAGTCAATTCAAGTGATAGACCAGTAGGGTAAGTAATAACTACTAAAATTATATGTGAGGGGTAACTAGGTCCCTTAGAGTTGAGTGAATACTCAAATAAATGCGATAGTGAGAAATCATAAATTGACGGATACAGTTAATATAAGAGAATACTATATTACATACAAGTATGATTGATAGGTCGGGTGTGTACTTACTAAATTGTGTGAACTATTAGGTTTAGAGATGTATACCTAAATTAACTACGTTAGGGTCGATGAAGTATTCCGAACTAACGTAGGGTTATTATACGTTAGGGTCAATGAAGTATTCTAAATTAACATAGGGTTATTATATGTTAGGGTCGATGGAGTATTCCGAACTAACTTTGGGTTATCATATGTTTGGGGTTCGATGTGAAATGCCGAAGAAAACGTTTGAACTGGTGGCGTGATGAAAGAGTCCGAGCCAAAATATGTGTCTATAAATAATTGGGGTCGATGTATTATTCCGAACCAATTATTACTTGGGGTTGATGAATCATTCCGAACCAGGAGTCCTTCAAGTGTGTCAAAAGGACATCATAGTAATGACTGATATATAGTGTATATTGTGTGTGAAATATATACTTAATGATATTGACGTGTTTAACGATACATATGAAACTGGTAAGTTAAGTAGTGAAACTTAATTATAGAACATATCGTTAGATGGAGAATATCTAATTAGTAATTTAAGTAGTGAAACTTAATTTCAAAATTGGGAAGATATTAATTGTGATAATTGTAGAAAGTTAGTAGTGAAACTATATGATAAGTTTTGAAACATAACATAGGTGAAATGTTACTTGAGAATTAATTAACCTTCGCGAGATGTTAATGTAATGGATGTACTATATGGGCGGTACGAGAACTTAGGTATAGATAAGTTCAGATTATGACTTTAGTCCTATTTATCTTGGGGGATATGGCTAGGCAGGCTAAGTGTAGAACGTTAGGTGTGCACAATAGATGTGGAGTGAGTAAACTCAAGAGAGTATACGAGAACCTAACATGTGTAATCAATAACCGCATTTTCGATTTTGATAAATGCTTGGTAAATATTTTCAAAATGTTTTGAGTACTAACTCTTGCTATAAAATATTTTGAAAACATTTTAGTTGTCCATCCATAGGGACACCATGTATGCTGATTTCAATCCAGGGACTCGAAGTTGTAGCATAGTGGATGCTTACAGGATTTTTATTAGACGACATCTGTCTTTCAGATCTAGTGCAAGATCTCACACTATTATATGTATGGACTTGTGGTTTGGTACCAGTCTCAGATGTTTAGTTTTAGACTAGTGGTTGTTCTATTATTGTTTTGGGATTTTTGTTGATGGTTATTCGGTAATACTCTTGTTCTCTCTTGTACTTATATTTTGCTGATTGGCTTGTAGTACATGGTGATTGTTATACTTTGTTCCACATGGTTGATTCTACTTTAAGAAAGATAAAATTTGGCATCGGTCTTATTTTCACGTAGGTGATTAGTAATTAAAAGGTTTTCGTCAGTGATGCTAAGAATGAACCATTTCGGAAACATGGTTTTAATTTAATAAAGGCTTGATCACCCGATGTTTAATTAGGTGGGGTTTCGCATAAGGATAATGTTGTATGACACTAAAACATTACAATTTTCAGTGAACTTTTATTTGGTACTCAGATTTTCTTTCCTAAGTATTTTTGGCTCAATTAACCCCACTGGTTTACCCCCTTTACCAATCACTTTTATCTTGATTAAAATAAATGCTCTAATTCAAAAATAAGTTTATTGTGTTTCATAAAATAGAAGACAATTGTCTTTATATGAGCTATGGTCATGATAAACATCCTTAAAAAGACACTACCTCAAAGCAAAAGACCATGTCTTATGACTTAAAATTATTTCCAAATGCAAACGTGTTTTTAGAGACTCTAAACATGTTTTAATATTGCAAACTAGTGTCCAGACATCAAGTTTCAGGAGACTCTTTTATAAGCTACTTCCACAAATAAAAAATGCATAGTTAAAGCCCTGCCTCTCGAACTATGTTGAGTTTCATTTCGTCCCCCAGATATGTAGGTGCTAAGAGGATTCACTTACTAAGGCATAAAAAAAACACAACCAAAACCCATATGTTGTTGTATCATCCATTTTTCTATCTATGCCATATTTGTTCTTATGTCAAACACATGCACATATTTTGGTACCTTCCACATTCACACATATATCAAATGCATACACCCTTTTTTCTATGTCTACTATGTTTGCACTTATTTGAAACACAGGCACAAAATTTGATAAATTTTTCATGTTCATAATTATGTCAAACACATGCACCCATTATGAAATCTTTTCCACATTCTCTCTATCAAACAC
The DNA here is from genome assembly GCA_949130495.1 of Sambucus nigra. NCBI lineage: Eukaryota > Viridiplantae > Streptophyta > Magnoliopsida > Dipsacales > Adoxaceae > Sambucus > Sambucus nigra. The sequence goes on along the minus strand of OX422207.1, from coordinate 354,520,235 downwards.
ATGCATACATTTTACTATCTTTGTCATATTTTCACTTATGACAAACACATGCAGACCCTCACTAGATTTTCCATGCTGCAAACATGTATAAATATGCATCCACACACTTGAAAATGTTTGCATAAATATCAACATATACACTGTGTATAATGTGCAATAAGATATGATCATTTATTCCCAATACAAAGTTTCTCAAATTTTATAAGACTTTAAAAGAAAATAGACACTTGTCTTATGATGCACAAGATCACATTCTCTAAACAAAAGGAGAAAGTAATAAAAGATAACCATTTGATATACAAAGTACATCCAAGAGTATATCCTCTAAAGATCATATAAATGATTGTATTTAAAATATTTGTATGACAAAAGACACAACTTACTCTTATAAAAAAGAGAAGATGTAATAGGATACAAAAATGAAACAAATCAAAGAAGCATAAATCCTAAACATGTTATCAAATCATTCAATCAACGATGCAGATATGCAATGATGATTTAAGAAACTCAAATCTTGTCCAATCAAGAGGCTTTGTTAAAATATTTACTAATTAAAGATTTTTAGAAGTATAGCTTAAAGATACATCTTTTTCTTCAACAAGTTCTCTAATGAAAAGATGGCATGTGTCTATATGCTTTAATCAAGAATCATGAATGGGAATATTGGAGATATCAATAGCAACAACATTTCCAAAATAAGTAATTATGCATTTTTTATCAATACTATAGTCTTTAAATATTTGTTTCATCCATAATAGTTAAGCGCGACAACTTCCCATTGCAATATACTACGCTTTAGTTGTGGAAAGTGAGACATAATTTTGCTTATTTTCATGCCAAGAAACCAAGGAACTTACAAGATGGAAGCACCCTCCGGATATACGCTTTCTCCGACCAACATCACCCTCCCAATCGACATCAAAATAAGTTGACATGGATATATTTGTATTCCTAGAATACCAAACACCAAATCATGTAATCCCACCTACATATTTCATATTACGCTTAATAGTTTTCAAATGGGACTCTTTAGGACAAGATTGGTAGACAACACAAACTCTTGTGCTAAAGGATATGCTGGTATGATTAGTCGTGAGGTATAAAAAACTTCCTCTCATGCTACGATAAAGCATCCCGTCGACATCCTTACATTGACATCCTTTTTAAGATTAATTAAAACACTCATGGGGGTAATTTAGGCTTAGAAGATTAAAGGTCAAACTTCTTCACAAGGTCCTTTGAATATTTAGATTGGGAAATAAAAATTCAACCACCCATTTGAAAAACTTGGAGACCTAGAAAGAACGTGAGTTTCCTAACCATGCTCATCTCAAACTCATTTTGAGTTATCAAAGCAAAGTCTTGAGTATGTTTATCATTTGAGGATGCAAAATAATATCATCAACATACATTTGGTCTACTTGATACGCCACAGATATTGTATATGAGTGCTCATTAATCTTATGCAGTCTCGTATAATTGTCTCCATTATATTCTACTTTTATGCTCATACGTTGGTTAATCTTGGTATTCGATATATATATGTTGTGTAAGATTTATTTGAGTTTATGTATGTATTAGAATGCTAAACGGAGCATTTGGTTTCATTTCAAGAAATTTCTCCGGATAATAGAACTCCATGGGAGCGTAGCTCATTGAGTTAGAATCGCATGGACACAAATGGCGTGTCATTTAGAGTCTGAATGATCAAGTTATTATTATTTCCATATCGTGTAACTTTTCCCTTTTGAAGAAAAAATTTCCCTAAAAAATAGGGCATCGATTGATCAATCAAAATCACTGAGTGATCGGTCAATCAGAATTTTCCTTGGTCTGAGAGCACTGGATATTTTTCAGAATCATTGATCGATCGATCGATACCAACAGATTTTTGGCAATTCAACTAGTGTATTTTTTCTCTCTTTTCTTTTAATCCAACTTACTATACATATGTAAGTTGTATATTTCTTAATATATATTTCATTTTGGTTAGGTTAGTGTTTGGTTAGGAACTTCTTCCCTTTCTCCCTATTTGGGTTTCCATGCATTTGTGTTGTGAGTACTATTCATTATATTTCTCCATTTTATTCAAGCTTCCATTGTCTTTTTAAGCTTTGTTAATTAGATGTATTTCATACTTTTTACTTTCCTACTTACTTTCTTTCAATAAATACTTTACGTACATGCTTTCTAACTAAAGACGTTTAGGTTGAGATGATTTAACTCACCTTGGTTTAATGGGTTTCTTTTCTTTTGTGATGGATTAGATCAGTCTAAATGGGCTAGGTTATTCTTGATTTTACGCCTAGGAGATTTAATGGTGTATATAATATATGTGCCTTATTTAGGATCTTGTGTGTATAATATAGGGGATATTTATTGATGCTAAAATCAAATAATCTTTTATGAGAATTTAGTGTGTGACAACTCTATATTTTATTAATTATGAAAATGATATTTAATCTTGATAAGATTCTTTTCCCATGTAACTATTTATATTAATTAACTCTTGGTGAGGGATATTATTCTCAATCTATAGTTTTTGCTTTTTTTTTAATTAATTTTAGTTTAAATGCATGCCTAGATTAATATTTTGTTAACACTATCATCTTATACATTTTTATTCATGAAGCCATATATTAATTAATATCTATCAACATTCCCTATGGATTCTATACCTGTAATAGCCCCTACACTCCCACAAACAGTGTAGTAATATTTTAGTTTTTGCATCATGAGCTTACTGGGGTAAGCATGCTTTATTCTAATGTTTTTTAAAACTATAATGATAATTCTCAAAATCCCCTTAAACCAATGAATTTTGGGGAATACTCTCAAAGTCAAAAGCTTTATACATCTAAAATATCTTTGGGTGAGTATTACAAAGTCAAGTAACGGATTATGAAAATTTTGAGAATGATCTTTCTGATAGTTGGTCACAAGATCCTTATAATAAGAATGTTGAAACTTGTTAAAACAACTTTCAAAATTAACTTAATAATGATTTTGATAGTAGTTCCGAGGATAGTTATCAACTTTTTCATTTTGAATAATCCATACACCCACCTATGACTTAGCGTGTGGGCATGCACCTTCATGATAATGGAAAGTGTGAAAAACATTATCAGGAATAAAATCATTGTTGGGAGAATGAATTTAATTTATTATATGAATTCATTGATGTTTTTTCTTCCAAGACTTTTGAAGTGAGGAATTCTTTGAACCAAATGAGTAATCGATGCCTAATTTGGAACAAACCATTCTTCAGTTAGCCCAAGACATAATAGGGAATGAAAGTAAGGAAAAATTGAATGTAGTATTCAATTGCGATGAAATGGTTTCTTTTTTGGTAATCAAAGAACAAAATTCTATTGAGAATGATCCTACATCCTTTGAAATTCAATCTTTGAGTGATGATAAGTCATATCTCGAGATTGAATTTATTTCCTCTCCATTTTTAGTCTCCGTTATCGAACTGTTATAAGTATCCCGTGAATCGGTTCAAAACTTTAAAATGTTTAAACCTTTCACCGATGAGGATTACTTGCTTGCATTACTTTTCATGAAGGCAATCCTCCATGTGTTCCACCTCACATTCCAATTGTAAAATATTTGGGAGGAAGTTATTTTTTTTAGATTCCATGTGTATTCGTCACTCGTTAAATCCAAATGCCCCATCATCTGCAAAAAACTTTTAATTGGCAATAGTGCCTTTTTTCCACCTTATGCTTGCCTTCCGTTGTGCAAACACAATTCTTATTTTTAGAAGGTATGCATTCAAACAAGGGAACACCAATTATCCCTCAAAGTGAAATTTTATTTTGCTTAGACCCTCAAAAACTTTAACTTCTAGTGTATAGTTAGTTAGAATTTCAAATTATAATTGTACATATTAGGTTAATTCTTCTTTTTACTTATTGTGTAGTGTAATTAATTAAGTTTTTATTATTCTTTTTTATTATGCTTGGTGCTAACATTTTTTGTAGAATCTTTGGACTTGTACTTTTTGGAGATCACTCCATTTTGGGTAATATCGCTATTTTCCTCTCCTTAACTTAGTTCTTAATTCACATTAAGAAAAAAACAAGGTTTAAGTTAAGGGGTGTGGTATATTTTTCCATATTAATTTTTGAGTTTCATGATTTAATTATATGCTCTTCCCAAGCATGCTTTTGTTGTAAAAAATTAAAAATATTTTCCTTCTCTTTTCTCCTTTGTTGGGCATTTTGCCTTTGTTTTCGATGATAAATTTCCAATAAATGCCTAACCTAATAGATAATTCAATGATGCATGTTCTTGATTTTAAAAGTGATTAGACTTTATTACTCGAATAGTTGATATTATGAAAAACTTCATGAATTAAACTGTAAACCCAAGAGTACATGCATTTTTCATGTTTAAATGATTTGGTTTAAGAAATTTATAACTTAGTAGTACATGAATTTTGGCTTTCCTTCATTTGTGAATATTTACACATTACTTTTTTCTCTTTGAAAATATTAAAGTTGTTGATAGTCTCATTATTCTTTCATTCGATCGTCCATTAATTGAATTCATATTTGAAATGTGTTACTTGAGCATGATTTTCAAAGTCATTTTAACTCAAGAATTACGTAAACTTTAGGAAAGGATCATATGCCCTCTTTGTTATATCACCCGTATTGACATTGATCTCACCTTATATGTTTCCCCTCGTCAACCCCTTTGATCCTAAATATAGCGTTACGTTTTATTACCCAAAATCCTAACCAACACCAAATTGTAGTTTTTACACCATATATACACCTTCCATAACTTTGTTTGAATGATACTTAGAGTTGAATGATGTTTTATTATGTGGTTGCAATTAAGCATATAAGGGTGGAAAAGAAAAGAAAAGGTGAATTAAACAAAAGAGAAGAAAAAGAGAAGAAAATAAGAGAAAAAGAAGAAAGAAAAATAAATAGAGTATTTACATATTGTTCATAGTGTTCGATAATCTTTGTTATTCTCCATTGTTATACCCAATGCTTGTTATGAAAATCATACTCCAATTTTGAAATTGCCCATAATTTTCCATTATCCTAAGTAATTCTCTCCTAACCACTTTGAATCCGTACATAATTCCTTCATTTCATAACCTTAAACCCAAACCTACATTATAAATTTTAAAATTACTACGTGATCTTAGGGTGAATGTAATTCGAAAGTCATAACAGTTGCGATAATTTGTGAAAATGGATTTCACCAAATTTGATGAACGGTATCGTTTATTTGAGATTACAATTTTTCATTGTATAAATAGAGTTCTTCATTGGCGGCATTTGCCCAATTTCCATTTACATCTACTCTTTATTCCCTCATGTCCCGTGTGTTACACCCCATTCATAGTGACTCATTTATTGAGTGTAATCATCGGTAAGGATTGAATATCGTACTACGCTTAAATGTTTATCCAGATTGTAAATTTTTTACCAAAAATGACTATTTTTATGGGCTCATTTTTCCTCCTACTCTTAAGGTTTAAATTATGATTGAAGTTAATTTAATGTTAATAACTACGGACTTTTGAGTGAATTCATTCACAATGCTACTAATATGTTGAAATTCGTTTCCTTATTACCGAGATTGTCTTCTATTATTAATTACACATACTTTTTGAGGAAACTTGATGTTTTGGCGCTTCATTCCTGAAAATCCTCACGAGACAACATTCTTCCACTAGGGTAACCTAGGGGTTTAACGACTTATTACATAAGCCAAATGCAATCATTCTACCGTGAAAGTATTATTTCTATCTTTTATGCTTATCTTTTTTCGTTATCACTTGTTTTTGGTTGGTACTTATTTTGTTTCATCAGTAGGGACTAACAATGTCTAAGTTAGGAAGTGTGATATGTCACGAATATTAAATATTAGCGCCCATTAATATTATGCATTCTAGCACAATTATATCCGTTATATCCTACTTTTATGCCCATATACTGGTTAACCTTGACATTTGATATATATATATATATATATATATGTGTGTGTGTGTGTGTGTGTGTGTGTGTGTGTGTGTGTGTGTGTTATGCAAGGTTTATCTGAGTTTATATAGCTATTGGAACGCTAAATGGAACATTTGATTGCGATATTTGAGAAAGTTTTGTTATTTATTGCAAATTGAAGGACATTTTTATCATTTCAAACTTCTTGGTTTGGACAACGAAACTCCATGGGACTTAGTTTGTTGAGTCATCTTAGCATGGCCTTAAATGGCGCATCATCTCGAGTCCGGATGATGAAGTTATTATCGGTTCCATATCGTGCAACCTTTCCCTTTTGAAGAAAAAATTTCCCTAGAAAATAGAGCATCGATCGATTGATCAAATTCACCAATCGACTGGTCAGTCAAAATTTTCCTTGACTTGAGAGTAGTAACCATTTTCCATAATCATTGATCGATCTATCGATCGACCAACATATATAGATTTTTGGCAATTCGACTAGTTTATTTTCTTTTATATTTTTTTAAACCAATTTACTATATATATGTAAGTTGGATATTTGTTGAGAAATCTTTCATTTTAGGTTAATTTAGGGTTAGGTTTGGGATCTTTTCCTTTTCTCCCTATTCTAATATCCATCCATTTGTGTTAAAAGTTATATTCATTGTTTTCCTCCATTTAGTTAAAGCTTCCATTGTTGTTTTCAATCTTTGTTAATTAGCTGTCTTTCATAATTTCTCTCTTTTATACTTATGTTCTTTAAATAAATACTTTAAATATATGATTTGTAATGCTTTCTAGCTAAATTAGTTTAGGAAGAGATGATTGAACTCACCTTGGATTATTGGGTTACTTTTCTTTGGTAACGGACTAGATTAGTTTTAAATGGGCTAAGTTTTTCCCGATTTTATGACTAGGAGATCGAACGATGTATATCATGTATGCCCTATAGTTAAGACCTTGCGTTTATAATCTGCGGATATTTTTTGACGCCAAAATTAATTAATCTTTTATGAGAATTCAGGTGGTGATAACTCTAGATTTTATTAATTGTGAAAATGATATTTAATCTTGATAAGATTTTCTTCTCATGTAACCATTTATACTAACTAACTCGAGGTGGGGGATATTATTCTTAGTCTATAGTTATTACTTTTTTTTAATTTATCATAGTCTAAATACATACCTAGATTAATATTTGGTTAACACTATCATCTTTTACACTTTTATTCCTGAAATAATAAATCAATTAACGCCTAGGAACATTCCCTGTGGATTCGATACCCAGACTAGTCATTATACTCCTGTAAAGAGTGTAGTAATAGTTTAGATTTTTGCATTTGTGGTGGGAGCCGAAAATAATGAGCGTAACTTACATGGACGATTCAATTCAAATTTCGCGGGAATCACTGCCACAATATATTTTCAGAAGCTTGTAAGAACTAAATCTTGTCTACACTTCCTCTTTTAAGGGCATTACCTACAAAATATGAGGTAATTCTTTCATGACAAGGTATAGGTGCCTGTCTAAGTCCACACAAAGCCTTTTTAGGCGATAAACATGTGTTGGGAATTTATGATCCTCAAATCCCTTAGGTTGTGACAAATAGACTTTCTCTTGGAGATTGCCATTCAAAAGGGAACTATTTACATCCACTTGATGGAGATTTAAGTCTAAGGTATATGAACTATTCTAGTCTTTGAATAATTTTTAGAAGATAAAAAGACTAAGCAACTTCATTACCCAACAACTTTCGTTTCAATTTATGTGGTCCTATGACTATATAGGCAAGAGGGGTTTATGAGTAATACATAAATTTCATTTGTGATTAATAAAAGTATGGATATATTTATCTTCTGCACCGTAAATCTGAATCCTTTGATTAGTTCAAAATGTACAAGACTAACGTGGCACATTATTGAGGTAAACTAATTTAAATCCTACGATCTGATCATGGGAGAGTACACCTCTTTAAAGAATTTAGGAATTATTTATTAAAGTTGGGGATTATATGTTAATTATCTGCAGAAGCTACTTCACTATGTAATGGTGAAGCGAAAAAAAATAATACTCCTTCATTTATGGTAAGGTCCATGCTTAGATATTTTGGACTACAAAATTCTTATTGGTATTTTTTTTATTAAAGTACGGTTGTAGCATTCTGAATTTCGTTCGACGTAAATTGGTCTCTCAACTCCCATGGAACTGTAGAATGGGTGAAAGATCATTCTAAGACATGTTTGGATCTTGGACTTCTAGACACTCATACTGTAGAAAGAGATATGGAAGTTGGAATTAAGTACATAATTATGTATCTTTATTGGTTATCCCAAAGTTAATAAAGGTGGATAATCTCACATTCCTGAGCATAAGAATATCAATGGCGGTATCATTGTCTGGTTTTTAAAAATGGATTATGTAACAAACCAAGCACTCATGAGTACGATAGTCATATAAGAGAACAAAGAACATCATATTACCAGTGTTTCCAAACCACCCTTACTGGAAGAAATATAACCCAATAGCTATGATATATTATTGAAATGTAGTGGGAGTATTACAGATGACCAGGTAACAAGTGTCACTTATAGTGGTTCAAAAGCGTTAGTAGACGTCCTTATAAGTTAGTGTTTTAGGCAAAAATTTTATTGAGATACCTAGGGAACATGAACCGGGTTCCAGGATCTAAATGAGGTATTACAAGATAATGACTTTTAACTTTGACTTATGTCTATGAATACCATGATGTATTTGATGTATATGAATTGGTTTTAGGATCTTGTAGAATTGCTAAAAGGATAAAACCCATCCGATGCAAGAGGATCTACAAGATGCTAAAAGGTGGATAGATGGTAAGGTGAAAACCTTCGAGGCAACACTTTTGCGAAAGGGTTTACTAAAAAAGTGTAGGATGTTAGTTGTACCAGGTCTATGTATTTCTTGAAAGGGTGATGTGTGACATAAACCCGTGGAACACTTTTTTAAAGTGATAATCTTCAAGATATTGAGTATAGACAAATTTAAAATTTTATTATGTAGAAAATGAGATTCTAGGTACAAAAATGATTAACAAAGCAGGTGTAAACTTGCGCGATGCGCGGACTAGACGATTGCGGTTCTAATTAGTCGGATATTTTGAAATTAATGAAAGATATCAGTGGTTGTATCAATTTAAAATGAAACAATACACACTTTTTTAATGAATAATTAAACTTCCCGTAATGTTAGATGGATGGACAAAATATAATAAACCCCAGTTGAATAGTACTAAATAACTAATAATCCCGATCTCACCAATTCCCCCCCCCCCCCCCCCCCCCCCACTTCTATTAGGAATTTACATCAAAACAATAGAAAAAGTTTAGGATAGGTAGCATGCTTCAATTTATACATAACCGTACAATTTCTAAATGAATTAATTCATATAATATAATTTTCTAGAAATATATCATTAAATATCAATCATTTTGTATATAATTATATATGGAATTAGAGGATAACTGAAATTTTATCATTTAGAAAAAAAATTTACTTGTCAAATATAACATTATAACAAATATAATGTAATATTTTACGGTTATGGAAAAAGATAAATTGTTAGATATTATTAAAATTCTACATTTGTCTTAGACACGACATTTTAATAGAGAAAACAAGACAAATATTTCCTCATTGTGTAAATTTTTACATGGCGATGACCTTCAACCAAGCCGACCTAGACACAATCTCAGCACACCATGCACTGACATGGGGACATGAATCAAATAGTTTCTTGACTTGTGTACAAACTAGGTACTTTAAGTTTGGGAGGTGATGAAGATTGGCTAAGCTGAAATTTTCACCACCTAAGTATTTTGAGTGGGCTAGCCGGGTCTTATACACATTGGCTTCATATTCTTCCACTACAGCAAAATCTGTATCCAATTTTAACAATGTCTTTATGCCTAGCTCCCGAGTGAGATTTTAAGTTGTTGAGTCATACTGGTGGGCCTGAACATCTATCCACACTGATATTATAACCATTTTCTTATGGTCTTGGTCGATAAGTTGATGGCACTTGTCAACATAAGTATGGAAAATATATTGGGTGATTGCCCTTGATTCTTTAATATATGCCAACCTGACATTAATCATGTATCTTTTGTTAAAAAATAAAATTATATAAATTCAAGGTCATATATTTTCGAGAAATATAGAAAATATCAAATTCTGCTAAATCTTGTATTTTTATGAAGAAAACTCTAAGTTGTGCTTGTTAACTTAATTCCCATGTAATTAGAACAAAAATATTTTAATATCAAAATTTTAAAATTTTAAACGATTTTTTAATTCCTCGAAACACAAGGATTTTTCAAAGGGATACACAATTTATAATCAGTGTAAAAAATTAGAATTTCCAACAACCTATCCTTCTTGGAGCATTTATAACAAGTACAAAAAAATTCAAACTAATCATGGTTATGAATCTTTTTTCGATAAAAATATCTTTTGTTAAAATATGATGTAACACAATTATTTTGATATATTACTTTAAAAACATAACTAAAAACCTCAAAGAGGATAGTTGCAAGATTAGTTAACTAAATTAATTATTAAGGCATCAAGGTTTTGTAAAATTGAAAATTTTATTGGTTATTTTTGGTTGGAGGCATCATCTACATGATTAGAAGCTAAATCGTACAAATTGTTTTGTAATATTTATTTTTAAGATATGTAATCAAGAGGATCTTACCAAAAAGTTTCAAGTCTCCATCTTCTAAGACTGGAACTTTACTAACTTTTACTAACTGGCTACATAATCAATTGACAATAAATGTCACTAAAGATCACGAGTGATTAACACAAAAGGCACTAAAAAACAAAGAGTAACAAACCATTATGTGGGATAATTAGATTTGGTGATCTCATGATTTTAAATAGTTATCTATTGGTTTCAGCTTGTGAAATTCATGAGTGACCATTGATCTAAATGAGTATATTTTCCCAAATAAAAAATCCACGTCTACTAAGATGCAATACAAAAAATTTGGAATTTCTTAATTATAATTAAAAAATAAAAATAAAAATACTTACCACTCCTTATAAAGAGTTGAGAAACCTTTTACTTGGGTTTGAGAGGACTTTACGAAATGAAGTTAATTTTTTGGGTCCGATTTGAGTAGTCATACAAAAATGAAGAGACTAGTGGGAAAGATAATCATAATATGCATCTGCCTTCCCCTCTTCCATTATTGTACTCTAATGTGCATCGGGTCTGAGATTCGGCATCGACCATAGCTAGAAAAAGACCATCACCCTCAAAAGAATAACATTTCTCTCTCCTCTTCATGTTCAACCTCTTTCTCTAATTCCTCTACTCCGTCTCTCTCTTACTCGGCTTCTCTTTTTTCAAAACCTCTTTCTCTCCTTAACACCAACACATTATTTCCACGAAAATAAATAAATATCCTAAATGCCATTACATATTCCATTATCAGCTACGCAGTTGTAAATTCTTTATTGATATAAAATAGCTATCCAAGTAATGGAATAAATTTTGGAGTTGAATGGGTGTTTAGAGCTGAAAGAGAATGAACGGCTAGAGCTAAAAGGGTAAATAAAGTTTCAACACGTTGAACCTAAAGGGTTGGGGGAAGCTATAATGACCATATGAGATCCAATTTTACCGGATCTGATGTGGATATGCATATTGAAGATGGCACTTTGCGTGGTTGGTCTTGTTGATCAAGGCTCTTAACTGCTTTAAAAGCATTTTAGAGTAATATAGAGATGATTGAATGCACAGAGCCCTAACAAAATACAGGAACGAATTTTCTATATTAAACGAGGAATAAAAAACTCTTGAGAATTATTATTCTTGGAGAGTGGAGAGATAATAACTTCAATAAATAATTGACAGCAGGGAAATAATAACTTTTGATTTTTATGAATTTATGTTCAGCATAACATAGCGGGTTATGTCATTGTCAATTAATGTCCACATAGTGATCTATTTATTGAAAAACGTTTGGGGATGATGTGGTTGTTGCTTTCTCAAGAATATTCTTTTGTGATAAATGTCTTCTTATATTTGTCTGTTGTCATTGTATGTCACTATCTACCATAATTTGTCTTTTAGTGGCCTGACATCTTGTGTGATAGTGGACAAAAAGGTGATCTTGCTAGTCAGTAGCCCCAATAGTGCTATTTTGTCTTTTATTTAAAACACTTTTTGTTCAAGTTTTGAAATCTTACAAGTGACCCTTAGGGTCACTCGCCACTTGTGACTTTAAAATCTTTTTACGAGCACCTTTATTGTTTCTCGCCTCTCTATGTAAGTTACTTAATGCAATGTGCATCTTTGTGAGCAACCCCTCAGATATCTCGCACTATTATTCTTTCTTTATCAATATATTGAAGTTGTTGGTCCTTATCTTACTCAACAAGTCGTACCTCTCATCCTCCAAACAAAATCTCTCAAAAGTTCCTAAAACTTCTTGGTTTCTCCAATTCTGCTTGCTTAGCCAAGGCCTCATGCTAAGTTAACCTATTAAGACAAAGATAATAAATGTTAATGAGGGAAGTGATCGTGAACATGATTTTGTGTTGTTGAGGAATGGATCGCACATTCCTCATTTTCCTTGCTCATGCACTTACTTTTCCTTACTATTAAACAAGTACTCGTGTTTATCTTTATGGCTATGGGGTTTCTCGTGAAACTTTCATAATTCATTAGTTTTGCTCGCATAACTGAGGGTTTGCTCGTGTACCCCTACAAATTAGCCCCCTCATGCATAAGTCTCTCTTTCGTTTAAAAAGATAGTGTTATGCATGAAATGTCCTTGTGAAATCTCGAAGTGGATATTTGTCATCATTACTCTAATACCCTGGATTTATGTTCATTATTTAATTATCAAATTTATTATCTTTTCCTGTTATGACTTGTGACATCACTCATTATATTGTATATGTGTTATATAATTTATTTGTGAAATTAGAATTAACACACGATAATACATTAATTAAATATTTGGAAGTGAATGTATGTTATGGGGGACTATGGAATGGTCAAAGACTAGGCGTCGATGCTTTCCTTATTTGGATTATGGCCTAGGTGTCGGGTCACACCGATCGTGAAGTAGTTTCTTATAATGTCACGTCAAATATAAATAAACAAATAGTTTAATAAAGTACTTAATTAACTCGTACTGACTAATATATTGATTTATTGTGATGATTGATTCATTAGATTTTGTCATAATTCGGATTGAAATTTGGGACATTTGGAATGTCTGTTTTGACATAAAATAGTATCCATTGGGTTAATACATGTCTTTAGTGGAGTTTTGGTCCAACGGTAGTGTTACTTGGGCACATTGGGTTAGGGCTTATATGGGCCCTAAGTTTAATTTCATGAGAATCAACCTTAGTAGGTCATTAATATAAACCTAAAATACATTAGAGTCTTTGAGAGATACCTTAAAAGGCTAAGAGAAAAGGCACAACTAGAGAAAATAAGAGTTGGAGGATTATAGGCTTGGATTCAATCTATTTGTCTAAGGTAAGTTTACATAGATTAGGAATTTAATTTGAATATGTGTTAGAGTAATGATTTCTCATTGGAATCTGGTTTAACATGTTTATAAATCAGTTTTTATAACCAAAAACTTAATTTTGAAGTTATTTTAATTATTAAATTAAACTTTAATCACATGTTAATATATTAGAGGAAATTGATGATGAATCTTATGAATTTTTCCTTAGAACCTTAGTATGATTATTATACAATGAATCATGTTAAAGAATTTAGTGAAATCCCCTTGTTTGATTCGAGTATTGATTCAAATCTTAGATTAATTTGTTAAAATATGAACCTAGGGTTCTTAACTTCATAATCTGAAATCAGCCATTATATCCATGTTACAATTGTTTTAAACATGTAAATATAGCTTATTAATGTCGATATATAACTTATATATGAAGGAGATGGGTTGTTGATGAATTCTACAGACTTTTAGGAGGTATGATATTTGGCAACCATTGTTATGCTTTTAGAATGCTTCATTCACACATGGGGCGAATCAATTCAGGCTTGGCAGAATTCCTTTAAGGGGTTATTTAGTGATATTCAATGGACCTAGTTTAATTAATTCACTTAGATGATTAATGGGATAAATAAAATACCTTAGTAATTTGTAGGGTTACTGATTTAAATCACTAATAAGTAACCTAGTGAGTTTTGGGTAAAACTTATGGATATTTGGTCATATATAGGATATGAAGCAAATCTAGCAAGAGATTGTGTTACTAAATACCTAGAGTAAGTAGGGTTTATCTTTGAATTATTTGAAATGATATTTAAGCATACCATGTGTGAGTTCTTGCGGGGGACATATTACAAGGTATTTTTTTATGGGGTCGTATGACATCAACCACACTGGTACCTCGATAGTAGCAATGAACTTACCTTAGTCATTTTACCCCGGGTCTATCTGCTGACATACCCATATGCTAAGGGGAAATAAATAGCGGTGTTCTTCGTATTGTCTTGCGTATAGAGGTGTATGTGAATAGCAAAAGGCGTAGTGACGTATTCCTTTCTGATGCTTTGAGGCTATAGGTTTGAGATGACCTATAGCTTTACTTAGTATGCACGAGCGATCCATGAAGGTGATAGGGATATGCCTTCATATTTATGTGTGAACTCTTCATATCCCATTTACTTGTATGTGTTTGGAACCATACTTACGTAGATATTTGACTTTGAGAATGTCTTTCCTTTATTTATATCATACTTGCGATGTATACCCCGACATTTGATATGAAACTGCTGCTTACTTATATTCAAATGAGAAGAATTATAATTAATTATTGGGTTAACTCGAGCTTGGAATTAGAACTTCATTTTATATTTAGGGTTGTTTGGGTTGGGTTAACTTTAAAATAACTAGAATATGAGAGGAATATGTGTTGTTATTATTATAGCCCAAATTCAAAAATTATGCTGGCTTATTCAGACTGTTATTATCAATCGTTAGTATTATGCTTTAGTTTATTTTAGTCATGCTTATAACTGTACTTAATTGTTTTAGTCTCTTTTATTTTTTTTATTTTTGGTCTTTATCAATCTAGCTATATATTTTTGGGGGGTCACAGTTAGTATCAAGCATTCCAGGTTCTTACGTCTAGGGTGTTAGGTACGTCGATCACTTTTTTCGTAACATTCTTTGATATTTTTGAGCTTTGTTATTTAGACTATTGTACTTGTTTTCTCGTATATTTACTTAAAAGATTTTTTTATCATATTTCATATGGTGAACACGAGAAAGAGAGTATCACGTCAGCGAGTAACCATGAGAACCGAGTTTAATGCAACAAGGCCTCAACAACAGAAATTGTAGCAGGGATAAGCACCAGCAGATTTGGTGTCCATAATTGAAGGGATTGATTTAAAAATATTTCTTAATGAACATGGATCTTTCTTAGAATAAAAATAATCAGAAACATGAAAACAAGATTTCAAGGCAAAACCTAGGGTTTCAATACCATACTTTTATGGACCCTTTGTAAGGATTTCAAAATGGAGTCAATTTGGAGAAGATTAATGATGTTAGTCAACCTATGATCTTCCAATGTATAATCCTTTTGATAAGAAATAAGAGTTATCGTTTCCGTTGAAAACAAGCCTTAAAGAATTTTCCTAATTTTTTTTTCTCTCTCCTCACTTGCTCTCTTTGCACGATTCTAATTGTGTTGCACTTTCCCCACCTCCTTAGCTGACTCCTACTTATCCTCCTTAACCTAAAAACATGGTGGGAAGAGTTGGACCAAGTATAGATACCTCTAAAAGATCCTAAATAGGTGCCTTTAGGTAACTAAGGGGTATAAGTGACAAAACATAATTATGGGCTCAAAAAGAGATATGGACTAAATTGGGGACCCAAGGAAAACAATTAAATTTAGATTCCAAATGAAAAATGAAATTCCAAATTATAACCCCGTAATTTATTTCTTTTTTATTTAATTGTAATTAATTCCACTAAGTAATTACAACTTCATTATCTCAAAAATCACCACAGTAAAAGAGGCATTCCTATGAAAAGTTATATATAGTATATAATGTGACTCCCCACTTTAAGTACACAATACTCGCTTAGTGAAATTACTTTATTGCTAATGAATTTACACCAACATCTTATTTATTCCTTAATCTCAAACTTAACTTATTTAATATTCTACCAGATATAAATTCACTGGCTAGGTTTACTGGTAGAAACAAATCATATAAGTTTTATAAAGGGGGTATCACATTCCAGAAAACTTTCTAGACCTCGATTCCTACGAATTATGATCACGGATATACCCACATAAACATTGCCCAACATACGGGGTTTATTGGTCTTTTGGAATAATTGAATCTCACCCATCGATAAATCAAAGAGATTATTATGTAAAGATTTCGATCCTCACAATCCTCGGGATAAAGAGTCTATGTACCCTAAGTAGACCGAGAGATTTTATAAGTTTAATTTAGTTAGTACCTAAAATTTAATCTCAGCGTTGGCCCTGTTCAATACATTCCTAATGTACTGGTATAATTCTCCTTCAATTATCAGACAAGTTATTAAACCATCAGAAAGGTTCCCATAGCCAAGACATACCACTAGGATTGCACTTACATTTGTATCAATAAGATGTTAGTTCTACTATCTAAACTTTGAACTTTTTAATCATACTAGAACTATAATTAGGGTCTTTTGTGCCCTTATTAGAATTCCTTCTAAGTATAATTGTCCTACATAAACAATAAATTTATAAAAAAATATAAGGTGATCCTGCATATATGATTCTCATTTCGAAAGAAGGTGAAGACAATAATTTACTAACAAATAAAAAATGTATTTACATGGTTTAATGAAATAAACTTTACAATCTCCCACTTCTTCTTCAACCTATATAACCATACATCTAATACCCATTCCCTTTACATGATTGTTAAAAGTCTTAGATGGTAAGCTCTTTGGATAATGATCTTCTAGGTTGTCTTCTGATGCAGTCTTGGTCACAATGATGTCTCCTTTTCACATGATCTCCCAAATCAGGTGATACTTGAATTATATGTCTTTTTCCCTCTTATGGTGTGTCCATCTCGAGGTTGAGGGGTCGGGGTCGGGGTCAAGGTCTTTGGAGATGGATCCCTCCTTCCCTCCCCTCTTTTTTCGACGTGCGAGTTGAATTGTGCCCTTTATTGGGGCACTTAACCATCGTCCATATGTAGAGATATGTTCTCTAACATATTTTGCATAAAACAGGAAAAAAGAAATGTTATTGTCTCGCGAGAACAGCGTCAAGGACAATACTGATGCTTGTGAAATCAAGTAGTTTAAAGGTCCGAAGATTCAGTTACAGTATGGGAAGGTGTTAGGCACACACCCCGTCCTTTTGTTCTCTCATGGGCAAGTGTAAATATTCTCCTGTAGAACTCCATGATGTGTGTGCTTGTGTGCATAATATAAATAGAGGGTGGAATCGAACAACTCGTGTCATGGATATAGGCGAAGCAAAGTCATCCTTAGGAGTGTTCCCAAATTAATAATAAAAAACATGATGCAAGTGTCTTCCGATTCACATGTCGTTATGGAAGAACGATCACGTGTATCGAACAAGTTACAAGCATGTAAAGTGTATATATCATGACTATATGATGAGAAAAAAATAACAAATATATGAGGGAGGACTCGAGTCGAGGGATTTACCCAAGATGCCTACATATCCCGAGGGAATCGAACTCCACGTAGTTTGAAGATGATATGAGGTGGGGTTTAACCCATAAATACAACCAAGGAATTTATTTATGTGTGTAGGAAAAAGGAATTTTTGTGTGAGAAAGTGTGATGAGAAATCTCCTTTTGGAATTTTTAAGTGAACCCTCTTTTTCTTATTTTTGGGGTTTTCTACGAAAATAAAGTATGTGTGAATATTAATAATAAAAAGTTTGGAATTAAGATGTGCGATGTAATAAAGTAAAGTATTAAAGGGAGAATGAAGTAACTAATGCAAAATTAAGAGAATTTAAAGACAAAAAGGAAGAAATGGACGTTATTATAACAACTTGAAGTAGATCTTGCTTGTAGATGCGCTGATCTCAAAGTGAAGTGATGGTGGTTTGAGGAGGTGGGTGGGAATTTACTCAAAAGAGTATGAAAATAATGGAAGGAATGTGGGATATGGGCTTTTTAGGAAAGAACAACTCTCAATTTGAGGGAATTCTCTCTAAATTGCTGATAAGGATATTTAGGGGTTGCCCTTCAAAATGAGGTCATGGCCTATATTTTTAAGTCCAAGGGGTGTGTCGATCGGCATGGTCCTAGACCTGCCTATTAGCATAGATACCTAGACACACTGTCGATCGGTAGGGTCCTAGGTTTGCTAATTTTCAGTTCGAGGCAGGTTTTTTAGAAAAATGGTCATTAATGCGAACTGTAAGTTAGAGGCGCACAGGGAAAATTGTTAGAACGGTTATTTAGAGCCCTTAAATAATCCATTGTAAAATGGATCGTTTGTCCAAACTGTAAGGCCAATTAGCACACGATATAGATAATTAGAAAGGGGATTTTGAGACCTTCTAAGATTCATTGAGCTTCCTCTCAGGCAAGGAAGTTGACTGGAGTCAAATGGGGTCTCGTGAGCACCCAGTGGCCTCTAGATCGGTACTCGGGGTATGAACTAGGGTTTTAAAATCAACGAGTGAGTGCTAGGGACCTGAGCAAGTTCTTAAGGGGGTCTTAGGTTGGGGTATCTATAGAGAGACCCTGGACGAACGAACTTAGAATGGGTGAAGGCCATCGAATGATAAACACTGATTAACATTGGGAAGAAGGCTTTATGATAAGTCAATTATGAAGACCTAGATGATGAGGTTGACCGATTCAGTGTATCAATGTCAATTCTGAGGACCTAAGGTGACCGATTTAGTTGGTAGAGGTCAGTTATGAGGACTTAAAGAAATGAGGATGACCGATTAAGCAGGATGAGGTTAAGTATAAGTTATATTGGGGATGAATAATTTTGAGGGTCGAGGTAGATTCTGAGGACCTGAAGCTTGTAGTGACTAATTTTACGGGATGAGGTCAATTATGAGGACCTTAAGTTGTGATGATCGATTTTGAGGACCTAAAGTTATGCGACCAATTATGAGGGCTGATGTCAATTTTGAGGACCTTAAGTTGTAGTGACCAATTCTTAGGGTCGTGGTTAATTTGGAGGATCTAAAGTAACTAATGACCGATTCTGAGGGCCGAGATCAATTATGAGGACCTAAAGTCATAGCGAGTAATTCTGAGGGTCGAGGTCAATTCTGAGGACCTTAAATTGTGATGACTAATTCTTAGGGTCAAGGTTAATTCTGAGCACCTTAAATTGTGACGACCAATTCTAAGAGTTGAGTTGAATTATAAGGATATTAAGTTGTGATGACCAATTATGAGGGTCAAGGTCAATTATGAAGATCTTAACTTATGACAACCAATTCTGAGGGGTGAGGTCAATTCTGAGGACCTTAAGTTTTGACAACCAATTCTGAGGGTTGAGGTCAATTATGAGGACCTAAAGTTATAGCGACCAATTCTAAGGTCCTAGGTCAATTTCGAAGACCTTAAGTTGTAACGCGGGGAGTTGCTCTCCTAGAGAATTTTAAATTACCTTGAGGGTGCAAATGCACCTGCGGTCCGTTGGGGATTGTATTTCTTTGGGACTTCTTTAGGGAAGGATTTATCTTTGAGATATCCGGTTGGGGATTATATTATCTTGAGACTCCACTTAGGGATGTTTAAGCTGGGGAATGGTAGTATACTTGGATGCGAGCATATCTTTGGTTCTTCTTATGGAATGTGTTGAGGATAAATTTACAAGGTTGATCCGGTTGGAGATAATGATGAGGATAACAACGTAAGATTAATCATATTGGGGATTCCTAGAGTCTTATAAGGGGATTTTAGTGATCCAAAAGGGATTTTCTTAAGCAAATGAGGTTCCATATCTTTTTTTGATTTATGGGAATTTTTCGGGCAATTTTTGGTATTTTTATGTACAAAATTTGGAGGTGGTGCCGATAGGCAGTCCTGGGGGGTGTCAATCGACAAAGGCATGGACTTCTGGGCTTCCTTATGAAGGGGAAAATATGATTTTCAACTAGTATGGTAAGTAGGCTTTAGAACTTTTCTTTCCGGTGGGTTGTTGAGTCTTTGATGGGGATGTAAGTGGCCTTTTACCCTTCGAGTTTTCCTTCGAGGTTCGCGGGGGATACATGAATGGAGGAGTAGATAAGGAAGTTTCCAGCCCATAAGGTGGTGTTTGGGTTGACGAGGCTTAGCGTTGAACATGCTGTGTGCTTGATTTAGCTGTTTTGTACCTAAAAAGATACTCAAAAAGGAAGAAAAGATGCATTTTTTATTTGATTATATTTATTTGGTGGGTTATTATATATGTACTTTAACTTTCATATGCGATTTTATTTTTAAGAAAGAGTAGGAAAAGTTTTTATTTTTGAACTTTCGAGTCGAGAAAAGCCTTGGAGGCTTGGTCATGAAGAGTTTCCTTTTGAAGGGACATATTTTTAGAAAAATTTGCATTTGGGAAATTTTGGATTGATGAAGGCCTTAGAGGCTTGGTTGGTATATTGATGAGGACATAGAAAGCTTGATGTAAAGTGGAGCTTATTGCCTTTTTTGGGTTGTGTTGATTCTGGTGTGTTAGAGAGACTGCACTAGTGATGGCCTTACTTGAGCTATTGACTAGAATCTGTTAGCAGCGGCGGTACAATTCTGGTACCCTGAGAACCATGTTTTCCTTTTTGGCTTAGACGAGGTTTGTCTTACCTATGAGGAATTCTCAACAATGTTGGGGTTCATCCCTACTGTGGAGGAGGTTATGCTAGATTTCTATCGTTCTCCTCGGGTGTTAAAGTTGCTTCACATTTCTCCCTCGGTAGCTAGATCGCTAGTTGTCAGAAGGGTCATTTGTCTTCAAAAAGTTATGTACTCAATGCATCTGAGGGATTTTGAGGACATTAGTTTTGCTGGGTTATCACCTTAGGCCTTATCGTGAGGCTTTATTGGTGATGGGAGACTTGATTGTGGATCCCTAGATTGCTATAATAATAGGTTGAATGTCTTACCGCCATTTTCCTGCAGCGGTGATGATGGTCGAGACCCTGAATGGCCTAGATGCCTAGAAGGAGGGTCGTTCTAACTTTTTTGGGGGAAACAACATAATGTTATTTATGTGGCTTATAGAGAGGTTCCGTCTGGCAGCCCTTCCTGAGTACCATTTAGTGGGTGTACCCAATTTCTTTGTCCAACCTTTCTTCAACTTCAACCAATTTTTGAAGAGTTGGTTAAACTGGTTTGTAGAGCATGGAGCCCATGCCTTCACTAGGTAGTGACATAGTAGGGGAATTACTCCCTATCTTGCATCTTAGAGATTATCGGTATGTGTGGCTAGTGGGCCTTGGGTAGACTTTGTTTTATTTCCTATGGAAACTTCTGTGCGAAGTCAAGTGGGAACAAGTCATGCCCTTTTGTATAACAAACTTATTCTCAGTGGTGGATTTGATAGAATCGCTGAGGATGATGATGCGCTCTTTTTTGCAGCGGTTTTGGCCGTTTATTCGTTCGTCATAATCTGTGGGGGGGCCTGACATCTATCTGGGTACTACCTTAAATGGCTATGGAAGCGGGTAGTAGAGAAAGTTATGGAGAAAGAGTCAAACATGGTCCATTGCTTTCGATACCATGTAAGATGATGTCATGGTTTTGTCTAAGTTTGTTAGGGCATACCGCTCCATGGATCATTTCTAAAATTCCATTTAGGAGTGGGAAACTTGGGGACCTTCAGGGCTGGTAATAATAATGAAGTAGGGTCGTCCGATAGTCTAAGCAGCGTCTTGTGAAGCTGGGTTGATTTTTATGAAGCTATGGTGATTTGGTGTTTTGTGTTTGGGGCTTGAGATAATTTTGTGTAGTTTGGTTAGGTTTAGGTTTGTTTAAGAATAGTTTAGTTAGTGACTATGGGTGTTTGGTTTAACTCCCTTCTCCGATACTTTGTGTAACAACGCTATTATCCTTAATCAGAGATAAAAGTTGATTTTGAACATATTTTGTTGCCCCTATTGATGAGTTTTGCATTTAAATTATCTATACTAATCACTAAGGCATAGTCCATTTGTTCGTGTAAATGATAAGATGAACTGCCATTCTCGGAAGTTAGAAAAGAATGGTGTTTTATGAAAAAGAAGGGGTTCGAACCCATGTATAGTGTATGGGCTGCCTACGTACCTCTGGGGGTTTTGAATACTTTCATGAGTTTTATTTTAAAAGAAAATGTTTTTGAGAGGATCAGGTCCCACGTAGTTCTAGGTAGGGGCAATACAGATTTTGTTTTTGTTTTTTGGAATACAAGGGGGCTAAGAAGAGTTGTAGCACGTCGAGATTTTGGACTAAGGGTAAAATTTCTTAAGATGGTGTAGGTTGAATGGACCATACATTTATTCTCCATCAACGTCTGTGAGCAAAGAGGTTCCTCCTGAGAGAATATTCTTCATAATATAGGAGCCGCTCTAATTCGTCTTGAATATCCTTTTACGGTCCAAGACGAGTTTTATGATCTCTTTACGGGCAAGGTCTCCTTCCTGGACACCACCATCCTTAACTTTCCTTTTGAATGATCTCCTTATTCATCAATGATAACCCTGTATATGGTATCGAGCCTTCGATCTATTTTCATCTAAGAGTGATAATTTCTCAAAGCAACTCTGATGCCATTCTTCTTTGTCAACCTTGCTTTCGATTAGGACGCGGAGGGAAGGTATTTTCAGCTCAACGGGTAGGACTACTTCCATGTCGTATACTAGAGAATAAGTGGGAGACTTAATGGGTGTTCTAATTGAAGAACAGTAGCCCCAAAGGGCGTAGGGGATTCTCTCGGCCTAATCTTAATAACTCTCAGTCATCTTGATGATCGTGGTCATGAGGCTTTTATTAGTGGGTTGGACATCACCATTGATCTAGGGTCATTATGTGGACTGTTTGTGTTTACGAATCCCATACTCATTGACTAGTTTTGTATCCTAAGCCTCAAAATGTAGCCCATTATCTAACACTAAATCGTGGGGAACTCCATATCAACAAATAATGATCTTTCTAATAAATTTGTCCAATTTTTAGCATTCAGTACCGCATATGGATCGATTTCAACCCATTTGGCGAAGTAATCAATGGAGACAGGATGAATTCGTGACCATTTGAAGCTTTAGGAGTAACTTTCCCTATGATTTCAATGCCCCAGGTAGAGAAGGGCCAATGATTGGTCATGACAGGGAGGCAAGTGTTTGAGCATTAAAAACTGTTGGCATTTGAGGCATCTTCGGACATAAATAGTGCAATCTTTAACTATGGTGGTCTAATAGTACCCTTGACGGATGATCTTTTTGGCAAGCATGTGACCGTTCATATGGGGCCCACATTGCCCACTCTGTATCTTTTGCATCAATTGTTCAACATTAGCCCCTGCAATAAGGTGCAAATGGGTTCCATCCAAGTTTCTCTTGAACAATGCTTTGTCACAAATGATATACTAGGCAACCAGTTTGCCAAGGGTCGCACAGTTTTTCTTATCGGTATCTTGAGGATACCTACCATGTTTGATAAGGCACCAAATTTTATAATACCATAATCCGGTCATATCAAAATCTTCCTCGAGAATGAGTTCAATGTGGTAGTAGTGGGTAGGCTTAGTCTGTTTCTGAACCAAGAAGGGGCCATTTTTATTCCCTTGGGCATATCGACCATTGAGGCTAAGGTGGCAAGGGAATTAACCAGGCTATTCTTTACTCGGGGAAAGTAGTAGAAGGTGACATCATTAAACTTGGAGGCTAGTTCTTCTATGTGGGCATGGAAGGGTCGGAGCTTTTCGTCTTTGACTTTCCATTTTTTGAGGATTTGATCGACGATAAGGGAAAAGTCTCTGTAGACGTCTAGGTGTCATCTTGAGGCTTGCCATGCATGCATTGTACTTAGTCATGTTGTTGGTGCAAATTAAGTCTAGTTTCATAGAAATAAAGGTGATAGAGTCATCAAGGGAGATTAGGAGTATCCCAATGCCATATATTTTTTATTGGCAGCTCCATCGAAGAACATTTGCCATCGAAGTTCCTCCTGAGAGGTGAAAATAATATCTTCATTCGAGAATTCAGAGACCTAAATATAAACTTTTTCCATAATGTGCTCAGCAAGGTAGTCGTATATGGCTCTCTCTTTCATAGCTTTCTGCGTAATGTATACAAAATCGAACTCGTTTCAGAACATAAACCATTGGGCCATTCGGCTGAAATAGAGGGATTTTCAGCAAGTACTTGATGGGATCCACATAACACACAAGGAAGGCAAGCATGTAATGCCATAACTTTTGCATGACCCAGACCAGGGAAACACATATTTTATCCAAATAAGTGTGGTTGACTTCATACCCAACTAAATTTTGATTGTTATAATAAATGTCTCTTTCCTTATGGGATTCTTCAATGTATTGGGCTAGCAAATCACCTATTGCAGTATCTGTCACGGTCAAGTACAGGAGGAGGGGGAGACCTGGATGCCAAGGCATAAGCACTAGAGGTCGAGTAAGGTATTGCTTGATTCTATCAAAGTCTTATTGGTAGGCCTCATTCCAAACTTTAGTAGAGTCCTTCCGGAGAAGTTTTTAAAATAGTTTTATAGATAGAAGTCATGTGCCAGATGAATCAACTGATGTAT
Source organism: Sambucus nigra (assembly GCA_949130495.1). Lineage (NCBI taxonomy): Eukaryota > Viridiplantae > Streptophyta > Magnoliopsida > Dipsacales > Adoxaceae > Sambucus > Sambucus nigra. The sequence continues at coordinate 354,495,477 of OX422207.1, read as the reverse complement.
TGTAGTTTTCTTAGGAATCCTCGAACCTCCTTCTCTGTCCGTTATGGTGGAATATCAAGTATGGCTTTCAGTTTGACAGGGTCTGCTTCAATTCCCTTATCACTGACCATAAATCCCAAAAGTTTTCCTTTTATGAGGCTGGAAATGCATTTTTATGTAGTCATTCGAAAAAATTTCAAAGGGATGGAATATAACCTTCTTGAGTCTTAGATTTAATGATCATATTGGCTACATAGACCTCAACCTCTTTGTGAATAAGGTCATACAGGATGGTTATGATAGCCTTTTGGTCGGTAGCCCCAACATTCTTGAGTTCTAATGGCATGATAGTGTAGCAGAAGTCTCCTCATAGGGTGATGAAGGCGTCTTTCTCCTGATGGTCAAGTGCATCTTGATCTGGTTGTATTCGCCAAATCCATCGACAAATGACTTGAGGGCATGGCTAGCCGTGTTATCTACGATCAGGTCGATATTGAGTAATGGGTAATCATCATTCAGGGTTGCTTTATTCAAATCTTGGTAGTCGACGCATATGCATACTTTTCCTCCTGATTTCGGCACATGGATAATGTTGGCGAGCCATATAGGATATTCTACTATGCGAATGAAACCTACGTTCGGTTGCTTAACCACTTCTTCCTTGACGTTGACCAACCATTCAATGTGAAGATTTCTTAGCTTCTATTTGATCGGTTTGCATTGCAGGAATGTCAAGATCTCGTGTTGAGCTATTTGTGGGAAATGCTAGGAATGTCATCGTAGGACCATGCAAAGACGTCCACGAATTCCTTCAGTAGCTCATCGAATTGTGTACACTCATGCTCGTTAAGGGGGACCCTATCCTAATCTCATACTGTTGGCTATTAAAACTGAGGTAAATAAAAATAGTATCATCATCATTAATTTGAATGCGATTCTATTGTTTGTTGTTCTCCTTATTAAGATCAATTAAGAATTTTTCATTTGCAAAATCATCATAATCAAGAGGTTGATGAATCAAGACAATTAATGTAAGTCACTGCAAGATACTCTAAATCTTTATTTATTTCAATCTTAGGAAAAATAACATCGAGAACCTCGCTAAAAAAGGGTTCAGTTACATTGATATAAAAAAAGGGAACAATAACATCGTTAGTAATTTTAATTTGAATAGACGGGTCTGATGGCGCAGTGTCTGAACGGATCATGTAGAGACTCATCCCCAGTGTCTGAAGGTTGAATAAGTCCTCAAAATCACTTTCCTTAAAATCCTCGATAGTTGTCATGGCTTTCTTAATGAGTGGTTGAACTTCGTACTGGAAATTTGCATCCCAAAGGTTTCTGTCTTGAAAGAAGATTTTCGGCCCCAGTTTCATCTTCTTATCAATGTGGTCATACACTGGTTTATGGAAACTGCAGCAAGGGAAGTCTTCACCTTCCTTGATAAACCTTCTATTCAAAGAGTCTCTCAAAATTGTCCTTTCTTCTTCTAATCTTCTTTTTTATCGTAGCTGTCGAAGGGCTTTAAGTCTTTCTAGCGAGGGTTGGTAGCCAGGTCGCATAGGGGAAAGGACTCCTTTAGGACTATGGGCTCAAGGATCCCTTGATGGCGTCTTCTTATCCCCACTTCAGGTATGAAGTGCATGTTCTTGAACATATGAATCACGTTTACATTTACGTGAGGGTTGTGTTCATAATAGACCCAAGCTTTAAAATATCTACTACTGAATGGGGAAGTGGGTCAACTCGAAAGCCGAAGAAGAGCATTTCATTTGTCCCATACTGGATATATAATATCGAATTACTTGTAGTGGCGATGTCTGAACTGTGGTCATCCCCCAAAATGGTAACAACATGGCCATTGGTAAAGAATTTTAGTTTCTGGTGAAGACAAGACGGTACCCCTCAATACCGTGGAGCTATGGATGACCAAGAAGAAGGTTAAAACATGCAGGTATGTCAATAACCTATAACTCAGTGATAGGATTGCTATGTGCAACCCCTATTGTGAGTTTTATGGATCCCATTACCTCTCGGGGGTATTTTCGTAAACACGCATAGCGGTGGAAATGGGAGTGAGATCACTGACTTTAAAGCCCAAGGAATTAAAGGTTCTCAGAGAGAAAATATTGAGGGCATATCAGTTATTAATAAGTGAGAGTGAAACTATGTACTTCAACGGTGATGTTGAGAGCATAATTATGGTCTGGACCGATCGTTATTATCTCTGCTTTAAAAAAGGAGAGGAGTTTGGAAGAGGTCAAGGACCCAACCATGTTCACGGCTTCTTCTGGAGTAGTGGAAGGAGAGATTGTATGCTCGATGAGGAGTTTTATTATATAATTTCGGTGTAGTTGGGAGTCCATGAAAGCCCCCCATACGGTGATGTTGGCTTGGTTTTTTTTGAGCTGGTCAAGGACTTTACTTTCTTCGATGGTCATCTCTGGCATGGGAATTTCTTTAGCAACTCCTTTTCCCTTATCTGTCTCAGTCACATGGGGAATCAAATCTTTGTAGTGTCTCCCTGCTCTAGTTATGTGATTTACGAAGGTGGGGAAGAATAGGAACCCCGTGTCTTCATCTATTTCTGGATGAATGTCTACCTTATTAATTGCCCCAATAGATCTTTAAAGGATATCATTCTGCACGAGCTTGTTACTAGACTGGTGTTTTCTTGATTGGTCTCTTCATCTGAGTTATTAAAGTCATATCCCCATTCGATGGAGACTCTATCCTCTTGCCAAGAAAAATAAATGCATTCAACAACCTCGATGGCTTCATCGTACATATCTTCCCACTCAACGAGGAGGTGTAGAAATGAAGTGAACAACTATCCCTCAAGCTTCAAAGTGGTGATTAGATCCTCAATATAATAAATTTCACATGTCTATCGAAATGCATTGGCAATAACCTATACTACGTCATCTATAAGGACTTCATTAACGGGTACCACCCAATCATCTGACTCTCAATCCTATTTTCTAGCTTTCATGAACAAGTCATTGAATTTATGATAATCGAAAGTCATCTCTACGAGCAATTTCATCCCAAACTCCAAGAGTTAGTTCAATACAACATGTAACACCATATCCTTCCATACATAAAGGGTACGAACAACAATACAAGCCCTTATGAGGAGTGATAAATATTGGTCATTGAAGCATGTAGAGTGTAGGAAAGAATACGGGTAAACTTTGGGTGAGATTATGGGTATGATGTGTGCCTTACTAGGCAAAATTTGAGCAGATGGATCAAATCATGGGTCCCTCTATATAAAGATGACATTTTTATGGGTTAGAAGTCGTTTATGAGTGATATTAGGTTTAGGATTTGGCTGGTGGGGCGATGATAACCCGGTCAATTAAACCTTGGATCATATTTTGAAGATAGAAGCACTAGTACGTATAATGGCCGACGAACTAGTAGAAATCACAACAGTCATCGGCTTTAAAGTTTTTAGGGAGCGGATTTAGTAGTGGATGAGGGTATAAGGCCTGGTAGACTTTTGATAGGGGAGCATTGAGCTCATTGTACTCCTTTTTAGTAGGGTTTGGGCAACTTTCTGGTGCCTAAGAGGTAGAAGGTTGGGAAATATTATTGATGGTTGAGACTGTGGCATTGTCGGGCTTAACTTATTTTCGAGGAGTGAACTGTCCGATTACTTTCTTTGGCCCAAATTTGACTTTGGCAATGCCTTTGTCAATTTGTACACCAGCCTCTTAAAGGGCTCAGAAGTATGGGTAGTACTATCCTACCATGGATGCTCAGATATGCAGTAAAAGTTTTTTTTTCATAATTATGACTTGTTCTTCCTCAGAGGGTCTATTAGTCATGGTAGTAGCATTCTCTCTCCACCATCCTATGAAGCTACTAACTGTTTCCCCAGGGTTCTGCTTAAGAAGATCTAGATCTCGATGTAGAACCTCTAGCTCCTCATTGTACTTGTACTGTGACATGAATTTGCGAATGACATCCTCCCAACTACGGATTATGGATTCCTTGAGGGACAGAAACCAACTAAGTGTGATTTCTTTCAAGGTATGCTGGAATAACTAGGCCATTATCTCTTCAAATGAACTAAGGAGGGTTATGGATCGATGATAGCTTCGAAGGTGAATAATTGGGGTTCCGCTTCCCTCGAACTTCTCGATGTCTGCCATTTTAAACTTCTCAAATAGTTTGGATTTGGGATAGAGATACATATTAGTGTAGTACATGTAGTTACCAGATATACTAGCATTGTTAAAATTCTTTGATAACCACTTAAGGTCTTCCTTGACCTTATTTAGATACTCTTCCTTAGGATATGTGGGTACTGGTAGGTTAGCTCCTAGTTGGGCAAGGTTCTATATAGGGAGTTTAGCTCGCGATCACCCATTAGCAGTCGGGGCGTATGGAGTGTGCTAATACTCTTTTGGGACCCGTACCCAAAGAGGGTCAGGAGCAGGTGGGACCATGGCGCGAGGAAAGAGAACCTTAGTTTCTTCGAGAATCTAGGCCCGATGATAATGTATCTCATAGAACTTAATTTGAAAGTTGTCAATTTTAGCACTGAGCTGGGCCAAGATAGTCATCAAATTGAGTTTCACATTCGGTGCTTAGTCGACATTCTTCATCAGGAACTTGTGATGGTAAATCCCAAACTTGAATGAGGTAGCAGAAGAATGGCTAGAGCTTCAGGGCGGTTTGATGGAAAATCGAAGCCAATAGGGGCCAAGCCAAAATAAGGTATGCGATGGACCTGAGAGGGAAAAATTTTCAAATTTATTTTCTAAAGCGGGTGGCAAAAAATTTGGGTTATTTTGGAAGGAGGAGAAAAAATGTTTTCAGTATTTTTGGAAAAGAAGGGAAAAAGGAGAGGAAACTCAGCATAATTATTATTAATGTTATTATTAGGTTCTCACTTTTATTAGGTTTGCCTAATTGTAAAAAATTCCGGACAGGACCTGAGCTTGGGAAAATGGGGTTTGAAAATATGTAAAAAATAGTTGGACTTATTTCTAGGCTCATGAATGGGGTCCTATTTTGAAAAAAGGCTAAAGTGAGCGAAAATTTAGGTGGTATGCCGACCCAGAATTTCGGCAGAGTTTTGCATGGTAACCGACAAACTAAATATGAGTGTCCTAGGTTTGACACCTATATGAGGTTTATGCAATTGTTGGGTTAGTGGAAGGTTTTAGCATGACTTCCTCGATATACCTCTTGCCAATAAGGGCAATCATTCATCAGTACATGTGGACAAGCTATTTGATATACCTGAGTGTACATGATTTGCCTCACAATATACCTAATGGGGATAGTACGTGTGAGAGTGAATTCGATATGCTCGACTTACGTGAACAAGCTCCCTGCTACATACCTTCCATCGTGATTTCAATCAAGTGGTATGCTATGGGGGGAACCATTAGATATACATCGAAGGTACGAGGACAATGGAAGATTGGAGTAACGTCGCTTAGGGTAACTGCGACCCGTAACTCTAGTGCCATCATAAAGTGACCCCCTTCTGCGGGAGAAACTTTTGGTCAATACCCATCCTCTTAGTTAAAGCTCCTTGTACTCTTGACTCACTTGAGTCTATATTGTATAAGTGCTCATCTAGTTTGGAAATAGTGAAAAAATTGTGTCCATTCCCTAGATTCCAAAAAGCCTCAGACTCTACTCTTTATTCCTCTTGATTGATTGTTTAATGGTATATTCTCAATCACCAACACATTAAGATTGTATTTATAACATATATATTGCATAAAATTATTGTGTGAGTTGTGTGTGTTTAATCCCATTTAAAATTGGTTTTAATAATTGTTTGGGAATTTTTAAGAATTTTTAAATGATTTTTTAGAAATTAAAGTGTGGATTAAAAATATTTTGGGGTCATTTTGTAATTCCTGATTTTATGCTTTCATCCCTGAAAGTTGGTTTGGGTAGGATCCGAAAGCTCTTGAAAATTGAGGGTGCGTGTGTAATTATTTTGAAACACGCGTGTGTGAGGTCATCCTGGCTTTACACCTGTCAGCATTATAGTGCTCTGATCTGTGTTTGTTGGTAGACTCATAACTTGTACACATTCTCAGCCTTTCGATCAATTCTGTCGACGCTCTGCATGCGTTTGAACCCAATCCCTGTAAACCTCTCTTGACTAATCAGCGTGCGTTTAAATCACCGTTGTTCTTCCACCGTTGGATCAAAGTCAATTGCCTTAGACCAAATCTCAGCCTTAGATTTGGATAGCCATTCTCGATCCTTCATAGCCTACTATATAAGGAGGCTTACCCTCAACATTTGGGAACTTTTTGGCAGTTCGTCTAAATAGAGAGAGAGAAGATAGAAAGAGAAGAGAGAGAGAAAAGAGAGAATCCAGAGAGAGAGACACCCTAAATCGTCAAACCTTTTTCTTTTTCAAACCCTAACTCATTTCTCCAAAACAGTTTTATCAAACACTATACCTGTGTGTTTGAGAGTGTTGTCGGTAGGGGTTTTAAGGGTATTTAAAGTGTTTTATCCTTTGAGATCGACATCTTGTTTCCAACTTAGACATAACTTGTTAGATCTATATTTCTATGTCATAGAAGCAGTAGATCTTATTATTGCATGTCATATTACAGTTAGATCTGCACATTTTAGTTTCTCATCTTGAGAAATCTCTTTTGTTGATTACTATTCTGTAAATGTTTTTTAAAACTTTAGAATCAACAAATTTATTTTCTGTTTCTAGTTCTTATGAAACAAGACTATTGTCCTAGTTGGAATAACAATTGGCAGTTTTCAATTTCAAAAGTATTTTCAAAACCCTCTGAAATTGATTAAGACCTTAAAACGTCTTTCGAGCAAGGTAGCCTTGGATTTTGGGTTTATTTGAAAGGCCAAATAAAGTCTTTTGGTTCTAAAGAAGATAGAAACTGAAAATAGCATCATTTAGATCTGATCTGTAATTTTCTAGGACTGTTTGTATGAAATAAGTGTGCGTGTGTGCATGCATGTGTTAGATCACCATCACAAACACTTGTCACACTACAACACATAAGTGTTGGCTATAAGATCTTGAATCTTCATGAGTCGACATAAAGACTGGAACAAAGTGGAGAAGTTCACAAACTGGGAAAGCCACATCAACATCACACCTGCAGAGAAGTTAGAATCAAACCTGTGGGTACATTTCTAAACTTGTATGTGTTTTTTTTGTCTGCATTTTGTTAAATAGTTTGTAACATGTATATTTTATTTTAGTGGATTTTTGGTTTGTGACTTAGAAGTCACCGTGGATGTTTCCTCAGTTGGGTGAGATTTTACCACGATAAAAATGCCTTGTCCTTAATCTTTCTACATCTCCTCATCTCAGTCTTGTGGTTGTGCCGAGTTTAATTGATTTAAACTGACTTACTAAACATGTTATAAAATCTTGAACAAATCTCATGCATGTTTTATTAAACACATCTTGTGTCAATTTGTTTTGATTTAAAGAAAAGAGTCTCTACAAAAAACAGTTCGGAGTTACTTCAATAGTTTAATCTTGTATTAAACGACCTTAGTAACTTCTTTTTCAATTGGTATCAGAGCTTTGGAAATTTTCTTTAAAGATCATGTGTTTCTGAAATTATTTTCTAAAAATCAAACAATGGACGAGAAAAATTAAAGATTTGATAACTTGACCAGACCTCCTCTTTTTGATGGAAACAACTTTGCTTACAGGAAAGTAAGGATGGTTGCTTTTATACAAGGAACCTTGGGAGATGAAAATGGATATACTTATCCTACAAAACCATCCACTGAAGGAAGTAATAAGAGGATTAAGAAAGTGTTAAGTGAATTCACCCAAGAAGAGAAGCTAGTTTCTCGAAACAATAACAAAAGAAAGAATGCCATTTTTATGTCTATAAAAAGGATCTCATCTTGTGCCACTTCTAAGGAAGCTTGGGATACACTGATTACTGCACATGAAGGTGACACTAGAGTTAAGGCTGCTAAAACATAGATGCTTGTCCAGTAGTATAACTCTTTAATTATGTCAGACTCTGAATCATTTAATGATTTTTACATGAAATTGACTGACATTGTGACCAAATTGCATGCTAATGGGATAACTTATGATAGACATGAAATTATCTTTAAAATTCTAAGATAATTACCACAAAAAATTGATAACAAAAGATATGCTATTGAGGAAATGAGTGACCAAAATCTCACTCCTAAATTACTCAGTAGTAAACTGAGAACTGTGGAAATGGAACTAAAATTCAAGAAATAATTGACCCAGTCCCATAGGAAACAGACTAGTTCTAATTTGAGTTTTTCTTCTAACCTGATGAAACCTGAGCTTAGTATTCCCAATAATGACTGTGATGAGGAATGTGATATAGATAGTTTGGATAATCAAATTTCCTTGATGTCAAGACAATTTAAGAAATTGTTAAATTTAGAAATAAAATGGAAAACAGACAAGGTAAGACAAATTATTCAACTCAGTCTAAGCACAAACATCACGATAAAGGTCAAGACAAACATCACAAGGACATTCATACGATACCTAATAAAGACTTCAAGAACATTGAATGTTTTAGATGTGGTAAATTGGGTCATATAGCACAAGACTGTAGAGTTAAATTGAACACGACCAATAAACATACTAGGGCCAACATTTGTAAGACACGGGATGATTCAAGTGATTCTGAAAATGAGGAGCCTGAGTCATCTGATATTTTTTATCCTTGCATGTCTTTCTTTGCCAAGATAATCTATAATGATGATATGCTTGTGCCTATGTATGAGAATTATGTTAATAGCTATACTTCTGTTGTTATGAATCATGCTGCTGCTGGTGTAGATGCTTTGATTTCTGAGAACAATGCTAGTTCTACTACGGAGTGTGTGAGTCAAAGGGAAAGCGATAACGACGATGTCAATGTGTGTGTGAGTTCAATTAATGAATCCTTAGGGGTCACTTCACACACTTCACTTAGTGATTCTGACACTGAAGACCTCCCTGATATTCACATGCTTTATGCCAAGACTCTCAAGAAAATCACTATACTAGAAAAGACTGTGAAAGATCTCACTAAGAAACTAGAAGACCTTAGTCTAATGGTCAAACTTAACGCTGGAGCGTATACTACCCAATGTCCAACTCATGAAAATGAAGTCAAATTTTTTGATCAAAAATTAAAAGATTTGATTGAAATAAATGAAACTATGGGAAAAAAATATAAAGGGACATTATTAGAATTGGAACAATCAAAAGAAAAGACAACTGTTTTAAAAAAAATTGCTAAGTTTGAAAAAAATTCCAACTGTTTTGATGGTTTTGTTATTGACTCGAAAACCAATTCTGATGATCAAACTTGAATAGGGTTTTACCCAAATTTAAAGACACAAACTAAAAATTTTGAATCAATCAAGTTTGTGTCAGGAGGCAAAAGACATATAGAAACTTGCCCAGATTTTCATTCCCTAAAAGACGAGTTTGATGAAAAACAACAAAAGTTTGATATTGGGGAATCAAGTAACTCTAAGTGTGATAGTCAACATAAGGCTAAATACATCTGCCCTCAGATTAGGAAGAGTGATTCTTCTTTTCAAACTCTACTCCCTAGGAATAAGGTTCAACATCAAAATTCCATGAAATATATGTTTAGAGACTTTCCTAAGGAGATACCCTCATCAAGCAATCTATATTGCTCTTACTGTGATATATACGATCATTCTTTTGAAGGTTGCTACTCTAGACGTTTAGTAAAACTTGTTTGTAATACTCCTCTATAACAGAACTTTAACTACTCTAAGAGAAGCCGTAACAATTATGTCTTGCCTATACAACCGGACAAAAACTCTAAATATATAAAGAGAAAGACCAAACCTAAAAGATCATTTCCAAGAAGGATAATAAGGTACTTTCCTAAACCAGATGCTCATATTTTCCATAAAATTCAAACTCATGCGCAAAATATTTTTCAACAAAAATCTAATGCTCGCAAATTTTATCAAATGAGAGCAAATATGCGCAAAATAAAAACAAGAGCTATTTGGGTTAGAAAAGATGAGCTATTACCCCAGATGAAGTGTAACATTGTTATTAATGCTTTAGAAGCTGAACACACCACTTCTAGTTGGTATTTAGACTCTGGATGTTCAAAGCACATGACTGGTGATGATACAAAACTTTTAAACAAAACCAGATTTGCGGGGGGAAAAGTCATTTTTGGTGATGGTGTATCATCTCAAATCATTGGTAAAGGAACACTCCAAGAAGAAGGAATGCATGTTCTTGAAAATTTTCTTCTATTAAAAGGTCTAAAGGCTAATCTACTTAGTATCTCGCAATTTTATGACTCAAATCATACTGTCACCTTTTCAAAGAATAATTGCAAAATTTTAAATGAAAAAGGTGAGTGCATTCTTACAGGACTCATGACTCCTGACAATTGTTATATTGTCATGAACAATGCTGATGTCTGTGACATTGCCAGAATGGATGATAATAAAATATGGCATAATAGGATGGGTCACATAAGTTACGATAACCTTAGTAGATTGTATTCACAAGAAATAGTTAGAGGAATTCCAAAAATCAAGCCTATCTCTAATATTGTTTGTGGATCATGTTAGGAAGGAAAAATTATTAAGTCCCCTCATAAGAAAGTTAAAGATATCCTTACCTCTAAACCCTTGGAGCTCATCCATATGGACCTAATGGGTCCTTCTCGTACTGTTAGTCTTTGTGGACATAGTTACATTCTAGTTATGGTTGATGACTTCACTAGATTCACTTAGGCGGCCTTCTTAAAACAAAAGTCTGATACCTTCCAAACATTTTTAAAAATTCTTCTTCGGATTGAAAATGAGAAGGACACTCAAGTAAATAGAATTCATAGTGATCGAGGTGGTGAATTCATAGATACTGGTATTATAGAGTATTGTGACTATAATCGTTATAAGTATGAGTTTAGTGCTCCTAAAACTCCTCAACAAAATGAAATTACTGAGAGAAAGAATCGTACACTTCAAGAGATGGAAGGTGTTATGATTCATGCTAAGTGTTTACCCAAATATTTTTGTGTAGAATCTATTCGTACTGCTTGCCACATTATAAATAGGGTTTATCTTAGGAAGAATTCCAAAAAAACTCCTTACGAACTCTGGTATGTGAAATAGCCCAATCTTAAATACCTTAGAACCTTTGGTAGTACGTGTTATGTCTGTAAAGGCAGAGAACACTTATCCAAATATGAGACTCGTGGAGATAAATCTATCTTTCTAGGATATTCTCCTGATAGTAGAGCATACCGTGTCTATAATCTTCGCACTAAGACCTTAATGGAATCCATAAATGTTATTGTAAGTGACACTACTGTTGAGAGTAAGACTAGAGAACCAACTATTATGGAAGAGTCTGAAAATATTTTAGAAAATGACTCTCCAGAAATAGATGATTCTTTACCAATTGAGACACCTGAAGTACCTAACTGGGTTTCTAAAGATCATCCCATAGATAACGTTGTTGGTAACCCTAGTGAGCCTGTATGTACAAGATCTCAATTAAGAAACTATGCTCATTATGCATGTTTTGTTTCCCTTGTGGAACCAAATAATGTAAATGAGGCATTGAATGACCCTCATTGGATTCCTGCCATGCAGGAAGAACTTCTTCCATTTGTCATTCATGATGTTTGGTATCTTGTACCCGGGCCTGATCATAAAAAGGTTATTGGAACACGTTAAATATTTAAAAATAAATCCTCTCGAATTGAAGGAATAAATTTTAACGAGACTTTTGCCCATGTTACTCTCTTAGAATCTGTTCGTATTTTTTTTGTAATAGCTTGTTACTTACATTTTACGCTTTACCAAATGTATGTCAAATTCGCCTTTTTGCCTTTCTTAATGGAATCTTGACTGAAAAGACCTATGTTGAACAACCTAAAGGGTTCATCGACCCTCAATATCCCAATCATGTGTATCGTCTTAAAAAGGCTTTATATGGTCTTAAACAAGCACCATGAGCCTAGTATGAGAATCTTTCCAACTTTATCTTAGACAAAGGTTTTAAGAGAGGTGGAAATGATCAAACCCTATTTGTCAAACATTTTGACAAATATATCATTATAGCTCAAGTCTATGTCGACGATATTATTTTTGGATCCACTTCCCCTTCAGAAGTTAAATCTTTTTCTGAAATTATGCATAGAGAATTTCAAATGTCTCTTATGGGGGGAGTTACAATTTTTCTTGGGTCTTCAAGTCAAACAGAATTCAGAAGGTTTATTTGTTTCGCAATCTAAATATTCTGTAGATATTGTCAAATAATTCGGTCTTGAAAGTGCAAAATATGTTAAAACTCCCATGAGTACTACGGTTAAACTCTCTAAAGATGAGAGTGGTAAATCCATAGATCTAGCTCTATATCGTAGTATGATAGGAACCTTAGTATACCTTACTGCCTTGTGTCCTGATATTATGTACGTTGTTTGTGTGTGTGCCCGTTATCAAAACAATCCTAAAGAGAGCCATTTAGTCCGTATTAAAAGAATCATTAAATACATAAAAGGCACTATAAATTTAGGATTTTGGTACATCAATGATACTCCTAGTACTATAATAGGATACACTGATGTTGATTGGGCAGGGTTTACTGATGATAGTAAGAGCACATCAAGAGCGTGTTACTATATTGGTAACCATCTTATAGGATGGAGTAGTAAGAAACAAGACTGCACTTCTTTATCTACAGCTGAATATGAATACATAGCCGCTGGTAGTTGCTGTGATCAATTACTTTGACTTAAACAAATGCTAAATGATTATGGTATTCAAGAAGATCAACTACATCTCTATTGTGATAATCAAAGTGCGATCAATATCTCTAAAAATCCTGTTAAACAGTTGGGAACAAAACATATAAAAATTAGACATCATTTTATAGACTAAGGAATTAGAAATCAATTATCTTCCTACTGATTTGCAACTCATATATATGATTACCAAACCTTTGGATTACAATATATTTCTTACTTTGTAAAAATCGATAAGAATGGTTTGTGCTGAATAAGCTCCTATGACTTAAGTATTATTCCTTTTGTCCATTTGAGACAAAATGGGGGAGTAATTTGAGTCTTATGAGTTCATTTTTTTTACATATTTCTAATAAGCCTGATCTTAGTATTTATTTGCAGGATTTTGTACATTTGTATTCAACAAACGTTATTAGGGTATTGGTTTGTAATTAGTTGAGTTATGTAATTTTCTGTTTCGAGGAAATGGGTAGATAGAATTTTTATATAGGAATAGGTTTTTTTCTTATTTCTTTGTAGCCCTATGAGTCCCAGATGACTCAAAGGAGATTTTGTCTCATATTCCTAAAGGTGGAGATTGAAGCTCCTTGTACTCTTGATTCACTTGAGTCTACATTGTATAAGTTCTCATCTAGTTTAAAAATAGTGAGAAAATTGTGTCCATTCCCTAGATTCCAAAAAGCCTCAGACTCTACTCTTTATTCCTCTTGATTGATTTTTTAAAGGTATATTCTCAATCACCCACACACATTAGGATTGCATTCATAACATATATATTGCATAAAATGATTATGTGAGTTGTGTGTGTTTAATCCCATTTAAAATTGGTTTCAATAATTATTTGGGAATTTTTATGAATTTTTAAATGATTTTTTAGAAATTAAAATGTGGATTAAAAAGAGTTTGGGGTCACTTTGTAATTAATGATTTTATGCTTTCATCCCTGAAAGTTTGTTTGGGTAGGATCCGAAACCGCTTGAGGATTCACGGAGCGTGTGTAATTATTTTGAAACATGCGTGTGTGAGTTCATCCTGGCCTTACACCTGTCACCATTATAGCGGCCTGATATGTGTTTGTTGGTAGACTCATAACTCCTACACACTCTCAGCCTTTGGATCAATTCTATCAAAGCTCTGCATGCATTTGAACCCAATCCCTATAAACCTCTCTTAACCAATCAACGTGCGTTTAAATCAGCGCTGTTCTTCCACCGTTGAATCAAAGTCAATTTCCTTAGACCAAATCTCAGCCTCAGATTTGGGTAGCCATTCTCAATCCTTCCTAGCCTAATATATAAGGAGGCTTACCCTCAACATTTGGGAACTGTTTGGAAGTTCATATAAATAGAGAGAGAGACGATAGAAGAGAGAAGAGAGAGAGAAGAGAGAATCCAGAGAGAGAGAGAAACCCTAAATCGTCAAACCTTTTTATTTTTCAAACCCTAACTCATTTCTCCAAAACAATTTTACCAAACATTATACCTATGTGTTTGAGAGTGTTGTTGGTACGGGTTTGAAGGGTGTTTAAAGTATTTTATCCTCTGAGATCCAGATAGTGTTTCCAACTTAGATATAACTTGTTAGATCTATATTTCTCTGTCCTAGAAACAGTAAATCTGATTATTCCATGTCATATTACACTTAGATCTGCACATTTTAGTTTCTCATCTTGAGAAATCGCTTTTGTTGATTACTATTCTGTAAATGTTTTTTAAAACTTTAGAATCAAAAAATTTATTTTCTGTTTCTAGTTCTTATGAAACAAGACTATTGACCTAGTTGGAATCACAATTGGCGGTTAATTTCAAAAGTATTTTCAAAACTCTCTGAAACTGATTAAGACCTTGTAAGGTATTTCGATCAAGGTAGCCTGGGATTCTGGGTTTATTTGAAAGGTCAAATAAAATCTTTTGGTTCTAAAGAAGAGAGAAACTGAAAACAAAATCATTTAGATCTAATCTGTAATTTCCTAGGACTGTTTGTATGAAATAAGTGTGTGTGTGTGTGTGCATGCATGTGTTAGATCACCATCATAAACACTTGTCACACTACAACACGTAAGTGTTGGCTATAAGATCGTGAATCTTCTAGAGTCGACGTAAAGACTGGAACAAAGTGGAGAAGTTAGTAAACTGGGAAAGACACATCAACATCAGACTAGTAGAGAAGTTAAAATCAAACCAGTGGGTACAATTCTAAACTTGTATAAGACTGTTTTGTGTGTATGTCTATTAAATAGTTTATAACTTGTATATTTTGTTTTAGTGGATTTTTGGTTTGTGACTTAGAAGTCACCGTGGATGTTTCCTCAGTTGGGTGAGGTTTTACCACGTTAAAAACTACTTGTCCTTAATCTTTCTACATCTCCTCATATCATTCTTGTGGTTGTGCCGAGTTTAATAGATTTAAACTGATTTACTAAACCTGTTATAAAATCTTGAACAAATCTCGTGCATGTTTTATTAAACACATCTTGTGTTGATTTTTTTTGAATTAAAGAAAAGAGTTTCTTCAAAAAATAGTTTGGAGTTACTTCAATAGTTTAATCTTGTATTAAACGACCTAAGTAACATATTTTTCATTGGTGATATAGTGTGCAAATATTCATGAGTCTTAATCAACATATTATGGAGAGAGTATTCTTTATTATTTTTATTATGATAGTAAAGGAAAATACTACACTAAATTGGGAGCATATACAAGTAAATATAGCATGTAAACTATATTATGCATGTATACATGTGAGTGAGTATGTGTCATGGAACCATATTCAAGTGAGTGTGTGTGTTATTAAACCTATACGTGGATCAACTATTAGTGGTGTGCGACGTGAGCATATATGAAAGTGTAAAAAATATGGCTGCATTCTAGTGAAGCCTAAGCATGTATATTATAAGTTGTGTGGGAAGCATGTGAGTGTAAAGTGAAGCTAAGTGTAAGTGTGTGAAGTGTACATTAGGTGTATATACAAGTGTGTGAAGTGTATAAGTGAGTGGAAAGTGACATATACATGAGTGAGATATATACAAAAGGTAAATAAAGGAAAATAAGGGAACATACATGTAGGTGCATATGTACACATGCAAAAAAGAATAACACCCAAAAAATAAATTGTAATACTCTTATTGAAATCCTTTGCCAACAGAGTCGTCATTGTGATCCCGAGGACAGGGTTCAAGGTCTCAGGAGGTGGATCCCTCCTTCCTTCCCCCTCTTTTTTTCATGTTTACACGGGATTGAATCCTTTATCGGGGAGCTTGGTCGTCATCGATGTGCGGTCATATGTAGAGATAGATTCGCCAACCTATTTTGCACAGAACATGCAAAAGAAATGTTGCAGCCTCGAGAGAACGGCATCAAGGACAATACCGATGCTTTTGAAGCCAGGTAGTTCAACAGTCCGGGGACTAAGTTATGGAATCGAAAGGTGTTAGGCATCCATCCCTCCATTTCAGTCTCTCATGGGCATGTGTTAATCTTCTCCTTTAGAACTCCGTGATGTGTGTGCTTATGTGCATAATATAAACGGAGAGGGAATTTCTCGATTATCATCATGGATAAAGGTGGAGCTAGGTTATCCTTAGGAGTGTTCGTAAATTTTTAATAAAAAATATGATGTAAGTGTTTGTCTACTCACAAGTTGTTATGGAAGAACGATCGCGTATATTGGACAAGGCACAAGCAAACAAGCATGTAAAATCTATATATCACGAATATATGATCAAATTAAAATAACAAATATATGAGGGAGGACTTGAGTCGAGGGATCTACCCAAGATGCCTACGTAGCCCAGGGGCATCAAAGTCCACGTAGTTTGAAGATGATATGAGGTGGGGTTTAACCCATAAATCCAACCGAGAACTTTATTTATGTACGTGTGTTTAGAAAAAGGTGTTTTAGTGTCAGAAAATGTGATGATAAATCCCTTTTTGGAATTTACAAGTGATCACTCTTTTTCTTATTTTTGGATTTTTCTACGAAAATAAAGTATGTGAGAAAACTATAATAAAAAGTTCGGAATTAAGATGTGCTATGTAATGAAGTAAAGTACAAAAGAGAAAATGAAGTAACTAATTCAAAATTAAGAGAATTTAAAGACAAAGAGAAAGAAATAGACCTCCTTATGAAGACTTGAAGTAGATCTTGCTTGTAAATGGACTAATATCAAAGTGAAGTGATGGTAGTTTAAGGAGGTGGGTGGGAATTTACTGAAAAGATTACAAAAATGATGGAAGGAATGTGGGATATGGGATTTTTAAGGAAAGAAAAATTATGAATTCGAGGGAATTCTCTCTGAATTGCTGAGAGGTATGTTCAAGGGTTGCCTTTAAAAGTGAGTTCATGGCCTATATTTATAGGGCCAAGGGGGTGATGATCGGTATTGTCCTAAACCTTACAATCAACATAGAAACCTAGACACATTGCCGCAGGGTCTTGGGGTTATTAATTGGCTGTCTGAAGTATTTTTTTAGAAAATAATGGCCATAAAATGCAAATCATAAGTCTGAATCATGCATGGGGTGGGTCATTAAAAAGGGTATTCAGAGCCCTTCAAGAATACATCGAGCCACTCCAGGGTTCGGGAGTTACCAAAGTCAAACAAGGCCCGAAAGCGCCTATTGGTCATTAGACAGGGAATTCCTAGAGGAAAATAGATCATTCGTCCGAACTGTAAGGACGATTTTCACACGGTTTATATCCTCGGAAAAGGTATTTAGAGCCCTTTGAAGATTCATTCAGTCTTGTTAGGTTCGAAAAGCTGACCTTGGTCAATAGGGCCCAAAAGAACCCGATGAACCTTTGGATTAAAATGGGTCATTCATCAGTACCGTAAGGCTGATTCACGCACATGACAGATCATTAGAAAGGGTATTCAGATCCCTTACAAGATTCATTCAGTCACATTCGATCTAAAGAGCTGATCGAAATCAAATAGAGCCCGGTAGTGGTCGTTGGCCAATGGATCAATTTTCGAGGTAAAATGAATCGTTCATTCGATTCGCACATAGGACTGACCATTGGAAAAGGGATTCGTATCCCTTCGAAGATTCATTGAGTTTTTCTCAAATAAGAAAGTTGACATGAGTCAAAAAGGGGCCCGAAAGCGCCCGACGACCTCCAGATTAGTTTTTGATAGTAAAATGAATCGTTTGATCGAACCGTAATGTCAATTAGCGCATGGGATAGACCGTTGGAAATAGGATTCAGTTCCTTTCAAAGATTTATGAGCTTTTGCTCAAGCGATAAAGTTAGCCAAAGACAAACGGTGGCTTGAGAGTGCTCGGTTCCCTCTGGATCGGTATTCAGGGCATGACCTAGGGTTTGCAGTGAATGAGTGAGTGATAGGGACCTAAGGAGGTGCTTGGGGGGGTCCTAGGATGGGGTGCCTACATATAATTCTGGGTCCTTTCCCATTTGAAACTTCCCTGTTATTATTGTAATGAAGTGTAATAGAATATTACACTAAAGTAACCACTACCAAGTCACTTAGGAAGTTCTTGAGCCAACCAACCTCCTTTTCTGCCTCCGAAGTGATAACATACTCAACTTCCATGGTGGAATTAGCAAATTATGATTGTTTGATACTCCTATAACTTATGGCTTGACCTCCTAAAGTAAACTAATATCTTAAGGTAGACTTTCCAGAATATCTATCTGATTGGAAATCTGAGTTTGTGTACCCTATAGGTACAAGACTATCTATTTAGTAATCCAACACACAGTCTCTAGTCCTTTTTGGGTACTTGAAGATATGGTTTACCATAGTTTAGTTCTCCTTATAAGTATTAGATTAAATTCTACTGACCATGCCAATGACATAGGAAATATCGGGTCTAGTACACAACATATCATATATAAGGTTACCCACAATATAAGTATAGGGTATGTTTCTCATCCTCTCTATCTAATCAAATGTCTGAGGACATTGATCCCTAGATAAAGAAATTCCATTCTTGAAACGAATGAATCCTTTCTTATAATCCTACCCACTAAACTTTGTGAGCACTGAGTCGATATAAGTGGGTTGGGATAAGCCCAACATCATGTTCTTTCGATCTCAAAAATGTTTTATCCCAAGGATGTGACTTGCTCCTCCTAAGTCCGTCATATCAAACTGACTAGACAACCACACTCTCATTCAATACAATACACCCACATCATTCCCTATTTAGATAATATCATCTACGTACCACAATGGAAATACCACCATGTTTATGTCATTCTTCTTATACACATATTTCTCATATGGACATTGATTAAAACCATATGATTTGATTGCTTGATCAAATCAGATGTTCCAATACATAGAAGCTTATTAAAATCCATTAATGGATATTAAGCTTGTAGACGTCACTCGCTCGACTTCCTATTATGAACTCCTCAGACTTCATCTTATAAATGCACTTGTCATGACTACCGTTCAAGAATGCAATCTTAATATCTATTTGTCAAATATCAAAATTAAGATGTGTCGCAATGGATAAGAGAATCCAAATAGACTTAAACATAAATACTGGCGAGAAGGTTACTCATAGACAATCCCTTCTTTTAGAGTAAACCCTTTCTCTAAAAGTCGTGCCTTGATGGTTTCCACCTTCCCATTTACCCCTCTCTTCTTCTTTTAGATCAACTTGCATACGATGGGTTTTATCCCTTCCAAAAAGTCTATAGGTTCCAAAACTTGACTGGATTTCATCGAATCCATCTCAGTGTTCATAGCCTTAAGCCAAAGCTCAGAATCTTTGATTTAAATTCCGATATTATAGTTATCGAGATCCAGTCCTTGCACCCCTGGGATCTCACCGAAGTGTTCAAAAAAATACACTAACTTATCAGGTTGATGTATGACTCTCTCACTATGATGTGGCACTACTAATGTTTTCATGTTAGTGACATATGTGCCCTGATCACTAGTAATACTCTCACTACTACTAGGAAGTGTATTATTAATGTTAGGTTGTATTTCATCTTGTACTTGTGTGTTAGAAGGAATTGGTTGGTCATTTAATCTTATCTCTGGTAAGATTAGATTACTCTTGGGTTTGTAGTCAATCATATAATCCTTTTATAAGAACTTGGAGTTGGTGATAATAATGGCCTTCATATCCTTAAAGTTATATAATTGACCACATTTTGTTCTTTTTAGGTAATTTATAAAAAAACGTACCTCTATACTAGATTCTAACTTGCCCATCTTTTTTATTAGCATATATGCTGGGCAAACCCAGATTCGAACATGTCCTATACTCGGCTTGTGCCCAGTTTGTAGTTCTGTGGGAGTTTTTAAGATATATTTAGATGGAACCAAGTTCAATAAATAGTTAGTCATCTCTAATGCATAACCCTAAAAGGAATCATGCAGGTCAAAATTACTCATCATAGATTTAAGCATGTCCAAAAGAGTCATGTTCCTTCTCTCCACTAAATCGTGTTGCTATGGAGTGCCGGGAGCAGACAATTGTGGTTTTATCCCCAACTCCGATAGGTGATTCCTAAACTCTTCCAAGAGGTATTCCCCTCCACGATCAGATCGTAGAGTTTGGATAAGTTTATCATGCTTACGCTTTCCTCCACTTTATACACTTTGAACTTGTCAAAGGTTTCAGACTTGTGATGCATAAGGTACATATTAAAACCTAGAGTAATCACCTTAAAAAGTGATGAAGTACTCAAAACCCCCTCTTGACAGGATAGTCATAGGGATACATAAACAATATGTCTGAACCAATCCCAACACATTGTTGGCTCTATATCCTTTTGGCTTGAAGGGCCTCTTGCTCATCTTACCTTCTTAACATGATTCATAACTGGAAGTGCCTCCACTTGCAATGAACTTAATTTTCCATTTGAAACCAGACTTTGAATTATATTTAGATTGATATGACCTAATCATAAGTGCCACAAATATGTTTAATTAAATTTAGAAGGTTCCATTTTCTTTAGGTTTATTCCATTTGTCTTATTCACTTCGGTGATAAGCGGCAATGTTAGGACATGTTTAATAATATATAAATCATTTTCAACTATGCCATAACTGATAAAATATTTCTCACGCTTAATTAAAATGTTGTGATTAAAATAAACCGATAAACCGTCCTTAATCAACATAGATAGTGAAATCAAATTTCGCATAATTGATGACCACTACACCAAAATAGGTCAATTGTAATGGGCAAAAACCGTTGCAAAAAATATTTATAATGGATTATCCGTTGGAAAATTAGTTTTATTTATTTCACTAACAAAATTTGTAAAGGATAAAATCCGTTATGAAATTAATATTTGTAACGGACTAAAATCGTTAAAATTTATTTTGTAATGGATTTGGCATTGGTACACATACTATATATTAGTAACGGATTTACTATAGTGTAATGGTGTTTATCCATTACAAATATAAAATCTATTAAAGATAAAAACCATTACAAAATACATTGTAACGAGTTGGAAGTGTCAACAAATGTTTTATTTGTAAAGGTTAAATTATGTTACCACTATTATTATATTTTTAAAAAATATTAATTTCTCATCAAACAAATCTAAATACATTAGTGATAATTCGTGCTCAACTAATGGCAATTGTGGGTACTCTTTTTGCTCACTAGAACCCATAAGAGTAGCCAGACAAAGCCCAAATGAGAAAAAGGGGGACCCGACCCAAATAATGGGTTCAAAGTGACGGTTAGAGAAGAAAGATGTGACCAAGTCTATCCCCAAGATCTCGGATGAGATACTCAAGGGTTACTAGGTTAATGTGTTACCTTCTAACACTCCTTCTCCTTCCTTTTGAGAAACGAAATATATGTTGTACCCCTGGCCTGGGGAAAAGGGCATGTAAAAAAACATTTCAAGAGATACTAAATAAGAAACAGTAGACCTCTCCGTGGACGTAGGCAATTTTCCGAACCACATATATTCTCGTGTTGTGTGATTGTTGTTCTTTCTTTAATCCTGGTGTTTGTTTTCTTTTGATAAATTGTTTGGTGTTGAGAGTTTTGTCACCACAATTGGGGCCGTCTGTGAGAAACGATTGCTTTCTCCTACGAAAACCCTTACCAGTAAGAACCATCAATGTCACATCACAATAGTAACATTCCTCAAGCAGGAGACATTCAATGACATGTAAAGCCCCCGAGGGTAGGTGTGAAATACAACATTCAATCCCGAGACTTCTCCAGGAGTGGCAGGTCTCTGAAAATAGTCAAGGGCCACCTAGGTCCATGGAAATCTCTAGGCTAATCGATGCCGATGAGGCCAGTCTCCAGGAGAAGGAGGTGGCCATTCGCCAACGAGAAAAAGAGAATGCCCACCTCAAGAGGCGACTGGATAGATTGGAGAGAGAGCTCCATCAAAATATGAGGCGACGCCACTGTAGGAATCCTATCCCTCAGTCAAGCAAATCTCATAACCAAGGAAGAAGCCCAAGACGTGGTTCGAAAAGAAGGGAAAGACCAAGGTTAGGCGACCGCCACTTTGAGCACTCGCGACCAGTTTGCCAGTACATAAGTCCTGATCAGCAGAATGATGATATCCGAAGTCTAGTCCAGAGAGAGATGGACCAGCACCCAACTCACCTTGGTGCCATATCAACAAGGGAGTTAGCAAGACGAGCTCTCAAAACTCATATGAAGTCCCATTTTTTAGGTCCGAAGAGGATTCGCGATCCCTGGGTTCAAGATTTATGATGGGAAAATAGATCCCATCGACCATGTTAGGCAATATAAATAAGAAATGACTATATTGAATCATAATGATGCACTCATGTGCCGAATATTCCCCTCGAGCATGCAGGACATGGGCCAAAAATGGTTTAAAAAGTTACATCACCGATCCCTCAAGAGTTTCAAATCCCTGCCCGAGCTGCTCATGACTCACTTCATTACGAGCAACTCCCTTCCAAAGAGGATGGATGCTTTGCTCACTATGAAGAAAAAGCCCCAGAAAGTACGTAAAGAGGTACTGGGAGATACTTAATGAGCTTAAAGACTGCTCAAAGCAAGTCATCGTAGCATCCTTTAAAATAGGATTGCCCATCTCTTTCCTCTTACACCAGTCCCTAACTAAGAAGGAGGCCACAACGATCAATGACTTAATGGCCCGTATTGAGAAATACGCTAAAGTCGAGGATGTGACCCATCTTAATGCAGGGGAAAATGGTTGCGCAAAGACAAGCAAGGGGGCGAGAAGGTTGAACCACAAAAGAAAGGGAATAGGAACGGAGGCAATAACGACTCGAATAATGGGAAAAGGAACGACGCCTCAAAGGCATTTCAAGCTGTAAACACATTCTTCAAAGAGCTAATCTATAAAATCCTAGAAAAGATCAAGGAGGATCCATTCATCAAATGGCCAAGGTAGCGCATTTCACAAAGAAGGCGTATATAAAACTGAACATTGTAAGGCACTGGATTCTCACCTTGAGGAGTTGGCCCAAGCCAAACACCTAAATGAGTTTATGGAAAACAAGACAGATAAAGTGGCGGTGAACGATGAGCAGCGATAGAATAATGTCCTTGAGGAGGATGTTGGTCATGAATTTGCAGTAATACATGGGGAATCAGACCTCCAACCAATTCTCGGGAACGCAGCTCGAATGGAAGTTAAGAAGCTTTCTGCAGTTATGCAGGCCTTCCAGATTGACCCAATCAAGTCTCAGTAAGGAAGCGGTGACAACTAGAGGACATTGATTATAATAAACATATCATTTTTACAATTGAAGATTTGGTGGGAGTAAGAACCCCTCATCATGATGCATTGGTCATTACACTCAGGATATCCAATTGGGAAGTCGATAGGCTGCTCGTTGACCAAGGAGGATCATCCGAAGTAATATACCTCGACTTATTCAGGTAGCTGAAATTAAGCATAGCAGATCTGAAGGAATCCACCGTCCCATTAGTCGGCTTCGCTGGGAAGGTTAAAATCCCTCTGAGAAAGGTTGTCCTTTTATTCAGGGCATGAAACATCTACAAATTGATTGAGTTTCTTATTATCGACATCGAATCACCATACCAAGCCATTATCAAACGGGGGTGGCTCAATGCAATGAAGGTCATTACATCGACCTATCACCAGAAGTTGAAGTGTGTAGCTGATTAAGGAGTAGTTGAAATCCATGAGGACCACGTTTCGACGAGGAAGTGTTTCATCGTGGCCATACGTCGTAAACATGAGAAGAAAGTAGAAAAAATGAAAGTCAAGGAATAAGGACAGGAGGCATTGATGCCCTCCAAATAGAAGCTAAGGTATGGTTGACCATGAGTGGATAAAACCAAGCTCCTCCCCTCTGAAAGGGTCGTTAAAGACAAGGAAGAGGTCGCAGATGGAGGTGGCTCGACCGAAAAGAAGTCTTTAATTGGTTCCTCTTTGACTGATGGTTAGAAGAAATAACTAATTTCCTTACTCCGGAGCAACGTGGATGTTTTCACGTGGGAACCCTATGAGCTACCTGGGATTGATCCCCGCATCGCATGTCATCAACTACACGTGGATCCAGTTTTTAGGCTAGTGGCACAAAAGGCTCGCCGAACGAACCCAAAGAAGGCTAAAGCAGAAAAGAAAGAGGTAGATAAGCTACTCGATGCAGGGTCCATATGAGAAGTTTAGTTACCCAAATGGTTATCCAACCCAGTAGTGGTTCCTAAGAGCAACAAAAAGTGGAGGGTTTGTATTGACTTCACCGACCTCAACAAGACATGTCCCAAAGATAGTTTCCCCCTTTCGAAGATCGATCAACTAGTTGATGCCAGGACTACACATGAGAGAATGAGCTTCTTAGATGGATACTCGAGATACCATCAAAACCCCCTTCACGTGAAAGATCAAGTTAAACCTCCTTTATAACCACTAGTGGTTTATATTACTATAAGGTTATGCCTTTCGTCCTTAAAAATGCAGGAGCAACCTATCAACGACTGGTCACGAAGATGTTGATATCATGGAAGTTTATATCGATGACATACTCGTTAAGAGCAAACTCAAGGATAACCACCTCTCCACCTGGCTAAAACCTTTGAAACCCTCAGGAAGTATCGAATGAAACTTAATGCAAGTAAGTGTTCCTTCGGTGTCCAGTCGGGAAAATTCCTCGGATACTTAGTCAGAAAGAGAGGGATAAAATCAAACCCTGACCAAATCGATGTCATCGTCAAGGACCATCCACCCTAAATAGTAAGATACATACAGAAGCTAATAAGAATGCTCACCGCACTTAATTAATTCATTTCTAAATTTTAGGAACGATGCCAACCATTCTTTCAATTGTTGAAAAGGAACAAAGGAGTAATATGGGACAAAGATTTCTCGAGGGTCCCTGAGGAGCTCAAAGTATACCTGAGTAGGCACCCTTTTCTTGTAATTATTGGGCAGAACGATCTGCTGTATGTCTACCTAGTAGTGTCAGACCACGCGGTAAGCTCTGTCTTGGTATGTGAAAGGGAGGGAAGCCAGCATCCAGTCTACTACACGAGAAAAAATCTTTTGGAGTCCGAACAACGATACCTACCATTGAAGAAGCTTGCTTATGCGCATGCGGTAGTCCATTCCATCATTATAAACAGGGAATTATTTTGAAGTCCATTATTTTGAACAGGGCAATATTTTGAAGTCCATTCAATTGTTGTAAAGAGGGCATTATTTTGAAGTCCATTACGTTGAACATTGCATTATTTTGAAGTCCATTCCATCGTCATAATTACCTCACACCCCCTTAAGGCCTTTCTAAGGAAATCAAATCTCTCCAGCTGACTTTCCAAGTGGTCCGTCGCGTAAGTATAGGCGGATTTCATTACCGAATTTACAGGGGAGCAGCCTGGCGATCGACCCAAAACTAATTGTCCAAAGGCAGGTTTAGGTGTTTGGACATTATACATTGATGGAGCCTCCAAATCAAGGGGGCGAGAGTGGGTATTATGATAGTGATTCCTGAGAATAGGATGCTCGAGTAGGGATTTAGACTTTGATTTTAAGCCTCCAACAACGAGGTAGAGTACGAGGAACTGATCGCCGAACTGCACAAAGCAAAGCTAATAGGGGCAAGGCATTTTCAAGTCTTCGGTGATTCATAACGAGTTTCCAACCTGGTAAGTGGTGACTTCAACGCAAAAGACGAAAGGATGGAAGCTTATCTTACTATTGTAAAGGGATTAATGGACAAATTTGATCAAGTCGATGTTCAGCAATTCCCTAGGGGACATAACAGCCATGTAGATGCCCTAGAAGCCCTAAGCTTAGCAATAAACTCAGACATGAAAAGAAAAATTCAAATTAATTTCCTTGGGCAACCCAGTATTCATAAGGACACTGAGTTGTAGAATCCCGAGCAGATCCTCAAGATTGAAAAAACTCCTAGCTGGATGGATCCCATTATAGATTATTTATGAAATGATAAGTTACCCAGTGATAGGAAGATATCCCATCAGATAAGAGCCAAGGCTTCTCGCTTTCACTTCTCTCCTGAGGGAAAACTTTATAAAAGATTTTTCGATGGCCCCTACCTCCAGTGCGTTCATCCACTGGACATCGAGCAAGTCCTGCACGAGCTCCATGAAGGCATTTGTGGAAGTCATGAAGGAGGAAGATCGATACCATTCTGAGCAATGAAGGAAGTACACTGGTGGCCATACATGTAGAAGGATGCTGGAACCTATGTTCGAAGATGCGAGAAATGCCAAAAACACTCGCCTTTAGTCCACCAACCCACTAGAGGCTTAAAGTCCTTAACTAGACCCTGGCCCTTTTCCCAGTGGGGCCTAGACATCGTGGGACCTCTTCCTAGTGCAACTATAAATAGGAAGTATCAGTTGGTGGCCACAGACTACTTCACAAAATGGATAGAGGCAGAGCCACTAATGAACATCAGGGACGCTGGCATGATAAGGTTCCTATGGAGGAATATTATCACGTGCTTCGGTATACCTAGGACGATCATTACCGATAATAGGACCCAGATCAAGAGTGGCCCCTTCGAAAGCTTTTGCAGTGATCATGGAATCAGGCACTACTTCACCTCTATGGCATACCCCAGAGCAATGGTCAAGTCGAGGCCTCCAACAAGATAGTGACTGATGGACTGAGGAAGCACCTTGAGTGGGCCAAAGGATCATGTGCAAATGATTTATCCCACATCCTCTGGGCTTATCACACCACCCTAAGGAGAGAAACTCAAGAGACACCTTTTACATTCACATATGGAATGAAAGGAATCATCCCCTTATAAGCTGGTCTTCCTACCATGAAGTCGATGTTGGTCGACCAAGGCCATAACGATGAAGAGGTACTCACCGAGCTTGACTTAGTAAACGAATGGTGAGATTTGGATCTAGTTAAGCTTGCATCTTAGAAGCAACATCTAGCGACATAATACAATCAGAAAGTGAGCCCAAGGAAATTCCAGTTCGGAGACTTCGTCCTAACGAAAGTTCTTGGCATCGTGGTGAAACCATCAGATGACAAGCTTGGACCTAACTGGGAGGGACGATTTAAGGTCATAAGGGACGACCTACAACGAGCCTACCACTTGGAAATGATGGAGGGCAGGGAGATACCTAGAGCCTAGAATGCAGCCAACCTAAAGAAATTTTACTCCTAAATTTCTTCATGTACCATTAGTTTAGGCAAATTTTCATTTACAAATTAATGTTGCATTTTTGTTTCTGACTCTTATCAATAAAACTCAGTTGGCCTTGTCATTCTATATATATTGGTTGTATCAAATGAATGTTATTTTATGAACCCTTTCCAAGTTACAGGCTTCATTATTTTAACATAAATAGCCTCTTGTGGTTACATCGCAGTAGCCAGGTTTATACCATCTCGACTTCGCCATAGCGAAGCAAGCAGGGTTGATACATAATAACCCTCCTCAGGCCCTTGTTTGTGACACTAACTGGATTCGAAGGTTGCTCCAAAAATAAGTAAAGACCTTCAGAGGATCCTCAGGAAATATGGCCAACCCAGGTTGGTCACCAACATAGTTTGGATTCAAAATCCTGCCCGGGTGGATTACCCACTAGTTAAGTGTATCATCGCCATTGTCTTACTTAGGCCTAAGGAAGTGTGACAACACGACCTACAAAGTAAAGTAAGGCGGAATGGTACGTCTATGACATACTAGGCTGGGAGAATACTCATTCAAAAATAAGCCCGTGATTAGTCGACTAAGAAGCCCAAAATCACTAGAGATTATCAATCAAAAACATATTTAGTCGGCAACTGCCCAAACCATAAAAAATTTATTGCTAAAGGTTTCACGATTACACATAAAATAGTGATAAAATAGAAAAATAAGAAAGAATAAATCGGATCCAAATAGGGACTAGGTCACTGAGAGAGGTAATCAACCACTAGCGCCCTTTGACCATCGTCTGGATAAGGGGCAAAGTCCTCCTTGACCTCTTCCGGGCTTGACTCTAATAGATGCCTTGGGATTGCATCTATTGGGATGAAACGATCATCCCTTCTGAATGGATTTGACTCTAACGATGAA
Organism: Sambucus nigra; assembly: GCA_949130495.1. NCBI lineage: Eukaryota > Viridiplantae > Streptophyta > Magnoliopsida > Dipsacales > Adoxaceae > Sambucus > Sambucus nigra. The sequence continues at coordinate 354,467,228 of OX422207.1, read as the reverse complement.
GGATTGATCTCATGTCTATACCAAAGGATAGAGTTCTTAGGCACCTTTAACTCCCTAAGGGCACTCAGCCACCCTCTAATAAAGGATAGCTCCTCGACCTGCTTCAATCTCATGGGAGCAGCTTTCCAGCCCTGGTTGTACCCATCTTCCCACACTTGTCGAGGACCTTTCTTGAATAAGTGCCTTAGTAGGGTGACATCCCTTTAAAGCCCAACAGCTATCATGCACGCCCTATGAACATCTCCCCGCAGTTCGGCAATCTCCCTAGCTGAACCCCTGTCATTAGGCCTAGCTCACTGCCTAGTTGACGAAAAAGAACCTTGTATGACTCGAGGGCAAAGGGTTGGTGAATTATCCCTAAGGCGTGTGGCTTCCCTCCTTCAGGCATCATTCTCGTATTACAGAACTTCTCCAACCTGATTGATCTCATAGGCTTCCAAGAGTTTAGCCTTCAAAGCATCCATATCTTCTTGAACGACGGCACCGGCCTCCTCCATTTCTATAAGTCTATCCTTCAACCAGGCTACAACCTTGGATTGATCCTTATAATATTGGTTCCTTGTCCTAAGGGATTTATAGATCTTAAAAAATGCTTGGCGAACTTAGTCACTTACATTGGAACTTGAGCCAACTAGATAGCAAGACGTCATCATCATCATCATCATCATCATCATCATCATCATCAGGGATCAAATTATTCCTTCTGGGAGGAGCCATGTCTTCCTCGCTAGAACTCTCTGAGATATAACCACCTAAGCTAGATCCTTCCTCACTGGACCTCTCTCTACCAAACTCCTCTTCACTGGATTCCTCCTCACAAGATCCTACCTCACCACCACCATATCTAGCAGCACTAAACTCTAAACTGCTCTCCACTTCTTCGTCTAGGCCAATAGGTTAGAGAGCACCTTCCTCCTCCTCTTCTTCCTCTGAGATATCAAGACAAGGAATATAGTCAACTAGATGGGAGATGAAGCTGGAGGTAATGTTCTTATATTCCAATAAGAAAGTAGCCCACCTAAGATGTTCATCTTCTACAATAGGGTCTCTTATATTCCAGGCCTTAAGTAGCTCAGTAGTATGGATCTCGTGGAGAGAAGCCTCCTGGTTCTTGGACTTTGCTGTAAAGGAAAATGAAAACATTAAAGGAAGAACACATTATAACAGTAATGAAAAGACAAAGAGGTTGAACAACAACCTATGTATTCCTACCCATGAATTCTAGGTCCCATATACCTCGCACCCCTTAACTAAGGAGGTAACTGCCAGTTCTTAGCTATGAATCCTTCAAACCAGTAATCCATATGGGAATCATGTAGATCAACTAATAACACCCTATCTGAACTCCTCGCTTTCAAGTAAAGAAGACCAGAACTGGTACGTGAAAAGGAGTAACAAAAACATATTTCAACCAAGCCTAACTTAGTTCCATAGAGTTGGTTTATTCTATGAAAGCCATTAATAATATTCCGAATGTTTGGAGAACATTGGGCTGGGGCTATATCAAAATACTGGAAGAAGTGTAAGAATAGACGATTTGGGGGACATGTTAAACCCCCTTGGGACAACAAAATAACATGAATCCAATGGCCATCCTCAATGTCGCAAACATTATGAGGTACAGGGGCACACTCAATATCCACCCAATTAGGTATGTTATAACATTTCCTAAACTCTACCAGGGATTTGTTATCTATCCTTGCCATAAGAAAAACCCTAGCTACAGTAGAATTAAAAACGACGAAAGGAAATACACAAAGAGGGAAGAATGAGAACTTATAGGAAAAAGAATCAAGCTTGAAACGATGGAAAACCACGGGCAAACGAATATGATTGAGGCGAAATAGCTTGGGAGTAATGAAGAAGAAGCTTGAGAGTAAGAAACACTTTGAGAACGAGAGAAAATGCAGAGTAGAAGTGACGAATTGAACTGCTTGAATGCCTCGGTTTAAACTCTCAATGATAACGAACGATAATTAAAGAAGATTTACCGCATGAAATCTCTACAAAATGACGAATCATTCCCCACACGATTCGAGAATTTCAACTGCACTATCAAGAGCAGGAAGGAGGCACCATTTAAAAGTTTTGAGAACAAATTACGGCCCCTAAACTTTTAGGGGAAATTGTGGGTACCCTTGTTGTTCACTAGAACCCATAAAAGTAGCCGGACAAAGCCCAAATGAGAAAAAGGGGGACTCGACCCAAATAATGGGTTCAAAGTGACGGTTAGAATAGAAAGATGTGATAAAGTACATCTCAAAGATCTCGGATGAGATATTCAAGGGATACTAGGTTAATGTGTTACCTCATAACAATCCTCCTTCCTTTTGAGAAACGAAATATATATTGTACCCTTGGCTGGGGGAAAAGGCATGTAAAAAGCCGAGTTCGAGAGATACTAAATAAGAAACAATAGACCTCTCCGTGGACGTAGGCAATTTGTCAAACCACATATATTATTGTGTTGTGTGATTATTGTTCTTTCTTTAATTCTGGTGATTGTTTTCTTTTGATAATTTTTTTTGTGTTAAGATTTTTGTCACCACGGGAGTGCATAACCAATTCCCACAAATTTCACTCAAACATAATTGCAAAACACCCGTGACAAAATCAATGACACTACATTTCAGTTATATTAAACCGATCTAAAACTATATTTCATTCATAAGCATTAAAATTCCCAAATAAAAAATCGTATAAGATAAACCATCTAACTTTTAATAATAAAATTCAAAAAAATTCTAACATCATTAAAGCTCTAAACCTATCATTCTCCCAACAGTACTCTTCATGACAATCCTTGAAAACGAGACTTTATTCATCCAAAAGTAATCTTCTTATTTCCCAATAAGAACCTGTTGAACAAACAAAATCTTAGTAAATGTGTAAGTATATATGAGTAAATAACATAAAAGACTAGTACATTTAGTTTCCATTAGCACGCATGTAATTTTATTCGACGGTAATTGATACATAGCAAACGGCCATAACCATTGAGGGCATGATTAGTTTAGACAAGTTACATTGGTATCGCTTGATATATTTGCACCTATGTTCACGTACCTTCTTGACCATATTGCTAAATACTTGTAAACTATTAATTTGGGATGGATGGAGTATTATTTAAAGTTTTACAGTGGTTTTTCTCAAATTTAAAATATTATAGTCATTTACATTATTTATTGGTTTTCGGCACAAAGTTATCTGAGCAACATGCTAACAAATGCTAAGATAAGTAATATTTATTTTAAATATGTGAAAAAATATTTATTATTAGATTCGAATTAATAAGAGATTGTTGATAATAATATGTAACGGGTTCATGTAAACTATTTATCAACATAAAACATACAAACTAGTATGTCGTATCATATTAGTTAGGGTTCATAGAATAACATTGATTTTAAAGTAATACCCCATCTATTTGTTACAAAATCAATCAATCAAATTTTAAGTCTAGATTGGTATCATTGATTAAGTGTACATTTAAAATACTTTTTCTTTAATTAGTCTAGTCCTCTCCTAGTTGTAAGCCACCAGGGAGTGGCTATTTCAGTGGGGTACTGTCCCCTTTTTCCCAAAATAATTAAAAAAATCCTTTTCTTGAAGGGATATGTTGTCTTCCAAAATCCTCGATTCTACCAAACACACCTAATGCATGAATTCAGTAGCATCGATAATGGTGTTGATGTACGACTCGCATAATCCTTTCTTTAATTCTTAATTTCCATGGGACTGACACAGAAGCAGAAGAGGAAAATAAATCCAATAGGTCTTTGGAATCAACCTCAACGTTTATATTTGAGATTTTTGAAGCTGAACAGAACTGCAGACCTTTTTTAATAGCTTGAAGCAACACCTCTTTAGAAGAGCTGAGTGCTAAGAAGTTAGAAGCAACCCATATGAGATTTCCTTTACAGTCAATAAGAATTTCCCCTGCTCCATAATTGAGGTTATGATATCTAAATCTAGAGATATTATGCTTAAATATCCCTTTAAAATGTTTAGACTAGGGATGCTTACTTAAAATAGATAATGAGGGCGCAGCCTGCTTGAGATTTAAACACTGGATTGCTTCCTTATGAATTGATCCCTCTCTAAATTGAGTAGTTATATCTTGAGCCAAATATGATATTCTAGTTATTAGTTTGTGGATAATGATGTTTGATTTCATAGAAATGTCCTAAAAAAGAGACTTGTTCCTACTCAACCATAATTCCCACAAAATAGTAACTGGAATTATATTATGTAACCATTTTTAAATCTTTAAAGAACCTGAGTGAATCAGGCACTGAATAAAAGAACTATGGATTGTATGAGAACTACTACTGATGTTTATTAGGTTGGTGAAGAAGAACCAAACTTTAGCTGCTATAAGACCTGCTATGGACAGATGAATAGGAGATTCTAAATGATAAAGAAAACATTAACATCTAGAGGATATATTAACACCAACCTTTTGAACCATGGGGTTAACTGGAACACACTTTGAGAAGGCTCTCGAGGAAAATACTAAGAAATTTGGAGGATTTTTTTATTGACAAATAACAGTAAAGGCCATGGAAGATATTTTATGTCTGCTATGGATCTCATATGCAGAAGAAAAACTAAAAACACCTGAATAATTTGGTTTCCAAATCAGGGATCCTTCAATCGACTCAGAATTATTCTCTACTGATTCGCAAGCTGAAAGAATTCTTCTAAAAGTCATTGAGCCATTCCTTCTATCCAAATTTCCATACTGTGAGTGCATAAAATTAGACCATAAGCTTATGTTTTCTTTAAAATTCAAGCCAACTTTACATTAGTGGCTTTAATAACTGTATCTAAGCTTTAACAACTGATTAAATAATGTGTTGAATAAGGAAGCAAAAGGAAAGAAAATATTTGAGACTCACTTCCCTAGCACCCAAGAACAAGAATGTGTGGTCAACCAAGGTACCGCCAAGTAACTTCAGTGATGCAAAAATTCTTGCAAGAACCACTGATGCTATCCCCAAAAGATAAAAACCATAAGTTAAAAGATTATATAAGATATTCCTTTTTAAGTAACAATAATCATACCACCATCCTAATAAATACATGTATATCATCATTGAAGACTAGATAAGTAGTCCCATATTTCACCAATAGCTCAAATGCATTATGGTTTGCAAAATCTTCAAACTATAGAATTTGATATAAAGATTTTACTAATATGAGAAGTAAATGAAAACCACCATCTCCAAATATCATTAAAAGTGAATATTACATAGCAGGTGTCAAAGATTACAAAGGGTGCTTTTGGGAACCCCGATACCATGGCTTGGAATTGGAATATGATTTTTTTTCAGTTCAATAATCTAAAAGATACGAGGGAGAGTACAACAACCTGTACAAGAACTTTTTCGCCATAGTTCTGCTTGATAGCAGTCATGAATTCACGTAGAAAGTCAGCGTATTCCTGAAAAAAATTGAACTACCTCATCGATGCAGGCAATACATAGTTCATTAAAGAATAAGATGCTAAACTATGCGCCTATAGTCTAGCACACAGATAAATACTAAATTTGAATTTCCCAATGGCCCTTTGTTGTCTGAGTCTAATGTAGAACTCATCCTTCAATAACTGTTCATTGTTTGTTCCCACATCAATAGTTATAGGCAAGCACTTCTCACACCAAAATTAAAGTAAAAATGATATCAAGAACTGATAGATCTAAAATTAGATAAGTTTTTATTTTAAAAGTTCTGGTCAAACTCACAAGTACCATGCATTAGAGGTTTCTTGAATTAATATTATTTTCAGAAGTAAATGGAAACAAAAAGAGTTTCATGTGTACCAAATAAATGATTGTTGTACTTAAGTACTACTTATGCAAGACACAAACATATAACCAACTAAAATGAGGGTTGTACATATTGTGACCCTTACCGCTGAGGGTCTAACTCCTCCAAGTGTAGTATACAAAGTCATTTTTCCTACAGGTTTGCCCATACCCTGTAATAATTCATAGATTGACCCTTAATATTAATCCAATATTACAATCTCCTACTTAAATTTGTGGATTCACAGTATTAATAAAATAAGGGGTAAAATGAAATAAGCTTAAAAACCCCAGTGTTGAAACTAGCCCGATAAACTATGAATGAGTTTCAAATCGTCCACCCTGTGTCGCTGAGAACCTTTTCTTAAGGTACAAATGGAGAAACTACAATTAAATGACATAGTTCTAGGACTTTTTTCTTTTGCGAAATTAATAATTCAGGGGTTATTTGAACTAGTGTAGTAGTTCAGGGATTCTTTGCAATTTATCCTACAAAATATATTTATAGATGATGTATCCTAGATAATTTACCTGTAATCCAAGGTCCCTATGTCCCAAAATTCGTTCACCACCAGTCACGAAAATAACTTCAATTCTCCTCTCAGGCCAGTTTTTCAATACCTCGAGAATTTTTCCCCTGCAAAAGCCACCGGCTAATGTTTCAAGTTGAGTTCATTTTGAAATTGTAAACCAATTAAATATAGAATTTTTTTATCATACTTCTCTTTGAAACTAATATAGATACCTTGAGAATGCCTGAAAATGCTCCCATATTTTTGGCAAGCCTCACCAACTAATGGACTGTGGACAATTAGAAGAAGTTCCTCCACATTATCAATGAGAAGTTTGTAGAACAACAGTCCTAATAATTTACTATTGTGTATATTCTCACATAATATGTAATAGAACACTTTGGCAGATAACATATCATACATTGTCTACCTTTTCATCGATGCCAACACTCATAAATTAAAAGAAATAGGATTTTGAGAAGAGAGAACTATCAACAATTTGAACCTTTCAAATACGTGTATCTGGGAAATTTAAGATCTAATAAAGCCGTAAGCATCTTAAGATTGAGGGCTTAAAGGTTGGTTAAGGGAGGTGATAGTGCCTAATGGATAGTGTTTGCATCATGACATTTCATGTTCGTACTTTGTTGGTTTGTCTTTGAGATATTGACAGAGAAGTTGTTTTGATGCCCAAAAATATGTCAGAACTATAATAGATAAAAACATATCCACCAGAGTCGGATGAGTTGGGAAGTAATTTGTAATTTGAAAACAAAGGAGACCTAGGATTCAAATATTTCAGATGCTTCAAGAAATATTTTAAAGATCGAAAACTTCTCAAAACTAGGGATGACGATCGACATATATATATATATATATATATATATATATATATATATATATGTCGATCGCCATCCCTAGTTTTGAGAAGTTTTGGTATATATATATTTATTTATATATATACTGCTGGTTATCGGGGTCTTTTAGTGCATTCACCAAAAGTCGTCTTTCTGTACCAGACGTTACACCAATTGTGATAGGATCCTCGGGAGGCCAGTTTTCTTTCATAAACAGTTCAAGATGTTGTTACAATAAGACAAACTTGAGATAATCCATTTGTAGGTTATTTATATTTTGTTAATCCACTTGGATTGTGAAATCATATTTTTCATTCTCATATAGGCAATGATTCTAGAATAGAGAAACAAAAAGGGCAGCGCGAAAGGGAGAATGATTTTAAAAATATACCACAAGAAAATTGAACCCAGATTGAATTAGACATATTGTCATCAAACATGCATGTATCACATGCAATGTATAAACGAAAAGTTCATATACCACGATCATTGCATATAATATATAGTATATACTTGCTACATTACATTGCATATGATATATGGAATACAAGGAGGCTCTTTTTAGTGAATCAGATCATTATCCTATGTATGTACAACAAAATGAATCCAAATTGAATAACACATAATTTTGTGTTTTTGACTAATAGTTCTTACCGATGTATAAGCCTTTAGCCCGACATCGATCACTCGGTGGCTGGGACGACCATTTTTAGGAGCACATCGTGTCTAGTCCATGCCTTTTCCACGAGATGCCTGACATCATAATATATGGAAGTTAACCCCAAACAGGTGCAATATCATAATATATGGAAGTCAATAAAATAATAGGATGGTCGTGCATACTTTCCTTGGGATTTGTTCCTTTACGAAACCAATGACGAATGATATCTTCAGCAAGCACATCCTTGTCATATAAGGACCTTTACGGAACCAATGGCCTCTCCCCTCCTCCTTTATCCGAGCTTGGGAGTGGCAATGCAAAGATAAAACATTGGATTGGTGGAGATAAAAAGGTTTTACCTAATATATCAAGCAAGATTAATGAGAAAAACAAGAATATATAAAATTTAATAATTGTCATCCAAATCATTAACCCAAAAGTATCTTTTACCTAACATAGCAAGCGAGATTAATGATAAAAACAATCATATTTAAAATTTAATAACTGTCATCCAAATCATTAATCCAAAATTATCTTTCCTACACTAAAATTTACGAACTATCATCCAAAACATTAATCCAAAAGTATCTTTCCTACAGTAAAATGTGCCAACCTAAGATAAACATTTTAATCATACTCCAACCAACTTTCCATCCAAATAAAAAATCCTCCATTTGAAAATCCTACCAAAGATTCAAAACTATTTTGAGGAGCATTATACAGAGAAGCATCAGGTTGAAGCAGTGTCTCAACCCAAACTACCTTTTCCACAAGTTCAAGGCGTTTGAAGTGACACATGTCACCCTTATGTATCCCAACATGCCCTTTTTACAATTATACACCAAACCTATCAAGTATAATGATGGGTTTTTTTTTAAAGGAGGGGGAGGTGGAGGGGGTTTAGGAGTATGAGTGGGAGAGGGAGTGTTGACAAGATTACTCAAATTCTGAGATAAAGTGATTGGACGATGATTTGAACTGGAACCAAACTCGATATATGGAGTCACCCCTACAGGGGATCTTTCCTTTCCATTTTCCAATTTTGACATAAACATATGCAACATACTAGTAATTTCTTTCAACTGCGAGTGAACATTAGAGATCTCTTTCTTCATCGAGGTAATTTCTTTATTTCCTTCCAAATGTTGTACAAATTTTTCCCTCGCCACCCCATATGAATTAATTTTTTGTTAAATACGTAGTACCCCACTCCATGAATTTGTCCTTCAAGATCCTTTCCAAACACTTGTGTTAACACATCATTGTCATAATTATCAACAGTATCTCTACTACCCTCTCCAATCATACTTATGGCTTTTCTTTTCTCTTCTGCAACCTTCACTTCCTCCTATATTATTATATATAAATTTGTTAATCATTTGATAAAAGTTCAACTAAAAATTAAAAGTTCAACAATAAAAATATTATACTCATATGAAACATTTTGGCACTCTCCAACACAGTTTTATCACCGCCTATATATCCTGACAGCCAATTATCTACCCTCCCAATTTGCACTTTAGGTTAAGTTTTTTTGATGTACATTGTTAAAATTAACAAATTATCTAAGAATATTTTAAATGTTAAAAGGAAAACCAAATGATACACACCAACAAGTATTTCTTTTGGGCATAGGTACGACGCCCGAGACAATGGGTATACTTCAACTTTGAGTGGTTCTCAATATTTTTTTAGTCTGTGTTGCCTCTTTTTCTCACCATTTTCCATTTCTATAAATTTCTTTCATATTTCAGGGTCAACACCTTCAGGCTCAGCACCATCATCATAAAAATGAGATCGCAATGTACTTTTAAAAGTCTTGAATTTTTTGGACCATGTCTTCTCCACTAATGGGCGAGCCACTTCTGGGGGAATGTTAAGATCAAATTCTATCTATTAGCATTAAGAAAAAAAAAGAATTAACATAATAATAAATAGCAAAAGAATAAAAATAGAAAAAGAAGAGTAAAAACTGAATAAATGATGTATATGATCATATTTACCATCAAAGCATTCCAAACATCATCTTTACATTTCTTTGGCACGTGTCTCCAGTTCGAGAAGTGAATCGGGCAATTAGCTCTCATAAAATCTCCAGTACGAGAATTCCATAGCTTTTCATTATCATCGACTATAGACCCATCATCTTCAATAATGACTTTTATTTTCTCCATTGGGGCTTTGGCCATTGAGGAGGAAGGTTGTGCTTAACCTGCACCAGATGAAACTTTCCTAAATTTCAAAACAAAACGGTATACTTATTGAATTAAAAGAATATAACAACTAATGCATCATTTCTCCTTATTAACATATTACTAATCATGATATAAAGACAACAATTATGGCAAGAACAAATGAATTTTAAGGTATCAGTCTAAGCCTGATAAAAAAGATGTCAACAACTTATGCGAAAATGCCACTTGATTGAATTAAAAATGATACAATTTACCAACAAAAACACATTAACAACTAGAGAAAAAAATAATAACTCAACTTTGTCATTTAGCTTTAGCAAGTTCTCCAAATGAGGTTTATCTTCAAGAATATATTGGAACACAGTTGGTATCTCTAGCTCGTCTACTTGACTGGTTAATCTCTTTAGGGAATGTATAATAACCCACAAATTAGGAGTGTTAAGATAATTTGAGTAGAAGACTTGACTGGCATTAGCAGCAAGAATTACAGGCTCATCAAACTCATTATTGGTAACCCTGGACTTATCAAAATTAACCAACACCAAATTGGACTCTGGACAATGTTTAAAATAATTGATCTTGTCCTCCACCCTCACCCAATCACAATAAAACACTACGTCCTTAAATAGCATATAGTCCAACTCAGTTATTTGTCTCATAACTCCGTAATGCATTGTCCAAGCATCTTTAAGGTTTTTATCACTTTTCCTTGCCCTAAATTGAGTCCAAGCCTTTATGCTAACACCACTGTCTTGTGTCATAATAGTATCGTCATGATACTTAGGAGAGAATACAAAGACATTAGTGAGACATTTTTTTATATGTTTTAACCTTGTGTTTTAGCCCTTGTACTAACTGCCACAATATATAATTTGTCTCCATCGCTCCGAAAGTGACCAGCTGCGCAATAGAAATAAAATAATAGCTATAAAGTGAGTCTAGATAATAAAGAATATAACTTAATATACTAATAAAATCAAGAGCACCTTATCATATAACCACGGAATGGAAGAAATTCGCATCTCTACTTCTGTTAATTGACTCATATTTCCTTTACCAGGCCAAGTGGATTTTGGGAACGTTTTATACTCACTGCAATTTATTCACATAAGTTCGTGTACTAGTATTTAAATGTGAATTTCAATAAAAACTTATTAAATTGCTTAAACATGTAGAATTCTTCACGACCATCAACGTCAAGTCGAAATTATTCCCATCGATGTATTTGTTAAAAATGTTTAGGTTCCAACACCACAATCTTATCATCTAACAACGGTCCTTCATCGGGAAACTCTCCATCTTCATCTAGAAATGCTTCACGAGTACGTTTATGGTTTTTGCCTAAAGAATTAGGCATGTACTCCATGCAATACCTAACAGATTCAGCAATAACATAGGACTCCTCAATCAAACCTTTAATGTATCGTTTATTGCTGGGTATATCTTTAAAATCATGTATCTTCCTATTCATGTGAATAAGAAAAAAGTATATATGACATATTCGTTAACACTGATCCATACGTATATGCTTTTGTTTGTGTTTTTTTTTGTGTTTGTTTGAAAAGAAAAATTAATACGAAAAGTTTACCGTTCAAATGGATACATCCGATGTATTACTGTAGAACCACAAGCCAATGCTTCATCGGCTAAATGAACAGTAAGGTGGATACCAATATAAAAAAATGCCGGCGGAAAGTGTTTCTCCAACACACACAATGCCTCTACAACCATAAACTTGACCCTTTGCATATCCTCGTGAATTAAGACCATTGAACACAATATTTTGAAAAATAAGCTCAACTATTGAATAGCTCTTCATAAATATTTATATTTAAAAAATGCAAGGTGAAGTAATATGGGCAACAAATACTCTATAATAATGTTGTAGTCATGTGACTTCATTGAGTGAAAACCAGGTGGGTTAAGGGTGATGATATTTCTCAGGTTAGACGAAAAGCTGCAAGGTATCTTTAAGTCTTTCAAAATTTGATAAAACTGTCATTTCTATTCTTTATCCAATATAAATGATACTTTCGGTTTGATCCATTTCCTGATTTTCTCATTTTCCCTCATCCATTGACCACTATGTATGCCCAAGTCTTTCATATCCTTCCACGCATTTATTTTATCTTTAATTTTCATTTTATCATCGAGGATTGTACTTATTAAATGCTCTGCAACATTCTACTCGATGTGCATCACATCAATAACATGTCAAATTTTATGAGTACCATAATATTCCAAGTAAAATAAATTGACCTTTTATACCATGCCTCCTTAACTTTAACATTACAATTCTCATTTGTATCACCCACCTTTCACTTCTTACTTGAAACTTTTGGAGACTTTACCAGTGTATACTCGATGCAACGTAACTTCTTTAAAAGTGTGTCCCCATTCAACCGACATGGAGGAGGTGTATACTCTGTTGACCTAAGCCTCAATCTCCCACTTTTCCGAAAAGGGGTCAAGGAAAATACGATAATTTGTATAAACTATCTTACTACTGTACGTCAGTCGAATAGATGGAGTATCATCCCCATAAGTAGGGAAAGCTTTATAACCACATGTAACACACCCAGATAAATTCCCATATGTAGGAAAATAGTGAATCCCCCACATTAACATAGCTTTTAATGTAAAAGGTTGCATCTCATACATGCCGGAACACCTACTTCCCACAATTCCTTCAACTCATCAACTAATGGTTGAAGAAAAACGTCGATGTCTTGACCCGTTGCCTTCGGAAAGGTATTAAAAAACACAACATTTGAAACTCGCTATTCAGGCAAAATGAAGGTGAAAGATTATTCGGCATCGTGATAATATGCCAACAACTATAACTGGCAGACTGAATTCCACGAGGATTAAACCCATTAGTTGCTATTGAGAGCCATCCTTCTTTAGAAAATTAAGGCCATTTTTATTTGAAACTCCTCCATTAGGACGAATCACATGGATGTAGCTGGTAATCCCATGAAGTGGTTGCCCTATGGTGCTATGTCATTTCTCAAGCTATCCACGGAATAGTATAAAATCTCTTCAGCCTTGGAATCAGAGGGAAATGTCTCAACACATTTTTAGGTTCTTTGCAAATTCTTCCCCCTTTCCTCATAGTAACTAAATACCTTGATTCTCCACATTGGGTACATTCATCCATATATTCATTCTCCTTTCAATATAAGACACAATTATTGACATATGCATGAATTTAATTAGCCTTCATCCCCTAGTATTTCATCATACTCTTCATCTTTCGATATTTTTCTTGTACTGTATTTCCTTTTGGGAGCCACCTTTTAAAGATAGACAAGAGTGCCGTGACACTATTTCCTGACCAACCAAATTGCTTCTTTAAATTGTGAAGTTCCACAATTAAAGAAAGAGTTATTTCAGGACCCTCGCATGAAGAATATAATTTCTCAAGTGATAATCTCTTATATTCATTATACTTATCATTTTCGATATGGTCTTCTTTGGAAACTCCCGGCTGACCGCATTCAACAACTATATAAGGTTCCCCATGAACTCCGTAATAAACATCAACAAGATTTTCTACCCCAACACCTTGTTCCTTGATTTTTTCTTCTACTCTGTTCTACTCAACTTGTTCTACCGGTAGCGGATCAATAGTGTTCAAGGATGTATTTTCACCATGAAAAAATCATATAGTATACAATTGATGCATATTGTTCCTCCATAAATGTCTCTCTAATTCTTTCAATTTCAAAGACAATTTATTGCGACACTTTGAACATGGACATGGTGTCGTTGTCAACCCCTAATCATTGTTCTCTTCCATAAATTTAATAAACTCTTCATTGCCATTTAAATACGATAAGATGCCTTTGTTCTCTTCGGTCATCCAGTCTTTGTTAATTGGTGGTGACATTTTATAAAATGAGATCAAACACACATTAACAATAAATTGAAACTGTAATCTTCGGTAATGATTATACCATGACTTATGCTAAATTCATCATTTCTAAATTCTAAACACGCTTTTAATGAATAAAAAGAAAATTTAGCATATTCATCATATTAAGTAACTAAAACACATAATTCTTCATGATTTCTATTTGCAACTAACATGATCATTCATGGCGTTCCTTTTAATTTACCATAAAACTTAAGATGTGAATCACAATAAGTGCATTGAGAAAAACTAAATATTAATCAACTTAAGATACAAATATAAGAAAATGACCCTCCTCGTAACGTCTCAACCTAAAATGGATACTTATCCGAAAGCCCATGTTTTTAACACCAAATATGTATCAACAACTTTGGTTAATAAATACATACACATTGTAACAATTTGCATTTGTAGGCAATTATAATTCAAATAAAACAATCTCGAATACAATAACACAAATGCACATAGTACGTTAATAACAAAGTCCTAAAATAAATCATACAAAACAAGATGTTGTAAACCAGGATAGGAAGTAATTAGTCCAAATGAGCAAAATCCTAAACATAACGAAATTAAATTAACTGAAACCATTAAATATTTCAAACCCTTAAAATAAATAGAAACAAATTAATTCAAACCATAATCCAAAATAAATAACAACAAATTGATTCAAACCCTAAACAACAACAAGATAATCCAAATAACTAAAGTGGACAAGTGGATGCAAGTGTGTAATATTTTTTTAAGGAAATATTACAATTTTTTGTCTTCAATTTTCAAACATAAACTTTATACATTATACTATTTTTTTTAAATTCCTAGGGTGGGCACTTGACCCCCCCCCCCCCCCCCCCCCCCCCCGCTACCAAATAGCTCTGCCCTGCTGACACGATTGAATGTCAATTGAGCCATAACAGTTTAATGATGCTTGTTCATGAACAAACATGAACGAGGCTATATAAAAAATGTGTATTAAAAGAAGTCTAGGAATGTCTTTATAGCCGCAATTTTTTTCGTGTTCTCTCTTCCTCTATCAATAAGTGTTACTGAGTTCAATCCGAGTGCACAATTTGAACCAAAAAATTGATATTGATGTATTATGTCCTGAGGGAAAATTTCTATTTACGTTGTGTACTTATAGTTGAAATAAGCAGAACAAAAATATTGTTAAAATATGTTCGTAGAATGTGCTTTGTAACATTTAAAATCAATTACAATTTCTAGTCCCATTATTTGTAACATTTGAATTATTATGGTAAGAGAAGCAAGGGAACCTGGTTGAATGGTGAGAGAAACCAAGCAGCACAACATAGAGAGAGATGAGAGAAATCAAGTGGCCTAAGAGAGAGAGAGAGACGAAAGAGAAACGCAGGTTTGGGGTGGTATAGAGAAAGAGACGTGAGAGAGTTGGAGAGTGGGATATCCCACTTTTTTTTCTTTTCTTTAAAAATGACTTTTGCATATAATTCTAATATATTTGTAATGGGTTTTTTCTATTAGTAACTGATTTTGTCCATTACAAATGTGTAACGGATAAAATCCGTTACAAATAGGGGAAAAATCCATTAAAATTTTCCTCTTTTGGTTTAGTGGACACATAAAAATAACTATTTAAAGTGAAATGTGTGTCTTTTACACAACTTAAATAAATATAACCAACAACTGCAATCGATGTCTTTCCATGGTCTCCAATGAATAGAAAAATTTCCCCTTCACTGAGTTCCCTCGTTACCTAGAACCCTTTCAAAGAATTACAAACAAGGTTAGTGGATCCTGAATCTACACACCATGTATATATGGAATTCACTATAATGCATGTCTAAATAACAAGGGCAAATTACCATTTTTATTGTGCTGTTTCTTATCCAAGAAGACCGATAATTTTTTCTTCCATTGTTCTGTCTGCTTACAGATGTAAACTTTCTCTTAGGCTATTTACCAACAACTTGAGGTTTAGCCATGTCCATGGAAGGTTGTGCATAAACTTTCCCTTTGTTCTTCTTCTTGCATTGAGAAACCGATGAGGAAGAATGAGCTTTTTAAGCAACCATTGCCACATCCTTATGCTTTATGATATTCTCATCAGCCTGGAGCTCTTTAAGCATTTGCGCTAGGAATAATTCATTTTTTCATTGTATAATTGAGGTGGAACTGTTTAAAGGATTCAGGCAATGACTAGAGAACAAAATCGACTTGGGCTTCCCCATCGATCTCAAACCCTAGGACCTATAGTTCCCCTAATACGGAAATCATCTTTAGAATATGGTCTTAGACTAGAGTGCCATAAATTATCTTAGTGTTAACAAAGTTTTCCATGGAATCTAGTATGGCGAAACAATTTTTATCTTCTAACATATCTCTAAGGTTAAAAATCATGTCAGCAATGCTCTCCATATGCTGATGATGGCGCTGCAGAACATAAGTCATAGAGTCCAATATATAGCAACAAGCCATCTGATCACCTTTTTCCACTTTAGATAATATCGGGACTCCTTTTCAGAATCCCCCTCATCTAGTTTGGTAGGGAAAAGTTAGGGCAAGATAAACTAGTAATCCTCCGTAATTAGGACAATGTCTAAGTTCCTTTTTTATTAGATAAAATTCATTCCAGCAAGTTTATTCTCTTTCAAGATTGAAGCAAGCGGGGTTGAATGAAGAGCTCATGTTTCGAAATGAAATAATCACATTTGAAAGAAATTTCAAATTAAATGTAGGAATAAAATTTTTTATTCAATTTTGATTTAGATTCCCTCATCCGCCAGTTTAAAAAAAAAATCATGCCAGCATTGTAATTTCTCGTTGGGTAAAATTTATCGTTAAGAGTTTAAATAACATCACCTTAATCTAGAAAAACCTTTCGTTAATTAATTTTATTATTCTGATAATTTACGAATTTTTTGTCCAATATAATTAAGTAACTGACATCTTTTTGTTCAACAATTAATGAAGTAGCTCTATTGGGGAGAATATGATTATTTGTATTTAAGTGTATACCAATGGTTCAGTTATTTAAAATAAAATTTGTACGAAACATCCTCATTGGGGGATAAAAAATACTCATTGTTAATTTAAAAAAAATAACAATTAAGAATTTTATAATACCGTGATGCTGTGCTATACTCCCTCCATTGGGGAGGAAAGTAAATGCTAACACGAGGACTAATCACATCACTCTTTTAAAACACAAATAGAGATCGCGGGGTTTGTTTGCAAACCACTCTCCCACTTAATATTAAAAAAAGGAAGGTAAATTTGAGAATATATAAAATTCTATTTATCCGAATTAAATCCACATCAGTATCCTTCTTTGTTCAAAATAAATTAGCGAATCTCCTAATTTTAATTTAAAAGCTCGTAATACCATGGACTATTCCCTCCACAGAGGAGGAAAGCCATTACTAACACGGGGAATAGCCACATCCCTATTTAAAAAAAATTGAGTCCATAATTAATTGTATAACAAATTAACTATATGATTTAATTCTAAATTAAAAATAATAGACAATTTTGATTTTCCTGAAAAATCGTAATTTAGTGCGGTCGCATAAGCATGTTGTACATAATCATTGTGGCCACTAATTAACGTAATTAAAGAAATAATTATTAAACATGTAAATAAGATGGAAGACGTATACGAATGATAATAGTAAATTAATTATGGAACTAATTCCCTTTTATCATCTCCAAAACTGGTCATGTCCAGAATATCCTCTGCCCCGATGAACATCTCGTGAGAATAATCCATCAAAAATTGAAATTTGGGCATTCTGCTGAAAACCGTTAGAACTATCGAGAGTATAGCCATTCGAACGGATATGTATGTAATCCTTCTGTTGTTCTTAACCCATCCATTGATATGAAGAACACCATTCGAACGATGCAATATATATGCATTCGAACGGATCGCGCTGGGTTTTCCAAAAAACTGAATCTTTTCTATGTGGATATAAATTGTTGATGTGGATGATGATTACTGTTCATTTACATTACAAAAATGCCTCCATAAATATACAAACATATCCCCAATTAACTATTTACAAATCGATTGCTTAATTAAAGGAAAAAACCCAATTTTGTTATAACTCAATATAATCTTTGCAAAAAATTAACTACGGATAATCCCACCATAGGATCTAATCAATAAAAACTAATTTCTACTGACCATGATGGAGGGATAAAATAATAAAACCCTTTAAAAAAAAGTTAGCACAATATCCATACATTATCATGCATACATCTTACAAACTAGGGCTTTCTATGGACAACATGAAATCTTTTGATCTCAAGATTGATTAACTTATCCATGGATCCCTGATACCAATTGACGGGATTGATTTAAAAATATTTCCAAATAATATTGGATAATTATTGGAATAAAAAGAATTAATCACATGAAAATTGGTTTTTGAGGTAAAACCTAGTAATTCGATTCCATACCTTTGATGATCATTTCTAAGGATCCCTAAATGTAGTCAATTCGGAGAAGATGAAAGATGTTAATCAACCTCTAACATTCCAAATGTATGATCCCTTGGATGAGAAAGAAGTGTGATATTTTCCTTTGACACCAAACCTTGATGAATTTTCCAGAGAATTTTTTCTCTCTCCTCACTTGCTCTCTCTGCACAATTTTAATTGTGTTTCACTTTCCCCACCTCCTTATCTGATTCCTAATTATTTTCCTCATCCCAAAATTATGATGGGAATATTTGGATCAAGTATGGACTCCTCCAGAAGCTCCTAAGTAGGTGCCATTAGTTAATTAAGGTGTATAAGTGATAAAACACAATTACGGGGTTAAAAAGAAATATGGAATACATTGGGGAGACGAGGTAAATAATTAAAGTTGGCTTCCAAATGAAAAATTAAATTCCAAATTAAAACCCCATAATTCATTTCTTTAACATTTAATTATAATTAATTTCCTTAAATAATTATAACTACACTCCAATTCAATTATCTCAAAAATCACCACAATAAATGAGGCCTTTATCTGCAAAGTTATATATAGTACTAAATGTGCATCCCCAAGTTAAGTATAGTATAATCGCTAGGTGCAATTAATTTACTACTAATTAATTTACACCAACATCTTATTTATCCTTGAACTCAAACTTAGCATATTTAATACTCTATTAGATATAAATCCACTGTCCATGTTTACTAGTAGAAATAAATCTTATAAGTTTATCAAGGGCGCATCACATTCCAGAATAATTTCTAGATTTTGATTCCTCCAGAGTATGATCTAGGATATACTCGCACAAACATTTCCCAACATACAAGGATTATTGGCCCAATTTAAAATCGGATCGCACCCATCAACAAATTAAAGCACTGATCATGGATCCTCATAATCTTTGGGATTAAAAGTCTATGAACCCTATGAAAACCCTGAGAATGCATAAGTCTAATACATTCAATACCTAGACTTTAATCTCATCATTGGTCCTATTGAATACATTCCTGATATACCGATATAATCATCCTTAAACTATTATAAAAGTTCCTGAACTGATATGCCCTGAATGTACCCCTCGGCTCGAAAGATGAAGAGGTTACCCATCATCAGCATCAATCCCGGCTAAGTCATTATCTGGGCATCCAAAGTTCGCAGCCTCGGCTAGGAACAGGCCGAGGTGGCCATCACATCGCCAGAACCAATCTCGGCTGATCCTCAGCCGATGTTCCCGTTGCACCACCATCACCTCGGCCCAAGTCGATGTCAAAGCTCAACGTGTCATACTTCGGCTCTCCCACTGAACTAGGGGTGGCAATTCGGGTTAGTCGTGTCATTTTTGGGTCGCGTTGATTTTTATTTTAGTATAAGTTTTGGGTACTCTTAAATCTGTACAAGTTAATCGAGTCATGTTCGGGTTATTACTGTAAACGGGTTATCGGGTCAAAAATTGCTAGCTCTACACTGAACCAAGGTCTCCCCCTCATCCTCTTCCAGGATGAGGTTTTGACCAATCACAGATGGCCGAGCTCTTCTGCGCATATGTGGGGCTAGGAACACGTGTACACAAATCAGTTATAACCGAATCATTCCCGCATGTGAGGGAATATTGAGGTCATCATTATCTACATGAGATCAGCCAGGTGTCATTCTCATACTGGTTCGATACTCATGCACATACTCATTGCATGCTTGGGGGGGGGGGGGGTACACTACACCCCCTAGGCTCTATATATAGAGGTCATCCTCTACCTTGAAAAGGATCCAAAATCAGCAACCCTAGCTGAAACTCTATTTAAATAAATAGTAGAGAGAGAAAGCTTGAGAGTTTGTACCTATGGCCATTAGAGCCCTCATATAGTAATACTAATCCCACACTTGCACAATGGATGTAGGCCTAATTGGCTGAACCACTTATATCCCGATGTGAATCCTCTTCTCCTCACCTCTTTCTACTATATGTGTATATACCCTTGTGCTACCATTGTTAACATTGAATTGATCTCACAAACACCTTGAAGGGTGGTGCTGTTTCCAGCATCATCATTTTGGCGCCATCTGTGGGAACGAGAAGCTGACTCTTCCTCTTTTTCTGCATAACCTCACCAGAGATTCCAGTGGTGAACCATGCCTCACCCCTTGTGTGGAGTTGTTTCACGATTGAAAAAGGTCCTTTAAGTTATTAAGCTCATCTTCTTCACAAGCTCTTTAGTTTTAACATATGGCACCGGATTTTCCACCACCTCCTCCACCATCTGGTGCTGAAGGACCTAGTTCCAGCCTGGCACCACTCCAGTCTGAAATGGATGAGGTGGCAGCAGCCTTGAGGTCCTTGGTTGCGACACAACAAGAAATGAAGGAGCAATTTGCACAGCTCAGTCAAAATATAATGAGGCCACCTGGGGTATCATAGAAGATGATTACTCCGGTAGCTGTTTAACCCCATCCTGAATCGAGGGGACCACCCCAGGCATAACATCTTAATTGATGTTGCCAGAGTTTGTGCCAATGTATTATCTTATGAAGAGATTATTAATGAAAATATCAAATTCCTGTGACAGTTCTTGATGAGATTATGCTCGATTGGTGAAATTATTTAAGAGGATAACATCTTAGTTGATGACCTCAAACCTTATAACATCATGATTTGGTGGCAAGGTCTGAGGTCAGACATCATGTTTGGATGACCTCAGACCCTTAACATCATTAAGTGGGTGAAATTATTTATGAGGTTATAAGGTCTTAGTTGATGACCTCAGACCTTATAACATCATGATTTGGTGACAAGGTCCGAGGTCAGACATCATGATTTGATGACCTCAGACCCTCAACATCATTAAGTTGGTGAAATTATTTATGAGGATAACATCTTAGTTGATGACCTCAGACCTTATAACATCATGATTTGGTGACAAGGTCTGAGGTCAGACATCATACTTGGATGACCTCAGACCCTCAACATCATTAATTTGGTGAAATTATTTATGGGGATAACATATTAGTTGATGACCTCAGACCTTATAACATCATGATTTGGTGACAAGGTCTGAGGTCATACATCATGCTTGGATGACCTCAGACCCTTAACATCATTAAGTTGGTGAAATTATTTATGAGGATAACATCTTAGTTGATGACCTCAGACCTTATAACATCATGATTTGGTGATAAGGTCCGAGGTCAGACGTCATACTTGGATGACCTTAGAACCTCAACATCATTAATTTGGGGAAATTATTTATGGGGATAACATCTTAGTTGATGACCTCAGACCTTATAACATCATGATTTGGTGATAAGGTCTGAGGTCAGACATCATGCTTGGACAACCTCAGACCCTTAACATCATTAGGTTGGTGAAAATTATTGCATGGAAAAGAAAATCATCCAAAAAATAATTCAGCAAGAGAAGAAATAAGAGCCCTCCTCAGAGGTTGACTGATTAAGTTACAAACGGCAAAAATATAAAGTAACATTACTCATCAGAGGTTACAGTTCAAATACATAGTGAAAAAGTACAAAAGCTCCACAAAATAGCCTAAGGATTTATAGGGACAGTGCTGGCATCCTCAACCTGATTCCCTTTGCCAACGTTGGTCACCTCATCCCCATCATCTCTGGGGTTGGCTCCCTAAGTCTCTGCAACATCCTGTGGCGCAGTCTCTGTAGGGGCAGCGCCTTCCTCTTCTACCTCTTGAAGGGCTTGGGAAAATTGAGGGTTAGCAAAACCCAGACCTATGAAGTCAGAGGCTTTCAATCTCCCTGACTCCTTCTTCTTTATAGCCGCCCATTTTCCAGTAGCCTTAATACCTCTTTCAAGGTACTCAAAGCCAAATCTGATGAATTCATCAAAGACTTTGTAATCGGCCAGAATCCCCTCGGAAGCATCCTCAAGGGCTGCCTTCACTGTAGCGTCAACCTTCTGCTGGAGAACGTCGTCCTTGGCCTTCAGAGCAATGGTGTGGTCCTTTTTAAGCTTGGAGATCTCTTTCTACAACTCCTTAACCTTCTTATCAGACCCCTCAAAGGCAGACATTATACGGTCTACCTCTCTATTCAGAGAGCTTTGCACCTTCTCAGCCTCTTAGCCTTTCTGGATGAGGGGCAACTTCTTCAGAGTCCAGTTGGCAAGATGGTGCATAGCAACGAGACCCTGCAAATCATGTGGTGATATATATAAGTTGAAATTTAAAATAGAGGTTACACTTCGAAGCTAAACTGAAATCCGAAGTCATACCTAAATAGACCTGTAAAGGCCAAACTCAACCAGCAGAGGGGTGTCCATGGATCGACAAAAGCGATTGTCAGCATCGGTCATAGCACAGCCGATGGCATCCAACGCCTACAAACTGTGGCCTATGATGCTATCATTAATTTTCAGTTGCTCTACACGACCAGCCAATGCATCCTCATAAGAAATAGGGATGGCACGATCCCCACCTTTCTTCTTCTTCCTTTGATCCTCAGGGGCTGGATCGGTAACATTTCTCTTCTTGGTGGCCTCAGCCATCGAGGTTGAGGGAGGGGGAGAAGGAGCATTGAGACATGCTTTTTTTACAAGCTTCGTTAAACTTGGTGCTGCCATTTCCCATAACTCGTTAGATATTCCCTTCGGACGCCCTGCAAGATAGAAAGGTCTGAGTTAGAGAGTCAGACATACACAAATTCAAGGTACAACTTATTAAAATAAAAAGCACTTACGAAGATCTGTCAGAGGGCTTCCCCCAAGACCGATCTCAGAGAGATAGTAGGGAGTCATCAGGTGTTCGAATTTGACAAGAAGACCATGCTCTCCCTGATCCTAAAGGTCTTTGACCTTCTGAAGATTGTTTAGGCTTAGCCCAGGGTCGACCCTGGCAGCCATTGTTACCTTTCCCCATCTCAGGGGTATCCTCGATTCTAATGAGGAAGAGGGGGCACTTGGACCAAATTCCCATGGACCTGATGCAAAGAAGTAGCATGGCTTCTAGTTATGGTTCGAGGTTTAGGTGATCTGCAGCATCTTTTTATTTGACTTTCGAGCTAGGAAATGATAATAGCTTGGATGGTTCCTGGAAGACGAAGGGACATAGCACCCCGTGAAGATTTGGACTGGAAGGTCTGAGTGATGCACAACCTTCCATAGGCCAATGGCTCCAATTATCACCCTCCAAGCATTGGGTGATAACTGGGAAGGAGTCAGGTTAATGTAAGCCAATATAGCCCTGATGATAGGATGGATGAGAAAACGAAATCCCAACTTGAACATCTGCTCATATAGGCAGATCTCACCATCTCGACCGTCATAAGCCCTCTCTGCCCTCAGAGGTCTCCTGAGTTTTATAGAGGGACTTATGGAATATAGATGTTTGAAGTCCAGAAGGTTGACCTCACTAACTGTACTCTCAATCTCGGTAGCCTCAGAGGTGTCAACGTCACTCTTAGCACCATCATCGTCATCTGGCTCAACGTCGGCCCGAGCAGATGACGGGGCACTACTTGGAAACCTCTGAGCGAACTCAGCCCCTGTGATAGCCGATAAAGGAATGTCTTCAAGAATCGGTGGAACAGCCACACTTGGTCTAATAATTTCAACCTCTGAGGAAGCGGTTGATGTGCTTGAACTTTTGTGAGACGAGGCCCGACTAGAAACCTCTGCCTGATCAGGGACCTCATCTTGTTGACTCGAGAAGTCCATGGCCTCTTGGAAGGAGTACACAGACATAAGTTCTGAGGTGGAGGACTCAGACTCCGACATTAGATAGGGTTCAACTGGGAACTCTGCTTGGTTAACTGGTTCGATTGGTTTAGGGTATATAACCTTCAGAGGTGGTGGAAAGATAGGTCTGAGAGGGAATTCCTCTGACATACGAGCTTCCTCCTGTGCTCTTTCTATTTCCCTAATTTTCTCTAAGGTCTTCTCTCTGAGAGAGGGGAACTCCTCTAAGAGTTGGTAAAGGGGTCTTAGCATATGAGGCAGACGCTAGACATGTGACTCTCCTAAATTACAAATAAGATTAGGAAAGGGAATTAAAGATCAAAACAGGATTTTTGAGCAAGAACAATGAATGAACTGTTCACTGGAAAACTCATAGGTTCACCGAAAAGTGATTAAGAGCATCGAAAAGTACAACGAATGGAAGAATAAGGCAGAAAAATGAAACAAAAGGAGAAAAAGTGGAGATAAACGATACCTGAGAAGATTTATGAAGAAGGGAGAGAGAGAGCTGCAAGAAAAAGCCACCAACAAGCTCCTTATGCAAACCCTTATAGAGAGAGAGAGTTTCAGGCGAGGGAGTGTAGAAATGAAGAAAAAAGAGAAGAAAGGAGGGTATAACCCTCAACACCTAAGGCACGCATCCTAAGGCCCATCATTACCTTGGGAGCCCTAAAGGAAGGCTGACATCACATGCTTTCCAGGCACACCTCACACTTCAGCAATTGACAAGTGTCAATTAAACATTAGCACAAGGAAGAAGGACCTCAGAGTTGTAGACCCCACAGTCACCTGCTCTCACATGTAACTAAGGGATGGGGGTGATTGATATGCCCTGAATGTACCCGTCGGCTCAGAGACATCAACCTCGGCCATGGAGATGGACAATGCTGAAGGGACTATGGATCATCACCTAGCGGACTCGTCCTAGGCAAGGTCGTCCACGACCGACGTTGCTAGCTACCTCGATAAGTGAGGTCTCCATGACCTAGGGAGGTTTATCCAACTGGTCTTCTAAGGATCACAACCTCAGCTTGGAAGATGAAGAGGTTACCCGTCATTAGTATTAATCCCGGCTAAGTCATTATCTGGGCATCCAAAGTTCGTAGCCTTGGCTAGGAACATGCCGAGGTGGCCATCACATCGCCAGAACCAATCTCGGCTGATCCTCAGTCGATGTTCCTGCTGCACCACCATCACTTAGGCCCAAGCCGATGCCATAGATCAACGTTTCATACTTCAGCTCTCCTACTGAACCAAGGTCTCCCCCTTGTCCTCTTCGAGGCCGAGGTTTTGACCAATCACAGATGGCCGAGCTCTTCTGCGCATATGTGGGGCTAGGAACATGTGTACACAAATCAGTTATAACCGAATCATTCCCCCCACGTGAGGGAATATTGAGGTCATCATTATCTACATGAGATCATCCAGGTGTCATTCTCATACTGGTTCGATCCTCATGCACATACTCATTGCATGCTTGGGGGGGGGGGGGGTACACTACACCCCCAGGCACTATATATAGAGGTCATCCTCTACCTTAAAAAGGATCCAAAATTAGAAACCCTAGCTAAAACTCTGTCTAAATACACAGTAGAGAGAGAAAGCTTGAGAGTTTGTACCTATGGCCATTAGAGCCCTCATACAGTAGTACTAATCCCACACTTGCATAGTGGGTGTAGGCCTAATTGGCTGAACCACTTATATCCCGGTGTGAATCCTCTTCTCCTCACCTCCTTCTACTATATGTGTATATACCCTTGTGCTACCATTGTTAACATTGAATTGAGCTCAGAAACACCTTGAAGGGTGGTGCTGTTTTCAGCATCATCATGAACTATCAGACACGTTCTGGTAGTAAAGACAAACCACTAGGATTGAAATCATAGTTTTACTAATCGGATGGAAATCCTTCTATCTAAGTTGTGAACTATTCTATGATACTAGAACTAGAATTAAGTCTTCTGCGCCCACACCAAAATTCTTACTAAGTTTGATTTTCCGACATTAACAATGAATTTAGAAATAAATATAAAGTGTTGCCACTAACATGGATCTCATTCAAAAATAGCATAATGCAATACTTTTATTAATAAATAATAAATTTATTTACAAGGTTTAATGAATAAAAACCTAACAATTATTGGTCATATAGTATTTGCGACAATGTTTTCCATGTGTCAGGAATAGCCACCACCATTGCCACGACCCATGGATATACTTGTACTTGCCCCTCAGGCTATGTCTACTTGGGAGCGAGCCAAGAGTTCTTTTGGGAAAGGTAACCCACCGGAGTTCATAGGATCCACTGACCTTATCATTGCGTTGTGGTTCAGATGAGATATAGAAAGGCACCTACGTCTAGTAGAGTGTACAAACATACATAAACGGATGCTGGAGAGCTTTAGGCTAATAATGGATACATTACAGTGGCAGGATTCGTTCACCACCAAGGAGGTTAGGTTGATTGACCATTAGCCAGTTTTGGAGCAAGTTTGAGGGGAAGTATTTCCCAACATTGTCGCAGGAAAATCTAAGAGCACAATTTGACAAGTTGAGGTAGAAGGATCATATTGTGGTTGAGTATGACCAGAAGTTTATGCGAATTGCATTCTTTTACCCATATATTATCAGTACGAAGGTAAAGAAGATGGGTAGGTTCATCCGAGGTTTGACATTGAGTATCATACATGTGTTTCTTGGAAGCCCGACCTTTACTATATATACAAAAGTAGTGGATGTTGTACGCTTCAATACCAGGATCATCAAGACTACTAGAGAGAGTAGTAAAAAAAGAAAGATAAAGTGGGAGTCAACTAAGGGCTAAAGAATTTTTAAGGTGGTGATCCATCCCGGGGGCACAAAGGTTCACAGCAACACCATAGGGGTCACACACAAAGGGAGAATCCCCCTAAGAGATTCATATAAGATGACCAGTGCTGACAGGGTAGCCAGAGAAAGGGCCACCCAAGACAAGGACAACATGGCCAGCAAGGCGAGCAGTATCAAGGGCAGTAAGACCAGGGACATAAAGGACAGGGCCATCATTGGTAGAGAGGTCAAGACAAACCCCATTGTTAGAATCAATAAGGCCAATAAGGTCATCCATATCGAGATATTTATTATTGTTATGGTGAAAAGTACCAATCTTTTAAGAGGTTCCCTAAGTCCAAACTGGTTTGGGTTAATTTCAATTCGGTCAGTCTCAGGAGCAGCAACAGTTTTGGATAGCCCCACTTTAGGATGTGGCATTTCCATTTCCAGTGCTGAGAGACTAGGAATGAAAGTTCCCATAACTTCACTATGGATATGTGTTTAATGTCTCCCTGCCAAACCAGATATGCCTTGCTCGGGCAGTTGAGAGTACATTTTGCGTTTATGGTAGTTATGCATGAGTTCTTATTGACACGGGAGTGTCACACTCATTTGCTAATTATACTTTTGCTTTTACACCGGATTTATTTTATATCACTACCCATGTTTTTATGCATGTAGATGTCCTAGTGGGCAGGTTACTACCTTATGTAAGATCTGTAGGGACTTGGAAGTTGAGATTGCCCATTTGTGTTTTACCATCGATATATTATTTGTAGACATGTTTACGATGTCATTATGGGGAAGGATTGTCTTACATAGTACCATGCACAAATCGACTACAATGGGAA
Organism: Sambucus nigra; assembly: GCA_949130495.1. Taxonomy (NCBI): domain Eukaryota; kingdom Viridiplantae; phylum Streptophyta; class Magnoliopsida; order Dipsacales; family Adoxaceae; genus Sambucus; species Sambucus nigra. The sequence continues at coordinate 354,439,458 of OX422207.1, read as the reverse complement.
GGCGATCCCATTTGCCATTCTCGGGAAGGGTATACTTATTTTTGCTATTCCTAGGCCCATGAGAGGTTCTATAACACACTTATATACTATACAAATGCGATTTCATCTAAGGTGGTCACCGTATTATTAGTTTCGATACCGATTATCTAGGAGTTGACATACGTGCTCCATGAGGTATCGAGGTTACTTCCAGCATGAGAGATGAACTTTGTTATTAATTTGGTGTCAAGAACCAGTAACATTAAAAGGCATAGTCTTGGATAGCTTCATTTTATATGTGGGAATTTGATGATCAGATTAAGCATTTTTTGAGCTAGAGATTCATACGGAGGAGAACATCTCTGTGGGGAGCTATACAATTATTTGGGAAGAAGAAGGATGGTTTTCTTCAGTTGTATGTGGATTACCAAGAGCTAAAAAAGGTCACGATACATAAAAAGTATCCATTACTTCGTATCTATGATCTATTCGACCAGTTAGGGGCGTATCATTCTGTTCCCAGATTGACTTGCACTGAGGGTATCATTAGTTACAAAAGGAGGATATTCAGAAGATAACTTTTATTATGCACTATGGGTCATATGAGTTTTGGTCCATGCCATTTGGGATGAACAACTCACCATAGGTGCTTATGGACTTAATGAATATGGTGATTTTCTCATTCATAGATCAATTTGTCATAGTGTTTATTGGCGACCTTTGGTGTATTCTCGATTGGAGGAGGAGCACTCACAATACTTAAGGTTGGTTTTGCAGACACTATGGGAACACAAGATGTATGATAAGTCCAAGTATGAATTTTGGATTTGGGGGGGGGGGGGGGGGGAGTTCTTAGGACATATTGTATCTAAGGCTGAGATTTTGGTGGATCCTAACAAAGTATCAGCGGTTATGGATTGGGGATAACCCATGATGCCTATAAAGGTTAGGAGTTTCTTGGGTTTGGATGGGTACTACAAGAGGTTAATTCAAGGGTTCTCAAAGATTTCTGGACCAGTGAATCACCTCACCCATACAGGAGTATCATTCGTTTAGAGCACAGACTGTCCGAGATCATTTAAATAGCTCAAGGAGAGACTCATGACCGCACCCATTCTTGCTTTACTAGGGGCGAAGTGGAGTAAATGGTTTACATGAACGCATCGCGTTAGGGATTGGGAGGAGTATTAATGAATGAGGAGAGTCACACATATTATTTTTCTCATAGTATTAAGCCTCACGAAGGAATCTACCCGGCCTATGATTTGGAGTAGGCGGCGGTAGTCTTTTCTCTTCATATCTAGAAACACTATATGTTAGGTGAGAGGTTCACACTATTTTCTAATGACAAAAGTATTCAGCTTCTGTTAACTCAAAGCTATTTGGATGTGATATAAAGGATATGGTTAGAGTTTGTTAAGGACAACCACTTCTTAATTTATTACCATTTAGAGAAGGTCAATGTAGTAGTAGATGCTTTGAGTTATAAACCGACAATTAGTTTGGCATCTTTATGGGTAGATCATGGGGATGACTTACATGATTTTTGGGTACAGAGGTGGATTGCCTTGCATGATATGGATTTATTGAGTGACTTCTTGGCAGTTATGGTAATTATGCCTACTATTGTGTTACGAGTGATCCGGAATCAAACATAAGACTTCTTTCATTAGGAGAACGTGCGGGAGATTTTATCCATAGGGTTTACATTTTACTCGATCGGTTCATATAGAGGATTGGGATTTCAAGGACATTTGGTGGTGCTAGAGAGTCTTGAGTTACAGGGGGAATTTTTGGCCGAGGCTTATGGATCATATTACACAGTGCATAGTAGAGGGCAAAGATGTACCAAGAAATGAAGAGATCATATTAATGGAATAGAATAAAGAGGGATATAGTCGAGTTTATGTCTAGGTGCTACACTAAAAGACATAAATGTCATATGACCAGGTGTTTTCGTGGTCAATAACCCTGATAAAAAACATGCATGTTTTGTTACGGTCACTGTTAATGTAAAAAATTAGATCATTGTTGATACCAAATTTAATCTGCTGACATGGACCAATCATATGAAGACACATGGCTATCTACGTGGCAATAACCAACACTTCTGAGGAACCCACTCGCTCCGAGGAATAAGACTACAATGAGGAAGACTGGTTCCCCGAGGAACCCACTCTCTCCGAGGAATAAGACTACAACGAGGAAGACTGGTTCCTCGAGGAACTCACGCGCTTCGAGGAACAATGCCTCTCCAAGGAATTCTTGAATACCGAGAAGCTTAGGCGGTCCGAGCTGCATCTCGAACAAAGCATTAATAGCTGGATAACCAACAGTTCAACTGATTCATTAAATGCTTATCATTCAGACGCACACGCAAATAGGGCATTAAATGTATTACCCTTTTATATGTATATCATTTAATGAATTACCCTTTCACATTACAGCCTCAGGGCTATAAATACATTGTACAATCCTCATTGTAAGGGGGACCTGGACCGTGAATCCAGAAGGGAATTTCTTGATAGAATTTATAATCGAGAATTCCCAAACACTCAGCAATAAAGCAACAACGGACGTAGGCCATTCTTATAAGGCTGAACCACTTTAAAATTCTTTGTCTCATTTATTTATCTGTGATTGAATTATTAGAGTGATCTAATTTTTTACATCAACAGATTGGCGCCGTCCGTGGGAAACGACTGCTAATATCATTTTTCATCAAAAACAATCCATTACCAATGGCGGATATTCCTGAATCCAGCAATCGAAACCCTGGAACCCCTCCAAATCCATCTGCTCCACCAATTAATCCAGATCTGACTAGAATAATGGCAAATCTGGCTCAGGGCCAGACCGTCATGCCTGAAACAATGCGACAACTCATCCAAACACTCCATGGCGGTGCATCAATCCATTCCGGACCACGAAGCATTCAAAGAAATACCTGTGCGCCTTCTTCGCGTACTAGGCGTACTAATTCATATCGCAATGAGGAATCTGAAGATTTTTCTTATCAACCTGGACGAACTTTGTCAGTGTGGGCCACAGATACTGAACAACGTGTCACCCTTTTCCCCGAAAGGACCAGCGCACTGGAAAGATTAAGTAGGGTTTCTCCTTTCGATCGATTAGGCCCTAAGAGAAACAAAAGTCCTCTTAATGCAGCGTCGAGGAGCTTTCGACGACCATTAGATTTAAGGGAAGGATCTGCCCAGTCGCGACCAGCAGCTCGTCAAGATAGATCCTATGACCGACCAACTGCTCATCAAGATAAATCCCAGGAAGCCACTTCAACGCGATCAGTTGCTCGAACCAATACGCCCGAGGAAGGAAATGATGCTTGGAAAGGATCTATTCAGAGGCTGGAGGATAGATTAGGGGAAATGGCTAAGGCCAAGAACCCTCTACAACGAACCTTTGTTCGAGGAACGCCTTTTGTCCAGGACATTGTTGATTTTCCAAAACCATCAAAGTTCAAAGCACCTGTTGTGACTCCCAGGTATGATGGAAAAACTGACCCTGTCCTTCATATAGAACAGTATCAAGCTGGAGCCGACATCTATGCTGTCCCAGATGAGATTAGATTCAGAGCATTCTCGGGAACACTTATCGGATCTACTCAAATATGGTATAATAGTCTTCCTCGGGGTAAGATTTCAACTTTTCTTCAACTGGCCGAGCTATTCATTGGGAATTTCTACTTTGGAGCAAAGCCAGTTAAATGAGTAGCACATTTGTTAAGTGTTAAACAAAAAGCTGGTGAGAGTAACAGAGATTATATAACTCGTTTTAATAACGAGAAACTCGAAGTCATTGATTATGAGGAGAAGACATCGATTACCGCTTTGATGAGTGGACTACTGCCAAACAAGTTGTACTACACTTTGGCCAAAGATCCACCTCAAACCATGTCAGACCTGATGGGAAAAGCGTCCAAGATTATGAATACCGAGGAAGCTATGTCTGTGAAGAAGACTATGGACGCCAAAGAAACCAAGGTGGAAGGTGATAAAGCTAAGAAGAAAGAACATAAGAACAATGGTGGTGACAAACAATCCAAAAATAGGTCGTCATGGGAAGTCTTGAGGAAATTTGATAAGTACACACCTTTGAAGGCAAACATCAACCACGTCCTGGAAGAAATTAAGAACAGCGAGGAGTTAAACTGGCCAAAGAAAATGAAGGTAGACCCTGACACGAGGAATAGGGAAAAATATTGCGAGTTCCACAAGGATCATGGCCATATGACCAAAAATTGCATAGCTCTTCAGAATGAGATTGAAACACTCATCCGACAAGGAAAGCTAGAAAAGTATGTTGATCGGGGATGCGAAAGAAGAAACAACGACCGAACTAGAGAGAGGTCTATATCTCCTCGTCGAGCAGAGGAGAACAAGAAGAGAAACTATGAAATCGATCCAGAGGATGACCCCGATCTTCCCAAGAAACCAAGGCAGCCAGAATGAGAGGTATTTTCAATACGCATTGGGTCATTTGATTGTAATGTTATTACAGGAGGAGATGCAGGAGGAGGAGACCTTACTGCAGAAAGAAAAGCTTACCTCGGTGAGGCTCAAGCTTGATCGTACATTCAGCGAATAAATCTAGCCGAGGAAGATCGCCCGAGAAAGGTGAACAAGGAGAAATTGGTCATCGGTTTTTCAAAAAATGACCTTGCAGGTGTTTTATATCCTCATGATGACTCGCTGGTGATCAAAATGAGAATAAAGGAGGTAATGATTTCAAGAGTGCTAGTCAACAATGGTAGCTCGGCAGACATAATGTTCTACTCGTGCTTCGATAGTTTAAATCTAAAGCTATCTCAACTGGAGCCTTACCACAGACCCCTCATTGGTCTTGCTGGCGAGAAAATATTTCCACTTGGGACGATCAAGTTGGATATATTCATTGGTACGTGGCCTGCTTGTCGGACAAAAAGAATACGTTTCTTCGTGATGGATAAGAATGTCCAATCATCGTACAATATCATCATGGGAAAAGTAGGATTGAAGAAGTTCAAGGCTGTACCATCTACAGTGCATCAGTGCCTAAAATTTCCAACAAACTTTGGAGTAGGAGTTGTGAAAGGTGATCAGAAAGTAGGTCGGGAATGCTATTATTCGTCCGCCGAGCAAAAAGAACTGGAAGAATCAAAGAAAAAGACTACTACCTATCAAGTGGATGAAGGTGCAGAAATTGAAACATTGGATCCTCGAGATGAGTCGCGACTTGTGAAGGGTCAAGTGGTGGAAGCTACTGAAAACATCATTCTGGACGAAGAGCACCCTGAGCGAACTACTCAAATAGGTTCATCATTGGAAGCCTCATTAAAACAGGAATTGATAACTTTCCTTAGAAGGAGAAGACAAACTTTTGCATGGAGTCATGAAGATATGCCTAGGATAGACCCAAACTTCTTATGTCACGAGCTCAATGTGAATAAGGAGATCAAGCTTGTGAAGCCGAGAAGAAGAGTATTCAGTCCCGAGAAGAATCAAGCTATACAGGAGGAAGTCGAGAAGCTCCAGAAATCTTGTTTCATTGAAGATGTTAAATATCCAGATTGGTTAGCTAATGTGGTGATTGTAAAGAAGAAAAACAACAAGTGGAGGATGTGTGTAGACTTCACCGACCTCAACAAAGCATGCCCAGAGGATCAATTTCCACTGCCCCGAATTGATCAACTGGTGGATGCTACCTCGGGACACGAGTTGCTGAGCTTCATGGATGCTTATTCTGGCTACAATCAAATTAAAATGAAACCTGAAGATAGGGAGAGTAATTCTTTCATTACCCCTAGGGGAACTTATTGTTATAATGTTATGCCTTTTGGTTTGAAAAATGCAGGTGCGACATATCAGAGGATGATGAACAAGGTCTTTGCTGAACAAATCAGTGACAATATGGAAGTTTATGTTGACGATATGCTGACGAAAAGCAAAAAAACTGCCGATCATCTAGTTGACTTAAGTCAGTCTTTTGATCAACTAGATAAATATCAAATGAAGCTGAACCCGATGAAGTGTATCTTTGGAGTATGAGAAGGCATGTTTCTCGGGTACATTGTCAATCAACGAGGCATTGAAGCAAATCCTGAAAAGATCAAAGCTCTATTAGGGCTGCGATCTCCAACGACGAAGAAGGAAGTACAGAGTCTCACAAGACGATTAGCGGAACTCAAAAAATTTGTGTCACGAGCAACTGATAGATGTCTCCCATTCTTCAAAACACTCAGAAAGACTTTTGAGTGGAATGATGAATACGAGAAGGCTTTTCAAGACTTGAAGAGATACTTGGGAGCACCTCCACTGTTGTCCAGGCCAGTGATGGGAGAAAAATTATACTTGTACCTTGCAGTGTCCGAGAATGCAGTTAGCTCGACGTTGATCAGAGTGGAGAATGGAGTACAAAAGACAATTTACTACACAAGTAAGGCCTTCCGAGGAGCAGAAATCAGATATCCAAGGTTGAAGAAATTGGCACTAGCGCTGATTGAGGCGAGTAGGAGAATGAGGCCATACTTCCAGGCTCATACTATAATAGTATATACTGATATGCCATTGAGGCAAGCCCTGCATAAGCCAGAAAAATCAGGAAGATTGATGTACTGGGCAATAGAGCTCGGTGAATATGATATAGTCTATGAACCCAAATCATCGCTTAAAGGACAAGCTGTAGAAGATTTTATAGCGGAGTTCACCTATCCTGATAGCTCTGAGGAACAAAAGTTGCTCGCTGATCAACCTGTGGATGTTACATGATTAACACACACAGGCTCAGATCAATTCAGATTGGTAAAGGGGCTTGTGGATGTTACGGGATCAACAAACACTAGCTCAGACCAACTGTGATTGGTAAAAGGGCAAGTGGATGTTACAAGATCATTGACTTCGGGCTCAGACCAACTCCAGTTGGTAAAAGGGCAAGAAGAAATGATCGACGAAGAGCAAGAAAAATCCGAGGAGGAAAGGAAGAAACACATATTTCACCGAGGAACTCTGACTGATCGTAAATTTAAAGACGAGTTACCTATATGGAGGCTATATGTAGATGGCTCATCTTGCACTACAGGATGCGGCGCGGGGATAGTTTTGAGCACTCCAGATGAGATCGATATGGAATACGCTTTACGTTTACAATTCAAAGCTTCCAACAATGAGGCTGAGTATGAGGCCATGATTGCAAGACTTAGTTTGGCAAAAATTATGGAGGCGCAATAGGTCATTATTTTCAGTGATTCTCAATTGATCATAAACCAAATGATGGGAGTATATGAAGTTAGAGGAGAATTAATGATCAGATATCATGCAAAGGCAAAGGAGCTGGTGTCAGAATTTGTCGCTATTCAGCTAGTCAGAATACCAAGAATAGAGAATGAGAGAGCAGACGTCCTAGCTCGACTAGCATCAGCTACTCGCACCGAAGCTACGATGAATAATCCCAATTGAAGTGTTAGATGGTCGGAGCATAGATGAAGATATGGGGATGAACTTTATCACCCTTGATTTAGGACCATCTTGGATGGATTCCATCGGGGCGTATATCGAGGAGGGAGAATTACTAATTGACAAGCTCGCTGCCAAAAAATTGAAGTTTAAAGCTGCTCGGTATGTATTAACTAATGGCGTTTTATATAGACGAGGAATTATGGTAGGTTTGCAGAGATGTGTACACCCATCCGAGGTGAAATAATTAATCGAAGAGATCCACGAAGGGTCTTGTGGAGCACATGTAGCAGGTCAGATGCTTTTACAAAGGGTGATGATGCAAGGATAGTACTGGCCGACGATGAGGGCTGATTGCATAGCCTACGCCAAGAAGTGTGATAAGTGCCAGCACTTTTCCTCCATCCGAAGAACTCCACAAGCATTTTTGACACCCATAACTTCCCCTTGGCCATTTTCCATGTGGGGAATTGACTTGGTTGGGCCACTGCCAATGACCCGAGGAAGGTTCAAGTACCTCGTCGTCGCAGTGGATTATTTTACTAAATGGGTAGAAGCTACGCCACTCATTGACATGACGTACGGGAAGGTGTACCAATTTTTTTGGAAGAACATCATTTGTCGATATGGTCTACCTCATGCCTTCATCACAGACCATGGAACACAATTTGATAACGAGGAGTTTGCCGCCTATTGTCATCAATCAAATATTTTGAAGGTCCACTCAGCACCAGGCCATCCTAAAAGCAATGGACAAATTGAGGTGACAAACAAAACGCTGTTAAATGGCTTGAAGAAAAGATTGGATGATGCAAAAGTAAACTGGATCAAGGAGTTACAATCAGTACTTTGGGCTTACCGAACTACTCCCCGAGTAGCAACTGGAGAATCACCATACATGCTGGCATTTGGAAGTGAAGCTGTCATACCTGCCGAGTTGGGCCTTCCAACACACAGGGTACAAAATTTTAATTCCCTGTAAGCGACTTAATGAGAAGACTGGATTTAGACATGCTCAAGGAAGTTAGAGAAGAAGCAGCCATTTGAAATGATGCTTACCAGCAGCGAACAACTTTGTTCTACAACAAAAGGCTGAAGAAGTGCGGCCTGAAAGAAGGAGACTATGTGCTGAAGAAAGTAATTCAAAAGCACAATAAGCTGGAAGAAAATTGGCATGGACCATACCGAGTTACAGAAGTTGTTCGACCAGAAACTTATCGAATAGAAACTCTAGAGGGGGAGGAGTTCAAGAATGCATGGAATGCAGAGCACCTACGCAAGTATTATCAGTGATGTATATGTAACACAGTTCCATCAGTATGAATAAAATGAAGATATTCTGCTAAAGTCTCTCCTTTTATTGAAATTTTTTTGGGGAATACTAGTGCTACACACTACTCAGCAAAACTGGGCAAAGCTAACTACTCAACAGCAAAATATTCCTAAAAATGCCAACCTCGGTTGGTTATAAAACAAAATATTCCTAAAAATGCCAACCTCGGTTGGTTAGGAAGCAAAATATTCCTAAAAATGCCAACCTCGGTTGGTTAGGAAGCAAAATATTCCTAAAAATGCCAACCTCGGTTGGTTAGGAAACAAAATATTCCTAAAAATGCCAACCTATTTGGCTAGGAAACGAAATATTCCTAAAAATGCCAACCTGTTTGGCTAGGATACGAAATATTCCTAAAAATGCCAACCTGTTTGGCTAGGAAACAAAATATTCCTAAAAATGCCAACCTGTTTGGCTAGGAAACAAAATATTCCTAAAAATGTCAACCTGTTTGACTAGGAAACAAAATATTCTCGCAAATGCCAACTTACATTGGTCGGGAGGTAAGATTATTCCAGAAAGTGCAAAAGTTGCTAACTATGGCTGGTCGGGGATAAAAACCCACCAACTGTAGTTGGTCGACAAAGAAAATTTACCGACCTTGGTTGGTCGGAAAAATTTAAGAGAAAAGTCTACTAACTATAGCTGGTCGGGGATAAAAACCCACCATCTGTAGTTAATCGACAAGCAAAATTTACCAATCTTGGTTGGTCGGAAACATTTTATGGGTAAAATTATTTCAAAAAGACTAACTATAGCTGGTCGGGGATAAAAACACGCTAACTGTAGTTGGTCGACATGGAGAATCTTACCACCTTGGTTGGTTGGAAACATTTTAAACAACATTTTTATACTCATTACTTTATTATTAAATGATCGAGCAACAGTATTGATACTTGTAACTTTTTAATTGTTACTAAGTTGGTCGACAAACAACACAATATTGTTATCTTTTTAACAGATATGCATAAATATAAAGTGTTTGATAACTACAAGACAATAACAATCAAGATTTGCAAACAAAAATGAAAGTCTTTCATTGAATTCAAAATAAATTACATTGATAATGAAATTACAGTTACATTGACATGTATACTAACTATTACATCAAAAATTCCTATTCTACTGGTCTCTTCCCCTCTGCTTTTGACATAGGTTCCTCGCCAGCGGGCGGATCATTTAAAGACATAGGAGAATTGATGAAGTTGAGATCCTTTAACATCCTGACATTCATCACGGATGGTCGATCTAAGAGATGCTCGGGACGAGATACCTCGATTTGAGAATGTAAATTGTAGTCACCGAGATACTTTGAAATTAAGCTCCGAGGAATGGCCCGAGGAGGGATCCAATCCATGTCCAAATTGTATGGTGGCACAGGCAAGTCGAGCAACCCGGGATCATGGTAGTCCTATAGATAATGACCTTGTTCGATCTTCAGCACACCTAAGGCATTCAACCAGCCTTGCTTGTAGCCCTCATTGTTGGCATTCTGGATACGATCGTCCAAGTGGAATAGTGCTTCGTTGTATCCAGCCATCCAGAACTCCCTGGGCTATTTGTGGAATTGATATGTTAGCCTTTCTAGCTGCTCGTGGATATTCTTGATGAAAAGATCCTTATTCTCCAAGACTGACTTCTGCGCAGAGAGCTGTTTTTCCAGGTCCCTAATCTTCTTTGACATATCAGACAACGCCTGGTTCTTCGCCATTAATTGGAAAGCCTGGTTCTCTAAGGCAGACTGAGTCCTTTGTTCCTCGACAAGAACCTGAGCTGCTCTTTCTCGTCCCCGAGGAGCTCTTGCTCATCCCCGAGAATATGTGGAAGGGCCCGACCTCTTCAAGGTGTCCAACTCTTCCCTTAACTTAGCGTTCTCAACCTCTAAGAACGAAAATCCCTCATCGGTCGCTGGGATCAAGGCACTAGAAGTGGAAGCTGCAGACTTCAGTTGTGATAGCTCCTTCTGCAGGTTGTTGTTTTCCTTTTCCAGCAACTCAGCAATCTGTCTACATTTTTCAACCTCACCTCTCAAGGTTCTCTCTCTTACATCGTACCCAGCAAAAAGCTTCTCGTAGCCCTTGTCGGCAATGATTTGCTGGTACTTCTTCTCGTACCCCTCATGCAACAAAGCAGTGGATTCTTTGTATTGAAGCTGAAGGTCCTCGAGGGTGCTTTGAAGATCCTCGATCATTTCATAATAGGCAACGTTATTGTCTATAGCCCTATCAAGAAGACACTTCAGATATTGATATGCTTCCACTGCCTGTTCTGAAGCATCATGACCAAGTATGTCGACAACTTGTGCAGAACTCAGGTCTGTGAGACCAGCCTTAAAGTACTCATTACATTGTCGCAGTAACTTAGTATCATGGGAAGATAGCAGTTCCATCCTAGCCAGAAACTAGCAGAGAAAGAAGAACAATCATCAATAAGAAGAATAAGCAGAGTATGAATGAAAGATAGATAATAGTATGCAAAAATGTTCAAGTTTTATTAGATCATAGTTCAAAGTTACATCTTTTGGGTTACATTTGATAAAGAGAAACAAAATAAAGAGAAACCTGAACAACACTACACCTTTTCCTTATCTCCCAAAACCTTCTCGGGAGGTTGGGATGAAGAGGTAGGTTGCTCGAAAGGAAGGGATAGTTGCTCGGGGAGAATAGGCAGTTGCTCGGAGGAAGAAACAATTTATTGATTTTCCTCGGCAGCAGGCTGGATGGCTAGGGCATGATCTCCCATCACCATCGATGACTCTTCGGAGGTAGCTTCGTCCTCTTCTAATTCTTCTGGAGTTGGAGGGGACCAGGGATATGTCTCTGGAAGAGCTCGGAAGACTCTTCGACCTTCATCTCCTGAAAGGCAGCAACCCATCCATCCCTAAAGTACTTGAGACAACCATAGTCCACTTGCGACACCATGGCAGCCAACCCCTTGTTCCACCCCTTGTCCCAGCCAGAGCTGAAAGACTTCTTCACAGCCATCTTCCTCTTGGTATTCTCCAAGGTAAGTTTTTCGGACAGCAAGTCATCAGCAGCTTTCAGTTTTTGCTCAGCTTCCTCTTTTTGCCGACCTACTTCCCGAAGTTGAACCAACTCCTCCTCGGCAGCCTTGAGTTTATCTTCAAACTCTCCTGCAGTTTTGAGCCTCTCCTAAGCTCCTTATTTGCCTTCTCTTGGGCATTTATTCTCTTCTCCAACTCCTTGGAGGCATCAACAGCCTGAGCTTTTTCTCGCTCAGAGGAGGCAAAATTCTTCTCCCAGACATCTTTGTCATCAGCATATTTCTGGCGAGAATCTGCCAGAGACTTGGTAGCTTCTTCCAGAGCTCCATCCATACTGGACAAGGAGCAAGAAGCCTTAATCGCTTCATCCTTTTTCAGGATTATGTTAAAGCAACTCGTCAACTGTGAACAAAAAAGGAAAGCAAGTTAGAAACAGAAATGACAAAAGAAATATGAAAAATTAAAAGTAAGAAGACTTACAGAAGCAAGGTGACGAGCAGATAGTGAGGTGACCATATCCCGAGTAAGGTTTTCTTCAGTACCTTGGACCTCGAGAATGATCGAGGACTTTACCGAGCTCATGGCAGAGCTCGGAGGAACAAAAGTTGGAACCCCAGTTCCAGTAACTGGGGGTTGAGTGATGGTATAAACCAAATTGACCGAGGAGCTTTTCTTCAGCCTCCTCGGGGGAACAGGTACAGATTTAACCAAGGAAGAACCCTTGGTCGGTGATATCATAATCACCTCTCCAGGAGCAGCAGACCTTCTCGGAGCCACTGCGGGCTTCTCGGTAACTTTAACAGGAGAAGCTGGAGGAGCTGCATTAGTCTTCTTCGTCCCCTCCCTTGGGACATCAATCCTACTCCTTTTTACCTCCCCAGAACCGGAGGCAGTTTTCTCAAACAGGGCAGGAGGTCTTCTCTTATTCATCCTTTCACTTAAAGGAATATGGGATTCAGGCGATGAGCTTGTGGAAGCTGGTACTGACTCTGATTCACTTATCACTGGACGAGAAGTAAAAGAAGTGGTGTAGCTCTTGTACTGCAACAGATACGAAGCTGATCTAATGTGCTCGTCGGCAACACTTTGATGCAGACTCCAGATAAGTTTCAAATGCCTTATATTGACATCTGCATCTTTTGGGCACTTTCTCTTGCTATCAACTACAAATAAATAAACATTGTTATCAGTAGCACATTTTATCAAACACAAAAGAAACATGATTTCAAAATAAATAAAATAAAATAAAAATAACCTATCCCATTGCCATAAGGAGGGCATCTGGGACCCTTGTAAGCCTCATCTCCAGCTAATGGAGGGTCTTGCCAATTTTTTATGACAACCCCGTGTTCAAAATAATCCCTATTAACATCAGGGAGATTGACTACTAAGGCTCTATTTAAAAATCTAGTTTTTAAATAAAAAATATTATCATTAACTGCCCATCTATAGCAGTACATGATTTCTAGAATTCCTATGCGAGTTCCATGGACTTGATTTAATTTATGCACCCCATTAACTATTCTCCATGTGTTGGGGGTTATTCTCGCAGGAACGATGTCAAATTAATGACAGAATTCCAGACACAAGGGATTTGGTGGAAAAGAAAATCCACACTCAGTAATAAAAAGGCTGGGGAACCAATGTCCCTCAGCCAAATTGAAATAATCCGAAGGCTCAGAAAGTTCTTCCAAGATAACCCAAGAGGGAATGGAAAAATCAGAGCGAAACTTTTCAAAAGACTCAACAGAGTAAACCGTGATGATGAATAAAAGAAATGAAGAAGATCTTACATGAAAAGAATGGATCTGCTGACAATGAACGACGAAAAAGATGAACGCACAAGAGAGTAGGAAGAGATGACGTAAAACTCGAAGATAAAAATTTGAAAGGTAGAAGACAATGGGAGCGTATGTGAAGTTTAAATACCTTGCCTTGGGAAATGGTGAAATAATGATTACAAAAAGGATGATTACGTTACCGGCGGCTAAAAAGATGAAAAGTGGTGCGGGAATCAAAGCGGACAACAGCGGCTAAAAAGATGAAAAGTGGCGCGGGAATCAAAGTGGACAACAGCGGCTAAAAAGACGAAAAGTGACGCGGGAATCGAAGCACGCAAAAAAGTCCAAAAAAGCATGATTCTACGAATTGGGAAGGAGAAATAAATACAAGGGAAACGCTCCTAAAAATCTGGAAGACTATCTAAAGCTACCATATTCCGAGAAAGAATGTTCCATACTCCTCAAATTTCGAACTATGAAACATTGGGGGCTTCTGTTGATACCAAATTTAATCTGCTGACATGGACCAATCATATGAAGACACATGGCTATCTATGTGGCAATAACCAACACTTATGAGGAACCCACTCGCTCCGAGGAATAAGACTACAACGAGGAAGACTGGTTCCCCGAGGAACCCACTCGCTCGGAGGAGTAAGACTACAACAAGGAAGACTGGTTCCCCGAGGAACTCATGCGCTCCGAGGAACAATGCCTCTCCGAGGAACTCTTGAATACCGAGAAGCTTAGGCGGTCCGAGCAACTCAAACGGTTCGAGCTGCATCTCGAACAAAGCATTAATAGCTGGATAACCAACAGTTCAACTGATTCATTAAATGCTTATCATTCAGACGCACACGCAAAGAGGGCATTAAATGTATTACCATTTCATATGTATATCATTTAATGTATTACCCTTTCACATTATAGCCTCAGGGCTATAAATACATTGTACAATCCTCATTGTAAGGGGGACCTGGACCCTGAATCCAGAAGGGAATTTCTTGATAGAATTTATAATCGAGAATTCCCAAACACTCAGCAATAAAGCAACAGTGGGCGTAGGCCATTATTATAAGGCTGAACCACTTTAAAATTCGTTGTCTCATTTATTTATCTATGATTGAATTATTAAAGTGATCTAATTTTTTACATCAACAATCATATCTAATTATTTAATCACAGATAAATAAATGTGACAAAGAATTTTTAAGTGGTTCAGCCTTATAAGAATGGCCTACGTCCACTATTATGTTATTGCTGATTGTTTGGGAATTCTCGATTACAAGTTATATCAAGAAATTCCGGTCCCTCTGCAATGAGGATTGTACAATGTATTTATAGCCCTGAGGCTGTAATGTGAAAGGGTAATACATTAAATGATGTACATATGAAAGGGTAATACATTCAATGCCCCTTAAGCGTATGCGTCTGAATTATAAGCATTTAATGAACAGTCAAACTGTTGGTTATCCTGCTATTAATGCTTTGTTCGAGGTGCAGCTCGGCTCGCCCGAGTTGCTCGGACCGCCTAAGCTTCTCAGGACTCAAGAGTTCCTTGGAGAGTTCTTGTTCCTCGGAGCGTATGAGTTCCTCGGGGAATCAGTGTTCCTCGTTGTAGTATGGTTCCTCGGAGCATGTGAGTTCCTCGGAAGTGTTTGTTGTTGCTACGTAGATTGCCACATGTCTTCACTTTATTGAGCCATGTCAGCAGACTAAATTTGGTATCAACAGAAGCCCCCAATGTTTCATAGTTCGAACTTTGAGGAGTTTGGAACATTCTTTCTCTAATATGGCAGTTTTAAATGCTCATCCTGAAATTTAGGAGTCTTTTGTATTTATTTCTCCTTCCAAATTCGTAGAATTAGGCTTTTTTTGAATTTTTATAACCGCCTCGATCTCCGCGTACTTTTTTTCCTTCTAGCCGCCGGTAGCGTAATCGTTTCTTTTTGCAATCACTACTTTACTGTTTCTCAAGGCAGAATATTTAAGCGTCACAGACAATCCCATCGTCTTCTACTTTTTCAAATTTGCATCTTCGAATTTTCCATTGTCTTACTCTCTTGTGCGTTCATCCTTTTCATTGCTCATTGTCAACAGATCCACTCTTTTTCTGTAAGATCTTTTTCCTTCTTCTTCATTTCCTTTATTCATTATGGTTTACCCTATTGAATCTCTTGATAAATTTCGCTCTGATTTTTCTATTCCCTTCTGGGTTGTTTTGGAAGAGCTTTCTGAGCCTTCTGACTATTTCCATTTGGCTGAGGGACATTGGTTCCCCAATCTCTTTGTTGCTGAGTACGGATTTTCCTTTCCGCCCAATTCTCTATGTTTGGAATTTTGTCAATATTTTGACGTTGTTCCTGCAAGAATAGCCCCCAATATATGGAGGATAGTTAATGGGGTTCATAGTTTAAATCAAATTCATGGAACTCGCATAGGAATTATAGAAATCATGTTTTGTTATAGATGGGAAGTGGGTGATAACACTTTTTATTTAAAAACTAGATTTTTAAATAGGGCTTTAGTGGTCAATCTCCCGGATGCCAATAGGGACTATTTTGAGCAGGAACTTGTTATAAAAAATTGGCAACATGCTCCTTTATCAGGAGATGAAGTGTATCAGGGTCCCAGATGCCCTCCTTATGGCAATGGGATAGGTTATTTTTATTTTATTTTATTTTATTTATTTTGAAATTATGCTTGTTCTATGTTTGATAAAGTGTGCCACTTATATTTTAATGTTTATTTATTTGCAGTTGATAGAAAAATAAAGTGTCCAAAAGAAGCAGACGTGATTATAAGGAACTTAAAACTTATCTGGAGTTTGCATCAGAGTGTTGCCGATCAGCACATTAGGTCAACCTCGTATCTGCTGCAGTACAAGAGCTACACCACTTCTTTCACTGCTCGTCCGGTGATAAGTGAAGTAGAACCATTACCAGCTTCTACCAGTTCCTCGCCTGAGTCACACATTCCTTTAAGTGAAAGGATGAAGAAGAGAAGACCTCCCACCCTTTTTGAGAAACCTGTCTCTGGTGCTGGAGAGGCGAAAAGAAGTAAGATTGACATCCCAGGGGAGGGGACAAAGAAAACTGATGCACCTTCCTTGGCTGCCCCTATTGTGAAGGTTGTCGAGAAGCCCCAAGTGGCTCCGAGCAAGTCTGCTGCTCCAGGAGAAGTGAATATAATATCACTGACCAAGAGTTCCTCCTTGGTTGAATCTATTCCTTCTCCCTCGAGGAAGTTGAAGAAGAGCTCCTCGATTAATTTGGCTGACACCATCTCTCAGCCCCCGACTAGAGGAGTTCCCACTTTCGTTCCCCCGAGCTCTGCCATGAGCTCGGTGAAGACTTGGATCATTCCCGAGATCCAAGGTATCCAAGAAAACCTTTCTCGGGATATAGTTACCTCTTTGGCAGCTCGCCACATTGCTTCTGTAAGTCCTTTTACTTTTAACGTTTCATCTTTCCTTTGGTATATATGTCTTTGACTTGCTTTCATTTTCTTTTCACAGTTGGTGAGCTGCTTCAATACAATTTTAAAGAAGGATGAAGCTATTAAAGCTTCAAGATCCTCGTCTGGTGTAGATGAAGCTTTGATGGGCTTGGGGCAGTCTCTGAAAGAGTCTCGCCAAAAATATGTTGATGATAAGGCAACTTGGGAGAAGAAGCTTGCCTCCACCGAGCAGGAGAAGGCTCGAGTTGTTGAAGTCTCCAAGGGGTTGGAGAAGAAAATAAAGAACTTGGAGGAGAAAAATAAAGAGCTTGAAGGGAAGCTCAAGAATGCAGAGGAGTTTGAAGATAAACTCAAGGTTGCTGAGGAAGAATTAATCCAACTTCGGGAAGTAAGTCGGTAGAAGGAGGAGGTTGAGAATAAATTGAAGACTGCTGAAAACCTTCTATCCGAGAAGCTTTCCTCGGAGAAGTTAAAGAGAAAACTGGTTATGAAGAAGTCTTTCAGCGCTGGCTGGGACAAGGGGTGGAACAAGGGTTTGGCTGCCATGATGTCACAAGTAGAATATGGCAGCCTCAAGTACTTCAGGGATGGATGGGTCGCTGCTCTACAGGAGATGAAAGTGGATGAAAATTCCAAACTCTTTCAGCGACACATCCCTGGTCGCCCTCCAACTCCTGAAGATGAAGAAGAGGACGAAGCTGCCTCCGAAGAGTCTTCCATGGTGATGGGAGATCAGGTTTCTCTTCCCCCGACTATCCTGCCCGCTGACGAGGAACTTCAACTACCTGCAACTTCCTCCGAGCAACCTCCATCACTTCTTCAACCACTATCTGCTCCATCAGAGCAACCTACTACAACCACTATCTGCTCCATCAGAGGTGTAGAGTTGTTCGGATTTCTCTATTTTATTTTTCTTTAACAAATGTAATCTTGAACATGTAATTCTGAACCTTGTACTTCTGACCTTTATGATATAATAAAACTTGAACTTGTGTTTATTCATACTGTTGTTTCTTCTTCATGCTCTGTTTTGATTATTGATTACTGTTTTTTCTTCCTCTACTAGTTTTTGGCCAGGATGGAATTATTATCTGCTCACAATACAAAGCTGTTGAGGCAATGCAATGAATACTTTAAGGCTGGTCACACGGATCTGAGTGCAGCACAAATCGTCGACATCCTCGGCCAAGATGCTTCAGAACAGGCAATTGAGGCCTACCAATACTTAAAATGTTTGCTTGATCGTGCAGTGGCCAATAATGCGGCTTATTATGATATGATCGAGGATCTCCAAGGCACTCTTGAAGACCTTCAGTAGCAATACAAAGAATCCACTGCCCTTTTGCACGAGGGGTATGAGAAGAAGTATCAGCAACTCAATGCGGACAAGGGATACGAGAAGCGTTTTGCTGGCTACGATCTGAGGGAGAGAACTCTGAGGGATGAAGTCGAGGAGTGCAGACAAATAGCTGAATTATTAGAGCAAGAGAATAACAACCTGCAAAAAGAGTTGTCACAGTTGAAGTCTTCAGCTTCCACTTCAAAAGCCTTGATCCCAGTGACTGATGAGGGATTCTCGTTCTTGGAGGTCAAGAACGCCAACTTGAGGGACGAATTGGAGACCTTGAAGAGAGCTGGCCCCTCTACATCTTCTCGTGGACGAGCAAGAGTTCCTCAGGGACGAGAAAGAGCAGCTTGAATTCCTGTCGAGGAACAGAGGACTCAATCTGCTTTGGAGAACTAAGCTTTCCAATTAATGACAAAGATCCAGGCGTTGGCTAAAATGTCAAAGAAGATCAGGGACCTGGAAGAGCAGATTTCTACGCAGAAGTCAGTCTTGGAGAATAAGGAAATCTTCATTAAAAATCTCCACGAGCAGCTAGAAAGATTGACCTATCAGTTTCACAAACAGCCCAGGGAGTTCTGGATGGCTGGGTATAACGAGGCTCTCTACCACTTGGACGATCGTATCCAGAATGCCAATAATGAGGGCTACAAGCAAGGCTGGTTGAATGCCTTAGGTGTGCTGCAACTCGAACAGGGTCATTACCTGTGGGACTACCATGATCCTGGGCTGCTCGACCTACCCGTGCCACCATTTAAACTCGATATGAGTTGGATCCCTGCTCGGGCCATTCCTCGATGCTTAATTTCCAAGTAGACTACAATCTCCATTCAAGTGTCAATATATCTCGTCCCGAGCACCTCCTAGATCGACCATTCGTGATGAATATCAGGATGTTAAAAGATTTGAACTTCATAAACTCTCCTCTTGCTTTAAATGATCCGCCTACTGGCGAGGAACCTGTTTCAAAAGCAGAGGGGAAGAAACCAATAGAGTTGGAATTTTGATGTAATAGTTAGTATACATTTCATTATCAATGTAATTTGTTTTTATTTTTGTTCGCAATCTTAATTGCTATTGTCTTGTAAAATACTTTACATTTGTGCATGTATGTCAATTAAAAAGATAACAGTATTGTGTTGTTTTGTGTTGTTTGTCGATCAACTTATTGTCGACTATCTTGAATTTGTGGTAGTCATTATAAAAAAATACTAAGTTATTCCTCGATCAACTTACTAAGTTGTTTCTCGACCAACTTACTAATAATTTTAAAAAGTCACGAGTATCAACTACAGTTAGTGGGTTTTAATCATTTTCTCGTATTCATAAAATGTTTCCGACCAACCAAGGTTGGTAAATTTCCTTCTCGACCAACTATAGTTAGTGGGTTTTTATCCCCGACCAGCCATAGTCAGTGGATTTTTCCTCTACGAGGAGCTTTTGGTTGGCGTTTTCAAGAATATATTTATTTCCTAACCAACATAAATTGACATTTTTAGGAATATTTTTACTTCCCGAGTAACACATAGTTTTACTTCCCGGAGAAATACAAATATCTTTACTTCCCGGAGGAATAAAAGTAGTTTTACTTCCCGGAGGAATACATGTAGCTTTACTTCCCGGAGGAATACAGGTAGCTTTACTTCCCGGAGGAATACATATAACTTTACTTCCCGGAGGAATACAGGTAGCTTTACTTCCCGGAGGAATACAGGTAGCTTTACTTCTCGGAGGAATACAAGTTTTACTTCCTGGAGGAATATAAGTTTTACTTCCCAAAGGAATATAAGTTTTACTTCCCGGAGGAATACATTTGTTTCTCGACCAACCTTAGCTGGCGTTTTCGAGAAAAATTTTGAGTTTTGCCGAGTTTCGCCGAGTAGTGTGTAGGACTAGTACCCGAGTTTTATCGAGTTTCGCCGAGTAGTGTGTAGCTCTAGTATTCCCCGAAAAAACTTTCAATAAAAGGAGAAAATACACATCACTGATAATACTTGCGCAGGTGCTCTGCATTCCATGCATTCTTAAACTCCTCCCCTTCTAAAGTTGCTATTCGATAAGTTCCTGGTCGAACAACTTCTGTAACTTGGTATGGTCCATGCCAGTTTGCCTCCAGTTTGTTGTGCTTTTGAACTACTTTCTTCAGCACATAGTCTCCTTCTTTCAGGTCGCACTTCGTCACCCTCTTATTGTAGAATAGAGTGGTTCGTTGTTGGTATGCAGCATTTCTGATGGATGCTTCTTCTCTAACTTCCTCGAGCATGTCTAAATCCAATCTTCTCATTAAGTCGCTAACAGGGGAATTGAAATTCAGTACCCTGTGTGTTGGGAGGCCCAACTTGGTAGGTATAACAGCTTCACTTCCAAACGCTAGCATATACGGAGATTATCCAGCTGTTACTCGGGGAGTAGTTCGGTAAGCCCACAATACTGACTGTAACTCGTTGATCCAATTTTCTTTTGCATCGTCCAGTCTTTTCTTCAAATCATTCAGCAGTCTTATGTTTGTCACTTCAGTTTGTCCATTGCTTTGAGGATGGCCTGGTACTGAGTGGATCTTCAACACATTTAATTGATGACAATAGGCAGCGAACTCCTCGTTATCAAATTGTGTTCCACGGTCTGTGATAAAAGTATGAGGAAGATCATATCGACAAATGATGTTCTTCCAAATAAATTGATACACCTTCTCGTACGTCATATCAATGAGAGGCTCAGCTTCCACCCACTTAGTAGAATAATCCACTGCGACGACGAGGTATTTGAACCTTCCTCTGGTCGTTGGCAGTGGTCCGACCAAATCTTTTCCCCACATGGTAAATGGCCAAGGGGAAGTGATGGGTGTCAACAATGCTTGTTGAGTTCTTCGAATGTAGGAAAAGCGCTGGCACTTGTCACATTTCTTGGCATAGGCTACACAATCCGCCCTCATCGTCGGCCAGTAATATCCCTACATCATCATCCTTTGCAAAAGCGTCCGACCTGCTACATGGGCTTCACAGGACCTTTCATGGATCTCTTCAATCAATTCTTTCACCTCGGAGGGATGTACGCATCTTTGCAAACCTTCCATAATTCCTCGTCTATATAAAATACCGTTAGTTAATACATACCGAGCAACTTTAAACTTCAATTTCTTGGCTGCGATCTTGTCAATTGGTAATTCTCCCTCTTCAATATATGGCCTGATGGGATCTATCCAAGATGGTCCTAAATCAAGGGTGATAAAGTTCATCGCCAAATCTTCATCTATACTCCGACCAGCTAAAACTTCAATTGGGATTGTTCTTCGTAGCTCGGTACGAGTAGCTGATGCTAATCGAGCTTGGGCCTCTGCTCTTGCATTCTCCATTCTTGGTATTCTGACCAGCTGAATAGCAGCAAATTCTGATACCAACTCCATCACCTTTGCATGGTATTTGATTATTAATTCTCCTTTGGCTGCATATATTCCTAACATTTGATTTACAATTAATTGAGAATCACTGAAGACAATAATTTACCGCGTCTCCATAATTTTTGCAAAATTAAGACCTGCAATCATGGCCTCATACTCAGCCTCATTATTGGAAGCTTTGAATTGGAAACGTAGGGCGTATTCCATGCCGACCTCGTCCGGAGTGATCAAAACTATCCCTGCCCCACTGCTTGTTGTGCAAGATGAGCCATCAACATATAGCCTCCATATAGGTAACTCGTCTTCAAACTTCTGATCTGATAGAGTTCCTCGGTGAAATATTTGTTGCTTCCTTTCATCCCCCCCTGATATTTCTTGCTCTTCGTCGATCATCTTTTCTTGCCCTTTTACCAACCGGAGTTGGTCTGAGCTCGAATTTGATGATCCTGTAACATCCACAGGTTGATCACCAAGCAGCTTTTACTCCTCGGGGGTATCAGGATAGGTGAACTTTGCTATAAAATCCGCTACAGCTTTCCCTTTAAACGATGATCTGGGTTCATAAACTATATCGTATTCACCGAGCTCTATCGTCCAGTACATCAATCTCCCTGATTTTTCTGGTTTATGAAGGGCTTGTCTCAATGGCATATCAGTATATACGACTATAGTATGAGCTTGGAAGTATGGCCTCATTCTCCTACTCGCCTCAATCAGTGCCAGTGCTAACTTTTCCAGGCTTGGATATCTGATCTCTGCTCCTCGAAAGGCCTTACTTGTGTAATAGATTAGTTTTTGTACTCCATTCTCCACTCTTATCAACGCCGGGCTAAGTGCATTCTCCGATACTGCTAGATACAAGTACAATTTTTCTCCCATCACCGGTCTGGACAACAGTGGATGTGCTCCCAAATATTTCTTCAAGTCTTGAAAAGCCTTCTCACATTCATCATTCCACTCAAAACTCTTTCGGAGTGTCTTGAAGAATGGGAGACATCGATCAGTTGCTCGCGATACAAATCTGTTGAGTGCTGCTACTAATCCTGTAAGACTTTGCACCTCTTTCTTCGTTGTTGGAGATCACAGCCCTAATAGAGCTTTGATTTTTTCAGGATTTGCCTCAATGCCTCGTTGGTTAACAATGTATCCGAGAAACATGCCTTCTCGTACTCCAAATATGCACTTCATCGGGTTCAGCTTCATTTGATATTTATCTAGTTGATCAAAAGTCTGACTTAAGTCAACTAGATGATTGGCAGCTTTCTTGCTCTTTGTCAGCATATCGTCAACATAGACTTCCATATTGCAACTGATTTGTTCAGCGAAGACCTTGTTCATCTGCCGCTAATATGTCGCACCTTTTTCAAACCAAAAGGCATAACATTATAACAATAAGTTCCCCTAGGGGTAATGAAAGAAGTACTCTCCCTATCTTCAGGTTTCATTTTAATCTGATTGTAGACAGAATAAGCATCCATGAAGCTCAGAAGCTCGTGTCCCGAGGTAGCATCCACTAGTTGATCAATTTGGGGCAACGAAAAATGATCCTTTGGACATGCTTTATTGAGGTCGGTGAAGTCTACACACATCCTCCACTTTTTATTCTTCTTTTTCACCATCACCACATTTGCTAACCAGTTTGGATAGTTAACATCTTCAATAAAGTAGGATTTTTGGAGCTTCTCGACTTCCTCCTGTATAGCTTGATTCTTCTCAGGGCTGAATACTCTTCTTCTTTGCTTCACAGGCTTGATCTCCTTATTCACATTGAGTTCGTGATATAAGCAATTTGGGTCTATCCCGAGCATATCCTCATGACTCCACGTAAAATTTTACTTTCTGCTTCTAAGGAAAGTTATCAATTCCTATTTTAGTGAGGTTTCCAATGAAGAACCTACTTGAGTAGTTCACTCAGGATGCTCGTCGTCCAGAATGATGTTTTCAGTAGCCTCCACCACTTGACCCTTCACGAGTTGAGACTCATCTCTAGGATCCAATGTTTCAATTTCTGCACCTTCATCCACTTGATAGGTAGTAGTCTTTTTCCTTGATTCCTCCAGTTCCTCTTGCTCGGTGGATGAATAATAGCATTCCCGAGCTACTTTCTGGTCACCTTTCACAACTCCTACTCTAAAATTTATTGGAAACTTTAGGCATTGATGCACTGTAGATGGTACAACCTCAAATTTCTTCAATCCTACTCTTCCCATGATGATATTATATGATGATTGAACATTATTATCCATCACGAAGAAGCGTATTATTTCTGTTCAATAAGCAGGCCACGTACCAATGAATATATCCAACTTGATCGTCCCAAGTGGAAATACTTTCTCGCCAGCAAAACCGAGGAGGGGTCTATGATAAGGCTCCAGTTGAGATAGCTTTAGATTTAAACTGTCGAAGCACGAGTAGAACATGATATCTGCCGAGCTACCATTGTCTACCAGTACTCTTGAAATTATTACCTCCTTCATTCTCATCATGATCACTAATGGGTCGTCATGAGGATATAGAACACCTGCAAGGTCATTCTTTGAGAACCCAATGACCAACTTCTCTTTGTTCACCTTTCTCGGGCGATCTTCCTCAGCTAGATTTATTCGTTGAATGTACGAGCAAGCTTGAGCCTCACAGAGGTAAGCTTTTCTCTCGATAGTAAGGTCTCCTCCTCCTGCATCTCCACCTGTTATAACATTACAGTCAAATGACCCAAAGCGTATTGAAAATACCTCTCGTTCTGGCTGCCTTGGTCTCTTGGGAAGATCGGGGTCATCTTCAAAATCAACTTTATGGTTTCTTTTCTTATTCTCCTCTGCTCGACGAGGAGATCTAGACCTCTCTCTTGTTCGGTTGTTGTTTCTTCTTTCACTTTTACGATCAACATACTTTACCAGCTTTCCTCATCTGATGAGTGTTTCAATTTCATTCTGAAGAGCTATGCAATTTTTTATCATATGGCCATGATCTTTATGAAACTCGCAATACTTTACCTTATTCCTCTTGTGAGGGTCTGCCTTCATTTTCTCTGGCCAGTTTAATTCCTTGTTGCTCTTGATTTCTTCTAGAACATGGTTGATATCCTTCTTCAAAGGAGTATAATTATCGAATTTCTTCATTGCATCCCATACCGACCTTGTTCTTGATTGTTTGTCATTACCATTGTTCTTATGCTCTTTCTTCTTAGCTTTATCACCTTCCACCTTGGTTTCTTTGGCATCCATGTTCTTCTTCGCAGCCATAGCCTCCGCGGCATTCATAATCTTGGACGCTTTTCCCATCAGGTCTGACATGGTTCTAGGTGGATCTTTGGCCAAAGTATAGTACAACTTGTTGGGAAGTAGTCCACTCATCAAGGTGGTAATCTCTTTCTTCTCCTCATAATCAATTACTTCGAGTTTCTCATTATTAAAATGAGTTATATAATCTCTGGTACTCTCACCAGCCTTTTGCCTAACACATAAAAAATGTGCTACTCGTTTAACTGGCTTTGTCCCAAAACAGAAATTCCCAATGAATAACTCGGCCAGTTGAAGAAAAGTTGAGATCTTACCCCGAGGAAGATTATTATACCATATTTGAGAAGATCCGGTAAGAGTTCCCGAGAATGCCCTACATCTCATCTCATCTGGAACAGCATAGATATCGGCTCCAGCTTGGTATTGTTCTATATGAAGGACAGGGTCTGTCTTTCCATCATATTTGGGGGTCACAACAGGTGCTTTGAACTTTGATGGTGTTGGAAAATCTACAATGGCCTGGACAAAAGGTATTCCTCGAAAAAAAGTTCATTGTAGAGGGTTCTTAGCTTTAACCATTTCCCCCAATCTATCCTCCAGCCTTTGAATCGGGCCCTTCCATGCATCATTTCCTTCCTCGGGCATGTTGGTTCGAGAAACTGATCGCGTTGAGTTGGATTCCTAGGATCTATCTTGACGAGCAACTGGTTGTGACTGGAAAGATCCTTCCCTTAAGTCTGATGGTCGTCGAAAACTCCTCGATGGGGCTCTAGGAGGACTTTTGCTCCTCCTAGGACCTAATCGATCGAAAGGAGATATTCTGCTTAATCTTTCTAGCGCACTGGTCCTTTTTGGGGAGAAAGTGATACGTTGTTCAATATCTGTGGCTCGCACTGACGAAGTTCATCCAGGTTGATAAGAAAAATCTTCAGACTCCTCATTGTGATATGAATTGGTACGTCTAGTACATGAAGAAGATGCACGGGTATTTCTTTGAATACTACGTGGTCTTGAATGGGTTGGCGCATCGCCATGGAGGGTTTGTATGAGTTGTCGCATAGTTTCTTGCATGACGGTCTAGCCCTGAGCCAGATTTGTAATTATTCCAGCCAGATCTAGAATATTTGGCAAAGCAGATGGATTTAGGGAGCTTCCAGCGTTTTGATTGCTAGATTCTGGAATATCAGCCATTTGTGATGGATTATTTTTGATGAAAAACGATATTACCAGTCGTTTCCCACAGACGGCGCCAATCTGTTGATGTAAAAAATTAGATCATATCTTATTATTTAATCACAGATAAATAAATGAGACAGAGAATTTTTATAGTGGTTCAGCCTTATAAGAATGACCTAAGTCCACTGTTATGTTATTGCTGATTGTTTGGGAATTCTCGATTACAAGTTGTATTAAGAAATTCCGGTCCCTCTGCAATGAGGATTGTACAATGTATTTATAGCCCTGAGGCTGTAATGTGAAAGGGTAATACATTCAATGCCCCTTAAGCGTATGCGTCTGAATGATAAGCATTTAATGAA
The DNA here is from genome assembly GCA_949130495.1 of Sambucus nigra. NCBI lineage: Eukaryota > Viridiplantae > Streptophyta > Magnoliopsida > Dipsacales > Adoxaceae > Sambucus > Sambucus nigra. The sequence continues at coordinate 354,412,935 of OX422207.1, read as the reverse complement.
CAGTCAAACTGTTGGTTATCCTGCTATTAATGCTTTGTTCGAGGTGCAACTCGGATCGCCTGAGTTGCTCGAACCTCCTAAGCTTCTCGGTACTCAAGAGTTCCTCGGAGAGTTCTTGTTCCTCGGAGCATATGAGTTCCTCGGGGAATCAGTGTTCCTCGTTGTAGTATGGTTCCTCGGAGCATGTGAGTTCCTCGGAAGTGTTTGTTGTTGCTACGTATATTATCACGTGTCTTCACTTTATTGAGCCATGTCAGTAGACTAAATTTGGTATCAACACCATGACAAGATTGGGATAAGGTTGTTCACGATCTTATTACGATTCTTGACCGTGATAAGGATCTATTTGCACGGTAAAACTAACCGTGTACAACACCACTTTTTTCTCATGGCCCTTGACCGTGACAAGGACCGTGATAGAAAAAAGTTGGGATTCCAGCCCTAAAACCCCTCTTTTTCCACCCAAAACACTTTTCTTTCTCGCTCCCATCAACTCGACTGCCTCTCTACCCTAGGTCAAAATCAATATTGCAAAACAACAAAAAATTGTGACTAACCCCTCTTTTGCCGTTTTAAAATAACCTTTGGCATGGTTCCTATCAATGAAGTATTAGTGACTAATGAGCAAAGCATAATGATTTAAAGAAAAAATAGTTTTAAATTAGTGCTACACATTGATATATCTAGAAAATAAATAGGAATCATTTTTTCCCCCAAATTATTGAATGTTTAAACAATTCAAGGAATAAGCTTTTTTTATAACACAAATGAGTAAATATTTTAGAAACTTTGGGGTAAATGACCTTTGTTTATAGGACTATTCACACTGTTTAAGAAAAGAAATACTTCAACGATACTAATAATCTATTCCATACCTCGTATAGATAGCATATTTTCCATCAAATATTAAATTGAGTGAAAGGTTTTCTTACAAACCAAATGTATAAACAATTATAAAGATGTATCTCACAATATTCATTAAACTACACTTGTATAATTGATCATCAATTTAGAACAGTAAACAAACACTTACCAACAATAGGAAAAATGAATTTACAAATCCCCAAAGCATCTAACTAAACCTCAAACCACAGCAATGCTACAATCTAGTGGAAAAAAAGACTCACTATTTAATATAATATGCATCATATGAAAGATAGTATAACTGAATAACCTGACATTGCAATCCAAAACAACTTGCCTATGATTTTTTACTCAACTATTTTTATGCAAAATATCCACCAAAAATCTGATAGTGTCTAAAAGGATGGAGCAGGTTGTAATCACAGTGCCAAGTTGTGTCCACTCCTCAAGCAATCGTGCAAGTATACCGCATAAGTCGGAGAACATTGATGACCATTTATGTTTTATAAACATAGAAAACCAACGATTTTCCACACACCAATCTATAAACATAAAAAATTGAATGATGAAGCCAAAAACAGAGAAATATGACCACAGTACATAAATAAGGAAAAATGACTTCATTAAAAAATTGGATTAGTGTTTTAGTTTAGCAATGGAGTGATATTATCCATAAAAGTGACCACAACCTTATTGGGTACAGTGTGGGATGGGGGACTGTGGCATCATATGTACAATACAATCTAAGAGACACATCAACGATCTAAAGAGAGCTTATCAAACTCTTTAATTTTTAGTAAACGTATATTAGAGGATAATCACATCCACGTACCTTGAAAAACTGAGTAGTATAGAGAGCAAGAGAGAGAGAGAGAGAGAGAGAGAGAGAGAGAGAATACGCCTCTAGCTTAGTGAGAAGGTTTTACACTCCATCGCAAGTGTTATGGCTACAACACAGAGTGGATTTAGCTGTGATAAAGTATTGGTAACACTGTTGTGGCTACTGTTGTTGGCTGTAGGTACATGCTTGTGTTTTCCCTCGTATGTTGTTACGACATTGCATCTCTCTCCGCTTATTGGACTGAGGTGGATGATGGTTGTGCTGTCCCTTGTATATATTCTCGGCTATTTGGCCATCAAATGAGCATTGAACCTTCTTCTTGACTGGACAATTAGAATGTGTACAAGGTCCTAATATCATATTGATTGTACCAAATTGCTGAAACTTGACGGGAACACCCGTATAATGAACAACAAACAAAATGAAATCAGTAATAAATTCAAACGTTAATATCTAATTTATAAATATATAACATTTCAATTTCAACAAGTTTCAATTCTCCCAAATGTCTATCTTTTTCTTAGCACATACAGTATAATTTCAGCAGCTTTCAATTCTCCCTCTTTTTACACTCACTTAACTACGCGGAGAAAACCACACATAACCAATAGCCGAGAATCATAGCTATAAAGAATAGTGTTCATCATAACTGTATTGTTTATAACTATAAAGAATAGTTTCTCCTCCTAGTGTTCATCATAACTACAAAGAATAGTGTTAACATTAGTAATCTTTTAAATAATAGTTATGAGGATAAAGTTCATAACACTTATGAGGATAAAGTTTTCAAATGTTAACAGCTATGAGGATAAATCCCAGTGTTCATCATTGTCATCTATTCATAATAAAAAGGTCCAAAAAATGCAGTCAGTGATAGAACATGTAGATAATAGTGTCAATGGTGAACCAACAATAGAAGAAGAATCAGAGAACGATGCCGCTGATGTTATTGGAGGTGGAGGATGAAACACTTCCATTAATATGGGTGGGTAGGATCAAACCCAGGTTGGGTCGACCCACTCCCACCCCCTATTTTGGACCGGGTCATAATAATTGATGTTAACAATTATAAACTTTTAAAAGTTTATAATAGTTATGAACTATTTAACAGTTATAAACTTTGAAATTTTAAAAGTTTAGAAATGTTAGCATCCCGAGGCCTAGGGTATACTTTGATTTCACACTTTCAAATATGCGCTGGTAGATAGAGAGGTGAAGATATTAACCATAAAGAATAAAAAACTTGCATATACTCACATGTTATCAAGACCTCAATCTAAGAAAATTTGAAAAGAGGAACCAAAAGCCAACGAAATAGAAATACTAATAAAAATAGAGATAAATTAAAGCTCACCATCATAATTCTAAATTTTGATGAAGAATCCTAAACTTCTATTGTAGCAACTTCTCCCGTTGTAAACAATATGGAAGTAGCCTCCATCAAACCTAAAAAGTGCTAGGAAAAAATAAAATGATTTCAGTCTATGATGATCTATTCTAGTTCCTATACTGATTTGAGAATACAAAAACATAACAAAAAGTCACTGAAATAATTTCCTTCAAATAAGTTAAATAAAAAGTCTCCACTTGTCGCATCAATATCGAAGCAAGTTGTTGTCCGTGGTCCCGAATGGACTCAAATTTCACCATCTATACCTGAATGAGGACACCTGGTTAGTTGTTCGAGTATGCAAAGAATACCTTATCTTTATTTGTTAGGATGGTTGTATTCCTGGCGATATTTTTCACTCAGCATCCCCTGGTTGTATTCCACTCAACATCCTCTTGGTGAGATTTTGGAGATCCATCTTCGTAGAATTAACCTCGAGTTAAAACTAAATCAGAAGAAATAATGGGTCCATTAGTTAAATCACTTTTCTAACATAATGATACAGTAGTACTTAGTTCAATATAACCAACAACATAATAATACTTAGTTCTAAACATTAAACCACGTCACTAAATACAAAGGGAAAACTATAGTACAAATCGAATTATTTAAATTTTCTGCTAAGGAGAGAATATTACCACCCAAAAAAAGAAGTTCATTAAATTTTCTACAGTAACAAAGATTAATAAATAATGATCCAAATTAGTCTATCTGATCTCCAAATTAGATCACCAAACATGAGCAAAACAATTAACAACCTAATGCGTGTGAGTGTGTGTGAAGCAGATGTGGGAATGCAAAGATGTGTGTGAGTGTGTGCGCGCACACGCACGTGTGTAAGAGGATGATAGACACTACCTCAAGGAAGCAACGGAGAGTGGAAATAGATGGAAGCACCTACAATAACATGAAAATCCATTGATTGCACCATTGAACTCAATCTAATAAGGAATAAGCAAATTAAACTTCTTATGTGCCGAGATTATTACTAAATAATAAGAAATCCCATTGTTGAGGAATCTCTCAACTTCATTACAACCATGTTATTTGAAATCAATCAACCTTATTATCAATCTAAATATAGCAAAAATTTGAGAACCATAGATCAGAAGCTCTCAATCCAATCAATGTTCAATCAGGGGCTCTTTAACTTCTATTTGTGAGAAGTCATCAACAAATATAAAAATCAACCCCATGCCAAGTAAAAGATAACTGGGGAAATAGAAAACGTTACGTAAAGATTGCATCTTCCAAACTCGAATCATAGACATTTGAAAAAAAATACTAAACTAAAAAAATACCTATTTATTTCCTTAACTATAGTCACAAACGAATAAATATTTTCCATACCTTCATTGTTCCTTTGCCTCTAGAGCAGTCACCCGATCACCGCCATCTCTAGTTGTTAATCATTCATACTACTTAGGTTGTGTTCTCCTATAATAACTTTGAAATATCTATGGAAGGCCTAAATTATCAAATAAATGCAAAGACAATGGTACAAAGAATAAAAATTGATAAAGAGGTTATATAAAAATGCAACACCTAATAGATGAGAATGCTTATTCTTCTGGACGATAATTTAATATTATGTCGTTAGTTTTCAAAGTTTATAACAAAAGCTTCACTTTTCAAAGTTGTCCACTCTCAATGCCCACCACTGCACTTCACCACCATCAATAAAAACACTAAAAACAAACAACGAACATATCCACTAACATTAACCCTCTGCTCCCAATAACATCCACCAAAAAAATAATGTAAGAAAAGTATCTTCAACAGTTAATTTATTTGATCAAAGAAAATTAAATGCACAATTACCTTGAATGAAAAAAGCTCCCTTATCTTATGGTGGTATGGGATAACACGATTCCAAATGCAATGTGATTTAAGGGAGAGATAATTTCATGGGTAAAATATATTAAATTGCAGTATGTAAACCATGTCCTACTATTCGAAAAACCCTAGAATTAGTATAAAAATTGCAAAAAATTATCTAAAGAATATAGGGGAATAAAAATCCAAAGTGATCGTTAAATGTGAATCCAACAAATTATTATTTGATTGCCTTGTGGGATGTATTGTTGCCTATAAAATCGTACAAAGGCGAAAAGTGAGAGAAGAATGAAATTAAATAAAAAGTAAAAGGCCAAATGATTAAAATCTAAAATTAAGTATTACAAAGTAATTACTTACCATCCTATAAGACAATGAGGTCGGCGCCTTTCGTTTTCCTTAGAAAAAAATCAAATGAACCTTGAATAAAATTAGGAAACTAAGAATGATACAAATTTAAGAAAATTACGAAACATAGAGAATTTATTATACATTTGAGTACCTAACCAGTAGATCATTCAGAAATTAGTATGAATATGTCAATCCGTTTAGCAAGTTAATCATCAAGTACAATTATGAACCCCACTCCCCATTTTCCAACCTCAACTTACATGAGCACCATACTTTAGTTAAACTCTATTAGACATGCAAAGAATCATACAAAAGCAAAAAAATAATAGAGAGCAATATATACATGAGAACAAAAGCATCACACAAACAAACCATTCCCCATTTTTTTTTTATAAATATCCAGTAGTTAGTCATTAAAATAAAAAATCATTCTATATGATTCCTCACCCTACATATATGTCCTAGATCATATATTAAATTCATATTTCAAAGGAACAAAATGTTAAGCTTAAAAGCCTATTCGCGGGTGCGTCCTGTATTCTTATAAAACTTCCGTCTGTGTGTGACCTATATTCTTATATCTACATCGTCACTTGAGGAAAAAAAAACATAAAAATATTGCACCAAAAGGTTATAAATATGAAACCCTTCTTTCGAAAAAAATTAAAGTTCTTAACAAATTACACTGGAAATTGAAAATAGAAAAGGAAGACCAAAAAAAGGATAAATTGCACCAAAATATGAAAACTCAAGTTTTGAAACCTTCACTTAAAGATAAAATCGTACCCTCTAAAACTATAATTTTCTACCCACCATGAATTGATAAAATCACCATGAATGTCATTTTTTGGTGTTATTTTGAGGCATAGATGAGAAAAAAATTGGGAATAAAAATGCTCCCTGCTGGAGCTTAAGAGAAGAGTTTGAGCAGGGACATAAGATTGCAGAGACGCGTCTATGATATTTAAATATCCAAATAGAATCTCCATCACCATCAGAAGAAAATATAAAGAAATCAACATTCGAAAGAAGCGTGTATTTGGGGAAACAATCAAGAAAGTAGAAAACATGCATTGTTCCTCATGGTTTCCTCGGGTATCCATTAGATCCCTAATCTAAAAATGAAAACTTAAATTTCGAGTATACCTAACACTGGAAGAGAGAATCGTAGAGAGCGTGAAGAATACACCTAGTTTTACAAAGCCAAATATCTGCAAAATGAATACAAACACTCAACAATACACATGTTAGTGAAATCAGATAAATCAGTAGCTGTAAGAAAAATGTTAGAAAGAAATAAAAAACATAAATACATAGATTTGATCATAGAAGAATACCGCAAAAACTTTGGAATGTCCAAAACCTAATCTTGATAAGGGAGCACCAAGAAAGAGACAAAGAAAGTATCGGACATGAGAAAGAATCACAGGTGAGCGGGTGAAAGGAAATGGGAGTGTGTGCGCGCGTGTGTATTTATATAAATGTAGTTGTAATTATTGAATACATGTGGTTGTTTGTTGTAAAATAGTTTTATTTTCATGCATGGCTTTGATATTGTTAGAAAATATCTTGTGCAAAAACTTGGGTTTGAACAATTTGACTTTGATATTTTTTTGTGCCTGAATATGTATTTATTTGTTAAAAAATAGTTGTATTTATATCTATATCTTGATATTGTTAGAAAAAAATTTATACAACACCTCGGTTTGAAGTTTTGATCAATTTGACTGTAATATTTGTTTAGGTTTGAATATAAGTGGTTATTTGTTATAAATGTATTCATTTTGGTTAAAGAATAATTTTTGGGTTTGTTTAAAAATGCTTAGGATTTTGGGATTTGATATGTATAATGTGAATAATTTGCGGGTTTAAAAAAAAATAATTTGTGAGTTTCTTTAAAATGTAATCAAGAACAAAATGAACGTTTTACCATAATTTCCAATTTGGCTTATATACGCGACTTAGGATTTTGATCTAGGCTTTGAAATTGGATTCGAATAGGTTATAAAGCATAATTAAAATCAATTTGATATGTATAAGCGGATTAGGGTTTCAACCTAGGTTTTGAAAATTCAATTTGATTAGGTTATAAAATATAATTAAAACCAATTTGGTTTTTATATATGGATTGGGGTTTTAACCTAGGTTTTGAAAATTGGATTCGATTGGTTATAAAATATAATTAAAACCAATTTGGTATATATATGCGACTTAGGGTTTCAACTTAGATTTTGAAAATTGAATTTGATTAGGTTATAAAGTATAACTAAAACCAATTTGGTATGCATACCCGGCTTAGGGTTTCAACCTAGGGTTCAAAAATTGGATTCGATTAGATTACAAAGTAAAATTAAAACCAATTTGGTATGTATACGTGGCTTATTGTTTCAACATGATAGTGTTTCAACATTATTAGTGTTGACTAATGATTCAACTACCCATGGGGACAAACTAACTTATAGAAACACCCATTTTGTTCACACATGGTAGTAAATGATTCCTATAAGTTGTTATGGGGTATCATATATACAAAGAGTGTATGGGTGACACAAATAGATTCGAGGATGTGTATCATATAGGTGCTAACGAGTTTGTAAAATTCGTAAAGAGGTATCTTTATGATGAAGATTTCTATTGTCCTTGCGCACGTTGTAGAAATAGGAAAGTGTTTGAGTGGAAAACAAATTAATTACATTTACTTAGATGGGGTATTAATGATGATTATCAAGAGTTGGTTTTTGATGGGAAAATAAATTATCCCTTTGTTCCCGAACAACCTCCGCTACATCTATCAAGTATGACTATGGTAGAGTATGATTCTAATGATAATAGAGGAACATTTTCAAAAGTACCCCCAAAAGTATTGAAATATTTCCCTATTGGTACCAGGTGGAAAATGTTTTTCACAATACCATGGATGGGGGAGGCAATGGCTAGGCACGCTAGGGCAAAAGTAGGGGATAATCTCATTTGTCATCCTATGGACTGAACCATTAGCAAAAATATTAATTTAAACTACTTAGATTTTTAAAATTAACAACATAACATTTATTTATAAATATCAACATATGGGTTCAATCCATTTGGCAATATAAGAGCAAATCAAAGTGTATAACCGGTGATCTTATCACCCCTAAATCCTCATCCTTCGTTGTGTATGAGACCAAAATTATTGATGTTGTCTTTGTTGAAGTCTGGGTTAAAGAACCAAGTGCCGATACTTATGTATACTTGGCACCATTGTTAGAATAATTGAATGAGTTATGCGTAGAGGGTGTGAAATAATTTGACTCTAGAAAATAGATAGAGTTCACATTAAAAGCTATGTCGATATGTGAAATTCTTGATTTCTTAGATTATGTGACTTTATCAGGCTATAATGTTCACGGTTACTTTGGGTCTCCTATTTAAGGGGATGAAACTGGATCTCAACATCTCAGGTATAGTAGCAAATTTATATGTCATTCTCATAGGAGATTCATGTCACCTGATTATAGCTTTAGATTTGATAAAGGTTCTAATGTTATCCCGAGTGGGGTCGAACATAGGCTACCTCTAAGAAATCTTTTAGGTTAAAATTTCTAAAGAAGGTCTTCCAAATCTGGAGCTAATGTTCCGGGGAAGAATCATAAATTCAAGAATTTTAAGCCTAAAAAAGATACATGTTTAGAATGAAGCCAAGAAAAGTAAGGTATGGTCTAGGAGGTCAATATTATTTGACTTTCCGTATTAGAAGGGTAACCCCGTGCACCATGTATTAGATATCATGCATGCCAAGAATAATAATATGAACATATTGTGAGCATGTGTCAAGGTGGAAACCATTTGAAAAATGTAGAAAATGCACGACGTGATCTTAAAGTGTTGAAATTTAGGTCGCAATTATGGTTAATAGAAGATCGTTATAGGAGGAATATAATCCCCCTGGGGCATACACTTTGACGAGCGAAGAAAGAAAGGTTATTTTAGACCCACTAGATAATTTGAAAGTTCCCCATAATTTTTCATCAAATTTGCAGAGGGTTGTGAGTTATGCCACACAAAATCTACAAAAATGCAAGTCTCGCGATTGGCATGTGATCATGCAACTGGTCCCTTTGTTGTTTAATCATTATTTCTCTAAGCATAAGGATTTGCGAAGGGCCATTATGAAGATTAGACTTTGTTTCACACTTTTATGCAAAAAAGTAGTCAACTAAAAGTACATCATAGCTACAAAAGCAACTCTAGGTGAAGCAACTTATGTGTAGGGGCAGTACATCCCCGATAATTATTCGACATAAGTATTCACTTGTTGGTGCACTTATGTCATGAGGCGCTTCATTGTGGTCAAGAAGATATCGATGACTGTACCCATTTGAAAGGTTGATGAAAGTTTTCAAAGAGTATGTTAAGAATGTGAGGTGTATTTAAGGTTCCATCGCAGAGGACTACATTACTGTGGAGGCATATGTTTTTGCTAGGGAATATATTCCCGACCCTAATATTGTAGATTATGGAGATGAGTTTTGCCAATGAAGGTGGTCAAATCATGGGTAAACGCGTTAAACTGACAAGTTTATAATTTGATCAAGTGAATCGTTATATGTTTTAAACCCATGAAGATGTTGGCGAATGGAGGGAGTAAGTTTGTGATATAATTTTACATCACGTTGTTATCTTTTATAATTGTTCACCTTATTGATAAAAAAAATTCATATAATGTATAAAATATAATGCGTCCAAGAACGACAAAAACTGAAGGACGATTTAACATTCAGATAGTGAATTTAGACTTTGGGTGTCACATGTGATAATTATCAGGTCAAACATCCCTTATTAAATTATAAATAATTGAAATCTTTAAAACTTATCACATTAACTTATGTAATCCATAATTTCAGTTGTTGAATATGGGTGATTCCACATCAAGGCTTTCTCATCTCGCCACTGGATCCAATTTCATGGCACACGAGTATAAGAAGTATCGCCTGAATGTTTACGTATTCTCGTCGAGGTTGTATGAGAAAAATACATTATTACAAAACTGTGACATTGCATATAAGACTCTTACGTATTTTAGGTTGAGTGCAAATAACAAGACTCTCATTGAGGTGGAAATTACTTACTATGGTGTCGTTAAAAACATTTTTCAATTAGACTATATATATTTCAAATAGGTTGTGTTTTACTATGGTTGGATGAGAGTTGAGGACATAAATTCTTATAAAGTTGATCAGGGTACCATCTTGATAATACTAGACTTGTCCAAGATGAAGATCAAGGATCATATGAATAATGACCCGTTTATTTGTACATAAGAAACGGTAGAGAAAGTGTTTTACCCAGAGTATATTAACAAAAAAAACATGGTTTTCTTGAAAATGCCAAAGCATCTAACGGGTAACGTGGATTACCTTACCGAATATCAATCCATTTTGAATAAAAACCCGAACTTGAAATAATTTCTATATACTTTGCATGAGTAGAGTTATTTGGGTTGTAAAATATATTGAAGATTTCAATCTGTAATTAGTAATATGTACTTTGAAACAATATCAAACCTTAATTTATTATTCGTTAACTCTAATGTTTGCTGTTAAATTAAAATAGTCATAGGAGTATTTTCGTTATATTATTATATCCCGATTTATTATTTCCATCTGATTCACTAGTGAAAACAATTAGGTGGAATTGTTTCGAGTCATTTAAATTCTTATATCTTGAATTTGATTATTTCCATTTGATTTATATGCTGCTAAAGACATTTTTTTCCATAATATGATTTCATCAAGCCATCATACCTTAAAAAGCGGGGGTTATGAAGGATCGTCTAAATAATAAGTTTCTAAAGTTTGACAAGTTTGGACTATAGTTAAAAACAAGGAAAAATGAGGGCATTAGATTTGATGAAATATGTAATTAATACCAGGTACGAAGATTGGAGGATCGTGCCCGTGGAACTGAAGGTGGATATTTGGGGGGCCTTAGAGGTATGAAAATCTCAATATTTATATTAAATATTTGACTTTCAAATAGGAATTTATTATTATGTTATTTAATGTTAATTCATTAATTTTCTTATATTATATTTTTATTGGACAACAACAATCAATCTTACCCTCGGAAGCGCAATACAGTATATTGGAGGGTGTAGGCTTGAAATGGAAGACATAGAAGAAGGACACACATCACCGTTATTTTGGGAAGGACCGAGATTTCGTGTTTGTACATAAGGAAACCGTTCCAGAGAAGGAGCCAATCATGTTGGTTAACTGGAAGATGTTTATGGATAGCGAGGCATCTAATAGACAGTTGTCCTCTTGCGGCTCAGAGAGGATTAATCGTTCAAAGAAGGTGGGCGTGCACCATTTCATCCAAAGATCATATGCATAGGTGGATCATAGGATGGTAAATAAATTGATTTAAATCGTCCTTTGTTTAGTGGTAAGTAAATTACTTTAATTTGGTCTCACTTTTCATTAATTTGGTAACATTTTATAGGAGTCTGGGGGTGGCCCAGGGAGAAATCCACACAAGAACGATTCGTATATAAAGATTCAGATGAAGAAGGGCAAGCCTATTAATCTGTAGGTCACTAAGATGATCGTAAGTAATAATTGAAATTATATTGTCAATTTTAAATTGCTTATCAATATTATTTTAAAGTTAATAACGTGTTTTTATATTGTTTCAAAATATACTAAAGGCAATGCACAACCCCTATAGTAAGTGTTAGGCCAAGATAGAAAAGTCCGTACTAGGGGTGTCAACTCTCAAATAGGAAATTCGAAGCTAATGGTCGTGGCTTGCAGTTATAATGGGTTGTTTTCTAAATTCGAAACGTAAAAATCAGACACGAACTCAAAATTTAAAAGTCTCGAATAAACGATGAAACACATGTTCGAATGGGTCAATTGCATCGTCACTAATAAAGGGAAGGGCAAGGCAAATCTGAAGGATAAGGGAAAGGTTATTGAGAAAGTGGGTGAGGGTACCACTACTCCATCCCCCTCACTGACTCTGACAGACTCATCATCCTCGTACAACATGTACTCTACCCCAAAACAACTATCCTGACTCCATTTGAGAACAACTGTGCACTCTGAGATTCGGAGTCCCGGGTTCGGGTCACGAATATTATGGTGGGGAAAGTGGACAAGGTATTTGGTTTGATGAGCAAGCCAGTGTTCGACATCTTGACAAAACATTAAAGGCATACATCGTTTATATGAGCACTGTGTTTTTTTCTAGTAGAATTCTATATTTGGTAAAAACTGGATGTAATTAAAGTTGTGATGTATTCATGTAATTAACCTGAAACATTAGTTTGTTTTGATGTAAATTGTTGGTGTTTATTTTTTTTGATTTCATTGTTATGTCATATTATATTATTGAATGTATTGATGTTAACTAAAAACATAAGTTTTTTTTAAACATGTTTAATTGTGGGAAGTAGCTACAACTCAATATTTTCTTTTCATTTTCTACATTATTGTCATGATCAATAACTATGAAAAATACCGGTTGTCACAGTCAAGGATCGTGAAAATACTAGGGGAAAATATAGATCCATATGAACGGCTGTGACAGCCCGATATCCGAAATAAGGGGTGGCCAGCCCGATACTCTAAAAATACAGGAATCATGGATGGAATCATTCTCAGCATCGTGACAACATAAAGAGTATACGAGATAACCACTCAATAATTCAGACAACGGGTTCTCAAAAATTTTGTTTTATAATTTAAAGAAAGCATTTTAAACAACCCATACATGAAAAAGAAAGTGGAAAGCCCAAAAATAATATACATTAACAATAAGTGTACAATAAGGGAACCGACTAAAAAATCATGCAACAGAATTTCATACAACGTACCACAAGTTCAATCAATTTCATATTACATATTGCATTCATTATACATTTAGGAAAGTTGGGTCACACGCCGGAATAAAAACCCGAACATAACTAGAAAACAACAAAGGAGACGTCTATACAAAAATATCCCGTGAAATCCGCAAAATGTCACGGCTCCTCAAAAGACACTGGAATGGGGAAGTCATTTCGCGGGTCCTTGTGGTGGAGCACCTGAGGGAATGTAATATATATATGCACAGCAATAAAGAAGAATGGGTCAGGGCCCGGTTTTATGTGATTACCAGATAAATGACAAGTATGACAATAATGAATGATTAAGCATGGATGATAAAGATGACATTTTAGCATGATAGCATCATATAATGAACTAATACAGTTGAATGATTATAAAGTGAAATTAAATTATATAAGAGAATAAGAATAATCATAAACCTTTTTCATCTTTCACCATTTCATCTTATCTTTCTATTCCTTATCAGGAATACAAGTTTTATCATGTGCTCTTTGTGGCACTTATCTCAATTGTATGCTCTTTGTGGCATATATTATGCTCTTTATGGCATTGTTTCATGCTCTTTATGGCATTAATATCCATCAAGTCCAACTTGATGATTAGAATAGTTATAAGTATGTATATATAACGATTCTAAGACCCCCCGTTCAGGTTTCCCCACTGTGCGCGCCCCTAAATAACCATCATCTTCCAGGACCTATCATAAGACAACCTGGGATCCTATCGAAAGCGTCGGGAAGCGGCATATGCTTGCGGGATAGTCAAGACCACACCCGGAATCTCCTACCCATCGCAGAAACATATAAAACAAGCGCTCATATGGCCTAGGACTATATCCACCCTGCATTCATTATCCAGGGGCTTTAACTTATGCACAAACTTCCCTTAAGATGGTATTTAGAGAGGTGTGTTTAACCATTTCATTAATTTCATTTCATGATTTAGTAAATTATCATTTACTTTGTCCATTTTACATTTTATCAAATGCATTATGGTTATCCGGAACTATACGTTCTTAACATCATTATAATAACCTCGAAGAACATTCAAACTCCCAAGTTATTTTCCCAAGTCTCTTTTGGGGCTTTATGATAAACCATCATACATCACTTTAACTTCTAAGTCTCCAAACACAACTTAATACTCTCTTAGACTCTTACTAATTGAAAACTGAGAGTAATCCCTAAAAATCACTTCACACACCCTCAAACTAAGTCCCATATATACCGATTCTAATCTAGGGTACTAAACTAATCCACCTAGAACTCTACGACCTTAAATTTACTTCATACAAGAAGGTTCCTAGACCTAAATCCTAAAGAAAACTGTGTTAAAATTGAATTTAAAAATTAACTCAAAACAGCAAGAAAACGAATCGATTCGCCCTAAAAGCGAATCGATTCGGACAAGGGAAACTGACTTTTTGTAAACTACCGAATGGATTCGGTCCAAGCAGACCTGGAAACTGGACTTAGGCGAATCGATTCACCCCTAGGGCCGAATCGATTCGGTCCTGCAAAAATGCTAAGAATGGCTATGGAGTCTTGGAATCCAATTTCTACCCCAACTCAAAACCTTTCAAACCAAACTCCTTTATTTCACCCAATACACCATAAATACTACCAACTACTACTACTACAACCATCAATAATCATCCAAATCATTCTTTAATAATTCAAAAGCCACAAATGCACAAAAAAAAACCCTAAACTAGTTGAACCATAATCACTACACCATTATCACTACAAATCATTTATCTTAAAACACATATAGCAAGTAGAAAACTTGCCTCAATCTAGCAATGCAGATTCTCTTTATGTAGAAGCAAGAATCCTTCTTCAATGTTCAATATCTTCTCTTTTCTCTACTCTTTCTCTTCCTCTCTCTAGTTCTCTAGGTTTTGGAAATGACATTAGGGAAAAATAAAAGACTTAGTAAGACTAAGTCGTGCCTTTAGTCAAAAATCCCAACTTAATTGATCAATACCGCGATAAAATAACACGCAATTGCATATTTAAGGTATAATCAGTCAAAAGTGCCCAAAACCTCAAAATACAATATGGTACATATTTTGACTATCTCACTTGTTTTGGAATCAACTACAGCCTCTAAATTATCATTAGGACATTTTATAATTCATTTCAAGTCTTGGTTCCATTTTAAATCAAAATGTCATTTTAAATGTTATGACACTAACAAACTCACTATGAGGATATTTACATACTCATACAGTAAATATACAACAAGTTAGTAAATATTAACTTTTCTCCATTAAATTAATACTTACTCTATATCTCAACATTTGGTATATATTTACTTTACATAATAAGTAAATATAAATTAGGCTCTCATAAGCGAGGGTTATTACAACGGCCTTGATTTGTATCCATACGCACGACCTCCATTCGTGCACACAATCGAAGTTAATCGTGCGCATGCACCTTCTCAGTGCACACATCTACAAAGTAGTTTTATGCACGATTAGTGTCATGGTGTTGACTGTGACAAGTCTAGATCACCCTAAGTTAATAATGATATTTAAAGGTGAAAATAACCATGACAAAAGGTTGTTGTCATGGTCCTTGTGTTGGAGAGGATGCCCAGGGTTTGTTGATTATGCGAATAAATCAAAGTTAAAAAACAATTCACATATGTAAAACTATACAAAGAGGAATTAGGGTTTACGTTCAAGATGTCTGGTTTGATCTCGTCTCAGCCCAAACAGTATGTGATGATGATTGATCTAAAATGCAGGTTTGATGCACCTCACGATCTTTTACTGTATTATCGATATGAATAGTTATGTGCAGAGTGTGAGACCTTCCTTCATAACCACCTTTTCTTCTCACTTTTCCTTTATGTTGCCTCTCTTTCTCATAAATCCGAATTAGGGTTTTTGAGTCTCAAAGAGTGATGACTAAATTGAGTAAAAAGGAGCCTTAGGTGCATATATAAGATACGATAGGGACACTAAGGAGAGATAAGGATGTGGCTCCTAATAGGCATGAGCAAACCAAATCCAACTCGGATTCTAATCCCAGTCCATTAACTATAATTAATACCACTACATAATAATAATTGTTGCTCCACTCCTTAACTCAAAAATATATTTTAAACTCTTTATTATTAATTACTTAATTCTCCCCACGTCACGGTTACAGATACTTGTTAATAAAATAAATTATTGATAATTTATTTGAATAACTTCGTTAATTTCTTAAGCAGTCCAACTTAACTTATCTGTAGTGTCGGATTAACATAATCCACATGTAGGGTTTCACACACATAAAACTTATACACATCTTAAGGGGTATCACCAGTATCTATACCTAGACGTGGGGTCTATCCATAAAAAACTTTCACCATACATTAATTGCCATTACCCAATCTGTCAAGAGTATCAATCCAATAATGAATCTTTTTTTATGGAAACTGGATGGAACCCTCACATGGACTATTGATTATAAAATAGGGAAACAATCTCTTTGTGGAAAACAAACCCCAACTAGACTAGATCTAAAGGTTAGTTCCAAAGCTCTATATGTCTGAAAAATCAAATGTGGGTTTTTATAATAATTCCCATTACAAAGAAAAATAAAGAAAAGCAAGCGAAACATAAATGTGGGATTTTATAGAACAAGCCCATTATAATTATTGAGACCTAACTTTAATTTGAGGAAGATTTTTTCTGTCCACATTAATATGACCTTTGACAATCGTGAGGGAATCAAACCTCTAGAAATTTGATGATTATTGCAATGAGGCTGCCCTTATGGCTAGTCCATCTGCAACTGAATTAATTTCTCTCCAAACATGCTTAGCGTGGAAATAAGGGGGAAAGACAAGGTTTTCTATGATGTTTAAAGTGGTCCAAGGAGGCTTGGACTTCTTTTGAAAAACATCAATTAGTACTTTTGAATATGATTTAATTTAGACTTTTTGAATGTTAAGATGGGAAAAAAATTTGAGGCCCTTCTCTAAAGCCTTGGCTTTAGCAAAGAAAGAGGTCTGCTTACCTAGTTCCAAACCAAAACCTGCTATAAATAAGACTTTTCCCTCTCTAATCACTCCACCAATACCACTGGGACTAGGATTTCCTTTTAATGCTCCACTAATATTTAATTTTAAGGTTACTAAAAGAGGCTTGCACCATACACATTTGTAAATTAGAAGTTGTATAGGGAAGATTTTTAGATTGAAATAATTGATGATGCAATAGTCTTCTGGAAGGCACCTATCATGGAATATTTTGTTGTGGAAAATGTATGTTGCCACCTTTACGATATTATGAATAATGTTCCTTGATTGAATAGGAGCATTTTAAATCATTTTATCGTTTCTAGCATTCCAAAGTTCCCCAAAAGTAATTTTAGGCAAGATATAGAATATGATTTTTTTATGATCTCTACTTGGAATTTCAAGCCACCAAGAAAGTATAATAGATCTCCAAGAGGAAAAATTAATTGGAACCCTGAAGATGTTACCGAAAAAGCTCCATACCTCTTAAGTAATCTTGCAATGATTAAATACATGGTTTATATTGTCTTCATTTTCTTTATAGGCCTTGCATATTGTAGCCAACCTTATACAAGGTTTTTGATTCTCAGTTTCATTATGAAGCATTTTACATATAAAATTTGATATCTTCATTAGACATTCAACAGTACAATTGACTTTCTATCTTAAAAAAATAGGTCTTGACTATCTACATGCATTGGAAGCTGACTTGTAAGTGAAATCACCTAAGGTTAGTGGTAGCCATAATTATTTTTCCTCATTAATAGTCCCCTCAACAGTATCTTTGATCAAAGTCATTCTTTTCATAGTAGGAGAACCATTTACATTAGTCAGACCCTTATTGTAGTTGTTCCTCATCAAAGTTTCCCATAAGCCTTTGTTAAATTTGAACTTCAAGTATAGTTTTAGACTGGATGCAGTGATTATATCTTATAACCTCCTTATATTGAATCCCCCTTCTTAAAATGGAAAATAATCCTCTATCCACTTTGTTCAATAGTAAGCTTTCTATTTATTGTAGCCTCCCCAATTAAATTTATTGAATATATTATTAATCCTCTTATGAACTACCTTTGGAGGATTTAAAACTGAGAGATTAAAGACTGGCGTGGAATAGAGAACATGCATGATGAGGATTGCTCTGCCTGCTGGAGAAATGTGTTTTGAGGACCACCCATAAAGTTAATTTATAATTTTAGTCAATAGCTCAAAATATTCAATAATATTTTTTCTCCTTTTATTTAGATATCATCCCAAATATTTTATGGGAATAGTTATTTCAGAGCATTTTGATTATCTATAGACTTTTTTCTAGCAAGACTAGTCTTTGCATTAACATAAAAGGAACTTTTTGATATATTCAACTCTTTCCATAAGGTAGTTTCATAGATCCTTATCACGTTAAAGAGATCTTTGAGATTGTGTTTACCACCATTAATGAAAATAATAACATCATCAGCAAATATAAGATGGGAAATCGATTGACTTCTGTGAGGATGAGATAAAGGATAGGCTTTCTTTTCTTTGAACAGCTTGTCTATGATTCTAATACACACTTCTACATCTATGATGAAAAAGTCTAGGAGACAAGGGGTCTCCTTGCATTATGCCCATTATAGAATTGAATAACCCTTTCCCTTAACCATTGATTATCATAAAGTGCTAATTATTGGATATAATCCTCCACACCATATCAATATAAACTTCATTGAAGCCAAATTTCCTTATAAGTTCAGATAGGAAAGGCCAATAGACTATGAAATAGGTCTTTTCCATGTCCATTTTAAAAATGACATTGTTCCCATGAGCTTTTCTCCCTATAGATTAAATTATCTCCTGAGCAAGCAATATATTGTCTTGGATACTTCTGCCCTTCACAATACCACTTAGGTTAGGAGAAATGATTTTCAAAAGAATCTCTGAAAGTTTCTTACATAAAATCTTAGAGATGATTTTATAAGAGAAATTACAGAGACTTATAGGTCTAAAGTTTTCACATTAGTTTGGGTTGATTACCTTTGGTATAAGAGCAACAGGGGTGGATGTCTAACTTCTTGGTAATATTACTCCTACAAAGAAGGCATAAATGTCCTTAATGAGGTTTGGCTTAATGAAATCTTAAATTTTATATAAAGCTCTCAACCAAATCCATTAGTGCCTAGAGCACAAGGAATAAGGCTTTTAATTATTGAGTATATCTCTTCCTCTAAGGGGAATTTGGTAAGCAAGTCATTCATTCAGTTATTTCTCAATCAATTACTGCCATGAAGTATGTGTTATTGTCCTTATGTTCACCCTGCCAGAGATTTTAAAAGTGGGTAATACAGATTTTGTCTATCTCTTCACATGTCTCCTCCCGTTGGTCATTGTTGTTCTTTATTTTGTTGATGGATAATGTCATTTTCTTTCTTCGATCGAGACATGAAAGAATTTAGTGTTTAGCTCCCCTTATTGCAGACATTTTAAATGGCTTTGTTAATACCAATAATTTTCTTCCCTTCTCAAGGCTATGTTGAGCTGAGCTTTTGATTCAAACAACTCACTTCTGGATTTTTGGTTGGAATTTAGCTCAAAATCCTCCACTGTGAGCACTACTTTATCTTTCAAATATTTCATTGACTATAAAAATATTTTTGAAATGGTCTTTGTTCCACACTTCCAACTTAGATTTCACAATTTTTAGCTTAAGGGAAAATAGGAGCATAGGAGGGGCATTTATGTTAGAGAACCAGGCTTCATCTATAACCTCTTTTACATTTGAGTTTATGAACCACATGGAGAGAAATTTAAAAGGTTTTGGGTTGTGATCTATAGTTCTTTTATGGATAAAAGTAAAGGTCTATGGTCTGAGCAAGTCCTGTGAAGGTAAGTAATATTGGAGTTAGGGAATTCAAAAAGCCACTACTACTTTACCAAACTTCTTTCCAATCTACAAAATATAGTACCATTAAATATACTATTTGTCCAGGTGATTCTAGATCCAGAATAACCTAAGTCCATAAGATAACAAGCATCTAGTATGTCTTTGAAATCTTCAATGGCATGGAAATCAATCGAAGAAGCCCCTATTATTTTTTCTTCATGTATGACCACATTAAAATCCCCAATTATCATCCAAGGTTGCTGAGCATAGTTGATTGTTAGGTCTTCTAAACTAGACCATGGCAGTCTTTTATCCAGTGATGAACATTTAGCATAAACTATCACAAAAAATATAGACCAATATACGAATTAAATGTCTATTTAAAGACACAATAGTTTGTATTCATTACTAACCACCTTCACTTGCAAGTCATTATTCCAAAGTAACCATATCTTATTTGAACTATTGGAAAAACCATTTGAAAATCGCCATTTCATTTGGTATTTTTCAATAGAAGTGGCATCCACTTTTGGTTCAATTAATGAAAAAGAAGGCAAATGATAAGATTTTATCAACCTCTTGACATTTCTGTCATTGGCCACTCCTCTCACATTCTAGTAAATTAATTCAACATTAAGAAGTTGAGGAGTTAATTATAGCTTTTGTCTTACCTGGTGATCAGGTAATCCTTCCAAATAGAGGATGGAAAGGAATGGGCTTGGGGGGGGGG
Source organism: Sambucus nigra (assembly GCA_949130495.1). NCBI lineage: Eukaryota > Viridiplantae > Streptophyta > Magnoliopsida > Dipsacales > Adoxaceae > Sambucus > Sambucus nigra. Next base: position 354,392,172 of record OX422207.1, on the reverse strand, counting down.
GGGGGGGGTGGTTACTTGAATGTTAAGGATTAGGAGTTGCATACTTTATGACATATTTTTCACTAACTTTTCCATACTTTCTTTCAAAATTTTATGATTCCTCTATTTTACATCAAGCCAATAAGTTAATTTTTTTGAGTTCTTAAATGATTAGCACTAGGTTTTTTCATCTTCTTTCTCTGATTGGAAGACCTTGTCAAGTGCTTGGTGTTTTTCATAGTCTGGAAGGCCTGAAGCTCTTGGAGAGAGATTATATTTGTCAACTATCATCACTTCTTCATTTGACATATCACAACGATGTATTTTTCAATATGCTATAGGATTTTGTCTTTGGTCCGTCCCTTTGTCAATATTGGAACTTTCCAAAAACTTAAGTTATTTACTTTAGATAGTTGATCTTGATCCTCTTTTATTACTTCTTGGATAACCAAGTCTTTTCCTCTCGAATTTACATCTACTCATATGGTTTGAACTTCTATTCTTGGCTGATATTTTGCCTCCAAAAATGGTTCTTGATTATCATGGTCTTCTGAAAAATATGTTACTAAGGCCGTTTATAAAAATAAACTATTTAAGTAACTCCGAATTGTTTTTAGGAAACTCTTTTCTTAAAAACCAAACTATTTGAACACAAGATGTGTTTAACAAATCAGTATGTACGAGATCTATTCAAGATTTGAATAACAGGTTTATAAAGTAGTTTAAAAAAACTTACACTCAGCACAACCAAGAATGAGATGAGGAGATGTAGAAAGATTATGTTCACGATGTTTTTTAGGTGGTAAAACCTCACCAATTGAGGAAACATCCACGACTCCCTCTACGGAGTAAAATGAAAAAATCCACTAAAACAAATATATGAGTTACAAACTATAAAACTAACATGCAAACAACTCAGACCTATATAAGTTTAGGAATGTATCCTCTGGTGTCCTTATAACTTCTCTGCAGTTCTGATTGTAGATGTAGTTCTCCCAGTTTGTTAACTTCTGATTTGTTCCAGCACTTTACGTCAACTCTTCGTGCACAAGATCTTATTACCAACACTTTTCGTGTTGTAGGGTGAAAGTGTTTGTGGAGGTGCTCTCTAACACATGCATGCACACACATACACTTATTAAGTACAAACAGTCCTAAAAAATTACAGTAACATTATATGCTGTGATCTTTTCTTTTTCTTTCTTCTTACAAAACTTTGAACCTTATTTGACCTTTAAATCAATCCCAGAATCCACGGATACCTTGCTAGGAAGACAGACAAGGTCTTAATCAATCTCAGAATTTAGAAAAGCTTTTCGAGATTGAAAACCTCCAAGTGAGATTCCAAACTAGGTCAAAGGTTTAGTTTTACAAGAACTAGAAACAGAAAGCATTTATTATTGATTTCAAAGTAAACAAACGTTTTATAGAAAATAATCAACAATATATTTCTCAAGATGAGAAATAAAGAATGAAACTAAGTGTAATGTAACATGAATAACTCAGATCTGAAATTTCTATGAAATCAGAAAGTAGATCTGAGTAAAAGTTTAAGTTGAAAATAAGATCTAACGAACAAGAGGTTACAGTAGCAATAACAAACTCAACTCAAACTCTCAATCACTCAAGAACACTTAGGGTAGTGTTTTCGATATGGAGTTTTGAAGAAGTGTTTGAGTTTGGATGGAAGAGGCTTTGACAAACAGGGTTAGGGTTTCTAACTCTCTCTCTTCTCTCTGTTTTCTCACTTCTCTCTCTTCTCTCTCTATTTCTCAAAAAAATGAAAATGGCAAAAGTCTTCGAAGTCTGATAATAGGGTTCCTTTTATAGGGTGAAGAGAAGGTTCGAGATACTGGATCAAAACCAAGGGGCAGGATTAAGTCAAGTTAAATTGACTTAGATCAAAGGGTTCTAAGAACACGGTGCTTAAACGATACCTGATTGGTTTAAAAAGTTGTACTGGGATTCACCAAGACAACATGAAGATCGTCGATAACCAATGATCCAATGGTTAAAAACATATGCGTGTATAACTCAGTAAAGAAACAGAGTCGCAGCCAATCAGATGAAGACAGATGTTGGACAATAAGAGGATATGAAACGCGCGTCCTAAAGAAATTAAAACCACACCCTAAATTTTACTCCGCTTTCGGATTCTACCCAAGGTAACATTAGGCCAATATACCCAACAAATTATATTTACAAATTGACCACAAAAACTTTTTAATCAAGTTTTAATTAAGAAAACCTTATTTAAAAAATGTTTATAAAATCCCAAAAAATTATTAAAATTCAAACTTAGGTATTTAAACACACTCAACATATATACACACATTATTATGCAGTATGACATGCAATAAATAAATTCTACTGTGTGTGAGTGTTGGCAATTTGTTCTTGATCACTACAAGATAGAGAGATGAAGTAGCCAACCAACTTCTGAGGCTCTTTGGTTTCTAGGGAGGACATAATTTTGTCACAATTTCCAAACTAGATGAGCACTTATACAATATAGACTCAAGTGAGTCAAAAGCATAAGGGCTTCAATCTCCCCCTTTGGAAATATGAGACAAAATCTCCTTTGAGTCATCTAGGACTCGTAGGGCAACAAAAAAAAATAAGAAAAACTTATTCCTATCAAAATTCTATCTACCCAATACCTAGAAATCAAAAAGTGCATAACTCAACTAAGTACATTTGAATACCCTATTACAACTGTTGAGAGTAACTGTACAATAAGAATATGTAATAGATCACTAAGATTAAGCTGTTTAGCATATGTAAGAATTGAATAGACTCAAATTTCTCCCCCATTTTGTCTCAAATGGACAAAGGGAAAAACTTGGATAAACAGCAAAGTTATTAGTCAGCATAAACCATACCAATAGATTTATGTAAAGAAATGAATCTATTATTTTCTAGAGGTTTGGTAAATATATTTGCGAGTTGTAGATCAGTAGGAAGATAATTGATTTCTAAATCCTTAGATTCAACCAATTCGCGTATAAAATGATGTCTTATTTTAATATGCTTTGTTCGTGAGTGTTGAACAAGGTTTTTAGAAATATTAATCGCGCTTTGATTATTACAATAGAGATGCAATTGGTTTTCTTGAATACCATAATCACTTAGCATTTGTTTAAGCCAGATTAATTGAGCACAACAGCTGTCAGCGGCTATGTATTCAGATTCAACTGTCGAGAGTGATGTGCAATTTTTTTTTTACTACTCCATCCTACCAAGTTATTACCTATATAATAACATGCTCTTGATGTGCTTTTACTATCATCAGTACACCCAGCCCAGTCAGCATTAGTGTACCAATTATAGTGCTTGGTGTGTCATTAGTGTACCAAAGTCCTAGATTTAGAGTGCCTTTCACATATTTAATGATACGTTTAACAGCATTCAAGTGGCTCTCTTTAGGGTTACTTTGATATCGAGCACATACACACACAACATACATAATATCAGGACGCGAGGCAGTAAGGTATAGTAAGGTGCCTATCATACTATGATACAGAGTAAGATCTATAGATTTTCCATTTTCATCTTTAAAAAGTTTTAGTTTAGTACTCATGGGCGTTTTAACATCTTTAGCACTCTCGAGGCCAAATTTCTTTACTATATCTAAAGCGTACTTGGATTGCGATACAAATAATCCTTCTGAATTTTGTTTGACTTGGAGGCCTAAGAAGAATTGTAGCTCCCCCATAAGGGACATTTGAAATTCCTTATGCATAGTTTCAGAGAAGGATTTGACTTCTGAGGGAGAAGTTGATCCAAATATAATATCGTCAACATAAACTTGAGCAATAGTGATATGTTTGTCAAAATGTTTGACAAAAAGGGTTTGGTCATTTCCGCCTTTTTTGAAACCTTTATCTAAAAGAAAACTGGAAAGACGCTCATACCAAGCTCTAGTAGCTTGTTTAAGGCCATACAAAGCCTTTTTCAGACGAAACACATGATTTGGATATTTAGGGTCAATGAACCCTTTAGATTATTCTACATAGGTTTCTTCATCCAGTATTCCATTAAGGAACGCAGATTTGACATCCATTTGGTACAGTGTAAAATGCATGTGGAAAGCTATAGCAAAAAGAAGACGAACAGATTCTAAACGAGTAACAGGAGAAAAGGTCTCGTTAAAATCAATTCCTTCTATTTGAGAGTATCCTTGAGCAACTAATCTAGCTTTATTTCTAATTATTATCCCATTTTCATCAGTCTTATTTTTGAAAATCTAACGTGTGCCAACAACCTTTTTGTGATCAGGACGTGGAACAAGATACCAAACATCATGAATGACAAATTGTAAAAGTTCTTCCTGCATAGCAGAAATCCAGTGAGAGTCATTCAATGCCTCATTTACATTCTTTGGTTCCACAAGGGAAACAAAACATGCATAATGTGCATAATGTGCATAATTTCTTAGTTGGGATCTTGTACGCACTGGCTCACTAGGGTTACCAACTACGTTTTTTATGGGATGATCTTTAGAAACCCAGTTAGGTACTTCAGGTGTCTCAATAGGTAATGAATTATTCATTTCAGAGGAGTCATTTTCTAAAATATTTGTAAACTCTTCCTCAATAGTAAATTCACCAGCCTTGCTTTCTACAGTAGTGTCACTAACAATTACATTTATGGATTCCATCAAGGTTTTAGTGCGAAGATTATACACTCGATAAGCTCTACCATTAGGCGAATATCCTAGAAATATGGCTTTATCTCCCCGGCTCTCAAATTCGGATAAGTGTTCCCTATCTTTGCATACATAACAAGTACTGCCAAAGGTTCTAAGATTTGAGATTAGGCTTTTTATTATACCAAAGTTCGTAAGGGGTTTGTTTGGAATTCTTTCTAAGATAGACCCTATTTATAATGTGACACGCAGTACGAATAGATTCTACCCAAAAATATTTAGGTAAAATCTTGGCATGTAACATAACACGTGCCATCTCTTGAAGGGTACAATTCTTTCTCTCCGCAATACCATTATGTTGAGGGGTCTTAGGAGCACTAAACTCGTGTTTATAACCATTATAGTCACAGTATTCTATAATACCAATGTCTTTGAATTCACCACCTCTATCACTACGAATTCTATTCACTTGAGTATCCTTTTCATTTTCAATCCTAAGAAGAAATTTTAGGAAGGTTTGAAATGTTTCAGAATTTTGTTTTAAGAAGGCTACCCAGGTAAATCTAGTGAAGTCATCAACCATAACAAGGATGTAACTGTGTCCACAGAGACTAACAGTTTGGGAGGGACCCATTAGGTCCATACGGATGAGTTCTAATGGATTAGAGGTAAGAATATCTTTGACTTTCTTATGACAATTTTACCTTCCTGACAGGAACCACAGATAAGATTGGGTATAAGTTAGATTTTAGGAACTCCTCTAACTATTTCCTGAGAAGTCAGTCTACTAAGGTTATCGTAATTTATATGACCCATTCTGTTATGCCATATCTCATTGTCATCCATTCTGGCAACATTACAGATTTCAGAATTGTTCATGACAGTGTAGCAATTGTCAGGAGTTCTGAATCCAGAAATTATGCATTCACCTTTTTCATTTAAAATTTTGCAATTGTTCTTTGAAAAGGTAATAGTATGATCTGAGTCACAAAATTGTGATATGCTAAGTAGATTTGCCTTAAGACCTTTGACTAGAAGAACATCTTGAAGAATAGGAAGCCCATCTTCTTGGAGAGTTCCTTTGCCTATGATTTGAGATGAAACTCCATCACCAAAAATGACTTTACCACCAGCAAAGCTGGTTTTGTTTAAAATTTTAGTTTCATCCAGTCATATGCTTAGAACATTTAGAGTCTAAATACCAACCAGATGATGTGTGTTCAGCTTTTAAAGCAGTAACAACAACATTACACTTCATCTGACGTAATAGATCATCTTTTCTAACCCAAATTGCCTTAGTTTTCATCTTGAGCTTATTAGCTCTCAATTGATACAATTTGAGAGCTTTGGATGTTTGCTGAAAAATGTTTTGCGCATAATTTTGAATTTTGTGAAAGACTTGAGCATTTGGTTTAGGAAAATGCTTAGGATTCGTTCTAGTAAATGTTCTTTTAGGTTTGGTCTTTCTCTTTCTATAATTAGAGTTTCTAACTGGCTGTCTAGGAAGTATATAATTGTTGCGGTTCCTCCTAGAATAGTTAAAGTTCTGAGAGATGTGAGGGTTATAGACAGGTTTAACTAGTCTCCTAGCATAGCAACTATCAAAAGAGTGACCATATATGTCGCAGTAGGAGCAATAAAGATTACTCATAATTGGGGTTTCCTTAGGAAAGTCTCTAAACAAAGGTTTTGAAGAGTTTTGAGGCTGAACTCTATTCCTAGGTGTGACAGTCTTGAATACAGGCTCACTCTTTCTAATAGAAGGGCAGACGTATTTAGCCTTAGGTGAACTTTCATGTTTAGAGCAACTTGATTCCCCAATGTTAAAATTTTGATGTTTTGAATCAAACTCAGTTTTTAGAGAATGAAAGTCTGGGCATGTTTCAATAGGTCTTTTGCCTCCTGACACAAACTTGATAGGTTCAAAAGATTTTGTTTGTGTTTTCAAATTGGGGCAAAACCCTATTCCAGTTCGATCATCAGAATTGGTTTTTGATTCAGCAACAAATTCATCAAAACATTTTGAATTATTTTCAAATTTTGTAAATTTTTTTAAAACAGTTGCTGTCTTTTCTTTAGTTTGATCCAATTCTAACAATGTCCCTTTGTATTTTTTCTCCAGAGTTTCATTTGTTTCTTTTAAATTTTCTGAGTTTTTCATCAAACATTTTGATTTTTCTTTTATGAGTCAAACATTGGGTAGTATACTCTTCAGCATTTAGTTTGATTTAGGCTTAGATCTTCCAACTTTTTGGTAAGTTCTTTCACAATTTTTTCTAGTCTAGCGCTTTTCTTGAGAGTTCTAGCATAAAGTGTGTGAATGTCAGGGAGGTCTTCATTGTCCGAGTCACTAAGTGTGGTGTGTGGAGTGACCCCTAAAGATTCATTTTTTAAACTCACACACCGATTGACATCGTCATTATCGCTATCCCTTTGATTCACACACCCAGAAGTAGAACATGCAACATTCTCAGTAATCAAAGCATCTAAACCAGTATAAACATGATTCTCAATAGCAGGAGTAGAGTTACTAGAAACATTTTCATACACAGGCATAGGCACATCATCATTATATATGATCTTGGCAAATAAAGACATGCAAGGGTAAAAAATATCAGATGACTCAGGTTCCTCCTTTTCAGAATCACTTGAATCATCCCATGTTTTGCAAATTTTAGCTCTAGTGTGTTTGTTTTAAGTGTTCAAGTTAACTCTACAGTCTTGTGCAATGTGCCGCAGTTTATCATAGCATTCAGTCTTCTTAAGGTCTCTATTAGGTCTAATATGAGAGTCGTTATGATTTTTGTCATGGTTTTTCTCATGAGGTCTGTGATTAGAGGAAGTTGGATAATTTGAGTTGCCTTGCTTATTTGCCACTTTGTTTCTAAACATAATGATTTTCTTAAACTGTTTTGTATTTAAGGAAAGCTGATTGTCCAAACTCTCTATATTGCATTCCTCATTAGAATCATAAGTAGGGAATATAAGCTCAGGCTTAGTTAACTTAGAAGAGAAGCTCAAATTGGAACTAGTCTGTTTCCTATGGGTTTGTGTCAATTGTTTCTTAAATTCTAGTTCCATTTCCACAGTTCTTAGTTTACTACTGAGTAATTCAGGAGTGAGATTTTGATCACACATTTCCTCAATAGCATATCTTTTGTTATCAAATTTCTGTGGTAATGATCTTAGAATTTTAGATACAATTTCATCTCTGTCATAAGTCACCCCATTAGCATGCAGTTTGGTCACAATATCAGTCAGGTTCATATAGAAGTCATCAAATGACTCAGTCTCAGACATAATTAAGGAGTTATACTACTGAATAAGCATTTGAGTTTTAGTAGCCTTAACTCTAGTGTCTCCTTCATGAGCAGTAACCAAGGTGTCCCAAGCTTCCTTAGAAGTGGTACATGATGAGATTCTGTTGAACTCATGTTCATTTATGGACATAAATATGGCATTCTTTCCTTGGTTATTATTTCGAGAAACATGTTTCTCTTCTTGAGTGAACTCACTTAATGCTTTCTTAACCCTCTTATTACTTCCTTCGGTGGCTGGTTTAGTAGGAAAAGTGTAACCATTTTCAACAATGTCCCAGACATCATCTCCCAGAGTTCCTTGAATGAAAGCAATCATCCTTACTTTCCAGTAAGCAAAATTGGTTCCATCAAAGATTGGAGGTCTGGTCAAGTTACCAAATCTTTCATTTTTCTCGTCCATATTTGATTTTCAGAAAACAATTTTAGAAACACAGGATCTCTTTTGAAAGAAGATTACCGAGCTCTGATACCAATTGAAAAATATGTTACTAAGGCCGTTTATAAAAATAAACTATTTAAGTAACTCCGATATGTTTTTTTAGGAAATTCTTTTCTTAAAAACCAAACTATTTGAACACAAGATGTGTTTAACAAATCAGTATGTACGAGATCTATTCAAGATTTGAATAACAGGTTTATAAAGTAGTTTAAAAAAACTTAAACTCAGCACAACCAAGAATGAGATGAGGAGATGTAGAAAGATTATGTTCATTATGTTTTTTACGTGGTAAAACCTCACCAATTGAGGAAACATCCACGACTCCCCCTACGGAGTAAAATGAAAAATCCACTAAAACAAATATATGAGTTACAAACTATATAACTAACATGCAAACAACTCAGACCTATATAAGTTAAGGAATGTACCCTCTGGTGTCCTTATAACTTCTCTGCAGTTCTGATTGTAGATGTAGTTGTCCCAGTTTGTTAACTTCTGATTTGTTCCAGCACTTTACGTCAACTCTTTGTTCACAAGATCTTATTACCAACACTTTTCGTGTTGTAGGGTGAAAGTGTTTGTGGAGGTTCTCTCTAACACATGCATGCACACACATACACTTATTAAGTACAAACAGTCCTAACAAATTACAGTAACACTATATGCTGTGATCTTTTCTTTTTCTTTCTTCTTACAAAACTTTGAACCTTATTTGACCTTTAAATCAATCCCGGAATCCACGGATACCTTGCTAGGAAGACAGACAAGGTCTTAATCAATCTCATAATTTAGAAAAGATTTTCGAGATTGAAAACCTCCAAGTGAGATTCCAAACTAGGTCAAAGGTTTAGTTTTACAAGAACTAGAAACATAAAGCATTTATTGTTGATTTCAAAGTAAACAAACGTTTTATATAAAATAATCAACAATATATTTCTCAAGATGAGAAATAAAGAATGAAACTAAGTGTAATGTAACATGAATAACTCAGATCTGAAATTTCAATGAAATCAGAAAGTTGATTTGAGTAAAAGTTTAAGTTGAAAACAAGATCTAACGAACAAGAGGTTACAGCAGCAATAACAAACTTAACTCAAACTCTCAATCACTCAAGAACACTCAGGGTAGTGTTTTGGATATGGAGTTTTGAAGAAGTGTTTGAGTTTGGATGGAAGAGGCTTTGAAGAACAGGGTTAGGGTTTCTAACTCTCTCTCTTCTCTCTGTTTTCTCACTTCTCTCTCTTCTCTCTCTATTTCTTAGAAAAATGAAAATGGCAAAAGTCTTCGAAGTCTGAGAATAGGGTTCCTTTTATAGGGTGAAGAGAAGGTTCGAGAGACTGGATCAAAACCAAGGGCCAGGATTAAGTCAAGTTAAATTGACTTAGATCGAAGGGTTCTAAGAACGCGGTGCTTAAACGATACCTGATTGGTTTAAAAAGTTGTACTGGGATTCACCAAGACAACATGCAGATGGTCGATAACCAATGATCCAAGGGTTAAAAACATACGCGTGTATAACCCAGTAAAGAAACACAATCGCAACCAATCAGATGAAGACAGATGTTGGACAATAATAGGATATGAAACGCGCGTCCTAAAGAAATTAAAACCACACCCTAAAGTTTACTCCGCTTTCGGATTCTACCCAAGGTAACATTAGGCCAATATACCCAACAAATTATATTTACAAATTGACCACAAAAACTTTTAAATCAAGTTTTAATTAAAAAAACCTTATTTAAAAAATGTTTATAAAATCCCAAAAAATTATTAAAATTCAAACTTAGGGATTTAAACACACTCAACATATATACACACATTATTATGCACTATGATATGCAATAAATAAATTCTATTGTGTGTGAGTGTTGGCAATTTGTTCTTGATCACTACAAGATAGAGAGATGAAGTATCAAACCAACTTCTGAGGCTCTTTGGTTTCTAGGGAGGACATAATTTTGTCACAATTTCCAAACTATATGAGCACTTATACAATATAGACTCAAGTGAGTCAAAAGCATAAGGGCTTCATCTTCCTCTCTTGAATTGTCAGTTTACTTTAATGGAATTCAGTTTTTTTCTTGTATCTTTCTTTGTGGTCAACTTGTTGTTTGGATATTTAAAATTGCATTTTGATTTATTATGGCCCTCTTTTATGTAGTACTAACAAAACGAAAGAATGTTTTCATAGGAGATTGGCTCCCAAAAACCTCTAGATCCATAACCAATCCAAATTCTTTTAGGTCTCTCTTATAAGAAGTTGATTTCTATACAATGCCTAGAAACAAATGTTGTTGAAGCACCCATATCGAATGGTGTGCCCACTAGTTGGGCAACAGAGTAAAGTTAAGATTTGTCATAAAAGTGGATTGGTAGATTTGGAATATTGATCCAAACTGGAACAATAGGGCTCCACTCATCTGGTGTGAAGTCTATTGTCTATTTGAATGTATGCATAGGGTATTTCCCTATGTACCATTGATCATGTAGCCACAGTCTCACATAATATTCCTCACAGTTAGGCCTAATGAGGATGTTTTTTTAAATCCAATAAGCCTATGGAATAAGCTGCCTTCAGTGAGAAAGATAAGAAAGTTTTAAGTATCATCTCAATGGAGGGCTTACTATGAGAGAATTTTCTAATTGTAGAGTGCTTGAAGGGTGCTGCAAGTGCTGATATGTCTTCTTTAGAAAAGATCACTGTTATTTCTCCTTTGTAGGAGGAAAGGGGTCCAACTCAAGTTCTTTTAATCTGTTATTGGTTAACACTCTCATAAAGGATTTTGTCCAAATATTTGGGGGATAAGGATGTTTGATACTGTTTGTTGTTGAAGGTTTTGGAGGATTTTCTACCATGGCAGCCATGCAAGCCCTTGGTAGCCCTATATTCTACATTAAATCTCCAATAATGAATTTCACTTGATAGGTCAAAGCAATAAATAAATGTGCATGTGTCCATCAATCATATTCGAATTAAGAGCCTTAAGTAATCATGAGGTGCTCATTTTTTTTTATAAAATCAGTGTAAAGATAATGACCGAAAAGTGGTCTCGTTAATTATAGAAAGTTTAATAGCACAATAAGTTAAAACTACACCGTTTCACATAATCATGATAGACTTACTAAAATATTATGCTACAACCCTACTGATGGTGTGTCTAGTTCCATCTATGACTGTGAATGATAAAACTTATATTCCATAAGAAGTGGTGATATGATGCTCTATGTGTAAGTCGCACTCTGCACACTGGAACACCTATTAAGCCAAATAAAAGATGCCAACAATATATAAAATAATGTGAACATTATGCCCATGCATGATTCTCACTAAAATAGGAAAAACTGATTTTATTTTAATAATAAACTCATAACTAAGACTATTATCTAAAGCATGGTTTTAGTCTACTTTTTTAACACCTTGACTGTGACACGAAGTATTTTCACCCTTAAAATTTTCAGGGTCATTGACCATGACAACATTATGTTCTCAGTGACATTGACTGTGACAAAAGGGCCAAAATGGTGTAGTAAGGTGTGAACCTATGATCTTGTGAAGGTTAATACAATAAAGTGACAGGGGGTAACAATCGTTGAAGATTCTTGTGTGGAAGTGATAATATCCATGGATTTCATTGTCAGTTGTCGAGGTCTGAGAGTGGACAGCATTCTGTTTAGGTCATCATCGACAGATTTATAAAGGCATATCATTTCCTTTCCGTGCAGACATACTACACTACATAAGAGTATGCCAGAATTTTCATTGCAGAGATTTTGTGTCTTCATGGAGTACAATTCGATATTGTGTCCCATAAGGACATTACTTTTAATTCTTTGTTCTAGAGGATTTTTTAGGATGCAATGGGTGTGTAGTTAAACTTGATCACTACACCAAAATGGGTAAATTGGCACCCTTCAACCGGCTAGCCTTGTCACGGTCATTGACCGTGATAAAAAACACGCGTTTTGACTATGACAAAGACTTGTCACGGTCATTGACCATGACAAGGCCGTGGGAAATTTACTTATCACGGACTTATCACGGTGATTGACCATGACAATTCATATAATGTTTTCACGGTTAAGGACCGTGACACGTCCGTGATAAATTTCCCAGTAAAAAACCCTTTCCCCTCCTATTTCCCCCACCGATTTCTTCCCTCCTTTTTTCTCTCTCTTTCTCTCTACGTTGCTCTCTCTCTCTCTCTTTCTCTCTCTCTCTCTCTCTACGCTGCTCTCTCTCTCTCTCTCTCTCTCTCTCTCTCTCTCTCTCTCTTCCATTTATATTTATATATATATATGTGTGTGTGTGTGTGTGGTGGGTGGGGGTTGGGGTGGAGGGGGTGAGGTTGTGTGTGTGTGGTGGGGGAAGGGGGTGGGGAAGGGTGTGTGTGCGTGTGTGTGTGGTGGGGGTGGGAAGGGGGTGGGGATGTTTGTGTGTGTGTGTGGTGGGGGAAGGGGGTGGGGCAGGGTGAGGGAAGGGGAGGGGGCAGGGATGGGTGGGTGGGTGGTGGGGTAGGGGTGGCAGGCTGTACGTGTGTGTGTAGTGTGCGTGTATGTGCATAGTATCCCTTGTAAACAAATTGATTGATTATTAATTTTTTTAGTAAATTAATATATGATTGCCCCTCATTGTAAATTAGTAAATTAATATATGATTTAATATGAAAGTAGGATTGCCCCTCATTGTAAATTAGTAAATTAATAATTGTATACTCTAATTGTCAGTTTAATTGATGAAAATAAATAATTTAGTAGATGAATTAGAAGGAGTACGGGATACACATTTGTTGTTGACGTTGTTGTTGGATTATAGTGGATCGATGTTGGGTTGGTTAATTTTAAAAGTGGCATGATCGCTGGATTATTGTCCATATGGGGGTGGGATTTTTCAACTTTTTTTGAAAATTACTTTTTATATCGAACAATATATATATATATATATATATATATATATATATATGTATATATATATATATAGTATGATAATTAAATGAAAATACTTGAAATTACATATACTGCTCATAGATACTAGCCTTCTAGTTCTTATGCGTACGCATTCAATAGCACTTAGATGAGGATGATGATGCTGGTAATGATGATGTCGTCTAGGTTCGGTGGTAGCGGAGACGACGAGGGCTCCTCGGCCCCTAGGCTCCCCAAATATGGCAAATTGGGGCTGGCCATCGAGAACAAGTTGGGGCTATTAGCGAGATCCCTCGAGCTGGTAAAGATGATCATCGGCCCGGGGTACATTAGTTGGAAGGAGGTGCCATATGAGCTCAAGTTAGCTATTTGGGTGGCAATACAGGTAATGTATTTATATTTATATGAATATGAATATTTCAATTTCAATTTCAATTTTATTTTATATTTATGTTTATATTTATTCGTAACAAACATTGAATTTGTTGGACTGGAACAATTAAGCTTGGATCCAAAGCTACGCGATTCCGTCTTGGAGCAGTTGAGGGACCAACATAAGACGTGGAAGAAAAATATACGAACCTAGGACTTTGTGAAGACATGAGAGTTTGTTATCCGAATGCGTGAATCCTTCTCGTCGAAGGAGCCGATCTCATTTCCAAAATGGCAACAATTTGTTGACAATGAGATCGGGGAGCGACAATTGGCATCTCGCCAATCGGGGAGGGAAAATCGGGCAAAAAAGACGGACGTGCACTACTCTGACCGGACGTCTTACGCCGAGGTGGATCATAGGATGATGGTAAGATTTAATTTTTTTATAACTACAAAAATATATTATTTTGCAATATTTTACTTTGCGGGGCCGATACTAATTTTACTTTATTTTATTTCAAGGGACAGGGAGTGACCTTGGGGGTAGGCTACATAGGCTCGATACTTATGTGGCTCTTCGGACGAAGAAGGGGAAGGATAAGGAGGTGTCCCCGAGCATCACGGACATGACTTTTTGTTAATTATGTTATAATTTTTTAATTTACTTATTTTACTAATCATGTGCTTTTTGTCATTTCAAGCAAAGCTTAAGGAAGTGCATGAGTCGCAATCTGATGCCGAGAAGGCATCTTTGTCCACAGATGCACTAAGCTAAGTTCTTGGCTCCAATCGCAAGGGGGGACAAGGGGAATGAGCTCGCGGGTGGCCAAATCTACGATTATCGGATTGGAGACGAGCGACACCAGGTTGGCTCGAATGGTGGACTCGTATGACGCGAAGCTATCCCATTTGGAGGCGACGGTCCAAGATATATTCTAATTCATGAAGCCTTCGTTGGGCGGAAAACGCAAGGGGAAAGGGAAGGATAAGGTGGAGGAGGAGGAGGTGCGGGAGGATGAGGTGCAGGATGACGAGGATGTGGACCTCGATGCTTCATCGTCGACACGTGCGAACTTTGTTTATCCACTTCCCTATTTGGCTCCCTTTGATTGACCGATGTCGACACTTGGTTGGCCGAGTGTGTTTATATTGGACATATTTGATGGCCAGCGGATAGGGCAGGGGCTGAGGGACCCGAGTATCGTCCAGGGTGGACTAGTTCATGGACGTGAGCTTCAAGACATCGAGTTCAAGGTGCTTGTCATGCATGTGGTACCAGGGAACAAGAACTCCCCATTATGGTTGTGCGACCAATGAGGAACGCTGTATATCAGTGGGTGTGTCAATTAGTATATTGTGTGGCCTACTCACCTCCTCAGATTTAATCTTACCCAAGACATGTAGTGACATTATTTGAATTGAATTATTTTTAAGTTGGTACATTTGAATTATATTTGGATTATATCGTGATGCGTATTGTATCTATTTTGAATGTATATTTGCATTATCTCTATTTTATTTGGATAGATGATGCTTGAACGGGTACAACGTTGCTATAACAGGTAAAAATATACTGCTGGGGCAGTGGCAGTGGCCAAACTGCCTAGTAGATTTTTTTTTAATTCTGCCTAGAATTGTCACGGACTTGCCAAGGTCATTGACTGTGACAATTTTTAACCATTGTCATGGGCTTGTCACGCTCCTTAACCGTGACAAACTTGTCAAGGTCAAGGACCGTTACATGACTGTGATAATTCTAATGAACTTGTCACGGTCAACGATCGTGACAATTCGGCAGATTTGGTGTAGTGGAGTATAACTTTTCACCCTCAGTCAGTTGGTCAGACTGAGTGGGTGAACCAGATTCTGGAGGATATGCTTCGGGATTGCATGTTGGATCTAAAGGGGAGCTAAGATCGGCACTTGCCACTCGTGGAGTTTTCTTATAATAATAGTGATCAATAGACTATTGGTATAGCACCCTATGAGGCACTGTATGGGTGATTGCTCATTCACCGAGCTATTGGTTACAATCGGGGAAGCACACGGTGTTTGGGCCGGACATTATTCAGAATACCTCAGAGAAGGTGGCGCTCACCTAAGTGTGGATGCATACCGCACATGATGGACATAAGAGGTATACTAACTATAGGAAACATAAGTTGTAGTTTCAGGTGGGGGATTAGGTGCTACTGAAGAACTCTCCATTAAGGGAGTGGTAAGATTTAGATTTAAGGGGAAGTTGTCTCCCCAATATGTAGGTTCCTTCATGATATTGGATAGGGTGGGATCGGTGGTAAATTATTTTACCTTACCCAATCATCTTCAGTGGGTACACGATGTACTCCATGAGAATATGTTGAGGAATGATCTAAGGGATAAGTTCTCTTATCATCACATCAACCTTGCAAGGAATGAACTGCATCCAAATACGAGCTACGAGGAGAAACAGTAATGTATTCTTTACTGGAGATAGAGTAGATTTTGCGATCAAAAGTCATTCCATGAGTTAGAATCTAATGGTAACACCACAACTAGGATGAGTCCACTTAGGATAGAGGAGGACATTCTTGCAAGATATGCAAAGATTTTTAAGACCAGTATATCATTCGAATTTTGAGGACAAAATTCATTATTTAAATTTATGTTTTAATTATTTGAAATATGTAGATATATGTTAATACTTTTGATATATAACCTATATTTGAAGGAGATGCATTGGTGATGAATTATAGATACTTTTAGATGTATAAGTGTGATATTTGGTTGCCATTGTTATACTGTTAGAAAGATTCATTCGCACAGGGGACGAATCAATTCATCTCTATAACCGATCGATTCAAGTTTGGTGGAATTCCTTTAGGGGGTTCTTTATAAATGTTAAATGGACCCACTTTAATTATTTCACTTAGATTATTAGTGAGATAGTTAAAATACCTTAGTAATAAGTATAAACATATTTATATCACTAATAAGTAACCTGGCGATTTTGTGGTAGATTTTATAGAGATTTGGTTATAGTTGGAACATTACGCAAATCGAACAAGAGACTGTGTTACTAAATCCCAAGTGTAAGGTTTATCTTTGATTGTTTGGAATATTAAGTAAGAAAATACCATGTGTAAGTTGTTGTGGGGGACATACTAGGAAGGATTTCATTATAGCGCATGCACGACGTCGACTGTGTTAGTACCCTAGTGATAGCGATATGCTGAACTTGATAATTTTACCCTTGTTCCTACTACTGACGTACATGTATCCTAAGGGGTAATAAATGGGTGTGTTTCTTCATATAGTCTTATGTATGGAGTTCTATGCGAATGACGAGAAGGCATAGTGACATATACCTTGCTGTTTCTTGTAGGTTATAGGTATGGGACAACCTATAATTATACCTAGTCCACACGAGCGATCCCCATGGCAATATCGATAGGACTTCATATTTATGTGCAGGCTCCTGCATATCCCATTTACTTGTATGTGTTAGGAACCATATTTATGTGGATATTTGACTTTGAGACTCTCTTTACATTATCGATACCATACTAAAGACGTATACCATGACATTTTATATGGAACTACTTTCAACTGAGAAGAATTATAATTAATCATTGGGTTCACTTGGGCTTGAGAGTAGAACCACATGTTATATTTAAGGTTGTTTGAGTGGGATTAACTTAAAAATAAATAAATTATGACAGGAAGATGTGTTGTTATTATTTTATCCGAAATTTGGTAAAATTATTACTCCTTGTAGACTATCTCGATTTAATCCTATTGTTGAATTCTGTTTTCATTTCCTAGATCACCGATGCAGCCACAACCCTGAACTCACTTGCATTACTTTATGTTCCATATCTTATATTAGATGTAGGTGTCAAGCTGATGTGCTCATTTATTTTATGTTCATTTACATTTTCAGCTTGGTCGGTTTTTTGTATTAGTTGCTATTCTTTTTGGACATGGTTTGCATTTGTGATAGTTTGTATCTTCTAGTGATAGATTTTATTTAATGTTGGGTTTTATAGGGGGCTTGAATATAATCTTGAGATTAGAGTTAATCCCTACAGCTAATACAACAGACTCAAGAGATTAAGGCAGTGATGCAGCTTAGTATGGCAGCGATGCAGCTCAGTGAGGTAGATCAAGCGATACAGCTCAGTATGGCAGTAATGCATCTCAGTAAGGCAATGATGCAACTCAGCAAGGCAGCTCAAGCGATGCATCTTTGTAAGGCAGTGATGCATCTCAGTAAGGCAGCTCAAGCGAGGTAGTTCAGGGTGGTAGCCCAGAGGGATCTTCCAGAAAAGAAGCTGGCTGAGAGAGCTCACCCTTTAGTCATATTGTTGTACTTAGTCATATTGTATATTTTGTTTACAATGGATATGAGCTAAAATGACTGTAATGACGTAACGATTGTAATGTCACTTAGCGTGAGGTCAAACGGTACTCGCGAGAGACCAAGCTTGGCAGGGCCCGGGAGAGCTTTCATGCTCTATCGAAAAACCTCGTTGTGGGAACTTAGAGGGACTTAGTTTGGAGGATTGAGAAGTGAGGCACCATTGGGCTTGTCCTGACCATCCTAGATACACCTGGTAAAACACCAAAAGACCTTGACCGTGGAACCTTGGGCGGAGTAGCCTTTATTTCCATAGGGCGTTGAATTATGAACTAAACAACCCTCTACTTAATGTCACATCTACTTTTTGTGATGTCACTAGCCAGCGAGGCAACGTCAAATCCTCACTTGAGTAAACCACCATGGTATATGGGGATTTCAGACAGTTGGTGATCCAATTCTGTGATGACAGCCCCCTGATGCACAATGGTAAGACAAAAGACATGTCTTGGCATTTAATGTTTATGGCGTGGAGCTGACTACTCAATCAGGCATTTAATGATTGTGATATAAGGTATGGGGGATGTCTTTCATAGTTATTAATGACTGAGCCATCCTGGGAGTTGTGGGGGAGGTTATTTATTGGCCTCAACAACTTCTGAGAAGAGATAGTTCTTTTCTAGGTATTTTTGGCTAGAGAGAGATTTATCATCAGAGAGAAAGAAGTTATTGCAAAAACCAGAGCTTTTACCCATCCACCATTGTCATTTATTACGAAGCTTTTAATATCTCACTGGGAACCTTTAAGAGTTGGTGTATTTGGTTGCCTTCCAAGGTGTATCTAGGAGGATTACTCCTCTCTCCCTCTAAATGAGTTACTTATGAGTTCATTATTATCTTTTGAGCTATACACGAGAGATTTGTGAGTTCAAAATGAGTTCATTTTCACCAGATCGTGATTGTGAGTCTTATAATTAATCAAATGTGTCCCAGGTTAACTTCCATTACTATACTCAAAAGGGGTTACGCCTCCATCTAATCTAAACTACCCTCTTACATTTGGCGACTCTGCTGGGGAGGTATTCTTCTAAGCAAAGAGTATGGCACAAGATAATGTAAATCGAAGACTTAACTTTGATGATATTCAACACAATGAATAAGAAGAGGCGAGAGAGCCGGAGGTACCTCCAGTTCAAATGTTGATAGGCGTTCTAGGGGTGATGTAAGCTTCCATGAGCGTTGGGTTGGGACCATCTCAAGTTCAAATCCTCATGAATATGTTTTATGAGTTTTTGCAAACTCCTGTAACTTCAACGGTGTTGGAGGGATTTGAGGCCAACTCCTTCGTAATGCCAGGGGTAGATCTAACGGCCCCACCAAGCACAGTTCCAACAGGGACTGCCCCAGTAAACATACCCCTCTTGTGATTCCAACGATTGGATCCCCAAGTGTAACGAGCGTTCCAACTATGGTGGTTACTCCAAGTGCAATGGGCATCCCACCAATGGTTCTTCCGGTTGTTCCTTAAACGGTACCGGCTATGTAGGAGATGAGAAAAGATATGCTAAAGGAGATGCTGAAGTTCATGCAAGCTTCCTCACAATATTCCGGTGAGGTAGCTTCGATTTATGATGACTTTCAAATGCCTTACCCTCATGAATATAACTACGAGACTTACCCAAAAGATTATATTCCTCCTATCTTTGAAAAGTACATTGGAAAAGGGGGAACCCGAAGGAGAACATCAAACATTTCATCGAACATCTAGGGGCTCACTGCAATAATAAGAAGCTTAGGTTGAGGGAGTTCTCAAAATCATTAATAGATAAATCTTATACGTGGTACTCTCATTTGGTGCTAAAGAGTGTTTTAACGTGGGAGGAGATGCATGTTTTATTTGTCAAGAAGTTCTTTCTGGCAAAAGATGAGTTTACATTAACACAGTTGGGCAGGGATAAGCAGCGATCGGGAGAGGATATGGTGGCTTATGTTCGAAGATTCAGGGAGAGGTCTCTCAATGTGGGGGAAGAAGGCAAAGATTCTAAACTGTTATAACTATGTGCTGAGGATACCACAGTACATCTGTCACCTGATTAATGAAACTCGCGAAGGGACTTTTGTGGTATTTCTAAAAATTACAAGGAACATATCATTAGAAGTTAAGATGAACCCCGTGGTGGTACCAATGATGTTCAGGCATCTCGATACACCCGTTGCAGCTCGCGGCCAGTCCCCATGGGTGGGATACGTCGATGGAAGTGAAGGAGCAAACAATCGAAGAAGGATAACAAGAGAAAGTTTGGAAGATATAGGGAGGACCCACCACCATTGCCCTGTATAGTAAATGAGGCTGTTAGCCATTACAACGCCATGGTTCAAGGAGGAATAGTGTATTAACCTAAAGGCATCCCCTTCGTGGAACCAGGTGTGGCGATCAGAGCGAATCCTAAGTATTGAAGGATACATCGGAAGATCCAACATCCAACGAAAAGTTGTTTTACACTAAGGAAAATCATTGATAAATATGTAACGGTGGGGACACTGTAAATCCCTTCGCAAAATGTTAATGACAACCCACTCCTAGCACATGGGGTCAATCTAGTCGTGGACTACGATGATGAGGTGAAAAAAGAGGCGAGGGAGTTGACGACGAAGCAAGGGGAGTTCGAAGAAGCTTTGGAGGACTGTACCAGAGGAATGGATAGTGTGGTGTTAGCTTATGACGAAGCAAGTGACAGAGATATAGACAATTCAAACATACAGGAGTTCATAAAAGATGTCATCGAAGAACCAGACTATATGACGGACTAACCAAAGCCACATGCACAAGAATTGGAGTAGCTAAATCTAAAAAAAAAGAAGGGGAGGATCCAAGGCCCATTTTCCTCTCGAAAGATCTCACCATAGAGAAATGGGAGGCTTTGATTGAGATAATCCGAGAGTTTATAAACAATTTTGCATGGAAGTATACGGAGATAGAGGGGCTAGATAAAGAAGTAAGCTACTACAAATTAAATGTAATGCCTTCAGTCATTTCTATCAAGAAATCAACGAGGACCTACAAGCCTGAGCTAGACTTAAATATTAAAGAAGAGGTCCAACGCCTGTTGACAGCGAGATTCATTAAACCGATACAACACCCATTCTCGTTGTCTAGCATTGTCCCAGTGGGTAAGAAAGACAAGAATCAGATAAGGATCAGCGTGGATTTCAGAGACTTAGATAGGGCTTGTCCCAAAGATGAGTTCCCTCTGCCCTCCATCGATATCTTGATAGATGCAACGACTGGGCATGAGATGTATAGCTTCATGGATGGGTATGTAGGGTACAACCAAATCAATATGGACCCCATAGATGTAGAGAAAATAGAATTTAGAACCCCATTGGGTAACTTCATGTATAAGGTAATGCCGTTTGGACTAAAAAACACTGGGGCTACTTATCAAAGAGCAATTATGACCATTTTCCATGACTTATTTCAAAAATTTGTGGAGTTCTATGTGGATGATTTGGTCATGAAATCGAAGAAGGGGGAGCCCCACCTGAGCAATTTAAGGAAAGTATTTACCGAGTGCAGGAAGTATAAACTGAAGATGAACCCGCTGAAATGTATTTTTGGAGCAACCAGTGGGAAGTTTCTAGGATTTATGGTGGATCGGAAGGGGGTGAAGATGGACCAAGACAAACAAAGAGCGATCCTGGAGATTCTAGGTCCAAGAAAGGAAAAAGAGCTCAAGTGTTTCCTCGACAAAGTTTCCCACCTTAGGATATTTGTCCCTGAATTAGCCGAAATAACTCACCTGTTGATGCAGCTATTGCAAAAGAACACAAAGTTCAAATGGGAGGAAGTTCACCAAGAGTCTCTCACCAGGCTAAAGAAGCTTATCGTTTTGCCTCAGACCATGGTCCCTCCAAAGGAAGGAATACCGTTGCAACTATACCACACATCCACCACGAGGTCCGTTAGAGCTCTGTTAGTGAAAGAGATTGATGGGAAAGAATGAATAGTCTACTACCTTAGTAGAATCATACATGGGCCAAAGGTTAGGTATAGTAGCTTGGAAAGGAATTGTTTAGCCTTAGTCTTTGCAGCATAAAAACTTTGACATTATATGCTGTCTTTTACAATTCATATTGTAAGGAGATCCGATCCTATTAAGTTTTTATTAGAAAGGACAATATTGATTGGTACGGAAGCTAGGTGGTTCCTCATTATCTCAGAATATGACTTAAAATGTGTGGTCCCTCGCGCAATCAAGAGTCAGGCATATGGAGACCTCTTGGCAATCTTCCCATCTGGGATATCTGAGCCACCACAAGAGAGCATTCCGAGAGATGATTTGCAAGCCAATCACCTGGATGCAAGCGATGAAAAATGGACAATACAGTTCGATGGATCTTTAGTAGAAAACAAAGGAGGAGCAGGGCTTATTCTGTCAAGAGGAATGGAAGAAATTTATCTTTCCTACAAACTAGACTTTCCTTGATCCAACAATAAAGCACGATATGAGGCGTTGGTACTGGGATTGCTGGAGGCCCTTCGAAGGGGTATTCGTTCACTTTTCATCAAGGGTGATTCGAACTTGGTAATTTAGGAATTAAATGGAGACTATGCATTGAAACACCTCAGTATCTCACCTTAAATAACAATCATTCAGAGGCTTCTTAACCAGTTTTATCAGACCAAGATCAAGAGGCATCCCCGAATAATGAACCTCCATCAAGATGTCTATGCCACCACCGCTTAGAAGATTATCATAAGAGATGATACAACTACAGTCGTGTTCCAATGAAGAATAGCTCCCTTAGTGGTACAATCAATTCTGTCGATGAAGGATGACTCTAACTTGAGGGGAGAAATTAGAAAATAATTTGAATCTAGGGAAGGAGCGATGGAGTTGAGAAAGTTAGCCCAATACTTTACGAATTAGGGAAATATTTACTTCAGAAATGCAGGAGGATGGATGCCAAGATGCATCAGCCCAGAAGAAGCAGAGAGAAGATTAAAGAAAACACACGAAGAGCACTATAAAACAACTGAGATCCCTCTTTATAGGAAAATTCAAAGGGAGGGATACTTCTGGCCTAGAATGAAGTAGGGCGCGGTAGAGCTACGACGGAAGTGTGAAAAGTTCCAACTATTCTTCGAGGTAGCTGAATGCCATTTCACTGAAGCTTAATCAGATTGGAGTCAACCATATATTGAATTCATTAAAGATGGGGTTATCCCAATAGAGAAGATTGATGCTATGAGACTTAATAGAAGGGACCCAAGATTCTATGTTCAGGGGGGGCATCTTTATCTAAGAGGGTACTTCAATAGGCCATTGTGTTGCATCACGAAGGAGGAATCAGCCGAAGTACTCAAATAATCTCACGACCCAACTCACATAGGAGGAGCAAAATTGTATAACCAACTGATGACGTTGGGGTATTATTGACCAATAATGGACAAAGACTCTGCTGAGTTCATTTGAAAATGTAAAGCTTGCCAACTGCATGAAAATATGAGCCATGTCCATCTATGGCTATACACTCTCTGGCAACACCTTATCCTTTTCACACTTGGGCATTTGACCTGGTAGGGGAAATACATCCTTCTTCAAGAGGAAAAGTCTGGATACTAGTGGCAATGGAGTGACTTATAAAGTGGGCTGAAGCGATACAACTAAGAAGGGTAACAACGGGGGTGGTAAGCAACTTCATCAGAGAATACACTATTTGCCATTTTAGGATTCCAAAGGTTATTCTCTCTGATAATGGAACCGCATTCATTAATTCAGATGTAACAATGCTCACATACAAGTACACCATTGTTCATCATACTTCAACGGTGGCATATCCAAAGGGAAACGGTCAGGAGGAAGCAACTAAAAAAACATTAGTTAACATTTTGGCCTAGACGATGGACGATTTCCCAGGATCATGAGATGACAAGATACCAGCTATACTATGGGCCTATCGAACAACTAAAAGGAATCCCATGGGATATACCCCATTCTCCCTTATGTATGGATCTTAAGTGATTCTCCTGCTGGAGTTAGAAGTTCCCTCTGCCCGATATGCCTTGCGAAGCAGCATGCTCCCTCAGAACAGACATGTGCAGTTGGAAGCATTGAAAGAACACAGAGATAATGCGATGCAATATTTTTAAATGTACATGAAGCATCTCTCAAGGTCATATGACAACTTGGTAAGACCAAGAAAATTTGTTTAATGAGACCTTGTTTCGAAGGCATCCGTGAAACATATCAGAGGGCTTCCCTTACTAAAGTTTACGGTGAATTAGGAGGGACCTTTCATTATAAAGGAGGCTCATGATTTACGTTATTGCTTGATTTCTAAGATGGAAGAATATAAAACCATTTAAGATTAAAAACAAATGGTTGAAGGTGTATCATGTGTAAATCAAGTAACCTTAGAACATCTATGTATCTAGCCTTTTTGTTATGAATATATATAAGTCATTATTTTTCTCGAAAGATGTTTTTTGTTGTAACTAGAGTGATATGGAAGATGGCAAAGTTGGTATTTTATGCAAGCCATTATAACACAAAGAAGTGTCATAAAAACAATATATAACTTATCTTTCATTCATAAATTGGGAGGTTTTACAAATACGGGAACTATTGCCCAGGAGTTCATAAGAAGGAAAACTGGAAAATTTATAGAAGTATGTGAGAGGTCATGAGCCTAGGAGGAACCACAAGTCTAGAGGAGAGAAATAATCTCCAGGTAGACCCGGGGAAGTTGCTAGGCATGCATACTGAGTGTTAATGGAACGTTCCAGCCTTGTCTGAACTTGAGCATGCTTAATGAGGAGTTTCTCTCGCCTCATCTTTGCTAGATGCAAAGTTTTTTTTATATCCTCCACTTCTTTATTATCAGCTTTAAGAAGAGATTTCAGTTCATCTAGTCTAGCTTCCTTAGCTCGTTAAGCATCTTAGTGCTTCTGTAGTAGTTCCCTCTGACTTACCAATTACTGACTCTTTGAGATCTTCAAGTGTCCAATCAGCTAGCTAAATTAGAAGCCATCTCGGCCCAACTCATTTATATAACCCAATAATTGGTTGAGGATGGGCCTAGTAACATTGGCAGTAGGTGTATTGATGATATCAGTAACAACGATCGTCATACCTTGAAGCATGTGTCTCATCACGAGATTGTTGGAATGAAGGTAATTGAAAGTAACAGTCTCGGGGTGATGAGTTACGATCTGCTCAATCACCAATCGATGTCTGACAGGTAGATGGGGAGAGCGATGAAGGAGCATAAGACAAAACTCATGAGGAACTAGAGCTAGGGTGGGAATCTTATAACCAGATTCACTGTCGGCCTGAGCACTTATCGTGTAACCTTGGTTATTAGGACTCGTTTCTTCAGATGCAGCTGGTTCCTAGCTTGGTGAGGTGACATGGTAAAGAATCACTGGAGATTAGTCTGCAACGCGAGGGGACTCCCCAGCAACCTGGGGATAGATCAAGCAAATAATGAGTTAAGTGAAAAAATCTTAACAAGTGTTTATCATTGCTAAGTCACTGTTACTGGTGGAGTTTGATGAAAAATCTTATCAAGTGTTTGTCATTGTTAAGTCACCGTTACTAGTTGAGTTTTGACGAAAAATATTAACAAGTGTTTATCATTGTTAAGTCACCGTTACTGGTGGAGTTTGACAAAAAATCATAACAAGTGTTTATCATTGTTAAGTCGCCATTACTGGTGGAGTTTTGACGAAAAATTTTAACAAGTGTTTATCATTGTTAAGTCACCGTTACTGGTGGAGTTTAACGGAAAAATCTTAACAAGTTTTTATCATTGTTAAGTCACCGTTACTGGTGGAGTTTAGCAAAAAATATGAACAAGTATTTATCATTATGAAGTCACCGTTACTAGTGGAGTTTCAATGTTTGAAAATGAGCTTATACTAGATTATACATTGTTAAGATAAAGGACACACAATAAAGAATGAAGAGAAAATATAATAATACCTCAGCAATGACTAGAGCAAGAATGGGAGTCACTAAAGAGGCTCCAACAGTGGGAACTGTTGAGGGTAGATTCATCTCCTCAGAAGCCTCCACGGCACCCTCAACTAGAGAAACGCCGGCTAGAGGAACCTAAATATTGGATGAAGCTCCTGCATTAATAAAAGGAACTAAGGCCGCTATTGGGGGATAATTTAAAAAAGTAGTTTGACCTTCCACAGATGCACTAACACTAGTGGGGGCTGAAGAAGCACCAGGATGAGTAGAAGAGTTAATGGTGTCCTTGGAAACTGGTAGAATCCCGAAGGATAATGGAGGGATAAGACTTGGAGAAAGATATAAATACAAATCTAAGTATTAGAGGAGGGGAATAATACACAGAAAGAAGATACACACTTCACACTTAACTCACCTCAGTAATATGGCTAAAAGAGGGAACGACAATTATGGGTCTTATCAATAGAGGTGGAAGAAGGTTGTTGGACAACGATGAAGGCAAAAAGGAAGATACCTCAACCTGAGATACATAAAGAGGATAAGAAAATTCACATAGTAAAAAATATAGAAAATAAAGATTTAGAAATATTTAGAACTTGTTACCTCAGGAGATCTTGTCAAAACTGGAACCACAGCCAGAGGAACAACCGATAAAGAGGGTGTATTAAAAGAAGCTAAGGGAGTCTCCTCTGGGTGAGAGGAAACCCCCATAGACTCAATGAGCACAACAGACCTCCGGGCATCCTCCTCCACTCGACTAGAGGCCAAATGACGTGAAGAAGTAAGACCTATCATGAGCAAATGGGGAGTAGATGATTCGATCATAGATCCACCAAAGATTCCTCCCACGGAAGGGCTGACTGGAGGAGAAGGCCTTTCTTCATCAGCCTCCTAATGAAAACAAGAAAGAAAGAATAAGTGTCAGAAAATAGAAGAGAATTCACTAAGATATAAAAGACAAAGTATGGGAAGAGTAACCTCATGCTCAGAAGAAGAGTGTGATGATATGACAACGGGCAAAGCTAGAGGAGATGAGTGGAGGAGAAGCCCTCTCGGTGAGATCAGCTGTAGTCTCAGGGCTATCATCAACTGGTATAACTATAGCGGGAGAAGGAGAAGTAGAACTCCTAGGAGTAGAGGTAAGTGATGAGGGTTACACTATAAAGGCTTATTTTTTACTTGAATTGATTCCTAAAGTTTTCTTCCTCTTACCAAAAGTGACAGTACCTGAAGGACCCCTTTTTCTTCACGAAGTCCTTTTAGTAGGATCCACCACGATTGTGGAAAATGAATCAGGAGGAGGAACTGATGGCGCAGTTTGTCAAAATATCTGTTGAAGTTGTTCTACCTTCTTTATAACTATCTCTCGTATTTCCTCAGCCACATCAGCATTGGGAGGAACGAAGGAAATGGGAAAAGCATCTATTGGGGCTTGGGACTTGCGTGGGGACTTTGGCTTCGAAGAGGCCCCTCTCTTGGTCTTCTTTGCTTTTTGTGAAAGGGGTTGCGTGCGACCTTCACCACAAGTTGCAGTGGCAGAATTACCTCTAGCTAGAGGTTTAGGCGTAGAAGCTTTATTGGCTTAGACGAAAACAACGGGGATTATTGGACAGTATGGAGGCAAGTCGCTAGGAGGATCCTTCGTTGTTTGGATGAGTAGGAACGCAATTCCCAGAACGGAATTCCCCTTTAACCCCAGCTCTAAAGGGGGAAAACTCTGAACAACGGGTTAAATAGGGGGACTTTGGATGAATTCATGAATTTTGGCTATATGTCTTGGCAAATACTTCATCACAAATAGAAAAGTCACACCCCCCTGCCTAGAAAGTGAAGGAATGGTAACACGATCGCTTATGGCTGAGCAGATTGTGGCAGCAACTGACATGGTGTGAAAAACACAAGCCTTAAAGAAAGATGCCTTAGGGTGATAATCTTGAAACACCGGCCAAGGAACCCCTTAGTTGTACCGAAATTAATGGCTGCAACGGTTGGGTTGTAATGTTCAAACGTATACCCCCAATCAGTGTAAGAAGGTAGATAGCTAGGAGTTAAAGCCAAAATGATGGCAAAATAAGGGTCCTCCGTTATAATATCCTCCAAAGTTGGCCCCACCACCCTAGGTACGACACCAAAAAACTTCTAAGTGTGGGAAAAAGAACCATCACTATAGGGCCTCATCAGGAAGCAGCTTGCTTTGTGAAAAATGCCCAAAAGCTCCTTTTTACTCTATTTCTTTGGAAAGAAAAAAAGGAGATGGGGCATGATGATTTCCCCAGCACGAAGGGGAATATGGTTAGAAGATGTCTCAGGAAAACAGAAGTAAAGAAAACTAATCAAAATGATAGCATTGGAAAAATTTGCCAAGTTATATTAACCCAAGGACCGTTCCATATCTAAATGGGTCCTGTCCAGCCATGTATAAAGTGACCCTAAGGCCATGGCTGCCAGAGGAAGCTTATATCCTCTAGCCAAATGGACAGACATATTAATCAAGTCCCTATATGGTTGATCATTGGGCTTTCCAGGCAAGATAAAACGAGATAGAATCATAAGTATATAGGCCGGTAAGTCAAGACATGTACCTTTGCTTGGGCCAAATCTAGTAGTGGGGTTGGTAGGATAGAAGTAGTTTATGAGGGGAGTGAAGGTAGCCTTGTTGGAAGTACCGATACACCTCCTACAAATCTGATCCAAGTCTGCAAGGGCCTTTGTCTCTTCGGCGTCCAAAGAAATCCCTATGGGCTCAAGCCCAAGCAGCTCAAGAACATCCTCAAGTGTAACGGTGAACTCTCCCCCATGAAGTAACGAATGTGTGAGTTGTAATGTTCCAATGGGAGACCAATATTTAAAGAGCAGCATTATGTTTGGAGAGAGTAAACTCCCCAAACTAGGCAACTCGATGGAGGCCAACCTTGGAAAAAGCGTTAGAGTAAGTGGTCTGCATAAACAAGTTCCAAGCAAAAAACTGGGAAGGGGAACCACTAGGTCCTTCGAAGTCAATATGGGACCAAGGGAAGTCACCTCTGTCAAGACAGAACCTCATAATCCCCTTTTGAGGAAAATATTCCCAAGAAGTGGAATCTTGGTCTTCATCACCCAGTAGCAAAGTGTCATACTTGGCTAAAAAATGGCTAGTCATTCACCCCTCAGAGAACTCATCATCTTTGCCAAAGATGGGAGATTGACGATAAAAGCGTAGTTGTTCTTGGCATGATGCCATTAAGGAGGCGTCATCCAGGGTGGTTACAAGTGGAGTGCTGGTGGGGGGCATGCTATGAACGCAAGAAGAGGCGATTGCAGTGGATAATAGAAGAAGAAAAGCTTAAAGAAGCGAAGAGGGGGACGAAAATGGAGGAATAGAACCATAAGTGGCGATGAAAGAGATGATTAAAGGGAGAGAACCACAGAAAACCTTGTTAACAATGGAAGTTTGAATCTTTCTCTTTCTAAAAAATCTATGGGAGTTTGAAGAAGATTAAGAAGAAATGGCCAAGTGTTTTTGAAAAATAAATGGTTGTAATCCTTTAAAGCCGTCTTTTGAGTTTTCCCACTAACATACGTGCAAATCTACCTATAATAATTTCAAGTGGACATGTGGCACTTTGGGGAGTGTCCTAACAGTTTAAAAGATAGCACCATGTAATTAATGAAGTGACGCATGGGGAATATAAAGGGTTTTCTTCATAAGCAAGTTAAATTTTTGCACCAAAATTTTTGTCACACATATCCAAATGCTCCCAACACAAAAGCTGTCCAAACGGTTCAAAAAGCTACGACGTCCCCTCGACATAAGTCCAAACGTTGTTTAATTGTGACTTTTAGATACATAGGGTACAATTTATCTTCTTTTTCGAACATGAAGAAACGATGACACGATAGAACCCAAACGAAGTAGAACCTTCATATAGGGATAATTTCCTAGGGAGAAGTTTACAAGGGAGAATTCCACAAGTCTCAATGATAGAGGCAGACCTAATGAAAAAACTCACTACTTAAATCTATACTCCACAACAGCACAGACGGGAGAATTTCACTTCCCAAGAGTCAAAGCGGGTATTCGAGAAAGTCAGCAGGTGTTTCGAGAGAATTTCAATTACCCAAGAAAGCAAACACAGAAGGGTTAAAGCCCAGCAATAGGAAAAAGTGTTGATTTCCCTTTGTCAATCACCTACAATCCGCAGCACTTAGGTTCAGCTACATCGGGGAGAATTTTAATTTTTCCTGACAGTGATAATGGAAGAGGCCGTAACGAAGACAGAGACACCAAGGTTCATTGGGTTGAGAATTTTTCGTGCGGAGATTTCTTTGTTCCCACAACAAATCTCTCCATGAAGGGGTAAATGTAGAGGGGCTTGAAGATGATCTCGAGATTAGAGTTAATCCCCCCATCTAACACAACAAACTCCGCAGCGATGTAGCTCAATAAGGAAACGATGTAGCTCAGCGAGGCAGCTCAAGCGATATAGCTTAGTAAGTTAGTGATGCAACTCAGCAAGGTAGCTCAATTGATTCAGCATAGTATGGAAGAGATGCAGCTCAATAAGGCACTGCTACAGCTCAGGAAGGCAGCTCAAGCGAGGTAGTTTAGCGTGGTAGCCCAGAGGGATATTCTAGCAAAGAAGTTGGCCGAGAGACCTCACCCTTAGTCTTGTTGTCTTAATTTATCATGTTGTATCATTTGTTTACATTGGCTATGAGATATAACAACTGTAGTGACATAAAAATTGTAATGTCATTTAGCATGAGGTCGAACGGTACTCACGAGAGACCGGGCTTGGCAGGGCCTGGGAGAGCTTTCATTATCTATCGAACGAACTCGCCGTGGAAACTTAAAGGGACTTGGTTTGGAGGATTGAGAAGTGAGGCACTGTTGGGGCATGTCCTAACCATCCTAGATACACCCGGTAAAACACCAAAATACCTTGTCTGTGGAACCTTGGGCGGAGCAGCCTTGAGTTCCATCAGGCGTTGAATTGTAAACCAAAAAACCCTCTAGTTAATGTCACATCTACTTTTTATGATGTCACTAGCTAGAAAGGCAGAGTAAAATCTTCACTTGAGTAAACCACCATGGTATTTGGGGCTATCAGATAGTTGGTGAGCCACCTATGTGATGACAGCCCCCTGATGCACAGTGGTTAGATAAAAGGCATGTCTTGGCATTTATTATTTATGACGTGGAGCTGAATAGTCCATTAGGCATTTAATGTTTGTGACATAAGGTATGAGGGATGTCTTTCACAGTTATTAATGACTGGGCCATCTCGGTGTAACACCCCGCCCAGTCGGGAAGAGCGAACGGAGAGCCACTCATCGATAAAATTAAACTAATCCACAATCACAAGGTATATAGCATCTAAAAATTCCACAACAATAAAAGAGAACTACAAATCTCAAATCTCTTCAAATAAATACCAAGTCTCTTGAATTACATATAACAACTATATAACTCGAAAATAAAATAAATCTCCAATGCTCTATACATCAAAATAAATAAATAAATACAAGTCTTCTCAACTTGTATTCTCGAATATTCTTCACAAAATAATTCTGGCAAAAAATTAATCTCCATAGCGCCCCAAATCCGCGCTAACCTGCCACTAAAAGAAAATATGGGGAAGTACACAATACGACAGGATAGATGCTCAATAAATATAAATTAGCGATGAATAAAGCGTAACAATACGAGTACGAATATTCAAATCAAATGCAAATCTCAATAGCATTTATCAATATAATTTCTCAACAACACATCAATTGGTAACCAGGCCTCACCCCATTCGCATATGCTTTATCAAGCCATAGCCGGGAATAGGTATTTTGGCTGGTACCCAACCTCCGTGCCATATTAAAATCTCATGACAACATGCTCAACAAAAACATGAATAATACCACATGAATCAAAATAATTCCAACAATTATTTTTTCAGAATTCAATGAATTTAACAATTCAAGTAAGAGTTCAATTAACAAGAAATCAATGGGATAAACTCTCAAGAGATTTAAAGGAGCATATTGTGTAAAACCCCATACCTCAAACCATGATGAGAAACCAACGATCACATCCTCAAGATCAACACAAAAGATCTACAGAAGCTCCTCCAAGAACCTCCAACAAAAATAGCCCCAAGAACACCTCTAATCTGAGGTTGGAACTCACAAATCTCAAGGGCCAATGTGTATAAAAAGAAGAGGAATATAAAATATATTTGCTGCCAAAATTTGTGCCAAAAGTAGGATAAAAAGGGTTGCCCATGACTCCTTTTATAATGTAAAGAAATGAATAGTTAGAAGCCAAAAGACTCCTTTAAATAAGGTAAAGAAATGAATAGTTGGAAGCCAAAACAACTCTTGAAAATTACTTGTTGTTTACGAAATCTGGGGAGGTCGATCGATCGACTCCCAAGATCGATCGATCGATCCTTCAGGAATTTTGACAGTTCGCCGACTAAGAATTCCAAGAGTTAAAAACATTTAAAAATAATTTTAAAATCCGTTTTAACTCCGATTTCGAAACCGTTTGAAATTCTTGCCTTAAAAAATAATAACCAACATATTTGAACAATAAAAATAATTTTATCAAAAACTTTATTTTTCCTCTTTATTTTGAAAATACCCCAAAAATTACGCGGGTTATTACACTCGGGAGTGGTGTGGGGGGGTTATTTATTGGCCTCAAGCACTTCTGAGAAGAGAGAGTTATTTTTTAGGGATTTTTGGCTAGAGAGAGAGATTTATCATCAGAGAGAAAGAAGTTATTGCAAAAACCAGAGCTTTTACCCATCCACCATTGTTATTTGTTATGAAGCTTTTAATATCTGACTAGGAACCTTTGAGAGTTGGTGTGTTTGGCTTTCTGCCAAGGTGTATCTAGCATGCTTACTTCTCACTCCCTC
The DNA here is from genome assembly GCA_949130495.1 of Sambucus nigra. Taxonomy (NCBI): domain Eukaryota; kingdom Viridiplantae; phylum Streptophyta; class Magnoliopsida; order Dipsacales; family Adoxaceae; genus Sambucus; species Sambucus nigra. The sequence continues at coordinate 354,359,271 of OX422207.1, read as the reverse complement.
TAATGAGTTTCTTCTGAGTTCATTATTATCTTTTGAGTTATACACAAGAGATTTGTGAGTTCAAACTGAGTTCATTTTCACCAGATCGTGACTGTGTGTCTTGTAATTAATCAAGTGTGTCCCCGATTAACTTCCATTACTATACTCAAAAGGGGTTACGCCTCCATCTAATCTAAACTACCCTCTTACAGGTTTTATGGCATTAGAGATTATGATGGTGTATTCACACTGTTACTATCAGCTCATTAATATTATGATTTAGTTTATTTGATCAATTCTTAGAATACTACTTAGTTGTCTTAGAATCATGTATTATTTACTTTTGGAACTGATCAATATAGATATATATTTTACGGGTTGTCACAATTACTTCTGTAGGATATTAAATTCTGTAAAGACATTTTTGTCCATTAATAATTTATTATGTCGCACGCCGTTACACCGTTGAAGAAATTCAAGATTCATACATTCATCAACGGATCCGAATATTAAAAGAAGAAGAGGAATCAAAGTCTGACAGCCGGACCGGTCCGCCTCCCTACCGGACCGGTCCGCCCCTCAACCGGACCGATCCGCTTGCTGCAGATCCAGTATACCCCGGACCGCAAGCGAACCGATGAAGCGTGGAATAAAAGAACTGATTCGGTCACAGCCGGACCGATCCGCCTCAGAATAAAAGAACCGATCCGGTAAATCAGACCGATCCGCCCCCAAGCCGGACCGGTCCGCCTGGGATAAACTTCGCCAGATCTGCTGAGATTTTTTAGGCTCAAAGTTTTCTTATTTAAAGCCAACTTTGGGGAGTTGTTTTCTAAGACTTTTCAAGACAATTTTCAGAGTCCTAAATACTCTAAGTCTTCACCTATTGAGCCCTAGACTCTAGGTTTTTGATTCACACAAATTTCCAATCCTTTGTGAATCCTTTTGGTAACCCAAGAACACAACTTTGAGTTTGTTCAACCCTTGTGGAGAAGTCGTTCTCTTCTTCATTGCTGCCCTCCTGGAAAGGGAAACTTCTAGCCGCCGACATAGGAACCGACACCTGCGGGTATTTCTGTGTCACACTGTTTCTAGCCGTTGCTTCGAAGGTTTACCGAAGACACCGTGCGTTACACTTGTGGGCAATTATCAGGTTGTATGTAAGTCAATGGTCTTGTAAATTCTTTAAAGTTCTAGAAATAAAAGGTTTTGCCCTTCGTGGATTTTTCCTTAACTTTGTGTTGCATGCTTTATATTTGATGGGTTGATTTAGATGCATGTTCAAGGGTTGATTTTATTTGGTTTAAAAGTAGACGCTAATTAAATAAGGGTTCTTGGAAACTTGCGAGTTTAATTTAAATCGATATTACACGCGTTCTCAAATTCCTTAGCACACTTAATCTGGTAAAACACATTTACTCCCAGAGTTAACTGCCATGTGTCGTGTCATGGAGGGTCACTATTATTCATGAATCATTACCTTTTTTGAACTGTTGATGAATTTTTGTATTCTAAGGGTATAAATACCCCCATAAACACCTTTTCTAAAGTTTCACCTTGTCATTTCCATCATTTAAAGAGAGAAAACCCTCCTGAATTCTTTTCTCTCCTGTATTTTTCTAGCAATAAACTATTCTATTGATTTTCAAATTTCCTCCATTTCAATGACGTCTTCCTCTTCTGTCCATTGGAATTATTCCTATTGAGGTGTCAATTGTGGAAGTTATGGATCCTGGGGTTTCTTTTTCTACTACCACCATTTCTTGTCATCTTGTCTCCTCTGATGGTGGTACTATGCCATCTGCTCCCCGTTATTATGAACATTGACCAAAAACTGTATTTAGAGCAACGCTTGAGGTAAAACTTTGCTTCATACGGATGTGCCCTTTTTTTTAGGATGGTTATTTCTTTATGTTATAACTCAAAATTTTTATTTCCAACTCAGCTGACGTGGTAGTCGAGAAACACCTCACTGGAGTTCCTGAGGCAAAGAATACTCTGATCGTCATTCCTGATAGAATATCGAGGGTTTAAGTGGATATAGGTGATTTCCCTTTTATGAATGTTAACTTTAGCATTTGTGGTGGCTCACCCAAGTGATGGGAAGCCTTGGTGGATCATATTATGCGTGGAGGCAATTATTATGCAACACAAATAAATACGAGAGAAGCAATTATCAAGAAAGAACAAGGAATATAAGATGCGAATCACACAACAAAGGATGTACGTGGTTCGGCAAGGATGTGCCTACGTCCACGGTGGTGCAGTCGATATTATTTCTATACACTCCTGAGAGTAATTACAGAGAATACAACTTGTACTTTTTCCCCGGACCTAGGGTCTAATATATACATGTACATGTAGTTAAGTGGAGGTGATGGGTTTCTCCACGTTTTCCATCTCCCGTATAACTTCCAATTATGGAAACGTGGGGGAGATCGGATCAATATAAGAGATGAGGGGCCCGAACTTTGGGCCGCCAGGACTGGGCTACTCGTCCGGGCCCATGGTTCTAAATTTCGAGTACCCATAATTGCCCCTAAATTTATTGGGCCATGTTTATGGGTTTAATGGATTTAAATGATCAGCCATTATGGCTGATTTGCGATTCTTCAAAAACTGTGAAGTTGATTTGGCGGCACCCGCTTCGCTTATTGTGCGATATGATTAGAATTTGAAGGCTTATTGGGATAGCCATTTTTTCTCCGGTTGCTTCAGCCTTTCCAGTACTCTTCTATCTTCTTAGAACTTTAGCGCCTCGTACATTCTTCTCTCAATTTCCATTTCAATTGTTTCTTATTTGTCTGAGCTCTTGCTTCTTCATCACCTGAACCGATCTTCTATTTTGTAAGTTTCCTGGGCCCTTTCCTTATACATTCTCTTTGGTTTGTAGCTTTTCTTGGGTCTTCTAATGGCTAAGATTAGGAATAGGTCAATCTCTGAATTTAGGAAGTTTTACAACATTCCTGAGTGGGTAGATATTGAGTGTTGTGCCTCCCCTCCTGGGAATGTTAGGGATATAGATGATGCTCACTGGATCCATATTCTGTTACTTTCCCAGGGGGACTCACTTTCCCTCCCAATGATTTGTTCCTGCATTTCTTTGGCTATTTCAATATTGTTCATGCACAATGCTCGCCCAATGTGTGGAAAATAGTAAATGGCATCCATAGGATAAATCAGTTGTATGGTACTAGGTTAGGACTTGCCGAGGTCTGTTTCTGTTACTCCTTTTCTCGAACTAGTTCAGGTGTCTTATACCTCAAAGCTAGGAGCCCTGATAGGGTATTGGTAGTAAACCTACCTAATTCCCATAAGGACTACTGGCAAGAAGGTTTCCTTATTAGGAATTTGCAGTTCCCTCCCCATTTTGAAGGGTCGAAGTCTGAGAGATTCTCTGTTCCTTTTTACGGGGAGGAATATATAGGTAGACATTGTACTGTTGTTTCAACTTTTGCTGATTTGTGACCTTTCTAACTATTCTTTGATTTTTCTTGCGCAGCGAAGTCAAAGAACTTGGAACCTGCACTCAACGAGGTCCGTCTTTCAGAGTTGGTAAAGTCTTGGAAAATTAGGGAGCCCTTAGGTGACGACTAGCACCCCAGATTTGCTGCCTTCCTGCTCGAGTATAAGAACGTTGGCTCCAGCTTCATAGCGAGGCCTGTGGATAGTATGCCAGAGTTCGATTCCTTCAAAGATACTACTGCAGAGCCTATCCAACTAGACGAGGAGGAGAGAAGTTCTGAGAGTGACTTTGCAGGTGCCGTGAGCAATTTGGGTGGAAGGAGCTTTGATAGTAGCAGTTCCTCTGACCGTGAGGAGGCTTCTAAATCTCGTAGATCGTTGAGCACTTATAGCAGCTCAAGTGAAGACATGGTTCCTCTGAGGAAGAACTTGATTAGAGACGATGATGATGAAGACCACGTGCTCCTTGCACAGAGGTCGAAAAAACAAAAAGATGCTTCTGGGGCCGTGGCTACTGGTTCCCAATCCTCCGCTCAGGAGCAGGAGAGGAGGAGGAAGGAAGAGGAGCTGGTGAGAGAGAGAGAGAGAGGAAAAAGGAAGAAGAGAGGAAGAAGTTAGAAGAGAAGAGGAGAGCGGAGGAGAGGAAGAAGAGGGAGAGCGAGAAGGAGGAAGAGAAGAGAAGGACTGAGGGGAGGATGAAGGCTGGGAAGGCCTTAGTGCTCTGCCTGAAGGGACCTCCGTGGAAATTTCTCCTCAGCTGGCCCCGGCTCTGCTCGAGAGAGCTATCCTCCCGGCTGATCGCCAAAGGGCAGTAGGTTCCGAGCACCTGGCTCTTCAGGCTAGTCAGAGGCTTGCTCTGGTAAGGTTTCTTTTTCTCTTGCATTTTTCCGACCTCCCTCATTTTCCTCTTCTAATATCTTCTCTTTTTCACAGTTTGTTACTGACTTTGCCGTGCTGTATAGTTCACGCGACGAGCTGGTGAAGAAGAACAGTGAACTGGAGCAAGAAAACTCTGCCCTGAAGCTAAAGGGTAAGGAGCTCGAAGCCAATTTTAATGCTGTCGACTCTGCTCGGATCTCATCCGATTTGGCTCTTGCTACTGTGAACAAGGAGAAAGATTCGGCGATCACGGATCTAAGGGAGCTGAAGCAGGCCTACGACGAAGTTTGCTCGAGCAAACTTGCCGTGCTGGAGGATAAAAGGGTGCTTGTTGAAGAGCTAAAGAAGAAGGAGTCTGAGGCTGTCATTGCCAAGGAAGACTCTTACAACTCCGGCTGGGCTGCGACATATGAAGATGCTGAAGTTCAGATAGACTATATCAGCCATCTGAACTTCAAGAAAGGATGGAATAAGGCTCTCATAGCTTCTGGGGTGGATGTTGCATCCCCACTTTTTGACGAGCACAACCCAGGGCCGAGGACAGTCATAGACGAGGACCCTTCCCCAGCTATTGAAGGCCTTGATCCTGTCCCTTAGGCGATTCCTGCTGGCATTTCTCTTGCTGAGGGGATAGAGGTTATCCCTGCCGAGGACAGTGCTCCTGCTGATGCTGATAAGGAGAAAGGACCATCCACCTCTGGGCCTCCTGAGGTTGCTAATTGATAGGGTCTTTGTATTTTTGTGTTTTCTAGTTTGTAAATTTTCTTTCTTTAGTCTGATGTAACTTTAATTTTTATTAATGAAAAAGCTTCCTTTCTGCTAGTGTTGATCTCTTTCTCTCCCTTATCTTTCTTTCACTTGTAGTTAGTTGATGTGGATGATTACATTCCTGCTACTTCCCAATTGGGTAGGACCCTTGGTCCCAATGCGAGCCCTGAAGTTCTCGAGGCTTTTGTTAAGCTTTGCAAGTCCCTCAGGTCAAGAAATCAGAAATATAAGGAGCAATCCGAGCTAGTGGCTAGGCTGAAGGACAGGCTCCGGGAGATGGAGGACATTGGTGCCTCAGTACAAGAGGAAGTCAATGTGCTGAGAACAAGACTCCTAGAGGGCACCGAGGTCAACCAAGTTGGGGAGTTCCTTCATCAGGAGAATGAAGACCTGAGGAGGGAAGTCTTACAACTTAGGGAGCACGCACCGAGAACCGTTCAAGCAGTATTACAAGGCTCCTCATCATCGCTAGCTGGAGTTGATCATAATGTTACCCCTCCCATGTCGCGAAGTCTCACCCACCCTCCCCTTCCGCGAGCTAGTAGGAGCACCAGGATAAGATACAGGGAAGGAGAAGAACTTCGCGATAGGGAAATGGAAGAACTCCGCAGTGATGTTCAGAGAGCATATGTAATTCCTGCTGGGCTTCAAAGGGACGTCACCCAGTTGCTCGGCAAGCGTGGGCTGATGGTTATGATCAAGGCTGGTAGGATGCTCCAATAAGGCTATCTGAGTTTGAGGAGCTTTATTTCATTAGGGGATGGCTAAGTGCCTTGAAGGAGCTGCAAGTTCCGAGGAACTCGGTGCTATGTTATCGTCATGAGATGTCTTCTTCCACTCTAATGCCCAACCCATTCAGGAGGGACGATCGATGGATCCCCATCGATGCTATTCCTCGACAATTATTGGAAACAAATGAGAATGAGGTTGTGGAAGAGTTTGCTTCTGCTCCTGATGACGGACGAAGAGCTCGAGTGGCTGATTATCTTGCTCGGAGGCCTCCACCCCCTTGAGATTATATATATATATATATATATATATATATATATATATTTTTTTTTTTTTGATAATGTAAATGCTTTGGGCGAGCTCGCCGACTAAACATGTATTATCATTGTTACAAGATGGATTAATGAAAAGTTTGTGTTTTTGGGCAATTTTGCCAAATAAATGTGTATATCCTACTTTTCGTATCCTTGCTGCTTTATGATTTCTTCTGTTTTGTCATGCAAGTGTCCCCCCAGTCCAGTATAATATCAAAGTACCATTGTGCCCCACCTTACCTTTTAGGTTGTGTCGTCACACTCCCTTAGGCCTAAGTAAGGCAATTGGCGAGGACACACCTGGTGTTGGATGTCTTCATCCGATCAGGATTTTGTTCAACCTAAGTAGGTTTGATGACCAGTATAAGATTTGGTCATATTGCCTAAGAATCCTCTGTAGGGCTTTATATATTACCAGGGGCAACACTAAGAGGTCTCTCATTTTTTATGATGATGACCTGAGGAGGGGTATTCCCCTACTGTAGTGATCAAGGTGCTTGTTATTTTTGAAAAGATGTGCGATGAATGCAACTGTCACCAATCAGAGTGTAACCAACTAAGTAACTTTTCATCAGTAATAAGAAAAATGAACTTCTGCCTTCTTAACAAAAGAAATACAAGAAAAAGATCTAAAAATAGAATTTCTTGAGATTAGTTGCGTTCCATGCTCGTGGTATTTCTCTGCCCTCCATCGTTTCCAAGTGATAGGAACCTTGCAGATCGTCTTTAGTTATTTTAAAGGGTCCTTCCCAATTTGGGACTAGCTTGCCGTCTGACGACTTCATTGTGCTTCCCAGGACCTTCCTTAGAATATAGTCCCCAACTTAGAACGCCCTCGGGCTAACCCTTTTATTATAATGCTTCGTGAGCTATTGTTGATAGTTCGCTAGCTTCACCAGGGCCAGTTCTCTACACTCATCGGCTAGGTCGAGTTCGGCGAGTAATGCTTCATCATTCAGGCCTTGGTCGAAAAGGTTGGATCTCATTGTTGGCAAACCTGCTTCTAGTGGGATGACTGATTCCATGCCATATGTCAGCGAAAATGGGGTTTCTCCTATTGCTCACCGAGGAGTGGTTCGGTATGCCCATAGAACATGGGGTAGCTCTGTTACCCATGCGCCTTTGGCTCGCTCCAATCGCTTTTTTAATCCGTCGATCATAGTTTTGTTGAAAGCTTCAGCTTGGCCATTGCTATAAGGGTAAGGTACCGAGCTAAAGTGGTGTCTGATCCCATGTTCGTTACAGAAGTTCTGAAAGGGGCCACTTTCGAACTGCGTTCCATTGTCGGTGATGATGGTTCTGAGGATTCCAAACTGAGTAATTATATTTCTCCATATGAACCTTATCATATCAGCATCTCGGATGTTCGCCAGGGATTCAGCCTCGATCCATTTGGTGAAGTAGTCAGTCGCAACCAATAGGTATTTGCAATTGCCAACGGCAGTAGGCAACTGTCCCACGATGTCCATTCCCCATTGGGCGAAGGGCCATGGGATGGACAGGGACTTTAGATCGCTGGTGGGTTGGTGGGCCATAGGAGCGTGGAATTGGCATTTCAGGCATTTGCAAACATATACTGCGGAGTCCTTTTGCATGTATGGCCACCAATAGCCTTCCTTCATTGCTCGAAAGGCTAGAGAACTTCCTCCGATATGACTTCCACAGATTCCTTCGTGAAGCTCGTGTAGCATTTTCTCGACATCAACTGGGTGGACGCATCTAAGGTAGGGACCGGTGAAAGATTTCTTATACAAGTCGCCTCTTGTGGATAAGTGAAAGCGAGCAGCTTTGACTCTTATCTGGTGGGAAGTTTTCTTGTCATCTGGGAGCGTGCCATCCTTTAAATAGTCGCTTAAGGGGTCCATCCATCTGGGGGCTGATCCCACCTAGAGTACTTGTTCCACTTTTAGTAACTTGCTGTTGCGGCTAATGCTCGAACAAATGAGGAAATCGATGGGGGTGACCCTCTTAAGGTCAGAGTCAACTGCGGAACTCAAGGCTGCTAAGGCATCAGCGTGACTGTTTTGCCCCCTGGGGAACTGCTGGATGTTGATCTCTTCAAAGCTTGACATTAATTCTCTCACTAAGGCGAGGTAGGCTTCCATTCTTTCATCCTTTGCATTGTAATCTCCACTTATCTGATTGGAGACTAGCTGAGAGTCGCCGAACACCTGTAAACATTTTGCTCCTAGAGTTTGTGCCTTTTGGAGACCAGCTATTAGGGCTTCGTATTCTGCTTCGTTGTTAGAGGCTACAAATCCAAGCCTGATTCCTTGTTCGAGGATTGTGTTTTCTGGAATGATGAGGACAATGCCTACCCCTTCCCCCTTTGAGTTGGAGGCTCCATCAACAAAGAGTTTCCAGGTTCTTTCTGTTACTTGGTTCTTCTTTTGCTTTGTTGGTTGAGGTTGGTCGGAGAGTTCCTCGCCTGTGAATCCGGCTATGAAATCAGCAAGGATCTGACCCTTGATAGCTGTCCTTGGTTGAAATTGGATGTCAAACTGGCCGAGCTCGATTGACCACTTAGACAGTCTTCCCGACAAGTCCTCTTTCCTTAGAACATCCTTAAGGGGATGCGATTTAAGGACGATGACAGTATGGGCTTCGAAATAATGCTTCAGCTTCCTCGAGGCTATTACTAGTGCAAAGGCGATCTTCTCCAATGGCAGGTATCTTTGCTCGGCTTCTAATAAGGTTTTGCTCGTGTAGTAAACGGGGTGTTGGATTCCTGCAACCTCTCATATTAACGCATAGCTAACAGTGTGATTGCATACCGAGAGGTACAGGTAAAAAGATTCCATTTGCTGTGGTATGACAAGCAGCGGTGGAGAGCTTAAGTAGGACTTGAGCTCGTTCAAAGCTCGCGAGCATTCTGGGCTCCATTTTATCAGTTTACTCCCCTTTAGAAGTTGGAAAAAAGGTTTGCACTTCTCGGAGGATTTGGAGATGAAGCAATTTATGGCGGCGAGCATTCCAGTGAGCTTCTGTATGTCCCAAATTATTTGAGGAGGTTGTACCCTGTTGATTGCATTGATCTGGTCTGGATTAGATTCTATGCCTCTCTTACTGACCAGGTATCCAAGAAATTTTCCCGATTGGGCACCGAAGGAATATTTGCTCGCATTAAGCTTCATTCGATACTTCCTGAGGATTTCGAAGGTCTTTGATAGGTCTAAGAGGTGATTTTCCCTCTTCTTGCTCTTAACGAGTATGTCATCGATGTAGACCTCCATTGTGTCTCCCATTTGATCCTTGAACATTTTTGTGACCAGCCGCTGATAGGTTGCCCCTGCATTCTTGAGCCCAAATGGCATGACCTTGTAGCAATATAACCCGACTGTCGTGATGAACGCCATTTTGTCCTGGTCTGGGGCATACAAGGGGATCTGGTGATATCCTGAGTATGCGTCTAGGAAACTCATTCCCTCGTGAGCTGCAGTGGCATCTACTAGTTGGTCTATCTTTGGGAAAGGGAAACTATCTTTAGGGCATGCTTTGTTGAGGTCAATGAAGTCGATGCAAACTCTCCACTTCCCATTATTCTTCGGAACTACTACTGGGTTGGACAACTACTTGGCGAATTGCACTTCCCGTATGGATCCTGTATCCAGCAGTTTTTTGACTTCCTTTGTGACCGCTTTAGCCTTCTCGGGTGCAGTTCTCCGTGCCTTCTGCGTGACTGGCTTGAATGTGGGGTCGACGTGTAGCTGATGATAGACCATATTAGGATCGATTCCAGGTAGCTCGTATGGTTCCCATGCGAAAACATCTACGTTGTGTCTCAGCAAGGTCGTCAAATCCTTCTGTTCTTGGTCGGTGAGAGATGCTCCAATCAAGAAGACTCTTCTACTGTCACCAACTTCGGCTATAAGTTCTACCAGATTCTCGACGACACGCTAGGAGGGGAGGAGCCTGGTCTCCTTTACTCCAGGTCTTCCATACTTTAATTGCTATTTGGAAGGTATCACAACCTCTTCAACTTTCTCGCTGGGTTGACCGTCCTTTTTCTCTAGCTTTGGTCGGATGGCTTCTATGAAGCACTTCCTCGCCATCGCTTGGTCGCCGTGGATCTCCATTGCTCCTCGCTAGGGTTGCATACTTGAGCTTCTGATGGTAGGTCGAGGAGACTGCCTTCATCGCATGAAGCCATCCCATGCCGAGGATGGCCTGGTACGGTGATTCAATGTCAACTACCAAAAACTCAATCATCTTGGAGACGTTCCCATCACGAACTGGCAGCACTATCTTACCTACGGGCATGGTCATTTTTCCAGTGAAGCCAACCAAAGGAACAATAGCTTCATTTAGGTCGCCGATGCTCAACTTCAATTTCCTGAATAGGTCGAGGTACATTACTTTGGATGAACTTCCTTGATCGACGAGCAGCTTGCCGATGTCGAAGTTGGCTATCCTGAGTGTAATGACCAAGGCATCATGATGTGGGGCCCTTACTCCCATCAAGTCTTCATCAGTGAAAACAATATACTTGTTATAGTTGACGTCCTCTGCTTGTCGACACTTTCCTGACTGTGACTTTGCTGGATCTATTTGAAAAGCCTGCATTACCGCTGTAAGTTTTTTCATTTCCATTCGAGTTGAGTTCCTTTGTATCTGCTTGACGTCAGATACTCCATGGATTACTGCGAACTCGTGTCCAGCATCATCCTCCAGCACGTTGTCGGGTCTCGCCTCTCTGTTGGCAACCACTTTCTCTGCCCTTTTTTCCACAAGGTCATTCAAATTCTCGGACTGGGCCAACTTCTCGAGGTGAGACTTAAGTTCTCGGTCTTAGAGTCACCGAGCTTTGCAGTGCTCGGTCTTTTGGGATGGGAGCTACTGGTAATGAATCGGTCCGTAAAAAGTTTGGCTAGGGATTTGAAATTCTTGATCGACCAGTGGGGGAGCCTTTTGAACCACTTCTGTGCTACATCATGAAGGCTCGAGGGAAAAATGCGGCACATCAAGGCATCTCGGTGACTCTAGAGGGTCATGTCCTGTCGGTATTGCCTGACGTGATCGATGGGATTAGTTTTTCCGTCGTAAATTTTGAACCTTGGAATGGAAAATTTCTTGGGAGCTTCCTTCTCTTCGATAATTCTTGTGAAAGGTGACTTCATCTGGGTTTTGAGAGGTCGCCTCGCAAGTTCTCTGGTTGATCTTGTTCTGTGGTGAGTGGGATGCTAGTCCATCTCCCTGCGGACCATGTTTCTTATGTTCTCGTCGCTACGAGCAGGGCTCTGGTAGAGGCGAGCTCTTCGCAGCTATTCGCGGAGGTCATCGTCTGACTCGCCTCCTTCGTCCCTTTAAGATTCTCGCCTAGGGCTCCTTCCTCGACTGCGAGATTTGATCGCCTGAGGGCAAGGAGTGCGATATGGGCGTCTCCTGTTATCAGGACGAAGCTCCCTCTCCAATCTTTCCAGTCTTCTTTTCAAGCGAGCATTATCATCCTCGTATCTGCGAAAAGACTCCCTCTACTCGTGGAACCTTGCCTCGTACGCATCAATCAACCTGGATATCTGCGTGGACCCCGTTGGTCCCTGACTTTCTTCTGAGGCTGGTCTTTCCAGGCGAGCTCTCTGATCTGAACGTCGTACTTCAGACCTAATCCTGCGAGGAGCAGGTGGATCTTGAATATCTCCTGCTTGGGGAGCATTGCTACTGTGACCAGACATCTTAAACTCCTTTCTTGACGTGGGCTCTTCTCAGGGAAAGATGAACGCTTCCCACAGACGGCGCCAATTGTGGAGGCAATTATTATGCAACACAAATAAATACGAGAGAAGCAATTATCAAGAAAGAACAAGGAATATAAGATGCCAATCACATAACAAAGGATGTATGTGATTCGGCAAGGATATTCCTACGTCCACGGTGGTGCATTCGATATTATTTCTATAAACTCCGGAGAGTAATTACAGTGAATAAAACTTGTCCTTTTTCCCCGGACCTAGGGTCTAATATATACATGTACATGTAGGTAAGTGGAGGTGATGGGTTTCTCCACGTTTTCCATCTCCCGTATAACTTCCAATTGTGGAAACGTGGGGAGAACGGATCAATATAAGAGATGAGGGGCCCGAACTTTGGGCCGCCAGGACTGGGCTACTCGTTCGGGCCCATGGTTCTAAATTTCGGGTACCCACATTATGTATGTGTAAAGTTATCGTGAAATAATTAACATGTTTGTTCATGGTTTAACCATTCATAGTTTGAAAAATTCTTCCATAAGAAAGAAATCAAATGCCTTAAATCATTTAGTGTCTCATTAGATCATGGATACACTTTCTTTTTCCATGGGTCGGGGCGAGTTTATTACCACGGAAGACATTTATGAATTGATTGAATAATTGTACACACGTGAGAGGAGTTAGTGCAGGCCATGGGTAATTATAAATATTATATAGGTCTTACTAAAACTGGCATGAGGAAGCACACCTTTGCCAAGTGACATAGATATTAGTTCAAAGACTTTGAACCTTTATCGAAAGAGGAGGTTAAAACCAAGATCACCAAGTATTTGGATGGGCCAACCTACAAGGCCCCTTGCCATTTAGCCTCATTTTTTATGACTTTCTTATCTCGGTTATTATTTCCTCATAGCCCTAATGACTCTCCTTGCGAGTTGTTATTCCATCTGGCCATTCATCTTTCTCGCAGTAGGAATGTTCCACTCATTGATGTGATATTAGGAACCATATATACTTGGTTGTATGTAGAACATATTGAGAATGAAAGGTCCCATTGTCATTATGATGCCAATTTTTTTGTTAACTCCTTATTCGAATGGTTTTTTTGTTTTATAGGTTCCCTAGCTTTGCTCCAGAGCCTCATCCATTGATTGGTAGTCCTGCTCATATTGCTAGGATACATAAGAACATAATAAATGCTTCTTTTAACTCTCTTTTGGACAACATTGATGATTTTTTCTTCCATCCCTACGCGAATAGGTTGAGGGTATATTTTTTTAAACTTTCTTTCCCTTATCCCCCAAGTATTTGCTCCTCTAATAAATGAGAAGGTCATGAAGATCACTCCTTGGGTCTTGACAATGGCCATAATATCCCCCTGTGGTCTTCCAACTTTTACTGAACTAGTCCAAGATGTGGAAATTTATAACTCTCAACGAGCAATAAGGCATTTAGGGTATGACTGGGGTGCTTACTCATCAAATTTTTCTCCTACTTGCCTAGCAGACTTACTGCTTAAGAGCTCTTGTAGGAATTTTACTACTAATGGCATTATGATCAAATTTTATAGGCTCAAGAATTTTTAAATTTGCTTTCGTGATTAGTTGCCCACTATGAGTGCAACTTGGTTTTCCTTGTGGCAACTCTAAGTACTAAGTATTCAGAATTTTATTAAAGGCTAGTCTCGAGATACATACATTCATTCTAACCCTCCTTCAGGTAAATTCTTAGGAAAATGTACCCATAAGGAAACTTGGCATTATAGTAAGTGTGTGAGACCTTCTCTAGAATCCATTACTCCATTTTGGTGAATCATCTTCATGAGGAAACTAAATCTTCAAATCATCTTGGGGTGGATGATATGAAGGAAAAAAAGAAACACGCAAACTTAGATGTTTCCAGGTACATCTTGTCCAAATTGATGGGTCTTCCTTACCCATGTACCCATTCAAATACAAGAAGGGAGAAAGAAAACTAGGGCAATGAATTTTGCAAGTAATGTTATCTTGGTAGATCAAAGCTCAAACACAAACACTCTTAATGTTGAAGAGACTTATCAGATTGTCCTAGAGTGAGGATATGAACCTTTTACAGAAGTTTTTAGCATCCGTTTATTCCAACCACTTCTTAACCTATGGAAGGTACCTTTTCTCTTTCCTTCATACTTTATAAAAATTAAAGTAAGGATATGAGTGCCTTCTCAATTTCATGTCCATCTGAAAAAGACCTTATAAATTATGGAAATACCCCTTTATATAATTATCATAATTTGTCTTGAGATGACATAGTGTCACTCTCTATTGTTGAAGATCATTTTACTAATTCTTTATTTTTTGTATCATCTTAGGAGAATGTGTCAACTGACCTTAGAGAAAATTCTTCGATAAAAAGGAGATGATTAGGCAATCAATTATTAATTTTAATCAAAGCCCGAATAATACTTGTTTTTATAATAAGCATGTCCTAATAATGTTGGTCTTTCTAATACATTACATGGATAATATTCTCCTAATCGGAATTGATATGGGTGTATTTTCTTACATAAGACTATGGTTTTCGAGATACATCGATCTGAAGAACTTAGGACAAGATGGTCACATCCTTGGATAAAGATTTTATTAGGTCAGATAAAAAGGATAGTGGGTGGAAGAATATTTCCTTTCAATCACGGATTTACTCTATCTAAGGATGAATGTCCTATAACACTCGATCAGATAGAGACCTGAAAGAATATACCTTATGCTTCAATCGTGGTTTAGCTCGTGAAAGTTATGCTGGTAATGAGACCGAATATCTTCTATTCCATTGGTATGGTTAATAAAATTAAGTCCAACTTTGGTGAGTATCACGAAAATGTGGTAAAGAGCATTCTCAAGTACTAGAAAAGGACTTAAGATGTGCATGTTAACTCAGCAGACAGTCTTATAGTTCTTGGGTACAAAGACTCGATTTTCAGTCAAGTGATGATTCTAGTAATACTACTAGTGGATATATGTTTACTCTAAAAGGTATAGCTATTAGTTAGAGGATTGTGAAACGATCATTAATTGTTAACTCCATAGGGGAGGCTGAATTCTTTACCTCTTCAAAGGAAACTAAAGTGGCTATATATCTCAAGAACTTCTTATTTGACGTGGGTGAGGTTCCTTGAGTGAAATTGTAAATTATAATGTATTTTGTTGATAGACGTATGATTTTCAAGTTCAGGAAGCCATAATACATAAAAGGAGTTAAGAAAATTAAGCGTATGTATCACCTAGTTCCAGGGATCAACAATGGAGGTGATAAGTTTGTGACTAAAATTACATTAAGTAATAACCGGTTAAGTATTAGATGCATGGACACATGGATTTGAGACTAAGTGAGATATTTCTGGGGATTTACTATTAAAATCATGGATGAAGTTTGATTTATTTTTAAAAAATGAGTTGTAAAATTCACGTTGAAATAACAATCGTGTTTGTGAGAATGCCATATATTTGTTCTTAAATATATTTTATGTACGTTGGCCAATTGAACATAGTATGAATTCTAGTGAGTTAGGTTCGACTTGATAATAGAAGATCAAATTTTGATTATAGTTCAATTGAACAGTTGACAACTTAGATATGTATTGATATCCTATTGTAAAAGTTGCGCGTACATTCTTAAATTTATAGTTTATATTGACAACGAGCACTTATTTAATGGTATAGTAACTATCTTAATAGTTTAAAGGGGATTGTACCGGTACATACTGATTGAATTAAACAATAAAACAAATAAGATTCAAGTATATGTTCTTACTGTATTACAATTCCACATTCTCATAATATTTTCAAAGGGTGTTTTCTTAATCCCGAGGATTATGAGGAATGGAATATTCACACAATTATTGCTTTTATTGTTATGGGTGCGACTCAATTTATTGGTCTTAAATATCTAAAAGTTGGAAAATCATTATGTGGGCGTCTATGAGATTATATTCCAGATGAATTTGCGTCTGGGAGAAATCCTATATTGTGACATAACTTGATAAACTTAATTTTTTTTTACTTTAACAATAAAATAGATCAGTGGATTTTAGAAACTGGTAGAATATCAAATAAGTTATGTTTGAGATCAAGGAATAAATAAGATATTTGTATAAGTCGATTAGGAACGAATATGAATTTTACCAAGGTGGTATTGTATTCTTTACACAAGGAATCGTATGCGCTTTCAAACCTTGCAAACAAGACCCCATTATTCGAGTGATTATGAGATAATTAAATTGGAGTGAAATTATAATTATTTAGTGGAACTAATTATAATTAAATGGAGAAGAAAATATATTACGCGCTGTAATATAGGATTTTCATATTTCCTTTCGATGCCAATTTAATTATTTATCTTGGGTCCCTGGTATAGTCCATTTACAAAGTAGCAAGCCCAAAGTCTTTGGGAACCTTGTTTTCCCCAATCGCAGTTCGTGTACCTATTTATGTGGGTCAAGTTAAGGTGTTTAAGTTACGTGTGACATTCACAAGGGTTAAAGACGGAGAGTAAAACCACAATTTCACCTCCTAAAGTCTGTACACACATAACTTGCTTTGGGTAGATCATATATTAGAATATTCAATCCCTACAAAACATTTAAGGAAAGATTTGGAGGATGAAAAATTAAGCAACCCCATCTTCTTCCTTAAATCAATCTTCAGAATCAGATCACCTACAAGATCAACAGAGGTATCGTGATCTAAATTCTTTATACATTCTTTGAATATAGTTATTTTTTCTTATGTTTTTTAAACGTGATCAATCGCAGTTATTAGGGAAGAAAATTTTATTATTGACATCAATACCCATCACATCTTAGCTACTTATATTAGCCCAGGATGCACGTTAGCATTACACCTTAGGAAACAATTAAAAATTGTTTTCTAAAAATGTTTATGGATGCTTCTTACGGGGTCGAACATGTCATTATCCTCTTCCCTGGAAGAAGATGATATACTTCTATTACATGATCGAAGGATGCCCAAACTCTAATTTAAACATAAAATGTTCCTATAAAATCCCATTCTTACCTCTACATTGTTCGAAGTGTAATTTTGAGCATCCTTATTAAAACGTATGCCCACTTAGCATGGGGTGATCTACCTATAAACAGCACATTCTAGGGTCCTGCTAAGATAATACTTAGGTCCCTAGTACTTACCCATTCACCATAAAACCCTAGGTCATACTTCGACTACCGATTAAGAGGCCATCGGGCGCCCCCAGACTACATTTGACTCCGATTAACTTTCTCATCAGAGAAAAAGATCAATGAAACTTCGAAGGGATATTAATTACCTTTCCAACTGTCCGCTCTGTGCATGAATCAACCTTATGATTCAGACGAATGGTTCATTTTACTTTTGAAAATAGATCTAGAGACCACTGGGCGCTCCTGGGCCCCATTTTGACCTTAATAAACTTCCTCACCCAAGCGAAAACTCATAAATCTTCGAAGGAACTGAATCCTCTTTCCAACAGTCTGTCCCATGCGCGAATGAAACTTACCATTTGGACAAACAATCTACTTTCCCCCAAAAATTGATCCGGAGGCCATCGAGTCCTCCCAAACTTCGTTTGACTCATGTAAACTCTTCAGCTTAACTGAGACTGAATGAATCCCGTTAATTTCACTGAATACCCATTCCAACAGTCCACCTTGAGCGCAAATCAACCTTACAGTATGGATAAATGACTCATTTTACTCCGAAGGGTCACTGAGCGCTTTCGAGCCTTATTTGACCAAGGTCAACTCTCCGAACCGAATGAGACTTATTGAATCTTCAAAGGGATATGAATACCCTTTTCAACGGTCCATCCCATGCACAAATCAACCTTATGATTTGGACGAACAATCCGTTTTCCTTCAGGAATCTCCTATCCAAAAAACCATTGGGCGCTTTCGAGCCCCATTTGACCAACGTCAACTCTCGAACTAGGGAGCGTCCCAATGTATTGTTAAAAGGGCTCTAAATACCCGTCCCAAAATTATACCCCATGCTCAATTCTGACTTACAGAATGCGTTTTACGACCATTTTTTGAGAAATCTGCACGAGGTTGTTGAATGGAAGACCCATTACCTGCCTATCGGTAGTGTGCTAGGGGATTCCTACCGATAGGCAGGATAAGGAAAATACCAATCGGCACCCCCTTGACCCTATATAAGGGGAGCATGCGATCATTTTGAAAGGCACCCCAAAAACATCAACTTTAGTGATCTTAACAACATTCTTCTAAAGTTAGTGAAGTTTCCTTGTTTGAAACCTTTCCCCGCCTTTCATTTCCATCACTTTCACACCCAATTTAGCAAAATCACCTTCTCCCTCATCCACTTGCAAGGAATCATCTTCAACAATGAAGATCAATCTTCAAGCCTCTAAAGAAGGTCCAAACATATTCTCTCTCTTTCAAATTTCATTATTTTTCATTAGTTATCTAGTATTTACTTTAGAGTTTCATCCTGCTTAGTCCATACATATTAATAATCTCACTTTTTATTAGTATTATTGCACAATATATATTTTCTATAAAAAAAAAAGCAAAATAAGGTTTTACTCATAAATTCCAAACTCGATTCTTCATCACATTTTCTCAAACCAAAATATCCTTCTACACACACATACAAATAAAGTCCCTGATTGGATTTATGAAACAAACCCCACCTTCGTATTGCATGCAAACTACATGAACTTTGATGCCTTTTTAGCCTACGTAGGTTCCTCGGGTCAAAACACAAGACTCGAGATATCCTTGCATTTTTTATTCATATGTTATTTCCATATTTTTAATTTGTGATTCTTATTCGCGCTTTATCTAACATATATTAGGTTCACTACCACACACTTACTTATAGATATTGATACATCACTCGCCAATATCTATTCATGCTTAGTGTAATCTTCATGATCCATTATATATTTTGTTCTCATGATACTTTTACATTTTTCCCTATTAGTATAGTGCTCATAGTGACAAATAAAATACTCTCTTTATAATATACTAATAAAAAATATGCATTTTCCACACTACATTACCAAGAGCATGGATATTGACCAAAATTTTGTCACGTACTAGGTTGTCACTTTGTGATGAGCTCTAGTCTAGTAGGTCACAGTTAGCCTAAGAAACATGACTCTTACCTTCCATTGTCCTAGTACCTTCAACGTATATCGAACCGTTCCCCATGCATCGTACTGCTTGACCGAACTCAGGATGCGGGTATATAGCAGGGAACTCATTCACGTACGTCGAGTATATAGAATTATCTCTCACATGTACTATCCCCACGAGGTATATAGTGAGGCAATTAACGTACTCTCAAGTATATCAAATGGATTGTTTACCCGGATCGATTGCCCTTAAAAGCAAGAAGTATATCCTGGAAGTCATGTCAAAGGGGAGAACCGTTACACTAGCCCAACAACTGCATAAAACTCATATAGGTGTGAGACCTAGGACACTTATATTTAGTCTATCGGTAACAACACGAAACTCTCCCAAAATGACGAGTCGGCATGCCATCCAAATGACGAGTTGGTATGCGATTTCATTATTTTTTCAAAATCGGACCCTGCCCATAAGATTAGAAACAAGTCCAATCCGATATTACCTAATTTTCAAACCTATTTTTTTTAGGCTCAGGTCCTGTCTGGCATTTATTTTGCAATTAGGTAAACCTAATACAAGTGTCAAAAACATAAGCATAACAATAATCATGTTGAGACTCTTCTCTCATTTTTCCCTCCTTCTTTACCAAAAGTGTTAAAATCATTTCTCCTCCTTTTAACCAAAATTACGAAAAACATTTTTTCCTCCTTTCATTAAAATGCCAAAAGCATTTCTCCTCCTTTTTACAAATAATACCAAAATAAAATTTCCTCCTCTTCATCAAAATGACAAAAACGTGTTTCCTCATTTTTACTAAAAATGCCAAAAACATTTTCCCTCCTCTTCAAAAAAAATAAAAACCATTCTTCTTCCTCTTTTTCAAAAATAAATTTAAATCTTTTTCCTTCTCAGGTTGATGCTTGACTCTCTATTGGCTTTGGTCTTCTATTAAATTAGCCCAAAGCTCTGTTAGTTCCCCTACAACTTTAGTCGAGTTCGGAATCCACCTTTACCAGTCCACCATGGAAAATGCCGCTCAAGCACAAAATTTACAACCCGATCTAATGCAAATCATGGTCCAACTGAGTGCCAAGACAGAAAACCTTCAAACTCATGTTCATGAGATGCAATGAAATTTCTTCCTAGTTACCGAAGAACCCGTTCTTATCTTTTCTCGTGCCATGGGTTCGCTTGTTCCCGAGCCTATTTGGGTTCTCGATGAATATCAGCATGCTTCGCGTGCCCTGCCCGCCAATGGGACGCTGCCAACTCAACTCCCTATGTCAAACCTTACCCATTCAGGGGCTAACCTTCCCTTACCCATTGATCCCAAGAAGGGAGAACTGAACATGGTCAAGGAACACCTCAAACTGTTGTCAATTAAATTTGACCAAGTTAAGATATCTGGGAACTACATGGATTACAACCACATGTATCCTTACCCAAATTATCGGAGAAATTTAAGATGTCAGACATCGAGAAGTTTGGGGGAAGTGGGTCCTCAATTTTTCATCTTTGGAGCTATCACCGAGCCATGACTCTCCTTGGTGCCTCTAAAGAAATAATAGCCCATATGTTCCAATAGACATTGAAAGACATCGCTCTTCATTGGTTTCCATCCCTCGAGAAACCTAGAATTCACAGTTTGGATGATGTTGTTCAGGAATTCATGTCATTATATAAGTACAACGAAGAACTAGAGGTTACATGTCATTATTTAGAACTTCTTAAGTAAAACCTTGGAAAAACTGTGAGTAGCTTCATAGCAAGGTGGAGGGAGAAAGCTTCAACCATTACTAACTGGCCTTCCAAAAAAGAACAAGTCAGGATAGTAAATAAGAATGTCCTACCCCATATCAAAGAAAGCATGGGAGGTCAGTATTACCCACAATTTCGAGCTATCCAGGAAGTAGGTGTTAAGATTGAAGAAAGTGTTACCAATATAAAAGCTGAGAAAAATAATGTGGTCGGACAGTTCATTCCTAGAAAGTATAAGAAGTGTGACAATGCTACAGTCTCAACGATCAATAATATCTCCCAGTCTGCTACCTCTTAGGCACCAGAAATTCGCCCTAACTTTGACAAAAAAGAATACAACGAGCTCCATGATCCCCTCTCTAAAGTATACCAGACATTGTTAAGTAGAAATCTTATCAAAACTATGGACCCTCATCTATTGCCAAACCCACTTCCCCAAAGCTTCAAAGTTGATGCCCACTATGACTTTCACACCTATGTGGGTTGTGCTACTGATCAGGGCTTCCATTTTTGAAATGTTATCCAGGGTATAATTGACCGGGGTATCATTACCTCACTAGTAAATCCTAAACCCAATATCACTCACAACCCACTTCCAACCTATACTAATGCCATATTACTAGAAAATGTACCAAAATTTAACCCATATATCCAAATTGCGCCCAGTAAAGCACCTAATGTACCACTCAAAGTCTGCCCATATTTTCTCCTACACCTTACCTGATTCTCCGACCAAGCTCTGTCACTCCTCACAAGGGCTTATATTTTCGTTCGTACCCAGTCTGTGGGAAGATATATGGAGTTACCGGCTATATAGTACTAGCTCCTGAATTTAAGATAAAATTTCCCTCTGGAATGACCACCGACTGTCAGAAATTCAACATCTTGTTCATGGAACCCCGAAAGTGGGCTCGACAATCAGATAATTGGGTGGTAGCCATTAAGAAATCATTTTGGATGATGTAGTGCAGATTACGATGGACATATTCTGATAGATCAGTTAAATCTACATTGTTTTTTATCTACTCACTGCTTTAAAGCATCAAGGGTGGTTGGTCCCTTCTCTCTCACACCTCCCCGTTGAGTGGGAGGATTTAGATGAAGAAGCCATTGAGGTCGTATAATGCATTGACTTCTTTTGGTAGGAAAACATCGTCTCCACCAGATGGGGGGATGAATTTAACACCCATGATGATGATCCGAGTCAGGAAAATGTTAGTCCAGTAATCAACATGTGCGATATGATCATTTTTTATGACCTATTGGGGAAATCAATAAAGTAGCCATACAACCAAAAATTGATGAAGAAACATGTTTCTTGTTCTTCCCTGCCTTCGTAAACCATATGACCAGATCAGGGAGACACTACCAAGATCCGAGTCCTCAGCCATTAAGAACAGACAAGGTAAAGCTCGTGGCCGAATAACTTCCCATGACAGAGATAACCATTGAAGAAAGTAAGATCTTAAACCAACTCAAGAAAACTCAAGCCAATATCGCCTTGTGGGGACTTTTCATGTCTTCCCAATTACACCTAAATGATTTGATAAAGTTGTTCACTAGGTCCACAGTCCCTCCTTCCATAATTCCAGAAGAAGCCGTAAACCTAGTTGGATCCTTAACCACCACTAGAATCCTTTCCATCTCTGAAGAAGAGATTCCAAAGATCGACCTAGAATATAATTATGCCCTTGACATCTCCATTGAAGTAATGGGGAAGACATTCCCTCTCTGTCCCTCATCAATAATGGCTCGGCCCTCAATATTTGACCATTAAGAACCTTTGATTTCTTGGGGTTAAAAGTAAGTGACCCAACTCCTACTTTTGTCGTAGTGCGTGCCTATAACAACACACTCCAAGAGGTTATGGGATCCATAACACTCACAATAGGGTCTAGTTTTATTAATCCCACTAGTGAGTTTAAACTTATTGACATACCTACATGCTTCAATCTGCTACTTATTTAACCATGGTTTTATAGAATTTGAGGTGTATGCTCCTCCCTTCATCAGAAGTTGAAATTCTTCCCCAATGGGTGAGTCATTACTATTTAAGAAGATGACGATAGTACTGAAAATTGTAACACCGACAATTCGGTACTAAAAATATAGCATCGGATGAATGGCATGCTTCTTTTCAGCTTTAGGGTTAATCCACTTCCCCTTTTTGCAGGGGATGATTTTAAAGACCGTGTCCGTCCAGAGAACATCCCTCACAACAATGTTATTGTGATATAGATATTCAAATAATATGCATTTTATGTCCGGACTAAGGTTGGGGCTATGTGAATAAGGGATATTAGCACTTATAGTCCTTAAAAAGTCCTTCCTTTGTGTCCTAGGCTATCAGCCTTCATCAGAAGAACTCAGAATGTTCCACCAACCACAATTGAAAATAAGTTTAAAAGTTATTAAGATTGTCTTGAGATATTCTCTGAATGAGAGATTCGTCAAAAAGGGTGAAGACATACCCTTCTGTGGCTTTCCTGAACCACGGTATGATCATGTGGATAAGAAGATGAAGCGAGGGATGGAAATATTCTTTCAAGACAACTACTACTGGGCTGAAGAGTGCCAGCATCAAGTGCGACCTCTTAATAAAAAAACTATAGCCATTAAAAATATCTCTGAGGGAAGTGACTCTAAAGACTCGTTCAATCTATAGAAACTGGGGCCGACTCTTTATATAATCCATTCAGGTGCTACATCATCGAACCCATCCATTCTAATTAAGACCACCGATGTGCCTTTCCTCAACTAGAATGTTGTACCAGTTTTGCCTGTTGAAATATAACCCAACCAGCTATTTACACTCTCTCTTCCACTATTTTTCCTCCTTTATCTAATAATAATGTAATCAAGACCTTTTGTAACGAGGTTGTTAACGCTATTTTTCCTGAAAATGAAATAAATAAAGATTATGAGTATCTCGTTGTGCCTTACATTAATTGTCTTGGTTCTAATCAAACTCTTAATGATAATGATTTTACAAGTGAAAAAATCTTAACTGAACTTAAAAAGGTTAATAGAAAATAACATAACCGCATTAATGTTAATGAAGATGAAACTATTATTATCAATCTCAATTCTAGTAGCCAACAAGGCGATATTAGGATAACGTCCCGCCTTAACGAGCATGAGCGTGCACAATTTGAAGAGATCTTGAAAGAATTTTTGGACATCTTCGCATGGTCCTACAATAACATGCTCGACATCCATCCTAAGATCACCCAACACGAGATTCCAACTCTCATAGAATGCAAACCAATCAAACAAAAACTATAAAAACTTTGTACTGAATGTTTACTCAAAGTGAAGGAAGACTAATCAAGCAGTTGAATGTAGGCTTCATCCAAGTGATTAAATATCTCATATGGATAGCCAAAATAGTACCCGTACTGAAATCAAGGGGGAAAGTCTGCATGTGCATTGACCATCAAGAGTTGAACAAAGCATCTCCGAAGGACGATTACCCACTGCCCAATATCAACATGATTGTGGACAACATAACTAGTCGCGCTCTTAAGTCATTCATTGATGGATTCTCCGGATACAATCAGATTAAGATGAACCCTGATCATAAGAAAAACTTCCTCCATCACCCCCTGGGGAACCTTTTGTTACACTGTTATGCCATTCGGGCTTAATAACGCAGGGGCTACCTACCAAAGGGCTGCCAACAATCATACATGATTTGATACACAAAGCGACCCAGGTCTACATATGATCATTAAGACAAAGAATTAGGAATGTCACGTTCCCGCCCTCTGAAAACTCTTCAAATGACTGCAATAATACCAGATGCGCTTAAACCCATAGAAATGCTCTTTTGGCTTCACTGAAGGAAATCTTTTGGATTTCATGGTTAGAGAGAATGGAATCGAGGATGATCCTGTCGAACTAAAACTTATACTCGAAATGCCACCACCCTGAACGGAGAAGGAAGTCCATGGATTCTTAGGAAAATTACAGTATATCAGCTGGTTCATTCGCCATTTGACTTATATTAGTGAACCCATATTCAAACTATTTAGAAAGGATCTAACCAAAATATGGAATAATTCATGTGAGGAAGCCTTTGACCGAATCAAGTTATAACTTACCCAACCTTCGATACTCATGCCACCGTAGCCTGGTCTCCCGCTACTCCTATACTTGATCTTAATAGATATCGTAGTAGGGGATTTCCTAGCCCAATACATTGATTAAACAACCATTTAGTATGCCAATATAAAGTTGGTTGCGTACGAATTCAACTACACTTCCTTAGAGAAAGCATGTTTTGCCCCAGTCTCGGTCACTCAAAAGTTGCGGCATTACATGCTCGCTTTTCCCATTAGACTTGTGTCTCGAAATGGACCCAATCAAATAGCTTCTTCAGAAACTTTCCGTGTATAGATGAATGGACCAATGGTTAATGCTTCTCTCTAAGTTTGATATCATGTATGTTATGTAGAAATCCATTATAAGGAGACCCATATTCGAAGACCTTACACACTACCCTATAGAAGTGGTTGACGTTTAACTCTCTGAATTCCTGAACAAAGATATTATTTGCAGCTATCAGTAGAACCTCCGATGGAAAATGTTATTTGATGGAGATGCTAATAAGGAAGGATACGACATTGAGATACCCTTGATCGCCCTTGAGGAATCTCAAACTCCCATTGCCATCAAGTTGGATTTTTCTCGCATCAACAATATGACCGTATTTGATGCATGCACTGTATGCCTCAAAATTTCCCTCAAGAAAGGTATTAACACCTGGAAACCCTCATCATCAGTCAAGTTCTTAGCCGATGCAAAGTCACGAACGAGAAGCTCTTACCCTTTCATGTTTACCTGGAAGAGATGGCCTCCTAATTTCGAGATATCACCTTCCACTAATTTCCCCATGCAAATAAAAGATAAGTAGATTCCTTGCTTCCTTAGAGTCCATGGTCGACATGCCCAAGGGAATAACGATGGCCCCTTCATATTTTTGAAACAAGCTTTGCCAACCCACTGCTACCAAATTAAGCTCATCGTAAAGAAATATTCTGATAGGGATGAGTGCTGGTACTATAATATTTTTCTCCTTATCAAGAAAGGTAGGTATCCCCAAGATACCAGTAAGAAAGACTATGCAACTTCCCACAAATTGGTCGTCCAGTACATCGCCTACGATAAAGCACTATTAAAGAAAAACTTTGATGGAACCCATTTACACTGCGTTGCAAGGGATGACATTGAAGAAATGATACAAAATATCCACAACGGGGAATGTAGACCCTACATGAATGGTCATATGCTTGCTAAAAATATTATTTGTCAAGGGTATTATTAGACCACCATAGTTTAGGATTGCACCGCTTACGTCTGAAGATGCCTCAAATGCTAACAGTTTTCTAATATCTAGAACTTTCCTGCTTGATAATTATATAATATGACTTATCCTTAACCGTTCTCCACTTGGGGCATTGACATCATGGGGAAAGTCACACCTAAAGGCTCAAATGGGCATCAGTTCATCCTTGTTGCCATTGATTACTTAACTAAATGAGTCAAAGCAAAGTCATATTCGATATTGAATGCCGAAAAGATAACCAAGTTTATCATAACGAACATCATATGCCCTCATAAGTTTGTATCATATAATGGGTTACAATTCGAAACTAAGGTCACAGAACTGGTCGATTAGTACTGGATTTAGAGACACAAATCATATCCATACTGACCTCAAACCAACGGAGTAGTTGAAACATCCAGTAAAAACCTCAAAGCCATCATCAATAAAATGATCGAGAGTTACTAAGATTGTGATGATCAGATCCCTTACTCCCTTTAGGGCTACCACACTTTAGTTAGGATATATATTTGGGCTACCCCTTACTCTTTAGTATACGGGATAGAAGTTGTCCTGCCCATTGAGTTGGAAATACCTTTACTATGCATTATGCATGAAAGTAAAATCAGCAAGGAAGATTGTTACCAGAGACTCTTGGATAAACCATCACTCTTGGATGAAAATAGATTGAAGGCTCTATGATACATATAAGAGTACCACCGCCGAATAGTGCGATCATTCAATACAAGAGTTAAGGACCACGATGTCCAAAAATGAGACTTGGCCCTCAAGAAAATCATAGAACCCATTTCGGACCCTAGAGGGTAATTCAAGCCAAACTGGAGTGTCCCCTACATAATGAAAAGGATCATGTTTGGTGGTTGATAGTACAAATATAGCGCCCTGCCGCGGATAGTATTCTATAATACAAATGCTGAGATGCCATGGATCTACAGTATACAGGGCGCGTCCCTGCAGAACATAGGGTGCGACCCTCCTCATCAAAGGGTACGGCCCCCTCATCAAAGGGCGCGACCCCCATCAAGACGCCACGTAGATGGCAAGCACATGATGCGTCTCTGTCTATTATAAGGCGCAGCACGTAGTAATTATTCCCCAAGAAGAAGCTGCGGCACTACTCGGTACAGGGCGCGGCAGCTCTGCTTCCAGCGCCACAGGATAACACATACCTCTTATAAATAGAGGACCACACCTCTAAATAATAGGGGAATGGATTCTACACACACCCGGGGCAGGTTCTAAAATACCGACTCTCTCTACAAAACATCAGGACACAGTTGGACTGTTCAGCCACATCGCAGCTACCCCCTCCACACATCGGAATCCTCAGTCATCATGTATACTCCTTTATTCTCATACTTGTACGCCTCTTTAGGCATGATTATATTGTACAATGCAACACATATAATGAGAACAGGGCAACACAGTGGATGTAGGTCTATTTTGAAGGCTGAACCACTCTATATCTTGTCTTCTCTTTATTTACTCGCTTTACTTACTTATTACACCCTTTACTCTTGACTTGACGGTATGAGAACGCCTTATGGCCGATTTCTCGTATCATCAATCTGGCGTCGTCTGTGGGAATGAGAGATATTTCAATCTTGTTTCTCTGTATATTTGAGTTCTTAAACACCTTATTCGATCCCTGAGTGTCCTGTGGATCATCTTCTCATGAATCTATTATGGTTATTGAGCTCCGTTCTATATTTGCACCCTTAAATGGGTATTCCTTATATCCAGATATGCTCTTGGGTCTTCATTTGATGACTTCAGATCTATTTTACATACCCCTGTGATATCATTTCATCTAGATAATTCTGAAAAGCACGGTGGACTTTAGTCCCGAAAAGATGGATGATTAGGGAAGGGTTATATTTACTCCCCTTTTATTGTTATTGACCTATGATCTAGGGTTTATCATTGAAATCGTGCCATTTTGTGCACCGCAAAGATATTATCTCATCGATAGACCCTAGTAGGTACTCTTCACGTGTTGGGGGAGGAGAACTTAGTTTCTGGGTTCCTGTCTTGGGATTTTTTCCTCACTTCCTAGACACGGGTGCGGCCTGTCAATTTCAACTGACTCAAATACCGCGACCCTTACTAGTGTGGACCTGTTACAACAGCTGAATCACTGAGGAAGGGACTAAATTGGACTTAAGTTTAACCTTGGTGAATACCATTCAGGGGTTGCGATAGTGCACTTGGGTGCCATACTGGCCGCGGCCTCGTCAGCATATCATGAAGCAGTTCAAACACTGCTTCCCAATATCTCTGTGATTACTCACTCCTGTTAGTTTTGTCTCAGATTCTATATACTTTATAAAGACTAACAAAAAAAGAAATGGAAGGAGAATCCAGCCATAACGCAGAAGTAAAAAATGAGATTGTGCAGCTGTACAATCACCTTAACAATCTCTATGACAGCCATGCCTCACTTCAGACCCAGGTCAATTACCTAACTTAGAGGGTCCTAATGCTAGAGGTCGCGGCCTTTCCTGATGTGGGTGCGGTACCCATGAAAAAGACACCAATAGTCTTTGATGCCGTGGCATTTCAAGAAGAGACGACTGCGGAAGCAGTCAGCAGGAGCCAGAAAAGAAGAGTGGAGAAGGCAGAGAAGAAATCAGGGGCCTACACTCCGTTGACCTTCCCGATTAAAGATATATTTGAGTTCATCAAAGAGGACAAGTTTCTGAGATGGCCAGAAAAGCTGAGAAATCCACCCCACAAGAGGAACAAAGCTATTTGGTGCAAATTCCATCAAGACCATGGTCATGACACTGAGCAATGCTATGCTCTGAAAGATGAAATTGAAAGGCTAATTGGGCAAGGGATGCTGAGGAGGTTCCTCAAAGATGATTAGGGGATGCAGCCTCATCTCGCATGCCGCATGCTCATTTTCTATGCTTATCTCTTAAATTCCATCTATCCCAAATTTACAGAGACAACTTCTTCTTACGTTGTTTTAAACTAAACTTTATATTATCCTTACGAAGTCACAGGCTGGAGCATACATATATAAATATATGAATTAACAAATTTTTCCATATCTGATTTCTCTCTTGTTCTCATAATTTGTCATCTCACAAAAAGACCTTTTGTCTTAGACAGACTCCAATGGAGGAATAACAAATTATCTCGGGAGATTATTATTATTATTTCAGGATGCACCTATGGAGGGATTGCGATCTTAATTACCTCACAAGTTCCCCTCACGATGTGTAACCATATCTTATCATATGATAATCATATTCACGAAGGCATCTGAGGATGCAAGGAGCTTTTATTAGCAAGAGGGGCTTACAATGCCAATTCTCTGCTCTCGGGATGCTGTTATTAGCCACGAGGGCCTACAATGCCCGTTATTAGCTTTCGGGATGCTTCATCAAGCTGGGAGGCTTATAATATCCATCCAGGGATAGATTTATATATATTAGTAGCTGTGGGTGGCTTGATAACATAACCCAGCCTTAGGAGGCTTGATAGTATCATATATATTAGTTGTGGGTGGCTTGATAACATAACCCAGCCTGAGGAGGCTTAATAGTATCCTATATATTAGTTGTGGGTGGATTGATAACATAACCCAGCCTGGGGAGGCTTGATAGTATCCCGTATATTAGATGTGGGTGGCTTAATAACATAACCCAGCCTGTGGAGGCTTAAAAATCTATCTGATAGCTGTGGGTGGCTTAATAACATAACCCAGCCTGTGGAGGCTTGAAAATATCCTATCTGATAGCTGTGGGTGGCATAATAACATAACTCAGCCAGGGAAGGCTTAAAAATATGATATATGTCTACAGAGGCACATTGTTCAGATGCAATGGCCAAAAATGTGTCGAAGCCCACCGATATGGTTGCAGGTCTCTAGGAGCCATTCATTCATGAAAGTGCTGAGGCACTAGCATCCTGAAGCATGAGAAAGTTACAAGGACAAATATCACGGTAGAAGAGGATTAATTGTATCAAGACTGGGAAAAATAGAAAAGGTATAACATCCCTAAAAGTCGTTCTACTCTGGCACGGTGATTTGGAAATTGAAGCACTAGAAGAAAATTCTTCTCTACATGTTCCATATTGGTTATGGGATGACAACAGTTAAGAGGTTCGGGAAACCAAATGCAATGAAAGAAGTTTGTGAAGATCCATGTACTCAGAGTGCCGCAGCCTTACAAGTACGCCTGCGGCCATCAAGTGAAATCGTTTAGAGAACGCGGCCTTATTCAGGGTCCATTCGTGGAAAATAGAAAAAGGGTCGCGGCCCGTATACATCAGCCTTATGAAACAGCGTAGTTTATGGTCTATACTTCTGAAGGTGCCGTAGCACTATTTATGTGGACGCAGACATAACAAATAATCATCATTTGGAAAGAATCACATGCTATCCGCGGACTGAAAATATTATGTTCATCCAATCGAGAATGCATTTTCAAATATGAAAAGCAGTTACGTTCAACCATTCATTAAAGCAAGTAAAGTAAGAGAACAAAGAGTTGCAAGCAATCAAATATGGTCGTCGCGTTGATATTAACAGTTTACAGAAAAGTAGGTCGCAACCACAATAGAAATAAAGTAGAAGGATGGATGCAACCCTGTATTGATGATAAGAAACTGAATACAAGTTCAAGAAGTTGTGTCATCATTCTCATCAGCCTCCTCTCCATTCACGGTTGTCTCGATTTCTCCATCCGTGGCCGCCGCTTCTGCTTTATCCCTCAGCCTCGCTTTCTCTTCAACCACGGACTTAAGCTCAGCGATGCATTCTTGATGCTCGGCATCACTGAGTTTCCAAGAAAGAACCGAATCCTTAGCCTCAAGGAATTTTTTTATAAATCTCTATCGAAGCTCCTGATAGCCGCGGAGGTAAGCCCTCTTGTTGATGAGGAAGAAGTCCTTGAAACCTTTGAATGACTCTACGGCGTGGTCTATGGCCAGCTGGAGGGCGTCGCCATGATCAGCCTCCATCTTTTTTATTATCGTGGCATCCTCTTGGGCTTCTTGAATAGACTTCACCTCTAGCTCTCCGTACTTCTCCTAAAGAAGAGCGAGCTTACTGCTTGAAATCTCCGCGACACGGGTAGCTTCCGCAGTCTGGGCCTGGGAGGTTTTAAGGGAGTCCGCGGCCTGCTTGAAGTTCTCTTTCGCTTCTTCCCTCGCACTGTTTACTTTCTCCATGTCCATGCGGGCTTCCTGAAGAGCCGCGATATAAGACTTCTTGCCAGCTTCAAAAGATGAGGTCCGTGTAGCTTCCAAGTCAGAAGTATGCACCCTATCTGTAGCCTCTTTCAGTTTATAAAGGGCCTCATACTTCCTCTTCAGGGCCACCATAATATCCGCGGCCTGTAATAAAACAAGTTGAAGAAAAATATGGGAGGCAAAAAAAGTTAGTAGCAAAATTAAATAATGGTAGCACTTACCCTCAGAAGGCTATGGAGACCACAGTCCTCCAAGTCGTTGTGGTCTACCCCCATCAACCTATCCAGGTCTGCGGCATCAATAATTCTCTTCATTTTTTGCGCAGCCTTTGTCGTGGTGTCCCATGAGGACTCTAGGTCAGGCTGTCTCAATTGGGGCCGCGGTCTACCGTCGGGACCAGCTCCGTCGCGGAACTGAGGAGGTGCCAGATTTGCATTTACAACAACAACAGGTGGCGGCGGCGGAGAAGTTATATCTAAAGGGACATCATCGGTCAACATACCTATCGCGGCCAGGTTGGCCCCAATATCATCATCAAATGCAAATGTCGGATGGGCGACTACATCAGTATTCTTCACGGCAGGAGTTGGGTCCGCAACCGATGTTTCCAAATTGTTTGATGGAGCCACGACAGGTGCCTTGGCTTCGTCCTGCGTCCTCGTCGATTTCTGCCAATTGCACGGCCAGCAACTCCCTGTCAACGTCCTCACCTGAAAAAGCAACAAAAAATAGTGGAAACGGAATTTAGGATCATAAGTTA
Organism: Sambucus nigra; assembly: GCA_949130495.1. Taxonomy (NCBI): domain Eukaryota; kingdom Viridiplantae; phylum Streptophyta; class Magnoliopsida; order Dipsacales; family Adoxaceae; genus Sambucus; species Sambucus nigra. The sequence continues at coordinate 354,327,254 of OX422207.1, read as the reverse complement.
TCGCGCAGTAAAGCTATGACGGTCAGGAGATCACCTTCCACGGCCATCTGTTGAGGAATGTATTTGTTTCGGAAAAACCCTGCTTTGAATATGGTCGCTGATGTGATGAGTGTGCTAAACTTTTTATGTCCAGCTGGAACTGCCGCGGCCTCAGTTACTCTCTTCTCCTGCCGCTTGTTCAAATGAAAATTATCAAGAACTACAGAAAAGACAACTTAAAGGTTAGTGGAAGTTAACATACAAAATATGAAGAAATGACGCAACTATAGTCTTACTACCTAATTTAGAGGGAGACCCCTATTGCCGCGGAATTCTATATGATCTTTCCCTCTCATTCTCCTATGGGTGAATCTCCCAGCCTTCGCCGGAGATGTAAAAATATTTCTCCTTCTAGTTCTTCACACTGGTCGGCCTCCCAGTATAAAGGGTCTCATCCCTGCCACGGATAGAGAAGTAGTAGTAACCCGCGAACTTCATTGAGTTCTCCTTTAGGCGGTAGAAGAGAAATAATTTTGCGGGAGTGATGTCATTTTTTAATAGGTTCTCCTAAAGGACAACCGCGGCAAGAATGGCTCTCCATCCGTTAGGATCTAACTGGGTTGGGGCCAGTTTAATTATCTGAAAAAGGCGACGGATGGGAACAGGAACAGGCAGTCACAGCCCATAAATAAAGGCATGGAGTGGGAAGCAAACTCCATCGGCCAGAACCGTGCAAGGTCTTTGGTTCGCGGAAAGTGCCGAGCACATCAAATATTCTATAAATTCGAAGGCCTCAGCCACCTGCTCGACCCAATCTTGGGTTATGGCGCTGCGGATATCAAGTGCAGCTAAGGATCTCTCATCCCTCCCCGATGTACCAGCTGGGTTATCTCTAACTCTCGCGACATCATCTCCTGCACCCACTGGATGATTACTTGAGTTGGCTTCTTCTTCCATTGGCGTGGCTTAAAAATCCTTCACAGACGCAGAGCCCGCGGAGTCTGATTCTATTATAACGCAATTTGGGCAATCCTTTAGTTTGCAAGGCCCTATTGATCTTAGAGGGGACACGGAAGTGAGTTCAGGAGGAGAGGTCCCAAAGTGCTTTGCCCAGAAGCCTCTCAGTAACTCATCTGGGTCAAAGCTCATATGGCTGCAGCAGTACCTGAAAAGAAGAGTTCGCAGTTAGGCGCCGCAGCCATTATGGTTTGGAAAAGTGTTTAAGAAGGCGCAGAAAGATTATTTATAAGAATTTGTTTGGAATTATTTCCCTAAGGGGTCTTCCTCTGGCCCTACTAGTCGCGGCCACCCACTTTATCAGCAGGGGAACATATACTGCCGCGGATATAGGATCAATTTGGTTTAAGAGATTCTTGGCCACGGCCATCCTAAATTTACTAAAATACGATTCAAGAAATTCTAGTAGAAATTACAGTTATTTAACATGGATGTGTATTTGGCTCATGAAAGTTTGAAGGATGTTTGAAACTACAAGGGTGGTGATTCAGAGCCTTAAAAGACTCCACCGCCGCAGCAGAATACGTGGATATGCATCAAAGTGCCACGGATGTTAAATCCCAAAATTTAAGGGACCGCGGCCATTTGGTATGGTACGACGCAAATAAGGACAATTCAGGAGAATGGATTATCAATTCCTATCATTCCGCGGCCTCTCTCTCAAACAGTTAAGTATCTATTATTTAGCCGTTTTTAAGATCCAACACCCAGAATATGAAGAATTTATATCAAGAACATCATGAATAGTAAGAACCATTGTATGATTTCATGGGATTCAACATGGGATTCAGAATACGAAGATGGATTCAAACAATTATTTTATCGTACGTGTGTTTGATTCTAGGGTGACGGCAGTTCAATTAAAACCCTAAAATCCTATCAAGCAATAAAGAAGCGTGTGTGTTTGATTATTGAAGAAATATAAGCTACGAAGTTGATTTAAAAGGATGATTGATCGAAAAAGTTACCTAGAAAACGAAGAAGTCAGGAATGCTCATCTTCAAACCACCTAGCACCACCACACACAGCCTCAGAGGGTCGCCGAAATATGCAAGAGAGGAAGAACAGAATTCACTCGCGATTTTATCTCAAAGTTTTTGGAAACGTAATGAAGTCCACGGCCAGAAAAAATTTATATAAGAGAGCGCAGAAGATGAATCGTCGCTTTGTTAGAATCGCGACACCCAAGCATACTGGTCTAAGCCGCGGCCCCAATTGAATTCTCTTGGCACCAAAGCTTAGGGGCTTATTGATAGTAAAAATATAGCGCCCTACCGCGGATAGTATTCTATAATACAAATGCTTAAATGCCACGGATCTACAGTATAAAGGGCGCATCCCTGCAGAATATAGGGCGCGACCCTCCTCATCAAAGGCCGTGGCCCCCATAAAGATGCCACGGAGATGGCAAGCACTGGATGCGGCCCTGTCTATTATAGGGTGCAACATGTAGTAATTATTTCCCATGAAGAAGCTGCGGCACTACTCGGTATAGGGTGCGGACGCTCTGCCTCCAGCTCTATAGAACAACACATACCTCTTATAAATAGAGGACCACACCTCGAAATAAGAGGGGGGTGGATTCCACACACACCCGGGGTAGGTTCTAAAATACTGACTCTCTGTACACAACATCAGGACACAGTTGGATTGTTCAACCACATCGCAGCTACCTCCTCGGCACACCGGAATCGTCAGTCATCATGTATACTCCTTTATTCTCATACTTGTACGTCTCTTTAGGCATGATTATATTATACAATGCAACACATATAATGAGAACGGAGCAACACAGTGGATGTAGGCCTATTTTAAAGGCTGAACCACTCCATATCTTCTCTTCTCTTTATTTACTCGCTTTACTTACTTATTACACACTTTACTCTTGACTTGTCGGTATGAGAATGCCTTATGGCCGATTTCTCGTATCATCAATCTTAAGAGTGGCTGTGCTAAACAGATTCATTTCTAGGGCGACCGACAAGTGCCTCCCATTCTTCAAGGTGCTCAGAAAGGCCTTCAAGTGGGACAAAGGATGTGATGAGGCTTTTGATCAGCTCAAGTCATACCTTGGATCTCCTTTGCTCTTATCTCGACCAATAGTGGGTGAGAGGCTGTTTGTTTATCTAGCGGTCTCTGAATCAGCTATAAGTGCAGCTATTGTGCGGGAGGACGTTGGGGTTCAAAGGCCCGTATACTTCAACAGTAAGGCCCTTCAGGGATCTGAGCAGAATTACCCTCGTATGGAAAAGTTAGCCTATATCTTGATACATGGCTCTAGGAAGATGAATCCCTACTTTTAAGCCCATTATATGGTCGTCCTCACTGACTCCCCACTAAGACAGGTCCTCTATAAACCTGAGAAGTCAGGAATATTGATGGCATGGGCCATTGAGCTAGGGGAGTATGACCTCAGCTATCAGCCCAGGATGGCCATCAAAGGGAAGGCACTGGCAGATTTGGTCGCGGAGTTTATATGGGAAGAGGTCGAGGGTGAGAATAGCCTAGAGGCCACAGAAGGGTCAAACAGCAACGTCTTCTGACACTCGGAAGAGGTTATGCCCAAGAAAGTCAGAGATGGGATAGACGAGAATGAGGAAGACCGGTACCTCTTCAGGCAGGGAATTATGTTAGAAGAGGGTTTCTCATCAGATAAAGACATCTGGAACCTCTTCGTCGATGGGTCTTCTTGCAAAAATGGAAGCGGTGCAGGCCTAATACTCTCAGACCCGGATGGTACCAACATCAAATATGCCCTAAGGTTCAACTTCAAGGCGTCAAACAACGAGTCTGAATACGAGGCCATGATAGTAGGCCTCTCCTTGGAAAGAACCGTTGGTATAAGACGATTACTCCTTCACAGTGACTCAAGGTTGGTTGTTAATCAATTATTGGGGGTTTATGAGGCTAAGGATGGAAGGATGGCCAAATACCTGAAGAGGGTGAGAACGATACTTGAAGGCCTCGAGGAGGTAAAAATGAAGAGAATAACTCGATAAAACAACAGTCATGGAGACGCACTAGCAAGACTAGCTTCGACAACAAGGACATATATCAAAAGGACAGTCCCAGTTGAGATCTTGCCCAGAGTAACCATGGAAGAAGAAGAGGTCATGTAATACCCCACATTTTTTATTAAATTACAATTGAACTAATTGAAGAAAAAAAACTATGGCAGTATATATATTCGAAATGTTTGGAAATGAAAATTTAAAATGAATTAATTGAGATACGAATGTGCGACTTAAATATTAGAAGCGAATTAACGCGTAAAAGGATCGAGAGGGTTAAATTTGGCGCAATGGCATTTTTGTAAATAAACTAACTCTAGGTATAAATAGAAAAGAAGAGAAGAATTCTTCATTCTTTCATTTGAAATGGGGGCTAGGGTTTGGTAGAGAGATAGAGTAAGAAGAGAAGAAGCTAAGAGGATTTTAAGATGATTTCAATTTCTCCATACAATCCAAGGCAAGTTAATAACCTATATGTGTATAATATATATCTATAATAAAATTTTACATGGACATGTATTTGGATCCCTGAAAATGATATGCAATGTAATAGGATCATCCTCCATGTAGATTCAAATGCAATAACATCATTATAGGGATTGTGTTGTAGAATAACCTCTTGAATTTGAGAAATGTAGGAAATGAAGTAAATCGTCATATTAAAAACTGTTTTCAGCTGTTTTGGTTTCGAAAATGGATGTTTCGTCTGCGATGCTCGATAGAAAATCATATTTTGGAAAACTTTGTAGTTTTAATTTTTTCCAAAAACGAATCGAAAAAGCCTCAAATCGGTGTTATAAAATTCTGCGCAGAAAATTGTCGTGAACAGGTTCGAACTGTATATGTTAGTTTCGGGTCTGTTTTAAGCAGAATATGATAGCGTGCTCACGTTTCCTTGTAGAAAATCACGTTCCGAGACAACTTTGTAGTTTTAAGTTTTTCCAAAAACGGACCGAAAAAGCCTTAAATCGGCGTTTTAAAATTCTGGGCAGAAAGTTGTCCAAAACGGGGGTGAATATTATATGTTAGTTTCGGGTCTGTTTTATGTAGGCTATGGTAACGTGCTCGCGTGTCCTTGTAGAAAATCACGTTCCGAACAACTTTGTAGTTTTAAGTTTTCCGAAAAATGGATCGCAAGAGCCTCGAATCTGCATTTTAAGTTCTATGCAGCATGTTGTTGAAATAAGAGTGATAATGTTTTTCATGTTGTTAGTAAGATAATTGTGGTGTTGTTCCTAATATCCTAACTTGATCACATACTTATGGTTATTAGGGATATATAACATTGAAATGATTTGATGTTGAATTAGTAAATTAATGATGTAAATTATGTTATATTGTAAATAATGACTACTATACAACTCGAGTAAGAGACTTAACACGATTGTATATATACATAAGCGTGAAATTGTTTTACATGTATATTGTCGAGTATACACTAGACTAGTCCTCCGGTCGACGTAGGCACATGTTGAATGCAATTTTTTTTATGATTGATCCGGTTAGGTTCCGCTCGAGTGTCGTGTCTGAGATAAACCACCGGAACCGAACACATGGTTGTAATGCGGGTCGGATAGAAAGACCTTGAAACACCATGTGATTTAGGACATAGTATGATTTCCCTTGCCATGTAATATTGGGGAATATTCGTGTGTAGGCCTAGTGTTACGACTTGTTCCCCCGGATAACGATAGTGACCCGATATGATTTGTTGTGTGAGATATTATGCTTATGTCTTAAAGTAATATCCCGAATCGATGCATTTGATATTATTATTGAAGAAAATATTTTCATACGTTAAATACTGAACTGCGATTAATAATGATTAATCATGATACGATGTGACGCTACACGTTACTCGAGTTTGAGTTGGGTAGTCACGACATAGGAGCATTGGTTAGGTAATTGAACAACTTAATTACTCGAGACGAGTAATGACTAGTGTGCTTTCATTATAAGTACATCTTATAATCTTATAGCTTGTTTTCTTTCTTTGACATTCGTCTATCTTACTTCTTGCTCCTCTCCCATATATATATATATATATATATATATGTATGTATTATGCAGGTCCTTGCCCCGTTGGATAGTAGATCGTGAAGCTGGATGACCTCGCATCTATTCTTAGGATCTTGTAGTGGTGGACGCTGGTCCTTATCCTATTTTGTCACTCTTCCTTAGAGTGTGGTATTAGAGATTTCCCATTGTTAGGGATTTGATAGTGTTGAGAGATTTACATTACACTCTTTACCTAGTTTATTTTGGGCCCGTATGTTTGAGCATTTTATATTCAGTACTGATATTACTTGTGGATCCTATACTTGCTATGATGTGATTTGGTTACACATATGGGAGTGTACATGTTTACTTTACTGCTTTATTTAAATTATGTTTCTAATGCCAACATATTGACGCTCCGCTTTAATTTAATTGGGCATAGTTAACCGAATTAGATATAAAAATAAGGGTTGTCACAGTTGGTATCAGAGCACGGTTTTAGAGCCTTTAGGGATCTGAGGGCGTTCGTTACGTTTTTCGCGCATCGTTTCTTTGATACTTTGAGCCTTACAAGTAGGTTTTGTATTCTATGACTTCGGGGAAAATAATCGAGCCACTAATCCGAAACGACTGACTATGAGTGCCCGAGTGTATAGGAGGGGTTCCTTGTTTGGATTTCGCTTGTGAGACGCTCCACGCACGAAGGTTTACTTTTATCGGGAGTTAGGACTTTTCGCATGATATATCCATCACTTTAAACTGTTGCACCCAATCATATATGTGATATATGTTTTGAACTTTTCCTTCTAGTTCTCATACTCTGTGTTTACTCTCTTTAGATGAGGAGACGCAGCGGTAAACTGGCAGGAGCGGCAGGACGAGCGGGGGATCAGGAGCAACCTCCCCCACCCGCACACGGGACGGTAGGAGGTTTGTCCCAGGCCGATTTGACGACTATGGCACAAGTTGTAGCTACAGCAGTAGCAGCAGCACTTTCGGCGCATCCCGCCCCTGCATTAGTGCCAGCACCAGCACCGGTACCACATGTTGTCATCGCACCACCTGCAGTGGCTGAGCCGGAGCCTCAGGTGCCAGTAGTTGTGCAACCCACATGGGCATCTATTATGAGTGGGTTTGAAAAGAGACGTCCGCCTTCGTTCGCCGGTGGCGTAGGTCCGTTGGAGGCGCTTCAATGGAAGCGAGATATATGCAAACATTTGATACTAGTTGACTCCACAGAGGTGCGGAAATAGATTTTAGCTAATTTTCGTCTGACTGGGGAGGCGTTGTGCTGGTGGGAGTCCATTAATTCTACAGCTCAGCGGGATGCTATGCATATTGCTGATTTTTGGGCTCGTTTCGAGGCGAAGTTTGTACCTCCCGCACAACGTATAGCTTTGAGGAGAAGGTTTGATACCCTGAAGAAAACTAGTTCAGTTTTTGAGTATGAGCGAGAGTTTACCTCATTGGTAGAGTTTGCTCCCGAGGTGCAGGAAGATGATGCTTTGAAGACTAAGAGGTTTATTGAGGGGCTATCTTGGCCAATTCGGGGGTTCTTATTGGTGAATCCGTCGTTTGACTATTATGAGGTAGCGATGAATGCAGCATTGCATCACTGCAATGATGATTATGAGCATGTGGTAGGCAAACGAGGGGTGATAGGCCAGTAGGGTAAGCCCTATGAGGTTGTAGTTGTAGGGAAATAGGGCCCACAGGGGGGCAACAGTCAGGAGGCCATATGGTCAAGTGGTATATAGGCCATCACCTTGGGCAGCAGGCCCAGGTCCAGCAGGGTCAGACCATTCAGGCCAATCCGGTTCAGATCATTCCAGGTCAGGGTCACCCGCAGCAAGGCCAGGGCCAGAGAGGGCACAGCTAGCAGGGCCAACGGGGTCAGGGTACAAGATATCAACACCGAGCCAATAGGCCCAACATCGGAGCTTTGGTGCAGCAGGCACGAGATGGGGGTCCTATTTTATGCTTCCAGTGTGGAGAGACTGGACATATGAGGAGGGCTTGACCCCGAGGATAGGCGCAGGGAGATAGAGCACAGCAGTAGGTACTCCCACCACCACCACCACCACCATTTCCGACATTGCCAATGGCAGAAGCACAAATTCAACCACAGTTGTACCATGGGCGTGTATATGACGTTCAGCCTTTTCAGCCATAGGTGAGATGATCGGCGATTTAGGGTACGTTTTTTATTTATAGTTCTCATGCGAGAGTACTTTTTGACACTGATGCATCACACTCGTTCTCCAGTTATGAGTTTGCTAGAACATCGGGGATGATAGACGTTGCAGAGGCGATAGTTGACCATGTGAGTACACCTTTGAGTGGTACGGACCTTCGCCACATTTATAGAGGGGTCGCGATTGAGATCGGGAGGCTTCACTTCTCTGTCGACCTTATTTTGATTGAGATGTGTACCTACGACGTGATTATATGGTTTGATTGGTTATATACATATCATGCCCAGATTGACTGTCGTGGGAGTGCGATCACATTAGCCATTCCTGGTCAGGAGATGTACCTAATAGCATTACCTGGTCTAGAGGGTGGAGCCATCACACATCTATTTTACATCAATGAGGATTCTCCTGATGGGGTGTCCGTTTCTTTGGATACGATCCCTATAGTGAGGGAGTTCGCGAACATCTTTGCTGAGGTCCTGGTTTACCTCCAGCTCGTGAGATAGAGTTTTGCATAGAGTTAGCGTAGGGCACGAGACCGATTTCCAGGGCCCCATGCCGTATGGCACCCTTAGAGATGAGGGAGCTTAGGGAGCAGATTCAGCAGCTGTTGGGCCAAGGTTTTATCCGTAGGAGTACCTCGCCTTGGGGAGCTCCATCGCTCTTTGTGAAGAAAAGGGATGGCTCACTTCGATTGTGCGTCGATTATCGAGAGTTGAACAAGGTGACGATTCAAAACAAGTGTCCGTTACCTCGCATTGATGATATGTTCGATCAGTTGAGGGATGCTTTATTCTTTTCAAAGATTAATTTGCATTCCGGTTATCACCAGTTGAGGATTCGGGAGGAGGATGTTCCGAAGACAGCGTTCCTGACTCGATATGGTTCGTACGAGTTTTGGGTCTTGCCGTTCGTCTTAACCAATGCACCTGCAGTATTCATGGATTTGATGAATCGTGTATTCAGGTCATACTTGGATCAGTTTATGATCGTGTTTATTGATGATATCCTGATCTATTCATGGTCCGAGGAGGACCATGCCGGACATTTACGATTGGCTTTTAAGACCTTGAGAGAGCATCAACTTTATGCTAAGCTCTCAAAATGCGGGTTTTGGCTGCGAGAGGTACAGTTTTTGGGCCACATTGTGACGGAGACTGGGATTTCCGTCGATCCTAGCAAGGTTACTGCTGTTGTTGAGTGGGGGCAACCCACTACGCTGACTGAGGTTCAAAGTTTTTTGGGTTTACTATCAGAGGTTTATTCAGGGCTTCTCGAAGATTGTGAGTCCTCTTACCCATTTGACAAAGGAGGGTGTTACTTTCGTTTGGAGTTCAGAGTGTCAGGAGGCTTTCGAAAATTTGAAGGAGAAGCTTACGTCAGCGCCAGTCCTTGCATTGCCGAAAGCTGGGGTTGAGTACCGTGTGTACACTGATGCGTCATTACAGGGGTTAGGAGTTGTTCTGATGCAGGAGGAGAGACCGATTTCCTATATTTCGAGGAAATTGAGGCCTCATGAGGACCGTTACCCGACTCATGACTTAGAGTTGGCGGCGGTTGTTTTTGCATTGTATTCTTGGAGACACTACTTACTTGGGGAGAAATATACGTTGTTCACCGACAATAAGAGTCTTCAGTACTTGTTCTCTCAGAAGAACTTGAATATGCGACAGATTAGATGGGTGGAATATGTGAAGGACTACCAGTTTTCCATATAGTACCACCCGGGTAAGGCAAATGTGGTTGCTGATGCTTTGAGCCGGAGACCTGCAACGTCATTGTCCACCTTGGAAGTGGAGGAGAGTGTTGAATTGTCAGGTGTTTGGAAAGCTCAGTGGAAGGAGATGGTAGCCTTGATGTTGGCAGAGCATTTATGGGGACTGTACCTATATCAGCTTATATGGTTAAACGGGTTGTGAAGGCCCAGTCTTCTGATGACTTTTATCAGGAGAAGGTGAAGGCATTGATGTCGGGGGCATTCAAGGTTTCTCGATTGGTTCTGACGGGGGACATTGTTATCAGGGAGGAATTGTTGTGCCGAATGATACCGAGTTGAGGAAGGCCTTATTATCTGAGGCGCATGGATCTAGATTCACTGTTCACCCCGGAGGTGATAAGATGTATCAGGATATGCACCGTATGTATTGGTGGGTTGGGTTAAAGCGTGATGTAGCCGAGTTTGTCTCAAAGTGTTCCACTTGTCACCTTGTAAAGGTGGAACATCAGAGACCTGGAGGGGAGTTGCAGCCGTTGTCCATTCTCGAGTGGAAATGGGAAAGCATCTCCATGGATTTCATTATTGGGTTGCCAAGATCGCAGCGCGGTCATGATTCGATTTGGGTCATCGTCGACAGACTAACAAAGGTGGCTCATTTCCTGCCAGTGAGGAAGGATTATACGGAAGCACAGTACACCACGATGTTTATTAACGAGATTGTGAAGTTGTATGGGGTACCACGTGATATCGTGTCCGACCGTGGCAGTGTCTTCATCTCGCACTTTTGGGGCAGACTTCAGGAGGTGATGGGAGTTTAGTTTAGTTTGAGTACCGCATTCCACCCTCAGTCTGATGGTCAGATTGAGCGGGTGAACCATATTTTGGAGGACATGTTGCGATTTTGTGTGTTGGACTTCAAAGGTGGTTGGGATATGCATTTGCCACTGGTGGAGTTCGCATACAATAATAGTTATCAACAGACTATTGGTATGGCACCATACGAGGCTTTATAGGGCAGGCCTTATTGATCCCCTACATGTTGGTTGGATTTCAGATAGCACCGGATGCTGGGTCCGGATATTGTTAGGGAGACCTCAGAGAAGGTTGACTTGATTCGTGCACGGATGAAGACCGCGCAAGATCGTCAGAAGACTTATGCTGACATAAGGCGGAGCAAGTTAGAGTTCACCATTGGGGACCAAGTGCTGTTAAGGGTCTCACCCATGAGAGGCGTTGTTCGCATTGGTGCCAAAGGGAAGCTTTCACCGCGATACGTGGGTCCGTTTACAGTGTTGGACAGGGTGGGACCGGTTGCTTACCGTTTAGCCCTACCTGACCATCTCCAGTGGGTACATGATGTTTTTCATGTATCCATGTAGAGGAAGTTCTTACGTCCCTAGGACTCACACCTACACATAGATTTAGATGGGGTTTTAACAGCCCGACGGGAGCCACGAGGAGAGGCCGGTCAGGATCCTAGATCATCGTGAGCAGCAGTTGAGGTCAAAAGTCATTCCTCTTGTTCGAGTTAGGTGGAGTAATCATGATGAGTCTGAGGCCACTTGGGAGAGAGAGGATGACTTGCGAATTAGTCACCCATATCTCTTCATGGAAGGTACGTGTGAAACTACCTTACTTGACTTGAATTGATTTATTTTATTCGAATTTGGAGAACGAAATCCAGTTCGTAGAGGGGGAGAATGTAATACCCCGTATTTTTTATTGAATTAAAATTGAACTAATTGAAGAAAAAAAAACTATGGCAGTATATATATTCGAAATGTTTGGAAATAAAAATTTAAAATGAATTAATTGAGATACGAATGTGCGACTTAAATATTAGAAGCGAATTAACGCGTAAAAGGATCGAGAAGGTTAAATTTGGCGCAATGGCATTTTTGTAAATAAACTAACTCTAGGTATAAATAGAAAAGAAGAGAAGAAGTCTTCATTCTTTAATTTGAAATGGGGGCTAGGGTTTGGTAGAGAGAGAGAGAGAGTAAGAAGAGAAGAAGCTAAGAGGATTTCAATTTCTCCATACAATTCAAGGCAAGTTAATAACCTATATGTGTATAATTTGTATCTATAATGAAATTTCACATGAACATGTATTTGGATCCTAAAATTAATATAAAATTGATGTCAAAAATGATATGCAATGTAATAGGATCATTCTCCATGTAGATTCAAATGCAATAACATCGTTATAGGGATTGAGTTGTAGAACAACCTCTTGAATTTGATAAATGTAGTAAATTAAGTAAATCGTCATATTAAAAACTATTTTGAGCTATTTTGGTTCCGAAAATGGATGTTTCGTCCGCGTGGCTCGATAGAAAATAATATTCTGGACAACTTTGTAGTTTTAAGTTTTTCCAAAAACGGATCAGAAAAGCCTCAAATCGGTGTTATAAAATTCTGCGCAGAAAATTGTCGTGAACAGGATCGAACTGTATATGTTAGTTTCGGGTCTGTTTTATGCAGGCTACGATAGCGTGATCGCATGTCCTTGTAGAAAATCACGTTCCGAAAACTTTGTAGTTTTAAGTTTTTCCAAAAACGAATCAAAAAAGCCTTAAATCGGCGTTTTAAAATTATGGGCAGAAAGTTGTCGAAAACAGGGGTGAATATTATATGTTAGTTTCGGGTCTGTTTTATGTAGGCTATGGTAACGTGCCCGCGCGTTTTTGTAGAAAATCACGTTCCGAACAACTTTGTAGTTTTAAGTTTTCCGAAAAACGGATCGGAAGAGCCTTGAATCTGCATTTTAAATTCTGGGCAGCATGTTGTTGAAATAAGAGTGATAATGTTTTTCATGTTGTTAGTAAGATAATTGTGGTGTTGTGCCTAATATCCTAACTTGATCACAAACTTATGGTTATTAGGGATATATAGCCTCGAAATGATTTGATGTTGAATTAGTAAATTAATGACGTAAATTATGTTATATTGTAAATAATGACTATTGTACAACTCGAGTAAGAGACTTGACACGATTGTATATATACATAAGCGTGAAATTGTTTTACATGTATATTATCGAGTATACACTAGACTAGTCCTCCGATCGATGTAGGCACATGTTGAATGCAATTTTTTTTTATGATTGATCCGGTTAGGTTCCGCTCGAGTGCCGTGTCGGAGATAAACCACCGGAACCGGACATATGGTTGTAATGCGGGTCGGATAGAAAGACCTTGAAATGCCATGTGATTTAGGACTTAGTATGATTTCCCTTGACACGTAATATTGGGGAATATTCGTGTGTAGGCCTAGTGTTACGACTAGTTCCCCCGGATAACGATAGTGACCCGATTTGATTTGTTATGTGAGATATTATGCTTAGGTCTTAAAGTAATATCCCGAATCGATGCATTTGATATTATTACTAAAGAAAATATTTTGATAATACTGAACTGCGATTAATAATGATTAATTATCATACGATGTGAGGCTACACGTTACTCGAGTTTGAGTTGGGTAGTCACGACATAGGAGAATTGGTTGGGTAATTCAACAACTTAATTACTAGAGACGAGTAATGACTAGTGTGCTTTCATTATAAGTACATCTTATAATCTTATAACTTGTTTTCTTGCTTTGACGTTCGTCTATCTTGCTTCTTGCTCCTATCCCATATATATATATATATATATATATATATATATATATATATATATATATATATATGTATGTATGTATGTATGTATTATACAGGTCCTCGCCCCGTTGGACAGTAAATCGTGGAGCTGGATGACCTCGCATCTATTCTTAGGATCTTGTAGTGCTAGACGCTGGTCCTTATCCTATTTTGTCACTCTTCCTTAGAGTGTGGTATCAGAGATTTCCCATTGTTAGGGATTTGATAGTGTTGAGAGATTTACATTACACTCTTTACCTAGTTTATCTTTGGGCCCGTATGTTTGGGCATTTTATATTCAGTGATATTACTTGTGGATCCTATACTTACTATGATGTGATTTGGTTACACGTATGGGAGTGTACATGTTTACTTTACTGCGTTTATTTAACTTATGTTTCTAATGCCAACATATTGATGCTCCGCTTTAATTTAATTGGGCGTAGCCAACCGAATTAGATATAAAAAGCAGGGTTGTCACAAGTCAGTAACCCTTGCTTCAATTTGAATCTTGGGAACTTGTGGATGGATCCAATTATCAAATATATCAGAGAAGGGGTTCTACCAGAGTCAAAGTTGGAGAGGAGGAAGTTGAGATACAGAGCTACAAAGTTCTCAATAGTAGGAAATGTCCTGTATAGAAAGGTACTCTTATTACCCCTGCTCAGATGCGTCCATCCCACCGAAGTTCCTCGCATCTTACTAGATGTACATGAGGGTTCTTACTCCAGTCACATAGGAGGAAGAACCTTGGCCAAAAGAATTATTACGCAAGGGTACTGGTGGCCAACCTTGGCAAAGGATGCTGCAGCTTATGTAAAGAGGTGCGACAAATGTCAGAGATTCTCCACAGTCCCACATTAACCTCATCAACCTATGACGTCTATCAGTTCCCCTTGGCCATTCGCAGTATGGGGGATTGACTTGGTAGGTCCCCTGCCAAGGGCTGCAAATAATTAAAGATTTTTTATAGTCACCATTGATTACTTCTCCAAGTGGGTAGAGGCAGAGCGGATGATCACTATTACAGAGCGGAAGACCTTCCAATTTATTTGGAAAAACATCATATGAACACATGGCCACCCAAACACCTTTATTTCGGACAACGAAACACAGTTCAAGAACTCTTCCCTGGAAAAATACTGACAAAGAGTTGGGATAAAGCATTTTTTCTCTTCTCCTGGCCGACCACAAGCAAACGGTCAGACTCAAGTCACAAACAGAACGATCCTTAATGGGATCAAGAAGAGTTAGAAGAGGCTAAGGGTAGATGGACCGAAGAAGTTTATGATGTGCTATGGGCCTACAGAACAACGTCTAGGACGCTAACATGGGAGACCCCATGTATGTTATCACATGGCTCAGAGGCCGTCATACCAACAGAGGTTGAACTCCCTACTCATAGGGTGCAGACTTTTGATCCTGAGAAGAATGGGGAGGAGAGAAGACTCGACCTAAACTTGATCGAGGAAAGAAGGGAAGACACAAAAATTAGGCAAGCAGCTTACCAACAAAGAACAGAAAAGTTCTACAATCAAAGGGTGAAATCAAGACCCATTGCCGTGGCAGACTTAGTACTGAAGAAGACACTGCAGAAGGCACACAAGCTTCACCCAAATTGACATGGTCCCTACAAATTAGTCGAAGAGGTTGTCCCGGGAACTATAAGCTAGAAAACCTTGAGGGGGAACCTTTTTCCAATCCCTGGAATGCTGACCATCTAAAAAAGTATTACATATGATGTTGCCAGAGTTTGTGCCAATGTATTATCTCATGAAGAGATTATTAATGAAAATAGTAAATTCCTTTGACAGTTTTTGATGAGATTATGCATTAAGTTGGTGAAATTATTTATGGGGATAACATCTTAGTTGATGACCTCAGACCTTATAGCATCATGATTTGGTGACAAGGTCTGAGGTTAGACATCATGCTTGGATGACCTCATACCCTTAACATCATTAAGTTGGTGAAATTATTTATGGGGATAACATCTTAGTTGATGACCTCAAACCTTATAACATCATGATTTGGTGATAAGGTCTGAGGTTAGACATCATACTTGGATGACCTCAGACCCTTAACATCATTAAGTTGGTGAAATTATTTATGGGGATAACATCTTAGTTGATGACCTTAGACCTTATAACATCTTGATTTGGTGACAAGGTCTGAGGTCAGTTATCATACTTGGATGACTTCAGACCCTTAACATCATTAAGTTGGTGAAATTATTTATGGGGATAACATCTTAGTTGATGACCTCAGACCTTATAACATCATGATTTGGTGACAAGGTCTGAGGTCAGACATCATACTTGGATGACCTCAAACCCTTAACATCATTAAGCTGGTGAAATTATTTATGGGGATAACATCTTAGTTGATGACCTCAGACCTTATAACATCATGATTTGGTGACAAGGTCTGAGGTCAGACATCATCCATGGATAACCTCAGACCCTTAACATCATTAAGTTAGTGAAATTATTTATGAGGATAACATCTTAGTTGATGACCTCAGACCTTATAACATTATGATTTGGTGATAAGGTCTGAGGTTAGACATCATGCTTGGATGACCTCATACCCTTAATATCATTAAGTTGGTGAAATTATTTATGACGATAGCATCTTATTTGATGACCTCAGACCTTATAACGTCATGATTTGGTGACAAGATCTGAGGTCAGACATCATGCTTGGATGAACTCAGACCCTTAACATCATTAAGTTGGTGAAATTATTTATGAGGTTATAAGGTCTTAGTTAATGAACTCAGACCTTATAATGTCATGATTTGGTGACAAGGTCTGAGGTCAGACATCATGCTTGGATGACCTCCGACCCTTAACATCATTAAGTTGGTGAAATTATTGCATGGCAAAGAAAATCATCCAATAAACAATTCAGCAAGAGAAGAAATATAAAGTAACATTGTTCATCAGAGGTTACAGTTCAAATACATAGTGAAAAAGTGTAAAATCTCCTCAAAAATAGCCTAAGGATTTGGAGGGACAGTGCTAGCATCCTCGGCCTGATTCCCTGGTCGACGTTGGTCACCTCGGCCCCATCATCTCTGGGGTTGGCTCCCTCTGTCTCTGTCAGATCCATTGGCGTAGTCTCTGCAGGTGCAGCGTCTTCCTCTTCAACCTCTTGAAGGGCTTGGGCAAGTTGAGGGTTAACAAAACCTAGACCTATAAAGTCAGAGGCTTTCAAGCTCCCTGAATCCTTCTCCTTAGCATCCGCCCATTTGCCAGCAGCCTTAATACCTCTTTCGAGGTACACAAAGCCAAAGATGATTAATTCATCAGAGACTTTGTAATCGGACAGAATCCCCTTAGAAGCATCCTTAAGGACTGCCTTCACTACAACGTCTACCTTTTAATGGAGAATGTCATCCTTGGACTTCAGAGAAATGGTGTGGTTCTTTTTAAGCTTAGAGATCTCTTTCTCCAACTCCTTAACCTTCTTATCAGACCCCTCAAAGGAAGACTTCAGACGGTCTACCTCTGCATTCAGAGAGCTTTGGACCTTCTCGTCCTCTTGGCCTTTCTGGATAAGGGGCAACTTCTTCAGAGTCCAGTTGGCAAGATGATGCATGGCAACGAGGTCCTAGAAATCATGTGGTCGTATATATATAAGTTGAAATTCAAAACAGAGGTTACACTTCGAAGCTAAACTTAAATCCGAAGGCATACCTAAATAGACCTGTGAAGGACAAACTCAACCAGCGGAGGGGTGTCCATGGATCGACAAAAGCGTTTGTCAACATCGGTCATAGCAGATCCGATGGCATCCAATGCCTGCAAACTATGGCCTATGATGCTATCATTAATTTTGAGTTGCTCCATACGAGCAGCCAATGCATCCTCAGAAGAAATATGGATGGCACGATCCCCACCTTTCTTCTTCTGCCTCTAATCCTCAAGGGCAAGATCGATAACCTTTCTCTTCTTGGTGGCCTCAGCTCTCGAGGTTGAGGGAGGGGGAGGAGGAGCATTCAGACCTTCATTTTTAACGAGCTTTGTTATTTTTGGTGCTGCCATCTCCCACAACTCGTCAGATATTCCCTTCGGATGCTCTATAAGATAGAAAGGTCTGAGTTAGAGAGTCAGACATACATAAATTCAGAGGTTTAACTTGAAATAAAAAGCAGCTACCAAGCTCTGTAAGAGGACTTCCCCCTAGACCAGTCTCAGAGAGGTAATAAGGGGTCATCAGGTTCTCGAATTTGACAAGCAGACCATGCTCCCCCTGATCTTGAAGGTCTTTGACCTTTCGAAGATTAAGTTGGCTTAGCCCAGGGTCGGCCTTAGCATCCATCGTAACCTTTCCCCATCTCAGGGGCATTCTCATCTCTAATGAGGAAGAGGGGACATATGGACCAAATTCCCATGTCCCTGAGGCAAAGAAATAACGTGGCTTCAAGTTATGGTTTGAGGTATGGGTAATCTGAAGCATCTTCTTTTCTGTCTTTTGTGCTAAAAAATGATAATAGCTCGGATGGTTTTTAACAGATGAAGGGACATAGCATCCTGTAAAGACTTGGAGAGGAAGGTATGAGTGATGAAAAGCCCTGTATAAGACAATGGCTCCAATTATCACCCTCCAAGCATTGGGTGACAACTCGGAAGGGGCCAAGTTGATATAGGCCAATATAGACCTGATGATGGGATGGATGGGAAGATCAAATCCCAACTTGAACATCTACTCGTATAGGCATATCTCACCATCTCGGCCGTCGTAAGCCCTCTCTTCCCTCAGAGATTTCCTGAGTTTTATAGAGGGGCTTATGGAATATAGATATCTAATGGATATGAGGTCAATTTCGGCTGCCTCAGAGACGTCAATATCACTCTCAACATCATCATCATCTGGCTCAACGTCGGCCTGAGCAGACGATGGGGCATTACTTGGAAACCTTTGAGCGAACTCAACCCCTGTGACAGCCGATAGAGGAATGGCTTCAAGAATCGGTGGAACAACCACATTTGGTCCAATAATTTCATCCTCTGAGGAAGAGGTTGATGTTCTTGAACTTTTATGAGATGAGGCCCGACTGGAAACCTCTACCTGATCAGGGACCTGATCTTGTTGACTCAAGAAGTCC
The DNA here is from genome assembly GCA_949130495.1 of Sambucus nigra. Classification (NCBI taxonomy): domain Eukaryota; kingdom Viridiplantae; phylum Streptophyta; class Magnoliopsida; order Dipsacales; family Adoxaceae; genus Sambucus; species Sambucus nigra. The sequence continues at coordinate 354,308,584 of OX422207.1, read as the reverse complement.
ATGGCCTCTTGGAAGGAGTCCACAGACATAAAGTCTAAGGTGGAGGACTTAGACTTTGACATTGGACAGGGTTCAGCTGGGACCTATGCTTGGTTAACTGGTTCGGTTGGTTCAGGGTATATGACCTTTAGAGGTGGAGGAAAAACAGGTCTGGGGGAATTCCTCTGACCTACGAGCTTCCTCATGCGCTCTTTTTATTTGCCTAATGTTCTCTAAGGTCTTATCTCTGAGAGAGGGGAACTCCTCTATGATTTAGTAAAGGGATCTGAGCATATGAGGCAGACGCTAGACTTGTGACTCTCCTAAATTACAAATAATATTGGAAAATGGAATTAAAGATCAAAACCGTATTTTTGAGCAAGAATAATGAACGAATAGTTCACCGAAAAACTCATAGGTTCATCGGAAAGTGCCTAAGATCACCGGAAAGTACAATGAATGGAAGAATAAGGCAAAAAAATGCAATAAAAGGAGAAAAAATGGATACAAACGATACCTGAGAAGATCTGTGAAGAAGAGAGAGAGAGAGAGAGAGAGAGAGAGAGAGAGAGAGCTGCAAGAAAAAGCCACCAACAAGCTCCTTAAGCAAACCCTTATAGAGAGAGAGAGAGAGAGAGAGTTTCGGGCGAGGGAGTGTAAAAATAAAGAAGAAAGAGAAGGAAGGAGGGTATAACCCTCAACACCTAAGGCACGCATCCCAATGCCTATCATTGCCTTGGGAGCCCCAAAGGAAGGCTGACATCACATGCTTGCCAGGAACGCCTCACACTTCAGCAATTGGCAAGTGTCAAATGAACATTGGCACAAGGAAGAAGGACCTCGGAGTTATAGACCCCACAGCCACCTGCTCTCACATGTAACTAAGGGCTGGGGGTGATTGATATGCCCTGAATGTACCCCTCGGCTCAGAGACATCAACCTCATCCATGGAGATGGCCGATGATGGATGGACCATGGATCATCACCTAGCAGACTTGTCCTAGGCAAGGTCGGCCATGGACGATGTTGCTAGCTACCTCGGTAAGTGAGGTCTCCATGACCCAGGGAAGGTTATCCAATTGGTCTTCCAAGGATCGAAACCTCGACTCAAAAGATGAAGAGGTTACCCGTCATCAGCATCAATCCCGGCTAAGTCATTATCTGGGCATCCAAAGTTCGCATCCTCGGCTACGAACATGCCGAGGTGGCCATCACATCACCAGAACCAATCTCGGCTGATACTCAGCCGATGTTTTTGCGGCACCACCATCACCTCGGCCCAAGACGATGTCATAGCTCAACATGTTATACTTCGGCTCTCCCAAAGAACCAAGGTCTCCCCTCGTCCTCTTCCAGGCCGAGGTTGTGACCAATCACAGATGGCCGAGCTTTTCTGCACATATGTGGGGGTAGGAACACGTGTACACAAATTAGTTATAACTGAATCATTCCCCCCACGTGAGGGAATATTGAGGTCATCATTATCTACATGAGATCAGCCAGGTGTCATTCTCATACTGGTTCGATCCTCATGCACATACTCATTGCATGCTTGGGGGTTACACTACACCCCCCAGGCACTATATATAGAGGTCATCCTCTACCTTGAAAAGGATTCGAAATGAGAAACCTTACCTGAAACTCTGTTCAAATACACAGTAGAGAGATAAAGATTGATAGATTGTATCTATGGCCATTAGAGCCCTCATACAGTGATACACATTATACACTTGCACAGTGGACGTAGGCCGGATCGGCTGAACCACTAATATTCCAGTGTGAATCCTCTTCTCCTCACCTCCATCTACTATATGTGTATGTACTCTTATTCCGCCATTGTTAACATTGAATTGAGCTTACAAACACATTGAAGGGTGGTTCTATTTTCTGCATCATTAGTGGTGTCTCTATGCTCACTGACCTTGATGGAGAAGAGATGGAGCGTCTAGTAAACCTGAACCGTCTTAAGAAACTCTACCCTTACTCCAAAATCTCGGTGTGCTAGAACTCCTCTCATCTTCCTTCTATTATTTAAAAAAATATTCATTTCCTTCCACCCCGAATGACGTGGGACCTAATCCTCTAAAAAACCTCTTTGCCTTCAATTTTTTTTAAAACCCCCAGAGGTACGTAGGCAACCCATACTCTTTACATGGACTTGGTATCCATCTTTTTCAGAAAATGCTATTCTTTTCTTATCCTTGAGAACGAAAGTTCATATTTTAATTTACATGAAAAAAAGATTATATATGCCTTATCGATTGTCATAGATAATTCAAATGTAAAACTCATCAAGAGGCACAACCATATAATTAAAATATTTTTTATTCCATAAGTAGGAGAATTCAGTACAATCACATGAAGTATCGACAAATGGAGTCAAAATAATCCCACTCGTCTAACCAAATTGTCCCTAAAACAAGACGAACCAAACTTCCTAAAATTATTCCCAAATCTGAGAAAAAACCAAAAAACAAACCAAATGCATCCCTGTCACACAAAATCTTCACATAAAAATAAACCCAGCTTCACAAAAATCCTATCTCCAACTGTCGGAAGACCAATCCCCATGATCATTCTCTCCATGAGGCCCCCAAACTTCCCCTCCTTGGTTGGTATTCTGAAGGTTATCCATAGAGCGGTATGTCATAACTACCCTTAAGAAAACCACTACTGTCCCCTCCATTGTGTCAAATAGGACAAACCACCTTTAATCGATCTCCTTTCCCAAGATCTTCACCATGACCTGCTTCCATAGAAATTTCATATAATCTTCGAACACATGCCAGGCCTTGCCTATAAAATAAGATGGAGAGGCTGACGTTCAATGACTCACCCACAGAAAATCTAACCTCGTGCTCATGGATTCAGTCAAGTCCTCCACCGTAAAATGTCGAGTGTTCGAGGAGGCACTATTTGATCCCATCCAACATGACGCAGAAGCCACCAAGGGAAATATAACAAAGTATATCGCAGACTAACTATTCGAGAATACCAAAATTCTCCCACTTCCAGAACTAGCTGTAGCTCTCCCCACTATAGCAATGCCCAGCAAAGGCATCAGGCTCCGTGCTCCATGAACCAATTCACCCTGTTCTCTATGGATCGGACAAAACTGGTGGCGTATCGAGTAGATAAATTTAGAATGGCTACCAAGGGATACTTATGATTAATCTCCAAACAGAATCTCTCAACCAACCACTTAAACAACATAATGGGACTCCCTTTCCAAAAATCTGAGCGGCCTTCCCGCTAAGCACCAAGATCGTTCAGGGTCTTTGATAGTATCACCACCATAAGATTGGGATGATAAGACATCCACATTGTAATTGCAGCCAACTGAGGGTCCACTTTTAGGCTTTTCCATCACTAGTAAAAGCCTCATAGTAAGGCCCAAGGAAACAGCTTCGGCAAAGCCATCATCACTAAAACCATTCACAATCAATCCCCAGCAGTTGTTGAATGTCAATAGGAGCGCCAATCACCTCCCAAAATCGAAGATGAAAAGTACAGGTAATATTTGATATACCAAGAATTGCCTCGTCCTAAGACTATATCCCTCAGCCATCGTCGATCAGTGCTAGACCGTTAAACAGGGTGTGTTACTGTTTGGCCAGTTACTCAATGTAGGATATCTCACCCTCAACCATTAATTCAACACAGGAGGTCTCATCCTCATCTCAAGACACAATCATTAGTATTAATCCCAGTAATATCTAGAACAAAGTTTCCTCGACATCGTCTATCACTTGGATGGTGTGGGCTAATAAAGATAGCTCAGTAAGACAATCGTCGTACCACTATAGGGCCAAAATTGGCAACTCGGCCTTGTCTTAACCTGGTTGGATGACAATTGATAGTTAGCAGAGTGCGTGGATTGGGAAACGCGTGGAAGGTTTCACATGGATTGCAGATCCCACATGCACAAAATCGTTATAACCAGATCTCCCTCACACATGAGGGAATATTTCATCATTGTGATCAACATGTGATCGTGAAAGGTGGCTGCTCATTATAGGCTATTACATACTACACATGTTTATTGCATGCTTGGGGGGTACATTACACCCTCAGGCACTATATATACTTATCTTCTCGAACAATGTATAGGATCACAAATTGAAAACCATAGCCAATACTTTGTTGAAATCATAGTAGAGATAGAGAAAGTTGAGTGACTGGTATCACAAGGCCATTAGAGACTTTTTCATAGTGAAGTTCACTCACACCTACACAGTAAAGTGGGACAGATGGTTAAACCAATTACTTTATAGTCTTTATCTCTCTATTACCTAACCTCCTTATTTATTCATATTGTTATTTTTCACCGTTATTGGATCCTCAAGGTTTTTATGGATTGAGATCTTTCTATATTACTTGGCGGTATCATAATCGATATCATCAATTGGCACTGTTTGTGGGAACGAGATCATCATCATCTTCCTCTCATTTACAACTTACTCCTCATCGAATTCTCTGGTAGTGGTCCAACCCCACATTTGGCTAGTCTTAAACTGGCATTGAAGGAGCTCCGATTTAGGTTGTTTATGCTTTCTTCTAGTTGATTTATCTCTTCTAGTGAAACTCTTATTCTTTTCATTCATCGGATGCAATGGCTTTAGAATTTCCCCCAGGTGTTGGGCCTATTTCTAGCCAAGAGTCGCCTCAATCAAATATGGTTGAGGTCACGATGGTGCTACACTAATTGGCTGCCAGTCAGATAAAGATGCAGGAGAAATTGGTTGCTTTAAGCCAAATCATACTAACTAAGCCCACTGGCATAGGAGAGGAGATGAACTCCAGATGCCAGGGAGGGTCATAGTTTGAAGATAGGGGGACTACCCCTGGTCCCATTTAAAGAGGTAGTCTAATATCAGAGACGAAGGGATGTAGATGAACCTAGGCTATTACACCTGGGAAGGAAAGTTCGAGAGTCTCAAGATGACCTATGTGATTATGATGATGTGGAATGTTGGTAAACCTATGAAATATCTCGGTATACTATGCGCCGAATTCAAGTCATTAGGGGAAATAGTTCTAGGATGAGTCGAGAAGGCCAACCATGTGCCTCAGTCCTAGACAGGCTTAGTAGAGGATCTATCATATATTAGACTTGGAATGATGGGTGATTTGGGAGATCATCACTCTAGGTCTTGGAGTATTGTTGGTTCAAAAAGAATTGGTGGATGTGCTAGCTGTCGGCCTCCCTGTGGCTGAGATGAGGAGTAGAGAGAAGCTAATAGTTGTCAGAATATGGATACCAAAGAACCAGTACAATGATAAGCCAACAGAGAAGGGGTCGATAATAATCCCATTGGGGCCGAGGTAGATGTTGCAGCTACAGTCGATAAACCGTGGAAAAGTTTTATTGAGAGGATTGAAGACAAGATTTTGGCATCTTGAAAATCCAAGACCCTCTGTAGAGGGGTTACATGGAAGGCTCTCCATTTATAGCTAAAATAGTAAGCTAGCCAACCGCGAATAAATTCAAGCCACCGGTTATCACCCTAAAATATGATGGAATCACCAATTCAGTCCACCACGTGGAAATATACCAATCGGCTGCAGACATATTTTCAATATCTAATGAGATGTGATGTGGGGCCTTCTCAAGCACTCTGACTAGTGCTATGTATGTGTGGTACACCTATCTCCTAAAGAACTCTATCGATTATTTTAAGAAACTGTCCGAGGGGTTCATAAATAACTTTTGTTTCGGAGTGAATCCTCAAAAAAATATCGCCCACCTGTCATATGTCAAACAAGGAAAAACAAGTCTCTAAGAGACTACATAGCTCGCTTCAACAAAATAAAATAGGAGGTGGAAGACCATGATGAAAGTATTGTGATGATCGCCTCGATGGTAGGATTACAAAAGGGAAAGCTCCTATGGAAGTTGGTCAAAGATTTTCTAAAGTCTATGAAGAACTCCTAGCTATGGTAAGGAGACTCGTGAATGTGGATGAGGCCATGGGGCCCAAAGGAATGATGAGAAAGAAGCAGGTGGAAGCAAATCACCAGAGTTTAAGGGAAAGGGAGATAAGAAGAGGTCGACGGATGATAAGTTAGCTGAATATACCCTATTGATAGAAACTACAGAGATGATCTTGAATGAAATAAAAAATGATTGAGCCTTTAAATGGACAGAAAAGCTAAAGGCCCCTCCTCACAAGAGGGACAAAAGTAAGTGGTGTGAATTCCACCAGGGTCACGACCACACCACTGACAATTACTTTGCACTTAAAGACGATATAGAAAATATGCTGACGCAAGGGAAACTTAGAAAATATGTTGATAGGAGTGGGTCAAGAGATGGACGAGATGAGACTTGAAGGAGACGGGATGATAAGTGTAAACAAGATGACCCAGTGAATCAGGATAATGATGCCGTAGATGATGATGAGACCGACCCAGACCTCCCTCAGAAGAAAATTAATCCCAAGGGTCTGATGCATTTAATTTCCCATGGAATGAAAATGATATGCAGCGGTTTAGAAGGTGACAGTAAATATATAGCCTAACGTAAAGCCCTTGTTGTATAGACAAAGGATATCCTAAAGAGAAAATTTTCAAACTCAACTGTAGTCGACTCAAATTCGGGTAAAAGGAAGAAAGTTGACATGAAAACCTCAGAAATAGGGTTCTCGATGTTGGACTTTAAAGGGATCTTAGCCCCCCATGACGACCCTCTAGTGATCAAAATTAGAATGCATTGGCATGAGGTTCCCAGAATATTAGCTGATGGTGGAAGTTTGGATGATGTAATGTTCTGGGAGTGCTTCCAAGGGTTGGGACAAAGTAAGAAGAGACTCATCCCATATCATCAACCTTTCATTGTCTTTCGTGGTGAAAAGTTCCATCCTCTTAGGATTTCTGAAATGGATGTATGTATGGGGGAGACTTGGCCAAGATGTCTTTAAAAGAAGAAAATTTTCTTTGAGATGGATGAGAACGTTTATTCAGCCTATGATATTATGATGGGATGAGTAACCGACAAAGAATTTGAGGCATTACCTTCAATCGTTCACCAAATGATAAAATTCCTGACTCCCTATGGAGTTGGGGAAATTTAAGGTGATCAGTTAGAGGCGTACGGATGTTATTTTAACTCGGATGAGGAAAAAGAATCTCAGAAGAAAGCCACCACCACTTACAACATCGATACTCTTGACCCTAGGGACGAGACGAAACTGAAAAAGGGCGAGGCCATTAAAGAGGGAGAATCCATCATCCGCAACTAAGATGAGCTGAAAAAATTATCCAAATCAACAGAGCCCTGAGAAAAGAAATCAAAGAAGATTTTATAAAATTGCTAAGGGAGAGACAAAGTGTTTTTACGCGGAGTCACACGGACATGTCAAGGATTGATCCGGAGATCCTATGCCAGAAATTGAAGGTAGATGAAAATTTTAACCCAGTGAGACAAAGGCGGAAGATATACTCTAGGGAGACATATGAAGTCATAAGAGATATAATGAAGAAGTTAGATAAGGAAAAATTCATTAGGGAGATTGTTTATCTAGAATGGCTAGCTAATGTAGTCATTGTGCCTAAGCTTAATGGAAAGTGGAGGATGTGTGTTGACTTCACTGATTTAAAGAAGGCATGCCCAAAAGATATATTCCACCTATCGAGAATATATCAAATGGTTGATGCCATGGCTGGGCATGAACTAATGAGTTTCATGTATGCCTACTCAGGCTACAATCAGATATTTATGGACCCAATCGATGCCGAAAAGACCTCATTCATAACTGACAAGGGTACATACTGCTACAAGGTCATGCCCTTCAGCCTCAAGAATGCTAGAGCAACATATTAGAGGCTAGTAAATAAGATGGTTGAGGATCAAATAAGCAATATCATGGAGGTAAATGCTAATGACATGCTAACCAAGAACCTTGAGGCTGAGATGCATGTGGCCGACTTTGAATGTACTTTCATCACAATGGGCTAATATCGAATGAATCTAAATCCAGCCAAGTGTGTATTCGGCGTTAGAGTAGGGAAGCTCATAAGGTTCATCGTCAATCACTGAGGGATAGAGGCTAATCCAAAAAAATTAAAGCATTGGTAGAGATGAAAACTCCAAAGTCCATAAAAGACATTCAGAGGCTGATTGGACGAGTTATTTCATTGAATAGGTTCGTGTCCATGGCTATAAATATATATATTCCCTTCTTCAAGGTGTTGAGAGAAGCCTTCGAGTGGAATGAGGAGTGTAAGAAAGCCTTTCAGGATTTTAAGGCCTACCTCAAAATTGGATATCTTATCCATTGCAAAACATTATTAAGGGGCTTGTAATTAATTACAAGCCTAGGAACACCTCGTTCCTTTTCAGCAGCCTTGTTAACATAAAAAGCTGTACAACTCCAAAAGGAACCACAAAAGCAGTCTTATACCGATCTTGTGGAGCAATTTGGATCTGCCAATATCCAGATTTTAAATCAAATTTGGAAAAAATAGTGGCAGAGTTAAGTCGGTCAAGTAACGTGATGAATGGAGGGACCCATTACACACCAGCCGACGATTCACGACAAAAGATTTTGTCAGTCTCGAATAATGGAGGGACCCAAGGGTCGTTTTCTCAAGAATTATTTATTCCTTTCGATGTAATATAAATAGAGGACTCTGATTCATGTTTCAGACACCTCTTAAGACGATGATGGGGTACAAAAGCCAGTCCATTTCAATAGTAAGGCCCTTTAAGGGGCCGAACAGATGTATCAGAAGATGGAAAAACTGGCTTATACTTTGATACATACATCGAGAAAAATGAAACCCTATTTATAGTCTCACACGATGATCATCATTACGGACTCTCCTCTTAGATAGGTCATCCATAAACATGAGAAATCGGGTAGGTTGATGGCTTGGTCAATAGAGTTGGGGGAATTTGATATTGTCTATGAGTCGAGACCAACCATTAGATGGGCAGGCTTTGGCCGATTTTGTGGCTAAATTAATGAGGGACGAGGTCGATATCGAAGAGTTTGTTGATCTAATATATTATCCCCAAAAAATAAGTGCTAGCCCAATCGAGGATGAGACGAGTGTGTCCAGAACTGTGGTGGTAGAGAATGAAGAAAAGAGATTCCTATTCAAAAATAGAGTGTTGGATGAGGGAAAATTCTCTAAAAAAATAATGTTTGGATCTTGTTTGTAGACGACTCTTCTTTCCAGACTAGGAGTGGAGACGGCATAATAGTGTCGGCCCCATATGGGACCGATATTGAATGCACCCTGAGATTTAGTTTTAAGGTGTCCAATAACGATTCAGATATAAGGCTCTTTTGATGGGACTCTCCCTCCCCAAGGAATCAAATTTTGGGAAGATAATAGTTAATGTTGACTCTCTATTTGTAGTGATCAAGATCCTGGGGGGTGTACTAGGCAAAATATGAGAGGATTTCCAAGTATCTAGCAATGGTAAAATCAATGTTGAGGAACTTCAATAAGATAAAGATAAAAAGAATCGATCGACTAGAAAATAGCCATACCGATGCCTTGGTAATATTAGCATCATCAACTAGAACGGAGATTAGAAGGTCAGTGCCAGTGGAGATCCTACCTCGGTCGACCATTGAAGAGGAAGACAATACAGTTGAGTTATACTTAAACCTTAACCTAGGATAATATTGGATGGACACTATAATCCAATACTTCAAGGATGGTGATTTGTCATAGTGAAAATTATAGAGAAAGAAGTTAAGATACAAGGCATACAAATTCTCAATTATAGGATACGTCTTGTACAAGAAAGGGTTCATTCACCCTTTACTCCTATGAGTTCATTTGACGGAGGTAGAGTATATCTTGAAAGATGTACATCAAGGGTCTTGTTCTAGTTATATAGGAGGGAGACCATTAGCAAAAAGAATAGTCACTTAAGGGTACTGGTGACCGAACCTGGCCAAGGATGTAGTTAGTTGTGTGAAGAGATGTGACAAATGTCAACGATTTTCTAGCATCCCTCATCAACCTCAATAGACCTTACATTAATTTCTTCACCATGGCCCTTTTTAGTTTGGGGGATTGACTTGTTAGTACCTTTGTCTAGGGAAATAGGCATTTGTAGGCGTCTTATTGTGGCGATCGACTATTTCTATAAATGGGTTAAAGTAGAGGCCATGATAACCATCACTGAAATGAAGACCTTCAAATTCATTTGGAGGAACATTATTTGTAGGTATGGTCTACCTCACTCCATGATCTTGGATAATGGCAAACGGTTCAAGAATTCATCTCTGGAGGCTTACTACAAGACGGTTGACATTAAACATTTTTTCTTAGCTCCAGGACGACCTCAAGCAAACGGCCAAACCGAGGTGACAAATATAATCATCTTAGAAGGGATCAATAAGAAACTAAAAGATGCTAAAGTTCTTTGGATGAAAGAGGTACATGCTATCGTATGGGCATATAGGACGACAAGAGAACGCCAATGGGGGGAACCCCATACATGCTTTCCTATGGCTCAGAGATAGTGATACCTATTGAGATTGGCCTACTAAGTCCCAAAGTTCAAATCTACATCCCAGAAAAAAAATGTCGCAGAGAAAAGGTTAGATCTGTACCTCATTGAGGAAAGGGGAGAGGATGCAAAGGTTAGGCAGGTTGCCTATCAGTAGAGAACTGGAAATTTTTATAACAAGAGGCTTAAGGCTAGGTTGATAGCCATTGGAGATTTAGTATTGAAGAAATATTAGCAGAAGCCGAATAAGATCCATGCAAACTGGATTGTTCCCTATAGATTTACTAAAGAGGTTGTTCTTAACACATATCTACTTAAAAATTTGAAGGGAGAGCCGTTATCAAACCCTTGGAATGTTGATCACTTAAAGAGATATTATCAGTAGGATATTGTAGAATTTTTATTTTTTTATCATCGTATGAGAGTTTTACTAAAAATTCAATAGTGATGAATAAAAAATCTTAAGTGTTCCCTCGTACTTTTGTTGTATAATTCATCAAATTATATGATTCAACGCATCCTAAGATACAAAACATCATTTAAATAGTGAAATAGCATTAACTCACTCTCAGTGATACGAGAATTTGTATGGGGCTCACCTCATCCAATGATTCTCAATAACACCGAGAGGGTGGAACAGAGTGTGAATAATCAGCAAGGTGGTGAAAACACAAAGAAAATTTGAGAATCATTTATTTATGGTTCATTTAAGCATCATTAATTTGGTGGAATTAGAGTAAAAACTCTCTCAGCCAAGACGACAGTGTAGGACGAGACGATTCTCATCCATACACTCTCACAACGATGAGAGGGGACTTTTGATTAAACACCATTAATTTGGTGCATTCAAATTCAAGAATCATTTAATTATGGTTCATTTAAACATCATTAATTTGGTGGAATCAAAACTCTCTCGGTCGAGACGACAGTGTAGGACGAGACAATTCTCATCCATACACTCTCAAAATGACGAGAGGGGACTTATTATTATACACCATTAATGTGGTGCATTAAAATTTAAAAATCATTTAATTATGGTTCATTTAAAACATCATTAATTTTGTGTAATTAGAGTCAAAACTCTCTCGATCGAGACGATTCTCATTCATACACTCTCAAAACAACGAGAGGGGACTTAAGATTCAACACCATTAATTTGGTCCTTCACTATGATTACATAGGGTTAATTGATCTCTCGGCTAGGGACAAGAGTAAACCTGAGACAACATCATTAACTTGGTGACCTCTCATTTAAATTAGTAATTTGGTTATAATCCAATGACTCAAGACGAGGGAGAATTTAAACATATAAGTCGAGATGAGAAATAAACTTTGCAAACTCATTACACGGTTAGAAAGAAGATAATGTAACACCTTGTATTTATATTATATTAAGTAATTATGGGATTAATTATGATTGTTGGATTAACTAAATTAATAGGGTGAGAAATTTAATTGTTTATTAATCTTGATTAAAATAAATATTAATTAGTGTGCTAAGGGTTAATATTTAATGTTGAGATTTATTGAATAGTATTATGTGAATATGTAATATGGAAATATGAAATTTTATAAATTATTGGAATGTGAAATATGACAGCTTCGCATTTCAAGTCAGGACGCGTGTGTTAGTCGTACCGGGACTAATTAAATGGAATATAAAGATAATTATTTTTTATGTAACTCGCATGTTCATTTCGAGTGAACCATTGAGTCTGAAAGGGTCGAGATAGTCAGAAACTCTACTCGGGTATTTTATTTGGACTCCGAAATATTTTTAAGCCTAATCGGCACCCTATAGGGGTATTTTTGTCATTTAGTTTTTTGAGGAAATAAAATGGAAGAAAATTAGGAAAATAAAATAAAGTGTACATGGCTAAGAGGGGAGTATGTCAGTTCCAAACCTACGAGAGAGAGAAAGAGAGAACCACGGAGAAGGGAGGAGAGAACCCATAAGCATTCTTAATGCAAAACCCATCATCTTCCTCCACCGTAACCATCTTTCTGTAGATCGAAAGACTAGGATCAAGCCCATACCAATTTCATCAACGGATTAGAACATCAATTTGAGGCAAGTGTTTATTACTTGCTTTCCTTAGGAATAATTGTGTTCATGTTAGACTAGATGAATTCCCCTTATTATGAAGATTAAATTTGGTGAAATGTTTTGGAGAATTAGTCATAAATTGGGTCTAATTTGAATAAAGTTTGATTCCCTTATGTCAATAGGTTTATGTCCTTGAATTTATGTTAATTTTCGGATTTAATCTGGGTTACTACAAGAAAACTACTTTTTTACGGCATTTATTTTGTGGCATTTTTAAAAAAAGTGTTGAGAAAATATAGTTTTGTTGGCACTTTTCAATAAGTGTGGAAGATTTACCCTTTTTATTTTAAAATAAGCGCCCTTATTTATTTTCGATCTCGCGCTTTTTCCTGCCCCCGAAATATCCCCCGCACCAAAACAACACAGGTGCCAAAATTATCACATACCAAATCCTTCTCAAACAATCAAAACCCTAGAACTCATCCTCGTCTCACTCTCCCTCACCCCAAATCAATCGATCGGGAGAATATACTTCAAATTCTCGTCGTCGGCAGAGCATTGAAGCTCGCTGCAAGTAGAACACTCACGTTTCAGGTTTTTCGCTCCCCCCTCTCTTTATTGATTGGTTTTTACCAAATAAATGATATTGAGCAAAAACATAAAAGGTTTGATTTACATTTGGCATCATTCTTGTTTGTAATTAGTTTATGCTTATGATTAAATCTATTTATATATTTCGACCACTACCCAAATTGATTCGGGTTTTACACAATTTGTGCTCATTTTTACGTGCGGGATTTTCGATTTTACGTGGAGGTGGTTTACGATTTTAGTTTATTTGTTTAAAAGTAGGACTTTTGTTTATTGGGTTTACAATTTCAATATATATGTGTGTGAGTTTAAAAGTAAGAGTTTATTTTAAAGTAGGAGGTTTGTTTACGATTTCAGTACCTGATTGGGATTTATAAGGTTTGGGTTACAAGGTTGTATTTGTTAAAATGTTTTAGATTTATATCTCACAATTTTGTATTCATTGTTACAGGTTTATTTTAGATCAAATACCCATTTTAGATCAAATACCCAGTTCATCTGTGGGCTAACATGTATTGAGGTTAGTTATTTACTTTGATGTTTTTTCTTCTATTGGCTAACATATATTGATGTCTATATCTACATATGTGCTTTATCACCAATTTACAAATCATTACAAATCAATACTCTTATTTTGAAATCATGTTCTCTAATATATTTGTTTTTTCAGCTTAGTAGAAACTAAAACAGTTCCTTTGCTAGCTAGATTCTTGGGATTGTCATATTTATGAAGCCTCTAAGATAAATGACGTGTTTATTTTCTTTGATTTGCATTGATTTATTTAAAATTTGCACCAGTTTAACTTTGTTTTCAAGGTGCTTATTTTATTTCACTATATGTTTGACAAAAAGCTTGATAGAGTAAAACATATAATATTCTGAGTGATATATGCATTTAGATTGGTTTGTCTCTTATGGTGTGTGCATCTAGAATTTTTGAGATTCCATAGTATCTGGGCATCACAAGAGACAGGTTCAATTTAAGCTTAGATAAATATGAGGTGCAAACATGAATTATTTGATATGTTAGTGTTTTGTGGAGAAGGGAGCTGCATTAGTTATAATCATCATGTTTATTTTCGAAACGTATGGTTCTTATATCTGTATTTTTAGACCTATATAGAAGTATGCTTATAAAAGTGAGAATCTACTAAAGTTCTATACCGACTCAAATGTGAATATGTATAATATATATTGAAAATCTACACCGACTCAATTGTGAAAACCTATGTTGGCATTTCCCATACAGAGTTTAAGTCAAATGTTAAATGACGATTATCTTTTATTATACAATGCTGACAATGGGGTTTCAATATTGTTATAATAGAGGGCTAAAAAGCACTTTATGTGCGACACAACTCTATGAATAGATATTATGGTGACGTCATACATGGCTTCATTCCTATCAATCCACATTCCCCAAATGCTAAAGGCATGTATAATGGTTTTAGAGGAGTCTTTAATAAGACTAGTCCGTCAACTAATCAGTCTGCCCCCCTGATGGAAGTATTTATGGTATGGACAACATAAAGAAAATTAAAATGATGCCAAACTTCTTTGGCTATATCACTCTCTCCGAATAGGTGATTCGAGTCTTCTTCATTGTGTTCTTTGCAACAACAGCGCATAAATGGACCTCTGATCCCCAATTTCCTAATAGCTACATCAAGTGGAAGTTTGTCTCTCAAAAGTCTCCAAAGGAGAATAGAGATTTTAATTGGAATACCTTTGTTCCAAATTAGAGAGTTGGTCCACGATCTCACCCTATTTGTTCTAATGGATTGCCAAGAAGTTTTCATAGAGAATGTACCTGACTGCTCTTTAGTCCAAGCAAAAGTGTCGTCCAATTCCATACTCAAGGTCTGCATATATACTATTTTGTACATTGTTTGCTGAGGCAGGCTAATGGGTAATTTGAAAATATTCCATTCCCCATTGTCTTCCAACATCTCCTTAACTAAATAATTAACATGTCACCCTTCTAGAGCTAAAGGACAATCACCCATCCAGTTATCCCAACAGAAATGAATATTTCCTATGTTAATAAGCCACTGCGAGTGATATTCATCTTCTTCTTTGTTCTTTATCATTCTTCTCCAAATGGTAGACCCCCCTTTAGCAATATTCAGATTCATTTTAGGTTTGATTTTAGGTTATATATCCTTTTTCTATTTTCGTTTATCATTTTTCGTTGTGGGATTGAAGTGATTTTGAATCATTCAATTTAATGTACCTTATTTGTTTCTGGGAAACTTTGATGAAATCAAATGTTATAGTTAGTTTCTCTGCTATCTTTCATGAATCAATTTCTTGTTTAGTTCCAATCACCTGAAATTTTTGGACTGGCATCTCAAACTAAGGAGGTAGACTACAATTTAGGGTTTAACACTACTTTATAGTTATAGGCGTGATATTCTTCCTCTTTTATACACATTAGGGATTAATTTGATCGTGTATAAAATGTTTGGGTTTTCTTTTGTTTTTTCATTTTTAAGTTTCATCATGTTAAAATTTTATTTCACACTAGATTGTTAGACCCCGTAATACTCCTTTTACTTGTGTATGGTTTAGAAATTTCAGATCTTCTTTGAGACTTTGAGGTAGTTTGGATAATTTGTTTAATCATGAATATTGTAGTATTTTAGATAAGGTTTCTTGTCGAAGATTGACTTAATAGATTTAGACTTGGTTCATTTAGGTTTGATATTTCTAGTATAAGTTTGTTAAAATTAATATTAGTTTGATATATATATATATATATATAGACACACACACACACACATACACGTGAAGTTGAGGAGGAGTCACTTGATGTTGATGCACACAATGTGTTTGATTATGAGAATGACTTGTACACTACAATGATTTGGTACCTACTTGAGGTTCTTACTATTTTTATATTGTGTTGATGGATATGGTTAGTCGGATTAACCCTTTTTTTGGGAAGCACATATAAACTAGGATTTTTAATCTCATGACCTCCACTCGTATGAGAAATCTCAATGCATCTCGTTAGCTTCATAGTTCATCTACTTTTATGTATTTTTTTTATTTTATGTGATTTGTTGAGTGGCAATTTGTTTTTTTTATTAGATATTGAGAAAATGGTGTCGACAAAAAGGATTATTGTTCGAAGTATTTTGATTATACCTGAAATTAGGTAAGCCGTGTTTCGGTAATTTGTGTGTGGATACTACTCTGACCCCATTATTGTCGATAGAGGCAATTTATTTTGACTATCCTGTTTTTTATTTTCTATTTTTTAGTATATGTTGTTTTATATAAAAATATGTTGGTAACCTCTTTTTTAATTGTGTTTACAGGACGAATTATGGAGCCTACGTTGTATTGCAAGCAAGAATACCTTACTAAGAACTCAATGACCTTGGTTCACTAATGTTGAGGTAATATATGAATCCAACTACATCTTTTATTGCATTATAACTGATCATTCATTAAGAATTGTTGTAAATTAATTGATTCATTAATGTGTGTCAAAATGCATACATGTTTAGCTTAATAGAGAGAATTGAAAATTGAGATGATGTCAATTAGCAAAGGTGCCAATGTGCCATAGTTTGTCTCTCGACTAGCACCTGTATATCGTTCAAAACTAAGTAAAAGGGTAGAAATTCACCGTTGTGGACATAAACATTCTTGTCTACCACGTAAATCCTTGTATACTTTTTCTTTTCAATAGTCCTTATCTTTCTTTAAATTAGATTTATTCTTTGTTTTATAAGGATTTCCTCCATAATTTTGTTTGTTTTGAATGGTTGTGTTTCCATGATTAAAAGAGGCATTTGATTTCAAGAAGATAAAACTTATTCGGGGTCCATTACGATATGTTAATGTTTGCTTGTCTCAACGATTTCAGTACCATATGATGGTCATAACATTTTCTCTAGCTTCAACTTAAGGTACCATATATACTAATATTTTCTTATAAATGGTTATTACTTATACGATTAGTAATGCTTTATGGCTTTAAGGTGGTGGAAAAGTAAGAAACATTAACTCGGATATAAAATGAAAACATAATTAATGTGGTGGAACATAGAAGTAGAACACGGAATGTTATGATGATATATGTTTGTTATTGGAACAAAAGAGTCTATATGTATAACTGAAGCTACGTTATCTACCAAATCTAAAATGAAAGGGAACATTACAATAACTCTATATAACTCTAATCGGCCTCCAAGTTATTCCTATATTTTATTTGTAATAGTCTATTATTCGTTATTTTGACTTTAAAGGGAATGTTTTTGGCCCCTCATCACATTTCTGTGAGGAGAGCCAAAACAAATGTTGAAGGCAGAGTTAGTATCATGTTTCCTAAACCATTAAAAGATACAGCACAACATAGTTACAATCAGTTTGATAAATGTTTTGACCAACCTTGAGTAGTTTGAGGGTCTTGTTGTAACACACCTGACATTAAGTACTAGTTGTCACCATGGAATATCTCCCTGTCTAATTATGTAACATTAAGTACTAGTTGTCAATACTCCCTCTACTTTGGAATTTTAATACATCTCTCAATATCAATACTTCATCAACTTGAGGAGAATGTGTATCTACATCATAACTGTAGAGAATAATGGTTTGCATATAACTATGATGCCTTCAGCAAGAACTCCGTAATACTGAAATAACTTCTGAAGGGTAGGAAGCATATAACTGAACACATTTCTTTAATATCTTGATGATTTATTTCTTAGAACTAGCATGTTTATTAGATTGTAACTTAATAACCAAAAGCGAGAGAAACTTATTATACCACACCATAGTTGTTAAAGGCGTGCCTAGGAGCACATAGGCGTAACTATAGTGGCCCGAACAAGTCCAAACACAACCTCTTGAAACAGGGGCATCTAGGGACCTCAAGCGCAAGGTGAGGGCCTAAGCACGCATTACTATATCTCTCGAACTTTCTGTTAATTTTTTTGTTGTAATGATTATCCTCTTTTTATAAACTACATGTTCTTTGTTTAATGACATTTTCAATGTTGGAGTGGTTCTCCCATGCCCATGAATATAACATTAGTTATGGATCCAACATCAGTTATAAGCAGGCGTTGATCAAACATAGCCTGCTGCACTGTTTTAGCAGTAGTTAGATTTCTCTGCAGCCTTCTGATTATTTGAAGTCAGTGAGAAGATTCTCACAAAGAACAACTCAACTTCCTACTTCCATCAGATGTCGTAACAATATCTTTCACATACACTGCCTTGATTATAGAGGAATTGTATTGCTTTCACATGCACTGCCAGCAGTAGTTAGTCAATGTATGTTTCCGTGTGACTTTTTAAGCTGCTGATTGTTGTGGAATTGTATTGTTTTCATTACATAATGTGTTTGAATCCCCTCAACCAAATTTGCTAGTGAAAACGAGGAACCATTTCTAGCCAAAAAAAGCTAACATTTGTTTTAATTTATTATTTTTTCCCACAGACCTAGTGATAAAATGATAATTGATCTTTTTATTGTTTATTTCGTTATGCAAATTGTAACTTGCATTTGATTACAACGTTTGTGCATTGTTACTGTATCTATAACGAGGGATGCTTTGGAGTGCTGTCACGCGATAAGTCTGTCCTGAATTGGTGTCTAAAATTGTGTGAGCTAAATTAATAAATAAGGGTAATGTGAAAAAAAATACAAGCATGGCTCATCTTCTTATTTTTGGTCTAAATATTTGAATATATATCCATGTTTTGTGGTTTGATTTCTACTCAAACAAGTATAAGCAGGGCTCATCTGCCTATGGATCTCAAACCCATAGAAGAATTCAAGAAGTTTATGACATTTCTGAGCAGTTAACTACTGAAATTTGTGGTTTTATATGTGGTTTCAATTTGCTGGTAACATTTGGTTTCCTACTAGTTGCTGAAGCTTACATTTACGCATGCCCTGTTTGCTCAAAGTCACTGTGACATGTCTAGCGCGTGGGAACAATTGGACAGAAAGGTACAATATTGAAGCTTTACTTAAAGAAACCTTGTGATAAATAAGTAGTAATATGTCCATGAACTGAAAAAACAGAAAAATAATGACTAATTTTCTCAAGCAGAGTTGGGAACTAGAAACACACGATAATGGAAGTAACAACCAAAAATGTTTGATGTCAAAGTTGGAAAAAATTGAAAATAGTTCATTTTGATGAATAGTAGGAAAAAGTCTGCATGAACAGATGAGTGGTTTGGTGAGGCTTTCTCCTGCTTTTTCGGTTCTTCGTGGAATTTAATTCTTACCCATCAGTCTTATCAAATCGCCCATCTCTTCTTGCCCCAAATATTTTTTTATGTAAATAGAATGTAATTAAATGCACGCCAAGTGTATAATGAACACCGTATGCATTGGTTTCTTATTGTTATAAAGGGGTGCCTTCCCATCCATCTGTTTGTAGTCTTACTGATAAAGCATGGGAAAATGATATATAAATGAGATTATCTTGTTTATTATGTCTTGTAAGTAGTTCGGAGATATCTTGGCAAGGACATAGTAAATGTGTTAAGCAAGATAGCAGCCAGGCAATTACTTGGATTGGGCCTCCGGAATCACGTTTTACGTTTGATCTTGTGGCTGATGAGACTGTTAGCCAGGAGATGTTATTCAAAGTGTCCGGGGTACCAATGGTGGAAAATTTCATGGGAGGCTACAATAGTTGCATGTTTGCCTATGGCCAAACTGGAAGAGGAAAGACTCATACGATGCTTGGAGACATTGAGGGAGGCACTCGAAGACATAGTGTCAATTGTGGGATGACACCTAGAGTCTTTGAATACTTATTTTCAAGGATTCAAAAGGAAAGGGAGACACGTAGGGAGGAAAAAATACAATATAATTGTAAATGTTCTTTCTTGGAGATATACAATGAGCAAATTCTTGACCTTTTGGATCCGTCATCTCTCAATTTACAGATACGAGAAGATGCTAAGAAAGGTGTTTATGTAGATAATCTCACTGAGGTGGAAGTTACAAGTGCTCGAGATGTTATTCAACAACTTGTTCAGGGGGCATCAAACAGAAAGGTCGCCACCACTAATATGAATCGTGCTAGCAGTCGTTCTCATAGTGTTTTTACATGCATCATAGAAAGTAAGTGGGAATCCCAAGGTGTAACTCATCATCGATTTGCTCGGCTTAATCTTGTGGATTTAGCAGGCTCTGAAAGACAGAAGAGTTCTGGTGCTGAAGGTGAAAGACTGAAGGAAGCTACCAACATTAACAAATCTCTTTCAACATTGGGACTTGTGATTATGAACCTTTTGAATATATCTAATGGAAAATCGCTCCATGTTCCTTACCGTGATTCAAAGCTTACATTTTTGCTTCAGGATTCACTAGGAGGGAATGCAAAAACTATTATAATAGCAAATATAAGTCCCTCTACCAGCTGTGCTCTGGAGACTCTAAGCACGTTGAAGTTTGCCCAGCGTGCAAAATTCATCAAGAACCATGCTACAGTGAATGAAGATGCTTCCGGAGATGTCCTTGCCATGAGGATGCAGATTCAGCAACTCAAGAAAGAGGTATCTAGGTTGCAGAATGTAGTCAATGGCGGAGGAGCTGAAAACCATGATAGTGATGCCTGGTCTGTATCTTTCCCAGGATCTCCAGGAACATTTAAGTGGGAAGGGCTTCATGGATCATTTAGTCCATTTACTTCTGATAAAAGGACATCACAGAAGAAAGAGTATGAAGTAGCACTTGTTGGAGCTTTTAGGAGGGAAAAGGATAAAGACATGGCATTGCAGGCATTGGCTGCTGAAAATCAGGCGGCTATGCAGTTGGCAAAACAAAGAGAAGATGAGATACAAGGCTTGAAAATGAGATTAAGGTTCCGAGAGGCGGGAATAAAGAGGCTAGAAGCGGTTGCTTCTGGAAAAATCTCAGCTGAGACACACTTATTGAAAGAGAAGGAGGAACATTTAAAAGAATTAGAGTTGCTACGCACCCAAGTTAACAGGAATCAGGAAGTGATAAGATTTGCCATGGAAAATCTTCGACTTAATGAAGAAATCAGAAGATTAAAATCATTTTCTGAGGAAGGCGATAGGGAAAGGATGAATGAACAGATCACGATGTTACAGAATAAGCTACTAGAAGCACTTGATTGGAAACTTATGCATGGGACAGATTCGTCAAACGTACAGAAAGGAATTTCAGAGCTATCAATGGATATGCAGAGTGATGGTGATCTATTGCTGTCCAATAAGGAATCAGTGTCACCTTGTCGTACTTCTGTGAATGAGGAGAATGAATTTCTTCGTATGCAGGCTATTCAGAATCAATCAGAAAGGGACTCTCTTTCCAAGAAACTTGGCTTCTGCATTGAAGAGAAAGAGAAATTGGAAAGGCTTGTTAATGATTTGAGAACTGAGCTAGAAGCGGAGAGATCATTGAGAGCAGCCATGAAGGAAGAGATAAAGAAACCGCAAATTGAGCTCCCTTCGCTGACATCTGATCACATGCCCAATATCAGTTTGAATGATCAAATAGAGCTTAAAACTATGGTGGATGCCATTGCAGCTGCAAGCCAAACAGAAGCAGAAGCTCACGAAACAGCAATCGTCTTGTCCAAAGAAAATGACGAACTCAGGATGAGACTCAAGGTTTTAATTGACGATAAGAATAAGTTGATCGAACTCTATGAACGAGCAGCTGTAGAAAACCACAGTAAAGACAGCGATATAGCACTGGATTCTCAACAAGACAACACCGAAGATCACACCAATCACTTCAATGAATTTGCTGAAGAGAAGTTGGGGATGAAAAAGGAAGTCGAGGGCCTAGAGCATCAACTACTGGAAATGCACGAAGAGAACGATAAATTAATGGGTCTTTATGAGAAAGCCATGCAAGAGAGAGATGAATTGAAAAGAATGGTTTCTTTGGATAGAGAGAAGGTTGCTGAGGACAAAGGGGAATTTAATTGCACGGAGAAGGTTGCGAATTCTATGATATCTGGTCAAACAGAGGTTTTGTTGGAGGACTCCGATTTATTTGAAGTCAATGTGCACGATGACTACAGTCAATGTTCTGGAAGTCCAGGAACAAATGATTTTCTTGATTTAGATGAACCTTCAAGCTTTGAGGAAGAGAAATATGTTCCCGCAGATCCCGGGAGTCAAATTGGCTGCAGTGATTTGGAGATGGATGCAAAGTCATCGAATACCACCATGGTAAAAATGTCAAATGATCTAAATTTGGTGAGATAGAAACTGGAAAAAGCACAAGAAATGCTTTTGAATTCTACACCGACTCTCGGTATATTCGGGTCGCATGAGAGAGCAACTATAGAGATTGAGAAGCTTTCAAGAGAAATCGAAGCATTAGGTGACGGTTCTTTTTCTACTGCAGGATTGGCTGCAGGAATGTATTGAGGTCTCACCTATGGACTACAGGAGGCTCGTGGTGTACATGATTGGGTAATGCTTATCGTGTTTTTGCCCTTTTTTTGTCGTTTCTTCTAAATGATGGTACTTACAGTGCAGACTTCAAATGTGATGTGTAGTTTTATACACCTAAAGAACAAAAATGCTATACTTAGCTAAATGGTCCTAACTTCAGGAGTTCTCTATATTCCAGCACTCTCTTCTAAACCCCCTTTTAAGATAACAATACATTTCATTGTGCCTAGTACATGACTTGTAAGGTTTTTCATCTTTTGACACACAAGGTTTTTCATCTTTTGTAATTTCTCCTACAAAGCTGTTCTCCGGAAATTATCATGCCAACATCATAAAGATGACTTTGATGATTGTTTTTGATAGTATATATAGAATCTTTTCTTCCTAGTTTGAAAACTTTTGGCTTATAGAATACAAATGCCTCCTTTAACTATTCATTTTGCAGAAATCTTTGAAAAATCTCATTCAATTGTAATTGCACCATTTTTATAAGAAAAATGCTATGTGTCCCAAACAACTCCCCCAAATCATCCCGCAAATAGCTTTAAGTGTTATACCTTATGGTATGGGTCCCGCCAGGGCACAACTCATCAATGCTATTTGGGAGAGATTTGGGGGAGTTATTTGGTACCCATAGCACCACTCTTTTTATAAACATAAATTGGTATTTGTAACCTTTTCATAGTTTAAAGGGTTATTTGCAATGTTTAGGGGCTTTTGCAACCGCAGCGATTGTTTAGGGGGTTTTCTGTTTGTAAAAAATAAGTGAAACCTCAAATTTGACCCTACAATTTTACATAGCAATTATTCAGGGCTGAAACAACTGCTACATTGGACTCTCTAATGTGTTCTGATGTTTGTGTTTTTTAACATGCTTTTTTACATGTGACAGAAAAATAGTGCGATGGCTGGAGCAATTACTGGTGCGGCGCTGGCTATAACGTCGGATGGTTCGTCCCACGAACAGATTGTGCACTGTGCTATAACTGGTGCCGCCATCTCCACTGCTGCAAACCTCCTCACAGGGATATTCTAAGCTCTTGCATTACTTTCTGTCCATTCTGATGTTAAATAGTTATCTAAGATGACGCTAGTTAGCTATGTTTTTGGAGCAGGGATATTTAGTCTATGCTATAAAAACATAGTGCTCAACTGTTCCAATTGTTGTTGACTTTAATGTCTTTCATATTTTTTGTTGTTACTTCCATTATTATGTGTTTTTCTAGTTCACATTTTTGGTTGTTACTTCCATTATCGCGTGTTTCTAGTTCCCAACTCTGCTTGGGAAAATTAGTCATTATTTTTCTGTTTTTTCAGTTCATGAACTTTAAGTTGATAGTTAAGAGAGCTCGTGTTTGGTTGGTTCTCCTTTTGAATTATATTGTTCAACATTGTGAGTTATTTAGTGAAGTTACAAGTAGATTTCTTGGAACATTCTGTTTTCATTTATTGTTCTGTTTTCATGTTCTAATAACTCTTTCTTATAATGAAATAGTTATTGTATTTTATATATATGGTTGATAATGTATGTTTTGTGGTTTTATTAATCATATTGATACATTTCCTCAGGTCTCACCACAAAAGTTTGAACAAGAGTCATCCATTGAGTCAGAAAAATCTATGGCGGAATCAGCATTTGAGAAACTTCAGGTTTGCATTTCTTACTTCCTCTTATTCTGACGGGGTAATCAATTTAATATTCGGTTTGTAATTTCTATATCCCTCACCAAGAAAAAAGACCAAAAAAATGAAAAACACACATTCAGTAGAGACTAAGTCGTGACAAACAAGGATGGCAAATTATTAAATAAAGTAACTAAAAATAAAGTAGAGGTGGAACATGACAGCTTTGAGCAGGAATTCATCTACTGGCATTTGTACAACCCACTCAAAAAATTAAAAAATAAAAATAATAATTTGTAGCAAAAACTAACAATTGTATTATTTGTTGTGCAGAAAGAATGGTGTTGAGCTTTTGCAGTGGTGGTGTTGCTTCGACAACACACACGTGGACGGCATTTTCAGGACGTGGTTCTCATGATGTGTGCGAGTCATAAATAAAAATAGTATGCATGATCTGGGCAGGCCTCCTGGTATTGTACTAAGCGCCGCAACTTCATTTTGGATTATAGCTCAGATAAAAAACTAAGTGAATTGTACAAACAAATCAGCATAGATCCTTCTCGTGGTGTTTTGCTCTATGGTCCTCCTGGCACTAGTAAAACTGTGCTTTCCAAGGCTGTTGAAATCATACTATTGCCATCTTCATTAGACTAGTTGGATCTGAATTTGTACAGAAGTATTTGGATGAGAGTCCATGAATGGTTCGTGATGTATTTTGCCTTGCGACAGAAAATGCTCCTGCAATTATTTTCATTGACGAGGTAGATGAAATTACTACTGCTAGGTTTGATCCTCAGACAGGAGCTGATAGAGAAGTTCAACGGATACTCACGGAACTCTTAAATCAGATAGACGAATTTGACGAGATAGTGAATGTGAAGGTTATAATGGCCATAAATAGAGCTGTTAAATTCTTATTTCTACAAATGAATTTGTGGATTATAGTTAGCTTGGGCATTTTTGGGGTTGTGGGTGTTATTTAATTTTTGGATATTATGATCTAGCTAGATACATATTGTATTAGAATTTTGGTTGTGGATATGTAACGAGTTAGTGATATTATGAGTTTGACTATGGATATTTTCTATGTGTAATATAAAAGATTTGCATTACAAGTGTCGATTTTGTACCATTCAAATATATGTATGTGGTATTTTTTTTAATTTTTTATATTTAATTGTGTGTTTTTGAAAAACTCATATAAATGAAATTTCTTTTATTGAAGTTTTACGAACATTTATGTCATCACTTGTTATGATAGTTTTGGAAATTGTAAAAACTGACATAAGTGACTTTTTTTTGTAGTGAAATACAACACTTGTTATAAATAATTTTTTTAACAATTGTTCCCACTCAATGTTTCTAAATAATATTAACATTTTGTTTAATTCCACTACCATCATTCTCGGTATTTTTTTAGTGCCGCCAAAAGTGTGTTGAACATTTAATAGGTGTTGCAAAAGGTTATTCTCAACATTTTTTAATGCCGCGAAAAGATTATTACCAGCATTAATATAAATGCCCCCAAAAGTTTTTTTGTAGCAATTTAAATAATGCTGCTAAAAAATGCCGCTAACTTTTTGTGGCACTTTTTAAAATGCCGTTGTTTTTTACCACATTGGCTATTACCGCACTTGTGGAAATGCCGCCAAAAGTGCCGCCAAAAGTGTTCCCAGCATTTTTAGTACTTTTCTCGGCATTTAATTTGTGCCGGGAAAAATCAATATTCCTGTAATTGTTACATGTAAATTTTATAACTAGGGTTCTTAACACTTAGATTTGGGGATTTTGGATTTTAATGATGATTGATGATGATTTAATGATGATATATTGTTGGAAATAATATATAGATGTTAGTTAGTTGATTGGATTTCAATGATTGGTGTTTGGGTTGATTATTTTAGAGGTTTTAGGCTTAAAAATGGTGGAAAATGAAAATGTTAACGGTGTAGAACGTAACATGTCTGGTGGGGGAAGAACACTACGCAATCTCGTTCGAACGAGATTGAGCTTCGTTTGAACGGGAAAGGATCTCGCGAGATGTCGTTCAAACGACATCTGACCTGGTTCGAACGATAGTTCCAAAATTTAGAAAATTACTATTTTTACCCAATTAGGTTTACGCAGTCGTTTTGAAATAGGGAACTGTCATTTGGTGATTGTAGCATAGTGCAGAATTGCTAGGGAATATTCGTAGAGTAATGTCTTTAATTTTTGAAACGTGAATTAACCTTGGAAATTTTGAGATAGGGGATAACAGAAATACATGTATAATAAGTAGTAACAAGAGAATACTACGTATGGAAAATACACGTAAGGGTTGGGTGAATACCTTGAATTTTAATGGGATGTGGGAATGCCTATTATATAATTATATTTATTGTGTGTATAGCATACCTACGCTGCTTTCTATCGGGAGGAGGTTTTTACGCAGTGGACAATCTTATCATGGGTGACCCAATGGGGAGATATTTGACGTGTTCTCAAAGTATATGAACTTGGATAAGTGTTATCTGAGATGTACGATAGTTTCGATGGTTGAATGGGAGCGTAGGTACGTGTGTGACCCATTTGGCTGGGGAATATACTCGCCTCCAATATTTGTGTTTTGAATTTATGGTTCATGAGAGATTGAACTAGTAGTCCTTTATGCCGTGATTGATGGATTGGGAAATGATAGCAGAGTATGCACTGCGCCAAGTGGTCTTAACCTAAGGGTGCATGATTATATATATACGTATATGGATGATGTGACTATATGTGTGTGTGTGTGTGTGTATATATATATATATATATATATATCTCTGTGTGTGTGTGTGTGTGTGTGTGTGTGTGTGCGCTTGCAATTAATTCTACTATTTGAAATTAATAGATATAAGAATGTTGATAGTTAAAGTAATCTCAGTGGGTAAAACATTTACTAACAACAGTGAATATGAGATGTGGTTATTTGGGATAAAATTATTTTAATAACGTATTGTATGGGCGATAGGGATACCCCTACGAAATATAATTAGAAGTTTAAGTCTATGACCTAGTTGGGAGTATTATAGATAGCTAGGTTGGGATAGAGGTACGTTAGGCATGCATAATAGTGGAGATGTTAGTTCGAAACTAACATGCACATAATACTTGCATTATTGCAGTTTTACATACTTGCTAAAACAAATATTTTTACAACTCATGCTCTGATCCATTTCTTGCTATTCTTCTCTCTCTTTATATATATATATATATATATATATGTTATTTATCAGGTGCCCAGCCACAGGGTTACCAGACTTAGCCGCATGGATCGTTTAGCGAGCTGCAGTAGTGTGGGAGTTGCAGGTCCTTGCACTTGGACGCCTCTACCAGTTCCTTTTGTTCCTTTTCAGATATTCATTTAGGGCTTCTTTTTCCCATTCTCAGTCGTTTAGTAGAGATTTTACTCAATTTACTTTAGTAGTTTATTTCTGTTTCACTTGCGGATTTTATCGTTTGTTGGTTTGAGACTTTGAACTGGAATGTTTTAGCCAGTCCTATTTATTTTCGTATTTGATTCATGTTCCATATTCATTATACTTATGTGGAATGTAAATGGCTTTTATTTTAAAGAATAGAAATTTATTAATGGATTATTGGAGTATAATTAGAAAATATTGTTTTGACACTTAACTTAATTATTTATTAAGTGATAAATAAAGAGAAATTATTTTCGACAGTGATGCTAAGAATGAACCAACCGGTCACTTCGGTTTAATTTAATAAAGGAATGATCACCCAGTATTTAATTAGGAGGGGTGTCACAAGTGGTATCAGAGCGTCAGGTTCTAGAGTCCTTTAGGATCAGTACGACTTATATACTTTCAACTTAGCGTTCTTTGATATAGAGCCCTATCTTTAGGACTGTTGTACTCTTATTTATGCGATTATGTCTTCATCCATTTGAGATTTAATAATACTTTGGACTAATAAAATTCTTTCTCGTCTAAGATGCCTCCTCGATGTGCACCATGAGACAGACAGGCCTAAACAAAGAAGCCAGCAGCTTAGGCTCAGGGAACAATGAACACAACCAAGGTCGCCGCCATAGTTGCTCAGGCAGTGAATGAAGCTTTAGTCGTGGTTCTGTCGGCCCCATCCCAGGTTCAGGCCATGGCGCCAGTTCCATATCAGTTTTCCACTGCATAGGAGAGAGTTAGGGATGCTTTTCAGAGGGCACATCCCCTAGATTTCTCAAGCAATTCTAATATTATCATCGCGAGCTAATGGAAGAAGGATATCTAAAGGCATCTCCGCATGTACGAGTGGACATTCAGAGACAGTTACTATCTTCCCTCAAGCTAGTAGGGTCCTCTTTACAGTGGTGGGAGTCCACTACCACTTTGGAGGAGAGGGATAATATGATGATTCAGAGTTTTTTAGTGCAGTTTGATCATAAATACTTTACTTCCACGCGTGCAAACTGAGATGAGGCAGAGACTCTTGAATCTCAAGTAGGAAAGTATGACTGTTGCGGAGTATAAAGAGGAGTTCACGAGATTGATTACTATAGTACCGGATGAGGTACCTACCGAAGAGAATAAGATTCGAATGTTCATGGATGGATTAACTTGGAGGATTTGCCAGAACCTCTTGGGTAATATGTCGCTGGGTACTTATATTGATGTACTCAACGCCGCCCTATTGCATTTCCAGGATCACTGCTTCCATCAGCAGGGGAGCAAGCGAGCGGGGGAGTTCCTAGGTGTGCAACCCTGTTTTATAAAGCACTAAATTAGTTTGGTAGATATATTTTTATGAGTGAAAGGTCCTGTCAAATATATGCTTTAAAATAGATTTATATTTTACAAACTCGCCACAGTCTTACATCTAAATATTTCAACATAAGAAATCTTATGGGTTGATAGCATATGGATTCGTGTGGGTTGATCTTGCATCAGTCAAGATTTGTTAATACTAAGACCTATGGGCTATTTAAGATATGATTAGTGAGAGCAACTAATTGGTAGTATGATCAGAGATGTCATGGAAGTTATCATTGTCTTTTATTTAAGTTATGTGTGTTTATTGTAAATTCTGATTTATTAAGTAATATTGGATTGACCGTGGTAGGGCACGATAGTTATTTTTCCCATAAGGGTCTTCACTCTAAAATCTTATGTTCATTATCTGATTATCTTCTTTATCAACACTTATTAATTGCATCACCAATATATAATTGAACTAATACATTTTATTCTGTAAAATAAATATTTGGTTCAATTGAAGCATGATTTAATATATAGGACGCATGATTAATTAAGATTTAATTAATTTGACCTATATCACCTAGGGTGTATCTTTTTCAAATTAATATCAAAGTGGGTTCAATCATGAATCCTATAGGGATGTCTATAGAACTTATTTTGTCACGTGCCCAACCATGTTTAATGATAACAATTATGCAGTCTAGAAGGCACGTATGAATTTTCTCCTATAATCCCAAGATGACGAAGTCTAGTTAGCCGTGATAAAGGGGATGGATATATACCATAACAAATCAGGGTGACATTAATGTCCCTAAGCCCAGAAAGACCTGGACTAAGGACGCACATATCTTCTCTAATTTTAATTTTAGGTGTTGAATGATCTATCTTGACGTGTGACTCACTAAATATATAAGTGTAGAATATCCAAGTAGACATGGGATATTCTTCAAGTCTAAAGGTACATATATTGCATGGGTCTTGAAGATCCAAAGTCTTGCCACAGAATTTGATATATTGAAGATAAAAGACAATGATAATTTTGATGAGTTTTGTAAAAATATCTGAGATATAAAGAATATTCCAGCCTCGAGGGTAGTTAGGAATATTTTAAATTTTTTTCCTCATAGGTTCCTCCCTCATGTCTCTGTCTTAAACTTAGTTGGTCGATTTGAAAATATGAAGGTTGAAGAGATCATTGGATATATAAACCATTAAATGCAATAATTATCCACTTTTACAAACCAAACATTCAAGTGTGAGGCTATTGACCACATACACGCACGTGATTTTAGTTCTTAGGTATATCCAAGTGTAACATTTTCACTAGACTCGTGAATGTGTGCCATTTATTTTGTCTTTATTTCCTTATAATTATAAAATACAGTTTACACCGTGGGTCTAGATTAAAGGTGGTGATCTGTATGTGAAACTACAGAGTTCTTTATACATGGAATATAATAGGAAGAGGGAGGGTGTTAGTCACAAACTCCTCCCTTTTGGTCTCAATACGAATTTGATGTTTATGTCAATCACAATGATGTTTTACGCATTTGAAACTCCTAGAATGTTCCTATGTATGAGTATGAGAAGATAAGCATGATATTTACATGTAAGTAAATGTATAAGCAATATGATAGAGATGTACAAGTGATCTTGGTTGTGAGGAGACATGGCAGTTAACATGAAAACTATTCAGATAAATATGAGTTTATGTATAACGGTGAAAAGATTGATGAATTAAAAATATATGTATATATATAAGGTTGGACTTAAGACAGGTGATGCTCATAATGCCTACGCATCTGTAAATACACTACACCAAATCAACCAGATTGTCACGGTCCTTAATCATAACTAAAAGGAATTGTCATGGTCAAAGACTCTGACAATTCTTGTCACGACAACACCCCTTCTCATGACAAAGGACCATGACAAATCCTTATTGTCACAGGCCTTTTAACTCTAATTTTTTTGTCAAACCTAGGGGTGACTAATCTGCTATCACGGTCGCGTAACAATCAGGGACCATGATAAATCTTCTCCCGATGCAGTCTTGTCACAGTCAAATACTGTGACAACAAAGGCCTTAGCATAGTTTTGACATGGTCAAGGATCATGACAAAATTGTAAAGCAAAAAAATATATATTGGTCAATAGCTACTGCCCAGCAGAAAATTTGCTTCAAAAATAACAAAAAATAACTTATTTTTGTTCCAACAAAATAACAACCACTAACCACAAAATAAGAAATTAAAAGTAATCAAATCAAATACGCAATTAAAAGTAATTAAACCGAAAACGTAATTAAAAAATCAAACCAAGTTACATTAAGTACATGTTTAATCACATCAAAATAATAATTTAACTACAGATCATAAGTATGAACATACAAAAGATCAATAATAATCAAGGAGAAAATTCGGCCAAATAACAAAACTGTACCATGCCATCGATATGTCAAACGCTGCCCTGCTCATCTAAGCACAAGACCTTGTCTTCTTTCCTCGACAACACCTCAACCACTACAACTCAGGACTCGTAAGGGTACAATGGACGGTCGTGCACTATGGTACTCGCGGTGGCTCTTACATCCTTCTCTCATTTCGTAATTTTTTATCCTTTATGCGTGTCATGGATATAAACTCTCTGCTTAGCTGACTCAAATCGAGTCTGGATAGTAGGGTTGGGGTATAGTTTATATCGTAAAAGGATGATAAGTCGATTGCCATCGGTGAGGAGGATGGAGTAATGATCCCCTCAATAACCTTCTCATTACCATCCGTTTAGACTTCGCATTCACCTTCCTCTTATCACTGAATACCTGTTTGACCTATTCGAACATTTGATTCATGGATTGTTGTAAATTTTTAAACTTCGAGTCCATCTCAGACATGTACATGTCGACCCTAGAGGATAACCCACTATGAGCACTATAACCTCCACTATAAGATTCATTGTCTTTCTCATCAGAATCATCATTGTCTTCCACCACATGAACTCCATAAGAATTATCTAATAGATAATCTAACATATTATGCTCTAAGGCATGCTCCTGTAATTTCACCCCTATCTTAGTTGATGGTGTATGGGGGTTGTTCGGGGACAAGTGGATGATGTATTTTCTCGTGAAAAATAATCATCTTTCATAACCTATTTATGAAAATGTAATTCAATGGTTTTCCACTCAAATAGTTTACCATTTTTACAATGTGTGCAACGAAAGGCGAATTATTCCCTATTGAGATACCTATTTGTGAATTTTACAAAGTCGTTAACGCCACTATGGTACACATTCCCAAGTTTATTTGTCTCACCAAGTCACTCTTTCAATGGAGGATACCCCATAACAATTTGTAGGAATTGTTACCTATCATGTGAAAAGTAGGGTAGCTAGATCATTAGTTAAATCAGATGTAAGTGCATACCAACAAGTGTAAACAAACTATGCTTGGATCATTAACAAACTATGCTTGGATCATTAACAACCTAATAAGTTAGTTAAGTCCCAAGCACAACCTAATTAAAAACCTAACTAATAACTTAATTAACATAATTAATAATAATAAGGAGGTTAAGTGTAATGTGCTTCCTGAGGCCCGTGACACTCTCATATTGAAACCTTAAGCCACATATACATACCAAATTAGTTTTATTATAGTTTCTAACCTAATATAATCCAACCTTCAAAACCTATGTACATTTGAAGAACATTAAAAATTATCGAAAAATGTTAACTGTGTTCTTTGCCACTTTCATCAAAAATCCTAAAATCCTTCACATTTTAAAATAAACCCACAAATGATATGTTTTAACCAAAATGATTACATTTACACTAAACAAACACATTATAATGAATCCTAAATAAATATAAAAGTAAAATATTCACATTCTAATGAATAATGGTTTAAATGTTCAAACCTAGGTTTTGCAAAAATTGTTTCCAATGACATCAAAGCCATACATGTATATACAACTAGTTTACAACAAAGAAACACGTTATAATGAAGCCCAAACAAATATATAAAGTCAAATATTCACATTCTAATGAACATTGGTTTGAATGTTAAAACCTAATTGTTGCACAAATTGATTCAGAGAATAAGAAGACAATACATGTATATACAACTAGCTTACAACAAATATATTCAAGAACTACAGGTGCACACACACATAAATATATTTAATTGTGTGTGTGTGTGTGTAAATCACACATTTTATCATTGTCAAGGATCGTGACAATAGAAGTCCCTGTGGTTCAAATACTTTGAGGGATTTTACCTCGTATCTTGACTTCTTAAGGGAGATTACAACTACGTTTCACGTATGAAAGTGTTTTGATATTTATAAATGGTAAGCAGTTATCTCTCGTTCGAAAAGATTCTATAAAGAACTTTTATCTCGATAAAAAAATGGAGTTTTCATTTGAGGTGTGAAGGCTAAGATTTGAGTAAGAATACCATGTCAAATATATTTCTAACCTTGTATACAATGCATATTTTTCTCATTTTATTTTTCTTTTATATAATACAAAAGAATGTGCACACAATGTTTATATACGTAAAAATATATGTAAACCTGTATACTTAAGTGAAAGTGAGGATGTGAGTGAAAGAATTTGAACGGGTGTAAAATATTTTTTCATGGGACCTAATGGAGCCAAAAAAAAGATCATGCGACCTATTTGCCTACGTACTTAGTAAAGGGGACAAATTGGAAAAAACCTTAAATTAATTAAGTCCAATTTTATAATTTACCGATTTAATTAATTAGGTTCAAACTCCATATGTGGTCATTGTAATTAACAAACCATTGAAATCTAAAGGCAATCACACAAAAAGGGACATGATAATTTCACATGGAACCCAGGCGAGAAAAAAAGACATGCACCTACCACAAACACAAGTCCATTACTACAAAACTTTCAGGTTTTAAAAAAGGGACAAATATGACTTACAACCCTTGATTTGATTGTAGCCACAAATCTTTAGCATTTTGAATCTTTAAACTTTGGAATACTGATTTCGTCAATATACACTGCAATAGATATGTGTATCACCCAAGCCTCATTATCCACCGATCTATGAAATTGATGTGTCTACTCGAAGCTCCACCGCATCTTCGACTCTTGGCTCACCACTCTCGAAAACGTGCCTTGGAGCGTAACCCAAGTCAACTGGCTCACCAACCTTCAACCTTATTAAGTTTTGACCGTTATATTTTAAATTATGGTAAACAATGATTTCAGAAAATACCAATTGAATCTTCATTTATGTGTAAAAAGGTTTATTAAGTCGTGAAAAGAGAACAAAATACCATACAATGGGCTTATGGACTTTTTAGGGTTTTAAGGCTCACAAAAGTTCGCAACTGAAATAACTCACAAATACTGAAAACACCATATGACCTGCACAAATAACTCAAAAACTATCTCTAGTGCCTGCCAACCACCAACCGTTATAGCGCAGATGAGCACGACTATAGCATTCTATCAAGTCACGGTCATGGGATACTAATACCCACGGATATAGAATGGGTTGATCGTGGAGCCTACTATATAATAATGTTTTCCCTTTTTTATCCTTTTTAAAACCCTTGAAGGTTAGAAAACTTTAGTGGTATTTTAAAGTGTCACTAAAAATACTATATTTTATCACTTGGAAAAAACCTTTAAAAATTCCAAAATCAGTTCCAAAAACTTTTTAAAAATCTCTTTTAAAAATCCCCCCAAAGCTAATCAATTTTATATTTTAAATAAATAATATTTCCCACTTGTACTATTGATTGTGTGGTTTGTACTTTAATGCGATGGATAATTTGAAACCTCTTTGTCATCTACTTAGATCTTGGTCATGTGGAAGATTTTTATAAATGCCATACAACAAACATACGATTTGTCAAATGGAATTATAACAATAAGGGAACTTCGTTCTCACAAATCTCCCTATTTGTGAATTCCATGAAAAAACTAAAAACGACTCGACATGAATATTTCAAAACAATAAAATAATCTTATACATTACTTTCTATGCAAACCTTAACCCCTCGAGACTCAATATGCTTGATAAGATTGATTTAGTAATCATTATATACTCATGGTTCATATCACCTACACACTTGTAGCATACCTTGTGAAGTACAAAACATAAATAAAAGATAATTATAAATCATCAACACGAGAAAGTAAACATGCAATTAATGCACATATAAAATTTATTCCCCTTGAATTTTCTAACAAAACAAAAAAAAAATGAACCCCTTAAACTCAAATCTCTCTCTCCCCCCCCCCCCCCCCCCCCCCTTTTGCCATGAATAGACAAAGGGAAAAATAATAATTGCAACATATCTCAATTAAGCATAAAAGCTAAAGTTAGATACTAAGGGATTAAATAAAATATATTTTCCAAACTCCACTAATCCTCAAAACACTAACGATGGGATCATGCAAACTCGAACAATGATAAATTATGAGTAATTTAAATAAATACATGGAAATATAAACCATAAAAGATTATATGACAATTATAATATAGACTAAAATAAAACTCCATTTTCATTTAAGGACAATAGAATCAAATTTAAGTTTTTAATTAACATAAATAAAACAGATTATGAAATCATGAGTGGTTCATTAATGTGAGATAAATATCCAAAATATATAACCCCACAAAAGTTATCTAAAAGGAATGTGAATGATATCAAAGCCTGAAAAAATATATTACCCCACCAGTGTTTTACTGGAATCCAAAATTCAATCTATACTTTAACACATAAAAAATCAATTATATTGTAAAAACGTTAAGTTCATAAAATGTTCACACCAATTAAGACCTAAATTTAACATGATAAATATAATCAAGTGAATAATGTCCAAAAAAAATCTTGACGAAGTACATGCACACCCATTGGTCTTCAACTTATAACTCCCTAAAAATGTGCTTTTAACATTTTAGTTATTTCTCACTGAGAGTTTGCCTTTTGCATTGACAATTATTTTTCTTTTTCTCTCATTATCACATAAAATTGAGTTACTTACCAATGGAGCTTTCACCTCCATTTGGACAACACTTTCGATTGTATCCATTATTCTTGTTTTTACATTAAAGATCACATCCAATGATTCTTACATGCACAATTTCAAAAAATCTAGCAGCGAAGATATGTGAACCGATTGAGTACAAGCACATTCAATAAATCTTTTAGGGTAAAAATTGGGAATACACCCTAGTTCAACTCTTGTAAGTGTGTGCGATATGGAAATGACTATTACATATTCATCATCAGTTATTCTTGATGAACTCCGAAAGAGGTTAAGCAAAACACAAGTAAAGACAATCTACCCTACGAAGTACCTAACAAAGAATTAGGGTATAAGATAGCATTATGTCTTCCCAAATATTTTCGATCATCTCAAAACACTAGTTATCCACACAAAAATGAAAATCTTTATTTGTTTTCATAAAATTATCAAAATAAAAAATCACAAAAGAAAATAAAATCTTTTTGCAGTTTTCACTTTTAAAACAAAACCAAAAAAACCAAAAAAATAGATCTGTAAAAAGTATAGTACATTTATAGGTTGGATAAAAATATGATGAAACCAATTCAGATGCAAAAAAATTCTAGCTTAAAAAAATAAAACGGCTCATGTGGCAACAAGATCAAGACGAGCTACGTCATCCTTGTTCCTCTTTTTCTTATGCCTAGTTCTTACCTCAACCTTATCCTCTTAGGAGGAGATGATTTTTTTTTACTTACCCATGAGTTTTTAGGAAGTTTTAAGTAGGTATTCTACACACTCGTATATATTTTCAATAGTTCTAAAGAGATGATTAGGAGATTTACATATGTCCTCCTATATTCGAAAAAATTACTCCATAAGGTGATCCTTCATTTTACAATAAGTGCAAAAATAAGGTTGATGGATAGTAACCTTCTTGGTCTTAGGGACAACTCTAGGTGGGGGTGATTTTTTGTCAAGTTGGGACCTTTGACAATGCTGACCTCAAGTTTTAAATAGACTTCAAAGTCTTGTCATAACCAAGGTTGATCTTATCCTCCGAGGATTGAACCAATGCTAAAAGCATATTATCATGTTTTTTGAATATGTCCTCAATGTTAACCTTTAGTTTTCGATACATTTCTAGGTCTTTCTTTAGCCTAACATTCTCTTCTTCGAACAATGTTTGATTTCCAATGACTAATGCAATCCTATATTTAGGCTAGTATCCTTCTCTTGTAATATATATCTCTATATGCAACCCCTTCTTTACGATTATCAACAACAGTAGTCTCATAGGCCTAAAAAGAAATCTCCTCTTTGTACATCTTAAGATTGGACCCTAGCTTAAGGTGTTCTCATCATGGAAGAAATAAGATTGGGATTCCTCATCCATATCCTCAACTTTAAATTCAATAAGGGAAGATTTGAGACTAGTTTTATCTAAGTCCAAAGTGGAGGTAAAACAAGTTTAGTATGGTCACAGGGTGACTCGTAAGTGTCAAACTCCGACTCATTATAATGATGGGTCGCTTTAATGCCTTTTTTCTTACCCTCACATTTTAGTTTCATGGGTGACTCAAAATACATATGGTAGCACCTACCCTAATCCTTATCCTTTTTTTCTCATCTTCCTGAAGATTTTTCCCTTTATTGTTATTCGCTTTCTTTTTTTTTTAAAATTTTGTAAAATAAGATTTTTCTTTGAGAAATCTTATAAATTTTAATATCCAATGAGGAAAATCCTCTTTTTCACTTATGCATACATCATTGGAATTAGTTTCATTCGCCTTATGGGATTTTAAAGCGACATCCTTATCCTTTTTTAATAAACTACAATTGTCTAAGTCAAAGGTTTGAAGAGAACCTATGAGTTATTCAACTCTCATCCTATCGATGTTTCATAAAATGTTTAAGTCCTTAATGTATGGAAAAAACCAAGGGGTAAAAACCTCAAAATCTTTCCCACTACTTTATTACTTGGAATTTTCTCACCCAAATTAAAACAAGTGTTCACGATAGTAGAGATTTTAACATATAATTAATCACCAGTCTCATTTACATGCATCGAGAATGACTCAAACCTTTTATTGAGATTTCGGAGCTTTGAGACTCGTACTAAGTCCCCAAGAATTATAGTTACTTAACCAATGGTTATCTTTACTCTAACTCTATACAGGTTTAGAGATAAGAATGTATCAAAACTTAGTCATGGGATGTGTCCACCCCTTTCTATGATTACGACACGTGCTCATGAAAGGACTTAAGAAAATTTTCATTCGTGCCTTCCAATATTCATAATTTGACCCGTCAAATAAATCTGGCCTAGAAACGAATTGACCCTCAAAAGAAACCCCCCTAGATTCATATGTAAGCATATTTTAGACAATCGCTCAATTGCTCGTTTGAAAAGATAAAAAACTAAGGTTTTCCTATAGGTTAATAAATTTTAATTAATCTAAAAAATAACTATGTTCAATGTTAATTCTGATTAACATTTTATTTTAGGTCAAAAAACATTAATTCAATGTGAATTAACTAAAACAAAATAAATATGGTGCAAATTAAGTAACCGATTAATTTGTTCCTAATTAAATTAATCAAGTCCAATTTTTCAATTTACCGAATTAATTAATTAAGTTCAAATTCCATATGTGGTGATAACAATTAACAACATCGAAGATATAAAAGCACTCACACAAAAGGGACACGATCATTTAACGTGGAAACCCTGTAGGGAAAAACCACATAAACCCATCACGAACCCAAGTCAAATAATACTAAAAAAATTAGGTTTTAAAAAAAGGACAGACATGACTTCTAATCATTAATTTGACCACAACCACAAATCTAGAGGATATTGAACATTTCACCTCCCCAGTACTAATTCTATCAATCTTCTCGTAACTTTGACTTCACATACACAACCCTCGGGGCTTGCTATCCACCGATCTATGAAGCATATGCGTCTGCATGAATCTCCACCGAATTTTTGACCCCTGGGTCACTAGTCTTGCAAATGTGACTTAGGTGGGAGATAAAAAAAACACAATAGATTTAAATTTTCAATCGGCTCACCGATATTCAACCTCAATAAGTTTTACTCACAACCAAAGAAAGACTCCATAGATTTATATTTTAAACTGTGAGAAAGAATGGTTTCAAAAAATACCATTTGAATCTTCATTTATGTGTAAAAGGGTTCCTTAAATCATGAAAATAGAAAAAAATACCAATCAGTGGGATTGAAAGTTTTGGAGGATTTGTAGGTTCAAAAAATACTTAAAGAAAACTAAAATGGATTTATTTAAATAAAACCACATGACCCACACATACAATCTGCATCGCAATCATTAGCCTCTATAGTGCAGATGAGCACTGCTACAAGTTGTGGTCACAACTCTATTACCCACAGTCGCTAGATGATAAAATTGGCGGCTAGAGTGTGGGTTGGTCGCGGAGCCTACTAAATAAAAACCTTTTTATCTTTTTGATATTTTTGAGAATCCCTAAAGGTTGGAAATTTTTAGGGGCATTTTTAAGTGTGACTAAAAATATGTCATTGAAAATAAAAACTTTAAAAATTATAAAACAAGTTCCAAAACTAATTTTGAAAATTCATTGAAAAATCCCAACAAAGATAATCAATTTTGTATTTGAAATTAATTTTTCAGTCTTGTAATATCTATGGCGTGGCTTGTACTTTGGTGCAACGGATGTTTTGATGCAGTTTTTTTGTTAACTTAGAGTCTAGTCCTATGGAAGATATTCAATCAATGAGACACACCAAACTTTTGATAAATTATGAAAATAAGAGAAATTTGTTCTTACATTGTGAGTTGTCATTATGATATTTTGTTGGGTGGTTTGGGATATGGTAGTTGACAACACGTAGTGCTCGAGGTTTATGGTAACTAAGGCATTTGTGAAAATTGATTTGTGAAAAATATAAATTCACCAATATGGTATTGAGTATGTGACGTGGTGA
This sequence comes from Sambucus nigra, assembly GCA_949130495.1. Taxonomy (NCBI): domain Eukaryota; kingdom Viridiplantae; phylum Streptophyta; class Magnoliopsida; order Dipsacales; family Adoxaceae; genus Sambucus; species Sambucus nigra. The sequence goes on along the minus strand of OX422207.1, from coordinate 354,268,732 downwards.
ATCATATTATATGTTATGTAACTTCGCAAATAAGGGCTCTCTATTCGAGTAATTTTAAGATAATTAAATTAAATGTGGTTATAATTATTTATTAGAATTGATTAAAATTAAACATTATAGATACCACATTCTATGACCCCCTTATATATCTCCTTAGGTCCCTAGAACCTCCCCAATTCACTACAAACCCTAGGTTATACTTTGAGTAACGATCTAGAGGTCATCGAGCGCTCACGAGCCCCGATTTACTCAAGTCAACTCTATCATCAAAGAAAAATCTCAATGAATCTTCGAACGACTCTGAATCCCCTTTCCAATGGTCCAACCAATGTACGAATCGACATAGCGGTTTAGAAGAACGAGCCATTATACTACCAAAACTCGATCTAGAGGCCACTAAGCTCTACCGGGACCTGATTTAACGCCAATCAACTTCATTGTCAGTGCAAAAGAATCATTGAATCTTCGAAGGGAACTGAAGGGTCCTCCCCCATGCACAAAACAACATAATCATTCGGATGAATGATTCGCTTTCCCCTAAAAATTGATCCAGAGGCCACTAATTGATCCCGAGCTCCATTTGACCAAGGTTAACTCTTCCTCTCAAATGATACTAAACGAATCATCAAGGGTAACTAAATAACCTTTCTAATGGTCCACCCTGTACACGAATCAGCATTACGATATAGACGAACAACCCGTTTTACTCCAAAAGGTCATCGAGCGATTTTGAGTCCAAGTTGACCAAAGTCAACTCTCCGAACTGAGCTAAGCTCTTTGGAATATCGAGTTTCCTTGCATAACCTTTCTAATGGTCTTCCCTATGCACAATTCTAACTTACGGTTTGGATGAACGATCCATTACCGTCTTATGATCTCTTGTCCAAATGAACGACAAGGGCTTTTGAGCTCCATTTGACCCAAAGTCAACTCTCGAACCCGAGAGCGACCCAATGAATCTTGAAGGTCTTTGAATTAAATTTTCAACAGTATTCCCCGTGCATTATTTAGGTTAACAAATTACATTCTATAATCATTTTTTCAAAAAAAATCTACACGAGATTATCGATTGGCAGGTCCATTTCCCTACCTATCGGCAGTGTGTCTAGGGTCACCTACCGACTGGCAGGGCTAGGGATATATTGATTGGGAGTCCCCCTACCCTACATAAGGAGAGCATGAGATCACTTGGAAAGATATCCCAAATCCATCAGTATTAGTGATCTCATCACCACTCTTCTGCAATCAACGAAGTTTCCTTGTGTGAAATTCCTTTCCATCTTTCTTTCCCATCATTTCATTCCCAATTTAGAAAAAATATCCATATCTCTCATCCAACATTAATCCCAACTTTCAAGGAATCTCATTAAGGTTCAAGATCAAGCCTCAAGTCTCTAAATAAGGTCCAAACAACCTTCTCTCTTTAAATTTCTTTATTTTTGTATTAGTTATATAAATTCTCAATTTATCTCTCACTTTGGATCATAAACATTAACATTTCATCCTTTATTAGTTATATAGAACATACTTTATTTTTAACAAAAAACTCAAAACAAAGTAAAAGAGGGTTATACCTATAAATTTCGACGGGATTCTTCATGACATTTTCTTAAAACTAAAAAATATATCTTTTCTACACACACACATATAATAAACTCCTGTTTGAACCTATATAATAAACCTCACCCTTGTGACGCATGAGAACTACGTGGACTTTGATGCCTTTATAGGCTACGTAGGCATCTCGGGCTAAAATTCGAGACTTGAATCCTTTTTTCCTTTATTTTTTATTTTCATATTTTCATCATTTTTCCTATTCTATAAAAAGTTCATTCGTATATTGTGATTTATACTTGCGTCTTATCTAACAAATATCATTTTTCCATTATAAAGATTTCATTTATTTTAATTAATATTTTTGGAACATTCCTATGGATGACCTCACTCCATCCCTTCCATGATGTGAGTCGAGTGATTATGATCTCCAGTTATATATACACGCACACACACTTCACGAAGAAATTGAGAAAAATATTAACATAAGCCCATGAGTGATTGAATAGGCGGGATGGGTGCCTAACACCTTCCTATTCCGTAACTTAGCCCTCGAACCTCGAAACTATTAGTTTCGTAAGGATTAATCTATATTTGATGCCGCTCTCTTGAGGCAGCGACATATTCTTTTGCCTTTAATAAGGTTAATAATAAACAACATAATCGCGTTCAAATTAATGAAGATGAAACTATTGTTATCAATCTCGGTTCATGTATCCAACTAAACGAGATTAGGATAGGGTCCATCCTTGACGAGGATGAGCGCACGTAACATAAAGAACTACTGAAGGAATTTGTCGACGTCTTCGCATGGTGTTACGACGACATGCCCGACATTGATCTCGAGATCACTTAGCATGAGATTCCAACTTTCCCATAATGCAAACCGATCAAACAGAAATTACAAAAGCTGTGCACCGAATGGTCTCTTAAGGTTAAAGAAAAAAGGTCAAACACTTAAACGTAAGGTTCATCTAAGAGATCGAATATCCCATGTGGTTTGCTAACATTGTACCCGTGTCGAAATCAAGTGGAAAGGTTCGCATATGGATTGATTATAGAGATTTGAACAGCGCCTCTCCCAGGGATGATTACCCGCTACCTAATATTGACATGATTCAGGACATCACGTCCAGTCACACTCTCAAGTCATTCATTGATGGGTTTTTCGAAGACAATCAGACCAAGATGCACCCTGATCATCAAGAAAAAGTTGCATTCATCACCCCTTGGGGAACCTTCTGTTACACGGTTATGCTATTCGATCTATAAAATATAGGGGCTACTTATCAAAGTGCTTCTAAAAATATCTTGCATGATCTAATACACAAAAAGCTCAAGGTCTACATGGATAATATGATCATTAAGTCTAAGACTCGGGAAGGTCATGTTCCTGCTCTCTAAAAGTTCTTCGAATGACTGTGGTAATATGAAATGTGATTGAACCCACAAGAATGTTTTTTTAGCATTACCAAAGAAAAACTTTTGAGATTTATGGTTAGCGAGAAGAGGATTAAAGCAGATCCTGCTAAACAAAAATCCATACACAAAATCCCACCACCCCGAATAGAGAAGGAAGTCTGAGGATTCTTTGGAAAACTACAGTATATTAGCTGGTTCATCAAGCAATTGACTTCTATTTTTGAACCAATCTTCAAACTCCTTCGAAAGGATTCAACAAAAGTCTGAAATAAAGCCTGTCAGGAAGACTTCGACCGAATTAAGCAATATCTAACCCGACCTCCAGTACTTATTCCACTGCAGGACAATCTCCCTCTACTACTATACTTGACCGTAACATACACCGTAGCTAAGGCTTTGCTAACTCAATACATCAAAGAATCCCACAGAGAGAGGGCCATCTACTACACCAGTCTTAAATTGTCTAGGTACGAAGTCAACTACACCGCCTTAGAAAAGAATGTGTCGCCCCTCTTTGGGTTGCCTAAAAATTACGACACTACATGATCATTTTGAGAAACGTCGTATGCGTGATATCGATTTAAATTAAATTAAATTCGCAAGATTACAAGTAACCCTTATTTAATTCGAGTCTATTTAGAAACAACCCATAAATAAAAAACTACGTGTGTGTGTGTGTGTCAAACCATAAATAAAGCATGCGACACAAAGTTAAGGAAAAATCCCCGCAGAGCAAAACCTTTTATTTCACTATAATAAGTAAATCGCAACTTACACAGATTACAATGAAATACAGTGACACACGAATACCCGCAGGCATCGGTCGGTGTCGTCAGCAATGAATCCACACGCAGCGAACCCACATGAACCTCAGTCCAATCAACAAAGGAAGAACCGCAGCACTCCTCAATGACACGCAGCCCTAAAACTTTGTAGAGACTCCCTCAGCAATGACACGCAGCCCTCGGTTGCAAAGATCTCTCCACAGAGGTTTGAACAAACTAAAAAGTTGTGTTCTTGGGTTACCAAAAAGATTCACAAAGGATTGGCAATTGTGTGAATCAAAACATGAGTCTTGGGACTCAAAAAATATGAAGACTAGAGGTATTTGGACTCTCAAAAACGTCTTCTAAAGTCTTGCAAAACTGCTCCCCCGAAGGTGGTTTAAATAGCAAAACATATGAAGAGTTTCGCAAAATAAAAACACTGAAATTCTATCCAGCGTACAAGTACCCCGAACCGGTTCGGGTACCCCTGCAAACCGGTTCGCCCCCCCGAACCGGTTTCGGGCTAGGTTCGGGAAAGTGTGCTGGGAACAGGTGTTTAAACACTTAGAGAAATTCCCAGAATTTTTAATGAACATATCTCCATTTTCAACGGGCCATAACTTGTTCACCGTAGCTCGGATTGAGGTGCCGTTTCTTCCAGTATCTTTGTTGCGGAAAGTTCTTCAACTTTCCAGTTGACTGGTCCTCCGGACGGTGGCTGTAAAATTACCAATTTGCCCTTGAACATCCCTATCATGCCTTATTTCACTGATTTGACTTCTCTTGCGTTCCACTTGCATTACGAGCCTACAATCAAGGAACGTGGAGTCGTTGATGCAGATGAGGGACATATTAGTGGAGATAATGCATTCTTGATTCCCGGAATTCGGATAGAGGCCGTCATGAGAGATCGTGAGGTGACGTGCCAAATGTAGCGGCGTACGACATAAATAAATGAAACATTTCGGACATGAGAAAAATGTCCTTACAAATCTCCCCCTATGTCTATGCTGGTACATACATAAAAAATCGGAATTATCAAATATGAAATTGCCTATACAAATCTACCCTCCCATGAACCCAAACCTGGAAAAGGTACAAATGAATAGTCTTCATCGTTTGTTCTTCAAATCTTCAGGAATCTCAAATCTTTTCTCATCAGGGTGTGCAATTCAGAGATCATCAATGTAGTACCTACACACATGAGATAAAGAAAAATACCAAGGGACGTATTGAGTTGGAAATGAGATAAACATAGATACCAATATATGATAAGCATAAGTCAAATCTCAAAAACTCCCCCAAAATTCAAAATCAAAATTCAAACTCCCCCAGAATAAGATAATTCGTTCTCCCCCTTTTTATGATGTCCCCAAATAGATAAATAAGAAGAATGAATCAAACAAGAAAAATCGGGGTGTCACGGTATAAAAAAAAACACAAACTATTTTTTGATTTTTCAAATTTTTCATACAAAGATAGGATACCATTATGAACAAATATCACACCATGGATTTAGACTCAAACAACCAAGTCATGGAAATGGAATGAATGGGTGTGAACACATTCGATAGGTAAATCAACTCAATCAATCATATGTGCACGATGCATATGTGTACCCCTAACGAATGAACATCAAAGGTATCCTTAGGTGTAAAAGTTTGTTGAATTTAGATGACATCGTCTTATGCAAATCAACAAATCAAAGTCAAATGATTTCCACACCAATAACGTCCAAAACTATAGAGCGCATTTTCAAGAATTTCAAGGACGTGCAAACCCGTTTTAATTCTCCAACCAAACTCCCTCATATATATATTCTTTTAGAGGTGTATAAACTAAATTCTCAAACTTTGGAGAATTGGTGCAAAAACCTAAATGGCCCATAATTCGCATGAATTTCTTTTTATTACCTTTAAATTTTTTCGGGATCTTTTAACCTCTTTGGACCTCGGATAATAAAAATCCTCAATTTTTACGTCCTTTTTAACGGTGGCTTTTGCTCAAAGGATAGATAATTACCTTTCGCAGCCCCTCCCCGTTATCAAACAAACCACACAAACTCACAAAACGGTTTTTATATGCACAATTTCCTTATAAAAATTTATCGCGCTTGGTTCGTTTTAAGGATAGGATTGAAGTGAAAACACCCAACCAACATGTGATAAGACAAGCACAATAATCAAACAAATCCGTGCATGTGTGCAATAAAGGAAACATGAGTCAAACATGTAGGAAGTAACACTTAATTACATCTTAATGACTCCAAACATTATAAAGCACATGGATGAATTGACCTATTGTCTCAAAACACTATCAAATAGTCACATGAAAATAATGGAATGATGTTGTGACTCGGTCATCCTAAGTGTTCATCCATAAACGGTGCAAACAAAATACAAAAAATCTTTTTGGATTTTTCAAAAAAATTTCAAAACAAAAATGTTTACAAAAAAAATACATACTAGCAATAGGCAAACAATGACATCATGAAAATCACCCTATGCTAGTAAAAAAGTCAAACCTCAATCATTAGGTGCGGAGGGGTTTTCCAAAGGTGGTGACAACTTATGAAAAACCTCCATCAATTCTCGTGAAGATTTGACTAAAAACTTAACTTGCTCTCCTAAATGTGCAAACTCTCTCATGTAGTCTCCGGGAGCATGTAAAGTATCATGTGTGGGTGCATGTGTGCCAGAAACACGTGTAGAAGCTAAACGTGACACATACCCCAACTTAAAGCAAAATTCCCTAAGGTGTCCTATCCTCTTGCAATGTGAGCAAACATAAATAGGCCTAGGAACACCTCTCTCAAAAACTCTAGGACGCACTTTCCTAAAAGGAATGGGACGCCTAGGTGGGTTAGGGTGAGATGCATGTGAAACTGTCACTAAAGTGGGAACCGGCTCGGGTGCTAATTGGGAAGAAGAAGCACGGTCATGACTTATTCCTAACTTCTCACCTTTACCCTTAAGAACCACCTTTTCAACCTTCTTAGGTGCGTTCTCAAACATGACTTTGACCACCCTGGCATGTTCGAGATCACTCTCGAGTTGGGATACACGTGTCGTCAGACTAGACAACGTGTCGGCCAAATCACACTTCTCCTTTCTCAAAACCTCCTTCTCTTTCTAAGCCACGTAGGACACTCAAACGACTTATGTTTATCTCATTTCAAACTCAATACGTCACGTGGTATTTTTCTTTATCTCATGTGTGTAGGTACTACATTGATGATCTCTGAATTGCACACCCTGATGAGAAAAGATTTGAGATTCCTGAAGATTTGAAGAACAAACGATGAAGACTATTCATTTGTACCTTTTCCAGTTTTGGGTTCATGGGAGGGTAGATTTGTATAGGCAATTTCATATTTGATAATTCGGATTTTTTATGTATGTACCGGCATAGACAGAGGGGGAGATTTGTAAGGATATTTTTCTCATGTCCAACATGTTACATTTGTGTATTTTTTGAATACCGTGACACCCCGATTTTTCTTGTTTGATTCATTCTTCTTATTTGTCTATTTGGGGACATCATAAAAAGGGGGAGAAAGAATTATCTTATTCTGGGGGAGTTTGAATTTTGGGGGAGTTTTTGAGAGTTAACTTATGTATCATTTTTTTCAAATTGGTATCAGAGCGGGTTACGCTAATTTATTGCGTATTCCTATTTTCCGCAAAATCGTGTGATATTGATTTTTTTTTAAAATCAGTTTTGTGAAAAATCGCAGTTTTTCCTATGGAGCACTTATATAATCAGATGCCTATTTTTGACGGGTCTAATTATGCCTACTGGAAAGCTCGTATGAAATTGATTTTAAAATCTTTTGACGAGCGTGTTTGGTTGCTTTGCGAAAATGGTTGGACTCCTCCCACGGTCACTGTTAATAACATCACCACTTTAAAACCCGTGTCAGCCTGGACTGAAGATGATTATAAATTGTCCAATTTTAATTTCCGTGGTCTGAGTGCTATTTCTGGAGCTGTCTCTCCTGATGAGTTTCGCCGAATTATGACGTGCACCACGTCTAAAGAGGCTTGGGATGTTTTGAAATTGACACATAAGGGTACGAACGCGGTTAAAGAGTCAAAATTATAAAATTTGGCCACCCAATTTGAGACTATCACCATGTCTGAGTCTGAATGCTTTGATGATTTTTATGCACGATTGTCAGACATTGTTAACACATGTTTTAATTTGGGTGAAGTGATTGATAACACGTGTGTCGTTAAAAAGATTTTGAGATCTCTCCCAAAACGCTTTATTCCTAAAGTCACTGTTTTGAACTCTTTCGGAAATTTGAAATCACTTAAGTTGGAAGAACTTGTAGGAGATCTTCAAACCAATGAGATTGACATGTTTCCCAAAACCATTAAGGCTAAGGATAAAGGCATTGCTTTAAAGACTCATTTTAAGAAAAAGAAAGAAATAGTTTGTGAGTCCGATTCTGAGGGAGATTTTGATTTTAATGATATGGCCTCGTTTGCAAAAAATTTTAAAAAATTTCTCAACATGAACAAAAATAATTCTTCCAATAAAAAGAATTTTTTTGAGAAAAATAAAAAAAAAGGAAAGGCCAAAGAAAGTGGTGAGAGGGAAAAAGAAAATAAATCCGATCAGGAGTGTGAGGAAGATTTTGAGAACGTCACTTGTTTTGAATGTGGGGGTAAGGGACATAAGTCGTTTGAGTGTCCTACGTGGCTTAGAAAGAAAGGAAAGAAAGTAGCTATGCCCGCCACACTTAGTGATAGTAGTGAAGGTGAGGGTGATGAGACTAGTGGTGAGAAGTTTGTAGCTTTTTCTAGTCGTGTGAGCACACCCACATTGTCCCACAATAGTGCACACGAAAGTGATAGTGATGGTTTGAGCGCTTCAAGTGAGGGAGAAAGTGAGAGTGAATGTGGAGATGAAAGTGAGCTCCAAAAATCTTTTAGAGAGTTGTACACCGAGACCTTGAAAACAAAAAGGTATAATAGGGATTTAGGTCATCGGTTTTAGATTTACAGAAAGAGAAGGAGGTTTTGATAAAGGAGAAGTGTGATTTGGCCGACACGTTGTCTAGTCTGACGACACGTGTATCCCAACTCGAGAGTGATCTCGAACATGCCAGGGTGGTCAAAGTCAAGTTTAAGAACGCACCTAAGAAGGTTGAAAAGGTGGTTCTTAAGGGTAAAGGTGAGAAGTTAGGAATAAGTCATGACCGTGCTTCTTCTTCCCAATTAGCACCCGAGCCGGTTCCCACTTTAGTGACAGTTTCACATGCGTCTCACCCTAACCCACCTAGGCGTCCCATTCCTTTTAGGAAAGTGCGTCCTAGAGTTTTTGAGAGAGGTGTTCCTAGGCCTATTTATGTTTGCTCACATTGCAAGAGGAGAGGACACCTTAGGGAATTTTGCTTTAAGTTGGGGTATGTGTCACGTTTAGCTTCTACACGTGTTTCTGACACACATGCACCCACACATGATACTTTACATGCTCCCGGAGACTACATGATAGAGTTTGCACATTTAGGAGAGCAAGTTAAGTTTTTAGTCAAATCTTCACGAGAATTGATGGAGGTTTTTCATAAGTTGTCACCACCTTTGGAAAACCCCTCCGCACCTAATGATTGAGGTTTGACTTGTTTACTAGCATAGGGTGATTTTCATGATGTCATTGTTTGCCTATTGCTAGTATGTATTTTTTTGTATATATTTTTGTTTTGAAAAATACAAAAAGATTTTATTTTGACAAAAATTTTTTGAAAAATCCAAAAAGATTTTTTGTATTTTGTTTGCACCGTTTATAGATGAACACTTAGGATGACCAAGTCACAACATCATTCCATTTTCATGTGACTATTTGATAGTGTTTTGAGACAATAGGTCAATTCATCCATGTGCTTTATAATGTTTGGAGTCATTAAGATGTCATTAAGTGTTACTTCCTACATGTTTGACTCATGTTTCCTTTATTGCACACATGCACGGATTTGTTTGATTATTGTGCTTGTCTTATCACATGATTGGTTGGGTGTTTTCACTTCAATCCTGTCTTTAAAATGAACCAAGCGCGATAATTTTTTATAAGGAAATTGTGCATATAAAAACCGTTTTGTGAGTTTGTGTGCTTTGTTTGATAACGGGGAGGGGCCGCGAAAGGTAATTATCTATCCTTTGCGCAAAAGCCACCGTTAAAAAGGACCTAAAAAATTGAGGAATTTTATTATCCGAGGTCCAAAGAGGTTAAAAGAGTCCGAAAAAAATTAAAGGCAATAAAAATATATTCATGCCAATTATGGGCCATTTAGGTTTTTGCACCAATTCTCCAAAGTTTGAGAATTTAGTTTATACACCTCTAAAAGAATATATATATGAGGGAGTTTGGTTGGAGAATTAAAATGGGTTTTCACGTCCTTGAAATTCTTGAAAATGCACTATATAGTTTTGGACGTTATTGGTGTGGAAATCATTTGACTTTGATTTGTTGATTTGCATAAGACGATGTCATCTAAATTCAACAAACTTTTACACCTAAGGATACCTTTGATGTTCATTCGTTAGGGGTACACATATGCATCGTGCACATATGACTGATTGAGTTGATTTACTTATCGAATGTGTTCACACCCATTCATTCCATTTCCATGACTTGGTTGTTTGAGTCTAAATCCATGGTGTGATTTTTGTATCATATTTGTTCATATTGGTATCCTATCTTTCTATGAAAAATTTGAAAAATCAAAAAATAGTTTGTGTTTTTTTTTAACCCCAAACCAGAAAGGTACCCCAAACCGATGTACCCCAAACCGTTTCGGGGTACCTGTACGCTGGATAAAATTTTAGAGTTTTAAGAACGTGGGTCTCTTCATCTTTTTTCCTATAAATACCAACTTCGGGGGAGTTGTTTTGTAAGACTTTAGAAGACGTTTTTAGAGTCCAAATACCTCTAGTCTTCATATTTTTTGAGTCCCAAGACTCATGTGTTGATTCACACAATTGTCAAACCTTTGTGAATCTTTTTGGTAACCCAAGAACACAACCTTGTGTTTGTTCAAACCTTTGTGGATAGATCTTTGCAACCGAGGGCTACCTGTCATTGCTGAGGGAGTCTCTACAAAGTTTTATGGCTGCGTGTCATTGAGGAGTGCTGCGGTTCTTACTTTGTTGATTGGACTGAGGTTCATGTGGGTTCGCTGCGTGTGGATTCCTTGCTGACGACACCGACCGACGCCTGCGGGTATTTGTGTGTCACTGTATTTCATTGTAATCCGTGTAAGTTGCGATTTACTTATTATAGTGAAATAAAAGGTTTTGCCCTGCGGGGATTTTTCCTTAAACTTGTTTCGCATATTTGTTTATGGGATTGACACACGCACCGTAGATGGATGTTTAGGGGTTGAATTTATTTGAATTAAAAGTAGACTCTAATTAAATAAGGGTTACTTGGAATCTTGCGATTAATTATCGATGTAAATTAAATTAAATTCGCAAGATTCCAAGTAACCCTTATTTAATTCGAGTCTATTTAAAAACAGCCCATAAATAAACAACTACGTGTGTGTGTGTGTGTCAAACCATAAATAAAGCATGCGACACAAAGTTAAGGAAAAATCCCCGCAGGGCAAAACCTTTTATTTCACTATAATAAGTAAATCGCAACTTACACAGATTAGAATGAAATACAGTGACACACGAATACCCGCAGGCGTCGGTCGGTGTCGTCAGCAATGAATCCACACGCAGCGAACCCACATGAACCTCAGTCCAATCAACAAAGGAAGAACCGCAGCATCCTCAATGACACGCAGCCATAAAACTTTGTAGAGACTCCCTCAGCAATGACACGCAGCCCTCGGTTGCAAAGATCTCTCCACAAAGGTTTGAACAAACTAAAAAGTTGTGTTCTTGGGTTACCAAAAAGATTCACAAAGGATTGACAATTGTGTGAATCAAAACATGAGTCTTGGGACTCAAAAAATATGAAGACTAGAGGTATTTGGACTCTCAAAAACGTCTTCTAAAGTCTTGTAAAACTGCTCCCCCGAAGGTGGTTTAAATAGCAAAACATATGAAGAGTTTCGCAAAATAAAAACACTGAAATTCTATCCAGCGTACAGGTACCCCGAACCGGTTCGGGTACCCCTGCGAACCGGTTCTCCCCCCCCCCCCCCCCCCCGAACTGGTTTCGGGCTGGGTTCGGGAAAGTGTGCTGGGAACAGGTGTTTAAACACTTAGAGAAATTCCCAGAATTTTCAATGAACATATCTCCATTTTCAACGGGCCATAACTTGTTCACCGTAGCTCGGATTGAGGTGTCGTTTCTTCCAGTATCTTTGTTGCGGCAAGCTCTTCAACTTTCCTGATGACCGGTCCTCCGGACGGTGGATGTAAAATTACCAATTTGCCCTAGCATGCCTTGTTTCACTGATTTGACTTCTCTTGCGTTCCACTTGCATTACGAGCCTACAATCAAGGAACGTGGAGTTGTTGATGCATATGAGGGACATATTAGTGGAGATAATGCATGCTTGATTCCCAGAATTCGGATAGAGGCCATCATGAGAGATCGTGAGGTGACGTGCCAAATGTAGCGGCGTACGACATAAATAAATGAAACATTTCGGAAATGAGAAAAATGTCCTTACACATTTTCCTATCAAACTGGTGTCCCGAATGAATCCTATAAAAAACCTTCTTGAGAAACCTATCTTATATTAATGTCCTGATGGTTAATGTTGCTATCCGAGTTCGATATTGTGTATGTCATGCAGAAATCCATGAAAGGGAGAATTATCTCTGACTACCTTATTGATTACCCCATGGAAGAAGCTGACATTTGGATCTCTGAATTCCTAGATGAAGATAACCATTGCTCCTCTTAGTATGATCTCCGATGGAAAATGTTCATTAACGGTTTTGCCAACAAGATTGAATACGGTATTGGGATAATCTTGATCACCGCTGATGACTCTCACACCCCCATTGCCATCAAAATAGATTTTCCCTGCACTAATAACATGACAGAATACAAGGCATGCACCGTAGGCCTAAAAATAGCTCTCCATAAAATAATCCAATGCTTAGATTTCTATGAGGATTCTACCCTCATCATCAGGTCCTTAGATGATGAAAAGTCAAGGATGAAAAGCTCTTTCCCTTCCATGCCACTTAGAAGAGTTGGACTCCCGATTTTTAGATATCACATCACACTACTTCCCCCGAGCAAGGAACAATTTAGCCGATGCCCTCGCTACCTTGGCCAACATGGTCGACATGCGCGAGGGAACAATGATGGCCCCTTTTCTAGTCCAAAATCAAGCTAAATTGAACCACTACTACCACATCAACCTCATCACAAAAAAGGATTCTGATGTGGTCGAGTGTTAGTATTATGACACTTAGTGCCTTTTTAAGCATCGTAGTTACCCCCAAGATTCCAATAAGAAAGACCGAGCAACCCTCCGCAAACTGGTTTCCTAGTACATTGTCTGTAATAAAGCACTATTTAAGAGAAACTTCGATGGAACCCACTTACATTCCATCGTAGGGGATGGCATTGAAGAGATAATGAAGAAAAGCCACATCGGGGAATGTGTAAATGACATTAATATCCAATCCTCTCCAAGAAGATTATCTGACAGGGTTACTACTAGACTACCATGGTTCAAGATTTAACCGTCTCTGTTCGGAGATTCCTTAAGTGCTAATATTTTTCCAATCTTCAGCACTTACCCCTATGGGAATTATACAACATGACCATTCCCTGGACGCTCTCTACATGGGCAATCGATATGATAAGGAAAGTTACACCCAAAGCTTCTAATGGGAACGAGTTCTTCCTAGTTACCATTGAATGCCAAAAAGGTCGCCAAGTTCATTCGGAATAATATTATCTACCGAAATGGTGTCCCTCAAGAGTTAGTGTTAGAGAACGATTTACATTTTGAGGAAAAAATCACAGAATTAGTCAACTAGTGTGGGATCCAGAGATACAAATCTCATCCCTCTCGACTACAAACCAACGGTGCAGTTGAAGCCTCCAATAAGAACCTCAAAGCAATCATCAGCAATATGATTGAGAGTTTCTATGATTGGGCCGATCAAATCCCTGACGCCCTCTGGGGATACCGTACTTCAGTTCAAGCATCTACTTGGGCTACCCCTTACTCTTTTGTATACGACATGGAAGAAATCCAATCCATTGACCCAAAAATACCTTCACTACGCGTCATGCTTGAAAGAAAATCAACGAAGAAGATTGGCATCAGAGATGACTTTACGAGTTATCGCTCTTAAATGAAAGAAGGATAAATGATCTGTATCATATACAAGCGTTCGAGAAGGGGACGTAGACCTTAAAGAAATCATAGAACCTGTCTGGACCCCAAAGAGAAATTCAAGCCAAACTGGTGTGGCCCCAACATTGTAAAGAAATTCCTGTATGATGGCGTTGCTATGCTCACTGACCTTGACGGAGAAGAGATGGATCGACCAGTCAATCTGGACCGTTTCAAGGAATTCTACCCTTAGTTCAAAATCTCAATGCGCTGTGACTGCTCTCATCCCCCTTTTATTTTTTAAAAAATCATTTCCCTCTACTCAGAACTACGTGGGGCCTGATCCTCTAAAAAAACTTTTTGCTTTCGAAAATGAAACTTAGAAGATTTTCAAACCCCCATAGTTACGTAGGCAACTCATACGCTTTAACTGGGCACAGTCCCCTTCCTTTTCCTAAAATACTATTCTTTTCTTACCTACAATAGTTCATTTTATCATTTACATGAACCAAAGGATTATATATGCCTTAGCGATTGGTATAGATAATTCAAATGTAAAAATCATCATGAGGCACAACAATATAATTAAATTCCTCTTTTATTCCATTTTGGAAAACTCAGCGTGATTACAAGAAATATCAGTGTTAGGAGTCAAACAACTACCCATAACAACCTAAATGTCCTAAAAACAAAACAAAACAAAACCAAATTACTTCTAAAACAAGCAAACGGAGTTAAAAGTCTTACCCGGACATATCTTCCCAACAACACATTCCCCTACGGAATCCAAAAACCTTAAGTCATCAAATTGTTCCCCCAAATGGAATTTCCAAGCTAAGATTTTCAGCTCTTCTTAAAAGGACATAATCCCCAAATAATGCCTCTTCCCCAATGAAGTCTACAAAAAAGGAAAATTGAAAATTCCCTAGTAGAGCTCTCTACTTAAGGTCATTAAAATTGACCGCGATGCTCAAAATTGCTCGCTCTAATTTAAGGTCCTCAGAATTCAGCAACCCTCATAATCGGTATCTCCAACTTATGGTCCTCAGAATTGACATTGACCCTAAAATTTGGCCGATCGTATTTATAGGTCCTCAGAATTGACCTCGACCCTCAAAATCGGTCACTCCCACTTAAAGTTCTCATAATTAACCTCGACCCTCAAAATTGATCACTCCAACTTAAGGTCCCAAGAATTGACCTCGACTCTTAGAATTGGTCGCTCCCACTTAAGGTCCTTATAATTGACCTCGAACCTTAGAATTGGTAGAACCCATCTTTGGTCCTTAGAATATACCTCGACCCTTCGAATTGAACGCTCCCACTTAAAGTCCTAAAAATTAACCTCCACCCTCAGAGTTGGTCGCTTCTATCTTTCGGTCCTTATAATTGGCCTCGACCCTCAAAATTGGTCACTCCCATCTTTAAGTCCCCAGAATTGACCTCAACCCTCAGAATTGGTCACTCCCATATTAGGTCCTCAGAATCGACCATCCCCAACATTACCTTAGGTCCTTAAAAATTTCCTCGAGACTATAAATTGGCCATCCTCATCCTTCTTGGTCCTCAGAATTAACCTCTTTCAAAAAACATCAAAAGGTGTCCATTTTACGGCTTTCACTTATTCCAAGATCGCGCATCAAGAGACTATGTAGACACCACATTCTAGCCCCCCTAAATCTCTCCTTAGGTCCCTAGAACCTCCCCAATTCATTACAAACATTTGGTCATACTCCAAGTACCGATCTACAGGCCATCGGGTACTCTTGGACCTCGTTTGACTCTGGTTAATTCAATCATTAGAGAAAAATCTCGATGAATATTTGAAGGGCTATGAATCCCCATTCCAACGGTCTACCCCGTGTGCAAATTGGCATAATGGTTCAGACGAATGAACCATTTTACTAACAAAAACTGATCTAGAGGCCACCGGGTGCTCCCAGACCCCGATTTGACCCCAATCCACTTCATCGTTATAGAGAAATCTCAATGAATATTTTAAGGGCACTAAAACCCCTTTATCTCTTGCACGAAACAACATAATCGTTCGAATGAACGATCCGTTTTCCCCCAAAAATTGATTCGGAGGCCACCGGGGACCCAAACTCCGTTTGACCAAGATTAACTTTTCAGCTCAAACAAGATTGAATGAAATTTTTAGGGGCACTGAATAACCTTTCCAACAGTCTACCCTGTGTGTGAATTAGATTTACGGTACAAGCAAATAACCCATTTTACTTTGAAAGGTCATCGGGTGTTTTCGGGCCCCAGTTGATGAAAGTCAACAATATGAACCGAGAGAATCTCTTTGGAATGTTGAGGTACCTCACATAACCTTTAAAATGGTCAGATCCGTGTGCAATTCGAACTTACCATTTGGACGAATGATCCATTATCGTCCGACAATCTCATATCCAAATGACCAATAGATACTTTTGAGCCCTGTTTGACCCAAAGTCAACTCCCGGACCCGGGAGCGACATAAAGGACTCTTGAAGGTATCTAAATTAAATTTTTAAGAGTATGCATTGTGCTCATTTTTCATTTACGTATTGCATTCTATGATCATTTTTTTGAAAACATCTACACGAGAATGCCGATTGGTAGGTCCATTTTCTCGCCTATTGGCAGTGTGTCTAGGGTCACCTGCCGATTGGCATGGCTACGAATATGCCGATTGTAGTAACCTTATCCTATATAAGGAGAGCACGAGCTAACTTCGAAAGACACCCCAAATCCATCAATATTAGTGATCTCAACAACATTCTTCTACAACCAACGAAGTTTTCTTGTGTGAAATTCCTATCCATCTTTCATTACCATCATTTTCATACCCAATTTAGCAATAATATCATTATCTCTCATCCAACAATCATGCCAACAAGCAAAGAAGCTCATTAAGGATCAAGATCAAGCCTTAAGTCCCCAAAGAAGGTCCAAACATCCTCCTCTCTTAAAATTTCTTTATTTTTACATTAGTTATATAAATTCTCAATTTAGCTCTTACATTAGATCATACACGTTAACATTTCATCCTCTATTAGTTATATTGCAGATACTTTATTTTCTATAAGAAAATCCAAAACAAAGAGAAAGAGGGTTACACCTATAAATTTCGACGGGATTCTTCATCACATTTTCTCAAAACTAAAAAAGGTCTTTTCTACACACATATAATAAATTCCCGTTTGAATCTATCAGATACTTTACTTGTCTTTACTTTTATTGGGTTTGAGCCGATGGTTTATTCGGTCAGTTATTTACATGTTAATGCTGGTTTTCAGTTATGTGTGATTGTTTAAATTATTTTGTTTCCACATGACTATTTCATTAAATTAATGAAAGATAAAACTTGGCTCCAGTCTAATTTTCTCACTTAGGTGATTAGTAATTAAAAAGGAGACAGTGATGCTAAGAATGAACCAACTGAGAGACCTGTTCTAATTTAATTTAGGACTGGTCACCCTGGGTTAATTAGGCGGGGTGTCACAGGTGTCTTCCCAAAGTACGGGGTTCGCATATTTTTTTTCTACGTCTTGTGTTGCTCCCTCAACTGCTCCAAGACGGAATCGCGTAGCTTTGGATCTAGACTGAATTGTTCCTTTCCAATAAATACAATGCTAGTTGCAAATAAATATAAACATAAATATAAAATAAAATTGAAATGGAAATTGAAATTAAAATATTCATATAAATATAAATACAAATACATTACCTCTAGTACCACCCAAACAGCTAACTTGAGCTCATATGACACCTCCTTCCAACTAATGTACCCCGGGCCCCCGACTTGTTCTCGATGGCCATCCCCAATTTTCCATATTTAGGGAGCCTAGGGGTCGAGGATCCCTCCTCGCCCCCACTGCCATCGAGCCAGATGGCATCATCATAACCAGCATCATCATCCTCTCCTTAATACCTGAAGGAGACATTTTCTGTAAAAAAATGTTATTAGTACAAATCAAAATGAATTAGAAGAAGATGTGAAAATATGTACGATTACTACAAATAGAAATTAATTGGTACTATTAAACACCTCAATTCTGAATTCAAAAACAACAGCATCTAGCTCATAATATGTACAATTACTAAAAATTCGAAACATCCCCACCCCTACCCCTAATGCCCACACACACACACACTACACAAGAGTGAAAATGATAAAGTGCAAAACAATTAAAAGCATTAAAAATGGATGTTTCGGTACAAATTGGAATATTTATTATAAATTGAAAAATTGTTTAAAATTCGGGTTATCATAAAAAATGGATTGATATTCGGTAAGAGCAGCCAAGTTATCCACACAACTATTTAGGCGCTTTGGCACATGTTGGAAAATTGACCACGTCTCATTGTTGATATTCTCCGAGTCAAACAGTTGGTTAACCTTTTGAAATGCACAAACAAAAGGCTCATCGCTCACGTGGTAGTTGCTCTTCAACTTGGACAAGTCAACCATGATCAAATTGGTGACAGGATCAAATTTGCAAGCATTTTTATCCTCAACTCTTACCCAGTCACAGTAAAATACAACCTCTTTTAATCTTATATAATCCAATTCAAATATACTTCAGATTACACCATAGTATGTCATTTCAGCTTCAACGAGGTTTTTGTCTTTTGTGCTCGCTCGAAAGAAAGTAAGAGCCTTGTATGAAATGCCTGAGTTCTGTACATTTGTACTTTCCTCGTACACTTTAGCACCAAAAACATAACCATTCAATCGATACTTTTTGTACTCTTGTGCCACGAATAAGGTTCTAGTGGCTAGACGAGCAAGCCTTGATGTCGCATCACCCGTCTTTAACAGCTGAGAATATAGATAAATTAATTATATTAGTTGTAAAATTTGAGTGTAATGTAACGTTATATAATGACCATTTTCATTATAATTACCTCTTGAGTCAACCACATCCTAAATTCGTTGTCTGATTATACCATTATTTTTCTTCTTTTATTGTTCTCAAAGGCTTCATATTTTCTGCATATTATAAAATTAGTCATGTATAAAATAATCTAAAATAATGTTAAACATTATAATAATTGAAACTTACTTTTTTTATTCTTCGACATCTCCATGTGTGTCAAATAGATAACATGCTACTTGTTCATGTTGCAAACTCAATTTCACTCGTTTTACCATCACATGACCACCATCAAGGACGAACTCATCAGTGTCATCAACACTGGTCGAGTTAGGCATATATTCTCGAGTATATATTGATGACTCCACGGTGATGTATTCCTCTGCAATTGATCATGTAATGTATCGCGTATTCTTGACGTAATCAATAGAAACTTTCATCAATCTTTCAAACGGATACATCCACAGATATCTAACTGGACCACAAGGAAGTGCCTCGTCGCATAGGTGTACCAACAAGTGAACACTTATGTCAAAGAATGTTGGGGGAAAGTACTTCTCCAACACACAAATCCAATTTTGCGGCCACTATGTGTTCTCTATTGACTACCTTCTCACATAAGAGGGAGAAGGTAATACTAATTTGCATAATAGCCCTCCGCAAATCCTTGTGCTTGGAGAAGCAGTGCTTATGCAATAAAGGAACCAATTGCATGATCACATGCCAATCGTGGGACCTGCACTTATATAAATCATGAGTAGCATAATTCACAATTCTTTGCAATTTGGACTCAAAATTAGATGGGCCCTTCAAATTATATATTATGTCTAAAAGCACCTTCCTTTCCCCACTCGTCAAAGTAAACGCATCAGGGGGAATTATTGTCCTTCCACTACTATCTTCTTTCAACCATAGTTGTGGCTTAAGTTTTAACAATTTAAGGTCTTTTCGTGCATTTCCTCCATCCTTCGAATGACTCCCCCTAAGGCAAGTGCCCACAATATGTTCAGCGAAGTTCTACTCTGCATGCATCACATCCAATACATGGCTAACTGGATTATTCTTCCAATAAGGCAAGTCAAATAAAATTGACCTCCTAGACCATGCCTTTCTTGTCTCAGTTTCATTCCCAGTTGGGGTCTTCTTATGATTGACATTCTTAAATTTGGAATTCTTACCTGGCATATTAGGGCCACATTCAAAAGATTTACTTTCAATTTTTAGACCCGAAAGTTGTCTCGGCGGTAGCCTATGTTCAATCCCACCCAATAAAAAATTGGAACCTTTCTGAAATCTTCAACTATGATCCGGGGTAAAAGCCTCATGTGGAAATGGTATACATTTTGTGAGCTAAAGGATAGGCAAAGAGATTCAGTCTCCTCTCCACAAATAGGACACCCCAAATAACCATGTACTACACAACCGGATAATGTCCCATAAGTTGGAAAATCATGAATTTCCCACATCAACATAGCTTTCAGCATAATCTCTTCTTTTTCTAAAAGAGTCAAATGATTGCACACCCTCTTACCACAACTCATTTAATTCTTCTACCCAAATTGGGAAAAATCGGGATACTCATAATTCATCCTCCTCTAGGCTGTAGAACCAATATGATGACGCATGATATTACCCCTACTTCTGCCCTAGCATGCCAAGTCATTGCCTCCGCTATCCATGGTACTGTGAAAAATCGCTTTAATCTAGGCCCAATGGGAAAATATTTCAATACTTTTTGAGGCACTTTTGAGCTTGTGCCTTCCTTACTAGTAGATTGGACATATCTAGGTTCATCGCATACTGGACAACGATCGAGATTTTCATACTCCTTTCGGTATAGTATGCAGTCATACACATAAGCATGAATCGATTTATACTTCATTCCCAAACCTTTCAAACTATTATTCATAATAGGATTGCTATTTGGAAGTGTATTCTCCTTGGGTAATAAGCCCTTCACCCATTTCAGAATTCCTATCACACTATTGCCAGACAAACCGTACCGCGTCTTCAAACTGTGCAAACCAACCATGGCATGTAAAGTTGTTTGATCTTTCTCACAGCCAGAGTATAACGGTTGGATCGCCTTAAATTTTAAACTTTGGTAGTCATCGTCAATTTTTATCGTGGTATCTTCACGAGCACTTGAACCTTCTACATCATCAGTAACCTCATTCTCCTATACTTCATAAACTTCGTACGCATCATCAACTAAATCCTTTAACATATTATGATCTACGTCCTCCCCTTCTACATCTATCCTACTTCTTGAAGGTTGTTGTGAAGGTTGGTCGGGGACAAAGGGAACTTTCAATTCATCCTGAAAACTCCAAAATCGATAACTATCTTGACTACCCAATATTAACAAATGTAGTTCAACGATTTTCCACTCAAACACCTTACCATTCTTACACCTAGCACAAAGACACCAAAATTCTTCATCATTATGACATCTCTTTGCGTATTTCACAAATTCATTAGCACCTCTGCGAAACACATCCCCCATTATATTTGTCTCACCCATCCACTCTTTGTATTTCGAATATCCCATCACATCTACCACAACTAATCATTTATTAAATGTAAACAAAACCTAGATTTATAGTATGTTTCATTTAATTATGTCTTATTTATATTCAATTTTTAAATTTCAAATTCAAATTCAATTTATAATAGAAATTTATATTTCCTTCATCTCCTTTAAAGGGTGAGTGGTCCCATCCCATTCAAAACCGCATTTTTCTATAATAAACTTAACATCTCATGCACATTGTTATGATTTGAGAAAAAATCGGCAACATATCCCCGTAGTTCTCTAAGTACACGACGTAGATTGGCAAGTGTGAGTGTTATTTAATTGCTCAATTGAAATAACAGTCACACTTGTCAATCTAGTATGTACCCAAAGAACATTAGGATACGACTGCAGAACTTCCTCCAAAAGTAACAACTTTAAGCCACTAAGAATATTATACAGATATTATGCAGTCCCAAACTGTCCAAACGGGACAATTCGAGAGATCTCATTATAAGGGTAATGACTCTCGAACGGGTTTAAGGTCTATTGAATGCGTATGCATAAGAACTAGAAGGTTAGTATCTATGCACACTATATGTAATTTCAAGTATTTTCATTTAATTATCATACTATATATATATTGTTCGATATACAATGTAATTTTCAAAAAAAGTTGAAAAATCCCACCCCCCATATGGACAATAATCCAGTGGTCATGCCACTTTTAAAATTGGCCAACCCAACATCCACTATAATCCAACAGCAACGTCAACAACAAATGTGTATCCCGTACTCCTTCTAATTCATCTACTCAATTAATTATTTTCATCAATTAAACTAACAATTAAAGTATACAATTATTAATTTACTAATTTACAATGAGAAGCAATCATATATTAATTTACTAAAAAAATTAATAATCAGTCAATTCGTTTACAAGGAACACTACGCACACTACACACACATATACACACACACACGCAGCCCCTACCCCACCACCCATCCCTGCCCCCTGCCCCCTGCCCCACCCCTTACCCAACCACACACACACACAAACAACCCCACCCCCTCACCACCCCCCACTACACACACACAAACACACACCCTGCCCCACCCCCTTCCCCCACCACACACACACACACAGCCCCACCCCCACCACACACACACATGCACACACACATATACACACACACGCACATACACACACACACACACACACACACACACACACATATATATATATATATATATATATAAAAATGGAAGAGAGAGAGAGAGAGAGAGAAAAAAGGAGGGAAGAAATCGGTGGGTGAAAAAAGGAGGGGAAATGGTTTTTTGCTGGGAAATTTGTCACGGACGTGTCACGGTCCTTAACCGTGACAATATTATACGAATTGTTACGGTCAATGACCGGACAAGTCTTTGTCACGATCTTGTCACCGTCAATGACCGTGACACAAAATGCGTGTTTTTTGTCACGGTCAATGACCGTGACAAGGCTAGTCGTTGGAAGGGTCACAATTTACCCATTTTGGTATAGTGATATATATATATATTGCGGACCCGCTTGGTGTTAAAATTAATTTCTCCTCCATCAATGCTATGCTTATGTCTTGGTGGATGAGAAGGACTAAAGCTTATTATACGCAATTCCTCTTTGTCATTATCCCTGGAATGATTATATGGGCTATTGGCTCAATAGAAATCAAAGTATCTTTGAAGGATTTTCTATGGATTGTAGACTAATCATCAACAAGGAAACTCAGCTTATCTTTTCCACGTGTTCAACTGCATCCTTTAAATCCCCGTGTTCCCAAAATGACTTCCTTATTCATAAATTCATGCTCAAGTTGGGTAAAATGCAATTCCAGACTTTCAAATTAGTGAAATGGTTTAAATTTTCTCATGTATTCTACAAACTCAATAGTGATTGTGCTTTTAAAGAAAATCTAGGTTTGGCATGTTCAGGTGGCATAATCAGAGATTATCAAGGCTTCCTTATTCAATCATTTTTAGCTTTTGAAGGGAAATGAAGAAATAATATGGCTGAAAGTGTTGATATACTAAGAGGTTTGAATCTCTATGAGTCTCTAAAGATTTCTAATGTAACTGTGGAATCATATTCTAAATTTATTTTTAATGTTCAAATGCAAATATTGATAAATCTCCTTGGCCCTTATTCAAGACCTTTAAGCTAATTAAAGAGGCAGGTATAAGAGTGAAAGAATCTTTTATGCACTATTTCAGAGAATCTGACAGTGTTGCTGATAATCTTTCTAACCAAGGAGTTTTTAATAATTACTCTAGTACTTTCAATAAAGCTTTGGATCTGCCCAATCAGAGTAAGACGCCATAAAAAATAACCAGTTTGGGAACTTTTCATGTATTCCTTTTTTACTTTTGAATCATATTCACAAAGGTGTTTTCTTATAAAGTCACCCTCTATCTTTGTCTAAAACGCATAGGTAGGGCTATTCTACCTATTTAATAATATTTCTTTTTCCTCAAACTAAGATATTTTAGAGATTTATAAGGGTTAGCAAGGGAGAGGGGAAACACTATTCACATTTTTGTGAGGGGTAAGGAAACAAAAAAAGTAGGTTCTCTAATTTCATCAATTTTGCATCTTTGGAAGTTCCTGTAATACCCTGTATTTCTGCGTATTTTATTTAATTAAATTGAGAAATTAATTGAGGGAAAAATACGTTTGAATTAAGATACGCGAACAAAGTAATTTAATGCGATTAGATAATAATTCTGACTATTAAATATTAATCGAGATATAGATATTGATTAATACTGCATTATGATATTTACTAACTGCGTATAGAAAATAATTGATAATTGTGGTTATATGGCAAAATGAGTGATATGTGCGTATTTTATTTTATCTCACAAGGAGTCGCATGTAAATTATTTTGAGGTGAGAAATGAGAAATATATTTTAAGTGACTCGAATGATAATTTAGAGGTCACGAATGATTCCGGATGGGTCGAAATAGTTGGAATAGTGTACCCGGGAGTATAGTTTGGGTCCCAGGTCAATTTTGGACCAAACTGACACTTATTAAGAGCGTTTCGGTCATTTTTCAAAAAGAGGTTAAGGGACCCACGAAATTTAGATTCATATATCTGATATTTAGAGATTTGGGTTAGGGAACATAACATAAAAGATTATAGAGTCCATCAGAGAGAAGAGAGAACCCTTTTTCAAAGCTTAAGAAGAGAATTGTGAAGGTGGTAAAGTGTTTCTTGCACCTCAAGGCAATTGGAAAGGAAGATTTGAGAAGAAGAAATCAATCATCAACCAAGAACCACGAAATTAGATCAATCAATTAAAGGCAAGTGTTTATTGCAAATCTAATTGAAGTTATAATACCCATGTGTAGGGATTTAATGAATATATTGATTTTTATTTCAAAATCTATGATGAAAAGCACTAATTGATTTCATGTTTGGGTAAAATTGCATGTACTTAGTGTTTATATCAGTAGAGGATTATAAATCATAAGAGCTTTGATTATTTCTATGGATTTAAATTTGGGTTTTGAATTAAATGTAATGGATTAACACAAAACTAGATTTATGAAAGAGTTTTGAGGGTTTGATTCATTCTTGATTAATTTTGGTGAAGTTTTAATGTGTTAAAAACATTAGAAATTGTCCTTACTCATGTAGAAATAGTTAGGAATAATCGGATGTGAATTTGGTGAAGAATTATGGGATTTGAGTAAATCAGAAAGGGTGAAAAATCAAAGAAGACGAAGCTACACGTGTTCGATCGATCGATCGACCAAATCCTTCGAGCAATCGACTCTGGAAGATTTTTGATTTCTTAGCTTGGTTAAATTTTTTGGAATTACGAGTGATGGATGGAAATCTTAGGAGTAATATTATACCTAGGTAGGGACTTGACAAAGACTAGTAGGGTATAGTTAAGGTCCATTAAGGTCTTTGAGTGAAGGACTTAGAGTATTGAACGACAAGGATAATCGACTTTTGAAATAAATTGGGAAATTTGGTAATTGAGCTACTGAGAAAGAGTAGACATAAATTTAACATGAATACCAGTTTGTTAAAGATGGTAACTACTGAATTTATATAAGGAATGGTAACTAGGACCCTTAGAGTTATGTGAACACTCTTATACATACGATAGTGAGATAAATTGTAAAGTAAATAGTACGGCGAGTATGTGAGAGATATATACTACGTACTAACACGTATTATGGGGTTGTGTGAATACCTAAAGTATACTCTCTCTCTCTCTCTATATATATATATATATATATATATATATATATATATATATATATACAGGAGAAGGATCACAAGTGGACCAAAAGAATGGACTTTTTAATGGACTTAACAAAAAAGACTAATAACCCACTAATTTTAATTCCTTGGTGTAATGGGTCCGCGCCAGCGGCACCCAATAACCGAAACTTATTAGTCTTTTTTGTTAAGTCCATTAAAAAGTCCATTCTTTTGGTCCACTTGTGAACCTCTCCCTATATATATATTGGTGATGGAGGTGTGATTCCGAGCCAATATAATCAATTACTCTTGGTGATCGAGGTATGATTTCGAGCCACGAGATATAAATCACTATTGGTAATCCAGGTAGGATTATGAGCCAATAACCCCTAAAATTTGATACAGGGAGGTGATTATATATTATATGTTTATAGTATATATTGTGTGGGAAATATATATACATAAAGGGTGCTTAATTCTGTATTGGGGTCGATGATTATCCGGACAAATACATGAAAACTCGATTTGGGGTCGATGATTATCCGGACCAAATTCGAGGATGAGTAATATTGGGGTCGATGATAATGTCGGACCAATATACATATGTATGACCTTTACATTGGGTTCAAGGGATATCCGGACCAATGTAAATGGTAGGACTATTAGGGTCGGTGATTTTTCGGACCAATAAATCTTTATAGTATATATTGTGTATGAAATATATACTTCAGAATATTATACTTATGTGCGAAAGAAGACTTGTAGATGATATATATATATATATATATAATTGGTAAATTGAGTACAGAGAAACTTAATTTCAGGATTAAAAATTGATTGGGGATATCTATAGTAAATTAAGTAGTGAAACTTAAATATGGAAGTTGAATGATGTTAGATATCAAACGCTATATGAATTAAGTAGTGAGACTTTATTATGATGATGAAATTTAACATATGTGAATGTTACATAAGAAATGAAGAACATGTAAGAAATATTAATAATGAATCATGCTATATGGGCGGTACGGGAGAGTATACTATTGATAAGATCGATTATATACTTTAGTCGAGATAGGTTGGGTGTGGTAGCTAGGTGGGATAAGTGTAGAACTTTAGGCGTGCACATTTGATGAGAGGTGAGGAAACTCAAGGGAGTGTGTGAGAACCTAACATGTGTAATCAATAACCGATTTTAATTACGATAAATTACTTGTTAAATGTTTTCAAATGTTTTGAGTGCTAACTCTTGCTATAAAAATATTTTCAAAACCTTTTAGGTGTCCTGCCATAGGGACTCCATACTTGATGGTTTCATTCCAGGGATTCGGAGCTACAACACTGTGGATGCTGACAAGACTTTGGGTAGTCGATGCTTTCATTCAAATCTGGCATAGGATCTCAATCTTGTATCTCATGTTTGGACATGTTGTCCATTATCGGTGCTACAGTTTCAGTTTGTATCAGTTTTACTTTGTAGTTTAGACTTGGAATATTAATTAGTTTTGGTTGTTTTAGACGATGGTTTATTCGGTATGACTTTTATTCATTTACATATCATGATGGTTTGGATTCTAGTTTATTGTGAATGTAGTTTTAGTTTTTGAACAATTTATTTATTCTATTTAATTGGAAGATAAAATTAGGCACCGATTTAATTAACTATTAGGCGGTTAGTAATTAATTTGGTTTTTGACAATGATGCTAAGAATGATCATATAGGACTGATCACCTGATATTTATTTAGGCAGGGTATCACAAAGCCCACATACATGGATTTTTGTAAGGGATCATATGGTAGAAGATATAAGGTATTTTTCCCATTAAAATCAAGAATTTGGAGGTGGAATAACAACAACATTATCTTCTTCAGCAAATATCTCTCCTACATCAAATCAACTACACCATTCGCAAATGTATAGTTTACCAAATCCTATATATAAACTATATATTTAGTTTTATGGAATTGTTTCTAAAATACAATTAATCAAAGTCTTTTGGGAGAAAAAAATTATTTATTGTCAATACACGATAATTAAAAAATTTAGCCGCGACTAAGGATCAATCTTGTCTTCAAACAATATTTAAGTTGTCCACCATAAAACCCCAACGTTTTGATGTTAGAAAGTACATGCATGATTGTGTATATTTTGTACTAACATGGTTTGGTAGTGATCCTATTAGTCCCTTGATCAGAGTCACATGAATATGTTATGTGCATGGATCCTACGACGATTTATTTTTAGTTAATTTTCCTAAATTTGATTGGGTTGTAATAATTAGGTTATTATGTCATGTATTCATGCATACAAAGGAATTTTTGAGGGTATAATTTTTTTTATGTTCTAGAACTCTAATTTATAATGGGGTTTGATCGTGGTATATGTTCCATGAATTTAGGTCGCAACATTCTCAAGTTTCGAGGTCTAACGATGGATTTTTCAATGTTGCATGATGTTCCAAGCCAAAATAGTTTTTATTACCAAGAGAAACCATAGAAAAAAGAAAAAGTAGCACCAAATGCGACATATCCATGATCGGGGCCTAACCTAGCACGATCGTGTCTTCGAGTGCGTGAACGTGACCCCCTAGGCATAAGTGCGGGTATGAGCGGGTCATAAGGCTTTTGTGATGGTTTTTCGTTGATCTTCTTCCAAAAAAGTTGAGGCACGTGGACTCTTGTTCAAGAACTTCTTGATGTTAAAGGACTTTACTCAAGCAATAAGTTTTATCCAAGATGGAAAAGCTTTTTTGTATGTAATTCATTAAGTTTTAGCATCTCATATTTAATTAATTGATAATTTTGTGTGCTGACCACTAAACAAACTGGTAACCCACATTATAATCGACAACATGAATTTATTTATGTTATCGACCTAGATTACATTTTTTTTGGAAATAAAAAATATTTATTATGTTATAAATTGGATTAAATCATGGTAATCAATTTAAGGTATAAATAAAAATTTGTTTTTATGGTATAAATTTAAGGTAACAATTGTGTATTGATTATTTTTATTTTTATTAAAATAGTTTTATTTAAAAAATAAAAAATTGTGACACCGGGTAAATTAATTTGTACAAGTAATTGTGATACTATTGTTGTATTAATTAAGGAATTAGAATTGAATAAATATTTTTCAAATACGCTCAAGTTAAAAATATGAAATGGAAGAGGGGCTTCAAAATAAATTTTGAGACCTCCATCAGTATTTTAAAATGCGGTGAGATTAATTCCTCGTGTTATCTTGAATTTCATCCCCATTGGAGGAATTAATTATGGTATCATCATATTTTAAAATTCTTATGTGATATTGCTTTAAAATTAGATGTGAGTGAGTTCGATCCCCCCAATAGAAAAATTCTAAAATTAGACGTGCGTGAGTTAGATCCCCCAACAAAGAAATTCTACATGAGTAAATTTAATTTTTAAGAATGAGATGATAGTATACACTTCAAGACAAGTAATAATATGCTCCCCAATAGTGTCACTATCATTAATAATGAGACCAAAAGACATGAATTTTCTATTTATGTTGGACATTGGTTGCATGTACTGTTCGAACAACATAATTGAAAGAAGAAATATTTATTTAATTCACGGTGAAATAATTTAAGTTTTCAATGGGAAATTTCATTTGACAATGGATATAAAATGTTAGATGGGATTAATAATAATTAGTGTAAGAGGTAAGCTAAACTTAAATTTAATCAAAAGTTAATTTCCAAATATTTAATTAAAAATTATATTTCAATGATGATTTTAAGATTTCAAAATGAGGTCAATCTTCGAAGAAATTGTTTTAGTCTTAAAATGTAAAAAGTGTTAGTTTAAATAAATTTTAAGGACCTAAAATGGTATTGGACATTGTTATAACTAAGGAGGATAATAAACTTATTCAATCCAAGGTTTCCATTTGTAATTTTAAAAAGTGAACTGATTAAATCCTCGTGTTTGCTTCACTTTCATTCCCAATAAAAGGTATTGATCATGGTAGGATGACATTAAATCCTTAATTGGTAATTATTTGAAATTAAGTGTAAGTTTTTTAGAACCTCACAACATGGAAGTTCTATATGAACATATTTAATTTTAAATAATAGACTTATGGGAGTTTGTAAACACAGACATCGGTGATGACGCTCTAGTTAGGATCCTGATCTTAAGATGTTTTTTTTATATTGGGTGTAATGCGGATTGGCATACGTGGAAAAACATTCCAACCCAAAAACTTCGATTGATCATGCATTAGAAAGACAAAAAAGAACTAGGTTTAAAGCATAATTCTAGGGTTTGGTATCACAATACCTTTGTGAATCTTATAGGTGATCCGAATCAGGATAAATAGATGTAAAATATGATAATCTTGTTTCCCTCCCAAGGTCTTTAACACCCATGCTGGAATCCACCAAAAGTCTTGAATCTTCAAGTATATGTCCCCCGAAGAAAGCTTTGTGTGTGGGCACTCCCGAAGGTGATTTGTTTTGTAAAATATGTGATAAATCACTTTCTATTTACTCGCCCCATCACAAAAATGTGAATAGTGCTCTTATCTCCCTATATAACCCTAGAGAATGTCTCTCTTAAAATCCCTTCCATTCACCTGTATAAATAGGTACATGATGTGGGATTGGGCGAGTTAGGGGTTCAAGAATTTGGGCCTACTACTTGAGTAATGGACTATGCTAGCGAGCCACGATTAAATAATTAAATTGACTTCCTAATAGATACTTTAAAATCCTAAATTATATCCTCTTAATTTATTTTCTTTCTCCATTCAATCGCATTTAATTCCACTAAATAATCATTACTCTACTCTAATTTCATTATCTCAAAATCATGTAAAGTTACTATGGTACATAATAGAGTTCGCCCAGTTAAGCATACACTACCCACTTGGTGAAATAAATTCCCCACTAATAGATTATAACCAAATTCATATTCATTACTTGATTGTATGACTTAACTAATTTAATATTGTATCGGATATAAATCAAGTGGCCAAGTTGTAAGGACAAAATTTCCAATTGAGTCCATTGTATGTATCTGACTTATTCCCAGAACAAGATATTATTTTTTAGTCATAGATAATTTTTTTATTGTCACAATCCCACATAGTGTATTACATAAAGTTTATTGAAGACATTGGGGCCAAGCTTGAAAGATAAATCATGCCAAGATTATTTGGGTGCATGTTTCACGTCTTCATTGCATTTCGAGATTGCTCAGGCAAGAATGCATAATGTTTATGGGACTCAAAAAATGTTTTTAGGATGTTATTTTTATTAAAAAGTGTTTTAAAATATTTAAACCTCGTTCATTCTGAGACAAAGATGGTTTAGAGTTATGTAAATCACAAACTCTTGTTTTCAGTTGTTCAAATGACTTTGAATATCGTTCGAGCGAGATGAGCATGTCATCCGAATGACATGTGCATCTTATTTGAGCAATAGGCTTATTTCATTCGAACAATTTGTCGACTTAATTTTATTATTTGGGGCATGTCTCTCTCAGAATTTTGTAGGGGTGCAGTCCAGAAAATCATTTTACATACATTATGTTTCGGCACAAGTTTTCTAAGGATTTCAAAGTCTAAAAACATCCTTAGAGTTTCAAAGATCCGAGCTTTCATTCAAATATGCTATATTGATCTTTGTTTGTGCCATTTGGAGTTGTTATACACTTTGAACATCATTGGGTTTTGTGAATAAGAAGCGAATGAGTTTGTGTTCAGAATTTGTAGATATTTCCATGTTACATCGGTGGACACCAAAAAATACATGGACGTGTGTGTTGTGGACGAGTATCGAAGAATGACTTCTGCATGGGCACTATGGAGGAGTTGTTGAAGGATCAGAGGAGCGTCAAGACTTGTGGGGGATCGAGTCATTGAGTAAGTGTTTCTTTGTTCCTTATAATACCACATCATAGTGATAGTATGGCTTGGGTTGTCCGAGTTAGTGGTTTCCTCGTACATCCGGCATTGCCTTTGTCAACTTATTTATTTTACTTGCTTTAATCACCTTGATTCATGTTTAGGATTAAACAAGATAAAATTATGCTTAACTAAAATTGGTTCACATACTTGGTGTGGTTTAAAATTTGGAAAACGTTTTTTTAAAAATAGAGTTGGTTTTTTCTTCCTTAAAACACATTCGAAAGAAAAGGGGACAACAAATTGGTATCAGAGCTAGAAACACTATTTTATTTTGTAGATCCTTGTTTTGTCTTTTTTGGTAATCGTGTTTGTTTGTCTCTCTTTGTTAGATTTTATCTCGATGGCTTCTTAAAGATTTACCAAATTAAATATTTTATATTTGAAGTTTACAAATCGTACTGAAATTCTTGGAGAAGAAAATTTAGGTTCTAAAATTATAATTGAATATTTGCAAACACTTCAAACTCAAAGAAATATCATTCAAGAGAAGTTTGCGGCCTCGTATGATAACTTTAAATCTGTAATTTTGGCCAAGGAAGAGAGTGAGAAGAGTTGGAGGACTTGAAAAATTCCAGGGTTTGTGCCGTTGATGAAAATAGTTTGATTAATGATTTTATAGCACGTCAGAAGACTCTTACGGATAAGTTTGCTCACATTTAGGGGGATCAAGATAACTTTCTATGAGTAATTGAAAATATAAAGAAAGAGTCCCGAAAGTTTGAGGAGTCTAATTCTTTGCTTGAGTCCAAAATTTTGATGTTGCAAAATAATTTAAATAACTCGAGTAGTTTGAGTAGTGATGGAAGTGGATTATCTTGTTCTATTTCTCCTAATGTTAAAGATAAAATCATTGTTTATTTTCGAGTGTCAGCCACATCTGAGGGTGTTTGAAAAGGTCAACCTAAAGTCTCGTTTCTCGTTGGGTTTTCACATGTTTGCATTGTGGTAGGAAATATCACCTTAGGAATGTGTTCTCTGATCTTAGACAAGAACCTAGGAAGTTTAAACGTAGTGTCCCTTTGTTTACCAAAACCCATTTTGTTAGGTATACACCTATTTGGGTTAGGAAATCTATTTTGGAGATGCGAAATGCTGCATTTGTTGATTCTCATATGCTTGCACATGTTGCGTCACGCCCTATTTCTTATGAATAGTTGAGTGCATGCCATGTTTATCATATGCTCGTCTTTGCATCATGATTTATATCTTGCTATTATTATGACATGTGTAACTTTCGTATTGTACTTTTTCTTTTATTGAGTCTTTTTGAGAAAAATGTAAAAAGATTTTGCAATTATTTGAGTCAAAATATGTTGACATACCAAAAAGATTTTTGGTTTGTTTTGAGTTTTGAGTTTACATGTTTGATGTGGCATATTGGTGTGCTTGGACCCCCTTTACTTCATTATCCATGTGGCTAGGACATTTGGTCATAATTATTGATGCTTAGAATGATCCTAATCATTGTATTATGGAGTTGTTTCGAAGTTGATATGCATTTTGATTTGACATTGTATATATGCCATCTTTGCACACATGCACGAGTTTATATGATTGTTTGACTTCTCTTACATGTTTGAAATTGGTAAGATATTCTTATCTCAATCTTTTCATATATGCGTAAATAGACTTAAGGAGGAGGTGTGTATGTAAGACCCGTTTACCATGAGGATTATAATTTCATAAATTGAAAAATTTTGAGTTTTAACGGGAACGGGCTTTGAGAGTACAAAATTAACTCATCGTGAAAGCCCCCATTTAAAAGAGACAAAAAGAAATAAAGGCAATAAAAATATTCATATGCCAAATTAAGGCCAATAGGATTTTCTCTAAGTTGAGAAAGATGGAAACCTTTATAGATCTTGAAAAAGAGTAAATATATATGAGGGTGTTTGTTTAGAGGAAATTTAAATGGGTTATGCACCACGAATCCTAATGTTGAAAATCGTGTCATGACGTTATTATTTGTAGAATCGTCAAAATTTCAGATTTGTGTGCATGATGTTTGTATAGTTCACTAGCCTCAATATTTTAATTGTCACATATGGCTAAAATAAAAGCTTGATGATATTTATCTATCAATTAGAGCTCCTTGATCGTTTCGATGTGTTGGAATTGTGAATCATTTGTTTTAGTTCACAACCATTCACTTCATATCCATTGATATGCCCAAAGTGCACCTTCCCATTCAAAAACACTAACCTCGTCCTGACTCACAACCGAGGTGGTAGAGGCTCATAGTGACCGACAATAATATCATCCCTCACAAGGTTAGCTCTGGCAGACGTTGAAATAAACTCATCATCAAGGCTTGTATCTGGATTCAGACATCCATCCAAAACATCGGCCAGGCCGATGTTACATTGTATCGACCGAGATTAACTAGGCACTTGGGTTCAACTTGTATAGGGTCATCCACAGCCGACGTTGCCAGCATCACCTCAAATGAGCCCTGCATATGGCCACGAACGCATGGTGTTGGACGAGGCAGATGTTACGAGTATCATCTGTGACCAGCAAAAGACTTAAGATCAATCAACAAGCACCATGTCATCATCGTCTTCAGCCGACATTACACCTCATACCCAACCTCGGCCGGACATCCTGGCCGAGGTATTCATGGAACATTGATCTCTGAACAAGTCAAGGGTCGTACTCCACTAACCTCGTACTCACCCAAGTCGATATTGGTATCAAGCTAAGACAGCCGAGCATTAGCAAGCGTATGTAGGGGTAGGAATATGTGGACAGAATCAGTTGTAACCGAATCAATCCCCTCACATGGGGGAATATTTCATCATCATTCTCTACATGTGATAGTGACAGATGTCTTCATTAGATTGACTAGATCAACACACACATTCTCATTGAATGCATGGGGGGTACATTACATCCCCCACACACTATATATACTTGTCTTCTCCTACCTTGATAAGGATCTGGGAATTACAACCCTAGCTGAAACTCTGTCCAATTATACAGTAGAGAGAAAGCTTAAGAGATTGTATCCATGGCCGTTAGTGCCTTATTTTAGTGACTTTACTCACTCACTTGCACAGTGGATGTAGGCCTAATTGGCTGAACCACTTATATATTGGCTTTCATCCTCTTCTCCTCATCTCTATCTCTTATATTTAATATACTTTTGTGCTGCCATTGTTATCACTAATTTGAGCTTATGAACACCTTGAAGGGTGGTTCTGTTTCCAGGATCATCATTCATGTTTGAGCACATTGGTACTATGTTAGCATGTAACTCATGTTGATTTTTATTTGTATTATTTTTTCTGTATTAAGTCTGCTTTGAGGCTATTTTCTCTTTCTAGTTCACTTTTTCCAGGAATTTTTTCACTGGACGAAACCTTATATTTTTTAACACTGGAATTGAGAATTTTTTTATCGTTCAAACGACAAAGAGGCTTCGTTCGAGCGACAACATGATGTCATGTGAAGTAGTGTTCACGCGAGGTTCAAGTGACACATTTTTTGAAGAATCAATTTTTCCAAGTATGGTCACGAGATGGTCGCGAGAAGGTTACGAGATGGGTTTCTTTGAGCGAGATGCTACTGGACTAGGTTTTTTTAAGCTCGTTTAATGTACTGGTTGAAGCGACGAGCTTATGTCGTTTAAATGACAATGCTACATCGTTCGAGCGACCTCCTGGAGATTTTTTTTCTTCTTTTGGTTCAATACCAAAAATTATATCATCCATGCTTAGGTACTGCTATATTGCTTGTGAACAATTTGTATACAATTCTCATTGATGATATTTTTTGGTTACTGCATTATGTTCATTTAGTCATAACTGATTTTATGAATTTTTTTCATGTGACTACTATTTGCTAGCTACAGATTAGATAATTTTTTATCATTATCAGCTGGTCGTGTCATGTTCATCTGGATACATTTCATGATTATCTCATTATAGATTTGTTTATCTTTTCACTTATTGTCAATTCGAGACAAACATGGGGAGAGATGTATGTGATATAGGGGGAGTTGTTGAGCACATAGTTAATTTTTGAATTACATACTGATGTCATATGCTTTCATGCTTATATGTTGGTATTAATTAGTTTTCACAAATTGGTATCCTGATTTCAATGTTTGTCTTCAAATTGGTATCAAATTTTCTCACAAGTTGAACAAATGATTGGATTGTGATTTTATGTATTGGTATTAATAGTACATATTGGTATCCTATTATTTTATATCATTTGTACCTCCATACTTCACTGGGTATTTATTTATTTCAAGTGTATAGCTATGCTTTAAAGATTCAAGATTTCAAGTCTACATCACATTCAGATTGCTCATGCTTACTGGATCATCATTTACAGTCTTGTCCTATAATTTTTTATTTGGGTTTTATGTGATGGGATTTAGGTGTCATACATCTTGACGACCCAGCTTAGGCATTTCATTGTTTGGATTTTGTCCCGAAA
Organism: Sambucus nigra; assembly: GCA_949130495.1. Lineage (NCBI taxonomy): Eukaryota > Viridiplantae > Streptophyta > Magnoliopsida > Dipsacales > Adoxaceae > Sambucus > Sambucus nigra. Next base: position 354,232,700 of record OX422207.1, on the reverse strand, counting down.
TAGTCAAAGGGGGACAAAATTTCCAATTGAGTCCATTGTATGTATTTGACTTATTCCCGGAACAAAACATTATTTTTAAGTCATAGATAGATTTTTTACTGTCACGATCCCACACAGTGTATGACATAAAGTTTATTGAACACGTTGCATGCAAGCTTCAAAGATAAATCATGTCGAGATTATTTTGGTGCACATTTCACGTCTTTAGTGCATTTCGAGATCGCTCAGATATGAATGCGTAATATTTATGGGACTCAAAAAATGTTCTTAGGACGTTATTTTTATTAAAAAGTGTTTTAAAATATTTAAACTTCATTTATTCGGTGATGTAGATGGTTTAGAGTTGTTTAAGCGAGATTATCATGTCGTTCGAACAACATGTGCATCTTGTTCGAGTGACAGGCTTATTTCGTTCGAATGATGTGCCAACTTAATTTTATTATTTAAGGCTTGTTTCTCTCAGAATTTCATGGGAGTATAGTTCAGAAAATCAATTTACATACAGTATGTTTTCTGCACAAGGTTTTTAAGGATTTCAATGTCTAAAAACAACCTTAGAGTTTCAAAGATCTGAGCTTTAATTAACATATGTTATAGTTATATTTGTTTACACTATTTGGAGTTGTTCTACATTTTAAACATTGTTGGGTTTTGTGGAGAAGAAGTGAAGGAGTTTTTGTTCGAAATCTGTAGATGTTTCCAAGCTACATCGGTGGACACCGAGACATACGTGGATGTGTGTGTTGTGGACGAGCATCGTAGATGGGCTTTTACGTGGACACTGTGGAGGAGTGCTTGAAGGATCAGAGGAGCATCAAGACTTGTGGGGGATCGAGTCGTTGAGTAATTTTGTCATTGTTCCTTATAATACCACATCATAGTGATTGCTTGCCTTGGGTCGTCCGAGGTTTTTTTCGTTAGTTGTTTCCTCATACATCCGGCGTTGCCTTTGTGAACTTATTTTTTTTACTCTCTTTAATTACCTAGATGCATGTTTAGGATTCAACACAATAAAATTGGGCTTAACTAAAATGGGTTCACACACTTGGTATGGTTTAAAATTTGGAAAAAGGTTTTTCAAAAAGAAAGTTGGTTTTGTCTTCCTTAAAACACATTCGAAAGAAAAAGGGGCCTACATAAGTTTACTAGTATCATCAAAACTTATAAGTCTATAAAGGTGGCATCATAATCCAATATATTTTTTGGTTGGGAATTATGATCTCATACCTATTACACAATGATTTCCCAACTTGCGAAGATTTAGATCCAACTGTAATTGAATCTCATCCACAACAATCAGAAAAATAGTCGCGCAAGCATTCTAATTCTCAAAACTAGAATGACAAATTACAATTTGAGTCGATTTGTTTATAATTGGCCTAATTATGGTAAAAAAATTTGAGTTATAGGTTAGACTTTGTATTGTCGATCTCGTAAGCCTATGACATATTTGATCAAGATATAGCAGCCAATCTTTAAAGTTGGACACACATTATGCCCTGTTTATCATGCTAAGTTTGTCTTCATGTTTACCGAGGATATCATAGGTATGAATTCATGTTAAATGTGGTCCTTGGATATTTTTTAATGGTGTTTGATTTTGAAAACAATTGTTTGGAACTGTTTTTAAAATATATTTTTTGAGAAAAATAATTTTTATTCTGATCTCGTTAAAACGAGATTTAAATGTCATTCGAATGAAATGGCAGTTCAAGAAAGGGTTTTCGTTCGAACGAACCTTGTTCTCCCTAGAATGAAAATTGATTCTCGTTTGAACGAGTTTGCCACCTTGAAATTCGTGATTTGCTATTTATAGGCATTTTGGAGACTATTTTTTTTAAGAACTTTTGGCAAAAATCAATTCATTATTTTTTTACCAACGTTCTAAGACCTTAGTTTCACCCTTTATGTTTAATGATCCAAGTTCTTTATATTCATATTCTTTAAGATCTTTTATTTGGTCATTAAGGTTTGATTCTCTACATCTTAGAGAACCTGTTTTGTGCGGTGGACTTCGTATTTGCTGTTTACACATGGTGGACTTTGTGCTTGTGGTAAAGAAATGTTGGATTCCGTATTCTAATTTATAGACGGTTGTTGAGCCTCATCGCTGGATACCGAGCCTAACCTATGAATGAAATAGCACTGTATAAACCTCCAAACTCCAAAACCCCACCACTCAGTTTGAAACTATTAATATATTGGAGAGTGAGACTTTTGATGACTATTACGCTAGACTATATGATAAAGTTAACTAATCTTTTAACATGGGAGAGAAGATACCCGATAACCCATTAATCAAGAAATTCTTAAGGTCGTTGACTAAAATATTTAATGCAGAGGTGATCGTTTTAAGTTCTTTGGGTACTCTATATTTTATAAAACTTGAAGAACCTATAGGTGACTTATAAACTTTTGAGCTTGACATGTTTACCTCCGAGACTGTGAAGAAGAAAGATAAGGGCATTGATTTGAAAGCCCGGGTAGATGAAACACCTATTTCAAATTATGAGTCTAGCATCGAGTTGGTAATGATAGCAAAGAAGTTCAATAAATTTCTTAAATTCCAAAATCAATCAAAATGCAGAAAGGTTTGAGAAAAATATATTTAACGAGGCTGATCACTTCCCTAAGAGCTAGAATGATAATTTCAAGAGGGATGAGTCAGAAAGATGTTATGGTTGTGAGGGTAATGACCATAAGGTTGCTGATTGCCCCTAACAAACTAAGGAAGGAGGGTAAGAGACTGGTAGAATATAATGCCACCCTTAGTAATAGTGATCCAAAAGAGGGGCCCAATTCCAGCATTGAGAGCAACTTCACCGTGTTCATGGCTAGCCATGTTATCTTTGATGAGAAATTTTCCCATGAAGATATTTATATACATGACACTTCTGAGGCCATAGTTTGTGGATCTCAAGTGAGTGATCGTTGAGAGAGTGGAGAGGATAGTGAGGATGGAGATGAGGAGTGTAACACCCCATATTTTTAATGATTTCTATATTGGGATTAATTAAATTAAAAATGGGAATTAAATTTGGGTTAAAATAAATATAAAATTAGCGAGATAAGAGTTAATATTTATTTATATTAAAAATTACTTAGTGAATGAGTAATAAATTCATAAGAATGTATTTTGATGGTCGTGAGTGAGAAATACAACAACTACGGTAATTTAGTCAAGACACGCGTGTCAGTCGTATTGGGACTTAAAATTATGAGTGAATATATAATTTAATTATGGGCCATCCACATGGTCATTTAGAGTGTGCCAATGTGTCCGAAGGGTCGAAATAGTCATAAAAGTGTACTCGGGGGTTTGGTTTGGATCCTGGAGCATTCAAACACGAAACTAGCACCTCGGAGGGGTATTTTGGTCTTTTCAATTTTTAAGGAAAAGAGGGTTACGAAAATTGGAGAGTTATATCATCTGGTAAGGTAAGGGAGTTAGGGTTAAAAGTTAAAAAATCATAGAGAGGCCACATGAGGAGGAAGGAGAGGAATTCCCAGGGCATTCCCACACCACTTGCACCACCACCACCACCGGAACGTAGATAAGGAGGAAAAGAAACCAACCATATCATTCTTTTGTAGAGATTCAGACTTACTAACTAAGGCATGTTTTTATCTTGCTAAATTCTAAAAATATATACCATTCATGTTAGTGTAAGATGATTAATATCATGAATATATGAATATTAGTGTAAATTTTGAAGATTTAAATCACGTTCTTGGGTAGGAATCATGTAAGGTTAAATACCTTATGCATTTATAACAAATCGAACGTATTTTTAGTATGAACATGTGAAGAAATCTGGGTTCTTATTGAAGTTCTTGAACAAAAGTGATAATCTATGGCCTTTGGGAATTTATTATTTAATTAATTCAATTTAAAGGTGTTCCTTGATGATTTAATGATTCTATTACATAAGAAATCGTTTATACATGTTACTATGATGTTTGGTACACTTGTTTGGGCGATTGGGAAAGTGTATGGAGGTTTAAAGGTTTAAAAATGTAAAAATCTCATAATAGTTTAGGGATGGAGATGATAACTATTACAACGAATCGATTCAGACCAAGGCCAAATCGATTCGGTTTCCCAGAATTGGACAATTCTCCCCTTTTGCTTAGAGCACGTAAAAAATGATCGGGTTAACTTTTTAAGTAACTTTAAAATACAATGGGAGATATCTTAATTACCAGCAGGCTAATGTTAGGATTCAGACTTAGTCACATGAAGATAATTTGGGGCTAAGGCTAATTAGGCATAATTGGGTAATAAAACCTTATTTAAAAAATAATATCATTTCATGGGAAATTGAGGGAATGTATGATCTAGACCAGTAGAGTATGAGTGGGGTATCTGTTGAATTGACTTAAGGGACAATTGGTGACCTTTTGAGTATTGGGAAACGCTTGGGATTACATGATGAGAAGTATTATCATAAAGTAATGATACGTAGAATATTCGGGGATTATAAAGACTACATAAAGATGTATTATAGGTTATGTGTGTGCCTCTACTGAAATTATATGTATATGGGTTTCATGAATACCAATTGCGTGAATTTGCATATGTAAACATACCTAGGATACTTGCTATCACGGGAGGTTCCGCGTTGTGGAAAGTCTTATCCTGATGAGCCCATTGGTGGGATTTTTACTTGTACCTGAGAACATAGAAATTAGGGATTGAACACCACTTGGGAGAATAAGGGTACGACCAGCCATTTGGGTGTGTCAGGTGTGTGCTTACTCCAAAGTCTTAGAACTATGCCTGCCTCCAATTTGTATGAATTGTAAATGTATGGTTCGAAAGTGATTTTGAACTCGATGTCCTTTACTTAGTACGTGATGTACCAGGACTTGACAGTAGAGTATGCACGCATTGCAGGTCTCTATCTAGGGATGCCGTATTCGTATATATTATGTGTGATGTATGTATATATATATATATATATATACGTGTGATTTAATCTACTACGAGTGCACTAGTAGATGAGGTAGATTGTGATATCCAAAATAATCTAAGTATGTGGAAACTTAATAAGCAAATTGTGATTTTCATGGATAATTGATCTTGGAAATGTAATAACGTTTTGTATGGGCCATACAGGTGGGCATAATGAATTATCAGATGGGACGAGACTTGGTTTGAACTAGTTAGGCGGGGTAGCATAACAAGGACGGTTTAGGAGTATACCTTCGGTGTTCACAATAGTCGAGAGTTGAGGACCTCAATTAACAGCACGTGGAATTAACATGTATACAATATTCGCTCTTACTGCATTTTAAATACTTGATAAAAAATTTCATACTATTTTACTTGGGCTCTGACCCGTTTCAAATCTATTTTTGTAAAAAAAAATTAGGTGTCCATCCAAAGGGACATTAGGCTTAGGATTTCCTTCATTTGACGTGTTACTTCCATTGTGAAAGTTGCAGGATCTCGGTAGTAGATGGCTCCACATTTATTTGTTCCTATTTAGCATTTATCTATCTCAGTCGGACATATCTCCCATCTCCAGCTAGTAGTTATTTAAGAGACTTTGTACTTCCATTTTATTTCCACTATTGGATTTGGTTTTATATTATGGATGATTGTATTCGGATTTCAGTATGGTGTGTTTACTCCAGTCACTATTATTTATTCGGATGTTTTGGTAATTATTATGTTGTTGTTTGGAATGGTGAATGTGGTTTAGTAATTTATATTCCTTCTTGTTAATAAAAAGATTAAAATTTTGACACCATGTCATTAGGGTATTAGTAATATAATTGTGTTTCCACATTGATGCTAAGAATAAAACCATTAATGATTCTTGTTTAATTTAATAATGGCTTGGTCACCCAGGATTAGAATGGGAGGGGTGTCACAGATGGTATCAGAGAATCGGTTTCTAGTGTCTATAGGATTTATGCAGCTTACTACGATTTTCAACGTAGTGTTCTTTGATGTAGATCCCTATTAATAGGATTGTTTTATTATTTAATAAGCATTTACATCTTTAGCTATTTTGAGATATAGGTGAGCACACGTGCGTTTCACGTGCGATCGAATCTGATATTCAATTTAAGAATTAAAAGTAGGGAACAAGGCATTATAAGTACCTAGATTCATTACTACCTCAAAATTCAAACCAATAGTTTATTTTATTGGTAAATACTTTTAAATAAAATAAATTCATGTGCAGCTGAATAGATATGCAGTTTGAACATAATTTACGACAAAAACATAAGCAGTGAGTAAGTCTTAAAAAACCAAGAACGTAGAAGATGAACAAAATGCAAAATTTCAAAGCGAGCCAGAGTTTATGTGAATGAAGCTATCATTTTTTTTTCTTTTGACATTTATTACACTTGCTTGTTTCTAAGGCTTCTATTTTTTTGCTCGACAAAACATCCAAGCTTGCGATCTCAATCTCTTAATACTTTGCATTTAATACAAAATCTAACACTTTTTCTTTGTAAGTATATAGCCTTCGAATATACTCTGAATGCCTAATACCCTATGGTTTAAGTAATTAATGAATGTGAACCATGTTAAAATTCATGTTATACATCTTAGGAATAACAAATCACCCAAATATATCATTTTATTTGGCAATTCAATGAATGTTCACTCAAACTACATAATTTTTTATGATTTTCTTTTAGAAGTTCTTTTATCATTTTAATTTTTTGAACTCTTAAATTTTTAATTTATGTTTTAGGTGTTTATAATTTTTTTTTAATTGTCTAATTAGGTAATGAATTCTTTCTTTCTCCTACTAAGATTGTCTTTCCTAATATTAGAAGAGTTCAAACTCAAAATTATATTATGTTCTCTTTGGACTTTAGTTTATATTCAGAGTTGTAATTTAAGTTGATGCTAAGTTCACTAATACAGTAAAGGTAGATCAAAAATAGAAATATAGGTAAATGTGATAAGGTAATCTGATAATACTACTAAATGTTTTATTCATGTAACTGGTCATTAAATTATGTAAGTTAATTGTTTGATGAAATCCCAAATAAAACCAAATGCTCAGTTCTTGGTTTACAACAAGAACTTGTATTTTATACCTTAGTTTATACCAAAAATTTGGATTGTCATTGTTTAGCATGGTATTTTAGATATGACATAAAGCATGATACGAAATTCTCCTAAAATTGGCATAATATATCACATTTGTCTCTTTAAGGTTAAGGTTGACAAAAAGTTGTGTCATGTCGTGTTTCTGCAAAATTATAAGCCAGGTTATCGTGTGTTGTCGTGTTAATCGCGTTTTCATCATCGTTTGTATATTATCGTGTTTATTGGTTGTAAATATATTCAATATTTCTCATCATGTCGTGTTTTATTCAAAATGGGTGGTTTTCATGTCTAAAAAACTAACACTAAGTGGAGTCGTGTCAGGTCATATCCGCATCCATAAAACTGTAGCACCCCATATTTTTAATGATTTAAATAATTATGGGATTAATTATTTTTGTTGGATTAATTGAACTACAATGTGAGAATTTAATTGTTAATTAATTCGGATTAAAATAATTATTAACTAGTGTGCTAAGGGTTAATACTTATTGTTGAGGATTATTGAATATTACTGTGTGATATGTAATATGGAATTATAATATGTGATAAATGGTCGGAAGTGAGAAATACGACAGTTTGATAATTTAAGTTCGACGTGCGTGTGAGTCGTGTCGAGACTAATTGACTAGGATAAAAAGAAAAATTATTTTTATTAACTCGTATGGTCATTTCGAGTGCGCCGTTAAGTCTGGGAGGGTCGAGATAGTCAAAATAGTATACACGGGTGTTTAGTTTGGGTCCCGGGGAAATTTTAGGCCTAACCGGCGTCCCGAGAGGCCATTATGGTAAATTGTATTTTTGGATTTAATTAATGGACGAAAGTTGGGAGTTATTTTATCATCCAAGAAAAGTCCTTTAGGGTTGAGAGATACAGAAAGTAAAGAACGGCCATAGAAGGTGTGAGGGAGAACCAATTTCCAAGAGGGAATGCCAAATTATCACCACCTTGCACAACCACCACCACCAACGCGTAGATAGAGAAGAGAGGAATGCGTCTATACCAACATCACCAAAGGATTCAGACATTCGATTTAAGGCAAGTGTTTATTACTTGATTTATTTTAGCAATAATCATGCTCATGTTAGTATATGTGAAATTATTCATGATTTACATGTTAATTGGATAAAAATTGGAGATTTAAATTATGATTAAGGACTAGGTTAATTAGTGGTTGAAATCCCTTCATGTATGTAAAGGATTAAGCATGAAATAGAATTATGTATTGATGAATGAATCTGGGTTGATTAGGTTCTTTAATTGAAAATTTGGAAACTAGGGTTCATGTGAATTAATTTGGGGATTTTATATAATTATGATGATTAATGACGAATTAATGATCCTAGGATGTTAGGAATGATTTATAACTTGTTATGTGTTGATGGGTATGGATGATGAGGCGTTGGGTGTTGAATCTTAGAGATTTTTAGGTTCAAAAATGGTGGAAAACGCTAAACATTTGGGAAGAAGACGAACAGCAGAGTCTTGCGCGAAGGGTCATTCAAGCGAGATAAGGATCTCGCGTGAAGTCGTTCAAATGACACGTGGAAGTCGTTCGAGCGACATGTCACTCTGGTTTGAGCGACAACCCTTCTAGTTCGAGCGACAGGGTGAATTTTTGGGAATTTTCTTAGAGTCCAATTTTGAGTTTACCGATTTATTGGAGTGAGAGAAACTGCCATATAGTAAATTTAGACATAACAGAATTTCGAGAGAGTATGTGAACATTAATACTTTAAATATTCAATATCGAGAATGTACCTTGGAGATTATGAGAGAGATAGTAATCTTAATATTTATACTATACGTAGTGTTGAGATTAAAATATGTATGAGAAGTATATATGTAGGTTAGGGAAATACCTATAAATTTTAATAGGACGTGTGTATGCCTATTATGCGATATTATTGCTAAGAGCACTAATGGGTGATAACCCGGTGGTGCAAGAATCTTATAATTAAGCGCACTAATGAGTGATAACCTGGGGGTACAAGGATGATTATTGTTAGGTGTACTAATGGGTGATAACTCGGGGGTGCTGGATTATTATTGATAGGTGCATTAGTGGGTGCTAACCTAGGGATGCAGGATTCTCTTGATAGGTGCACTAATGGGTGATAACCCGGGGGTGCTGGAATATTATTGATAGGTGCATTAATGGGTGCTAACCCAGGGATGCAGGATTTTCTTGATACGTGCACTAATGGGTCTTAGCCCGAGGGTGCAGGATTAGTATATATATATATATATGAACTTATGAATATTTCTACTGTGTGAAATGAGTAGACTTGGTAATAATAATAATTACATTACGCCAAGTGGTCTTAACCTAAGGGTGCAGGATTAGTGTATATATATAGGGATGATGAGACTATATATATTTGAGTGTACTTGGGGAACTTTCTACTTTGTGAAACTTGTAGATAAAGGGGAAATGAGAAATAAAATAATCTTAGTGGATAAAAGATTAACCATTCGAACGGTGAATAATGAAACTTAGTATGTGAGATAAACTTTTTGAATAGCGTATTGTATGGGCGATATGGGAATACAAATAGTGAGCATAGTTAGTATTAGTATGGTTTCTGACTTGTTAGACTGGGTGATATAACTAGGGGAGATTAGATGTACATTAGGTGTGCACAATAGATAAGAGGTGAGAAACTCATGTCAGAGTTCGATAACTAACATGTGTATAAGACTTGTTTTAAGAACTAGTTTTAAATACTTGCTAAATCATTTTTAAACCTTGGGCTCTCACCATTTTCTTGTATCTCTTCTCTCTTTTGCTATATATATATATATATCAGGTGCTCAGCCACAGGAGTACAAGGATTAGAGATTAGAGTGTCAGACGTGCTGCAGCTGTCATGGAAGCTGTAGGTCCTTGCAGTAGACGAATCTATCTTTTCCATTCAGTTTCATCTAAACTTCTTATCTAGGGAATGTGTCACCTACTTCTGGTTCCTTCATCAGAGATATTGTATTCAGTTTTGTTTATGGTTTGAAGTTTTGAACTGGGAGCTTTACCCATTTTTATTTACTTCAGTATGTGATTCATGTTCAGTATTTATTATATTCCTATTTGTGGTGAATGGTTTATATATTAAGACATAATGAAAATGAATTTACTTGGTTTTACAAATTGGAAATGTTTTGACACCTAGCTTAATTTTATATTAGGTGATTAATACGATTTAATTATTTTCGACAGTGATGCGAAGAATGAACGTACTGAATATCCTGTTTTAAATTGCTAAATGGCTGATCACCCTATATTTAATTTGGTGGGGTGTCACAAAAACTCATATCATCACGACCACAAACACGACTCCAAGAAACAAATCTATACCCCCATACTCAACTCTTGGTTTGGAACTCAAAAATCTTATGTCTGGGGGAAAGAAAAAAACATTATTGAAATATAAAAAATCAAAGTAGAAAATCATTCTAGCAGTAAATGTACCAATGACATGCAAACTAGGATTAAGAAAGCATATCAATTCTCAAATAACTAAAATAAGTTACATTAGTTTTCATGTAAAATATAAAAGTGTCAACTGTAAATAAAAATTTAGTTATCTCTTCATGGTTCTTTTTGACAAAACGTCATGCTGGGTCGTCTTTCTGTCAAAATTACAAGCCGCGTTATCAAAAAGTATTGTGTAAAATAATGTTTTCCTCATCGTTTGGGTATTATCGTGTTTGGAGGAAAAATAGTTGTAAATTTGGTTATGAGCATTTAAAAATATTTATAGTCATCACAAGATATAGTTAGACCGGGATGACTAAACCATGATATATTTGTTAGATGAATAATTTTTAAATCAGTCATATTTCTTGAATCATCTCTTCAATTTTGGGAGCTCTTTGTAGTATGTTGAACTTTTTATAATCACTTTTATTGATGATAGTTTAAGATTTTCACACTTTGCCAACAGTAGAATGTGTAATGGACAAATTTGTAATTGCAATGTTCTTATAAATTTGCAAAAACAATTTATTAATGACCTTTTAATTATAATTTCTACGTTTTATGTTTATTATTGTTTAGTGTGGATTCCTTGTGTTCTGGACAAAATTTGTGTTTTCTAGCAGATTTGTTTTGTAGCTTTCATAATCTTTAAGCACTCTTCTGATGTTTTTCATTTCATTTCAGCAATCTCTAGTTAATATCGGTCAAAGTGAAAAGCAAGGAAATTATTAAAGATGTGTGTTAGGGTTCAAAGACCTTTCTCTTAATTCCACCAGGTTTATACCTTATGATGCCGGCTATGATTCATCCTTAATGACACGGGACATACATTTCACAACTCGTTCTCTCTGCGTGCCAAAATACCCAATGAGCCGACAACTTATAGAATGCTAGTCGTGTCAATACACAAGCTATGTGAGTCCTACAAAAAGTACACAAAGTAGAGCCATGTCATGTAATATCCACATCCAGAAAAATCATATCATCACCACCACAAACACGAACTAAAAAACCCAATCTGTACCACAAAACTCAACTATATGGGGAACTCTACTGTCGTATGTCCAGAAAAAAATCAATGTTGAAATAATAAAATTCAAGTACGAGATCAGTCTAATGGTGAATGCATAAATATTTTGCAGACTAAGAATGTATCCTGTTTTACATAATGATGCAACAAACATCTATTTAAAAAGTCATGTTCTGTACGTAAGTTACAAATCAGATGAGCAAAAATATTTAAATGGATCTAAATCCTATATGTTCACTATAAAGTAAAAATTCTAAAACATACACTACCCTTATACCAAAACAATTTCGAAGTGTATGTCACTTTGTTCAACGAATGCCTATTGGATGCCAAGAAAAGATCCTGGAAATACGTTGTTTTAATGAAAATATTTTGCTTGAATATTGGTTAAGAAATTCCTCAAAGCGACGCTTTTTTGCATCAATAGACCATAACATTGTCTTAGCTTTATTATCCTAAGTAAAAACTTGCATGTCAAAGGCAAGGCCTTCAATTGTTTATATTCCCTGTTACATGACGAAAATAAGAATTGGATAAAATATAGGCATTTATCCAAACCTGAGAAAAAATTTACAAACTCGCCCATGAAAGAATGTTCTTACACTTTTTTCTTTCAGTTCATTAAGGGAATCTTTATAATTCCACAACACAGTATGTTTCCTAGGATGATTTGGGGATTCTTGGCAAGCAATTTTTCTTCCAATGTCTCAAATTAATTTATTCATCATCAATTGTTATAGCTATCAACTTCTAAGAGATACCGATTGATGGGATTTTGAATTCAAACTACTATAAAGAAATTACTTTCGTCTAGCACTTTGATTGACCAATACCTGCCTTTTCCAATATAGAAACAAGCAACGTGAATGAATAAATTCTTTATCATGGTCATCTCGAAGGTAATCATAACTTATTTTCAGTTTCTTGACAATTTGGCCCTCAACAATTAATTCTAATTTCTTTAATGCACTAACCCATACATCTACGCTTTTAGCTTTTAGGTAGGAACCCAAAACTTTAAGAGCTAGTGGGATCCCACCACAATGCTCTACAACCTTTATATGAGCTCCCTGAAACTTTTAGTGGGATGACATTGCCCAAAGGCATGTAAACGAATGTGCTCAATTCACTCATTGTGACCCAAAATTTCAACCATATATATCTTGTGATCGTCCTGAGGATTTAGCAATCACTCATGATATTTGTGATGATTTTAATTCTAGGGTAATATCATTCACCCATTGTAAGTATTGCATATAATTGATCAGTATATCTACGACATCCAGAGCAACCAGAATCTTTTTGTCATATAATGCGTCTTGAATCTTAATGAGGCGTTCTACAACACGTCCTATATTTTCCTTCTTCCTGTTGAGAATATTTGAAAGGAGTTGTCTTTGTAAATCAACTAAACCATTGGATTGTATTCACATTTCTCAAATATTAGTGAACAATAAATGTATCAATGTTGTGCTCACTAAGAATATATCATTTTTTACATAATGATATAAAAAAATCTATTAAAAAAGTCATGTTTTGTACCTAAATTAAAATCAAATGAGCACAAATATTTAAATGAGTCTAAATCCAATACGTTCACTACAAATTAAAAATTCAAAGACATACATTATTCTCATACCTATAGAGGTTCTAAATAAATATTGGTAAATATAAGTTAATCTTTTATTCAAACACAATATATGCAACAAAATATAGTAGAATAATTAAATTGAAGAAATACACAAATATGAAATGGTAGAACCCATTCAACAACAAAGTCAAATAAAAATGGCTAAATAAGACAACAATTTCCAATAATTCAGCATGAGAAACAACAAGCTTAAATGAGACAAAAATTCCAATCGCTAAATCATTTCATCGAACAGAATAATCAAAAGAAGCAAGTTGTAACCACCAACAACATACCCATAGAACTGTTCTCTTTGCGTGTTTGAGTTTTCATCGGTTCTTCAAGAAGATGAAAAGGTAAAAGATGAGAGTAAATTGTTGAGAGTAAGAGCTATCTTTGCGTGTTTAGGTTTTCCTTGGTTCCTCGAGAGAAGAAGAAGAGTACCAGATAAGAGTAAATTATTACATGGAGTTAATGAAATTGAATGGAAGGTTATGATCAAAATATCATATTATAAGAGTCTATTTTGGTCATATCACCAATGAAAAGGGTTTAGCCTCTTTTTAAGTAGTAGAGATATAGAACTTGTGACACCCCGCCCAATTAAATATCGGGTGATCGACCGTTTATAAAATTTATGAAAGAATGTTCGGTTGGTTCATTCTTTGCGTCACTGTCGAAAACTTGAATCCGATTAATTACCTAACATTTAATTAAGCTACTTCCAAAACATTTTCCAATTTAACTTGAAGCCAATTAATTCAATTAATTTCTAAATAGTTACTTAGAAACCATACACAAGAAATGAATGCTGACTGAATAAAATACTGAATAATTACGACTGGATAAAACTTTCAAGTTCAAAGTCAAAAACCAAACCATAATAAAAACTCAATTCAACTGAAAAGAACTACAAGGGTAACTGAGTACAACCCCGCTAATGAGAATGGGCGACACATGCCCGAACTGAAATATCTGAACTAGAAACTGAATGAAATGAGAGAAGCTTCTAATCTCAATGACCCGAACCTTCCACAACAGTTGTAGCTCGACAAACCATCTAAGTTGTAAGGACATTTTTGTCCATTATCAATGTATTATGTCGCACGCCGTTACACCGTTGAAGAAATTCAAGATTCAAGATTCAACGGATCCGAATATCAAAAGAAGAAGATGAATCATAGTTTGAAAGCCGAACCGATCCGTTGAAATTACAGAACCAATCCGGCTAACCGGACCGGTCCGCCTAAAGACCCGGACCGATCCGCTTATTTGTCAGAAGGCCAGTATACCCCGGACCGCAAGCGAACCGATGAAGCCTGGAAGCGAACCGATCCGATCATCAACGGACCGATCCGCCTCAGACCCGGACTGGTCCGCCTGGGATAAACTTCAACAGATCGTGTTCAGATCGTGTTCAGATTTTTAAGGCCCGAGACTTCTTATTTAAACCCACTACGGGAAGTGGTTTTCTAAGACTTATTCACACGATTTTCAGAGTACAGAAAGCCCTAAGTCTTCACCTATTCAGCATCTAGACTCTAGGTATTTTGATTCACACAATTGTCAATCCTTTGTGAATCACTTTGCAACCCAGGAACGAATCTTTGCTATTGTTCAACCCTTGTGGAGAAGCCGTTTCTCTTCTCCATTGCAGCCCTACTGGAAAGGGATAGTTCCAGCCGCGACTACAGAATCCGATACCTGAGGGTAATTCTTAGTCAACTGTATTTTCATTGTAATCCGAAATTATACAGCCTACAATATTATAATGAAAATAAATGGTTTTGCCCCTTTGGGGGATTTTTCCTCAATTGCATGTGTTTGAATGTTCTTGCTTAGATTATCATCTTATTCAATCACATATTGTTGCATGTTTAGGGTTTGTTTGGGTTAAAATGTTTTTAATATATAAGTTTCTCATTTGAACGCAAGCACAGACGTTCTCAAATTGGTATCAGAGCAGGTTACGCTAATCTATCGCATATTCCTATTTTTCGCAAAATTTTTCTAAGATATCAATTTTCTGAAAAAATTGATTTTTAAAAAAAGTGCGTGTTCAAATGGAGAAGTTATATAATAAAATGCCTGTTTTTGACGGGACAAATTATTCTTATTGGAAAGCCCGAATGAGGTCGGCTTTAAAAGCCATTGATGAACGTGTTTGGATCTTAGTTGAAAGAGGGTGGACTCCTCCCTCCGTGACTGTTGATAATGTGATCAACTTCAAACCTGACACTTACTGATGAAGAATTTAAATGGTCATCTTTTAATTCTAAGGGTCTAAGTGCTATTTCGGGGTCTGTCACACCTGATGAGTTCAAACGCATAATGACGTGCACCACGTCAAAAGAGGCATGGGATGTTTTACAACTCACCCATGAAGGAACTAATGCTGTGAAAGAATCTAAGTTGCAAAATTTGACAACTCAATTTGAAACCATCACCATGCATGAATCTGAATGCTTTGATGAATTTTATGCTAGACTTTCTGACATTCTGAATACTAGCTTTAATCTTGGTGAACATATTCCTAATGCTAGAGTTGTTAAAAAGATTCTTCGTTCTTTACCTAAGCGTTTTATCCCTAAAGTCACTGTGCTAAATTCTATGGGTAATTTAAATACGCTAAAATTGGAAGAACTTGTAGGAGATTTGCAAACTTATGAAATTGATATGTTCCCTAAAACTGCTAAATCTAAAGATAAAGGAATTGCACTTAAAGCCCAAGAGAGAAGGAGTGAGGGGTCGGCTAGAAAAAGGGTAGAGTCGTCTAGAAAGAGAGAGACTGACACGTCAGATTCTGAGTGTGATTTTGACCTAGATGATTTGGCTCTTTTTGCAAAAAATTTCAAGAGGATTCTCAAATTTAAGAAAAATGGCAATTTTAAAGATAAAAAGAAATTTGAGAAAAATAAGTTTGAAAAGAAAAATGAAAAAGACTCCAAAAATGCTCCTAAGAAAGTAAGTGAGAGATGTTTTGAGTGCGATGGTAGGGGACATAGAGCTTTTGAGTGTGACAATCGTCTGAATAGAGAGAAAGGGAAAGCTGTCCTTAATGCTACCCTTAATGACGACAGTGAGGTCCAGACGGTGGATTCAGGAGATGAGTCACCGCATGAGTGTAACTTCACCGCATTCATGGACAGTCAAGTAAGCACTCCTAGTTCTCTTCACAACGATGAAGATGATGCTTCACAGGGACACCTCGACAGTGAGATCGATGTGAGTGAGGGGGAGGATGACTCAAGTGAGAGCGAGAGTGATATTCAACGCGCCTACGCTGAGTTATATTCTGAGTCATTTAAAACTAAAAAATCTAACAAAGCGCTAGTTCTTAAGATCACCGACTTAGAGGAAGATTTAAGAAAGGCGAGAGAAAGAGAGTCCTCCACCGTCACCGCCCTGAGAGAGAGAGAATTTGCCTGTGTCGAGAAAGAGATAATGCTTAGAGAGAAAGAGAGGGGACTTGACTAAACAAGTGGCTAGTCTTACGAGTCAGCTCCATTCCTCCATGGAGACTCGGAAGAAACTTGAAGCCCTTATTGCCCAGCTGACTCATGATCTTGAGAAAGCACGGGAAGTTAAGGTACAAATCGAGGACAGATCTGGGAAGATGGGAAAGATGCTCCTCGGCCCCGCTTTAGGTTTTGGTGATCGACAAGGAATTGGATATGATGGTGCCTCCACATCCCAAATTGCACCTGGACCAGTTCCTGAGTTTACTACGAATCCTTATGGCCGTCGTCAAAAACCACGAAGGAGAGTTCGACCAAGAAAAGTAAACCAAGGTCCGCCTTTGACTGTGCTCTTTTGTACTTATTGCAAAAGAAAAGGCCACCTTAGGGAGTCTTGCTATAGCATGGGTCAGACACGACGTATTATTGCTCCACCACGTCATACTGATGAGTTTTATAGTCTGAGAGAGCGAGTTGAGTTCTTAGCTGCCATGACCCAGAGTTTAATGGAAGAATTCCGACGGATGTCTTTGCCGTTAGTGAATGCTTCTCACATTTCAGCTAAAACCAACAACAACAATAGCAAACAAAAGGTCATCCCGACTTGGGTACCTAAGAAAGATAAAAAGTCTTTTGTTGTTCATGTTGCTCTCAAAGCACATAATACCTCACAGTGGTATTTTGATAGTGGGTGCTCCAGACACATGACAGGTGATGCCTCATTTTTTATGACTCTTGAGGATTATCAGGATGGCAGAGTCACCTTTGGAGACGGGAGAAAGTCTAGCATTATAGGATGTGGTACTGTCGAGTTACCTGGATTTCCTAAGCTAGAAAATGTTTTGTATGTCAAAGGTTTGAAAGCAAACCTTCTCAGCATTAGCCAGCTGTGCGACACTGACTTTGCAGTAAAGTTTGACCGGGATGCGTGTAAAGTCTATAATCAAGCCGGTAAACTTTTGATGCAAGGGGTGAGGACCGAGGATAATAGCTATGGGACTGAGCCCACGTCCTCACTTGTCTGCAACAGCGCCACGATAACTCCTATGGATCTGTGGCACCAACGTCTAGGTCACGTGAACGTTAAAGATCTTAATCGTTTAGTTAAAAAGGACCTAGTACGTGGCTTACCATCTCTTGGAAAGTCAACTTCGACCGTTTGTGGACCCTGTCAGTTGGGAAAACAAATTCGTAGTCCTCATAGGAAGTTACATTCCATTACCACCTCTCGTGTTCTTGAGTTGATTCACATGGATCTTATGGGTCCCACTCGTACTGAGAGTCTAGGTGGTAAGAGGTTCATCCTCGTGATGGTAGATGATTTCTCCATGTACTCCATTGTAGGTTTTCTGAGAGAGAAATTCGATGATGTAGAATTTTTAACGACCAAGTTCCGTGTCCTGCAAAATCAACACGGTGTCACTATTAACAGGATGCGTAGTGACAATGGCACTGAATTCACATAAGCAAAAGTAGACCGTTACTGTGATAGCCTTAGGATCAAACATGAGTTTTCT
The DNA here is from genome assembly GCA_949130495.1 of Sambucus nigra. Classification (NCBI taxonomy): domain Eukaryota; kingdom Viridiplantae; phylum Streptophyta; class Magnoliopsida; order Dipsacales; family Adoxaceae; genus Sambucus; species Sambucus nigra. The sequence continues at coordinate 354,214,511 of OX422207.1, read as the reverse complement.
GCTGTGAGAACTCCTAGGCAAAATGGGATTGTTGAGAGAAAGAATAGAATGATCCAAGAGATGGCTAGATCTATGCTTCTAGGTCGTAAAATTTCTAGGAGATTTTGGGCAGAGGAAGTGTCTACTGCATGCCACACGGTGAATAGGGTGTATTTGCGTCCACACACACTTCAGACTCCTTATGAGTTGTGGACTGGCAAGAAGCCCAACCTGGCATATTTCTGTATTTTTGGGAGTAAATTCTACATCTTACGGGATAGAGAGTAATTAGGAAAGTTCGAATCCCGGAGCGACGAGGACATATTTCTAGGATATTCATCGACTAGCAGAGCATACCGGGTTTTTAACCTGAAGAGCTCTAAGGTTATGGAATCAATAAACGTCACCGTACAAGATGACGAACCTTCGACGGTTATTGATCCTAACCTTCAGTGTGAGGATGAGGATTGTTCTGACAGTGATTCACCTGTTCCTCTCTCACACTCTGTGAACCCTACTCTTGTGTTAGGGGACACACCTGTTTGGGTTCGCAAGAGTCATGACCCGTCTACCATTGTTGGCGATCCCACTCTAGGGGTGAAGACTCGTGCTCAGTTATAGAACGTTGTTAGCCATCTTTGCTACACATCCAAAGTCGAGCCCAAGAACCATAAAGAAGCACTCAAGGATGAACACTGGATATCTGCTATGTAGGATGAGTTTTTTCAGTTTAAAAAGAACAATGTCTGGGAACTTGTCCCCCGACCTAGTGAGACTAATGTGATAGGTACCCGGTGGATATTTAAGAATAAAATGGATGAAAATGGTACCATTATCAGAAATAGGGCTAGGTTGGTCGCTCAAGGCTACACACAGATAGAGGGTGTAGACTTTGGGGAGACATTTGCTCCTGTTGCGAGGCTTGAGTCCATCCGTCTTCTGCTCGCCATCACATGTCATCTGCGCTTCAAGTTATACCAGATGGATGTCAAGAGTTCCTTTCTGAATGGCATTCTACAGGAGGAAGTTTATGTGGAACAACCAAAAGGGTTTGAAGACCCTCAGCACCCAGAGCACGTCTACTATCTTAGAAAATCCTTGTATGGTTTGAAGCAAGCACCCTGTGCTTGGTACTAGAGGCTTACTTCCTATCTCTTAGCTCGTGGCTTCAAGAGAGGGGGAGTAGATATGACGTTGTTCGTTAGGAGAAATGACGGTGCTATTTTGGTTGCCCAGGTCTATGTGGACGACATAGTCTTTGGATCCACATGCTCCCAGCATGCTCACCACTTTGAGGAGGAGATGAAAAGTGAGTTTGAGATGAGCATGGTTGGTGAGCTTACATTCTTCCTTGGTCTCCAGGTTCGTCAGCTAGAGGATGGGATGTTCATCTCCAAATCCAAGTATGCTAGAGACCTAGTGAAGAAATTTGGTTTAGACTCCGCTAACATGCACGTACACCTCTGAGTACCACTAACAAGCTTAGTAAGGACACTTCAGGCAAGGACGTAGAGCAAACCCTATATCGGAGTATGTTAGGTAGTCTTCTTTACTTGACTGCCAGTCGTCCCGACATCGCCTTTAGTGTTGGAGTCTGTGCGCGATATCAGGCATCCCCGAAAGAGTCACATACGGTATTTGGTATTCCTTTGATACCGATGACCGTTTGTCCGCCTATTCGGATGCCGATTGGGTCGGGGATGTAGATGGTTGTAGAAGCACTTATGGTGGGTGTTTCTATTTTGGTTCTGCTCTTGTCTCCTGGCTGAGCAAGAAACAAAATTCCATCTCTTTGTCCACTGCAGAGGCTGAGTACATAGCCGCCGGGAGTTGTTGCACACAACTCTTGTGGATGAAGCAAATGTTGGAGGATTATGGGATTTCACAAGACACCATGATCATTTCTTGTGATAACACGAGCACGATACACATATCCCGTAATCCCGTCCAGCATTCGCGCATAAAACACATCAGGATACGTGAGCACTTTATTCGTCAGTTAGTTGAGGAGAACACTGTATCCCTAAGTTTTGTTACTACCGACCGTCAGTTAGCAGACATTTTCACGAAACCTTTAGATGCCCTTAGATTTGAGAGTCTTAGGAAGTCTTTGGGGATTTGCGCAGTTGACTGAGAGGTTTGTTTATGTCTAGAATAGGATTCTTCTTCATGTTCATATCATATGCTTCCTATTGCTAGTCTGTTTTATATGTACCATTGCTTAGTTGTACAGCTTTTATTTATTCTTTTTGCTGTTTATATTTCTTTTAAAAAAAATACAAAAAGATTTCCCTTTAAGAAAAGTTTTAAGAAAAGCACAAAAAGATTTTATTTTGATAAAATTTTTGAAAAAAAAAATCCAAAAAGATTTCTGTTTTTGCTTCTTTTTATGGATGAGCATTTAATATAGCCAAGTCACAACTTCATTCCATATATCCATGTGATTGTTTGATAGAGATTTGAGAGGATACATCATTTCATCCATGTGTTTTACATTGGTTGGAGTCTTTGAGATGTAATTAGTGATATCTTCCTACATGTTTGACTCCTATATCCTTTATTGCACACATGCACGGCTATATTTGATTATTGCACTTGTCTATCTCATATTGGCTTGAGTATTTTCATCTCAATTCTGTCTAAATAATGTACAATATGCAATAAAACTTGACAAGATTGGAATGCATGTAAAAATCGTTTTGGTGAGTCTGTGAGTTTTTGTATAATAGGGATTGGCTGCGAAAGGTAATCATCTATCCTTTGCGCAAAAGCCACGATTAAAAATGACCTAAAAATGGAGGAATTTTTAATATCCGACGTCCAAAGAGGTTAAAAGAGCCCGAAAAAATTTAAAGGCAATAAAAAGCAATTCATGCCAAATATGGGCCACTTAGGTTTCACCATCAATTCTCCAAAGTTTGAGAATTTAGAATGCCTCTATTCAAATATTATATCTGAGGGAGTTTTGTTGGAGAATCTTTAAACGGGTTTGCACTTCCTTGAAAGTCCTGAAAAAGCATAAAATCGTTTTGGACGTTATTGGTGTGAAAATCACTTTGAGCTTTGATTTGTTGATTTGATTGAGTCAATATCTTATATTGTCATTATTTTACACCAAAGGAAGCATTTGAGTTCATTCGCTAGGAATATCCAATATTCATCGTGCACATATGTCATGTTTGTATGCATTGATTTTCCTATCGAATTTGATCACACCACTTCATTTACGCTATCATCATCTTGGTTGCTTTGTGTTCATTCATGGTGTGATTTTATTCTAGTGACACACCGCACTTGCTTTTTTGATTTATTTCTCTTATTTGTCTATTTGGGGACATCATAAAAAGGGGGAGAATGAATTATCTTATTATGGGGGAGTTTTGAAAGTTTGAGTATGCTCATAAATTGGTATACATGTTTATTTCATTTCAAACTCGATATGTCACTTGGTAGTTTGCTTTGTCTCATGTGTGTAGGTACTACATGGATTATCATTGGATTGCACACCCTGATGAGAAAAGCGTTGAGATTCCTGCAGAATTGAAGAGCAAACGCTGTAGTCTTATTCAATTGTATCTTTCCAGTTTTGGGTTCATGGAAGGGTAGATTTGTATAGGCATAATTTATAGTTGTTTGATAATTCGGATGTTTGTTTTTATGTATGTACCGGCATAGACATAGGGGAAGATTTGTAAGGACATTTTTGTCCATTATCAATGTATTATGTCGCACGCCGTTACACCGTTGAAGAAATTCAAGATTCAAGATTCAACGGATCCGAATATCAAAAAAAGAAGAGGAATCATAGTCTGACAGCCGGACCGATCCGCCTAAAGACCCAGACCGATCCGCTTGTTTGTCAGAAGGCCAGTATACCCCGGACCGCAAGCGAACCGATGAAGCCTGGAAGCGAACCGATCCGATTATCAACGGACCGATCCGCCTCAGAATAAAAGAACTGATCCGGTATATCATACCGATCCGCCTCAGACCCAGACCGGTCCGCCTGGGATAAACTTCAACAGATCGTGTTCAGATTTTTTAGGCCCGAGACTTCTTATTTAAACCCACTACGGGAAGTGGTTTTCTAAGACTTATTCACACGATTTTCAGAGTACAGAAAGCCCTAAGTCTTCACCTATTGAGCATCTAGACTCTAGGTATTTTGATTCACACAATTGCCAATCCTTTGTGAATCACTTTGCAACCCAGGAACGAAGCTTTGCTATTATTCAACCCTTGTGGAGAAGCCGTTTCTCTTCTCCATTGCAGCCCTACTGGAAAGGGATAGTTCCAGCCACGACTACAAAATCCGATACCTGAGGGTAATTCTTAGTCAACTGTATTTTCATTGTAATCCGAAATTATACAGCCTACAATATTATAATGAAAATAAATGGTTTTGCCCCTTTGGGGGATTTTTCCTCAATTGCATGTGTTTGAATGTTCTTGCTTAGATTATCATCTTATTCAATCACATATTGTTGCATGTTTAGGGTTTATTTGGGTTAGAAGGTGTGTAATATATAAGTTGCTCATTTGAACGCAAGCACACACGTTCTCATAAGTATCTATAATCGGTGTCCCTGTTGTTGGGCACCTGTACTAATACCTATATATATATATATATAGAAAAAGAGAGAAGAAATACAAGAGACGGGTCAGAGCCCGATGTTGTAAAAAATATTTATTAACAAGTATTTAAAACATCATTAAAGCAAGTACTATATGCAAGTTAGTTCGAACTCTCACATGAGATTCTCACCTCTCGACTAGTGTGCACGCCTAACGTTCATCTAATCTGACCTAGCCATCTAACACACTTCTAACTAGGAAAAAGGCTTATCCTTCTAGTTACCCCTCGTAGTAGCATTCCGTATTTGGTCTCAATATTTATCATTTTAAATAAGTGTTGTCACACTAAAGTTAAGTATTTACTATTTACGTTATTAAAGATTTCACTATCTTAATAGTCAGCAATTATCTCATTGTAGATATACCATAAGCATATATATATATATATATATATATATATATATATATATATGTGTGTGTGTGTGTGTGTGTGTGTGTGTTAACATAATATTAATAGCCTACAAATATCACCTTGTAAGTATAACACAAGTATACATATATATCCACCACTATTATATATATATACTACCACAGCACCCGAAGGATACACCTGTAGGGCATTGCATACTCTACTATCATGTCTCGGTACATCTCGTACTCAAATGAGGACTATCGATTCGGAAATCTACCACAAACCATATAAACAAATCACACATATTGGCAGCGAACATAGTTCACATACCTCTGGGTCACGCACATACCTACGCTCCCATAGTCATCTGACTTATCAACTCACAAATAAGTCTTCACGGTCCTATGTTCTGAGATACAAGTCAAATATCCCCCTGAAGGTCACTCGGGATAAGTCCGTTTCTACACAACCCCCCGCGATAGCAAGCATCTAGGTATTTCATTCACATAATATCAAATATAGGTATACACAAAACCCATCAATCAAACGGTATACACACAACTAAATTTCATATTTCATACGAAGTATTTTATCACTAAATACTGTAAATAGATTTTTATATTACGATATTACCTCTCTCATAATATATATATATATATAAGGATAATATGCCACCCGAAAATCCTTAATAAAAAATCATAAAAAGTCCCACAAGTAACCACTAATTTTTATTCTTATAAGTTCCATATCTTCAGAACTAATATCGTAAGTATTTATCACGTAATACTCTCGACGCATTTACAATTACGATTATCTCTCTCTCGTAATCTTCAAGGTAAACTCACCGTCCCAAATATTTAAATCATTACACCTAAACAACTCCCAATAATTCTGTACTATTTTGGGTTCATCGAACGCAATTTTTCCTCACTCAAATTGACTATTTCCCAAATAGGGGCGAAATAGGAAAATCTCTAAAAATTAGAAATCTCGCTCGAACCAGAAAGCCATGTCGTTTGAACGACTTACACATATCGCTCGAACCAGTCTTCGCGCGACTTCGTGCGACATCTCAATATCGTTCGATCTACTTCTCGCGAGATACCAATCTCCTTTGAATGACCTACATCGCGTGACATCGCGCGAGATGGTGTTGTTTCATCTTCAACCTTTGATAGCTCCGTTTTTCATCACTTTTACTCCTAAAAACCTCTAAAGATCAAGCCCAATCTTCCGACAATCAATACCAAACATTATTTTGACATTTATATGTGATTTCCCATAACCTAACATCATGAAATCATCACCAATCATCCATATAATTCGAAATCCCCAATTTATTATCAAAAACCCTAGTTCTTAAATTGATATGCATAACTTCTAACTTAAACTCGGATTGGTTCATAGAAATAATCATAAATTCATAGGCATCATCCTATCTACATGTGGGATTCAAATTCTTGTCAAATCAGCCCTACTTTATGATATAGTTCTCCAATTTCACCCAAATTAACTTTCATAACAAAGGTTTATTAACCTAGACTAACATGAACACAATTATCGCTAAAGAAAGCAAGGAATAAGCACTTGCCTCGATTTCGAAGGTCTGATCCATTGGTGTTGTTGGTATGGATGTGTTCCTCGCATTCCGATCTATACGATGGTGGTGGTGGTTGTGCAAGGCGGTGTAAATTGACTCTCCTCCTTTGGAATTTGTTATCCCTCACCCAGTGTGGATCTCTCTTGATTTTGGTGTATCCTAACCCTAATCGTCCCTAATTAGCTGATATAATATTTCTCCAATTTTCGTCCATTTAATTTCTCTAAAAATCCAAATTACAAAACTACCCCTACCGGGTGCCGGCTTGGCCTAAACATATCCCGGAGTCCAAATAAAATACCCGGGTAGAGTTTTCTGACTATCTCGATCCCTCCAGACTCAACGGTGCACTAGAAATTATCATACGAGTTACTTAAACAAATTTACCTTCTTATTCCACTTATTTAGTCCTTATACGACTCACATGCGTGTCCCGACTTAATATACCAAACTGTCGTATTTCTCTCTCACAACAAGTTATATAAAATTGTCATTCCATATTACTTATTCTCACAATAATATTAATAATTTCTAACTTCTTGTCACGCTAGTAAATAATCAATTTTAATCTGGATTAGTAATTAATTCTCACATTTTAATTTAATTAATTCAATAATAATAATAAATCACATAATTATTTAAATCCTCAAAAATACGGGGTGTTATATACTCCCCCCTAATAATAGAATTTTATCCCGAAATTCAAAAAATAAGGCATTTCTGGTAAGGACAACTCCGCGTATTTACCTCACATCTCATGTAATCTATGCAGTATCGCCCATACAGTACATCACCAAATACCCTTAATACTGAACACCTCACTGATGTTATAATTTACTCTTCAAGCCTTACCATTTAAGTTTCACTATTTATATTTTAGATAATTACTATCTAACCTCCTACTACTCGCACTAGCAGATTAATCAGCATTTAGATATATATGAATTTGTCTTACTAGTATGTTTCATTAGTAGTTTATTCTTTCTTGTATTACACACAATATATACTATAAATGCTAACACATTTTCGCCATACTGCCTCTGCAAGGGACTATGGAACCCAAGCCCGTACGCTACCGGGTCAAACTTAACAATAATAGGAAAAGATCCCACATCACTCGGTACCAAATTCCTCATTCCAACATGTAATAATGCAATTCCCAGTCATTTCTATCCTAGATAACGGGCCCTAAAATTCCTCTGGACCCAATAAATTATTTTCCTCCCCTCTATCCAATAAGCACAAGGATAACAATGATATATATATATATATATAACGCCTCGAATGGAATCCTATCGATAAAGAGCTGAGGGGAGTCATCTTACACTAACCCCACCAATGGAAGATATTGCACTAAACCTTCCCATAATTGGAAATACAACATAGCTCGCAATGTGCAACTAAGACTCTCAGTCGGCCCGTCCACCTGCGAGTGCGTTAGGACGGATACGTTCGCATCTTGATATTCATGGCCTCCCAGAATATCTTCCCAAAAATCGAGTCATGACTCTCTTGACTCTTTTGGACAAAAACTTTATTTTTACCCCATATAACCTTACTATCCCAGGAATATTGGTTGGGGTTTACTGTTGCACCTTATGATTTGTTCTAACTTGGCATAACGTGAGCTATTTTAATTACATGATCCACTTTCACCCACATAGGGTCGTGATACCATTGCAAAGTAATTATCTCTTAAATGTTACAGGAATTCACTCTTTCATTACTACTAAGGAATTCCTAATGCTGAAGGAACTCTATTATTTCCTGATGGTCCACTTCTAATTGGAGCTCAGCAATGTCTTTTTTTGTTTATGCCATCACTACTACGGCTTTATATCATTACGCATTTTACCTATCTTACAACCATATCCACATCTATGGCTCGGGCGACAGTGTCATCACTGCATGTCGCAAGTCCTTCCCCCTCTCTTTAAGCTTCAGATTCTCGTGAAACATGTTCTCTCCATGTCTTATTAAGTAAGTTTCAACTTTTCCCGAGTTAAACTTTATCGAATTCTTCCTATACCATCCTCGAGGCGAATTTGGGAATTAACGGTCCTAACTGACCTAAACCATCAAACAGCTAAGTCCTGAAGTCAAAATGACTACATTCCTTTACCTCCAAAAATAAACATTGTGTCACAATCTTTCACTTAAGAAAGAAAAATTTATTACCCAAATATCTAGGGCACCCATACACCCTATTCTTTGTGCATTGCAACACCACCGTACTGGAAGTTTTAAATAAATATCAAATTATGTGTGACACCCCGACTAATTAAATACCGGGTAGCTACTCCTTTATAAAATTAATTCAAAATGCCAAGTTGGCTCAGTTAATAGCATCACTGTCGAAAACATTTTTATTATTACTAACCACCTAGTATTTAAAAAGCAAGTTGCCAAATTTTAATTTAAGTCTGATTAACATGCAACAAAAGTAATGAAGAAATAAATAACACCATTCACCATGCTGAAGTAAAATGAATAACCATCACAAATAGAGTAAATAAAGTCTAGAGGAAACCCCTCAATACAATCCCATACTAAAATAAATAAACTGAACTGAAATAAAACATGTTAAAGTCTGAAACTGAAATGTGAAAGATACTCTAAATAGAAATGGGCAACATGCCCTACAACTGATAGATAGTGACTCTGGAATCCAAAAGATAGAAGCGTCTATGAACAAATCCCTGTAGCTTCCACAAACCGCTACAGCGCGTCACCTGAATGAGTACCTATGCTTGGTGTCCTTGTGGCTGGGCACCTAAAATGGTTTTACCAAGAAAAAGAGATTTGAAAAGCAAACGGGTCAGAGCCCGAATGTGGAGTTATATTTTAAAAACCTGCAAGTGCTTTAAAAACATTTAAAACATTAAATGCAAAGTACATGTTAGGACGTGCACTCACATTATATTCTCACCTCTCGTCTAACTGTGCACTCCTAACGCAAGTACCCATCTATAACTACCCATACTACTAGCTAAGTGACAACATATCTAGCTAGACTGCCAAAGGTCCTGCCAATAATACTTGGTTCCATTTACATAATAATGCTCGTAATTAAATAGGGGTTTAACGTCAACTCAGATACTCAATGTGCAATATTTATAACTGTCAATTAACTCGTTATATTTCTCGAAACAATACTGTAATATAATTACAACATTAACATGGTGATTCTCATTAATTAAATGTATATTATTCACATCATAAATATACGATACAAGCACCCCGCAACTAAGTTGTAGTGCACACATACTCTGCTATCCATCCCGGTACATCACGTACATAAGGATCACATATTCCGAATCTCTCAGGAATAGTTCAGATAACACAAATCACAAATAGTGGAGGCGAACACAGTCACCATCACATGGGTCACGCACATACCTACGCTCCCATGATCATGCAGACTTATTAATATCACAATAAGTCCTTCTATGACCTATGTTCATCAAGGTACCAGTCTATATCCCCCCCGTAGGTACACAAGGATTAGAGGGTCCTAAGCGAACGTAACCTCCCGTGATAGCAAGTATGGTAGGTATGTCATACACACAAGATTTTATGCTAAGCATTCACACATCTTAGATATCTCAATATTAATAAAGTCATACTCTACATCATTATACCATTATTCCAAATCCATATATTTCAAGTATCCCGATAATATATAATTTAAATGGTCGACACGTCTCACGTCGTAATTCCTTAAACTTAAAACATATCTCAAATAGACTATTAAGTCTCCCATAATTCTCACATATGACATCTTTATACCTAAGGTCTTTGCTTCTGCCCCAAACCTTATTTCATCAACTTATTCAAATTTGTACTATTAACCCAAATATTATCTCACATGACAAATTTCATTTATTTAGAAAAATTCCTCAAATTACATTCCAAATAAAGTCCCATCTCATAATCATGCCTACTGGTCTTCCTTAAAGTTAAGGGTATTCATAAAGTCTCTAATAATATTATCCAAGGGTTAACACCACTAAAATTCAATTAAGGGAAAACTTCATTTATTCTGGGAAGGTCGATCGATCGACCTTGACCTTCGATCGATCGATTTTGTCGATTGATCGACTAATGAATGTCGATCGATCGATTACACAGGTATGGTTACGGACTGCTTCGATTTGCAGATTTGAAAACATCCCAAAACTTATTTTTAAAGCATGATTCTCTAATATAACGTTATAGTAATGTCATATAACCATCCTACAATCTTACTAACGTCCATAAATCAATATTTCAACAACTAAAGGCTACATATGGATCAATCTTTATCAAAAACCTAGTTTTCTAATTTATCTCAAGAACATTCATAAACCTCATCTTAAATCCGTTTTTGGCATCACAAAAGTCAGTAATTCTCTTAATATGATCTTCCAGTAACATTCTACATGCAACCTATATCCCAAAAATTAAACTAATAACTCCAATCTTATGGGTTTTTCATTATCTTCCAAGAACATATAAAGTTTTTGAATAATCTAACATGGAAGAAGCATTCTCCGAAATTTAAATGGAATAAATCACTTGCCTTGATTGTCTCTGGATTTGGTGTTGGATTTGAAAGCTCTTTCTGCAGATTTTCTGCAGAATTCCTCCTCTTTCCCTTCCTCTCTAAGCTTTCTTCTTCCAAAGGTGGCTATGGTGGCTAGGGTTTCCTTTGGGAGAGTTGGAAGACTAAATGATAACTTACGTAGCTTTCTAGGTTAATAAGGGTTGGTTATGGGCTTAGTGGGTCTTATCCACATCAGATTTAATTAACAAAATTTTCGTCACTTTTAATTCCTCAAAACGTGAAATTACCAAAATACCCTTTAAGTTGCCGGTATGGCCTAAAAATACCCCGGGACCCAAACTATACCCTCGGCTAGTGTTTTCTGACTATCTCGACCCTTCCGGACGCGTCGGCGCACTCAAAACGACCATACGGATTATAGATTTTAAATTCACTTTTTATTAACAAAATATTATACCGTGGCGCGGCGGTCCCACGCGTCTCAATAAAATTTCTAAAATGCCGTATATAAATCCCACGACAAATTTATAACACCAAGTTCATATATAATCATATATGCACAAAATCAAATACCAATTCGCATCACATTAGTATTTATAACCCGGATTAATTTCCAATTAATACGCAATTTAATTAATTAATCCCAAAAATAAATATAGCCAAAAGTACGGGGTATTACATACTTCCCCCCTAATAACTGAATTTCGTCCCGAAATTCGAAACTAGAAAGTACATGCTAAAAACAGCTCTGGATAACGCTCGCACATCTCATCCTCGCGCTCCCATGTGGACTCCTCGACATTGTGATGTCGCCACTGAACACGCACTAACGGGACTATCTTTGACCGCAGTTTCCTCTCGCTTCGGTCCAAAATAGCAGTTGGCCCCTCCTCGTAGGAGCTATCCGGCTGGAGGTCGATGTCCTCCACAGCAATGTGAGAATGAGCCAAATTATCTCTAAGGTATTTCCTCAGTGAGGAAATATGGAACACGTCGTGAATCCGATGCAAGTGCTCCGGTAGTCCCAGTCTATACGCAACCGGTCCGATCCGCTCAATAATAGGAAACGGCCCCACATACCTCGGTGCCAACTTCCCCTTCTTCCCGAATTGCATAATCCCCTTCATCGGAGAAACCCTGAGCAACACCTGGTCCCCCACTTAGAACTCTCTGAAAAACCTCTTCGCATCAGCATAACTCTTCTGCCTGTCTTGAGCTACCCGAATGCGACTCCGAATCAACTCAATCCTTGCCGAAGTATCCTGAATCACTTCCGGCCCAAGTAGTTTGTTGTCCCCCACCTCCAACCAACATGCTGGGGAACGACAAGGCCTACCGTACAACGCCTCAAACGGAGCCATGCCAATTGTAAACTGATAGGAGTTGTTGTAAGCAAACTCCACCAGTGGAAGGTACTGCTCCCATCCACCCCCAAAATCAATAACGCACATGCGTAGCATGTCCTCCAACATCTGATTGGTGCGCTCTGTCTGCCCATCGGTCTGCGGATGATAAGCCGTACTCAACCGCAATTCCGTGCCCATTGCCTCCTGGAAACTCTCCCAAAATCGCGAAACAAATATCTTGTCTCTGTCAGACACGATATTCAGGGGCACACCATGAAGTCGCACAATCTCTGAAATGAAGAGCTGGGCATACTGTCCCGTAGTGTAGTCAGTCCTTACGGGTAAGAAGTGAGCGACTTTGGACAACCTGTCCACAATTACCCAAACGGAGTCGTGACCCCTCTGCGACGTAGGCAACCCCGTGATAAAGTCCATGGATATGCTCTCCCACATCCACACCGGAACCTCCAATGGCTGTAGCAATCCTTCTGGTCTCTGATGATCCACTTTTACAAGCTGACAAGTGGCGCATTTCGAGACAAACTCAGTGATATCTCTCTTCATACCGCTCCACCAATATTGCCGTCTCATGTCTTGGTACATTTTGTCCCCTCCGGGATGTACCGCGAACCGTGAGCCGTGCGACTCTGCCATAACATCGTGTCGCAATTCCTCTCCTTCCGGAACTACCAATCTCCCATTGAAGCGTAATCCCCCATCTGAGCTAACGGTATAGGATTCGGCTCCCTCTGCTAGCAATCGAACTATCTGCTCCTGACAGAACGAGTCATTAGCCTGTGCCCGTACTACCTTCGTAACAATCTGCGGTGTAACGGTCATCACAGACATGAAAGATCGGGCCACTGCATCCTGGTGTCCCAATTCCTTCCACTTAGCTTTCCACACCTCTGCCACCTCATCTGCTGGTCTGCGGCTCAACGCGTCTGCTACCACGTTAGCCTTACCCGGGTGGTACTGGATGTCGAACTGGTAGTCCTTCACAAATTCAAGCCACCTACGCTGCCGCATATTCAATTCCTTCTGCGTGAACAGATACTGTAGTGACTTGTGGTCCGTGAACAGCTGAAACTTCTCCCCCAACAGATAGTGCCTCCAAATCCGTAGGGCAAATACTACTGCTGCCAACTCCAAATCATGCGTGGGGTAATTCTTCTCATGAGGCTTAAGCTTACGGGAAGCATAAGCTATGGCCTGTCTCTCCTGCTGCAATACACCTCCCAGTCCTTGCAAAGATGCATCGGTGTAAACCAAATACTCAACTCCCGGTCTCGGCAATGCTAACACAGGTGCTGAGGTCAATTTGTCCTTCAATTCATCGAATGCCAACTGACAGGCATCACTCCAGATGTATGGCACACCCTTACGAGTAAGATGTGTCAAAGGACCTGCTATCTCCGAGAAACCCCGAATAAATCTCCTGTAGTATCCTGCTAAACCCAAGAAACTACGAATCTCCGTTGGTGTCGTGGGCTGTCCCCACTCCCTCACCGCTGATACCTTTCCCGGATCGACAGATATTCCCTGATCGGAAATAATGTGACCCAAGAACTGTACTTCCTTTAGCCAAAACCCGCACTTCTCATATTTTGCATACAGTTCGTTCTGACGAAGTGTCTGCAAAACCTGCCTCAAATGCTCGGCGTGCTCCTCCTCTGTCTGAGAGTAAACCAGAATGTCATCAATGAAGACAATGACAAACTGATCTAGGAAATCCCTGAACACCCTGTTCATCAAGTCCATAAACACTGCTGAAGCGTTGGTCAAGCCAAAAGGCATAACCCGAAATTCATAAGAACCATATCTCGACAAGAATGCGGTCTTCGAGACATCCTCCTCCCTGATACGCAACTGATGGTATCCTGACCTCAAGTCAATCTTCGAGAAGAAAGAAGCTCCTCTCAACTGGTCGAATAAGTCATCGATTCGAGGCAACGGATACTTATTCCGTATCGTGACCTTATTCAACTCTCGGTAGTCCACGCACAATCTCAGTGAACCATCCCTCTTCTTCACAAACAAAACCGGAGCGCCCCAAGGTGAGGTACTCCTGCGAATAAAGCCCTGCCCTAACAGCTTCTCTATCTGATCCCGTAACTCTCGCATCTCAGCTGGAGCCATACGGTACGGTGCACGTGCTATAGGTCTCGTACCCGGTAGCAAATCTATAACGAAGTCTATCTCTCGACTGGGTGGTAAGCCTGGTATCTCCTGAAACACATCTGAATACTCCCTGACAACCGGGATCGAATCCAAAGGAATCACAACCTCCTTAGAGGTATCCTCCTCTATGTAATACAGATGAGCGTTCAATCCTCCCTCTGGGCGAGGCATCGCCACTATAAACATCTCCTGCCCCGGAATGGCAAAAACAATGCTCCCACTGAAGCAATCAATCATGGCCCTATATGATACGAGCCAGTCCATACCGATGATCACATCGTGAACATGCATGTCTAACACTAACATGTCCGCAGGCAATACCAAACCACCAACCTCTACCCCCACTCCCCGGCATATAAAGAAAATAAGTGACCCACTCCCTAATGGTGAGTCGACACACGTCACTGTGCTCTCTGCCGTAGCTAACAATCCTAAAGCTTTCGCGAAGTGTGTAGCTATGAAACAATGTGTAGCACCCATATCAAATAACACCCGACCCATAGTGCCATGGATAGGAAACGTACCCTCGATCGCGGGCGGTGCCTGTGGAACTGCAGCCTGGTGAACGTTGTAGACACGTCCATACTGTAGCTGCCCCTGCTGAACTGGGACTGCTGGAATGGGTGGCAATGCTGCCATCTGTGGCGGTGTGGGAAGAGCGGCGGGAAACATAGGTCTCTGTGGCTCCTGGCGAGCACCCTGCTGCTGCTGCTATGGGGTCCTGCCCCTATCAGGACAATCCTGCTTCTTATGGCCAATCTTGCCACAAGTAAAGCACTTGCCTGGGAAGTTCCCTCCCCTCTGCCCCTGCTGTCCCCGGCCCTGGTGGCCGTTACCATTCCTCCCTTGGCCCTGGTGAAACTGCTGCCCATTCTGTCCCTGCTGGCCCTGATGGCCGTTTGGACCCTGATGGCCCTGACGGAAACCTCCCTGACCCTGCCTGTAGTTCCCTGACCGGAACCTCTTATTATCCCCCTGCTGGGAGCCCTGCTCACTCTGCCTCTGCCCCTGACCAGATTGTGCCCCGCTGGCACCATGTCCTCCAGTCCTGCCCTGATGGCTAGGCTCCCCCGATCGCTTGCCCTCGACCATATGAAAACGGTGGTCCTGGCAGTGCAATAATGCAGCGTTAACCACATCAGAATACGTGGCCAACGATAGGTTCCCTAGCAGATGCTGACGAATCCTCCAATTCAACCCATCAGTGAACTTTTCTATCTTCTTCTTCTCTGTTGGAATCTCTTCTGGAACGATATTCAACAGGTTAGTAAACTCGGCCTCATACTCGGCCACTGTCTTGCCCTCTTGCTTCAAACTCATCAGCTTCCTCCTCATCTCTGTATGAACTGCGGACGGAAAGTATTTGTGGTCGAACCGCACCCAGAACTCCTGAATCGTGATGGTATCCCTCTTCTCCGCGGTGGTAATAGACTCCCACCACTGTAGTGCAGATCCCACTAGCTTGAAAGTATCTAGCACCTGTTTCTGAACATCTGTGCACTCATGCATCCTCAAATGCCTCTGTATGTCCTTCCTCCATTGGCTCGAGACTACCACGTCTGAGATACCTGCAAACTCTGGCGGATGCGCTTTCTGAAAAGCGTCACGTACATGCTCCCAAGCAGACGGGAATGCATTAACCTGCACTGGCGCGGCAACCGACGCCTGAGGCGGTGCCTGTTGAATCACGGCAATCGCGGCATTTACCGCTTGGGCTACTATAGCAGCAACCTCAGCGGCGTTCAACATACCCTGAACTGGAGCGGGCTGGGGTTCGGGCGTTGCATTCCTGGGAACTCGTTGTGCACGTCGTGGAGGCATCTGAAATAAGAACAAAGTTTATAAGTTCACGGTTTATAAACTTAAAATAGCTGAAGAACGAAGCACACAAAAAGAATACGTCAGTCCTAAAATATAGGGCTCTATATCAAAGAAACGTAGCGGAAACATAATAGCCGTACAGATCCTAAAGGACACTAGAACCTGATGCTCTGATACCACCTGTGACACCCCGACTAATTAAATACCGGGTAGCTACTCCTTTATAAAATTAATTCAAAATGCCAAGTTGGCTCAGTTAATAGCATCACTGTCGAAAACATTTTTATTATTACTAACCACCTAGTATTTAAAAAGCAAGTTGCCAAATTTTAATTTAAGTCTGATTAACATGCAACAAAAGTAATGAAGAAATAAATAACACCATTCACCATGCTGAAGTAAAATGAATAACCATCACAAATAGAGTAAATAAAGTCTAGAGGAAACCCCTCAATACAATCCCATACTAAAATAAATAAACTGAACTGAAATAAAACATGTTAAAGTCTGAAACTGAAATGTGAAAGATACTCTAAATAGAAATGGGCAACATGCCCTACAACTGATAGATAGTGACTCTGGAATCCAAAAGATAGAAGCGTCTATGAACAAATCCCTGTAGCTTCCATAAACCGCTACAGCGCGTCACCTGAATGAGTACCTATGCTTGGTGTCCTTGTGGCTGGGAACCTAAAATGGTTTTACCAAGAAAAAGAGATTTGAAAAGCAAACGGGTCAGAGCCCGAATGTGGAGTTATATTTTAAAAACCTGCAAGTGCTTTAAAAACATTTAAAACATTAAATGCAAAGTACATGTTAGGACGTGCACTCACATTATATTCTCACCTCTCGTCTAGCTGTGCACTCCTAACGCAAGTACCCATCTATAACTACCCATACTACTAGCTAAGTGACAACATATCTAGCTAGACTGCCAAAGGTCCTGCCAATAATACTTGGTTCCATTTACATAATAATGCTCGTAATTAAATAGGGGTTTAACGTCAACTCAGATACTCAATGTGCAATATTTATAACTGTCAATTAACTCGTTATATTTCTCGAAACAATATCGTAATATAATTACAACATTAACATGGTGATTCTCATTAATTAAATGTATATTATTCACATCATAAATATACGATACAAGCACCCCGCAACTAAGTTGTAGTGCACACATACTCTGCTATCCATCCCGGTACATCACGTACATAAGGATCACATATTCCGAATCTCTCAGGAATAGTTCAGATAACACAAATCACAAATAGTGGAGGCGAACACAGTCACCATCACATGGGTCACGCACATACCTACGCTCCCATGATCATGCAGACTTATTAATATCACAATAAGTCCTTCTATGACCTATGTTCATCAAGGTACCAGTCTATATCCCCCCCGTAGGCACACAAGGATTAGAGGGTCCTAAGCGAACGTAACCTCCCGTGATAGCAAGTATGGTAGGTATGTCATACACACAAGATTTTATGCTAAGCATTCACACATCTTAGATATCTCAATATTAATAAAGTCATACTCTACATCATTATACCATTATTCCAAATCCATATATTTCAAGTATCCCGATAATATATAATTTAAATGGTCGACACGTCTCACGTCGTAATTCCTTAAACTTAAAACCTATCTCAAATAGACTATTAAGTCTCCCATAATTCTCACATATGACATCTTTATACCTAAGGTCTTTGCTTCTGCCCCAAACCTTATTTCATCAACTTATTCAAATTTGTACTATTAACCCAAATATTATCTCACATGACAAATTTCATTTATTTAGAAAAATTCCTCAAATTACATTCCAAATAAAGTCCCATCTCATAATCATGCCTACTGGTCTTCCTTAAAGTTAAGGGTATTCATAAAGTCTCTAATAATATTATCCAAGGGTTAACACAACTAAAATTCAATTAAGGGAAAACTTCATTTATTCTGGGAAGGTCGATCGATCGACCTTGACCTTCGATCGATCGATTTTGTCGATCGATCGACTGATGAATGTCGATCGATCGATTACACAGGTATGGTTACGGACTGCTTCGATTTGCAGATTTGAAAACATCCCAAAACTTATTTTTAAAGCATGATTCTCTAATATAACGTTATAGTAATGTCATATAACCATCCTACAATCTTACTAACGTCCATAAATCAATATTTCAACAACTAAAGGCTACATATGGATCAATCTTTATCAAAAACCTAGTTTTCTAATTTATCTCAAGAACATTCATAAACCTCATCTTAAATCCGTTTTTGGCATCACAAAAGTCAGTAATTCTCTTAATATGATCTTCCAGTAACATTCTACATGCAACCTATATCCCAAAAATTAAACTAATAACTCCAATCTTATGGGTTTTTCATTATCTTCCAAGAACATATAAAGTTTTTGAATAATCTAACATGGAAGAAGCATTCTCCGAAATTTAAATGGAATAAATCACTTGCCTTGATTGTCTCTGGATTTGGTGTTGGATTTGAAAGCTCTTTCTGCAGATTTTCTGCAGAATTCCTCCTCTTTCCCTTCCTCTCTAAGCTTTCTTCTTCCAAAGGTGGCTATGGTGGCTAGGGTTTCCTTTGGGAGAGTTGGAAGACTAAATGATAACCTACGTAGCTTTCTAGGTTAATAAGGGTTGGTTATGGGCTTAGTGGGTCTTATCCACATCAGATTTAATTAACCAAATTTTCGTCACTTTTAATTCCTCAAAACGTGAAATTACCAAAATACCCTTTAAGTTGCCGGTATGGCCTAAAAATACCCCGGGACCCAAACTATACCCCCGGCTAGTGTTTTCTGACTATCTCGACCCTTCCGGACGCGTCGGCGCACTCAAAACGACCATACGGATTATATATTTTAAATTCACTTTTTATTAACAAAATATTATACCGTGGCGCGGCGGTCCCACGCGTCTCAACAAAATTTCTAAAATGCCGTATATAAATCCCACGACAAATTTATAACACCAAGTTCATATATAATCATATATGCACAAAATCAAATACCAATTCGCATCACATTAGTATTTATAACCCGGATTAATTTCCAATTAATACGCAATTTAATTAATTAATCCCAAAAATAAATATAGCCAAAAGTACGGGGTATTACATTATGCCCCTCATACTTGGCATGACTATATGGTAAGGTCCAACTCAGCCACCCTACCTTTTCCACCTAATAATCTCTTATGTTGTCCCACCAGTCTGCTCGTGGTGTCAACGATTGGTAACATAATCACATATTATTCTTATACGGTTCCATCGACCTTAATCTGTAATATAATCATTATCTCGCAGTTATAAATACGTATACGGGTAATCATTACGATAATAAATCCATATACTAAAGGAAAACTTCTCCCAACTTCCAACGTTCCCTAAGTTTCATGCGTGGGATGTCTTGCAAAGAGAAATCTGAACAAGGAACCCCCCCGATACACTACTACCTAACACTGCTGGTCGTCGGGACCTGTAAGTCCTTAATCCATAATCAATATCCCTTATCTCCCATCTACGAAAATAAAAAAGTCTACTCGTCCACTCTCATGTCACTAAAGATGGCATACAATGCGACACTCTCACTATCATAAGTTATTAGCGCTATTTGATTAAGGAGTTACACCTCTCCTCTTTATAATAAGTCAATATACCCTAAATCACATCAGTAAGACATCCCTGCTCACCGAGATCAACATAGTAAGACAACATACTCACCGAAGTCTACAATATAATACAACACATATGCAGGCTCAACCGTCTTTAAGGTGATGCCTCGTTAAAACCATATTTTTAAATTTTGAAATTTTTAGTACGATAGTCTTATCACGCAATTTACTACCATTCAAATCCTCGATAACTAGTAACCATACAATATAATAATAATGTTCTCTATGATCAAAAATTTCAAAGGAGCATGAATCATTACATAACACCATATACAAGTCTCTCTTAGTGACCAGACTTGGTCCTCCCCGCAGATGGTACAAAACGTCTCGCTACCCAAATGGTAGTAACCTACATAATAAGGCTGCTATCGTCAGCGTACCCACTAAATCGGATGCACACTCGAATCCTTAGTGCTATCTATTCACATATGTTGTGACACACCCATGTCACTTGACCTCATCATTTATTCACAAGGATAAAACAAATTTCCATCAGACTATCCTGATCGTAGGGTCCCTGTACGCACAATTTGCGACCCATAATTATCTACAATCATTATACCTTTCGAATTCCACTCATTATTTTTTTTCCTCGTTTTGGGTACATTATTCTGTTTTACGGCTTACCCGCCTGATATTGATACATGGGCCCCATATCTCTAGGCCTCAAATATGGCCTTACTAGCCTTCCCTTTATTTCCTGGGCCCCGTCGACCCCGAAATATGGTATGCTACAGTTACTGATGACTACGTTGGTCCTGACTAAACCCACTACTCTCAGGTTATTATTAGTTCCTGGGACCAATTCTCTTGACCCGATTCCTACACTAGACATTTTACTTCTCCAACTAGTATGCCTTACAGGCACGGTTTATTACTCATGATACTATCAATTTCACTTTTTAAGTGATCACATTCAATACTGGTAACCCTTATCTCTACATATAGGGTAATTTCCCTATCCCTGGTCCTCCTGGCCTTGTTGAGATGTCCTTCTCTCGGACCTGGCAGTCTTAACTCCCAGTTGCTATTTTCGTTGTTCCTTGTGCTCTACATGGCATATGGAACACATGATCGACTCGTTGGTCTTGACTGAATCCATCACCATTTCGTTAAGATTTAATCATATCATTTAAATAGGTTCCCCCCCCCCCCCTCCCCATTGGGTATACCTTCAGGTGATGTTCTACTAACACTATTGAATTCAACCTTGCCCTCCGGCTAGGTATCACAATTTGACTAGCTCCCTTTCTTCTGAGGCGTTGACATATTCTAGTAAACATATACTTTGATGACATTGACACTAGTCACCTTAGTCGCACCTCCAATTCACCGTAGGGTGTTCTACCCACGAGTCCATTTCAACTTACGAACCCTTTTTATCTTCCGTAACTTCTACTTCGATTATGAAGTTCGCTTACCAAGTTAACTCATCCCTTACGGTCGGTCCATACCCCAACAACTGGTGGAAGATTAAACAGTCAACCTGCACCCAATATCTCGATTTGATTTTCTATTATTACTCTTTGTCGTTTCTCTGAGCTAGAAAAAAATTCTTCTGAATTTAAAATTCTGAGTGTTACAGCACTCTACTTTAAATTATTGCCTTTGGATTAGCTCCCTCCACTGGCCCATCACACTTAGATATTACTGTTAGTGACTTCTATCACGATCACCGTTCCCCTAATGCTTCACAACTTTCAATTATTTTCCTCCTCCTGCAGTCCTGCTAACGGCCTTCATTGGTCGTCCCATATTGCTTGGAGTACGAAGTCCAATCACTCTCGCATATGAATTGGATTCACTAACATAAATCGCAGGAGAGCGTCAATCGCATATGCAGTGGAATACAACAATCCTATAATAAGGCTCTACATCAAAGAATGCTAAGCTGAAACGTAGTAAGTCGTACAGATCCTAAAGGACTCTAGAACCTGATGATCTGATACCACCTGTGACACCCTGCCCAATTAGATATCGGGTGCTCAGTCCTTTATAAAATTTATAACAGAACATTCGGTTGGTTCATTCTTAGCATCACTGTCAAAAACTTGAATCCGATTAATTACCTAACATTTAATTAAGCTAGTGCCAAAACATTTTCCAATTTAACTTGAAGCCAATTAATTCAATTAATTTCTGAACAATTAATTATAAACCATACACAAGAAATGAATTTTGACTGAATCAAATAATCAATAATTAAGGATGGATAAAACCTTCCAGTTCAAAGTCACAAACCAAACCATAATAAATACTCAATCCAAGTGAAAAGAACTACATGGGTAACTGAGTACAACCCCGCTAATGAGAATGGGCGACACATGCCCGAACTGAAATATCTGAACTAGAAACTGAATGAAATGAGAGAAGCGTCTAATATCAATGACCCGCAACTTTCATAACAGCTGCAGCTGGGCACCTGTACTAATACATATATCTATATAGCAAAAGAGAGAATAAATGCAAGAGACGGGTCAGAGCCCCGATATTTTAAAAAAGATTAATTAGCAAGTATTTAAAACTGCAATAAAGCAAGTATTATATGCATATTAGTTCGAACTCTCACATGAGATACTCACCTCTCGACTAGTGTGTACGTCTAACGTACATCTAATCCAACCTAGCCATCTGACACACTTATAACTAGGAAAAAGGCTTATCATTATAGTTACCCCTCGTAGTAGCATTCTGTATTTGGTCTCAACATTTATCATTTTAAATAAGTGTTATCACACTAAAGTTAAGTATTTACTATTTACAATATTAAAGATTTCACTATCTTAATAGTCTGTAATTATCTCATTGTAGATATACCATAAGCATACATATAAATATCCTTCACTATAATATATATATATATATATATACATATATATATATATATATATATATATATGTATGTATTAACATAATCTTAATATCCTACAAATATCACCTTGTAAGTATAACACAAGTATACATATTTATCCACGACTATTATATATATATACTAACACAGCCAAGGATCGGTTCGGAAATCTCCCACGAAGCATATAAAAAAATCACACATATTGGCGACGAACATAGTTCACATACATATGGGTCACGCGCATACCTACGCTCCCATGGTTAGTTAACTTATCAATTCACAAATAAGTCCTCACAGTCCTATGTTCTGATATACAAGTCAAATATCCCCCCGAAGGTCACTCAAGATAAGACCGTCTCTACACAACCCCGCGCGATAGCAAGTAGTTAGGTATGTCATACACATAATATCAAATATAGGTATACACACAACCCATCAATCAAATGGTATACACATAACCAAATGTCATATTTCATACGTAGTATTTTTATCACTAAATACTATCAACATATTTTTATATTACGATATTCCCTCTCTCGTAATATATATATAAGGATAATATGCCACCCGAAAATTCTTAATACAAAATCATAAGAAGTCCCATAAGTAACCACCATTTTTTATTCTTATAAGTTCCATATCTTCAGAACTAATATCGTAAGTATTTATCACGTAAAACTCTCGACGCATTTACAATTACGATTATCTCTCTCTCATAATCTTCAAGGTAAACTCACCGTCCCAAATATTTAAATCATTACACCTAAACAACTCCCAATAATTTTGTACTATTTTGGGTTCATCGAACACTAATTTTTCCTCACTCAAATTGACTATTTCCCAAAAAGGGGAGAAATAGGAAAATCTCTAAAAGTTAGAAATCTTGCTCGAACCAGAAAGCCAAGTCGTTTGAATGACTTACACGTCGCTCGGACCAGTATTCGTGCGACTTCGCTCGACGTCTCAATATCACTCGATCTACTTCTCGCGAGATACCAATCTCGTTTGAATGACCTAATTCGCACGATTTCGCGCAACATCGCGCGAGATGGTTCTGTTTCATCACTTTTACTCCTAAAAACCTCAAAAGATCAAGCCCAATCTTCCAACAATCAATACCAAACATTATTCTGACATATATATGTGATTTCCCATAACCTAACATCATTAAATCATCACCAATCATCCATATAATTTGAAATCCCCAATTTATTATAAAAAACAATAGTTCTTAAATTGATATGCATAACTTCCAAATTAAACCCAGATTTTGGTTCATAGAAATCATCATAAATTCATAGGCATCATCCTATCTACATATGGGATTCAAATTCTTATCAAATTCACCCTAGTTTATGATATAGATCTCCAATTTTACCCAAATTAATTTTCATAAAAAAGGTT
Source organism: Sambucus nigra (assembly GCA_949130495.1). Lineage (NCBI taxonomy): Eukaryota > Viridiplantae > Streptophyta > Magnoliopsida > Dipsacales > Adoxaceae > Sambucus > Sambucus nigra. The sequence continues at coordinate 354,190,098 of OX422207.1, read as the reverse complement.
TATTAACCTAGACTAACATGAACACAATTATCGCTAAAGAAAGCAAGCAATAAACACTTTCCTCAATTTCAAAGGTCTGATTCGTTGGTGTTATTGGTATGGATGCGTTCCTCGCATTCCGTTCTACACGATGGTGGTGGTGGTTGTGCAAGGCGTTGTAAATTGACTCTCCTCATTTGGAATTTTCTCCCCTTCACCCACTGTGGCTCTCCCTTGATTTTGGTGTATCCTAAACTTAATTTTCCCCAATTAGCTGATATAATATTTCTCCAATTTTCATCCATTTAATTCCTCTAAAAATCAAAATTACAAAACTACTCCTACCGGGTGTCGGCTTGGCCTAAAGATATCCCGGAGTCCAAATAAAATACCCGAGTAGATTTTTCTTATTATCTCGACCCCTTCGAAGTCAACGGCGCACTCGAAATGATCATACGAGTTACTTAAAATAATTTGCCTTTTTATTCCACTTATTTAGTCATGACACGACTCACACGCATGTCCCATTTTAATATACCAAACTGTCGTATTTCTCTCTCACAACAAGTTATATAAAACCGTCATTCCATGTTACTTATTCTCAGAGTAATATTAATAATTACTAACTTCTCGACACGCTAGTAAATATTCAATTTTAATTCGGATTAATAATTAATTCTCACATTTTAATGTAATTAATCCAACAATAATAATAAATCACATAATTATTTAAATCCTTTAAAATACGGGGTGTTACAGAACTGTGGACTTATGGAAATTATTTTGCATTTTAGATGCCTCCTAGACATGCACCATGATCCACCCAAGTGGCAAAGCCCGAGACGCAACCATTTCTAGCCCCAGGGATAATGAATGTTGCCAAGGTTGTCGTTATTGTGGCACAGGAACTTAATGCCTCCTTGAGTACTTTTGCCTAGCAGGCACCACAGGTGCCACCCCATCCTCAGGTTGTGTCTCTTGCTCATACACACTCATTTACGTCTGCCTGGGAGCGAGTGAGAGATGCCTTTCAAAAGGCACATCCTCCCGAGTTTCATTGGATCTCCGATGTAGTTACGGTGTGCCAATGGAAGAAGGATATACGAAGGAATTTGAGGATATATGAGTGCACTGATGTACAAAGACAGATACTATCTACCTTTAAGCTAGTGGGGGAAGCCTTGCGATCTGACATAGAGGCTGAGATGAGGCTAAAACTATTAAATGTGTCACAGGAGGGGAGAACTGTAGCAGCGTATGAGTAGAAGTTACTAGGCTGGCAAACTTTATCCTTGAGGAGGTGAACACGAAAGAGAAGAGGATACAATTATTTATGGATGGACTTACCTGAGGATCCAACATCATTTGTTGTGTAACCCATCTTTGAAGACATATATGATTGTGTTTAATGATGCTCTATTACATTTCTAGGACCATCGCTTCCATATTAAAGGAAGAAAGTGCTCAGGAGAGCGCACCCAATAAAGAATGACTGGGGGTAGTAGTCCAAGTGGGGCACAAGCGATTAAGAGTCAGCCGAGGAAGATTAGGCAGGGTTCGTATTAAGGGGATGCATCTAAGAGATTTTGTTTAAGAGAGTACAGGGAGGGATAGGGTGGATTAAGGGAGGGCCAGTAGGGCCAGTCGAGCCAACGGTGTTTTAAACAGGGTCAGGGGAGAGGTGGTAATGGCCAGCAAGGCCAGAGGGGAGGATATTTCATAGGTAAGTGTTTCATATGTGGTAAGAATGGCCACAAGAATTAGGATTTCCCTGATAAAGGAAGAGTTTAGCTGCATAAGGGTACTCTTCAGGAGCCCCAAAGGCTAATTTTACCCACTGCCCTCCCAGCACCAGCACCCGTGCCAGCATTACATGCATCATCAGTCGTTCCAGTAGCTCCACATCAGAAGGGGAAGTTGTAGTATAGGTATGTATATAACGTCCACTAGGCCACAGTTCCCCAGGCTCCACCTACAGCAGAGGGTATGTTTCTTATATATGGGACTTAAAGGTACATTTTATTTGACATAGGGGCTTCACTCTCATTCATAGCCACTATATTTATATAAGTTGTAGGCTTGTTATACATGGACGATAGTACAGTCATGTTTGTAGAATCACCACTGGGTATTGGGACACTTATATTCTTCATCTATTGGGGTGTGAGCACAGATATTGGGAGAGTTATTTTTCCCATCGATATGCTTGTGTTAGATATTCCAGAGTATGATGCCATTATTAGTCTAGATTAGCTAGTAACGTATAGGTCCGTGATTGACTATTACAATAGGAGCATAGTCTTTGCGATTCCAGGCCAGGTGATGTTCTTATTGGCGATGCCTCATCCCAAAGGAGGATCGTCGACTCATTTATATCATATAGAGGAGGAAAACGACCAAGGAGTATCTATTTACCTAAATTCGATCCCAGTTGTGTGTGAGTTTACAGACGTGTTTCAAGAGATACATGGATTTCCACCTAATATAAAGATAGAGTTTGTTATTAATTTAGTACCGAGCACTTTGTCGAAGCTCGGGCACCTTATCATATGGCTCCTATGGAGATAAGGGAGCTACGGGATCAGATTGTGCTGCTGGTTATCCATGGCTTTATTTATAGGAGTACTTCACCTTGGGGTGATCCAGTATTGTTTATGAAGAAGAAGGATGGGTCTTTACGACTATGTGTGGATTATTGGGAGTTAAATAGTGTCACGATACGCAATAAGTATCCGTTACCCAGAATTCATGACTTATTTGACCAATTGAGAGGAGTCGCCTTCTTCTCTAAGGTAGAATTACGGTCGGGATATCACTAGTTGCGCATCCGAGAGCAGGATGTATTTAAGATTGATTTTCTAACAAGACATGGGTCTTACGAGTTTCGAGTTATGCCATTTGGGCTAACCAATGCGCCAACGGTGTTTATGAACTTGATAAATAGGGTGTTCAGGGAGTTGTTGGATCAGTTTTTCATTTTATTTATTGATGACAACTTGATTTATTCCCGAACTAAGGAGGATCATGCTTAGCATCTGCGTCGAGTTTTACAGACATTTCGCGAGTAACAATTATATGCTAGGTTTGAAAAATGTTGATTTTGTCTACATGAGGTACAACTCTTGAGGCATATAATTTCTGTTTTGGGAATATCAATGGACCCGAGTAAGGTGTTGACGGTAAGGGAGTGGGGTTAACCCATGACACCGAAAGAGGTGCATAGTTTATTGGGGTTAGTCGGGTACTATTGACGGTTCATTCGGGTACTTTCAAAGCTTGTAAGTCTGTTGACCAATTTAACCTGCAAAGGGGTACTATTTATCCGGGATGACGCTTTTTAGATGGATTTCGATGAGCTGAAGGAAAAGTTTACTTCAGCACCCATACTTGCACTTCCTAGGGCAGGAGTGGAGTGTTTAATTTTTACTAACCCATACCTACAGGGATTTGGGGGTGTGCTACAATAGGAGAATCAAGCTATAGATGTTGGAGTAGAAGTCTAAGGGTCTATTAAGAACGGGTATAGATCGAACTACAAAAAAAACTACACATACGTGAAATCCTACAAGGCAGATTTAGGATTTACTTGTGAGATATTTTTTATTTGATCTCGTTTATCACGAACATAATATGTGATGGCTCAATTTACCTCATAATCTTCTATTGTATTCCCGATATGGACAATCATGAGTAGAGGGTGGACCCCTATTTCGTGACCACCTTATTATCTCCACATTTTTCTCCACTATCTCCCTTTCTCACATGTATGAACTCGAGTCTTTTGAGTATTCAAGAGTGAGGGATAAGTTAAGAAAGAATGAGACTTAGGTGCATATATATAGGCTACAATAGAGACCCTAAGGAGAGATAAGGATGTGGCTCCTAATAGACCTGAGAAAACCTAATCCTTAACTCAAAATTATACTTGAAACTCCATTCCTTAACTCAAAATTATATTTCAATCTCCTCACTATTAATTACTTAATTCTCCCCACGTTAAGGTTATAGATACCTGTTAATAAAAAAAATTACTGATAATTTACTTGATTAACTTGTTTAAGTCTTTGAGCGGTCCAACTTAATTTATTTGTGTGTCGTACTTTACACACCAGAACGCCTATAGGGAAGAATAAAAGGCATCAACAATATATACAATACTGCAAACATTATGTCCATACATGATTCAAATGAAAATGGGAATAATTGATTTTATTATAATAATAAATCCATAACTAATATTATTACATAAATAATGGTTTTTAGTAGACCAAGGGTACCGAGTTGCGATTGAGTATGGCATTTCACCCGCAGACAAATGGACAGACGGAGTGGACAAATCAGATGTCGGAAGATATACTATATATGTGTATCCTTTATTTTAGAGGGGGTTTGGAGCAGTATCTTCCACTAGTGAATTTCGCGTATAATAACTCTTATAAGTTCACGGTTGGCATGGAACTATTCGAGGCATTGTATTGTAGACCTTGTCGTTCATCCGCTTGTTGGTTAGAGGTGGAAGACAATAAGCTACTTAGACCAGAGTTGATTCAAGATACTTCGGCCAAAATTGTGTTGATTAGGAGTTATATACGCATATCCTAAGAGAGAGAGAAGAGTTATGTCGATGCCAAGCGGTTCTTTCTGGAGTTTAATGCGAAGGGTCAGGTGCTACTACGTGTATCTTCTATGAAGGGCATAATGAGGTTCGAGAAGAAAGGAAAGTTAGCACCAATGTATGTGGGGCCATTCCCTATCATTAAGAGGATTGGGCCGGTGGCATATAGACTCGAGTTGTCGAAGCACTTGCATCGGATTCATGATGTATTTCACATTTCTTCACTGAGGTAATATCTCCGAGATGAATTATCCCACACTCACATTGCATTAGAGAAGATTGATTTACAACCCGATATTTCATACAAGGAGAGTCTAGTTGCTATCCTAGACCACAGTGAGAGGATATTGAGGTCAAAGGTAGTTCCACTTATACGGATTCAGTGGAGATATCATAATGACGACGAGTCTACTAAGGAGCGCGAGGATGAGATACACCATAAATATCCATAGTTATTTCTACCAGGTATTCGTTTTTCCAAAATTTGGGATGAAATTCTATTATTAGGGGGAAGTATATAACACCCCATATTTTTTATGATTTCTATATTGGAATTAATTAAATTAAAAATGGGAAATTAATCCGGGTTAAAATAGATATTAATTAGAGAGACAAAAGTTAACATTTATTTATATTGAAAATTACTTAGTGAATGAGTAATAAATTAATAATAATGAATGTTGATGGCCGTGAGTGAGAAATACGACAACTACGGTAATTTAGTCAGCACGCGCATGTCAGTCTTGTCGGTACTTAAAATTATGAGTTAATATGTAATTTAATTATCGGCATTCTAAATGGTCATTTCGAGTGCGTCAACATGTCCAAAAGGTCCAAATAGTTAGAAAATTGTATTTTGTGGTTTTGTTTGGGTCCCGGGGCATTTTTAGATCAAACCAGCACCCTGGAGGGTATCTTGGTCTTTTGAATTTTAGAGGAAAAGAGAGCTATGAATGTTGGAGAGTTATATCATTTGGTAAGGTAAGGGGGTTAGGGTTAGAAGTTAGAAAATCACAAAGAGGCCACAGGAGGAGGAAGGAGAGGAGTTCCCATGCCATTCCCACACCATCTTTCACCATCACCACCACCACCAGAACGTACATCGGGAGGAAATGAAACCGACCATATCATTCTTTTGCAGAGATTCGAACCTACTAATTGAGGGAAGTATTTATCTTGATAGTGTAGGATGATTAATATCATGAATACCATCCATGTTTGTGTAGGATGATTAATAACATGAATATATGAATATTAGCGTAAATTTGGAAGATTTAAATCAAGTTCTTGGGTAGGTATCCTGTTTGGTTTAATCCTTTATTCATGTAGAATAAATCTGATGAATTTGTCTTATTAACCTATGAACAAATCTAGGTTCTTATTGAAGTTCTTGAACAAAAGTGATAATCTAGGGTTTGGGGGAATTTAATGTTGAATTAATTCAATTTAAAGGTGTTCCTTGATGATTTAATGATTATATTACGTAAGAAATAATTTATACATATTACTATGTTGTTTATTACACTTGGTTGGGCGATTGGGATTGTGTAATGGAGGTTTAGAGGTTTGAAAATGGTGAAATCATGTAAGAGTTAGGGGAGGAAGACGATAACAGTTACAGCGAATCGATTCGGAACAAGGCCTAATCAATTAGGTATCCCAGAATTGGACAATTTTCCACCTTTTGCTTTGAACTCGTGGGAAACGATCGGGTTAACTTTTAAAGTAATTTTAAAATATCATGGGAGATATTTTAATTATTAGTAGGCCAATGTTGGGATTGAGACTTATTAACATGAAGAGAATTTAGGGCTAAGGCTAATTAAGCATAATTGGGTAATATAACCTAATTCGAAAAATAATATCATGTCACGGGAAATTAAGGGAGTGTAGATCTAGAACACTAGAGTATAAGTGGGTTATCTACTGAATTGACCTAAGAGACAATTGGTGACCTTTCGATTATTGGGAAATGCCCACAATTGTACGATGAGAAATATTATGGTAAAGTAATGATACGTTGAACATTCGGGGGTTATAAAGACTACATATGTGTGTATTATAGGTTGTGTGTGTGCCTATACTGAAATTATATGTATATGGGTTACGAGAATACCTATTGTGTGAATTTTAATGTGTAAACATACCTAACCTACTTGCTATCATGGGAGGTTCCGCATCATGGACAGCTTATCCTAATGAGCCCAATGGGGAGATTTTAACTCGTACATTCGAACATAGAACTTAGGGATTGAGCACCACTTGTGAGAATAAGGGTGAGACTAGTCATTTGGGTGCATTAGGTGTGTGCGAACCCCAAAGGCTTAGAACTATGTTCTCCTCCAATATGTGTGAATTGTAAATGTATAGTTTGAGAGTGATTCCGAAATTGATGTCCTTTTCTCAGTTGTGATGTACCAGGACTTGATAGTAGAGTATGCCTGCATCGCAAGTCTTTACCTAGATATGTTCTATTCGTATATGTATATATATATATATGTATATATATATATATATATATATGTAGAGGCAATTATTATGCAACACAAATAAATATGAGAGAAAGATTATCAAGACGAGAACAAGGAATACAAGATGCCAATCACACAACAAAGGATGTACGTGGTTTAGCCAAGATGTGCCTACATCCACGGTGGTGCAGTCGATATTATTTCTATATATTCCGGAGAGTGATTAGAGAGAATACAACTTGTCCTTTTGCCCCGGACCTAGGGCTTAATATATACATGTGCATGTGGATGAGTGGGCGTGATGGATTCCTCCACGTTTTCCATTTCCCCCATAACTTCCCTTCATGGGATCGTGGGGGGAGACCGGATCAATTATAAAAGATGTGGGTCCTGGACTTTGGGCCGCTAGGACTGGGCTACTCGTCCAGGCCCATAGTTCTGAATTTCGGGTACCCACAATATATATATATATATATATATATATATATATATATATATATATATATATATATATATATATATATATATATATATATATATATATGTATGTATGTATACAGAGAGAGAGAGAGAGGTCATTTCCTGTAAGGACTCCTTATGGTGCAGACCCTAGTACATACCATTTTTTTAAAATAGTAAAAAATTAATTTTTTTCATGAAACTTCATGGATATGATCTCCACGATGAGAAAATCATCTCCAATTTTTTCCATCAAAAAATTTAATAAAAAAATTGTTGAAATGCGGTGATATGTAAAAAAAATGGTATAAGTATGAATTTTTTACCGTTGAAATTTTGGCGATCATCTCACTTACTTTTTGATTGAATTATTTTATAAGACTTCATGGATATGATCTCCGCAGTGAGAAGATTATATCCATGAAGTTTTTTTAAAAAATTTAATCAATGAAGTGGCTGGCGTCGACCCAATATTTCAACGGTTGAAAATGAATATTTATACCATTTTTTACATACCATTTTTTCCTTCTAGATTTTAATGTTTTAAATTAATACAATGTATTTTATGGAAATTCAAAGACTTATATTAAAAAAAAATGTGGAGAAATGAGAATTACATGGTTCGTCACTTGACCTTATTTCATTTCTTATTGAAAATTAAAAGCATAGGTTACTAATTGAGACTCTAGCCTAATGTATGTCCCTTTGAGGAGACTAACTTAGGATAATAATCACCGCTTCATTCCTACCTGGTTCAAGAGATAGTGCGACGATTCCTCAATCAATCATATCCTGTATTTCTTTTCTGAGAGGAAAACAGTGATCTATTAAAAGGCTTAGATTTTGATGGTAGTCACAAAGTTATTCCCTGCATTGGTGGGCTGGTAATGCATATATCAACATCTTTAGGTCCAATGATTCTGGGTATCATTCTCTCTTGAGATCTCAAAATACTTTCTCATAAGGAGAATATATTGTGACCCTTTTTGGCTTAACGAGGACAGAGTGAGCCATAAGTTAGTATTCCCTCATGGTAACGATATGACAAATGGTTTTTCAAGCCTTTTGTTTTAGGTTTTATGCGACAAGAATTCTACCAAAGATCATGGGTTATGTTTGTAGCGTCATTAGTTGTGAAGACAGATTTATTCACTTTATGAGCAGTAAGTGTAACCATTTTGTAGCTAGAATGGAAGTTTTAGAGGCATGGGATACTCTTTTAGTAACTCCTTTGGCTAACCGGGTGTGTTGATTGATGCTTTAAGCCTCTTTCAAGGTAAGTTTCTTCCTCATATCACCCACTGGTCTGCATTCCTCATATTTCGTTAGGCATTGGGCTATCGTTAATTGTGTATATATGTGATGGTGTTACCGGTGTAAGCTAGTGATCGTTTGACAAAAAGAGTCTTTAATCATTTTTCTTTTTGAAAATCATTTTCCCACTTTATCTAATTTTTATAGTTGAACACGTGCTTATAAGTTGATGAGCATTCTAAGTAGGAGTAGGATGACAGGACCTAAAAAAAGGGTTAACTAACTCAGGGAGCAGTTGTGTGTGGATGGATGCACTTAGAGCGTGGATGTTGGAAGAAAATGCCCTTGAAGATGGGTTAGTTAACCTATAGACCAACTACAAGGTTATGTACTTAGAGTGAGACTAATGTGGGCTATAATTAGCCTGATGGAGAAAACTGCAATTCCTACTTGGCTCCGCTTGTTTCATCAAATGATTGGTATTTTGATCTTACAATACAGTCTTATCGGGCCAACCAAAACAAAGGTGCATGAAAATCCACAATGCTGAAAGAGTTGGGGATACCAAGATCTATAACGAAGAGATTGGCCTGTCAGGACCAAATGATTAGTGATGGGCCTTTGATACCTCTTAAATTGACTAAGGGATAAGAGTCATGATCACACTAGTCAGGATTGGGATAACAAGTCCTAGGATTTCAAAGAGTTAGTCTTATGATGCCAGACATGGTATAAAATAGTCTTACAAAACCCTAAATGGAATCGGGATTTAAATTGGGTCAAGCTAGTGGAGAAGAGCTAGGTTATCAATCCCTTTTTGATGCTTGAAATCAGACCAACAATTCTTGATAAAAGGAGTTGGTTAAATTAATCATAAACCGGTGGAAATGGTCTTGCAAGCCCATCAAGGAATTGAGTTATAACTATCAATCTTGATGTAGGAAAATTGTACCAACAATCCATTTAACTAAATGTAATGGTCCTCTTAGGTTAAGAAGATGAACAATGGGATCTCAAGTCCCTTGAATGATTTTGATGGAGGTTCGTTAAGTCCTAAGAGAGTGAAATGGTCTAACAAGATTGTATGTGAGTGAGTTTGTGATTAAAGACCTAAAGTAAGAAAATGGGTGCTTAATCACAATGATTGGGTCTGATGACAGAATATGAAACCCCAAGATAGTGAACTAGTATGAGAAGGCGTTTAATGATGCTTATGGAAAAGTTAGCAATTTTTATCATGATACCCCGTTTACAGTAATAAACTGAAAAGACCCGAAGATGACATGATTATCTTGCATAGATTGAAGAATACTTAAAACCTATATTCAAATAAAAAAACAACATAGGATTTGAGGAAGAAAATGGTGCCAACACAGGATTTAAGAATACTAAAAACCCATACTCAACATAGGATTTTTTTTTTCAATGGGCAATACCCTATGGGATCCATGGAAAAAGAGATAGAAATATCCTTATGGCATGCAGACACAGTCGAGGGCGCATCCTAGTCTCAAGAGTAAAATAACCTTATGATGTGCTAACACAGTCAATAATTACATTTTTTCTCCATAGTGTTATACATCCTTATGAAAAAGGAAATGTGTAAATATTATCCATATGGAGTAATTATATTTGTATGGGAGGTAGTGTGTCAATTCCTATTCCTTCCTCCTCCTTGAGGTTTCAGCGTTCGCGCGCGCAGTTAGAGGGAGGAAGAAGAACGTCTCACAACCTTTCTAAGGGCGCTTCGATCGTCGTCGATGTTGGGTGATAGAAACAGAGAGAATTACCAACTTATTTTGAGCAAAAAAGGAAAAAAGAAATGTTATCGCCTTGAGAGAACGACATCAAAGACATATTGATGCTTGCGAAACCAATAGTTCAAAGTTTCAGGAGCTAATTTACGAAATGGGTAGGTGTTAGGCACCCATCCCTCCCTTTCGGTCTCTCATGGCAATGTGCTAGTATTCTCCTTAAAAAACTCCATAAAGTGTGTGTACGTGTATATATAAATGGAGAATTAAAATTCTTAACTCACGTCATGGTGAAAAGCGGAGTGAGGTCACCCGTAGGAGTATTCCTAAAATATTAATTAAAAGCATATTGTGTGCTCTTAATCGGAATATCGATCGTTATGGTGAAACGATAATATATGTTAGATGAAGCGCGAATAAGAATCACAAATACAATATATGAAAATATACTCGAGCCTCGAGTTTTGACCAGAGACGCCTATGTAGACTAAAAAGGCATCAAAGTCCACGTAGTTCGCATGCAATACGAGGGTGGGGTTTATTCCATAAGTCAAACTGGGGATTTTATTTAGAGGCTTGAAGATTAAGGAATGTAGGATGAGAATGAAGGGGATTTTAAATTGGGTGTGAAAATGATGAAAATGAAAGGTGCGGAGAGGTTTCAAACAAGGAAACTTCACTACTTTAGAAGAATATTATTGAGATCACTGAAGTTGATGTTTCTAGGGTGCCTTAAAAAGTGAGATCATGATCCCCTTATATAGGGTCAAGGGGGTGCTGATCGGCACGGTCCCTATTCCACCTATTAGTAGGCATCTCCAGGCACACTGCCGATAGGCATGAAAATGGGTCTACCATTCGACAATCTCATCCAGATTTCTCGAAAAAGTAGTTGTACAAACAAATTTGTAAGTCCGAATTACACACGGATTATGTTATTGGGATGGTATTCAAAGACATTTAAGAATTCATTGGGTCGCTCCCTGGTTCGGGAGTTGACTTTGGTCAAATTGGGTTCGAAAGTGCCCAATAAACTTTTGGACAGGAGATTCCGGGAGGAAAAAGGATTGTTTATCCGAACCATAAGGCCGATTCATGCATGAGAGTGATCATTAGAAAGGGTATTTAGAGCCCTATGAAGATTCATTCAGTCTCATTCGATTTAGAGAGTTGACCTTTGTCAATCGGGCTTGGAAGCGCTTAGTGAACTTTTGGAGTAAAATGGTTTTTCGTCCATACCGTAAGGCTGATTTACACATGGGGTCACTACACCAAAATGGCCAAAATGTCACCTTTCAGCTGGCCACCCTTGTCAAGGTCATTGACCATGACAAAAAATACGCATTTTATGTCACGGTCATTGACCTTGACACGACCGTGACAAAGAATTGTCACGGTCAATGACCGTGACAAGGCCGTGACAAATTTACTTGTCACGGACTTGTCACGGTCATTGGCCGTGAAAATTCTTTAAATACTTGTCATGGTCAATGACCTTGACACGACCGTGACAATATTTCCAGCAAAAACCCTTTCCCCCTTCTTTTTTCCCTCCCGCCGTTCCCTGCCTCTCTCTCTCTCTCGACGCTGCTCTCTCTCTCTCTCTCTCTCTCTTCCATTTATATATATGTTTGTGTGTATATATATGTGCGTATGTATGTATATATGTGCGTGTGTGTATGCGTGTGTGAGGGGTGGGGCAGGGTGGGGGTAGGGGGTGGGGCAGGGTGGGGGTAGGGGGTTAAAAATATAAATAAATAAGTAATTTTCTATAAATTTCCAAAAATAATATCCAAAAATGTAAATGTAAATAATATCCAAAAATATTGGATAACAATTTATTTTCATTCAAAATAAATAAGTAATTTTCTACAAATTTCATAAAAAAAAGAAGGTCGGCTTAATATGTGATTTAAGTGTGAAATAATCGCTATATACTTATACTAATGGAGAAAAAACCATATATTTAAAGTTAAATAAAATAGGAGTTATAGAAAGAAAAGTGGGGTTTCCATAATCTTACTTTGTCACAATTAATTTATATGCCTCAAAGTTATTTTATCACTCTTAGTTTATATTTGTGATAATACTTTATTAAAGATTTTTATGGGAACTTGTTATACTAGAACTTAGATGAACACTAAGTGATGAAAATAGTTCTTAAAATTGAAAATTAAATAAAGTTTATAAAAGTAAAGATGCTGGTAATACATCAAAGATAAATTAATAAGGAATAAATAACAAAACGTGTTCAAGTGTATAACAAGAAAGAAAATGTGGTATTTAGATTGGGTAAAATTCTTAAAGTAATGTTAAGGGACTAAAAGACCCAAGACAACTGGCCAGTAAGTCACGGACCGAAAAATTTATGACGGGTGATGAAAGCCCGTAAACATGTTGGGGTGGGGGTGGAGGTGGGGTATGATTTATAAAAAGCACAAAACAATAGTAGAAATTCAATACCTGAAATTAACATTGAGATTATTTTGTATAGACAGTCACTACTGTGTGTGTGTTTAAATTGAAAGAATATATGAAAATTTTATTAAAGATTTTTATGGGAACTTGTTATACTAGAACTTAGATGAACACTAAGTGATGAAAATAGTCCTTAAAATTGAAAATTAAATAAATTTTATAAAAGTAAAGATGCTGGTAATACATCAAAGATAAATTAATAAGGACTAAATAACAAAACGTGTTCAAGTGTATAACAAGAAAGAAAATGTGGTATTTAGATTGGGTAAAATTCTTAAAGTAATGTTAAGGAACTAAAAGACCCAAGACAACTGGCCAGTAAGTCACGGACTGAAAAATTTATGACGGGTGATGAAAGCCCGTAAACATGTTGGGGTGGGGTGGGGGTGGGTGGGGGTGGGGTATGATTTATAAAAAGCACAAAACAATAGTAGGAATTCAATACCTGAAATTAACATTGAGATTATTTTAAATAGACAGTCACTACTGTGTGTGGTGTGTGTGCTTGTACGTGTGCGTGTGTGTGGTGGGGTAGGGGGTGTATGAAAGTAAATTAATAATTAATGCTCATTTTTATTTGTAGTAATTGTACATATTTTCATGTCTTCTTCTAATTTTTTTTATCTGTACTAATAACATTTTTTTTACAGAAAATGTCTACTTCAGGTATTAAGGCGACGATGATGATGCTGGTTATGATGATGTCATCTGGGCTCGGTGGTAGCGGAGGCAACGAGGGCTCCTCGGTCCCTAGGCTCCCCAAATATGGAAAATTTGGGATGACCATCGAGAATAAGTCGGAGCTATTAGCGAGATCCCTCGAGCTGCTAAAGACGGTCATCGGCCCGGGGTTTATGAGTTGGAAGGAGGTGCCATATGAGCTCAAGTTAGCTGTTTGGGCAGCACTACAGGTAATATATTTATATTTATATTTATATTTATATTTATATGAATATTTCAATTTCAATTTCAATTTCAATTTCAATTTCAATTTCAATTTCAATTTCAATTTCTATTTCATATTTATATTTATATTTATATTTATATTTATATTTATATTTATATTTATATTTATATTTATATTTATATTTATATTTATATTTATATTTATATTTATATTTATATTTATATTTATTCGCAACTAACATTGTATTTGTTGGACAGGAACAATTCAACTTGGATCCAAAGCTACGCGATCCCGTGTTGGAGAAGATTAGGGAGCAACTCAAGTCGTGGAAAAAAAATATGCGGGCACGGTACTTTGGGAAAACACGAGAGTCGATTATCCAATGGCGTGAATCCGTCCCCCCCAAGGAGCCGATCTCATTGGCACAATGGCAGAAGTTCATTGACAATGAGATCGAGGATCGACAATTGGCATCTCGCCAATCGGGGAGGGAAAATCGGGAAAAAGACGGGCGTGCACTACTCCGTCCGGACCTCTTACGCCGAGGTGGAGCATAGGATGCAGGTAAGATTTAATTTTTCTATAACTACAGAAATATATTATTCTTCATTATTTTACTTTGCGGGGCCGATACTAATTTTACTTTACTTTATTTTATTTCAGGGAGTAGGGGGTGGGCCAGGGGTAAGCCACATAGGCTCGATACTTATGTGGCTCTTCGGACGAAGAAGGGGAAGGACAAGGAGGTGTCCTCGAGCGTCGCGGCCACGATTGTAAGTAATCCGACAGTTTAATTTGTGGTAATTACGTTATAATTTTTTAGTTTACTTATTTTACTAATCATGTGCTTTTTGTCGTTTCAGGCAAAGCTTAAGGAAGTGCATGAGTCGCAGTCTGATGCCGACAAGGCATCTTTGTCCACAGATGCACTCATCCAAGTGCTTGGCTCTGATCGCAAGGGGAGGAAAAGGGGGGTGAGCTCGTGGGTGGCCAAATCTAGGATCATCGAATTGGAGACGAGCGACACCGGGTTGGCTCAAACGGTGGATTCACATGACGTGAAGCTGTCCCGTTTGGAGGTGATGGTCCAAGATATGTACGCATTCATGAAGCGTACGTTGGGCGGAGACCGTAAAGGGAAAGGGAAAGGGAAAGGGAAGGAGAAGGCGGTGGAAGAGGAGGTGCGGGAGGAGGAGGTGCAGGATGACGAGGATGTGGACCTCGCTGCTTCATCACCGACACGTTCGTACTTCGATGATCCACTTCCCTATTTGGCGCCCTTCAACAGAACAATGTCGACACTTGGTTGGCCGAGCATGTTCATATTGGACGTATTTGATGGCCAGCGGAAAGGGCGGGGGTTGAGGGACCCGAATATCGTCCAGAGTGGAATAGTTCATGGACGTGCACTTCAAGAGATGGAGTCCAGGGTGCTCGTCACGCATGTCATATCCGGGAAGGAGAACTCCCTATTGTGGTTGCGCGAACAATGCGGCACGACGTATATTAGTGGGTGCGTCAATTCGTATGTCGTGTGGCCTACTCACCTCCTCAGTTTTAACAATAAACCATACATGTAGTGACATTGTTTTAAGTTTGAATTGAATTCTTATAAGTTTGAATTGAATTGTTTTAAGTTGTTACATTTGAATTATATCGTGATGCATATTGTCTCTATTTGAATATATATTTGCATTATCTTTAGTTTGTTTGGATATATGATGTTTGGAACAGTTACAACGTTGCTATAACAGGTACAAATATACTGCTGGGCAGTGGCAGTGGCCATACTGCCCAGCAGATTTTTTTTAAATTCTGCCGAGAATTGTCACGGTCATTGACCGTGACAAGTCCGTGACAAAAAGTTATCACGGACATGTCACGGTCATTGACCGTGACAATTTTTTTAAAAAGGGTCACGGCTATGTCACGGTTATAAACCGTGACAAATGTGTCACGGTCATTGACCGCGACACGATCGTGACACAAAACGCGAGTTTTGTGTCAAGGTCAATGACCATGACACGACCGTGACAAAAAAAGTTATCTCGCCTCGAAATGTCACGGTCATTGACCTTGACAAGTTGAATTTGTCAGGGTCAATGACCTTGACAATAGTGCAGATTTGGTGTAGTGGGTGTATCATTAGAAAGGGTATTAAGTTCCCTTTAAGGATTCATTCAGTCTCATTCGAGTTGAATAGTTGACAGGAGTCAAATGGAGTTTAAGAGTGCTTAGTGGCCTCTGGAGTAGTTTTCAAGGGAAAATGGATCATTCATCCGAACGGTAAGTCCGATTCATGCATGGGGTGGATCATTGGAAAGGGAATTCAATTACCTTAGAAGATTGATTGAGATTTATCTTGGGTGAGGAAGTTTATCGGGGTTCAAATGGGGCCCAAGTGCGCCCAATGCCCTCCAAATTGATTATTGGTAGTAAAACGAACCATTTATCCAAACCGTAAGGCCGATTTATTCATGAAATATACCATTGGAAAGAGAATTCATATCCCTTAGAAGATTCATTGAGCTTTCACTCTGTTGAGAAATTTAATCTGGGTCAAACGTTGTTTGAGGGTGACCGATGGCCTCTAAATCGATACTCACAGTATGACCTAGGGTTTTATTCTGAATGGGGAAGTACTAGGTACCTAAGGAGAGTCTTAGGAGGGTTCTATAAATTGTTGTCTATAGATCCTCTAGGCGTGTGAGCCTTGAAAAAGGTGAAATCCATCGAATAGAAACCATATGAATGTTTGTCAAAGAGGTTGATTCTGTGAACTAAAGGGATAAGGATGATCGATTAGGGTCGAGGTCAATTATAAGGACCTAAGGTAATGCCGAGGATGACCAATTATGTGGGTCGAGGTCAATTCCAAAGTGATGATGACAAATTCTATGGGCTGAGGTTAATTCTGAGGACCTAAATTTGTAGATGACTAATTCTATGAGCTGAGGTCAATTCTAAGGACCTAAAGTTATGAAGACTGATTGTGTAAATCGAGGTCAATTCAGAGGAACTAAGGTTGATGATGAGAAATTCTTTTCGTCGAGGTTAATTTTGAGGACCTAAAGTTAATGATGACTGATTTTGTGGGTTGAGGTCAATTATGAGGAGCAAAGGTTGTGACGACCGATTCTGCAGATCGAGATCAATTCTGAGAACCTAAGGTTATGAAGTTAGATTCTAGGAGCCGAGGTAAATTCAATGGACTTAAGGTCATGATGACTGATTCTATGGGCCGAGGTCAATTATGAGGACCTAAGGTTGTGATGACCGATTCTACAAGACGAGGTCAATTATGAGGACCTAAAGTTGTGGTTGCTCTTATGGGGAGTCATTTATACTCATGGCTTCATGTTTGTTTTGTGATTTTACTATGGAAAGACATCTTACAGGAGATCATGTCCTTTTTGAGAGGAAATAGATTTAGTTTGGAAATTCCATTGGGGAATTAGATGTAACCCTATTTTGGAAGCTCAAAATTCTTATGGTGGGTGTTTTGGGAGAAAGTTTAGTCTGGGAATCCGCTGGGAATTAGAAGAAGCATTTGATTTTGAGTTCCTCTTAGGACAGCATGTGATATTAATCGAATTGGTGATTTTTTGAGTTTAAAATAGTTTTCTTGGTGATGTAATGTTTTAATACTTTTTTGGCATTTTTAGGAATTTTTTGGCAATTTTTTTTATTTTTTGTCATTTTTTGTACCACATTTCAAGGAGTATGCCGTTCGGCATGTGGTAGGGGTTGTTGTTCCTCCTTGGCTTCCTTGGGCACAGAAAAAGGTGGATCTCGATCGGGTTGGCAGGAGTAGGATCCTATAAAAAGGGGGCGAAACCTCCTCATTTTTCATATCTTTCTGCACCTGAATCTTCTTCTTTTTCCTTCTGAAATCTATTTCAAAACCTTTTCCTCTGTCCAAGACTTAATGGTGGAGTATTCTTTTTGTAACGTGAACCACATGGCATGGTTTGGTGTCGATGATTGGGAGAACCTAGAGTGGAGAGCTACGGTGCCCCTTACTTTGGGTAATGAGAATGTGTTTGACTTATTTGAGTTTGTTGATGATGAGATCACTCTTCTACGTGAGTCGATGCACCACCATTCTTCTAGGGTTAGGAAATCTAGTGGCTACCTAAGTATGATTATCTTTGGCATTCTTTTTTCTTTTCTTTTCTTTTCTTTATTTCCTTGTAGTGACAAGAGTTTTTTTTTCCTTTTTATTAGTTTTGACATATTAATATTTCTTCTACGAGTTTGCTATCCAAGGGGATGACAGGGGTGAAGAATGTATGGGAGAGTCTTCCAGTGGTGGTGCGCTGGGTTATTTCTTCTGCTAGCTTTGGGCGGTTGGGATAGGCTTTGGATGAGACACCGTGTTCCACTACGATTTTATGTGCTTTGGGATGGAGGTGTTCCCCACACCTTTCATTTAGGTTTTGGGGAGATGACCATCACTCCCATTGATGTGCGGCATTTTTTGGGAATAGATTATGAGGGTCTGAATATTGAGGTGGATAGTATTAAAAAGCTGATGACGGACGCAATTCAGGCAACTTTGGGGGATGTGGGTGACCTTTTACCATTAGAAGACGAATCCATATGGGTTATAAGCATGTAGGTGAGCATGAGGAGGTTGCTATCGTATGAATTTGGGGTATGTTTGGTACCTAGGAGAGAAGGTTGTGGGGAAGAAGAGGTTACATCTAATTCTAGTTTTTTCCCTTTGGGATTTTCTTACAGATTCATCGTTTGACTAGGGAGCTCGGCGTTGACCATGTTGCATGCTTGGTGTAGAGACATTGCACTTGAAAAGAGATTTTAACAAGGAAAATAGGGAAGCATATTTTGTTTCATTATCTTGATTTAGTGGCTTAATCTATATGCACTTTAATTTACTGAGGTTTTTCTTTGAGAAAGAGTAGGAAAAGTGTGATTTTTGGAAAATTTTGAATATTTTTTGGCACATTTGAGTAGAAAATGGCCTTAGAGGCTTGGATGAAAGAGAGCTCCCTTTTGAACGGATTTATTTTAATAAACAAAACTACGAAAAATGAGTTCTGTGGAATTTTTTAAATAAAGAAAGGCCTTGGCAGCTTGGTTGGTATATGCATGCGGGGATAAAAAGATTGGTTGTAAAGTGGGGCTTGTCATCTTCATTGGATTATGCTGAATCTGGTGTCTTAAACAAACTGTAATGATTCTAGTTTTATAGGAGTTGTTTCTTTGGATGTCGTGTTCAACTGTGGTGTTGTGTGCTTTGGGAGATAGGTGGTGGGACACTGATGATACTAGTTATGATACCACCAAGTAATACAGTAAGAGCTCAATTCAGAACAACCTTAAGGATGCAACAATGGTGAATAAACAACAATATAAATAAAGAAAGAGGTGAGGGAATGGAGGGATAGAGACTATAAAGTAAGTGGTTCAACTATCTGGCCCACTCTATTGTTCATATGTGAGTGAACTTCACTATGAAAATGGCTCTAATGGAATTTTGATAGTTACTCAACTTTCTCTATCTACTATGATTTCAACAGAGTATTGGCAAGGGTTTTCAATATTCGATCCTTTACATTATTGGAGAAGACAAGTATATATAGTGCCTGGGGGTGTAGTATACCCCCTAAGCATGTAATAAGCATGTGTTGTATATAATAGCCATTAATGACCATCCACCTATTATTCTCACATGTAGATCATGATGATGAAATTTTCCCTCACGTGTGAGGGAGTTTTAGTAATAACGATGTTGTGCACATGGGATCTTCAACCCATGTGCACCCTTCCACGCGTTCCCCAATTCGTGCGATCTATTAGATGTTAATTGTCAGTCGTTCGAGCCAGACCGAGGTCGAGTTGTCGAGTTTTGCCCTCTGGTGGTATGATAACTGTCTTGTTGAGATATCTTTATTATCCCCTATCACCCATGTGATGGATGAGGTTTAGGAAACTTTAGTCTGGATATTACTGGCGTTAATACAATTGATTGTGTCTTGAGATAAGGACAATACCTCCCGTGTCGAGTGAATGGCCGAGGATGACATCCCCTGTATTGATTAAATGACCGAGCCATAACACACCATGTTTGAAGGTCTGGCAGTGTTCGACCATGGCCAAGGGATCCAGTCTTAGGACGAGACTATACTTGGTATATCAATTTCCCCTAGCCCTTTATCTTCTATGTGAATGGAAGGCTGAGGGACAAATCCCTTTTGGCTTGACAACCACTTTGTGGATTGGAGTGCGACCCGATAATGACAACTATAAGTGAGCTATTGGGTATTGTTCCCTAATGGTATCAGCCTTAGAAGTTGTGCACAATGATTATAGGTACTTAAATGGTTATGAAAACCGTTTTCTCTTTACCATTTCTTTTTCTTCGCGCATGAGACCTTTCTCTTTCTAAAACTAGTCTCTCTTTCTCTCCTCCTGTTTATCCATTTTCAGGCGAGATTTTAGGGCTTAGTTTGCTTCTTATTTCTTCCACTCCTTCCAGGTAATCTCTATCATATAGCATTTTAACTCTTTCCCTTTTATTTTATTAGTTTCTTTGTTTTTATATTTTTTGGCAAGTTTCATTTTTTCGAGAAACTTCATTAGTGGTCCTACGGCTGCCATTAGGTGGGATTTTAGGTGATTTTGGGGTTTGGCCAGTAACTTTTAAGTTTTTTAACTTTTATTCACCTTATCATCTTTTTAATAAGTCATTGGTAGAACTCCGGTGTAGCTCCGGTGAAAGTGTTCTTCATTTGTTCTTGAATCAAAATGATTCAATTTCCTATTTTGATCTTTGGGTTAACATTGGTCAAATAGCAATATGTTTGTCGCTCTTTCACCTTTAACCTGTATTATTGCGAAGTTAAGCCCTAGCGTTTTAAATGTTAAAGACCCTCTACAAATTAGCAGAACACTTTGTGACACCCCTCCTAATTAAACATCGGGTGATCAGGCCTTTATTAAATTAAAACAGGTTTCTGTTCATTCGTAGCATCACTGTCGAAAACTTTTTAATTACTAATCCCCTAGGTAAAATTAGACCGGTGCTAAATTTTATCTTTCTTAAAACAAATAAATCAACCATGCGAAACAAAGTAAAAATAATCATGTACTATAACCCAATTAACAAAGTAAAAGTACAACAGAACAAAAGTATTACCGAATAAACCATCGGCTAAAAATACCAAACAACAATATAATAACCACTAGTCTGAAACTAACATCTGAGACTAATACCGGACCACAAGTCCATACATAGAATAGTGTGAGATCCTGTATTAGATCTGAATGAGAGATATCGTCTAGTCAATATCCTGTAAGCATCCACTGTGCTACAGCTTCGAGTCCCTGGAAGGAAATCATCATACATGGCGTCCCTATGGCTGGACACCTAAAAGGTTTTGAAAATATTTTATAGCAAGAGTTAGTACTCAAAACATTTTGAAAATATTTAGCAAGCGTTATCACAATATAAAATGCGGTTATTGATTACACATGTTAGGTTCTCGTACACTCTCTTGAGTTTACTCACCCCTCATCTTTTGTGAACACCTAACGTTCTACACTTAGCCTACCTAGCCATATATTCCAAGCTATTTAGGACTAAGTAATCATTTGAACTTATCTATACTTATGTTCTCATATTTTCCACACCGTAGATTCATTACATTAACATCTCACGAAGGTTAATTAATACACAAGTAACATTTCCTCTATGTTATGTTTCAAAACTTCTCATTTATTTTCACTACTAAATTTCGACAATCACCACATTTTCTATCTTCTCACTTTTAAAATTAAGTTTCACTACTTAAGTTAATAATTAGATATTCTCTATCTAACGTTACACTTCGTAATTTAAGTTTCACTACTTAACTTACCAGTTCAGTATGTATCTATACATACATAATATATATAAATCTACTAATACAAAGAAATAGAATATCATCAACTATATATTTCACACACAATATATACTAAATATCAGTCATTACTATTTTGCCCTTTTTATACACGTAAAGGACCCTTGGTTCGGAATGATTCATCGACCCCAAGTAAGAATTGGTTCGGAATGATACATCGACCCCAATTAATTATAAACATACATAAAGGACTCTTGGTTCGGAATAATTCATCGACCCCAAGGTAGAATTGGTTCGAAATGATACATCTGTAATAACCCGCGTAATTTTGGGCTATTTTAATTAATTTCTGGAAAATGGAGGAAAATAAAGTTTTTGATAAAATTACTTTTATTGCTCGAATATGTTGGTTATTATTTTTAAAGGCAATAATCTCAAACGGTTTTGAAAATGGAGTTAAAACGGATTTTAAAATGATTTTTAAATATTTTTAACTCTTGGAGTTGTTTTGACTTCCAACTCTTCATTTCTTTGCCTTATTTAAAGGAGTCTTTTGGATTCGAACTCTTCGTTTCTTTGCATTATAAAAGGAAGTCGTGGGCAAGCCTATTAACATACTTTTGACACAAATTTTGGCAGCAAATATATTTTTCATTTTTCTTCTTTTTATATACACATTGACCCTTGTGATTTGTGAGTTCCAACCTTAGATTAGAGGTGTTCTTGGGGCTATTTTGTTGGAGGTTCCTGGAGGAGCTTTTAAAGATCTTTTGTCTTGATCTTGAGGATGTGATTGGTGGTTTTTCATCATGATTTTGAGGTATGGGGTTTTACACAATATCCTCCTTAGATCTCGCGAGTGTCATTCTCTTTGAATTCTTATTTAATTGAACTCATATTTGAATTAATAAATTCATTGAAATCTGGAAAATAATTGTTGAAATTATTTTGATTCATGTGGTATCATTATATTGTTGATGAGCACGTTGTCATGAGATTTTAATATGGCACGGATGTTGGGTACCCGCCAAAATTCCTATTTCCCGGGCTATGGCTTGATAAAGCATATACGGATGCGGTGAGGCCTGGTGACCCAGTTAAAGTGTTGTTGAGAAATTATAATGATAAAATGCTATCGAGATTTGCATTTTGATTTGAATATTCGTACTCGTGTTGTTACGTTTTATTCGTTGCTAATCCATATTTGTTGAGCATCTTTCCTGTCGTATTGTGTACTTCCCCATATTTTCTTTTAGTGGCAGGTTAGCGCGGATTTTGGGGTGCTACGGAGATTGATTTTAGCGAGGATTATTTGGGAAAGATTTGTATTATTTTGATGTATAGAGTTTTGGAGATTTGTAATTTTAATTCGAGAGACTTGTTGTACTTGAAGAGATTGAGATTACTGGATTTATATTATTGTGGGTTTATTTAGATGCTCTATACCTTGTCACTCGTGGATTTGGATTTATTTTATCGCATTAGCGCTCCGTTCGCTCTCTCCTAGCGGGTGGGGTGTTACAAATGGTATCAGAGCTTAGGTATACGGCAACCCTCGGGGCTTGGGTTTTGGGTTCATTACGTGGTTAGAAATTTTAGGGGATATTCGTGATAAGTTTCGAGATTAGAGGTGAGGAATTTATTTTTGGGAGACGTGAATTATTTTTGGAGATTGTTAGCCTGATTTTTAAGAGTTAGGCATTCGGCGAATTTCGAGGGCGAAATTCCATTGTTAGTGGGGAAGTGTAATAACCCGCGTAGTTTTGGGCTATTTTAATTAATTTCTGGAAAATGGAGAAAAATAAAGTTTTTGATAAAATTATTTTTTTTTCTCGAATATGTTGGTTATTATTTTTAAAGGCAAGAATTTCAAACGGTTTTGAAAATGAATTTAAAACGGATTTTAAAATAAGTTTTAAATATTTTTAACTCTTGGAGTTGTTTTGACTTCCAACTCTTCATTTCTTTGCCTTATTTAAAGGAGTCTTTTGGATTCGAACTCTTCATTTCTTTTCATTATACAAGGAAGTCGTGGGCAAGCCTTTTAACATACTTTTGGCACAAATTTTGGCAGCAATTATATTTTACATTTCTCTTCTTTTTATATACACATTGACCCTTGTGATTTGTGAGTTCCATCCTTAGATTAGAGGTGTTCTTGGGGCTATTTTGTTGGAGGTTCCTGGAGGAGCTTTTATAGATCTTTTTTCTTGATCTTGAGGATGTGATTGGTGGTTTCTCATCATGATTTTGAGGTGTGGGGTTTTACACAATATCCTCCATAGATCTCGCGAGTGTCATTCTCTTTGAATTCTTATTTAATTGAACTCATATTTGAATTGATAAATTCATTGAAATCTGGAAAATAATTGTTGAAATTATTTTGATTCATGTGGTATCATTATATTGTTGATGAGCACGTTGTCATGAGATTTTAATATGGCACGAATGTTGGGTACCCGCCAAAATTCCTATTTCCCGGGCTATGGCTTGATAAAGCATATACGGATGTGGTGAGGCCTGGGGACCCAGTTAAAGTGTTGTTGAGAAATTATAATGATGAAATGCTATTGAGATTTGCATTTAGATTTGAATATTCGTACTCGTGTTGTTACGTTTTATTCGTTGCTAATCCATATTTGTTGAGCATCTTTCCTGTCGTATTGTGTACTTCCCCATATTTTCTTTTAGTGGCAGGTTAGCGCGGATTTTGGGTCGCTACGGAGATTGATTTTAGCGAGGATTGTTTGGGAAAGATTTGTATTATTTTGATGTATAGAGTTTTGGAGATTTGTAATTTTAATTCAAGAGACTTGTTGTAATTGAAGAGATTGAGATTAGTGGATTTATATTATTGTGGGTTTATTTAGATGCTCTATACCTTGTCACTTGTGGATTTGGATTTATTTTATCGCATTAGCGCTCCGTTCGCTCTCCCTGGGCGGGCGGGGTATTACAAATGGTATCAGAGCTTAGGTATACGACAACCCTCGGGGCTTGGGTTTTGGGTTCATTGCGTGGTTAGAAATTTTAGGTGATATTCGTGATAGGTTTCGAGATTAGAGGTGAGAAATTTATTTTTGGGAGACGTGAATTATTTTTGGAGATTGTTAGCCTGATTTTTGAGAGTTAGGCATTCGGCGAATTTCGAGGGCGAAATTCCATTGTTAGTGGGGAAGTGTAATAACCCGCGTAATTTTGAGCTATTTTAATTAATTTCTGGAAAATGGAGGAAAATAAAGTTTTTGATAAAATTATTTTTATTGCTCGAATATGTTGGTTATTATTTTTAAAGGCAAGAATTTCAAACGGTTTTGAAAATGGAGTTAAAACGGATTTTAAAATGATTTTTAAATATTTTTAACTCTTAGAGTTGTTTTGACTTCCAACTCTTCATTTCTTTGCCTTATTTAAAGGAGTCTTTTGGATTCAAACTCTTCATTTCTTTGCATTATAAAAGGAAGTCGTGGGCAAGCCTTTTAACATACTTTTGGCACAAATTTTGGCAGCAAATATATTTTACATTTCTCTTCTTTTTATATACATGTTGACCCTTGTGATTTGTGAGTTCCAACCTTAGATTAGAGGTGTTCTTGGGGCTATTTTGTTGGAGGTTCCTGGAGGAGCTTTTATAGATCTTTTGTCTTGATCTTGAGGATGTGATTGGTGGTTTCTCATCATGATTTTGAGGTATGGGGTTTAACACAATATCCTCCTTAGATCTCGCGAGTGTCATTCTCTTTGAATTCTTATTTAATTGAACTCATATTTGAATTGATAAATTCATTAAAATCTGGAAAGTAATTGTTGAAATTATTTTGATTCATGTGGTATCATTATATTGTTGATGAGCACGTTGTCATGAGATTTTAATATGGCACGAATATTGGGTACCCGCCAAAATTCCTATTTCCTGGGCTATGGCTTGATAAAGCATATACGGATGTGGTGAGGCCTGGTGACCCAGTTAAAGTGTTGTTGAGAAATTATAATGATGAAATGCTATTGAGATTTTCATTTTGATTTGAATATTCGTACTCGTGTTGTTACGTTTTATTCGTTGCTAATCCATATTTGTTGAGCATCTTTCCGGTCGTATTGTGTACTTCACCATATTTTCTTTTAGTGGCAGGTTAGCGCGGATTTTGGGTCGCTACGGAGATTGATTTTAGCGAGGATTGTTTGGGAAAGATTTGTATTATTTTGATGTATAGAGTTTTGGAGATTTGTAATTTTAATTCGACAGACTTGTTGTAATTGAAGAGATTGAGATTAGTGGATTTATATTATTGTGGGTTTATTTAGATGCTCCATACCTTGTCACTTGTGGATTTGTATTTATTTTATCGCATTAGCGCTCCGTTCGCTCTCCCCGGGCGGGCGGGGTGTTACAACATCGACCCCAGTTATTTATATACACAAATTCTGGCTCGGACTCTTTCATCACGCCACCAGTTCAAAGGTTTGGTTCGGCATTTTACATCGACCCCAAACATATAATAACCCTATGTTAGTTCTAAATGTCACATCGACCCTAACATAGTTACTTTAGGTATAAATCTCTTGACCTAAAAGATCATATAATTCAGTAGTTACACGCCCGACCAATTAATTATATACGTACGAAATATTTTAATCTCTTATATTTACCGTACAATGTTCGCTTTAAGATTTATCTCATTAATCGCATTTATTTGAGTATTCACACAATGCTAAGGGTCCTAGTTACCCCTCACATACAATTTCAGTAGTTATTACTTACCCTACTGGTCTATTATTTAAATTGAATTTACCTCACTTCGTAACTCAATTCCGAATACCCCGATACTCTACTAAATCGAATTATTTTCGTCGGTCCATAATCCAAGCCCTACACCCAATGGCCTTATCGGACCTCAACAATATACCTAGTGGTCTTATTCTCACTCCCATATAAGTATAATGTAAATCCTAGGGTACTCATTCATTCCTGTAAATCAACAAAGACTTAAACACGAAAAATTGGGAAAAACTGCTTGCGTCGATCGATCGACAGATGGGTTCAATCGATCGACCTAGTCGATCGATCGAACAGGGATAGACGCAGTTCATCTTCTTCGTCAACCTTTTCCTCTATTAACAAATCTCCAAACTCCATTATAGTCCACCAAACTTGACCCAATGATCCTAACATGTTTCCACATATACTAGGACAATTTCTAACGTGTCAACTACATCAATACTCCAATCCCTTTAAAGAAATAGTGAATTAACCCTAGAATTTTCTTAAAACCCTAGTTATGGTGTTCTTCCCATATTTTCATTCAAAATCCAGATTTTATTCCGAAATAATCATCAAGTCTAATCTGAATATTAATCCTCTAGATATGTTAACTCATTCTACATGCGATTTTTATCCTAACATGTATAAATACCATTATTCTCCTATCAAGATATTGATTTAAACAAAACTATTCAAAAACCCTACACATGGGCATTATAACTTTATAATTTTTGTAATAAACAAATTTCCTTATGATCAGTAGGGTCTGATTTCGTGGTTGTTGTTGATGATTGATGATCTTCATCCTTCTTCCCCGACATGTTGATAGTGAAAATCTCCTCTAAATCCTTCCCACTTCTTTCTTTTGCCTTAGAAAATTGTGTCTCTCTTCTCTTTAATGGTATTGGTGTTGTCATGGGTGTTCTAACCCTAACCCCTCTTTCATACGGCTGATAAAAAGCTCTCAAATTCGTAGGTCTCCCTACCCTTTCATATTAAAAGACCAAAATGCCCCCGAACGGTCTCGATTTAGTCCAAAATTACCCCGAGACTCAACTAGTACCCCCGGGTATACTATTTTGACTAATTTGACCCTTCCGGACTCATCTGTGACCTCGAAATTATCATTTGAGTCAATTAAAAATATTACTCGTTCTCATCCCAACACGGTCCACACGCATTAAGTAAATATTTACCACTCGCACTAAGTAAATATAATGAGGCAATATAAATCGGTATCTATCTCTTGATTAATATTCCATAATTACAATATTTAATAAATCACATTAAATTACTCCTCTTACGTAATTTAAATTAAGTCGTATCTTCTCACTTAATTCTCCCATTTAATTAAATAAACTATTCAGAAATACGGGGTATTACATACTTCCCCCCTTACAAAAGAATTTCTTCCTCGAAATTAGGATAAGGATGGTATTAAGACTAAGGACCTTAAACATCTGCATTCTCTAATACCCCAAAATCAAATCATATCAACCTAACAGTCGCCCCAAGTACATGCCTTGCTTCATTAAAAACTCTTATCGCAAGTTACCCATGCCGCATATATCATAATTAAGTCTCACTACTTAATTTCTCCATATGTTTCCCAATCTAACGTTAACTCTTGAAATTAAGTTTCTCCTTACTTAATTTACCCTTTTGATGTACATCTCTATATATAACATCTATGTGTCTACTATCACTCATAAGTAGAATATTATAAGGTATATATTTCACACACAATATATACTATAAGGAAAATTGGTCCGACAAAATCATCGGCCCCAATAATCCTATCATTTACATTGGTCTGAAAATCCCTCGACCCTAAGGTAAATGTAATGCATGTGTTGGTTCAGACCTTCCGTCGATACCAAATTTATCATCGATGGTTCGGAAAATCATCGACCCCAAATCAATTCTTCATGTATTGGTCTGAAACATCATCGACCCCAATACGTAATTTAAGCATACTTATTATCGCACATAAGCAGGAAATCATAAGGTATATATATCTTACACATAACATATACTATCAACACTTATTTTATAA
Organism: Sambucus nigra; assembly: GCA_949130495.1. Taxonomy (NCBI): domain Eukaryota; kingdom Viridiplantae; phylum Streptophyta; class Magnoliopsida; order Dipsacales; family Adoxaceae; genus Sambucus; species Sambucus nigra. The sequence goes on along the minus strand of OX422207.1, from coordinate 354,161,498 downwards.
TCACCCCCCTGTTATAACACTTTTGAGGTTATTGGCTTGGAATCCCACCTCAATCACCAATAGTGATTGGTTATATTGTCTCGGAATCACACTTCGAGCACAATATAAGTATATATGTCTCATCGCACATGAGTAGACAATTTGTGAGCCATATTTCACACTTCTTATATTCTAAAATGTCATATCCCAATAGAATGTCCTCATATCACGCGTTAAGGACTAAAAGTTTGAAATGTCTCCTCGAACCACACCTCAAAGTACACATAAGTTCTTAATAGGTACCCACGAACCTAATCCTTATGTACAGTCCATATAGGCACTCACACTACCTATATATGCTCACATAGGTATACATTCAACCTACGAATTGATTAGTGGGCTTCTCCAAAATTCCACTATCATAAGGGCGTATCATCATCCTTGCTCACTAACATTGAGTCGTAGGTAACACAACATACTCAAAATAAATCTTTATCTCTATTCCTCCCTGACCATCTCTCACAAGGTGGAATTTGAGGATTTCATCCTGATTCACAATTCATGTAGAGCGGCACCATGTACTTGTGCACTCTGCCTTTTCAACTATATACTAATCCATCCCGGTCACCCCATTCCGCTACCCCAGCGAAATGTTGGCTTAATTATGATGTTCATAGCCCATCAATAATTTATAAGTCTGTCTCCTCCTTCCATCATTCGAAACGTAGTTTCACTACCACATTCTGGTCACTCATTTCGAGTCTATCTTTCTCTATCAACTAGTGGTGCGTCTGGAGACAATCTCACTTTGTCTTTTCCTCAACACCGCTTCCCACTTACGTCATCTTTCCTCAAGTGGTACTCTATTCCCCTTTCTATCCGGGTATATTATACTTTACAATCCGTGCACTCTTCGTAATTGGTGCACTTTTGGGGTTGGTTACTTTATAAGAATCAACATTTTAGTAAGGCGTAAGTCACTCTCAACACTCAGTCAAGTAGCACCTTGCATTACTTCTTCACAACAGTTAGGTCTCCCATATTAAGAGATAACCTTAGAACGGCTTCCCACTGATTCTTATCCCATAGGGTATGCTGGTTCTCTCAGCACATATAAGCTTGGATCATCGTCTATCCCCCATGACGTTCAATCCATTTCATCGACACGACTTGCCTCCTAACTTCCCCACCGGCGCACATATTAAACATTATTTTTCTGCATCTCTCTATTTCGGATGACTAAGAAAGCCAATTGACTAGGGCGCCCATACACCCTTTTCTCCGTGAACATTTGCAAAAAAAACATTGCAAACCTCGCACCCATAACATGATTTTCCTCAACTCTAGCCCAGTCTACATGACGTGACTACAATCTTGCGGGTATTCTCAATACCCTATAGACCAAAAATCAAATCCTTGCCCACAAAGTCCCACTTATCCCTTCGTGGTGAGGTAAGCCTTTCAGTGTTTCTCCACAACACTACCGGCTCCACTGATTGCCTAGCATCTAACAACGTCTCTTCTTCCCCATGCAATCTTACTGAGCATTATCGGAACAACACATAGTCAAGATACTCAAATTCCATTCCTCGACAATATGTGTAACCATACTCCAATATTTCTAAAGGAGTCAAGTGGCACTGCGCTTATACTATCACTAAGTCCTTAGCACTAATAACAACAACGAGCTCGATCTCATACGACATACCTTGACTCACATCATTTAGGTTCCTACACACCGGAATCAATTACTATGAGACGTTCATAATCTCTAAAGTCTCTCACCTATTGATGAATAAAGACAACTAAACCCTCTTTCAGGTGAGGCATCATCATATACCCCATTCACTCGAGGCTAAAACCCATATACTTCCTTGTCCATCGCTCTGGTGGTTCAGATGGTTTTCGGACATAATATGTGTGTCCTCTCTGGAATGAAAAACTTATTGGAATTATTATTTCCTCAAATAACTTCAAGCTAAAATAAAACGTGTGGTCCTACAACCCACACTAGACATCTTTACAAAAATCCCCTTACTCCAGGACACACTAACCGGTTTGGGGTATCCCTCCTCTCGGACTTGGTAGCCTCGATTCTGAACACTATCATCCTTGTTCCCTTAGTTCTGCTGACCAAGAGGAATGCACTATGGTGCTTAACAGTCCCGACTTAAAATCTAATCATTAAATCCTCTAGTGGGTTCCCACTTATGGCTTGCACCAGCCCCATTACATTCAGTCTTACTCTTTGACAAAATCTTTAAACTCTCTTAGCTCCGCCCCTAGGAGCATTTACCCTAACCTTGTAAGAAGTACCATACTGCCTTCTTATACATAAGTCATCCAAGAAGAGTTTTAACAAAATTGCGAACTACAACTCGAGAGTCCCTTCTCTCAAGGGCTCTTTTTCTCTTATACCTATCTCATTGGTACAAGTTCACTTCAACGGATAAATTTCTTTTCTCACGGTTGGCCTCTACTAGGCTTTCATGTGATGGGTTCAGATATTTCCATTCACTTTGCTTCTGAATCATCATTGGAGAACTTTGCGATTAAACTATACGTAAGGTCCCTCTATTTGTATACGGACCCTCGGTCTGGATGTGGTGACTGGTATCCCCGCCACGTTGACTCAAAAATTTTACCTAAATTTTCACTTCTGGGTATTTCTACTCTATCCCTAAATGTCAAAACCTCTGTACATTCTACTTCCATTGTTTACCATGCACAGTCGCCGTTTTATCACATTTTACGGCTCGTTCTCATAAAAAATTTCTTCAGACTCCCTCCCACTCTCAATGCATTAGGCGGGTCTAGATTAGCATCCCCCTTGCCGTCGTGACACTTGGAAAATGCCTGTTATGCCTCAACAACCCTTGCAGCATCTACTTCCATTACACACTAGGAGTGACCTCGACAATGGTCATCTCTCCTATGGCTAACATCTTCGAACACTCAAGGCTTCATGCCGAGCTCCTCCCTCCTGCAGTCCTTCTAATGCCAATGTTGGTCCTACCTCCATGTTCGACGTACCATGCCCAATTGAACTCGTATATATACCACTACATCTATTAAATAGCAGGAGAATGTAAACTACGTACGTAGAGGAGTTCAACAATCCTAAGATAGGGCTCTATATCAATCAAACGATATGCTGAAAACGTAGTAAGCCGTACAGATACTATGGACACTAGAACCTGGCGCTCTGATACCATCTGTGACACCCCGCCTAATTAAACATTGGGTGATCAGGAGTTTATTAAATTAAAACAGGTTTCTCAAATGGTTCATTCTTAGCATCACTGTCGAAAACTTTTTAATTACTAATCCCCTAAGTAAAATTAGACCGGTGCCAAATTTTATCTTTCTTAAAACAGATAAATCAACCATGCGAAACAAAGAAAAAATAATCATGTACAATAACCCAATCAACAAAGTAAAAGTACAACAGAACAAAAGTATTACCGAATAAACCATCAGCTAAAAATCCCAAACAATAATAGAATAACCACTAGTCTGAATCTAACATCTGAGACTAATACCAAACCACAAGTCCATAGATAGAATAGTGTGAGATCCTGTACTAGATCTGAATGAGAGAAATCGTCTAGTCAAAATCCTGTAAGCATCCACTGTGCTACAGCTTCGAGTCCCTGGAAGGAAATCATCATACATGGCGTCCCTGTGGCTGGACACCTAAAAGGTTTTGAAAATATTTTATAGCAAGAGTTAGTACTCAACATTTTGAAAATATTTAGCAAGCATTTATCACAATATAAAATGCGGTTATTGATTACACATGTTAGGTTCTCGTACACTCTCTTGAGTTTACTCACCCCTCATCTTTTGTGCACACCTAACGTTCTACACTTAGCCTACCTAGCCATATCTTCCAAGCTATCTAGGACTAAGTAATCATCTGAACTTATCTATACTTAAGTTCTCATATTTCCCACACCGTACATTCATAACATTAACATCTCACGAAGGTTAATTAATACAAAAGTAACATTTCCTCTATGTTATGTTTCAAAACTTCTCATTTAGTTTCACTACTAAATTTCGACAATCATCACATTTTCTATCTTCTCACTTTTAAAATTAAGTTTCACTACTTAAGTTACTAATTAGATATTCTCTATCTAACGTTACACTTCGTAATTTAAGTTTCACTACTTAACTTACCAATTCAGTATGTATCTATACATATATAATATATATCAATCAACTAATACACAGAATTAGAATATCATCAAGTATATATTTCACACACAATATATACTAAATATCAGTCATTACTATTTTGACCTTTTTATACACGTAAAGGACTCTTGGTTCGGAATGATTCATCGACCCCCACTAAGAATTGGTTCGGAATGATACATCGACCCCAATTATTTATATACGAACATAAAGGACTCTTGGTTTGGAATAATTCATCGACCCCAAGGTAGAATTGGTTCAGAATGATACATCGACCCCAATTATTTATATACACAAATTCTAGCTCGGACTCTTTCATCACGCCACCAGTTCAAAGGTTTGGTTCGGCATTTTACATCGACCCCACACATATAATAACCCTATGTTAGTTTAGAATGTCACATCGACCCTAACATAGTTACTTTAGGTATAAATCTCTCGACCAAAAAGATCATATAATTCAGTAGGTACACGCCCTACCTATTAATTATATACGTACGAAATATTTTAATCTTTTATATTTACCGTACAATGTTCGCTTAACGATTTATCTCATTAATCGCATTTATTTGAGTATTCACACAACTCTAAGGGTCCTAGTTACCCCTCACATACAATTTCAGTAGTTATTACTTACCCTACTGGTCTATTATTTAAATGGAATTTACCTGACCTCGTAACTCAATTCCGAATACCCCGATACTCTACTAAATCGGATTATTTTCGTCGGTCCATAATCCAAGCCCAACACCCAATGGCCTTATCGGACCTCAACAATATACCTACTGGTCTTATTCTCACTCCCATATAAGTATAATGTAAATCCTAGGATACTCATTCATTCCCGAAAATCAACGAAGACTTAAACACGAAAAATTCGAGAAAAATAGCTTGCGTCGATCGATCGACTGCTGGTTTCGATCGATCGATAATTCGAGATCGATCGATCGAACATGGATAGACGCAGTTCATCTTCTTCGTCAACCTTTTCCTCCATTAACAAATCTCCAAACTCCATTATAGTCCACCAAACTTGACCCAATGATCCTAACATGTTTCCACATATACTAGGACAATTTCTAACGTGTCAACTACATCAATACTCCAATCCCTTTAAAGAAATAGTGAATTAACCCTAGAATTTTCTTAAAACCCTAGTTATGGTGTTCTTCCCATATTTTCATTCAAAATCCAGATTTTATTCCGAAATAATCATCAAGTCTAATCTGAATATTAATCCTCTAGATATGTTAACTCATTCTACATGCGATTTTTATCCTAACATGTATAAATACCATTATTCTCCTATCAAGATATTGATTTAAACAAAACTATTCAAAAACCCTACACATGGGCATTATAACTTTATAATTTTTGTAATAAACAAATTTCCTTATGATCAGTAGGGTCTGATTTCGTGGTTGTTGTTGATGATTGATGATCTTCATCCTTCTTCCCCGACATGTTGATAGTGAAAATCTCCTCTAAATCCTTCCCACTTCTTTCTTTTGCCTTAGAAAATTGTGTCTCTCTTCTCTTTAATGGTATTGGTGTTGTCATGGGTGTTCTAACCCTAACCCCTCTTTCATACGGCTGATAAAAAGCTCTCAAATTCGTAGGTCTCCCTACCCTTTCATATTAAAAGACCAAAATGCCCCCGAACGGTCTCGATTTAGTCCAAAATTACCCCGAGACTCAACTAGTACCCCCGGGTATACTATTTTGACTAATTTGACCCTTCCGGACTCATCTGTGACCTCGAAATTATCATTTGAGTCAATTAAAAATATTACTCGTTCTCATCCCAACACGGTCCACACGCATTAAGTAAATATTTACCACTCGCACTAAGTAAATATAATGAGGCAATATAAATCGGTATCTATCTCTTGATTAATATTCCATAATTACAATATTTAATAAATCACATTAAATTACTCCTCTTACGTAATTTAAATTAAGTCGTATCTTCTCACTTAATTCTCCCATTTAATTAAATAAACTATTCAGAAATACGGGGTATTACATACTTCCCCCCTTACAAAAGAATTTCTTCCTCGAAATTAGGATAAGGATGGTATTAAGACTAAGGACCTTAAACATCTGCATTCTCTAATACCCCAAAATCAAATCATATCAACCTAACAGTCGCCCCAAGTACATGCCTTGCTTCATTAAAAACTCTTATCGCAAGTTACCCATGCCGCATATATCATAATTAAGTCTCACTACTTAATTTCTCCATATGTTTCCCAATCTAACGTTAACTCTTGAAATTAAGTTTCTCCTTACTTAATTTACCCTTTTGATGTACATCTCTATATATAACATCTATGTGTCTACTATCACTCATAAGTAGAATATTATAAGGTATATATTTCACACACAATATATACTATAAGGAAAATTGGTCCGACAAAATCATCGGCCCCAATAATCCTATCATTTACATTGGTCTGAAAATCCCTCGACCCTAAGGTAAATGTAATGCATGTGTTGGTTCAGACCTTCCGTCGATACCAAATTTATCATCGATGGTTCGGAAAATCATCGACCCCAAATCAATTCTTCATGTATTGGTCTGAAACATCATCGACCCCAATACGTAATTTAAGCATACTTATTATCGCACATAAGCAGGAAATCATAAGGTATATATATCTTACACATAACATATACTATCAACACTTATTTTATAATCACCCCCCTTTTATAACACTTTTGAGGTTATTGGCTTGGAATCCCACCTCAATCACCAATAGTGATTGGTTATATTGTCTCGGAATCACACTTCGAGCACAATATAAGTATATATGTCTCATCGCACATGAGTAGACAATTTGTGAGCCATATTTCACACTTCTTATATTCTAAAATGTCATATCCCAATAGAATGTCCTCATATCACGCGTTAAGGACTAAAAGTTTGAAATGTCTCCTCGAACCACACCTCAAAGTACACATAAGTTCTTAATAGGTACCCACGAACCTAATCCTTATGTACAGTCCATATAGGCACTCACACTACCTATATATGCTCACATAGGTATACATTCAACCTACGAATTGATTAGTGGGCTTCTCCAAAATTCCACTATCATAAGGGCGTATCATCATCCTTGCTCACTAACATTGAGTCGTAGGTAACACAACATACTCAAAATAAATCTTTATCTCTATTCCTCCCTGACCATCTCTCACAAGGTGGAATTTGAGGATTTCATCCTGATTCACAATTCATGTAGAGCGGCACCATGTACTTGTGCACTCTGCCTTTTCAACTATATACTAATCCATCCCGGTCACCCCATTCCGCTACCCCAGCGAAATGTTGGCTTAATTATGATGTTCATAGCCCATCAATAATTTATAAGTCTGTCTCCTCCTTCCATCATTCGAAACGTAGTTTCACTACCACATTCTGGTCACTCATTTCGAGTCTATCTTTCTCTATCAACTAGTGGTGCGTCTGGAGACAATCTCACTTTGTCTTTTCCTCAACACCGCTTCCCACTTACGTCATCTTTCCTCAAGTGGTACTCTATTCCCCTTTCTATCCGGGTATATTATACTTTACAATCCGTGCACTCTTCGTAATTGGTGCACTTTTGGGGTTGGTTACTTTATAAGAATCAACATTTTAGTAAGGCGTAAGTCACTCTCAACACTCAGTCAAGTAGCACCTTGCATTACTTCTTCACAACAGTTAGGTCTCCCATATTAAGAGATAACCTTAGAACGGCTTCCCACTGATTCTTATCCCATAGGGTATGCTGGTTCTCTCAGCACATATAAGCTTGGATCATCGTCTATCCCCCATGACGTTCAATCCATTTCATCGACACGACTTGCCTCCTAACTTCCCCACCGGCGCACATATTAAACATTATTTTTCTGCATCTCTCTATTTCGGATGACTAAGAAAGCCAATTGACTAGGGCGCCCATACACCCTTTTCTCCGTGAACATTTGCAAAAAAAACATTGCAAACCTCGCACCCATAACATGATTTTCCTCAACTCTAGCCCAGTCTACATGACGTGACTACAATCTTGCGGGTATTCTCAATACCCTATAGACCAAAAATCAAATCCTTGCCCACAAAGTCCCACTTATCCCTTCGTGGTGAGGTAAGCCTTTCAGTGTTTCTCCACAACACTACCGGCTCCACTGATTGCCTAGCATCTAACAACGTCTCTTCTTCCCCATGCAATCTTACTGAGCATTATCGGAACAACACATAGTCAAGATACTCAAATTCCATTCCTCGACAATATGTGTAACCATACTCCAATATTTCTAAAGGAGTCAAGTGGCACTGCGCTTATACTATCACTAAGTCCTTAGCACTAATAACAACAACGAGCTCGATCTCATACGACATACCTTGACTCACATCATTTAGGTTCCTACACACCGGAATCAATTACTATGAGACGTTCATAATCTCTAAAGTCTCTCACCTATTGATGAATAAAGACAACTAAACCCTCTTTCAGGTGAGGCATCATCATATACCCCATTCACTCGAGGCTAAAACCCATATACTTCCTTGTCCATCGCTCTGGTGGTTCAGATGGTTTTCGGACATAATATGTGTGTCCTCTCTGGAATGAAAAACTTATTGGAATTATTATTTCCTCAAATAACTTCAAGCTAAAATAAAACGTGTGGTCCTACAACCCACACTAGACATCTTTACAAAAATCCCCTTACTCCAGGACACACTAACCGGTTTGGGGTATCCCTCCTCTCGGACTTGGTAGCCTCGATTCTGAACACTATCATCCTTGTTCCCTTAGTTCTGCTGACCAAGAGGAATGCACTATGGTGCTTAACAGTCCCGACTTAGAATCTAATCATTAAATCCTCTAGTGGGTTCCCACTTATGGCTTGCACCAGCCCCATTACATTCAGTCTTACTCTTTGACAAAATCTTTAAACTCTCTTAGCTCCGCCCCTAGGAGCATTTACCCTAACCTTGTAAGAAGTACCATACTGCCTTCTTATACATAAGTCATCCAAGAAGAGTTTTACCAAAATTGCGAACTACAACTCGAGAGTCCCTTCTCTCAAGGGCTCTTTTTCTCTTATACCTATCTCATTGGTACAAGTTCACTTCAACGGATAAATTTCTTTTCTCACGGTTGGCCTCTACTAGGCTTTCATGTGATGGGTTCAGATATTTCCATTCACTTTGCTTCTGAATCATCATTGGAGAACTTTGCGATTAAACTATACGTAAGGTCCCTCTATTTGTATACGGACCCTCGGTCTGGATGTGGTGACTGGTATCCCCGCCACGTTGACTCAAAAATTTTACCTAAATTTTCACTTCTGGGTATTTCTACTCTATCCCTAAATGTCAAAACCTCTGTACATTCTACTTCCATTGTTTACCATGCACAGTCGCCGTTTTATCACATTTTACGGCTCGTTCTCATAAAAAATTTCTTCAGACTCCCTCCCACTCTCAATGCATTAGGCGGGTCTAGATTAGCATCCCCCTTGCCGTCGTGACACTTGGAAAATGCCTGTTATGCCTCAACAACCCTTGCAGCATCTACTTCCATTACACACTAGGAGTGACCTCGACAATGGTCATCTCTCCTATGGCTAACATCTTCGAACACTCAAGGCTTCATGCCGAGCTCCTCCCTCCTGCAGTCCTTCTAATGCCAATGTTGGTCCTACCTCCATGTTCGACGTACCATGCCCAATTGAACTCGTATATATACCACTACATCTATTAAATAGCAGGAGAATGTAAACTACGTACGTAGAGGAGTACAACAATCCTAAGATAGGGCTCTATATCAATCAAACGATATGCTGAAAACGTAGTAAGCCGTACAGATACTATGGACACTAGAACCTGGCGCTCTGATACCATCTGTGACACCCCGCCTAATTAAACATTGGGTGATCAGGAGTTTATTAAATTAAAACAGGTTTCTCAAATGGTTCATTCTTAGCATCACTGTCGAAAACTTTTTAATTACTAATCCCCTAAGTAAAATTAGACCGGTGCCAAATTTTATCTTTCTTAAAACAGATAAATCAACCATGCGAAACAAAGAAAAAATAATCATGTACAATAACCCAATCAACAAAGTAAAAGTACAACAGAACAAAAGTATTACCGAATAAACCATCAGCTAAAAATCCCAAACAATAATAGAATAACCACTAGTCTGAATCTAACATCTGAGACTAATACCAAACCACAAGTCCATAGATAGAATAGTGTGAGATCCTGTACTAGATCTGAATGAGAGAAATCGTCTAGTCAAAATCCTGTAAGCATCCACTGTGCTACAGCTTCGAGTCCCTGGAAGGAAATCATCATACATGGCGTCCCTGTGGCTGGACACCTAAAAGGTTTTGAAAATATTTTATAGCAAGAGTTAGTACTCAAAACATTTTGAAAATATTTAGCAAGCATTTATCACAATATAAAATGCGGTTATTGATTACACATGTTAGGTTCTCGTACACTCTCTTGAGTTTACTCACCCCTCATCTTTTGTGCACACCTAACGTTCTACACTTAGCCTACCTAGCCATATCTTCCAAGCTATCTAGGACTAAGTAATCATCTGAACTTATCTATACTTAAGTTCTCATATTTCCCACACCGTACATTCATAACATTAACATCTCACGAAGGTTAATTAATACAAAAGTAACATTTCCTCTATGTTATGTTTCAAAACTTCTCATTTAGTTTCACTACTAAATTTCGACAATCATCACATTTTCTATCTTCTCACTTTTAAAATTAAGTTTCACTACTTAAGTTACTAATTAGATATTCTCTATCTAACGTTACACTTCGTAATTTAAGTTTCACTACTTAACTTACCAATTCAGTATGTATCTATACATATATAATATATATCAATCAACTAATACACAGAATTAGAATATCATCAAGTATATATTTCACACACAATATATACTAAATATCAGTCATTACTATTTTGACCTTTTTATACACGTAAAGGACTCTTGGTTCGGAATGATTCATCGACCCCCACTAAGAATTGGTTCGGAATGATACATCGACCCCAATTATTTATATACAAACATAAAGGACTCTTGGTTTGGAATAATTCATCGACCCCAAGGTAGAATTGGTTCAGAATGATACATCGACCCCAATTATTTATATACACAAATTCTAGCTCGGACTCTTTCATCACGCCACCAGTTCAAAGGTTTGGTTCGGCATTTTACATCGACCCCACACATATAATAACCCTATGTTAGTTTAGAATGTCACATCGACCCTAACATAGTTACTTTAGGTATAAATCTCTCGACCAAAAAGATCATATAATTCAGTAGGTACACGCCCTACCTATTAATTATATACGTACGAAATATTTTAATCTTTTATATTTACCGTACAATGTTCGCTTAACGATTTATCTCATTAATCGCATTTATTTGAGTATTCACACAACTCTAAGGGTCCTAGTTACCCCTCACATACAATTTCAGTAGTTATTACTTACCCTACTGGTCTATTATTTAAATTGAATTTACCTGACCTCGTAACTCAATTCCGAATACCCCGATACTCTACTAAATCGGATTATTTTCGTCGGTCCATAATCCAAGCCCAACACCCAATGGCCTTATCGGACCTCAACAATATACCTACTGGTCTTATTCTCACTCCCATATAAGTATAATGTAAATCCTAGGATACTCATTCATTCCCGAAAATCAACGAAGACTTAAACACGAAAAATTCGAGAAAAATAGCTTGCGTCGATCGATCGACTGCTGGTTTCGATCGATCGATAATTCGAGATCGATCGATCGAACATGGATAGACGCAGTTCATCTTCTTCGTCAACCTTTTCCTCCATTAACAAATCTCCAAACTCCATTATAGTCCACCAAACTTCGACCCAATGATCCTAACATGTTTCCACATATACTAGGACAATTTCTAACGTGTCAAATACATCAATACTCAAATTCCTTTAAAGAAATAATGAATTAAACCTAGAATTTTCTTGAAGCCCTAGTTATGGTGTTCTTCCCATATTTTATTCCGAAATAATCATCAAGTCTAATCTGAATATTAATCCTCTAGATATGTTAACTCATTCTACATGCGATTTCTATCCCAACATGTATAAATACCATTATTCCCCTATCAAGATATTGATTTAAACAAGACTATTCAAAAACCCTACACATGGGCATTATAACTTTATAATTTTTGCAATAAACAACTTCCCTTATGATCAGTAGGGTCTGATTTCGTGGTTGTTGTTAATGATTGATGATCTTCATCCTTCAATCCTTCTTCCCCGGCATGTTGATAGTGAAAATCTCCTTTGAATCCTTCCCACTTCTTTCTTTTGCCTTAGAAAATTGTGTCTCTCTTCTCTCTAATGGTATTGGTGTTGTCATGGGTGTTCTAACCCTAACCCCTCTTTCATACGGCTGATAAAAAGCTCTCAAATTCGTAGGTCTCCATACCCTCTCATATTAAAAGACCAAAATGCCCCCGAACGGTCTCGGTTTAGTCCAAAATTACCCCGAGACTCAACTAGTACCCCCGGGTATACTATTTTGACTAATTTGACCCTTCCGGACTCGTCTCTGACCTCGAAATTATCATTTGAGTCACTTAAAAATAATACTCGTTCTCATCCCAACACGGTCTACACGCGTTAAGTAAATATTTACCACCCGCACTAAGTAAGTATAATGAGGCAATATAAATCGGTATCTATCTCCTGATTAATATTCCATAATTACAATATTTAACAAATCTCATTAAATTACTCCTCTTACGTAATTTAAATAAAGCCGTATTTTCTCATTTAATTCTCCCATTTAATTAAATAGACTATTCAGAAATACGGGGTATTACACACTTTCCCACACTCGGAGAGAGGTACTTCTAAGAAATACGTAGAATTGAGGAGGAGGATGAATCTTGATATAGAACCGAGATCGACCTTACTTATCCCATATTTCCCATTACTTTAAATACCATTTTACCCTCATCATCTGAGGTCAGTAGGGATGATATGCCTAACTCTTCCTCTACCCCAACCGAGAGTAGGAATTCATTCGAAGAGGAAATGAGGTTATAACCCACAAATTCTGTGGAGAATGAGGCTGCCAAGAGCTCATCTTAGGCTTCCTCTTCCAACCAAGTTGTGTCATCTGGTCAGGACGACCCTTTAGTCCAAATTATCTCTGATCATGTTGGGTCATCTAACCAGGACGACTCTTTAATTCAAATAGTCTCGAACTTGTTGACGTTACTGTTAACGTTTCTATTCCTCCCATTATTGTTCCTCTCTCGGATATGACTGCAAAAGAGCTTTAAGCAAGGTTTATAGGTGGGCCCCAACTGCTGAAGCTCCTGCCGACGGTGATGACTTCGAGGCTGAGCAACCAGTTAATTATTCATACGTCGAGACCTTTAAATACACCGTCATGGAGTCCGACCTTCTCCTTTGGATACATTTATATTGCATTAATTCTGACAACTTTATACACATCCGAGATGAGGAGAATATGGCGGTCGGGAAGGTGAATTCTCCATTTATGATCAGATGTTTAGGTTAGGCTTTTGACTCCCTTTTCATCACTTTGTCCAAACTATTTTATCGAGCATGGGACTTTCTCCATATCTGTTTGCGCCTAATTCCTGGAGAATTATACTTGGATACGTCTCTTTATGGATGAATACGTACATGGATGAACCTTCAATTAAAATATTCAAAGATTGATACGATGTCTCATCCTCAAGGATTCGAATCGATTATTACCACCTAGGGGCTAGAAAACCTGATAAGAAAATCATCCACATCGCCCAAACATCCAATCTCCACTAAAAGCTGAGATTTTTCTTTATTTTCGGGGACAGGGAATTTTTGACTGACGCTAATGAGTCTGAGGATAAACCGAGGGTTTCATGCACCTGGGCTAACCCCTCCATGTCCACCAAGTTGGACCTCGGCCTTAGCATTACGAAAAAGGAAAAGGGTCAACTATCTGAGGGATTAAGGGAATGAATGTTCCCTTCCTGACTTTAAGGATCTCATGACTCCTGACTTTTTAGAGGATTCTTGTCTGGCTGTTGACCCCCAACCTGAGTTGTGTGAGTTACTCCACTTTTCTAATTACAAGTTTCACCTCGTCTTTATCTTTATTACTGATAATTTTTTCCTCTGCAGATTGCCCTCCTCATATTTCGGACAAACTTCAGAACATGATAGCCCGCAGTTTTAAAATTACCTTACTAAAAAAGGAAGGCAAGAAAACCTCAAAGATCATGACTGTCAGTGGGCCAACCAATCCTAAGGTCGGCCATAATAGAAAGGAACCCACTCTTCCCTCAGACACTCGTCAAGAATGGGAGACGAGGTAGAGGGTAAATCCCCCTCTATCCACATATGTGTCGATCTCCTCTAGCGGTTCTTCATCACATGATTTTGAGGCTTTCTAGGCAACTAATGTTACACAACTAAAGGCATGTCCTGAATTGGTCATTCCATCAGCGTTGAGGTCGAGGACTGTCATGTTTAGTGTCCCTTCCAAGGGAGACTGTGAGTTTATGAGGTAGATGCACCCCTTGAAGATTTATGATCTTCTTCTGCATCATCTGGCACAGGTATCGGCTTCATCTTTAACTTTAATCTCGCCTGGTCTAATTTTTACTTTTCTCTATTTTAACATTTAACTAATTTCATGCATGTAGTTTGAATGCACCTTCAATTCTTCTATAAAATGGGTAATTGATAACTTCTTCAAAATCCAAGAGGGTGTGAACGCCCTATATGATGAGGCTAACCTAAAGATGAAACTGAAATAACGCAGAGAAGCATATAAGAAGACCCTTGATCATCTCAACATAGACCATGCCACTGACTTGAAGGCAAAGGATAGGGAGTCGACTGCTCAAGCTGTGAAGCATACCACATAACTTATTGCAGTTGTCCAAAAATCTAAGGACAAACCCCTTTCTATCGGGCAATTCAAAATATCAAAGACGAGGCACTTTCACCCAAGGCTATAAAGAAAATTCGAGACGAGGCCATCGAGGCTTACAAAGCGTCTGATAAGTTTGGAAGCTTTAGGGTGGAGTACCTTCAGAGAGGTATCAAGATGGCATGTCGATGGGTCATCACTAAATTTTTTAAAGTCGTTTCATCCACCCGTCTTGAGCTGGAATCCCCTGACTTTAAAGATCCATGATGGCCTCAGCCATGGACTATATTGAATCCATGGGCCAAATCGAAGAAGACAAAGCTATGGCCATGGTCCAAGTTAAAGTTGACATTAACACAACATTGTTGTTGCTGGGGATATTCAAGCTGCAGATGATGCTAAAGGGTCGTCCATCAATGTTGAGCCAACCCTGTAGGGTGATCATCTGTGACTGATACCATTTATCTTAGGGATATTCAAGTCGAGGATGGTGCTGTTGTGAACACTTTATCTTTTGAAAATGTTTTGTACTGAACTGATTGTTACTACTTGAATAAATGAATGAAGTATTACCTCATATTTGAGCTTTCATTATCTGTGACACCCCTCCTAATTAAATATCGGGTGATCAGTCTTTTACTAAATTAAACCGAAGTGATCAGTTGGTTCATTCTTAGCATCACTATCGAAAAATAATTTCTCTTTATTTATCACCTAATAAGTAATTAAGCTAAGTGTCAAAACATTTAATTTTAATTATACTCCAATAATCCATTAATAAATTTCTATTCTTTAAAATAAAATCCATTTACATTCACATAATTATAATGAATATGGAACATGAATCAAATACTGAAATAAATAATACTGGGTAAAACATTCCAGTTCAAAGTCTCAAACCCACAAACCATAAAAATCCGCAAGTGCAATAGAAATAAACTAGTAAAGTAAACTGAGTACAAATATCTACTAAACGACTGAGAATGGGCAAAATAAGCCCTAAATGAATATCTGAAAAGGAGTATAAGGAACTGATAGTAGCATCTAAGTGCAAGGACCTGCAACTCCCACACTATTGCATCTCGCTAAACGATCCACGCTTCTAAGTCTAGTAACCCTATGGCTGGGCACCGGATAAATAATATATACACACACACACACACACACACACACACACACATATATATATATAGCAAAAGAAATAAGAATAGCAAGAAATGGGTTAAAGTATTTAAAATTGCAATAATGCAAGTATTATGTGCATGTTAGTTTTGAACTCTCACATAAGATTCCCACCTCTCCACTATTATGCATGCCTAACGTACCTCTATCCCAACCTAGCTATCTATAATACTCCCAACTAGGTCATATACTTAAACTTCTAATTATATTTCGTAGGGGTATCTCGTATCGCCCATACAATACGTTATTAAAATAATTTTATCCCAAATAGCCATATCTCATATTCACTGCTGTTAGTAAATCTTTTATCCACTCAAAAAACTTTAATTATCAACATTGTTATATCTATTAATTTCACATTGGAGAATTATCCAAAAGCGCGCACACACACACACACACACACACACACACACACACACACACACACACACACATATATACGTAGTCACATCATCCCTTTACATATATTTATAATCCTGCACCCTTAGGTTAAGACCACTTGGCACAATGCATACTCTGCTATCATATCCCAGTTCATCAATCACTGCATAAAGGACTACTGGTTCAATCTATCACGACCAATAAATTCAAAACACAAATATTGGAGGCGAGTATATTCCCCATCCAAATGGGTCACGTACATACATACGCTCCCATTCTTCTGTCAAAACTATCCTACATCTCAGATAGCACGTAACCAAGTTATTATACTCTGGGTACAAGTAAAATATCCCCCCATTGGCTCACCCAGGTAAGATTGTCCACTGCCTAAAAACCTCCTCCCAATAGCAATCAGCGTAGGTATGCTATACACAACAAATATAATCATCTAATAGGCATTCCCACATCCCATTAAAATTCAAGGTATTCACCCAACCCTTACGTGTATTTTCCATACGTAGTATCCTCTGATTACTACTTATAATATAGGTATTTTCGTTATTCCCTCTCAAAATTTCCAAGTTTAATTCACCTTTCCAAAAATTTAAGATATTACTCTACGAATATTCCCTAGCAATTCTGCACTATGCTACAATCACCAAATGACAGTTCCTTATTTCAAAATGACTGCGTAAACCTAATTGGGAAAAAATTGTAATTTTCCAAATTTTGAACTTGTCGTTTGAAGTAGGTCAGATGTCGTTTGAAGTAGGTCAGATGTCGTTTGAATGACATCGCGCGAGATCCTTTCTCGTTCGAACGAAGCTCAATCTTGTTCGAACGAGATTGAGCAGTGTTCTTCCCCACCAGACTTGTCACGTTCTACACCCTTAAAAGTTTCATTTTCAACCATTTTAAGACTAAAACCTTTAAAATAATCAGCCCAAACACCAATCATTCAATTCCAATCAACTTCGTAACATCTATATATGATTTCCAATAATATATCATCATTAAATCATCACCAATCATCATTAAAATCCTAAGTCCCCAAATCTAAATGTTAAAAACCCTAGTTACAAAATTTACATGAAACACTCTAAATTAAACCCAAATCCAATCCAAAAATTAACATAAATTTAAGGATATAAACCTATCTACATAAGGAAATCAAACTTTAATCAAATCAGACCCAGTTTATGACTAATTCTCCCAAATGTTTCACCAAATTTAATCTTTATAATAAAGGGAATTCACCTAGTCTAACATGAACACAAATATTCCTAAGGAAAGCAAGTAATAAACAATTGTCTCAAATTGATGTTCTGATCCGTTGATGAAATTGGTATGGGCTTGCTCCTCGTCCTTCGATCTATGCAATGATGGTTACGATGGAGGAAGATGATAGGTTTTACGCCAAGAATGCTTATGGGTTCTCCGCTCTATTCTCCGTGGTTCTCTCTTTCTCTCTCGTAGGTTTGGAACTGACAGACTCCCCTCTTACCCACATACACTTTATTTTATTTTCCTAATTTTTGTCTATTTTATTTCCTCAAAAACCCAAATGACAAAAATACCCCTATAAGGTGTCGGTTAGGCCTAAAAATATTTCGGAGTCCAAATAAAATACCCGATTAGAGTTTTCTGACTATCTCGACCCTTTCAGACTCAATGGTGCACTCAAAATGACCATACGAGTTACTTAAAAATTAATTATCTTTATATTTCATTTAATTAGTCCAGGTACGACTCACACGCGCATCCCGACTTGAAATGTCAAACTGTCATATTTCACATTCCGAAAATTTATAAAATTTCATAATTCCATTTTACATATTCACACAGTAGTATTCAATAAATCTCAATAATAAGTATTAAACCTTTGCACTCTAGTTAATATTAATTTAATTCAGATTAATTAATAATTAAATTTCTCACCTTAGTAATTCAATTAATCCAACAATAATAATTAATCCCATAATTACTTAATATAATAAAAATATGTGATGTTACATACTTCCCCCTAATAATGGAATTTCGCCCCCAAATTCAAAAAGTAAAGCATACCTCGTAAAAATAAGTCTGGATACTTCTCGCGCATATCCTCCTATCGCTCCCAAGTAGACTCTTCTACATTATGATTCTCCCATTGAACCCGCACAAGTGGAACTACCTTTGACCTCAATTTCCTCTCGCTATGGTCTAGGATAGGAACAGGTCTCTCCATATAAGAACTGTCGGGATACAAGTTAATCTCCTTAATTGCAATGTGAGTGTGTACCAACTCATATCAAAGATATCATCTCAACGACAAAATGTGGAACATATCATAAACATGGTGCAAGTGTTCCAGCAACCCAAGTCTGTATGCCACCAGTCCAATCCTCTCAATAATGGGAAATGGTCATACGTATCTCAGAGGCAATTTTCCCTTATTCTCAAACCTTATCACTCCTTTTATAGGAGACACTCGCAGTAATACCTGGTCCTCCACGTTAAACTCCTTAAAGAACCTCTTTGCATCGGTGTAGCTTTTCTGCCTATACGAGGCTACCTGAATAAGGCTCTTGATCAACTCAACCATGGTTGACGTGTCCTAAACCACCTATGGTCCGAGTAACTTGTTATCCCCCACCTCTAGCCAATAAATGGGAGAACAACAAGGTCTGCCGTATAACACCTCAAATGGGGCCATGCCGATCGCAAACTAATAGGAGTTATGATAAGATAACTCCACCAGTGGAAGGTACAACTCCCAACCCCTCCAAAATCAAGGACACACATGCGTAACATATCCTTGGACATCTCATTAGTATGCTCAGTCGACCCATCTGTCTGTGGATGATAAGACGTGCCCAACTGCAGCTCGGTACCCATAGCCTCCTGAAAGTTTTCCCAGAAGTATGACACAAAAATGTTATCTCTGTCAGACGTGATATTCAGGGGCACCCCATGCAACCTCACACTCTCAGCAATAAATAACTGGGCATAATGTCTCGAAGTGTAATCTGTCTGCATCGACAAAAAATGATCTAGCTTGGTCAATCGATCCACCACTACCCATATAAAATCGTGATCCCTATGTGAGGTAGGGAAACCAGTGATGAAATTCATGGAGATGCTCTCCAATTTCCACATAGGCACTTCTAGCGGCTGAAGTAACACTGGTAGTCTTTGATGGTCCACCTTTACCAGCTGACAGGTGGCACACTTGGACACAAACTACGCAATGTACTTCTTTATCTCACTCCACCAGTACTGTCGCCTTATATCTTGGTACATCTTATCCCCTCCGGGATGTACCACAAATCAAGATGCATGCGACTCTGGCATCACTCCATGACGTAAGTCCTCCCCTTCCCGGACCACTAATCTCCTATTAAATCGCAAACCCACATTTGAACTCACTGAGTAGGAGTCTGGGCCTTAGGCTAGAAGTCGTACAATCTGGTTCTGGCAAAACATATCATCATCTTGGGCTTGGATCACCCTCGTAACAATCTCTGGTGTGATTGTCATGATGGACATAAAGGATCGGGCCACTACATACTGATGTCCCAACTCTTTCCATTTCGCCTTCCACACTTTCTCCACCTCACCTACTGGCCAACGGCTTAATGCATTGGCAACTTTGTTGGCCTTCTCTGGGTGGTACTCTATATCGAACTGGTAATCTTTCACAAACTCCAGCCACCTGGGCTGATGCATGTTCAACTCCCTTTGAGAGAATGAGTATTGCAGTGACTTTTGGTGTGTGAACAGGTGAAATCCCCCCCCCCAACAAGTAGTGTCTCCAAATCTGTAGGGAAAACATGACTACTACTAGCTCCAAGTCGTGGGAGGGTTAATTCCACTCATGAGGCTTGAGCTTGCGGGAGGCATAATCTATGGCCTGATCCTAGGCTGGAATCATCCACCAAGTCCCTGTAGAGAAGCGTCGATATATACCAGGTACTCCACCCCTGGCCTGGGTAATGCAAGAATTGGCGCGAAAGTCAACTTATCCTTTAGCTTATCAAAACATAACCGACAAGCATCATCCCAGATGAATGACAACCCTTTATGACTCAAATTTATTAATGGACTCGCAATCTTCTAAAACCCTCGAATGAACCACATGTAGTACCGAGCTAACCCAAGAAGATCAACACCTCTGTCGATGTCATGGGTTTTCCCCACTCCCTCACTGCCGACACTTTCCTCGAGTTCACTGGTATCCCTATATCTGGCATAACATGCCCAAGAAACTGCACCTCTCATAACTAGAATCCGCGCTTCTCATACTTGGCATACATCTGATTCTCTCGTAGAGCCTGAATAACCCATCTAAAATGATCGACATGCTCCTCCTCACTCTGGGAATAGATCAGGATGTCATCTATGAAGACAATGACAAACTGATCTAACTACTTTCTAAACACCCGATTCCTCAAGTCCATGAATACGACTGAAGCATTTATCAGCCCAAATGGCATGACCCAGAACGCGTAGGATCCATACCTCATCAATAAAGCAGTCTTCGACACATCTTGCTCCCTAATCCGTAGCTGAGGATATCTCGATCTCAAATATATTTTTGAGAAGAAGGAAACTCCTCTGGTCGAACAAGTCATCGATTCGGGGAAATGGATACTTATTCTGTATCGTGACTTTATTTAACGTGTGGTAGTCCACACACAACCTTAATGAACTATCTCTCTTCTTTACAAACAGCACGGGAGCACCCCAAGGCGAGCTACTCCTATGGATGAAGCCTTGTCCAAATAGCTGCTCAATTTGATTCCGTAACTCCCTCGTCTCAGTTAGAGCCATACGGTATTGTGCACGGGCTATTGGATGAGTTCCCGACATCAAATATTTAATGAAATATATCTCTCGGCTAGGACGTAACCCGATATCTCCTGGAACACATCGGAAAACACGCGAACTGTAGGAATCGAATCAATAGAAATCACTATCTCCATAGAGGTATCCTCCTCTATATAATATAAATGGGTGGATGATACTCCCTCCGGACTAGGCATCGCCACCAGAAACATCTCCTGACCCAGTACAGCAAAAAATAATTGTCCTACTGAAACAGTCTATCATGTCTCTATAAGCAACAAGCCAATCTATGCAAATAATGGCGTCATGATTATACATATATAAGACTAGAATATCTGTAAGCAAAATAAAACTCCCAATCTCTATATATATTCCTCGGCATATAAAGAAAATCAATGACCCATTATCCAACGGTGAGTCTACACATGTCACTATTCTCTCTGCCATGTCTAACAACCCAGTGGCCCGTGCAAAACTAGTGGGTATAAAGCAGTGTGATGACCCAGTGTCAAATAAAATGCATCACATAGTACCATGGATAGAAAATGTACCCTCAATGGTGGGTGGTGCATGCAGTGCTGATGCCTAGTGGACATTATAAACACGTCCATACTGCAATCGTCCTTGCTGAATCGGGGGTACAGGAAAAGATGGGACTCGTGCTACTGCTAGTAGGGCGATGGGGAAAATGGGTCTTTTAGGCTCCTGCTGGGTACCCTGTTGCTGGGGAAACTTGCCCTTATCAGGGCAATCCTGTTTCCTATGGCCAGTCTTGCCACAAGAAAAATGCCTGCTGCTAAAGTTACCTCCCCTCAGACCCTACTTTCCTCATCCCTGATGGCCATTAACACCCCTCCACTGGACCTGCTGATACCGATGTTGGCACTGATGACCCTGCTGGTAACGATGTTATCCCTATTGGCCCTACTAATTGGACTGACCATGTTGGCCCTATCTATCCCTGCCTAGAGTCACCAGATCGAAATCGCTTAGTAGGGTCCCCCGATGGGAACTCTACTCACCCTGATGGACCTGCCCCTGAGCTACTGGTGCCCCACTGGCATTACTACCTCCTATCTGGACCTGTTGGATGGACTCACATTTTCGTAGATATTTGAACTAAAATGTGGTCATGATAAAGAAACCGAATGGGTAGTGAATATTGTGTGTTGATTATTAAGAATTAAATGAAGCATACCTTAAAGATCGTTATCTCGTGCCAGGGATAAATACCTCGGTAGATGTAAAAAAGAGTTATGAGTCATTGTCTTTTACGGTTACATAATCATGGTAAAACTAAATACCCATCCATCCTAGAAATGAGGAGAACACTTATTTTGTTAATGGAAGGGGGATCTATTCTTACCGAGTTATGCCCGTAGGATTGAAGAATGTCAAGGTGACTTACCAAAGACTTTTGAATGCAATGCTCGAGAATTAATTAGGAAAAATGATGGAGGTATACATGGAAGATATGCTAGTGAAAATTCTTGAACTTCCAAGAAACATTCTCCATCCTGAGATAATACAACATGAAGTCGAACCCAGATAAGTTCGCATTCAGTGTGTCCTCTACTAAATTTTTGAGATTCATGGTCTCTAGCTGGGGAATAAAGTAGAGTTTCGAATAAATAAAATTTATCATGTACATGATGATCCCAGTGATGATCAAAGAAGTGAAATTGTTGACCGGAAGGATAACGGCATTGAATAGGATTATTAGCAAAGCAATGGAAAAATGAATAACCCTGTCTAGAACACTTAATAAAGTCTTCATATGGACAAGTGAGTGTCAACAAGATTTTAAATATTTGAAGAAGTATTTGGTGAATCCCCACTCCTATCAAAACCAATACCTAAAGAAGAGTTATATCTTTACTTAGTCGTCTTATCCTCAAAAGTCAGTTCAATATTGATGAAAGATGACAATGACATTTAGCGAACGGTGTACTATGTGAGTCAAGCCTTCAGGGGAGCGGAGACCAGGTATATGGATATTGATAAATTAGATTTCATTTTTATAATATTAGATGAGAAAATATGGTTATACTTCCAAGCACATAGTCATGTTCACTAATCACCCACTCAAACTGATTTTTTACAAGCCAGAATTATCCATAGGACTAATGTAATGGTTTGCGGAATTAGAAAAAATCAATATCCAATACAAACCAAGGGTGTCCATAAAAGGGAAGATGATCAGTCTTTATAGCTATGTTTACGAGTTTGGATGAGGCTAAACCCTCATAGGAAGTGAGTGCACAACCACCAATTTGGGTCATTCATGTTGATGCATTATTCAATAAGCCTATTAGAAAAGGTGAAATGATAATTAATAGTTTTAAAGGACATATCATAGAATACTCCCTAAGGTTTAGGTTCCAAGAATCAAACAATGAGGTAGAGTATGAGGATCAGCTGTTGAGGTGCATTTAGTGATGAGACTAAAATCGATCGTTGTGTAAGGATGTTGGTCATTGTTGTCGGTCTAATCCTCAATGCAAAAGCCTAAAATTTAACTATACTTGTTCTGTATATATAAAGATGATTTTAGGTATCAAATTCATAGGGAGAAATTTCTAGAATTTAATTGATTTATTATTTCACAAATAAATGTGTAAGATACGATAAGAATTATAAAAACAATTAACACTAGGAAAATATTGAAACTAAAATTGGTGACAAGAACGAATTAGGATCACATCCCCACTATGGGTAACCAAAACATATTAAGGAGTTTTGTTTGAAAACACAATTAACCAAGCATATTCAATTGATTATAAACATCGCACATGAAGAGAACAAACCCAAAATTGAGAGATAATACTTTCAATCGAATATGGTCACAAATGGATTAATGTTGTAATATCGCTATTAACAATATCATTGCTTGACAAAGGATGTTAAACACATAATATTATAATGCTAATACATAAGGTTTCAATTAAAAGTGTTTCAAACCAAAACCTATATTTTAAGCTCAGGAACCCATTAATGGCAAAAAAGTGATGCCAACCCATAAACTAGCTACAAAGCATGGTAAATGGCATGAAATTAATGGAAAGTAATAACTAAAGCTGCAAATCTAATTAACAAAGAAAGAAAACAAATTAATAAATATTGAAATAACTTACGAAAAATTGAAGTAATAAAAAAGAAGAAAATAATAACTTACATAACGAATAAATGAAAACCCCTGGGAGACAGAGAAACTCCCAAAATCAACTTTCAACCCAAATACAAACAATAACTAACTATAGATGAAGTCTCTCACTCAAAATGACATTTACATACATATTTTAAAGAAAAAAACTAAAAATAGAGTTTTGTGGAGGTAAACATTACCCAAATCGATTCGAAAAAGACCCGAATCGGTTCTAGTCAGGAAATCCTCTTGCTCAGTTTGATCCAATTATGACTAATCGCACGAAAATAACCATTACATCTTCATACGGTCATAAAATGGCACACGGTCAGAAACTACACGAAGATAATAAAATTCTCTACATGCTGCTATTTTCAAA
Organism: Sambucus nigra; assembly: GCA_949130495.1. Taxonomy (NCBI): domain Eukaryota; kingdom Viridiplantae; phylum Streptophyta; class Magnoliopsida; order Dipsacales; family Adoxaceae; genus Sambucus; species Sambucus nigra. The sequence continues at coordinate 354,136,431 of OX422207.1, read as the reverse complement.
CCCTAAAATTTTTTTAGTATAAAATTATCAAATGACCTTTTAAGTTAAAGAACGTGCTGAAACTTTCCAAAAATGGCCATAACTTCATCATTCGTGATCAGAGTGATGCACAGTCGGTGGCCACGCAAAGATAATTTGGTGATATACATTTATTGCTTTTATAACATTTAAAATATGGAGTCTAAAAAGCTAAATTATCCTTGAAGTTTCATCTTGCGGCGCAAGTTTCTCGAAACGCATCCAACACCACACTATGCATCCATAACACCTACAAATGATCAAACGTACCTCGCAAAACATATAATTAATTGGATTAGAGGTTATCTAGTTAACGAGCATAATCATATAAATTACCGTACATGCGGGGGCAAAACTGCACAAGAATAAAAGGGTATAAAATACAATATTCGAAATGAATCAGACCCTCTAACTTGCACATTGCTATTCCATAGGAATGAAGTGAAAAGACACAACTTAATAAAGATATAACCAAAAGGGTGGAAATATGTACGAAGAATAAGTACCACTTTCCCGGGCGAATGATTGCATTAGCACATGCAATAAGTTGTTAAACCCCTAGGTTATCCTAGTAGATGAAAGTTTCTCGTGAGAATTTTTCAGGGATGAAATCCACAAACATCAAGTGTACTCAAAACTATGCTGAAATAATCAATAAGACAAGATTAACAATAACAAAATGGATTTCAACAAGTTATTAATAAAGTAAACGAGAAATTACCCAATAGTTTGAAATCATTAACGTTATTAGAATAACTTCATCACAATTGAAACCTTCAATGTGGGAAGAAGAGAAAGCATAAGAGAAAACTATGATTTGGCCAAAATTTTATAATTTGGATAAACGTTAAAGTGTGCATGAATCATACCTCTCCGTGATTATAATAAAAAAAACACTCAACCCTCCGTGTATTGGGGGCTATCCTCACTGGGACTACATCAAAATATTGGCATAATTGAAGAAGAAGTGGATTTGGAAGAAAAGTGATGCCACACTTAGTAATGAATAAGGTGGGGATCCAATGACCCTCAACCAATGACAACACATCAAGAGGGCCATTGTTATTTCTAAACCTACCCAGCTAGATATTTTTCTTCTCTACCTAAACTCCTCTAAGTAACTTTCATCTATAATATACACCATGACTAAAAGATAGAAAAATCAAAGAGGGGAATAAGAAGGCAAGAAAGCTTACAAAGTTTGAGAAATAATGGCAAAGATCAAACAACAGAAGTGGAGAAAGAAAACTTGAGAATAAAGAGAAAGACTAAGTTCAAAATTTTAGTGAGAAAGAGAAAAAGGGGGAAATCTCCTTCCTTCTATAGTTTCACCTTGAAAGTTTCTGTTAATCATTATATTTTAACTTTCAAGGTGAAACTATAGAAGGAAGGAGATTTCCCCCTTTTTCTCTTTCTCACTAAAATTTTGAACTTAGTCTTTCTCTTTATTCTCATGTTTTCTTTCTCCACTTCTATTGTTTGATCTTTGCCATTATTTCTCAAACTCTGTAAGCTTTCTTGCCTTATTATTCCCCTCTTTGATTTTTCTATCTTTTAGTCATAGTGTATATTATAGATGAAGGTTACTTAGAGGAGTTTAGGTAGAGAATAAAAATATCTAGCTGGGTAGGTTTAGAAATAACAATGGCCCTTTTGATGTGTTGTCATTGGTTGAGGGTCATTGGATCCCCACCTTATTCATTACTAAGTGTGGCATCACTTTTCTTCCAAATCCACTTTTTCTTCAATTTTGACAATATTTCTATGTAGTCCCAGTGAGGATAGCCCCCAATACATGGAGGGTTGAAAATGGAGTAAATAGGTTAAACTAAGTCCATGGGACTCTTATTGGAATTCCTAAGTTGATACTTTTTTACAAATAGCGAACCACTGGTGACAATACCTATTGCTTGAAAACTAGGCAGGCCAATAAGGCATTGGTGGTTAATTTGCCAGATTCGAACAAAGATTATTGAGATTATTGTGTAGTAGTGAAGAATTGGAAATATAATCCCTTTCCTAAGGGGGAAGATATATTGTACCTAGGTTCCCCCAGGAAAGGCATGGCGTAGGTCATACACCATTTTAATGTTCCATTTATTTCCATGTGTACCAATTATTTGATGATATGTTGACTGACTATTGTTCCTTGTTCTTGTGAAGAGGATTGCAAAAAGAATTATCCAAAGGAATGGGATTTTAACATTGACAATCTCAATTACATGTGGGTAATCCATTAAAGAGTGGGAGAAGAACATCCCCGAGCAGCCACTATTATGTTGGAATACGAGAGTTCCATCACTTTATTTGTTGCTCGACTAATAGTTTTTCTGCCTCAGTCCCCCATAAACTTGGACGAGGAAACAGTTTATACCTCCTCTGCTATCGAGTCAATCGGAGTAGAGAGAGTTTGCACAAGTAAGAATATCATCTTCCATTGAATCTCTTGATCTTATAACCATTCCAATCCAATCTTCTACAAAAATGGTGAAGATAAGAATGTTAAACCTATTGATTGGATCTGGATCTCCCCCTCCTCTCGAGAAATGTATAGCCGCTAATAATATCCCTCAGCACCTCAATATGGTGGAAACAAGAATTATTAAGCCTCAGTTCAAGAGGTTGAAGAGAGGTTTACCCAATAAGCATGAACTGGCCCTAAAAGCTCATGTCAACCAGGGTGGTGCTGATTCTGTCACTGTGGTAGTTAACCTTGGGTTGGACAAGGATTTGATTAAGGCTCAAACTCTTTCAACAGATAAGTCGACGACAACCCTGATGTCTAGAGCACAATCGGTTGAAAGGGCTAACTATAACTTGGCACTTGTAAGTATTTGACTTTTTATTTATTTTAATGATTTATGCTAAACTTCTTATGTACTGATGTGGTGTATTTCTTCTTTTACAGTTCCTCATTCATTTTATAAACAAATCCTAGAGAAGAACGATCAGCTTAAATCTTCCTCAAATGATGTAGATAAAGCCTTTAAAGGCTTGCAAAAGTCCTTACATGAGTCTGGGGATGCCTTGGAGAGAGAAAAAAAAGGCTTAGCATAAGAAGTTGAAGGTGGCCGAGGATGGGGAAACTGTAGGAAGGAAAAAAATAAAGTTTTTCAATAATAAAGTGACTATTGTCAAGGAGAAAATGGAAGAAGCTGAGATCAGCGCAAAGGCTGCTGATGAGAAAACCACCAGCTTGAGTAATAAACTTGCAGCTGATAGGAAGAAGTTCTTGGATTTGAAGGACAAGAGTAAAAAAGATAAGGAGGAGACCACCAATAAAGGCTGGGATAATGCATCTTCTACTAAAGCCATCCAGATTGAGTATGCCAAGAAACTTTCCATAAGGATGGCTGGTCGGGTTCCTTGAAGGAGGTCGGCACACACGTTGATTCTGAATTATTCCAAAGGCATAACCCATAAACCCCTCCAAATTTGTATGAGTAGTTTGATAATGAAGAGGGTTCTGAGGAATCCTCTATGTTGCCAACTACCGTGAGTGACCTACCTCCTTCTAAATCAACTGCCAAAGATAAGGAGAAGGTATAAGTCCTTTAGCTAGTTTTTGCCTGCTTTATGTGTATTTTTCCTTTTTAATTTCTTTTTTCATTTATAATGGAAGCACAGTTGTAAATTTTGATTTATTAATAACATAAATAAGTTGTTTAATTCCTCTGTTGTTCTTCATTCGTTTGACTATCGTTGTTTTCTTTCCTTAGTCAGACTTACGTTCTTATACTTGTGAATTTCCAATTTAATTCCACGAATATTATGACTATATCTGTTGAATTCGGCCTACTGAAGCACTATAACAATCTACTTGAAGTTGGCCATGTGAGTTTGATTGAAACATAATTATAATGGTAGAAAGATTCCAATGTACATTTGCATAGTCTTTTGTATAAGTAAGTGGCGAACAACGCTGCATACTATGAGACGATTGAACATATGCAAGATGATTATAATCTTTCACAAGATTTGATTCACTCTGACTACGAAGCCAAATATGAGGCACTAAGTGCATAATGGGGCTTTAATAAGAAGCTGCAGGAGATTACATTTTCCTTTAGGAAGAATGAATTCATGTTGACCAAAGAAGTGGAAAATGAACGGGAGGTTGCTACTCTTCTTGAGAAGGATAATAACAATTTGAGGAATGAACTCGAGAGATTTAAGAAGTCATTTGAAGTAGTGACAAACAAAGGTGCATTTTTCCTAAAACTTGAGAATGCCAAACTATTAGAGGAGTAGGAAAATCTAAAGAAGAAGAAAATATAGTCTGGCTAACCCTCTAGAAAAGTAGTTATTGCTCGGAGAACTGTAGATGAAGAGATAACTAAGAAGACCTTAGTCGAACAAGCCGCGGTATTACAAGAGAAAGATAAAGCCATCAAGGAACTCTAAGACAAAGAAGACTGACTAATATTTCACTTCCATAAAAAAACTAAAGTTGTTTGGATGGGTGACTATGATGAAGTGTTAAGTCACCTAGATGATCACATAGAGCAAGCTCGCCGGGAAGCATACAAATGGTCTTAGTTGAACTTATTGGGGATGCTAAAGATAGATGACCAAAATATTTATGGCATTGGCATGACCTAGAAATGTTAGATTATCATGACCATCCATTCAAGATTGATGCTGAGTGGATTACGACTAATGCCATTCCCCAGAGTTTAGTGAGAAAATACTTAAGGGATTATGAGCTTCAAGGTCAAGATGAGTACATTTGTTCCCCACATCTGTTGGATTTCTAGAGTAATAACAAATGTAATAAGCCAAGAGATTTCAGAGCTACAACTTTACCCAACACTTTTAATGATCCTCCTACTGGGATGGACAAAGTCGAGGGAAAATGCCAAATAGAATAAACTTGTATTTCTTGATTTTTCTCTGAAATCTCTTGGCCTTTACCCAACACTTTTAATGATCCTCCTACTGGGATGGACAAAGTCGAGGGAAAATGCCAAATAGAATAAACTTGTATTTCTTGATTTTTCTCTGATTGTATGAACTTCTGATGGAATAAAAATATTATTCTGTAATATATATTATTATATATGTATTGTAGATTTTCATTCCCAATTAAGCCTTTTAAATAGTGTATTGACTATACAGGACACTAACTTTTTTAACTCGCTTAATTGATTTATGTCTGATCAAGTTATGAACTGGAGTCATATGCCCTTAGGTTCTTCTAATGCACTTAGGTTAAACATTTTAGAACTAAGTGTTTTCAATAGTTACCAGTGGCGACCAAATGTATTAGAAAATACGTTTTTCCTAAATTTAACTTAGTCAGGTAAAACTCCTTGTTCTTGACTTTGAGTCATATGTGAAGTTTTAGGGACTTCTTGTTCATGACCTATCAAAGATGAGGGCATACATGAAGTTCAAAAGAAATTTTTAAACTTTTTTTAAGTTGGAAATTTTTTAATTTTGAAGCTACAAAAGTTTGAAATTTGAAGTTGGAAAAGTTTGTTAGTGTGGTGGATGTATATCATCATATCTCGTAAAAAACATAAAAAAAGGAAGCATAATTGGATGGAAATCATAAATTCATTAAATTAAATTAAATGATTACTTCAAATCAAAATTATTGATAATACTTTCGAAGGTGGTTGGCGTTCCATGGATTATTAAATTCTTCCCCTTCATGTGTTTTCAGGTAATAAGTGCCTGATCGGATGACTGTCGAGATGCGGTAAGGACGGTGCCAATTTGTCTCCAACTTGTTTCCCTTTCGAATTACCTTCTTAAGGTCATAGTCTCCTTCTTTCAGGTTGGTCGACTTGGGCATTCTATTGTTAAATCTAGAAGTCCTTTATTGATAAACGGCCATTCAAAGGGTAGCATCCTCTCTGAATTATTTAATCATGTCTAGATCCAGTATCCTCATGAGATCACTTTTGGTAAATCAAAATTCAATACCCTACGAGTCTGTTAACCTACCTTGGCTAGTACCATAACTTCTATTCCAAAATAAAGCATATAAGTAGTCTCATATGTGGCTAGCCTCAGCGTATTTCTATTGTCCAAAGAACACTGAGCAATTCATTTATTTAGTTCCCCTTTGCATCATCTAACCTCTTTTTCAAACCATCAAGGATGGTTTTATTGGTAACTTTTATTTGGCCATTGCACTGTAAGTGTCCAGGGGTAGAGTAAAGTTTTTGGATATTGAATTGAATACAGTATTGTTCAAACTCATCATTATCGAACTGAGTAACATGGTTAGTGATAAAGGCATATGGCATTTTGTACCTGCATATAATCTATTTCCATATGAAGTGGAAAACCCTTACATAAGTCATCTCAATCAGCAATTTAACTTCCACCCATTTGGTAAAGTAATCCACGACAACCACCAAGTATTTGAATCATACTTTAGTCCTTGGCTGTGGACCAACTAAGTCAATTCCCTAAATAGCAGAAGGCTAATGAGAATAAATGGGAGTTAAGGCAGCCCTCGATCTTTTATGAATCGTGGCAAACTTTTAATATTTATCACACTTATTTACAAAGGACATGAATTATACGTATTAATGATCGGCCAGTTGAATAAGCTCCATAGACCCCTCATAAACTTCTTTGATCAAGTCTAGTACCTCGGCTAGTTGAACACAACGTAGCAACAAAATGGTGTATGTTGTCTTATACAAGACATCTTACTCTAACACATAATTGGTTGCCTTGAATCTTAACTTCCTGAAATCTTTTGGATTAATAGGTAGTATACCTTTATCAATGTAATCTCGGATAGGATCCGTCCATGAAGGTACTAATCCATCACAATAAGGTTGACCATAGCTTCAAAATCCATGCTTCGATCTACAAGAATTTCCACAGGGATGGTTCACTTGAGTTATGACATGGTCACAGAGGCCACCCGGGCAAATGCCTTTGCTCGAGCATTTTTAACCCTTGGTATTCTCACCATTTTAACTACAACAAACTTGGAGATAACTTTCATAGTTTTGAACTGATACTTGATCATGAGATACCCCTTTAATCTGTATATTTGAAGCACCTGGTTGACAATGAGTTAGGAATCACTATGCACCATAACCAGCTCGGTCCCCAGTGATAAGGTTAACTCCAAACCTGTGATCAATGCTTCATACTTTGCTTCATTGATGGAGGCTTGGAACTAAAAATGAAGTTCATACAGTATCCATCCCTTCCCGATCGGCAAGCGCGTGAGGGTCTCGCATCCTTCCTTGGGGCGCTTAGGACATCATTAATATCGGGTGATGTATAGAGATAGATTTGCCAGCCAATTTTGCACAAAACGGGTAAAAAAAATTTACCGCCTCTACAGAATGACATCAAGGACATATTGATGCTTGCAAAACCAATAGTTCATGGATCTGGGGACTAAATTATGGAATGGGAAGGTATTAGGCACCCATCCCTCCCTTTAGATCTCTCATGGGCATGTGTTATTCTTCTCCTTAATAACTCCGTGAAGTGTGTGTGTGTATATATAAATAGATAGTGGAATTACTGAACTCGTGTCATGGATAAAGGAAGAGTGAGGTCATACTTAGGAGTGTTCAACAAATAGTAATCAACACATTATGTGTGCATTTTTCGGGTTACCGATCGTTTATAGAAGGACAATGATGTAGGTTGGATAAGACACAAGAATGAATTACAAATATATGATACGAACAAAATATATGAACGAAAATAGGAGATGAGTCGAATATGTGTGTGTGTGTGTGTGTGTGTGTGTGTGTGTGTGTGGAAAAGGGATGTTTTAGTGTGAGAAAATGTAGTGAGAAATCCCTGTTTGGAATTTACATGCAAACCCTATTTTTTTTTTTTTTTATAGAAAGTAGTATCTATAATAATACTAATAAAAAAATTGGATATTAATATGTGCAATCTAAATGAAATGCTAAAATAAGAATTAAATAACAAATGCAAGAGTAAGAGAGTTATAAAGAAAGAGTGAAAGCTTTTGACCTTCTTTAGAAGCCTTAAAATTTGATCTTGGATGTTAAAGAGATACTCTTGCAAGTGGATGAAGGTAGTAGGAGGACATATAAGGGAATTTGCCAAATTGGGTAAACAAAGGATGGAAATGGAATATGGGGGAGAGGTTTCAAGATGGAAACCACGTTGACTTCAAGATAATGTTGTTGAGATTACTGAGAGGCATGTTTCTGAGATGTTCTTAAAGTGAGTTCATGCTCTCCTTATACAGGGTCAAGGGGGTGCCGATCGGCATTGTCCTTGTCCTACCTATTTATAGGAAGCCCCCGACACAATAATGATCGACAGGGAAATGAGTTTGTCATTCGGCAGTCCTCTGCAATTTTTTTGGAAAAACAGTCATAAACCACGATCAGTAAGTTCGAATAGTGTACGGGATGAACCATTGAAAAGGGTATTCAAAGAACTTTAAAAATATTTTGAGCTGATCCCGGGTTTGAGAGTTGACTAAGGTCAAATGAGGCTCGAACTTGCCCGTCGGTCTTTTGTTCAAGAGGGGAACGGATCATTCGTCCAAACCATAAGGTCAATTCATGCACGGGATGAACCCTTAGAAAGGTTATATAGGGAATTTTGATGTTCCAAAGAGCATCCCTCAGTTAGGAGAGTTGACCAAGGTTAATCGGGGCCTCGAACGCGCCCGATAACCCATCAGAGTGAAATAAGCCATTCGTATGTATCGTAAGGTCAATTCGTGCATGGGGTGGACCTTTAGAAAGGGGATTCAGATCCCTTCCAAGGACCAATGATATTCTCTCAAATTAGACAGTTGACTGGAGTCAAAAGGGGCCTCAGAGATCCCGATGGTCTCTAGATTAGTTTTTATAAGAAAATGGGTTGTTCATATGAACCTTAAGGTTGATTCGGGTATGTGGTGGACCATTGGAAAGGAGATTTAGGTCCCTTTGAATTTCCAATGAGCGGTCACTCAAGTGAGAAAGTTAATCGATAGTCAAACGGAGCTCGGGAGCACCCGGTGGCCTCCTAATAAGTACTTGGAGTATGACCTCGATTTTATGGTGAAGGAGGAAGTTCTAGGGACCTAAGGATATGCTTAAGGGGTCATAAAATATGGTGTCTACAGAAACCCTCGACAGGTCAGCTTGGAACAAGAGAAGGTCGTCAAATAGACACCACAGTGACGTTGGAAAAGCGGGTGTTTAAGGTCAATTTTGCAGACCAAAAGGACTAGGGTTGAAGAACACTATATCTTTTACTCACTTGAGTCTTCATTATATATGAGCTCAACTAGTTTGGAAAAGAAGATAAAATTTGAGTCATCTTAGGTTCATCAATGCATCTTCAAGAATCTCAGAGATAACTACATCAACAATGGTACCAAGGTCCTTTAGGTAGAAAATCATCAACATTACACACTTTAGGATTGCATTTTTCATATTTCCTTGCATTTTTTAGGGGTGTGTGTGTGTTAGAATTGGATTAGAATAATTTTCTACATTTAACTGGAATTTTTAGGAATTTTTAAAATATTTAAAATCTATTTTTTAAGAAATTGCAATTAGGGTTTTAAAATGTTTAGGTTTAATTTGCAAATATAAAACCTTCCTAAAACCTGTCTTAGGTAGAAACCAAAAGGGCTAAATAATATTGGGGTAGAAATGGGATAATCTGGAATTCAAAATCACGCATTTGAGAGACCATCGTGACCTTACACGTGTTGAGACTTTAGCGGATGGATTTGTGCTTCTTTATACTCACATACATGATATTCATTTACCATCGTTGGATAAAAAGATATCAACGTTCTACATATGTTTAGAGACAATCCGTGTGCTATCTATTTGAACCAATCTACGCTCAAATAAAAGCGGTGCATTATAAGCCGTCTGACTTACATCGACTGGTGAGAGTTTATCTTAGCCGTTGATTTCGTTTGACATTCCAAAGACTTCTAACCTCACTATAGAAACAGACCATCGTCCCCTCATTTCCAATATTTGGGAAACTTGAGGTTTGAGAGAAAAAAAAATAAAGATAAAGAGAATAAAGAGGAAAAAAATAGAGAGGAAATTTCAAAAACCAAACCAATCTCCACTAAAATTATTTCAGAAAATTTGTGAGAGAGAGGTAGGTTTTCTCGTTTCTTGTTCATAGTTAGAAAACCCTCTTTGGTTTTTATCTCTTAGCTAATAGACTCACTAAGAATACGATCTAGTTTTTTATTTTGTAATTTTAACTCTAATTCAAAAGTGATACAGTCACATAGTTGTTAGGATGATTTCTGTTTAAGAAATCTTATTCATTTTGGTTCTAATTTTTACGTGTATTATTTCGTTTATCGAACATCTCTCTATTTTTTTGACAAAACTGAAATAAAGGTTTACACATTTCAGATCTGAGTTTTTAATTTTGAAAAACTTTTGTATAAATAAGGTTCAAAAAGATCTTAAGTTTTTAAAGATCTTTACGAAAAACAGATCTGAAAAAATAAGTTCTATATCAAACCAAATTTCAGTACTATGAAAAATTGAATTACATACTTAGACGATTTATATAATTTGAAGGAAATTTCTTGTATAAGTGTGTGTGAGTACGTGCATGTGTATTAAGCACTTCACTCACAACATTACTGAAACAGTGTTGTTGGTTCTGAGATATTGACCAATTGAGTCGACCGAAAGTTGAAAGAGAAAGGAACCAAGATAAAGAACGCTAAAGACCACATCAGAGCCTTTAAGAAGTTAGACGAACCTAACGGAGACTTAGAATAGGTCTTTATTTTGTGAAAAATTCGTTAAATTCTTGTAACGTGAAATCTATTCTAGTGGATTTTTATTTTGAGGTGTAGAGACCTCCGTGGATGTTTCCCCTTTGGGTGGGGTTTCACCACGTTAAAAATATCTCTTGCATGTGTGGTTTTTTATTTCTTCATTCCTAATACTGCATAATCTAGACTTAGTTGTTAGGACTGTAAAACCTGATTTCAAGTAATTGAAATATCCCGTTCATAATAATCAAACCCATCATGTGTTCTCATATTGTTTTAGAAAAGATTTTACTCAAGAAAACAACTCGGGTCTTACTTAACTGTTTTAACTTTGGTTAAACAATTTAGTAAGAGTATTTTCAATGGGTATCAGAGTTATGTACTTTGTTTTCAACACAATCTAACATCCAGTGTTTTTTTAAACTATTTTCAAAAACAAATAACTATGGATGATAAATTTGAGAGACTGGGAAATTTGTCCAGGCGTCCCCTCTTAGATGGGACTAATTTTCCTTAATGCGAAGTAAGGATGATAGCCTTTATCCAAGGGATTTTGGGAGACGATGATTGGGATGCTATTGAAAATGGCTATATACATCCAAATAAGCCTGTTGTGGAGGGTAGTACTGTAAGAATTAAAAAACTCCTAAGAGAGTTTAGTAAAGAAGGAAAATCAACCTTTCTGAGGAATAATAAAGGAAAGAATGTTATATTTATGTCAGTTAATGAACATGAATTTAAAAGAATATCTGTTTATTCTACCTCCAAGGAATCCTGGGACGCGTTGGTCACTCCCCATGAAGGTGACTTACGTGTTAAGGCAACTAAGACCTAAATGTTAATCCAACAGTATAACACTCTGGTATTGGCTGAGTTTGAAAATTTTGACAAATTTTACATAAGATTTGCTGATATTGTTACAACAATTCATGAAAACGGTATTATGTATGATACAAGAGAGATTGTGTCTAAAATTTTAAGATTAGTTCCATCGAAATTGGACAACAAACCCTATGCAATTGAGGAGATGGACGATCCTAACCTGACTCCAGGACTCCTCATTAGAAGGCTTCGAACTGTGGAAACAAAATTAGAATTTAAGAAATATCTCTCAAATAATCAAAAGAAATATACCAGTCCTAATGTTGTCTTTCAATCCAAAGTGACCAAACCACATTTTGTAGTCCCTAATTTTGACTTGAACTCTGATGATGAGTGTGACTTAGATAATTTGAATAATCATATTGTCATAATCTCTAAACATTTTAAAAATATTTTGAAGTTTAGAAACAATGTTTCTTCCAAACAAAGGAAACTTGCTTACTCAAATTTCTTTAATAATAAATCTCATGAGAAAAGACAAGATAAAAAACATACTGAGAACAACAATAGACCTAACAGAGACCCTAAAAATATTGAAGGTTTTAGATGTGGAAAATTAGGTTGTTTGGTTAGGTTGAACCACAACAACAAAAGGCCAAATTTTGTACAACTTGGGATGATTCAAGTGACTCTGATGAAGAAGAGCCAGAATCATCCAATGTATTTGACCCCTGCATGTCTTTTTTTTAAAAGATTATATATGCTTATGATATGCCTGAAAATAATGCTGAACTAGATTTTGGAATGCCTAATCCTGATATGCCTTCTAATAATTTGCCTACTGGTTTATCTACTCCATGTCTAGATTTTATTAATTATACTATTAGAAATTCATCAACAGGTTGTGTAAGTCAAAGGGAACATTTGAATGAAAAATTGAATTTGTGCATGACTCCTAAAAATGAAGCGTTAGGGGACAATCCACACACCACACTTAGTGACTCCAATAATGACGATCTCCTTGATAAACACACACTGTACACCAAAACTCTTAGGAAGAGCACTAAACTTGAAAAAATAGTCAAGGACCTTACTGAAAAAATAGAAGCCATAACTCTTGTGGTAAAATAAAGTGTTGAGGATTATACCACTCAATGTCTGGCTCGTGAAACTAAATAAGTCTTTGCTTGAAAAAATCAGAGATCTTTCAAAATCAAATGAGATTTTGGAGAAGAAATATAAAGCCACTTTACTGGAATTGGAACAATCTAAAGAGAACGTCTCAACAGTCATCAAAAAATTCTCAAAATTTGAAAATAATGCTAACTGTTTTGAAGATTGGGTAAAATCTAGTAAAACCAATTCTGATGATAAAACTGGCACAGAATTTTAATAAAAACTCAAGGCACCAAATAAACCCTTTCAAAATGAGAAATTTGTGCCTGGTGGAATAAGACCAAAAGACCTGTCCAGATTTTCAAGATTTAAAACATGAGTTTGATAAAAATTAAAAAGGACCAGACATTGCTATAGGAAATAGTTTTAAGCCAAATGTTGAGCCTAAGGATAAGTATGTATGCCCCCTATAAGGAAAGGAGATCCTACGTTTCAACCAGTTGCAGTTAGACATAAGGTCAAAGTCCAACAAATGGACAAGCCTATTTTTAAAGATTATCAAAATATTAATAAACCATCTAGCAGACTATATTGTTCTTACTACTATGTTTATGGACACTGTTTTGAAGAATGTTTTCAAACAAATCTGAATAAGCAAGTCTTTAATTCACCAATTTATAAAAAAAAATTAACTTTTGTAGATAGAACAAAAATAATTATGTCCTTCCTAGCCATCCCAATAAGAACTCTAACTATATAAATAGGTAGAAAATATCTAACACTAAAAGTAAGTCCAAGAGAAAGAGTCCCAGACTCATGACTAAACCAATTGCTCATAAGTCTTTCAAAACACAAGCAAATGCTCACAAACATTTTAAAATTCGAGCAAGTACGAACAAACCTTTTAAAATTAAAGCAATTTGGGTTAGAAAATAAGATCTAATACCCCAATTGAAGTGTAATATTGTGATTAAAGCTTTAAAAGCTGAACACATTGCTTCTGGATGGTATTTAGAATTGGGTTGTTTCAAACATATATCCGGAGATGATACTAAACTAACCAACAGAACTGAGTTCTTGGAAGGAACATTTTTGTTTGGAGATGGAGTATCAGCCCAAATCATAGGTAAACGGACACTCTAAAAAAAAGGGACTACCTATTCTCAAAAATGTTCATTTAGTAAAAGGTCATAAAGCTAACATATTAAGTATATCGTAATTTTGTGACACCAAACACACAATCAAATTCTCGAAAACAAACTGTAAGATTTTAAACGAGAATGGAGACTACATTAGTATAGGTCTCAGAACTCCAGATAATTATTGCACAGTAAATCCAGGTACCGGGAATTGTGATATAGCTAGAATGTAAGATAATTAAATTTGGCATAACAGGTTGGGTCACATAAATTACGACAGCCTTCGAAAATTAAGCTCCCAAGAAATAGTTAGAGATCTGTCCAAAATAAAACTTATGTTAAACGCTGTTTGTGGTCCCTGCCAAGAAGGAAAGATAGTTAAAACTACTCATGAACCTCTAGAGCTTATCCACATGTATCTAATGGGTCGTTATAGAACTGTAAGCCTTTGTGGTAACAGTTACATTCTAGTTATTGTGGATGATTTCACTCGATTCACTTGGGTAGCTTTCTTTAAACAAAAATCTGAGACATTTCATACATTTTTGAAAATTCTTTTACGTATTGAAAATGAAAAGGATACCCAAGTAAATCGGATTCATAGTGATAGAGGCGGTGAATTTAAAGACTTGGGCATAAGAGAATATTGAAACTATAATGGTTACAAACACTAATTCAATGCTCCTAAAACACCACAACAAAACGGTATAGCCAAGCGTAAAAATTGCATAATCCAAGAGGTGGCTAGGGAAATTATACAAGCTAAAAACTTGCCAAAATATTTTTGGTTTAAGGCAGTTCAGAAAGCGTGTCAAATAATCAATAGGGTTTATCTTAGGAAAAATATAAAACAAACTCCATAAGAACTATGGTATGGGAAAAAGCCAAACTTAAAATATTTTTGAACATTTAGGAGTATCACTACACCGAAATGGAGATTAACGAGTGTTGTTAGCAGTCACAAATTACCTTTATAACTGCTATTTATCATCATAATTTAGGGGGTGATAAAAGAAGATTTGTAACTCCCAACATGAGTCATAAATTTTTATAACCCCTGTGGGGGTTATGACTGGTGATTCCAATTTGTAACTGTTATTTGCAACTGCTGTCAGCAGTTACGAATATAATATTTGTAACTCTTGTTAATAGTTACGAATCTTATATTTGTAACTGATATTCGAGGTTACAAAATTGACAGTAGTGATAAATTTGTGACTGCTATTAGCAGTTACAAAAGTTAAATTTTTTAAATGTGGTTCGAGCTATTACAAATATCTTTATATTTTCACAAAATGATGAAATGATAAGAGTAGAATAAATTTCATGAACATGTAACAAGTCTAAAAAATTTGACAATATTTAATTTATATTTTTGATATTCCAAATATCTTATTCACATAAAACTTGTTTAAACTTAATTTAACTTCAAACAACCCCTTCTTGGGCGCTAAGTACAAAATGAACATAGAACAAAAAATAAACTAAAAAAAATAACGACACTACACTTCAATGACATGAAATGTCATGAACATGTAACAAATCATTCTAAACCTAAACCAGGGATCACCACGCGATGGATACGCTTCGTGAAGTTTAGGTATATCAACCATGGGGGATATTGATGCAGTGACATCCTCCCTCGTATACTCAGAGTACGCCTGCTGAGTAAGTTCAATGGACTCAAATTCTTTGAATACAACACCACTGTATCTATTGACTTGTGCTTATGTTGCATGAAGAGTAAACACCCGAATTTAGGCCTTTGAATACTACGTATGCCGGGTATGCCATGTGTATGACTGCAAAAAATAAATTGTGACTATGTTAGTTATAATAAAAAAAAAGGTGGGCACAATGTTATTTTCATAATACATGTAAGGGGAAAAGTAAAATGTCAATTACTGGATGGAGCATGTGCCTCATATTTACAAATATAGATATAAATAGAATGAGTATTTGGTTCAATACCTTATGAAAAATCATGCATCGTGCCTCCGCCTAATTTTGCAAGAAGTAAAAAAAATAGTAGTAGGAATGAGAGACTTGGTAAGCAAATATGAACACAATGGAAAGAGAATCCAGTTGTATCGATGTTCTAAAGTGAGAAAATGACTAAATTATATTCAAAAAAGATATAACAAAGTTGTGTCCAAGTGATTTAGTGGTATGGATTTCACCTAATCAAATAATTATATCCTTTCTGAATAAACACCTATTTGCACAAGTAATCACACTATTTGATCCAAACTAATTACGACTTTTCTATCTTTTTGTTGTGGAACAGTTCTCAGTCCCACATTATAGTTTATACTTCCCAAATCCTAAATCTTGCAAAAGACCACTACACAGACGCTATTTATATTGAAAATAATTTAACTATCTGCACACCATCCACCCACCATATTGTGCATGGAATTCAATATAGGAACAGAACAAGTAAGGCCTACTAAGCTTTTATTTTTCCTTCTTGACCATAATTTGATGCTTCCTGATTTAGAAGTATCTCAAGTGTTGTTGGATGCTGAAAAAGAACATATCAACCATTGTTAGCTTCAATTCAAATCACCAAGCAAATTCGTAATTAATACGATATGATAATTAATCCATGCATATAATTTTATATTCACTAGAGTTCAACCCGCGCGATGCGCGGGTGTTTTTCAATTTTTATGTAAAGTGAATAATTTCATGCTAAAAATGAAATACGCATATATATAATTTATAGGTCAAATGTTATTGGATATTAAAAATACGCATATTTTTATAAAATTTTAAATATTTTTTCATTTTTTAAATCTCTCTAAATTACATATCATTGCGTATCGCCCGATACCGAGATCAAGTTTAAAATTGGGGGTCCGATTCGTACACCGATACTATGACTTTGAACCATGGTTCAAATAGAATTATTCAATTTTAATGTCCTGCAACAATAAGACTATCATCATGTAAACAGATTCTTATTGTTAGTGTTGCAGTTCCTTTTTAATTTCTATGTATTGTCCTTCCCCACCAATAATGATGACAGATTTTATGATGTTTATTGATTTAACTAACATTTTGGTTAATGCATAACATGTGTAGACACCCCATTTTGTTACCCCCTAAACTCTCCTTAGGTCCCTAGCACCTCCCCTCATCACTACAGGTCCAGTTCATACCCCGAGTACTGACCTGGAAGCCATCGGGCACTACCGGGCTCCATTTGACCAAAAGTCAAACTCTTCATCTCGACTGAGACTGAATGAATCTTCAAAGGAACTGAAAACCCTTTACAATGGTCCATCCCGTGCGCGATTCGGACCTACCATGCGGACAAACAACCCATTTCCCCCAAAACTCAATCAGGAGACCACCGGGCGCTCCCGAGCTCCATTTGACCCAGGTCAGCTCTTCATATTGACCGAGACTAAATGAATCTTCAAAGGGCACTGAAACCCCTTTCTAACAGTCCGTCCCATTGGCGATTCCAACTTACGGTACGGACGAACAATCCGTTTGACTCCGAAAGGTCATCAAATGCTTCTAGGGCCCAGTTGACCAAAGTCAACTCCCTGAACCTAATCAAACTCTTTGTAATGTAGAAGTACATATCCTAACCTTTCCAATGGTCTAACCCCGTGCGCGATTCGGACTTACCATGCGGACAAATGATTTGTTTGCGTCCGATGATTCCCCGTCCAATGAACTGATGAATGCTTCTGAGCCATATTTGACCCAAAGTTAACTCCCAAACCCGGGAGAAGTCCAAAGGACTTTCTAAGGTATTTGAATTACCTTTCCAACGGTCCAACCCCATGCACGATTCTAATCAATGGTTTATGTTCTACGCCCAATTTCCCAAAAAGGACTGAAAGACACTGCCAAACGGCAGGTCCCAGACCCTGCCAATCGACAGTGTGCCTAAACGCACCTACCGAATGACAGGAATAGGGATATGCCGATCGAAAATGCCCTAGGCCTATAAAAAGGAGGACTTAATCTCATTGCAAGGAGAGCCTAGATCTGATAGATATCACTCTCTGCAAATCCAGAAAACCTCTCTCGAAGTCAGCGTGATTTCCACACCCAAATCCCATTCCTACCTTCACTTTTTATCATCCTTTTCACCAAATTTGGTGAATTCACTACCCTCCATCATCATCTAAGTCTAAGGGCTGCCCTCCAACATTCAAGATCAAGCTCAAGATCTTCAAGAAGGTCCAATTTTCTGAACTCTCTCCTTAAATTCTCATAAATTTGCAATAACTTGTTTTATTACTTAGCACTTTCATTATCTCATCTCACACACCCTAATATACTTTTTATTTAGTATTATTGCACATCTCTTAATTTCATATAAATAAAAACCCAAAAAATAAGAAAAAAGAGGGTTTGCTCATAAATTCCAAGCAGGAATTCTCACACTTTTCATACACTTCTCTCACAACTAAAAGACTTTTTCTACACACAAACACAAATAAGATAATACCCGGTTGGATTTATGGGATAAACCCCACCCTCGTTTTATATGCGAACTACGTGAACTTTGATGCCTCTATAGGCCACGTAGGCGTCTTGGGGTAAAACTCGAGCCTCGAGTCATATTTTTTACTTTTTCTCTCACTTTCTATTTTCTCTAAACTCCATTCTCTTATACTATATATATATATATACATATATTTGTTCTTAAGGGCGTATTATTCCGTATACGTTATCATTCCCTCATAACGATTAACGTAGTGATGATCGCCTAAATCCTATTTTCTAATACTTTTACACCTTCCTACGGACGACTCGCTTTACCTTTTCTATGGTACAAGTTGAATATTCCTATTTCCACTATATATACACATGCACACATATCATGGGGAAAATAAAGGAAAATAGCAAAAAACCATGAGAGACCGAAAGGGCGGAATGGGTGCCTAACACCTTCCCATATCGTAACTTAGCCTCCGGACCCTTTTCGAATCACTTTGGTTTTGCATGCACTAGTATGTCTTTGGATGATATCCTTCGGGATGGCTTCCCTTTTTTTTTGTCTGTTCTGAGTAAAATAGACTGGCGACTATAATCTCTCTACATTTTTCACCTCACCTCAAATCACACCAGCCGAAGCGCTCCCGAGAGGGACGGGCGAGACCTAAGGATCCTCACTCTCGCGCGGCCCGCCTGCCGTGAGGATCGGGATCCAGAAGGGGATGGCCACAGTGGTGACTCTGCTGGGGACGTTCTTTTGAGGGCTAGACTCTATTTACATGGGTGTTATGTTTGCTTATATTCTCCCCCATTTTTCATGTTCCCCCTTTATTACTCATGTGTACCCCCATGATTATGCTTTTATTCACACACTTGTAGAAAATTCTCCATGTACACTTCGCACTACGTGCACTTAGGGTCACATATATCCATATATTGCACGCATCATCCATACTTGGTGTACCATTGGTACTTGCACTTTGCTCCCTGTTTGCCATAATCAAGAAAGATACTCTCATCATAAGATACTAATAAGAGAATCATTCATGATTCACACGACATCACCAAAGAGCATTGTTATTGACCAAATTTCACCTAGTAACTGGAGGGTCACTTCATGATGGGCGCTGGTCCGACAGGGTGCAGTTAGCCTAAGCGATGAGACTTTTACCTTCCATTGGCCCAGTACCTTCGACGTATATCGAATGGTTCTCCCCAATCGTACCGCTTGACCGAAGTCATGACGGGAGGTATATCGTAGGGAACTCATTCACGTACGCCGAGTATATCGTACACTCAGGTATATCAAATGGCATGTCCATACGTATCGATTACCTGCAAGATCAAGACGTATATTGTGGAAGTCATGTCAAAGGGGGAACCCTTTCCGATTTACCCAACCAGCTGCATACCAGCATATAAGTGTCAACCTTGGGACACACATGTTAGACTGCCAGTTTTAGCCCAAAACTCTGCCGAAATTCTGGGATGGCCTACCGCCCGAATTTTTGCGCATTTTTAAAATAGGACCCTGTCCGTGAGCTAGTCACAAGTCTAGCCATAGCTTTGCATATATTACAAACCCAATTTTTCCAGTCTCGGGTCCCTTCCGGCATTTCAGTTTGCATTTAGGAGAATTTAATACAAGTGAGAACATAATAATTATAATAATCATGCTGAGATCCGTCTCCAAAAAAGTCCAAAACATTTTTACCTTATTTATCAAAAAGCCAAAAACATTTCTTCTCTCTTTATCAAAAATCTTAAAAAAAAACTTCTTCCCCTTTTCCCAAAAATAAATCCCATTTTACGCCTTCTCAGGTCGATCGTAAATCCTTGGCCTAGATCCTCATTGGCTTCGATCCTCAATCAAGTCATCCTGGAGTTCGGTCCGTTCCCCTATTAATCCTTCTGAGTCCAGAATCCATCCGCTTTCCATGGAGAATACCGATCAACTACCCATTGTACAGTTAGATCTGACGGCAGTTCTAGCTCAGCTTGTGTCCATGATTGACAACCTCCAAACTATGGTCCGAGAGATGCAATGAAACCAGGTTCCCGTTCCTCAAGAGCTCGAGGCCCTATTTCCTCGTGCCATGGATTCGCCCTAGAATATCTGGTTTCCCGAAGAGTATCAGCATGCTCCACATGCCCCTCCTACTAATGGGTCGCCGCCTGCCCAGCTTTCGATGCCAAACCTTGCCCAACATGGGGCTAACTTACCTATGATCATTAATCCGAAGGAAGAAGAGCTGATCAAAGTCAAAGAGGACCTCAAGATGCTCACTAAGAAGTTTGACCAAGTCAGAATCTCGGGAAATTACATGGACTACACCCACGTGTCTCCTTATCCTAAAGCGAGGTTACCCGAGAAGTTCAAGATGCCAAATATCGAGAAATTCGGGGGAGGTAGACCCCCGATTGTTCATCTCCACAGTTATCACTGTTCCATGACTCTACTAGGGGCTTCTGAAGAAGTGATGGCCCAATTGTTTTAGCAAACTCTAAA
The DNA here is from genome assembly GCA_949130495.1 of Sambucus nigra. Classification (NCBI taxonomy): domain Eukaryota; kingdom Viridiplantae; phylum Streptophyta; class Magnoliopsida; order Dipsacales; family Adoxaceae; genus Sambucus; species Sambucus nigra. Next base: position 354,115,634 of record OX422207.1, on the reverse strand, counting down.
AGATAGCGCCCTTTGATGGATTCTGTCTCTTGAAGAATCCAGAATTCATAGCTGGGAGGATGTAGCTCGAGAATTCATGTCACAGTACAAATACAATGAAGAGCTTGAGGTCACCCATCGTGATTTAGAGATGCTCAACCAGAACCCTGGAGAATCAATCAGTAACTTTTTCACCCGATGGAGGGAAAAAGTAGCAACTATGACCAATCGGCCTTCCGAGGAAGAACCAGTCAGCATAGTAAAGAATAACTGCTTACCCTATGTCTGAACAATGATGAGAGGACAATTTTATCCCCATTTTCAAGATCTCAGAGAGGCAGGGGTAAAAATCGAGGAAGGTCTTGCCAAGACAGAAGTTAAACCAAAGAAGGTGTTCGGACAGTTCACCGCCACTAAATATGACAAGCCTGCCAGTGCTACAGTATCAACCATCAACAACATCTCTCAACCAACGATATCATGGGCACCAGAAAGTCTCCATGTCCTAGTCCAAAAGGAATACACTGAGCTCTATACTCCCTCTCCAAAGTCCATCAAGCCCTGCTAAGCCGAAACCTCATCAAACCCTTGGATCCCCGTCCATTGCCAAATCCACTCCCAAGAAACTTCAAGGAAGATGCCCATTGCGCCTTTCACCAAACTGTCAGCCATACCACCGACCAATGCTTTCACCTCCGAAATGCAATCCAAGGTCTAATTAATCGGGTTACCATCGCCCCACCAGCCAATCCTAAGCTAAACACTACTCACAACCCACTTCCAAATCATACCAATGCCATCGTCTTAGAAGAGAACCCAAAATTCGATCCCTCAACTCAAATCATACCCATATACTCTCCTAAAACTCTCCAAATCTCCCCATATTTCCTCCTATACCCTGTTAGCCTCACTGATCAGGCATTGTAACTCTTTACCAGAGCATGCATCACTGATCGTATCCGTTATGAAAATGGAGGTATGGAATTATCAGAAGTCTTAAACCAACTCCTGGAGTTCGGGATAAAATTACCCTCACAGATGATCATTTATTGCTAGAGATTTAGTACGCTTTCTTGGAAGCACGGAAATGGGCCCGAGAGTCAGATAGTTGGGTAGTACCAATCGATGAAGTCAGCCTAGAAGATCTGGTCCAGATTATAGCATAATTCTTCAGGTAGACCAACAACATTTACAGTATCACCGAGTTATTCGATGCTTTAAAGCTGCAGGGGAACCTCGTCCCTTCACCCTTACACGTCCCCACAGAATGGGATAACCTGTATGAAGAAGGTGTTGAAGTTGTGGAATGCATCAACTTTACATGGAAAGACAAAATTGTTGCCACCGGATGGGGGGAAGAATTCAAGGATTTGAATGAAGAGCAAGCTTCAGAGAGAACTCGCCCGGGAGCCGACATGTGTGGAATGATATCATTTGAAGAACTCCTCACAGAAATAAACAAGGTGAAAGAACAACCTGAGATAGATAAGGAAATGGGATTCATGTCTTTTCCTTCTTCAGTAAATCACATAACCAGATCAGGGAGACATTACCAGATCCCAAGCTCACTACCAGCCAATGACAAGGGGAAGGGCATTGAAAACCTTTCTATACTAGAGATGACCCTCGAGGAGAGCAAGATCCCCGATCAACTAAAAAAACTTAAGCTAATATTACTCTATGGGGGCTATTCATGTGTTCTCACCTGCAGAAAAATGCTTTGATTAAGTTTCTCACTGCACCCACAGTTCCTCCTTCTACCACACCAGAAGAAGCGGTAAATTTGGTCGAATCCTTGACCTCTACCCGAATGCTATCCTTTTCCCAAGAAGAAATCCCCAAGATTGGCCCAAACCACAATCATAAACTCAATATCTCCGTCGAAGTTATGGTGAAGGTTGTACCACTCTCTCTTGTTGATAATTGATCCGCATTGAATGTCTTCCCACTGAGAACCTTCAAATGTTTAGGATTGAAAGAAAGCGACCTCGCTCCAACCTCAACCACTTTGTGTGCCTATGACAATACCCGTCGGGAAGTGATGGGATCCATAAAGCTTATAATAGGGGGTTGGCCCTATAAACCCTATCGTTGAATTCCAAGTTATTGACATCCCAGCTTGTTTCAATCTATTGCTCGGATGACCTTGGCTCCACGGTATCAAGGGCGTGTCTTCCTCACTCCATAAAAAATTAAAATTCTTCGCCGATAGATGGGTCATTGACATCTTGGGCAACGTCGATAATGTCGATGGTGCAAGTACCAGCAGCCCAATCCTTCAGATACAGTAAGGGCCAAATGATATGCTCCTATCAGGATTCCGAGTTGAACCACTTCTACTCCCGGCAGGGGACAACTTCAAAGAAAGGGTTTGTCCAGAATACGACCCTCATGGCAACTTCAATGTGATTCAAATGTTCAAAAATATGGACTTCATGCCCGAACTGGGGCTAGGACAAAGACAACAAGGGATAGTTGAGCCGATTGAACTAAAGAAATCCTTACCTCCTTGTGGTTTGGGGTATCAACCATCAGAACAAAAGCTCAGAATGATCCTTCAGTCTCGACCAAAGAAAGGACTAAATTGCGTCCAAACTATCCCAGGTGATTCCTTGAATGGACGATTCATTAAAGAGGGCGAAGTCCTCCCCTTTTGCGGCTTTCCTGAACCTGGTATGACCATACAGACAAGAAGATAAATCCTGGAATGGAGATCTTTTTCTAAGACAACTACACATGGATCGAGAGTTCCCAACACCATGTGCAATCGCTCATCAAAGATACCGAAGAGACTAAGGAAAGTGACTCTGAAGATTCCTTCAACTTACAGACACTGGGGCTAACACTCTGCATGGTTCACTCACTCACTACATCACTGATCCATCCCACCTGATTAAAACTGTTGATACACCTCTCCTTAACTGGCATCCTGTGCTAGTTCTACCTGCTAAAATCTCCCTTAATCCTAATGATTACCCCTTTTCTTCTTCTGTTGTCTATCTTTGTTCAAATGTAATCGATTCCTCTTTTGACGAGGTTCTCAATTTTGTTTTTCCTATCAATGAAATAAATGAAGATTTTGAGTATCTTGTTGTGCCTTACATTAACTGTTTGGATTCTAATAAAACTTTTGATGCTGATGATTTTGTAAATGAACAATTCTTAGCTAATCTAAATAGGGTTAATAATAAACAACATAACCACATTCAAGTTAATGAAAAAGAGACTGTTGTTGTTAACCTCGGTTTTATTAGCCAATTGCGCGAGATTAGGATAGGGACTACCCTCGATGAGCATGAGCGTGCACAACTCAAAGAATTGCTAAAGGAATTCATGGATGTCTTCGCATGGTCTTACGATGATATACCAGGCATTGATCCTGAAATAGCTCAGCACGAGATCCCCACTCTCCCAGATTACAAGTCGGTCAAGCAAAAGTTGAGAAAATTCCACACCGAATGGTCGCTCAAGGTCAAAGAAGAGGTGGTCAAATAGTTGAATGTAGGCTTCATTCTTGTGATCGAATATCCCACATGGCTAGCTAATATAGTGCCCATGCCGAAATCAGGAGGAAACGTTCGAATGTGTGTAGACTATCGGGATTTGAACAAAGTCTCTCCAAAGGATGGTTATCCTCTACCCAATATCAACATGATCGTGGACAAAACAGCTAGTCATGCTCTCAAGTCGTTTGTCGACAGGTTTGTCGGATACAACTAATTAAAATGCACCCAGACCACCAAGAAAAAACCTCATTCATCACCCTATGGGGAACCTTTTTCTACACTGTCATGCCATTTGGTCTCAAGAACGCTGGGGCTACCTACCAGAGGTCAGCCACAACCATCCTACACAATTTGATTCACAAAGAAGTTGAGGTCTATGTGGATGATATGATTATCAAGTCCAAGACTAAAGAGGGTCATGTTCCCGCTCTTCGAAAGTTTTTTAAATGACTGCGACAGTATCAGATGAGACTCAATCCACAAAAATGCGTCTTCGGCGTTACAAAGGGAAAACTCTTAGGATTCATGGTCAGTGAGAAGGGGATAGAAGCAGATCTCGCCAAGATGAAAGCCATACTTGAGATTCCACCTCCCCGAACAGAGAAAGAAGTCCGAGGATTCCTCGGGAAATTGCAATATATCATCCGGTTCATCAGCCAGCTAACCTCCATCTACAAACCTATCTTCAAACTCCTCCGAAAGGATTCAACTAAAGTTTGGAACGAGGATTACCAAGAAGCATTTGACTGAATCAAACAATACCTAACCCAACCCCCGATACTCATGCCACCACAGCCTGGTCTCCCCGTGATCCTATACCTACCCATAATCGACACCGCAGTTGGGGCTCTACTAGTCCAATACCTTGAAGATTCCCACAAAGAAAGGGCCATATATTATGCCATTGGAAAATTGGCCGGGTACGAGGTCAACTACACTGCTTTGGAAAAGGCGTGTATCGCACTTGTCTGGGTGACCCAAAAGTTGCGGCACTACATGCTCGCCTCCCCCATCAAACTTATATCCCGAATGGAACCCATTAAATACTTCTTGAGAAACCCGCCTTATTTAGCCGAATGGATCGATGGTTGATGCTCCTGGACGAGTTCGACATTATGTACGTCACGTAGAAAGACATGAAAGGAAGAGCCATCTCTGACTACCTCACTCAATACCCCGTAGAAGAAGTTGATGTCTAGGTCTCTGAATTCCCAGATGAAAGCATCATTTGCACCGATCAAGACACCCATCGATGGTAAATGTTCTTTGACGGCCCTGCCAACAAAAAAGGATATGGCATTGGGATACTTCTGATCGCCCCAGATGACTCCCACACCCCTATCGCCATCAAATTGGATTTCCCTTGCACCAATAACATGGCTGAGTACGAGGCATGCACGATAGGCCTCAAAGTTTCTCTCAAGAAAGATATTTAATGCTTAGATGTCTACGGGGATTCCTCCCTCATCATCAATCAAGTGCTCAGAAAATGGAAAGTCAAGGATGAGAAACTCCAAGACTTCCATGCCCACTTAGAAGAACGAGCCTCCCAATTCTAAGATATCACCTTCCATTACCTATCTCGAGCAAAGAATAACCTAAACGATGACCTTGCTACCCTGGCCTCCATGGTCGACATGCCCGAAGGAATCACAATGACCCCCTTCCTAGTTCAAAAGTAAGACAAACTAACCCACTGCTACCACATTGAGCTCGTCACGACAAAAGATCACGAACTAGCCAATTGCTGGTACTATGATATCTGGCGCCTCCTCAAGCATGGTAGGTATCCCGAGGGTTCCAATAAGAAATATCTAGCAACCCTTCGAAGACTGGTTGCCCAGTACATCATCTGTCATAAAGCACTGCTCAAAAGAAACTTCGATGGAACTCATCTACACTGCATCGCAGGGGCTGGCATTGAAAAGATAATGCAGAAGATCCACAGCAGGGAATGCAGAACTCACATTAACGGCCACATGCTTGCCAAGAAGATGATCCGACAAGGCTACTACTGGACCACCATGACCCAGTATTGCACCGTCTATGTCCAGAGATGCCTTAAATGCCAATAATTCTCCAACCTTCAGCATCTGCCTCCGCACGAATTATACAACATGACCTCTCCCTAGCCATTCTCCATATTGGGCATCGACATTATAGGGAAGGTTACACCGAAGGCTTTCAATGGGAATGAGTTCATCCTAGTTTCCATTGATTACTTCACCAAATGGGTCTAAGTTGAGTCATACGCAGTGTTGAACGCCAAGAAAGTGGCCAAATTCATCAAGAAAAATATCATCTGCCGATATAGGGTCCCGCACGAGCTACTGTCACATAACGGGTTACATTTTGAGGCATAAGTCACAGAGGTGGTCAATGAGTATGGGATTCAGAGACACAAATCTTCTCCCTACCGACCTCAGATCAATGGTGCAGTTGAAGCCACCAATAGGAACCTTAAAGCCATCATCAGCAAGATGATCGAAAGATGTTGGGATTGGGCCGATCGGATCCTATACGCCCTCTAGGGCTACCTAACCTCAATTCGAACCTCTATTGGGGCCACCCCTTACTCTCTTGTTTACGATATGGAAGCAGTACTACCCGTGGAGCTAGAAATACCCTCATTACGCGTCATACTTGAAAGCCAGGTCAGTGAAGAAGACTGGTGCGAAAGCCGTCTTGATGAACTGACCCTCCTAGACGAAAGGAGATTAAAATCATTATACCACATACAAGGGTACCATCTCTGAATAGAGCGATCATTCAATAAGAGAGTCAAGGAACGTGGTGTTCGAGAAGGGGACCTGGCTCTCAAAGGAATCACAGAACCCATCTGGGACCCTAGAGGGAAATTCAAGCCCAATTAGAGTGGCCACTACATTGTCAAGAAGATCTTGTCCGGCGGTGCCACCATAATCACCGACTTAAATGGGGAAGAGATAGCTCATCCATTCAACCTGGACCATCTCAAGAAATTCTACCCCTAGTCCAAAATATCGACGTGCTACGACTCTTCTCATCTCCCTTCTATTCTAAAAAAAAAACTCTTCATTTCCCCTACCCAGAACTATGTGGGCCTGATCCTCTGAAAAAAAACCATTTTCAAATAAAATTAAAACTTTTCAAAAACCCCAGAGGTACGTAGGCAGCTCATACACCTTATATGAGCATGGTCCTTTCTTTTTCACAAAATACTATTCTTTTCTTATCTCCGAGAACGACAGTCAATTCCAGCATATACTTAAACAAAAGGTTTATGTATGCCTTAGCGATCGATATAGATAATTCAAACAAACACAAAACTCATTAAAGGCACAGCTGGATGATCAGAAACTTGTTTCTTTCACTAATAAGAAATTACGGTAGAGATTACATAATAAAAGGAACGGATAACTCCCATCCCTCTACCCTCCTAAAAAATCCAAATAAAATCCCCACAATAAACTCTCCAAAAGTCCTATCCACAGCTACCAGAGGAGCCTGCTCCATTATCATCATCTACATCCTGGGGTCCCCAAGTTTCCTCTTCTTGAACAGAGTGTCGCAGACACTCCATGGACCGATAAGCTCGAACTAGCTTTGAAAAAACCCAATACCTCCTTCCATGGTGTCAAAAGAAACAAACCACCTTTGTCCAGTCTCCACTGCCAACATCATGCTAACTACTCTCCTCCACAACCACTTCATATAATCCCCAGGGATATGCCAAACTCTCCCAACATACTGAGAAGGACGGGTCGATGGATGTCGATTCTCCCACAGAAAGCCAAGCCGCATGAGCAGACGCTCAGTCAAATCCACTACCGAAAAGAAATTTAGTGTCCTAGGTGGCACGACCTGTGTCCAGTCTAATTGGCACGGAAGTCGCCAAGGGAAATAAAAAGGGTTTTGTCTGAGACCAACCAGCCGCACATATAAGTATTCTCCAAGCTCCAGAATAGGCAGCAACCCACCAAGGTACTGACCAATAAATATTTTGAGCCCCATGATCCACAAGCCAATTCTCCCAGCTCGCAATATCTAGGCCAACGCTGAAAAAGTGACTCGAAAAGATGTTGGGTACAGCCGACAAAGGATAATCTGTAAGAGTCACTAGGCGGAGTCTTTTAGACAACCACATGAACAGCATCACGGGGCTACCCCATAGGAAGTCAGAACGACCTTCTCGCCAGGCATCCAGACCATTTAGGGTCTTCACCAGTATCACCGTGGCAAGATTACGAGAGTATGACATCCATGAAGTAATGGCTACAAGTTGCGGATCCACTCGCAGTTCCCCAGTCACCAGCAGTAATTTTGATACTAAGCCCAGATCAACGGCTCCAGCATAACCAGCATCGCCTACTTCTTGCAAATGTACGGACTATAATACCGCCGGGAGGGAAATCATTCCTCCAGCAACCAGTGATCTAGTCGCCGAAAGTGAAATACGAAGAAGCCCGGCCAGTAAATCCTTGGGAGAACAGGAAAAGTCGGGTAAAGCCGCAGCAACATTGGGATTTATCCCCAGTATGGAAGAAAAGTCCTCGTAGGTAGGACAAACTTCATCCAACCCAAAACAGAATACATGGTCTTCGGGGTACCAAAATTATACCGCCGCCATCAGCATGTTCCACTCAATGGACTGATTCCTCCACAAAGAGACTCGACGCATGATGAAAGCATCATAATCGACATTATAAGAGCACATTGCTTCCAAGGCTTCGAGGTAATTTTTAAACTCAATGCTACCAGGGAGAGCCATCTTGTAAGACTAAGAAACAGTAGACAAGTGAAAGTGTGATGGAAACAGTCCACCCTTCCCCTTTTTATACTTGAGAACCCTCACAAGAGACATAATCCCTGCAGAAATCGGAAGCAATACTACCCCACAAGGTACAAAAGGCTGAAGAGGACATAAATCAAAAGATTTGAATTGATAGGACTGGACTTGACTGCCGATAGGAAGGACAAGGTGCTTGTCGATCGACAACCCCCTATTTTTGGAAATTTTCCTTTTGCCACTTTTATCAAAATTAGAAGCCCAATAAAAATAAATTGATATTCTCAACAGAATTTCAAAAATCCTTTTCCATCCTTATCAAATTTCCCATTTTTAACATTCCTTCAAAATCCCAAAAATATTTATTTTTACGGTCTCAGTAGTAAAGTAAAAAGCCCATGCGCATGCATTCATCATTAACAAAGGATAATAAAAAATCCCATTGCATTGCATATATATTTGTTCTCTGTGTTACATCAATTTTGCAGGAAATAGAAAAAAGCAAAAAAAAAGGGGACTCATCCCGAACCCACATTCTCATTCTCTCTCTCTCTCTCTCACCTACCCTTCACCCCTCTCTCTAAAAGCTTCCACCCCTGCGACGCGCTCTCTTTCCCTTACAGCGAGACAACGCGCCACCACTACCAGAGCCAAAGTCCTCCCCGGACGAAGCAGAAGGCACCAAATAAGAAGGAACACGGACTGCATCCCGAATGTGGGCAGTCACCGAAGAGATCCAGTCCCTAATGTCCCTTAGCCAAGTGGTCCACACCTGGACTTTCTGTAAAGAAAAAGCAAAATCAGTATCAAAGAGGGATCGAAACATAAAGGGAACCAAAAAAGAGCAAGAAGGTATACCGCAGGACGAAGGACCTCCTCTGTCAAACCCAACTCCTCTGGATCCATCGCATGAGGACGGTGTAACATAAGCACCATCCCTCCATCAGATCGTCAAATGTTGTACGAAAGAGTGTGCAATCACACGAAAGGAACCTCTGAAGCCGCCGACGTTGCCGGACAACCACCACTATGGGAAGATACCACATCCTGACTTGAACCTGCGGGAGGGAAAGTAAAGGCATCATATATGCTGGGCACCATCAAATAGCTCGTCATAAAGTCCATATAGTCATACGGTGCAGTCATATCAGTGTACAACAGGTAGGACTCGTCGATCATCCCCGCAATCCTCTCATCCTTCGGTAACAACCACTCCCGCCTCATAGACATAGGAGGCTGTGTGGGTGGCACCACCACCTCCTCCTCAACAATCTACCAAACCACTCGCTCCCCCAGATACCAGGAATGGCCTAACTCATGCGCTAGTAAATGCCTCATCTGCGTGTTCACCCCGGTCACCCCGTATCCTAAATGGCTGTCCCCCAAGGGTAAAAAGTCACCTGAAAATCCACAGCAGACATAAGTCAATACAAAATCAGAACATGCAAAAACCAAGACTGAAAAGGGAAGAGTTTTACCCTCCCACTGGTCAGTCCATTCAAGACCTGAAACACCGCCTCTAGAGAGAGGGATACCTTCGACTGCCGATTGGCCTTCTGCCATTGATACAATTAGCAAAAAGTCCCCAATAGTATCATCCTTCAGAGCGATGAGCTGGGTATTGCACCCAATCACCTCATAGAACCACGTCTGCCAAAGATAGGAATTCACAATCAAAAAGAGACGCATAAGGAAAATGCGAATGCATGAAAGGAAAATGCGCAAAATTATAGGATACCTCGAGGAGATACGAGGCTCCAGTAAAAGTTTATCGGCAGCAGCGGCTGAATGCATCCAAAGAAAAATAGAGGATTGCCAAAGTTAGGCTCCATCAATCATAGAGAGGGATGTTTGAAAACATCCTCAAGTACAGTAAGAACCACAAATAAACGACGTCGCCACTCGACGCCACCATAAAGCCTCCCAGCACCAGCAAAATGAACAATTAGGCCCTCTGCCTCACCTGTAGCCCGTCCTCCTCATCAACCACCCTACTCAGTAGAACATCCTTCATCAAGGACAATCGGTTGGAACTATCCTTCCTACGTCATCAAGCGCCGCCCTCACCACCTCCGACCTCACCAGTAAGGACCAATCCACCTATATCTGCTCCCCATCACAATCTAGCCCTAGCAGCTGCTGCACGTCTATGGGAGTCATGGTCATATACCCAAAACCGAAATGGAAGGTGTGGGTAATATCCCACCATCTCTCCCCCAAAGCACACAGGACCGCTGTCGAACGAGGCGTATCATTTAGCGCAGACGCCAACCTCCTAAAACCCACTGAAGATACCATCCAACGCACTACAGATGGAAGATGCTCCCAGACATCCTTAAGCCCCGTCATCTTACGGGAACGCATGTTCTTCAAAGAGATATCAGACTGTCAAAAGAAGAAACGTTGTCAACATTCAAGGAGAAAAGGAAAATCACCAAAAAGAGGAGAATGCCAAAAGTCAGGTTACTTACATAACAGCCAAGGCTCACCACCTTAGAAGATCGATGACGCGATGGCTCCCACAGTAAAGTCCGCTCATTCGCAACCGGCTCGAATCAATCAAATGGTTCTCACTCCCCAAAGCAAGAGGAATCCTGGCCCTCCACTCCACGTTCGCCCAGTCATCAATAGTCAACCATTCCCTATGCACTGCAGTGCTCACAAAGGCGGCCATTTCTTGGAGATCGGAATGCTAGAACGATTTGCAGAGGAAAATCATAGAAAGAAAGAAAGTAAGAAGCTGAAAAAAATGAGGGGAATTCCCCCCCTTTATATAGGATGCTAAGCGTCATTCCGATCGGCATTGACCCCCCACCCACCGATTGGCACTGTCTCCTTACCTTCTCGAGGCAGTCCAAAAGTCCGTACAACTGACGAATAGCACCCTCTAAACTATGCCGATCGGCACCCCCTTAAAATTTCGTACAAAAATTCCCAGAAAATCCAAAAAAGATCCTCAGAAAATTCTTAAAAATCTCGAAAAGTATTTACAACATTTTCACCAAGAGAATTTCACACTCCCTCAAGAGAAACCCCTATTTCCCCAGCGAAACTCTCAAAAACCAAGTGAAACTCCTCCCGACAACGTCCCCGGAGGATCTCTAAGGATCACCTCCTATCCCCCAAGGGTCATAAAATACGTCCAATCCCTGGACTACCTAATTACTTCCCAGTGAAGTTTACGGCATCAAACTTGCCTATCCTTCGTAAAATCCCTAAGATCACAAACGCTTCCCCAGAAATCAGCTCCCCAACTCAACACAAAATCACGCGGTAATTTCCCCAGCAGAACTTCAGAAAGTTATTTTCAAAGTCTCCAAAAGACACTCTGCTTTTTCCCTAGCTCATTCCCCAACGGAACCCAAAATCCAATCTTCATCCACTCTTAGGTCAGAATTGACCTCGGTCTTAGATCGTCACCATAGTTAGGTCAGAATTGACCTTGGTCCTCAGTCGTCACCATTCTTAGTTTAGAATTGACCTCGATCTTGGATCGTCACCTTAGTTAGGTCAGAATTGACCACGGTCCTCGATCGTCACCACTGTTAGGTCAAAATTGACCTCGGTCCTCGGTCGTCACTACTCTTAGGTCATAATTGACCTTGGTTTTAGATCGTCACCATAGTTAGGTCATAATTGACCTCGGTCCTCAATCATCACCACTCTCAGGTCAAAATTGACCTCGGTCTTGGATCGTCACTTAAGCCCTCAGAATCGGCTTCGACTCGCAGAATTGGTCATCTCTACTTAAGCCCGTGGAATTGGTTTCGACCCGTGAAAATTGTCATCTCTACTTACGCCCTTAGAATCGGCTTTGACCTACAGAATTGGTCATTTTTACTTAAGCTCGCAGAATTGGCTTCGACCCACAGAATTGGTCATCTCAACTTAAGCCCGCAGAATTGGTCATTTCAACTTATGCCCACAGAATTGGTCATCTCTACTTAAGCTCTCAGAATTTGATTTGACCCACAGAATCAGTCACCCTCATCCTAAGCCCTCAGAATTGGCTTCGACCCGTAGAATCGGTCATCCCCAGCACCTCTTCAGGAATTGGCCTAAACCATTCCTCCAAACCATCCCTTAGGTCCTCAGAATCGACCACGACCCCTGAATTGGTCATCCTCGCTCCCTTAGGTACTCAGAATTGACCTTGAGCCATGAATTGGTCATCTCGCATCCCTTAGGTCCTCAGAATTGGCCTCGACCCTCTGAATTGGTCATCCTTCCTTAAAAGTATCATGCGATGTCTATTCGATGGCTATCATTTATTTCAAACTCACCCATCGAGGGGCTTTGTAGACACCCTATTCTGTTACCCCCTAAACTTTCCTTAGGTCCCTAGAACCTCCCCTCATCACTACAGATCCAGGTTATACCCTTAGTACTAACCTAGAAGCCATCGGGCATTCCCAGGCTCCGTTTGACCAAAAGTTAAACTCTTTATCTCGATCGAGACTGAATGAATCTTCAAAGGGAACTAAAACCCATTTCCAACGGTCCATCCCGTGCACGATTCCGATGTACCATGTGGACGAATGACCCATTTTCCCCGAAACTCAATCAGAAGACCACCAGGCGCTCCCGGGCTCCATTTGACAAGGGTCAGCTCCTCAGCTCGACCAAGACTAAATGAACCTTCAAAGTCACTGAAACCCCTTTCCAACGATCCGTCCCGTGCACGATTCTGACTTATAATACGACGAACGATCTATTTGACTCCGAAAGGTCATCGAATGCTTTTAGGGCCTGGTTGACCAAAGTCAACTCCACGAACCTGATCAAACTCTTTGGAATGTCTAAGTATATTTCCTAACCTTTCCAATGGTCTGCCTCGTGCATGATTTGGACTTACTACGTGGACGAACGATCTGTTTGCGTCCGATGATTCCCCGTCCAATGAACTGGTGAATGCTTTCGAGCCATATTTAACCCAAAGTCAACTCCCGAACAGGGATCCGTCCATGAAATTTTGAAGGTCTTTTAATTACCTTTCCAATGTTCCACTCTGTTCGCGATTCTAATCAACGGTTTGCGTTATGCGGTCGATTTACCATAAAGACCTGAAAGACACTGCCAAACGGCAGGTCCCAGACCTTACCGATCGGCAGTGTGCCTAAACGCACCTACCGAATGGCAGGAACAGGGCTATGTCAATCAAAAATTCCCTGGGCCTATAAAAAGGAGGACTTGACCTCGTTGCAAGGAAAGCCCAGATCTTATAGATATCACTCTCAGTAAATCCAGAAAACATCTCTCGAAGTCAGCGTGATTTCCACACCCAAATCCTTTTCCAACCTTCACTTTTCATCATCCTTTTCACCAAACTTGGCGAATTCACTGCCCTCCATCATCATCCAATTCTAAGGGTTGCCCTCCAACATTCAAGATCAAGCTCAAGATCTTTAGGAAGGTCCAATTTTCTGAACTCTCTCCTTAAATTCTCATAAATTTGTAATAACTTGTTTTATTACTTAGCACTTTCATTATCTCATCTCACACATCCTAATATAATTTTTATGTAGTATTATTGCACATCTCTTAATTTCATATAAATAAAAACCCAAAAAATAAGAAAAAAGAGGGTTTGCTCATAAATTCCAAACGGGAATTCTCACACTTTCCTTACACTTCTCTCACAACTTTTCTACACACACACAAATAAGATAATCCCCGATTGTATTTATGGGATAAACCCCACCCCTCATTTTATATGCAAACTACGTGGACTTTGATGCCTCTACAGGCTACGTAGGCATCTTGGGGTAAAACCTGAGACTCGAGTCCTATTTTTTACTTTTTCTCTCATTTTCTATTTTCTCTAAACTCCATTCTCTTATACTATATATATACATATATTTGTTTTTAAGGGCATATTATTTCGTATACGTTATCATTCCCTCATAATGATTAACGTAGTGATGATCGCCTAAATCCTATTTTCTAATACTTTTATACCTTCCTACGAACAACTCGCTTTACCTCTTCTATGGAACAAGTTGATGATTCCTATCTCCACTATATATACACATGCACACATATCACGGGGAAAATAAAGGAAAATAGAAAAAACCCATGAGAGACCGAAAGGGAGAAATGGGTGCCTAACACCTTCCCATTTCGTAACTTAGCCTCCGGACCCTTTTCGAATCACTTTGGTTTCGTATGCACCAGTATGTCTTTGGATGTTGTCCTTCGGAATGGCTTCCCTTTTTCTTTTATCTGTTTTGAGTAAAATAGACTGGAGACTCTAATCTCTATATATTTTCACCTCACCTCAAATTACGCTGGCTGAAGCGCTCCCGAGAGGGACGCGCAGGACCTAAGGATCCTCACTCTCGTGTGGCCCGCTCACTGCGAGGATCGAGATCCGGGAGGGGATGGACACAACATGGATAACATGTCAAAAATATGCTATACAACTATGGACATGGGTTAGGTGCCAGATATATATCCACACATCATAATTCATGAGCCCAACATTAACAGAGCTAAGAATATTAACTTGTTTAACAAAATTTCCAAATCAATGAAGATTCATAAGGTCAAAAAAGGTCACTGAGCAAAAGAAACACGAAAAAACTTCTTTTCATCAAATAATTGAAATCAAAATTACCTCGACCACAAAGATCTAAGAGTTTGATGACTTCATGGCATCAATGAAATTACCTCGACCACCAAAATCTACAAGTATGTCTGCAGCAGGTCTGATACAAATTAATTTGTGCCTTACCTTTAGACCTATTATAGGGCCATTTATATATCAGTACATGTTAGCTATTGACATAGGCCTCAATAAAATATACAAGGATAGGTGCATCTTAGAAAATCAATTCATCATCAATTGGTTCAACCTAAAAGTCAGACACAGACTGGTACTGATATATAAATGTGTATAGTCTAAGCATCCTATAGGGTAATTAAAAATCAACATTGATGGTGCTTCCAAAGGCATCCCTGGGCCTAGTGGTATAGGACGACTAATTCGAGATGATAGGGGATATTTCATTACAGGATTTTATTTGTCTTTGGGAAACAAATCTTCTCTTTTTGCTGAAGCTAAGGCACTAGAGGAGTGTCTTAAAATTTCCTTTCAACTAAATTTTGAGTTGTCATTATATTCTGTGTTAAGGATTCACTTGGAAATTCTTTAGAAGAAATATGCAAGATTGTACCAGGTGGTTGTCTAGTATTCTTTCCAAGTTATAAACTAATAAAGAAACTATCCAGTCGTTGGCATGAGATAGGTCAATGGTCTCGACTAAATGCGCAAAAATCCTTTTTAATTGACCCAAGAGGAGAAACCAAGATTATTCTGGTAATGTTTTGAAGGGATACTATGATACAATTCGTCAAGGAACAAAACCCATGACTGGAAGGAAGAGAAGGGGTAAAAAGTTGGGTCTTACTAACTGCAGTGCAATTGAGTGCACAAAAATTACTAAGGAATGAGTTATTTTTCTTGTTGTCTGTCGAGGAAAGGTTTCATAAGGAATTGAATTCTCTGATGATAATGCTCCTGTGGTTATAGTTGTTGGGATTACCTTTCCAAACATAAATGACATTCAGGTGACGGAGAAAAGGAAATTTAATTACACATATAAATCATCCAAAAACCTGCTTGGTGGGAGTAAGTGGTACTGTCAATAAGCCTTTCGAGCTCTTAATCAAGCTGCAGGGCGTTATATACGACATAGGTTTGATTATGGTGTCATCATCTTAATAGATAAGCCCTTTCGTGAAGAAAGTAATACAAATTACATCTCAAAGTGGTTACGAAAATCAGTTAAACAGTATGATAAGTTTGACAAGTCACTAGAGGACTTAAAATCCCTTTTCAGCGACATCAAGGAGCATCTTGGTAAGACTATTAATGTTTGGGTTGTAATATCCCTATTTCCAGTCCTGAATCTCTCTACAACGATGAATTATATAATTAAACTATAGTACAAGCCTCCACTAATAACTCCCCAGAACATTTATTATTACCAAATTCAACCACTACTTCTAAAACCATCCATTCATTAGTGACTCCTGAAAAAAACGATCCTGCAAGCATTCCCGAGCCAGAATCATCCCTAAATATGAGTGTTAATTCTCATCCCAAAAAGGACAAAATCTATAGGTTTATCATTATTTAACCATTCACAAGCACCACAATTCGACCCTCTTGATTCCCAAACCCTAGGCCATGTCATTCTCGTGGCGAGCCCTATGAGAAATACGGATCAAACTTAGGGAGATAAATGTGGTTTTGAAACTAAATGTTCTCAAAATACATTCCATATGTCTACAAGTCCTCAATATTTCACAATGGAGAGTTGTGATACATCACACGTGTCTTCTAGTTATATTAAGGACAAAAGGCTACGGATTTTTTGTTTGCACTGCAGAAATCTGTTGGGTCTTCCCGAGAACAATTTATACGTTACTTGATCGATAAATTCATCATCAAAAATTCACTTGACATCTCTTTGGAAAGAGTTAAAGCCTCAAGATCTAGATATATCTAGTTTACCGGTTTTGGTATTGGACAAAATAATGATAGATCGGTGACCTAATAACACAACACTTACAAGTGGAAAAGGAGTTTGGTGCGAAGAAGATGGGTGTGTATTCGATTCAATTTTATTCCCCTACTATCGTGATTCCAAATATTGTCTTGGCTTACAAGTCAGGGCGGTTGATTCATTAAATGTCCAGTTAATGAACAAGATGATGTTTTATTTAGATTGCTTGGAAATTAAGAATTTTAAAGCGTCAAAGGACAAGGAATTATCACCATATATTAGCTCAAGCATTAGTAAAAGTATAGTTCTAGATCCAATTGAGAAATTCTCATACTCACCACAGCCTCAGGACGTAGGAGGCTGGAGGACGACGAGATCAAAGATGCGACTACCAAATAGGGGCTTGTCTTCTACCGCAAAGCGTTGATGAAGATCCTAATGCAACATTATCTTTTTTTTTACTTCACCCCTGTGATAATAAATAATTCAACATACCCCAGGAAGTCCAAAAATTACAATTACCTCCCTCGCCCCGGGCTGCATGTGCATTAACTCCCTTGTACCTTGTGGATTATCTATTTCATTCATGGGGTACTAGGGGAGGGGTAAGTCTAATTATACAATTGTCTCGGGGTAAAGTATAAAAAGCTTCTATTTTTTCATTTCATATCAAGTTGCGTAGATGCCACTTTTATCATGATGAAAATTATTGAATAGCCCTTTGATGCAGCTCTTTATTTTATAGGCACCAGTTCTTAAGAGGCAAATATATAAATATAGTAACGTATACGCAAATGTCGTTGTGACTTAGTTTTCGTAGCTGTTGTATGTGAGTGAAGTATCAACCACAAACTTGAGGGCATTTCTCAGAGTTTTTTGTACCTTAGTGAGACATTGTTGGCCTTTGTCTTAATTAGTTGTAATAAGCCTTGCATTCTGTTACTTTAAAACAAACTGATTCAAAAATCCTAGTTGAGATTTTAAATAAGAAGACGAAACCTCCACGGACTATTTTAGATATCATATATTACCTAACTTTCCATAATTCTTGTGAAATCAATCACATTTGATGATAAGTCAATGTAGTTGCAAATGTATTGGCCTCTAAGGCAGCCTCAACATAAGAATCAAGAATCTTCTGGTCTTTTGACTCCATTCCCCCAATTATCAAGGGCCTTCTCAACTTGGTCATGCAAAATTTTCCCCAAACTATAACTATGTGTGACTCCCCGCCTAATTAAACTTTATTACATTAAAACAGGTTTCTCAAATGCTTCATTCTTAGCATCACTGTCGAAAACCTTTTCATTACTAGTCACCTACGTGAAAATTAGACCGGTGCCAAATTTTATCTTTCTTAAAACAGAATTAACCAAAAGAAACAAAGTATAAAAATCACCATGTACTACAACCCAATCAGAAAAATATAAGTACAAGAGAACAAGAGTATTACCGAATAACCATAGGCTAAAAATCCCAAAACAACAATAGAACAACCACTAGTCTGAAACTAAACATCTGAGACTGATACCAGACCACAATTCCATAATTAGAATAGTGTGAGATCTTGCACTAGATCTTAAAGAGAGATATCGTGTAATCAAAATCTTGTAAGCATCCACTGTGCTACAACTTCGAGTCCCTGGAATGAAATTAGCATACAAGGCGTCCCAATGGCTGGACACCTAAAAGGTTTTGAAAATATTTTATAGCAAGAGTTAGTACTCAAAATATTTTGAAAATATTTAGCAAGCGTTTATCACAATATAAAATGCAGTTATTGATTACACATGTTAGGTTCTCGTACACTCTCTTGAGTTTACTCACTCCTCATCTATTGTGCACACCTAACGTTCTACACTTAGCCTCCCTAGCCATATCTCCCAAGCTAATTAGGACCAAAGTCATCATTTGAACTTATCTATACCTAAGTTCTCGTACCTCCCATACAGTACATCCATTTCATTAACATCTCGCGAAGGTTAATTAGTTCTCAAGTAACATTTCACCTATGTTATGTTTGAAAACTTCTCATTTAGTTTCACTACTAAATTTCTACAATTTTCACAATTAATATCTTCCCACTTTTGTAATTAAGTTTCACTACTTAAATTACTAATTAGATATTCTACATCTAACGTTACGTTTCATAATTAAGTTTCACTACTTAACTTACAAGTTCGATATGTATCGTTAAACACGTCATATATCAATCTACTAAACACAATATCATTAAGTATATATTTCACACACAATATATACTAAATATATGTCATTACTATTATGTCTATTTGACACACGTAAAGAACTCTTGTCTCGAAATGATTCATCGACCCCAAGTAAGAATTGGTTCGGAATGATACCACGATGCCAATTATTTATATACACAAATTCTGGCTCAGACTCTTTCATCACGCCACCAGTTCAAAGGATTGGTTCGACATTTTACATCGACCCCAAACATATGATAACCAAATGTTAGTTCGGAATACTCTATCAACCCTAACATATAATAACCCTACTTTAGTTCGGAACACTTCATCGAACCTAACGTAGTTAAATTAGGTATACGTCTCTCAACCTAATAGTTCATACAATTTATTAGGTACACACCCGACCTATCAGTCATACTTGTACGTAATATAGTATTCTCTTATATTAACCATAATTGTTTGCTTTACAAATTTATTTCACTTTCATATTAATTCGAGTATTCACACAACTCTAAGGGTCCTAGTTAACCCTTGTTATATCAATTCAGTATTTACCCTTTTTAACCTACTAACTCAACAAATTTAAGCTCGATCACGCTTTTTCGTAATTGTATTCTTATCATCTCGAATTAGAATACGTCATAATAAAGCCTATGAATCTTCAATTAAATTCTCTCACAAAATTAAAGTCCAATGCTCAATAATAGACCTACTTCTATATCATTATTCCACAAATATATTTCATCAAGGTCCCAAACACTTCCTTGATAAAATTTTAGGCATTTGAGTCTTAAAAAGAAAGATCTTAAATTTTCTCGCAGCCGAAACGAATCATAAATTTTCTGGAAGATAAAACACCCTCTAGTAAAATTTCGATTTCACCCTCTACAGAACTCATATTGACCTTATTATAAGTTCATTAGAAAGATAAGAGATATAACTTTCCATAAATCTATGATTAAAACTTTAATTCGAAGTATAACTCAAACCGTACACATTTAAAGTCACGTCGAAATTCTAGCAGATTACTATGCTAGCAGATCAAACACCCTGTAGTAACATGTCGATTACTCCCTCCACAGAACTCTGATTGACCTGATTCCAAGTTTATTGGATAGATAAGAGATATAACTTTCCATAAATATATGGTTCACACTCTAATTTGAAGGACAATTAAAATGTAATACATTTAAATTTATGATAAAAATTCTGGCAGATTGACATCTTGTGTTCATCAATTAATCCCTAAGTCATTCAAGATTCATGTTAGTTAACCAAGAAATCATAAATATTCTATGTTAATCATCAAATATATTCAAATTTAATTTCATCTTTACTTAGGGATTCATTATACATGCAATCTTACCCAAACATATGATCAATTCAGACATTTAATTCAAGGTTTTTGGATAAAATCAACCATTTCTTAAAACTCCCTACACATGGGCATTATAACTTGAATTTGATTTGTAATAAACACTTGCCTTGATAGAGGGGTTCTGATTTCGTGGAGTTGATGATGGATTGATGTCTCTCTTCGTCAATCCTTCCTCCTTTGGCTCCTAGGATGCAAGATCCAAACCCAACCTCTTCAAAAGCATCTTCTAAGCCTTGAGAATGATTTTCTCCTTCTCTCTAATGGTTTTTGTGTTTACATGGGTGTTCTAAACCTAACCCCTATTTCATACGGCTGATAAGAGACTCTTAAATTCGTAGGTCTCAATACCCTCACATGTTAAAAGATAAAAATGCCCCCGAACGGTCTCGGTTTAGTCTAAAATTACCCCGGGACTCAACTAGTACCATCGAGTATACGATTTTGACTAATTCGACCCTTTCGGACTCATCTGTGACCTCTAAATTATCATTTGAGTCACTTAAAATATATTACTCGTTCTCACCCCCAAATTGGTCTACATGTGCTAAGTAACCATTTACTACTCGCGCTAAGTAAATAGAAAGAGGCAACATTAATCAGTATCTATCTCTCGATTAATACTCCATAATCACAATTATTAATAAATCTCACTAAATTACTTTTCTGGTGTAATTTAAATCAAATCGTATTTTCTCATTTAATTTTCTAATTTAATAAAATAGAAATACTCAGAAATATGGGGTATTACATACTTCTCGCCTTACAAATTAATTTCGTCCTCGAAATTAGGATAAGACTAGTATTAAGACTAAGGACCTTAAACATCACCACCTCCTCTAATACCGAAAAATCCAATCATATTATCCTAAGGGTCGCCCTAAGTACATGCCTTGCTTCATTATAAACCCTTATAGCATGTTATCTGTGCCTCATATATTATAAGTTAGTCTCACTACTTAATAGCTCCATAGATTTTTCCCAATCTAACGTTAACTCTTGAAATTAAGTTTCTCTCTACTTAATTTACCCTTTTGATGTATATCTCTATATATAGAATCTATGTGTCTACTATTACTCATAAGTAGAATATTTTAAGATATATATTTCACACACAATATATACTATAAGGAAAATTGGTCCGGCAAAATCATCGACCCCAATCGTCTTATCATTTACGTTGGTCCGGAAATCCCTCGACCCCAAGGTAAATATAATGCATATGTTGGTTCAGATATTCCGTCGATACCAATGTTTATTATTCATCATCGATTTGGTTCGGAAAATTATTGAGTCCAAATCAAATCCTTCATGTATTGATTCAAGACATCATCGACCCCCATACAGAATTAAGAATACTTATTATCGCCCATGAATAGGAAAATCATAAGGTATATATTTCTTACACATAACATTTACTTTCAACACTTATATTAACATCACCCCCCATCTATAACACTTTTGGGGTTATTGGATCGGAATCCCACCTCGATCACCAATAGTGATTTATTATATTGTCTCGGAATCACACCTCGAGCACCAATATATGTATACATATCTCGTCACAAATGAGTAGAAAATTTAGGAGCCATATAATTTCACACTTCATATATTCTAAAATTTCGTACACGAATAGAATGTCCTCATATCACGCATTAAGGACTAAGAGTTCGGAATGTCTCCTCGAACCACACCTCAAAGTAAATAAGTTCATAATAGGTACCCACGAACCTAATCCTTATTTACAGTCCATATAGGCACACTCACACTACCTATAAATATGCTCATATAGGTATGCATTTAACCTATTAATTGATTAGTGGGTTCTTCCAAAATCCAACTATCGTTAGGGCATAGTATCTTTCTTTTTCATAATCAAGGAGTCATAGGTGACACAACATACCCAAAATAAAACTTCATCTCCATTCCTCCCTGACCATCTCTCACAGGGTGGGATTTTAGGATTTCGTCCTTATTCACAACAATATAGAGCGGAACCTTGCACTTGTGCACTCTTCCTTTTCAACGACATATTAGTCCATCTCGGTCAATCCATTCCTCAATCCCAATGGTATGTTAACTTAGTTTCCATGTTCACAGTCCATCCATAAATTATTAGTCTGCCAACTCATTTCATCGCTGGAAATGTAGGTTCACTACCCAATTTTCGGTTGTTCATTTCGAGCCCATCTTTCTCTATCAATTAGTGGTATGTTTGGAGACAATCTCACTATGTCTCTTCCTCAACTCTGCTTCCCACTAACATCATATTTCCTCAAGTGGTACTCTATTCCCATTTCTCTCCGAGTATGTTATACTTTACAATCTATGTACTCTTCGTAATTGGCGTACTTTTAGGGTTGGTCACTTTATAAGAATCAAAATTTTAGTAACGCGTAAGTCACTTTAACACCTTGCATTACTTCTTCATAACAATTAGGTCTCCCATATCAAGAGATAACTTTTGAACGGATTCCCACCGACTCTTATCCCATAGAGTGCGTTGGCTCTCTTAGCACATATAAGCTTGGATTATCGTCTTTCTCCCATAACGTTCAATCAATTTCATCAATAAGACTTGCCTCATAACTTCCCCACCATCGTACTTATCAAATATAATCTTCTGCATCCCTCTATCTCGGATGACTAAGAAGACAAATTGACTAGGGCGCCCATACACCCTCTTCTCCATCCACATTTGTACAAACATTACAACCATCGCACTCGTAACCAGCTTCTCCTCAAATCTTGCCTTGTCTTCACGGTGTGACTACAAACTCGGGGGTATTCTCAATCTTCTATAAACTAAAAATAAAATTCTTGCCCACAAAGTCCCACTTATCCCTTCGTGTTGAGATAAACGTTTCAGTGTTTTCCCACAACACTACCGACTCCACTGAGTCCCTAGCATCTAACATCGTCTCTTCTCCTGACGTACATACAAATTCAGTTGTATCCCCTTTCGTAACCAAACTTAAACAAGGACTTCTCCCAATGCATTCTTACTGATCATTGTCGGAACAACACATAGTAGAGATACTCAATTTTTTTATCCCCCGACAATAGGTACGACAATACTCCAACATCTCTAAAGGAGTCAAGTGGCACTGTGCTTATACTATCCCTAAGTTATTATCAGTAATCACAATAACGAGATCGATCCCTCCGCTCAGCAGTCATACGACATACCTTGAATCACATCATTAAGGTCCCTACAGACCGAGATTAATCCTAAGGAGACATCCATAATCTCTTAAGTATCCAACATACTGATGAATAATGTGAGTTCGGCCCTCTTTCATGTGAGGCATAGTCATATACCTCATTCACTCAAGGCTAAAACTCATATACTTTCTTGCCCATCGCACTGGTGGTTCAAATGGTTCCCAAACATAACACTCTTATCCTTCTCGGAATGCAAAACTTATCAGAGTTATTATTCCCTTAAATAACTTCGGGCCAGAATAAAATGTGTGGTCTCACGTCCCACATAAGAAATCTTTTTTTAAATCCTCTTATTCCAGGACACGATGACCGGTATAGTTTACTCCTCCTCTCGGACTTGGTCGTCTCGATTCTGAACACTAACATCATGGTTCCCTTAGTTTCGCTGACCAAGAGGAATGCACTATTGAACTTAATAGTCCCGACTTAGCATCAATTTGATAAATTCCCCTAGTGGGTTTCCACTTATGGCTTGCACTATCCCCTTTACATTTAGTCTTACTCTTTGACTAATTCCTTAAACTCTTTTAGCTTCGCTCACCTACGATCATTTACATCAGCCTTGTAAGAAGCATCGTACTACCATCATACACATAAGTCTTCCAAGCAGAATTTTCCCAAAATTTGCGGGCGATAACAACTCGTGAGTCCATTCTCTCAAGGGCTCTTTTTCCCTTGTACCTATCTCATCGGGTACCAGTTCACTTCAACAGATAAATTTCTTTCTCACAATTGGCATCAACTAAGCTTTCACGTGATGGGTTTAGAAATTCCATTTACTTCTCTTATGAACCATCATTAGAGGAATTTGCGGTTAAACTACACCTAAAATCCCTCTATTTATATACTGACCCTCGGTCCGGATGTGGTGACTAGTATCCCCACCACGTTGCCTCAAAACTTTACCCAAATTTTCACTGATGAGTACTTTTACTCTATCCTTAATGCTAATACCTCTGGACATTCTACATCCATTGGTTAACATGAACAGCTGACGTTTTATCAAATCTTTCACGGTTCATTTTCTTCAAAGGTCCTTCAAACCTCCTCCCATTATCACTGCGTTGGGCAGGTCTAGATTAGCATCACTCTTTGTCATCGCGATACTTAGAAAATGTGTGCTATGCCCCAACAGTCCTTGCAGCATCTACTTACATTATACACTAAGAGTGACCTCAACAACGGTCATCTCTATCACGATTACCATCCTCGAACACTCCATGCTTTATGTCGAGGCCCTTCCTCCAGCATTTCTTCCAATGTCTACGTTGGTCCTACCGCCATGTTCGACGTACCATACTCAATCGAACTCGAACACATATAACGTCATCTACTAAATAGTAGGAGAACGTAAACCACGTACATAGAGGAGTACAAAAATTCTAAGACATGGCTCTATATCAATCAAATGATACGCTAAAAACGTAGTAAGTCGTACAGATCTTATTGACACTAGAACCTGATGCTCTGATACCATCTGTGACAACCCGCCTAATTAAACATCGGGTGATCAAGCCTTTATTAAATTAAAATAGGCTTCTCAAATGGTTCATTCTTACCATCACTGTCGAAAGCCTTTTCATTACTAGTCACCTACGTGAAAATTAGACCGGTACCAAATTTTATCTTTCTTAAAATAGAATTTCCCAAGAGAAACAAAGTATAACAATAACCATTTACTACAACCCTATCAGCAAAATATAAGTACAATAGAACACAAGTATTACCGAATAACCATCGACGAAAAATCCCAAAACAATAATAGAACAACCACTAGTCTGAAACTAAACATCTGAGATTGATACTGGACCACAAGTCCATACATAGAATAGTGTGAGATCTTGCACTAGATATGAAAGAGAGATATCGTCTAATCAAAATTCGGTAAGCATCCACTGTGCTACAGCTTCGAGTCCCTAGAATGAAACCAGCATACATGGCGTCCCTGTGGCTGAACACCTAAAAGGTTTTAAAAATATTTTATAGCAAGAGTTGGTACTCAAAACATTTTAAAAATATTTAGCAAGCGTTTATCACAATATAAAATGCGATTATTGATTACACATATTAGGTTCTCGTACACTCTCTTGAGTTTACTCACTCCTCATCTATTGTTCACACCTAACGTTCTACACGTATCCTGCCTAGCCATATCTCCTAAGCTAACTAGTTCTAAAGTCATCATTTGAACTTATCTATGCCTAAGTTCTCGTACCGCCCATACAGTACATCCATTTCATTAACATCTGTCGAAGGTTAATTAGTTCTCAAGTAACATTTCACCTATATTATGTTTCAAAACTCCTTATTTAGTTTCACTACTAAATTTCTACAATTCTCACAATTAATATCTTTCTATTTTTGTAATTAAGTTTCACTACTTAAATTACTAATTATATATTCTCTATCTAACGTTACGTTTCATAATTAAGTTTCACTACTTAACTTACCAGTTCGATATGTATCGTTAAACACGGCATATATCAATCTACTAAACACACGGAAGTAGAATATCATTAAGTATATATTTCACACACAATATATACTAAATATCAGTCATTACTATTATGTCCTTTTGACACACGTAAAGGACTCTTAGTTCGGAATGATTCATCGACCCCAAGTAAGAATTGGTTCGAAATGATACCTTGATCCCAATTATTTATATACACATATTCTGGCTTGGACTCTTTCATCACGCCACCAGTTCGAAGATTTGGTTCGTCATTTTACCTCAACCCCAAACATATGATAACACAATGTTAGTTCGGATTACTCCATCGACCCTAACATATAATAACCCTACGTTAGTTCGGAATACTTCATCGACCCTAACGTAGTTAAATTAGGTATACATACCTCAACCTAATAGTTCATACAATTTATTAGGTACACACCCAACCTATCAATCATACTTATACGTAATATAGTATTCTCTTATATTAACCATAATTGTTTGCTTTACAAATTTATTTCACTTTCATATTAATTCGAGTATTCACAAAACTCAAAGGGTCTTTGTTAACCCTTGTTATATTAATTCAGTAGTTACCCTTGTTAACCTACTGACTCAACAAATTTAAGCTCACTCACATTTTTCTGCAATTATATTCTTATCATCTCGAATTAGAATACGTCACAATAAAGCCTATGATTCTCCACTTTAATTCTATCACAAAATTAAAGTCCAACGCTCAATCATAGACCTACTTCCATATCATTATTCATCAAGGTCCCAAACACTTCCCTCATAAAATTTTAGGCAATTGAGTCTTAAAAAGAAAGATCTTAAATTTTCTCTCAGCCGAAATGAATCATAAATTTTCTGGCAGATTAAACACCCTCTAGTAAAATTTCAATTCCTCCCTCTACAGATCTCCGATTGACCTGATTCTAAGTTCATTGGAAATATATTAGACAGACCTTTACATAAATCTATGATTAAAACTATAATTCGAAGTACAACTCAAATCGTATACGTTTAAAGTCATGTCAAAATTCTGGCAGATTACTATGCTGGCAGATCAAACACCCTGTAGTAACACGTCAATTACTCCGTCTACAGAACTCTGATTGACCTGATTCCAAGTTTATTGGATAGCTAAGAGATAGACCTTTCAATAAATGTATGTTTCACACTTTAATTTTAAGCACAATTCAAAGGGCGTACGTTTAAATTTATGTCAAAAATTCTTGTAGATTGACATCTTGTGTTCATCAATTAAGCCCTAAGTCATTCAAGATTCATGTTCTTCAACCAAGAACTCATTAAGATTATATGTTAATCATCAAATATATTCAAATTTCATTTCATCTTTACTTAGAGATTAATTCTACATGCAATCCTACCCAAACATATGATCAATTCAGACATTTAATTCATGGTTTTTTAATAAAATCAACCAATTCTTAAAACTCCCTACCCATGGGTATTATAACTTGAATTTTATGGTTATGATTTCGTGGAGGTGATGATGTATTGATGCTTCTCTTCTTCAATCCTTCCTCCTTTGGCTCCTAGGATGCAAGATCCAAACCCAACCTCTTCAAAAGCATCTTCTAAGCCTTGAGAATGATTTTCTCCTTCTCACTAATGGTCTTGGTATTTAAATGGGTGTTATCACCCTAACCCCTATTTCGTACGACTAATAAGAGAATCTCAAATTCGTAGGTCTCAATACCCTCACATGTTAAAAGACCAAAATGTCCCCAAACGGTCTCGGTTTAGTCAAAAATGATCCCGGGACTCAACTAGTACCACCGAGTATACGATTTTGACTAATTTGATCCTTCCGGACTCATATGTGACCTCTAAATTATCATTTGAGTCACTTAAAAATATATTACTCGTTCTCACCCCAAATGATCTACACGTGATAACTAACTATTTAATGGTCGCGCTAAGTAAATAGAAAGAGGCAATATTAATCAGTATCTATCTCTCAATTAATACTCCATAGTCATAATTATTAATAAATCTCACTAAATTCACTTTCTAGCGTAATTTAAATCAAATCGGATTTTCTCATTTAATTCTCTAATTTAATTAAATAGAAATACTCAGAAATACGGGGTATTACACTAGGTACCGATAATTGTAATGGGATTAGTTTATAAAATCCCAAGTTTTATGCTTGTGATTTTATTCTATAGTTCTTCATGTGATCGGGATATTGATAAATCCCCAAATTTATTTTCGTTGTTTAACATTGTTTAAACCTTAGTTGATCAGATGTGAAGATGTTATTCAATGTCAATAAAAAAATAAATCTTTTTGATAAAACAATTATTCAATGTCAACAAAATATGATCATTAAAATTGATTGTAAAAATGATAAAATTAATTTTCAGGCCTATAATACGAGTCATCTTCATAAAAAATTTACAAGTCCAACGTTTTTCGATCCTCATTGTGCTTAATCTACTCCAATGAAAGTCGCGAGAAGATAAAAATGACCATCTCAATCAGGAAATCTGTTTCAATTTTTCTTCTCTTTAGTAAAATTCCTCCCAATTAGTTTGTAACTCCTAGGTAGGAGACGGCAGGGTGCCTGTGTCATCCCCAAAGACACATGAGACATCGGACTAACATTGTCCAATGATCCACCTGGATGCAAATGAAACGTTGTGCTTGCTTGCTTGGACGGGAGTTAGATGATGAATAAACCATTGCCTTCTTTGTCAACCTGTACAGCATTAGCATGTCAATGGTTCACTTCGGAATGTTCAAAATAGTCCAGAAGAGTTCAAATTTGAACGGCTCCCCCATCTTTAATTGGTATGCATCCATTGTAAACTTATATATCATCAGTGGGATCTGCTTCTCATTTCTTCCAAGATAATGTGGGCATAAATTTGCGCGAAACAAGACTTTCAGGAGCTGTTTGGGGGGCCAAAATGAAGAGTGATCTTTTTTCACTATCACGTACAGAAGCCTTATTCTTGAAACCTAAACACCAAAGAAGTCAACACGATGATGAAGTTCCATTCATAACATAGTGAGAGTGGAGTAAACCCTTCCCACTAAGCCATCTTCTCGGTTATGCATGCCTCTTTACGGGACACTTCATTGTTGTTTTTACTTTTCGCACCCCAATGCCCAATTTTAACCCCAAAACAAACGTCTACTAGTCAATTTCAAGAATCGGGAGTCTGATTAGGACACTCACACTTCCTGTAAGTTACTTTTGTACCTCTTAGGGTGTTTTTTGGTCTGTTTAGGTCATTTTATTGTTATTTTAAATTTTCACCCCTAAATCCCATTTTAACCCCAAAGCGAATGCTTACTAGTCAATTTCAAAAACCAAGAGCCCGCTGAGACACACCACTTACTACAAGTTACTTTGTAATGATTAGGGTGTATGTACCTCTATTCGGGCCACACGATTGGTTTTTTGAGTTTTCCCAACCTAAGATCCATTTTTAATCCTAAAACAAATGTCAACTAGCCAATTTGGAAAATCGGGAGTCCGATGACGGTCACTTCACTTATATTACTTTTGTACTGAATACTAAATTCACACAAATAAATGTAGACAATCAATAATTCTACCTTGAATGGCAAAAACTACTTGCAAAGGACATGAATTAATTAACACAAACAAACATATCAATAATTCTAACTAAAATTCACACAAACAAGTATACAAATGTTTTCATAAATTAATCTTAAAACTATAATACAACAACCAATTGACAATCCGGGTTTTCAATTGTCTCACCCTCAACCTCGTATCACAACTACATATCAATCAAGTACAAAGACTAATGATATTAATCAATGACCAAGAATTAAAATTACATTTATCTATATCAATTTGACGATACTATAACTTGAATGCCTGAGACTAGATTAACTCAGTCGATCAAATCACTTAGTTTGTCTTCCAGCCAAAAAACACGAACAAATAATGACAATATAAAGAGAACAATGGAATTTCCAAACATCAGCTGAAATAAACTTATAATCTCAAACATAAGTCTTGACTCCACAACATGCCAAATCCTCAACAAAAAATTATATGTAATCTTATTTTCCATCCAAGAATAATATTTTTAGAATGAAATAGTTCCCTTCTACGTTTGAATAAGAAACGGAGTCAAGAAACAATGTTGTATTAGACACAACACATACACACACACACACACACACTTAAATAATATTTAAAGTAACAGTCCTACGTTTCTTGTATGGCATGCTTCGAGTTAACATATCAGTGTCCCAAAAACATGCCAATATTGTATTGTAAGATCTTGAATGACTACTCATCTCCAAGCATTAATATAAATTTCAATTTTGTTACTTATCTCTCTCACCACAATCACCTAATTATACTTTCATAAGAACTATAAATGTTAATCACTTCACTATCAAATATCAACTGATAAGTAAATTGAGTAAAATTTTGGATTTACTTTGGAGCTGAAATAGTAATCACAAACATTGATCAAGTAGCTACTGGTTAACCATATTTCTACAACTTATAACATTAAAGTGAAGGACAAAAACAGTTTAAAAACTCAAACATTACATATAACCACATAACAAGTTCTACTAAAGTAAAGCTACAGCTTGTTTTTTTTTTTTAGTCCAATGAAAAGTTTAGAATAACAAATACTATTATTTTAGGCTTGGATTTCTCTTTGTGTTACTCTCTTTACCAAGATTGCTTAATTTAATCATTATTGTAATTCCTAAAACAATTTGTAACATATACAAATAAGAGATTAATAGTATACATTTCATCAATAAAAATGACAATCATATAGATAAATCTGTAAATAAACTAACATATAAATAAATTTGTAATAAATACGTAAATAAAATTTATGGTCTGTAATTTAAACAAATCATGCATCCAAAAAGAATTAGAATTTCGTTATAAACAAAATCCTTTATTAGAGAGAGAGGAAGCTTAAAAAAAATCACATAATCGCATTTCATACAAAAAAAATCTTAATGTTATTCGATCCTAAAAAAATCATAATCGCATTTCATACAACATATTTATGTTTATGTTTAAAGTGAAAAGAGATAGAGGAAGATTAAAAAAATTACTTACAGTGAAGTTTGGTCGATCGAGAGAGTTTAACCTAGGAGTGAGAAGAGGGATGGAGGATGGAGTAGGAGATTGAAGAGGAATGGAGGCTGGAGATTGAAGAGCACATAGGAGAGAAGAGGGAAATTAAACCATTGCCAAAATTTTGGCGACCCCTAATAGTAGTCACAAATTATCTCTTACACCAAAATTTGTGAGTTCTACGAGCAGTCATAAATTTGTGACCGCTCATAACGGGCACAAATTAATTTTTAAGCCAAAATTTTGAACGGTTATGAGCAGTCAAAAATTTGTGACTGCTCATAGCAGTTACAATTTTGTGACGGCTCATGAGAGTAATAACTTAACTCATAAACTTGTGACTCCTTATAGCAGCCACAAACTAATTATATGGTAAAATTTATGACTGTCATTAACAGTGACATACTAATTGACTCAATTTTTTTATTACCCAAAAATTTTATGACCCCTAATGGAAGTTACAAATAATTTTGTGACTTCTAATGGCAGTGATATAATTTGTCACCCTCTTTAGCAGTTACAAGAAGGCAGTCACAAAATTAGTATTTTGGTGTAGTGTATACGCAAAGCTTGCAAAGATAGAGAACTCTAGTCTAAATTTGAAACCCGTGGAGACAAAGAAATCATTTTGGGTTACTCCCCTAATAATCGGTCCTATCGTGTTTATAATATGCATACTAAAGTTCTAATGGAATATATAAATGTGATTGTTAGCGACACTACAGTTGAGAGTAAAGAACAAGAAACAGCTATAGTGGATGATTCCGAAAATAATTTTACATATGACTCTCCATAGATTGTTAATTCTTTACCAACTGAGACCCCTAAAGTTCCTAAGTAGGTTTCTAAAGATCATCCATTAGATAAAGTGGTCGGTAACCCTGATGAGCCTGTTCGTACTAGATCCCAACTACGGAATGTTACTCATTTTGCATGCTTTGTTTCTCTAGAAGAACCAAAGAATGTGAATGAAGCACTAAATGACTCATTTTGGATAGGTGTTATGTAAGAAGAGCTCATACAATGTCATAGTCATAACGTGTGGTATCTTGTACCTAGGCCAGAAAATAAAAGGGTTATTGGCACTCACTTGATTTTCAAAAATAAAACTAATAAAACAGGGATAATAGTTGGAAATAAAGTCAGATTAGTTGCCTAGGGAAACTCCCAAGTTGAAGGAATAGATTTTGAGAAAAACTTTGCCCCGGTCACTCGCCTTGAGTCTGTTCGGTTACTCTTGGCCATAGCTTGTCCCTTACAATTCACACTTTTTCAAATTGATGTAAAATTCGCTTTTGTTAATGGTATTTTGACAGGAGAAACCTATGTTGAACAGCCAAAAGGCTTCATTGATCCTCATTACCCGAACCATGTATATCCATTGAAAAAGGCGTTATATGGTTTAAAGAAAGCCCCCAGGGCCTGGTATGAACATCTGTTGACCTTTCTTATCAATAAAGGTTGTCGAGGAGGTGGTAATGACCAGACATTATTCGTTAAATTTTTTAACAAACATGTCTTAATCACTCAGGTTTACGTAGATAACTTTATCTTTGGATTAACATCCCCTACTGAGGTTAAAAACTTTTCGAATATTATGCATGGAGAGTTCCAAATGTCATTAATAGGGGAGCTGTAATATTTCTTAGTTCTCCAAGTCAAATAAAAGTCTAATGGGTAATTTATCTCATAATCCAAATAGGTTATAGAGTTAGTAAAGAAATTCATATTAGTATATGCCAAAGACGCTAGGACACTCATGAGTACCTCAATCAAATTATAAAAAGATGAACATGGGAAACCTATTGATCCTAACTTGTATAGAAGTACGATAGTTAGCCTATTATAACTCATCGTCTCGTGTTCGGATATAATGTATGTTGTATGTGTGTATGCCCACCATCAAAGAAATCATAAGAAAAGTCACTTTCTATGTGTAAAAAGTATTATAAAATATGTCGAAGGCACTATAAATCTTGGAATTTGGTATTCAAATGACATGATATGACCCAGTGTGACCTCATTTAGGATGAGGGATGTAGGGACTTAACAATCGAGTTCTCAAGGGACCTCAGCAAGGTCAATTTTAAGTCTCATACTGACTAGCATCAGCTTCATCATCCATAACCTCGGCCACCCAACAGGCCGAGACCTAAGGAGATTATATCGTCAATAAGGACATCTCCCACCCTCTTTACTAGATGACACCTGGGAATGACCTGTATAACTCGCTTTATCCTGATTCCATCGACCTAGGACACTCTTTTGACTTATCAATATAAAGTCATGCACTGCATCAGATACCTCGTAGTTGGCAAGGCGAAGACCTCTATAGACGACATCTATAGTATGAGCCGCAGAAGGTTCTAAGATTACGTGTCTCTCGTGGACAATGTTGTTATAACTAGATTATCCCCTCACATGAGGGAATATTGCATCATCATTAGTTACATGTGTTATGGACAGTTTTCATCATACTACTGGGAGCCTTCATCACCACACGCTTACTGCATGCTTAAGGGGTGCATTACACCCTGTAAGCACTATAAATACTTGTCTTCTACCTCATGTAAAGGGATCACATATTCGAAACCCTGCTGAAACTTTTTTCAAACTACTTGTAAGAGAGAGGAAGCTTGAGTGCATGTATTTATGGCCATTATATCCCATATTCAGTGAATTTGACACACTCACGCAATGGACGTAGGCTTTGAAAGGCTGAACCACTTATATCTGGTGTCTTCTTCCTTTTTGCCTCATTTTTTTCTTACTGAAATATTGCTTATTTTCCGCCATTTTTATACCTTTTTGAGCTCACTATTAATATTGTGACATGGTGGTACCATTTTTGGTATCATCATGACATATATAGAATAATCATATGATACACCGACGTTGATTAGGCCAGTTGTTCTAATGACAACAAAAGCACATTATATGCTTGTTATTACATAGGTAATAACTTGGTAAGATGGAATAGTAAGAAAACAACTGATCTTCTCTTTCCATAACCAAATCAGAATATATAACCGCATGTAGCTTTTATGCTCAATTAATGTGGATTAAGAAAATGTTAAGTGACTATGGCATTAATGAAGATAAATTACATCTATACTGCGATAATCAAAGTGATATTACTATTCCAAAAATCATGTTCAACATTTGCGTACTAAACACATAAAGATTAGACATCACTTGATACGTGAATTTGTAGAATCTAAGGAATTGAAAATAAACTATTTACCCACAGAATTTCAATTAGTAGATTTATTCACTAAGCCTCTAGATAACTAAGATTTGAGTCTCTAAGGAAATCTATTAGTATGATATATCCTGAGTAGTGTTTATCTTCTTTTAATATGTCCTACGGTCATATTCATGTTTAAAATTGGTCTTTGAGGGTATAGGGTACGGTCGTTTGAAAAATGACAAAAGACGCCTCCTATATCTATTTTATATAGGAGATTCATGATGTGACCCATTGACTATTATCATCTGTTAGATATATATTTCATTTATTCTTTAGAATATGCTTATTTGTGATTATTTAGCCTTTGTCCATTTGAGACAAAATGAGGGAGAGATATTTGAGTCCATCTTAGACATTTTGTTTTATAATTCAACTAAAAATCCTTGATCTTTGCCTTGAGATTGTCCTACTTTTCAGGGATTCAGCACCACTACTTTCATTGGAAATATTTAGGGTACTAGTCTGTAAATAGTTGAGTTATGTACTTTTTCATTTCTAGGATCTGGGGTAGATAGAATTTTGTATAGGAATAAGATTTTATTCTTCGTTATCCCTACGAGTCATAGATGACTCAAAGGATATTTTGTCTCTAATTTCCAAAGGGTGAGATTGAAGCGCACTATATCTTTGACTCACTTGAGTCGACATTATATAAGAGTTGATCAAGTTTAAAAAAGAAGACAAAATTTGAGTCATCACTAGTTCATCATTGCATCTTCGAGAATATCAAAGATATCTATATCAACAAAGGTACAATGGTCCTTAAGGTAGAAAATCAACAACACTACACACTCTAGGATTTAGTTTTCCACATTTCCTTGCATTTATGAGCGGTGTATGTTTGAATTAGATTAGAATAATTTTCTACATTTAATTGGGATTTTAAGGAATTTTTAAAACATTTAAAATCTATTTTTTAAGAAATTAAAATTAGGGTTTTAAAATGTTTGAATTCAATTAAACCTTCCTAAAAACTGGCTTGGGTAGAAACCAAAAGTGCTATTGGGGTAGAAAACGGGATAATCTGGAATTCAAAAACACTTGTTTGAGAAAGCATCGTGACCTTACACGTGTTGAGACTTTAAAGGATGGATATGTGCTTCTTTATACTCACAAACCTAATATTCATTTACCATCGTTGGATCAAAATATATCAATGTTCTTCATGTGTTTAAAGACAATCCGTGTGGTATCTATTTGAACCGATCTACGCTCAAATAAAGGCGGTGCATTGTGAGCAGTATGATTTACATCAACTGGTGAGAGTTGATTTTAGTCGTTGATTTTGTTCGACATTCCAGAAACTTCTAACCTCACTATAAATAGAGACCATCGTCCCCTCATTTCCAATCTTTGGTAGACTTGAGGTCTGAGAGAAAAAAAAGAGAGAGAAGAGAGAGAGAGAGAGAAAAATCAAGAGGAAATTTCAAAAACGAAACAAAACTCTACCAAAATTATTTCAGAAAATTTGTGAGAGAGAGTTAGGTTTTTTGGTTTTTGGTTCGTAGTTACAAAACCCTATTTGGTTTTTATCTCTTAACTAGCAGCCTCACTAAGAATACGATCTAATTTCTGATTTTGAAACTTTAGATCTAATTCAAAAGTGATACAGTCGCGTAGTTGTTAAGTTGATTTCTGTTTGAGAAATCTTGTTCATGTTGGATATGATTTTTACTTGTATTATTTCATTTATCCAACATCTCTCTATCTTGTTTTACAAAACTGAAACAAAGGTTTACACATTTCAGATATGAGTTTTTCATTTTTAATTTTTTTGAATGAATACGGTTCAAAAAGATCTTAAGTTTTTAAAGATCTTTACGAAAAACAGATCAGAAAAAAAAATAAGAATTTCTAGATCAAACCAAATTTCAATACTGTAAAAAATCGAACTACATTCTTAGATGATTTATGTAATTTATATGAAATTTCTTGTATAAGTGTGTGAGAGTACATGCATGTGTATTAGGCACTTCACTCACAACGTCATCACACAACATCACTGAAACAGTGTTGTTGGTTCTGAGATTTTGACCAATTTAGTCGATTGAAAGCTGAAAAACAAAGGAGCCAAGCTAAAGAACGCTAAAGACCGCATAAGATCCTAAAAGAAGTCAGCGGAACCTACAAGCTATTATAACTTTTGTATTTGTGTGTATAATTAGTTAAATGCTTGTAACATAAACTCTATTCTAGTGGATTTTTATTTTGAGGTGTAGAGACCTCCGTGGATGTTTTCCCTTTTTGGGTGGGGTTTTACCACGTTAAAAATCTCTCTTGCATGTGTGTTTTTTATTTCTTCATTCCTACTACTGCATAATATAGACTTAGTTGTTGGGACTTTAAACCCGATTTCAAGTAACTGAAATATCTCGTTCGTAATAATCAAACACATCTTGTGTTCTCATATTGTTTTAGAAAAAAGCTTCCTCAAGAAAACAACGCAGATCTTACTTTATTGTTTCAACTTTGGTTAAACGATTTAGTAAGAGTATTTTTAAAGGTTACCGGTTCATAAGGTCAAGGTTGATTTGGAGGACCTAAGTTTGTTAAGGGATGAAGGATTCGGGGGTCGAGGTCAGTTTTGAGGACCTGAAGTTGAGGGGACCAATTATGCGAGTCGAGGTTAATTTTGAATACCTATGGTTATCAGTATCGATTCTGCAGGTCACGGTTAATTCTGAGGACCTACGACTATAGGGAACGATTCTGCAAGTCGAGGTCAATTTTGAGGACCTAAGTTATATGGACCGATTCTATGGGTCGAGGTCAATTTTGAGGACCTCGATTTGTAAGGATCGATTCTCTGAGTCGAGGTCAATTCTAAAAGCATCTCCAATGCTAATGTGGAGTGAGAGAATATAATATGCCACGTAGGATTAACACACTATGAGTTAAAAAGTTATGAAACCCGTAGGATAAATATTGCAGAATCTGGGTTGATACCTGGGTGATCAATCGATCGACCCAAGAAGCTCGATCTATCGACCCCTGACCATCGATCGATCGACCTCCCCAGAAAGGATGAACTTGTTCCTTTTTAATTCTTGTTTTAATCCCAAAACTTGTAGGAATCTTTGGTGATTAATATTGGAACATAATAAGACTTATGGAAGGGTAGTAGGCCATAGGTAAAACTCGAATTAATATTATTATGTTTAGGATTTAAATTGGAGAGAATTATGTTAATTGATCAAATGAATTACGGTTGTTAAATTCATGTTTTGGGTTACGATTCGTTTATATGAAGATTAAGGATTGGACCAATAGGGTGGGGATCATTTGAATCACCTGGAAAATCTTAAGTCCATATGTGAATAAACCTAAGTGAAAGAATATATCGTTATGCGAGAATAGATTTTATCGATTATAATTCTAATTAAAGATGCGTTTAATTCACAATAATTCGTGAGTATGATGACATGGACCAGTATGGTATAAGTGATTTTCTCACTGAATATATATCAACAAAAACTTATTTAATCTTTCAGTAATAAGATAGGCTCGGGAATAACGAATTAAGGAGTAAAGTCATAATATTAAATATGTAGGAATTGAGACATAAATAATACTACGTATGGGAATTATCTTATGGTTGTGTGAATACCTTGTTGATATTATATATAAATAAAGGTGGATGAATACCTATAGTATAGTTTATTATGTGTATGACATACCTACGCTACTTGCTATCGGGGAGGAGGTTTCGCGTTGTGGACGGTCTTATCATGTGCACCCATCTGGGCGGATTTTAGATTCATACCCTGAGCATAGGACCTTGGATACGTGTTATCGGTGAGATTGATAGTTTCGACGGTTGACGTGACCCATTTGGCTGGGGAGTATGCTCGCCTCCAACATATGTGTGTTATGTTATTTATGATTCGGGGAAGACACCGCACCATTTGTCCTTTGTACAATGAGAATTGTGACTGGACATGATAGCAGAGTATGCATGCACCGCAGCTATGACTGGGAGGTGCTATATTAGTATATATTGTAGGGTAAACATATATACTGGGATTCAATCTACTGAGTGAAGTTGTAGTTGATTGTGTACAAAAGAAATTGAATTTAATTAAGTAAAAGAATAATTAATCCGAAGGTTTTGAAAGTAATATTCATATTAAAAGAGAAAAGAATATGAATAAGTATATTATGTATGGTATGGGACATATGGGGTTATTATATGGGATGGAATCATGTTATGGAAACTAGTTAGAAGGAAACCTTAATTATTACTCGAATATGTTAGACATGCACTCTAGATGAGATGTGAGAATATGAAGTGAGATCCGGGAATCTAAAATGTACATAATAAATGCTTAATTGCACTTGTTAAACACTTGCTATTTTCAAATCATTTACAATCGGGCTCTGACCCGTTTCCTTGCATATTATCTTCTCTACTATATCTATATTAGCAGGTGCCCAGCATCAGGGACGTGAAGCTTAGGGTTTGGATGCTTAATCATGAGTTATTGTTCCTTGAGATGCGGACTTGTTTAGATTCTTCATTTCTTTGATTCCTATGTCTGTAGTACTTCTCTTATTTAGGGCATGTTGCCCAGGATTCTAGTATTCCATTTACCATTCACATATTATATTGGGTTTATGTTGGTACTATCAATTTTGGTTTGTTGGTTTAATGATGGATATTTAAACTGGAAAGTTTTATCCAGTTACATTTAATCTTGTTATTCATTATTCAGTTGTGTATGAGGCTTTTCTATTGTCGTTCAGTATTGTGGTGATGGTTTTAAATTGTTATCAATCATGGATAATGTTTTTAACACTTAACTTAATTAAGTATTGGGTGAGTTATTTTAAAAAGAAAAATATTTTTTCGACAGTGATGCTGAGAATGAACCAACTGTATATTCTGTTTAATTTAATAAAGGAGTAGCTACCCGGTATTTAATTAGGCGGGGTGTTACATAATATTAATACATATTTAAAAATATATATTTTTCGACATCCAATATCCTGAATTTAAACAAATTCAATTATTCTTACCACACGATTTAAATCCTAAGAACATAAACAAGCATAGTCCACAAAAACAAGGGCAGTATATTAAACATTTACATTTATATACGCCTCTACTCTTTATTTACAAAAGAAATGTAAGCCAAACAAATGAAACATCGTAATACAATCACCCCGAAAGTTACAATATTTTAAAAAAAGTATCCAATATAACATCCTAATACAATCATCCCCAAAAGAGATATTTTTATATTATAACCAATCAAATGAAGTATAAAAAAGAAGTTCGTAATTGTTGACTATCAACTTTTGTTCTATTATCATCGCCATCAAAGTCGCAACCCGCAACGCTAGAAACTTGATGAGGATCCCACAATGACATTCTGTCAAATAAAATAAAATTATCATATTGTAATACCCCGTATTTTTATGCTATATTAATTTAGGGATTTATTAATATTAATGTGAATTAATTATTTAATAAAAATTCCGAAATTAATTATGTTATAATTATTAACGTGATGAGAGTTAGTAATTATGGGAAAATTTGTTGAATATTACTAATGAGCAAAGTAATATATAATAGTGGCCATATTAAATGTCACGAGTGAATAAAATGATAATTTTAGAAATTTGAGTCGGGACGCGCTCGTGTCGCGTCGGGACTAAATATTGATAAATAAAAGTAAATATTTTATAAGTTATTCGTATGGTCGTTTTGAGTGCGCCAACGCGTCCGGAAGGGTCGACACAGTCAGAAAAGTATACCCGGGAGTTTGATTTGGGTCTCAGGGCATTTTTAGGCCTAATTAGTACCTCGGGAGGGCATTTTAGTCATTTTGTATTTTTGGGTAATTAAACCCACGAAAATTAAAGGGGTTATATCAGATGTTTAGGTTATCTCCTAGGGTTAGATAACTCAAAACAATAGAACGGCCATTGGAGAGGAGAGGAGAGAGCTCTCAAGGCATTCCAAGGCGCAAAACTCACCCGTTTGCACCGCCGCCACCGCGTAGATCGCGAGACGGGGAACGCAACCACACCAAATTCAACACCAAACCAGATTTCTGAAAATCCCAGGCAAGTGTTTATCTTACTTATTTCGTTGATGCATCATCCATATTAGTTTAGGAGTTATTAGGATGAGATTTATGGAAGAAAAACCCAATTTGAGATAGGAAATTTTCATGTAGTGATGATTTATATGATATTCTGGTAACCCTTTGTCATGTAAAGGATTAAGAGTTTGATTAAGAAAAGAGTTCTAATCAGATACAAACACTAAAAAAAATTAATTCGGACGATCGGACCGTTGGAATTGGATGAAATTTTACAGAGAATTAGCTGAAGACGAGAGGAAGCTATAGAAAAAAATTCAGCTTGATCGGACCGTTCAATATTTTTTAATATTTTTTTTGCTAGACAGTTTTATGTTTTGAGGACTCTTAGAGATAAAAAAAAATTCAATTAAAACTCCATTTTAATTCCGATTTCGAAACCGTTTAAAATTCTCATCTTTGAAAATAAAATTCAAAATCCTTTAATGTAAGGTGAAATCTATATTTTTGGGATATTTTGCATAAGGGATAATGTAAGTATATATTAAAGGGGAGAGACACGTAAGAGAGAGTTACGTTGGAACATAAATGGATATCTATTGAATTGTACATTTGGAAGAATAGAGTCCATGAGGGTTACGTAGTAAGTTGGAAAAACCCTTCGAATTAAAGTTAGAACCGAACCATTTTACTTGATAAATAATAATGGGAAAATAAGGATAAATGTTGTGAATGTGGGTTATTGGATAAACCTAAATTGATATAATAAAAGTGGTATATTTATATGATTTGTGTATGCATATATTATATACTTGTGAAAATCATGCCCGCGCTACTTGCTATCCCTGAGGTTTCCGCGCTGGGACGATCTTATCTCGTGTGCCTTATGTGGGATATTGACTCGTACCCTAGAAGATAGAAATCCTAGGTAAAGGCTATCGAATCGGTAGTCACGGTCCTAAGAGACGTGAGGGCATGTACTAACCTCTTGGACTTGGAAACTATGCTTCGCCTCAATATTGTTTGTGTATGTATTTATACAGTTCGAGAGTGATTCCAAACTTGTATTCCCTTTAGTACGATTGATACGGAGATTGGATAGCAGAGTATGCCCGCACCATAAAATTTTATGTGGGGTGCTGTTAGAATATATATATTATACGAGTATTTAATATATATATATATATATATGAACTTCTGAAATATGGGAAACTGCCTACTGTGTTATGGTAAGTAAGACATGTATAATGACTCAAATCGGAAATACTTGTTTTGAAAAGTATAATATGATATTGAAAAACTTTATGAATCAATAAAGTTAAAATGAGCGTTTTGTACTAAATGAAATTATCCTTTTTAAACCATGATGTTGTTAAATCTTAAATTTTGAGAGTCACCTAAGATAAGTTAAATCCTTGGGGAAAGATAGTGTGATATATGATGAGATAAACCATTGGTAAGGTTAGTGCGATAGGAGTGCACATTAGAAGAGAGGTGAGAATTTCTCAAGAGAGTGTCGCACTAATATGTTGTTGCATTGGCCTGTATCAATTTAAATACTTGCTAAACGAATTTTTAAATCATATACACTATCGGGCTCTGACCCGTTTCTATTCCTCTTTCTCTCTTGTATATATATATGTATATATTACAGGTGCCTAGCCACAGGGGCGTCTTATTTAGGATTCCTTGGAAGGAACGTGTTGCAGCTTAGGTGGGAGTTGCAGGCCACTTGCTTAGACGATTTCATTTACTTGATTCCACTTCTATCATTCTCCTTATTGGGCATGTGTCGCCCTTTCCACTATTTATTAGTTTTATTGGGACATTTGTATTTCAGTTATTTCTAGTATTGTTACTTTGGGATTTATTCAGCATGTATGTTTTACTTTAAGTTTTATTGTTAGTAGCCAGTTGTTGAATGTTAAATTATTGGATTGATTGTTAAATAAAATAAATAATTAAAATTTGGAAAGTAATGTTAAAAAAAATGGTTTTGACACTTAGCATAATTAAATAGGGTGTTAAATTTGGAAAAGTTATTTTTATGACAGTGATGCTAAGAATGAACCAACTGTTCACCTTGATTTTAATTAAATAAAGGAGTGATCGCCCGGTATTTAATTAGGCGGGGTGTCACAGGTGGTATCAGGGCCTCAGGTTCTAGTGTCCATAGGATCTGTACGGCTTATTTTCGCTTTCAGCTTAACATTTTTTCTATAGAGCCCTATTTTTAGGATTGTTGTATTCCTGCTTTTACGTTTACGTCTCCAGCCATTTGGGATTTGATAATGACTGGAGACTAATAAACTTCTTCACGTTTCAGATGCCTCCGAGACGTGCACCGAAGGATAGGCGTGCCCAGGCCGAGCATCCAGCAGCTCCGACACAAGGCACTAAGAATGCTAATGAAGTAGCCGCCATTGTTGCTCAGGCGGTGAATGTCGCGCTAGCGGTGGTTCAGCAGGCTCCACCCAGATTCAGGCAGTGGAGCCAGTACCAGCACAACTTCCATCTTCATGGGAGAGGGTTAGGGATGCTTATGAGAAGGCGCATCCCCCAGAGTTCTCTGGTAGCTCAGATATCATCACTGTCAGCCAATGGAAGAAAGACATCCAGCGGCATCTTCGTATGTATGAGTGCACCGACGTGCAAAAGCAGTTATTGGCTTCCTTTAAACTGGTGGGGGCCGCTTTGCAGTGGTGGGAGTACACTACCACCTTGGAGGAGAGGGACACGATCCCTATTCAGTCGTTCTGGGAGCGGTTTGACCGCAAGTACTTTCCACTCGCCGTGCAGACTGAGATGAGGCGGAAATTACTGAATTTGAAACAGGAGAACTCTACCGTTGCTGAGTATGAGGAGGAGTTCACGAGACTTCTTACCATAGTGCCAGATGAGACACCTACTGATAGTAAGAAGATAATGTTGTTTGTGGACGGGTTAGCTTGGAGGATCCGTCAGCATCTTATAGGGAATCTATCTCTGAGTACTTTCACTGATGTACTCAATGCTGCGTTACTACATTGCCAGGATCACCGCTTCCATCTGCAGGGAAGCAGGAGAGCAGGAGAGTCCAGCCAGCAGGGCAGGACTGGGGGTAGTAGTGCTAGTGGGGCACCATCTCATGGACAGACTCGTCAACACGAGCAGAGTTCCCGTCAGGCGGACCCTGCTAAGCGATTCCGTTCAAGTGATTCCAGGCAGGGATTTGGGGGTTATAGGCAGGGCTAGCAGGGCCAGCCTAATCAACAGGGCCAACAGCGTGCTAATCAGGGCCAAGAAGGCCAGT
Organism: Sambucus nigra; assembly: GCA_949130495.1. Lineage (NCBI taxonomy): Eukaryota > Viridiplantae > Streptophyta > Magnoliopsida > Dipsacales > Adoxaceae > Sambucus > Sambucus nigra. Next base: position 354,071,889 of record OX422207.1, on the reverse strand, counting down.
GGCGGGGAGGTAACGGCCAGTAGGGTCGTGGTCAGCAGGGTCAGAGGGGAGGTAACTTCAGAGGCCGTTGTTTTGTATGCGGCAAGCATGGTCATAAGCGCCAGGATTGCTCAGAGGGTAATAGGGCCCCACAGCAGCAGGGTGCTCGTAATGAGCCACAGATACCACTTTTTCCAGCTGCCCTCCCAGCTCCAGCCCAGGTGCCAGCCCTACCAGCCATTCCAGCAGCTCTAGTGCAGCAGGGGCAGTTACAGTACGGATGTGTCTATAACGTCCACTAGGCAGCAGCTCCACAGGCACCACCCGCGATTGAGGGTATGTTTCCTATCCATGGTACTATGGGTCGGGTTTTGTTTGATACTGGGGCGACGCATTGTTTTATAGCTACGCATTTTATGAAGGCCTTAAGGTTGTTAGCCACAGCAGAGAGCACAGTGATGTGTGTAGACTCACCACTGGGGTGTGGGTCGCTTATCTTCTTTATATGCCGGGGAGTGGGGGTAGAGATTGGTAGTTTGGTATTACCTGCAGACATGTTCGTCTTAGATATGCATGAACATGATGTTATTATCGGTATGGATTGGCTCGCAGCTTATAGAGCCATGATTGATTGCTTCGGTGGGAGCATTGTTTTTGCCATTCCGGGGCAAGAGATATTTGTAGTGGCGATGCCTCACCCAGAGGGAGGTTCGACCGCTCATTTGTGTTATATAGAGGAGGATGCCTCTAAGGAGGTTGTGATTCCTTTAGACTCGATCCCAGTCGTTCGTGAGTATTTCGATGTATTCCAGGAGATACCAGGCCTACACCCCAATCGAGGGATATAATTTGTCATAGATTTATTGTCAGATACGAGACCTATTGCACGCGCTCCATACCGTATGGCTCCGGCGAAGATACGAGAGTTACGAGATCAGATAGAGCAGCTGTTAGGTCAGGGCTTCATTCGCAGGAGTACCTCACCTTGGGGCGCTCCAGTCTTGTTTGTGAAGAAGAGAGATGGTTCACTGAGGTTATGTGTGGACTACCGGGAGTTGAACAAGGTCACGATACGGAATAAGTATCCGTTGCCTCGAATCGATGATCTGTTCGACCAGCTGAGGGGAGAAACTTTCTTTTCGAAGATAGATCTGAGTTCGGGGTACCATCAGCTACATATTAGAGAGCAGGATGTTTCAAAGACTTCCTTCTTTCCGAGATATGGGTCTTACGAGTTCAGAGTGATGCCATTTGGTCTCACAAATGCTCCATCCATGTTCATGGACTTGATGAACCGAGTATTCAGAGAGTTCTTGGAACAGTTTGTCATCGTCTTCATAGATGACATTTTGATATATTCACACTCCGAGGAGGAGCATGCCGAGCACTTGAGGCAGGTTCTTCAGACTTTACGAGAGCATCAGTTGTATGCTGAGTACGAGAAGTGTGGATTCTGGTTGCGAGAGGTACAGTTCTTGGGGCATGTTGTTTCTGAACAGGGGATAGCAGATGACCCGAGTAATATGTCAGCGATGAGGGAGTGTGGACAGCCCACGACACCGACAGAAGTGCGTAGTTTCTTGGGGTGATCCGAATACTACAGGAGATTCATTAGGGGATTCTCCAAAATAGCGGGTCCATTGACAAACCTGACTCGCAAAAGGGTACCATATGTTTGGGATGATGCTTGTCAATTGGCTTTCGATGAGCTGAAAGACAAGCTTACTTCAACACCATTCCTTGCTTTATCGAAGCCGGGGGTGGAGTACCTGGTTTACACCGATGCCTCTTTACGGGGACTTGGGGGAGTACTTCAGCAGGAAGAGAAGGCTATAGTTTTTGCCTCCCGCAAGCTTAAGCCACATGAGAAGAATTACCCCACCCACAACCTGGAGTTAGCAGCGGTCGTTTTTGCACTGCGGATATGGAGACACTATTTATTGGGGGAGAAGTTTCGTTTGTTCACAGACCACAAGTCACTGCAGTATCTGTTCACTCAGCGAGAGATGAATATGCGTCAGCGCAGATGGTTAGAGTTTGTGAAGGACTATCAGTTCAACATACAGTATCATCTGGGGAAGGCCAACGCAGTTGCTGATGCATTGAGCCATAGACCAGTAAATGAGGTAGCGGACGTCTGGAAAGCGAAGTGGAAGGAGTTGGGTCACCAGGACGCAGTAGCCCGTTCCTTCATATTTGTTATGACAGTCACACTCGAGATTGTTACGAGGGTAATACAGGCCCAAACCACAGACCCGTTTTGCCAGGAACAGATTGTATGACTTTTAGTCGAGGGTGCTGAGTCGTATTCTGTTAGTTCTGATGGGGGTTTAAGGTTTAATGGGAGGTTAGTGGTTCCAGAAGGGGCAGAATTGCGTCATGCAGTGATGACCCAATCTCACGGGTCCCGATTTGGGGTACATCCTGGAGGAGATAAGATGTACCAGGATATGAGGAGGCAATACTAGTGGAGTGGGATGAAGAAGGACATTGCTGAGTTCGTGTCCAAGTGTTCTACCTGCCTGCTGGTGAAGGTGGACCATCAGAAACCGTCAGGATTGCTTCAGCCATTGGAAGTACCCGCGTGGAAGTGGGAGAGTATTTCCATGGATTTTATTACAGGGTTGCGTACATCACATCGGGGCCACGACTCTATCTGGGTGATTGTAGACCGTTTGACCAAGGTGGCTCATTTTCTGCCGGTGCGGACAGAGTATACCACAGGTCAGTATGCTCAGTTGTTCATTGCTGATATTGTCAGATTACATGGGATGCCCCTGAATATTGTGTCAGATAGAGACAAGATTTTCGTGTCACGTTTCTGGGAAAGCTTTCAGAAGGCTATGGGTACTGAGCTGAAGTTGAGTTCATCTTATCACCCACAGACAGATGGACAGACAGAGCGTACTAATCAGATGTTAGAGGATATGATACGCATGTGTGTTCTTTATTTTGGAGGAGGTTGGGAGCCATATCTTCCACTAGTAGAGTTTGCTTATAATAACTCGTATAGGTTTACGATTGGTATGGCTCCATTTGAGGCTTTGTATGGAGGGCCTTGTCGTTCTCCAACTTGTTGGCTCGAGGTGAGGGATAACAAGTTGCTAGGACCAGAGGTGATTCAGGAAACCTCCGCGAGGATTGAGATGATTAGGAGTCGCATTCGAGTAGCCCAGGACAGGCAGAAGAGCTATGCCGATGCGAAACGGTTCTTCCGGAAGTTTAATGTGGGGGACCAAGTGTTACTGCGTGTATCTCCTATGAAGGGAGTGATGAGGTTCGGGAAGAAAGGGAAATTGGCCCCGAGGTACGTGGGAACATTTCCCATTATCGAGAGGATTGGGCCGGTAGCATACAGATTGGGACTACCAGAGCATTTACATCGCATTCACGATGTATTCCACATCTTGTCGTTGAGACGGTATCTTCGGGATGATATGGCCCATACTCACATCGCGATAAATGAGATAGACTTGCAGCCTGACAGCTCTTACGAGGAGAGACCGGTGGCTATCCTAGACTATAGTGAGAGGAGATTGAGGTCGAAGATAGTTCCACTTGTACGGGTCCAGTGGGAGCATCATAATGTGGAGGAATCCACTTGGGAGCGCGAGGCCGATATGCGCGAGAGATATCCAGATTTGTTCTTACCAGGTATGCCTTATTTTCTGAATTTCGGGACAAAACTCCGTTATTAGGGGGGAAGTATGTAATACTCCGTATTTTTATGCTATATTAATTTGGGGATTTATTAATATTAATGTGAATTAATTATTTAATAAAAATCCCAAAATTAATTATGTTATAATTATTAACGTGATGAGAGTTAGTAATTATGGGAAAATTTGTTGAATATTACTAATGAGCAAAGTAATATATAATAGTGGCCATATTAAATGTCACGAGTGAATAAAATGATAATTTTAGAAATTTGAGTCGGGACGTGCCCGTGTCGCATCGGGACTAAATATTGATAAATAAAAGTAAATATTGTATAAGTTGTTCATATGGTTATTTTGAGTGCGCCAACGCGTCCGGAAGGGTCGAGATAGTCAGAAAAGTATACCCGGGAGTTTGATTTGGGTCTCAGGGCGTTTTTAAGCCTAATTAGTACCCCGGGAGGGCATTTTAGTCATTTTGTATTTTTGGGTAATTAAACCCACGAAAATTGAAGGGGTTATATCAGATGTTTAGGTTATCTCCTAGGGTTATATAACTCAAAACACTAGAACGGCCATTGGAGAGGAGAAGAGAGAGCTCTCAAGGCATTCCAAGGCTCAAAACTCACCCGTTTGCACCGCCGCCACCGCCAACGCGTAGATCGCGAGACGGGGAACGTAAACACACCAAATTCAACACCAAACCAGATTTCTGAAAATCTCAGGCAAGTGTTTATCTTTCTTATTTCGTTGATGCATCATCCATATTAGTTTAGGAGTTATTAGGATGAGATTTATGGAAGAAAAATCCAATTTGAGATAGGAAATTTTCATGTAGTGATGATTTATATGATATTCTGGAAACCCTTTGTCATGTAAAGGATTAAGAGTTTGATTAAGAAAAGAGTTCTAATCAGATACAAACACTAAAAAAAATTATTCCGGACGATCGGACCGTTGGAATTGGATGAAATTTTACAGAACATTAGCTGAAGACGAGAGGAAGCTACAGAAAAAAATCCAGCTTGATCGGACCGTTCAATATTTTTTAATATTTTTTTTGCTAGACAGTTTTATGTTTTGAGGACTCTTAGAGATAAAAAAAATTCAATTAAAACTCCATTTTAATTTCGAATTCGAAATCATTTGAAATTCTCATCTTTGAAAATAAAATTCAAAATCCTTTAATGTAAGGCGAAATCTATATTTTGGGGATATTTTGCATAAGGGATAATGTAAGTATATATTAAAGGGAAGAGACACGTAAGAGAAAGTTACGTTGGAACATAAATGGATATCTACTGAATTGTACATTTGGAAGAATAGAGTCCATGAGGGTTACGTAGTAAGTTGGAAAAACCCTTCGAATTAAAGTTAGAAACGAACCATTATACTTGATAAATAATAATGGGAAAATAAGGATAAATGTTGTGAATGTGGGGTATTGGATAAACCTAAATTGATATAATAAAAGTGGTATATTTATATGATTTGTGTATGCATATATTATATACTTGTGAAAATCATGCCCGCGCTACTTGCTATCCCTGAGATTTCCGCGCTGGGACGATCTTATCTCGTGTGCCTTATGGGGGATATTGACTCGTACCCTAGAAGATAGAAATCCTAGGTACAGGCTATCGAATTGTTAGTTACGGTCCTAAGAGACGTGAGGGTATGTACTGACCTCTTGGACTTGGAAACTATGCTTCGCCTCAATATTGTTTGTGTATGTATTTATACAGTTCGAGAGTGATTTCGAACTTGTATTCCCTTTAGTACGATTGATACGGGGATTGGATAGCAGAGTATGCCCGCACCATAAAATTTTATGTGGGGTGCTGTTAGAATATATATATTATACGAGTATTTAATATATATATGAACTTCTAAAATATGGGAAACTGCCTATTGTGTTATGGTAAGTAAGACATGTATAATGACTAAAATTGGAAATACTTGTTTTGAAAAGTATAATATGATATTGAAAAACTTTATGAATCAATAAAGTTAAAATGAGCGTTTTGTACTAAATGAAATTATCCTTTTTAAACCATGATGTTGTTATATCTTAAATTTTGAGAGTCACCTAAGATAAGTTAAATCCTTGGGGAAAGATAGTGTGATATATGATGAGATAAACCATTGGTAAGGTTAGTGCGATAGGAGTGCACATTAGAAGAGAGGTGAGAATTTCCCAAGAGAGTGTCGCACTAATATGTTGTTGCATTGGCCTGTATCAATTTAAATACTTGCTAAATGAATTTTTAAATCATATACACTATCGGGCTCTGACCCGTTTCTATTCCTCTTTCTCTCTTGTATATATATATGTATATATTACAGGTGCCCAACCACAGGGGCGTCTTGTTTAGGATTCCTTGGAAGGAACGTGCTGCAGCTTAGGTGGGAGTTGCAGGCCACTTGCTTAGACGATTTCATTTACTTGATTCCACTTCTATCATTCTCCTTATTGGGCATGTGTCGCCCTTTCCACTATTTATCTGTTTTATTGGGACATTTGTATTTCAGTTATTTCTAGTATTGTTACTTTGGGATTTATTCAGCATGTATGTTTTACTTTAAGTTTTATTGTTAGTAGCCAGTTGTTGAATGTTAAATTACTGAATTGATTGTTTAATAAAATAAATAATTAAAATTTGGAAAGTAATGTTAAAAAAATGGTTTTGACACTTAGCTTAATTAAATAGGGTGTTAAATTTGGAAAAGTTATTTTTATGACAATGATGCTAAGAATGAACCAACTGTTCACCTTAATTTTAACTTAATAAAGGAGTGATCGCCCGGTATTTAATTAGGCGGGGTGTCACGGGTGGTATCAGAGCATCAGGTTCTAGTTTCCATAGGATATGTACGGCTTATTTTCGCTTTCAGCTTAATGTTTTTGCTATAGAGCCCTATTTTTAGTATTGTTGTATTCCTGCTTTTACGTTTACGTCTCCAGCCATTTGGGATTTGATAATGACTGGAGACTAATAAACTTCTTCACGTTTCAGATGCCTCCGAGACGTGCACCGAAGCATAGGCGTGCCCAGGCTGAGCATCCAGCAGCTCCGACACAAGGCACTAAGAATGCTAATGAAGTAGCCGCCATTGTTGCTCAGGCGGTGAATACCGCACTAGCGGTGGTTCAGCAGGCTCCACCCCAGATTCAGGCAGTGGCGCCAGTACCAGCACAACTTCCATCTACATGGGAGAGGGTTAGGGATGCTTTTCAGAAGGCGCATCCCCCTGAGTTCTCTGGTAGCTCAGATATCATCACTGTCAGCCAATGGAAGAAAGATATCCAGCGGCATCTTCGTATGTATGAGTGCACCGACGTGCAAAGGCAGTTATTGGCTTCCTTTAAACTGGTGGGGGCCGCTTTGCAGTGGTGGGAGTACACTACCACCTTGGAGGAGAGGGACACGATCCCTATTCAGTCGTTCTGGGAGCGGTTTGACCGCAAGTACTTTCCACCCACCGTGAAGACTGAGATGAGGCGGAAATTACTGAATTTGAAACAGGAGAACTCTACCATTGCTGAGTATGAGGAGGAGTTCACGAGACTTCTCACCATAGTGCCAGATGAGACACCTACTGATAGTAAGAAGATAATGTTGTTTGTGGACGGGTTAGCTTGGAGGATCCGTCAGCATCTTATAGGGAATCTATCTCTGGGTACTTTCACTGATGTACTCAATGCTGCGTTACTACATTTCCAGTATCACCGCTTCCATCTGCAGGGAAGCAGGAGAGCAGGAGAGTCCAGCCAGCAGGGCAGGACCGGGGGTAGTAGTGCTAGTGGGGCACCATTTCATGGACAGACTCGTCAACACGAGCAGAGTTCCCGTCAGGGGGACCCTGCTAAGCGATTCCGTTCCGGTGATTCCAGGCAAGGATTTGGGGGTTATAGGCAAGGCTAGCAGGGCCATCCTAATCAACAGGGCCAATAGCGTGCTAATCAGGGCCAGTGGCGGGGAGGTAACGGCCAGCAGGGCCGTGGTCAGCAGGGTCAGAGGGGAGGTAACTTCAGAGGCCGGTGTTTTGTATGCGGCAAGCATGGTCATAAGCGCCAGGATTTCCCAGAGGGTAATAGGGCCCCACAGCAGCAGGGTACCCGAAATGAGCCACAGAGACCACTTTTTCCAGCTGCCCTCCCAGCTCCAGCCCAGTGCCAGCCCTACCAGCCATTCCAGCAGCTCCAGTGCAGCAGGGGCAGTTACAGTACGGAGGTGTCTATAACGTCCACCAGGCAGCTGCTCCACAGGCACCACCCGCGATTGAGGGTATGTTTCCTATCCATGGTACTTTGGGTCGGGTTTTGTTTGATACTGGGGCGACACATTGTTTTACAGCTATGCATTTTGCGATGGCCTTAAGGTTGTTAGCCACAGCAGAGAGCACAGTGACGTGTGTAGACTCACCACTGGGGTGTGGGTCGCTTATCTTCTTTATATGCCGGGGAGTGGGGGTAGAGATTGGTAGTTTGGTATTACCTGCAGACATGTTAGTCTTAGATATGCATGAGCATGATGTTATTATCGGTATGGATTGGCTCGCAGCTTATAGAGCCTTGATTGATTGCTTCGGTGGGAGCATTGTTTTTGCCATTCCGGGGCAAGAGATATTTGTAGTGGTGATGCCTCGCCCAGAGGGAGGTTCGACCGCTCATTTGTATTATATAGAGGAGGATGCCTCTAAGGAGGTTGTGATTCCTTTAGACTCGATCCCAGTCGTTCGTGAGTATTCCGATGTATTCCAGGAGATACCAGGCCTACCCCACAGTTGAGAGATAGACTTTGTCATAGATTTATTGCCAGATTCGAGACCTATTGCACGCGTTCCATACCGTATGGCTCCGGCGGAGATGGAGAGTAACGAGATCAGATAGAGCAGCTGTTAGGTCAGGGCTTCATTCGCAAGAGTACCTCACCTTGGGGACTTTCAGTCTTGTTTGTGAAGAAGAGAGAAGGTTCACTGAGGTTATGTGTGGACTACCGAGAGTTGAACAAGGTCACGATACGGAATAAGTATCCGTTGCCTCGAATCGATGATCTGTTCGACTAGCAGAGGGGAGCAACTTTCTTTTCGAAGATAGATCTGAGGTCGGGGTACCATCAGCTACGTATTAGAGAGCAGGATGTTTCAAAGACTGCCTTCTTGACGAGATATGGGTCTTACGAGTTCAGAGTGATGCCATTTGGTCTCACAAATGCTCCAGCCGTGTTCATGGACTTGATGAAACGAGTATTCAGAGAGTTCTTGGATAAGTTTGTCATCGTCTTCATAGATGACATTTTGATATATTCACACTCCGAGGAGGAGCATGCCGAGCACTTGAGGCAGGTTCTTCAGACTTTACGAGAGAATCAGTTGTATGCTAAGTACGAGAAGTGTGGATTCTGGTTGCGAGAGGTACAGTTCTTGGGGCATGTTGTTTCTGAACAGCAGATAGCAGTTGGCCCGAGTAATGTGTCAGCGGTGAGGGAGTGGGGACAGCCCACGACACCGATGGAAGTGCATAGTTTCTTAGGGTTAGCCGGATACTACAGGAGATTCATTAGGGGATTCTCTAAAATAGCGGGTCCATTGACGAACCTGGCTCGCAAAGGGGTACCATATGTTTGGGATGATGCTTGTCAATTGGCTTTCGACGAGCTGAAATACAAGCTTACTTCAACACCATTCCTTGCTTTACCGAAGCCGGGTGTGGAGTACCTGGTTTACACCGATGCCTCTTTACGGGGACTTGGGGGAGTACTTCAGTAGGAAAAGAAGGCTATAGCTTTTGCCTCCCGCAAACTTAAGCCGCATGAGAAGAATTACCCCACCCACAACCTGGAGTTAGCAGCGGTCGTTTTTGCACTGCGGATATGGAGACACTATTTATTGGGGGAGAAGTTCTATTTGTTCACAGACCACAAGTCACTGCAGTATCTGTTCACTCAGCGAGAGCTGAATATGCGTCAGCGCATATGGTTAGAGTTTGTGAAGGACTATCAGTTCGACATACAGTATCATCGGGGGAAAGCCAACGCAGTTACTGATGCGTTGAGCTGTAGACCGGTAAATGAGGTAGCGGACGTCTGGAAAGCAAAGTGGAAGGAGTTGGGTCACGAGGACACAGTAGCCCGTTCCTTCATATCTGTTATGACAGTCACACTCGAGATTGTTACGAGGGTAATACAGGCCCAAACCACAGACCCGTTTTGCCAGGAACAGATTGTATGACTTTTAGTCGAGGGTGCTGAGTCCTATTCTGTTAGTTCTGATGGGGGTTTAAGGTTTAATGGGAGGTTAGTGGTTCCAGAAGGGGCAGAATTGCGTCATGCAGTGATGACCCAATCTCACGGGTCCCGATTTGCGGTACATCCTGGAGGAGATAAGATGTACCAGGATATGAGGAGGCAATACTAGTGGAGTGGGATGAAGAAGGACATTGCTGAGTTCGTGTCCAAGTGTTCTACCTGCCTGCTGGTGAAGGTGGACCATCAGAAACCGTCAGGATTGCTTCAGCCATTGGAAGTACCCGCGTGGAAGTGGGAGAGTATTTCAATGGATTTTATTACAGGGTTGCCTACATCACAGCGGGGCCACGACTCTATCTGGGTGATTGTAGACCGTTTGACCAAGGTGGCTCATTTTCTGCCGGTGCGGACAGAGTATACCACAGGTCAGTATGCTCAGTTGTTCATTGCTGAGATTGTCAGATTACATGGAGTGTCCCTGAATATTGTGTCAGATAGAGACAAGATTTTCGTGTCACGTTTCTGGAAAATCTTTCAGAAGGCTATGGGTACTGAGTTGAAGTTGAGTTCATCTTATCACCCACAGACAGATGGACAGGCAGAGCGTACTAATCAGATGTTAGAGGATATGATACGCATGTGTGTTCTTGATTTTGGAGGAGGTTGGGAGCCACATCTTCCACTAGTAGAGTTTTCTTATAATAACTCTTATCAGTTTACGATTGGTATGGCTCCATTTGAGGCTTTGTATGGCAGGCCTTGTCGTTCTCCAACTTGTTGGCTCGAGGTGGGGGATAATAATTTGCTAGGACCAGAGGTGATTCAGGAAATCTCCGCGAGGATTGAGATGATTAGGATTCGCATTTGAGTTGCCCAGGACAAGCAGAAGAGCTATGCCGATGCGAAACGGTTCTTCCGTAAGTTTAATGTGGGGGACCAAGTGTTACTGCGTGTATCTCCTATACTCACATCGCGATAAATGAGATAGACTTGCAGCCTGACAGCTCTTATGAGGAGAGACCGGTGGCTATCCTAGACTATAGTGAGAGGAGATTGAGGTCGAAGATAGTTCCACTTGTATGGGTCCAGTGGGAGCATCATAATGTGGAGGAATCCACTTGGGAGCGCGAGGCCGATATGCACGAGAGATATCCAGATTTGTTCTTACCAGGTATGCCTTATTTTCTGAATTTCGGGACGAAATTCCGTTATTAGGGGGGAAGTATGTAATACCCAGTATTTTTATGCTATATTAATTTGGGGATTTATTAATATTAATGTGAATTAATTATTTAATAAAAATCCCAAAATTAATTATGTTATAATTATTAACATGATGAGAGTTAGTAATTATGGGAAAATTTATTGAATATTACTAATGAGAAAAGTAATATATAATAGTGGCCATATTAAATGTCACGAGTGAATAAAATGACAATTTTAGAAATTTGAGTCGGGACGTGCCCGTGTCACGTCAGGACTAAATATTGATAAATAAAAGTATATATTTTATAAGTTGCTCGTATGGTTATTTTTAGTGCGCCAACGCGTCCGGAAGGGTCGAGATAGTCAGAAAAGTATACCCGGGAGTTTGATTTGGGTCTCGGGGCGTTTTTAGGCCTAATTAGTAACCCGGGAGGGCATTTTAGTCATTTTGTATTTTTGGGTAATTAAACCCACGAAAATTGAAGGGGTTATATCAGATGTTTAGGTTATCTCCTAGGGTTATATAACTCAAAACACTAGAACGGCCATTGGAGAGGAGAGGAGAGAGCTCTCAAGGCATTCCAAGGCTCAAAACTCACCCGTTTGCACCGCCGCCACCGCCAATGCGTAGATCGCGAGACGGGGAACGTAAACACACCAAATTCAACACCAAACCAGATTTCTGAAAATCTCAGGCAAGTGTTTATCTTGCTTATTTCGTTGATGCATCATCCATATTAGTTTAGGAGTTATTAGGATGAGATTTATGGAAGAAAAACCCAATTTGAGATAGGAAATTTTCATGTGATGATGATTTATATGATATTCTGGAAACCCTTTGTCATGTAAAGGATTAAGAGTTTGATTAAGAAAAGAGTTCTAATCAGATACAAACAATAAAAAAATTATTTCGGACGATCGGACCGTTAGAATTGGATGAAATTTTACAGAACATTAGCTCCAGACGAGAGGAAGCTATAGAAAAAAATTCAGCTTGATCGGATCGTTCAATATTTTTTAATATTTTTTTTGCTAGACAGTTTTATGTTTTGAGGACTCTTAGAGATAAAAAAAATTCAATTAAAACTCCATTTTAATTCCGATTTCGAAACTGTTTGAAATTCTCATCTTTGAAAATAAAATTCAAAATCCTTTAATGTAAGGCGAAATCTATATTTTTGGGATATTTTGCATAAAGGATAATGTAAGTATATATTAAAGGGGAGAGACACGTAAGAGAGAGTTACGTTGGAACATAAATGGATATCTACTGAATTGTACATTTGGAAGAATAGAGTCCATGAGGGTTACGTAGTAAGTTGGAAAAACCCTTCGAATTAATGTTAGAAACGAACCATTATACTTGATAAATAATAATGGGAAAATAAGGATAAATGTTGTGAATGTGGGTTATTGGATAAACCTAAATTGATATAATAAAAGTGGTTAATTATATAATTTGTGTATGCATATATTATATACTTTGAAAATCATGCCCGCGCTACTTGCTATCCCTGAGATTTCCGCGTTGGGACGATATTATCTCGTGTGCCTTATGGGGGATATTGACTCGTACCCTAGAAGATAGAAATCGTAGGTACAGGCTATCGAATCGGTAGTCACGGTCCTAAGAGACGTGAGGGTATGTACTGACCTCTTGGACTTGGAAACTATGCTTCGCCTCAATATTGTTTGTGTATGTATTTATACAGTTCGAGAGTGATTCCGAACTTGTATTCCCTTTAGTACGATTGATACGGGGATTGAATAGCAGAGTATGCCCGCACCATAAAATTTTATGTGGGGTGCTGTTAGAATATATATATTATACGAGTATTTAATATATATATGAACTTCTGAAATATGGGAAACTGCCTACTGTGTTATGGTAAGTAAGACATGTATAATGACTAAAATTGGAAATACTTGCTTTGAAAAGTATAATATGATATTGAAAAACTTTATGAATCAATAAAGTTAAAATGAGCATTTTGTACTAAATGAAATTATCCTTTTTAAACCATGATGTTGTTAAATCTTAAATTTTGAGAGTCACCTAAGATAAGTTAAATCCTTGGGGAAAGATAGTGTGATATATGATGAGATAAACCATTGGTAAGGTTAGTGCGATAGGAGTGCACATTAGAAGAGAGGTGAGAATTTCTCAAGAGAGTATCGCACTAATATGTTGTTGCATTGGCCTGTATCAATTTAAATACTTGCTAAACGAATTTTTAAATCATATACACTTTCTGGATCTGACCCGTTTCTATTCCTCTTTCTCTCTTGTATATATATTATGTATATATTACAGGTGCCCAGCCACAGGGGCGTCTTGTTTAGGATTCCTTGGAAGGAACGTGCTGCAACTTAGGTGGGAGTTGCAGGCCACTTGCTTAGACGATTTCATTTACTTGATTCCACTTCTATCATTCTCCTTATTGGGCATGTGTCACCCTTTCCACTATTTATCTGTTTTATTGGGACATTTGTATTTCAGTTATTTCTAGTATTGTTACTTTGGGATTTATTCAGCATGTATGTTTTACTTTATGTTTTATTGTTAGTAGCCAGTTGTTGAATGTTAAATTATTGGATTGATTGTTTAATAAAATAAATAATTAAAATTTGGAAAGTAATGTTAAAAAAATGGTTTTTACACTTAGCTTAATTAAATAGGGTGTTAAATTTGGAAAAGTTATTTTTACGACAGTGATGCTGAGAATGAACCAACTGTTCACCTTGATTTTAATTTAATAAAGGAGTGATCGCCCGGTATTTAATTAGGCGGGGTGTCACACATATCAGTTTTAATATCAACATTTAGTCATACAAAATTAATTTAGTACAAAAATTATGCACCAGCAAAATTAATTGCTTGCACAAATACTAATAGGGAATTTAATTGTCACAAAATAAATTAATTGTATTTTTCTAATTTTACGACCATGTAGTAGATTATTTTTTTACTTGACATCAATATGATTTATTGTTTGAATTGAATAGACTCATAAGTCAACAAAATTGTCTAAAATATGATCTGGGTTCAATTTAATTAATAAGCTCTATAAAGCTTAAAAGATCAATATATGAAAGAGAAATGGGTGATTAATCCATTATAATATAATATAAATAAAATAGTTTTCTTTCTACATTGGATGGGTGTAGGGCCACTAATGCAATATGAGGTAGAGTGCACTTAATGCATTACTTTAATAATATTTTATTTTAATTTAACCGTTTAAGGAAAAATTACTCTATAAATTTAGACATTAACTTGAATAGATGGAGCATTGAACCTCAACGGATGACATAAACAAAAATCAATTCACAACTTCCATTTGGTCCAAATTCAAAGGCGTGAGTCCTATACAGCTACTTGAATTGGATCCATTTGGTCCCAAACATATAAGTATCCATAGCTTCAAGCTTGTTATCCCTGTCAGAATCATTGACCCTTATAATGTAAACCTGGAAAAGAAAAATGAGGCAAGTTGGAAGTGAAGGGAATAAAAGAGTTGGAAAACTAATTCCAACTATGCTTATTATTAAATATTCTATATTTATGATAAAATGATCCATTCAGGAAATGGATAATCCAAATGGGGTGGGAAACATCCCAAGCTTAAAGAAAACTTTTGTTAAAATTCTAAAGTGGGAATAAGTGAGAAAAAAATAAAAATAGGGCTGCAATGTCCAGCTTAAATGCAGTACGCTGAATTAATTGGAACACTAATCCGGATTAATTGTGATATCCAGATTAGTTGGAAAACTTGGATGGACTTAATACAAAGAATTATTGTGTTCATAAAAGTAAACTATCATTCAAGAATAACTCAACGTGGCTTTACAAATTAGGCCACTAACCATCAATTTATTAATACATATGGCTTCACAGGCATGTAGATAATCGATTGAGGACCCTAGAGGAAGGTCGTAGAACCACCCTTGTTGGTCATCAACCACTGAGCGAAGACAAGGACCCTATATTATGGTCGTCGAACCACCCTTACTATCATATAAGTTTCTCTTTTTCTCTCATGGACGAACCTTAGTGGATGAACTTCGCAAACTGTTTCTCACTTTAGGCCTCAAGGCATTGGTGCAACTGGGAGTCATTGACTGAAAACATACTTCTTATTCTTCTAAACCATGAAGAAGACTACCACATATTATGTCTTAGAAAACTTTGGTACATTAGTAAGTTCCCAATGAGAACCTCACAATGGTCCCCTATTTTTAGATTTGATAAAGAGACATCTATAGTTGCAATTTGGGTAGATCTCCCACTATCGCCTTTATATTTTTTCTCCAATGTAAGAATGTTCTTGATAATCAATCTGCTGGGTTCCCCATTGAAAATTGATGCAGCCATGACTAATTAATCTTGCCCAAGTGTTTCTCCCATTTGGGTTGCTATGGATCTTGTTAAATTTTTCCCCGATAGACTGTGATTAGGGGATGCTAATATCCCACAATAGTGCACTACTTATTTTAAACTTAGTCATGACTTTACAATATGCAGACTAAAACATAAAAATAATGTCATCACCAATGAAAAGAACAGGGAGATTAGAAATAATGAAATGTGGGTTCCCAAAACAGGTGTGCCTAATATTGACAAAAAGACTATTTCTAATCAATGAAATGACGAAATAGTGCTCGAGTACAACCAAAATTTAAGGGGTATTGATATCCTTGTAGCAATGATAGTCCTAATGATACAAAAAGCAAGTTATACAATCCGAATACAACTAGTGACTCAGTTCGAACACTAAAAAAAACAAGTTATGGCTCCTCTTAACTTAGTGATCAAAATATTAGCATAAATTACACATCAAATAACTGTGCAACCTTAGCCCAAGGAAATTTCCCATCAAATATTTTCTCGAAGAAGTTTAGCCAGACTTTGATTAGAACCACTAAGCCTCTCTCTCACTCTGTAATACAAGATACCCCCAGTCCAGACAAATTAATTCTCAATATTTATCATAGGTAATCTCACTCAGCATGATAACCCAAAAATAAATGATAAGGGGAGATATTTATCTAAAATTGTTCATTCAAACAAATTACTCTTAGAGGACATATATCCAGCATTATGGTGAGTACATAATACTTAATTGAGTTTGCCCACATAATTGTTACAAGATCCAAACTTCAGCCATCTCAGACCCAGGGGATCAAGTATTACAACAGCTCCAAAACTTGCCCTCGGCCCCTCCTAATCTGCAGTAAATAAAAGTTCTAGAAATTAACAACAATAGTCCTCTAATTGAAAATTCTTCATCTCCTACTGTGAAGGAAATTGTGGAAGGCAATTTGAATAAACATGATGGGTTTGCTATAGTGGTTAATAAAAAGCAGGTCCATTTTAAAAAAGTAAACATAAATAAAGCTTTTCCTATGTCTCATGGCAATAGGTTGCCAAATCATCTATCCAATATGTCTCCCGTAAAAGTTCTCAGTGATTAATTGTCCATTTTGGAATGCGAGAGGGGTTGGAAAAAAACCTAATATTTGGAGACTTAAAAATTATTCAAGTTGTATTCCACTAGTTTCATCTCTATTATGGAGCCTAAAATGGATAATTGTTAAGCTATTGACATGATGAGGAAATTAGGCTTTAGTGAATTCTATTGCAACTCTTTTAGGAAGATTTGGTGTTCTTGGAGAGATAATATTTGAGATAAAGTTATTCAGGATTGGATCCAATAGATCACTCTTGAAGTTGAATGTGTATCAATCCCTTGCCTTATGACCATTATTACTGTGTATGCTAAATGTACGTGACCAGAGATAACGGAGCTATGGAATAAGTTAATATCATTGGTCGAACCTCACAACCCTGGTCTTATTGGAGTGACTTCAACATAGTGCTTGTTGAAGATGAAAAATTTGGTAAAGCTGATATTGATAGAAGAGTTGTGGCTGGTTTTAGAGACTCTCTAAATGACTGTGCAGTGTTTGATGTATGTTTCCAGAGAAGTAAATTTATTAGATTAATAGTACTACTTAGGCTAGGCTTGATAGGATTTGCACCAATACTGAATGGCAGATTATTTTCTCATAAAATGACGTCTTTCACCTTAACAGAACCAGGTTAGTCCACCACCCTATGCTTATTACTCTGAAAATTGATCTTGACTCTTCCCCAACCCTTTTCGATTCATTAATGCTTGGAGTAAGAACCATATTTTTCGTGATGTGGTGAAAATGAATTGGAACATCCCCAATCCTATCCTCACTGTGTATTATAGGCTTAAAAGACTCAAGCTTCGACTGAGATAATGGAATAAAACTATTTTTGGAATGATTGCCTTGAATATTAAAAATGCAGAGGATGAAATGTTGATAAAGGATAATGCCTATGATCCTAATTTAAATGATAGAACTAGAGCTAGAATCATCCATATTGATTAAGAATTTTGGAGACAAAAGTACAAAGAAAATGGATTGCTAATGGTGATAAGAATACTCAATTGTTTTAGGCTACTATAAAAGTAAAAAAAGGCAAAGACTTGGTATACATAAAATGAAGGATGCTCAGGGGGCTTAGATTGATCAACTGGATATATCTCAAGATCCTATTAAGTTTTTTGAATATCAATTATCCTCCTCAGAGAAAATGAATTATAATAACTTGTTGCGAGATATATCTGTTGTGGTTACTAGCGAAGATAATAATTGTTTCTTAGGTTTCCTCGAGGAAGATGGGATCAAATATATTGTTATTAAGATGAATGGTTATAGTATAACATGCCCCGATGTCTATAATGTTTTCATTTTCCAATATTTCTAAGATATTTTATCTACAGATATCATTACTATCGTTAGAAGATTCTTTTCTAGTATGTAGTTGCTTAAAGCATGAACTAGCACTCTTATAGATTTAATTCCCAAGGTTCAAAGCGCTAATAAGTTTGGTTATTTTCATCCAATTAGTTTGTGTAACTTTTAAAAAAAAAATCACCAAGATCATGGATCATTGTCTGAGTATCTTGCCGCCCAAAATCATCTCTCTAGATCAGAGTAATTTTGTTCATGGTAGGGAAATTTTTGACAATATCCTTCTTGATAATTAAAGGGTAAATACAAGTAATATATATATATATATATATATATATATATATATATATATATATATATATATATATATATATATATATATATATATATATATATATATATATATACTTAAGTATGTTGAAGAACTTTATATTTTACTATTTAAACAAAGGAATATTGGTTTGGATAGGACACATAATATCTAAAATGGTTTGGATATATGATGGTTACGAACAACACCTGCATAACATTGTTTGGCTTGATATATACACGTGTAAGGAGGGAGATAAATTCTGATAAGATAACTTCAAAATGTATTGTGGTGTCATCGTTATGATCCTTGAAGTCCTGCAAAGGGTGAATTCGAGAATAAAAATTTTAACTCTTCAACTATTATATTGAAAATATGATAAGAAATGAAGTAAATATACCTTGATAAAGGGATCCTTGATATTCTCATTACCGGTCATTATCGATTCCAGAAATTACTTATAATTAAAGTGAATTGAAACCACTGCAAATACAAAGAACCAAGTACATTAGAATCTAAAATAACATAAGTACATGATTATAAAAACCCTCATATATGCCAAATAAGCCATATAAAACTTAGTACCCCAAGTAAATCTAACAAATAATTAGAAGATCAAAAGCCAACGGTTTATTTGGATGGTTCTGTATACTGAGGAAAATAAAAGACGTGATGATTGTCGACATGTCAATAGGATGTCCCCCAATCATAGTTTAAGGAAGTAACCAATGATGTTAACAAAAAGGTACATTAGTCTCAACGCACACTTATTAAACATACTACATTCTCTTTGTTCATTTACACGTGGTATGAAATCATACAAAAACAATAAAATTAAACATAAATCTTAATAGCTCAAGGATCTTATGCATCACTTGTTTTAATTCAATACGCTTTACTACCATACTTTGTTTTAATTCAATGCACTTTAATTCAATAGCCATAACTTGATTTAGTTCATCACTCAATATTTCGAAATAAAAAACCTAATAAATTTTTCATTATTAAAATGTACTAAATTCTCATTATGATATACTAAAATTTCACACTACGAAATTTACTAATTTCAATACAAAATTTACTAATTTAACACTGTGCAAAATAATGACATTTTATTTGTGATATTTGTGAATTTGGCACTATGAAATGAAATGGAAGTGCACAATACAAACCTTAATAATTTTTATCATTATATATATAACACTAAACTCTATTGCATATGAAATCAAAGTGATAAAGCAACAAAATTGATGTTTGTCAGGCTGATTGACAGATTGGCAATGAGAACAAAGAAGGTTTTATAGATATACATGAAGAGTATAATGAAATGTTCTACATTCACAGTCCCAATAGTGGACACAACAACTTCAATCGCAATTGAACATATATAGAAAAATAAAAAAAATTCGAACAGCAAAACAATAAAGATAAAACTTCAATCGCACAATAAATCAATCTCTATAATAATAACTTTTCAAAGATAAAAACAAAAATTTCAAAGATTATATATATATATATATATATATATATATATATATAATATTAGAGATGAGGCTTACCTCAAAATCTGAGAAACCCGAGGTGATGAGATGGAGTGAGAAACCCTAGGTGATGCGATGAGACTGAGAAGAGGCCGCGAGTATGAGAAATCCTAGGTGACACGATGGCGAATGAGAAACACTGGGTGATGAGATTGAGGTAGGATTTGAGAAGTAGACGAGAGCTTGAAGAAGAATGAGGGGCTTTTTGTTTGGGTGCGTGAAGTCGAGGAGTTTTCATCAATTTGAGGGGCAAAATATCTTTTTATTATTTTTTTCACTTTTAAAAGATAAAATTAGAATTAGTAACCCTTATACTAGATTACTAACAGTACTATGGGGTAAGAAATAGTAATAGTATAATAGTGTTACTAATCATAAAATTAGTCTGTTACTAAAAACATGTTTTGGTGTAGTGACTCCTATAGCAGCTACTGAGGATTGACTGTGAGGGTGTTCAGATAGAGATGGATAGTACAGTGAGGGTGTCGCCGGAGGTGGTTCAGGCAGTGCTGGCAGATATGGGTAGGATCATTTTCGTATATGGTTTAAGAGGTTCTTGTGAATAGGAAAGTAGACGTGGATGATGGTCGGCATGTGAGACAGATGGATCGGTTGTTCATTTTGCTTTTGCCTGGAGGATTTCAAGTGGCGATGGGTGACGACGTCGTTCATCTCTGGTTTTTACCGTTTCTAAGGACGATTTCCGACATCCAATTTTATGATTGATGGTGCTTGACTTTGACATCCCCTTATTCCTATTTGGAGGCTTTTAGTTGGTTTTGTCAACAGACCTTTATAGGGGCCACATACCTTTTGGAGGTAACTTCAAACTTATTTTCTTTTTATGTATTCCCTTGCATTATTCTTCAGCTTCTTCTTTATTTATTCATGTCTTTTACAGACGTGATTTTACGAGGTGATTGGTCACAACGTGAGTTGATAGCTTTGAAGGATTAGGATTTGGGTGATTTTTGTCCAATGTTTTGGTGGTGAAAGTACAACAAGTAATCGAACCAGTCTTTATCCTTGGAGGCGATACGGCAAGCTTTGAACGCCTTGACGAGTGATCATGTTATTTCGTGTTTCATCTGATTTCTTTCTTCGCATTTTATTTCTTTCGTGGATACAGATTCTTTGTTAAGGATTAAAGGTAACCTTTTACACTTGGGCGACGGCTCCTCGGGATACGGGGGTGATGGGTATTCATACGCAGATGCGACGATTGATGGCACACGAGTTTTGGAACGTTTGGTACCTAAGAGAGTGACTAGTGCAGTAGATTATGGAGGATAATGTAGTGGTCCCACAGTTGGTGACCTCGATGTACATGAGGCAAGTGATGGTGATTTATGGCGAGGCTTGGGCGGAGGCATTGGTCGACGATCCTTACACGCTATATATGGACACGGTGGCATCTTATGATTACTTGGAGTCGTGACAAGCTGGTTGATGCCCCTTTGAGTTTATATGTGGAGAATATACCTACTCCTCCTACGACTTTGGGTAGGGTTACTAACATGCCGATGGGATTTTCCCATAGCACGGGTGGTGGTGGTTTGTCAGCGGCGACGGGAGCGGCAGCGACAGAGGCAACTCCTATTATTCTGGTTACTCCACCTTCTTATAATTTTCGATTGAGTAGTGGGGGGTCATTGAGCATGCTGCACCGTCCTAATGCGTTGATGTCGGGTTTGATAAGGCTTATCGACGATGCCCTTCGGCCTAAGGTATATTATTATTCTTACCTTGTCTTGTTTATTTTGATTCTTTCTTTGTTCTTTACTGATTGATTGCCCCTTTGCTTTTGTTTCTTTGTTTGCGCTATGTTCGGGTGTCGACCACCTGGCTGAAGGATATTAAGGACTAAATTCCCTTTGTGTCTTCTTACATCAGGGATTATTTTCCTTCTTACATGGTTCTGTCTACCTCCTTGAATGAGCGATCGAGTTCTGGGAGTGGAGGTTCCACCTCTCGTCGTTGGAAAAATGCGTATGTCGCAAAGGGTGAGGATTTTGAGAGAGAGAGTTGTTGCACCGGGTGGCGTCCCATTTATTGTATTTTTTGTTTTTCTTCTTCTACTTCCAAGGATGTAATCATGCAATAACAACAACAACGATAGATAGATAGATAGATAGATAGATAGATAGATAGATAGATAGATAGATAGATAGATAGATAGATAGATAGATAGATAGATAGATAGATAGATAGATAGATAGATAGATAGATAGATAGATAGATAGATAGATAGATAGATAGATACAAACAGACAGATAAGAGATGCATTTTTATTTTTTCTTGCTTTAATGACTTATCCTATATGCATTTTACTTTTTTTTTTAGACTGCAAAGATGACAGAATGTTTATTTATTCAGGAAAAAGAGAACAAATTAACTCAGGGAAAAGATTAATTTTGTAAATAATAAGTAAAAATGGATTTTAAAGAGAAATGACCCAGGGTTTTTTCAAATAAAGGATTTCTTTTTGAGAATTTGATTTTGACAAAAGAGGAAAGATGGAATTTTCCAAAATAAGGGGGTTGTCAATCAGCATACCCTTTGTCCTGTCGATCGACGTATTGGTTAAGTCAAATCACTCTAATGTTTTGATTGCACTTTCATGGACTCTTGCGGGGATTGCAATTTACTTAGATTTTCAAATCCATTGTCTTTTGCCAAGACTTTTGTGTATAAAAAGGGAGGTAAGGAGTGCGATTCGTCCACCCATACCCATTTTCTTCTTCTTGCTTTATTATTCCCAAATGTCCCTTCCGATGCCTGCAAAATTTTCCTCCCACCTTGATGGTTTACAAGGCATGTATTTGTATAATGTGGACTATGAGGATTTCATCCTACGTCGAGTCTCATTGTTTAGTAATCGATTTATTGACTAGAATATGCTAACAGCGGTGGTACAGTTTTGGTATCTCGAAGACCATGTCTTTTATTTCGACCTAGATGAGGTATTTCTGATATATAAATATTTATCGAACATGGTAGGGATCAACCCTAATGTAGTGGCACTTATGGATGAATTTTCTCGCTCTCCCCGGGCATTGTTAGTGAAGTTGCTCCATGTTTCCCCTTCGATGGCTCGACCATTGGTTTTTGGGGGGTAATTTCCCCTCAAGTTGTTATGCATTCCGTGTGCTTAAGGGATTTCAATGACACGGGCTATGCTGGAGCTATTTCCTTGGGCCTTACTTCGAGGCTTATGGTGGTGATGGGGGACTTAATGGTGGATCCCCAGTTGGCTGCGATAACATCATGGGGTCTTACCGTCGTATTCCTACGGCGGTGATACTAGATGAGACCCTGAATGGTCTTGATGCTTGGAGAGAAGGTCACTTTGATTTTCTAAGGGGAGCCTAGTAATGTTGTTCATGTGGATTACTGAGAGGTTTCATCTGGATATTCCTCCTGAGTATCTATTGACTGGTGTGCTGAATTTCTTTTTAAAGTACTTTATCACTAGGTCAACTGGTTTATAGAGCATGAAGTCGAGTGCCTCCATTGGTTGGTGCCATAGTGGGAGAGTTGTAGCATGTTCTAAAGCTGAGAGAGTATCAATATGCACGCTTAGTTGGCATGCAATAGAATTCATTCAATTTCCCTTGGCGGCTTCTGTGCCAAGTTGGGTGGGAGAAAATATTGCCTCCTCATGCACTATACTTCTTTCTGGTGGAGGACTTGGCTCAATCTCGACACATGATGCTGGGTTCTACGAGGGAGAGTAGTTGTTCGTCTACCGTCCATATTAATCTGTAGGAAGGATAAAGCATGCATTCGGGGAATATCTGAAGTGGTTATGGAAATGAGTAGCGGAGAACATCCTGACGAAAGAGACCGAACAGAGGTGGTTTATCCTTTTCAACACTATGGAAGGGGGTAGTGGTTTTTCCATACTAGTCAGGGAGTACAGCTCTATAGAGCGTGTTTTGTATCTTACCCAGGCGGGGGAAATTTGGGGACCTCCAGGGGCTGATTATGATGAGTCTCGATCTTCTAGCAACTGTGGATAAAATTTTGCGAAGGTGGAGATAATTTGTGTGAGGCTTTTGGGATGCTAGGGTAAGTAGTGTGAAGCTTTTGTGAAGCAGGGGGAGAGCTTGTGTGCCTTTCTATTTTTTTTAAATACTATTGGTGTAGCTTAATAGGGTTGTTGTTTTAAGAGAGGTTTGAGTCAATTAAAAAGGTTTGTTTAATTCCCTCCGCTGATACTTTTTGTAATTATGTCGTATTTCCTTATTTGAAATAAGAAATTATTTTGACCATATTTTGTTGTGCCTCTTGATGAGTTTTGCAATTGAGCTACCTATACCAATCACTAAGGCTTACATATTCCTTTTGTTCATGTAAATGATAAAATGGACTGCCATTCTCAGATATTAGAAAATAATAGCATTTTGTGAAAAAGAAGGGGACCGTGCCCATGTAAGGTGTATGAGCTTCCTATGTACTTTTGGGGGTTTTTGAAATTTTTTTGCAAGTTCCATTTTGAAAGTAAAAAGATTTTTTAAGAGGATCAATCCCCACGTAGTTCTGGATAGGGAGAAATGAAGAGATTTTTTTAGAATACAAGGGGATGAGAAGAGTCATAGTATGCCAGGATTTAAGACTAAAGGCATAATTTTTAGAGACGGTCCAGGTTGACTAGATGTGCCATCTCTTCTCCATCAAGGTCTACAAGAATAGCCGCATCACCTGATAGGATCTTCTTCACAATTCAGGGGCCACTCCAATTTGGCTTGAATTTCCCTCTAGGGTCCTAGACATGTTCTATGATCTCTTTGATAGTAAGGTTTCCTTTCTGGACACCACGGTCTTGGACTATTTACTTAAATGATCGCACTATCTGGCGATGGTATCCTTGTATGTGGTATAGATCTTTCAGTATCTTTTTATCCAAGAATAACAATTCATCAAAGCGGATCTGATGTCAGTTTTCTTTACTAACTCTGCTCTCGAGCATGATGCTTAGGGATGGTATTTTTAGATCAACAGGACGATAGCTTCCATGCCATATACCAGAGAATAAGGAGTATCCCCAATAGATGTTCTGACTGGAGTGAGATATCCACAGAGGGTGTAAGGGATCCGGTCATCCTAATCTCTATAACTCTCGACCACTTTTTAGATAATGGATTTAAAGTTATTGTTGGTGAATTCGACAACACCATTGGTTTGCGGTCGATAGGGAGAAGATTTGTGTATCTTAATTCCATACTCGTTGACCAGTTTTGTGACTTTGGCTTCGAAATGTAACCCATTAGCGGATACAAACTCATGGGGATCCCCATATCGATAGATTACATTCTTTCTGATGAACTAGGTCATTTTCTTGGCATTCAGCACTACATATGACTCGGCTTCGACCCATTTGGTGAAGTAATCAATGGAGACTAGGATAAAATCATGTCCATTTGAAGCCTTGGGTGTGACCTTTCTTATAATATGAATGCCCCAGGTGGAGAACGTCTAGGGAGAAATCATGTTGTATAATTCCCAAGGAGGTAAGTGTTGGAGGTTGGCAAACTACTGGCATTTAAGGCATCTTTAGACATAAACGGTGCAATCGTGAACCATTATGGTTCAATAGTACCATTGACGGATGATTTTATTAGTAAGTATACGACCCTTCATGTGGGTTCCACATTCCCCACTGTGGATCTTTTTCATTATTTCTTTAACAATAGCCCCAACAATGTAGTGCAAATGGTTCTATCAAAATTTCTCTTGAACACTACTTTATCATAGATGATGTACTGGGCAACCAGTTTATGAAGGTTTGCACGATCTTTCTTATCAACGTCTTGGGGATACCTATTATATTTGAGGAGGTGCCAAATATCATAATACCACAACCCAGTCATATCGGAATCATCCTCGGTGACGAGCTCTATGTGGTAGTAGTGGGTTTTCATGGCTTGTTTTTGGATTAGGCAGGGGCAATGTTATTCCCTTGGGCATGTCGACCACGGAGGTCGAGATAGCAAGGGATCAGCTAAGTTGTTCTTTATGTGAGGTAGGTAGTGGAAGGTGACATCTTGGAACCGGGAGGCCAGATCTTCTAGGTGGGCATGGAAGGGTAAAAGCTTTTTGTTTTTAACTTTTTTTTCAATAACTTGGTCGATTATGAGGGAAGAATCCTCGTAGACACCTAGGTGTTTGATACCTTTCTTGAGGGCGACTTTGAGGCTTATAGTGCATCCCTAGTATTCGGTCATATTATTAGTGTAGGCGAAATCTATCTTGATGCAATGGGAGTGTGAGAGTCACCAGGGGCGATCAAGAGTATCCCAATACCGTATCCTTTCTTATTGGCAACGCCATGAAAGAACATTTGCCATATAAGGTCCTCCTGATAAGTGTAGAGGATATCTTCATTTGGGAATTCTGAGACCCAAACATCATCTTCTTCTTTAGAATAGTCAGTAAGGTAGTTGGAGATGGTTCTCCCTTTTATGTCTTTCTACGTGATGTAAACAATATCAAACTCGGCTAGCAACATCAACCATATGATTATTCGGCTGGACAGGGTGGGATTTTCCAGTAAGTACTTGATGGGATCCATATGGGACACTAATCTGATAGGGAAGGAGAGCATGTATTGTCGTAACTTCTGCGTGACCAAGACCCGAGAAACACATGCTTTCTCCAAAGAAGTGCAGTTGACTTCGTACTCGACCAATTTTTGGCTACCATTGTAAATGGATCTTTCCTTTCGGAATTATTTAATATATTGGGCTAGCAAAGCCCCTGCTGCAGTATCTATCACGATCAAGTACAGGAGTATGGGGAGACCTAGTTACAGAGGAATAAGCTTCAGAGTTCGACTAAGGTATCGTTTGATTATATCAAAGTCTTCTTGGCAGGCCTCATTCCAAAATTTAGCATAATCTTTCCAAAGGAGTTTGAAGATGGGATCACAAATAAAAGTCAGTTAGATGATGAACCGACTAATGTACTAAAGTTTACCCAGGAATCCTTGGACTTCCTTTTTGTTTGTGGTGGTGTCATTTCAAGTAAGGCTTTCAGCTTGGCAAGTTCTACTTCGATTCCCTTCACTCTAACCATAAATCCCATAAGATTTCCTTTTGTGTCACCAAAAATGCATTTATATAGGTTTAGTCGCATTTGGTATCACTATAGTCACTCAAATAACCTCTAGAGGGAGGGAATGTGACCTTCCTGAGTCTTAGACTTAATAATCATGTCATCTACGTAGACTTCGACCTCCTAATGTATCAAATCATGCAAGATGGTTATGGAAGACCTTCGGTAGGGAGCCCCAGCATTCTTAAGCCCGAATGCTCAATAGTGTAGCAAAAGGTTCCCCAAGGGATGATGAATGTGGTTTTGTCCTAATGTTCGGGGTTGATATTAATCTAGTAATATGCGATGAATCCATCAATGAATGACTTAAGTGGTTGGTTGTGTTATCCACAATAATATCGATGATGGGAAATGGGTAATCGTCCTTTGGGGATGCTTAATTTGAATCCGGATAGTCAATGCACATGCGGACATTTCCTCCTAATTTCGGCATAGAGACAATGTTGGTGAGCCATGTAGGATATTCCATCACAAATATGAATCCTACGTTCAACTGTTTGACCACCTTTTCCTTAACTTTGATCGCCCATTCGGTGTTGAGTTTCCTTAACTTTTGTTTGACCGACTTACAACCTGGGAATGTCGGTATCTCATGTTGAGCTATTTTAGGGTCTACGTAAGGCATGTTATCATAGGACCATGTCAAGAAGTCCATGATTTCCTTCAGCAGTTCTTCGAATTGCGCGTGCTCATGCTCGTTAAGGGTGGACCCTATCTTAATCTAGAGTTGTTGACCACTAGAACTGAATTTGATAATAATAATTTCATACTCAGTTAAGAATTTTTAATTTGCAAATTTATCATCATCAAGGGTTTTATTAGAACAAGACAATTAATGCAAGGCACGATAAGGTACTCAAAACCCTCGTTTACTTCACTTTTGGGAAAAATATCATTAACCTCATCAAAGGAGGTCTCGATTACATTGATATCAGAAAAAAAAAAGCAATAACAGGCGAAGAGATAGGGTAAACATCAAGGTTGGGTTGAATCTCAGCAGGTTAAACTGGCATAGCATTCCAGTTGAGAAGAGGTCTATCAGTAGCCTTGATTAGAGTTGATGGGTCTGACGGTGTAGTGTCTGAATGGATCATACAGATAGTCAGCCTAGTGTTTGTAGGTTGAATGATTCTTCATAATAACTTTCCTCAGAAACCTCATAAACTGTTGTGGCTTTCTAGGTGAGAGGTTGCACTTTATGCTAGTACTTTTCGGCCCAAGAGTAGTTATCTATAAAGAATATTTCCATCCCTGATTTCATCTTCTTAACGATGTGGCCATTCCATGGTTCAGTGAAGCTGTAGAAAGGGAAGTCTTTACCCTCCTTGATAAATCTTCCATTCGAAGAATCTCTCAAAACATTTTTTGCATCTTCCAAACCCCTTTTCGGTTGTGCTTGGCAGAGCGCTTTGAGTTCTTTTGGTGAAGGCTAATAACCAAGACCATATGGGGGAAGACCTCTTTCAGGACTATGGGCTCAGGTATCCCTTGTTGACGTCGCTCCAGCCCCAGTCCGAGCATGAAATGCATGTTCTTGAACATCTGTATCACATTGACGTTGCCATGAGGGCTACATTCTGAACAAACTCGATCTTTCAAATTATCTCCTACTCTAAGAGGAAGTGGATAAACTCTGAAGTCGGATAGGATCATGTAATTCGTCCCTTACTAGATTTCCAATATCGAATTTATGGTGCTGGCATTTTCTGTACTATTATCATCTCCCCAAATGGTGATGACATTTCCTTTAGCAAAGAATTTCAGTTTCTAAAGAAGGGAAGAAAATACCCCTTGGATGCTATGAAGCCATGGATGACCAAATAGCAGGTTGAAGCATGCAGGTATATCAACGACTTGGAATTCGGCAATAGGGTAAATAGGGTAATCACCTATTGTGAGTGTTATAGATCACATTACCTCTCGGCGAGTATTATCGTGAGTATGCACTGCGATAGAAGTAGGAGTGAGGTCACTAACCTTTAACCCCAAGCAATTAAAATTTATAAGCGTACAAATACTGAAGGTGGATCCATTGTAAACGAGTGAGATTGGAACTGTCTTTCCCATCACTTAACCGAAGATGTTGTGGTCAGGGTCAATCTTTAAAATTTCCTCTTCGAATAAAGAAAGGAGTCTAGTGGTGTACAAGGACCCAACCAAGTTTACATCTTCTTTGAATGGTGGAAGGAAGGACTGTGGGCTTGGTGAGAAGCTTTATCAGACCATTTCGATGCAGTTGGGAGGACATGAAAACTCCCTATAAGGTGATGTTAGCTTGAGTATTCTTTAGTTAGTCAAGGATTTTGCTCCCTTCAACAGTCATTTCTAGCATGGGAAGTTATTCAACAACTCCCTTTCCCTTATTTGCTTTAGATTACTAAGGATTCAGATCCTTTTAATGTCTCCCAAATATGGTCAAGTAGTTTACTGAGGCGGGGAAGAACAATAACCCTGTGTATACATCTATTTTTGACTAAATGCATATTATATCGATTTCCCCCAATAGATCTTCAAAGGAAATCATTCCGCACAAGATGATTACTGGAATGACTTTTCCCTAGCTTGGTTCATCATCTGAGCTGTTAAATTCATCCCCACATCTAGTGGTAACGATGTCTTTTTGCTAAGATAAATTGATGCATTCAATGACCTCGACGGCTTTCTTATATAAATCTTCCCACTCAATGAGGAGGAGTATGAGTAAAGAGACCAACTACCCTTGAAGCTTTAAAGTAGTGAGTAGTTTTAAAATGTTACAGATCTTACTGGTCTGTCAAAACATGCCGACCACGGTCTGTACCAAGTTGTTTAAACTGATTGTTTTAGCTGGTACCAACCATTCGTCTGATTCTTGATCCCATTTTTTAGCTTTCATGAATAGACCAGTGAATTTCTAAGAGTAGATGGTAATCTTATTGGGAAATTACAGTCCAAACTCCAAGAGTTGGTTCAATACAATAGGTAACTCCATATCTTTACCTTTAGACCGGGTACGGATGGTAAGATAATCCCTTGTGAGGAGTGACAGAGATTGGTTGACGAAACAAGTAGGGTGTAGGAGAAAATATGAGTAAACTTTAAGCGGTTTGGGTGAAACTACGGGTATGATGGGTGCTTTACGGGGCACAATCCGAGCAGATGGATCGAATTCTAGGTCACTCTCTAGAAAGATGGCATTTGCATGGGTTGGAAGTGGGTTATGAGTGGTATTAGGTTTAGAATCTTTTGATGGAGCGATGAGACCCCAGTCAATCAATCCTTAAACCACGCTTCTGATATGGAAGAACTAGTTAATAGCATGTCCTGTGGATTCGTGAAAGTCATAGTGGGCTTTGGTTTTAAAGTTCTTGGCAAGTGGGTTCGGTAATGGATGGGGGTCCAAGGGTTTAATGAGGTTTCAACTAAACAAAGCTGATAGACAGGGTTTTGCCGCGGCGCGAGAGTCACCTACGTGCCGGTCGTTTTGAATTCGGCTCACCTGAACTATACAAAAACCTAAACTACGACTACACTCAACGGGTGAGTATAGTGGTAAGTCGGGTATCGAAAATCCACAGAGACGAGTTGCTAGAATTTATATGATTTAATATTCCGAAATAAAAGTGTAAAAGGTAATTTTAACAAAAAGGAAAAGATAATAAAGAGAAAAGATTAAACTAGGCGAGTGTAATTAAACTATGTTAACAAAGTGAATAAAAACTACAGGTTGCGTCGAATATCCCTCACCCCGAGTTAATTAGTATAAAATGGTTACATGGGTTGACGAGTTATTATAAATGCGTCTCATTTTGACAGTTAATTAAATCAAGGGTTGTTACGCCCTAAATCATCATAAAAGCCTAATAAGATTTTGGCGTCAACAAATATCCCGGAAATTACGCGCGAAAGGTCGTAAGCACGGGACATACATGATATGCCTCGTCAAATCTCCTAGGCGTAATAACTAGGACAACGCACTCGAAATAGACCCGTAAACACCATCACCAAAGCAAAGCAACATGTCAACCCGGAATGAGTTCAATCCGACACAACCTAGACTAAATTAGCCACTACACATAATTAAAATCACAAATAAATGAAACTAAGTTAAAACAACTAATTATCAAAGAAAACAAGAATTAAACTACCAACAACTAATAAATCAAAGCAATAAATCAAGAGAACAAAGCTTAAACAAAGAAATAAAGCATTAATTAAAGGAAGAGGATGAATGAATAGTAACTTACATACAAATGGGTATAAACCCAAAGAAGAAGAGAGGAGAGGGAAGCTCCACAAAGAATCCCCAAAAACTAACCTAAAAATGAAATATCCCCTTAAAGAAAATCCTACAACATTCTATTTATACCCCAAAACAAACCCCAAACGAAACCAAGCCAAAAAAACCCAAAATAAGTCAATTTTCGTCCATATCTGACGGGACCGGTCGACCTCTATTTTGGTACCTATCGACCGCACTTTTGGAAATTGCCTTGGGCTTGAGGCAACCCCCTTTTCCACTCCGAACCAATTTTGATGCGTTGCACGGAAATGGCCATAACTCCCTCATACGGAATCAAAATGAGGCGTGGTCGTAACCGATGCGAAGCTAATTCAATTATCTACATGATTCTGTTTTGAAACTCTCCAAATTATGCAGTATGAAATTACCAAAATGCCCTTGAAGTAGAAGAAAATACCGAAACCTTCCGGAAATGGGCCTAACTTCCACATACGGAGTCCGAATGACGCACGGTCAGTGGCCACGGAAGGATAATTTGATGATCTACATGTTGGTAACTTCATTCCATAAAAAATAGTGAGTTTGAAAAGACCAAATTGCCCTTGAAGTAGCATTCGACGATGGAACTTCTCTGAAATGCAACCGACCCTCACTTTTAGCGTTCCAATACCTACAAAAACACAAATAACCCCTGTAAAGCATGTATATATCCAAATTCAAGGTTGTCTGGTTAATGAGCCTAATTATAGGCATTTAGGACCGTAAAAGTGCTAGAATGCATAAAGATAACGGGCGAAAATATGCAATATTCGATACGAATCACACCCCCTAACTTAAACATTGCTAGTCCCTAGTTATGAAACAAGCAAAATTAGTCCACAGAAGGAAATACAAAACGTATATATGCATCGAAATATAATTGCCACTTTCGTAGGGAACACGGTTGCATTTAGCATATGCAATGAGCCGTTAAACCCCTAAGTTACCCTAGTGGACGAGTGTCGTCTCGTGAGGGTTTTCAGGTATGATACCCACAAACATCATATGTTTTCCTCAAAATATGCCCAAACCAACATGCGACAAGCCCAACAAAAGCGAAAAAGATTTCATATGCATTATTAGCAAAGTGAATGAATTCACACAAAAGTTCGAATCATTAACATTATAGAATGCACCTCATAGAATTGAAACCTTAAAATGTGGGAGGGGAACGAGCACATGCAAAGTGTGATTTGGCAAAAACTTATATAAGTCGGATAAACATTAAAGTAAGCATATATTCAATCCTCACGGGCATCACACTCATCAAGCGAATTCACTCGAAACAGGGAGGTAATACACGGAACATGCGGGCATAAAGAGTAAATGTAAATGGAAACTAGGCCGCACACATGTCACAAATGAAGAACGCTATGTATAAACTGAAAAATTGTAATCTCAATGAAAGGATACCACTCACTAAAAGAGGCGAAATGCATTTTCACAGATTATCACAACTATTATGGCTTTTAAATTACATCAACCTAAGATCACATAGGACTTTAATAGGGTTATAATGTAGGCTAGGCTAAGGTACGAAACGAAGGAATATATGTACGAATTCAAAGTGTTCGGAATGAAAACTCGGGATAATGGGATAATGCGGGTAATATCAAAATCGGAAAACAAGTTCCAAAAAGGCATTAGATATATCATCGGGGAGAGTAATCAAAGCTTATTGAACTATATACAACATATACAAACTTCTCTTTCTTTTTCTTTTCTTCTTTTTCTCATTTTCTCTTTTGTTTTCTTTTGCTTTTTGCTTTCTCTTTTTCTTCACTTTTTTCACTACTTTCTTTTCTTTACTTATCAAACTCTCATATGCCTAAATTGCAACCGGCATCATAACAACATCATTCAATCCCAAGTAACATTCCAAACAAAGGTATGGAAAGTGTATGTATGGGCTAAAACTCCAATTTAGAGTTAGTTATGGTAATGGTGTTATGAAACGAAAGGCTAATATTTAGGCTCAAAGGGGTTAACGAGGGTAAACATATAAGGGTGAGGTCAAGGCTAATATGGGTGATATATCAAAGAGGGCCTATGATCATTTCACAAAGTTTACGCAATTCTCGAGTTAAAATAATATATGAAAATCATGCTCAAGTAACACATTTCAAGTATGAACTCAATTAATGAACGGTGAAATGAAAGAATAGTGAGATTACCAACGAATTCAACGTTTTCAATGAGGAAAGAATAGTGTATAACACTCACAAACGATGAAAGGTACAAAGCTTACTCGGTGTAAGTATATACAATGCAACAAAAGATTACCGAGTTATAAAAATCTTAAACCAAATCAATATAACAATAAAAGTGCATGTGTTCATGGGATTAAAGTTCATCAAGTTATTCATCATATCAATAATTGAGACTAAAGTCTAATAACTTCTAAAATCGAGAACATGCGTCATTGGGTTGTCTATTGGATCGGGCAATTATTAAAATTTATAATCGGAAACAAAGGCAAAATGCCCAAAAAAGGAGAAAAAATAAAGAAAATCTTTTTGAAATTTTTTAATTTTTCTAAGAAAAGCATACTAAGTAACTAACATGTGAGCAAAAACATGGACTAAAATAAGAAATGGATAGAATATCCCACACCCCCTAACTGAAAACTTGACATTGTCCTCAATGTAAATTAAGAACCCAGTCAAAGAGAGGAAAAGAGCGATATTACCAAAAAGTGGAGCGATCCCCATAAGAACAAGTCCAAAGAATCTACATAACAAGTTAGTACCGAGCATAGCAAAAACAAATAATAAAAAGTTAACTAATTACATTAGACTAAATTAAAAAGGAAGGAAAAAAAATAAAAAGAAAGAATAAAAATCTAACAATATACAACCTACTATTTAAACTTCACACTAACTGTACACTAGAAGTCTAAATAGCTGAGGGTCCACCATAAGAACGATTTGACTTTGGAGGATAACCGGTCTACCCTCACATACAAGCATGCCTTCCGAAAAATATGAATTCCGTTTTAACAACGGAAGGCATGTGTAAGGCGGAAGAAATGAACCATCGCCAATTAAAAGTTTTGGAGGGACGATGGGGGGTTTGGATTGAACAGGTGACAAAAACAAGTGGGGACCGAGAAAAGCCGAATATCCTCCCAGTGATTTTGAAGTTGGAATAGGAGGCGGCGCACACAAAGGCAAAGATGCGATCGTGGAGGGCGACTCGAGCAAGTACTCCTCATCGGCGATAGGGTTTAAAACATTAAAGTTCGAAACCGAATCATCGGGTACTTGTTCCGGTGGGGTAATAGAGAATGAAAATGGGGATGAAAGAAATTCAAACTCATGAGATGAATCATCATCGCATGAAGTTGGAATTTCAAAGGAAATAATATCATTTTCAATGAAATGTTCTTCTTTGGGGGCCAAAGAAGAAATCATTTTCATTGCAAATAGATATTACGTCATTTTCATCCTCACTTTCAATATCTATTATGAGATGGGAAAAGTCTAGAATGGCTTGTTCCAAAGTAGGTACAAGTACCTCATTTGGTTCAAAACATTCCTCGACTTCAAAAGTCTCGAAAGAAAAATCGTCGTCGGACTCAAATAATAAATCCAACTCATGTTCCCACGAATGATTTTCTTCCCGATAACGATTTTCAATTTTCTCATTCTCATACATACGCAAGCCCTCACCGAATGTCATAGGTCGAGGTTCGGATGCATTAGAATGAGAACTTTGAAAATGACCATCGGACTTAAACGAAAACTCATTATTATAGGAATTTTGAAAACTATTGCAATTCGTTTCAAAATTCCTATTATAAGGAGGTAAAGGCCCAAAATCATTATCATCATCATCAAAATTCCAATAACCTAAGTTTTGACTTTCGTTATACTCGCCCAAAGTAATATTTGAATTTGTTTTACTTTTGGATGCTAAGTATTCATCGAAAGTCATAGGTTTGCGGGAATTTTGAGAATTATAACAATGATTACCGAAAGAATTAGAATAAGACATGCTTACCCCAAAAATGGCTCGAAGTGGCGGATTCCACAAAGTAAGTGCGCGCGGAAAAAATTCGAGCGTTTCTAAGTGCTCAAATGTGGAAGTCCTACAAAAAGTTTCATATAATACAAATAGAAAGAAAATACTATGAAATACTAAATCAAATAAAGTCTAAAAAAAACTCATCCCCGGCAACGGCGCCATTTGATAGACAGGGTTTTGCCGCGGCGCGAGAGTCACCTACGCGCCGGTCGTTTTGAATTCGGCTCACCTGAACTATACAAAAACCTAAATTACGACTACACTCAACGGGTGAGTATAGCGGTAAGTCGGGTATCGAAAATCCACAGAGACGAGTTGCTAGAATTTATATGATTTAATATTCCAAAATAAAAGTGTAAAAGGTAATTTTAACACAAAGGAAAAGATAATAAAGAGAAAAGATTAAACTAGGCGAGTGTAATTAAACTATGTTAACAAAGTGAATAAAAACTAGAGGTTGCGTCGAATATCCCTCAACCCGAGTTAATTAGTATAAAATGGTTACATGGGTCGACGAGTTATTATAAATGCGTCTCATTTCGACAATTAATTAAATCAAGGGTTGTTACGCCCTAAATCATCATAAAAGCCTAATAAGATTTTGGCGTCAACAAATATCACGGAAATTACGCGCGAAAGGTCGTAAGCACGGGACATACATGATATGCCTCGTCAAATCTCCTAGGCGTAATAACTAGGACAATGCACCCGAAATAGACCCGTAAACACCATCACCAAAGCAAAGCAACATGTCAACCCGGAATGAGTTCAATCTGACACAACCTAGACTAAATTAGCCACTACACATAATTAAAAGCACAAATAAATGAAACTAAGTTAAAACAACTAATTATCAAAGAAAACAAGAATTAAACTACCAACAACTAATAAATCAAAGCAATAAATCAAGAGAACAAAGCTTAAACAAAGAAATAAAGCATTAATTAAAGGAAGAGGATGAATGAATAGTAACTTACATACAAATGGGTATAAACCCAAAGAAGAAGAGAGGAGAGGGAAGCTCCACAAAGAATCCCCAAAAACTAACCTAAAAATGAAATATCCCCTTAAAGAAAAGCCTACAACATTTTATTTATACCCCAAAACAAACCCCAAACAAAACCAAGCCAAAAAACCCAAAATAAGTCAATTTTCGTCCACATCTGACGGGACCGGTCGACCTCTATTTTGGTACCGGTCGACCGCACTTTTGGAAATTGCCTTGGGCTTGAGGCAACCCCCTTTTCCACTCCGAACCAATTTTGATGCGTTGCACAGAAATGGCCATAACTCCCTCATACGGAATCGAAATGAGGCGTGGTCGGAACCGATACGAAGCTAATTCAATTATCTACATGATTCTGTTTTGAAACTCTCCAAATTATGCAGTATGAAATTACCAATATTCCCTTGAAGTAGAAGAAAATACCGAAACCTTCCGGAAATGGGCATAACTTCCACATACGGAGTCAGAATGACGCACGGTCATTGGCCACGAAAGGATAATTTGATGATCTACAAGTTGGTAACTTCATTCTATAAAAAATAGTGAGTTTGAAAAGACCAAATTGCCCTTGAAGTAGCATTCAACGATGGAACTTCTCCGAAATGCAACCGAACCTCACTTTTAGCGTTCCAATACCTACAAAAATACAAATAACCCCTGCAAAGCATGTATATATCCAAATTCAAGGTTGTCTGGTTAATGAGCATAATTATAGGCATTTAGGACCGTAAAAGTGCTAGAATGCATAAAGATAGCGGGCGAAAATATGCAATATTCGATACGAATCAAAAGCCTCATAGACTTTGGATAAGGGAACATGGAGCTCGATATATTCTTTTCTGGCGGGATCAGTGCAACTTTTTAGTGCCCAAGAGGTAGCAGGTTTGGAGATATTATTGATGGATGAAACTGTAGCGTTGGAAGGCTTCTCGTACTTTTGGGGAATGAACTGTCCAATCATCTTCTTCGTCTCATCTTCTACCTTGGTAACATTTTCTTCAATTTCTACACCCTTTTCTCAGAGGGCTCGAAAGTGTGGATATACTGACCTCCCATAATCACTCGAATATGGGTCAAGAACTTCTTCTTCGTGATAGTGACTTGTTCTTGTTCACAGGGTAAGTTGGTCATGGTAGTAGCTTTATCTCTCCACCTTCCTATGAAACTACTAACTGTTTCCCAGGTTTTTACTTAAGAAGCTCTTGATCTTGTCACTTAACCTCTAGATCCTTATTGTACTTGTATTGAGATATGAATTCCCGAATGATATCTTCCCAACTATAAAATTTGGATTCTTAGAGGGATAGGAACCATCGAAGGGTGATTTACTTCAAAGTCAGTTGAAACATCTGGCCATTATCTCTTCAGAGGCACCAAAAAGTGTCATGGCTCGGTGATAACTGTGAAGGTTCATAATTGGGGGGCCTCGGCCCCCTAACTTCTCGATAACTGGAATCTTGAACTTCTCTAGCAATCTTTCTTTTGGATAGGGAGACATATAGGTGTAGTCCATATAGTTCCTGAATATCCTGACTTGGTCGAATTTCTTGGATAGCAGTTTGAGGTCTTCTATGTCCTTGTTCAGTTCTTCCTCCTTGGGTCAATAGGAACTAGCAAGTTAGCCCCTGGCTATGTAAGGTTAGGCACAGGGAGCTGAGCTAGCGGTGGCCCATTGGCATGCGGGGCAGGCGGAGCATGCTGATATTCTTTTGGGACCCAGAGAGGATAGGGAGCGGGTGGACCCATGGCAAGAGGAAAGAGTACTTGGGGTTCTTCATGGAAACAGGATCGAGTTTTGCTGCATCTCATGGACCTTGATTTGAAGGTTGTTAATCTTGGCACTGAGTTGGACTAAGACTGCCATCAGACTAGGCTTCACGTTCGTTACTTGGTCGGCACTTTCTATGAAGATCTGGTGAAGGAAGATTCTGAACTCGGATGAAGTAGAAGAGGAACTAGAGGAGATCTGGGGCAATTTGACGGAAGACCGATGCCAATAAGGAGCCAGGCGAAGAATTGGGTATGCGGTCGACCTGGGAAGGAAAAATG
This sequence comes from Sambucus nigra, assembly GCA_949130495.1. Classification (NCBI taxonomy): domain Eukaryota; kingdom Viridiplantae; phylum Streptophyta; class Magnoliopsida; order Dipsacales; family Adoxaceae; genus Sambucus; species Sambucus nigra. The sequence continues at coordinate 354,033,696 of OX422207.1, read as the reverse complement.
GTTTGAATTTATTTTTAAAAGAGGGAAGAAGGATTATTTTTTTGGTAATTTTGAAAGAGAGAAGAAAATGTTTGGGTATTTTTTATAAAAGGAGGAAAAATGTTTTGGTTAAGAGGAGGAAAAATATTTTTGGCATTTTGGTTTTTTTGTGAAAAAAGTTAGAGAAGAATCTCAGCATGATTAGTAATAATATTATTATTATTATTATTATTATTATTATTATTATTATTATTATGTTTTCACTTGTATTAGGTTTACTTAATTATAAAAAAATATCGGATAGGACCCGAGCCTAGGAAAATTGAGTTTGAAAAATATTTAAGACATGGTTTGACTTGTTTCCAAGCTCATGGACAGGGTCTCATTTTAAAAAAAGGAAAAATAGCGCAAAAATTTGTGCGATAGGCAGACTTGAATTTTCTAGCAATCGAAAAACAAATATGAGGGCCCTAGGTTTAACGCCTATATAAGGCTTTTGTAGTTTGTTGGGCTAGTGGTAGGGTTCCACTTTTGGCATGACTTTCACGATCTACTTCTTTCTTTTGAGGGTAATTGTTACGTGTGGACAAGCCATCTGATATACCTGAGTGTGCGTGAATTGCCTCACTATACACCTCATGGGGATAGTACGTGTGTAAGCGAATTTGATATACTCGACATACATGAACGATTTCCTTACTATATACCTCCCATTATGAGTTTGGTCAAGCGGTAAGATGCAGGGGAATCGTTCAATATAAGTCGAAGGTACTAGGACAATGGAAGGTGAGAGTCACATTTCTTAGGGTAATTGCGACCTACATGACCAGCGTCCATCACAAAGTCACCCCCCAGTACGGGATAAAATTTTGGTCAATATTCCAATGCTCTTGGTAATGTAATTTGCAAAAATCATGATTCTAAGTATGTTATAGAAAGATTCTTTTATTTGGCATGATGAGTAAATGAAGCACTATACTAATGGGGAAAGAATGTACTAGTATCATGAAGAGTAAATTTAGCATTGAGCATGAAGACTACACTAAGCATGGATACATGTGAGTGAGTGGTATGCGAATATCTACATGTGAATGTGTGGTAGTGAGCCTGAGAGTGGATTAACTATAAGTGGCGTGTGATATGTGCAAGTGATCATGGATATATACAAGTGTGATAAGTGGAGTTGTGTGCTAGTGAATCCTAAGAATGGATTTCTAAGTGGCATTCAAACCATGTGGGTATAAGTGATCCTATATACAAATGTAGCTAGTGTGAAGCGTACATGGAGGGTATTTATAAGTGTGTGAAGTGAAAAATGAGTGAGAAGTGATATATACATAAGGTAGATACATATAAGAAGTAATAAAGGAAAAAAGGGAACATATCGGTCGGTGCATATGCACACATGCAGTCAATAATAACACCCATGTAAAAATAGAGTCTAGTCCTCAAAGAATGCAATTCATTCCCCAACGGAGTTGCCACTACGACCATACCTACCCGATCGGCATGCACACGTGCGGCTATCTCGCGCATTTCCTCAGGGTACTTCGACCGTAATCCATGTGGGGTGATGTATAGATATAGAGTCTCCAGCCTATCTTCCATAAAATAGGCAAAAGAAATGTTGTTGCCTCAAGAGAACGGCATCAAGGACATACTGATCCTTGCGAAAGAAATAGTTTAAGGATTAGAGGACTAAGTTATGGAAGGGGAAGGTTTTAGGCACCCATCCTACCCTTTCGGTCTCTCATGGTCATGTGTCATTCTTCACCATAATAACTTCGTGAAGTGTGTGCGTGTATATATAAATGGAGAGTACAATTACTCAACTCGGTTCATGGGTAAAGGCGGAGTGAGGTCATCTTTAGGAGTGTTCCAAAAATAGTAATAAAAATAATGTGTTCATTTATCGAGTCACCGATCATTTATAAAAGGATAATGGTGTAGGTTGGATAAGACGTAAGCATGGATTACAAATATATGATATGAAAACAATATATCAACAAAAATTGGAGAGGACTCGAATCTCAAATTTTACCCGAGATGCCTACATAGCTTAGAAAGGCATCAAAGTCCATGTTGTTCGCATATAACACGTGGTGGGATTTATTCAAAAAATTCAACAGAGGAATTTTCTTATATATGTGTGTGTGTGTGTGTGTGTGTGTGTGGAAAAGGGGTGTTTTTGTGTGAGAAAATGTAGTGAGAAATCCCCGTTTGGAATTTACAAGAAAACCCTTTTTTTTGGGGGGGGGGGGGGTATAGAAAGTATAGTATATGTAATACTACTAATGAAAATTGGATATTAATATGTGCGATCTAAATGAAATGCTAAAATAAGAATTAAATAACTAATGCTAGAGTAAGAGAGTTTTAAAGAAAGAGTGAAAGATTTGGACCTTCTTTTCAAGCCTTAAAAATTTATCTTGGATGTTGAAGAGATACTCTTTCAAGTGGATTAAGGTAATAGGAGGAGAGGGAAGGGAAATTTTCCAATTGGGTAAAGAAAGGATGGAAATAAAATCTGGTGGAGGGATTTCAAGATGGAAACCACGCTGACTTTGAGAGAATGTTGTTGAGATTATTCAGAGGCATGTTTCTGAGATGTTCTTGAAGTGAGATCATGCTCTCCTTATATAGGGTTATGGGGGTGTCGATCGGCATTGTCCTTGTCCTACCTATCTGTAGGAAGCCCTAAACACACTTCCAATCGGCAGGGAAATGGGTTTGCCATTCGGTAGTCCTATGCATATTTTTTGTAAAACAATCATAAAACACGATCTGTAAGTTCGAATCCTATACAGGATGAACCATTAGAAAGGGTATTCAGAGACCTTTAAGATAATTTTGAGTTGGTCCAGGGTTTGGTATTTGAATGGGGTCAAACGGGGCTCGAAATCTCCAGTCAATCTTTTTGACAAAATGGGAAAGGATCGTTCATCTGAACCGTAAGGCTAATTTACACACGGGAAGAACCATTAGAAATGTTATGGGCCTTTCAAAGTTCCAAAGATCTTTCCTCGATTCGGATAGTTGAACAAGGTTAAGAGGGGCTCGAAAGTGCCCCATGACCTATCAAAGCGAAATGGATCATTCGTTCGTACTGTAAGGTTGATTCGCGCATGGGGTGGGACTTTGGAAAGGGGATTCAAAACCCTTATCTAAACATATTTTCCCAAGTTGGAGAGTTAACTGGAGTCAAATGGGGATCGAAAGATCCCAGTGGTCTCTAGATCAGCTTTTAGTAGAAATGGGTTGTTCTTTTGAACTTTAAGATCGATTCGCGCACGGGGTGGACGGTTAAAAAAGGGATTCGGGGTCATTCGAAGATCTAATGAGTTATCTATCATGTGAGAAAGTTGATCGGTAGTCATACGGAGCCCAGGAGCGCCAAGTGGCCTCTTGATTAGTACTCGAAGTATAACCTAGGTTTTATGGTGAAGGAGGAAGTGTTGGCCTAAGGAGATTCTTAGGGGGTCCTAGAATGTGGTGTCCATGCATACTTCGCAATAATTTCGTCCAAAGTGTCGAGGATTAGACTTGATCTACTTCTAGTAGCATATGATAACCCATCAACGTAAAATTTTCAAAGTGGAATGTCATTATTGAATCTTTCCTCAAACAATAGTCCTTGTTTGAATGTTTCTTGCTCTGTTCCCTCTGCCGCTGGGCTATCTCTTGAGCAGCTGAAGTCTCCGGTTGGTCGACTATCAATTCCATTTTCTTTGGATCTAAGATCTCTTCCAAAGAAGTCTTCTCAATAGGTAAACTAGGATTATTGACTGTCTCTTAATACGTGAATTCGATAATAAAGTCGATTATGGCCTGTCCCTTCAATGTTGTTCTTGGCTCATACAGAATTTCGTATTATCCTTACTCAAATGCCCAGGACATCAACCTCCCTAATATCTTTGGTTTGTATAGTGTCTGGTGTAGAGGTAAATCTGTGTAAACCAAGCTGATATGTGCCTGGAAGTAGGGTTTCATTCTCCTTAAAGCTTTAATAAGGGTGGGAGCTAGCTTTTCCAGGTAGGGATACTTGACTTAAGCTCCCATGAATGCTTTGCATGTGTAATACAGTAGTTTTTGGACTCCATCTTTCAAACTAATTATTGCCTAGTCAACTGTTGAATATGAAATATGCAAGTAGAGATACAACTTTTCCCTCAAAACTTGTCGGGAGAGTAGTGGTGGGGACCCCAGGTATTTTTTCAACCCCTGAAAGCCATTTTTGCATTCTTATTCCATTCAAAGGATTTTTTAAGTACTTAAAAAAAAGGCACTCACTTATCCATAGGTCTGGACACAAAATGGTTGAGGGTGGACACTTTTCCAGTCAATATTTGCACATCTTTCTTGCATGTGGGAGATTGCATCTCAATCAGTGCCTTTATTTTATCCAGATTTGCTTTAATTCCCCTTTAATTTATAATCAATCTGAAGAACATCCCTTTTTGTACACCGACTACACACTTGGTCGGGTTTAACTTTATCTGATGTTTTTCCAGCTGATTAAATGTCTAACTCGGGTCTTTGATGTTGTCGCAACTACTTTGCTCTTGGTAAGCATGTCATCCATATAAACCTCCATGTTTTTCCCAATTTGTTCTTCAAAAACCTTATTCACCGACCTTTGGTATGTTGCTCCAGCATTTTTAAGCCCAAAAGGCATAAAGTTATAGAAGTAGGTACCTCGGTTGGTGATGAAAGATGTGCTTTCCTTATCTTCATGTCTCATTTTAATCTGGTTGTAACCATAGTAGGCCTCCACGAAGCTCAATAACTCATGACCTGTTGTTGCACTTACCAATTAATCAATCCTTGGTAAAGTAAAATGATCTTTTAATCATGATTTAATGAAATGGGCTTTCTACAGTTTGTCAATTTCCTCTTAGTATGTGGTGTTGCTATTCTGGACTTCCTATTAATCGACAGAGGCATATTAGCACTCTCTCGCTTCCTTCTAATTACCTTTTACCACACCGACCCCATAGTGAGTGAGAAACTTCATACACTGATGAATGGTAAAGGCCACAACTTCGAAATTCTTCAACCCAACTCTATTAAGGATCATATTTTAAGTTAAGGGAATGTTCTTGTCTATAAAAAAGAAACCAATATTCTCTATTTTGTTAGCTGGTCAAGTGTAGATCAATAATTCAAGCTTGACAGTCCCTAAAAGATACACCTTTTCTTCAGAGAATTCGATTAAAGGCTGATGGTAAGGTTCCATCTTTCTATCTCTCAGCCACATGTTATGAAAGAAGTTGTAGAACATGACATCAACTGAGCTACCGTTATCCAGGAGAATTCTTTATACCCTGGTGTAATGCACCTGGTAGGTAATAACTAGTGGGTCGTCATGAGGGTATAAAACTCCCAATAAATCATTATTTGTGAAGTTTATAACCAGCTTATCTTTGTTCACTTTCAAGGGCTTCCCATCTACTTCGTCTGTTAAATTAACTCTCTTAATTGAAGGGAAAGCTTTTGCCTCATTTATATAATCCTTTATCTTGGCTATTTCATCTCTGCCTTCGGTATCCCCTCCTACAATGAAATGACAACCAGAAGATATCATACCTACGTCAAGTTCAGGCTCCCTGAGCTTCTTCGGTAGGTTAGGGTCATCTTCAAAATTATCATCTCGACCTCTCTTCCTGACAATTTTATTTCTGCAGGGGGATTCTGACCTTCTTCAAGTGTCCTGATTTTCATCCCGATCAATAAACTTGGTTATTTTCCTCAACGGATGAGATATTCAACTTCATTTTTTAAAAGCAATACATCTTTCAGTGGTATGCATGTGATCTTTATGAAAGTCACAATACTTGGACTTATCTCTCCTATTGGGTGGTGATTTTAATTTCCCAGACCATTTTAAGTCTTTATTGACCCTAATTTCATCCAAAATGTGTTGCACGCCTATAGTTAGAGGAGCATATTCCTCATAATTTTTAGGTTTCTCGAGTTTCTTCTCTTTCTTCTCCTTATCCTATGATCTCTTTTGGCTTAGAGATTTTGCCCCGGGAGTTCGCTTAGCATCCATAGCCTCTTCGGCATTTATGATCCTCCCTGATTTTTCCATTAATTCAAGCTTGGTTTTCGGAGGTTCCTTTTCCAGAGCATAATACAACTTCTCAGGGAGTAGCCCACTCATCAAAGCCGTGATAGCCATTTTCTCCCCATAATCAATGACTTCCCATTTCCCAATATTAAAATGAGTGATATACTCCCGAGTAGTTTCTCCTGTTTGCTGGCGAAAACTGAGAAAATGGGATACTCTCTTGATTGGCATGGCCCCAAATCATAAATTATTGATGAATAGTTTGGCGAGCTGATGAAAATTTGCAATTTATCCTTAAAGTAAATTATTGTACCAGAGCTGAGCAGATCAGGGATAGTACTAAAAAAAGATCTACATCTCATTTCATTGTGAATAGAATAAATATCAACGGCACCTTGGTATTGTTCGACATAAAGGATGGGATCAGTTTTACCATCGTATTCGGGCTTGACTACAGACAGTTTGAATTCAAAACGTATAGGGTAGTCCACAGTAGCCTGGATGAAAGGAGATCCTCTTATAAAACTCATCTGCAATGGATTCTTAGTCTTAGCCATTTCCCCCAATCAATCTTCCAATCTCTGTATGGATCCCTTCTAAGAGTGCTACCTTAGTTTGGACTTAGATAAGGCAGCTTTGTTGGATTTACTGTGCACATGTGCTGAGATTTGTTCCTAATAAGTCAGTTCAGCACGCACAAATCCTTTGATACTAGCCCTGGACCTAACTGACCATTACCTATGTTCGTGGTATCGAATTGGTTCTTTGATACTATGCCTTGCTTAAACGTTCTAAGACATTCGGTCACTCAGAAGTGAAGGACCGATCGTCATAGTAAACAAAAGATCGTATTAACGATGTTTCCCCCGGACGGTATGATCTATCACGAGAAGACCTATAGTATCTACTTCTTTCATTTCTGGTGGGAGGAGGTATCATATCCCTCTGGGATGGTGTAGTGGTGGACCTATCTTACAATGTTCGAGCAAACTGCTAAACTGATTCTTACATGGCTTCTTGGCCTTTGGTAAGATTGAGTAAAATTCCTTGAAGACCCACCACACTAGAAGGAGCATCTGAATCTGGAATTTTAGCAGTAGCCACAAGGCTACTCTCAGGAACCTTTGTTTTCCCTTAGAGAATTTTCTAAGGGAATAAGTGAATATAATGGGTAGAGAATGATGACCAACAATCGTTCCCCAGACGGTGCCAATCTGTTGATGTCCAAAGTAGGTAGATACTTTATCTTAAGATAATAATTCCCAATTTTGTAATCATGGACAAAATGTAAATGAAAACAACCCAATTTTGTAATCATAGAAAAAATGAAAACAATAAGGAACAACAAAGATTTTTAAAGTGGTTCATCTAAGGAAAAGACTACGTCCAGTGTTATGGTATTACTATTGAAGGTGATTACATAAAATTTAGGGTAGTCTTACGTATATTGGCAAGTTTTGTCCCTTGAGCTAAGGGAAATGAGATATTTATAATGGTCTGGAAACCAAGGGTTGGAATGCCTTAATATATCCAGGCATTTACTCCAATACATAATGAATGAGACTATTGATCTTCTAAGGCACGTGTGGCATATTTCTTAATAATTCTCATATGAATGAATCTTCCTCTTCCTGATGGTTCATCTTCTTAAGCTGATCGGACGGTACGCCAACCAAGTTGTTCTGGAGCCGACCAAGTATAAATAAAGCGCTGAGGTGTGTATTCATGAGGACATGTGTCATGATATAATAGGTCCACGTGGCATGAATAATTTGGCCCACGACATCACCTTAACAATACGCATTATTTAAAATAAAAATAAATATCATTTACAATATCATTAAATAGGTCAATATATCATTTATAATCAAAAAGTCATGTGGAAAATAATTAAAAATACCTAAATGGTCAAGGGATCATTAAAGTCATTGAACTATGGACCATTAGTCTAATGAGAAATCATATATCTATAATAAAAAAGTGTTGTACAATATAACCCTAAAAATAGTGCATTAAGTTTTTCAAGTTAAGCCTCTAGTTTCCATACTACAAAAATATAAAGGTACATTATTAACTAAATTCAAAATGGTACCCATTAATTCTTATGACCACAAAACGAAGATAATTTCTTCAGGAATTGCTTACCTAAAAATCATTTCATATAAATAGGAGGGGTACGAGATGATAAACTACATAAACTTTTATGGTGATGATTTTAATAGGTTCAAGTATAGTGAAAATCTTATATTACATACCAAGTTTGTACAAAAACTTATGGTTTTTCTTAGTAGTGGGGTTTCTCCATTTTCGTCCACACAAATGTCATTGCACAATGACAATACACAATTGTCCAATCTAAGAGTCAAGGTAGACCCTAAACAAATGTATGTATTTCGAAAATGTGTTATAAAAAATCATGACATGAAGAATTGAAAAAAAGTGTTTTGAAATATTTAGGACTCGTAGGTGTTTTCAGTAAATAGAGTTTAATCATAAGAAGAATTGGAAAGTGAAAGTTAAAATTTCGAGTTAAGTAATGGATCATAACATTAAGTTCTTGATCATATGTTAGAGACTTAAGGATGAAAAATAAAATAAAATAAACTTTAGGTTTATAATATATATATATAACTAGGGAATAAAATTTTATGTTTTTCATATACTTTGGGCTTGGCCTTATATTGATCAACATTGTTATTTAAAAAAATTCAATAAACAAAAGGATTAATTAAGAATATTCTATGGACCACTAAAATATTGATGGCCAAAATTTTCATCTAAAAAGTAATGAGATTCAAGTTCTCATTTTAAATGTGAGGTTCATGGATTTAACGATTAGAACCTCAAGTTATGAAACTAGTAATTTGAAACTTTATGTTCTTAAGATATCAATATAAAACTTAGAGTCTTTTAATTGCCTCATGTCTATAAATTGAAGCAGTATTGTAAAAAACTTAAGTTATATTTGTTATCATACGTATATGAATCTTTCGGTTCGTACAAACTTTAAAGTTCAAAACTTAAGACTTTAGATCATAAATAATAATAATTCACAAAGCGTCTCGTGTAAATTATTTGAATATGTAACCTCCAGTTTGATATTTATCAAAAACGAATAAAAATAAAAATGTAATGTATATTTAAGAACTTCAAGTTCTATCATTTATTTGTAATAATTTCAAGTTACACATAAATAGTTGAACTTTAGTTTCAATATTATTTATGTCCAAGGACATTAAATGTTCTACCTTTTTGTATAAAAAGTCCACATTTGATTAAAAAGAAAAAAAATATTAGAGAATCTTCCGAGAAAGTGTAAAAATTATATGTCAACTCCGACTGATGATAATTCATCCTCTTTTTAAACAAAATGAGAGGTTTTAATTTTTCACACTCTTTACACATTCCTAAACTCCAATTTATTATAAATGATTAGAATATTAAAAGGGATGAAATTCAATACCTTTAAAAGGATAATATGATACTCAAATAATCTGAAAGATCAAGAGACAAAGTTTTAAAGGTGAAACCATTAATGTGATAATTAAGGGACCTTTAACTAGTAAAAGAGTGTTTAAAAAGATATTTCATATAATAAAGAAAGTTAAAAGCCAAGAAGAGGAAAAACATGTCTTAATATCCAATTTATTTTAAAACTAATTCCAACAAAAATATATATTAGGAGATTGAGGTCCAAATTTTAATACTTTTGGAAATTTTAATGTCCATATCATATTACATAAATAATCAAAATTTTAGGTTTTAATATAGGGTATATTTTTGTCAGAACTCTGGGTCAAATATTTTTTCAATGGAAATTAGAAAAACTATAACTCAATTATAACTAATAATTTATTATTTTTGTAATGATAATGATTAGGGATTTTCAAGTAACAAATTGATGGTGCTTATGGGACTTCTTGTTCTAAGCCTTTCAATTATACAATCAAAATTCCATATTTGATCATAATATATCTTTTTTAAGACTTTGGGTCTAAATATTCAGGAACATCGGGTCCCAATATTTGAATAAAGAGAACCAAAAGTTCCAAATTTTAAATAATTAGTGATACTTCAGGTCCTAATTTTAATTATTTAGACACTTAAGGTCTCAATATTGTATGATTGGGGAATTTCAGGTCTTCAATTAAAATAGATAAATGAGAACTTCAAGCTCTAAATTAAAACAACTATATGAAAATTTCGCATCTCAAAATTTAAATAGTGAGAGGGAACTTCAAGTACCATAAGTTAAATAATAAATTTGGGAACTTCATACCCCAAGTATTAACATGGGACATAATTAAAACATCGATGAAACTTCACAACTTTATCTCGGTCTTTATAAATAACTGTGAAAAATAAGAGAAACAATGATATAATATTTCCATATTTTAAATGTCATCAATCTATTATTATTATTATTGAAGGGACTATGAGTCTGGCATTCCACATGGCATTACACATGGAAATTAGAGAACTGTAACAATGTGGTCGTCTGGATGTAACGGAGTAGCTAAGGATGAATCAAGAAAGATAACGAATGTTGTTGGATATAGTTTTAATGTAACTCAACTAGCTTAAGGATAAGATCAAGAATATTGACCGGATATTATAAAAAAGGTCTTAGAACCTAGGACTCTTATATCGATAAATAGTTAAGACCCTAATGATTAAGGTGAAACTAATTTCACACCATTGTATCCTCAACTTGGACTCTCAGCTAGTAACCCTAGCACTCTTAGTCCCCTTCTTCTTCTCCTCACAAAAATAATACCCTGCTCTCCCTTTCCCGTGGACGTAGGTAGATCGACTTATTGAACCACATATATTTGTCTTTTTTATATCACATTCATATTTGTGATCAAAATTTGTATTAAGCATTAATTATAAGTTTGAATCCTTATAATTATTTATTCAATTTCTTTTAATATAAATTTATATGTTCATGTAAAAAAAATACTATCAAAAGACACATAGAGTTGAGCTTTCCTTTTTATAAATAACTTGGTGTGGACAATTATTTGTACTCTCATATGACTGAATAAATCTTAGCCTCTTGGATAGTTGATGGTGGTAGAAAATTAAGTATTAAGTAAACTCATATATGCTATAAAAATATAACATATTCTCATTTTTATAGTTTTATAACTGAGAAAGTCTTAAGGACAGTGATGTATAACTATGTACAAATTGGGAAGAAAATTGACAAAACACGGTCTTTATAAATTGGGAAGAAATCAACAACCACCTTATCTGGTTGATTGACAAGGCGTTAACAATCGGTTGATATTGATATTGGATGATGTGGACTAGAGCAATTAGTGTTGGCAATGTCTTGTGAAAAATAAGGCACAATGAGAAATTAGACAAAGAATGTTTTTTCATTTCATTATCTCATTATATTCAAAAGGGGGTCACTCCTATTAATAATACACAATGAGACTATCCAAAAGACACATTTTACAAGGAATGTATGTATACGCTCATAATATATAAAATACTCAAGACATACTCATTTTTAGATAAAATATTTAATTGTGAGAACTATAATGGTGAGGGTCTAAAATACGTCCTTAATTTATTAGATTTTTTTTAAAAAAAAATCTTAAAGAAGTGAAGCACCCTTTGATAGAGACTCTCCTAGATTTCACTTGAATCTAAACTATCAAGGTGATAAAATAGTTTGGATACTTTGTGAAAAACATTTTAATAGACATCCTTATCAACATACATTCAAAATGAAGATGTAAAGGAACCTTTCTGCAATAAGATTTTAGTTGGTAAGATGAAGACTCATTAAAAATAGTGGAACACACACTACGCCACTCACTTTTCATGTACGTGCATTCATATAATTTTTACAAAATCATTCACCACTTTTTAGGCATTTAATTGATTTAAATTTAATTTATTTTAGGAATTAATCACATGAATAAATACTATGCTTAATAATGCTAAAAATTTGGGAAATGTTATTTTGGTATAATAATATGTGAATAATTTTCATGATTTTTCCTCAATAAAAAAATTGGCATTTTTAATTGGTTAAATAAACATTTTTTGTGTTCTAAAAGTCATTTGGTTATTTTAGAAAATAAATTTTTATTCATTAAGGTGTGCTTGTTACGTGTCAATGTTAAGAGACGCGTGTTACACTATTGGATCAATTTAATAAGAGGCTGAGATTTGGGTTTGGGAATTCACATGGATCAATAACCTACACTTAAACTTGTTACCGTTTTAACCAGTTTAGTTTACTTGGTACGCATTGTTTATAATCATTAGATTAACACTCGATGGTGAGAAGCCATCAGAAATGTTCATTTTAGTCGGTGGTAACATATTTTTAGATTCTTCTCCGCTCTTATATATAAATTATTATCTCGATTTTTATCAGAGCTTTTTGCTCAATTAGGATTTCATTTTTAAAGAGAAAGAGGGAGAAGAGAGAAATTTTTGGGTTTCTAGAACTCAATTCACTCTTAATGAACGAGAGTTTTCAACCTAGAATAAAAGTTCACGATTTACATATAACTTTCTAGGTTAAGTTTTGGACTTTGTTTAAAGTTTAAATCGTTTTCAAATCAAAATATTTCTTTTATTTAAACTTCTTGAAAAATATTTTACAAATATTTTGAAACCTTTGTATGTTTTTTTCTAAATTAGATAACTGATTTTATTAGAGATTTGAGGTATTCGTCTAACATATTCTTTTATTTCTGGAAAGAATTTTGTTTTACAAAAATTTTAAAACTGTAATTATTTAAGTTTTTAGCAGATCTGAAATCTTTGTCAATAATCCTTAGATCTTATTTAAACCAATGTATATCTCACACTCCATGTAGAGAAATCTTGTAATTTGCTTAAGAATGATTTGTACATGTTAAGTGTGCATGAGTTTCGTACTATCATATTGAACACAAACACTTCACTACACAAATTCCACTACATTTTTGTTGATATTTGGATGCTTGAGTGTTTTCATTCAACTGGAATTATTTCCATAAACATTTAGAGGCTTTGTACTTGCGTTTGAGAGTAGATTCTTAGTTAGGTAATATTTTTGGCAATTTTTTATATTTGTTGTATTTGTAAACATATTGACTAATTTTAGTGAAATCATTTTTTCTTTTGGAACATAAAGGTCATCGTGGATGTTTCCTCTAGGGATGTTTTACCAAGTTATATCTTGTGTTGTGGATTCTTATTATTTTACTTAACTTCTTTAGTTATTCATGATGGTTGAATCCAAAAGTTTTCATTTAAACTTGTATAGATTTTATGAATAAAATCTCATAGACTTTAGGGTACACATCTTGTGTTATCTTTGATTCTGTTTTTTTAATAAGGTTTCTTCAACAAACTTGTGGTTTATAGAAACACGTTTGGTTAACTTTGTTAATAATATTTTGGCATTAATATTTTTGAAAGTGGAATCAAAGATTCGTATTAAAATCTTTCAAGATCCTGAAGTTTCCAAAATCTTTTAATAAAAATGGATGATAAAAATGTATAAGAAAAAATCGATAATCTTTCAAGAGACCTGAAGTTTGATGGAGGAAATTTTTCATACTGGAAGGTTCGAATGATTGCCTTCATTCAAGGAAAGTTATGTGATGATGTTTGGGATGTTATTCAAACTGGTTTTCTAACAACTACTAGACTAGTTACTGAGGGAAGTACTGAGTGAATAAGGAAAATACTGAGTGAATAAACTAAAAAAGAAAAATTGTTATCTCAGTATAATAACAAAGGACGTAATTATATTTTCATGGTTGTTAATGAAGATGAATTGAAACTCATTTCACACTATACTACATATAAGGAGATTGATACACTATGATCACTACCAATGAAGGTGAGCAACGTGTTAAAGCTACTAAAACACAAATGCTTGTCCAATGGTATAATTTTATAATGATGTCTAACACTGAAACCTTTGATGAATTCCATCTTAACTTGTCTAACATAATCACTAAAATTCATGCTAATGGCATAGATTATCTTAATAAGGACATTGTGATGAAATATTGAGATCTCTACCTCTTAAATTTGACATAAACGGTATGTTATTGAAGAAATTGACGACCCTAATTTGACCCTTGAGATTCTTAATAGGAAATTAAGGAGTATGGAAATGGAAGTTGATTACAAAAAATTAATGTCCTCAGCTAATAAAAATCATAGTGAGTCAAACGTGGACTTCACTTCTAAGATGAGCAAACCTAAGTTATATATTCCTAACTTAGAAAGTGACTCAGACTAAGAGCAAGATCTTAAGACCCTTGATACCCAAATCTTAATGAGTAAATTGTTCAAAAAGATTTTAAATTATATAAACACTCTTGTTGCTCGTAATGGATAACCTAGTCATCAAGGAATTCAAGCCTCTATACCACATAAAAGAAAGTTTCACAGACCCACAAACTCAAATAATAATAGACTCACATACTCAAATAAAAATAGACATAAGTCGGATCAGTCTCATATACAATGTCATAAATATGGTTATATGGGATATTATGATAATATGTGTTATTCTAAAACAAAAATCACACCTAAAGCCTATATTACCAAAAACGTGGGATGGCTCAAGTGATTCTAATAAAGTTGAGTCAAGTTCATCAAACACAAATGAATCATGCATGTTTTTTTATGCCAAAATTATTGAATATGATGGTGATGATTCTCTTTCTGATGATGCTTCTATGTCTTCTTATGATATTGTTGAAACTTCTTCTAGTGACACTCATATTAATGATGTTTCTATATCTAATTTTCGTGGGTATGAGGGTCAAAGTGACACTGGTAATGGAAAATTGAATGTGTGTGTGAGTTTCACTATTATAACTAAACCATTATGAGACACAACACACACTTCACTTAGTGATAGCGATAGCGATAATGATGATGATGATGATGATGATGATGATGATGACGAGTTGTCAAATTTTCAAGACATGTATGCTAAGACTTCAAAGAAATTTTCGAAGTCTTAAAAAATGGTGAAAAAGTTATCTAGACAAGTTTAGAGTCTAACTAGGAATGTTACGTAGATTGTTGAAGACTATAAAAGTTGATATATAACTCATGAGATTGGGGTTAAAGAATTCAAATCCAAATTAATTGAACTTTTGGAAAATAATATTATTTTAGAACAAAAATACAAGGCAACTACAGTTGAGTTGGAACAATCCAAAGAAAAATATTCAAAAGTCTTTACAAGGTGGCCAAATTTTAAACCCTCAACTAAACAACAATAACTTATATTGAGCGAAATGAGAAAAGATCATGACAAAAGTGGAATTGGTTTGGTTGAAAAAAAAATCTCTAAAGATTCAAGAACTACTTTTGTCAAAGAAAGTTCTAAAAAAACTACTTCAATCTCACAAGTGATATAAACCTCATGTGATCCATAACAAAAGTCTAAAAATAAAACCAAGTATGTTTGTCCTACTATTTGAAGTAAAGAAAACACTAGTTTTATCCCAGTTAAGACTAGAAATCAAACTAAGTCTGAACCCATTTTCCAAGGATTAGATAATAGGGATAAACCAATGTTTGCTAAATATTATTCCTACTGTGATGTCTATCGACGCAATTTAGATAACCATTTTAGAAAAGAATTTACCTGCTAGTCTATCAAAATTTCAACTATTCTTGTGTGAAACACCTTAGTTATGTTTTCCTTAGGCAAAATCAAAATCATTTTGTGGGCCAAAAAAAGTCTTCTACTAAGAAAAAAACACATCGCATAACTCTTAAACCTTCCACCCGTTCGAAAGGCGAAAAGAATTTTAAAACCAAACGTATTTTAGTGAGAAAAGATGATCCATTACCCCAATTAAGGTGCAACGGTGTTATTTATTTTCTCAAACCTGAAAGCACCTCAATTGGTTGGTATTTAGATTCAAGATGTTCTAGGTATATGACAAGTGATAAAATAAAGTTGAAAAACCTGACCAACTACCTTGGTGGCAAAGTCATGTTTGGAGATAGAGTTTCATCCAAAATCTTAGGCAGTGGAACATTTTTAGAGGAAGATTTACCTATGCTTGATAATGTTCTCTTAGTTAAAGGGTTAAAAGCCAATCTATTGAGTATAAGTCAATTTTGTGATGCAAATTACTTTGTTAACTTCCTAAAAATGAGTGAAAAATGATTGATCAAACTGGTAATTACATCATAGTTAGAAACAGAAATAAGGAGAATTCATATATGGTTCCTCGTGTTTCTGATGTGTGCCAATTAATAAGGCTTGATGACACCAACCTTTGGCGTTATACACTCGATCATACTAACTTTAAAAATCTGAGCAGATTGAGCACCCAAGATATTGTTAAGGGATTGTCTAAGATTAAAAATAGTCCAAATATAGTTTGTGGATCGTGTCAAGTGGAAAAGATAACCAAGGCCCCTCATATAATAGTTCCTAAAGTTTTAAATTTAAAACCCCTTTATCTCATCCACATGGACTTATTAGGTCCCTCTTGTACTATAACCCCTCGTGGTAATAGTTACATTCTAGTCATTGTGGATTATTTCACTCGTTTTACCTTGGTAGCTTTTATGAAAAATAAGTAAGATACTTTTAAAGAGTTTCTAAAAATCATTTTAAAAATTTAAAATGCAAAGGATACCCAAGTATTACGTATAAAAAGTTATAGGGGAGGTGAATTCAAAGACACTAGCATTGTTGAATACGATTCTGGAAACATACATTTTCATAAGCTTAGTCCTCCTAAGACCTGCAACATAATGGAATAGTTGAACATAAAAATATAATTCTACAAGAGATGGGCATGGTACTAATTCATACTAAGGACCTCCCCAAATATTTTTGGGTTGAAGTTGTCCAAACAGCTTACAATATTATTAGTAGAACTTACCTCCGTAAAAAACCAAAATGACTCCATATAAACTTTGGTATAATAAAAATCCCAATGTTAAATGCTTTAGAACCTTTTGGAGTATTTCCTATATATGTCGTGATAGAGAAAATCTTTCAAAATTTGAATCCGGAGGTGATAAAGGATTTTTCTGGGATATTCTCAAAATAGTCGTTCCTATAGGGTTTACAATTTAAGAACTAAGACTATTAAGGATTCAATCAATGTAATTGTAGATGACACTGCAGCCACTTTTGTCAGCAAAATGCCAATTTCTGAGAATGAGTCTAAAACTTTTGAAAAAAATTTACTCGCCTATAGAGAGTGATACATTGTTGGTTAAAGCCCTACTATTCCTAGTTAGGTTTCTAAAGATTATCCCCACACTAATGTTGTTGGTGAAGTATTAGAGTCAATTAGAACAAGATCACAACTTCAAAACTTTACAAACTTTGCCTATTTTATTTTCCTTGTGGAACATAAAAATGTTAATAACGATTTACATGACTCTTTTTGGATAGATTCTATACAAGAAGATCTAGCATGGTTTAAAATTTATGATGTTTGGTATCTCATTCCTAGGCTTACTAATACTAAAATAATCAGTACTAAATGAATTTTTAAAAACAAAACATATGAAACGTGAATGATTATTAGAAATAAAGTTAGGCTTGTAGCTCAGGGTTATAATCAGATAGAAGGGATAGATGTGGATGATACATTCGCCTCGATTATACGGATGGAGTTTGTCTGTCTTTTCTTGGTTGTAACTTGTCATTTACAATTTAAACTTTTTCAAATGAATATAATATCTACGTTTTTAAATGGTATTTTAACAGAGAAAGTTCATGTAGAGAAGCCAAAAGGTTTTGTTGACCCTAAATACCTAACCATGCATTTAGACTACAAATGCATTATATGGTTTAAAACAAGCCCCCCCCCCCCTCCCGGGGGGGGGGGGGGGGGGGGAGGTTGGTACAGCCGTCTTTCAACTTTTTTTTACTCAATAAATGGTTTGAATGCGGTGGCAGTAACCGAACATTGTTTGTGTGAAAGATAAAAAAAAATAAAGTTTTAATATTTTGTTCAACTTCCCCTCAAGAAGTTAAAATATTTTTTTCAATTTTAATGAGTGTTAATTTCCAAATGTCTCTTATGGGGGAGTTGCAATATTTTTTTTCGGACTTCAAGTGAAATAATTTGATGATGGCTTATTTTTACGTCAGTCTAAATATACAAAGGATTTAATAAAGAAGTTCGAGTAAAATGATGCCAAAATAGCGGATGAAAGTGGTAAAAGTATTGATCCTGCGTTATATAGAAGTATGATAGGTGGTTTACTGTATTTAACTGCTTCTCAACCTAATATTATATTTTTTTATTTATATGTGTACCCATTATCAATCTGCTCCTAAAGAAAATCACCTTAAAGGCGTTAAGCGTATCCTTAAATATGTTAAAGGGACTTTAGACTTAAGATTATGGTACATAAAAGACACAACTAGTACTATAATTGTTTATAGTGGTGTCATCTAGGTAGGCTACTCTTACTATAGTAAAAGAAACTCTAGTGCTTATTATTATATTGGAAATAACTTGGTTGATTAGGGCTGTAAGAAACAAAATTGTATTTCTTTATCTACTGCTAAGGCAAAATATATCACAATTGGCACTCTCTATGCCCAATTAATATGGATCAAACAAATGTTAAGTGACTGCGACATTATAGAATCTCAAGCGACTTTATTACATAATAATGAGAGTGCGATAAATATAACTAAAGATCTTGTTCAGCACTCTCGGATACGTCATCATTTTATCAGAGATTTAGTAAAGTCTAAAGAACTCTTAATTGAATATGTTAACACTGGAAAGAAACTTACTGATTTTCTAACTAAACTTATTGGTAATATTCGTTTTCAAAGTTTAAGAAGATCAATAGGGATGGTTATGCTTGATTGATATATATCTTTCGTACATGAACCTGCATTCCTATTTTTGTCGTGGTTATGGTATGCTATCTATGATTATTGGGAATGGCTTTTTTATAATGATAAAAGACACCTTCCATATCTAGTCAGTATAGGAATAACACTTGTCAAGACTTGATTTTTAGTTCATTACTTATCACCCTTGCCTATTTGAGCCAAAATAGGGGAGAAAAGTACATTCATATATTGCATATTATTATCTTTACTTGATTTACTCACTTGATCTGAAGGTATATATTTTTGCAGATTCTGTCAGAGATTTTTATTCTTTGAGTTTAGGATCAAATGTTGTTAGTTGAGTTGTATTTTACACTCTTCTTCTTATTTTTTGGTTTTAGGTGGGGTAGTTAGATCCTTGATAGAGTTAGGATTTTTTTTCTTCTAAGAGTTCAAAAGTATTTCACGGGATATATATGTACTCGATGGACATTTTGCCACAAATATCCAAAAAAAGGAGATTAAAGCACCCTTTGATAGAGACTCTACTAAATTTTGGTTGAGTCTAAACTATCAAGGTGTTCAACTAGTTTGGATAGATCGTGCAAAATATTTTATTATATATCCCTTCTTAACATACATTCAAGATGAAGACTCGAGGGAACCTTTTTTGCAAAATGATTTTGGTTGGTAAGATGAAGACCTATTAAATATAGTGCAACACACACAACATCACTCACTTTTCACACACGTGCATTCATATATCATTTTGGTATAATAATTCATTAAGGTGTGTTTTTGGTGTGCTTGTTGTGTGTCTATGTTAAGAGACGCATGTTACACCGTTAAATCAATTTGATCACAGGTCAAGATTTGGGTTTGGGAATTCACATGTATCGATAACCTACGCTTAAACTTGTTACTTTTTTAACCGATTTTTTGTTTATAATCGTTAGATTAACACTCGGTGGTGAGAATCCATCACAATCGTTCATTTCAATCGGTTGTAACTTGTTTCTGGATTCTTCTCTGCCCTCATATATAAACCCTTATCTCGATTTTCATCAGAGCTTTTTAGTAAATTAAGGTTTTATTTTTAAAGAGAGAGAGAGAAGAGAGAAACATTTGGGCTCTAGAACTCAGTTCAATCTCAATAAACTAGAGTTTTTAACTTAGAACAAAACTTCACGATTTGCACATATCTTTCTAGGTTAAGTTTTGGGCTTCATTTGAAGTTTAAACCGTTTTGAAATCAAAATATTTTTTTTAAACTTCTTGAAAAACGTTTTACAAATCTGTTGAAACCTTTATATGTTTATTTTTAAATCAGAATACTGGTTTTATTAGATATTTTAGATCTTTGTCTAATATATTCTTTTATTTATGGAAAACATTTTATTTTTTAAAATATTAAAACTGTGATTCTTTAAGTTTTGAACATATATGAAATCTTTGTCAATACTCCTTAGATATGATTTAATCCATTGTATAACATGCACTTCATGTAGAGAAATCTTGTAATTTGTTTAGGACTGATTTGTACATGTTAAGTGTGTGTGAGTTTCATACTATGTGGAACACAAACACTACACTACACTACACAAATTCCACTATATTTATGTTGATATTTAAAGGCTTGGGTGTTTTCATTCAACTGAAGTTATTTACACCGACATTCAGAGGCTTTGTACATGCGTTTGAGAGGGAATTCTTAGTTAGGTAATTTTTTTGGCTATTTTTTATATTTGTTTTATCTGTAAACATGTTCTCTAATTTTAGTGAAATTATTTTTTTCTTTTAGGGGGTAAAGGCCCTCGTGGATATTTCCTATGGGAAGGTTTTACTATGTAATATCTTGTGTTGTTGATGCTTATTATTTTACTTACCTTCTTTAGTTCTTACTCAAGCTGGTTGAATTCAACAGTTTTCATTTAAACTTGAATAAAGGCTTTACCAATAAAATTTGCTACACCTTAGAATACACATCTTGTGTTATCTTTGATTCTGTTTTTAGTGAAGAAGGTTTCTTCAACAAACTTGAGGTTTATAAAAACACTTTTGTTAACATTGTTAATCATATTGTAACATAACAGTCTTTTAAAGAAGTGCCCCATTAACCATTACAACATGATCAATGACCTTTAGATCCATATTCGAATTCAGTGAAGTAATCTTAGAGAATAAACACAAGTGGCAAAAAAATGTGATTAATGTAAAAATACCTTATAATGTTCATTCTCATTTATATTAAGCCTTATATGAAGAGATTTTATGTCTTAAATTTAAAAATAAAGGGCTTTTAATACTTAACCCCCTGAGATAATGCCATGTTTTGACTTAACCCCCTCAAAGTTAAAAAGTAGACATAACCCTCCAGAATCTAAGACCGTTACTTTTCCATTAAAACCCCTTAATAATTTGTATTTTGACTTACCCCCTATATTTTTTTAACAAAAATACCCTCTTCTTCTTTTCCAAATTAAAACCAAACTTTATAAGCTCAAAAACAAACCCATGGCAACTAGCTTATACTCATTTTCTCTCTCATCACCTCATGGATACTTCACCCTCCCCACACTACCACCCTCCTCATTCTGGAACCCACCACAATTAATCAGGATGGTGGTTGGGAGTTTGCGCCCACCCCTACCTGGAAAAATCACAAGAGTATGCATAAATAGCAAGATCTCAAAAAATGGTGAATCCCATGATCTCTTTGATATTTCAATAGGAGGCACCGACCGATAAGATTGTGATAGAGCTTTACGCTGATACCACCCCTAAAACCGCCAAAAAATTTCGTGCTCTTTGCACTGGAGAAAAGGGTGTTGGAAAATTCGGCAAGCCTCTACACTTCAAAGCTAACGTCTATCTGTTCGTTCGATGGCTAATGGGTCTCCATTCTTTATCTGTACCGCCAAGACTGAGTGACTTGATATGAATCATATTGTGTTTGGTCAAATTATAGAGGGGGTGGATGTTGTCAAGGTCATTGAGAAGGTTGGGTCCAGTTCTGGAACGATATCTAAGACAGTGACTATTATTTATTGTGGTTAATTGTGTGTGGTCAGTTCTGAAAGGACATCTATGGATTTGTGCAGTGTGTGTGGGTTTGAGCAGGCTGCCATGGATTTTTTTTTTTTGAGCTTTTAGGGTTTAGTTTGGGAAAGAAGAAGAAGGTATTTTGGTCAAAAAAATATAGGGGCAGGGGTAAGTCAAAATACAAATTATTGAGAGTTTTTTAATGAAAAATTAACGGTGTTAGATTCTGGAAGATTATGTCTAATTTTTTAACTTTGAAGAATTAAGTCAAAATATGACATTATCTTAGGGGATTAAGTAAAATAAGACCAAAATTAGATGATAAATAAAAGGGTTATTTATATATAGATCCCATAAGAATATATTTTCCCTATCTAAGTCTTATTGACTTTTTCAACCATTATATAGGTCATATTCCTAATTTTGTGAAACTTTTTTTATAACTTTACCCTTTTGAAATCAATCATCCGTATCTTCTTGGGAAAAGTTATATAAGTCTTTAAACTTTTTTTTTAATCTTCAAATGATCATAACTTTTGAGTGACAATTCCGTTTTTCGCAAAATTACTATTTCGAAATCTGTTCGCCGAGATCTATCAAACAAGATTCATGAAGCCTATAAAATTTCAAAGAAGAAACTTTACACATACAATAAATTATATTGTATACGCCAGAAAATGAAATAGTATTAAATCTGTGATATTTTCACAAACAGTAACATTTGTTGTGTTAATATTACGTAGACAATAAAATTTACTGTGTTCACAAGAAAATAAAATCCATATATTTATCAAACATGATCCATGGAGTCTATAATATTTAAATGAAAAAAATTACACTGGCAGTAATATTTACTATGTACACCTTTAAAAATAGAACTTAATTAATGGTTGAATAGTCAGTAGGAATTAATTTAAAAAATCTCAAATAGGAATTTCATATAATAATACTTATTAACTGGGTTGTCATATAAGTTGTTAGGATTAAACAATAATACGAACAAATCAGTTAAATAAATGGGTCAATATATATATATATATATATATATATATATATATATATATATATATCGCTCAAACACCCATTTATCCAATATTCTCTTATTTAAAAGGGTCGCGTAAGCGGCACTCCAAGCCACCCCTACTCACTCCAAATAGGAGTTCCGATGGATCCAAATCCCGTTTATACAATATTCTCTTATTTTTAAAGGTCCCGCCAGCGGCATTGCATGCCACTCCTACCTACCCCAAACCGGAGCTCTAATTAAGGTCGTTGGTGCTCCGACAATGAGGATTGGTGGGAGTGGGGATTAGGTGTCGTTAGCGCGGTCCTTAAAAAATATGAGAATATTGACTAAATGGATTTTTGAACCCTGGATCTACCGGAGGGACGGCATGGGGTGCCATTGACGCGGAACTTTCAAAAATAAGAAAATATTGGATAAATGGGTGTTTGAGACACTAAATGAGTTAAATTAAAAATAGTTGTCATTTTATACATATTGTAAACACACACACACACATTAATTTATCCATTTATTTAAGCAATTCGTTTGTATTATTATTTAATCCTAACAAGTAATGTGACAATCCAGTTAATATGTATTATTTTATGTAATTCTTATTTTGAGATTTTTTTAATTAAGTCCTATTGACTGTTCAACCATTATTTAAGTTCTATTTTTAAAGGTGCACACAGTAAATCTTATTGTATATGTAATTTTTTTAATTTAAATATTATGGACTCCATGGATCTTGTTTGATAAATATATGAATTTCATCTTCTTGTGAATACAATAAATTTTAGTGTCTGTGCAAATTAACACAGTAAATATTACTGTTTGACATGTCACAGATATAAAACTATTTCATTTTTTGGTTCATGCAGTAAATTTTACAATATATATATATGGGGGGGGGGGGGGGGGGGTATACATTAATTGACCAATTTATTCAACAAATTTATTTGTACAATTGTTTATCTTAACAACTAATGTGACAACTCAATTAATATGTATAAGTTTATGTGATTCCAATTTTGAGATTTTTTTAATTAAGTCATATTTACTATTCAACCATTAATTAAGTTATATTTTTAAAGGTGTACACAGTAAATATTACTGTCTGCGTAATTTTTTTCATTTAAATATTATGGACCCCATGGATCTTGTTTGATAAATATATGGATTTCCTTTTCTTGTGAACACAGTAAATTTTACTGACTGCTTAATATTAACACAGTAAATATTACTATTTTTGAAAATGTCACAGATATAAAACTATTTCATTTTATAGTGCATATAGTAAAGTTTATTGTCTGTGTAATTTTTTTTTTCTTTGAAATTTTGTAGGCTTAATGGATTTTGTTTATAGATCTCGACGATCAGATTTCAAAAAAAATAATTTTGTAAAAAACTGATTTGTGAATCAAAAGTTACGATCGTTTTAAGATTCAAACTAAAGTTCAACCACTTATGTAACTTTCCCTAAGAAGTTACGAATTGTTGGTTTTAAAATGATAAATTTGTGGAAAAAAAAGTCTCAGCAAATTAAAAATAAGACATATTTAATGATTGAAAAGTTAATAAGACTTAATTAAGCAAACTTTATTCTTATGAAACTTATATATAATAAATCCTAAATAAAAAGTCTTAAAGACCTTTTCATGCTCAATATATTAAAAGACAAAAGTATCATCAGTATTGCTAATGAATTTTGTTCGTAAATCTAACTCTAGATATGTTTAATAATATAATGAAAACAAGCATGGAGGATAATTTTACTATGGTGTTATCCATGTAAATATGAAAATCAATGACAAATATTTCAAACTATAACTAACGTTCTTATTTTGTAAACACTAAGATAACTGCTAATGTCCCATTGGAATTTACCCTTCTAGCTATTCTTATGAGCCACCTCTGAAGTCCCAAAGGAATTACACTTAAAATGATTCTATGAGCCTGGTCGTTACTTTTCATGTTTTTTGTATCAAATACAGTCCCATAATCCAACTTAGCACCACTATTACCCCCAAACTGACCAAAGTGTTGGTCTTGATGCGTAGTTGAGAATTCCATCAATTTAAAAACTGCATGTTAGACCCCACATTATAACAGCCTTTTTCTAATTAAAAAAAGTATATATATTTTAGAAATAGTTACAACCACACTTGTTTCATTTTTAGTGGGTTCGTGCTACATGATTAGCAGTTGGTCAATATTCAATGACAATCATTTCAAACTACCACTGGTATTTGGTGAGGTCACATGGATGATGAGCAAGAGGCAGAAGAATGGGATAATAGATTCCAACTTCCAAATATAAAAATAGAGGAGCTATTATTGACCATTGGTGATGCATTGCGATAACAAATTGGTGTCTATTAATTCGGCAGGTGGGTGAGATGTTGTCATTATTGAGGCATATGTCATGATCTCATTAACTGCTGAGAATCCTCACCAACTAGAATCATATAAATAAATATATTATTAAGACACAACGGTGAATATATATATATATATACAGTCATCTTTTGTGCGGATTAGTCCGCACTTTAAGAATGCGAACCGAACATGTGTCACCTGGCGGTGAGCCCAGAAATTTTCGCCTAAATTATAGGCACACTCTCTCTCTTTTTTGGGTTCACCGCCAGGTGACACATGTCCGGTCCGCATTCTTAAAATGCGGAGTAGTCCGCATAAGAGCAGGATTGTATATATATATATATATATATATATATATATATATATATATATATATATATATATATTGTAATACCCCGTATTTTTATGCTATATTAATTTGGGGGTTTTATTAAATTTAATGAGAGTGAATTATTTAATAAGAATCCGAAAATTAATTATGTTATAATTATTAACGTGACGAGAGTTAGTAATTATATAAAAATTGTCGAATATTACTAATGAGCATAGTAATATATGATATGGGTTATATTATAGGTCACGAGTGAATGAAATAATAATTTTGAGAATTTTAGTCGGGACGCGCCCGTGTCGCGTCGGGACTAATTATTGAGATATAAAAGTGAATATTTTATAAGTTGTTCGTATGGTCATTTTGAGTGCGCCAACGCGTCCGGAAGGGTCGAGATAGTCAGAAAAGTGTACCCGGGGGTTTAGTTTGGGTCTCGGGATGTTTTTAGGCTTAATTAGTGACCCGGGAGGGCATTTTGGTCATTTTACAAAATAGGGTAATTAAACCCACGAATTTCAGCCATCCTTAGCAGCCATTTAAGTCAGCCTTTTAGGGTTAGAACATTCAGAACCCTAGAACGGCCATTGGAGTAGAGAGGAGAGAGCTCTCAAGGTGATTCAAGGCCAAAACACCACCAATCGCACCACCGTCACCACCAACGCGTAGATCGCGAGGAGGAGAACGCAACCACACCAATATCAGCAGGAAACCAGACCTCTGAAATCCCAGGCAAGTGTTTAACTTGCGTATTTTCGTTGGTGCAATATTCATATTAGTGTAGGAATGATTAGGAGTGTAATCAATGGAAGAAAACCCCACATTTTGATAGGAATTTGCATGTAGAAAACATTATAACCATATTCTGGAAATAGTATGTGAAGTAGATGATTAACCCACGAATTTGTGATGTTATGTTAGAAGGAAATTCTGGAGAAAACTGATTAGAACAAAAGTTAAGAAAACATTAGGGTTCTTGATGTTTAAATGAGATTTTGGGTTGTTTAACCATGTTTAATGATGGAAATACGCATGCTTAACGTTAAAATCATCTGGAAATATGTTATTATGTTTGTAGTAAGAGTTTTGGGACGATTAGTGTTGGGAAATATTGATTTGGGTGAAGAATTTTGGTAAAACCCGTAACTGCACTTCTGCAGGATTTCGCAGACCTGCTTGATCGATCGATCGAGCCTAGAGCTTCGATCGATCGAATGTTCGATCGATCGAGCCCCAGACCTCGATCGATCGACCCTTCCTGGCAGACTCTGATTTCCCCTTGTTTAATTAATTGAATATGATTCATCGTGAAATAGCTTTTGGGCTTTATGAATAAAATATTTTGGGATATAGGAGAGACCAGTAGGGCATATGATTAAGTGTTGAGAACTTTATTATGAGATGATAATTGTATTTTAGGGACAATTATTTAAAGGACAAGGAAACTACGTAATTCAAGTGAGAGATTATGTCAAATACTTATGATAGAGAATAGACGTTTACCTACTGATTTTGCTACTTGGATGGATAGAATCCACGAGTGTCACATAGCTAGTGAGAAAACCCTTCGAGTTAAGGTTAGAGACGAAACCTTATACGTAATCATAATAATGAGAAATTAAGGATAAATGTTGTGACTATGGGTTACGAGAGGAACCTATATTAATATGATAAAATGGGTATATTTATATGATTGTGTGTACATATATTATATACATGTGAAAAACGTACCCGCGCTACTTGCTATCCCTGAGGTTACCGCGCTGGGACGATCTTATCCTGTGTTGCTTTATGGGGGATATTGATTTGTACCCTAGAAGATAGAGATCCTAGGTACGGGCTATCAGATTGATAGTCGGGCGGTCCTAAGAGACGTGTGGGTATGTACTGACCTCTTGGACTTGGAATCTATGCTTCGCCTCAACGTTGTTTTGTATATGTTAATACAGTTCGAGAGTGATTCCGAACTTGTATTTCCCTTTGTGTGAGCGATACGGGGATTGGATAGCAGAGTATGCCCGCACCATAGTTTAGTTGGGGTGCTGTTATATATATATATTATCCGAGTAGTTAATATATATATGAGGTTATAAACTTTAACTGCCTACTGTGATTTGATAAGAAGGACATAGTTGTTGACGCAATAATAAATACTTGTTTTGTGAAAGTATGAGAAGGCACTGGTAAACTTTATAATTTAATGAAGCTAAAACGAGAGTAGTGCTACAAATTGAAAGTAACATTTTTAAAACATTGTCATCGTTCGCTTTTGAAAACTTATAAGTAAGTTAAGATAAACTAAACTATTTGGGAAGGTTAGTACGATAGGCGTGCACATTAGAAGAGAGGTGAGAATTTCTCAAGAGAGTGTCGAACTAATATGATTTGCATTGGCCTGTATCAATTTAAATACTTGCTTAACGTATTTTTAAAATCAAACACACTTTCGGGCTCTGACCCGTTTCTTTTCCTCTCTCTCTCTCTTGTATATATATATGTATATTTTCAGGTGCCCAGCCACAGGGGCGTCTTGCTTAGGATCCCTTGAGAAGAACGAGCTGCAGCTTAGGTGGGAGTTGCAGGTCACTTGAGTAGACGGCTTCTGTTATTGACTCCACTCCTATTATTCTCATTTATTGGGCACGTGTCGCCCTTTTTACCATTTCATTTGTTGTTGGGATTTTGTATTTATTTTATTTCCAGTATTGTTCTATGGGATTTATTCTGGATGGATTTGTAGTTTTTAGTTCCATTTGTTGACATTCGATTGACGAATGTATTATGTTATTTGGTTTATTGTGGTGTGATTCTTTATTGTAGAAATGTTGTTTAAATTAAAATAAATCTTTTTCTTTAATTAAAATTTGGAAAGTTTTGTATGGAAAATGTTTTGACACTTAGCTTAATTATTTAGGGTGTTAAATTGGAAAAATCATTTTTATCGACAGTGATGCTGAGAATGGACCAACTGTTTACCTTGATTTAATTTAATAAAGGAGTGATCGCCCGGTATTTAATTAGGCGGGGTGTCACAGGTGGTATCAGAGCATCAGGTTCTAGTGTCCTTAGGATCTGTACGGCTTATTTCGCATTCAGCTCAACGTTTTTGCTATAGAGCCCTATTTTTAGGATTGTTGTATTCCTGCTTTTACGTTTAAGTCTTCAACTATTTGAGATTCGATGATAACTGTAGACTGATAAATTTTGTTCACGTTTCAGATGCCTCCGAGACGTGCTCCGAGAGATAGGCGTGCCCAGACCGAGCAGCCAGCAGCTCCGGCACCAGGCACAATGAATGCTAATGAAGTAGCCGCCATAGTTGCTCAGGCGGTGAATGCCGCGATAGCGGTGATTCAGCAGGCTCCACCCCAGGTTCAGGCAGTGGCGCCAGTACCAGCACAGCTTCCATCTGCATGGGAGAGGGTTCGGGATGCTTTTCAGAAAGCACATCCCCCTGAGTTCTCTGGTAGCTCCGACATTGTCACGGTTAGCCAATGGAAGAAAGACATCCAGCGGCATCTTCGCATGTATGAGTGCACCGAGGTACAAAAGCAGTTATTGGCTTCTTTTAAGCTGGTGGGATCCGCGTTGCAGTGGTGGGAGTCCACTACTACTTTGGAGGAGAGGGACACGATCCCTATTCAGATGTTCTGGGAGCGGTTTGACCGCAAGTATTTTCCACCTGCAGTGCAGACTGAGATGACGCGGAAACTACTAAATCTGAAGCAAGATAATCTTACTGTAGTAGAGTATGAGGAGGAGTTCACAAGACTTCTCACCATTGTGCCAGATGAGGCACCTACTGAGAGCAAGAAGATTTTGTTGTTTGTCGACGGGTTAGCTTGGAGGATCCGTCAGCACCTTATTGGGAATTTATCCCTGAGTACTTTCACTGATGTACTCAATGCCGCGTTGTTACATTGCCAGGATCACCGCTTCCATCTGCAGGGAAGCAAGAGAGCAGGAGAGTCCAGCCAGCAGGGTAGGACCGGGGGTAATAGTGCCAGTGGAGCACCATCTCATGGACAGACTCGTCAGCACGAGCAGAGTTCCCATCAGGGGGACCCTGCTAAGCGATTCCGTCCAGGTGATTCTAGGCAGGGATTCGGGGGTTTCAGGCAGGGCCATCAGGGCTAGCCTAATCAGCAGGGCCAGCAGGGCCAACACCGACCGCAGGGACAGCAGCTGGGCCAGCAGGGCCAACAGCGTGCACATCAAGGCCAACAGGGCCAGTGGCGTGGAGGTAACGGCCAATAGGGCCGTGGACAACAGGGTCAGAGAGGAGGTAACTTCAAAGGCCGATGTTTTGGGTGCGGTAAACATGGCCATAGGCGTCAGGATTGCCCAGAGGGCGATAGGGCCCCACAGCAGCAGGGAGGCCGTAATGAGCCGCAGAGACCACTATTTCCACCTGCACTCCCAGCTCCAGCCCAGGTGCCAGCCCTACCAGCCATTCCAGCAGCTCCAGTACAACAGGGACAATTACATTATGGACGTGTCTATAATGTCCACCAGGCAGGATCTCCATTGGCACCACCCGCGATTGAGGGTATGTTTCCTATCCATGGTACTATGGGTCGGGTTTTGTTTGAAACGGGGGCAACGCATTGTTTTATAGCTACACATTTTGCGAAGTCCTTAGGATTGTTAGCCACAGCAGAGAGCACCGTGACGTGTGTAGACTCACCACTGGGGAGTGGGTCCCTTATTTTCTTTATATGCAGAGGAGTGGGGTTAGAGATTGGTAGCTTGGTATTACCTGCAGACATGTTAGTCTTAGACATGCACGAGCATGATGTGATTATTGGTATGGATTGGCTCGCAGCTTATAGAGCCATGATTGATTGCTTCGGTGGGAGCATTGTTTTTGCCATTCCAGGGCAAGAGATGTTTGTAGTGGCGTTGCCTCGCCCAGAGGGAGGCTCGACCGCTCATTTGTATTACATAGAGGAGGATACCTCTAAGGAGGTTATGATTCCCTTAGATTCGATCCCAGTTGTCAGGGAGTATTCTGATGTGTTTTAGGAAATACCAAGCCTACCCCCCAGTCGAGAGATAGACTTTGTTATAGATTAATTGCCAGATACGAGACCTATAACACGCGCATCGTACCGTATGGCTCCGGTAGAGATGCGAGAGCTACGAGATCAGATAGAGCAGCTGTTAGGTCAGGGCTTCATTCGTAGGAGTACCTCACCTTGGGGCGCTCCAGTTTTTTTTGTGAAGAAGAGAGATGGTTCACTGAGGTTATGTGTGGACTACCGGGAGCTGAACAAGGTCACGATACGGAATAAGTATCCGTTGCCTCGAATAGATGACCTGTTCGACCAGTTGAGGGGAGAAACTTTCTTTTCGAAGATAGATCTGAGGTCGGGGTACCATCAGCTACGTATTAGGGAGCAGGATGTTTCGAAGACTGCTTTCTTGACGAGATATGGGTCTTATGAGTTCCGGGTGATGCCGTTCGGACTCACAAATGCTCCAGCCATTTTCATGGACTTGATGAACCGAGTATTCAGAGAGTTCTTGGATCAGTTTGTCATCGTTTTCATAGATGGCATTTTGATATATTCACACTCCGAGGAGGAGCATGCCAAGCACTTGAGGCAGGTTCTTCAGACTCTACGAGAGCATCAGTTGTATGCTAAGTACGAGAAGTGCGGATTCTGGTTGCAAGAGGTACAGTTCTTGGGGCAAGTTGTTTCTGAGCAGGGGATAGCAGTTGACCCGAGTAAAGTATTAGTGGTAAGGGAGTGGGGACAGCCCACGACACCAACAGAAGTGCGTAGTTTCCTGGGGTTAGCTGGTTACTACAGGAGATTCATTCGGAGATTCTCCAAAATAGCGGGTCCATTGACCAATCTGACTCGCAAGGGAGTACCATATGTTTGGGATGACACTTGTCAGTTGGCTTTCGACGAACTGAAAGACAATCTTACTTCAGCGCCAGTCCTTGCGTTACCGCAGCCGGGTATGGAGTACCTGGTTTACACCGATGCGTCCTTACGGGGACTTGGGGGAGTACTTCAGCAGGAAGAGAAGGCTATAGCTTTTGCCTCCTGCAAGCTTAAACCGCATGAGAAGAATTACCCCACCCACGACCTGGAGTTAGTAGCGGTCGTTTTTGCATTGAGGATATGGAGACACTATCTGTTGGGAGAGAAATTTCGTTTGTTCACAGACCACAAGTCGTTGCAGTACCTGTTCACTCAGCGAGAGCTGAATATGCATCAGCACAGATGGTTAGAGTTTGTGAAAGACTACCAGTTTGACATACAGTACCATCCGGGAAAAGCCAATGTAGTTGCTGATGCATTGAGCCGTAGACCGGTAGACGATGTAGCAGACATCTGGAAAGCAAAGTGGAAAGAGCTGGGTCACCAAGACGCCGTAGCACGTTCTTTCATATCCGTGATGTCAGTCACACCCGAGATTGTTACGAGGGTGATACAGGCGCAGACCACAGATCCGTTTTGCCAGGAGCAGATTGTGCGACTTCTAGCCGAGGGTGCTGAGTCCTATTCTGTTAGTTCTGATGGAGGTTTGCGGTTTAATGGGAGATTGGTGGTTCCAGAAGGAGCAGAGTTACGTCATGAAGTGATGACTCATTCTCATGGGTCCCGATTTGCAGTGCATCCGGGAGGCGATAAGATGTACCAGGATATGAGGCGACAATACTGGTGGAGCGGGATGAAGAAGGACATTGCTGAGTTTGTGTCCAAGTGTTCTACCTGCCAGCTGGTGAAGGTGGACCACCAGAAACAGTCAGGATTACTCCAACCATTGGAAGTACCCGCGTGTAAGTGGGAGAGTATTTCCATGGACTTCATTACAGGGTTGCCTACATCACAGAGGGGCCACGATTCTATCTGGGTGATTGTAGACCGTTTGACCAAGGTGGCTCATTTTCTGCCGGTGCGGACAGATTATACCACGGGTCAGTATGCTCAGTTGTTCATCGGGGAGATTGTAAGATTACACGGGGTGCCCCTGAATATTGTGTCCGATAGAGACAAGATTTTCGTGTCGCGTTTTTGGGAAAGCTTTCAGGAGGCTATGGGTACTGAGTTGAGGTTAAGTTCAGCTTATCACCCACAGACAGATGGGCAGACAGAGCGTACTAATCAGATGTTAGAGGATATGCTACGCATGTGTGTTCTCAATTTTGGAGGAGGTTGGGAGCCACACCTTCCACTGGTAGAGTTTGCTTATAATAACTCTTATCAGTTCACGATTGGTATGGCTCCATTTGAGGCTTTGTATGGCAGGCCTTGTCGTTCCCCGGCTTGTTGGCTTGAGGTGGGGGATGACAAGTTACTAGGACCAGAGGTGATTCAGGAGACCTCTGCGAGGATTGAGATGATCAGGGGTCGCATTCGAGTAGCCCAGGACAGACTGAAGAGCTATGCCGATGCGAAACGGTTTTTCAGGGAGTTTAATGTGGGGGACCAAGTGTTACTGCGTGTGTCTCTAATGAAAGGAGTGATGAGGTTCGGGAAGAAGGGAAAGTTGGCTCCGAGGTACGTGGGACCATTTCCCATCATAGAGAGGATTGGGCCAGTTGCATACAGATTGGGACTGCCGGAACATCTACATCGCATTCACGATGTATTTCACATCTCGTCGTTGAGACGATACCTTCGAGATGATATGGCCCATACTCGCATCGCGATAGAGGAGATCGACTTACAGCCTGATAGCTCCTACGAGGAGAGACCGGTGGCTATCCTAGACTATAGTGAGAGGAGATTGAGGTCGAAGATAGTTCCACTTGTACGGGTCCAGTGGGAACACCATAATGTGGAGGAATCCACTTGGGAGCGTGAGGCAGATATGCGCGAGAGATATCCAGATTTGTTCTTATCAGGTATGCCTTATTTTCCGAATTTCGGGACGAAATTCCGTTATTAGGGGGGAAGTATGTAATACCCCGTATTTTTATGCTATATTAATTTGGGGGTTTTATTAAATTTAATGAGAGTGAATTATTTAATAAGAATCCGGAAATTAATTATGTTATAATTATTAACGTGACGAGAGTTAGTAATTATATAAAAATTGTCGAATATTACTAATGAGCATAGTAATATATGACATGGATTATATTATAGGTCACGAGTGAATGAAATAATAATTTTGAGAATTTTAGTCGGGACGCGCCCGTGTCGCGTCGGGACTAATTATTGAGATATAAAAGTGAATATTTTATAAGTTGTTCGTATGGTCGTTTTGAGTGCGCCAACGCGTCCGGAAGGGTCGAGATAGTCAGAAAAGTGTACCCGGGGGTTTAGTTTGGGTCTCGGGATGTTTTTAGGCTTAATTAGTGACCCGGGAGGGCATTTTGGTCATTTTACAAAATAGGGTAATTAAACCCACGAATTTCAGCCATCCTTAGCAGCCATTTAAGTCAGCCTTTTAGGGTTAGAACATTCAGAACCCTAGAACGGCCATTGGAGTAGAGAGGAGAGAGCTCTCAAGGTGATTCAAGGCCAAAACACCACCAATCGCACCACCGTCACCACCAACGCGTAGATCGCGAGGAGGAGAACGCAACCACACCAATATCAGCAGGAAACCAGACCTCTGAAATCCCAGGCAAGTGTTTAACTTGCGTATTTTCGTTGGTGCAATATTCATATTAGTGTAGGAATGATTAGGAGTGTAATCAATGGAAGAAAACCCCACATTTTGATAGGAATTTGCATGTAGAAAACATTATAACCATATTCTGGAAATAGTATGTGAAGTAGATGATTAACCCACGAATTTGTGATGTTATGTTAGAAGGAAATTCTGGAGAAAACTGATTAGAACAAAAGTTAAGAAAACATTAGGGTTCTTGATGTTTAAATGAGATTTTGGGTTGTTTAACCATGTTTAATGATGGAAATACGCATGCTTAACGTTAAAATCATCTGGAAATATGTTATTATGTTTGTAGTAAGAGTTTTGGGACGATTAGTGTTGGGAAATATTGATTTGGGTGAAGAATTTTGGTAAAACCCGTAACTGCACTTCTGCAGGATTTCGCAGACCTGCTTGATCGATCGATCGAGCCTAGAGCTTCGATCGATCGAATGTTCGATCGATCGAGCCCCAGACCTCGATCGATCGACCCTTCCTGGCAGACTCTGATTTCCCCTTGTTTAATTAATTGAATATGATTCATCGTGAAATAGCTTTTGGGCTTTATGAATAAAATATTTTGGGATATAGGAGAGACCAGTAGGGCATATGATTAAGTGTTGAGAACTTTATTATGAGATGATAATTGTATTTTAGGGACAATTATTTAAAGGACAAGGAAACTACGTAATTCAAGTGAGAGATTATGTCAAATACTTATGATAGAGAATAGACGTTTACCTACTGATTTTGCTACTTGGATGGATAGAATCCACGAGTGTCACATAGCTAGTGAGAAAACCCTTCGAGTTAAGGTTAGAGACGAAACCTTATACGTAATCATAATAATGAGAAATTAAGGATAAATGTTGTGACTATGGGTTACGAGAGGAACCTATATTAATATGATAAAATGGGTATATTTATATGATTGTGTGTACATATATTATATACATGTGAAAAACGTACCCGCGCTACTTGCTATCCCTGAGGTTACCGCGCTGGAACGATCTTATCCTGTGTTGCTTTATGGGGGATATTGATTTGTACCCTAGAAGATAGAGATCCTAGGTACGGGCTATCAGATTGATAGTCGGGCGGTCCTAAGAGACGTGTGGGTATGTACTGACCTCTTGGACTTGGAATCTATGCTTCGCCTCAACGTTGTTTTGTATATGTTAATACAGTTCGAGAGTGATTCCGAACTTGTATTTCCCTTTGTGTGAGCGATACGGGGATTGGATAGCAGAGTATGCCCGCACCATAGTTTAGTTGGGGTGCTGTTATATATATATATTATCCGAGTAGTTAATATATATATGAGGTTATAAACTTTAACTGCCTACTGTGATTTGATAAGAAGGACATAGTTGTTGACGCAATAATAAATACTTGTTTTGTGAAAGTATGAGAAGGCACTGGTAAACTTTATAATTTAATGAAGCTAAAACGAGAGTAGTGCTACAAATTGAAAGTAACATTTTTAAAACATTGTCATCGTTCGCTTTTGAAAACTTATAAGTAAGTTAAGATAAACTAAACTATTTGGGAAGGTTAGTACGATAGGCGTGCACATTAGAAGAGAGGTGAGAATTTCTCAAGAGAGTGTCGAACTAATATGATTTGCATTGGCCTGTATCAATTTAAATACTTGCTTAACGTATTTTTAAAATCAAACACACTTTCGGGCTCTAACCCGTTTCTTTTCCTCTCTCTCTCTCTCTTGTATATATATATGTATATTTTCAGGTGCCCAGCCACAGGGGCGTCTTGCTTAGGATCCCTTGAGAAGAACGAGCTGCAGCTTAGGTGGGAGTTGCAGGTCACTTGAGTAGACGGCTTCTGTTATTGACTCCACTCCTATTATTCTCATTTATTGGGCACGTGTCGCCCTTTTTACCATTTCATTTGTTGTTGGGATTTTGTATTTCTTTTATTTCCAGTATTGTTCTATGGGATTTATTCTGGATGGATTTGTAGTTTTTAGTTCCATTTGTTGACATTCGATTGACGAATGTATTATGCTATTTGGTTTATTGTGGTGTGATTCTTTATTGTAGAAATGTTGTTTAAATTAAAATAAATCTTTTTCTTTAATTAAAATTTGAAAAGTTTTGTATGGAAAATGTTTTGACACTTAGCTTAATTATTTAGGGTGTTAAATTGGAAAAATCATTTTTATCGACAGTGATGCTGAGAATGGACCAACTGTTTACCTTGATTTAATTTAATAAAGGAGTGATCGCCCGATATTTAATTAGGCGGGGTGTCACACACACATATATATATATATATGTATGTATATATATATATATATATATTAATACTTTTGTCCGGATTAGTTCGCATTTTAAGAATGTGGAGCGGACACATGTCCGGTCCACATTCTCAAGAACATGCTTATATATATATCACTGTTCTAAAAAATCCCCTTAGGCTTAAAGCTTGAAAGCAACACTCCACCTTAAGTTTCTTACCCCTTATTCTTGGTAAAACCCATAACGCACACTTTTTTCTAAAAACAACAATTCTTTAGTGAAACGATATTGCCTTTTAAATAATTTTTTATACTAACCGGATCATTATCTCATCCAAAATAATCAAATAGTATTTTAATTTGCATATATTCAGACATATTTTTATGATATGTACAATTTTTGTATTTTAATAACCTTTTTATGGTTAAAAATATTAAAATATATTAAGAAGGCGTAAAAGCCTTTTCACGCCTTTTTACACCTACGGGTCGCCTAAGCTTCTAAGGGTTAAGGCTTGGCCTCCACGCCTCGATCATGCCCCGCGTTTTTTAAAACCTTGATATATATATATATATATATATATATATATATATATATATATATATATATATGAAAAATGATAATAAGTGTTTTTAGGGCACATATTTTGAGCATCAAAATATAAATATTAAAGCGTCACATGAGTATCTGTTCTCTATTAAATGTATGTCGGGACTTTATTTCTATTATTTTAAGATTTTTAATGTGTATCCTTAGGGCACATGTTATCACGACCCTATAGAGAGAGAGAGAGACTTTTCAACATACTTAATAACATATTAATTTTTTAAAATAGTAAAAAATTAAATTTCTTAACCACACACGATAGAAATAATTTACATAGTAAGGATTTGCAATAAAAAAATCAACTTGGAAATATATGAAATGATAGAAAAATTTTGAACGATCGAAAATGCACATATATAATCATTTTTTATTCCATCCACTATCGAGTTAAATTTTTTGATGATTTTTTTTTTAGATGATCTCCTTATTATGTAGATCAAATATATTAAATTTGATTGAAAAAAATTACTATTATTTAGAAATGAATATGTTTATAGATATATTGCTAATATATATATATATATATATATATACTGTTCTTGTGAGTCTAAAAATTATCGTCTAAAAATTTATGATTGGATAATGAAAAAAATAATTTTTTCTTCTCTTAAGTTAAAGAAAAAAAATGAATTTGATGGGCCTTTTTCAAAATGTAAGAAAATAAGTTTATCCATGAAATTTAGTGAAGATGATTCCAGATTTGCGTTTCTGTCTCAAAAAAAATTCCATTAAACTTGTAAAAGACTGATTTATTTTACTTTTGTCCTTGTTATCTATCTGCCAGAGTCTCAGTGTATGTGTGTGTTATATATTTGTAATGAAATGTAATGCACTTTAGGGAGCATCTTCATATCAAGGTGGGAATGGGGTACCTCTCTGTAATGTAATTTACACACACAATGAAGAGGATGTGTCAAGTCATAGATCACAGAAAACAAAGATGTGTTTGGGCATTTGGAGGCGAAAATAGTAAAGGTAGGAGGAGAGGGTGGCCATGCATTTTACCGTAATTGATTACAGGCCCCTAACAATAAACAATGAATAAATTTAGGAAGATTCAGAAGAAAATTTATTTTATAAATTCAGTGCATTAAAAATTTATATTTTATTATTATGGAACTCATTAAGACATCAAAATGTGTATTAAAAATTTATACTTTATTATTGTGAATTCCATCAATATATCAAAATATACATTAAAAATTTATACTTATTTTTATCTTATGTACTGAATTTACAAAATGATTTTTTTTTTTTTTGGATCTGCTACTCATAAACATTAGATATATCCATAGCTGCATTTGGATCCGTAGCTAGCTAGCTACGCAGATGAAGTATGTAGAATGTGATCGTGATAAAGAGTAGGTAGGTGATGTAAATGCACTCATACCCAAGAATTAATCTCTATATAATTTTTTATGCATGATTATAAAAAAAATATAAAGGAAAATATAGAATTACAAAATAATCTTGTTTTACTACATTTTTTTTCAATAATAACTAATTTAAAAAATTTCAAATCTATCAACAAAAGCAAAAGAATTTCTAAATCGGTCTGAAAATTAGCAGCATGTGGATTTCAACCTTATTAGAGCCACTTGTCTAGGTTTTCGGGTTGGAATCGATTTCAACGGTTATTATTTAAAGGGAGTTTTGGAAAAAAGTTCTTATAATGCTTAAAGTATATAAAAATAGGACACTCCATATAATTTTATAAATTTAGTCCCTGTACTAAAAACATCATGAAAAATAGTGAAAAATAGTGCCGCTGGCGCGGACCAAAAAAATAAAGACAATTGTACCATAGGAACTAGATTTATAAATATTATTGTACCACAGGGACTAGATTTATAAACTTGAAAATCATTGTCCTAAAAATCCAAATATTAGAAGGAACATGACATTTACCTTCATTCTCTATTATTTAAAATCATTTGTTTTAATTGTTATGATTGTTGGGATTTATTGTTCCAGTTTTTTGAATTGATTCTTAACGTTTTTGGGATCGATTCTTGAAGTTCTTGGATTTTTTTGGTTCTTGAGGTTGCGTTTATAAAAAAAAAAAAAAAAACAGATCTCTCTTAAACTCTTGGGATATTTTGGGTTTAGATTCTTTAGGTTCCTGGATTTATGGTTGTTGATTCGTTTTTTTATTAAAACATTTTCCCTAAGGTTTACAGATTTTAATCCCCTTTTGTGGTAATTTTTTAATAGTTTTTGGAAGGTTTTTTCTGGAATATTTTTTCCAGGAATTTTTTTCTGAAATTATGTTTTTTGCAGTAACAATTTTTCTGCTGATAATTTTTTTGGGGGGAGGGGAGGGGGGGGGGAATATTTTTTTGTTGAAAATATGATTTTTTTTTTTGCTGTTAATATGGTTTTTTTCTCATCTGTTCAGATCTTCTAAAAGCTTTTTAAAAAACAGTACTTTCAAATTTTTTTTAAAGTTTTCCAGTTTTTTAACTTTTAAAATGCGTTTTCTATTATGTTCATAATTTTAAAATATTTTTTCAGTAGTTACAGTAATTTTCAGTTTTTATTCTTTACTTTTTTGTAATGCTTTTAATTTTTCATAATTTTCTAGAATATAAAAATATTTTCCTGTAAATTTTGAAATTTTAAAATAATTTTCTGTGATTATTTGATTTTGTAAATAATTTTTAAATATTTTTAAGTAATTTTTATTTTTTAATATATTTTATATGGACATGAATCAAAATACCTTTATTTGCATGATATATGATATATTTTTCATTCAAATATTTAACACCGTTAAAATTTTAGAATTACATGAAGTTATTATGAAAGTTTGAAAAGGTTAAATTCAGAAAATGAGAATTTGGACGGTAAGTTTAAAGAAAGCCGTGATAATTGCGAAACAGTAGCCGTTTATATATATGGTTGTGGAAGCTTGCGATGTGGGAGCCTATGGCACATATATGAAAAGCATTGATTGATTTAGTTGGTCAAGTAGTTTGGTTTAATGACGTAGATGAATCGAATCTACAATTCCTATCTAAAACAAGGTTTCATCGCTCACTCATCTCTTTCTCGGAAGTAAATCAACTTCCAAAACCGCATGGCAGGACCTAGTTTTTTTTTTTTTTTTTTTGGTAAGGTATTTTTCATACCACGAGGTATTCGAGTGAGTTTACACACACCCATGGGCGGAGCTATATGATACCGAGTGGGTGCGGGCGCATGCACTGGATTTTTTGGATTTTATATATATATATATAGAGGCAGGCTTCTGTGCACACTAAGTTTGCACACTAAGTTTGCACGTTACCTTTTAAAAGTAGGCAAACTTAGTGCTGGCGCACACCAATTTTTTTATGTGATATTTAAATATTTCAAGGAACCCATATAAAAAAAATCAGCTTAAAAAAACTTTTTTTACTATTTTTAAAAAAATTGGTCAAACTTTCGCAGTTTTTAAAGGGCTTAAAAACTGCGAAAGTTTGACCGATTTTTTAAAAATAGCAAAAAAAGTTTTTTTGAGCTGATTTTTTTTATATGGGTTCCTTGAAATGTTTAAATATCACACAAAAAAAAATCAACTCAAAAATATTTTTTTTACTACTTTTAAAAGGTAATGTGCAAACTTAGTGTGCAAACTTAGTGTGCACAGGAGCCTGCCTCTATATATATATATATATATATATATATATATATATATATATATATATATATATATATATATATATATATATACATGTGTGTAATAACTTAAATGTTAAGGTTAAAATTGATAATTTTTGAAACTTAAGTCAATATATATACAACAGTAGCCGACCCTAGTTTTTCAACCTAACCAAAGTTGTCTTCTCTCTACATTCAAGAACAAAACAAAAAGTAAGTCCCCTTTCCCTCCTCCATTTACATATTTGTTAGTCTACAGCACATTAACGGGTTCAAGATAAAAAATTTCCGAATGTGAACAGCCCTAGTTTACTGAAATTATTTCTGAAAATTATTACGGACCCTAGTTCAAGATAAAAATTATTATTAAAAATTTTCTCCTCCATTACATTGATTTTATTACTGAAATTATTACTGAAATTTACAATGTGATTAATCATACAAAGTGATTAAAATTTTACTGAATAAATTTATTAAATAAATTCAATAATAAATTTCAACATCAATGGATTAATCTTTTTCCAACAAATTTTATGTTAGATTAATTCTGATTTTTATGTTAGATTAATCATTTTTCGTTAATTCTATTAATTTTAAATAACTTATTTAAGTTAGATTAATTATGTTTGATTAATATATCGAAAGAGACGTGTTGAATGATATTAACACTGAACATATCATTCAATTTTTTCAGAAAATGAAGTCTAGAAAAATTGCATTGTAATAACTATCCTATTTCATTTTGATAATGGTTTTAAGTGTTGAAATTGAATATTAATGCATGTTTTTTTTTTGTTGAAATATTCTTTAGTACTAGATTTATGCCCAAAATAGTACAAATAACCCAAAAAAAATCGCCTCGGGGGCTCCCGCCCCCGAACCCCCGGGGTACGTCAGACAGTTTCGCACCCACTAATTCCAAATCCTGGCTCCGCCACTGCACACACCTCGATTAATTTTCGCTCGCGGTTCGTGGCTTCCGCTGGCCAAGGATTATTTTGACACTACCAGAAATCGAACTACAGACCAAACTCAATCTACCACCAAACAATGTCCCAATGGCAGCGTTAGGTGTGTATCGTGTTCACATAAACAACATAAAATCGGTGTTCTTTTAAGACTCGTGATATTTTCATTAAAAATATTATTTTAAAATATTTATTTGTATAAAATATCACATAAGAACTCAATATTTATACAAAATCTCAAACACACACAATATCGTATCAATCTTGTCCCATATTAAAATTGAAAATGTTTTAAACCTCACTTTTTCTATTTCCTCTCTCTAACTTCTCTCTCAAATCTTTCAACCTGTCAATTTACTTTGAAAAACGTGTCGGTGTGATAATTGATTAAATTCATACTTTCTAATTTGTCACACTTATTTAATTAGAGTCTATTTTTAAACCAAATCAATCCAGCCCCTAAACATGCATCTAAAGTGCGTGTGTCAACCCCATAAATAAATATAAAGCATGTGACACAAATTTAAGAAAAAATCCTCGAAGGGCAAAACCTTTTTATTTTCACTATAATTTGTAAAAACGGTTACACGGATTACAATAAAAATAAGAGCGACATACGAAATACCCTCAGGCGTCGGTTCCGATGTCTCGGCTTAAATCTCCCGCAGGAACTCCAGGCAATCAGCAATGAAGAAGAGGAACGGTTTCTCCACAAGTTGTGAACTTGATAAGGACTCCCTCCACAATAGCACGCAGCTGTAGGTTGTAGAGTTCTCCCCACAAAGTACGAACAAAAGCAAAATATGTTCTTAGGGTCCACAAAACAATTCACATAAAAGTAATTGGGATTTTGTGAATTAAAAACAAAATATTTGAACCCTTAAAATTGTTGGAGAAAAACTTTTTGCCAAAGGTATCCAATTAATTCTGGCCAGATACACAAAAGTTTCAAAAGAATAAGACTCTTAAAAGTTAAAATTGTTCTCTACGTTTAAACCAAAGCTGACATCCCCTTTCATAAGGAAACTTGAGTCGGTGAAAAGAGCAGGATGAAGTCAGACGTGTCAGCCAAAAACAAGGTCACTCGAACGAAAATCCCATCTCGCTCGAACAAGATCGTGCGTCGTTCAAACGACTATGCGCGACATCCACATATCGTTCGAACGAGATCGAGATCTCGCTTGAACGACCTTGGTGTCGAAACTGAGGTACGTCTGCTGCCTTACTGCCTTAGAAATTTTTCAAAACTTTTTCCAAAACTTTTTCAAAAATCAATGTTTTCTAAAACAGTAATAAAACCATTTTTATAAAAAACATTTATAAAAACATTTTTATATAAAAGCTTTTTAAAACTCCTTTTAAAAAATATCCCAACACTCTTAATATGAAATGTAAATGAAACTTTAAACAATATCTTACCAAAGTTCATATTGTTGGGCTTGAATGTTGAAGATAACTTGTAATTCAGATTCGTCTTTTGTAGATGCAATCTTCTCAATTCTTCGACAACTTGTAGCGGTATACGACATAATTAATTGTGACGGACTTATTAAAAATACGTCCTTACAAATCT
Source organism: Sambucus nigra (assembly GCA_949130495.1). NCBI lineage: Eukaryota > Viridiplantae > Streptophyta > Magnoliopsida > Dipsacales > Adoxaceae > Sambucus > Sambucus nigra. The sequence continues at coordinate 353,990,400 of OX422207.1, read as the reverse complement.
CCCCCTATGTCTATGTTGGTACATACATAAAAATATCTGAATTATCAAATACCAAAATACCTATACAAATCTACCCTCGCATGAATCCCAAAACTGAAAAGGTAAAATTTGCAGGTTCTCAAATTTTTCTTTAACAACAAAACTCTCAAAGCTTTTCTCATAAGGGTGTGCAACATTATGATCTTCAATCGTTGTACCTACACACATGAGATAAAGCAAAAATCTTCGTGATGCATCGAGTTTGAAATGATATAAGAATAAAGCATTAATAATCAAATCTCCCCCATAATGCAAAAACTCCCCCATAGCATGATAATTCTTTCTCCCCCTTTTTATGAAGTCCCCAAATAGACAGATAAGAAGAAACAATCAAAACATGGAGTGTCATGACAAAATGCATAGCAAACAAAGATCAAGCTACGCGCATGCAAAGGTAAGTCCCCAAAAATTTCACAAACTATTTTTGGAATTTTCAATTTTTTATACAAAAATAGGATAAAAAAAACCGCACCATGGATTTAAACTCAAACAACCAAGTCATGGAAACGTAATGAATGAGTGTGAATACATTCGATAGGTAAATAAACTCAATCAATCATATGTGCACGATGCATATGTGCACTCCTAACGAATGAGCATCAAAATTATCCTTAGGTGTAAAAATTATTGAATTTAAATGACATCGTCTTATGCAAATCAATAAATCAAAGTCAAAGTGATTTCCACACCAATAACGTCCAAAACTATGTAGTGCTTTTTCAAGACTTTTAAGGGCGTGCAAACCCGTTTTAATTCTCCAACCAAACTCCCTCAAAAATATTTTCTTTTAGAGGTGTTAAACTAAATTCTCAAACTTTGGAGAATTGATGGTGAAACCTAATGGCTCATATTTGGCATGTATCGCTTTTTATAGCCTTTAATTTTTTTCCTAGCTCTTTTAACCTCTTTGGACCTCGGATAATAGAATTTCTCAATTTTTTAGGTCCGATTTAACTGTGGCTTAATTGCAAAGGATGGATAATTACCTTTTGTAGCCCTTCACTGTTTTCAAATAAAGCACACAAAACTCATAAACGGCTCTTACATGCACACCTATCTTATCAAGTTTTATCGCGCTTAGTTCGTTTTAAGGACAGGATTGAAGTGAAAAAATCCAACCAACATGTGATAAGACAAGCACAATAATCAAACAAATATGTGCATGTGTGCAATAAAGGAAACCATGAGTCAAACATGTAGGAAGTAACACTTAATTACATCTTAATGACTCCACGCATTATAAAGCACATGGATGAATTGACATATTGTCTCAAAATCTATCAAATTGTCACATGGATAAATGGAATGAAATTGTGACTCGGTCATCCTAAGTGTCCATCCATAAACGGTGCAAACAAAATACAAAAATCTTTTGGGATTTTTCAAAATTTATCAACATAAAATATTTTTGTATTTTTCAAAAATTTTCAAAACAAAAATCTATACAAAAAGTACATGTCAACACACTAGCAAAAATATAACATGAAACCACAACTAGTGTATGACAAGCATGCAAACACAATCATTTATATGATATGGCAAGAGAAGAATAATGTGCAAGCAAACGAGAATCAACAAGTCTACCATCTAGTGCCTCTAAAATTGATTTTCTGACCGAAACAGATGTGAAACGACGGGTGGGGGCTTTGGAAATCATGGGAACACTAGACATAAACTTCCAAGGGCATTTTCCAAGATCAAAACAAAAACGCCAAAGGTGACCTTTCCTACCACAATATGAACATGTGTAAATGGGTGGAACGACACCTATGGGTTGACATTTTCTAATGTCCATGGTAACGGTTGACCCTCTAAAACAAACAATGATTTTGGCTTTAGCATTAGAAGCATGAGAACAACATGAGCCATTACCATCATTATCAAACCTACTTGAGTCTGTCAAATCATTTTCTAACTTCAAAATTTTTTACTCAAGCAAAGAATTAGACTCTTCCAAAGACAGAGATTTCTTTTTCAAATGTTCAATTAAACTTAACAGATTATCATGCTCCCCCTCAATTAAAACAAACTTATCCCTAAGAGTCTTTTCATGTGCCGTAAAATCATCGATAAATTTTTTATCCTCAACGGCACAAACGGGAACCCTAGAATTCTTTAAGTACTCCAATTCATTCTCTAAAACAAGGACTCTCTCATTAAATGGGCGTTCCATTGAAAGAATTGCGATTTTTCACAAAACAGATTTAAAAAAAAATCAATATCACACAATTTTGTGAAAAATAGGAATACGCAATAAATTAGCGCAGCCTGCTCTTATACAAATTTGAAAAACGTGTCGATGTGATAATTGATTAAATTCGCAACTTTTTAATTTGGCATACTTATTTAATTAGATTCTATTTTTAAACCAAATTAATCCAGCCCCTAAACATGCATCTAAAGTGCGTGTGTCAACCCATAAATAAATATAAAGCATGTGACACAAATTTAAGAAAAAATTCTCGAAGGGAAAAACCTTTTTATTTTCACTATAATTTGTAAAAACGGTTACACGGATTACAATGAAAATAAAAGCGACATACGAAATACCCTCAGGCGTCGGTTCCGATGTCTCGGCTTAAATCTCCCATAGGAACTCCAGGCGGTCAGCAATGAAGAAGAGGAACGGTTTCTCCACAAGTTGTGAACTTGATAAGGACTCCCTCCACAATAGCACGCAGTTGTAGGTTGTAGAGTTCTCCCCATAAAGTATGAACAAAAGAAAAATATGTTCTTAGGTTCCACAAAACAATTCACATAAAAGTAATTGGTATTTTGTGAATCAAAAACAAAATATTTGAACCCTTAAAATTGTTGGAGAAAAAGTTTCTGCCAAAGGTATCCAATTAATTTTGGGCAGATACACAAAAGTTTCAAAAGAATAAGACTCTTAAAAGTTAAAAATGTTCTCTACGTTTAAACCAAAGCAGACATCCCCTTTTATAAGGAAACTTGAGTCGGTGAAAAGATCAGGATGAAGTCAGACGTGTCAGCCAAAAGCAGGGTCGCTCGAATGAGAATCCCATCTCGCTCGAACGAGATCGTGTGTCGTTCAAACGACTACGCGCGACATCCACATGTTGTTTGAACGAGATGGAGATCTCCCTTGAACGACCTTGGCGTCAAAACCGAGGTACGTCTGCTGCCTTATAAATTTTCCAAAACTTTTTCAAAAATCAATGTTTTCTAAAACAGTAGTAAAACCATTTTTATAAAAAAAAAACATTTATAAAAACATTTCATATAAAATATTTTTAAAAATTCTTTTAAAAAATATCCCAACACTCTTAATATGAAATGTAAATGAAACTTTAAACAATATCTTATCAAAGTTCTTATTGTTGAGCTTGAATGTTGAAGATAACTTATAATTCGGATTCGTCTTTTGTAGATGCAATCTTCTCAATTCTTCGACGACTTGTAGCGGTATACGACATAATTAATTGTGACGAACTTATTAAAAATATGTCCTTACATACTTTCATTTTCTCTTAAATCCTACTACTTACCATCACGCTTCATTTCTGATATGTTACACCATTAAAACTTACTCGCATTACTGTCATGCTCTCATTTTGTACTCTCATTTTGTGTATTAAACTCCATCATACAAATTACATGTAAAAACTTCGTTATAAACTCATTAAACCATACAAAATATAACCCTAATTAACCTAACTGAAAATATATTACATTTGTGCGATTAAAAGTTAGGATTTAACCCATTTGAACAACCTAGGGTTTACCATTTGGGAAAAAAATAATTGTTCTTTTCACCTTGGCCTCCCGTCGCCAAAGGTGCCAAGCTTATTCGGTCACATCCCGCCGTGATTCACCCATATACGGTCATAGCTCACCAAGTTTTGGTTTTCACGGCCATAAACCACCGTGGTTTGATTTTCACGGTCTCTTCTTACAGCGATGTGTTATTTCTCAACGCATAATCACCGTATATAACAACGTATTTCATATTTCATATATACATGTATTCTTAGCAATGTTGTCATTTATAAGCCCTTACATATTATTTAACAGCCATCCATTTTATATTTTCTTCATATTGAAAATATTTATATTTATTTTTAATGTATGCATATATACTTTTATCTGCAAGTTTCAACATGATGAACGTATTTATGTATGCATGTATTTCTGAATTTTTTTTTATCATTTTTAGGCCCTTACATGTTATTGGATACCATCCATTTTATATTTTCTTCATATTGAAAATATTTATAGTTATTTATAATGTATGCATCTATACTTGATTGTGCAAGTTTTAACATGATGAACGTATTTATTTATGCATATATTTCTAAAAACAAAATTGTCCTTTTTAGGCCCTTACATATTATTGTTTCTTTGTTGGTATGAACTTATTGATTTGATGTTTATTTTTTAATATAATTTTGTTTATTTCTTATATAGGTCATATAAATGGGAAGAAGAAAAAATCCTCCTACCGCATTCGAGCGGAAGAGGAGATTGGAGGCGGCGAAGGAAGTACCACCACTCGTATCTTCCTAAGGTAGTAGTAGTGTCGGTGAGGCCACTAGTTCGAGCAGAGGATATTCTCCTACGAGGTCGTTGGATAAAGTAGTTGACCTGGTGATAAGGGTTGTGATACACCGCCTATTTTAATCCTCGGTGATCAGTCCATTATTAAATTAAACAGGAATCATTAATGGTTTCATTCTTTACATCACTGTTGAAAAACTTTTTAATTACTAATCACCTATGTTAAATTAAATTGGTGTCAAATTTTATCTTTTACGATGAACACATGCGAAAATAAATTAAATGATTAAACCATTCACACATAAATATAGTCTGAAAAATCACACGACAGATATGTAAATAAATGAGACCGAATAAACCATCGGTGCTCTAAGAGCACAATCTAACCACAATAAGTAAGACGAAATCGAAATACAATCTGATGCATAACTGAGTAAAAGAAATAGTCTGAAGGCAATACGCCCAAATGAACTGCTAAGGAACCTCCTATCTAGAATGAAAGAGCTGAAGTGTCTAAAGAAATCTCCTGCAAGTTTCCACACTGCTGCAGCTACGCGTCTCTGGATAGGATGTCCAAGCTTGACGTCCCTCAGGATGGACACCTAAAAGGTTTTGAAAATATTTTTGATATGGCTCTGAGCCCAAGTAAAACATTTTTAAAATATTTTGCAAGCATTTAAATCAGTTATTTATTACACATGTAATGTTCACGTACACCCTCTTGAGATCCCCACCTCTCAACTAATGTGCACGCCTAACGTATTCCACCTAACTAGTATATCCTCCCAACTAGATAAGGTATTTGACTACTCTCAATAATTCCAGTGCTCTCTTATGTCCCCATTTTTGACACGTTACTACGATCTCAATAATAAATTATTTATTCTCGTTTTATTATTGAGTTGATTATTTAAGTTTCATTACTTAAAGTATTTTAGATATAAATCATTTATCAATTATACTGTCTCACAAAAAGTAGATATATCATACCGGTGCATATTCATCACACATATAATACATACAGAACTATAGCATTCCCATAATGGCCCCTCGTGATATTGGCATACTCTGCTATCAAGTCCATGTATCTCTCATACTCAATAAAGGACTATTGGTTTGGCAAGTGCCCTAAAACCCCAAATAAATCAATACAACAATGGAGGCGACCATGGTTTTAAGCCTTTGGGATATGCACATACCTAACGTACCCAAACGATGCGTAGGTACCATTAATACACGTCACACAGTGAGCCGCCCTAAGCTCCATGCTCTAGGGCATAAATCCCAACCTCACTGGAATCGTTAAGGTGGGATCGCCCTCTGTCCGGAAACCTCTGGACAGCAGGCAGCGTAGGTATGTTCATACACATAATTAAATCCTATTTATAGGTATTCACACAACCTATATACATATATTATTCAGTAGGTATGCACACAACCCAATTATATCCACTCGTACGTAGTATATATCACTCGCACACTCAATTTATCGTTAATTTCAATTACCAAGCAAATTCTTACAATTTCGAGCATCGCCCACTACTCTAAGGATCCTATTTATCCCTTATTTAGCATGTAATTATTCCCACCGTATACTACTGGTCGTAAACATAGATACACTCATCACTATGTAACTCGTCTTGAATTTCATTTATTTATCAATTATGGACATTTTCTTAATTATCCCAATTCTTAACTCCTCTCATTTTATATAAATCTAAGTCCCATTATAGGCCTTCTCACATTTTCATATTCTCTTCTATAATTTAAAACTGTCTCAAAAGTACCCTTACAAATTATCCAAAATTTTCGGGCTTAAAAAGAACAATCTTTAATTCTGGGCAAAATCGAATTGATTCGCCCTCGGGCCTAATCGATTCACCCTTAGGCCGAATCAATTCAAAATGTATCAGGTCTCTTCTTCTTTAATTTGTTGTTACGAATTTTTTACACCATTTCAATCCTCAAACTTTAATACAACAATCTGAAACTCCCAAACAACATAACTAAACATCAAATATACATGTATGGATAATTTCTAAGTTAAATCATGTATACAATCCATAAAATTTCATCCAACATCAGATTAAAACTCCAATAATCATTAAACTCTCCATTTTTGTATTTTTCACATAAGATCATCAAAATCCAGATTTATCCCATAATCCAGATCCCATAATTTTTTATTTCATTTTATTTATCAATTGTATTCATTCTACATGCAATTCTAATCCAAATTATAAGTTATATTCATCAGATCATAAGAATATCATCAATTATCCTTAATTCAAATGTCCTACTTACATAGGTATTATAACTCATAAAAATTTGCAAGATAAATACTTGTCTTGTATGGGAGTGATCTGATTTCATGTTCTTGAGGATAATTCTCTTCTAATCCACCCTCCAAAGATGATTGTGATCCAAGAACAAGGTGAAAGGCTTCAAGAATCCTCTCTTAAACTCTAAGAATACTCTTCCTCTTCTCTCTAATGGAAACCAAGTGTTTTCTATTTTATTTACCCTAGCCTCTCACAACTACATGTTTATATAACCTTTTAAAATACGTAGCTCCCTTAATCCTAGTCTACCAAATAACCAAATTGCCCTCTTGGGGTGTTAGTTTGGTCTAAAACTGTCCCGGGACCCAAACTATACACCTGGGCATACTATTTTGACTGTTTTAACCCTTACGGACTTTACCGTAACCTCAAAATTATTATCCAAGTTACTTACAAATAATTTCCTATATCGACCTCATTTAGTCCATACATGACATCCGGTTGAGACAAAATACTGATACGTCGCTATCACTAATTATGACGCCAATACATAGTTACGATTCACTTAGTAATTTTATTCAAAAAACTTGAATCATTTCTCTCCGATTAATAATTTAATCAACCCGTAATATTTAATTTCCATTAAAGTACGTCACGCGTGTAATTTAATATTAATTAAATTTTAATTTCTAAGAAATACGGGTTGTTACATGCTTTCCCCCTTACAAAGGAATTTCGTCCTCGAAATTGGAACGTACCTGTGATAAATAACTCTGGATACTGCTCATGCATGTTATCCTCCCGCTCCCATGTTGACTCATCCACATTGTGATGCCCCCACTGAACTCTAAATAAGGGTACGCCATTTCACTACAGTTTACTCTCACTATGATCCTGTATCGCTATCGGTCTCTCCTCGTATGAGATATCGAGCTGCAATTCGATCTCCTTTAAGGGGATATTCCAAAAATATCTCTCACTCCTCCTATAACTCTTCAACGATGACATATGAAACACGTCGTGAATCCGTTGTAGGTGCTCAAGTAATCCCAGTCTATAAGTTACGGGTCCCACCCTCTCAATGATCGAAAATGGTGCCACATATCTCGACGTCAATTTTTTTTCTGGCAGAACCTCATAACTTCTTTCATGGGAGACACTCGTACCAACACCTAGTCGCCAACCTCAAGCTCAATGTGCCTCAAGTGTGGATTGGCGTAACTCTTCTGCTTATCTTGAGCTATCCGTACACGCTCTCGAATCAGCTTAATCTTAGCAATGGTATCCTGAATCATTTCTGGCCCCAATAACTTATTTTCCCCCACTGCTAACTAATAAGAATGATAATAACAAGGCCGACCGTATAGGGCCTCAAATGGTGCCATGGCGATGGTGAATTGCTAGGAGTTATTATACACAAACTCCACCAATGGAAGGTACTGCTACTATCATCCCCCAAAGTCATGTATGCATATCCTCAAGCTCCTGATTAACCCTTTCTGCCTTCCCATCTGTCTGTGGGTGATATGTTATACTCAATCGTAAATTCGTGCCCATCGCCTCCTGGAAGCTCTGTCAGAAATGGGACACAAAGATCTTGTCCCGGTCAGACATAATATTAATCGAAACTCCATGTAATTGAACTACCTTGGCTATAAATAACTGTGCATAGTGTTTCATCTCAAAATCCGTATGAATTGGAAGAAAATCAGCCATCTTGGTGAACCGATCTACGATCACCCATATGAAGTCATGACCTCTCTGTGATAACGGTAACCTGGTAATAAAATCCATGGAGATACTTTCTCATTTTCACACGGGAATATCTAGTGGTTGTAACATCTTTGTCGGTCTCTGGTGGTCTATCTTCACTAGTTGGCACCAATACTATCTGCGCATATACTGGTACATCTTATCCCGTTATGTCCCGTTTCATTTCCGACCACCAATACTATCTGCGCATATCCTGGTACATCTTATCCCCACTGGGATGTACCATAAATAAAGACCCGTGAGCCTTTGACATCATTGCATGCCTTAAATCATCACCCTCTAGGACCACGAGTCTCCTGTTATAACGCAAGCCACCCTCTGAACTGATTGAGTACCCATTTTCCCCATTAACTAATAACTGACAAACTTTGTCTCGACTATACTGGGCCTCTACATGTGCTTTCACCACTCTCATCATATTCTCGGGTGTGACAGCTAATACAGACATACAAGACATAGCAATCTTATCATCGTGGCAAAGCCTTCTCCACTTCCCTTTTCAAGCCGCCGCTAGCTCTCCGGCATGTTTTTGGCTTAATGTGTATGCCACCACATTAGCCTTCCTAGGATGATACTGAATATCAAACTGGTAATCTTTCACAAACTCCAACCACATCATTTGTCTCATATTCAAATCTTTTTGTGTGAACAGATACTGAAGAGATTTATGGTTTGTGAATAAGGTAAACTTCTCTCCCAATAGATAATGCCTCAAAATCCTTAAAGCAAATACTAATGTGGCTAACTCCAAGTCATGCATGGGGTAATTCTTCTCATGGACTTTATCTTACGAGATGCATATGATATATCCCTTTCCTCATACTGCATTACACCCCTAAGTCCCTATAAGGACGCATCAGTGTAGACGCAGTATGCCACTCCTCCCTTAGGCAATGCAAGTACAGGTGCTGAGGTCAGTTTGTCCTTTGGCTCATAAAAAGCTAGCTGAAAATGGTCATCCCAAATAAACAGTATCCCTTTGTGAGTCAAGTTTGTCAACGATCCCGCAATCTTTAAGAAACTATTAATGACCTCCGATAATATCCTACTAATCCTAGAAAACTGCGAACCTTGATTAGTGTTGTGAGTTAGCCCCACTCCCTCACTGCTGATACCTAACTTGGATTAACAACAATACCCTTCTCATACACAATATGGCCCGAAAACTGTACCTCCCGAAGCTAGAATCCGTATTTACTAAACTTCATATACAACCGGTGTTCTCTAAGTGTCTGTAAAACCTTATGTAAGTGCTCAACATGCTCATCCTCAAAGAAAGAGTAAACTAAAATATTATTAATGAACACGATCACATACTGGCCAAGAAACTCTCAAAAACCCAGTTCATATGATCCACGAACACTGTTGGGGCATTAGTGAGTCCACATAGCATCACCCTAAACTCGTACGACCCATATTGTGTCAAAAAGCAGTCTTAGGAACGTCTTACTCCCTGGCACACAACTGATGTCGGATGGTAAATCTATCTTGGAAAAGTAAGCTGCTCCCCTCAGCTGGTCGAATAGATCATCTATAAGAGGCAGTGGATACTTATTTAAGATCGTGACCTTATTCGACTCTTTGTAGTTAATACACAATCGAAGTGACACATCTTTCTTTTTTACAAACAACACTGGTGCTCCACACGGTGAAGTACTCCGTCTAATAAAACCTTGCCCCAAGAGCTGCTGAATCTGGTCCCTCAATTCACGCATCTCAGATGGAGCCATGCGATAAAGAGCTCGAGCTATAGGTCTCATACCTGGTGTTGGGTCAATAATAAAATCCATTTCCCGACTAGGTGGTAACCCGAGTATATCTTGGAATACATCCTCGAACTCCCTCACGATTGGAATTGAGTCTAATGAAATAACTAACTCATGTGAAGTCTCCTCCTTAATGTAATACAGATGTGTGCTCGACCCTCCATCAGACAGAGGCATCGCCACTAAGAACATCTATTGTTCGAGAATAGAGAATATAATAGTCCTTCAGAAATAATCCACTATTTCCTGATATCCATCTAATCAATCCATCCCCAAGATAACGTCATACCCCTTCCTGTCTAATACAAGAAGATCAACAGCTAAACACAATCTATCCACATCGATATCCACACCCCGAAAGATCAAGTGTATAAGCGACCCACTATCCATCGGTAACTCCACACACATAAGAAGACTAAACAATGTCCATAATAGGCCGACCGCTCAACAAATCTAATCGCTATGAAAGAATGTGATGCCCCAATATCGAATAACTCATAAGACCATGAATAACAAACGTACCCGCTGCTGCTGCTGGTGCCAGTGGGACCTGTTGTGTGGTGGCATTAAGGACTTTATAGATGCATTCGTATTATAATTGTCCCTGCTGTGGTGGTGCGGGAGGGTTGTTACCGCAGGTGGCCTCTATGCCTGATGCTTCTACGGGGCACCCTGCTACTGCGGAGCTCTCCCCTGTTTTGGGCAATCCCCAATCTTGAGGCTCGTCTGTCCACAAATAAAGCACCGGCTTAGAAACTCTATCATCCTCTAGCCCTAATTGCCCTGATGGTACTGACCCTGTTATTGGCCTTACTGGCCTTGACCCTACTGACCACCTCTATTGTTCCCTTCACACTAGCGACCCTAGGGAACCTGCTACAGAGGCTGTCCCTGCCGAAAACTTCCCTGGGGTCAATTTCCCCAAATTATGAACCTCTTGACCTGATCCACCTATCGAGAATACTTCCCCTGGTGTCTTCCTGACTGATGCTGTTGTGGTACTCCACTAGCATCGCTACCTTCTGTCTTGCCCTGCTGTTTAGGCTCACCTCCTCTCTTGTTTCCCTTCACATAGAAGCGATGATCATGATAGCATAACAGTGCGGCATTGACAACATTAGTACAAGTCATCAATGTTTTATTGACGATCAAATACTTCCAGATCCTCCGGGTTAAACCATCCATGAACTTTGCCTTCTTCCTTTCTTCATTGTTCATCTCGTCTGGTACAAAATTAGCCAAACGAGTGAACTCTTCCTCATATTCGACCACATAACGCTCACCCTAGGTCACCCCCACTAAATTTCATCTGCATCTCAGTCTCTACGGTTGGTGGAAAGTATTTTTGGTCAAATCGCACCCAAAAATCAATAATAGTCATAGTATCCCTCTCTGCAATTGTGGTTACCGACACCCACCATTACAATGATACTCCAACAAACCTAAAAGTGGCTAGCATCTTCTTTTTCATGTCACTACAGTTAACCATGCGCAAGTGGGAATGGATGTCTTTCTTCCATTGACACGCCACAATTATATCTGAACTCCCCTGAAACTCTGGTGGGTGGCCCTTCTGGAAGGCAACCCTAACCTCATGCCACTCTAACGGTCATGGGTGTGCCTAAACAACTGGTGCCACTGGTTGCAGTGGATACTAAACCTGAGGGAAGTGCTAAGCCATGGCAGTAATTACTGCATTAACTGCTTGTCCCATGATTATTGCCACCACTTCTATTGACACTGACCCCTGTGGCGGTTGTGGCTGTGGTGCCTGTGGCTCTGGCTGAGCCTCCTCTGCATTGTCCTAAGCAGTTTCTCTTGTCGATTGTCTTATCCTGGGTGGCATCTGAAAATAAATTTGAATTATATGAGTTCACAATAAATACTATAATAACAACAGAATAACGAAACTCAAATGCGTAATCATAAATGCAACAATCCTAATAATAGGGCTCTAGGTCAAAGAACACTATGCTGAAATCGTAGTAAGCCGTACAGATCCTATGGACACTAGAACCTGATGGTATGATACTATTTGTGACACCCCGCCTATTTTAATCCTAGGTGATTAGTCCATTATTAAATTAAATAGGAATCATTAATGGTTTCATTATTTGCATCACTGTCGAAAAAAAAATAATTACTAATCAACCATGTTAAATTAAGCTAGTGTCAAATTTTATCTTTTATTATGAATACATGCGGAAATAAATTAAATAACTAACCATTCACACATAAATATAGTCTGAATAATCACACGACAGATATATAAATAAATGAGAGCGAATAAACCATCGGTGCTCTAAGTGCACAATCCAACTAAAATAAGTAAAACTAAATCGAAATATAGTCTGATGCATAATTGAATAAAAGAAAGAGTCTGAAGACAACACGCCCAAATGAACTGCTAAGGAACCTCCTATCTAGAATGAAAGAGCTTAAGCGTCTATAGAAATCTCCTACAAGCCTCCGCACTGCTGCAACTACGCGTCTCTGGATAGGATGTCTAATCTTGGCTTCCCTCTGGATGGACACCTAAAATATTTTGAATATATTTTTGACACAGATCAGATCCCAAGTGAAACATTTTGAAAATATTTTGTAAGCATTTCAGTAATAATTTAAATTAGTTGTTTATTACACATGTAATGCTCATGTACACTCCCTTGAGATCCTCACCTCTCAAGTAATGTTCACGCCTAATACATTCTTCCTAACTAGTATATCCTGCCCAACCATATAAGGTTTCTGACTATTCTCAATAATTCTAATGCTCTCTTATATCCTCGTTTTTGGCACGTTACTATGGTCTCAATAATAAATTATTTATTTCCATTTTATTATTGTGTCAATTATTAAGTTTCACTACTTAAAGTGTTATAGATATACATCGTTTATCAATTCTAATGTCTCACATTAGTAGATATATCATATCGGTATAGATTCATCTTTCATATAATATATACATAACTATAGCATCCTTGGAATGGCCCTCTGTGATGCTGGAATCAAGGACTATTAGTCGGCATGTCCCCTCGAACCCAAAATAAATCAACACAACAATGGAGGGGAACACGGTTCTAAGCCTTTGGGATAATCACATACCTAACATACAGAACAATGGATCCGTTCCCACTAATACACGTCACATAATGAGCCTCCCTAAGTTCCATGTCTAGGGCACAAATTCAAACCTCACTGGAATCGCCAAGGTTGGACCGCCCTCTGTGCGGAAACCTCTGGATAGTAGGAAACAAAGGTACGTTCACACACATAATTAAATCATATTTATAGGTATTCACGAAACCTATATACACTAGCATGTAACCCACGTGATGCGCGGGCATTTTATATCTTATTTTGAATTTGTTATTCTGATTTTACTAAAAACAATGCCAAATTAATCTTAAAAAATGCAATATATAAATATTATTTATGTACTTTTTTAGATCTCATGTTTATTGCATTTAGGTATTTTGTACAATCTCCATACAAGTGCACACCATTTCTTATGAACTTCATACATCACGTATCAGGGCATACATTGTAATTTTAAAATTTTGAGAATTAAGGTCAAGGTCATGTTCCTTCCTATATTTGGATTTATAGGATAGTGGTTTTTCAAGTTTTTAAATCTAGTCCCTCTAGTAAAATAACATTTATTTGTGTGGTCACTTTAGAGTTAGTAGTGCACAAAACAGGTAATATAATTTTTCATAGTGTTTTTAGTATAGGGACTAAATTTATAAAATTATGTGGACTGTCCCATTTTTTTACATTTTGAGTTAAATTGGACCTTTCCCAAAAAACCCTTTTAAAATTTTAAATTTATCGACTAAAAATCATAGTTCTATTAACATATTGAAAAAAATAAAAAAACATATCCGTATTTGTGCCAAAAATAACAATAAAGTCGTTGCAAAAAGTACTTTCAGGTAAGAAACAAAAAACAACATAAGACATCTTCTATGCAAAATGCAAACGTGACAAACCCAAACATCAACTGAAGCTATCAAGCTTATGCATACCTTGGCATTCTCTCCAAACTCTCTCTTTTGAAATAGAATCACCATGGGTGTAGAAAAAAGGGTAAATATGAGGAAAATTCGATGAACCTTCATAAAATCTGACAGGCCTTGTGTGGTATAAAATGAACTCAATAATTAATACCCATATCTAAACATAGAGATGAGCCAATTGTCGTTAAACTCCCAAAGTTGAGAACCCATATATTCACCTAGTACCGAAAAGGAAATTCACCTTGGATTCATACGGGAATGACGATTCACCTTGGATTCATACTAGAATTTTTACCAAAACTTGAGATCCCTTGACTTTTGGTTTTGGCCTTGATGTATATGGCCTTCCTAACTTGAAGTTCGACAGTTTGATTGGGTTAATAACCAATACACATTGCTCGGATATGGATCTCACGATAAACCTTTTCTTGGGGGAATGTGCCCACAAACATCATGGGTTATCAAGATATCAACATCCATCCACACATTCTCACCTGGCACCAATTGTGGTTTCTCAGTCATCATCAATCATCCTCATAGGATCCTTCACCTATACAATTCCAAACCAAAAATACCAATTATCAAACACACCTCACAAAATACCAATTCATTAGCCAAATAACAAAACCCTACTAAGCCAGTAGTTGATGGCCTGCTTTCAGATTGTTGTGTCTCCATAACGGATGTGAATTTATCAAAACCCTTTTTCCTGGTTTTTGAAATGGAAAATGGAGAACATGATGGGAAACCTCAAAGACCCACATCGTTTTGTTAATAAGAAAATAAATGAAACAAAATTAGTGGGATTTTTCTTAATTAAAAATATGTATTTTAAGAGAAATAATTATAATGATACCATACCTCTTTGATGAAAGGCGGGGAGATTGGAGAAATGGTAGAGGATGTCGTTGATGAATTTGGAGGTTGTCTATATGGGTGTTTATTTAAATGAAAAGGTAAAGGAAACAGTGTGACTTTTGAGTTTAAGGGGGGTGATCATGAATTCTAAAGGAAGACATGTGAAATAGGAACTAATTTCGAAGAGACAAACAAAATAGTGTGACTTTTGAGTTGCGTATATAATTAAAGAGAGAGAGTCATAGCTTTAATTATAAGGGTTTAGTATTAATACCTCTAATGCTACTCTTTTAGAGGTATAATATAGATATATTATTTAATAGGTGTGCACACAACCCAATTATATCCACTCGTACATAGTATATATAACTCGCATATTCAACTTACCATTAATTTCAATTACCTATCCAATTCTTATAATTTTGAGTGTCGCTCACTACTCTAAGGGTCCTATTTATCCCTTATTTAGTATAAAGTTATTCCCATTGTATACTACTAGTCGTAAACATAGATTCACTCATCACTATGCAACTCGTCGTGAATTTCATTTATTTATAATTATGGACATTTTCTCAATTATCCCAATTCTTAACTCGTCTCATTTTATATAAATCTAAGACCCATCATAAACCTACTGACACTTTCATATTCTCTTATATAATTTAAAAATGTCTCAAAAGTTCCCTTACAAATTGTCCAAAATTTTTGGGCTTAAAAAGAACAATCTTCAATTATGGGCAAAATCGAATTGATTCGCCCATGGGCCGAATCGATTCGAAATGTATCAGGTCTCCTCTTCTTCAATTTGTTGTTACGAATTTTTCACACCATTTCAATCCACAAACTTCGATACAATAATTTGAAACTTCCAATTAACATAACTAAACATCAAATATACATGTATGGATAATTTCTAATGTAAATCATGTATAAGATTGATAAATTTTCATCCAATTTTTCGATTAAAACTCCAATAATCATTAAACCCTCCTGTTGATACCAAATTTAACCTGCTAACGCGGACCAATTATGTGAAGACACGTGTCAATATACATGGCACCCGAGAACATTTTTGACAACACCTTGACTCCAAGGAAATCAACCTCCCCGACCAACTCAGGCGCTCCGAGCAGCAAGTGTTCTCCGAGGAACTTTATTATACCGAGCTACTTACGCGGTCCGAGCAGCTTAGGCAGTCCGAGCTGCACCTCGTACATAGCATTTATAACCGAATAATTAAGAGGATTGAATGCGCATTAAATGCTGATTATTATCATACAGATGTACACACCGATTGTAAAGCTATGTAATATTCTCTCGCATGTAGAGACTCAAGGCTATAAATACATTGTAACCTCCTCATTAACAGGGGACTCGGAATTTCTTGGTAAACCCATTATCGAGAATTCTGCAAACAGTCAGCAATAACATAAATATGGACGTAGGCCATTCTTCCTAGGCTGAACCACTTTAAAAATCTCTTGTCTTATTTATTTTTTATCTGTGATTAAATAATTAGAGATAATCTAATTTTTTACATCAACAGATTGGCGCCGTCTGTGGGAAACGACTGAAACTATCATTTTTCACCGAAATAATTCATCCCCAATGGCTGATAATCCTGAATCCAGGAATCGAAATGCTGGAAACCCCCCAAATCCATCCACTCCTCCAAGTGTCCAAGATTTGGTTGGAATAATGGCTAATTTAGCTCAGGGTCAGACCGCCATGCAAGAAACCATGCGACAACTCATGCAAACTATCCAGGGTGGAGCACCTGCCCAGTCAAGACAACGAAGCATTAAGAGGAATACCCAACTGCCTTCCTCACGAACTAGACGAACATTACTCCCAGAGGAATCTCGATATAGACATGTCGATTCATATCGCACTGATAGATCTAATTATTTTTTTTATCAACCTGGCCGAACTTCATCAGTACGAGCCACAGATACTGAACAGAACGTCACTTTATCTCCAGAAAGGACCAGTGCTCTTGAAAGATTGAGTAGAGTTTCTCCCTTTGATCGTTTGGGTCCTAGGAGGAATAAAAGTCCCCCTAGGATGGAGTCGAGGAACTTTCAACAATTCTCTGATTTAAAGGAAGGTTCTGCCCAATCCCGACCAGCTGCTCCTCGTGAACTATCCCAAGAGGCAAATTCAACACGATCAGTTGCTCGGACCAACAGGCCCGAGGAGGCAAATGACGCATGGAAAGGCTCTATTAAGAAGTTGGAGGATAGACTAGGAGAAATGGCTAAGGCCAAAAATCCTCTACAAAGAACTTTTGTCCAAGGGACACCTTTTATCCAGGCAATTGTGGATTTTCCCATACCATCAAAGTTCAAAGTCCTAGTGGTAACACCAAAATATGATGGGAAAATGATCATGTTCTACATATAGAATAATATCAAGCAGCTGCTGATATCTATGATGTTCCAGACGAGATGCGATGTAGGGCATTTTCAGGAACTCTCACTTGATCTGCTCAAATATGGTACAATAATCTTCCTCGGGGGAAGATTACAACTTTATTTCAACTGGACGAGCTCTTTATTGGAAACTTCTATTTTGGTGCAAAACCAGTTAAGCGAGTAGCACACTTGCTAAGCGTTAGACAAAAAGCAGGTGAGAGCACCAGGGAGTACATTACTCGTTTCAATAACTGGAAGCTCGAAGTTATTGACTACGAGGAAAAGACAACAATCACTGCTCTAACGAGTGGATTGTTGCCAAATAAATTGTACTATACTTTGGCCAAAGATACACCTAGGACCATGTCATAATTAATGGCAAAAGCAGCCAAAATCATGAATGCCGAGGAAGTTATGGCTATAAAGAAGAGCATGGATACTAAGGAAACCAAAGTTGAGGCCGAGAAGATTGAGAAGAAGTATCAGAAGAATAATGGTGGTAATAAGCAGTCAAAAGTAAGGCAAGCGTTGGAACAGTTGAAGAAATTTGGAAACTATACTCCTTTGAAGGTAGATATAAACCATGTTCTGGAAGAGATCAAGAACAGCGAGGAGTTAAACTGGCCTGCGAAAATGAAGACAGATCCTGACAAAAGGAATAAGGCCAAATATTGTGAGTTCCATAAAGACCATGGTCACACGACCAAAAATTGCATAGCTCTTCAGAATAAAATTGAAGCGCTCATCAGACGAGGAAAGATGGCCAAGTATGTTGATCGTAAAAATGAAGGAAAAAACAACGATCGAGCAAGATAGAGATCTAGATCTCCTCGTCAAGCAGAAGAAAACAAGAAAAGAGACCATGAAGATGATCTAGAAGACGACCCCGATCTCCCTAAAAGACCAAGATAGCTAGAACGTGAGGTATTTTCTATCCGTTTTGGGTCATTTGATTGCAATGTTGTTACTGGTGGAGATGCTGGAGGTGGAGACCTTACTGCAGAAATGAAAGCTTACCTCAACGAGGCTCAAGCCTGTTCGTATATTCAACGGATAAATCTAGCTAAAGAAGATCGCCCGAGGAAGGTTAACAAAGATAAACTGGTCATCGGTTTCTCTAAGAATGATCTCGCAGGTGTGCTATACCCTCATGATGACCCATTGGTGATCAAAATGAGGATGAAGGAAGTAGTGATTTCGCGAGTCTTGGTGGATAATGGCAGCTCGGCAGATATTATGTTCTACCCATGTTTTGATAGTTTGAACCTAAAGCTATCCCAGTTAGAGCCATATCATCGACCACTCCTCGGTTTTACTGGCGAGAAAGTTTTTCCACTTGGGATGATCTAGTTGAATATGTTCATCGGTACATGGCCTGCTTGTTGAACAGAAAGAGTGTGCTTTTTTGTGATGGATAAGAATGTTCAATCAGCTTAAAATATCACCATGGGAAGGGTAGTATTGAAGAAGTTCGAAGTAGTTCCATCTACTGTACATCAATGCCTAAAATTTCCAACCAACTTTGGAGTAGGAATTGTGAAGGGTGACCAAAAAGTATCTCGGGAATGCTATTATTCATCGGCCGAGCAAGAAGAACTGGAAGAATCTAGGAAAAATACTACCACCTATCAAGTGGATGAAGGTGCAGAAATTGAAACGTTGGATCTTAGAGACGAGTCACAGCTCGTAAAAGGTCAGGTGGTGGAAGCTAATGAAAACGTCATTCTGGACGATGAACACCCAGAACGAACAACTCAAATCGGTTCATCGTTGGACACCCCACTAAAATAGGAATTGATAGCCTTCCTAAAAAGTAGAAAACAAACTTTTGCATGGAGCCACGAAGATATGCCAGGAATAGACCCAAATTTCTTGTGTCATGAACTTAATGTGAACAAGGAAATCAAACCTGTGAAGCAGCGAAGAAGAGTGTTCAGCCCCGAGAAGAACCAAGCTATACAAGAGGAGGTCGAGAAGCTCCCAAAAGCTTGCTTTATTGAAGATGTCAAATATCCAGATTGGTTAGATAATGTGGTGATGGTAAAGAAGATGAACAACAAGTGGAGGATGTGTATAGACTTCACCGATCTCATCAAGGCATGACCAAAGGTTCATTTTCCTTTACCCCGAATTGATCAATTAGTGGACGCTATCTCGGGACACGAGTTGTTGAGCTTTATGGATGCTTATTCTGGTTACAACCAGATTAAAATGAAACCTGAAGACAGGGAGAGTACCTCTTTTATTACCCCTAGGGGAACTTACTGTTATAATGTTATGCCTTTTGGTTTAAAAAATGCAGGTGCAATATATCAGTGGCTGATGAACAAGGTGTTTGCAGAGCAAATCAATCACAATATGGAGGTTTATGTTGATGATATGCTAACGAAGAGCAAGAGAGCTGCTGACAATCTAATTGATCTAGGTCAAACCTTTGATCAATTAGATAAATATCAAATAAAGTTTAACCCTACCAAATGCATATTCGGAGTACGAGAAGGCATGTTCCTCGGGTATATTGTCAACCAACGTGGTATTGAAGCAAATAAAGAAAAGATCAAGGCTCTATTGGGACTACGATCTCCAACGACGAAGAAGGAAGTGCGAAGTCTCACAGGGCGAGTTGTAGCACTTAATAGATTTGTATCACGAGAAACTGATAGATGCCTCCCATTTTTCAAAACACTCCGAAAAACATTTGAATGGAATGATGAATGCAAGAAGGACTTTCAAGAGTTAAAGAAATACTTGGGAGCACCCCCACTATTGTCCAGGCTAGTGATGGGAGAAAGATTGTACTTGTATCTGGAAGTTTCGGAGAATGCCGTTAGCTCAGCATTGATAAGAATGGAGGATGGAGTGCAAAAGCATATTTATTACACTAGCAAGGCCTTCCGAGGAGCAGAGATCAGATATACAAGACTAGAAAAGTTGGCACTAGCGTTGATCGAAGCAAGTAGAAGAATGAGGCCGTACTTCTAAGCTCATACCATAGTAGTGTATACCGATATGCCACTAAGACAAGCTCTTCATAAACCAAAAAAATCTGGGAGATTGATGCACTGGGTAGTAGAACTTGGTGAATATAATATAATTTATGAGCCTAGGTCGTCACTTAGAGGGCAATCAGTAGCCGATTTTATCACAGAATTCACTTATCCTGACACCTCCGAGGAGCAAAAGCTGAATACCGACCAACCTGTGGATGTTACAGGATCATCAAATTTAAACCTTGATCAACTTAAGTCAGTTGACGATCAGGGGGAGATGGTCGACGAGTAGCAAGAAGTACTAGAGGAGGATAAAAGGAAGCAATAAATATTCCACCGAGGAACTTTATCTGATATAAATTTTGAGGATGAGGTACCTATATGGAATCTATATGTGGATGGTTCATCTTGCATTACAGGCTGTGGAGCAGGGATTATTTTGAAGAGCCCGGATGAGGTCGATGTGGAGTATGCTTTGCGTTTTCAATTCAAGGCTTCTAATAATAAGGTTGAATATGAAGATATGATTGCAGGTCTTAGTTTAGGAAAAACCATGGGGGAAGAGCAGGTCATCGTATTCAGTGACTCACAGTTGATCGTAAATCAAATGCTGGGAGTATATACAATAAAAGGAGAATTGATGATCAAATATCATGTAAAAGCCATGGAAATTGCATCAAGCTTTAACGCTGTGCAATTAATTAGAACACCAAGATTGAAGAATGTAAGAGCAGATGCTTTAACTCAATTAGCCTCAGCCACACGCACCGAGCTACGAAGAACAATTCCAATAGAGATTTTGACTAGCAGGAGCATCGACGAAGATCTGATGATGAACTTTATTACCCTTGATTTAGAACCATCTTGGATGGATCCCATCAGGGCATATATTGAAGAAGGGGTTTTGCCAGCTGATAAGCTCGTAGCCAAGAAACTGAAGTTTAAAGATGCTCGTTATGTATTAACTAATGGAATTTTATATAGATGAGGAATTATAGCAGGACTGGAAAGATGTGTGCATCCCTCCGAGGTAAAGGATTTGGTTGAAGAAGTCCATGAAGGGTCCTGTGGAGCTCATGTAGTAGGTCGGACGCTTTTGCAAAGAGTAATGACGCAAGGATACTATTGACCAACAATAAGGGTTGATTGTGTAGCCTATGCCAAAAAATGTGATAAATGTCAACGCTTCTCCTCTATCCAAAGAACTCCCCAAGCATTGCTAACACCCATAACATCCCCTTGGCCATTTGCCATGTGGGGAATAGACTTGGTCGGGCCACTCCCGACGACAAGAGGAAGGTTCAAATACCTCGTCGTCGCTGTGGATTATTTTACTAAATGGGTGGACACTTAACCTCTAATTGATATGACTTATGAGAAGGCATATCAATTTATTTAGAAGAATATCATTTATAGATATGGTCTTCCCCATGCATTCATTACTGACCATGGAACTCAATTTGATAACGAGGAGTTTGCTGCATATTATCATCAGTCAAATATATTGAAAATCCACTCGGCACCAAGCCATCCCCAGAGCAATGGACAAACTAAGGTGACGAACATAACGCTGCTGAATGGTTTGAAGAAAAGACTGGATGATGCGAAGGTAAATTGGATCAACGAGCTACATTCTGTACTATGAGCTTATCGTACTACACCACGAGCAGCAATAGGAGAATCTCCGTACATGCTGGCATTTGGAAGTGAAGTCGTTATACCTGCCGAGCTGGGCCTCCCAACACACAGAGTGCTGAATTTCAATTCTCCTATTAGCGATTTGATGAGAAGATTAGATTTGGATATGCTCGAGGAAGTTAGAGAAGAAGCAACAATCGGGAATGCTACTTACCAGCAACGAACAGCTCTATTCTACAATAAGAGAGTAAATAAATGTGATTTGAAAAAAGGGGACTATATGCTAAAGAAAGTGATTCAAAAACACAACAAATTGGAAGCTAACTGGCATGGACCCTACAGAGTAACAGAAGTTGTTCGCCCAGGAACTTACAGGATTGAAACCTTGGAGGGGGAAGATTTTAAGAATGCATTGAATGCAGAGCATCTACGCAAGTATTATCAGTAGTAGGGTTCCTATGTAAATGAAATGAAGCTTTCTTCAGTATGAATAAAGTGTTGAATTTTTTATCCAATTCTTTCATTTTGATGAAATTTTTTCGGAGTATTAGTGCTACACACTATGCATCAAGTTCAAAATAAAAATCCCACCAACTACAGTTGGTCGATCTACCAACTACGGTTGGTCGATAAATAAAACCCTACCAACTACGGTTGGTCGGTGTACCAACTACGATTGGTCGGTCTACCAACTACGGTTAGTCGATAAATATAAAACCCTACCAACTATGGTTGGTCGGTCTACCAACTACGGTTGGTCGATAAATAAAACCCTACCAACTACGGTTGGTCGGTCTACCAACTACGGTTGGTCGATAAATAAAACCCTACCAACTACGATTGGTCGGTCTACCAACTACGGTTGGTCGATAAATATAAAACCCTACCAACTACGGTTGGTCGGTCTACCAACTACGGTTGGTCGATCTACCAACTACGGTTGGTCGATAAATAAAACCCTACCAACTACGGTTGGTCGGTCTACCAACTACGGTTGGCCGATAAATATAAAACCCTACCAACTACGGTTGGTCGGTCTACCAACTACGGTTGGTCGATAAATAAAAAACCCAACAACTACGGTTGGTAGGTCTACCAACTATGGTTGACAAATAAAAATCCCCTAACTACGGTTGGTTGGGGAATGAAAGTTCACCAACTCCGGATGGTCAGAAACAAATATCTTAATAACTCTAGTTGATCGGTAAGCCAATTACAATCATCTCCAGTTGTTTAAATTGAACAGGATCATGAGATAAAGGATATTTTATCACATAAAGATCAAAGATTGATAAATCACTGCAATGAAATAAGCAACCAATAAGCAAAAGCATTCTATAAATTATTTAGAAGAAAAATGAAATGACAATTTTCATTCAAATGAAATAGAATTACAAAAGTGGTGAAAAGTACAAGTCATTACATAAAATCCTATTTTATGGGTTTCTTTCCCTCTGCCTTTGAAGCAGGTTCCATTCCGGCAGGAGGATCAATTAAGGCATAGGGGGAGTTTATGAAGTTTATGTCTTTCAACATTCGAATATTCATCACAGAAGGACGAGCAAGCAGGTGCTTTGGCCGAGATATCTCAAAATTAGAGTGAAGACTGTAGTCACCGAGATACTTTGAAATCAGGCATTGACGAATGGCCCGAGTAGGCATCCAGCTCATATTAACTTTAAAAGGTGGCACTGGCAACTCGAGCAACCCAGGGTCATAGTAATCCCACAAATAGTGACCCTGTTCCAACTGCAGCACACCTAAGGCATTTAGCCATCCTTGCTTGTACCCCTCGTTGTTCGACTGCTAACTCCGGTCATCAAGATGATAGAGGGCTTCATTATAACCAGCCATCCAGAATTCTCTGGGTTGCTTATGGAATTGGTAGGTCAACCTCTCTAACTTCTCGTGAAGATTCTTCACCAAATTTATTTTGTTCTCCAAGGCAGAATTTTGGGCAGCAAGTTGTTCGTCGAAGGTCTGAATCTGCTTAGACATCTCCACTAATTCTTGATTTTTCGTCATTAACTGGAAGGATTGATTCTCCAAAGCTGATTGAGTTCTTTGTTCCTCAATTGAAATACGAGCAGCCCTTGCTCGTCTCCAAGAAGCTCTTGCTCACCCGCGAGCAGAGGTAGAAGGTCCAATCCTTTTTAAGGTTTCCAGTTCATCTCTCAAGTTGGAATTTTTGACCTCCAAGAAAGAGAAACCCTCATCGTTGAGAGGGACCAAAGCGCTCGAGGTAGATGTTGCAGATTTCAGCTAAGATATCTCTCCTTGCAGGTTATTATTTTCCCGTTCCAGTAACTTCGCGATCTGCCTATGCTCTTCGACCTCGGTCTTCAAAGTCCTCTCCTTAAAATCATAAGCAGCAACTAACTTATCATATCCTTTGTAAGCATTTAGTTGCTGATACTTTTTCTCATACCCCTGATGCAAAAGGGCAGAAGATTCCTTGTATTGTTGCTGAAATTCCTCGATGATACCCTGGAGATCTTCAATCATCTCATAATAAGCCACGTTATTGGCAACAGCTCGGTCGAGTAAGCATTTCAGATATTGATAAGCTTCCACTATTAGCTCAGAGGCATCTGAACCCAGGATATTAAAAATTTGTGATTCATCCAAATCTGTATGGCCAGCTTTGAAATATTTATTACATTTTTTCATCAGCTCAGTATTGTGAGCTGACAAGAGTTCCATCCTGGCCATAAACTAGCAAAAAAGTCCATAAACAAGATTAATAAACAATAAAGGCAGAGCAAGACAAAGAAAGTCAACATGAACAACAAAAACTCGAATTTTTATTCACCAAAAGACAGGTACAAGGTTCAGGGTTACATTCAAAAGAAATAATAAAACTAAAGCCCGAGAAACTTTACACCTTCTCCTTGTGTTTTGCGACTTCCTCGGAAGGCTGAGATGAGGAGGCTGGTTGCTCGGAAGATATTGGCAGTTGCTCGACAAAAGTACTGGTAAATTGAAGCTGCTCGGTAGGAGTAATAGTTGGTTGGGGCTACTCGTAGCGAAGTTCAACTGTAGGGACATGATCCCCAACCATCAGTAAAGATTCTTCAGAGGCATCTTCGTCCTCTTCTTCTTCTCCACGGGAAGGAGGAGGACCGTGAACATGACGTTGAAATAGCTCAAAACTCTCTGAGACCTTTAACTCCTGCTGAGCATCAATCCATCCGTCCTTGAAGAATTTGAGGCTAGCAATATCCAATTAAGAGGACATGGTAGCTAGGCCTTTGTTCCAACCTTTGTCCCAGCCAGCACTAAAGGACTTTTTAACAGCCAGTTTCCTCTTCACCTTCTTCGAGGAAAGCTTCTCAGAGAAGAGTTCCTCGGCAGCTTTCAAATTCCTTTCTGCCTCTTCCTTCTGACGATCAGCTTCACGGAGTTTGCTCAGTTCTTCTTCAGCAGTTCTAAGCTTGGTCTCAAGCTCTCCAGCATTTTTGAGCTTTTCCTCAAGCTCAGTATTCTTCTTCTCACATTCTTTCATTTTCCTCTCCAACTCCTGAGAGGCCTCCATAGCTTTCTCTTTCTCTTGCTCAATGGCTTTTAATTGCTTTTCCCAAGCAGTTTTATCTTCGTCATACTTCTGACGAGAATCCTTTAATGACTGTGTCAGACCTACAAGAGCTTCCTTCACACCTGACGAGAAGCTCGAAGCTTTAATATCTTCATTCGTTTTCAAAATGGTGTTGAAACAAGTTACCAACTGGAAAAAGAAAACAATTATAAGTCAGTGCAAGTACATAATATTGAAAAGTGAAAGTTTAGATTAGTAATACTTACTGAGGCAATATGTTGAGCTGCCAAGGTGGTAACCCTATCCCGAGAAAGAGTGTCTTCAAGACCTTGGATTTCAGGGATAATCCAAGACTTAACAGAGCTCATGGCAGAGCTCGGAGCAATAAAAGTGGGAACACCACTTCTAGCAGTTAGAGGCTGAGAGATGGATTCAGCCACTTTATCCGAGGAGATTTTCTTCAACTTCCTCGTAGGAGCAGGAACATTTTCGACCAAGGATGTGGTCTTGGTCGGTGATATAAATATAACCTCGCTTGGAGGAGAAACAGCTACAATCTTGCTTGGAGACACAGGGGACTTCTCGACAACCTTTTTAGCAGCAGTAGGAGGGGGTGCATTAATTTTTCTTATCCCTTGCTCTGGGACATCCTGCTTATTTCTCTTTGCCTCTACATTGGCAGAGTCTAATTTGTCAAAGTATGAGGGAGCTCTTTTTCTCTTCATTCTGTCACTGAGTGGAATATTTGATTCAGGAGAGGAACCTTCAGAAACTGGTGCTGGTTCTATATCACTTATTATTGGACGAGCAGTAAAAGATGAAGTGTAACTCTTATACTGCAACAAGTACGAGGCTGATCTGATACGTTCATCAGCAATAGTTTAATGCAAACTCCAGATAAGTTTCAAATGCCTCAAATTGACATCAGTTTCTTTAGGGGATTTATTTTTGCTATCAACTGAAAATAAACAAAAATTAAAATGTCAATGACACATTTTATCAAACACAAAGAAAACATAATTTCAAAAATAAAATAAAATAAAATAAAAATAACCTATCCCATTGCCATAGGGAGGGCATCTAGGACCCTGATACACATCATCTCCATTTAATGAAGCATGTTGCCAATTTTTCATAACAATCCCGTGCTCGAAGTAATCCCTGTTGGCATCGGGGAGATTGACAACTAAAGCCCTATTTAAAAACCTAGTTTTTAAACAAAAAGTTCTATCACTAAAAACCCATCTACAGCAAAACATAATTTTCGAAATTCCTAAACGGGTTCCATGAATCTGATTTAACCTATGGTCTCCATTAACCATTCTCCAGGTATTGGGAGCTATTTTTGCAGGTACCACATCAAAATATTGACAGAATTCCAAACACAAGGGGTTTGGAGGAAAAGAAAAGCCACATTCAGCTACAAAGAGACTGGGGAACCAATGCCCCTCAGCCAAACAAAAATAGTCAGAAGGCTCAGAAAGCTCTTCCAATATAACCCAGGAAGGAATAGAAAAATCAGAGCGAAATTTGTTAAGAGACTCAACGATGTAAACCATGATGAACAAAAGAAATAAAAGAGAAGGAAGAAGATTTTACAGGAAAAAGATGAATCAGGTGACAACGAACAATGGAAGAAACGAACGCACAAGACAGAGAAGAAGTGAAGAAATTCTAAAGATGCAGATTTGAAAAAGTAAAAGGCGATCGAGTTTTCTGAAGCGTTTAAATACTTTACCTCGAGAACGGAGAAAAGCAATGATTACCAAGATGGACGATTGCGTATCCGGCGGCTAAAAAGAAGAAAAAGGCACGAAACATGAAGCGGTTATTAAAATTCAAAACAATTTAAAAGCCTGATACTATGTACTCAGAAAAGGAGTTATGTACAATAAACGATTGTCTAAAATTCATAAAGTTTAGGCGCCATAAATGTTCCATACTTTTCTTCAACATCAAACCACGAAACATTGGGGGCTTCTGTTGATACCAAATTTAACCTGCTGACGTGAACCAATTATGTGGAGACACGTGTCAATATACATGGCACCCGAGAACATTTTTGACAACACCTTGACTCCGAGGAACTCAACCTCCCCGACCAACTCAGGCGCTCCGAGCAACAAGTGTTCTTCGAGGAACTTTATTATATCGAACTACTTAGGCGGTCCGAGCAGCTTAGGCGGTCCGAGATGCACCTCGTACAGAGCATTTATAACCGAATAATTAAGAGGAATGAATGCACATTAAATGCTGATTATTATAATACAGATGTACACACCGATTGGACAGCTATGTAATATTCTCTCGCATGTACAACCTCAAGGCTATAAATACATTGTAACCTCCTCATTAGCAGGGGACTCGAAATTTCTTTGTAAACCCATTATCGAGAATTCTGTAAACAGTCAGCAATAACATAAATGGTGGACGTAGGCCATTCTTCCAAGGCTGAACCACTTTAAAAATCTCTTATCTTATTTATTTTATCTGTGATTAAATAATTAGAGATAATCTATTTTTTTACATCAACACCTCCATTTTTGTGTTTTTCATATAAGTTCATCAAAACCCATATTTATCCCATGATCAAAATCCCATAATTTTTTATTTTGTTTTATTTATCAATTGGACTCATTCTATATGAAATCCTAATCCAAATTATAAGTTTTATTCTTCAGATCATAAGAATATCATCAATTTTCCTTAACTCAAAGGCCCTACTCTGCATGGGTATTATAACTCATAAAAATTTGCAAGATAAATACTTTCCTTGTATGGGAGTGATCTAATTTCATGTTCTTGATGATAATTCTCTTCTAATTCTCCTTCCAAAGATGATTGTGATGTGAGAACAAGGTGAAAGGCATCAAGAATCCTCTCCTAAGCTCCAAGAATACTCTTCCTCTTCTCTCTAATGGCCTCCCAGTGTTTTCTATTCCATTTACCCTAGCCTTTCACAACTACAAGTTTATATAACCTTTAGAAATTCATAGATCCCTAACCCTAGGCTACCAAATGACCAAAATTCCCTCTCAGGGTGTCGGTTTGGTCTAAAACTATTTCGGGACCCAAACTCTACACCCGGGTATATTATTTTAATTATTTCGACCCTTTTGGACTCAACTGTAATATCGAAATCATTAGCTGAGTTAATAACAAATAATTTTCTATCTCGACCTCATTTAGTCCACACATAACACCTGGTTGAGATAAAATATTGTTATGTCACTATTACTCGTTATGACGCCAAATACATAATTGCTATTCTCTTAGTAATTTTATTCAATAAAAATTAATCATTTCTCTTCGATTAATAATTTAATCAACCCATAAAATAATTTCTCTTCGATAAAATATTATTGGCAATTTATATATAGGACCACGGGGTAGATTTAGACATTATCCTGCTCCAGGAGGCTATTGAAGCCGACTCAGACCAAGAGGTTTCGAATGTCCTTGAACAATCACGTACACCACTTGACGCCCTGCTTGAGGCCATGGGAATGCACACTCATAAAGAAAAGAGAAAATCATCGATGCATCAAGAAACTCAAAACAAGGCGTAATATGATCCATCCCCCAAGCACAAATCCCGAAAGCACCCCCCAATCAAAAATCTCCCCGAAGAAGCATTTATTACGAAAGTAGACAGATTTTTATAGAAGAATTTCTTTGTAACTCAACTATGTTGTAAAATATTTTTGAAGTATGACATGTTGTAACAAATTTGAATTATGACATGTATTAACCATATTTTGTTGTATTTGAATGTAATATTGACATTCCTTGTTTGAAATTATTCTTGTATGAACAATTTTAATTTTTGTAAATAATTATTCTTGACAAATTATTCTTACTTGAAATTATTCTTGTACGAACACCATGATAAATTATTCATTGTTCATTGTACATTACATTATAAATTACCTTTTTATATTTTACAAATAAATACTAAGGCATGTATATAATATACGTTGGGATCCAACTGTTAATGAGATATACATGATGTGTTTTGACCGTGGTGTAAAAAGCACGGTGTGGTGTCATCGGGAAAAAGTAATATGCGGTTTCAATTCGTCGTGATAGTTGTGTTGGAAAATAGCACGTGTCTCTGCCTAAATAGGATGGTGAGGTCCACCCGTCATATATAATAACACGATCACAAGGCACCATGAACATGTAACACACGGTGTCAATTGATCGTGATATTTGTGTAGGAAAATAGCCCCTGGAACTGCCTAAATGAAACGGTGATGTACAGTCGTGCCTTATTAAGTAACGGCCACATGTCACCGTAAAGATGTTAAACACGGTTTCATATTATCGTGATATTTGAATTGGAAAATAGCCCAAGTGTCCGCCTAAATAGGACGGCCATATCAAACCATGTCTTATGAAGTAATAGCCTTATGTCACCGTGAAGATGTTAAACACGGTTTCATATTACCGTGATATTTGGATTGGAAAATAGCCTAAGTGTCTTCCTAAATAGGACGGTCACATCAAACCATGTCTTATGAAGTAACGGCCACATATCACAGTGAAGATGTTAAACACAGTTTCATATTACCGTGATATTTGGGTTGGAAAATAGCTCAAGTGCCTGCCTAAATAAGACAGTCACATCTAATTGTGTCTTATGAAGTAGCAGCCACATGTCACTGTGAAGATGTTAAACACGGATATTACCATGAAATTTGGGTTGGAAAATAGCCTAAGTGTCTGCCTAAATAGGACGGTCACATCTAACTGTGTCTTATAGAATTACGACCACAAGTCACCGTAATAATGTATCACACAGTTTCAATTGACCATGATATTTTTAATGGAAAATAGCTCTGCCTAACTGGGCCGATGAGATCCAACCGTAATATATGATAATATGGCCACACGACACCGTGAACATGTAACACATGGTTTAAATCAACCATGATATTTGGGTTAGAAAATAGCCCAAGTTTCTTCTTAAACAGGGCGATCACATAAAACCGTGTCTTATGAAGTAACAGCCACATGTCATAGAGAAAATGTTATTCACTATTTCATATTACTGTGATATTTGGGTTGGAAAATAGCCCAAATGTCTTCTTAAAAAGGACGGTCACGTCTAACCGTGTCTTATGAAGTAGCAGCCACATGACACCATGAAGATGTTAAACATGATTTCATATTACCGTGATATTTAAGTTGGAAAATAACCCAAGTGTCTACCTAAATAGGATGGTCACATCTAACCATGTCTTATAGAGTTACGGCCACAAGTCACCATGTTAATGTATCACACGGTTTCAATTAACAGTGATATTTATGTTGGAAGATAGCCCATGGCTCTGCCTAATTAGGCCGGTGAGATCCAACCGTGATATATGATAATACGACCACACGATACCGTGAACAGGTAAAACACGATATCAATCAACCGTGATATTTGGGATAAAAAATAGCCCAAGTCTTTGCCTCACCGGGACGGTACCATCAAGCCGTGTCTTATGAAATAATGACCACATGTCACCGTGAAATTGTTAATTATGGTTTTATATTACCGTGATATTTGGGTTGGAAAATAGCCCAAGTGTCTACCTTAATAAGACGGTCACATCTAATAGCATCTTAAGAAGTAACGGCCACATGTCACCGTGAAGGTGTTAAACACGATTTCATATTACCGTGATATTTAGCCCAAATGTCAGCCTAAATAGTATGGTCATATCTAACCGTGTCCTATAGAGTTACGACCACAAATCATTATGATAATGTATCACACGATTTCAATTGACCATGATATTTGTGTTGGAAAATAAACCATGGCTCTGGATGATGAGATCCAACTGTGTATATGTATTCTCCCATGTGGTGTTACCGTATATGTTGGTTTGTAGGTGTAGTGTCAACGTGGCTGTAAATATATGGTTTCAAGGGATCGTATGTTAATTACAATACCCCAAGATTTCAAATGTATTGCTTATCACATATAACCAATAATCTTTCTTATCACATATAACCAATATTTGAGCAAAAACTTAAAAACGTTACAATCATTAATTGGCAAGACTTTCTCTAATAACCAATTTATATTAGACAACTAATTGCAAAAAATTACAAAAAGTTACAATAAATAATTGTTAAGACTTTCCCCAATAACCAATTTATATTATACTAACAATTGCACAAAAAGTTACAAATTTATATCCCCAAGACTTTCACCAATAACCAATTTACATATAACTAAAATTTGTAATAAACGTTACAAAAATTACAATAATCCCTAATACTTTCACCAATTTGAGCCATCGTCCGGTCCTCATTTTCATCTGATAATATCACGCATGGTTCATCTTTCGTAGCAATGTCTTTAGGACATATATTTTGAAACATTTTTTAGCGGGACTTGAACAAAGTAGGCCACTCTACGGCATCTTGATTGGCCCTCGATCTCCAGTGTGAGGCAATTGGTGGTATGGGACAAAATCTTTTGCATTTCAAATTAACCTAATGAATATTTGATACGATGAGGATAAAGATGATGTGATTATCTTGCATCGTAGATTTTGATGCAACGTCGAATAAAATAAAAGTTAAGCATTGGAATTTGGATACTAACACAACCATTAGCTTAAGTGCATTCTCTTAAGGAATCCAAACTCTAGCATTATAAACCAATGCTCGTTTATGCATGAGTGTCTAAAATAATATAATATCCTCTCATACTCATCAATATCCTAAGAGGTCATAATGGTAGCCCAAAAGGGCTTGTCCCTACATAGTTCGAACAACATAGCACTAAAAATAGCATGAGAATGTTCTAGTTCATCCCCAACATCCTCACCTTTGGAAATAGTCATATATACATGGTTCCCATCCGATTTTACATCACATATATCATCCACAAATGATTGGAAGAACTCATAAATGTTATTCATATACATCTTCTTCTTTCAAGAACGTGTATCCTGTTTTGTGCCCGTCAACGGGTCTTATTTGCAAAGATTTTCTTAAGCTCCATTGTGGATAGTACATCCTTCTCCCAAGCACAAGGGGTTCTCTTCGCAGATATATCAACATACTTTTTCCCTTTGAGTGGCCTGCCCTTTTGACGAATTTGTACGGGCTCCATCAAGGGCGTGTTAGAGGGTTGAGCAATTTTCGTTAACTTGCTTAGCATCATCTATCTAACAAGTTCACCTGCCTCAGTCAACCCTTTTCTTAAATAATATCATCTCAGGAGTATATTCAAGGTCACGGTTGATGTGCCCTATATGTACCCAATAGCTCAGAGACACCAACCTCGGCCTTCGAGATGGCCAAGGTTAGAAGGACCCTAGGTTGGCGACCAACGGTGTCGTTCTAAGCAAGGTCGGCCATGGCCGACGTTACTAGTTGCCTCTCAGCCAAGCAATAACTGAGGTCCTCATGGTCTATGCAGATAGTAATCCATCAATCCGATATAGCACCTACACTATACATCAACCTCAGCTGGGTGCAAGCCGAGGAAGCAGAGACTACATAATCATTGTAATCAGCCTCGGCAGGGAATCAGTCAATGTTCCTGCTACTCCACCATTACCTCGGCCCAGGCCGACATTACAGCTCCACCTGCCTTACCTCGGCTCTCCCATTGTCCAATATTATCGCTGATAACCTCTGATCAAGCAGTTGCCATACCTCACCAACCTCGTACTCTTCCAGGCCAAGGTTGGTACCAATCGAGGACAACCGAGCTTCTACATGTTCTTGTGTAACTTGGAACACGTGGACAAATCTATTATAATCAAATTATTCCCTCCTCGTGAGGGAATATTGAGGTCATTATTACTTAGTTGGGAACAGCCAGGTGTCACTCTCATACTGGCTCGATGCTCATGCACATGCTCATTGTATGCTTGGGGGTACATTTCACCCCCCAAGCACTATATATAAAGGTCATCCTCTACCTTGTAAAAGGATCAAAATTACAACCCTAGCATAAACTCTATCATTTTACATAGTAGAGAGAGAAAGCTTGAGAGATTGTATCCATGGCCATTAGTGCCTTCATTCAGTGATATTACTCACACACACTCACAGTTGATATAGGCCAGATTGGCTGAACCACTTATATTCAAGTGTTCATCCTCTTCTCCTCACCTCCTTCTACATATATACATATATATATATTCTCCTATGCTGCCATTGTTATCACTTGCTTGAGCTTGTCAACACCTTACTTGGTGGTGTTGTTTCCAACATCATCATTTTGGTGCCGTCTGTGGGAACGAGAAGTTGTCTTTTCCTCGTTTTCTACATAACCTCACCGGAGACTTTGGTGATGAACCAGGCCTCACCCCTTGCGTGGAGCTGTTTTACCATTGAAAGAGGTCCATTAAGGTATTAAGATCACTTACTCTACAATATCTTTTGTGCTAACATATGGCACCCGAGCTACCACCACCTCTCCCACCGCCTGATGTTGGAGCACCTAGTTCCAGTCAGGCACCGCCCCAGTCATAAATGGCGGAAGTGGCAGCAGCCTTGAGGTCTTTGGCTGCAACGAAATAAGCGATGAAGGATAAATTTGCACAACTCAGTCAGAATATGATGAGACCACCCAGGATCTCACCTGAGATGATCACTCTAGAGGCTATTCAGCCTCATCCTGACGCCATAGGACCACCCCAGGCACCGCGGAAAGACCAACCTACACCTCAACGGAGGAGGGACGTTGCTGACCCTAGACATTTGCGTTTGGGGAGGCAAGGACACCCTTTACCTGAGGATAGGTATGATGATATGGAGGAAGAATATGCCCCGGAAGGTTGTTGGGAGCCGTATGAGGTTTCGAATAACACAATACGTCCTATCCAGCAGAGCTGAGGTTGTGGAGGTAGAAGAGGTGATGGGGCCCAACAAAGAGGATCAGCTTTTGACCGATTGAGCAGAGGGTCGGCCTTTGAAAGGCTCGGCGCGATAAATGACCTAAAACAGAGGTTGTCTAGGTCGAGAAGTGCATTCGACTCACAAAGGGAAGAGGGTTAAAGTCGGTTTCATCAAGGCCGACCTAACCCATGATGAGGTAGGGACCAAGAAGAGGTCAACAGT
This sequence comes from Sambucus nigra, assembly GCA_949130495.1. Classification (NCBI taxonomy): domain Eukaryota; kingdom Viridiplantae; phylum Streptophyta; class Magnoliopsida; order Dipsacales; family Adoxaceae; genus Sambucus; species Sambucus nigra. The sequence continues at coordinate 353,955,490 of OX422207.1, read as the reverse complement.
CGACGTTTTTCTACGGCTCGGGAACCCTCAGTCCACCCCTTGGAGGTGGCTGGGGATAACCTCGGCCAGGCCGATGTTGCAAGGCCATGGAATGACTCTATCCAACGCCTTGAGGAAAGGATAAAAGACCTCATCAAAAGCCAAGACCCGCTGCAAAGAGGTTTCTCGGAGGTCTCTCCATTCGTGGATAATATAGTGATCTTCCCAACCCTGCCAAGTTTAAGCCACCTACGGTTGTACCAACCCTGTACATTATATCGAGATGTACCAATCTGTAGCGGACATTTACTCAATACCAGATGAGATGAAGTGTCAGGCCTTCTCTGGGACTTTGACAGGTACTGCACATATCTGGTTTACCTCTCTCCCGAAGAACTCAATAGAGAACTTCAAGGCCTTGGCTAAACGATTCATTCAAAATTTTTGTTTTGGGGTAAGACCCCAAAAGAAGATCACCCATCTGTTGTATGTCGAGCAAGGAAAAAACGAAATCCTGAGAGACTACATTGCTAGATTCAATAAAGAAAAACTAGAGGTGGAAGATTACGAAGAGAGTATAGCTATGACCGCTCTCATAGGAGGTCTCCGGAAAAGGAAGTTGTTATGGAAGCTCATAGAAGAGCCCCCAAGTCCATGGCAAAATTATTGGCAACTGTAGGTAAGGACATGAATGCCAAAGAGGCCATGGCCTCAAAGTATGAGGATGAGAACGGCAATGGCAGCGGGAAGTTCCAAAGAAATAAGGATGGAAAGAAGAGGTCTGCTAATGACAAGTTTGCACGTTATACTCCTCTAACTGTAAGCTGCGAACACATCCTCAATGAGATCAAGAATGATCAATCCCTAAGATGGCCAGAGAAGCTGAAGGCTCCTCCGCATAAGAGGAATCATAACTTGTGGTGCGAGTTCCACCAAGACCATGGCCATGTTATAGACAAGTTCTTCACCTTAAAGGATGAGATCGAAAAAATGTTGAAATCAAGAAAGTTGAGAAAGTACGTTGATGGAAAGGCTCCTAAAAGGGGAAGGGATGACCCTAAAAAGAAGAGAAACGACAGATGACGTGATGATACTCCAGCAAGAAGAGACGATGACTCGGACGGTGATGATGAAGACGATCCAAACCTCCCACCAAAAGATGACAACGCCCCAGTGAAGAGGGTCGGCATGATCTCCTTCAGTGTTAACACCATATGCGGAGGGCTAACAGGGGGTGGCTCTAAAGTGGATAACCAAAAAGCTCATGTGGTGGAGGCCAAGTCAGTAGCCATGTCAGAAGTAGTAAATCTGACGTCTTTCGAAACCAAGCAGAAAAGAAAGAAGGTGGATATGGACAGTCTCATAGTTGGGTTCTCCCGACTCGACTTCAAAGGCATCCTAGCTCCGCATGATGACACTTTACTAATCATAACAAGGGTGCATGGATACGAGGTACAGAGAATTCTTGTAGATGGAGTAAGTTCAACAGATGTGATGTTCTGGCCCTGCTTCAAAAGTCTAGGCTTTAGCAGAGCTAGGCTGGTACCTTATCATCATTCGTTAATGGGCTTCAGCGGTGAAAAGGTCCACCCATTGGGCATGTATGAGATGGACGTGCGAATGGGCGATGAGTGGCCTAAGAGGTTGACCCAGAATCAATTTTTTCATTATGGACGAAAACATCTTCTCGGCCTACAACCTAATCATAGGAAGAGTGGCCCTTAAAGAGTTTGAGGTTGTGCCGTCGACGGTCCACCAGATGCTAAAATTCGTGACCCCCTATAGGGTAGGAGAAGTGCAGGGTAACCAGACCATAGCACGGGAATGCTACTTCAACTCAACTAAAAAGAAAGAGGCCCATAAGAGAGGAACTACCAAATATAACATTGATACACTTGACCCCAGAGATGAAACGAAGTTGAATAAAGGAGAGGAAGCAGAAGAGGTAGAATCCATCGTCCGCAATGAGGACGAACCACAAAAAATCATCCAGTTCGACAAAGCCTTAAAAGCGAAGATCAAGGAAGAGCTGATAAGTGTCTTGAGGAAGAGGTAGAGCGTCTTCGCTTGGAGCCACGTGGACATGCCAGGCATTGACCCTAAGGTTATGTGCCATAAACTCAATGTGACTAAGGATTCTAAGCCAATCAAACAAAGATGAAGAGTTTACTCCAGGGAGAAGTGCGACGTCATTTGGGAAGAAGTCAAAAAGTTGGAAGAGGTCGAGTTTATAAGGGAAGTCATATATCCGGAGTGGTTGTCAAACGCAGTCATAGTGCCCAAGGCCAATGGGAAATGGAGGATGTGCTTAGAATTCACCGACCTGAACAAGTCTTTCCCAAAAGATAGCTATCCTTTACCTCGGATCGACCATATGGTAGATGCCACTGCAGGGCATGAGCTCATGAGCTTCATGGACGCGTATTCAGGATACAACCAAATCTTCATGGATTCTAAAGACTCAGAGAAGATAGCCTTCATCATGGATAAAGGGACATATTGCTACAAGGTTATGCCCTTCGGATTGAAAAATGCGGGGGCAACATACCAATGTCTTGTGAATAAGATGTTTGAGGCTCAAATAGGCAAGACTATGGAGGTGTACGTAGACGATATGTTGACGAAGATCTTGAAGGCATGCACTCACGTGTCAGACTTAGAAAAGACCTCCGATACCTTGGACTTGTACATAATGAAACTCAACCCTGCGAAGTGTGTCTTTGGGGTAGATGCTGGGAAGTTCTTTGGATTCATTATCAATCAGAGAGGAATAGAATCGAACCCCGAGAAAATTAAAGCTTTGCTCGACATGAAGACACCAAGAAGCATTAAGGACGTTCAGAGACTCATTGGAAGAGTAGCTACACTCAACAGATTTGTTTCCAGAGCGACGGACAAGTATCTTCCGTTCTTTAAGATGCTTAGAAAGGCCTTCAAGTGAGACAAAGAGTCTGGTGAGGCTTTTAATCAACTCAAGTCCTACCTCGGATCTCCATTGCTCTTATCTCGGCCCATGGCGGGAGAGAAGTTGTATGTTTATGTAGCAGTCTCTAAATTAGCTTTAAGTGCAGCCATAGTACGGGAAGACGTTGGGGTTCAAAGGCCTGTATACTTCAATAGTATGGCCCTTCAAAGGTCTGAACAGAATTATCCTCGGATGGAAAAGTTAGCCTACGCCTTGATACATGCTTCTAGGAAGATGAATCCCTATTTCAGGCCCATTCCATGGTTATCCTCACCGAATCCCCACTAAGACAAGTCCTCCACAAACCTGAGAAGTCGGGTAGATTGATGACATGGGCCATTGAGTTGGTAGAGTATGACCTTACTTATCAGTCCCAAGGGACAGGCACTTATAGATTTTGTCACTGAGTTCACATGGGAAGAGACCGAGGTCGAGAATGACCTAGAGACTGCAGAACGGTCAAACATCATTGTCTTCTAATATCTCGAAGAGGTTGTATCCAAGAGAACCAGAAATGAAATAGCCGAGAATGAGGAAGACCGGTACCTCTTTAAGCATAGAGTCGTGTCAGAAGGGAGCTTCTCATCAGATAAAGACATATGGAAACTCTTTGTTGATGGGTCTTCTTGCGAAAGAGAAAGCGGTGCAGGGCTAATACTTTCAGCTCCGAATGGTGCTAATGTTGAATATGCCCTAAGGTTTAACTTCAAGGCATCAAACAACGAGTCAGAATATGAGGCCATGATAGCAGGACTCTCATTGGCAAAGACCCTTAGGGTAAGACGACTCCTGCTTCATAGTGACTCAAGGTTAGTTGTTAATCAAGTGTTGAGGGTTTATGAGGCCAAGGATGAAAGGATGGACAAATACCTGAAGAGGGTGAGAATGATACTCGAAGGTTTCAAAGAGGTAAAGATGAAGAGAATACCTCAGCAAAATAATAGCCGCGCATATGCATTAGCAAGGTTAGCTTCGACAATAAGGATAGACATAAGAAGGACAGTCTCAGTTAAGATCTTGCCCAATGCAACCATTAAAGAAGAAAAGGTCAGCAACCCCTGCCTCAATTTGAACCTAAGGGGCTCATGGATGGACCCCCTTATCAGATTTATCAGAGAAGGAGAGCTGCAAGAATCAAAACTAGAGAGAAGGAAACTGAGGTACAGAGTTTCAAAGTTCTCAATAGTGGGAGATATCCTTTATAAGAAGGGATTCCTATTACCTCTCCTCAGATGTGTTCATCCCACAGAAGTTCCCTGCATCCTACAAGAGTTACATGAGGGTTCTTACTCCAGTCATATAGGAGGAATACCTTTGGCTAAGAGTATTATTACGCAAGGATACTAGTGGCCGACCTTGGCTAAAGATGTTGCAGCCTACGTGAAGAGGTGCGATAAATGTCAGAGATTCTCCACTATCCCACATAAACCTCATCAGCCTATGACGCCAATCAGTTCCCCTTGGCCATTCGCAGCATGGGGAATTAACTTAGTGGTTCCCCTGCCAAGAGCTACAAATAACTATCGATTCCTGATAGTCGTCATTGATTACTTCTCCAAATGGGTAGAGGCTGAGCCGATGATCACGATTACAGAGTAGAAGACGTTCCAATTTATTTGGAAGAACATCATATGCAGACATGGCCTCCCAAACACCCTCATCTCAGATAACAGAATCAAGTTGAAGAATTCTTCCTTGGAAAAATATTGTGAAAGAGTTGGGATAAAGTAATTTTTCCCTTTTCCTGGCCGACCTCAGGCAAACGATCAGAAATAAGTCACAAACAGAACGATCCTTGACGGGATCAAGAAGAGGTTAGAAGAAGCTAAGGGAAGATTGACTGAAGAGGTCCATGTCGTGTTATGGGCCTACAAAACAACGGCTGGGACACCAACGGGGGACACCCCGTTTATATTATCACATGGCTCGGAGGCCGTCATACCAACAGAAGTAGGACTTTCTACTCATAGGGTTCAGACCTATGACCCTGAGAAGAATGGTGAGGAGAGAAGACTTGACCTCGATTTGATCAAAGAGAGAAGGGATGACGCAGAAATCAGGCAGGCAGCTTACCAGCAAAGAACAGCAAAGTTCTAAAATCAAAGGGTAAAATCAAGACCCATAACCATGGGAGACCTAGTGCTAAAGAAGACGTTATAGAAAGCAAACAAGCTTCACCCGAATTAGCATGGTCCTTACAAAGTGGTTGAGGAGGTTGTCCCGGGACCTACAGGCTAGAAAACCTTGAAGGGGAACCTTTTTCTAATCCTTAGAATGCTGATCATCTAAAAAAGTATTACATATGATGTTGGAATAGGTTCTATGTAAATGCATCATCTTATGAAGGGATTATTAATGAGAAGATCATTTCCTGTGTGAATTCTTGGTTCATTATGCTCTAGTGGTAGAATTTATGGGGATAACATCTTAGCTGATGATCTCAGACCTTAAAACATCATAGTATGGTGACAAGGTCTGAGTGAACATCACACTTAGATGACCTCAGACCTTAAAACATTATAGTTTGGTGACAAGGTCTGAGGTGAACATCATACTTAGATGACCTCAGACCTAAGACATCATAATTTGGTGAAACATTTATGGGCGTAACATCTTAGTTGATGACCTCAGACCTTAAAACATTATAGTTTGGTGATAAGGTCTGAGGTAAACATCGTACTTGGATGACCTCAGACCTATGACATCATAATTTGGTGAAAAAATTTATGGGGGTAACATCTTAGTTGATGACCTTAGACCTTAAAACATCGTAGTTTGGTGACAAGGTCTGAGGTGAACATCATACTTAGATGACTTCAGACCTTAAAGCATCATAGTTTGGTGACAAGGTTTGAGGTGAACATCATACTTAGATGACCTCAGACCTAAGACATCATAATTTGGTGAAAATTTTATGGGGGTAACATCTTAGTTGATGACCTCAGACCTTACAACATCATAGTATGGTGACAAGGTCTGAGGTGAATAGCACACTTAGATGACCTCAGACCTTAGAACATCATATTTTGGTGACAAGGTCTGAGGTGAACATCATACTTAGATGACCTCAGACCTAAGACATCATAATTTGGTGAAAATTTTATGGGGGTAACATCTTAGTTGATGACCTCAGACCTTAAAACATCATAGTATGGTGACAAGGTCTGAGGTGAACATCACACTTAGATGACCTCAGACCTAAGACATCATAATTTGGTGAATATTTTATTTATGGGGCTTATGAAGACAACATTATATGGAAGCTTCAGGCTTTAGCACAAACACATTGCATGACATATAACACCATTCAAAGAACATTCAGCAACTAAAGAAATAAAGCCCCCTTCAGAGGTTGATGTAGCATTAAGATAAGAATTACAAGCCACAAGGTATCAGATTTTGCAATCAGAGGTTACAGTTTGAAATCCAAATTAAAAATTACAAAGAGCTTCACAAAATGGTCAAGTGTCTGCAGCCTCAGGGTTTGTTGCCACGCCCCCATCTCCCTGGCCGAGGTTGGTCACTTCTACCCCATCATCCTGAGGACCAACATCTTCAGTCCTAGTGTCATCTTGGGGAGCAGTCTCGGTAGGTGTGGCACCTCCCTCCTCCTCTACCTCTTGCAAGGCCTGACCAAACCGAGGATCGGTATAACCCAAACCAATGAAGTCAGAGGCTGCAAGGCTACCTGATTCCTTCTCCTTCATGGCAACCCATTTGCCAGTGGCCTTTACACCCCTTTTGAGGTACTCGAAGTCGAAGCTGACAAACTCATTAGAGACCTTGTACTCCTCCAAGATCTTCTCGGAGGTATCATCCAAGGCAGCCTTCACAGCCACATCGACCTTGTGTTGAAGAGAGTCAGCCTGAGTCTTCAAGGCAGTGCTATGATCCTTCCTCAGGTTGTCCATGTCCTTTTCTAACCACTTCATGCTGGCCTCAGACTTCTTCAAAGAGGCCTTCAAATTCTCCACTTCAGCGTTCAAAGCGGCCTCGGCCTTTTCGGCCTCCTGGCCCTTCTCAATCAGAGGAAGTTTCCCAAAGGTCCAGTTAACAAAATGGTGCATGGTGCGGAGACCCTGTAGAACATGTGCATAGATGTTAGTTTAAGATCTGGTATAATTCAAATTCGATGTTACACTTGAATATAATTCAAAAGCAAAAGCAAGTTTGGGACAATAGCAAGTTTCTTCCAATGATAGTCTAGTGCCCATTGTGGAATTACTAGGCCTAACTTCCACATTGGGCCAACTCGTGGACACATGATAATACATATATGGTGCGAAGTATGTGGGAGCATCTTATCTCCGTATATTAGGTGTTAGCAGTTGATACGCTCAACACCGATCGCATGCAATCGATCATAATAATAATTAAGTCCAAACCATAGTGTGATTCCCTACCATGAATATCACGTAACAACACATCACTGTGTCGATGATTGGTGGATTGGAGTGATTTCTAAAACTCCATTTGTATTTTTGTGTCTTGTTGGCCAAGCAATGCATCCATACCCTTCCACACCATTGTAAATGAACCGTTGCTATTTGTTAATTTTTTTTTCAGTTGGTCATGGGCACCCTCCACTCTGTTAGTTGTGCGATTGCCATGGTGGGGTACATGATTAGTCCATGGATGTGCGAACTAAAAATGTAAAGGCATCTAGTTCTTCTATATGTACCCAATCATGTTTGGGTAGTTTTGCTAGTTCAGATCAAAAGCCATCCATGCATTCTCAAAGTCGATCGGATTCTCGAACTTCACAACCCTAATCAAACCTTGCAAAAATACCTTCTTATCATGGTCTTTGATGTTGTGTTTCACACGTTCACCTTCAATGTTTTTTCGAATATGGAATAAGCATAATAGAATGGTGGCAAGTGGAAATACATTTGGCAAAGCGCTTTGACAAGATTGTTGTTTATCAGAGATAACAACTTGTGACAAATCTTCTAGCTCGTATAGTGACCTCAAATGTTGTAGAGCCCAACAAAAATTTAACTCTTTATCACTCTTCAGAAAATAAAATACAATGTAAAATGATTGCCCGGTGGAAATGACCCCAATCATCTCAAATAATGGTATATTATACCGATTGGTCTTGTAGGTGCAATCGATCACCAATACACTCGGTAAGCATTTCACCAACAAGCAGGAGGTGGGATGTGCAAAAAATAAATCCTCTACCACATCAGTTTGCTCATTCCTTTAATGCCAGTGGCCATAACTTTTTTTCGTGATCAACTGCGCAACTTTTTCATGGTGGTGCGCACTTGTATCTTAACGTTATTCATTTTTCTTTTAGCATTATAAATTGTTCATATGGATGAACAATTGTATTCCGGTCTCTTTTTCAATGTTCGGAGTATTTCCTTCCGACCCACCCCATTGTTGATCATCGCAGCAGTAACGTTCCACTCTTTTTGGGAGAGTCGACCACCATAAGGGTATCCAACAAGTGATTTAGACACCTCATGGTTGTGTAGTTCATAGATAACTTTCACCACCAACGGTCATTATCGTGAGGAATGCCTTTTAATCGAAAGGGGCAATGACACTTTCGCATTCTGGAATATCGCTTCCTCTTCTTGTCCATACCCTCATCTTTTCTAGGTATTTGAAGCTCGCTTTGCTAACAACCAAGTACGACCCTTCCCTTTTGGACTAAATTGGCCTTGTCAAATTTCAGACTGATCACGACCACAAGAAGCTTGCGACTAACTTGTTGACACCAATCAGTCATCTTGTCATGGTCATAAAAAATCTTCACAGGATGAATATTGTTAGATGAAAGGATAGTTTAAATGGAAATTTCAAGTATAAATGAAAAATCATGTTGAGTACAATATAAATAAACTAACCATGCCACCTTAGCGGAGAATTCGACTGTATGGTCTTGATTAATCGCATTAAAATCCAATCATTCTTATATTTTCGCATCCTAAGAATGCATATAATCAAATTATGTCATACAAACATGTCATATATTAAAAATCTCAAATTGTTGAAATTTGAGTACGTGATATAGTTTTTTACCATAGAAGATGTGAAATCTGGAAACAAATCGTGCAAACATTTGGGCGAGGTTGATGTCGTTGCTTGTTCGCTCAGATTCGATTAACGGATATTCGATTCCTTGATGGAAGTACGTTGAGTAGATAAACTCGGTCCAATAATATTTTATATATCTTTCCCAAATTTATCATCAAGTACCGAGTCATCTAACTGAAATGGTAATACAATAAGAATTGATAATACAATAACAAAAATTAATAAAAACACATACATCGTTTAATAAGTAAACTTTAAGTTCATTATGGATCCCGCGGCTAATTACAACCGCTACTGGGATACGTACGGTTTAAAGTAACTGTGGATGGTTAAATCATGGCCACGTTAAACCGGGTAGTACTTAACACAGTTACATGAAACCATAGTTTATGATCCCACGACCAGATGCAACCGTCATTCAATTATTGACTAATGAAACCATAGTACAAGATAATACGATCACTTATTATCGAATATAACCATCACTTACGGAGACAGATAACCGTAAGTGTAGTTACCCCTATTTTATTAATCTTTTAATCATTTTAAATGTTGTTTTACAGATTATATAGTGTGTAGAGGTGTTTTAATACCTCAAAATCATCAAGAGAGCATTGGATATTTTAAGTTTGGGAAGTTTGAACATTAACTTTCTTTTCCTCAACCATTGCAATGTAGCCCCTTTATCCTTGATGTATATATAGAAACAACACAACAAAGACCACAACAACACAACAAACACACAAAAATGCAGATTTGGGGGAAATAAACAAGATGATTTGGGCTAGGTCTAACCATAGGTTTGAACGTTTCAGTGGGAAGATCAACAGTTTTGATTTTTGCGGAAGAGATTTCCAACTACACCAAAACAGGAGGCTGCTTGTTTGAGACCTGCTTGATCGATCGATCGATCAAGCAGGTCTCAGCCAAACAGCCTCCTATTTTGGTGTAATTGGAAATCTCTTACGTTAAAATTGTCGTAACTTCCGTATAGATGTTTCTACTGGTGCCCAAGCTGTGAAATGATTAAATTGACCTTGAACGTGCGATTGCGTACGAAACATGAGCATAATGCGTTCGAACTCCATACTTAGTACCTAAATACCTACAAAATCCCAATTATACCTCATATAGCATGTTAACAATATAAAATAGAGGTTGTCTGGTTAACGGGAATAAATATAGAGATTAAGGTACCCGAGGGGACTAAACTGCGTAGGTTCGAGGGTAGAAATATGCAATATTTGGTACGAATTAGTGACTATATATAGATAATCCTTGCGAAAGTTAGGTGTGAGACGATGCCTAGTTTTGGGGAGACTTGGGAGTGCGGGATAATGTTGTATATAACTGATTATAGTTAACATATGCATATTAACTATTAATAAAAGAGACCTTATTTGTAACCCAGTCGAGTAGGGTTCGTATCTGTATATGTGGGACCCAGATATGTTGGGTTTGTACTTGTTTATTTAATCCGGTTGCATAGGGTTATGCTTACTTTCTTGAATTATGTGGAATCATACCGTGATGTGTGAGTGCTCATGGGGGATGTATATGGAGGTATTTTAATGGGGGGCGTACGAAGTTGACCGCACATGGTATTTTTGATGCTGATATGGGCTCTACCTAGGTCTTATTTATCTCGATCCTACTAATGACATACCTGTGTTGCTAAGGAGGATATGCCTTTATATAGTCTTAGGTGTGGGACCGTACGACTAGCGGGGAAGGCGTAATGATTTCCCTTGGAATGACTCCGCGAGGTTAGAAGGTTGTAATGCCTTTTAACTATACCTTGTACGCATAAGTGATCTACGAAGTTGATAGGGATAGGAATTTGTATGTCTTGGGGACCATACTTATATGGATATTAGAATTTGAGATTTTCTTTCCTTAGACGAGGGCACAAATATAACCCATGAGATTTGATATGGGTTGTGTACACCTACAGATATTTTGGATTATATGATTCTATTTTGCGATACCTTACGATGGTTACCAGATTATGACTTATACTAGCGATATATAATCACAAACTTATGGCTTGGGAATAATGAAATGAATATACTAGATACGTATATCCTAAATCAGTGTAATGTAACTATTTAAAACAACTATACTGGAGATATTTATAGAATCATAACTAGCAACCATTATTGAGGTCATGATTAATAAGTGAGTTACTTATAATGAGATGGACTTAATTAGAATAAATGATACTTAATCAAGAGATGAACGTAGTAATGTAAAAGTATATATTACTTTATTAAGAGATTAACTTATATTATATGGGACTTATGGCTTTTGGGAGTTGAACTGCATGTTTATTTAGGCTGTTTGGATTGGGTAACTTTAATAACTTTATAAGTTACTTAACATGGGAGGAATATGCGTTATTATTATTGTGGCTTAACTTTAGCTCAATTCTTACTCCTTATTGACTTTTTGTAATACCCATTGTTGAATTATTTTCTACAGGTCTTAGGTAGTTGTTGTTGTCGTAGACTAGGATTGATCGTTGGATAAATATCTCTAGTAACATTATATTCATCATTCTTAAGATGTAGAAATTGAGAAGTGTTGCTCATTTACTTCTTTGTGTTTACTTTTATTTCAGCGGGCAGTTGTATTTATTTTAATTTATACCGAGTCAGAGATTGTACATGTTTTACTTGTATTTTGAGATGTTTTTTTTGTTATTGAGATTTTTATTCCAGGTTTGGATTTATTTCCCATGTAAGAGATTGGTATTAGACATAACGTATTTTTTTAATAGTCCATTATAATTTCATTATGTTTTCTTATTTCATTTTATTCTTTTTTCGTGATGTTAGAATGTTACAATTTTTTTTTATTCAAGTGATTTTTGTATTCAACCTGATCTTTCTATTTATGGATTTTATGGGGTATCACAGTTGGTATCAGTGCATTCCATGTTTTAGTGTCCTAGGTTTTTTAGTGCGCTCGTTTATTTTTTTCATTGTGATCATCTACTTCTTTATAGTTTAAGGTTTGTATTCTTTAGAATGACGATCGCTTAAGGGGTTTTGCGCCATTATTCCAAACAAATGATTCGACTAGACCAAAGTGTATCGAGAGGGTTTCTTATTTTGAATTTCCTTTATGAGATGTCCCACACATAAGGTCGACTTCAATCGGGAGTTAGGTACTTTTGGACATGAGACCTATTGTATTTGTTTAGCATATGGTTTAAAGGGAAGTATTTCCACTCACCATCCGTAACAGCATGATAAGTAATTTTTTTGAGACCTCATCAAGGCGACCTTATGGTAGCCTATATGAGAAGGAATTAAACTATCATTCTCTTTTATGCATGGGGAGAGATTGATAGCGAAGAGAGATTTGTTATTCGCATAATCAGTAGTCATATAAGAAGATATATTTATCTGGCATAAACTGTACGTGAATTCTTGGTGGTCAAACTAAGTTCGAAAGACTAAAAATTGTGTCGTGTTATCCGGCACCAGTAAGACCCTCACCAGCAGAGGTAGAAGGAACCACCCAAGGGGAGAAGACCCTAAGACATTCCAGGATCATATATTCATAGTTATTATAGCCAGTAGATTCAAGGGCCTTATTAATTATAGGATCACGACTATTAGGAGCAGGGTCGACGAGATCTGTGTTAGCAAAACCAACTATAGATATATGATCAATAGGTTAAGGGATGGATGGTCCACTAGGTTTTATATGGACTAGGATCAAGGAAGGGTCATGATATGAATCTCAATTCCTTACCAGGTATCGATGAGCTTTTTGATCCATTGAGAGAAGTATGTTTCCATTGAAGATCAAATGGCGCTAGAGCTATCGCAAATTATGGAGCATGTGCGTCCAGTGCATGCTAGTAGATTGACTAATACCCCATATTTGTTTATGAAGTTGTCATTTGGTGCATTTTGACTATAATTGGATCAGCTCATTGTGATTAGCCATTACATCTTGTTGAAGCAGAAATTTTTATTCTAATAGTGGCCATTACACCCAAATTTGTGTTGTGGGTGGTTCAGGCCCAACTGATGAATTTTGTAATTAGGAGGATTTACTTTTCTTCATTTGACAAAAGTAAAGGGTTGCATCTCCAAGGGACATTTTTATGTCGTAGGTTCCCAAGCTATGAGATGTAGTTTTGACCAAGGGCGCAATTTGTGGTTTGTTATACACCTCAAGGATGATTAGACGTACCATATATTGAGAAATCGATATTGGTAGCCAGATGGATTGGTTAATAGAATAGTTAGTTTCTAGGTGTTTCTTTGCAAGTAGTGAAGGCAGAGCACTAGATATATTTAAAGAGTGATAATTTTTTGTGACCCCAGTGTAGAAGTGGAATAGTACATTTTTTCGTTTTCTCATGGGTTACAGAGGTGAAAAGGGGGATATGGAGCCATCTGTGTCATCTGAGATCGATTGACCAAGTTAATTTAAAGATAAAAAGAAATGTGGTTTGGGGTCCCAAGAGGTAGGTCAGGTTATTTTGAAGACCTCCTCGAGGATGGAAATTATAAAGATCAGGGTTCCAAACAGAAGTTGGCATCCCTATGGAGATGTTATTTTCATGATCTTGGGTCGGGTGAGGCTAATGTAAATTGAACTTACCCTTTCACCATAAGTGTGTTTGCGATATTTTCCACGGGTACACCACGGTGGGAATTCTTAAGGGAGAAATCATCGTTTTAATAGTAGACTAGTTTGGTTTGAGTTATAATCGAGCGTGATTCACAACAAGAGACCTTAATGTGTATTAGGTCAAATAGCAAGTAGATTACTCACATTAGTGGTAGGACGCTATACGAGCAAGATATTCTTAGATCTTTGAGTTAGGTGTATAGTGAATTCGAATTTTAAGGACAAAATTCCTTCTTTAAAGGGGGAGCAATGTGGTACCCCGTATTTTTATTGAAATTAATTCATTGTTAAATGAATTATTTGATTGTTATGAAATGTTATTTTCCTGTGACATGATGAATGTCACTTAGTATATTTTTAGTATGTTTATAAATGATTAACATATGCAAGTGCATATGTGTTACGTGAATTAACAGTCTTTGGGTATTGGCATAATACACAGTAATACATTTATTAAATATTTTCAAGGACTAATATTATAGGCGAGTATGGAATGCTCAGGGACTATGAGTAAGGGGGTTTTCTTATTTGGATTATTCCCTCGGTATCTAGTTCCACCAATCATGAAGTAGTTTCTTATGATAATAATTAAGTTTTAAGTTTTAACTTAATTGACTCGTACAGGCTAATATATTGATTTATTAAATTAATTAATTTATTAGAATTAGTTGTATTATGTGTTAACTATTGGGATGCATCGAAAGTTCTTTATGGAATTACAATAGTTAAATTTAAGTTTATTGGGTTGCTTTAAGACTTAAATAGAGTTACGACTTTTTAGAGTGTTTAATTGGGCACATTGGGTTGAGGCTTATGTTGGGCTTAAGCCTAATTTCATGGGAAGCTTTATTATTAGGTTAGTAAGTAAAACCTAGTTGCATACTTTAGACACTTACAAGAAACCCTAAGGCTTAGGAGAAGAGGCACAAGGGTTGGAAGAGAAATTGGGAGACTTTAGGACTTTGATTCGTCAATCCATTTAAGGCAGGTTTATATTGATTAAGGAATTAATTGGGATTATATTATGTTAGTATTAATCAATGGAATCTAGATTAAAACGTGTATAATCTGATTTCTAATCATGTAAACTTAATTTTTGAGGTTGGATTAACGGCTAAATTAAGTTAAAAACTCATGTTAACGATTATTTGATGTTAAATCTTAAGAATTTGACCTTATAATCTGATTTTAATTGTTAGAAACTAATTCATGATAATGAATCAAGTAAAATCATATTGTTTGATTCATAAATTAAATCCAAATCTTGAGTTTCTTTGGGTAGAACAAAAACCTAGGGTTCAAAGAGGTAAGATACAATACTAATACATTAATTATTATTTTAATCCTTATAGGTATAGGTTGGATGTTGATCTATCACTGTTTAAAGCTCATTATAGGGTGATATGTAGGTGTTAGGGCCTTAGAGTAGGTCATCCATAAAGACTAGGGTCTCTAGGTTCATAACTTAGGGTTTGAGGAAGAAGGAACCCAACTTCGGAGGTTTAAATACGCCCTTCGTGCACACGGTTAGTAGTTCCGTGCAAACGGAAGCATGCGTATGACTATGTTTGGGCCATACACAAATGGTGGGCACACGCATGGCTATAGCCTCGTGGGCACGATTTTTAGCACGAGCTTGATTCATGCGACTTTACATAGCAATTTTTATTTAGGTTTATTGGAAATCTTAGGGGGATATCATAAGATTGTTTCGAACTATGTGTAGGGTTCTATTTCAATCGACGTATTTTGAGTTTAGAGATCAATTCTTAATTAATCAGAGTAAATTAATCTAGAACTTTTGACATTTTTAGAGTTCTAGGTGTATATTAGATTCATGTGGCTTGATGACCTTGCGTATATGACAAGGTATTGAGATGTGTTTGGAGAATGATAGATTCTTAGTGATTGTATAGATCACACATTAGTTTAGTATTTTTGTTTGACATATTTACTAGGGTAATGACTATATTTATATCATTTTTATGAAAGTCAAGTGCGAGATGATGCCTAGGTTTGGGGAGCTTTGGAAGCTAGGGATAGTGTTGTATATAATCGATTTTAGTTAACGTGCATATTAATTATCAATAAAAGAGACCTTATGTGTAACCTATTCGAGTAGTGTTTATATATGTCTTTGTTTGACCCGAATGTGTAGGGTTTGTACTTATTTTTTTAACCCAGATGAATAGGCTTGTTCTTACTTTATGGATTTATGTGCAATCATACCATGATGCATAAATGTTCATGGGGGACACACTACGAAGGATTTTAATGGGGCACGCACAATATTGACTGTGAGTGGTATTCCCAATAATGAGATGGGTACTCCCTAGGTCCTATTTACCCCAATCCTACTTCTGGCATACCCGTATTCCCGAGGGAGATAAACAGGGGTATACCTTTGTATAGTCTTAGGTAGGACACCCTATGACTGACGGCGAAGGTGTAGTGATTTTACTTGGGATGAATTCGCGAGGTTATATGGTTGGGACGCCTTATAACTATACCTAGTATGCATGAGTGATTCCCAAAGGAGATAGGTATAGGCCTTCATATTTTTATGCGAGCCTATTTTTTTGTATGTGTCGGGGACCATAATTATGTGGATATTAGACTTTGATATTGTTTTACCTTATTTGCGGGTACAAGTGAAGTCCACGATATTTGACCTAGGTTATGTACACCTACAGATATTGGGGATTATGTGATTCTGTATTGAAAGACCTTGCGATGGTTGTACCGGATTATGACTTATACTAGAGATGTATAATCAAAGGCTTATGACTCTATAATAATGTAATGAATATACTAAAGATGTATATCCTAAATCAGTGGCATGTAATTATTTGAAACAATTAGACTAGAGACATTTATAGAATCATAACTAGAGACCGTTATTAAGATTATGATTAATAAGTGAGTTACTTATAATGAGGGGAACTTAATTATAATAAATGATTTTTAAATCAAGAGACAAACTTAAGAATGTAAAATTATAGAGTACTTAATAAAGAGATTAACTTATATCACATGGGACTCATGGAGTTTTGGAGTAGAACCAGATGTTCATTTAGGTTATTTGGGTTGGGTTACTAAAATAACTTAAAATTTAACTTAATATGGGATGAAAATGCTTTAATATTATTGTGGCCCAACTTTAGTTAAATTCTTACTCCTTGTAGACTTGTTGTAATATTCATTGTTAAACTGTTTTCAGCATGCCTTAGCCGCAGGTGCTGCCGTAGAATGGGAATGATCATTGGAGGAGTATCTCTAGCAACACTATATTCATCATTCCTAGGATTTAGAATTCAATGAGTGTAGCTCTTTACTTGTTTGTGTTTACTTGTGTTTCAACCAGTAGTTGCATTTATTTTAGTTTATCCCGATTATTGTACATGTTGTACTTGTATTCAGAGATGGATTTTGTATCATTGCGATTTTATTCCAGGATTGGATTTATATCGCATTGCAGAGATTGGTATGAAAGATGATGTATTTGTTTTAATAGTTTATTATAATTGCATTGTGTTTTGCTTATCTCTTTTTTTTTTGTTTTTCATGATCTTGAGAATGTTACCAAATATTTTTCATTCTTATCATTTTTTTGTTTGATCTGATCAATCTATTTATGGATTTTATAGAGTATCATGACTAGTGTGTGAGAAAAAAAATGAGATGTGGGATTGGAGACTATGTTACAAAATGGGAAGGTGTTAGGCACTCACTCTGCTATTTTTTTCTCTCCTAGGCTACAAGATATTCTCCTTCTCCTAAATGCGGGAACATGTGTATATGTGAAAAATGTGTCGTGTGTGAAAAATAGAAATATGCATGAATGTGAAAGGATGTTTATGTGTTTGAGGAGACAAATCATCACATTCACATCATAGCAAAGACGAGAATGAATCCTTCTAAGGAGATAAACTAGCTAAACATGAATAAAGTGATAAAAGAGGTGTGTGAAAGTGGCTAAAATGTAAGTGATGCCCTAAAATCATAATTTCACTACTAAAGACTGAATACGTTTATATGGGACCGTTAAAAAGATAATAAGCATAACAAAAACTTACTACATGAGATAAAACATGCGAACTACATGAATAAAATTCAAATAATATGAAAGTAAACTAAGTAAACTAATAAGGAAGAACTTAAATACCAAAATGAATTCGAGGTGCCTATATACCCAAAAATTGCATCACAATCCATGTAATTCATAATATGAATAAATTTGGAGTCTATTCCATAATTCAGAGCTAGATTATCTCTTTTAATCCGAAGCTATAGTATCTCTTTTAATTTATGAAAATTAAGTGAAACGTGGTGAAAGTGTTGGAAAATGTGTGAGAACTCTAAATTAGGAGTTATGGTGTAAATCCCCTTTTTAATTTTTTGGTTTATAAAAATAGACTTGATAATATATGTAATAAAAAGTGTAGGATTGGTGTGGAAATGAGTAAAACAATATAGAAGTAAGCTGAGAACAATAAAATATACAAAATGATATTTATTAATCAAATCAAATTTAAATAAGTTTGGACATACATGATCTTTTTAATTATGTTTTTGAAACCTTTGTGAACTAATTTTGGAATGTATATGATGGTGGTGGAGTGGTGTCTAAAAGTGAGGCAAGGGTGATCTAAGGTAATGTGGAGAGAATATGGTGAAAGTGACATCTGCTAATTTTGAGGGAAATTATAGCACTAAAATCTAGGATAAGGCTCCACTCAAATGATATGTCGGTCGGCATGATCCCTGCCTTGCTTGTCGGTAGGTTGGTCAGACTTACTGGCCAAACGGAGATCAACCTGGTAGAAAGCAGGTGAGATGTCCTGCCTATCGGAAGGAAAAAATATTTGATTGGCTGTAAAATTGAAATCGTGAATCCTATTCGCACACATTAAGGACCTTTGGGAATAGGCTTCGGAGGTTTATGATTCTGTGTTAGGAGACTCCTAGTTTTGAGGGTTGACCAAAGTTAAATGGGGACTGAAGAGAGTGTGGTTGTTCTTTAATTAGGATTTGAAGGAGGAATGGTGATCCAGGATTTAAGGGACTTTGTTTGGACCCTATAGAGAGTGTAGGGATGCTAGAACGAGGTGTATAAATATCCCCTCAACGTGTGATTTTAGGATAGGCAAAAGTTCATCAATAGGTAGACACCCAAATGAAGGTTTTAAATATTGATTCACTATGATTCAAATGGTGAGGACTGGAATTTGGGGTTTTTGGAAGTAAAGGCATGATTTTGAGGACCTTAGGCGATATATGTGAGAATTGTATCCCTAATGATAAATATAGTCTAATTCTGAGGACCAATCGATGGTCATTGCCTGATTCAAAGGTCATGAATGTATTCAAGAAATATAGCCTGATTCTAAGGCTTAAAGGGTATGTGGATGAGAGACGTGGTCTGATTATGAGGACCTAAGGAGTATATCTGACCAATATGGGTATCGAATCCTAATTTTGAGGGTTGATATCTATTATGATAGTTCTTGCAATCAATATGGGATTTCAGACTAATTCTGAGGGATGAGGTCTATTTTTAGGACCTAAGAAGTGTATGCGAGCAATACAGGGATTGTGGACTAATTATGAGTGTCAATTTCTATTATAAGGACCTAAGGAGTGTATATGATCATAAGAGGATAACGGCCTAATTATGATAATCAAGGTATATTCTGAGAACTAGAGGAGTATATGAAGGTTTGGAAAGGATGTGTGATGATATGAGATTTTTTTAAAAAGTTTCAGATTTTTACGAGAAGTTAGAACATTTTTTAATGCTGGTTTAATCTTGGATTTTGATGGGTTTTATGATAAGTATGCATTTTTGTGGATTTTTTTGGATTTATGTTATTTTTTGAAATTTTTTTAGCCTTTTTGAGAAGTTTTGATGGGGATGCCTCCTTGCAGGGCCTAGCCTTTTCCTATCGATAGGGTGGGCTATTTGAGAGGACACGCGGGTTCCCAAGGGATACCTATCGATAGGCAGGTCGACTGACACGACAGTTAACCATATATGAAGAGGTGTGGGGGAAGTCTCGTTCCTCAACTCAAACTCTCAAACTCTACAACAGGATTTTTTTTTAGTTTTGTGATATTTTTTTTAGAAATGGTTTTTGAAAATGCAACACATGTTTATGATTGGGCCAACATGGACTTGGGGAATCACGAGGTGTCGTGTAGGCGGAGAATGTGTATCAAGGTGCAAGCCTCCTAGAGGATGAGTGGGTTCTTTTGAGGGAGCCTCAGATGCAGTACTTTGCTTTCATGTAGAATCCTATCAGTTATGTAAGTGTTGATTTTGATTTTAATTTTTGTATTAGGTTTGTTTATTTTTTTTATTTTTAAAAATATTTCTAACATATTGTGAGTTTTGTTAGTGGGGGTATTCTCTGCGTCCATCCGAGCACGGGGTTCGATCGTAGTGAAGGGTGTTTGGGACCGTCTTCCCAATGAGGAGCGGAGCCTGGTGCAGGGTGATGACCTTGGAGACTTGGTGGGAGTTTTTTATGAGTTCTAGGTCTTTGTAGGTGTTGTTAGCTCTAGGGATAGGTGATGGGATACCACCCACACCTTTCATTTCGGAGTGGGGGAGATGACAATGATACATTATTCATATACTTGACTTGTCGTGCGAGGGAATGCAAATAGTAGTTAATCGATTCCTTCACTTGATGAATGCGGCGATTGAGGTGGCACGGAGGCCAATATAGAGAGTCGCCTTGAGGGAGTCGATAAATAAGGCTTACTTTAATGAGGTCCTGATGGGATGAGTGGTGCACTTGACAAAAAGGAAGCAAGTATGATACACTACGCGCTTATTCATTCGTTTCTTGCTAGGGAGTACGCTATTGGCAAAGAGAAATGATCATGTCCATATATGGTTTCTTTCGTTCTTGCGAGACTTCATGCATATCCGCTATTATGATTAGGTAACTTTACTTTTTTGTATGCCGCCTTGGATACTTTTAGTCGCTACTAGAAGTCTACTTTTACTAGAGTGCCATACCAATTGGAGGTAACTTTACTTTTTTGTATTTTTTTAGTCTCAAATTATTTTCGTGATTTTGTTGTTTTTTGAATAGTTTTGAATTTTTTTTCGCTTTCAGATATAGTTCTATGAGGTGATCGGGTAGGTAGAAGAAGGAGAACAGGGTCTCTAGGACCTTACCAACCTTCAAAGAAGTGAAGGAGTCCTAAATGCTCTCATGAGAAACCAAGTTAGCTTTTATTAGTTATCTTTGGATTATTCTGTCTTTCATGCTCAGATGCTCTGGATCCTATTGCATGAGTTTGGGTACGTCTAGGACCTAGGGATCGCATGGTTAGATAAATAATGGTGGTATATGTGTTGGTTCCTTTATCTAATCCCCCTTTTTTACATACGGGATCCAAAGAGGATGTCGGAGGAGGGGAGTGCGGTGGCCATAATAGGAGAGCACTACTCCACCTACACGAATACGATGGAATTGCATGACTAGTTGTATTTTTGGTGAGATAGTTGACATCATCCTCTATATATGATGTGGACAGAGATCCACCTCCTTTAGCTAGGATATAAGGCAGCAGGGTGCTCGGGTCGTCAAGTCAGTCTTCAAAAAGAGGTGATGGGATAGAGAATCTCTGACAACCCGTATATAATTATGATAAATTATACTTAAATCATACTTATCCTATGTGATATGAATAATGTGTTATTAGTATATCTAATGTTAAGTGATTATGGTTGGTATAATTCTACTTTCATAAATCATGAATTGTCGAATTATTTACAAACACAAGATTTGGTTATTTTCGATAGAAATGTTCCTGTCTAAGACTAGTTTTGACCCTTGTAACATTACAATTGACTTGAGGTCAAAACTACATAGTTGTATACATGTGAGTTAGGGTTGTAACACAACAAACGGTGCATCAAACATATGTTCGAGTAAGAAGTTAGACCGAAATTACAAACAAGGGGCAAACTTGTCAATTCCCTTAAGTGGTAAATTGTCTTTTATTAAACCAAATGTTTTAATTTGATTGGATGGATTGGGAGGCAGCCTTGGCCGACTTAAAACTCTCCCTTAACCTTATTTCTTCAGAAAATAAGTCCCTAGGTTTAGTTTGAGGTGATATTAGCTTGAGTAAAGAGAGGTAGAAGTTAAGGAAGAAAGGGTTACAAGGAAAATCTAGGAAAACAATTCCAAGAAAATCCTTAAGGTCTTTCCAAGGTAAAATTATTTGTTAATATTGTTTTATTATTGTATTATAATTATTTAAAAGTATATAAATCGTGAAGTATTGATTAAAACTCCATCCTCCTTTGTGATAATATGTATTGGTTCATATGTGAGATAAGGGGTATTATAGGTCATATTGCTTTGTATTGGAACCCTTTGTATTCAAACTTTCATATCTCTTTGTGTACTTACTGGAATTAATAAATTCCAATTGTATATGAAAATATACTCATATATTCATATCATATCCGAAAATTGGAATTTAAATCCTTATGGTTAGGCCTTAGTGATGGTTGCAAGTTGGTATATAGTTGCTGTTTGTATATTTTATTTTGATATGCCCTGAATTTGGTCAAGATTTTGAGATAGCAAATGAAGTCCAAATATTATGAAACTTTAATTATTTACTATTCAGTATGTGTAATGAAATTTCGTTGAAAATCATGTAAAGTTATGCTGGAGAAAAATTATGAAAATTCTTGGAAGTTGAAGAAACAATAGAGGAGCTTGTAGGGAAGATTTCTTGTATTGTAAAGAAATAGTCATAACTTACCCTAGGGAGCTTAAAAAATTACACTGTCACTTGTGATGGAAATTATATTCATATATATTTTCATATTGATAAGGTTGGACACCTGTATGTGTGCAATTAACGAATATGGGAAGGTTAAGTATGGAGGACAATAATTTCAGGCCATAGTGGATATCCCATGAAAGAATACTTTTATCTACTCCTTTCCAATGGTATTTTGAGTACATGTTTCATGTGTATATATATTTAGAAGTATACTTTTATGTTTACTTGAGTTTAATTATAAGTTCCTTATGAGGTAGTTTCTAGGGTTGAATGTTCATGACCTTATCAACATATATACCATCGTTTCGTCTTTACATATGTTTCATGGAATATGACTTGAGTAGAATCATATTGTGGTTGTGTACTCATTTAAAGTTACATAATTATATTGAGATAATACTTATGATTGAGTTTCAGTACTGATTTACTTGTATTAACAGGTGTAAGGTCAAATCAACCAAGTTCAGCTCCACCCGAGGGAAACATGAATACATAATTGACAACACAAGGTGAGTGTACTTACTGAGTTGATTTGGGATATGATGTGTATGTGTTATATATTGTGATGATATGGCTTATTAAAAGTCATGAGATTTTAAGATGTTAAGGATTATTAAAATCCAAGAGATGTTGAGATGTTATGTCTTATTAAAAGCCAAGAGATGTTGAGATGTTATGGCCTATTAAAAGCTAAGATATGTTGAGTTGCTATGCAATTCAGGAGATGTTAGGTTTTTAAAACCTATGGATATGATTATTGCCTATGGACAGGAGATGTGGGGTTTATTAACTCCGGATATGTATTTCGTGATATGTTTAGATGTTAATATAGTACTTTTACTATAGATAGCTGTAGTACATTCACTGAGTTTTTAAACTCATGGTTTTATATGTTTGCATTTTCAGGTTTTCTAGCTGCCACTTCCAGGTCTAGGAGGTTGAGTAAATAGAAGTAGGGTCTTGTTAGTTAGTTTTATACACTGTAATAGTTATAATTGAGTTAAATGATATGTGAGTTCTGTTGAAATTATGTCTCCTTAAAATGATTGGACTTTTAGTATTCCGCATTTTAACCTTGAAGTTGTTTCAATATGTATTACTAAAATAATAAATAAATTATAATTGTGGTTTGTAAACTATTTAGTTAATTATATCCTAATGGGGTTAGGTGGTGACAACTTGGTATCAGAGCTTTAGGTTTTGATATTCTGGGGTTAGAGAGTCGAGATATGGCAGTGGCAGAAATAGCGTTGTGTGGGTAATTTATATTAATTTGTGAGAAATACTAACCATTATGTTAGAAATAAATGTTGTATTCTTGTTTCTATAATTGTGGTTTATGACAAATTGTAAGCTATGGAAGGAGCAAATGTTCATGAGAGGGTGGATGAGGAGTATTCAAATACAGTAAACCAATAAAATCCAAATAATGTAGGGGGCTCCTGAACAACTTACAGATATGCAGAAAATGGCTCGTGCCATGAGTTTAATGGTAGAACAACAAAACATGTTTATGACGCAAATAGCAGAACAACAAGCCAAGTACTTGGAGGAGCAGGCTTTGTCCAGAAGAGAAAGGGAAATAAAATGAGAGGAGAAGAATGCTCTGTACGAGAATTTTATCAAATTGAACCCCCCACCTTTCTCAGGTTCTGTAGATCCTTTAGAAGTTGAGTCTTGGGTTAGAGACACGGAAACTATATTCGGGGTGATGAATGTACCTAGCGCGCAGAGGGTAATTTTGGCTACTTTCATGTTAAAAGGTGAAGCTAAATATTGGTGGGAGTCTTCCAAACATTTATTTCTTACTCCGGAGGGAGGTGAGGTAATCACTTGGGATTCATTTATTAAAGCCTTATATGAAAAGTATTTTCCTCGCATGTATCGAAAGAAAAAAGAGAGAGAATTTTTATCATTGACTCAAGGGAATATGTCGGTCAGGGAGTATGAAACTAAATTTATATCTTTGTCTCAATTTTCATTACGTTTCTTACTCAATGAGGAGGACAAATGCACTAGTCAGGATGGGTAGAATTTGGTTATCAAGTCTAGACTCACTGCACTTGAAATGGTAGATTATACTTCTTTAGTTAACAAAGCTATGATGGTTGAAGGAGATGTTAACGATGCAATAAAGAATAGGGAACAAAGGGGAAAGAGGAGTAAATTTGATCCATCTCAGCAAAGGGAAGGCAATGCAGAATACTCAAAACAAGGGAGTCAAAGATTTCAGCACGGTAGAGGGACTGGAAATTATGTTCAGAATAGGACACCAAGTAGTTTTAGGGGTGCAGGATCGATGGACCAGCAAAATAGACAGCAGGAGAATGACAATAGGCAGTCCAAGCCTGTTACATGCTATTTTTGCAAAGCTCAGGGCCATATCAGTCCAGATTGTCCCAAGTTAAAGGGGGCAGAGTGTTATCACTGCCATCAAATTGGTCATACCAAAAAGAACTGTTGGGAGGGATTGAATCAGCTACTACTAGTCGAGGCTCATCACCTGAAGGCACTGGGAGAGGAGGAGGTAGAGGATAGGCTAGTGGATCCAGGGCTCTGGTAAGGATATTTGCTATGACTTTACAGGATGCTCAGGCAACTCCAGAGGTGGTGATAGGTACATGTTCTATCATGAACAAACATGCTTACGTGCTTATTGATCTAGGTTCTACTCATTCATTTGTAGCACTGTCATTTACCATGAATTTGGGTAGACCATGTTCTTATCTAGATTGTGGTTTATATATTTCTACACCTATGGGGGATGTGATGTTAGTGGAGCTTGTGTATAAAAATTGTGTATTATATATGGGGGAGAGGGAGTGGTCCATTGATTTAATTTCACTAGATATTCGAGATTTTGATATTATCTTGGGTATGGACTGGTTATCTTCCTACCATGCATCAATTGACTGTTTTCGTAAGGAGGTTACATTTAATATGCCGGGGGAGGAAGAATTCAAATTTACTGGGGAAAGAAATGTGGTTCCGAACTGTCTTATTTCAGCCTTTCGGGCGAGGAAATTGTTAAATAAGGGTTGTCAAGGCTTTTTAGCATATATTGTGGATACAAACAAGGAATTGAAAAAATTAGAAGATATCCCAGTCGTTAAGGATTTTGCAGATGTGTTCCCAGATGAATTATCAGGATTACCACCTAGCAGAGAGGTAGAGTTTACTATCGATTTAGTGTCTGGTACAGCTCTAGTTTCTATTTCTCCATATAGAATGGCACATGTGGAACTAAAGGAGTTAAAAGTTCAACTACGAGATTTGCTAGATAGAGGTTTTATTCGACCCAATGTATCACCATAGGGCGCTCCAGTATTATTTGTGAAGAATAAAGATGGCACCATGCGACTCTGCATTGATTATCGACAGTTGAACAAGGTGACTATTCGAAATAAATATCCATTGCCTCGTATTGATGATTTGTTTGATCAATTACAAGGTGATAAAGTGTTTTCAAAAATTGATTTGAGATCGGGTTATCATCAATTAAGGGTAAGAGATTGTGGCATTTCTAAGACATCTTTTCGTTCTCGCTAAGGTCATTATGAATTTTTGGTAATGCCATTTGGGTTAACAACTGCTCCTGCGGTGTTTATGGATTTAATGAATCGAGTATTTCATCCTTTCATAGATTCGTTTGTGATTGTATTTATCGATGATGTTTTGATATACTCACCTAGCCAAGAGGAACATGAGAAGCATCTAAGAGTTGTATTGCAAGTTTTACGAGATAGTCAATTGTTTACGAAGTTTAGCAAATGTGAGTTTTGGTTAAATCAGGTAATATTTCTGGGGCATGTTGTTTCGGGAGATGGAATTTATGTTGACCCTAAGAAGGTAGAGGCAATTGTGCAATGGGAGAGACCAAGGAATGTAACGGAGATAAGGAGTTTCCTAGGATTGGCTGGATATTATAGAAGATTCATAAAGGGGTTTTCATCTATAGGCTTGCCGTTGACTAAATTGACCCAAAAGGAAGTGAAATTTGTGTGGAATGATGAATGTCGGTACAGCTTTGAAAAGTTGAAAAATAGGCTAGTATCAGCTCCAGTTCTCACTGTTCCATCCAGTGGAGAAGGTTTTGTGATTTATACTGACGCTTCACATCAGGGTCTGGGTTGTGTTTTCATGCAACATGGGAAGGTAATTTCTTATGCATCTAGATAGTTAAAGACGCATGAACGTAATTATCCTACGCACGATTTAGAACTTGCGGCTATTGTTTTTGCCTTGAAATTATGGAGACATCATTTGTATGGAGAGACGTGTGAAATTTTCACTGACCATCAAAGTTTGAAGTATTTATTTACACAAAGAGACTTGAATTTGAGACAAAGACATTGGATGGAGTTAATTAAAGATTATGATTGTACCATTCACCATCATCCCGGGAGGGCCAATGTTGTTGCAGATGCTCTGAGTCAAAAGTTATTAGGGAGGTTATCTTGTATTCAATGTGCACGGGTTGGTAATATTATGGAATTAAGATTGATGGGAGTCGAGTTGAACTTATCTAAAATGGGGGCGTTATTTGCACACGTTACAGTGAGACCTTTACTGGAAGAACGCATACGAAATTTGTAAGTCAGTGATCCATTCCTTGAAAAGAAGATACGGGAAATCCTGGATGGTAAATGGAGTGACTTTGAAATTAACAAGGATGAATCGTTGTGTTATAAAAACAGAATTTGTGTACCGAATGATCCGTCCTTAAAGAAGGATTTATTGGACGAGGCACATAGTTCTATTTCCTCTATGCATCCTGGGGGTACCAAAATGTACATAGATTTGAAAGAGTATTACTGGTGGAATAATATGAAATGTGAGATTGCAGAATTTGTAGCTAAATGTTTAGTATGCCAGTAAGTGAAGGCGGAGCGTCAAAAGCCGACAGGATTATTGCAATCATTGCCTATTCCAGAATGGAAGTGGGAATATATAACGATGGATTTTATTGTAGGATTACCATGATCTCTAAAGGGGCATGATTCTATTTGGGTGATTGTAGATCAATTGACAAAGTCAACTCATTTTCTTCTAGTTAAGACGACCTACACTATTGACAAATATGCACGTATGTACGTTGCTAAGATTACTCGTTTACATGGAGCACCAGTGTCAATAGTATCAGATAGAGATCCAACTTTCACTTCTAAGTTTTGGCCTCGTTTATAGAATTCCCTGGGCACAAGTTTGAAGTTCAGTACTGCATTTCATCGGCAAATCGATGGGCAATTAGAAAGAATGATTCAAATATTAGAAGACATATTATGAGCTTGTGTATTTGACTTCAAGGGTAGTTGGGATGATCATTTGCCATTAGTGGAATTCTCGTATAAGAATAGTTATCAGTCCACCATTGGTATGGCTCCGTATGAAGCTTTATATGGGAGGAGATGTAGAACGCCTTTGTGTTGGGATGAAGTAGGTGAAAGGAAACTTTTGGGTCCTGAATTGATAGATATGACAACTGAGAAGATCAAAATGATTCGGGAACGGATAAAGATAGCGCAAAGCAGGCAGAAATTTTATGCAGATAAGAGGAAGTATCCATTGGAATTTCAGAAGGGGGATTTTGTATTCCTATGTATTTCACCGTGGAAAGGCGTTATGAGATTTGGAAAGAAGGGGAAACTAAGTCCAAGATACATTGGACCATATGAAGTGTTGGAAAGAATTGGGACCCTGGCATATAGATTGGCATTACCTCCAGAATTATCTCGTTTGCATGATGTGTTCCACGTATCGATGCTTCGTAAGTATGCATATCCATCTCATCAACTGAAAACCCAACCTATTGAACTGAAAGAAGACTTGTCATACATCGAGGAACCGGTGGAAATTCTTTATCATAAAGAGCAAGTATTAAGGAATAAAGTTATTCCCTTAGTTAAAGTTATGTGTATGAGCCATGGAATTAAAGAAGCAACTTGGGAAATGGAGTATAGCATAAAGAAACAGTATCCCCATTTGTTTGGTAAGTGAGATTCGTATTAAATTTCGGGGACGAAATTTTCTAGGGGGGAGGTTGTGACAACCCGTATATAATTATGATAAATTATATTTAAATCATACTTATACTATGTGATATGAATAATGTGTTATTAGTATATCTAATGTTAAGTGATTATGATTGGTACAATTTTACTTTCATAAATCATGAATTGTCGAATTATTTACAAACACAAGATTTGGTTATTTTCGATTGAAATGTTCCCGTTTAAGACTAGTTTTGACCCTTATAACATTACAATTGACTTGAGGTCAAAACTACATAGTTGTAGACATGTGAGTTAGGGTTGTAATACAACAAACGGTGCATCAAACGGATATTCGAGTAAGAAGTTAGGCCGAAATTACAAACAAGGGGCAAACCTGTCAATTCCCTTAAGTGGTAAATTGTCTTTTATTAAAACAAATGTTTTAATTTGATTGGATGGATTGGGAGGCAGCCTTGGCCGACTTAAAACTCTCCCTTAACCTTATTTATTTAGAAAATAAGTCCCTAGGTTCAGTTTGAGGTGATATTATCTTGAGGAAAGAGAGGTAGAAGTTAAGGAAGAAAGGGTTACAAGGAAAATCTAGGAAAACAATTCCAAGAAAATCCTTAAGGTGTTTCCAAGGTAAAATTATTTGTTAATTTTGTTTTAATATTGTATTATACTTATTTCAAAGTATATAAATCGTGAAGTATTGATTAAAACTCCATCCTCCTTTGTGATAATATGTATTGGTTCATATGTGAGATAAGTGGTATTATAGGTCATATTGCTTTGTATTGGAACCCTTTGTATTCAAACTTTCTTACCTCTTTGTGTACTTACTGGAATTAATAAATTCCAATTTGATATGAAAATATGCTCATATATTCATATCATATCCGAAAATTAGAATTTAACTCCTTATGGTTAGGCCTTAGTGATGGTTGCAAGTTGGTATATAGTTGTTGTTTGTATATTTTATTTCGGTATGCCTTGAATTTGGTCAAGCTTTTGAGATAGCAAATGAACTCCAAATATTATGAAACTTTAATTCTGTACTATTCAGTATATGTACTGAAAGTTTGTTTAAAATCATGTAAATTTATATAGGAGAAAAATTATGAAAATTCTTGGAAGTTGAAGAAACAATAGAGGATCTTGTAGGACGAATTTCTTGTGTTGTAAAGAAATAGTCATAACTTTCCCTAGGGAGCTTAAAAAATTACACCGTCACTTGTTATGGAAAGTATATTCGTATATGTTTTGATATTGATAAGGTTGGACACCTGTATGTGTGCAATTAATGAATATGGTAAGGTTAAGTATGGAGGACAATAATTTGAGGCCATACTGGATATCCCATGAAAGAATACTTTTATCTAATCCTTTCCAATGGTATTTTGAGTATATGTTTCATGTGTATATATATTCAGAAGTATACTTTTATGTTTACTTGAGTTTAGTTGTAAGTTACTTACGAGGTACTTTTTAGGGTTGAATGTTCATGGCCTTATCAACATATATATCATCGTTTCGTCTTTACATATGTTTCATGGAATATGACTTGAGTAGAATCATATTGTGGTTGTGTACTCATTTAAAGTTACATAATTATATTGAGATAATACTTATGATTGAGTTTCAGTACTGATTTACTTGGATTAACTGGTGTAAGGCCAAATCAACCAAGATCAGCTCCACCCGAGGGAAACATGAATACATAATTGACAACACATGGTGAGTGTACTTACTGAGTTGATTTGGGATATGATGTGTATGTATTATATATTGAGATGATATGGCTTATTAAAAGTCATGATATGTTAAGATGTTATGGTTTATTAAAATCCAAGAGATGTTGAGATGTTATGGCTTATTAAAAGCCCAGAGATGTTGAGATGTTATGGCCTATTAAAAGCCAAGATATGTTGAGTTGTTATGCAATTCAGGAGATGTTAGGTTTTTAAAACCTATGGATATGATTATTGCCTACGGGCAGGAGATGTGGGGTTTATTAACTCCGGATATGTATATATTGATATGTTGAGATGTTAATATAGTACTTTTACTATAGATAGTTGTAGTACATTCACTGAGTTATTAAACTCATGGTTTTATATGTTTGCATTTTCAGGGTTTCCAGCTGCCACTTCCAGGTCTAGGAGGTTGAGTAAATAGAAGTAGGGTCTTGTTAGTTGGTTTTATACACTGTACTAGTTGTAATTTAGTTAAATGATATGTGAGTTCTGTTGAAATTATGTTTCCTTAAAAATGATTGGACTTTTAGTATTTCGCATTTTAATCTTGAAGTTGTTTCAATATGTATTACTAAAATAATAAATAAATTATAATTGTGGTTTGTAAACTATTTAGTTAATTATATCCTAATGGGGTTAGGGGGTGACAGAATCCTCCTCTGCTACACGAGTATGGGTTTCCTTCTCGATATCTGCAAGTGGCAGAAGGGAATACGATAGAGATTCCCCACCAACCTCATGCAGTAATGGAGGGACTTCCTCCTATGTCAGTTGAGGATTGTCGGTTAGGGGTAAGTGTGCTCACCTTGTTCTTTGATATTTTTATTCTAGTTTCTTCTTATGCCTTGCCGATTTTAATGTTTCTTCTTACTTTTCTTTGTAGAACATATATGTGAGGAACTCTTGGCTACAGTAAATTTTGATATTTAATGGTTTTAACGTCGGAATCAATTCGAGTACTGACCCTGCTTACACTTGTCCTGAAATGTTCGATGATAATGGGAGTGGGCCCTCCACATAAGGTTACCGTGACAAGCATCCACTTCGCGGTCACTGATAACTAGTAGTTTTTATAGGATTTTGGAAGAAAGTTCAGTCTGTGGCCCGATAGTTTTATCTCTCTTTTTTGTTATTTTTCTCTGCTGTACACCTGAAAAAATGTAAAATATATATATATATATATATATATATATATATATATATACAATGTTGCATTCATTTAATTATCTTGATTTAATGGCTTATTCTATATGCACTTTTTAATTTTCCACTGAGGTTTTTATGAGATGGTAAAGTGTGTAATATATTTTTGGATATTTTTTTATAAATGAATGTCCGGGAAGATTTTCGGTAAAAAACCATTTATTTTGGATAAAAGAGGGATAAAAAAGGGAAAAAGGCATTTTCCCTAAAATGGGGGTGTCGGTCGGCATGGCGCCTAGCCTTCTTGTAGGCATGTCAGTGTTGGTACTTGGTTTTCTAGTCGTTGGTTCTCCCTTCATTCAATATTGATACCTTTATTCCTCCATTAATGCTAGTGTTTTAATTTCCTCATCATATTATAACAAGATTTTGACCATAAAAGGGGCTTAAGGGTGGTTTAGAATCACCAACCTTCTATTCAATCCTCTTTTATATTGGTCCTTTTTTCTTCAAGTGGATATTCCCATGACCGAAGCGTATTCTTCCTATATCGATGGTTTTGAGGTCATATGCATGTATGAAGTTGATTATGTCGCATTCAACCCGATCATGGTCATGTTATAACGTCATAATTTGATTAACTGGAGTCTTATAGAAGCGTCTTTGCAATCTTAGAACCTTAAGGACCTTGTGTTCTACTCCAGGTTGGATGAGGTGTGTCTGACCTATGAGGAATTATCTATCATACCTAGTATTTACCCTAGTTCTGGCAACTATGCCTGAATTTTCATGTTCTTTAGTGGAATTAATAAGTGTGTTGCTACACATATCTCCTTCTGCTACTCGACCACAGATGCAAGGGGGAGTAACTGACCTCCTTGTGGTGATGGAGTCAATCCATCATCAGGTCCTTCAATATGCAGGATATGGCAGAGCCGTGGCACTAGTCATGACCACCAAGTTGCTTTTGGTGACAGGTGGCATGAATGCAAACACCTAAATTTATTTTATAGTCTTATGGATGCTTTGCCACTACAATCCCAATGCTACTTTTTGGGAGAGATGCTAAATGGCCTAGATGACTGGAAAGAAGACTCGTCTACCTTTTGTGGGGGAGCCCCGTGATATTATATATGTGGTTAGTAGAGAGGTTTCATTTTGTTGTACCCACCATATTTTTACACCCAATGCATATAACTTCTTTTATTTGTCCTTGTATGTCCTTTTGCACGCTTGTGAATAATTGGATAATATCTAACTGAGACAACTTTTGTTCGTTGGTTTATGCCCTGGTGGTGTGAACTGATACCCATGCTACAACTGGATGATTACCGATATGTTTGGCTTGTAGGACTTTGTCAAACTTCTTTTAATATCTTCTATAGACTTTTGTGACAAGTGGGTTGGGAGCAGATCATCCCTCCTCATATAAGTAATTTTGTTCATGTGGTGGACTTTGACCGAGTTTTTAAGGATGTCTATAGGGAGTGTGTGGTAATGTCATATGAATGCATGACGTCCAGCCATTTCTCTGGGAGAGGCTTCAATTATTTTGAGGTGATTATCTAAAGTGGTTATGGAAGTGTTTGATTTCAAAAGTATTTATAGAGGAGTCTGGTTAGATATAGCTCATGGCAGTTGAGGATGTGGAAGAGGGTGTGATGATCCCGACTGAACTTTTCAAAATATACCATCATGCTAATCGTATGAAGATACAAATCCATAATGGTGATTACTAAGAACCTCCAGAAGGAAAAGATGGTGATAATGATAATGAAGCGGTACCCTTGAGCAATTGAGAAAGGTTTTTGTAAAGCTCTTTTGGTTAGGTTTTTGGTGTTAGATTGAATTAGGTATGTTTTATCTTTTGGTGTAGTTTTTATTCTGGTGTGGATTTAAGTGAAGGTTTTTTTGTCATTTCTAGGTAGTGTTGGTGTTGGGGAAATACTGTTTCTATATCATGTTAAAATATACATTGAAGAAAAATCGTTTAAATAAATGTTAATTTAATTGCATCTTATTGGGATCATGTGGAAGAGTCATTTATGTTCAAATTGTCTATACCAATCGCTAAGGCATACATAATTCTTATTCTCAATTAAAGCAATGAGAGATACTGTAATACCCCGTATTTTTATGCTTTCTAAATTTGGGGATTTATTAAATTTAATGTGAGATATTAATTTAATATAAATTCGAAAATTAATTATTTTTATAATTACTAACGTGACGAGAGTTAGTAATCTTTGGAAATTTGTTGAATATTACTAATGAGTAAAGTAATATATGATATTGATTCTATTAAATGTCACGAGTGAATAAAATGACAATTTTAGAAATTTAAGTCGGGACGCGCTCGTGTCGTGTTGGGACTAAATGTTCATTAATAAAAGTGAATAAATTATAAATCACCCGTATGGTCATTTCGAGTGCGCCAAAGTGTCCGAAAGGGTCGAGATAGTCAAAATAATGTACCCGGGAATTTAGTTTGGGTCTCGGGGCGTTTTTAGGCCTAATTGACACCCCGGGAGGGCGTTTTGGATATTTTACATTTTTAGGCTTGAAAACCCACGAAAATTTTAGAGTTATATCCGATGCTTAGGGTTGCCTTCTAGGGTTAACTCAACTAAAAACAAGAAACGGACATTGGAGAAGGAAGGAGAGAGCTTGCCCAAGAGTTCTAGGCCAAGAACCCCTCCGTTTGCGCCGCCGTCATCACCAAACGATAGATCGCGTAACAAGGATGACCACCACACCGATTTCATCCACAAATCAGAAACAAAAAAATCCCCAGGCAAGTATTTATCTTGCTTAATTTCGTTAATGCTTCATTCATGTTAGTTTAGGGTTGGTTAGGATGAGTTTCTGTGAAAGAAAACCCATGCTGGAGATTAGAAATTGCATGTTGTAGTGATATAAATGATAATCTGGAAATCCACTTCACATGTAGAGGTTGAACCACGGATTTATGATGGACTAGAAGCAGAAATTCTGGAAAAAGAATGATTTGAATTAAGTTAAAGAAAATTTTAGGGTTCATGAGAATTGTATAAATTTTGGCACTTTAATCCATGATTCTTGATGAAAACTCACATGCCTTACATTCAATATTGTCCATTTGAGTTTAGAACATTTGTGGTATAAATTTCTGGGAGTTAAAAGTTTGGATTTTGATGATGTTGGATGATAGAACCTATAACTGGTATTCTGCAGATTCACCATACCTGTTTGATCGATCGATCGAACCAGGAGTATCGATCGATCGAGCTCCTGCCATCGATCGATCGAACCCTCCTGACAGACTCATATCTAACCAAACCGTAATAAGTTCTACCCCTTTACTACTCGATTTCCATATTACATTCTAGCGTTATCAATTAAGTAGAGAGCTTTACTTAACCCAGATTCTCAATTAGTAATACAATTCACTATCGGTTAACCCGTTATGTTTTCTCAAAACATTATCATAATTATATTCACAATACCAACATGAAAGTTCCAATTAATTAAGTGTATATTATTCACGTCATATATATACAATACAAGCACCCCGAGACTAAGCTGCGGTGCACACATACTCTGCTATCCATCCCAGTACATCACGTACATAAGGATCATGCATTCCGAATCTCTCAGGAATCGTTCTCAGATAACAACAATCACAAACAATGGAGGCGAACACAGTCACATCACATGGGTCACGCACATACCTACGCTCCCACGATCAGCAGACTTATTAACATCCCAATAAGTCCTTCTCTGACCTATGTTCATCGAGGTACCAGTCTAAATCCGGGCAACACAAGGATTAGAGGGCCCTAAGCGAACGTAAACCTCCCGTGATAGCAAGTATGGTAGGTATGTCATACACATAAAATCAATACATATACTAAGTATGCACACATCTTAGTAATCACCATAATTTATTTGTAGTACACTTCTCATTCTCGTACCTACGTATAATGTTACACAATTTACATATTCCTGGATGATACAATTATACAAGCCATTAATTGTTCTCACGTTGTAATAGACACTCACGTCCTAATCCATAATTTCCATTTGGTTCGAATCACACTTCTAGGTTTTACTCCTCTATATATCTCAAATGTCCCTACTATATCAATTTATCATCAAGGGAAGGTTATCTCTACTATTAAATAAGGTTACGGGACACGCGAAATCAAAACAGGCTAAAAAGCCTAACTGTCAACTCGTTAGAAGTCTCGTTCGAACGAGGCTGTTCGAACGAGAGTTCGTTCGAACGAAGTGGGCCTTCTAACGAGATCTCGTTCGAACGAAAGTCATCGAATGAACACCCCTCTCGTTAGAAGTCAAATTTTCAACTCGTTAGAAGGTCGTTCGAACGAACTCGTTCGAACGACCTGGGCAGGTCTTCTAACGAGTGGCCAGCTTTGAGCCCAGATTTTTCCCTATAACGTTTTTCCAACTTTTCTTCCTCTCCAAACTCATCTAAACATCAATCCAACCATTGTACATGGGTTCTAATCATTCCTAAACATACTTAGGTTATATATTAACGTTTATATAGGGCCAATTCTTCCTAAACATCATTGAATCATCAAATCCCTTCATTTATCCCCAAATCATATGAACATGAACCCTAAAATTCTTAAGTCCCCAATGAGTCTAATTAAATCTGTTTTTGTTTCATCCAAAAATTTTTATCATCAGATTAATCACCTACATACAATTCTACATGCAATTCCTCATCAAAATACGAGTTTCTAATTCCAATTTAATGGGTTTTCATCAAACTCCCAAGAACAATACAAATTCTGTCAATTTCCTACGCATGGAAGAAACATTCTTTGTAATAAACGAAATTAAACCACTTGCCTTATGTGTATCTCTGATTTTGATGACGATCTGATGAATGGTTCTCTCTCTCTCTCTGCAGAATTCTCCTCTCTTCTCTCTCCAAGCTTTTCTTCTCCAAAGTGGCAATGGTGGCTAGGGTTTTTGCCTTAGGAACTTTTGGGACTAATTTCAATAACCTTCGTAACCCATTATGTTATAAGTGGGTTTAGTGGGTAATTGCCAAATCAGATATTAATTCCTAATTTTCGTGGGTTTTAATTCCCAAAAATCCAAAATTACCAAACTACCCTTATACGTTGCCGGCATGGCCTAAAAATGCCCCGGGACCCAAACTAAACCCCCGGCTAGTGTTTTCTGACTATTTCGACCCTTCCGGACGCGTTGGCGCACTCAAAATGACCATACGGTTAATAGAAATAAAATTCACTTTTTAATTTGAATAATAATATTCCTGACGTGACTATCACATGCGTCTCACAAAATTCCCAAATTGTCGTATTTCAATCTCACGACAAGTTTCACAGTTCAATATTCATATATAGTCATATATACTCATTAATATCACATACCAACTCGCATCTCGCTAGTATTTTTATCTGGATTAATTCTCAATGAATACACATTTAATTCAATTAATCCCATAAATAAATATCACAAAAATACGGGGTATTACATACTTCCCCCCCTAATAACAGAATTTTGTCCCGAAATTCGGCACTAGAAAGTACCTGGTAAGAACAACTCTGGATAACATTCGCGCATCTCAACCTCGCGCTCCCATGTGGACTCCTCGACATTATGATGTCGCCACTGAACACGTACTAACGGAACTATCTTTGACCGCAGTTTCCGCTCACTTCGGTCCAAAATAGCGATCGGCCCCTCCTCGTAGGAGCTATCAGGCTGGAGATCGATGTCCTCCAAAGAAATATGAGAATGAGCCAAATCGTCTCTAAGATATTTCCTTAGCGAGGGAATATGAAATACATCGTGAATCCGATGCAAATGCTCCGGTAACCCAAGTCTATACGCAACCGGTCCAATCCGCTCAATAATAGGAAACGGTCCCACATATCTCGGTGCCAACTTCCCTTTCTTCCCGAAACGCATAATCCCCTTCATAGGAGATACTCTGAGCAAAACCTGGTCCCCCACTTGGAACTCCCTGAAGAACCTCTTCGCATCAGCATAGCTCTTCTGCCGATCCTGAGC
The DNA here is from genome assembly GCA_949130495.1 of Sambucus nigra. Taxonomy (NCBI): domain Eukaryota; kingdom Viridiplantae; phylum Streptophyta; class Magnoliopsida; order Dipsacales; family Adoxaceae; genus Sambucus; species Sambucus nigra. The sequence continues at coordinate 353,918,075 of OX422207.1, read as the reverse complement.
TACCCGAATGCGACTCCGAATCAATTCTATCCTCGCCGAAGTATCCTGAATCACTTCCGGCCCAAGTAGTTTGTTGTCCCCCACCTCCAACCAACATGCTGGGGAACGACAAGGTCTACCGTAGAACGCCTCAAATGGAGCCATGCCAATGGTGAACTGGTAGGAGTTATTGTAAGCAAACTCCACCAGTGGAAGATACTGCTCCCATCCACCCCCGAAATCAATGATGCACATACGTAGCATGTCCTCCAACATCTGATTTGTACGCTCGGTCTGCCCATCGGTCTGCGGGTGATACGCCGTACTCAACCGCAATTCCGTGCCCATGGCCTCCTGAAAACTTTCCCAAAACCGTGAAACAAATATCTTGTCTCTGTCAGACACGATATTTAGGGGTACACCGTGAAGTCTCACTATCTCTGCAATAAAGAGCTGGGCATACTGTCCCGTAGTGTAGTCTGTCCTTACGGGTAGAAAATGAGCGACTTTGATCAACCTGTCCACAATCACCCAAACGGAGTCGTGACCTCTCTGTGACGTAGGCAACCCCGTGATAAAATCCATGGAGATGCTCTCCCACATCCACATCGGGACCTCCAACGGCTATAGAAGTCCTGCCGGTCTCTGATGATCCACTTTTACTAGCTGACAAGTGGCGCATTTAGAAACAAACACGGCAATATCTCTCTTCATCCCGCTCCACCAATACTGTCGTCTCATGTCTTGGTACATTTTGCCCCCACTGGGATGTACCGCGAACCGTGAGCCGTGCGACTCTGCCATCACCTCGTGTCGCAATTCTTCCCCTTTCGGAACTACCAATCTCCCATTGAAGCGTAATCTCCCATCTGAGCTAACGGTATAGGACTCGGCTCCCTCGGTTAATAATCAAACTATCTGCTCCTGACAGAACGAGTCATCTGCTTGTGCCTTTACCACTCTCGTGACAATCTGCGGTGTAACAGTCATCACCGACATGAATGATCGGGCCACTGCATCCTGGTGTCCCAAATCCTTCCATTTTGCCTTCCACACCCCTGCCACTTCATCTACTGGCCTACGGCTCAACACGTCCGCTACCACATTAGCCTTCCCCGGGTGATACTGGATATCAAACTGATAGTCCTTCACAAACTCAAGCCACCTCCGTTGCCGCATATTCAACTCCTTCTGCGTGAATAGGTACTGTAGGGACTTGTGGTCCGTGAACAATCGAAACTTCTCCCCCAAAAGGTAATGTCTCCATATCCGAAGGGCAAATACAACTGCCGCCAACTCCAAGTCATGAGTGGGGTAATTCTTCTCATGAGGCTTAAGCTTACGGGAAGCATAAGCTATGGCCTGACTCTCCTGCTGTAATACACCTCCAAGTCCTTGCAAGGACGCATCGGTATAAACTAGATACTCAACTCCCGGTCTCGGCAATGCTAACACAGGTGCTGAGGTCAACTTATCTTTCAACTCATCAAATGCCAACTGACAGGCTTCACTCCAGATGAATGGCACACCCTTACGAGTCAGATGTGTCAAAGGATCCGCTATCTTCGAAAATCCCCGAATGAACCTCCTGTAGTATCCTGCTAGTCCCAAGAAACTACGGATCTCCATCGGTGTCGTGGGATGTCCCCACTCCCTCACCGCGAATACTTTCCCCGGATCAACAGATATCCCCCGGTCGGAAATAATATGTCCCAAAAACTTGACCTCCTTCAGCCAAAACCCGCACTTCTCATATTTTGCATACAGCTCGTTCTGACGTAGCGTCTGCAAAACCTGCCTCAAATGCTCTGTGTCCTCCTCCTCAGTCTGGGAGTAAACCAGAATATCATCGATGAAGACAATGACGAACTGATCAAGGAAATCTCTGAACAACCTATTCATCAAGTCCATAAACACAGCTGGAGCATTGGTCAAACCAAAAGGCATAACTCGAAACTCGTAAGAACCATATCTCGTTAAGAACGCAGTCTTTGAGACATCCTCTTCCCTGATACGCAACCGATGGTATCCCGATCGTAAGTCAATCTTCGAGAAGAAAGAAGCTCCTCTCAACTGGTCGAATAGGTCATCGATTCAAGGCAACGGGTACTTATTCTGTATCGTGACCTTATTCAACTCTCGGTAATCCACACACAATCTCAGTGAACCATCTCTCTTCTTCACGAACAACACAGGGCACCCCACGACGAAGTACTCCTCCGTATAAACCCCTGACCCAACAACTGCTCAATCTGATCTCGTAGCTCTCGCATCTCTGCCGGAGCCATACGATACGGTGTGCGTGCTATAGGTCTCGTATCTGGTAATAAGTCTTTGACAAAGTCTATCTCTCGACTGGGGGGTAGGCCTGGTATCTCCTGAAACACATCAGAATACTCCCTGACAACTGGGATCAAATCTAAAGGAATCACAACCTCCTTAGACGTATCCTCCTATATGTAATACAAATGAGTGGTCGAGCCTCCCTCTGGGCGAGGCATCGCCACTACAAACATCTCTTGCCCTGGAATGGCAAAAACAATGCTCCCACCGAAGCAATCAATCATGGCTCTATAATCAGCGAGCCAATCCATACCGATAATCACATCGTACACATGCATATCTAATACCAACATGTCTGCAGGTAATACCAGACTACCAATCTCTACCCCCACTCCCCGGTATATAAAGAAAATAAGCGACCCACTCCCCAATGGTGAGTCTACACACGTCACTGTGCTCTCTGCAGTGGCTAACAACCCTAAGGCTTTCGCAAAATGTGTAGCTATAAAATAATGCGTTGCCCCCGTATCAAACAAAACCCGACCCATAGTGCCATGGATAGGAAACATACCCTCAATCGCGGGTGGTGCCTATGGAGCTGCTGCCTCGTGGACGTTATAGACACGTCCATACTGTAACTGCCCCTGCTGCACAGGAACTGCTGGAATGGCTGGAAGTGCTGGCACCTGGGCTGGAGCTGGGAGGGCAGGTGGAAAAAGTGGTCTCTGTGGCTCATGTCGAGCACCCTGCTACTGCTGCGGGGCCCTGCCCCTATCAGGACAGTCCTGGCATTTATGGCCAGTCTTGCCACAAATGAAACATTTCCCCGGGAAGTTCCCCCTTCTCTGTCCCTGCTGGCCCCGGCCCTGGTGGCCGTTACCGTTCCTCCACTGGCCCTGCTGAAATTACTGTTGACCATTCCGACCCTGCTGGTTCTGATGGCCATTCGGACCTTGATGGTCCTACCGAAAACCTCCCTGTCCGTGCCTGAAATTTCCCGACCTGAACCTCTTGTGATCCCCCTGCTGGGAACCCTGATCACCCTGCCTCTGTCCCTGAACAGAATGTGCCCCACTGGCACCATTTCCTCCAGTCCTGCCCTGATGGCTGGACTCTCCCGATCTCTTGCCCTCCTCCATGTGAAAGCGATGGTCCTGGCAATGTAACAGTGCAGCGTTAACCACATCAGAGTAAGTGGCCAACGATAGGTTCCCCAACAAATGCTGATGGATCCTCCAAGTCAACCCGTCTGTAAATTTCTGTATCTTCTTCTCCTCTGTCGGTATCTCATCCGGAACAATGTTCAGAAGATTAGTGAATTCGGCCTCATACTCGGCCACAGTCTTACCCTCCTGCTTGAGGCTCATCAACTTCCTCCTCAATTTCGTGTGAACAGCTGATGAAAAGTATTTGCGATCGAACCGCACCCAAAACTCCTGGATAGTGAGAGTATCTCTCTCCTCCACGGTGGTAATAGACTCCCACCACTGCAGTGCAGACCCCACTAGCTTAAAGGTAGCTAGTATCTGCTTCTGGACATCGGTGCACTCATACATCCTCAAGTGCCGCTGAATGTCTTTCCTCCACTGACTAGAAACCAAAACATCGGAGCTACCTGCGAACTCCGGAGGGTGCGCTTTCTGAAAAGCATCACGTACACGTTCCCAAACAGACGGGAATGCATGTGCCTGAACTGGCGCGGCTATCGGCGCCTGAGGTGGTGCCTGCTGAACTACGGCTAGTGCGGCATTTACCGCCTGGGCCACAATGGTTGCAACCTCGGTGGCATCCATCGTGCCCTAAACTGGTGCTGGCTGTGGTTCTGGCGTAGCATTCCTGGGAACCCGTTGCGCACGTCGTGAAGGCATCTGAAACAAGAATAAAGTTTATAAGCTCGCAGTTATAAACTTAAAATAGCTGAAGAACGTAGCACATACAAAAGAATACAACAGTCCTAAAATATAGGGCTCTACATCAAAGATAGCTTAGCGGAAACATAATAAACCGTACAGATCCTAAAGGACACTAGAACCTGATGCTCTGATACCACCTGTGACACCCCGACTAATTAAATACCGGGTAGCTACTCCTTTATTAAATTAATACAAAATGCCAAGTTGGTCCAGTTAATAGCATCACTGTCGAAAACATTTTTATGATTACTAACCACCTAGTATTTAAAAAGTAAGTTGCCAAATTTTAATTTAAGTCTGATTAATATACAATAAAAGAATAATGGAAGAACAACATAACCCATTCACCATAACGAAGTAATGAAATAACCAACAAATAATAATAAGTCCGGAGGAAAACTCCTCACCACAATCCCACGAATGAAATAATAACATAAGTCTGAATCCTGAATTAATTACATGCCCGAAGTCTGAATAACTGAAAGAAATGAAATGTCTCTAAAAGAAATGGGCAACATGCCCTACAACTGATAAATGCTGAATATAGAATCAAGATAGATGAAGCGTCTACAAGCAAACTCCTGTAACTTCCACAAACAGCTACAGCTCGTCACCTGAATGAGGATCCTAAGCATGGTGTCCTTGTGGTTGGGCACCTAAAATGGTTTTTACAAAAATAGATTTGAAAGCAAATGGGTCAGAGCCCGAAAGTGGAAATTATTTTAAAAACAGCAAGTGTTTTAATAACATTAAAACATTAAATGCAAAATAGATGTTAGGACGTGCACTCACATGAAATTCTCACCTCTCGACTACATGTGCACTCCTAACGAACCATACCCATCTAAATGACCTACATATCTAACCAAACCATAATAAGTTCTACCCCTTTACTACTCGATTTCCATATTATATTCTAGCGTTATCAATTAAGTAGAGAGCTTTACTTAACCCAGATTCTCAATTAGTAATACAATTCACTATCGGTTAACCCGTTATGTTTTCTCAAAACATTATCATAATTATATTCACAATACCAACATGAAAGTTCCCATTAATTAAGTGTATATTATTCACGTCATATATATACAATACAAGCACCCCGAGACTAAGCTGCGGTGCACACATACTCTGCTATCCATCCCGGTACATCACGTACATAAGGATCACGCATTCCGAATCTCTCAGGAATCGTTCTCAGATAACAACAATCACAAATAATGGAGGCGAACACAGTCACATCACATGGGTCACGCACATACCTACGCTCCCACGATCAGCAGACTTATTAACATCCCAATAAGTCCTTCTCTGACCTATGTTCATCGAGGTACCAGTCTAAATCCGGGTAACACAAGGATTAGAGGGCCCTAAGCGAACGTAAACCTCCCGTGATAGCAAGTATGGTAGGTATGTCATACACATAAAATCAATACATATACTAAGTATGCACACATCTTAGTAATCACCATAATTTATTTGTAGTACACTTCTCATTCTCGTACCTACGTATAATGTTACACAATTTACATATTCCCGGATGATACAATTATACAAGCCATTAATTGTTCTCACGTTGTAATAGACACTCACGTCCTAATCCATAATTTCCATTTGGTTCGAATCACAATTCTAGGTTTTACTCCTCTATATATCTCAAATGAACCTATTATATCAATTTATCATCAAGGGAAGGTTATCTCTACTATTAAATAAGGTTACGGGACACGCGAAATCAAAACAGGCTAAAAAGCCTAACTGTCAACTCGTTAGAAGTCTCGTTCGAACGAGAGTTCGTTCGAATAAAGTGGGCCTTCTAACGAGATCTCGTTCGAACGAAAGTCATCGAACGAACACCCCTCTCGTTAGAAGTCAAACTTTCAACTCGTTAGAAGCTCGTTCGAACGAGCTCGTTCGAACGACCTGGGTAGGTCTTCTAACGAGTGGCCAGCTTCGAGCCCAGATTTTTCCCTATAACGTTTTTCCAACTTTTCTTCCTCTCCAAACTCATCAAAACATCAATCCAATCATTGTACATGGGTTCTAATCATTCCTAAACATACTTAGGTTATATATTAACGTTTATATAGGGCCAATTCTTCCTAAACATCATTGAATCATCAAATCCCTTCATTTATCCCCAAATCATATGAACATGAACCCTAAAATTCTTAAGTCCCCAATGAGTCTAATTAAATCCATTTTTGTTTCATCCAAAAATTTTTATCATCAGATTAATCACCTACATGCAATTCTACATGCAATTCCTCATCAAAATACGAGTTTCTAATTCCAATTTAATGGGTTTTCATCAAACTCCCAAGAACAATACAAATTCTGTCAATTTCCTACGCATGGAAGAAACATTCTTTGTAATAAACGAAATTAAACCACTTGCCTTATGTGTATCTCTGATTTTGATGACGATCTGATGAATGGTTCTCTCTCTCTCTCTGCAGAATTCTCCTCTCTTCTCTCTCCAAGCTTTTCTTCTGCAAAGTGGCAATGGTGGCTAGGGTTTTTGCCTTAAGAACTTTTGGGACTAATTTCAATAACTTCCGTAACCCATTATGTTATAAGTGGGTTTAGTGGGTAATTGCCAAATCAGATATTAATTCCTAATTTTCGTGGGTTCCCAAAAATCCAAAATTACCAAACTACCCTTATACGTTGCCGGCATGGCCTAAAAATGCCCCGGGACCCAAACTAAACCCCCGGCTAGTGTTTTCTGACTATTTCGACCCTTCCGGACGCGTTGGCGCACTCAAAATGACCATACGGTTAATAGAAATAAAATTCACTTTTTAATTTGAATAATAATATTCCTAACGCGACTATCACATGCGTCTCACAAAATTCCCAAATTGTCGTATTTCAATCTCACGACAAGTTTCACAGTTCAATATTCATATATAGCCATATATACTCATTAATATCACATACCAACTCGTATCTCGCTAGTATTTTTATCCGGATTAATTCTCAATTAATACACATTTAATTCAATTAATCCCATAAATAAATATCACAAAAATACGGGGTATTACAATATCCCACTCTATTTGGACTTGAATTTCCCTCGACGGTTCCAGATGGTTTACAAGATTTCATTGAGAGTGAGGTCACCTTATCGCACACTGCAGGCTTTGCCTTTCTTGTTAGACAAAAGTGCGATGCGATGATATATCTTTATATGTGATATAAAGACTTTAGCCTATTTTCATCCTAGACCGTTAATCGAACAAATGGATCTCACGAATTGCTCACAGGAAAAGTATCTCGGGTTCAACAGGCAACACTGCTTCCAGGCTATATACCAAGGAATACGAGGTATCCTTAGTGGTCATTCTAGTAAATGTGTGGTATCCCCAAAGAGGTTAGGGGATCCTATCAACCCAACTCTATAATTTTTGGTTATTTTTTATGACGAATTTGAGGCTCTTATTTGTACCTTCGACATCCCCCTTGGTTTATGGCATGTAAGGTGAAGAATTGTGACTCTAAATTCCATTTGCCTCGACCACTTTTGTGATTTCTACTTCAAAATGGAGGCCATTGTCTAACATGAGATCATAAGGGATCAGATAAACTTGGATACTTTCTTGTCATTCAATATGGTGTATGACTGGACTTTGACCCATTTGGTGAAATGATCAATAGCTACGAATACAAATTCATGCCCATTACATGCCTTGGTAGCGACTTACTAATGATGTTGATGACCCAAGTCTACAAGGGTCATATAGAGGTCATATTGTATAACTCGTGAGGACATAGATATTAATGATTAGAGAATTGTTAGCATTTGTGGCACCTCTTGACATATGTTGCACAGTCTTGTACCATATTAGACCAATAGTATCCCAATCAGATGATATTCTTAGAAATCATGTGGCCATTTATGTGGGTTTTTCAATCCCCTTCGTGGATTTTTTGCATGATCGCTTCAGTGTCAGCCCTTGCTATGCATTGTAAATGGATGCCATTGAAATTTGTCTTGAACACAAATTTATCACAAATAATGTATTGGGATGTTAGTTTTGAAAGGGTTATGAGGTCTTTCTTTTTATCCCCTTGAGGGTATCGACCATATTTCAGGAAACACAATATATCCTAATGTCATAATCTGACTTTGTCTGGGTCTACTTGCATTAAGAGTTTGATATGGTAGAAATAGGTCAACTTGGACTGTATCTAAACTTTCAAGAGGGTTATCAGTATTCCCCCAGGCATTTCAACTATAGAGTCTAGATTGTTAATGCATAGGCAAAGTCATTCCTGGAGAGGGAAATGCAATGGAAGGTGATATCTTTCAATTCTATAGCGAGCTCTTTTTAGATGAGCATGAAAGGATACAAGCTTTTTGTATTTGACTTTCCAATTTTGTAAGACTTGTTGTATGATGCGAGCCGAATCTTTTTACCCACCGAGGTATCAAATTACCTTATAGAGATCAATTTTGAGGCCCATAATGCATGCCTCGTTTTCAATCATATTGTTAGTGCGGGTGACGCCTAGCTTGATGGTGATGGGTGTATATGAATCATCGGGTGCGATCAAAAGTATCCCAGTGCCATATACCTTCTTATTGGTGATTTCATCAAAGTGCATCTACCACCGTAGTTCCTTATCAGTAGTGCAGAGAATATCTTCACGAGATAATTTTGAGATCAATATATTGACTTCTTCCATAGGTTGATCCTCAAAGCATACCGAAATGACGCTTCCTTGCATAGACTTTTGTGCGACATAGAAAGTGTCAAATTAGGCTAACAGTAGAAACTATCGGACCATGCGTCTTGATAGAGCGAGTTTCTCTAGCATATACTTCATGGAATCCATTCGGGACACTAGTTTGATGAGGAATGCAAGAATTTAGTATCAAAGTTTTTGAGTGACCCAAACTAAGGAAATGCAATCCTTTTCTAGTGTTGTGTATTTTACTTCATATCCTGATCGATTCTGAATGACATAATAGATGTCTTATTATTTCTATGAATCTTCAAGTTATTGGGCTAGTATAGCCCTAGCATAAGTGTTAGTAAAAGTTAAGTAGAATGAGAGAGAGAGATTATGTTGTGGTGGTGTGAGCACTGACGATCGGGTAAGGTGTTGCTTGATTTTATATAAGGCTTCATATAATGCCTCATCGATCTTTAATTGAATCCTTTCTAAGGAGTTCGAATATGGTTTCATAGATGTAGTTGAGTTAGCTAATGAATATATTGATGTACTGGAGCTTTCCTAAGAACCCGTGTAATTCCTTCCTAGTCAAGGGTAGCGACATTTAAGAATTTTTTAAGTTTGGCAGGGTCTGCTTCATTTTCCTTCTCTCTCAACTTCAATCCTAGGATTTTACCCTTGGTGACACCAAAAATTCATTTTTATAGATTGAGGCACATTCAGTACCATCATAATAGTTCAAAGAATTTTCTCTAGGTAAGGATGTAACCTTCCTGAGTTTTGGACTTGATAATCATGTCATCAATGTAGACTTTGACTTTCGTGTGGATAAGATCATGCAGTATGGTGTTGGAAGCCCTATGGTATATATCCCCAGCATTCTTGTGACCAAAAGGCATGACGGTGTAGAAAATTTTTCCCATGGGTAGTGAAAGCGGTCTTTTCTTGGTGATGAGATCGAAAAATTATTTTAGGGAATGATTGGCAATGTTGTCGATAATCATATCGATGTTGGGCAGAGTATTGTCATCCTTTGGAGAAGAATTGTTCAGATCTTTATTGTTGACGCACATGTTAACTTTCCCTCCAGATTTTGGTAGAGGGACTATATTGATGAGACAAGTTGGGTATTCAACTACATCAATATAAACCCACATTTAATTACCTTACAACTTCGTCTTTAACCTTAAGGGATAATTCGAGCCAAAGTTTCCTCAGCGTTTCTTAACAAGCTTAGATCCATGGTATGTAGGAATCTCATGTTGTACGATTTCTTGATCAATATCGGGCATATCATTGTAACACCATGACAAGACATCCCCGAAGTCTTTGAAAAGCTCTTAGAAATGTGCTCACTCTTACTCATTGAGAGTTGATCATATCTTAATCTCGTACGGATTGCTACTAGAACCAAGATTAATTGCTATACTTTCCTCATCATTAGTTTGAATGCAGTTATGTTATTTTATTTTTTCTTTATTGAGATTAGTTAAGTATTATTCATTTATTAAATCATCGTAATCAACTGTTTAATTAATTGAATAAATGGAATTAATATAAGGCACAATAAAATACTCAAAATCAACATTTAATTCCTTGATATTATCTTTAAGAAAAAAATGTGAGAACCTCCTCGAAGGAGACCTCGATTAAATTAACATAGGAAATAAAAAAACATAAATAGATCAATATAGAATTGGTAAATAACAAGGTTATTAGTTGTCAGGTTCGGACTATCCACGATGCTCCACCTATTAAGGAGAGTCTTGTTAGCAGAATCAATCTTCTTGGTGGGGTTGAATGACTTATATTCAATGCGGAGCATGTAGATATCCATCCCCAATTTAACGAGTCCAAAAAAATCATCACTACTAGTTCTTTCACCATCAACAGAGCTGGAGTCAGAGGTATTTATAGTCAGTGGATTCACCTCATTTTTAAACCCCTATGTCCTAGTAATCTTGTCCTCAAAGAATATTTTAAATCATAGTTTTATCTTCTTTTAAACTCCATCATATCATGGATCAAGGAATCTTTACATGCTCTGATGAAGTAACCGTTTAGGGAGTCCGTAGAGATGACTTATTTTTTCAGCACCCTTTTCCTATATGGTTGACTGAGAGTCATAATTTTTTATGGGGGAGGTTGGTACCCTAGATCGTGAAGTGGATAAGCTGATTTCAAAATAATTGTCTCAACAACCCCTTGTTTTCTGCTACCAGGGCCCATTCTGGGAATAAAGTTCATTTTTTCGAACATCTGAAGTACATTTATGTTTTCGTATGGGCTATTCTTAGGGCTCATTCTATTTTTAAATCATCTCCTATCAGGAGAAGGAGTTGATAAATCTTGAATCCTGAGAGGAACATGGTATTAGTATTGTGCTGGATTTCCAAGACTCTACTACAGGTGTCAATACCATCTAAGTTGTCGTCATCTCCAATAATTATGATGATTTGTTTATCTTTAAATAACTTAAGTTTTTAATGAAGGGAAGAAGTGGTCCATCTGATACAGTGGATCCATGGGTGATCGAGTAGTTGATTGAAACAGATTTTGAAGTCGATTACTTAAAGATCCACTTGAGGGAAAATTGGACGATCCCCAATTGTGGGGAAGATGGATACCATAACTTCTTTGACGAGTGTTGTCATAGGCATGCATAACGGCTGATGTGGGAGTCATATCGCTAACTTCTAGCCCCAGAAATCAGAGCGCTTAAAGCAAGCACACAATCAAGGCAAATCCATTATCAATAAGTACTAATGGAACCAATTTATGTAGGACATCTAACTAAATGTTAAGGGAATAATTGTGATTAGTGACTAATTTAGGGATTTCTTCATTCGCAAAGGAGATGGGTGTTTCGGAGGTCAACATTCGAACTATGTGGATAGCTTCATGAGGAGATGTAGTAGGAAGAACCTTGGCTTTCATGAGAAGTTTAATTAGGGAATTTATGTAAAGCTTGGAGGATCTGAATATACCCTATAGGGTCATGTTTTCTTAGGTATTTTTCAATTTCTTAGGGATTTTTCTCTCTTCCACGGTCATTTCAGGCATTGGCCATACTTCAACAATTCTCTTCCTTTTGCATGTGAAAATATTATCTTCGAATAATGCTAGATGATCTTCGGCCAGCTATGAGAGATATCTAAAAATTTCTTTCAGCTATGAGGAAATATAATACATTTTCCATCAAATAATTTATATTATTAAGGGACAATTCAAGGTTAGTCCTATTTATTTGGTCAAAGATTGAGAATGTGTGATATCGATTATTTATTTAATTTGCAAATTTCTAAATTTAAATTATTTAATTAGAGTCAATATTTGATCTAAATTAATTAAACCCCAATCATGCATCTATATGATATAAATTAAATATGCAAATCAAACAATCATAAATCGAGGTTCAGGAAAAAAAAAACTTTCGGATAAAACCTTTATACCACTATATAATGCAAATTGCAACTTACAATTACACAGCAAAATTTGCAATGAATCTACCGCACCAAACCCACATAGACCGCAGCCTAGTATCTAGCAAAGATCCCCTCGAGAACCTCAATGACCGGAGTAATCAGCAAGTAGCTCCCGCAAGAACTACCAATCAGTTTTAGAGATGTCACTCCACAAAGATAAACTTTTAATAAGTATTTTGGGTTCCACACATGATTCACAAAAGGATTGGGACATTTTGTGAATCAAAAAAAAGTTTTTAACCTTAAAAAATGAACACTAAAGGTCTGCTAAAAAGAAGTTTTCGTGCATCAAAATTCTTAACGAAAAAGGTCTTTAGAACATTTATTTATATCTAAACAAAATCTTGAGGCAGCGCATGTCGTTAGAAATCATTTGAATGATATGTTCATGGCATTCGAACGATATCTGATGTCGTTACTAACGACCTTTAAAAACATTAAAAAAATATGGGTTTGTTTGAAACAAACAAGAAATGATCCTTCGAGCGACCCTTAAAATGACATTGCATGTTTTAGAATCTGTCGTTTGAACGGCATGTCAATGTCGTTTGAACGAAAAGATTGAGAAAATATTATTTTAAAAAGCTCGCCTACAGGTCTTAAAAGTTTAATTTTGACTTAGAAAAAATTCCTCAGTTTTATAAAAACAGTTTTGAAAAATATCCCAATACTCAAGTAAAGCATTCACAAAACGGAAACACATTCTATATGAAATTATACCTCAAGTTGCGCATATGTTGAATATTCTTGAAATTCGGATCCGCCTTCATGAACTTATGAATGTAAACTTCTTCGACGGTTGTAGTGCTATACGACATACTCTATGTAAACTACGGACTTTGGAAATTATGTCCTTAAAAATCTCCCTCTATGTCTATGCGGGTACAAAATATAAATATCTGAATTATCAATCAAACCTATACAATTCTAATACCCTCTCATGCAACCCAAAAGCCAAAAAGATACTAAAAATGCAAGACTTTAAATTCTTCAAAAATCTATAACTTTAAAATCTATTCAAATCACATCTCTTTGTTTTCGTTGATCTTCTTTTGTAGGTTTTCCAAATGGTAAATGATCATCAAAGTCCTACACACGATAAACAAAGCAAATACCTTCGTGACATATCGAGTTTGAAATGAGATAGTGTAAATCAAATCAAGTAAGTCAAATCAAGAAAATATAAAATCTCCACTATAATTCAAAATCTCACTCCCCTATAATTCATAATTCGTTCTCCCCCTTTTTATTTGTCCGGAATAGACTAGGAAAAGAATAAACAAAAATTAAGCTCGGAGTGTCACGGCAAGCATAGCATATAGCAAAAAAATAATGCTCATGTAAGGATATACTCAAAAGGATCCACAAACTCTTTTTAATTTTTCAAAGTTTTCAAGCAAAGAAAATTACAAAGACAACACACACCATGAATTTACACTAAGATAACAAAATCATGAAATGGAATGAATGCGTGTGATCATATTCAATAGGTAAATCAAATCAAACATACATAACAAATGTGCACGATGAATATGGATAATCCTAACAAATGAACTTCAAAATATCCTTAGATGTAAAAATTGTTGAATTCAAATGACATCAACTCAATCTAATCAATAAATCAAAGTCTAAAATGATTTCCATACTAATAACGTCTAAAACAATGTAATGTTTTTTCAAGACTTTGTCAGGACGTGCAAACCCATTGATATATTTCCAACCAAACCTCCTCATATATAAAAATGATCATATTTATCCATTCAATTCTTTTCTTTTGAATGATCATATTAAACTAAACTAGATTTTCCTTGGCTACTTTTTACAATGCCACACTTTTTTGTCTCTTTTCAAACTCTTTGGACCTTGTCTACTTTTTACAATGCCACACTTTTTTAGGCCCATCTTAAAGGGTGGATTTCTCGCAAAGGATAATTGTGCCTTTCATAGCCCTTTCCTGTGTTCACTCATCATTTTTTATATATTAAAAAAATTCCTCACGGGAAACGGTCTTACATGAACTACTTTTAGTGTCAAGTTTTATCGCATATGGTTCATTTTAAAGACATGATTAAGATGAAAACACTTCGACCAACATTTGATAGACAAGCACAATAATCACATAAATTTGTGCATGTGTGCATTAAAGGAAATCATGAGTCAAACATGTAGAAAGTAATCTCCAATCTCATCTTAATGACTGCAAATATTATATAGCACTAGGAGGAAATAATGTATCGTCTCAAAACACTATCAAATAGTCACATGTATATGGAATGATGTTGTGACATGGTCCTACCAAATTTCCATCCATAAACGGTGTAAAATGATATACAAAAATCTTTTTGTCGTTTTGCAAAAAAATTATTAAAATAAAATCTTTTTGGCTTTTTCAATTTTTTGCAAAAAAATAGAAAATCTTTTTGTATCTTTCCAAAAAATTTCTAAAACAAATATCTTTTGTGGTTTTTAAAAAAATATATCAAAATGGAAAAAATAAATACAAAAGTGGTACATACTATCCATAGGCATAAAATATCATCTTGAAAAACATACTATGCTATCAAACAAGTCTAAATCTCAATCATTAAGTGCGTAGGAGTTTTCCAAAGGTGGTGACATCCTATGGAAAACATCCATCAAATCATGGGCGATTTTGACTAAAAACTTAACACGCTCTCAAATATATGCAAACTCTCTAATGTGGTGCGCAAGATCATGCAAACTATCATGTGTGGGTACGTGTGTGGAAACACGTGGAAAAAATCTATGTGACACACTACCCAACTTAAAATAGAATTCCCTAAGGCATCCTCTCTTCTTACAATGGGAGCAAACATATACGGGCCTAGGAACACCTTTCTTAAGACGCCTAGGATGCACTCTCCTATCGGGTAATGAATGCCTAGGTGGGTTAGGTTAAGACCGATATAGATCTCTCACAAACTCGGGAATCAGCTCGGGTTCAATATGGGAAGTAGATTCACCGTCATGACCTATTCCTAGTCTCTCAACATTATCCAAAGAAGGTTCGCGGATGATCTTTCCTACCTTCTTAGATCTATACTCTATAGTAACATTCACCTCCCTATCATGTTCTAGATCTCTCTCGAGTATGGACACACGGGATTCAAGTTCACTCTTTTTTTGACCTACGACGATCAACTTCTCACTTAAAGAAATCTTCATCTTCTTGAGTTGACTCGTCGACGCCTCAAATCCCCTTCTATCTATCTCTCTCTAAATCTTCCACCTTAAGACCTAACTCTTTATTAAACTTCTTCGTCTTTAAGGTCTCGGTGTAAAAATCTCTAAATTCTTTCTAGAGATTTCTTTTACCCTCACTTTCAATCTCACTCTTACACTCACTCAAAACACTCAAATCATCATCGGGGCTTTCATATACACAATTGTCCTCATCATCGTGGGACAAACTAGGTGTGCTCACTTGACTTGCCATATAGGAGACACACATACCATGTGATGACTCATCCATGGAATCATTCACCTCTTCGTCACTATCACTAAGAGTGGTTGGCATAGCAACTTTCTTGCCCTTTCTTTTTAGCATAGATGGGCATTCAAACGCTTTGTGCTCTTTGACCTCGCAATCAAAACATCTCACCTCTCCCTTTTTCTCATTCTCACCACTCTCATTGGCCTCTTCTTCCTTTTTATTTTTCTCAAACATCCTTATATAGGAAGAATTTTCTTTGGAAAATTTGAGAAACTTTTTAAAATTTTATCAAACATGGCCACATCATCAAAAGTAAACACTCTATCAAACTCGTACTCACAAACTCCCTATTTCTTCTTCTTAACTTTCATCCTAGACACTTCCTCACATTTTTTAGATTGTGACTTAATTTCAATCCCTCTATTCTTAGGATTAACGGTTTTGGAAAACATGTCGATCTCATAAGTTCGAAGGTCTCCTATGAGTTTTCTAACCTAAGTGTATCTAATATCCCCAAAGAATTTAAAACAGTGACCTTAGGAATAAAAGTGGGTGGGAATGACCTTAAAATATTTTTAATAACCCTTGCATCCTCAATTTTCTCACCCAAATTAAAACTCGTATTGACTATGTCCGGCAATCTAGCATAAAACTCGTCAAAATACTCAGACTCTAACATCGTGATAGTTTCAAACTAGGTGGTCATATTTTGCAACTTATATGCCTTAATCGTGCCGGTACCCTCATGTGTAAATTGGAGGATATATCATGCCTTTTTAGACGTGGTGCATGTCAAAATACAATGAAAATCATCGGGGTGATAGCTCCAGAAATAGCGTTCAGGCCACGGGAGTTAAAGTTACTCCATTTATAATCATCCTCACTCAAGTCAGACACATGTTTGGGATTGGTGACATTATCGATGGTGATAATGGGAGGAATCCATCCTCTTATCTAGGCACATTCATCAATAACCTTTAAACCAAATTTCATGTGAGATTTTCAATCATCATAATTCGTGCCATCAAAGACGAGCAGCCGATTATATAAGTTATCCATTGAAAAAATTGCGAAAATTTTCAAAATCAGATTTAAAAAAAAAATAATATCATATAAATTTTGAGAAAAAAGAATCACTCAATAAATTAGAGTAACCTGAACTGATACCAATATGAGAATGCGTGATATCGATTATATAAGGACATGTTTTATAAATGTCTGTCTAGAATCTACGAATTTCTGTATTATCCTAGATCATAGTTAGTATGTCGTATACCGATACATTCAGCAAGTCTTCACATGTTCAACATTTACGTCCATCATTTGAATCCTTAGCATCACGCATCATCAACACGCACCATTATTGGCATCGTGCGTTGTGCATCTTAAATCGGTCTCCATTATCCCACTAAGTCCACTACGTTAAAAGGTAAAATGGTTAATTGGAGTTATTACTTCACATATTTATTTGGGATATTTTTTATAAAATGTTTTTATCAAAATGAGGTCTTTTTCAAAGTCAAAAATAATTTTTTCAAGACCTGTAGGCAAGCTTTTACAAAATAATATTTTTTGCTCCTGTCGTTCAAATGACATAGCAACGTTGTTCAAACCACATTGATAAGTCATTCAAATGACAGCTTCTAATGACATGCAATGTGTCACTCGAAGGGTCATTTCTTTACTTCTTCAAACGAACCCATGATGTTTTACATTTTTAGGCGCATTTCTTATTTAGTTAGTAACGATATATATTGTCATTCAAACGACATGCAGATTTCGTTCAAATGACATGCACTGTCTCAACTTTTTATTAATGCCTATAAATACCATCTACAAAGTTAGGTTTTTTAGGTCTTTTAAAACTACACTTCTGCATATCCGATGCACTTTAAGACTTCATCTTTTAGGCTTTTAAACCCTTTTTTATTCACTCCAAAGTCCCAAATAATTTATGTGAATCATTCTTAAACCCAATTATTCATATTACTCATTTTGTAGTAAAACCTGTGGAGAAGAAGACTGTCTCCATTGCTGATCATTGGAGCTCTTGCAGGATCTCTTGCTGAAGACTTTGAACTGACACCTGAGGGTATTCATCATCACAAACGTTGTATTTCAACTATGTAATTATAAGTTGAAGATTCACAGTTAATAGAGAAATAAAAAGGTTTTACCCCTCCTGGGGATTTTTCCTCAAATCTGTTTTGTGATTGTTTTGGTTTGCATGCTAGATAATTTCTATTACTATCAATCACAATTAGATGCATGCTTAAGGGTTTTCATTAAAACTGGGATTAAATTTGGAATTTAATTAAGTAAGTTTCGACATTGAATGAAATAGCACTCTCAAATTGGTATCAGAGCCAATTACACAATTATACGGGGTAATTTTCCTGCAAAATTTTTCTGAATATCAGTTTCTTGAAAAAATTAGTTTTGAAAAATCTTAAGTTCAATGGAAGACTTATATAATCGAATGCCAATTTTTAACGGGAAAAACTATGCATATTAGAAAGCCCGCATGAAATCTTCGGCCATTAATGAACGTGTCTGGTTAGTTTATGAAAGAGGGTGGACTTCTTCCCCTGTCACCGTAGAAAATGTGATAAATATTAAATCGGTGTCAAACGGGACTGAGGATGAATTTAAATAGAGCACATATAATTCTCGTGGGCTAAGTAAAATTTTTCTAGCCATCACACCCAACGAGTTCCGATGCGTCATGACATGTACCACGTCAAAGAAAGCATGGGATGTTCTTCAACTTACCCATAAAGGCACAAATGCCGTTAAATAATCTAAATTGAAAAATTTAACTACACAATTTGAAAAAATAACCATGCTTGAATCTAAATGCCTTAATGAGCTTTATGCATGTTTTTCTGATATTATCAATACTAGTTTCAATCATGGTGAACATAGTCCTGATGCACAAGTAGTTAAAAATATTTTTAGATCATTGACTAAGTGTTTTATCACTAAAGTCACTATGTTAAATTCATTAAGAAATTTGAACACTTTTAAATTAGAAGAACTGGTAGGAGACCTCCAGACGTATGAAATTGCTATGTTTCCTAAAGCAGTTAAATCTAAAGATAAACGGATTGAACTTAAATCTCAGGCTAGAAAATATGAGGAGTCTACTAGAAAAAGGATAGATTCGTTTAAATGGAGAGATGAAGAAACATTAGATTCTGAGTTTGATTTTAATTTAGATGATTTGACACTATTTGCGAAAAAATTCAAGAAATTTATCAAATTAAAATGGAATGGCAATTTTAAAGATAAAAATATTTTTAAGAAAGACAGATTTGGAAAGATGTTTGATAAAGATAAAAAGGTCACTCCTAAAAGAGACAAAGAGAGATGTTATGAGTGTGACGGTAGAGGTCATAAGGCTTTTGAGTGTCCAACTAGGTTGTAACATTAAGGCAAAGGCAAAGTTGCTTTAAATTCCTCCCTTAGTGACGACAGTGAGGTCGAGTTGGTGGATTCTGAAGACGAATCATCGCATGAATGAAACTCCACTGCATTCATAGACAACCATGTGAGTACTTCCAGTGAACCTCATGATTATAACGAAGCTACATCACAAGGACACCTCAACAGTGTAACGATGAGAGTAAGGGGGAGCATGCTCCAAGTGAGAGAGAGAGTGACCTTCGATGCGCTTACGCCAATTTGTATGTTGATTCATTAAAAACTAAAAAGTGTAACAAAGTGTAACAAAGTGTAACAAAGTGTTAGCTTTTAGGATCATCTCGTTAGAAAAAGATTTAGGAGAGATGAGAAAGAAAGAGTCCTCTATTAGCACTGCCTTGAGAGAGAGAGAGAGAGAGAGAGAGAGAGAGAGAGAGAGAGAGAGAGAGAGAGAGAGAGAGGGAGAGGGAGAGAGTTTGTGTAGAGAGACAAAGTTTGTTTGGAGAGAGAGAAAGACCATTTGGGGAGGGAGAGAGAGAGAGTAATTTTGAGAGAGAGAAATGGGACTTGACCAAATAAGTGTCTAGTCTTACAAGTGATCTCCTTGCGTCCATGGAGGTTCGGAAGAAACTTGAAGCCCTTATAGCCTAACTCACTCATGATCGTGAGAAAGCTCGGGAGGTCAAGATGAAGATTGAGGACGGATCTGGAAAAATTCTCCTTGGCCCCACCTTAGGGCTTGGTGAAAGGTGTGGAATAGGTTTTTATGGTGCTTTCATGTCTCATATTACACCGAAACCAATTCCTGGGTTTACAACGAATCCATATGGCCATCATTTAAAACCCCAACGAAGAGTTTATCTAAGAAAAGCAAACCAAGTTTGGCCTAAGACTGTGTCCTTTTGTACCTACTGTAAGAGAAAAGGCCACCTTAGGAATTTTTGCTATAGTTTGGATCAGACAGGGTGTACACATGCTCTGTCATCCCACACTAGTGATCTTACTGGTCTTAGAGTGCAGGTTGAGTTTCTAGTCGCCACTTTTCATAGATTGATGGAAGAGTTCCAACGGATGTCTTTGTCGTTAGTGGATACTTCCAACATCCCGGATAAAACCAACAATGATAAGAGAAAACACAAGGTTACCACTTCTTGGGTACCTAATCACGATGTAAAAGCCCTTATTGGCACGATCCTCTACACAAACTCTCCCATCTCATTTTTTACCAGCCTAGAGGATCGTAAAGAAAGTAAAGTCACTTTTGGAGATGGGAGAAAGTATAGCATAGTAGGACAAGGTACAGTAAAGATACTTAGATTTCCTAAGCTAGAGAATGTTTTGTACGACAAAGGTTTGAAAGAAAACCTTCTCAGCATTAGCCAGTTGTGCGATGCTGACTTTGTAGTAAAGTTTGATCGGAAGGAGTGTAATGTTATGATGAAGCCAATAAACTTTTATTAAAAGGGGTGAAGACAGAAGATAATTTTTATGGGATTATGAACAAGTCCTCATTTGTCTGTAATAGCGCCACGATCAGTCCTATGGATCTGTGGCATTAACATTTAGGTCACGTGAATCTTAGAGATTTGTAGCGCATAGCTAAAAAGGACCTAGTATGTGGATTGTCCTCTCTTAGGAAACCAACTTTCGCAGTTTGTGGACCCCGCCATTTGGGAAAACAAATCTATAGTCCCAATAAGAAATTGAATTCTATTACCACTTCATGCGTGCTGGAGGTTATTCACATGCATCTTATGGTATCTATACATAATGAGAGTTTAAGTGGTAAGAGGTATGTCCTCGTGATGGTAGATTATTTCTCGCATTGTTCCATAATAAGTTTTCTGAGAGAGAAATTCGATGCTATAAAGTTTCTTATGACCAAGTGTCGTGTCCTTAAAAATCAACATGGTGTCACCATTAATAGAATGCATATTGACAATGGCACTGAATTTAAGGAAGCAAAGGGGGATCTTTATTGTGATAGCTTCAGAATCAAACATGAATGTTTGACAGTGAAGACTCTTCAGCAAAATAATATTGTTGAGAGGAAGAACCAGACGATTCATAAGATGGCTATATCTATGCTTTTAGGTCGTAGAGTTTTTAGGAGATTTTTGGAAGAGGCGGTGTCTACTGCGTGCCACATGATGAATATAATTTATCTTCATCCACACACATTTCAGAAGCATTATCAATTGTGGGCTGGAAAGAAGCCCAACTTTTCATATTTTTATGTTTTAAGGAGCAAATGCTACACCCTAGGGATGAAGAGAAATCTTAGTGATAAGGGAATATTGTTAGGATATTAATCAATGAGTAGAGCATATTAGTTTTTTAACCTCAGTAGCTCTAAGTTTATGGAGCTAATAAACATCACCATGCAAGATGACGAACCGCCAACTTTTGTTGATCCTAGCCTTTTGTATGAGGATAACGCACTTTGATGTGATGATCCCATTATCCCTCAAATACCTAGGGTGGACCCTACTCCTGATTTAGGGGATAGCCCTACTTGGGTTTGTAAGAGTCATGACCCTTTCACCATTCTAGGAGATCCCACTTTAGGGGTCAAAACTCGCGCTCAGCTACAGAACGTTATTAGCATTCTATACTAAACCTCCAAAATCGAGCCCAAGAACCACAAAGAAACACTCAAAGATTAACATTGGATATCTTCTATGCAGGAAGAGTTACTTCAGTTTAGAAAGAATGATGTCTGGGATTTTTTCCCCCAACCTACTAAGATGAACGTGATTGGTACTAAGTGAATCTTCAAGAACAAGATGGATGATAATTGTACCATTATACGTAATGAGGCTAGACTTTTCGCTCAGGGCTACATAGAGGATGTAGAATTTGAGGAGAAATTTACACCTATTACGAGGCTCGATTCCTTCCATTTACTGCTCGCCATTGCATTTCATTTGCACTTTAAGTTATATCAGATGGATATCAAGAGTGCATTATGAATGGCATTCTACAGGAGGAGGTTTACATGGAATAACCAAAGGGTTTTGAAGACCCTAAGCACCCTAAACACGTATATTATCTGAGAAAATCCCTTTATGGTTTAAAGCAAGCACCACGTGATTGGTACAAGAGACTTACTTCCTATCTCTTAACATGTGGCTTCAAGAGAGGGGGTACATAAGAAGTTATATGTTAAGAGAGGATATGGTGCTATTTTGATTTCCCACATTTATGTGGATGATATAGTCTTTGGATCCACGTGCTCCCGCTATGCTAACGACTTTGAGGAAGAGATGAAGAGTGAGTTCGAGATGAGCATGGTTGGTGAGCTTACATTCATCCTTGTCTCTAGTTTCATCAGCTAGAGGATGGGATGTTCATCTCCTAATCCAAGTATGCAAGAGACCTTGTGAAGAAATTTGGTTTAGACTATGCTAAGCATGCATGTACCCCGATGAGCACCTCAACTAAGCTTAGCATGGACACTACAGGCAAGGACGTAGAGAAAACCTCATAACGGAGTATCATAGGTAGTCTTCTATACTTGACTGCCAGTCATCCTCACAGTGCCTTTAGTGTTGAAGTCTGTGCACGATATCAGGCATCTCGAAAGAGTCGCACTTATTCGCCCTTAAACATATTATCAAATACGTGAGTGGGACTCTCTCATATGGCATTTAGTATTACTTTGATACTGATGACCATTTATCTGCCTATTCGGATGCGATTGGGTCAGGGATTAGATGGATATAGGAGAAATTTTAGTGGGTGTTTCTTCTTTGGTTCTGCTCTTGTCTCTTGGTTGAGTAAGAAGCAAAAGTCCATATCTTTGTCTACTGGGAGGCTGAAGACATAGTAGCCGAGAGTTATTGCACGCAACTCTTATGGATGAAGAAGATGCTTGAGTATTATGGGATATTACAGGATACCATGACTATTTCCTGTGATAACATGAGCTAGATACACATATCCCACAATCCAGTCCAGCATTCGAGCACAAAACACATTAAGATATGCGAGCACTTTATCCGAGAGTTAGTAAAAGATAAAGTCATGTCCTTGAGTTTTGTGTCCACTTACCTTCAGTTAGACGATATCTTCACTAAACCTTTAGATGACCTTAGATTTGAGAGTCTTAGGAAGTCTTCAGTAACTTGCACAGTTAACTGAGGGGTGGTTACCATGTCTAGGATAGGCTACATTTTTCATGTTCATATCATATGATTCATATTGCTAGACTTTATCATTTGTAACATTTTTCTATTATATTTTTATTTATTCATTTTTTCAAAAAAATACAAAAGGATTTCACTTTTGATAAAATTTTTGAAAAGGACAAAAAGATTCTCTTTCTATAAAAAATTTAAAAAACATAAAAAGAGTTTTGTATTTTTGTACATCTTTTATGGATGAACATTTAGGATGGCCACAGTCACAACATCATTTCCATAATCCAAGTGACTTTTTGATAGTGATTTGAGATGCTACATCATTTCACCCATGTGCTTTATAATGTTATGGAGACATTAAGATACAATTAGTGATATGTTTCTACATGTTTGACTCTTAGTCTACTTTAATGCACACGTGCATAGATTTGTTTGATTTTTATACTTATTTATCACATGTTGGTCAATGTGTTTCCATCTCAATCATGTCTCCACAATGAACCAAATGCGATAAAACTTGACAATGAAAGTAGTGCATGTAAGAACTATTGCCCATGAGGAATTTGTTTAAATATAAAAAATGATGAGTGAACACGAGGAAGCGCTAGGAAAGGAACACCCGTCCTTTACGATTAAGCCACCGTTTAAATCAAAGCTAAAAAAAGTGAGGCATTGTAAAAAGTAGCCAAGGTCCAAAGAGTTTGAAAAGAGCCAAAAAAAAGCGTGGCATTGTAAAAAGTAGCCAAGGAAAATCTAATTTAGTTTGATATGATCATTCACAAAAAAATTTGAATCGAAAAATATGGCCATTATTATATTTGAGGGAGTTTGGTTGGACATAAATTAACGGGTTTGCACATCCCGATAAAGTCTTGAAAAAGCATTATATAGTTTTAGACATTATTGGTGGAGAAATCATTTTAGACTTTGATTTGTTAATTAGATAGATTCAATGTCATTAAAATTCAATATTCTTACACCTAAGGACGATTTTGAATTCATTTGTTATGAGTATCCAAAATTCATCGTGCACATATGTTATGCCTACGCATCAATTGTATTTATTTCTTATCTCATGTCGGTAGGTACAAATTGAGGATCATTATTTTGATCACCCTGATGATGACAAAGAAGCGTTGGAGAATTGAAGATTTTAAGATGTTGAAGATTTTGAAGACAAGTTCTTTGATATTTTCATTTATGGGTTTTTGGGGATATTAGATTGTATGTCTTAATTTTTTGGGGGATGCATAATTCGGATTTTTAATGAATGTACCGGCATAGAATTAGGGAGAGATTTATAAGGGCGTGTTTTATAAATGTCCGTCTAGAATCTATGAATTTTTGTGTTGTCCTAGAGCATAGTTAGTATTCGTATACCAATACATTTTGGCACGTCTTCACACGTTTAACCTTGACGTTCATCATTTGAATCCTTGGCATCACGCATCATTAACACGCACCCACCATTGGCATCGTGCGTTGTGAATTTTCAATAGGTCTCCATTCTCCCACTAACTCCACTACGCGAAAAGGTAAAATGTTTAATTGGAGTTATTAATGTTCACGTAATTATTTGGGATATTTTTTATAAAAAAATTTATCAAAATGAGGCATTTTTCTAAGCCAAAAATCATTTTTTAAGACTTGTAGGTGAACTTTGATAAAATAATATTTTTTGCTCCTATCGTTCAAAAAATATAGCAATGTTGTTCAAACGACATTGATAAGTTATTCAAATGACATCTTTTAATGACATGCAATGTCGTTTGAAGGGTTGCTCGAAGAGTCATTTATTTAGAGCTTCAAACGAACCCGTACTATTTTACATTCTTCGGTCGTTTATTATGTCATTAGTAACGACATCTAATGTCGCTCAAACGACATGCAAATGTCGTTCGAATGATATGCGTCACCTCAACTTATTATTCGGCCTATAAATACCTCCTACGAACTTAGATTTTGTAAATCTTTTAAAAATCCACTTTTGCATATCTTATGCACTTTAAGACTTCATCTTTAAGGCTTTAAAACCCTTTTTGATTCACTTCTGAAGTTGTAAGGTTATATGTACTAAGTTTATTTCGTAGAATACACACACACAACCCAATTAAAAATTTGCCAAGTAGAGATATATTCCAACTTTAAATTTCTTTTGCAAATTTATAAGATAGTAAGAACAATTTCCAGTTAATGGGATGAGATTGATAACTTCATCAATTGAAACAAAATTATCCAATTTTATCCATTTTATCCTAAGCATACATCTATGTGATTTAATAAAGTAAATTGCGAAAATCACAACCACAACGCGCCAACGTACGAGGAAAACCCAAATGGGAAAAACCTCGGACGGCTGGGCCTAGACAAAATCCACTACAAAATAAGTTTTACAAGAGACTCAAAAGACTTATAGACATTGACTCAATCAAGACATACTTATGCGTCCTCGACCTCCGAATTTGTAGTACGCGAAGCTCCAATGCGTTTCTCGACACTCCTCGTGTCGCGGTATCCACCGAAGCCCAAAACCACCGTCTCCACTAAGCTTGAATGCAGAGATCCACCGTAAACTTGCTTGTTGAATGTCAAGTTGATTGTAAGGGGTTTTGTTTCAAAAGTTGAAAATGGTGTTGGAGATTGATTTTACCAAAAAGAGGGAAGTTATGAAAAATGCTCTCAAGAGAATATAAAACTTCCTTGGTTGAAGAAACTGATTTTCGTCCATATAATATAACTGAAAAAGAAGTGGACCAAAAAAAAATTTGTCAAATAACTGTACGAAAATAAGTTAAAATTTTCAAATCTGACAGATCTCATTCGAATGACCTCGTTTGAACGAGATCTGCCAGACCTTCTAACGAGTTTCCAGTGTGTCCTGTGGAATGTCATTAGATCCAGGTCGTTCGAACGACCTGGAGAAATATCGAACGAGATGACAGATTTTGCCGAGAGAAGGTTAAAATAAATTCTAAAAATACTTCTTTATGAAAATTTAATTTTTGAGAACTTTACTCTATGTGAAAATTTCTCGTTTATAAAAAATACTCCAACACTTAAAATGATTTTGGTCATATACCTTTTAGAAGAGTGAACATGACATGCATATTGATGTCGCGTGAACTTCGGATGCAATGCTCGAATCTTCACGGTTGAATGATGCTTGATGAGGAATGACCCAAAAATGTTTTGTCCAACGGAATGTTGCCAATATTACAAATGACTCGAATGAAAATTTGTCC
This sequence comes from Sambucus nigra, assembly GCA_949130495.1. NCBI lineage: Eukaryota > Viridiplantae > Streptophyta > Magnoliopsida > Dipsacales > Adoxaceae > Sambucus > Sambucus nigra. The sequence goes on along the minus strand of OX422207.1, from coordinate 353,891,471 downwards.
TTACAAATCTCCCCCTTTGGCTATTCCGGGACAAAACAGAATAATAAAAAAGGAATAAAAAGACTGAATTTGCTAAGCCAACCGTCAAGCCAATTCTAAAGCCCATCCAAAAAACCCAAATAAAAAGGCAGACTAAGTAACATGACTGACGATGCTATAGAAGAGTAGGTGATGTATCCTACACACATGAAACAACAAATTCATAAACTCATGGGGAAGTATAGAATATAAAACATATAAACCAATGTGTCATAAGATATTAAAGCATATGTTGACTATAAATTAATAAACTCCCCCTAAATTATGAATGCCCCGTATCAATGTTTCTCCCCCTTTTTGTCCAAAAAAGATAAAGGGATAAAGAGCCTGCATGTTAAAAGATAATTGAGAGAACACTAGGCAATAAAACCAATAAGAATAACTGACAAAGGGAATAACATAATAATTCATTAACCAATAAGGGAAATGGCAAATAGCCAATGTGCATACACGTCATAAGGTAAAAAAAAATCCAAACCAAATGAAACAATACCAGAAATAAAATATTCACTCATCCTCACAATTACATTGAGAAAGGAGATTAAAAACATAGTAAATCAAGGAGCAGGAGCATCATTAGGAGAATCATCAGTAATGGAGCCAGAACCGAATGATCCTGCATCGCGGCGCATCTCCATGATGCGAATGGCCTCAAGGTTCTCCAATAGAAGAGAATCTCGACGTGCCTGTGATTCATCTCTGCGCGCTTGAGCCTCCTCCCGGTGAGGTTGTACCTCTCTAGCCTCATGCATTGAACCAAAAGCTCCTACAACAGTGCCCTGTCTTGACATCTATCTTCCTGAATCTGCTCAACCTGTGAACGGACAAACAAAAGATCCTCCGACTTGATGGGTGCGGGATCATACAAAGAAGACGGTCGATGGGAACTACAAGAGGGTGCGGGACGACTAGGGGCAGGGTGAGAGGAAGTGGCGAATTGAGAGGAGGCGGAGGGAGTGAGTTGAAGAGTATTGGGGGGTAAATGACCACGAGACTGACTGACCGATGACATGTCAATGGTTTGGTAGTGGGTGACGGGGACATCGGTGGATAGGCGGGGCAGCCGGCGGCAAGACAAAACCTGGTAATAATAACGGCAAAAGGTAATGCTTAGCGATCGGGACTTGAAGGGAGGATCTTAACCGTTCGAATGACCAAAAACAAGAAGGTGGGGAGATCTATAGCAGCCCGAATGCTAATGGAAAACATGAGATCAACGTGCATTTTGGTGATTTGTGTTGAGTTTACACGGGGAATGTGGCACGCACACATGATCCAATTAAGGACCACAAAATCTGGATGTAAGTGTTTGTGAAAGATAGTGATAGTGCCGGGAGGGTTAAGACGACACATGGTGCGCATAACGAGTGAAGGTTTAGGGTGAGCATCGGGAGCCCATGGGTAGGAGGGATTATTATTTCGGGGTAAGGAGAGGAGATGAACAATGGATTCGGGAGAGACAATAATCTCCCTACCGCGCACTCGAGAGGTAATATGATTCTCCCTCTCATGCATTCCAAAATAAAATTCCCGAATAAGATCGGGAAAAATAGTGTCCGTGAGAGAGAATAAGGGGTCCCACTTTAAATCAAAAATCCAAGAATGGATAGTGGTGCCATTGACGGATTGGAGATTGAAAATTTTCTCACGTACAATAGAGCGAGTGGAGAAACCTTGTGTATGATATTGGGTGTGTGCGGTGAGTGATCCCCAACAAAGCCTAAGGTCGGGGATAGATGCATTTTCATTGGACTCCCCATCAGAGGATAAGGAGCGTTCCTCGAGAGAGTCACGAATGCGACGTGGTTAACGGTTATGGGCCATTCTAAACTAGGATGAGACTAGAACCTACCCGAAAAAAATTCCAACCAAACCACCAAACACACCAACAAACCAATCAGTAATAAGCCCATCCTCCGTTAGAGATAAAATGAAAAGAAAAAAAAATTTAAGATAAATTCCATGAAATTAAAAAATAATTTTAATTTGAGAAAACTGATATTATCATGGAATTTAGCTTAACCAGGGGTAACACAAACAAGAAAAGGAGTAAATAAAATGACCCCAAAACAAAGTAGAGATATACACATATTGGTATATGAAATTTGGGTAACAAGGGAATAAATCGGTTTGGTGAAAACAGTTGACCCAAAAGCATATATATATATATATATATGTGTGTAGATAGATAGATAGATAGATAGATAGATAGATAGATAGATAGATAGATAGATAGATAGATAGATAGATAGATAGATAGATAGATAGATAGATAGATAGATAGATAGATAGATAGATAGATAGATAGATAGATAGATAGATAGATAGATAGATAGATAGATAGATAGATAGATAGATAGATAGATAGATAGATAGATAGATAGATAGATAGGTAGGTAGGTAGATAGGTAGGTAGGTAGGTAGGTAGGTAGATAGGTAGATAGATAGATAGGTAGATAGATAGATAGATAGATAGATAGATAGATAGATAGATAGATAGATAGATAGATAGATAGATAGATAGATAGATAGATAGATAGATAGATAGATAGATAGATAGATAGATAGATAGATAGATAGATAGATAGATAGAAAGAATGGAGAATGGAAATACCTTGTGAGCAAGAATGGAGAGAGTTCAACCTTGGAGTTGGACAGATGAGTGTGGTGAAGAAAAGTGGTGAAGAAATGAGGAAAAATAGAGGAATTGAGGGTTAATCGTGGGAAAGAGAGAGTATGGGAGAGAGGGACAATGGGTGATGGGGTAAAGTGGAAGAGGGAGTGGAAGAGTGCTTTGGGAAATGAGGGAAATGGGGATACATGGGTAGGTGGAGAGAGAAAAAGAGACTGAGGCGGCAGTTTTGGGAAGAGAAATCGCAGAAATTAAACCCACGTTATTCGAACGAGTTATGTCGTTCGAACGATGTCTTTCGAACGAAGTTCCAGAAACATATTGTGTATTTCGTTAGATAACTCGTTAGAAGTTCGTTCGAACGAACTGTTCATTCGAACGACATTACGAATGAAGTTCCAAAATGGAGGGCAGAAAAGTCGTTAGAAAACTCGTTTGAACGAAAATTTCTAACGAAAGTCAATCTTTTTAAACATGAATAAAAATAAATTAGTTTTAAAAATAGCATAAGATAAGGAATTGAGAAGGCCAGAAAGATGCCAAAATGAGGGTTTAATAGTCCTAGCTCGTGAAGACATTTCCAAACCATGGGAGCGGGAATGTAGGGGTGTGAACAATGCGAGTAAGATTTTTTACCCAAGACAACGTACAAGTGCGGAATGAGAAACAATCTATAAACACAATATTCACAGACCACAGGATGTATTGCAAATCGGGACCCGTGAGAATGAGTCATCACTGCATGACGTAATTCTGCTCCTTCTGGAACCACCAATCTCCCATTAAACCTCAAACCCCCATCAGAACTAACAAAATAAGACTCAGCACCCTCGGCTAAAAGTCGTACAATCTGCTCCTGGCAAAACGGGTCTGTGGTCTGTGCCTGTATCACCCTCGTAACAATCTCGGGTGTGACTGACATCACGGATATGAAAGAACGTGCTACTGCGTCCTGGTGACCCAACTCCTTCCACTTTGCTTTCTAAACATCCGCTACCTCGTCTACCGGTCTATGACTCAACGCATCAGCAACTACGTTGGCCCTTCCTGGATGATACTGTATATCGAACTGGTAGTCCTTCATAAACTCTAGCCATCTGCGCTGACGCATATTCAGCTCTCGCTGAGTGAACAGGTACTGCAATGACTTCTGGTCTGTGAACAAATGGAATTTCTCACCCAATAAGTAGTGCCTCCATATCCTCAATGCAAAGACGACCGCTGCTAACTCCAGGTCGTGGGTTGGGTAATTCTTCACATGCGGCTTAAGCTTGTGGGAGGCAAAAGCTATAGCCTTCTCTTCCTGCTGAAGTACTCCCCCAAGTCCCCGTAAGGACGCATCGGTGTAAACCAGGTACTCTACACCCGGCTTCGGTAATGCAAGGACTGGCGCTGAAGTAAGCTTGTCTTTCAGCTCGTCGAAAGACAACTGACATGCGTCATCCCAAACATATGGTATCCCCTTGTGAGTCAGATTGGTCAATGGACCCGCTATATTGGAGAATCCCCGAATGAATCTCCTATAGTAACCAGCTAACCCTAAGAAACTACGCACTTCCATCGGTGTCGTGGGCTGTCCCCACTCCCTCACCGCTGACACTTTGCTCGGGTCAACTGATATCCCCTGCTCAGAAACAACATGGCCCAAGAACTGTACTTCTCGCAACCAGAATCCACACTTCTCGTACTTAGCATACAGCTGATGCTCTCGTAGAGTCTGAAGAACCTGCCTCAAGTGCTCTGCATGCTCCTCCTCGAGTGTGAATATATCAAGATGTCATCTATGAAGACGATGACAAACTGATCCAAGAACTCTCTGAATACTCGGTTCATCAAGTCCATGAAAACGGCTGGAGCATTTGTGAGTCCGAACGGCATCACCCTGAACTCATAGGACCCATATCTCGATAAGAAGGCAGTCTGTGAAACATCCTGCTCTCTAATACGTAACTGATGGTACCCCGACCTCAGGTCTATCTTCGAAAAGAAGGTTGCTCCCCTCAACTGGTCGAACAGATCATCGATTCGAGGCAACGGCTACTTATTCTGTATCATGACCTTGTTCAACTCCCGGTAGTCCACACACAATCTCAGTGAACCATCTCTCTTCTTCACAAACAAGACTGGAGCGCCCCAAGGTGAGGTACTCCTACGAATGAAGCCCTGACCTAACAGCTGCTCTATCTGATCTCGTAGCTCTCGTATCTCTGTCGGAGCCATACGGTACGGTGCGCGTGCTATAGGTCTCGTATCTGGCAATAAATCTATAACAAAGTCTATCTCTCGACTGGGCGGTAGGCCTGGTATCTCCTGAAACACATCGGAATACTTCCTGACAACAGGGATTAAATCTAAGGGAATCACAACCTCCTTAGAGGTATCCTCCTCTATGTAATACAAATGAGCGGTCGAACCTCCCTCTGGGCGAGGCATCGCCACTACAAACATCTCTTGCCCCGGAATGGCAAAGATAATGCTCCCACCGAAGCAATCAATCATGGCTCTATAAGCTGCGAGCCAATCCATACCAATAATCACATCATGCTCGTGCATGTCTAAGACTAACATGTCTGCAGGTAATACCAAGCTACCAATCTCTACCCCCACTCCCCGGCATATAAAGAAAATAAGTGACCCCCTCCCCAGTGGTGAGTCCACACACGTCACTGTGCTCTCTGCTATGGCTAACAACCCTAAGGCCTTCACAAAATGCGTAGCTATAAAACAATGTGTTGCCCCCGTATCAAACAAAACCCGACCCATAGTACCATGGATAGGAAACATACCCTCAATCGCGGGTGGTGCCTGTGGAGCTGCTGCCTGGTGGACGTTATAGACATGTCCATACTGTAATTGCCCCTGCTGGACTGGAGCTGTTGGAATGGCTGGTAGGGCTGGCACTTGAGCTGGAGCTGGCAGGGCAGGTGGAAAACGTGGTCTATGCGGCTCATTACGGGCTCCTTACTGCTGTGGGGCCCTATCGCCCTCTGGGCAATCCTGGAGCCTATGGCCATGTTTACCGCACCCAAAGCATCGGCCTTTGAAGTTACCTCCCCTCTGACCCTGCTGTCCACGGCCCTGTTGGCCGTTACCTCCACGCCACTGGCCCTGTTGGCCCTGATGTGCACGCTGTTGGCCCTGCTGCTGTCCCTGTGGTCGGTGTTGGCCCTGCTGGCCCTGCTGATTAGGCTGGCCCTGATGGCCCTGCTTGAAACCCCCAAATCCCTGCCTAGAATCACCGGAACGGAATCGCTTAGCAGGGTCCCCCTGATGGGAACTCTGCTCGTGCTGACGAATCTGTCCTTGAGATGGTGCCCCACCGACACTATTTCCCCCAGTCCTGCCCTGCTGTTTGGACTCTCCTTCTCTCTTGCTTCCTTGCAGATGGAATTGGTGATCCTGGCAATGTAGCAACGCGGCATTGAGTACATCAGTAAAAGTACACAGGGATAAATTCCCAATAAGGTGCTGACGGATCCTCTAAGCTAATCCGTCGACAAACAGCATAATCTTCTTGCTCTCAGTAGGTGCCTCATCTGGCACAATGGTGATAAGTCTCGTGAACTCCTCCTCATACTCTGCTACGGTAAGACTCTCCTGCTTCGGATTCAGTAATCTCCGCCTCATCTCAGTCTGCACTACGGGTGGAAAATACTTGCGGTCAAACCGCTCCCAGAATAACTGAATAGGGATCGTGTCCCTCTCCTCCAAAGTAGTAGTGGACTCCCACCACTATAAGGTGGCTCCCACCAGCTTAAAGGAAGCCAATAACTGCTTTTGCACATCAGTGCACTCATACGGAGATTCCGCTGGATGTCCTTCTTCCATTGGCTAACTGTAACAATATCGGAGCTACCAGAAAACTCAGGGGGATGTGCTTTCTGAAAAGCATCCCGAACCCTCTCCCATGCAGATGGAAGCTGTGCTGGTACTGGTGCCACTGCCTGAACCTGGGGTGGATCCTGCTGAATCACCGCTATCGCGGCATTCACCGCCTGAGCAACAATGGCGGCTACTTCGTTTGCATTCATTGTGCCTGGCGCCGGAGCTGCTGGCTGCTCGGCCTGGGCACGCCTATCTTTCGGAGCACGTCTCGGAGGCATCTGAAACGTGAAAAAGTTTATTAGTCTACAGTTATTATCAGATCTCAATAGCTGAAGACTTAAACGTAAAAGCAAGAATACAACAATCCTAAAAAATAGGGTTGTATAGCAATAACGTTAAGCTGAAAGCGAAATAAGCCGTACAGATCCTATGGACACTAGAACCTGATGCTCTGATACCACCTGTGACACCCCGCCTAATTAAATACCGGGCGATCACTCCTTTATTAAATTAAATCAAGGTAAACAGTTGGTTCATTCTCAGCATCACTGTCGATAAAAATAATTTTTCCAATTTAACACCCTAAATAATTAAGCTAAGTGTCAAAACCATTTTCATACATAACTTTCCAAATTTTATTTTAAGAAAAAGATTTATTTAATTATTAACAACATTAACTAAGTAAGAATCACACCACATTAAATTCTGCAACATAAACCAATTAATAGAATGCATTCGTCAATCGAATGTCAACATGCGAAATATAAAGTAACACAATTCAAACTGAATAAATCCCCTAACGACAATACGAGAAATAACTGGAAATACAAATGTCCCAATAACAATGAAATAATGGAAAGGGCGACACATGCCCAATAAATTAGAATGCTAGAAGTGGAGTCAATAAAGGAAGCCATCTACGCAAGTAACCTGTAACTCCCACCTAAGCTGCAGCACGTTCCTCTCAAGGGATCCTAAGCAAGACTCCCCTGTAGCTGGGCACCTGAAATATATACATATATATACAAGAGAGAGAGAGAGAGAGAGAGAGAGAGAGAAAGAAACGGGTCAGAGCCCGAAAGTGTGTTTGATTTTAAAATACGTTTAGCAAGTATTTAAATTGATACAGGCCAATGCAACAACATATTAATGCGTCACTCTCTTGAGAAATACTTACCTCTCTTCTAATGTACACACCTATCGCACTAACCTTCCCAAGGGTTATTCTTAACAAATTTTATCATACTAACCTTTCCAATAACTTAGCTTATCTTAACTTACTCAAGATTTCAAAACCGGACAATATTTTTATTTAAGAAGAATACTTCCAGATTAGCAACACAACTCTCGTTTTAGCTTTTATTACTTTATAAAATTTCTCAGTAACATATTATACTTTCACAAAACAAGTATTCACTATTTGAGTCATCAACCATGTCCTACTTATCAAATCACAGTAGGCAGTTTTCAAATTTCCAAATCTCATATATATATTAACTACTCGTATAATATATATAAAATAACAGCACCCCACATAAAACTATGGTGCGTTCATACTCTACTATCCAAAGCCCCATATCACTCATATTAAGGGGAATACATTCGGAATCACTCTCGAATTGTATTAATATAAATACACAAACAATATTGAGGCGAAGAATAGATTCCAAGTCTCTAAGAGGATGGCACATGCCTGCGTCTCTTAGGATCGTCTGAACTATCACATCGATAGCCTGTACCAAGGATATCTATCTTCTAGGGTACAAGTCAATATCCCCCATAAAGGTCCCATCGAGATAAGACTTGTCCCAGCGCGGTAACCTCAGGGATAGCAAGTAGCGTGGGCATGATTTTCACAAGTATATAATATATGTACACACAATCATATAAATATACCACTTTATCATATTAATATAGGTTCTTCTCGTCACCCATAATTACAACATTTATCCTAAATTTCACATTTTCAGTATTACGTATAAGGTTTCATCTCTAACCTTAACTCGAAGGGTTTTCTCACTTATTACGTGACATTCGTGGACTCTATCCTTCCAAGTAGAAAATTCAGTAAGTATACCTCTATTTACTATCGTAGCTATTCGCCGTAATCTCTCACTTGAAATACGTAGCTTCATCGTTCATTATAAAATTACTCCAAAAGTAAACTTCTCGTCTTATAATAAAGTTCCCAACGCTTATTCATAGGTCCTACTGGTCTTTCCTATCTCCCAAAACATTTTATTAAGAATACCCAAGAATTATTTCACGATAAATTTAATTTAACTAATTAAACAAGGGAAATAGGAGTCTGCCAGGAGGGGTCGATCGATCGAGGTCTGGGGCTCGATCGATCAAACCTTCGATTTATCGAAGCTCTAGGCTCGATCGATCGATCAAGCAGGTCTGCGAAAATTCTGCAGAAATGCAGTTACGGGTTCTACCAAATTTCTTCATCCAAGACCATGTTTTTCCATTCTAAACGTCCCAAAAATCCTACTACTATCATTATAACAATATACCAGATGTTTTCAACGTAAAGCATGTGTATATCTAACATTCAACATGGATAATTAACCCAAAATCCCATCTAATCATCAAGAACCCTAGAGTTTTTCTTAATCAAGGTTCTAATCTGTTTTACCAGAAATTCCTTCTCATATATCATCAAAATTTCATGGGTTATATTCCTCTACGTGGCAAGGGTTCCAGAATTTCCATATAATCAATACTACATGCATTTTCCTAACACAAATTGGGTTTTCTTCCATAGTTTTCATCTCTAATCAATCCTAAATTAATATGAGATTGCACTAACGAAAATACGCAAGTTAAATACTTGCCTGGGATTTTCAGAAGTCTGGTTTGCAGATGAATCCGGTGTGGTTGCGTTCCCCTTCTCGCGATCTACGCGTTGGTGGTGGCGGCGGTGCAAACCGGTGACTTTTTGGCCTTGGATTGCCTTGGAGCTCTCTCCTCTCTTCTCCAATGGCCGTCACTTGTTTTCTGAATATTCTAACCCTAAAAGACTAACCTAAATGGCTGATATAGGTTGCTGAATTTCGTGGGTTTAATTACCCAAAAAGGTGAAATGACTAAATTTCCCTCTCGGGGTACCAATTAGGCCTAAAAATGTCCCGAGACCCAAACTAAACCCCCGGGTACACTTTTCTGACTATCTCGACCCTTTCGAACGCGTTGGCGCACTCAAAATGACCATATGAACAACTTATAAAATATTCACTTTTTATTTAACAAAATTAGTCCCGACGTGACTCGGGCACGTCCCGACTTAATTTTTCCGAAATTTTCATTTAATTCACTCATGACATTCAATATAACCAATATAGTATATTACTTTGCTCATTAGTAATATTCAAAAAATTTCCCATAATTACTAACTCTCATCACGTTAATAATTATAACATAATTAATTTCCGGATTTTTATTAAATAAAACATTCACGTTAAATATTATAAATCCCCAAATTAATATAGCATAAAAATACGGGGTATTACAGTACATTCCTTGGGAATTCTCTAACAACTTTTGGTTTCCATTTCTCATTCTTCCTAGTATTCTTATGCCTTGTCCTAAAAAATTGAGTTTAGTGTCTAAGTCTAGTTCTAGAAAACTCTTATCTAGCTTCACATATATTTTTCATAAAAAAAAAAGTCATCATTCTTCTCAACTCACCTACTTCACCTCTAAGATCATTAATAATATCTCTACTAAAAATTTGCCTCCGATTGTTCATGAACATATTATTTCTTTCTCTCAAGCACCTATAAGCTTAATTTGTGTGCCCTTTCACCTTACGAAAAGCACACAAAGGTACATTTATTTCATGACATTATACCTTTCAAATATTGTCTCAAATCTCCATTCTCAAAACTTCTCTCAATCCTTCTTACTTTTTTCTTCTCATGTTGAGCTTTCAAATCAAATTTTTCTAGTCTTTTTCTTTTTAAGAAAAAATGTGCAATATGGTTTGACTTACCATAAAAAGTACAACTAGAGGCCTTTTAGGTTCAACCTCCTTCTTTTGAAACATGGCAGTTTGTGTCTTATCCTCTTTTTGAGCATTTGAACTTTCAACATTCAATTTTGTTTTTCCATTCATTCAATCAAGATTTGAATCATTTAAACATATCCCATGGTTAATGGGATTTGGTTAATCCTTAGTCAATAAAATTGTTTCAAGTTTACTTGTTCTATCATAAAGTAATTTTCCAAATCAGTTTCATCTTTAAGCTCGAGTTTCAATATCTCGAAGCTTATTTTCAAAACTGAATTTTCAAGTTCAGACTCTTCTTTTTCTTTCAAAATGGTTGCCTTTTGTGATTTCAAAAACTCACATTGTTTTGACAAAATCTCAAAAACTTTTTCAAACTCAAAATACTTTGAATGAAATTTTTTTAACTTTTCTTTTTTTTCATCAAGTTCATTTTGTAAAACATTCATTTTGTTCAAAAAATCAATATTTGATTTTTTTAAGCTCTAGAGACTCTTGATAAAGATCAATAAAAACTTTTCAAAAATATTCATCACCATCATCATTTCATCTATATCATCATTTTCAAACTCCTCATTATCAAAGTCACTATAAGATGAAGAATCACTAAGCGACCTATTTCTAGATGATTTGATTGTATTCTTCTTCATTTCACTTTCATCTTTCTTCACCATGAAGGCAAACCTGCATCCATTTTCCTCCAAAATCAAAGAATCGGTTTCCTTTGAATCATGTGATGAACATTCACTCAATGAGCCAACTTGAGAAGAGTGTGAAATGTTTTTCAAATTGTTGAATGAGTATAAATCATTTTACAAGGATTCAAATCGCTTCTCAAGTTAACTCTTAGAACTTTCACGAACAATAAGGTTTTTTTTCACTTTTTCAAATTCAATAGTCAAAAAAGTTTTCTCTTTATCAAAAACCTAGAGTTTTTCTAAATCATGTTTTAAATAACAATTTAATTTTCTCAATTATCTCAAGTCAAAGATATTTCCAAATAACTCACCCTTCCCTTTTTCAAACATTTTCAACTTTTGATTGATAAGTTGACTAACCATTTTAAATTCTTCAAAAGATTATTTTGCTTGTTCAAGGAGTTTGACTTTATTAGCCAATTTAAAATTCAACTTTTTCATTTTGAGAAATTGAACATTTTACACATCATAATTTTGACTCAATGATTTTTAATTTCTAATTTCATCATAGTCATCAAAATCAATAGATTTTGATTTTGTCGGAGAATTAGAAGATTTTTTTTTTCCTTTTCATTTTGGATATCAAATGTTATATCCTTTCACTATAATTCACAAGCATAAGGTCCAAAGGTATGGCACAGTCAATTTTAGCCAAATTAGAACAAGCAAAATCCATCATAGTCACAAAAGCTATCTCTATTTATAAGCAAACAAGATCTATGCAAAGAGCACATCACATACACAATCAAGATAAGGATCAACTCAAACATGTTAGTACTATTCAAATTAGCATTTGGCTCTGATACCAATTGAAAGAGCATGTAATGTGCACTTGTAAGGACATTTTTGTCCATTAGCATTTTATATGTCGTACGCCGTTACACCGTTGAGAAAATCCAGGAATCATACGCTCATCAACGGAATCCGAATATCAAAAGCAGAAAAGGAATCAGGGAACAGACCGGACCGATCCGGCTCAGATAAAAGAATCGATCCGGTTCCTCCGGATCGATCCGCCTAAAGAGACCGGACCAATCCGTATGCTGAGGTGAGGCCAGTGTACCCCGGATCCATAGCGAACCGATGAAGCCAAAATGCCGAACCGATCCGATGCCAACCGGATCGATCCACCTTCAGATAAAAGAACCGATCCGGTTCATCCGGACCGATCCGCCTAAAGAGACCGGACCGATCCGACGAGGATAATTCCAAACAGATCGTGTTCAGATCATGTTCCGAATTTTAGGGCTCAAGTTCTCCTACTTAATCCCACTACGGGAAGTGGCTTTTCCAAGACTTCCACACACGATTTTCAGAGCAGAGAAAGCCCTAAGTCTTCACCTATTGAGTACCAATACTCTAGGTATTTTGATTCACACAAATTCCATACATTTGTGAATCCTTTTGGTAACCCAGGAACGCAGTTTTGCAGTTCAACCCTTGTGGAGGAGACCGTTCTTCTTCTTCATTGCAGCCCTACTGGACAGGGATAGTTCCAGCCGCCAGCCCTACTGGAAAGGGATATTTCCAGCCGCGACTACAGAATCCGATACCCGAGGGTAATTCTTAGTCTACTTGTATTTTCATTGTAATCCGATTGTAAGCCGTTTTCTTACAAATTATAGTGAAAATAAATGGTTTTGCCCCTGAGGGGGATTTTTCCTTAATTGCATGTGTTTGAATGTTCTTGCGTAGATTATCAATTTATTCAATCACATACTGCTGCATGTTTAGGGTTTGTTTGTGTTAAAAGGGTTTTATATATGATTTGATCATTTGAACGCGAGCACACGCGTTCTCAAATTGGTATCAGAGCAGGTTACGCTAATCTATCGCGTATTCCTTTTTCCGCAAAATTTTTCTAAAATATCAATTTTCAGAAAAAATTGATTTTTGAAAAAGTGTGTGTTCAAATGGAGAAGTCATATTATAAAATGCCTATTTTTTACGGGACAAATTATGCTTATTGGAAAGCCCGTATGAGGTCGGCTTTAAAAGCCATTGATGAACGTGTCTGGATTTTGGTTGAACGAGGGTGGACTCCTCCCACCGTGACTGTTGATAATGTGACCAACTTGAAACCTGACATTTCTTGGACTAATGAAGAAATTAAATGGTTATCTTTTAATTCTAAGGGTCTAAGTGCTATTTTTGGGTCTGTCACACCTGATGAGTTCAAACGCATAATGACGTGTACCACGTCAAAAGAGGCATGGGATGTTTTACAACTCACCCATGAAGGAACTAATGTTGTGAAAGAGTCTAAGTTGCAAAACTTGACAACTCAATTTGAAACAATCACCATGCATGATTCTGAATGCTTTGATGAATTTTATGCTAGACTTTCTGACATTGTGAATACTAGTTTTAATCTTGGTGAACATATTCCGAATGCTAGAGTTGTTAAAAAGATTCTTCGTTCTTTGCCTAAGCGTTTTATCCCTAAAGTCACTGTACTAAATTCTATGGGTAATTTAAATACTCTAAAATTGGAAGAACTTGTAGGAGATTTGCAAACTTATGAAATTGATATGTTCCCTAAAAATGCTAAATCTAAAGATAAGGGAATTGCTCTTAAAGCCCAAGAGAGAAGGAGTGAGGGGTCAGCTAGAAAGAGGGTAGAGTCATCTAGAAAGAGAGAGACTGACACGTCAGATTCTGAGTGCGATTTTGACTTAGATGATTTGGCTCTTTTCGCAAAAAAATTCAAGAGGATTCTCAAATTTAAGAAAAATGGCAATTTTAAAGATAAAAAGAAATTTGAGAAAAATAAGTTTGAAAAGAAAAATGAAAAAGATTCCAAAAATCCTCCTCTGAAAGAAAGTGAGAGATGTTTTGAGTGCAATGGAAGGGGTCATAGATCCTTTGAGTGTGCCAATCGTCTGAATAGAGAGAAAGGGGAAGCTGTCCTTAATGCTACCCTTAGTGACGACAGTGAGGTCGAGACGGTGGATTCAGGAGATGAGTCACCGCATGAGTGTAACTTCACCGCATTCATGGCCAGCCAAGTGAGCACTCCTAGTTCTCCTCACGACGTTGAGGATGATGCTTCACTGGGACACCTCGACAGTGAGATCGATGTGAGTGAGGGGGAGGATGACACAAGTGAGAGCGAGAGTGATATACAACACGCCTACGCTGAGTTATATTCTGAGTCTTTTAAAACTAAAAAGCGTAATAAATCGTTAGTTCTTAAGATCACCTGCTTAGAGGAAGATTTAAAGAAAGCGAAAGAAAGAGAGTTCTCCACCTGCACCGCCCTGAGAGAGAGAGATTCTACATGTGTCGAGAATGAGAATTTGTTTAGAGAGAGAGAGTGTTTTAGAGAAAGAGAGAGGGGACTTGATTAAGCAAGTGGCTAGTCATACGAGTCAGCTCCATTCCTCCGTGGAGACTCGAAAGAAACTTGAAGCCCTTGCTGCTCAGCTGACTCATGATCTTGAGAAAGCACGGGAAGTCAAGGTACAAATCGAGGACAGATCTGGGAAGATGGGAAAGATGCTCCTCGGCCCCGATTTAGGTTTTGGTGATCGTCAAGGAATTGGATATAATGGTGCCTCCACGTCCCAAATTTCACCTGGACCAGTTCCTGGGTTTACTACAACTCCTTATGGTCACCGTAAAAAACCTCGAAGGAGAGTTCGACCAAGAAAAGCAAACCAAGGTCCGCCTTTGACTGTGCTCTTTTGTACTTATTGCAAAAGAAAAGGCCACCTTAGGGAATCTTGCTATAGTATGGGTCGAACACGACGTACTACTGCTCCACCACGTCATACTGATAAATTTTCTAGTCTGAGAGAGAGAGTTGAGTTCTTAGCTACCACGACTCAGAGTTTGATGAAAGAATTCCGACGGATGTCTTTGCCGTTAGTGAATGCTTCTCACATTCCAGTTAAAATCAACAACAACAAAGTCAAACAAAAGGTCATCTCTGCTTGGGTGCCTAAGAAAGATAAAAGGCCTTTGTTGTTCATGTTGCTCTCAAAGCACATAATACCTCACAGTGGTATTTTGATAGTGGGTGCTCCAGACACATGACAGGTGATGACTCATTTTTTACTACTCTTGAGGATTATCAAGATGGCAGAGTCACCTTTGGAGATGGGAGTAAGTCTAGCATTATAGGACGAGGTAATATCGAGTTACCTGGTTTTGCTAAGCTAGAAAATGTTTTGTACGTCAAAGGTTTGAAAGCAAACCTTCTCAGCATTAGCCAGCTGTGCGACACTGACTTTGCAGTAAAGTTTGACTGGGACGCGTGTAAAGTCTACAATCAAGCCGGTAAAATTTTGATGCAAGGGGTGAGGACCGAGGATAATTGCTATGGGACTGAGCCCACATCCTCACTTGTATGCAACAGCGCCACGATCACTCCTATGGATCTGTGGCACCAACGTCTAGGTCATGTGAACGTTAGAGATCTTAATCATTTAGCTAAAAAGGACCTAGTACGTGGCTTACCATCTCTTGGAAAGTCAACTTAGACCGTTTGTGGACCCTGTCAGTTGGGAAAACAAATTCGTAGTCCTCATAGGAAGTTACATTCCATTACCACCTCTCGTGTTCTGGAGTTGATTCACATGGATCTTATGGGTCCCACTCGTACTGAGAGTCTAGGTGGTAAGAGGTACATCCTCGTGATGGTAGATGATTTCTCCAGGTACTCCATTGTAGGTTTTCTGAGAGAGAAATCCGATGCTATAGATTTTTTAACGACTAAGTGCCGTGTCCTGCAAAATCAACACGGTGTCACTATTAACAGAATACGTAGTGACAACGGCACTGAATTTAAGGAAGCAACGGTGGATTTGTACTGTGATAGACTTGGGATCAAACATGAGTTTTCTGTTGTGAGAACTCCTCAGCAAAATGGGATTGTTGAGAGAAAGAATAGAAAGATCCAAGAGATGGCTAGATCTATGCTTCTAGGTCGTAAAGTCTCTAGGAGATTTTGGGCAGAGGCAGTGTCTACTGCATGCCACACGGTGAATAGGGTGTATCTGCGTCCACACACACTTCACACTCCTTATGAGTTGTGGACTGGCAAGAAGCCCAACCTGGCATATTTCCGTGTTTTTGGGAGTAAATGCTACATCCTACGGGATAGAGAGCAATTAGGAAAGTTCGACTCCAGGAGCGACGAGGGAATATTTCTAGGATATTCATCGACTAGCAGAGCGTACCGGGTTTTTAACTTGAAGAGCTCTAAGGTTATGGAATCAATAAACGTCACCGTGCAAGATGACGAACCTACGACGGTTATTGATCCTAACCTTCAGTGTGAGGATGAGGATTGTTCTGACAGTAATTTACCTGTTCCTCTCTCACACTCTGTGGACCCTACTCTTGTGATAGGGGACACACCTGCTTCGGTTCGCAAGAGTCATGACCCGTCTGCCATTGTTGGCGATCCCACTCAAGGGGTCATGACTCGTGCTCAGCTAGAGAACGTTGTTAGCCATCTTTGCTACACGTCCAAAGTCGAGCCCAAGAACCACAAAGAAGCACTCAAGGATGAACACTTGATATCTGCTATGCAGGATGAGTTGCTTCAGTTTAAAAAGAATGATGTCTGGGAAGTTATCCCCCGACCTAGTGAGATTAATGTAATAGGTACCTGGTGGATTTTTAAGAACAAAATGGATGAAAATGGTACCATAATCCGTAATAAGGCTAGGTTGGTCGCTCAAGGCTACACACAGATAGAGGGTGTAGACTTTGGGGAGAAATTTGCTCCTGTTGCGAGGCTTGAGTCCGTCCGTCTTCTGCTCGCCATCGCATGTCATCTCTGCTTTAAGGTATATCAGATGGATGTCAAGAGTGCCTTTCTGAATGGCATTCTACAGGAGGAGGTTTATGTGGAACAACCAAAAGGGTTTGAAGACCCTCAGCACCCTGAGCACGTCTACTATCTGAGGAAAGCCTTGTATGGTTTGAAGCAAGCACCCCATGCTTGGTACGAGAGGCTTACTTCCTATCTCTTAGCTCGTGGCTTCAAGAGAGGGGGAGTAGATATGACGTTGTTCGTCAGGAGAGATGACGGTGCTATCTTAGTTGCCCAGGTCTATGTGGACGACATAGTCTTTGGATCCACATGCTCCCAGCATGCTCATCACTTTGAAGAGGAGATGAAAAGTGATTTTGAAATGAGCATGGTTGGTGAGCTTACATTCTTCCTTGGTCTCCAGGTTCGTCAGCTAGAGGATGGGATGTTCATCTCCCAATCCAAGTATGCTAGAGACCTAGTGAAGAAATTTGGTTTAGACTCCGCTAAGCATGCCCGTACACCTATGAGTACCACTACCAAGCTTAGTAAGGACACTTCAGGCAAGGACGTAGAGCAAACCTTATATCGGAGTATGATAGGTAGCCTTCTCTACTTGACTGCCAGTCGTCCCGACATCACCTTTAGTGTTGGAGTCTGTGCGCGATATCAGGCATCCCCAAAAGAGTCACATTTACTTGCTCTAAAACGTATTATTAAATACGTGAGTGGGACTCTCTCATACGGTATTTGGTATTCCTTTGATACCGATGACCGTTTGTCCGCCTATTCGGATGCCGATTGGGCTGGGGATGTAGATGGATGTAGGAGCACTTCTGGTGGGTGTTTCTATTTTGGTTCTGCTCTTGTCTCCTGGCTGAGCAAGAAGCAAAATTCCATCTCTTTGTCCACTGCGGAGGCTGAGTACATAGCCGCCGGGAGTTGTTGCACACAACTCTTGTGGATGAAGCAAATGCTGGAGGATTATGGGATATCACAGGACACCATGACCATTTCCTGTGATAACACGAGCGCGATACACATATCCCGCAATCCAGTTCAGCATTCGTGCACAAAACACATCAGGATACGTGAGCACTTTATTCGTCAGTTAGTTGAAGAGAAAGTCGTATCCCTGAGTTTTGTTCCTACCGACCGTCAGTTAGCCGATATTTTCACGAAACCTTTAGATGCCCTTAGATTTGAAAGTCTTAGGAAGTCTTTGGGGATTTGCACAGTTGACTGAGGGGTTGGTCTATGTCTAGAATAGGATGCTTCTTCATGTTCATATCATATGCTTCCTATTGCTAGTCTGTTTTATATGTACCATTGCTTAGTTGTACAGCTTTGTTTTATTCTTGTTGCTTTTTATATTTCTTTTGAAAAATACAAAAAGATTTTCCTTTAAGAAAATTTTAAGAAAAGCACAAAAAGATTTTATTTTGATAAAATTTTTGAAAAATCCAAAAAGATTTCTGCATTTTCTTCTTTTATGGATGAACTTTTAAGATAACCAAGTCACAACTTCATTCCATATATCCATGTGACTGTTTGATAAAGATTTGAGAGGCTACATCATTTCATCCATGTGCTTTACATTGTATGGAGTCTTTGAGATGTAATTAGTGATATCTTCCTACATGTTTGACTCCTATATCCTTTATTGCACACATGCACGGCTATATTTGATTATTGCACTTATCTATCTCATGTTGGCTTGCGTGTTTTCATCTCAATCCTGTCTATACAATGTACAATATGCGATAAAACTTGACAAGATTGGAATGCATGTAAAAACCTTTTTGGTGAGACTGTGTGTTTTTGTATAACGGGGAGGGGCTGCGAAAGGTAATCATCTTTTATTTGCGCAAAAACCACCGTTAATAAGGACCTAAAAAATGGAGGAATTTTAATATCCGAGGTCCAAAGAGGTTAAAAGAGCCCGAAAAAATTTATAGGCAATAAAAAGCAATTCATGCCAAATATGGGCCACTTAGGTTTCACCATCAATTCTCCAAAGTTTGAGAATTTAGAATGCCTCTATTAAAAATAATATCTGAGGGGGTTTGGTTGGAGAATATAAACGGGTTTGCACTTCCTTGAAAGTCCTGAAAATGCATAAAATCATTTTGGACGTTATTGGTGTGAAAATCATTTTGAGCTTTGATTTGTTGATTTGATTGAGTCAATATCTTATATTGTCATTATTTTACACCAAAGGAAGCATTTGAGTTCATTCGCTAGGAATATCCAATATTCATCGTGCACATATGTCATGTTTGTATGCATTGATTTTCCTATCGAATTTGATAACACCACTTCATTTACGCTATCCTCGACTTGGTTGCTGTGTGTTCATTCATGGTGTGGTTTTATCCCAGTGACACCCCGCTCTTGCTTATTTGATTTATTTCTCTCATTTGTCTATTTGGGGACATCATAAAAAGGGGGAGAATGAATTATCTTGTTATGGGGGAGAATTGAAATTTGAGTTTGCTCATAAATTGATATATATATGTTTATCTCATCATTTCAAACTCGATATGTCACTTGGTATTCTGCTTTTTCTCATGTGTGTAGGTACTACATTGATTATCATTGTATTGCACACCCTGATGAGAAAAGCGTTGAGATTCCTGAAGATTTGAAGATCAAACGATGCAGTCTTATTCACTTGTATTCTTTCAGTTTTGGGTTCATGGAAGGGTAGATTTGTATAGGCAATTTTTTATGATTGATAATTCGGATGTTTGTTTTTATGTATGTACCGACATAGACATAGGGGGAGATTTGTAAGGACATTTTTGTCCATTAGCATTTTATATGTCGTACGCCGTTACACCGTTGAGAAAATCCAAGAATCATACGCTCATCAACGGAATCCGAATATCAAAAGCAGAAAAGGAATCAGGGAACAGACCGGACCGATCCGGCTCAGATAAAAGAATCGATCCGGTTCCTCCGGACCGATCCGCCTAAAGAGACCGGACCAATCCGTATGCTGAGGTGAGGCCAGTGTACCCCGGATCCATAGCGAACCGATGAAGCCAAAATGCCGAACCGATCCGATGCCAACCGGATCGATCCACCTTCAGATAAAAGAACCGATCCGGTTCATCCGGACCGATCCGCCTAAAGAGACCGGACCGATCCGACGAGGATAATTCCAAACAGATCGTGTTCAGATCATGTTCCGAATTTTAGGGCTCAAGTTCTCCTACTTAATCCCACTACGGGAAGTGGCTTTTCCAAGACTTCCACACACGATTTTCAGAGCAGAGAAAGCCCTAAGTCTTCACCTATTGAGTACCAATACTCTAGGTATTTTGATTCACACAAATTCCATACATTTGTGAATCCTTTTGGTAACCCAGGAACGCAGTTTTGCAGTTCAACCCTTGTGGAGGAGACCGTTCTTCTTCTTCATTGCAGCCCTACTGGACAGGGATAGTTCCAGCCGCCAGCCCTACTGGAAAGGGATATTTCCAGCCGCGACTACAGAATCCGATACCCGAGGGTAATTCTTAGTCTACTTGTATTTTCATTGTAATCCGATTGTAAGCCGTTTTCTTACAAATTATAGTGAAAATAAATGGTTTTGCCCCTGAGGGGGATTTTTCCTTAATTGCATGTGTTTGAATGTTCTTGCGTAGATTATCAATTTATTCAATCACATACTGCTGCATGTTTAGGGTTTGTTTGTGTTAAAAGGGTTTTATATATGATTTGATCATTTGAACGCGAGCACACACGTTCTCAGCACTAAGTAAATATCAACAACAAATATAGAGGGTGAATAGGTTTGAAGACAACTCATGACTAATTTTTTATTTTAAATATTTTTTTCTTGCACATTTAAATTACACAACACAAGTTTTACCAATTTGATTATTCAATGACAATATCAACACACACAATTATGTAAATAGGTGAATCTAGATGAACAAAAGTAGATCTAACACATTTGAGTCAATTTTAGTTCAATTAATAATATTAAAATTAAATCTAAGGATGTGTGTGAACAAATGTGTGCATATGTGTATAAATCATTCACAAACTCACATAAGAAAGATTTACGAGGAAAAAAACCCACTTATGGGAAAAATAAACCTTGGCGCACTCAAATTCTCATTTCTACTTAAAAAGTAATTTTATAATAGGCAAGAAGGTGCCTCTCACACAATCCTTATCATGTAGTCACCTATGAGCCTTTCAACTCTTCCCCATAATCAATGAGAATCCGAAATGAGCTAAACGCCACGAATGAAGAAGTACATTATCTTCCTTGGAATCATGTCACACTTCAATCTCTCCAATAGAATGAATTGCCTCCTCTTTTAGATCTAGGAGTAGATGATCATATAATTCAATGAATACAGATTTGAATTGACCAAGGCTAGTGTATAGATCTGAACCAAAACACCCTCAATTCTCTTACAAAGGCATAGATCAAGTATAGATCTAAGTTTTGATAATTTGGGAGGGAACAAGTGGAATAGGAAAGAAAAACAAAGGTAAAATGCTCCCAACCTCGAAATACTTTGAGGATGGTATTTTAGTTATGAGGTTTTCAAATACTAAAAATGAGGGGGAACTTGGCATTTAAATAGGATTTTTTCAAAACTTGATGTCGTCGTGCATACAGTTAAATCTGATCTTGAGTACGATTCTGTCCAGTACGGACATCGTGGGTAAGCCGTGTGAACAGGCACAAAACAAGGTCGTTCGAACGGGGTCGTGCACACGGGCTCAAGAGAGAGTTGTGTGAATGGTTATGTCAAAAACATTTTCTCAAAATCATTTTAACAAAGCTCAATACTAAGTTATTTCCCAAAATCAGTTTCTCAAAAGTTCTGCAATAATTTAAAACATTTCAAACACTTATTCCATCAATTTAATCATCTTAACATATTTTCAAAAAATATTTTGTGCACGTATGTGTGTTTAGCAATAATCACTTCACAATCTACTAAAAAGGATGTATTTTTCTTATTGAAAATATGGTTATTTGCTGGAAATGTGTTTTTTTTCTTTTTTGAAAATATGTTTTTTTAAAGGGTATATTTTTGCTAGAAATATATTTTTTTGGCTGGAAAAAAAAATTCCTGAAAATATGTTTTTTTACTGGAAATATGTGTTTTATGTTATAAATATGATTTTCTTTTTTTGTTGAAATACTCTTTTTTCGAGATATATAATTTTGTTGTCATAAATAATTTTTTCCCTTCAAGAAAATTGGTTTTTTGATGGAAATATATTTTTTATGAATATTTGAGATTTTTTTGGTCTAAATACCCTCATTGACATAATAAATGAGCAAAATTCTATCCAAGAATTTAATGGTGTTAGTATGAGGTGATTACTGAAAACTGTTTTAGAAATTCATGAGTTAAATTCAGAAAATAAATGTTGCAACGGGGAAGCGAAGAGGATAAGTGTAATTAACTTATTATTTTTTTTTAATTACAAAGAGTGTTTCTAATGGAACAACAACGAAGACGAATATCGGAAGAATGTGCTCCTGCCAGCTTCACTAAGGGTGTGTTTGATAAAAAAGATGGAAAACTTGCAAATATTTTTCATAGAAAAAATTTATTGGCGGTGTTTGATTGCAATTATTTTCCAGATGGAAAATGTTCTTTTTTCCATATTTTATGTGTTTGATTCCCAATATTTTCTATGAAAAAAAGTAGAAAATATATATAAAAAACAGAAAATTAATAAAAATCCCAAAAAATTAATAAATGGTTTGAAAATTAAAAAAAAAAACTATGAATAAAAATCCCAAAAAATAAAATGAATAAAAAACAGAATATAAATATTAGCCCCATAATGAATTTTGAAAAAACAAATATAAAAAACAGAAAAAATGTATTAAGAGTATTAAGAAAAAATAAAAAATGAAGAAAAACAAAATCCACCACACCCCGCCCATGGCCCCACCCCAACCCCCAACTGCCAACTGTTTCGTCCCCTCTGTCGACAGGTCTGTTCTTTTTTTTTTAATTCTCTCTTCTTTTTATTTTGTTTTTCTAATATTTGCATTTTTATTAGTTTTCTAGGGAATTTATTCATTTCCATTTTTTTTTAATTTTTTGAGCGCTTTTTCATTTCCTTTTATTTTTTTCTTAATTAATAAATTGGGTATCTAACTCAAAGTGTATAAAAATAGAACACTCAACATAATTTTATAAATTTAGCGCTTGTACTAAAACCACCATGAAAAATGATCAATATGCCATTTGACAATTCATACAAAAAAAAAACATCAAATTTTTAAAAGTCCATAACTTCAAATCTATAAATCAAAAATTCATAAAATTTATATATTTGAAATCTACTCGTCGAGATCTATCCAAAAACACCCCTATCTGATATTTTTTGACAAAAAAATAGAAACCGATAAATTTACTATTTCACTAAAACCTCCATTTTTTCCAGAGAAAGCTCCATTTTTTCTGGCGAACACTATATTTTTCCAGTGAAAAACCTTCTTCTTCGGCACTAGCAACGGTGCCGTTAGCGTGGACCAAAAAAATGAAAGAAATAGTCAAAGGGAGAGTGAAACAAGGAGAGAGAAACAATCCAGTGAGATATCCGGCAGTTTTCGACGAGGATTTCGACGCTCCGACGAGTATTCCAGTGGGTGAAGGTGGGGTTATGTGTTTATTTTTAAAATGAATTTTAAATGAGTATGACTAAGGGTATAAATATAAATACCTCTTTAGTTAAACAAATGAAATTACTTGTTTTGTGTACTCCGAACTCTAAAGGGACCACACAAATAAATGTTATTGTACTACAGGAACTAGATTTATAAACCTGAAAACCATTGTCCTAAAAATTCAAATATAGAAAGGTGCATGACTTTGATCTTATTTCTCTATTAATAAATTTCTGACTTTTTAATAAATTTCTAGGTGTCTTTTTAAATTAATTGAGGGGTTAATATTTATTTTCTATTTTTTATTCATTTTCTATATTTTTTTTATTATTTTTGAGTTTTGATTGATTTCTCTTTTTTTTTAGCTTTTTTATTTTTTGGTGTTTTTTAAAATTAATTATGGGACTAATATTTATTTTATGTACTTTTTTGTTTTCTGTACTTTTTTCATTATTTTTGGTTTTTATTTATTTATGTTTCTTTAATTTTCTGTTATTTGTTTTCTTAATTAATAATTTTTAGACTTTTTAATAAATCTATGGGTGTTTTTTTAAATTAATTATGGGGTAAATGGGTTTTTATTCACTTTCTGGAAAAAAAATTCATTTTTTGGGGCTTTTATTCATTTTCTGGATTTTTTTCATTATTTTTGCACTTTTATTCAGTTTCTAAATTTTTTTTTCATTATTTTTAGTTTTTCATTCACTTTCTGGATTTTTTTCAATTTTTTTGGGTTTTTATTCACTTTCTGGATTTTTTCATTATTTTGGGATTTTTTTCACTTTCTGTATTTTTTCATTATCTTTGGGGTTTTATTCACTTTCTGAATTTTTTTCATTATTTTTAGATTTTTATTCAAGTTATTTATTTTCTGTATTTTTCATTATTTTTTTGGTTTTATCCACTTTCTGGAGTTTTTTTCATTTTTTGGGGTTTATATTCAATTTTTGGATTTTTTTTTTGGGGGGGTTTAATTATTTTCTAGATTTTTTTTTTCATTATTTTTGGGTTTTTATTCACTTTCTGGATTTTTTTCACTATTTTTTATGTATTCTTTTCATTATTTTGGGGTTTTATTCATTTTCTTGATTTTTTTCATTATTTTTGGATTTTTATTCACTTTCTGTATTTTTTTCATTATTTTTGAGTTTTATTCATTTTCTATATTTTTTTTTATTATTTTTGGGGTTTTATTAACTTTTTTAGTTTTTTCATTACTTTTGGTTTTTTATTCACTTTCTGGATTTTTTTCATTATTTTTGGGGTTTTATTCACTTTATGTATTTTTTTCATTATTTTTGGATTTTTATTCCTTTTTTGAATTTTTTTTATTATTTTTGAGATTTTATTCACTTGCTGTATTTTTTTTCATTATTTTTGGTTTTTTATTCATTTTCTCGATTTTTTTATCAATTCTTTTTTGGTGTGACAATTTTAATTCCATCTTTTTATGAAAAAAATAGTGACATGACTTGTTTTAACGAAATCAATTTCATAAAAAAAATTATTTATCAAACATTTAAAAAATAAAAAATAACTTCATATATTATATTTATAATTCTTACTCTTACAGCATCACTGGCTACCAACTCCAGCTTTTTTGTAAACCTCTACACTTTTAATGAACACCAAAAAGGTAATGGGAGAAGATTAAATCCACTTAAAGTCAGACAGAAACGTTCAAACAAAGGCCGAAAGTCAGATTTGAAATGAGTTATAAGGCGTACAAACTTTGAAGTCAATGAAAATAATAAATCACAATCATAACTAAAACTACCCAATATATAAATATATATATATTTATATTTATTACCACCGAGCCATAAATGGGAGACAACTAGCATATGGATCAAGTTAATCGCAGATCCAAGTACCAGCACCACATTCAATTTGTACTTGATACCAAACTTGCAAGAGTCATCAATTTCACACTAACTCCCCTCTGCTACGGTTGCTGAATACTGTTTAAAGCCACCGTTTTCCAAACTTAATTATAAATATTTAGAAAAGTAAGCGTCGGTTTAGTTGTGTATTCAAAAATTTTGATTTAAATATTATTTTTAAATTTAATTTGAAATTTAGTTTTTTATATTTATAAATATTGATGTGTAGTTTCATAAACTTGTTTTTAAATACAGTTTTTTAAAAATTTGATAAAATTGACAAACATGTATATATATACAAAGTACTGCTCTTGTCCGGACCAGTTCGCATTTTAAGAGTGCGGACCGGACATATGTCACCTAACGGTGAACCTAGAGAAGAGAGAGAGTACCTATAATTTAGCCGATTTATTCTAGGATCACCGTCAGATAACACGCGTCCGGTTCGCATTCTTAAAATGCGAACTGATCTACACAAGAGCAGTATTGTATACAGGGGCGGATGCGCATGGGGACCAAGGGGGGCTTTTGCCCCGGTTCAATTTTTGAAAAAAAAAATATATATATATATATATATAATAGGGTTTTTTGATAAAATTTTAAACTTTGAGGTATAACTCTAATTATATTCAAAACTTGGGGTGTAAGATTGTAATTAATTAAAAATCTAAACCTAGACAAATTTCTGTAATTTGTGTTCCAAACATATATGCCCAAAAAAAACTCGAAATAAACTCGAAACATATAATTTGTAGCGAATTTGGATGAACTATAATTTGTATAAAACTCGAAATAACCCAAAAATTAATCGTCTCGGGGGCTCCCGCCCCCGAACCCCCGACACCACTAGAAACTTTGGCCCCGATTGACCAAAAACCCTGAATCCGCCACTAACTGTATATATATATATATCATAAATGCATAAATATATCATGTGTTCTTTATATGTAATGTATATGTACATATATATTTTTTATTTATTAGAATTACACACATATTAATTTATTATGTATGTATATCATATATTAAGGTATAAATGCATAAAAATATTAAGAATGAATAATTCTTAGTTGAAAATAAAAAAAAAAATGAAATTTAGAAAACACCATTTTATTGTTTTCTGACAAACATAATTATAACACATAATTATTATAATTCAGTATTTAAAAATATGGTCTCAAATGCAATTTCTTATTAGAATTGTATTTAAACACAAAAAATAGAATTATAATTGATAACCCTTCAAAGTTTTATTAATAATGATAACATATTCTCTTATGACATATTTTAATACCTCAAAATAATAAACTCATGTTCCCGTATGTCAAAAGTAAAATATGTTTTAATAAGACTTGCTCTTTTGATGTATATCAAAATATCATAGTTACTTACCATAACTATGATAAGACTTATTTACCATAATTACCAACTATTTTTTTTTTCTCCCTCTACCTTAACTCACTTTATGTCTCCAGTGACTCTAGGACAAACCTTTGTCGTTATTTCAACGACGCTTATTCGACACACTAGTGACTTTGGCGAGTACCTGACGATATATAAATAACTTCGGCAACGCTCCGACGCCCCTCCGGCGGTACTCCAACAACCACTGAAATTTTTCATTGCAAAATTTCACAATGCAAATTTCTCATTGCGAAATTAGTAAAAATAACCATTTTTTACTCAATTTTGCAATGTGCAATTTCACTGATTGAAATTTTACCATCGAAAAATACGTAGAAGATTGCACTGCAAAATTTCAAATTTCAAATTTCAAAATTAAATATCTTTCATTGATCTCTTTTGATAGATCTCGTCGAAACCTTTTCAAATATATAAATTTTGTCTCAAACGGACCTATATTTTCGGAGATATTAATTTTGTTGTTTAAACAGAAAAGGATAAAATAAGAATAAGAGGCAAATTTGTTTGAAAAAAATACAATTTAAGTTTATCAGGAATTCTTATTAAAAATGTTTCATGATTGAGTTGATTATTCTGCATGTTTATCACCAAGAAGATCACGTAAAAGTGATAGTAAATATGAGAATTATGTATGAGTATCTGAATTTTATTAATTATGTCGAAATTTTGTTTTTATTGTTTTTTTTTTCTCCTGAGTCTCTTGACTAAGGACATATTATTATGATACTACTATTAATATATTTTGGAGAAAAGGCCCCTCTTAAGGGCTCTTACACTAAATAAATGGAAAAAATAAGTTATATTTCGAGGCCTTGGATGATACACTCGTTAGATGATATGGTTTTTTACTCTTTAAGAATTGATAAGGTCTCTCCATTTTAAATCGTCTTAAATGGGTATAAAGTTATCCCTAGTGAGATATAAACTTTGGCCAGTAAAATTAATGTTGGGTAGTCACCCTTTTTATAATTAAGAGTTTGTTGAAAGATTAATGATTTTTAAAAAGGGTGACCTGGATTATAGCCTCCATTTGTTCTAGTTTATTACTCTTTGGGTATCAATATTTGCATCAATATATCTTCGACCCTCATATTAAACATATATGATGTTTTCGAATAATTTTTGTGGCGGTTTATAGTAATTATGACATCGCGGGGGGGGGGGGGGGGGGGGGGGATGATATATATTAATATAAATGTTAACACTTAAGTAGCAACAAACCATAATTACTGGGGGCAAAAAGCAAATCGCCCCGAATAAACTTGAACTAGAATGATTTCATCTTCAAAGAGAGTTATGGTGTCACTCTCATCTTATTCGTTGAAAAATTAAAATCATTAATACACTTGTGTCTTGGGTCAAATAGTTTTTAATATTTGAACAAATAAAGTCTTTTGATGACGGTCAACATATTTAAATTCTTATGTGTGTAATTCTTGAACATACTAATAATTAAAACAGTTGTGAATCAACTGGAGTAGTTTGTTTTTTTAAGCTCTATAAATATGATTTTGAATCAAGATCATGAGTTAAGGAGCTTAAAATACCATTGAATTTGGAAATTTATTCATAAAAATAGCTTTCGGCAATGCGTGAAATTTGAATAAATTATTTCTTTTGGGCTTAGCTCGAGTTTCATGTTGTACACAATTATCACAATTCTTCCCCTTCCCCTTCCTTATACAAAAAAAATTAGTTAAATAAATAAATAAAATGAGTTTGTTGTGATTCCTTTGACAGAGGCAACTTTAAATGCTTACCCTTTTTTTTTACATGACTGAATTCGAGGAAACAAGATAATCTATAGAATCCCCAATGCACTAAATGATTAAAAAAAATAAAATAAAAAACCATCACAGGTCTCACAGTGTTAACCAAATACAGAAGTCAATGTTGCATAATGAAAAGTCAAAAGGCACCATAATCAAAGATTTTTAATTGTCATTATCAAACCGAGCAATGTTAAAATGGAATTGGCTGAAAGATGGACTTAAGGAGGTGAACTTGGGCACTATGTTGAGATGATATGTCGTTTTAATGGTTAGATAGATCTAATTTACAAATATGATATCTGAAAGGGAAACCATGATCACGACATGCCAATAAACCTAGAATATAAATAATTGATTCCACTCCCAAAGATCCCACTTTAAATTACATAATTCACAAATGTTCCTAGTGTTTAAAGTCAACATTTATATTGATTTAGATCCATCCTCACTCTTCTTTTTGTGCTACTATTTTCCTTTTTCCAAAAAAAAAAATAAGATTTAGTTGGGAGAGAGATCATAGGATCCGGTACGATCGCGTAAAAGGATAATTTAATTTCGCATCTCAGAGCAGTTAGTGCACTGAATATACAAGGGAAAGAAAGTACTTCAAGATTAGAATATGGCATATGCAGATATCATAATCCACATAGAAAAGGGAGAAACGAGTTGTAACTTTACCATTATTTTCAAAACATCTTTTATTCAAATTGTTAAAGCACAGGTTACAACACAATAATTGATAAGAGATAAGATCATCCATTACCCTGTTTCAACAAATTTAACCATTATTTTCTAGCTCGAGAGGCTTGAAAATATAGATCCAATAGAAAATATATGCCGCATGCACACACCATTTCAAGCTTAACACAGCCCGGTCCAATTTGAGGCCTACATATTTAAAATGTAAGAATAACTATATTTAAAATAAAAACTACTCGTTGAAATTTAAAACCTTGCCTTTCGAACATATATTTTCACTTGGTTACTATCAGGGCGGTCCCAAGATTTTGAGCCCCAAGATGCCCTTCTAAAACGATGCCCTTCGTACGTATTCAAAACAAATGACACCAATAATCAATCATAATATAGTTCCTCTAATAGTTTTTTTTTTTGTTTTTGTACCACTTTTAAAGTTTTATTTGTCTCTCATTCCATGTATTTTTTAAATTTTTTAAAGTCTCATAACTGTCTAAAACTTCCCTCAACTTCCATGTAACATTTCTTAACCGTTCATGTCTCTTTTCATAGAGAATGACAAGTGTAAACATATAAGACCAACAAAAAAAAAATGACATGCGATTAAACACACATATTGATGATACAAGAAATCGTCCACTAGTCATTCTCGTACCAGCAAATCAAGGGTATAGTGAATAATAAGTAAAATAGAGCGAATTAGAGATATAAAAGACAAGGTATAGAGTGGTTCAACCTTTAAAATAGGCCTACTTCCACTGTGTTGCTCAAATCTCATTATATGCGTTGCGTAGTACAATACAATCAAGCCTAAAGAGGCGTACAAATGTGAGAATAAAGGAGAATACATGGTAGTAATGAGGATTCCGGTGTACCGGAGAGATGGCAGTGATGCCGACGAATAGCCCCCAAGTTGTATGTTGAGGTTGTGTAGAGAGAATTTGGCAAGGCTTCGCCAGGTATTGCAAAATCTTCCCCCTTATCTCGAGGTGTGGACCTTTATTTATATGAGGTATGTGAGTCGTGTCCCGTGCCCTGAGCACGTGACATATAAGTCTGAAGCAGCTGTGAATGAGGGGGATGCGGCCTGTAAGGCGGGCATATTGAGTGTCGCATCCTGCATAGTATAAGGCTGCGTCCAGCGTAGCAGAACGCTGCATCCTGCATGAGGCTAAAGTTGTGGGTGCCACACCCTGTTAGTGAGGCTAGAGTTGTAGGTGTCGCATCGTGCTGAATAGGGCCGCACTCTGTACTGAGTAGGGTCGCGGCCTATAAGCTTTTGCATGCCTGAGTAACATTAGCGGCGGGGTGTTATATTTGTACCATCAATAAGCCCCCAAGTCGTAGTGCCAAGAGATTTGCGATTGGGGTTGCGGCTGAGTAGTCAAGTACTCTCAAGGTGCCGCAATACTTCCAAGGCGACGCTTCGTCTTTCTGCGCCCTCTTATATAAATTGTTCCCACCGTGGACTTTATTACGTTTTCCAAATCTTTGAGAGCACGTCGATAGCCAAACTTTGTTCGTTTTTCCTCTTGCTTTTTTCAGTGATTTTCGATAGCTGCGTGTGGTGATTCTGAGGCTGAGCACCGTCGGTTTCTTCATTTCCACGTAATTTTTTCAATTACCCACCTCTTTAGTAGCTTTTCTAGTTCACAATTTCACCAATTCACCAACTGAATTTCTGCATATCTGAATTTTTGTCTTTATGAATCACCCAATCTTGAATTATATCTACCAAACCTTCTTGAGTTTGTTGCTTTCTGCCAATTTGAATTCGCATAGTCGTTTGGATTTGTCTGAATCAATCTTCAATGATTTTTGTTGCGAAGTTTGTTGGTTTGGGTTAGACTTTGGGATTTCTGAACTAGGTAACCCATTATGTTCTTGACGTTCTTGAGAGGGGCTCTTCGTATTCTAGGTTTTTTAATCTTTGAACCTTTCCAGACTAAATACTAACATGTTT
Source organism: Sambucus nigra (assembly GCA_949130495.1). NCBI lineage: Eukaryota > Viridiplantae > Streptophyta > Magnoliopsida > Dipsacales > Adoxaceae > Sambucus > Sambucus nigra. The sequence goes on along the minus strand of OX422207.1, from coordinate 353,860,098 downwards.
GAGTGCGTAGCCGTGGAGTGACAAAATCCCTTTAGTCAATTAGGGTTGTTCTGAGTGAATATAACCTCCCAATAGTTTAAGAAACATCTGCGGTATGTAGTTAATAAGGGTTGCTGCTAGCATTAAATTAAGGTTGCGGCCTGTAGCAACTCGTGGTTCTCAGATTAGAGTCCGCAGCAGTTTAGCCCATAGTTTATTGACTACGGCATGTAAGAAAATAACACCTTCCCCCAAAACAACATACCGCGGCGATAATTAACTTCTAGGGTTTTTAGAACCTAACTTTTATACTTAGCCAATATTGATAGCATTTCTATTTAGCTCTTATTCTCCTGTCGCGGCCTCTGAGAGGCCTTAACACCATATTGGTTGCGGTACCTAACTTCGGACTCTCTGCATTTCAGGTACTGCTGCATCCATATGAACTTTGACCCAGACGAATTTTTGAGAGGCTTTTGGGAAAAATATTTTGGAGCCTCTCCTCCTGAACTTCCTTTAGTGCCTCCTTTGAAGTTAGTAGGGCCTTGCGAACTGAAGGATTGGCCCAACTGCATGGTGTTGGATTCAGACTCATATTTTGCGAACATAGAAGAAGAGGCCAATTCTAGCAACCATCTGATGAACATAGATGAGAATACCGCGGTAGGGGGTGCATCTAATGTTAGGGATGAACTTGTTGGCACATCTGGGAGGGCTGAGAGACCTCTTGTTGCATTTAGTATCCACAGTGTTATGACCCAAGAATGGGTTGATCAGGTAGCTGAGGCCTTCGAGTTCCCTGAGGGTTTGATGTGCTCAGCACCTGTCGCGGAACAAAGGCCTTGCACGGCACTTGCTGACGATGGGATCTACTTTCCCTTGCACGCCTTCATTTACGGGTTACGGCTGCCTGTCCTTGTTCCCATTAGAAGGATTTTCCAAACAATGAGGTTAGCTCCAGCCCAATTAGATCCCAATGGCTAGAGGGCCATTCTTACATCTATTGTACTATGGGAGAATCAGTTCAATAGAGACATTACTCCTGCGGAGTTCTTCCACTTCTACCGCCCAAAGGAAAATTCCTTAAATTTTGTGAGGTACTATTACTTTTCTGTCTACGATAGGGATGAAACCCTTTACTCTAGGAGGCCTACCAGTGTAAAGAAATGGAAGGGAAAATACTTCTACATTTCTGGAGAAGTGTGGGATATCCACCCTGAAGAGAAGGAGGGGGAGAGATCATTTAGGATGCCGCGGCAATGGGAGTGTCCCTCAAAATTAGGTACCTTTTTCAATTATAGTCACGTCCCCTCTTTATAGTTGCATATTATTCTCCACTTTGCTTATGTACTAATCTTTGTATTATTCTACAGTTCTCAATAATTTACAGCTGAGTCAGCAGCAAGAGAAGAAAGTTGGCAAGGCCGCGGCAGTTCCTGCTGAGGAAAATAAGTTCAACACACTTGTAACTTCTGCCTCTATTTTTGAAGCGGGATACTTCCCTAGAAAATCCATTCCCAAAGAGATGGGTGCTGAAGGTAATGCTACTATTCGATTTTTTAATTCCGCGGCAATTGTCTTTAACTTTGGATATTGACTTTTCTTTATTTTTTCTTAGGTGAGGAGATTGATAGGTATCGATTAGCAGCTCAGCTAGATGAGATGGATGAGGACGTGATTGTCCTTAATAACATGGCTAGGCATAAAGAGAGGAAGAGGACCAAGTCCAAGGCTCCTGCCGCGATCGCCCCTAGTGGCCAAGTTGAGCCTGCAGCGCCCCAAAATCTAGCTGCGGATCAAACAAATATTGTCGCGCCCTCACTCCAAGTTGAGGAGTTGGCCCCTAATGAGAGGGCTGAGGGCACTTTTGATGATGACATTGGGATTAATCTGGCTGCGACATGTCTAATGTCATCAATTTCTTACCAAGGTGTCCGTGGCACTTCCCCTGTTCATAAGAGAAATTATCCTCCCCCTCCATCAATAATGGATGTGAATGCCAATTTACCTCCTCCGCAAAGCAGATGTCCGGGGCCACAGCTGCACAAACCAAACCCCCAGTCTTCTTAGGATAATACTGCTCGTGTCGTTCATAGGATAAGGAAGGTAATGGATGGAGCCGACTTAGATCGGTTGGTAAATGAGGACCACAAGGACGTGGAGTCTTACGCCCTTCATAGACTATTGAGAGTAAGTAATTCTAGCTTTCCAATATTCTTTGTAGTTTTAATTTTATTCTCTAACTCTCAATACGCTTATAGGATGCAGAAGCTATGGCGACCCTGAAAATGCAGTATGAGGGTCCTTACAGACTTAAGGAGGCCGCAGAGGGGGTTCACACAACTGACTTGGCAAAGTCAAGAGATGAATTCTTTGAAACAGGGAAGAAATCTTCTGTCGCGGAACTTCATGCAGCTCAGATGGACCTTGAAGCCGCTTTCAAAGCCAAGAAGGAAGCTGAGTGAAATTTTAAGCAGGCTGCGGAGTCCCTCAAGGTTTCCCAATCGCAGACTGAGGAAGCTTCCAAGGCCGCGGAGTTTGCAAATGGCAAGTTGGGACTTCTTCAGAAGCAATATGAGGAATTAAAGATCAAAGCTGCCAATAATGCCGAGGCGATGAAGAAGATCATGCCGCGACAATTAAGAAGATGGAGGAAGATCATTATGCGGCCCTTACTAGAAAAGATGAACAGTATGGCGAAGCCCTGCAATTAGCCATTGACAACACTAGAGAGTTAGGATAAGGGTTGAAGCAGAGACCGCAGCAGTAGAGCAAGAGACTGAGACAGCTGCGGATGAAGAACATGGAAATAAAGAAGATGATGCAACTTCTTAGTCTCACTTCTAGGTTTTTGAACATTGGGGTTGCGTCCCTTTTTTGCAAACTACTTTTTTTCATCAAGGTTATGGACTATAATATGTGTAACTATTTTCACACTAATTTCTGTTGAGGATTTAGCCTTTGATCCTTGACATACATGATTGTTGCCCCTCTTTAACTTCTGCGACCCTTATTATTAAGTTTGCGCCCACTTTTGTAAATCAATGGTTTATGTATCTCATTTACATGCTTTATTCTTCTAATGCCTTGATGCTTGAACTGATGCTTTTACATTTGAATTGCTTGCTTAATTAAAATAACTTGTAGGACTAATAGATTAAGGTCGCGTCACCATAGTATAAATGGTTCCTTCACATAGGTTGCGGTATGTTCTCTTCACCTTAGCCTTTCCACTTGAATTAGTATAGATTATTTCCACATAAATATGTTTAATGGCAGCTACAATCTCTTCTTGAATAGGGTCGCGGCACCTTTGAGTGTTTGAATCCCATTTGCTGTAGATTTATGATTGTAGCTTTATAATTGGATCTTAATCCAAATGTTGCTTATTTTCTTGAACAGGGCTACGACAGGTTAATAATCTTGCCTTCCTTTATCTGTCATGTCTTCTGAATGAATTCACTTAATGGTTGCAGCCATACTGATAAGGCTGCGGCACCTTTTTAGCCCTTTAAGAAATTAAGGCCATCCTGCTGTAGCTTTGGCATACTTCATGATCACAACAACATAGCCTCCTTTAGTCGCTCTGATTTCCTTTCGTGGCTTTCCTTTAATTGCTTTAATTTCCTTTCATGGCTTTCCTTTTGTCGCTTCGATTGGGTTATTATTAGGCCCCCCGGGCTAGGTATTATAAAGCTTCCCCAAGCTTATGTGGATATATATAAAGCCATCCCAGGATATAATAGGATTATCCATAGATAATTAAGTCTTTATCCCCTTTAAATATAGGATTATCCATAGACAATTAAGTCTTCGACCCCTGAGGGTTATTTTCAGGCCTTCCCGGGCTAGGTATTATGAAGTTTCCCCAAGCTAGTGCGAGATCACCAAGTTAATGATGTTTAGTCTCATATCCACCAAGTTAATGATGTTTGCGGGGGATTAACCTCCCTGGGCTAATGACGCATCCCGAGAGCTAAGAGCGAGTACTGTAAGTCTTCGTGGCAAATGACGCATCCCGAAAGCTTAGAATGGGCATCTAAAGCCCCCGTGGCTAATAACTCTTTCTGATAATTGCTTTCGAGAATGTAGCCATAATATGTTGGGACTTAGTCTTTATGAGTGATTGTTGCAGATCAATTTAGATAGCTGCTCTCAACAGTTTCTTTCATCATTTTCAATTATCATTTGACTTCATATAACCAGGCGTCATTGCGGGTGTTGTGAGCCCATTTGAATATAATCATTCCTAATATAATTCGATGACTCCATATAGAATCTGTTTAAGACAAGAAGTCTTTCATAAGATATCATTTAATGGAATCGAGAAATTAAAATATTATATTCATTAATTCTCATAAGCATGGACATAAAAGGTTAGAATGAAATAAAAGACAATGTTCACTATGAACAGAAACAAAAGGAGATAAAAACTAAATCATAAAGATAAGGGTAGTATGACCCATCAGGCTAGGCAGCATCCCCTAAGGATCTCTGAGGAACCTTTGCAACAATCCTTGCCTAATCAACCTTTCAATTTCATCCTTCAGAGTATAGCATTGCTCAGTGTCATGACGATGGTCCTAATGGAATATGCACCAACTAGCTTTATTCCTCTTGTGGGGTGGAGCCCTCAGCTTTTCTAGCCACCTCAACAGCTTATCCTCCTTAATAAACTCAAAGATGTCTCCGACTGGGAAAACCAACGGAGTGTAAGCCTCAGATCTCCTCTCTGCTTTCTCCACTCTCCTTTTTTTACTCCTGCTGGCTGCTTCCGCGGATGGAACTTCTGGAGCTGCGGCAGTAATGGTCCTGGGTGCCGCACCCACATAGGGTGAGGCTGCGTCCTCAAGCATGAGGAACTTTTGATTCAAATAGTTGACTTGGGCCTGGAGTGAGGCATGACTGTCGTAGAGATGGTTGAAGTGATTGTACAATTCCATAATCTCATCTTTGACTTCTGTGCTCTGGTTGGATTCTCCTTCCATTTTCTGCTTTGTTAGTCTTTACAAAATATATAATCTGAGACAAAACCAGAAGAAGTGAGTAATCACAGAAATATTTAATTAACCAAGTAGGAAGTTGGGATGCAACATTTGCACTGCTGCATGACATTATTGCTAAGGCGGCGGCCAGTGAAGCACATAGGTGCACTACCGTGGCCTTTGTATGACATTCACCAAGGTTGAGCTGGAGACCACCTGAGTCCATTCCTTGATGTTTTGAAGCTTCTATAATGCATCTGCACTAGTAGAGGTCGCGGCCAGAAAGGCATTTGAACTGTCAAGCCGCATCCCCTTCTAAGCAGTGAAGGGAACATTCCCAAGATTAAAACCGGGAAACTGAGTTTTTCTCCTAACACACGTGGAGAGCGATCCTACTAGGGTATATTACTGAGAGAATACCCTCACGGTGCACAAAACAACACAGTTTCAATGATAAACCCTAGATCATAGGTCAATAACAGCGAAAAGGGAGTAAATACAATCCTTCCCTAATCACTCATCTTTTTGGGGCTAAAGTCCATCATGCTTTTCATCATTATCTAGATGAAACGATATCAGTGGGGTATGTAAAATAAATCTAAGGTCATAAAATGGAGATCCAATAGTAGATCTGAACATAAGAAATACCCAGTTAAGGGTGCAAACATAGAATAGAACTCAATAACCAAAATTTACTCATGAGATTGTGATCTAAAGGATCCCCATGAATAAGATAAGGTGTTTAGAAACTCAAACATAGAGAAATAAGATTGAAATATCTCGATTCCCACAGACAATGCCCAATTGATGATACGAGAAATCGTCCACTAGTCATTCTTGTACCAGCAAATCAAGGGTATAGCGAATAATAAGTAAAGTAGAGCTAATTAGAGAGATAAAAGACAAGATATAGAGTGGTTCAGCCTTTAAAATAAGCCTACATCCACTGTGTTTATCCATTCTCATTATATGTGTTGCATAGTATAATACAATCAAGCCTAAAGAGGCGTACAAGTGTGAGAATAAAGGAGAATACATGGTAGTAATGAGGATTCCGGTGTAGCGGAGAGATGGCAGTGATGCCGACGAGTAGCCCCCAAGTTGTATGTTGAGGTTTTGTAGAGATAATTTGGCAAGGCTTCGCCAGGTATTGTAAAATCTCCCCCCCCCCCCCATCTCGAGGTGTGGACCTTTATTTATAGGAAGTATGTGAGTCGTGTCACGTGCCCTGAGCACGTGACATATAAGTCTGGAGCAGCTGTTAATAAGGGGGATGCGGCCTGTAAGGCAGGCTTATTGAGTGCCGCATCCTACATAGTATAAGGCTGCATCCAACGTAGCAAAAGGTTGCATCCTGCATGAGGCTAAAGTTGTGGGTGCCACACCCTGGTAGTGAGGCTAGAGTTGTGGATGCCGCACTGTGATGAATAGGGCCGCACCCTGTCCTGAGTAGTGTCGCACCGTACTGAATAGGGACGCACCCTATACTGAGTAGGGTCGTGGCCTATAAGCTTCTGCATGCCTGAGTAACATCCGCGGCAGGGTGCTATATTTGTACTATCACATATATTCAAAAAAGTAGGACTAAAAACTTGTAATCCCTCTAACAATATCTTTCTTCTTTTGGGGAACTTTATACAAATCATCCCTTTTTTATTTTCAAACCTCGCATGAGATGAGACCGTCCAAATTGTAAAATTACAAAACAGACCTATTTATTAGCCATCGACTTTATCTTTAAAACCCAAACTCAATAAGTGCAAACTTCACAACAGATACAAAATTTCAACTGTTTAGCAACAACAAGAGTTCCTGTACAAATTGGAAGCCAAGCATTTTTGTTCAAGTTCTGAAAAATAAAAATAAACTGCTCTCGTTCAATATCTGAAGCCGCCAACCGTTAAACCCCCTCTACAAAACACGAGAGCAAAAATTGCTCTTAGCCAAAACACAAGAGCATAAATTAACCCCAAGAAATTAAAACCCCTCTACAAAGGGCAAAGAAAAAACGGATTGGCGAAGGATCGACGGAGGACGAAACTCGATGACAGAAAGTTTCAGCAAAAGACTGTGACAACGGCTCTGTGGGCGATGTCCGTGTGTAAAGGGAGGTAGTGTTTGCACTTGGTTTAGCAATTATGGAGAAGAGGGTTGTTGTCCAATAATGATTTTTTCAAATGTCCAAAATTTACTTTTTTTGTATAACCCGCTTCACCCGGAAACGATAAATGGTTTTAAGCCAAAAAATGTGGGTTTAAAAATAAAGGGGACTATAAATTGAAAATGTAGGTTCTTATGAAAAACACCCTTCTTTTTTCTTTTTTCTTTTTTTTAGCACAAGAAAAACTGGTGATATATTAATAAGATAAATTCGCATACAAAATGGCCACGAGGGCATGGCTCATAATTGAGAGTCGATCAAAGGGTAGAGAATTGTTGACCTTTTCTTTTGTCACCAAATGAACAACCTCGTTATCATCTCTCTACCCATCTAAGAAAAAAATATCAAATCGTCGGGCAAACTCCTGAATATCAAGAATAATAGCCTCAAGTTCCCAACGGGGTTCTAAATCGGATGTACATAAATCAATCACACATTTAAAATCAATAACAATATCCTTCTTAAACAAGGCAAAAGGAACCAACCCCATCAAATAAAATACATAAACATCTATTTTAACGAGGCCCAAAAAATAACATACATAACAATGGATTATAGAAATTATAGTAATTCCTCTCAACAGATTACACCAATTGGTGCCTACAACAAATCAAAGGAAATAATTTGAGTTTTCAAGCAATAAAAGAAATTAAATAAACAAGGGGTAAGATATAAAATGAAGACAGTTTTATGATATATAGGAAATGATTTGAGGTTTTAAGCAATCAAAGATTGTTGCTTGATTTAAGAATTGCAAGTTTGGATATGTTATCAGTCAGGTAAGATATAAAATGATGGCAATTTTATGATTTCATTGAATGATAAATCTTGTAAAGCGTTTTAAGGGAAAATACTAGAGTTGATTTCAGCAAAATCTACATTTCTAATTCAATTAACCCATTGTCCTGCCTTGAAAACAACCATTTCCCTCTTATAGAGGGTGGGAAGACTTTCAGAGAAATAATGAGGCAATTTATTTACATTGTACAATGTCACTTTCTATCATTAACTGTTGGTTACTATTGGAAAATTGGACTTAACATTGAAATTAAAAGCTGTCCAAATTTTTGGACAGAATTTTTAAGCAACTTTGAGCTCAAATTTAGGTGGGACTCGCACTACGATAATTGTGGGACCATATATGAACGTGTTCTCCTCCGCAAGGAGATTAACGTAGTATATTCACATGTCCAATTTTATTAAGTTATGAATGATAAATATGTCCCCAAAGTGACTCACAAAGTAATGAAAGTTAATGAATTCGGTATGTTTTAACTCTTGTCCCATATTGGATGAGTAATGAAAATTTGGTGAGTTAATAACACCCCAAGTATGGACTCAGGCTGGGATGCCTTGGGGTATCCCAACTCTTTGAAGGGGATATGGCCTACACTACGCGTCCGACCGGCCAGCTCGGCTCAACTCGTCTCGGTTCAGTTCGGTTCAGCCTTGGGCTTATAATCTCTTAAATTTTTGGTCCGTTCGTTTAACTGTTTTGACAGTTATTTTGAACAGTCGCTTACTTTACTATAATTACAAATGCTTCCCTTCGTTTTTAAACTAATAAAAAATTCCATCTCCTACTTTCTTCCAACCCAAAATGTTGTCAATTCCAGAAACATATTTCTACCCTCTTGCATTCATTTGATAATCATTTATCATACTGTTTGGTTGAGTGAAAACACAAAAATTGTGTTCGTCGAAATTAATTATTGGCGTGCTACATAATTAATTTAAAAAATCCGTTCTATCTTAGGAGACAATATTCATCAACTTCAGAGCACATTAGAGAGAATAAATTGCCTTAAGGACATTGTGTTACACAGGGCTCGGATTATTTTCTAGTTATATTATTTTCCTGCAAATTCAAGTAAGTTATTACATTTTCTGTAATTCATTTTTATTTCAGTAATTATAATTTTATTCATAATTTTGTACTTTTGTATTATCAATATAGTAGACGTAACAATCTTAAGACAATTTATTGATAATGTTCTACTGTTTTTCTATAGTGTACAGAAATTTTTTAATTACAGAATTTTATTTCTACAAAATAAATCTGTTTTGACAGAAAAATTTGAATTAAAATATTGTTTAATTACATAAATTTAATGAAACAATTATTGTTACAGAAATTAATTTCTACACTGTTTATATATTCGGTTTAAGAAAATACAAATTTATTTGTAATTTTTTGTTAAATCTGTTTATATAAAACTTTTAATCTTAAAATTATAATTCTGTTTTGTACGGAATTTTTTTTTAATATTAAAAACAGTGTGACACGGATTTTTTTTATCTTAGACTAGTATAAACTTGTGTTTATATTTTAGTTTAATTCTGAATATTATTTAGAATTCTTTTGGAATTCATTTATCGTTAATTATATTAGGAGGAAATTGATGTACATAATTTTGTACTTTGTTTTGATTAATTCATTTATATATGAATATTATCATTGATAAAAATTCTGTTTTTGTAACAGAAATGCAATCGCATAGTACGAACACTATTCCTGCAAATGTGACTGTCACTAACACAAATGTGCCTGCACCCATATCTATGCCACATGGAGAGAAATCGGAAAGTTCATTGGGGCTGACTTCAAACATTGGCAAGGACAAATATACTTCTATCTCACTTTCTGCCAACTGGATAGGTTTGTATATGAAGATTGTCCCTCTATTCAAGAGGGAGATGACTCCAAAAAGGTTGTTGTTATTGATGCTTGGAAGCACTCTGACTACCAGTGCCGAAACTATATTCTGGCCTACTTGGACAAAACATTGTATCATGTCTACTGCACGATCAAGACATCCAAGTAATTATGGAATTCTTTGGAAAAGAAGTAAAAAACTGAAGATGCTAGGATGAAGAAATTTATCGTCGGGCGTTTTCTGGACTTCAAAATGGTTGACTCTAAACCAGTGATCTCACAGGTGCAAGAACTCCAAGTGATCCTCACAACATTCATGCTGAAGGAATGTCCCTTAGTGAAACCTTCCAAGTTGCTGCAATTGTTAAAAAATTGCCACCATCTTGGACTTTATTCAAAAATAATCTCAAGCACAAGCGAAAGGAGATAAATGTGGAGGAGTTGGTGGTCAGGCTGAGAATTGAAGAAGATAACCGTGGGTCTCAAAAGAAAAGTGGGAAGAATCAAATGGAAACAAAAGTCCATGTTGTTAATGGTCCTAAGAAGAACAAGCGAAAGCATGATGAGGAAGGCACTTCCAAACAGAACAAGAAGAAGTTCAAAGTAAAATGCTACAACTGTAGTAAACCTGGACACCGCTCAAGCGAGTGTCGTAAGCCTAAGAAGAAAAATCGGAATAATCCTCAAGCAAATGTAATTGAGGGTGAAAACATCGCAAATGGCTTGGAGGATAAGAATCTTTCTGCCGTGGTCTCTGAATGTAACTTGGTTGGAAATACCAAGGAAAGGTGGGTGGACACTAGAGCCACACGACATATTTGTGCAAACAAATGGATGTTGTCCACCCATAAGCCTTTGAAAAATGAGGAGAGCCTATTTATGGGGAATTTTTCCGCTTCTAAGGTGGTGGGACAAGGAAAGATTTCTCTAAAAATGACTTCTGAAAAGGAACTTACTCTCAATGATGTTCTTCACGTGCCTGATATCCGAAAGAATCTGATTTCTGGATCTCACCTGACTAAAAATGGTTTCAAGCTTGTGTTTGTGTCTGATCGGTTTGTGTTATCAAAGAATCACATATATGTAGGAAAGAGCTGCATAAATGAGGGGCTCTTTAAAATCAAAGTTCTTACTGTAACCCCAAAAACATCTGTTTCAATGAATGAATTTGCTAGTTCATCTTACTTGATTGAATCATCTAATACTTGGCATGCTAGATTAGGACATGTTAATTTTGATACCTTGCGTAGACTAATTAACTTGGAATTTCTGCTAAAATTTAATATTGATAAAAATCGTAAATGTGAAATTTGTGTGGAATCTAAATTAGCTAGATTACCTTTCCATTCTGTTGAAAGAATAACTGAACCTTTAGATTTAATTCACATTGATATTTGTGATTTAATATTTGTTCAAACTAGAGGTGGAAAAAGTATTTTATTACTTTTATTGACGATTGCACAAAATATTGCTATGTATATCTGTTACACACTAAAGATGAAGCAATTAATGCATTTAAGCAATATAAAAATGAAATTGAGAATCAATTAAGTAAAAAGATAAAGGCAATAATGAGTGATAGAGGACGAGAATATGAATCTCCTTTTGAGGAATTTTGTTCTGAAAATGGTAAAATCCATCAAACAACCTCTCCTTATTCTCCTCAATCAAATGGTTTTGTTGAACGCAAAAAACGTATATTAAAGGACATGTTGAACTTAATGTTATTAAGTTTAGGCGCTCCTCAGAACTTGTGGGGGGAAGCCTTACTTCTGCTAATTACATTCTTAATACAGTACCTCACAAAAAGTCTCACAAGACACCTTATGAATTATGGAAAGGTCGAAGACCTTCCAATAAATATTTACGAGTGTGGGGGTGCTTAGCCAAAGTGATGGTTCCTAAACCTAAAAAGGTAAGAATTGGGCACAAAAATCGTGGATTGTGTGTTCATTGATTATGCTACTAATAGCAGTGTATATCGATTTCTAGTTTGTAAATACGAGATTTCGAATATTCATGTAAATACGGTTATTGAATCGAGGGACGCCATATTTTTTGAAAATGAATTCCCGTATAACATGACCCGAGAATCTGGTCCTTCTAAAAGGACAAATCAAGCCACTATAAGTGGTACTCATCAACCTATTGAACCAATAGATGATGAATCAAGATGTAGTAAAAGAGCAAGAACCTCGACTTCTTTCGATCCGTATTTTCTTACATATTTGCTAGAAAATGAACCTCAATCGTACAAAGAAGCCATATCCTTACCCGATGCTTCTAATTGGAAGAAGCAATTAATAGTGAAATTGAATCCATATTATAAAATCATACATGGGAACTAGTGGATCTTCCACAAGGTTCAAAACCGTTAGGTTATAAATGGATCTTCAAAAAGAAGTTGAAGGACGATGGATCAATTGATAAATATGAAGCTAGACTTGTAGCTAAAGCCTATAGGCAAAAGGAAGGGTTGGATTACTTCGACACATATTCACCGGTAACAAGAATAATATCCATTCGGATGTTAATAGCAATAGCTACTATTAATGGACTTGAAATACATCAAATGGATGTAAAAATTGTATTCTTAAACGGTGAACTAGACGAGGAAATTTATATGGAGCAACCTGAAGGGTTCAAAGCTCCCGGACAAGAAGGAAAAGTATCTAAGCTTGTTAAATCACTTTATGGATTAAAATAAGCACCTAAGCAATGGCATGAAAAATTTGATAATGCAATGTTAACAAATGGTTTCAAAATTAATGAATGCGATAAATGTGTTTACTTTAAATACATTCAAAATGGATATGTCATAGTATGCTTCTATGTCGATGATATGCTTATCATGGGTAGTAACATGGAAATTGTCAAAACTACAAAACAAATGTTGAGTAGTCGATTTGACATGAAAGATTTGGGAATCGCCGATGTTATATTAAGAATTAAAATTTCTAAAACATCGGATGGACTTATATTATCTCAATCTCATTACATAGAGAAAATACTTGAAAAATTCAATAAGTATGATATTAGTCCTACCAAGACACCTGTAGATGTAAATTCACATCTAGCAAGAAATAATGGTGAAAGCATATCTCAACTATAATATTCTTGTATTATCGGCAGTTTAATGTATATCATGAACTGTACACAAACGGACATAGCATACTCAATTAGTAAGCTAAGTCGATTTACGAGTAATTAATCCAGGGAGAGATCGCTGGAAAGCAATATTGAGAGTTTTGGGTCATTTGAAACATACTCAACACTATGGACTGCACTACTCAAAATATTCAGTTTTTCTTGAAAGGACATTGCGATGCAAATTGGATATCCAATATAAAAGACTCTAAGTCTACGAGTGGGTATGTGTTTACTCTTGGAGGTGCAGTCGTATCTTGGAAGTCCTCAAAACAAACGTGCATTGCTAGATCGATAATAGATTATAAATTCATTGCACTAGACAAAGCTGGAGAAGAAGTTGAATGGCTTCGAAATTTCTTAGAGGATGTTCTAAATTGGTCTAAACCTGAGCCCGCAATATGTATACATTGTGATAGTCAATCGGCGATTGGAAGGGCACAGAATCACATGTATAACGGAAAGTCATGACATATTCGTATCTTTAGACAACTTCTCTCAAACGGAATTATCTCAATTGACTATGTAAAGTCAAAAGATAATATAGCGAATCCACTAACGAAAGGTTTAAACCGAGAGCAAGTTGAAAGATCATCGAGAGAAATGGGTCTAAAGCCTATAAATAAATAAGAATCAATATAGTGGCAACGCAACGTAGCTGACTGAAGATCCCAAGATCTAGGTTCAATGGGCAAACCGAACTACATTGTATTCAATAAGCACTAGAGGATATTTAATCCTATCCATTACAAAGATGAAACAGTGCACATCTGACGTGAAATTAGGATAAGTTATGCTTTTAATGACATCTATATCTTAGTATGTCTAAGTAGGGTATTGCAAGATACCCTTTATGGAAGTCACCTACGTGAGTAAAAAGGGGGCCACTTCTATGAGAATAGTGAAAGGCATATTCTCTAAAATACTCACGGAACCAAGTGGTGTTCATGGCCAAAATGAACACAAATGTGACAACTAACTGTGTTGAAGAATTATTGTGTGAATATTATTGTCTAGGTTTACAAAAATGATTGACGGTTCAAGGATGTGAAGTCTACTGATTAACCAAGTAAATTTGATAGTATATCACTAAGGAAAGTTCAAGGCCACTAGGCTACTTCTCCCGATGCAATAAGTCTTCAGTTTTACTCAACATGTGTCTACATTTGCATTAGCATCTGCTTTGTTTTTATTTATAGTGATATATCATTCATGTGGGGGATTGTTGGAAAATTGAACTTAAGATTGAAATTAAAAGTTGTCCAAATTTTTTGATAGAATTTTTTAGGTACTTTGAGCTCAAATTTAGGTGGGACCTACACTACGATAATTGTGGGACCATATACAAACGCTTTCTCCTCCGCAACGAGATTAATGTAGTATATTCACATGTCCAATTTCATTAAGTTATGAATGATAAATATGTCCCCAAAGTGACTCACAAAGTAACGAAAGTTAATGAATTGGGTATGTTTTAACTCTTGTCCCACATTGGATGAGTAGTGGAAATTTGGTGAGTTAATAACACCCCAAGTATGGACTAAGGCTTGGATGCCTTGGGGTATCCCAACTCTTTGAAGGAGAGATGGCCTACACTATGCATGTGTTGGGCTTGGTCCAAATGCAATTGGTATTTTAGACAATGAAGTAGGCCCTCGTTTGTCACCCAAAAATATTGGCCAGAAAAAAAAGTGAAAAATTACCCCTTTTGCAACCCAAATTGAGCCAAATAGATTTTCCCTTTCGTTTGACAACCCGAAAAACCCAAATAACCCGAAATGGAAAAAAATGGAAAAATTTAGAATTTAGTCCGAAAAGTGCATATAAAAGGGGCAAGAAAAAAAATAGATATGCCCAACAAAATTAGCAAGAAAAGAAAAGTAGTGAAAAACAGAAAAAGATGGAAAGAGAAGAAAAAAATGAGCAAAAGCCCGAAAAAAGCACAAATGGACATCATAAATGACTTTCCCAATTCTAATCCTTCCTACCGTTTTCATTTTACCTATATACCTTAAACCCCGAAAAAGTCCTAACCGAGTCTAAATTGCGAAATTGGTCACCGCGTGGAGAGATAATACACCAAAAGATAATAAAAGAGATTGAATGCGCTAATAAGAGGCAATGTTACTGTTTTGAAAAACCGTAATCCGTTGATGAGATCCTATCACTATAAAATTTTCGTCTTTCTACTTGTACGCATGACTTTGCGTTCATTATATTTACTCTTTATATCACGCATACCGAGAGAATAGCCACATTCTGAGAGATTCGTTTGTGAGATTATTCCATGAGAATTTGAAATCAAAACGAATTTTCGGGTAAGTAACGTAATGATCAATCGGTGGAAATTGGCGGTTATATTTTCGGCTTCGCACACACGCACTATGATTTGAGACTATTGAACATGACTTGATGATGACTGTTTTCTGGAAAAGTTTGAGTTATACAATTTTTGCGTATTTTGATTATTTCCTTGAGTCGAATTTTGTGGGTATATTCTCTGCAAACCCTCTCGAGACAACACTCGTCCTACTAGGGTAACCTAGGGGTTTAACGGCTTGTTGCATACGCTAAATGCAATCGCTTGCCCGCGAAAAAGGTATTCGATCCTAATAAAATGTTTTTCAAGAGTTAAGCCGTGCTAGGATTCTTTTACATTGCTCAGGAGGTGCAAAGTTCTAAGTTAGGGGGGTTTGATTAGGCATAAATTCTTCCCAATTTATCCCTTAATTTAGTTACTTTTAGCACCTCGAACAACGTAATCAATTTGACTTTATCTCATAATCTTGCTACTGACTTATCCTAACAAGTACACCGAGTTTCTGGTATTTCATATTGCTTTTACAGGTATTTGATGTTAAGAAACGAAAGAAAGAAACCGAAAGAATCGAGAAAGACAAGAAGGAAAGTCAAAAGGGAAAAAGTGTGATTTGTACCCAGAATTCGGATGAGGTGCCTGAAGAGAAGTTGAAAATATCACATTCATGAGCACATAGGAAGAAACGGTACCTCAATCGGAGTCCCAGAACAAAAGATATGAGCAGTCAAAGTTGGAAAAAAAAGTCAAACAAGCAGACCAGTCCGCCCCCACCCCGGACCGGTCCGCTGTGTCATACTCCAGAAGACCTCGGATCGAAAGAAAACCGAAGAAGGATGAAAAATAAAAGAATCGGTCCGCCCTAGACCGGTCCGCCAGAAAATAAAAAGAACCGATCCGCATCAAGAGGCAGACCGGTCCGCCTAAGACCCGGACCGGTCCTGGTATCGAGATTTTGTAATCTTATCTTCTCTTAAGAAGAGTCCTAGTGCAACAAAAATTCCTGAATTCTTGTAGGGTATATAAACCCGAGTTTTTATCATTATTTAGACGGAGAATTTTAGTTAATTTTCCATTCTTTTTTAGAAACCCTAGTTTATCTACAGTTTACAATTTTAATTCCAAAAAGTTGAAGATTGTTCAAAGTTCTGTGATTACAAGTATTCTTAATTGTTGTTGTTCTGCTTTGGTAAAATTAGTGAATTGTTTCTTCGCGTTAATTCCTTTCCACATCATTCCACAAGTTTTTCTCAGATTAATCATGGTTTTCTGCAATTCAAACACTGTTTCCATCACTTTCAGCATGCTAGACTAGATTTTCTAAGGTCGGGATACATGAACCCAGCCTGATGTGATAGTTGCATGTGTATAACATTAATCCTCTGAATTTAGTGATTGATTACGACCGTATTGCGTAGTACCACGACAATTGTAGATCATTATATCTCGTTTGCCTCTGGATAACCAGGATGCTTTAGTATGTAATTTGAGTGTCACTATCGCGATACCGATTTACTCGTCCTCGATTAAGTATGTTGCGGGCTTGAACCTTATATACGTAATTATTGGGAGTACTAAATTTCGGGTCAAATTAATTAGTTAAATTTGCGATTAATATTATAACGGCAATACACTAGGGTTGGGGGATTGTATTCCCGCCCTGTTTTTCTCATCATATAGTTTAAAGTTTTAAATCATTATTCATCAGTATTTTTGGTAATTTAGTGTCGTTGCACTTTTCATAATTTCACCATTGCATCTAGTGTAGTCATCCCACAAACCAAATCAATTTTCTTTTTCCTTTAGTGTTAGAGTTAGGATTTCCTTGTCTATCCAACGTCGTCACAATTTCATTGTCCTATTTCCCTGTGGATACGATCCCGACTTACCGGGTTTATTACTAACGCGACAGGCTTGCACTTGAGCCTAGAGTGAACGCACATTAGAGACACTTTCTGAGTCGCGTCAAGTTTTTGGCGCCGTTGCCGGGGAATTAGGTAGACTTAGGATTAGATCGAGTCAATCTAAAACTTTGTCCAAAAATTTCAAAAAATCCAAAAACATAAAAAAAATTCAAAAAGCACAAAAAGATCCATCACCATCTCTCATAAGCTTTAATGCAAAATTCTGAACTCACTCCCACACCCCATAATACTCCAACCAGCATTCACGAAAATTCAATCGTTGAGTACAACCGCGATAGCCCCCACACTCCTAACGCCCCACAGTTCTGGATTCCACCTCCCACACCATCACACTCAATCTCAAACAACACTCCGTTTTCCTTCCTAGGACACACCTCCGAGCACACCTCAAGCACACCAAGTGAGAGCACCGAGTCGTTAAGAGAGAGAGAGATGTCACAACACGGTAGTGCAGCCGCCGGTGAGGAAGAGTCCCCATACCGCCCGCTGAGAGAAATCTTATATCCCGAGCGTACGATCACTCCGGGATGCATTATACTCCCGTATAATGTCGGGAAATTTCGTTTCAAAAATGGGATGATCCAGATGTTACCCCATTACCATGGTATGGATTCTGAAAAGCCATATCTCCATATCAGGGAATTTGAGGATGTGTGTGATACTCTCAATGATCAAACTTGCACACAAGAGGTGATCCGCCTCAAACTCTTCCCCTTCTTGCTAAAAGATAAAGCAAAGACCTGGCTATGGTCTCTACCTCCAAGCTCGATTCCATCTTGGAACGAGTGCAATCAAGATTTCTCAGGAAATTCTTCCCACCACATCGAACAATCTCCATAAAGTCTCAAATTAAAGCGTTTAGACAATCAGAAAATGAGCCATTTCATCGATGTCACGAGCGTTTCAATGAGTTAGTTGTTTCATGCCCCCATCATGGATTTGATACGGCACAAATCATTTCTTTTCTCTATAATGGGTTGAACCTTACATCCAAGCAACTCGTTGAAACCATGGGGAGTGGTTCGTTTGTCCATTTAGATGCCCACGATGCTGAGCTGCACCTGAGGTATGTCGCTGAGACTACCCAATCCTGGGATACTTCTAATCCTAATGCTCAAAATCAAAATCGTCAAGCGACCACCACTCCGTCGGCGTCCAGGATATTTCACGTAGATAAAAATTCTATGACGGACAGTCGATTGGAAAATATTGAGAAAGGATATCGAAACCTATGTGAGGTAATAAGAAGAGGACCAACTGGATCCATCCCAAATCCCATCGAGAAGGTGTGTGCAATTTGTGAGGTGAGACATTCAACTGAGGAATACCCGACTATACCCGCCTACAAAGTGATGCTTCAAGAGCAAGTTAGTGGTATAGGAGGATTTAAGGGTAATTTCGGTGCGCCGCACGGGAATTCTTACAACCCTTCATGGAAAAACCATCCTGGTTTTAGCTATGGGCAACAACATGCTGCGATGAACCCTACTTCACATGTTACCCCTCCTCCGCCACAACACTTTCAACAAGTTCCACACGTGCAAGGATATGTGCAAGCACTACCACCTCAAGGAGCATATATCCCTCCACCGCGGAGAACTCTCGAGGATACAATGAATCAATTTATCAATAGCCAGACTACAACCAATGCTAGATATGATCGCCTGATCAGCGACATAAATGCAAATCTGTCAAAGATACAATCCTCGTTGAGTGTCCAAGAGAAGGGAAAGTTTCCTGCCCAGGGCCAAAGACCTCCCCAAGGTCAAACTAGTGTTAGCTCCACATCCCATGACCATCCGGAGAAATGTAGCGCAATTACCACTCTACATAGTGGGAGAGTAGTTGACTTATCGCCTCCCCCACAGGATGCAACTAAAGACAAGGAGACTTCGCCCGGCACGAAAGAGGCCGAAGATGTCCCCTTGAATGAGAGTGACAAAGAAGGCACTAGTGAGCTCGAGGTAGTAGCGAAACCCCCCACTGATGCCCCATACCCTCAACGGTTGGTCCCTCACTACAAAGGGACTTCTCGGGACAATGTTTTGGATGTCCTTAAATAAGTAAAGATTAATTTACCTTTTCTCGAGACCATACAGAAAATTCCCACATATGTTAAGTTCATTGAGGACTTACTCACGGTGAAACGCAAGCTAAAGGTAAATAAGAATGTCTTTTTGGCCCAGAATGTCAGTTCAGTTTTATCGAGTGACCTTCCGTTAAAGTATAAAGATCCGGGTGCACCCACCATTTCGTGCATCATGGG
Organism: Sambucus nigra; assembly: GCA_949130495.1. Classification (NCBI taxonomy): domain Eukaryota; kingdom Viridiplantae; phylum Streptophyta; class Magnoliopsida; order Dipsacales; family Adoxaceae; genus Sambucus; species Sambucus nigra. The sequence continues at coordinate 353,840,662 of OX422207.1, read as the reverse complement.
GAAGAACCAAATCGAAAGAGCACTAATATATTTAGGAGCGAGTGTTAACATTCTACCCTATTCCATCTATAAGAAACTCGATTTGGGAGCCCACAAATATGACTCTCCAGCTCGCGGATCGTTCTGTGAAGATGCCTCAGGGAATCATTGAGGATGTGATCGTCCAAATAGACACTTTCTACTTCCCGGTGGACTTTGTCATTTGGGACGAGGAGCCATCCATTCTCCTGAGCAATCATGTTCCCATTATCCTTGGTCGCCCATTCTTAGCTACGACTAATGCGCTCATCAATACTCGAAGTGGACGAATGCAATTAACATTGGGGAACATGACCCTCGATACAAATATTTTTAATAACATCAAGAACGAGGGTGACGAAGGAGAACCGCAAGAGACGGATCTTTTAGGAGAAGCACACGAGCATGGGAGGTCCCACGCGTGAGAGCCGATAGGGGTATGCCTTGTTACATCAAGTGAGAGTGACAATTTAGAGGTCATAGGGAGAACTTCGTATGAGTGCTTAGAGGAGAGCGAATGGCAAGACATGATAGATATTTTTCTCCTCGAGTACTACCCACCCACACCACCTAATAATGTTGAGATGGAGCGAGGAAGGAAGAATTTGGAAACAAAGCAAGAGAGAGAGCTAGAGGAGTTGAGCCTAGCGGACTTTAAGAGAGAATTCGGACAAGTAGATGGGAGTCTTAAGGATGAAGTCCAACCTCTATTAGATTCACATAGTCATTTAGGAGAGAGCGAGTGGAAAGATAAATCTAATGATTTTCTTCGCAATGACCATCCACCCATACCATTTGATGGCCCGAAGGCGATAGAGGAGAAAAGTTATCTCTCGTCCGACTTAGAGCCCGACCCATGCATTCCAAAAATTGAAAGAAAATTAGGTGTTCCCTCTGAGTCGGTGCACGCAAGTTATGCTTTGAGTAAGCATCCCAGGGATCCCTTTCTGAGTAGTCACGATGAGTCTCCCGGTCTTTCCTTTATTTATGGGCAAGGGCCCAACTTATTCTGGTTGTTGGTATATGACAGGAAGACGGGAGTGACAATGAGAGCATCGAACACCGTGAGTGGGGTTGGGTGAGTTTGTGGAGAGATGAGAGGTCTTCGCACCCCAGACGCATATGGGGTGATTGTTGTTGTATTTTTGAGTCATGCATGAGTGTCATATAGTGTCTTGTTGCATTTTAATATTTGTTTGTTTTATTTTTTCGCATTTTTCATTCGCTTTGAGTTAGATTTTAGTCCTTTTTGATTGAGGACAATGAAAAAGTCTAAGTTAGGGGGGGTCACGAGTGCGTATTTCTAAAACTTCACAAATTTTCAAAATGCCCTGAAATTTCCAAAAAAACATAAAATTTTGAAAAATTCAAAAATATTTTTGTTCAAAATAAATAAAAATTCAAATTCAAATTTTTCAAAAATATCCTTAAAAGTCGGTTTAAAGTCTCAAGTTGTAAAATTCAACATACACAAAACCGAAATTGACCAAAGATGGAAATTGAGCGAAAATTGACGACTTAGCGAATAAGTGTAGAGATTAACAAACCCGGTGAGATTTGAGCCTATCACTTTTTGCGAGTTTTTAAATCAATCTGAGTTAATTGTTAACTCAAAGTTCTTTTCAGCGCCTAAAAAGTCGTTGAGGGTCTCAACCCTTTCATTTTGATCAGTTATGAAAAACATGTGTGATATTATTTTGAAAAACGTGCCAAAAGTGATCTCTAAACTAAAATTCATCTCGAAACGCATATGGGAACGCAATTGGTATTTTAGACAATGAAGTAGGCCCTCGTTTGTCACCCAAAAATATTGGCCACAAAAAGTAGTGAAAAATTATCCCTTTTGCAACCCAAATTGAGCCAAATAGATTTTCCCTTTCGTTTGACAACCCGAAAAACCCAAATAACTCGGAATTGCGACAAATGGAAAAATTCAGAATTTAGTCCGAAAAGTGCATATAAAAGGGGCAAGAAAAAAAACAGATATGCTCAACAACAATGGCAAGAAAAGAAAAGAAGTGAAAAACAGAAAAAAAATGGAAAAAGAAGAAAAAAATGAGCAAAAGTCCGGAAAAAGCACAAATGGACATCATAAATGACTTTCCCAATTCCAATCCTTCCTACCGTTTTCATTTTACCCCATATACCTTAAACCCCGAAAAAGTCCTAACCGAGTCTAAATTGCGAAATTGGTTACCGCGTGGAGAGCTAATACACCAAAAGATAATAAAAGAGATTGAATGCGCTAATAAGAGGCAATGTTCCTGTTTTGAAAAATCGTAATCCGTTGATGAGATCCTATCACTATAAAATTTTCGTCTTTCTACTTTTATGCGTGACTTTGCGTCCATTATATTTACTCTTTATATCACGCATACCGAGAGAATAGCCACATTTCAAGAGATTCGTTTGTGTGAGTATTGCGTGAGAATTTGAAATCAAAACGAATTTTCGGGTAAGTAACGTAATGATCAATCGGTGAAAATTGACGGTTATATTTTCGGCTTCGCACACACGCACTATGATTTGAGACTATTGAACATGACTTGATGATGACTATATTCTGGAAAAGTTTGAGTTATACAATATTTGCGTATTTTGATTTTTTTTTCCTTGAGTCGAATTTTGTGGGTATATTCTCTGCAAACCCTCACGAGACAACATTCGCCCTACTAGGGTAACCTAGGGGTTTAACGGCTTGCTTCATACGCTAAATGCAATCGCTTGCCCAAAAAAAAGGTATTCTATCCTAATAAAATATTTTTCAAGAGTTAATCCGTGCTAGGATTCTTTTACATTGCTCGGGACGCGCAAAGTTCTAAGTTAGGGGGGTTTGATTAGGCATAAATTCTTCCCAATTTATCCCTCAATTTAGTTACTTTTAGCACCTCGAACAACGTAATCGATTTGACTTTATCTCATAATCTTGCTACTGACTTATCCTAACAAGTACACCGAGTTTCTGGTATTTCGTATTGATTTTACAGGTATTTGATGTCAAGAAACGAAAGAAAGAAACCGGAAGAATCAAGAAAGACAAGAAGGAAAGTCAAAAGGGCAAAAGTGTGATTTTTACCCGGAATTCGGATGAGGTGCCTAAAGAGAAGTTGAATATATCACTTCATGAGCACATAGGAAGAAACGGAACCTCAATCGGAGTCCCAGAACAAAAGATATGTGAAGTCAAAGTTGAGAAAAAAAGTCAAACAGGTAGACCGGTCCGCCCCCACCCCGGACCGGTCCGCTGAGCCATAATCCAGAAGACCCCGGATCGAAAGAAAACCAAAGAAGGATGAAAAATAAAAGAATCGGCCCGCCCCAGACTGGTCCGCCAGAAAATAAAAAAAAATGATCCGCATCAAGAGGCAAACCGGTCCGCCTAAGACCCGGACCGGTCCTGGTATCGAGATTTTGTAATCTTATCTTCTCTTAAGAAGAGTCCTAGTGCAACAAAAATTCCTAAATTATTGTAGGGTATATAAACCCAAGTTTTTATCATTATTTAGACGGAGAATTTTAGTTAATTTTCCATTCTTTTTCAGAAACCCTAGTTTATCTACAGTTTACAATTTTAATTCCAAAAAGTTGAAGATTGTTCAAAGTTTTGTGATTACAAGTATTCTTAATTTCTGCTGTTACTGCTTTGGTAAAATTAGTGAGTTGTTTCTTCTCATTAATTCCTTTCCACATCATTCCACAAGTTTTTCTTAGATTAATCATGGTTTTTTGCAATTCAAACACCGTTTCCATCACTTTCAGCATGCTAGGCTAGATTTTCTAAGGCCGGGATACATGAACCCAGCCTGATGTGATAGTTGCATGTGTATAATATTAATCCTCTGAATTTAGTGATTGATTATGACCGTATTGCGTAGGACCACAATAATTGTAGATCTTTAGATCTCGTTTGCCTCTAGGTAACTGGGATGCTTTAGTATGTAATTCGAGTGTCACTATTGTGATACCGATTTACTCGTCCTCAGATTAAGTATGATGCGGACTTGAACCTCATATACGTAATGCTTGGGAGTACTAAATTTCGAGTCAAATTAATCAGTTAAATTTACGATTAATATTATAACGGCAATATAGTAGGGTTGGGGGATTGTATTCTCGTCCTGTTTTTCTCATCATATAGTTTAAAGTTTTAAATCATTATTCATCAGTATTTTTGGTAATTTAGTGTCGTTGCACTTTTCATAATTTCATCATTGCGTTTAGTGTAGTCATCCCACAAACCAAATCAATTTTCTTTTTCCTTTAGAATCAGAGTTAGGATTTCCTTGTCTATCCAACGTCGTCACAATTTCATTGTCCTATTTCCCTGTGGATACGATCCCGACTTACCGGGTTTATTACTAACGCGACAGGCTTGCACTTGAGCCTAGAGTGAACGTACATTAGAGACACTTTTTGAGTCGCGTCAGGGACAAAGGATGGAACAAAGGCTTAACTGCTATTACTTTCCAGATGGAGTATGCAAGTTTAAAGTACTTCAGAGACGGATGGGTCGCAGCATTGAAAGAGTTGAGTGTTGCAGACGATTTTGAATTATTTGAGAAACACACTCATGGCCCTCCTCCTACTATTGACGAAAAAGAAGAGGATGAAGATGAAGCTGCATCTGATGAGTCTTCTATGGTGATAGTAGAACAAGTACCTATTGTTACCATTCCTCAATCCTCCGAGCAAGTTTAGCTGGCAACAACTTCTACCGAGCAACGCCAACTGCCCTCCGAGCAACCAACTCCTTCGTCCAAACCGGCTGATGATATTATAGGAAATAAGGAGAAGGTGTAGAGTTGTTTGGCTCTTTAATTATGTTGTTCTTATGCTTTTTCCTTTTTGTTGTAACTTTGGTTGTACTTGCTTCTCCCATTGATCAATAAAAAGGACTTTGTTATTTGTTCTGAATTTTCTCTTTTACCTGCTCATCATAATTATACTGTTGTTGATTCGTCTTCATTTTTCTTTGCTAGTTTATTACTAAGATGGAACTCTTGTTAGCTCATGATACAGAGTTAATGAAGAAATGTAATGATTACTTCAAAGATGGTCATGCAGACTTTACTGAAGCACAAATAATTGATATTCTCGGATCTGATGCCTCAGAACGAGCAATTGATGCTTATTACTACTTAAAATGTCTGCTTGACCTAGTTGTGGCGAACAATGTGGCGTACTATGAAATGATGGAGGATCGTCAAGGAGTAATCGAATAACTCTAAATTCAGCACAAAGAAACCACTGATATTCTGCATGAAGGTTATGAGAAAAAATACCAACAGTTGAGTTTTGATCGGGGCTACGATAAATTACTCTCAACTCCTAAGAGGAGAGAAAGTGTGTTGAAACTTGAAGTCAAAGAACACAAGTACATTGCCAAGCTGCTTGAAGAGGAAAATATTGCTTTGAGAGAAGAATTGAAACAACTAAAGTCTGCCTCTTCCTTTGGAGCTCTGATCCCAATCAATGATGAGGGCTTTTCATTTTTGGAAACTGAAAATGCTTCCTTGAGAGAAGAATTGGAGGCTTTGAAAAGAGCCGGACCTACATCGTCCTCTTATGGCAGAGCAAGCCCTTCTAGACATGGCCGATCAAGAGCTGGTCGAATTAATATTGAAGAGACGAGGACCCAACTAGCTTTAAAAAATCAAGTCGTCCAACTGACAGCAAAAAATCAAGCCTTGGCTGAGATGTCCAGAAAAATCCAAAGTCTCACCGAGCAACTTTCCAGGCAAAGTTCTTCCTTGGAGAGTAAAGATAATTTTGTGAAGAAGCTCCATCAAAATGTTGAGAGATTGACATATCAATTCCATAAACAGCCTCGAGAATTCTGAATGGAGGGATATAATGAAGCCTTATGCCACTTTGATGCCAGGTTGAAGCAGTCAAGCAACGAGGGGTATAAATAAGGGTGGTTGAATGCTCTTGGTGTGATGCGTCTTGAGAAAGGAAATTCCTTATGGGATTGGTATGAGCCTGGAGTACTTGATCGGCCTAATCCTCCTTTTAAGTTGGATGTCAGGTGGATTCCAGCTCGTGCCATACCTCAATGTTTGATTTTTAAGTACCTTGGTGATTACAATCTTTATGAAGATTATGAAATATCTCGACCTCCTCATCTGCTTGAGCGACCAAGTTCGAGCAACACTAAGATGCTACGAGATATGAATTTTATCAATTCTCCTTATGCTTTAGATGACCCTCCAGCTGGAATGGAACCTGTACTAAAATCTAAGGGAAAAAGGCCAATAGAATAGGAAATTTGTATTGAATGAAGAAAACTTCATTTTTGTAATTTACTTTCCTGTATTTAATGAAGAAAAATTTCATCTTTGTGCACTCTTCTTTTTTTGGAAATAGTTTTTAAGATGTTTTGCTTATAACATATTGTTTATTGATGAATGCATATATATCTATAGAGGAACAGTTTGTCCTATTTTGTTTTAATTGCTTAGACAATGGAGCTTGCCCCACTTGCTGCCTAGTTGTAGTGACTTGTCACCCATAAGTGCCTAAGCAATGGAACGAGTGTCATCCCATGGTACTGCTTAGTTATAGCAATCTTATCAGGATTATCTTGTTGCCTAGGCAGTGGATGTCTCGTGAGGTCACCCATCTTCTTACCTAGTTTGGGATGCCCCTTGAGGTCACCCGTGATCAAACAGGCTTTGCCTTGTATGATTGTTATGCCAACATTGTTGGTTAAATTATTGGTACCTGTCGACCAATCATGGTTGGTGGTTGTTGATATGCCGACCAACCGTAGTTGGTGGTTTAGTGTGTAGCACGAGTACTGCGAAAAAAATTGAACAAAAAGAATATGGAGAAAATATCATCTTTATTCATATTGAAAGAAATGGGGTACATGTGAATCTGTATTACTGATAATATTTGCGCTGGTGCTCCGGATTCCATGCATTTTTGAATTCCTCTCCTTCTAAGATTTCTATTTTGTAGGTCCCAGGTCGAACAACTATAGTTACTCGGTAGGGCCCATTCCAGTTGGCCTCTAACTTATTATGCTTCTGAATCACCTTCTTGAGAACATAGTCTCCCTCCTTAAGTTCGCATTTCTTGACTCATTTGTTGTAGAACATGGTAGTTCATTACTGGTAAGCTGCGTTCCTGATCTCCGCATCTTCTCTCACTTCCTCTAGCATGTCTAAATCCAGACGCCTCATCAAATCACTGAGAGGAGAGTTGAAATTAAGCACCCTATGTGTGGGGAGGCCCAGTTCAGCTGATATGATCGCTTCACTTCCAAAGGCTAGCTTGTAAGGAGATTACCCAGTTGCTGTTCGGGGTGTTGTGCGATAAGTCCATAACACAGAATGTAACTCATTAATCCAATTTCCTTTTGCATCATCTAGCCGTTTCTTCAACACGTTCAGTAGAGTTATGTTTGTCACTTCAATTTGTCCATTACTCTGGGGATGGCCTGGTGCAGAATGGATTTTCTAGACATTGGATTGATGACAATATGCAGCGAACTCCTCATTATCAAATTGGGTACCGTGGTCAGTAATGAAAGCATGTGGCAGACCATATCTGCAGATAATATTCTTCCAAATAAACTGGTAAACCCTTTCATACGCCATGTCAATGAGAGGCTCAGCCTCAACCCACTTGGTGAAATAATCAACAGCGACTACTAAATATTTGAATCTCCCTTTGGTGGTCGGCAGAGGCCCGACCAAGTCTATACCCCACATGAAAAATGTCCAAGGGGAAGTGATGGGTGTTAATAATACCTGCGGAGCTCTTCAAATGTAAGAAAAACATTGGCACTTATCATATTTCTTCGCATAAGTTGTACAGTCAGCTCTCATCGTTAGCCAATAGTATCCCTGCATCGTTATCCTCTACAGGAGAGTTTGACCTGCTACATGAGCTCCACAAGAGCCTTCATGAATTTCTTCTATTAAATATTTAACTTCTGAAGGGTGCACATATCTCTGTATACCTGCTATGATACCCCTTCTATACAAAACACCATTCTTCAAAACATACCAAGCAGCTTTAAACTTCAGCCTCTTAGCTGCAAGTTGGTCAGTTGGTACAAACCCTTCTTCAATATATGCTCTTATGGGGTCCATCCAGGATGGTCCCATATCCAGGGTGATGAATCTTACTATTAAATCTCCATCTATGCTCCGGTCCACCAGAATCTCAATAGGAATCGTTCTTCATAGCTCAATGCGAGTAGCTGAGGCTAACCGAGCTAGTATGTTAGCTCTCGTATTTTCTAATCTCGGTATTTTGATCAATTTGACCGCAGCAAGAGTGTACACAATATCCATCGCTTTAGAGTGATACCTTGACATCAAGTCTCCCTTCGCTGCATATAACCTAAGAATCTGATTTACAATTAACTGCGAATCACTAAACACAATAACTTGCTCTACATTCAGTGTTTTGGCTAAACTGAGGCCCACAATCATAGCTTCATATTCAGCTTCATTGTTGGAAGCTTTGAACTGGAAACGCAACGCATATTCCATATCCAATCCATCTGGGTTATGAAGAATTATATCGGCTCCGCTGCCTGTGGTACACGAAGAGCCATCAACATACAAGTTCCATATGGGGATGCCATTATCAAACTCTTCGTCTGATTAAGTTCCCTCATGGAATATTTGATACTTTCTTTTATCATCTCCTAACACTGGGTTGTTGTCTGATGGTTCTTGCTGCTCGGCGCTTGTCCTCTTCGTTACATCTATTGATAGGAGTTGATCGGGGACAGTCTTCAATGATTCCCTAACATCCATAGGTTATTCTTCATTAGACTGTTGTTGGTCGGAAGTATCTGGGTAAGTGAATTTCACAATGAAATCTACTACCGTCTGCCCTTTGAGTGAGGACATTGGCTCATAAATAATATCATACTCTCCCAGCTCGACCGCCCAATACATCAGTCTTCCAGATTTTTTTGGCTTGTGCAAAGCCTGTCTGAGTGGCATATCAGTGTACACCACTATGGTATGGGCCTGGAAATAAGGTTTCATCCTCCTACTTGCCTCTATTAATGCTAAGGCTAGCTTTTCCAATCTAGGATATCTTACCTCTACTCCTTGGAAAGCTTTGCTTGTATAATACACAGGTTTTTGTACTCCATCTTCAACTCTTATCAATGTTGAACTGACTGCGCTCTCAGAGACAGCCAAATATAAGTATAATGTTTCTCCCATCATCGGCCTGAAAAGCAGCGGTGGCATCCCCAAGTATTTCTTTAAGCCTAGAAATTCATGCTCGCACTCGTTATTCCACTCAAAAGTATTTCTAAGAACCTTGAAGAATGGGAGGCATTTATCCGTCGCTCTGGAGATGAACATGTTTAGAGCTGCAACACTCCCCGTAAGGCTTTGCACTTCCTTCTTAGTAGTTGGATGTTTCAGTTCTAACAAAGCCTTGATCTTATCAGGATTTACTTCAATGCCTCGTTGATTCACAATATACCCGAGGAACATGCCTTCTCGTACGCTAAAAACACACTTAGTCGGGTTTAGCTTCATCTGATATTTCTCCAGTTGATCAAAAGTTTATCTCAGATCAGCTATGTGGTCTGCAGCTTTCTTACTCTTCGCCAGCATATCATCGACATAAACCTCCATGTTGTTGTTGATTTGTTCTGTGAACACCTTATTCATAAATTGCTGGTACGTTGCACCTGCATTTTTTAGACCAAATGACAAACCATTATAACAATATGTACCCCTTGGGGTAATAAAAGAAGTACTCTCCATGTCTTCTGGTTTCATCTTAATGTGGTTGTAGCCAGAATAAGCGTCCATGAAGCTCAATAATTCATGCCTCGAAGTAGCATCCACCAGCTGATCAATTCGGGGCAAGGGAAAATAATCTTTTGGGCAGGCTTTGTTGAGATCTGTGAAATTTACACACATCCTCCATTTATTATTTTTCTTTTTTACCATCACCACATGAGCTAACCAATCAGGATATTTGACATCCTTAATAAAAGAGGCCTTTTGCAGTTTCTCGACTTCCTCCTGGATAGCTTGGTTCTTCTCTGGGCCAAATACCCTTCTTCGTTGTTTCACTGGCTTGATCTCTTTATTAACATTTAGCTCATGGCACAAGAAGGCTGGATCTATCCATGGCATATCTTCATGAGTCCACGAAAAAGCTTGTTTTCTATGCCTTAAAAATGCCACTAACTCCTGCTTTATTGACGGGTTCAGTGATGCGCCAATTTGAGTTGTTCGTTCTGGACGTTTGTCGTCCAGAATGATGTTCTCCGTAGTCTCCATGACCTAACCCTTCACAAGCTCAGATTGATCTCTAGGGTCTAAGATCTCAATCTATGCATCTTCAGACTTCTCCACTAGGTACGTGGTGGTCTTCTTCTTAGATTCCTTCAAGTCTTCCTATTCGGCAGATGAATAATAGCATTCCCGAGCTACTTTCTGGTCGCCCTTCATAACTTCAACTCTGAAATTGGTCAGAAACTTCAAGCATTGATGTACCGTGGATGGCACGGCCTCGAACTTTTTCATGCCTACCCTCCCCATGATTATATTGTAGGCTGATTGGACATTTTTGTCCATTATGAAAATGCATACTTTTTCCGTTCTGCAAGAAGTCCAGGTACCAATAAGCATATCCAACTTGATCGTTCCAGGTGGAAAGACTTTCTCGCCAATGAAACCAAGGAGGGGCCTGTGATATGGCTCTAATTGGGCTAGCTTCAAATTCAAGCTGTCAAAGCAAGGGTAGAACATGATATCTGCAAAGCTACCATTATCCACCAGTACTCGTGAGATCACCACATCCTTCATCCTCATCTTGATAACCAAGGGATCATCGTAGGGATATAAGACACCTTCCAGATCATTTTTGGAAAAGTCGATGACCAGCTTATCCTTGCTCACCTTCCTCGGGCAATCCTCTTTCACTAGATTTATTCGTTGTATATAAGAACAGGCTTGGGCCTCATTGAGGTAAGCTTTCCTTTCAGCAGTATAATCCCCACCTCTTGCATCTCCACCTGTAATCACATTACATTCAAATGATCCAAAATGGATTGAAAATACCTCGCGTTTGGGTTGCCTTGGCTTTTTGGGGAGGTCAGGGTCATCTTCTGGATCATATTCATGGTCCCTCTTCTTGTCATCTTTTGTTCGGAGAGGATATTTAGACCTTTGCCTTCCTCTTTCGTTAGTTTTTCCATCATTCTGATGATCAACGAACCTGCTCAATTTTCCTCGTCGAATAAGTCCTTCAATCTCATTCTGGAGATTTATGCAGCGCTTGGTCGTATGGTCGTGATCTCTATGGAACTCACAGTATTTGGACTTATCCCTCTTGTCCGGGGTTGTCCTTATTTTCTCCGACCAAGTTAGCTCCTCGCTGTTCTTGATCTCCTCCAGAATATGGTTGATATCCACCTTTAAGGGAGTATAATTCCCATACTTCCTCAACTGCTCTAGCGTTTCCTTGCCTTTCGGCTGTTTACTACCCCCATTGTGCTTTTGATCCTTCCTCTCAGTTTTACCTGCAGCTTTAGTCTCTACTTTGGTCTCACCGTTCTTCTTTGCAGCCATAGCTTCTTCGGCGTTCATAATTTTGGCTGCCTTAGCCATTAATTCCGCCATGGATTTGGGGGGATCTTTAGCTAAAGTATAATACAACTTATTTGGTAAAAGACCACTCATTAGAGCGGTGATCGCAGTCTTCTTCTCATAATCAATTACCTCAAGTTTCTCGTTATTAAAACGAGTGATGTAATCCCTGGTGCTCTCTCCTGTTTTCTGCCTTACACTCAGTAGGTGTGCTACTCTCTTCACTGGCTTCGCGCCAAAACATAAATTCCCTATGAAGAGCTCTGCCAACTGATGGAATGTAGCAATCTGCCCCCGAGGAAGGTTGTTGTACCATATTTGGGCTGACCCAGTGATAGTTCCTGAGAATTCTCTGCACCTCATCTCATCAGGAACTGTATAAATATCAGCAGAAGCTTGGTACTGCTCTATGTGGAGGACGGGATCGGTTTTTCCATCGTACTTAGGCGTTACTATAGGAGCTTTAAATTTTGATGGTGTGGGAAAATCCACAATTGCATATTCGAAGGGTGATCCCTTGACGAAAGCTCTTTGGAGAGGGTTCTTGGCCTTAGCCATTTCCCCTAACCTGTCTTCCAACCTCTGAATGGAGCTCTTCCATGCATTGTTTCCAGCCTCCAACCTATTTGCCTGAGCAACAGATCGCGCTGAAGTCTCTTCTTAGGATCTTTCATTACGAGTTGTTGGTTGTGACTGGGCAGAACCTTCCCTTAGATTATTTAGTCGTTGAGAATTTCTCGACGCAATCCTAGGACGGTTTCTATTCCTCCTAGGGCCCAAACGGTCAAAGGGAGAGGCTTTACTTAACCTCTCCAGAGCGCTTGTTCGTTCTGGGGCTAAAGTAATATTTCGTTGAGAATCTGTAGCTCTTATAGAAGAGGTCCGACCAGGCTGATATGAGGGATGATTGGTCCTTTCAGTATGATGAGAGTCAGTGCGTCTGGATTGAGAAACATCTGGGAATAGCGTATGTGTGGTTCTTGAAGATGGAAAATGGGTGGGTTTCTGAACGCTTCGTTGACCTGACTGGGAAGGCGCTCCGTTATGAACAGTCTGAATGAGTTGACACATGGTCTCTTGCATATCTGTTTGCCCTTGGGCTAAATTGGCCACCATGCCAGTGAGATCTTGAATAGTTGGGGGAGCAGATGGATTGGGGGGAACTCGATCATTGTTCCTGTTACTGGATTCCGAAATCTCAGCCATTTGTGATGAATGTTTTAGTGAAAACGCTACGTATAATCGTTCCCACATACGACGCCAATCTGTTGATATAAAAAATAGATTTGATCTAATTAATCAATCACCGATAAATATGAAGTAAGAAATAAGACAAAGGACTTTTAAAGTGGTCAGCCTTATGAAAATGGCCTACATCCACTGTTTTGTATTGTCGGATGTTTTCCTTAATCTTGATCACAATTGCCAATGATCAATTACCCTGTTATGGAGGGTGTTATAATGTTTTTATAGCCTTGGGGTTGTCAGTATGAATAGACGATATGTCGTTATTTAATATACATATACATATGTACAATAAGAATGTTCATTAAATCTGATGTTCATTGAATGTGTAATTGTCGCTTGATCTTCCTGGCCAGATGCTCTGCACGTTGAGTAGCTCGGCACACTAAGTAGTTCGGGGTGATGAGTAGCTCAGTGTTGCGATTTGTTCGGTGAGTATAGGCATTTTCCACGTAAGATGACACATGTCTTCATATAATTGGTCCACGTCAGCTGATTAATTTTCGTATCAACAGACACTGTGTTACATAGGGCTCGAATTATTTTCAAGTTATATTATTTCCCTGCAAATTCAAGAAAGGTATTACATTTTCTGTAATTCATTTTTATTTCTGCAATTATAATTTTATTCATAATTCTGTACTTTTGTATTATAAATATAGTAGACGTAACAATCTTAAGACAATTTATTGTTAATGTTCTACTGTTTGTATAGTATATAGAAACTTTTTAATTACAGAATTTTATTTGTATAAAATAAATCTGTTTTGACAGAAAAAATTGAATTAAAATATTATTTTATTACAGAAATTTAATGAAACAGTTATTGTTACAGAAATTAATTTCTACACTGTTTATATATTCAGTTTTAGAAAATAAAAATTTTATTTGTAATTTTTTTTAAATCTGTTTATATAAAACTTTTAATCTTAAAACTAAAATTCTGTTTTGTACGGAAAAAATTTTAATATTAAAAATAGTGTGACACAGATTTTTTTATCTTGGACTAGTATAAACTTGTGTTTATATTTTAGTTTAATTCTGAATATTATTTAGAATTTTTTTGGAATTAATTTATTGTTAATTATATTTGGAGGAAATTGGTGTACAGAATTTTGTATTCTGTTTTGATTAATTCATTTATATACGAATATTATTATTGATAAAAATTATGTTTTTATAACATAAATGGAATCGCATAGTACGAACGCTATTCTTGCAAATGTGACTGTCACTAACACAAATGTGACTGCACCCGTATCTATGCTACACGGGGAGAAATCGAAAAAGTTCATTGGGGATGACTTCAAACGTTCGCAAGGACAAATGTATTTATATCTCACTACCTGCCAACTGGGAAGGTTTGTATATGAAGATTGTCCCTCTATTCAAGAGGGAGATGACTCGAAAAAGGTTGGTGTTGTTGATGCTTGGAAGCACTGTGACTACCTGTGCCGGAATTATATTCTGGCCTACTTGGATAACACATTGTATCATGTCTACTGCACGATCAAGACATCCAAGGAATTGTGGAATTCTTTGAAAAATAAGTACAAAGCTGAAGATGCTGGGATGAAGAAATTAATCGTCGGTCGTTTTCTAGACTTCAAAATGGTTGACTCTAAACCAGTGATCTCGCAGGTGCAAGAACTCCAAGTGATCCTCCCAACATTCATGCTGAAGTAATGTCCCTTAGTGAAACCTTCCAAGTTGCTGCAATTGTTGAAAAATTGCCACCATCTTGGACTTTATTCAAAAATTATCTCAAGCACAAGTGAAAGGAGATGAATGTGGAGGAGTTGGTGGTCAGGCTGAGAATTGAAGAAGATAACCATGAGTCTCAAAATAAAAGTGGGAAGAATCCAATGGAAACGAAAGTCCATGTTGTTGAAGGTCCTAAAAAGAACAAGCGAAAGCATGATGGAGAAGACACTTCCAAACAGAACAAGAAAAAGTTCAAAGGAAAATGCTACAACTGTGATAAACCTGGACACCGCTCAAGCGAGTGTCGTAAGCCTAAGAAGAAAAATCAAAATAATCCTCAAGCAAATGTAACTGAGGGTGAAAACATCGCCAATGACTTGGGGGATATGAATCTTGGTGTCGTGGTCTCTGAATGTAACTTGGTTGGAAATACCAAGGAATGGTGGGTGGACACTGGAGCCACACGACACATTTATGCAAACAAATGGATGTTCTTCACCTATAAGCCTTTGGAAAATGAGGAGAACCTCTTTATGGAGAATTCTTCCACTTCTAAGGTGGTGGGACAAGGAAATATTGCTCTAAAAATAACTTCTGGAAAGGAACTTACTCACAATGATGTTCTTCACGTGCCTGATATCCGAAACAATCTGATTTCTGGATCTCTCCTGACTAAAAATGGGTTCAATCTTGTGTTTGTCTCATCGGTTTGTGTTGTCAAAGAATGACATGTATGTAGGAAAGGGCTACCTAAATAAGGGGCTCTTTAAAATCAATGTTCTTACTGTAACCCCAAAAACATTTGTTTCAATGAATGAATTGTAAAGTTCATTTTACTTGCTTGAGTCATCTAATATTTGGCATGCTAGATTAGGACATGTTAATTTTGATACCTCGCGTAAATTAATTAACTTGCAATTTTTGCTAAAATTTAATATTGATAAAAATCATAAATGTAAAATTTGTGTGGAATCTATATTAGCCAAATTACCTTTCCATTATGTTGAAAGAATAACAGAACCTTTAGATTTAATTCACACTGATATTTGTGATTTAAAATCTATTCAAACTGGAGGTGGAAAAAAGTATTTTATTACTTTTATTGACGATTGCACAAAATATTACTATGTATATTTGTTACACAGTAAAGATGAAGCTATTAGTGCATTTAAGCAATATAAAAATGAAATTGAGAATCAATTAAGTAAAAAGATAAAGGCAATAAGGAGTGATAGAGGAGGAGAATATGAATCTCCTTTTGAGGAATTTTGTTCTGAAAATGGTATAATCCATCAAACGATCGCTCCTTATTCTCCTCAATCAAATGGTGTTGCTGAACGCAAAAACCGTACATTAAAGGAAATGATGAACTCAATGTTATTAAGTTCAGGAACTCCTCAGAACTTGTGAGGGGAAGCCTTACTTTCTGCTAATTACATTCTCAATAAAGTACCTCACAAAAAGACTCACAAGACAACTTATGAATTATGGAAAGGTCGAAGACCTTCCTATAAATATTTATGAGTGTGGGGGTGCTTAGCCAAAGTGATGGTTCCTAAACCTAAAAAGGTAAGAATAGGGCCAAAAATCGTGGATTGTGTGTTCATCGGTTATGCTACTAATAGCAGTGCATATCGATTTCTAGTATGTAAATCTGAGATTTCGGATATTCATGTAAATACAGTAATTAAATTGAGGGACGCTTCATTTTTTGAAAATGAATTTCCGTATAACAAGACCCGAGAATCTGGTCCTTTTAAAAGGACAAATCAAGCCACTACAAGTGGTACTCATCAACCTATTGAACCGATAGAGGATGAACCAAGACGTAGTAAAAGAGCAAGAAGCTCGATTTCTTTCGGTCCGAATTTTCTAACATATTTGCTAGAACATGAACCTCAATCGTACAAAGAAGCCATATCCTTACCCGATGCTTCTAATTGGAAAGAAGAAATTAATAGTGAAACTGAATCCATATTACAAAATCATACATGGGAACTAGTGGATCTTCCACAAGTTTCAAAACCGTTAGGTTATATATAAATCTTCAAAAGGAAGTTGAAGGACGATGGATCAATTGATAAATATCAAGCTAGACTTGTAGCTAAAGCCTATAGAAAAAAGGAAGGGTTGGATTACTTCGACACATATTCACCGGTAACAAGAATAACGTGCATTCGGATGTTAATAGCAATAGTTGCTATTAATGGACTTGAAATACATCAAATGGATGTTAAAATCGCATTCTTAAATGGTGAACTAGACGAGAAAATTTATATGGAGCAACCTGAAGGGTTCAAAGCTCCCGGACAAGAAGGAAAAGTATGTAAGCTTGTAAAATCACTTTATGGATTAAAATAAACACCTAAGCAATGGCATGAAAAATTTGATAATGCAATGTTATCAAATGGTTTCAAAATTAATGAATGCGATAAATGTGTTTACTTTAAATACATTCAAATCGATATATCATTGTATGCCTCTATGTTGATGATATGCTTATCATGGGTAGTAACTTGGAAATTGTCAAAACTAAAAAACAAATGTTGAGTAGTCGATTTGACATGAAAGATTTGGGAATCGCCGATGTTATATTAGGAATTAAAATTTCTAAAACATCGGATGGACTTATATTATCTCAATCTCATTACATAGAGAAGGTACTTGAAAAATTCAAGAAGTATGATATTAGTCCTACCATGACGCATGTGGATGTATATTCACATTTAGCAAGAAATAATGGTGAAAGCATATCTCAACTAAAATATTCTTGTATTATCGGCAATTTAATATATATCATGAACTGTACACGACCGGACATGGAATACTCAATAAGTAAGCTAAGTCGATTTACGAGTAATCCAAGGAGAGATTTCTGGAAAGCAATATTGAGAGTTTTGGGTTATTTGAAATATACTCAAAACTATAGACTGCACTACTCAAAATATCCAAGTGTTCTTGAAGGACATTGCGATGCAAATTGGATATCCTATACAAAAGACTCTAAGTCTACGAGTGGGTATGTGTTTACCCTTGGAGGTGCCGTCGTATCTTGGAAGTCCTCAAAACAAACGTGCATTGCTAGATCGACAATAGAATCTGAATTCATTGCACTAGACAAAGCTGGAGAAGAATCTGAATGACTTCAAAATTTCTTAGAAGATGTTCCAAATTGGTCTAAACTTCTGCCCGCAATATGTATACATTGCGATAGTCAATCGGCGATTGGAAGGGCACAGAATCACATGTATAAAGGAAAGTCACGAAATATTCGTCATCGACACAATACCGTTAGACAACTTCTCTCAAACAGAATTATCTCAATTGACTATGTAAAGTCAAAAGATAATATAGCGGATTCACTAACGAAAGGTTTAAACTGAGAGCAAGTTGAAAGATCATCGAGAGGAATGGGTCTAAAGCCTATAAATAAATAAGAATCAATATAATGGCAACCCAACCTAGTTGACTGGAGATCCCAAGATCTAGGTTCAATGGGCAAACCGAACTACATTGTATTCAGTAAACACTGGATGATATTTAATCATATCCATTCCAAAGATGAGACAGTGCACATCTGCCGCGAAATTAGGATAAGTTATGCTTTTAATGACATCCATATCTTAGTATGTCTAAGTGGGGTATTGCAGGAAACCCTTTATGAAAGTCACTTACGTGAGTAAGAAGGGGGGCACTTCTATGAGAATAATGAAAGGCATATTCTTTAAAATACTCACGGAACCAAGTGGTGTTCATGGCCAAAATGAACACAAACGTGAGAACCAACTGTGTTGAAGAATTATTGTGTGAATACTGTTGTCTAGGTTTACAAAAACGGTTGACAGTTCAAGGACGTGAAGTCTACTGATTAACCAAGTAAATCCGATAGTATATCACTAAGGAAAGTTCAAGGCCACTAGGCTACTTCTCCCGATGCAATAAGTCTTCAGTTTTACTCAACCTGTGTTTGCATCTGTATTAGCATGTGCTCTATGTTTATTTATAGTGATATATCATTCATGTGGGGGATTGTTGGAAAATTGGACTTAAGATTGAAATTAAAAGTTGTCAAGATTTTTGGACAGGATTTTTGAGCAACTTTGAGCTCAAATTTAGGTGGGACCCATACTACGATAATTTTGGGACTATATACGAACGCGTTCTCCTCCGCAAGGAGATTAACGTAGTATATTCACATGTCCAATTTCATTAAGTTATGAATGATAAATATGTTCCCAAAGTGACTCAAAAAGTAATGAAAGTTAATGAATTGGGTATGTTTTAACTCTTGTCCCACATTGGATGTGTAGTGGAAATTTGGTGAGTTAACAACACCCCAAGTATGGACTAAGGCTTGGATGCCTTGGGGTATCCCAACTCTTTGAAGGGGAGATGGCCTACACTATGCATGTGTTGGGCTTGGCCCAAAAGTCCACATGCGCGCGCACGTCCGACCGACCGGTTTGGGATTGGGATATCTTAAATTTTTGGTTCGTTTTAAATTAACTTTCTGGGCTTTAATTATTAATTAATTGCGAAATTAATTAATTAATTAATTAACTGTTGGCAGTTATTGCCAACAGTCAATAGTTAAATTCGTTTAACTGTTTTGACAGTTATTTTGAACAGTCACTTACTTTACTATAAATACAAATGCTTCCCTTCAAACTAATGAAAAATTCCCTCTCTTACTTTCTTCCAACCCAAAATGTTGTCAATTCTAGAAACATATTTCTACCCTCCTGCATTTATTTAATAATCATTTATCATACTATTTGGTTGAGTGAAAACACAGAAATTGTGTTCGTCGAAATTAATTATTGTCGTGCTACATAATTAATTTGAAAAATTCGTTCTATCTTGGGAGACAATATTCATCAACCTCACAGCACATTGGAGGGAATAAATTGTCTTAAGGACATTGTGTTACACAGTGCTCGGATTATTTTCTAGTTATATTATTTTTCTGTAAATTCAAGTAAGTTATTACATGTTCTGTAATTCATTTTTATTTTTGTAATTATAATTTTATTCATAATTCTGTACTTTTGTATTATCAATATAGTAGACGTAACAGTTACAACATCCCTTGATTCTGAGTCATGATTCGACGGCGGATATAAGGGTGACAAGGTCAATTTTTTTGCCTTCATTAGTCGAGCCTAATTATCTAATCAACTGAAAACTAAAAAGAGTGCAACTAAACCCAACTCCCCCCCCCCCCCCCCCCCCCCCCCTTTTGGCTGCTAATCACTCTTTTTCATCTTTTGTTAAAGATCTCTTTTTTATATCCCTAAAGGAATCACAACAAGAGGTAAAGACATTAAATCCCTAAAGATTTTATATCCCCGTCTTTTATTTCTCTTTTGTTGTTAGAATCATTAATACTGTTACTACTAATTTTTAACGCTTCTGTTTATTTAAATTAGTTGGTCAATGTACAAAACTTATATTAAAATTAGGGTGGATGGATGCATTGTGTTACTAATTTTATGGACTGAAAAATCAATTTTGCGTTAGCTTATAATAGTTCATTCGATATAATTTTCACATCAGTTTTATAATTGGGACATTTAGCAATATACATAAAAAAGATCAATTTAGTTCCTGAAAGTGAAATTAACTATGTGTTCATGATAATGTCACTATGGGGAGTAAAATTTATTTTTTTTAAAATAATAGACTAAACATCAAATGTAATATTTTTTTGAAACCAAGGTTCTAAATGCCGTGAGGTGTGATCAAGACGTAGAGGCAAGCCTCAAGCCTTGATAGCATACGCGTATAAAGCCGTTTTCCCTTTTTTTCTTATTTTAAGGCTAGTAATATAATAAAATAATATGTACCTTGAATTTTGAAAATATATCCATATGCTTGGTAGCCATCTTTCTCATATGCATGCACCATAATCAATATATAAAATGTATTTCTCGGTATTTAATAGGCAATATACAAAGTATATTTCTGAATATTTAATAGGAAATATACAAAATGTGTTTTTCATAATTCAATAATCAATAATCGATTATCAATAATCAATACAAAATGAATTAATATAAGAAATGTATTTTTCACCTTTCAACTTCCAAATGAAACTTATAGACTTTTGGTCGAAAATCAATCGGTAATGTTAGGTTTTTCTTTTACCAATTAGTCACATTTACTAAGTATGTAATTTAATAAGTCCTATCATCGTTTTTTTGCTCCAACAAGTTCCATATAAAAAGATATTTGCTCCAATAAGTCATATTTATAAACATATAATGAATATTCACTATATGTATAAATAGGACCTATTGAGAAAAAAAGTTATGATAAAACCTATTAAAAAATGTATTATATAAAATAGACTTATTTGTCAAGCTCCCTTTTTTTTGGATGAGAGGCAAAAAGATTTGACATACCATTTATCTTTTGATTGTTTTGAACAATTCTTTAATAGGCGATATCGTTTCACTAAAGTGTTTTTCTTTTGAAAAAAAATGCGCCCTAAACCTTTTACTAAGATTAAGTCGTAAAAGGCTTAAGGCGAAACGTTTCTCCCAAGCCTCAAATCTAGGCGTGCCTAGACGAAACCAAGAGTCACCTTTTAGAACACTGTTGGGAACTAAACACAAGTTAATGTGTTATAATTTATAATTAATTTAGTCTCTATAAATTCTTAGTCTCTACCAATAGAGAGCCAACCAGGTATTGTATTTATTAGATTAAAAATATAATGACACAATCATCCCGCACCTATGAGAGAAAAATTATTCTCTAAAGAGAACAATTATACATAGAAATACATGTGTTGTATGTAATATAAGAATTTTTAATTTCATTTTTTTTATCGTAAGACTTTGCTTTAGCCCACCCTTGCCAAGAATCCCGACTCCACCCTGGGTCATGTGCAAACTATTGATGATATTCCTGCCAGCCACAAGCACATGCTCAGGGGGGTAATGCTGATTCTGTAAAATGATTTGGGGTAATACAATGGTAAAACTAATTTTTAATTGTGAAATATCAACAGATTATTTGTGCGAGTTAAGAAAGTCGGCTGGTCCTTTTCCCCTTTGCGGAAAAAAAAAAGTAAATTGGGGTATTTTAACTTTGACCCACATTTGTTAAGCATATGCCATAAATACTCTTCTTTTATGAACCTTTTTAATGATAATTTAGTACAATTTTAAACATTATTTGCTGTACTTCTGGGTACCAAACATATAGTGCAAAACTTTGGGTGCTAAAGTCATAATATGCGTAACAAATAGGTGTCAAGTGTCAATTAACAGAACAATTTAAACTTCACAATAGCAATAGCAGTGAGATCTGAACCTACTTCTGACAGTAGTTTAGGAAGTGCTGTTCAGAGAAGTAAATAAACAAGGGAAAACTTAATTGAGCCCTCATAATTGCAAAAACAGTAGAATTTAATAACACGGGGTTAGAAAATTTCTTGAATATTCAATTATAGTCATTATGGACCTCTCATCTTGCAACTATTGTTATCTCTTCCCAGTACTCCAAGTTCAATGTGTCACATTCGCCATTTGGATAAAAAAAACATGCGAAAAATAAAACAAATCAGAAGGAACATCGTTTCTCTAGTTTTGATAGAGAAGGAAAGAGGATCAAGCAATGTGAGGAAACTAGTGAAGGGAGGTCAAATTTTTTATAGATTCTATTCTCTTTGGCCTTTCCTCTTGCTTTTCCCATCCACTTCTCCTTCCCCCCAAATTTTGAGAAGAAAACAAATCTCAAGCTATTTTTAAGTCCTGAAAAGGGAAAAGAAACAAACATAGGTAGAAACTAATGAATATATTCAGTTATAATTAGTTGTAGGTATTAACATTAAGACTTTCTCAACCCAAGTAAAAATCCCATATTTATAAATTAATAAATAATAAGAATAGTATTACTCCCTCAACATTTTTTCACTCTAGGTTGCAGCCTCAACTCTTTTGGTGAAATATCTCAAGTCTAAATCATTTTAGCGAATTTGTAAAACAAATCAAATTTATTCATTAAATGTCAGAATCAAAGACCTGAAATGAAAATAGGAGAATCATCCACTAAAATACATTCCCTTAACCCAAGCCTAAACATCCCACCAAACTGTACATATTTTCTCCCCTTCCTCCGCTTTTCTCATGTATTATACATGTCCAGAACATATCACTAATGAAAATTCATACAAAAAAAGATATCATACTATCTCATAACACCTGGGGTCTGAAATACGAGCCCCAGCAGCCATTTCCACTATATTTCAGTTTTGCTAATTTGCATCTCGTGTAGAAGTGAACAGCAGCTTATTTCACAAGTTCAACTACTCTAAATTAGAAGAAAAACACAAACTAGTTTGAAGTAAAATAACACGAGAATCCACAACAGTTGACATAACTGGACACAATACCAAACACAATGCACTTAAAACTAAGGACCTTAATCAAGAAATAGGAACTTCACAAGCATTAACCTTCTTAGTATCATGAGGAGGCTCAATGATAAGCATAGACGGGACAAACACAGATTTACCTTGAACATTTTCCAAGCAATCAAGACATAGATAAAAGACAAGAAATGCATGTAAAACCATTACAGTCCAGTTGGAGTCATCTCCTCTTAAAGCTCATTTCGTTGAACTTTCACACCTTCAGGTTTACCTGTTCTGCAATTTCTCTCCACTTGAGTCTATTATTGTGCCCAGGAAGAAGCTAGTTCCTGTTCTTGGATTTTTCCATGGCCCTAGGAGCTGTGGACCAAATCAACCAGTATATAAGAGTACTGAAGTAGTCATGATGGAAAATGTGGCATGTGAAATTGTGAAGGAAAAAAAGAACAAACAAAGTAGCAAAATAATGGTGTTGGCCATGTTCCAATATATTAAAACCATTATATGCTTATTATGGGAAGTAGTTTAAGCCCTTTTTTGTGTGATTTAGACTTCATCGCATTATGGCTAAAATTCTTTCATATCTATTATATATTATAAAACTCTCAACATGAGTTAATTGTATTGTGTTTTGAGAGTGTCCACGTGACACTTAGTTTGAAGGGAGTTCTCTTCACGTGTATGCTTTGATAGGAGGCTTTTCTCCT
Organism: Sambucus nigra; assembly: GCA_949130495.1. Lineage (NCBI taxonomy): Eukaryota > Viridiplantae > Streptophyta > Magnoliopsida > Dipsacales > Adoxaceae > Sambucus > Sambucus nigra. The sequence continues at coordinate 353,817,020 of OX422207.1, read as the reverse complement.
TCTTCCTCCGTGGCCCCCCTTCAGTTCCCCCACACGTTCATTCCCTCTTCAAAACGCTGCAAACATAATAGAGAACCTCATCCCCATCATCTCTCTCTCCCCCTCTCTCTAAACATGCACGTATTTCTCTTCCTGTAAAAACAGATAAGACCTTTGCCAAACAAAAATCTTCAGTTCTCCTACATCCTTCCCTCAAATTCCTGTAGAATCACTGTTAAACATAAGTCTCTTTCTCCATGTGCATGTGAATCAGTTAGTGCTCTACACTACTCTCTTCATTTATTATTCAATATTTCATTAATTTTAATTCACAACTAATTGATGAGTTCACTATTTGTCCGGTGTCATCTGTGTGTAGCTTCCTTTTTTGTTCAGGAAAAATTCTGTACAAGAGAAAACCAACCGAAAGAAAGAAGGGAGGTATGTAGGAACATAAGGGCTTGCTTCTGGGTCCCCCAGTCACCCGGTCCCTCAAGCAAAGGGATGTTTGTAATCTATGTGTAAGCTGCCGAAGTTGACACCGGCAAACAAGTGCAGGAGGTGCGAAATGGAGCAAGATTTCCATTTTGACTGTTTGAAATAATAAATTATACTAATTGTTGATGGTGATAACATCACATAATTGTTTACGTAAGTAACGATGATGGGTTGAGATATGATGTCTTGAGTTAGTTGCAGGGGATAATGCAGTGCCGATGGTCTACAATACGAAAATGAAGAATTTCGGCAGAGTTAGAGGAGTGATTCATAAAAGGATGAGTATGTGATGCAGGAGCATAGGGACATAAACGTCCTTTTAATCATTTCTTTTATTTTTATACTTTTTACCATTTTTGTACCTTTAGTATGAATATCCCAAAGGCTCCCCATTTGCAACACTTTGACATTTTGATAATGAGGGCTTAGAAAGAAAAATTGAGACCTATCCATGATTTCTAGAAGTTGTTGTTGTTGTGTCGTTTAGTTTTATTTTACACTTCCGCACCGATATTTACGTCAAATTGGTATCAAAGCCCGATTTGTTCTTGGGTGACGATGATTATTGAAAATTGGGAGTCGAGTTGGTGCCACCCGGATGAAAAGGGTTGCCCTCTCAAACAGACCACCAGCCCTAGGACCACCAACGCAGCGGCGGTCAGAGGCAGAGACAGACATGGACAGAACCGGGTCCAGACAGCCACCGGACCTGCTGAGATGGCTCCGGACAGATCCGGTGTCAGATGGTATCTCTGGCAGCAATGTCGCTCCCCAGATCAAGGGCCAAAGCCCCCCGCTGGTGGCCGAATCCAACCAGACCCACCAAACGCCAGCCAAACAACCTTTTTTACACTGGACCTGCCTATTTCCATCGGCCGGCTAGATCCACCTCCAATCGAACCATCTGCCACCCACCTGGCCAGGCCGGTTACAACCATAACCACGCCAGAGTTGCCCCAGAAAGAGCCAGAAGCCCCTGCCTCAACTGCCGACTACCAAACAGAGGCAGGCCGGCCTTTATTTCACTCCGAGCCAGCCCTTGACACTCCGGAATCTTCAAAAATACAAAAAAGTCAAATCCCGAACCCTATATCCCCCATCCTCAAGAAACCCTAAATTCCGACCCGATTTCAAGCCCTAACCCATTGTACAAAGGGTGGGCCTTCTTGAGCATCTTCCCAATCCCTACCGATGTACCCATGATTCAAAGACTCGGTATCGGTCCCGGTATCGGACAATCGATATTCAACTCGGTCGCGGTATCAGGCGATACGCAAAGATATGCAATTTAGAGAGCGCGAAAAATTCCGAAAAAAATATATAAAATTTAAAAAAATAAGATTAACAATATGTATCAATCAGATATGCTCAAACCATTATTTAATATGCATTACATTGTACGATTAGTTATTCTGAAGTGCGGCGGACTTGGCATATTGCTAGCGTACTAATTTTATTTTTATTTTTAATTCTTTAAAATATCTAAATAATTATGTATTAGTGACTAAATGTTGATTTTAATTTATGTAGGAGGATGTTTGATATTCATGGACGAGACTAGACTTATGGGGATTCTTTTTTCCCCCAATCTTTCTCTTCCATTTTTGGACATCATTATGTGACAGTATATTTTGATAGGATATTTTATTCCAAGTTCAAATATTTTTATGTACGGTGAATGTTATTAGTTTTATATTAGTGACATTTTAATTTTATTGCAATTGCTTAATTTAATCTTAGTGTGTAAAATTATTCTACATGTATATATTATGTGGACAAACTTATATAGATCGTGTTCTGTAAATGTTACAATATATTTTCAACAACGAAGAAATATGGTAAAAGATTAAAATTTAATAAAAAAAGGAAAGAAAATATGACAATGTTCAAATAATGATGTAATTTATTTTCCATATTACTCAGAAAAATTATACAAGGTCATAATAATTTTCACAACATTTTTTTTTGTACAAAGAAATGTCTTACAAATCGTATACATTTTTTTTGTACAAATAAACGTTTTGTAAAAAAACGTACAAAGAAATGTCTTACAAAATGTATTTTTGACATCTTTTTACAAACAAAATTAAAAAATGTTTTGGAGAAAAATGTTTTTTGCATACCAAAAAAAATGTCTAAAGGGTAAAAAAAAATGTGTCGTTTGAATCGGTTGTCTTGGCCGATATCGCTGCTGTCTCGGCCGATATCGCGGCGAGACAACACGATTCCGTGTTTTTTTTAAACGCCTCTCAGTATCGTATCGGTACCCTCCGATTCCAAGTTGACTCGGCCGATACTTTGAACCATGGATGTACCTTTATCGATTGCCCAATCTATTTGTCGGCGTCGTGACTCTTTTTGCCGTACCCAAGTGAAGATCGCGAATGTTTTTACCGCCTTTAAGTACCGTATTGATCACGACCACGGTGGATCCTCAATCACCCCCTCCTAGTGACGATACGTGGATCCGCACGAGTATTTTCTTTATCTGTTGTACCATGAGAGGGAGTGACGTGAACTACACGTCAATGACCTAAAAATCAAGACACTTTGATTTCTAGAGAGCGAAACAAAAAAGTTCTTTTATTCAATAATTGAAAAGTGAGTACAAATGAGAGAAACAATCCTATTTATAGGGGCTGAATTACTTGCTAATCAAGTAATTAGCTAAAATGACTAAAAGGGCCTACTAAAAATAAAAGAATGCCTAATTAGTCCCAAACATGCTTGGAGGCTAATTAAAGGCTAAAACGAATATAAAAGAACTAAAAGAAAATAGAAAATACAATGAAAGAACATAAAAGGAAAATAAAATGTGGATTCCCATCACTCTCCCCCCCTCAAAAAAAAGTTCGTCCACGAGCTCAAAGGGGAAGACCAACAGAATCACCCTCTAAGATGGTAATCAATGCATGATCAAGGGGGCTGCTCGGCCTCGTCGAGATACTCAGGCGACTGATCCATCGCTAGTAGGGCCCATCGACGTGACTGAGGGCACTCAGAAGCTCGGTGTCCCACGGTGCTACAATTAAAGCAGCGAAATGTGAGAGGACCTGTATGGGTCGCAGCGGAAGTGGCAGTAAGTGGAGTAATGACCAAAGATGAAGTGGCAAGAGGAGCAGAGCTCAAGGAAGATGGAGGTCGGGATGCTGGAGAAGCTGCTAAGGCTGCATGATAGGCCTCGACCTTAGTAGCATACTCTACCGCCTTCAAAAAGGTCGGTATCTCTCTCAATCCAAGATAGCGGCAAATATGTGGCTGAAGTCCCAGAATGTAGCGGCTGATCCGCTGATCCTATCATGCAGCCTTAGTAGCATACTCTGTCTCTGGTAGGCGTGCTCTGATGCAGAGGAGCTGGAACCGCTCTGTGTACTCTACGAGCGAATATGTGTCCTGCTGGAGAGACTGAATACGCATAAAGAGGTCTCTCTCATAAGTCGGAGGTATAAATGAGGCCTCAAGAGCTACCTTAAGATCAAGCCAGTCCTGGATAGATGGGAGCCCTGCAGTCGTCCTACGATAACAAAGGTCATTCCACCAAACAGGAGCAAAACCCTGAAATTTGGTCGCGGCTAGGAGTACACATGAGTGGCCCTGAACCCGCTTGTAATCAAAAACTGTCTCCATAGCGACGAGCCAATCAGTCATATCATCCGGGGAAAGTCTGCCATCAAACATAGGAATGCCTATACGAATGTCTCATGGAGACTCCTAGAAAGTAACTGGAGTACCAAAGAAAGTGGGTCTCCATCCTGATGAGCTCTCGGGCCCACCACATCACCTGGTGCAGGTGCAACATAATCAATCGGGTCTGGTGGCATCTGTACAGGTGGTGGGTAAGGAGGATGATCATGTGGAGCCATGGGAGGTGCTTGGGGATCACGTTGATAGTGGGGACACGTGGCAATGAGGTGACCACGTCCTCCACAATAGAAACACTGACGATCCTGTAATGGAATGGGATGATGGGCGTCGAGTGGGGGAATCTACTCATAGATGCTACGACGGGTATCTCCAATGTCAGTGGAAGAAGAGGAATCAGTGTAAAGTAAAGAGAGGTCATGATGAGAGGGTGTGATGTGATGGCAGGTGGGGTAGTATGGGTGGTGGTGCGTGGGGTTGCAAACATGGATCAACATTTTGATAATCAAAAACACCAAAATCAAATGGATCGGGTGGTTTGGGAGGACGAATAGGGTTGCGATTAGGTGGATGGTTGAGGGAAATTGTGTTTGGGATTTCTAGGGTTAATTTTTGGGTGGGTGATTAGGGTTAACATTTTGGTTGGAAAAATTATGGTGAGGTCCGAGTTCAGAATGGGTTTTACGTTTGTGGCAGGGGAAATGTTCGATGGATTGGGGCAATGATTTGGTTACATCCACACAGGCTAGGGTTTCAAATGGGGCAGCAGGTACTAGGATTTTGGGATTGTTGTGTGGACAAGTATTGGCCTTTAAGGGGTCTAATTCATGGTTTTGGATGGGATGTGTTGTATACACACCTGAATTGGGGAGTCTTGGGGTAAAAAAGTAAGGATCGACCACCGAGAGGGTGGTCCGACCCTGGGGTGAGGTCACAACTGTTACTTTGTGGCTGTCGGCACAAAAAAAAACTCTTGGATTCAAGTCGGCCCCCATTTGGGTGGCACGACTTGGCAGAATGCTCAAACTATCTTGGTCGGCGGCTGCAGAAGCAAATCCGGCCCTGTCCGGCGCCAGAAAATTAGCTGTAGGCTGAGCAGTAGCGTCGGTGGCCATTTCGGGCCTGTTGGGTATGAGTTCGGGTTGTTTTTCAGGCCTCCGGGTGACTTTTTGTTGATTTGAAGCTAGGGTTTCATGGGAGGGTCTAGGGTTTTGAGTTTTAGCAAGAAGTTGAATGATGGTAGCCATTTGTTTTCTTCCATTCTTGAATTTTTTTTGTTTCAATTCTTAATTACTTTGCGTCAACTCCTCGTTAATCTCTTCTTGAATTGAAGTTGCCTTCTACGGGGCCATTGAAAAATGTAGCGCACGATTTTGATATTCACCTCACAGTACCGATATACATGAACACCAATGTTTGGAGCCTCACCCGCTCTGATACCAATTTGACGTGAACTACACATCCATGACCTAAAAATCAAGACACTTTGATTTCTAGAGAGAAACAAAAGAGTTCTTCTATTCAAGAATTGAAAAGTGAGTACAAATGAGAGAAACAATCCTATTTATAGGGGTTGAATTACTTGCTAATCAAGTAATTAGCTAAAATGACTAAAAGGACCTACTAAAAATAAAATAATGCCTAATTAGTCCCAAACATGCTTGGAGGCTAATTAAAGGCTAAAAAGAATATAAAAGAACTAAAAGAAAATAGAAAATACAATGTAAGAACATAAAAGGAAAATAAAATGTGGATTCCCATCAGGGAGGCTATGTACGTTGATTATAAAGGGCGGGGCTAGTGATAACTTGGTGGCACAGGAAATGGTGGATAAATTGAAGCTTTCCACAAAGTCATTGACTACCCCGTGCCGCATTGGATGGTTGGGTAGTGAGGCTACACTTACTCCGAGCCGACAGTGTCGAGTGGACTTTTCCATTGGAGACTATCATGATGAGGTTGTGTGCACTATGGTGGACATGCGAGGGTGCCACCTACTTTTGGGGAGACCGTGGCAGTTTGATCATCATAGCATACACGATGGTCGAGTTAATACTTACTCATTTAAGCACGGGGGTAGGGACTTTCTCCTTCGTCCCACGCGACCATTCCCTATGACACGACCCTCCGCCTTGATCGTCTCTCACGAGGAATTAGCTCCAGAGGCCGCGGAGACGGGATTATGCTACGCTATCATCAGTTTTATTACCACTCCAGAGGCGTCTGTACCTCCACGTGTCCAGAGCTTGTTGGATTCGTATGACGACATATATACGCCCTTAGATGATCTCCCGGATATACAGCATGTTATAGATTTTGCACCCGGGGCACAACTTCGCAACCTCCACCATTATCGTATGTCGTCTACGGAGCATGCGGAGTTGCAGATACAGGTCATGGAGTTGTGACAAGGGTTATATCGGGGAGAGCATATCTCCTTGTGCGGTATCCGCTTTATTGCGCGAAGGATGGGAGTCGGCGTATGTGTGTTGACAACCGCGCCATCAACAAGATCACCATGAAGTACAGGTTCCCTATCCCCAGACTAGAGGATATGCTAAACCAACTGGTGCGACAGTTTTCTCAAAGCCAGTCTTGAAGAGCAATTATCACCAGATTCGCACGAGATCGGGGGATGAATGGAAGACTGCCTTCAAGACGAAGGATGAACTCTCTATGAGTGGACAATGATGCCTTTCGGCCTCTCCAATGCCCATCCAGTTTTATGAGGGTGATGACAGATCCTGCGCCCTTCCTTGGGTGGTGGTTTATTTTGATGACATTCTCATTTACAGCCGATCCGAAAAGGAGCACCTCGAGCATGTGGCCCAGGTATTTGAGGTATTACGAGCCGAGCGCTTCTTCCTCACGTTGAATAAGTATGCCTTTATGATACCATCGATGACTTTCTTGGGGTATGTGGTTTCCGGTGATGGGTGACGATGCTAAGCTCCGGACGATAGTGGAATGGCACACACCCACCTCAGTATCTCAGGTTCACAACTTACATGGCCTAGCAAGGTTTTATCAGCGTTTTATAGCTGGATTCAGCATTGTTATGGCCCTTATCACGGATTTGATGAGTACCTCATCGATCACAGAGTTTCGGTGGATTGCGGAGGACGATGGAGCCTTCACGCACATCAAGGAGTTGATGACAACCGCGTCCGTCCTAGCACTGCCTGATTTCGATCAGTTGTTTGAGTTGTCTTGCGATGCTTGCAAGATGAGTGTGGGAGTTGTGCTGAGCCAAACGGAAAGCCCATCGCGTTCTTTAGCCAGAAGTTGCTAGGGCTACGCTCAATTATTCGACTTATGATAACGAATTCTCTGCGGTTGTGATAGCAGTGAAGTTTTGGTCATCCTATCTCCTTCATAAGGAGTTTTTCATCAAATCTGATCATGAGGTCTTGCGTTTTCTTTATAGACAGCGGCGTGTTAGTGACAGACACGTCAAATGGATCGCCTACCTCCAGCATTACACATTTCACTTACAGTACAAATCGGGAAAGGAGAACTTAATAGCGGATGCCCTTAGTAGGAGGGGGCAAGCATTGGTGACTTTGAGGAGTCAGGTGTTTGGGTTTGATGAAGTCCGGGAACTCTATCCGACGAACGTGGAGTTTGGCCTAATTTTTACAGCTTGCTAGCATGGTAATGGTGCCTCATGTGAGTATCTCTTACAGGATGGATTCATACACCGTGAACCAGTCTTATGTATTCCATCTTCTTCTTCTTTGGCCGGAGAAGATCATTTCTAAAATTCACGAAGGACTGTCGGGTCATCAGGGGCAAGCGCGTACCCACGCAATGTTGAGGGACCGCTTTTATTGGCCGACGATGAGGAGAGATGTCAACGCCTTCATTCGGCATTACTACACTTGTCAGACACCCACACATCAATGCGGGCCTATACACTCCATTACCGATCCTTGAGAGGCCATGGCAGGATGTGTCGATAGACTTTATTGTTAAGCTATCCCGTACTTCTAGTGGTCATGGCTCCATCTTGGTTGTGGTGGATAAATTCTCCAAAATGTCACACTTCATCCCTTGTACACGCACGAAAGATGCGTCCCATGTCGCTTCATTATACTTCCGTGAGATTGTCTATCTACACGGAGTCCCATGCAGCATCACTTCCGACAAGAACATACGGTTCACAGGGCCTTTTTGGCGTACGCTGTGACAACTTCTACGAAATTTCACCCCCCCCCCCCCCCCCGACGGATAGCCAGACGAAGGTGGTCAACTAGAGCGTGGGTGACCGTTTGAGGTGTCTATCTTCGGAGCATCCCCGCAGGTGGGATATAGTGATTGTCCAAGTCGAATTTGCCTTCAACAACATCGTCTACCGTTCTACTGACCTCTCCCTATTCCAGATTGTGTTGGGACAATCGCCCACCATGCGCCGATTTGGTCATTTTCCGGTTATCCAAGCTTGTGGGTCGAATGTCTACGAAGTTGTCCTCCCTGCTGAGTTTCACATGCACCGCACATTCAAAGTGGGAGATCTTTCCCCATTTCGAGGCACCCATGCCCCGCCCATTCCCATTCCCATTCCCATTCCCATTCCCGTGGCCACGACCCAACCAATCCGCTCCCATGTTGACCGCATTGAGGGCACCCTAGACTCCGAGCTTGTATCGTCCTTATCGAAGATTACACATGTTACTTGGTCCGTTGTGTTGGCCGCCCCGAGGCCGAGGATCCCTGGATCATCGAGGCCACCCTGCAGCATGTCGACCCCGACTTCTTTCGGCAATATTCAGAGTATATGGAGTCTTCTCAAGGGGGGGGGGGGGGGGGGGGGGGGGAGAGAACGATGCAGGAGCATAGGGACATAAGCATCCTTTTATCATTTCTTTTAGTTTTAGCTTTTTTACCCTTCTTGTACCTTCAGTAAATATAGCCCAAAGGCTCCCCATTTGACATTTTGATAATGAGAGCTTAGAGAGAGAAATTGAGACCTATCCATGATTATTGGTTGTTGTTGTTGTTGTGTAGTGTAGTTTTATTTTACGCTTTCGCACCGATACTTACCCTAGTATGTTTCTTTTTCCTCTGTTTCAAGAATCCGTTTAATATATATATATATATATATTCACTTTAGACATTTCAGGTGTAAAATATTACCAAGTGTTTACTGGTTGCTAGTATACATTTTGTTTGTATCTAAAAAAGTTTGCATGTTTTTGTCATAGCTTCCGATTGAATTTTCTTTGCCTTTAGTTCATTTTTTGTGATTTACTTTTTTTTTTTACAACAGCATATGAAGAAAATAACAAAGCTAATTACATTGCATACCTTCATATACCTGTACGAATTTGCACACAAAGTAAGCATAAGTATCATGCCCTTGCATATTTTTTGCTTTAAATGGTGGTGGTTTGTAATTTCTATTCATCTCATGGGTTTTGTATTTCCTTAAGATAACTATACAATTGTTTTCTTTACTATTTGTCACTTTAGTAAAATAAATTGGCAATTATATCATCCTGCATCTACGTTTTTGAAATTTGTTGTGTTGTCATTCCTCAATTATGAGGGTTTTAAGCCTTGCATTCCTCAATTATAAGGGATTTAAGCCTTTCTATCCTATGTCTATCTTTGCTCACGTCTTAATAATATTTCTACAAAATTATCCACTGGACAATTACAAAATTAGAAAATAATATTTATTTTATTTTATTTTTATGTCTCATCTTATTTATACTTCCACTATAATTATAAGCTTTGATGTGGAAATTACAATCATTTAACAAAATTAGTATTATCCTTTTTCTCACAGCAGATCTAAACCATTAGAAAGTACTATATTCATTTCGTTAAATAATGTAGGCATCACATTCACCACTAAATTAAATAAAATTAAGAAAGTAAAACATATTAAATCAATGATAAAAAAAGAAAAGTGAGAATGAATTTCATTTATATATTATTTGACTCCACATGTTTCTTGCTTTGTACGACGGAACGGGTGCACACATCAATTTAAAAATAAACAATCTTATGAATGTAATAAATATTGTCATATCGTTATATAAATTTTGTTGCGACCGAGTCATCATGGTGGAGTTTTGGTAATGAATCTATTTTGGGTACTTTAGTTGATTTATGATTGATTACTTAATTGATTAGTGATACATACATTGGCCTAATGTGATATTTTGGTGACTGGATTATATGTTGGGGTCCCGCACTTTTTTAAAATAATGGGGTCCCGGGGGACTGGGCCCCCCAAGGTGGACGAAGTCCACCACAATTTGGCCTTCCAGTGCAACATCAGGGGGGTATTTTTCAATATTTTAGTTTTTTAAGGCAATTTTGTCATGTACGGAAATACAATGCAATTCTAGGGATCCTCTTCATATATGAATGCTCTCTTGTAAGCGTTGGGATGCATATTTTATGTGTAAGTAGGTAGTGTATGTGTAGGGGTGTGTGTGAAGTTTGTAACCCTTGATTCTCCATAATAGTGAAGCCCTATCGCTTCTCCCGTAGTTGGCTGAACCACATAAGTTGTGCGTGTAATTGTTTCGTTATATCACTTTCTTAATATTGTTTACGAATTTTGATGTATTCGTGAGCTCCCCATGGAAATTTCAGATTTTAATTGGAAGTAAATTACTGTAATCTTTAATTTTGATAGGATTATAATTAGTAGCTTCTTTTTAGGATAATATTTATGAATTTTAAGATAATATTTTTTGAGGTATGGCAGAGGAAAAGAGAATGGACCATATAGAGCACCAAATGACGATGATACTAAAGGTATTAGAGCGGGATTTGCGGCATTGGCTGCAGCACTTTAACAGATTCGATGAGGACTCCATGATATTGACAACGAGGGGGATTTTCTCAGGGAGAAGGTTCACAACCATTGCATCATCTGAGCTGCGGAGCTCGAGTCCAAGCTTTGGGTCGCAACCGACTCTTATGGTTCTGCCAATAATGAAGAAGACAATGAAGCACGGAGTGACGATGAAGATGGTGTGAAATCATCTAAGGGGAGAGAAACAAGGAAAACACCGACGTTTGCTACGTCAAATGTGGCGATGCAACATTGTCAGTGGCCTCCGGTAGGTGACATTGAGATGTCGGAATTTATGACAGAAATCAGGGAAACAACGTCAACTTTTGAGGCAAGTCAATTGCCTGCGGCGAGAAGAGAGTCACGACTTGAGGACATACAAGATCAGAGGCAGCTAGGAGGGCATCCTTTTAAGATGAATTTTTGGAAAAATATATATTAATGCTCACTTAAAGCCTTCTTCAATTTTCCTTGAAACCTCGTGAACGAGCTTTTTCAAATGATGTATCCAGGTGGTTACCATGGGAAATTCGTATTTTTGGGGGGAATTTAATAATTGTAAACTTTTATTATTAGTAGGATTTTTATAATAGCTATTAATTAGGATACCATTGAGGAGATGTTTTAGGTAGTAGATAATTAAACCTCAGAACCCAAAGTGTAAAAGGATAGAAGAGGTGGAGCCCAAAGTCCAAATCATCATATTTCTACTATCACAAGTTTTAGTTGTTTTCTTATTAGGCATTCCATTGCCAACATATACGGTAGTTCACCCACTCAAGAATGTAGGTAAAATAAAAACTGAATGAATTATCCAGCAACTGAGTCTCAAATACAATTGCATCAATCATCAAACATGTAACAGAATAAAGTGAAGATGACAGGACAAATCCCCTCTCCGTCCTGAAATATCAAGAGCAACCCCTCTCCACCCCATTTAGATGCCAGGAGAAACCATGTCCCCCTCTCCTCCCCATCTAAAAATGCCAGGAGCAACCCATGGTCATGCAACAGATGTCAGGACAAACCTCTTCTCGACTAGATATGCAAGGAGGAACCTTTCCCCCAGAGTTTAATAGATTAAAAGAGGCCTCGACGATGAAAAGTTTTCAAGCAAGCCAGTATCCACAACTTGAACAATATAAGTGAGTAAGAGACGAACTCAAGGGCAAAAGGTACTTGGCGCCAACTATGATTGGCTCAAGAAAAGACGAGGCTCAAAGGAAATGAAATTCTCCCTGAGTAATCAAATTGGAATCATCAAAGGTATTGGAATACCAGCCAAATACTCTGTCCTGTCATGTGGGTTAGATAGAAAAGGAAGTAGACTCCTTAAGGAGTCGAGAGCTTCCAATTCACCAAAGGCTCTGTATAAAGGCGCGTGGAATTCATTTATCGGTGTGGACAGAGTTACATCCTTAGGCAACTATGTCAGTCTCCAGAATCACACATGACTTCATCACCTGTTTATACTAGTTTTTATGCTGTTGTAAGAAGGTAGTAATCTGAATGTTCATTAGCCCGTAAGTAAAGATCTAGAGAAGGTTATTTAGACGGGTAAACCAGAGAGGGTAGGGAGAAGTAATACATTTAATGGAGAGGGAGACCATGGTAAATAATGAAAGCTGAGTGAGATATAAAGCCAAAAAGGTGTGAGAGAGAGTGAGGCAAGCATTCACACACGTAACACAAGAAATTACATGGTCAATGATACCTACGTCCGTGGAGGTGTTTGGGTATCCTTTTCTATATGTTGGGAATCGAGAAATTGTTACAAAGATTCTTCACCTTTCAGATTTGTACAAGCTTGTTACAAAGAGATTGTGGTGGTTCCAATCTAATGAAGTTTATAGAGATTTCTTTTAAGTAATTTTTTGTCTTGCTCTCATGTTTTTCTTTCATATGGTTTGATGAACACATAAATATCACTAAACTCTCATTAAAACAAATTTATTATAATGACTGGCCAAGAGCCTTATTTATAGGGGAAAAAACTAGCTAAACCTACATCCAATGTTTTAAAAATCACTCGAGGCGAGCCTCGAGGCGAATCACAAAAAAATGGCCTTGAGGCTTAAGCCTCAGGGTTGAATTCGAGGCTTACGCCTCAATGCGCCTCACGCCTTTTTGCCGAGGGGTAAAATTAAATATAAAAAAAAAAATTTAAAAAGCTATTGTTCATTCTCCCATAACGAACTCTGCCTTTTTTTTTGTCATTTTAATATATATCGACACACTTGGTGTATATATATACATACTTTGAAGATAGTGCAATAATTAATTATATTTATTTTATTACACACACACACAAGGGTGGACCGACCCCATCCCGAATGGGGGTGGCCGCACCCACGGGTTTTCCCAAAATCTGCTATGAGTTTTATAAAAAAATAAAAAATTTCGACCTATTTATAAGTTTTTGTAACTATGGGGACAATTATCTAAATAACAAAGTTTTTAAAAACTAAAAAAAAAATAACCTAAGACTTAGACGGCAGCCTCTTTTCTTTTTCTCATTCTCTCCTCTTGATCTCGACAGTCCGCCCCTGACTCGACCCAATCTCCCTCTCCTCTTCTCTCCCTCACTCGTCTCAATCCCCTCTCCTCTTAGCCCCTGCCGCCAGCAACTAGAGGTGGCAATTTTAGACATGGCACGATAACACGGCATGACACGACACGACACGAAATTGCCTCGAAATTAACACTTGTCGTGTTCGTGTTCATGTTTTTAACACGAAGTCGTGTTGTGATCGTGTCAAAATTATGAGCCGTGTTATCTTGTCTTGTCGTGTTAATCGTCTTTTTATTCGTGTTATCGTGTTTATTTATGTTTAATTTAGGGTCAAATTTAAGAAATCGTGTTATTTGTATCGTGTCGTGTTCTATTTGGCTCGTGTTCATGTCAACTAAAACAAACACGAATTCGTGTCATGTCGTATTTGTGTTCAAAAAACCCTTGTCGTGTCGTGTCGGCCCAAAACACGGCCCAGAAACCCAATTGCCACCCCTAACAGCAACAACAGCAGGGGTACCCAGTTGGCTGGCTCGGCAGGAAGGATCAGCCTACACATTGAGATTGAGTATGTTATTTTTTTTGTTCACTAGATTAGTTAATTTTTTTCAGTAGAATAGTTAATTTTTTTCAGTATATATGTTAATTTTTTTTCTTTAGTACGTTAGTTAATTTTAATTAGTTTAGTTGCTAGTATGCTGAAATTTTTTTAAGTATGTTAGTATGCTGAAATTGGTTGCTAAATTTAATTAGTTGTTGCTAAAAAATATTTGTTGCTAAAATTGGTTGTAAAAGCTGAAATTTTAATGTCCCCAAAATTTGTTCGTGAAATTTGTATGAAATTATTTTTATTGCTGAAATTTTAATTTGTCCCCAAAATTAGTTGTTGCTGAAATTTGTATTAAACTTTAATTTTAATTAGTAACTAAAAATCTAATTTCAAATAATGTTTTAGATTTAGGTAATTATGTTGAAGTATTTCAAAAAGATACGCGAAGAAAGTTCAAGTCAACCGCCACCTACAACATCGGCCCCCTCGTCACCCCCTCCTCTACCCCAACCCAACGTTGAGGCTAGTTTGGATGAGTACCCGGCTGATCCCAGGTTGAGAAAACCCATTCAAGAGTATGATGTTAATGAAAGAAACGCGGTGCGGTGTTACTTGGCAAAAGGTCCTTTTCATCCTAAAAGTCAAGACTTTCCTTGGCGTCTTTGTGCTAAGGAGAAACGTAGATTTAGGCCTTCACGGTTCAATGATCATCCTAATGGGGTTCTCGGCATAGTTGTCAAAATCGTACGATTCGCGATTCGAATTGTACGATTCGATTCACACATAAAAAGATTCGAATCGAGTTGAGAATCGCAATTGTCTAAAGAATCGGACCGAATCGGCGATTCACGATTCGAATCTTCCGATTCGGGTCCGATTCACTTTTTTTTTTTTTTTTTGTTGCTTTAAATTAATATGAAGACTTTTTAAATTAATATTGTTTTATAGTTAATCTTAGTATTTGTTTTATTGTTTTAAATTAATTTTGTTGTAATTTTGTAGGTTGGTTTAAATTAATATTGTTAATCTTAGTAAGTAGGCTGTTTAAAATTTTTGGAAGTATTTGTTTTACAGTTTTACTGTTTTAAATTAACCTTAGTATTTATTTTATTGTTTTAAATTAATATGTAGGATGTTTTAAATTAATATATAGGCTATTTTATGATATATTTTTGTTTTTTTTCATTTTTAAGCTTAAAATGAATGAGAACATGTGCTACGGTTAATTTTTGTGATATATTTTGGTATATTATCATGTGCTATGATTAGTTTTTTGTCATATTACGCTTAATTACCAATTATATAGTGTTAAATCTCATTTACGTATGTTTTACTACGTTTTTATCATTTGGTTCCGATTCGACCGATTCGATTCACGATTCGCGATTAGGGGGGTAAACGATTCACGATACGATTCGCGATTTGACAACTATGGTTCTCGGCTATACTCTCGACAGAAGGACCGTGTACCCCTCTACATTATTTGTGACACATTATATGGTATTTTATTGAAATTGTTAATATGTTTACAATTTACTCAGCCAAGTGATGTTCTCCCTCGCACTCTGTGACAGTGCTAATCTTCTCACCCACTCCACTATACCTTGTTTGACCCACCTTTGTACTATTCACAGCGGACACTTCCTCCAAAATTATGGGCTACGCGAACATTCCCACAAGCAACCTAGTTAGATTGTTGTACTCCTCTCATTCTCAACTACCCGCTATACTGTCTATCTTCAGTTGATAAATCGATTAAAACATGCTCTTAGAAAACGCTTTTCACCAGGTAAGAATGGTGAAATGTGTAGACAAGTAATTCAAACCTAGTCCAATAGCATCAGAGCCCTTCATGATCTTCAGCCTCTTGCACGAACTGATAAACATCCTGCGACAAAACATATTAAAGGTTAGTGATGTGGAAAACAGAGAAATTGAAAGAAGAAACAATGAATTCATTTCATGAATTAGCATGTGGAATTTTAAAAATAACAATTTGCACCCAAAAGCGAGTTGATTCGGAGACAAAAAAAACAGAAAAATGTTGGGAACAATAAAAATCCCATCACCAGGAAACACCAAAATAAAACTATGATTAGTTGTCCATGCACACATTTCAAGATAATGTAAAGTGAAGCAATTGTGCTGGGTGCAGCAACTATAAGTAGATGTATTACAAACTTTCAAATTTTCCAATCTGGTTCGATGTTATTAAATATTAGATTAAGTGAATCCAGTACCCGGACGCATAGAAACCCAAAATATGGATCCGAACGCAGGTCAGATAACTGATTATCATATGATCAGCTTATCACGTGTAAGTAAACAAAGAACTTACCGTAACACGACAATTGGAACACAAGATCAAGCACAAATTAGACGAACTTCTATATCTTAATACTAGGGTAACCTCAAAAGGAGTAATTACAAGGATATTTATAGCCTAAAAAGATGTGCCTACCTATCTTAGGGCAACAATAACATAATACTAAAAGATGGAAAAGGACAAAAATGAATATTTTAAACATTACCCTTTATGAAATATGGCTTACATCACATGACGTAATAAAAGGTAAAAGTAAATCTATTAGTAAAAAGGTAAGATTAAGGGAATAACAGTTAAGTAATAAAGGACAAAAATACTCGAAATGGGAAGGACCAAAATAACACTCAAGGGGAACGCATCACGTCACTCTGCCCTTCTGAGAAAAAGCTCATCAACAAGCTTTAAAAGTCGGGAAAAAAATGTGGGGCCATTCTTGAGAAGCCAAAAATTATGTGTGCCATTTATATTATTTATTTTTGTGGCCCATATATAAAGTGAAACTTGTGGGCCAGATTTGTAAAATTTCAGCGTCTAATAGTATGTTTTAGGCCCTCAGAAATAATTTGGCCTCTGATAAATTTTTAGGACAGGCCCAAGCGATAAATGCCCCACCTGATCATCCAAACACAGCAGCTCACAATGGATTTGAAACTAAGGACCATCAAGAAGGCCACCCACTCTGACCCATTAAAAATGAACATCCATGGACAAAAGCCCCAAATTGATGTAAGGTCAAAATCTATCCCAATTTTCAATAGGTCCATACCTAAGGCCCAAGAACTCCTAAAACCAAACAAACTACTGCTCCAAACAGCCCCCCCTCCAGCTCAAGCGTAACCCCAGAGCCTGATGTAAATGAGCGTCAAATGGAAAATAAGAAGATGATTTAACTCTCGTCTCAACTCTCTCTCAATATCTCAAAATGTAGGAATGCCCCAAATGAGGTTACATGGGGAGTATTTATAAGGAATGGGTGAGGAGTCTAGAATTGTTAGTCAAGTATGAATTGTCATGAGATCAGTTGTCATGACAACACTAACTAATGGAACCTTCAAGAAGCTTTCATCTCAACCCTTGCTATAACTAAAAAAATGTAACAAAAATACTAAACAACTAATAAAAGGAAAAATACAATGAAATAACAAAAATGCCACTCGAGTGGGTATGTACTAAAATAGCCTCTAAGCTTCTCAATTCACATCATTCTTCCCCACTTAAAACCAAGCTCGTCCTCAAGCTTTCAAAAAATGGGGCAAGTGAAAAGTCCCCAAAATAGGTGGTCGAAGAGGAAAAGAAAAATTTTGAGTTTTTTCTGCTGCCTTGGATCTTTGATCTCTTTCCTTGATATGCTCCTTCCTTCAATCTAGATTTCTTCTCTCTCTAATTGCGAGCCAAAAAAAATGCAGCCACTTGGGTCGAATGGTCTCCTAGGGTTGCAAGGCCCCAAACCCTAACCATCCATGGACATCGCTGGACAAGAAGGTGACCGTTAACCATCGCCGAGACATTTGGAAGGAAAATAGAGAGGAGCCGGTGGTCGATTTGTTCGATTAAGGTTCTTCTTGGTGCAATTGCATTCTGGCCCCTTTTTCTCTCCTAGTCGGGATCCTAGGATAGAGTTTAAACTTTAAACCCATTTTTCTACCTCTTCTTATTTTTTTTCACAGAAGGTTTTTTTGTAATTTTAGGGTTCTGTTGTGGGAGTGTAATTGTGACGGGAGTTGGATTTCACACCCACCTCGGGACCTTCGTAGCTACGGTTTTCACTCTTCTTATCAGATGCCGACAAAATCCGTTCTATCATACGACAAGGGTATTGCCCCTCATCCCAGCAAGCGACAACCACAAGGACACCTGATGGTCCCGTCGACTTGGTAGCGGCTTTACTAAGGTTCTATTGTTGCTCAACTTTATCGGATCCTACAGGGGTGAACCTCCCCTTCTCTTCTTTACAATCTCAACATGGTTAACACCTCCAAGGTAAAAATCTTTCTCATGTTTCCTCTACCCTCATTTCAGACCTAGGACCAAACATGGGCTTCATTTTTCTTTTGGGTGATGATGAGTGGCTGGGGTCCTAGATTTAGGATTTTGAGGACTGTAATGTGTGGTTGGGGATGAGGTAGACCCGGGGGCCTGCGATGGGGGTGGAGTCAGGATCACCATGATTGGCGGCTGATGGTGGCTAGGGATTAGGACTCGGTTGGGCAGAGAGAGTGGATCTTGGGCCACGACGGGAATTTGCGTTAGGATAAGAGGCGGTAGTTGGCCTCCAAACTCTTAAATGAAAGTGGCAAGCGCCTTCTGTAACACCTCGTATTTCTGTGCATTTAATATTTAATTAATTCGAAAAAAAATTAAATTACTTGTGTGTCGTAATTTAATTGAATTAGTTATGTTAATATTTATTTAAATATTAATCGGAGAGAAGATGGTTAATATTTACAGAAATTAAATTACTAAGTGAATAGTAATAATTTATTTACGTCATAATGTGTATAAGTGACGTGGCATTTATTTATCTCAGCCAGAAGTCGGATATAAACTAAGTTGGGTGTGAGATAGGGGCTTTTATAAATTAATTCGGATGTCAATTCTGAGTGCACGATTGAGTCCGGATGGGCTAAGATAGTCAAAAAAGTGTACCCAGGGGTGGTAAATGGGTCACGGAATATTTTTTGACATAACCGAGCCCACTCGGGGGTATTTTGGCCATTTTAATTAGGCCCATATGATTAAAAACGGAATTTGGAGATAAAAACCTAAGTTTTGGGGTTGTGGGCAGCCATAACTCATTTAGGAGAAATTTGAGAACATAAGGGGCAAAGAGGGAGGACTCTTGAGAGCCAAAGAGGAAGAACAAGGAAGGTGTTCTTTATCACACAACGATCTCTACACCAAAGATAATCAGACATTACGAATTTATAAGGCAAGTGGTTAAATTGCTTCAATGTAAATTGGTGATATTCAATTCATATCATAGTAGGTGTTATACAAATGATTTTTGGATTGGGTTAATGCAAATTGGGTTTTGATTTGGGGAAGTTACAAATCCAGTTATTGGGACTGGTTTTGATTCGTAGGATTTTAGTGGATAATTCTGGGTCAAAAGCTTCACACAAGCTGTTAATGGCGATTCTGTCCACGTAGCCCTCTAGAAAATGGCGTTTTCTAACTTTCGTTCTCTAATACGCTTTTTCCAAAACAGCCCCAAAATGCCTCAAAACGGCATTTTATAAAATCTGGGCAGATTGAGTAAATTGAAAACCTCAGATTAATAATTGTGCAAACTTTATTAAGGAGAATTTTGAATAATTAATTGGGGCTATTGTATTATGGACCAAGGGGGTGTCCGGATATTTTGATTGAGTGATGCCATGATAATAGATTAATTAATGGGGGATTAATTAATTAAAGCTTATAGCTGGAATAATTTATTATAGAATGATATAATAAATTGTTAAATATTATTTAATTAGGAGTGTTCTCTTTATAATGGAATTTTCAGGAGTACGTTCTAAGAGATGGAAATTCGGGTCAGGTGATCGAGTCCGGGTACATTGGTTGTGTGACACCAGGGAGATATTAAATTAATGAATGAGTATATTAATTAAATTAGAGTCGGACCATAGACTCGGGGAATTAATGAGTATATTAATTAAATTAGAGTCGGACCATAAACTCGGGGAGATATTAAGTTAATTAATGGGCATATTAATTAAATTAGAGTCGGACCATAGACTCGGGGAAATATTAGCTTAATTAATGGGTAAATTAATTAAATTGGAGTCGGACCATAGACTCGGGAATATGTTGGCTAGTGTTATGGACTTTGTACACGGTAAAGTCGGGTTTAAATTTTATTTATTTATATACGTATATATACGGTAGTGTGATAGTATATATATATATATTGTGTGCTCATAAATACCGGTGGCTATGTATTTATTTAGAATTATATGCTCTAGTGCTATCGGGGGAGGTTGCGCGATGTGGGTGAATCCCCTAGCTTGAGGAGTAGGGCGAGTATATCCCCAGGTCATAGCGTCCAAATAGAGGTGGGCATTGAGATGATTGTCTTCACACTCGGGGGAATATGACCGCCTCTAATACATTTATATTTCTATGTTCTGATTCGGCGGTGGCTAGCTGTCTCAGAAATTCAGGTGGGACTGAGTAGATCTGGGAAGATAGCACTTTAGAGAATGCATCCGATGAGGTATTACTCAGAAGGATGGTTTTAATTATATTCAACATACGTATAATTGTGGAATATAGTTCTACGTATATAATAGAGTAGATAATTATATACGGGTAATTAAATACATGAAGAGAATTTGTATTACTTATATAACTAGTGAATGTCATATGGCTTTTAAGAGCCGTTTTATTTATATTCAACATATGTATAAATTATAATTGTGGAATATAGTTCTACGTATATAATGGAGTAGATAATTATATACGGGTAATTAAATACATGAAGAGAATTTGTATTACTTATATAACTAGTGAATGTTATATGACTTTTAAGAAATGATTAATTAAGTTAATGCGATAAATAACTTACGAAGTAAAGATACAAATTACTCGGGTTAGAGTAGAGTTCAAGGAGTTTCGTGACAAGGCTAGTTAGACGGGGTGGTGTAACTAGGAGGGTCAGGAAGAAAGCGTTAGGTGTGCACTTTAGAGGAGGGGTGAGATGTATCTCAAGTGAGTGCGACATTAACTTAAATATGAAGAGCATTCATATATTTTAATTGTTGCATTTTAATTCACTTGCAAAATATTTTCAAAAGGACTTTGAGCTCTGACCCATACTTGCAAAATATTTTCAAAACCTTTTAGGCATCCAGCCACAGGGATGCCAAACTTGAAGATCTGTTCCAGGGATGCGTAGCTGCAACAGGTGTGGATGTTGCAGGATTTGGATATAGACGCTTCAGTCATTTCATTCCTAGAGTAGGATGCAGCTTGGTATTTCTTTCGGGCATGTTGCCCCAGCTATTTTCATTTCAGTCGGACTTTGTACTGGTTACTATTCTTTGTTGGATTATATTAGTGGATGTTGATTTTCTGCCGATGGTTTATTCGGCCGGTCATTTATTTATTTATTCAATATTGCTTTAGATTCATGGTTTGTGTGAATGGTTCGTATTGATATTTATATGGTTGTTGTTGTTAAATAAAAAGATTAAAATTTTGACATCAGCTTTTGAATACTAGGTGGTTAGTAAGTTTTAAAAAGTTTTAAAAAGTGATGCTAAGAATGAACCAGATGAGATTCCTGTTTTAATTTGATATAGGACTAATCACCCGGTATTTTATTGGGCGGGGTGTCACACCTTCCCCAGAGTAGAGATACATCGTTCGAATCCCAATCTAAATCGAAGCCAAATTTGGCGGATCTCTTTGGTAGCATTAAAGTCGGCACGATTTGTTTTACAGCTTTGGAGCGCTTATGTCTCTAATACCATCTTTCCAATATGCCCATTTTTTGTTGTCAAAATTTATTTTTGCAATTTTCTCTTCGGCGACATATTTCGGGGTTACACTCATCTTTAACTTCTCGAGGGGGTGCTTTTTCTATTGAGGGGAAAAGGATGAAAATTAAGGAGTGCAATGGGCCTAATTATAATATCGCAATGTTTTTAGTTTCTTAGCCTTTTATCTTATGCCCATATTATGATTAGTATTTTAGGAAGGCGGTAATATCCCTTAACAATATTCTTAGAGCATCTTTTGAAGTCTTTTTACGGGTTATTTGATTTTTGGCTAAAAGATAAGCTTTGGCCAATTATAATAAACACACTACATTTTTAAGAATTAAGGGGAGAAAGTTCTCAATTTGTGCTTGCTCGTGTGTCATTTGTTGTGTTGCGTCAAAAACATATGAAAATTTGAACTTGGTTACGTCATATCAATCTCAACTTCATGTAAAAGTACCTTATAAGAAATGACCCATTATTTGGTGTCGGTTAGTTTGTGATTCATGGCCAACAAGAAGCAATTACAACACTCTCGAATTTAGGAGTCCATGTTTTTAATTTTTATATGTTGTATGGATTTGTAATCTATGATGTATCATCATGCTCACCATGCATATTTGTTAAATAGATACTACGAAGAAACAAAAGATTAACATAATACTCTCTTCGTTCCAAATTAATAATCCCCATCTGAAGTCAAAACATTTTAGGGAAAGATTTTACTCCCTTCGTCCCAAATTGATAGTCATGTTTTCCTTCTTAGTCCGTCCCAAACTATTAGTCGTGTTTCTAAAAATGGTATATGAAAAATTAGGTACGATTACAAAGTTATCCATCCAAACAATACGCGTGAAAAAACAATGATCCAAGAGCATGCCTTGCATTCATAGCCATTCATCATTTTTAGAAGGATAAATTTAGAAAGTAAAAACTTATGTTCAAATGTTTGACTTTTCAAATTTAACCTCTTCAGAATTATGAATACATTTGGAATGCAACACATGCAGTTGGATCATTGCTCTCCCATAAGTATTAATTGGAATATGTAACATTGGAATTCTTTCCTAATTTTATATACTATTTTTGGAAATAGAACTCATGATTTGACATGGACGGAAAAAAGGAAAACGAGACCATTAATTTGGGACGCAAGGAGTATGAGAAAACTGCAATAACTTCTTAATTCATACATAATAAGCGATAGGTATTAGGTACTATTATATCAAGTGAAGATTCCTGGTGACCAACTTAATGTTTCTTATTAAGATATTGCTTGGCAATGTAAAACAAGTTCCAATAGATAAAGACATCTGTAAGTGCTCGTTTGCATAAGAGAATTTTTACTATACCGAAATTCTAGTTTGGTATTCACATGGAGTATGAGAAAACTACAATAACTTCTTAACGTATACGTAAGTGATAGGTACCGTTATATCAAGTGAAGATCCCTGATGACCAACTTAATGTCTCTTACTAAGATATTGTTTGGCAATGTGAGACAAGTTCCAATACATAAAGACATCAGTAAATGTTCGCTTAAGAGAATTTTTACTTTCCTGAAATTCTAAATTAATATTCACATGTTAAATACAAGTTTTGGTATATGAATTGATATCTAGTTTTTTACACTCTTGACATGAATCCAAAGACATCGTATATGAATTTACTATCTTAGATCCCATGAAAGCATAAAAGCTTGAACTAAACAAGCACTAAAAGCAATGTTCCAAAAGGTGCGAGGCAGTAGGCGGGCGAATGATGGGCGCCTCCTCGGCTCTTTTCCTTCTTTTAATTTTCCTTTTTACACTCAAACCACAAATACATTGAAGTCACATACAATCAATCTAACAATGATTTACACATTACAATTGCTAACAATACTTTAAAGCCCCATATTTCTAACATTAATACTTTTTTTTTTAAGTTTCATACATAAATAAAAGATTGATAAACTAAGACAAAGAATAAAGATACTACACACATAAAAAATACTTTGTGCAATTGATATTTGATTCCTAAAATAAGAAAATAAATAGTACACATACAAAAAGTAATGCTATTGAGGATACTATATCAGAGTACTCTTAGGATCGCTCGGTCGCTAGGGGTCTTTCTAAAAAAGTGGACTGGGCAAAGAGAGCCTAAAAATATTACAAAGAGAAAAAAGAAAAACTATAATCATTTGTGTATATATACAAAGCTGCATTCACACATGATACACATGTAAATTAAATACACAGTTTTGTGTGTAAGCCATTGTAGAATTGGGCAATTTAATAAAGAAAGAAAAAAAGAAAAAAATCAGCAATATTTCCATTTGGTCTGCTATTTTGTCGCCTTGCCTAGGCGCCGCCTAGACCATTTTTTAGAACACTGAATTTAAGTATAAAAGAGAGTGAAATAACCGAATGCATGGATAGAACTCAGTCCCCATCTAGTCTGTCGAGTGTGCGCGCCCAGAATCGAAACACGTTAATGGTTTTTGGACATAAGAACAAGGTCAAATTTGCACAATTAATTGTACTTCAATAACACAATTTCGTGGTAAAAAGTGTGTTCAATTAGTTAGCATAGCACATCTCTAATCATAAGAAGCAGGCATGCTTAAGTGACATCATACGCTTAAGTGACATCATACTCAAAACATGAATGGCACACCTATAACGGACAACAGCTAACATCACAATGTTACCTCATCAATACTGTATTCTACTGGGAAAAAAAGGAAAGTAACAAATAAATACATGAATGGAAACTAAACACGTGGAGTGCATTAGGGCTTACTCCCATGGAACATCTCCCACAAGCATCCAGTCACCGTCCTTATCCTCGTACGTAAGCACGTATTCAGATCCATGCAAAAGATCCCTCAACTTGCTCTCACTTAGAACTTCCCTCCTTGGCGCCCCCTGGGACCCACATTGACCTGAATATGTAATTAACTGTACTAAATAAGCTGACATAAAATTATTACTGGGGTGCAGCGTATGCATTAAGCACACATCCACGAAATCAAAATATTGACCACAATATCATCAAAAAACTGTTACTTGAAAAAAAGCCCACCTATGGTAAAACAACTGAACATCTTCTCAAGAGCAGAAGAAAGCTCTTGATATGTGGAATAACTTCTCAGATCTACCTTCCTGAGATAAGGAGCACCATCCATGCTGACCTTGACGAATAGAGCACCAGGACCTGGTTTTCCATCTACTTCATCATTGTTCTTTGAACTGGTAGCCAGAGTATTCTTCCTAAACGATCTTATAGGAGGCCAACCAACTACCTGTGCCCTGTAACACAAGGAAGATTAGAAACAGTTGTCCTAATTGTACCAAAAGTGAAACCCCCTAAATTTAAATAGTTTGTACATACTTGGCAGTAGGTGCACTGCCATTGTTATTTAAGCCATTCATTTTGCTATGACTGGTTGCATTTGGTGCAAGAGGCTGTTCCTGTGATGCTTTTGCAGGCCCCTCTTTTGTTGTGGTGGGCTGGATCTTAGAAGACCCAGATGATAGCATTACATTTATCGCTGTACTACCAGAAAACTTTGATTTTGGAGTTTCAGGATCCGAACCGGTTGTATTAATCATCCAATTCCCTTCTGCAAACAACGAACCTTTCATTTCCGATAAACCATCCATAGTGTCAGAGAACCCCCTCTTGTTGCCTGAAACAATAGTCTTTTGTGATGATGAGCAAATACCATCCTTGGAAGGAAGCAGAGGAAATAAGGGTTTCTCATCAAATTTCACTGAGCTAAGGAGGTTAAATTCGGGATCTCGTTCAGGGGACTGGGATCCTGGAAGACCAAGCCTCAACTCTGTAGCCCTCAGATTCAGATTGTTTCTGTTCACCTCCGAGAGGCTCGAAACAACGGAGCTGTCCACTGAGGAACAATCTGACAATCCCAAGTAATTTCGCTCTTTGAATCCTGTTTGGGACATAGAGTCCATAGAGGCTGAAGAAGCCACTAAACAAACATTGCCCTGACCTCCCCCCTCAACACCCAACGCAGGTGGAGACATCAAACCCCAACACTTCTAGAATTGCCTCTCGACCTGCTTATTTACCCACATGTTAATTTTATTGATTAAATAGAAAACGTCGAAACGATCCTTCCCTACCATTTTTTTTTCCCAAAAAAAAACACCTCCCAAAGATTTCTCAAATCAACCCACAAGTGGTCATTGCTAGTGACACTCCAAGGAAAATGTACAAGATTTTTAAAATCAATTTGGGAAATGTTTTCAAGGTGGATTTTTTTGGTAAAACATGTTGTATATGATCATTAGATTAAAACCCCACCACTCAAGAGGGAGAAATCTTAAAAATTCTCATGATAAACATTAAAACCATGCCACTTAAAAGATAGGTGAGACATTTTTTTATTAATTGAAACAAAAAAGGAACCAGGTACCAACTCCATCCAAAAAAGATAAGCATCTTGTAAAGCACTGAGAATGGCAAATGGATTAGGTTTTGAAAGATCAAAAATGCCAACAAAAGATAAAAGTTCAAAACAAAGTATAAAATTATCAATTCAGCCAACTTCTCAAATAATTTTGCAAAAGCATGCTCAGATTTCAACCTTACTATATCCACAAAATTTGTCACAGAAAGAAATAAAGTTCAACCCACAAAAGATGCTTAAAAAGTGTAAATCACATAACACAACAAACCCTTAATATAAAACACCAAAATAAAAACATATACATTTACAGAGCTTGACATTATTTATAAAAACATGAAGCTCAAAAAAAAAAAGAATAGATTTTTAATACAAACCTGAACAAGTTGAAATTTTGAACTTTGGGTTATTAATAACAGAGAAGATGAAGATTTATTGGCACTTTGGTTTCACAAATAAAGTAAAGGGAAAGGTTTTAAAAGCTGTTTAGTGTTTCCGATGAACTCGAAGCTGAGAGAAATAAAATTAAAAGGGTGGGGGTAGAAAAGTGAATTAGGGAAAAAGTAGGGTGGATTTAGAGTGAGACAAATGGACGTTGGAGATGGATTGGGTTAAGAGAATCGGGGCCGTTGATGAAGGGAAATTAAATATCTGTCGTGGTTGCAGGTAGTATGGGAAAATATTTTATTTTGTGAAAACAAAAGGTTTCGTAAAGATGGTTTCTGCTTCTTTACTTTCTAGTTTTGGCTACACAATGCGCTGGCCTTGACGACACCAAATGACAAGAAAGCCCTCGTGTAATTTTATGTCACTATTCATGGGTAACATGGTTTTGATTCTTTAAGATTGACCCTATTTTTTTAAGGACAATTTATAATCACATCAATTATTGATTATTTTTAAATATTTAAAAATAATTTACTCTTACAAGAAAAGAATTAGTAAACTTAAATATTTAAAATTACTTTAGTGTTTAAAATTTGTTTGCGAGAAACCTAAGAGTACAATGAAAATCTAAGAGCGGACTGAGCAGGGCTACAGCCCACCCAAAAAAAAATTGCTAGCAAAGTTCAGACCATCTCTAAAAATAAGCCCATCCCAAATTCATTACGTAGCGCAACCCATATTTTTATCCACAACCACAAGGAACAAAACCAAAGAAAAGGCAAACGTGTACAAGCTGGACACTTAACTAATTTCAAGACGTGTGCAGTTTTGTTTTTTACCAAAACAAATTTATTCCAAGTCAAATATTATTCCCTCTCTCAACAACAAAACAATTCCCAAAGAAAAGCAAGCATCCAGTCGCCGCCAGGTATAAATAATAAAATAATTTTTAGTCCGGCAGCATCCATCGTCCCGTTACTATTCATCTTCGGCTATCTCATGTAAGAAACATTTTTCCTTTTTTTAGTTTCTTTGCGACTGTTTTTTCCTTTTTTTCCTATTGTATTTGTTCCAATTCTGGCGCTCAGGTATAAATAATAAAACTCATATTTTATTTGTGGAACTTAATTATTTATCAATCTATTGATGATTAAATTAATTAAAATTTCTTATTTCAATTATTTATTTATTTTGTAAAGATTAAATAAGTGGTTTTTTGTCTTTAATATCATATCTATGCTTTTAATTAATAAATATTAGAATTTTGGGGACTTTTTTCTGTCAAGATTAAATAAGTGAACTTTTTTCTGAAATATTAGAATTTTAGGGTCTGAACTTTTTTTATTGTTTTACATTTGTTATTCATATTTTATTTGTTGTATTTAATTATTCATTAATCTATTGATGGTTGTATTAATTAAAATTTCGTATTCCAATTATTTGTTTTTCTGTCAAGATTACATAAGTGGATTTTTTTTCTTAAATATGAGATTTATGCTTTTAATTAATAAATATTAGAATTTTGGGGTCTTTTTTTCTGTCAAGATAAAATAAGTGAACCTTTTTTTGCTTTTTTCCTGAAATATTAGAATTTGGGGGTTTTAACTTTTAAAATTGTTTTACATTTGTTATTCAGATTTGATTTGTTTAATTTAATTATCAATCAATCTATTGATGATTAAATTAATTAAATTTTCTTATTTCAATTATTTATTAAATAAGAAATTATTTACTTGCGCAGTTAATGCATTACCACCTTTATTAGAAAATTTATCCCGAGGATTTTGACGGACAAGATATCCATCGCTTACGATGCCAGTTGATGCATTACCACCTTGATATAGGTGCAGATCCCGATTTTCAAAATATTTCTTGTAATGACCACATTTTCTTATGTCAATATATAATTATTTTCTTTCAATTTCATCTCACTTACTATCTAATAATGTTGTATTATTACATATGTGATATTCTGGATTCTTAATATAATAAAACCCATTTTTAAATATGAAGCATTAAATGTAAAATGAGTCAAATTGATATTTTATGACACATCCTAAGCTAAATGATAAGTTACATAATTATGATTAATTATGTTTGAATCATGTTTAGCCTATGTGATATGGGTAATGTGTCATTAATATATATAATGTTAAGTTATTATACTTTCATAATGCATGAAATATCGAATTAATTGCGACTACAAAATTTTGAAGTTTTTGGTTAAAATGTTCATGTTGAAGCCTAGTTTTGACCATTTTAATATAACAATTAACTTGAGGTATAAACTGGATAGTTGTAGGTATATGAATTAGGTTTGTAACACAACGAACGTTGCATCAAATGGACATTCGAGTGAGAAGATATCATATTTTTACGAACAAGGGGTAAGTAGTCATTTAGCCTTAAATGATACTGTCTTACATAGTTGCCACGTGTCAACACCTAGATACCTTTGAAAAAATATAAATAAAGCCTTTGGATCAGCCGTTACACGAAATTATACCAAAATCTTACAAAGAAATATTGAGAGAGAGTGCGGGGAAAGTTTAAGAAGAAGTTCCGTCTCAAGATTAACGAGCGGTCCAAGACTCTGTAACTATAACTTCGGACTTCTGTTCTAGGTGAGTACTCTGACATTCCTTATGTGTTTTAATTATATGATATTATGAAAACTATATATATATTTTGTGAACTGCTTTTATTCTCAAAATTCATCTGACACTGATGATTGATTCCTTGTGATATGTTTATATTTGTCCATATAGACATACCGATTAAAAAGAGTTTTGAAAATGATATTGAATATTGGAAATAAGATTCGGCCTAAGGGACCTCTCTTACTAACTGGCCTTCCCAGCTGGGTTATCACCGGTGTGCCCTAAATAAGGCGTTGTGACGAACAAGTTCGATTGACCCTCAACTACCGGGGAATAATACAGTAGAAGAATATTATATTAGAGTGTACTTGACCACTAAAATGATATGATTGAAAGAAAAAGTTATTGACTTTGATTTGTTGCATCCGTTCTATTCTGAGCTATTCATTTTTATATACTATCATTCTAAATTATATACTGCAAGTTCCTATCCGTATATGTATATGCCTTCTCTTTTGATTTAAATAGGTATCAATTTTCTGAAAAACCTTGGAATGTTTGGAATTTGAACCTCACTCGACTTTTAGCTGACGTTGTAATAATTTTTCAGAAAATGACTAGGCTCGTGAAAGGAACATAAAAGGATTATGTTGAAGATTCAGCTTTTAGAGCTCTTTTTGTTATTTTAAATAAAATGTTTATTTTATCATAGATAACATGTTTGGCTCTTTTGTAATAAAAGTTTGTTTTACGTTGTAACTCTTTACTTTTAATATAAATGAAGTTTCCTTTTAGAAAGCTCTGATGACGTAATTCCTTCACTCTCAGTATTTTACGATTCATAACCATGTGATTGTATTTTCGTTGCATTTATTTTAAGAAATATTTTTAAATCAAAAAATTCGTTGCCTTGGCAACATGTCAAGACAGTCGTTCCCCACTACTATTTTGGGACGGGATCGTGACAAAGGTGGTGTCAGAGCATAGGTTATAAACTTGTAGACTACTGAACAAAAGTTTCAAAAGTTACAGATTTTAAGTTTCCATACATAGGATATAGGATTAAATATCCGACTTATATGATAACCCTCCATATGTCTTACTTTCTATATAATTGTTTATATATAATTCTTATTATAATTTGCAATTTGGAGATAATATAGTACATCTTATATTTGGTCATGACTGTAGAAAATGACCAAGACGAGATCAACTGCGGGAACTAGTGGTTCAAGTATGGAAGGACTGGAAGGTGCATACAAGGCAATTGAAAGTCTAGCAAGAATTGTGGAGCATCAGGTGAATAATGGAGCACCAAGGAATCTTAAACTAAGTAGTTATACTATTGAACATTTCAAGAAGTTGAACCCGACATCTTTTAAAGGTACTCCTAACCCCACTGAAGCAAAAAATTGGGTGATGCAAATGGAAAAAATGTTCGATGTTCTTAAGTATACAAATGAACAACGGGCTTCATTTGTAACATTCATGTTAGAAGGTGAAACCGAACATTGGTAGAGAATGACTAAGAGAATACCCGGGGAAAGGAATAATCCCATAGGTTGGAAAGACTTCTTAGTAATCTTCTACGAGAAATACTTTCCCGAAACGGTGCAAGACCAAAAATAAGTTGACTTCATGAGTCTTGTTCAAGGAACTATGATGGTTAGTCAATACGAGGTAAAATTTACGGAGTTATCCCGTTTTTCACCTCATGTTGTGATAATCGATGTTTTAAAAGCCAAGAAGTTTGAATGTGGGATGAGATTGAATATTCGTAGTCGAATTTCCATCTTGAAGTTGACATCATATAATGACGTGGTGGTTAGGGAAACAATAGCTGAGAAGGATAGTAAAGAATATAACCAGGTTAGAGAGGGGAAGAGGAAGTTTGAAGAACAAAGAGGAAGGAACCCAAATAATAAATCCTTTAGGATTGTACCTAATATAGGACAACCTTTAGTAAACAAATCCTTTAATGTTGATAGATGCCAATGATGTGGTAATATTCATAGAGCGCAACCATGTTACTTGGAGACGGAAAGTTGCTTTGGGTGTGGCTAAAAGGGATATAAAATGAGAGATTACCCAAACAAAGTAAAAGCGTCGACAAAGACTTTAAATGACAAGAAGGATCATGGCAGACAAGGTAGAGTTTTTAATTTTTCCTATGCAAAGTCTTCTAATGCAGTAGTGCCAAGTACAATTTTTATATGTGCATAACCTTTTCAAGCTTTAATTGATCCTGGTTCTACCCATTCGTTTGTGTCTGTACGTTTTGTTAATCATTTTCCTAATATTCTTGAATCCTTGAATCATAGCATACACGTTTCTACTCCTTCGGGTGAGTTATTGACGAGAACATTAGTATATAAGTCTTGCCCTATAGATGTTAGTAGTCAAAAACTATTCGCCGATATGATAATTTTAGACCTAAAAGACTTTGAAGTTATTTTGGGGATGGATTAGTTAGCATCATATCATGCTAAGGTAGATTGTTTTGAGAAGAGAGTTACTTTCCAAATTCATAGCCATCCAGAATTTAGTTTTGAAGGAACTGGAATCCTATCTCCCATACGTATTATCTGTGCAATGCAATCTTGTAGTTTTCTTAAGAATGGATGTCGAGGATTCTTTGCAAGTGTTATTGATTTGCAAACAAAAGAGTCCAGTTTTGAAGATATTCCCATAGCTAAACATTTTCCAGATGATTTGCTCGGTCTTCATCCTAGTAGAGAAATAGAGTTTATAATTGACCTTATTCCTATAACTATACCAATCTCAAAATCGCCTTATCGCATGACACCTTTAGAACTAAGGGAATTAAAAATTCAATTACAAGATCTATTAGATAAGGATTTTATTAGACCAAGTGTATCCCCATGGGGTGCTCCAGTGTTATTTGTTAAAAAAAGGATGGGACGATGAGGTTATGTATAGATTATCGTGAACTAAATAAGGTGACCAATAAGAATAAATACCCCTTACCCCGTATAGATGATTTTTGACCAACTGTAAGGTGCGAAAGTATTTTCTAAGATTGACCTTAGATCAGTCTATAACCAATTAAAGATTAAGGAAGGTAATATTTCGAAATCAACTTTTCGTACAAGATATGGTCACTATGAATTTCTTGTGATTATATTTGGACCAACTAATGCACCAGCCACTTTTATGGATATGATGAATAGAGTGTTTAGGAAATATTTGGATCAATGTGTGGTTTTTTCATTGATGACATCTTTATTTATTCCAAGAGTGTTGAAGAACATGAAAAGCATTTAGAGATAGTGTTGGAAATCCTTAGGAAGGAGAAATTATATGCGAAATTAAAGAAGTGTGAGTTTTGGTTGCCTAGTGTCTCTTTTCTAGGACATGTCATTTCCAAGGAGAGAGTGTCGGTTGACCCTCAAAAGATAAAGGCTAAACTAGATTGGACTAGACCAACTAATGTGACAGAGATTCGTAGTTTCCTTGGATTAGCTGTTGAAGATTTTTTTAGTATTTACAAACCTCTATCTATGTTAACACAAAAGAAGGTGAAATATGAATGGTCTAAGGAAGTTGAGAATAGTTTTTAAGAACTTAAGAATCGATTAGTAACTGCCCAAATTTTGACTATTCCTTCCGGAATAGGGGGATTTGTGATTTATAGTGATGCTTCTAAAAATGGTTTAGGATGTGTACTAATGTAAAATGAAAAAGTAGTACCTTTTGCCTCGAGACAGTTAAAAACCCATGAGCAGAATTATCCAACCCATGACCTTGAATTAGCAACTGTAATTTTTGCTCTTAAGATTTGGAGACATTATTTGTATGGTGAGACTTGTGAGATTTATACCGATCATAAGATTTTAAAATATATTTTTATCCAAAAGGAATTGAATATGAGACAAAGGAGGTGGTTAGAATTAATGAAGGATTATGATTTAAATATTCATTATCACCCAGGGAAAGCTAATGTAGTAGCCGGCGCTTTAAGCAGGAAGTTTACAACAAATTTAGCGTGTCTCGTTACAAATCAGGAACCTTTGTTAAGGTATTTGAGAAGTATGAAAATAGATGTACGTATTTATAGGAAAGGTGGAATAATCGCAAACTTACAAGTACAACCCATGTTAATGGAAAGGATCAAAATTGCACAAGTAAATGACCCACAACTGAAGAAGATTAGAGAAGAAGTCATTGAGGGTAAGAGAATTGAATTTGTGATACGGGATGATATATTGAGGTTTGGAAATAGAGTGTGTGTGCCATGTGATGCCCAACTAAAGAGGCAAATTTTGAAAGAAAGTCATTACTCAAGATTCACATTTTATCCCGGATGTACAAAAATGTATAGGGATCTTCGAGAAATATTTTGGTGGAATAACATGAAGAGGGAGGTAGCGAAATTTATATCTTAGTGTTTGGTTTGTCAATAAGTAAAGGCTAAATATAAAAAATCATCAGGATTACTGCAACCCCTACCTATCCCTGAGTGGAAATGGGAACATATTACTATGAATTTTGTGATAGGTTTACCAAGGAGTTCAAATGGTAATGATTCTATTTGGGTAATTATTGATAGGTTAACTAAATCTTCTCATTTTTTTGCCATTAAGATTACCCATTCTTTAGAAATATTAGCTAAGTTGTACGTGTGGATAATTATTAGGCTTTATGGAACCCCAGTTTCAATTATTTCTGATCGTGACCCTAGATTCGTGTCTCGCTTCTGGAAAAGTCTACAAGCAGTTATGGGAAAAAAATTGAATTTTAGCATCACTTTTTATCCTCAAACGGATGGACAATCTGAGAGAATTGTTCAAACTCTAGAGGATATGCTTAGGGCAGGTGTGCTTGATCTAAAGGGTAATTGGGATGATCATTTACCATTAGTGGAATTTGCATATAATAATAGTTATCAAGCAAGTATTCAAATGGCTCCGTATGAGGCACTTTATGGTAGGATGTGTCGTTCCCTTGCATGTTGGGTAGAAGTTGGAGAAAGAAATTATTGGGACCAGAATTGATCCAGATCACTACAGAGAAGGTAAAATTGATACAATAGAGACTTCAAATCACTCAAAGCCATCAAAAGAGTTACGTTGACAATTGACACCGCCAACTAGAATTCTAAAGAGGAGATTATGTGTTATTATGAGTATTACCAGCAAAGGGAGTAATCCGATTTGGAAAGAAAGGGAAATTGAGTCCAAGATACATAAGACCTTTTGAAATCCTTGAAAGGATAGGAGCTGTTGCGTATAGAATAGCCTTACCCCGTGAACTCTCTAATGTGCATAATGTGTTCTACGTGTCAATGATGAAGAAATACGTACCAGATCCAATGCGAACCTCTTCAAGTTAGAGAAGATTTATCGTACATTGAGCATCCGATAGAAATTTTGGACCATAAAGATCAAATATTACGAACCAAGGTAATTCCACTTGTCAAAGTATTATGGCGTAATAATTCCATTGAATAAGCAACATGGGAGTGGGAAGAAGAAATAAAGGAGCGATATCCACACCTGTTTGGAAATTAATGTAAGTCAAGTTTGGGGACCAAACTTTTTATAATGATGGTAAAATGTAATGACCCCGTTTTATTAATGCCAATATATAATTATTTTCTTTCAATTGCATCTCACTTACTATCTAATAACATTGTATTATTACATATGTGATATTCTGGATTCTTAATATAATAAAAGCCATTTTTAAATTTGAAGAATTAAATGTAAAATGAGTCAAATTGATATTTTATGACACATCCTAAGCTAAATGATAAGTTACATAATTATGATTAATTATGTTTGAATCATGTTTAGCCAAAGTGATATGGGTAATGTGTCATTAACATATATAGTGTTAAGTTATTATACTTTCATAAGGCATGAAATATCGAATTAACTGCGACTACAAAATTTTATAGTTTTTGGCAAAAATGTTCATGTTGAAGCCTAGTTTTGATCATTTTAATATAACAATTGACTTGAGGTATAAACTAGATAGTTGTAGGTACATAAATTAGGTTTGTAACACAACGTACGTTGCATCAAACGGACATTCGAGTGAGAAGATATCATCTTTTTACGAATAAGGGGTAAGTAGTCATTTAGCCTTAAATGATATTTTGTCTTACATAGTTGCCATGTGTGAGCACTTAGATGCCTTTGAAAAACTATAAATAAATCCTTTGGATCATCCATTACACGAAATTATACCAAAATCTTACAAAGAAACAGTGAGAGAGAGTGCGGGGAAAGTTTAAGAAGAAGTTTCGTCTCAAGATTAACGAGTGATCCAAGACTCTGTAACTATAACTTCGGACTTCTGTTCTAGGTGAGTACTCTGACATTCCTTGTGCGTTTTAATTATATGATATTATGAAAACTATATATATATATATATTTTGTGAACTGCTTTTATTCTTAAAATGCATCTGACACTGATGATTGATTCCTTGTGATATGTTTATATTTGTCCATAGACATACCGATTAAAAAGAGTTTTGAAAATGATATAGAATATTGAAAATAAGATTCGGCCTAAGGGACCTCTCTTATTGACTGACCTTCACAGTTGAGTTATTGCTGGTGTGCCCTAAATAAGGCGTTGTGACGAACAAGTTTGATTGACCCTCAACTACCGGGGAATAATACGGTAGAAGAATATTGTATTAGAGTGTACTTGGCCACTAAAATGATATGATTGAAAGAAAAGTTATTGACTTTTATTTGTTGCATCTTTTCTATTCTGAGCTAATCATTTTTATACTGCAAGTTCCTATCTATAGATGTATATGCCTTCTCTTTTGATTTGAATAGGTATCAATTTTCTGAAAAACCTTGGAATGTCTGGAATTTGAATCTCACTCGACTTTTAGCTGACGTTGTAATAATTTTTCAAGAAATAAGTAGGCTCGAGGAGGGAACATAAATGGACTATGTTGAAGATTCAGCTTTTAGAGATCTTTTTGTTATTTTAAATAAAATGTTTGTTTTATCATAGAGAGCATGTTTGGCTCTTTTGTAATGAAAGTTTGTTTTACGTTGTAACTCTTTACTTTTAATATAAATGAAGTTTCCTTTTAGAAAGTTCTAATGACGTAATTCCTTCACTTTCAGTATTTTACGATTCATAACCATGTGATTGTATTTTCGTTGCAGTTATTTTAAGAAATATTTTTAAATCCAGAATATTTGTTGCCTTGGTGGCATGTCAAGATACTCGTTCCTCACTACTATTTTGGGACGGGGTCGCGACATTTCTACCCTAGGTGAGTTATACCGACAACTGTATATTAAGAGAAAGATTGATGACTACTATTTGGTTGATAGATTGATTCATCTCTTCTTCACTCTTCCTGCTTCAAAGGCGACTACTGAAATAGCTTTCAATGGGGGATGAATTTCTTATCGATTTCATGTCTCTCTTCCTTTAATGGGACCTCACTTTAAGTATTGATTTAGACTCCGTGATCGATGAATTTGAATCGCGAAAGACTTGTCGGGAAAAATTTCGATAGATTTTTTTGTAATCAATGAATGTGAATATTTAAAGACTAGGGGGAACGTTTTTTTATCAAACTTCTTTATTTGATTATGAATGAATTCTATCATTGAACTGAGTTTTGTCATGATTTTTTTTATTTAATTTTATTTTTTATGGACTTTGATTTGTTATTAGCCCACCCTATCGAGCAACCCTGGCTCCCCCCTTGTAAGAGTACTTTGCTAATTTTTTTAATGGGGCTCATAGGTGATGGAGGTTTGAAGTCTATTTCCTACGGAGTACTTTTATGTGTACCAAGATCTTACATTAAGGATGTATATTAAAATATTGTATTTTTAATTTATAAGCAACACTTTAATGCATTGGGTGCACGTTCTTAATGTAAGATTTTGGTGCATAAATCATTTGCATTTATTGTAATATTAAAAAATACTCTTAAAAAGTTTATTAAAAAAACTCTCCCTCTCTCTCTCCCTCTCGTTGAGCATTGTCTAAAATCAAAACAACAAACCTAAACGTGATCGAACTCTCCAAAAAAACATGCATGCAATTTCTTTCACCACAAACCTAATCAATGTTGGGAATGAAACACTTAAGAAGATCCTAATGGTCTCGTCATCGAGCTCATTATTTGTAGTTGAGGGTTACCCGCTAGCTAAATGAATGGGCATCGACAAGCAAATCACCACTGAGAATTGATTTTTGGAATAGATTTGTGTGTGTGTGTGTGTGCGTGTGTGTGTATTGGTGGTGGTCGTGGATCAATCTCACAGCCTCGTCATATTCCCATTTCTAATTTTTTGAAATTTTTACAAAAAAAAATGAGATTAGGTTTTACACATTTAACCTTACCATTTGTAGTGCAAATATTTCTTCTTCAACTCCTCATATAACCTCACTTATATCAAACTAGCATTAACAACTGGGAAATAAAATAATTCTTATGCATCTTATACGTGAGTATCTCTCGACATTATATGGGAAAAATCATAAAAAAAATGTTTCTTTTAATATGGAATAACAATAACACCTCAAATAGGAAGTATGAAAATTCTAAGGCCTAACATAAAGTGAATAATATTAGGAACCTTTGTATATAATTTCTACCTAAACATGATTACGTCATATAAGTCGCATTGACTATTCATCATTTAATTATTCATATTTTCGTCAACTAATCAAAATAATACAAAACGCCCTTACAAATCTTGAATAATACAAATTAACCACATCCACCACATAAACAATCAACCTCTACCACCACAATTGTCAACATCCACTACTATCATTGTCGCTAACCACAACCACCATCATCGTCAATCAAAACCATCACCACCATCATAACCCACCATCGTTATCGCGAATTTTAACCTTCATACAAGGTATATATGGATAATTATTTGTGTATTTATATAAATAGATCATATTGTGTGTATATATACACGAAGATAATTGTGTGTAATTGGTAGGTGAGGAGGATGATGAGGAGGTAAATATTTACTTTTAAAGTATTTTTTTTCAAGTGGTACATATTTATTTTCACATTTAATCTGGTAAACATTGTAATTCCCTGGGATTTTAAATAGTTAATTTAAATGGAAAATTTTAAATAATTGATTTTATTTAAGAATATTTATAATAAATTAAATTGGATATTTTATCTTAAATTAAATTGAATACTTTTTGCATTAATTTAATGTGATTTTTTAGGAGGGATAGGTAAATTATAGGATTAGATTTATAGGATAAATTATGTTATGTTTTGGATTGTGATTTGTGGAGTTATTTGGAGGCTCAAACGGTGTCAAAAATAAAAAAAAAAAATTGGCATATGGGTTGGGTAACCCGCTAGATCAAGTTTGGGAGTATTGGGGTATTATTTTAGGGTACATAAGCTAAGATATTTTGGGGTTAATTACTATAGTGACTAAAATTATGTTATAAAAATATAAGTTGGGTTAGCTTAGCCTTACCTCCACACTCTTATCAAAAAATCCTAAACCTAATTTGGAGGCTAGAGAGAGAGAGGGAAAGAGAAAACTATGTGTTGATACCAAAAGTTACCACCCTACGTGGACCAATTACAAGCCAGCACATGTCATTCAATGTGGCACAAGTCTAAGTCATCATGATACAAAAGCCCGACCAACTAGGAAGCCTGACCAATAATGAATCCCCACCAACTGATAAGCTCGACTAACAATGAAGCCTGAGCAACTGGGAAGACCGACCAACTGTCGAAAATCTAGCCTGTACAACTAACGAAGGGACATCAATCATACAACCTGTGCAAATAGTGAAGCAACATCAATAGTACATTTAATTCTCATTATGTATTTATGTAAATGCCCAACAAATAAAGGCATTCCATCCTGTCTCACTACAACTATCAAGGGGTCGAAAAACAAATCAAGGTAGTCAATACATTATAGTGGACGTAGACTTTTCCTTAAGAGCCTAACCACTTTAAAAATTATCCTTGTCTTATTTGTTTCTAATTATTTATAAGTGATCAATCAATTAGGCTTATTCTAGTTTTTTGCATCAACAGATTGGTACCGTCTGTGGGAACGTATTGCTAAACGTTTTCACTCACTCATCATCTATAGCTGAAATTCCTAAATCAAGCACCAGAAACAAGGAAATTTTGCCTACTCCCTCTATCCCTCCAAATAACAATAATTTAACAAGAAGGTTAGCTTGGCCAAGGGTCAAGAGGCTATGCAGGATACTATACAATAATTGACCCAATCTCTACAAACTAGAGTCCCTGCATAATTTAATCAAAGAAATATGCCACCGCCGCTAACAAGGAGTGTTGGGCATAGACATTCCAGAAATTCAAGGGATCCTCCATACCTTCCTAGAGCAACTTCCTTTATCAAGATTACTAAATCCACTAATGGACTGTCCCTCATCCCATAAAGATTAAGTGCCTTTGAAAAGCTAAGTAGGGCCTCTCCTTTCTATCGTTTGGAACCCCAGTGAAATTCCCTACGAGTTTCGTTGAAAAATACTCGACGACCAAGCGATTTAAGGGAAGGTTCGACCCAATCCAGCTTAAACACCCGACGAACTGTTGGCTAGTGAGATGTAATACCCCATAATTTTATTGATTTTTATTTAAGGGATTAATTAAATTAAATGAGAATTAATTGGGAATTAATCCGGATATAAATGCTAGCGAGATGTGAGTTGATATTTGATTATGATGTTAAAATTGAATATTTCATGAGTATTGAAAATATTAAAGTTGTCGCGAGGCTGAAATACGATAATTTAGAAAATTAAGTTGGGACGCGCGTGTCAGTCGTGTCAGGAATGAATTTAATTAGATTAAAAAGTAATTTACATTTTTATTAACCGAATGGTCATTTTGAGTGCACAAACGTGTCAGGAAGGGTCGAAATAGTCAGAAAACACTAGCCGGGGGTTTAGTTTGGGTACCGGGGCATTTTTAGGCCAAATCGGCAACCTAGAAGGGTATTTTGGTAATTTTAAAAATGGAGGAATTAAAACCCACGAATTTTAGCGTTTATTTTTATAATGTTAAAGAGGCCACTAAGGCCATTACCATCCAAAAGCATTAGAAGTGGGCTACGGGAGTTAGAGAGAAGTTATCATAGGGTTCCAAACCAAAAAACCATCTCCCCACCATCCTTTTGGAAGAGATTGTGACCAAAAAGAGAGAAGAATCAACCTTGAAACACCGACAACAAATCTGAAGAACGAATATAAGGCAAGTGATTTGATATTTTTAAGTGCATTGAATATTTCTTCCATGTTTAGTGTAGGAACTGTTTTGTCTTGAAAGTTTTGAGGAAAACATAATGAAATTGTTGTAAAAACTCTAAAGTTGGGTTAGGAATTGCATGTAGAATGGTTATGGATGAATTTGGTATTCGAAGACTTAACTTTGATGATTTAAAAACGAATTTATGATGAGTAATTAGGCATAATAAAATTCTGGGTTCATGTTCATAGGGTTTGGGGTAAAATTTGGGGATTAATGTTAATTGCATGTTGATTAGGAGGATTTGACCCCAAAAATATGTTAAGAAACGATCGAAGAGGATTTAGAATAGTTTAGGGACATTAAAATGCTGTTGGGATGATCTTAGGATGAATTTAGAGAAGAGAAAAACGAAAAAAAATGAATTGGAAAATTTCTGGGCGTTTACTGTCATCTCGTTAGGAGGCCTTCCCAGGTCGTTCGAACGACCTTGATTAGGCATAAATTCTTCCTAATTTATCCCATGATTCAGTTACTTTTAGCACCTTGAACAACGTAATTGAGTTGGATTTATCTCATAACTGTGCTACTGACTGATCCTAATGAGTACACCGAGTTTCTGGTATTTTGTAGTGATTTTGCAGGTATTTGATGTCAAGAAACGAAAAAAGGAAATCGGTAGAATCAAGAAAGAAAGAAGGAAAAGTTTCAAGGGAAAAAGTGTAATTTATACACGGAATTCGGATGAGGTACCTAAAGAGAAGTTGAAGACATCTCATTCACGAGCACAAAGGAAGAAACGGCACCCTAATCGGAATCCTGGAACAAAAGTTATGAGTAGTCAAAGATGAGACAGAAAGTCAAATAGCCGGACCGGTCCGCCTTGCCAAACTCCAGAAGACCCCCCGGATCGCATGAAAACCGAAGGAGGCCAAAATAAAAAGAACCAGTCCCCCCCCCCCCGAATCGATCCGCCTTGGGGACAGACCGGTCCGCCTAAGACCCGAACCGGTCCGGTCTTCGAGATCTGAAAATCTTTTCTCTTCCTAAAAAGACTCCTAGTGCAGTTGACTTCCGATATTGTTGTAGGATATTAAAGACCCGATTTATTATTGTTATGGATACGAAGAATTAGTAGGTTTTACCTCTTCTTCTTCTTCTTCTTCTTCTTCTTCTTCTTCTTCTTCAGAAACCCTAGTTTAGTTAACATTTGGAGATTTATTTCAAGGATTGAAGATTTGTTCAGCGATTTTTGTGAGTATCAGTTTCATTCATTGTTGCATTTATTGTTTGGGTAATTGTAGTGAGTGATTATTATTTCTAATTCATTTCTACATCTAATTGTCGTTTTTCTTAGATTAATCATGAATTCCTGCACATCAATTATTGTTTTCATTAAATTTAACATGTTAGGCTAGATTTAACAAGGTCGGGGTACATGAACCCAACCCGAGGTGTTAGTGTATGTGTTTAAAATTAATCCGATGAATTTATTGATTGACTATGATCATATTGCATAGCGACACAATAATTGTTGATCTTTATATCATGTTTGCCTCTGGGTACTCGTAATGATTTAGAGTGCAATTTGAGTGTCACTATCGCGATACTGATTTACTCATCCTCAGATTAGGTATGACGCGGGCTTGAACCTCGTATGCATAATGCTTGGGAGTACTAAATTCCGGGTCAGATCAATCAGATAAATTTATGATTAATATTACCACTGCACTACACTAGGGTTGGGGGATTGTATTCTCATCCTAGTTTTTCCCATCACTTTGTCAAAAGTTTCAAAATCAATTTTTATTCATATTTTAGGTAACTTATTGTAGTTGCATTTTTCATAATTTCATCTTTGCATTTAGTTGTAATCATTCCCAAAATCAAATCATTTTCTCTTTATTTTTCGAGTCAAGGTTAAGATGACAGTACCCCTTCTAACGAGTTGGTAGTTCGTTCGAAGCCATTCGTTCGAACGACCTCGTTCGAACGAGATTTCTAACGAGTTGACAGAATGCCTTTTTAGGCCTGATTTTATTTAAGACTTCTAGTAGACTTATATAATTGAGTGTTAATCTTTCCTTGTTGACTAGTGGATATATTTGCGAGATTGAAAGTACGCTGAGGATTAAAACTTGGAATTAAGTAGTAAATCAAATGACATCTATGGGTTAGGGTATAAGTAACTAAAATTACGACGTGAGAATAGTTGATAACTTTAATGTATATAAATCGGGGACTGGTAAACGTGTAACATTTAATGACGATATAGGGATGAGAAATATATCTCTATTAATATTATGGGATACCTAATATGTGTGAATGCTTAGTATAAGTAGTATTTGTGTATAACATACCTACCATACTTGCTATCACGGGATGTCGGCGTTCGATCAGGGCCATCTAATCTTTGTGTGCCTACGGGGAGATTTAGATTGGTACCTCGAGGACATAGGTCAGAGAAGGACTTATTGAGAACTTAATAAGTATACTGATCATGGGAATGTAGGTATGTGCGTGACCTATGTGATGTGAACTATGTTCGCCTCCAGTATGTGTGATTGTTGTTTATTGAAAATGATTCCTAAGAGATTCAGAATACGCGGTCCTTATGTACGTGATGTACCGGGATTGGATAGTAGAGTATGTGTGCACCGCAGCCTAGTCTCGGGGTGCCAGTATTGTATATTTATGATGAGAATAATATACTGTTAATTTAAATGAACTGTCATTTATAAATGTAAGTGTGAATAATAGCAACACTGTAGTAGAATTGAAAATGGAAAATCCCTATTGATTAGTATTATAAATTTTGGGAACCAAGAAGAAAAGTAAAACTCTCTGTTTAAATTAAGATGTCGGGAATTGAATCATGAATCATATAATAAGGTTAGATTGTGTATTGGACTAGTTTGATAGTAGAATAACTAGAACGGGTACGGGTACGATAGGAGTGCACAATTAGTTGAGTGGTGAGGATCTCATGTGAGTGCACGCACTATCATGTACTTTATATTCATTGTTTAAAAATATTAAACACTTGCTGTATTTTAAACTGTTTTCACAATTGGGCTCTGACCCGTTTGCTTTCAAATCTATTTTCTTGTAAAAACATTTTAGGTGCCCAGCCAAAAGGACACCAAGCGTAGGAGTTCCATTCCAATGACGTGTTGTAGCCGTTGTGGAAGGTACATGACCTCGATAGTAGACGCCTACACTTTCTATCTTGACTCTATTTCATATTTATACATCTGTAGGGCATGTCGCCCCATTTCTTTTAGAGACATCTCATTTATTTAGTTTTATTTCAGACTCTGGGTTGTAATTAATTAATGATTCAAACTTTGTATTTGTTTATTTAAGTATTCAGATTGTTGTGAGGAGTATTCCTCCAGATTTATTATTATTCCATGGTTATTCTATTGTGAGTATGTTGCGATGGTTATGTTAGCATTTCATAATCTAATTTATTGCATGTTAATCAGATTTATTTAAAATTGACAACTCACTTTTTAAATATTAGGTGGCTAGTAATTATTAAAATGTTTTCGACTGTGATGTTATGAACTGAACCAACTTGGCGTTTTGTATTAATTTGAATAAAGGAGTAGCTAACCGATATTTAATTAGTCGGGGTGTCACGGGTGGTATCAGAGCATCAGGTTCTAGTGTCCTTTGGATCTGTACGGCTTGTTATGCTTCCGCTGAGCTTTCTTTGATGTAGAGCCCTATATTTTAGGATTGTTGTATTCTTTTGTGTATGTTTCGCTCTTTTGCTATTTTGAGATAATAACTGTGAACTTATAAGACTTTACTCTCATTTCAGATGCCTCCACGATGTGCACAACGAGTTCCCAGGGATGCTCAGCCCGAGCCACAGCCTGCACCAGTCCAGGGCACCATGAATGCCGCAGAGGTTGCTGCTATTGTAGCCCAAGCGGTAAATGTCGCCCTCGCAGTTGTGCAGCAGGCACCACCCCAGGCGCTGGCAGTAGCGCCAGTTCAGGCTCATGCATTCCCGTCTGCTTGGGAACGTGTTCGTGATGCTTTTCAGAAAGCACACCCTCCGGAGTTTGCAAGTAGCTCCGATGTTGTTGTGTCCAGTCAGTGGAAGAAGGACATTTAAAGAAATTTGAGGATGTATGAGTGCACGGAGGTACAAAAATAGATACTGGCTACTTTTAAGCTAGTAGGATCAGGGTTTCAGTGGTGGGAGTCCATTACCACCCCGGAGGAGAGAGATGTCCTTTCTATACAGGAGTTATGGGTGCGGTTCGACCGCAAGTATTTTCCATCAGCCATTCACACCGAAATGAGGAGGAATTTAATGAACCTCAAGCAAGAGGGGAGGACCGTGGCCAAGTATGAGGCTGGATTCACTAATCTCTTAAACATCGTTCCTGATGAGA
Source organism: Sambucus nigra (assembly GCA_949130495.1). Lineage (NCBI taxonomy): Eukaryota > Viridiplantae > Streptophyta > Magnoliopsida > Dipsacales > Adoxaceae > Sambucus > Sambucus nigra. The sequence goes on along the minus strand of OX422207.1, from coordinate 353,772,161 downwards.
TTCCAACCGAGGAGAAGAAGATTCAAAAGTTGATGGATGGGTTGACTTGGAGGATCCGTCAGTACTTGTTGGGTAATCTCTCGTTGGCCACTTATTATGATGTGGTTAACGCAACACTACTTCACTGCCAGGACCACCGCTTTCACATGTCAGAGAGTAAGCGGTCAGGAGAGTCCAGCCATCAGGGCAGGACAGGGGGAAATGGTGCCAGCGGTGCACAATCTGCTCAGGGTCAGCATAGGCAGGGAGATCAGGGTTCCCAGCAAGGAAATTATAAGAGGTTCAGATCTGGGGGTTTCAAAAATGGTCAGGGAGGTTTTCGTCAGGGCCAGTAGGGTCAGCATGGCCATCAGGGTCAGCACGGCCAGCATGGCCAACAACAACAGTTTCAACAGGGCCAGCACGGCCAGGGGAGGAATGGCAACGGCCACCAGGGCCGTGGGCAGCAGGGTCAGAGAGGGGGGAACTTTTCGGGGAAATGCTTCATTTGTGGCAAGATTGGCCATAAGTGCCAGGAGTGTCCTGATAGGGGCAGGGCCCCACAACAGCAGCAGCAGGGTGCTGGACATGAGTCCAGAGACCTATGTTTCTCACCGCCCTCCCAGTACCACCATAGATGCCAGCTTCGCCACCCATCCCAGCAGTCCCAGTCCAGCAGGGATAGCTACAATACGGGTGAGTTTATCAACTCCAGCATGCCGTAGTCTCACAGGATCCACCTGCTATTGAGGGTATGTTCTCTATTTAGGGGACTATAGGGCATATTTTATTTGATAGGGGGGCCACACACTATTTCATTACCACGAGATTTGCACGCACTTTGGGGTTGTTAGACACTGCAGATAACACGATTACTTGCGTAGATTCACCATTGAGTAGGGGTTCCGTGATTTCCCTTATTTGTAGAGGTGTGGGTATAGAGATCGGGAGATTTACTTTATCAGCTGATATGTTAGTACTAGAGATGACTGAGTATGATGCGATTGTTGGTATGGATTGGTTAGTTGCGTACCAAGCCATGATTGATTATTTCAGTAGGAGTATTATTTTTGCCATTCCCGAGCAGGAGATGTTTTTAGTGGCGATGCCTCGCCCCTAGGGAGGATCGTCCACACACTTGTATTACATAGAGGAGGAGACCTCTAAGGAAGTGGAAATACCACTTGATTCGATTCCCGTTGTTAGTGATTTCGCTGATGTATTTCAGGATATACCTGGATTACCTCCTAGTAGGGAGATAGATTTTGTTATCGATTTGACATCGAGCACTCGGCCAATTACCCGCGCACCGTACTGTATGGCTCCAGCGGAGATGAGAGAGCTAAGAGATCAGATAAAGCAGTTATTGGGTCAGGGGTTTATCCGAAGGAGTACTTCGCTGTGGGGTGCCCCTGTGTTATTCGTAAAGAAGAGGGATGGATCATTGAGGTTGTGTGTAGATTATCGGGAGTTGAATAAAGTCACGATACGAAATAAGTATCCATTGCCCCGAATTGATGACTTATTCGACCAGCTAAGAGGTGCTTCCTTTTTCTCAAAGATTGATTTGCGATCGGGATACCATTAGTTGCGTATCAGGGAACATGACATCTCGAAGACTGCTTTCTTGACGAGATATGGTTCCTACAAATTTCGAGTTATGCCTTTTGGCTTGACCAACGCTCCAGCCATGTTTATGGAGTTGATGAATAGGGTGTTCAGAGAGTTCCTAGACCAGTTCATTATCGTCTTTGTTGATGTCATCTTGGTTTACTCCCAGACAGAAGAGGAACACGCCGAGCATTTGAGGCAGGTTTTGCAGACGCTGCGTCAGAACGAGCTATATGCAAAGTACGAGAAATGTGGATTTTGGCTGAAGGAGGTTCAGTTTTTGGGGCATATCATTTCAGACTGGGGGATATCTGTTGATTCGGGGAAGGTATTCGGGGTGAAGGAGTGGGGACAACCCACGTCACCGACTGAAATTCGTAGTTTCTTGGGCCTAGCAGGATACTACATAAGGTTTATTCGGGGTTTCTCAAAGATAGCGGGTCCTTTGACATATCTGACTCGCAAAGGTGTGCCATTCATCTGGAGCGGTGCCTGTCAGTTGGCATTTGATGAGTTGAAGGACAAATTGACCTCAGCGCCCGTATTAGCATTGCCCAGACCGGGAGTTGACTATCTAGTCCACACTGATGCGTCCTTACAAGGACTTGGAGGTGTGCTGCAACAGGAGAGTCAGGCCATAGCTTATGCTTCCCGTAAGCTTAAGCCTCACGCGAAGAATTACCCCACCCATGACTTGGAGTTAGCGGCAGTTGTATTCGCTCTTAGGATTTGGAGACACTATCTTTTGGGGGAGAAATTTCGGTTGTTCACAGACCACAAGTCTCTATAATACCTTTTCACGCAGAAGGAACTAAATATGCGTCAACGTCGGTGGCTTGAGTTTGTAAAGGATTATCATTTTGATATCCAATATCACCTCAGGAAGGCTAACGTGGTAGAAGATGCGTTGAGCTGTAGGCCAGTAGATGAGGTGGCCGAGGTGTGGAAAGCTAAATGGAAGGAGTTGGGACACCAGGATGCAGTGGCCCGATCGTTCATGTCTGCGGTGACTGTTACACCTCAGATTGTTACAAGAGTGATAAAGGCCCAGGCAAATAACTCGTTCTGTCAGGAGTAGATAGTTCGATTACTAGCAGAGGGAGCCGAGTCCTATACTGTTAGTTCAGATGAGGGATTACGCTTTAATGGGAGACTGGTTGTTCCGAAAGGGGAAGACTTGCGACACGAGGTAATGACAGAGTCGCATGGCTCACGGTACACTCTGGTGGGGATAAGATGTACCAAGACATGAGACGACAGTACTGGTGGAGCGGGATGAAGAGAGATATCATCGTGTTCATTTTTAAATATTCCACTTGTCATCTAGTAAAGGTGGACCATCAGAAACCGGCAGGACTTCTACAGCCGTTAGAGGTTCTGATGTGGGTATGGGAGAGCATATCCATGGATTTTATCACGGGGTTACCTACGTCACAGAGGGGTCACGACTCCATATGGGTAATTGTGGATAGGTTGACCAAAGTTGCTCATTTTCTGCCCGTGAGAACAGACTACACTACGGGATAGTATGCCCAGATTTTTATTGCCGAGATAGTGAGACTTCACGGGGTGCCTCTAAATATCGTATCTAACCAAGATAAGATATTTATTTCACGATTTTGGGAGAGTTTCCAGGAGGTCATGGGTACAGAGTTGCGGCTGAGTACGGCATATCACCCGCAGACTTATGGGCAAATAGAGCGGACAAATCAGATGTTGGAGGGCATATTACGTATGTGCATCTTAGACTTTGGAGGTGGTTTCCACTCGTGGAGTTTGCTTATAATAACTCCTATCAGTTCACCATTGGCATGGCTCCATTTGAGGCGTTGTATGGTAGGCCTTGTCGTTCCCCAGCATGTTGGTTAGAGGTGGGGGATAACAAACTCCTTGGGCTGGAAGTGATTCAGGACACTTCGAAAAGGATAGAGATGATACGGAGCCGTATTCGGGTAGTTCAGGACCGGCAGAAGAGATATGCTGATGCCAAGAGGTTCTTCAGAGAATCCAAGGTGGGAGACCAGGTGTTACTCAAAGTATCTCCTATGAAGAGGATTATGCATTTTTAGGAAGAAGGGGAAACTGGCACCAAGATACGTGGGGCCATTTCCTATAATCGAGAGAATTGGGCCAGTTGCGTATAAACTTGGGTTACCGGAGCACTTGCATGGGATTCATGATGTGTTCCATATTTCCTCGCTAAGGATATATCTTAGGGACGATTTGGCCCATACTCACATTGCTTTAGAGGACATCGATCTTCAGCCTGATAGTTTTTACGAGGAGGGGCCGATTGCTATTTTGGACCAAAGCGAGCGAAAACTGAGGTCAAAGATAGTACCATTAGTACGTGTTCAGTGGCAACATCATAATGCCGAGGATTCCACATGAGCGTTATCCAGAGTTATTTTTACCAGGTATTCATTAGTTCCGAATTTCGGGACAAAATTCTGTTATGAGGGGGGAAGTATGTAATACCCCGTAATTTTATTGATTTTTATTTAAGGGATTAATTAAATTAAATGAGAATTAATTAGAAATTAATCCGGATATAAATACTAGCGAGATGTGAGTTGGTATTTGATTATAATGTTAAAATTGAATATTTCATGAGTATTAAAAATATTAAAGTTGTCGCGAGGCTGAAATACGATAATTTGAAAAATTAAGTTGGGACGCGCGTGTCAATCGTGTCAGGAATGAATTTAATTAGATTAAAAAGTAATTTACATTTTTATCAACCAAATGGTCATTTTGAGTGCACAAACGTGTCAGGAAGGGTCGAAATAGTCAGAAAACACTAGCCGGGGGTTTAGTTTGGGTACCGGGGCATTTTTAGGCCAAACCGGCAACCCAGAAGGGTATTTTGGTAATTTTAAAAATGGAGGAATTAAAACCCACGAATTTTAGCGTTTATTTTTATAATGTTAAAGAGGCCACTAAGGCCATTACCATCCAAAAGCATTAGAAGTGGGCTACGGGAGTTAGAGAGAAGTTATCATAGGGTTCCAAACCAAAAAACCATCTCCCCACCATCCTTTTGGAAGAGATTGTGACCAAAAAGAGAGAAGAATCAACCTTGAAACACCGACAACAAATCTGAAGAACGAATATAAGGCAAGTGATTTGATATTTTTAAGTGCATTGAATATTTCTTCCATGTTTAGTGTAGGAACTGTTTTGTCTTGAAAGTTTTGAGGAAAACATAATGAAATTGTTGTAAAAACTCTAAAGTTGGGTTAGGAATTGCATGTAGAATGGTTATGGATGAATTTGGTATTCGAAGACTTAACTTTGATGATTTAAAAACGAATTTATGATGAGTAATTAGGCATAATAAAATTCTGGGTTCATGTTCATAGGGTTTGGGGTAAAATTTGGGGATTAATGTTAATTGCATGTTGATTAGGAGGATTTGACCCCAAAAATATGTTAAGAAACGATCGAAGAGGATTTAGAATAGTTTAGGGACATTAAAATGCTGTTGGGATGATCTTAGGATGAATTTAGAGAAGAGAAAAACGAAAAAAAATGAATTGGAAAATTTCTGGGCGTTTACTGTCATCTCGTTAGGAGGCCTTCCCAGGTCGTTCGAACGACCTTGATTAGGCATAAATTCTTCCTAATTTATCCCATGATTCAGTTACTTTTAGCACCTTGAACAACGTAATTGAGTTGGATTTATCTCATAACTGTGCTACTGACTGATCCTAATGAGTACACCGAGTTTCTGGTATTTTGTAGTGATTTTGCAGGTATTTGATGTCAAGAAACGAAAAAAGGAAATCGGTAGAATCAAGAAAGAAAGAAGGAAAAGTTTCAAGGGAAAAAGTGTAATTTATACACGGAATTCGGATGAGGTACCTAAAGAGAAGTTGAAGACATCTCATTCACGAGCACAAAGGAAGAAACGGAACCCTAATCGGAATCCTGGAACAAAAGTTATGAGCAGTCAAAGATGAGACAGAAAGTCAAATAGCCGGACCGGTCTGCCTTGCCAAACTCCAGAAGACCCCCCGGATCGCATGAAAACCGAAGGAGGCCAAAATAAAAAGAACCAGTCCCCCCCCCCCCCCCCGAACCGATCCGCCTTGTGTGCCTACGGGGGGATTTAGATTGGTACCTCGAGGACATAGGTTAGAGAAGGACTTATTGAGAAGTTAATATGCTGATCATGGGAGCATAAGTATGTGCGTGACCCATGTGATGTGAACTATGTTCGCCTCCAGTATGTGTGATTGTTGTTTATTGAAAACGATTCCTGAGAGATTCGGATTACGTGGTCCTTATGTACGTGATGTACCGGGATTGAATAGTAGAGTATGTGTGCACCGCAGCCTAGTCTCAGGGTGCCAATATTGTATATTTATCATGAGAATAATATACTGTCAATTTAAATGAACTGTCATGTATAAATGTAAGTGTGAATAATAGCAACACTGTAGTAAAATTAAAAATGGAAAATCCCTATTGATTAGTATTATAAATTTTGGGAACCAAGAAGAAAAGTAAAACTCTCTATTTAAATTAAGATGTCGGGAATTGAATCGTGAATCATATAATAAGGTTAGATTGTGTATTGGACTAGTTTGATAGTAGAATAATTAGAACGGGTACGGGTACGATAGGAGTGCACAATTAGTTGAGAGGTGAGGATCTCATGTGAGTGCACGCACTATCGTGTACTTTATATTCATTGTTTAAAGATATTAAACACTTGCTGTATTTTAAACTGTTTTCACAATCGGGCTCTGACGCGTTTGCTTTCAAATCTATTTTCTTGTAAAAACATTTTAGGTGCCCAGCCACAAGAACACCAAGCATAGGAGTTCCATTCCAATGACGTGCTGTAGCCGTTGTGGAAGCTACAGGACCTCGATAGTAGACGCCTCCACTTTCTATCTTGACTCTATTTCAGATTTATACATATGTAGGGCGTGTCGCCCCATTTCTTTTAGAGACATATCATTTATTCAGTTTTATTTCAGACTCTGGGTTGTAATTAATTAATAATTTAAACTTTTTATTTGTTTATTAAAGTATTCGGATTGTTGTGAGGAGTATTCCTCCAGATTTATTATTATTCCATGGTTATTCTATCGTGACTATGTTGCGGTGGTTATGTTAGCATTTCATAATCTAATTTATTGCATGTTAATCGGATTTATTGAAAATTGACAACTCAATTTTTAAATATTAGGTGGCTAGTAATTATTAAAATGTTTTCGACAGTGATGCTATAAACTGAACCAACTTGGCATTTTGTATTAATTTGAATAAAGGCTTAGCTACCCGGTATTTAATTAGTCGGGGTGTCACATGAGAGAGAAGGTTCACAAGAAGAAAGCTCAGCGCGATTAATTGGTCGGCAAAAAAAGTCGACACCCATAGATCTAGTGCTGGCAGTGATGCTTGGAAAGGGTTCATTCAGCGTTTAGAAGATAGGTTAGGAGAAATGGCCAAGGCCAAAAACCCTCCCCAGAGAATTTTATTAAGGGATCTCCCTTTGTGCAAACCATCATAGATTTCCCTACGCCGACTAAGTTTAAAGCTCCAGTAGTCACTCCCAAGTATGATGGGAAGACTGACCCAGTTCTTCATATAGAATAATACTAAGCAGCGACTGATATTTATGATGTTCCTAATGAGATGAAGTGCAGGGCATTTTCAGGAACGATCACTGGCTCTGCTCAAATATGGTATAATAGTCTTCCTCGGGGGCAAATTTTTTTCTTCCAACAACTCGTCGAGCTATTTATTGGTAACTTTTGCTTTGGAGCAAAATCAGTTAAGCGAGTAGATCATTTGCTTAGTGTCATGCAGAAGGTAGGGGAAAGTACCAGGGATTACATCACTCGTTTTAACAATGAGAAACTATAAGTCATTGATTACGAAGAGAAGACTGCAACCACTGCCCTCATGAGCAGCTTGCTCCCCGATAAACTATATTATACTCTGGCAAAAGATCCCCTGAAGATAATGACAAAATTAATGGCCAAAGCAGCGAAGATTATGAATGCTGAGGAAGGTATGTCTGCTAAAAAGAATTTAGATGCAAAGGTAGAAGCAAAGATAGAAGGAAAGTCAGATAAGAAAGAGCACAAGAATCACAATGAACGCAGGAATTTGAAAGTAAAGGAAAGCCTAGATCGGCTCAGAAAGTTCACTAATTACACTCCTTTAACGGTGGATATACATCATGTGTTGGAGGAAATCAAGCACAACAATGATTTAGTTGGCCTAAAAAGTTAAGGTCATCTTTTGATAAGAGGGATAAGTCCAAGTATTGATGGTTTCACAAAGATCATGGTCATACGACCAACCGGTAGATTGCTCTCCAGAATGAGATAGAAGCACTCATCCGAAGAGGAAAATTGGGCAGATTTGTTAATCGACAGACTGGTGGAAGAACTGGAGGTGGAGGTCGACAAAGATCTAATTCACCTATTAAGCCTAGAGAAGATAAGAAGAGGAATCATGACGATGATCCAGAAGACAATCCTGATCTCCCCAAGAAACCTAGACAGCCTGAATACGAGGTATTCACACTCAGTTTTAGATCCTTTGATTGCTATATGATTACAGGTGGAGATAAAAGAGGAGAGGAGATCATACAACTTAAAGGAAACCGTACCTCAATGAGGTGCAAGCTTGTTCCTACATCCAGTGAATCAACCTCGCCGAGAAAGATCGAACAAGGAAAGTTAACAAAGATAAGCTCATAATTGTCTTTTCCAAGAACGATCTGTCCGGAGTGTTACATCCTCAGGATGACCCTTTAGTGATCAGAGTCAGGATGAAAGAAGTACTAGAAGCAAGAATATTAGTGGATAACGGTAGTTCAACAAACATCATGTTCTATCCCTATTTTGACGGTCTGGGCTTAAAACTCAGCCAACTGGAGCCTTACCATAGGCCACTCGTTGGATTCTTTGGCGAGAAAGTATTTCCATTGGGGACAATTAAACTAGACGTGTTGATTGGGAAATGGCCGGCGAGCATGACAGAGAAAGTGAGATTCTTTGTAATGGATAAAAATGTTTATTCTGTCTATAACATGATCATGGTAAGAGTTGGTCTGAAGAAATTTGAAGTTGTACCCTCTACTGTTCATCAATGCATGAAGTTCCCGACCAACTTTGGAGTCGGAGTAGTAAAAGGAGATCAAAAAGTAGCTCGGGAATGCTACTATTCCTCTGTCGAGGAGGAAGATATGTTAGAAACAAAGAGGAAAACCACTTATCAAGTGGATATATTTAAGCCGAACAGCGAATCGGAGGTTGAAACCTTAGATCCGCAAGACGAATATGAGATTCTAAAAGTCAAGTGATGGAGGCAACATAAAGCATTGTTCTGGATGATGATAAACCAGAACAAACAACTTAAATAGTAGCATCATTGGAACCAGTTCTTCAACAGGAGTTGGTGGCTTTTTTTAGACAAAAAATAGGTGTTCGCGTGGAGCCATGAAGATATGTCTGGCATAGACCCAAATTTCCTATGCCATAAGCTTAATATTAATAAGGAGATTAAACCTGTGAAGCAGCAAAGAAGAGTTTTTAGCCCGGAGAAGAACTAGGCTATACACGAAGAGGTGGAGGAGCTTCAAAAAGCTTCCTTTAGTGAAGACGTGAAGTACCCGGACTGGTTAGCCAATGTAGTTATAGTCAAGAAGAAAAATAATAAATTGAGGATGTGTGTGGATTTTACTGACTTGAACAAAGCATGCCCAAAGGATCACTTTCCTTTACCACGAATTGATCAACTGGTGGATGCTACTTCGGGGCATGAGCTGTTGAGTTTTTTGGATGCGTATTCTGGTTATAACCAAATCAAAATGAAGCCATAAGGCAGAGAAAGTAATTCCTTTATTACTCCCCGAGGAATTTATTGCTATAATATTATGTCGTTTGGTCTAAAAAATGTAGGTGCTAATTATCAGAGATTAATGAACAAATTATTTGGGGAGAAAATAGGAAAGAACATGGTGGTCTACGTTGATAATATGCTCAGTAAGAGAAAAAAAACTTGCGATCATATTACCGACCTCAGTCAGACGTTTGATCAATGAAAAAGCACTAGATGAAGTTAAACCCCACCAAATATTTCTTCGGAGTTCAGGAGAGAATGTTCCTCGAGTATATAGTAAATTACAGGGGCATTGAAGCTAATCTAGATAAGATCAAAGATTTGATAGAAATATGATCCTCGACCTGTAAAAAGGATGTTCAAAGGCTAACAGGGTGTGTAGTAGCACTCAACAGGTTTGTGTCCCGAGCAACAGACATATGTTTGTCATTCTTTAAGGTACTCAGAAAAACCTTTGAATGGAGCGATGAATGTGAAAAAGCCTTGCTGGAGTTAAAGAGGTACCTGGGAGCACCACCACTACTCTCTCAGCCAGTGTTGGGAGAAAATTTATATCTATACTTGGCAGTTTCTGAGTTAGTTGTTAGCTCTTCCTTAATCAGGGAAGAGAATAGATTCTAAAAGCTAAATTATTACATTAGCAAAGCTTTTTGAGGAGCAGAAGTTAGATATCCCAGACTAAATAAATTAACACTGGACTTAATTGAGTCTAGTAGACGAATGAAGCCATATTTTTAAGCTCACACCATAGTGGTATACACTGACATGCCACTGAGGCAATCTTTACATAAGCCGGAGAAATCTGGGAGATTAATGTATTGGGCTGTGGAGTTGGGGGAATATAACATTGTTTACGAACCAAGAATTGCTTTAAAAGGCTAAGCCGTGGCTGATTTTATTACAGAAATCACTTACCCAGAAACCCCCGAATAATAAGGGATTTTGGCCGAGTAACTCTCAGGAGTCAGCAAATCTACGAAAGATATGCCCGACCAACTCCAAGTGAGGGAAACTGTCGAAAAAGTTATCAACGATCAACCAGAACCGTCCACCGGAGTACAGGAGATGAAGAAGAAATATAAGGAGGTGAAAGATAAAATCTTCCATCAACGTATTTTGACAAACCAAACATTTGGCAGCGATATCCCCATATCGAGTCTGTATATTGATGGGTCATCCTGTGCAACTGGATGTGGAACTGGAATCATTCTTAATACTTTAGACGAGCTAGATATAAAGTATGCTCTATGACTTTAATTTCAAGCCTCCAATAATGAGGCAAAGTATAAAGCTGTGATTGTTAGTTTAAATCTAGTTAAATCATTGAATGTCGAGCAAGTTGTGGTATACAGTGATTCACAGTTAGTGGTAAATCAGGTGTTGAACATAAATGCAACTAAAGGAGAACTGATCTCTAGATACTTAGCTAAAGCTTTGGAGATAATTACCACTCTGCTAGATGTCCAGATGATCAGGATTCTAAGATTGAAAATGCCCGAGCAAACGCACTTGCTCGGCTAGCTTCAGCAATCAGAACTGAGCTGTGAAGAACTATTCTTATTGAGCTACTTGCTAATAGGAGCATTAATGACGATCTGATGGTTAATGTTATTGCAGTTGATATGGGGCCATCTTGGATGGATCCTATAAAAGCTTATATTGAAGAAGGAATTCCGCCACCCGACCTACTTAAAGCTAAGAAATTAAAGTACAAAGCTGTGAGATATGTGCTAGAGAATGGTGTGTTGTATAAAAGAGCATTAAATGCTGGTCTATAACTATGTGTGCATCCAGCTAAGGTAAAGGATTTAATTCAGGAAATCCATGAAGGGTCCTGTGGAGCCCATGTAGCAGGAAGAACTTTGTTATGAAGAATCAACACATAGGGGTACTACTGGTTAACTATGCGAGCAGATTGTGAAGATTTTGCCAAGAAGTGTGATAAGTGCCAGAGGTTTTCCAGTATACGCAAGGCTCCACAAGCTCTCCTAACACCAATCACTTTACCTTAGCCCTTTGTTATGTGGAGAATAGATTTGGTCGGTCCTCTGTCGACCACCCGAGGAAGGTTCAAGTACCCGGTTGTAGTTGTTGATTACTTTACTAAGTGGGTGGAAGCTGAACCATTGATCGATATGTCCTATGAAAGGGTTTATCAGTTAATTTGGAAGAATATCATATGCAAGTATGGCTTGCCCTACGCCTTTATCACTGATCATGGCACACAGTTCGACATCGATAAATTTGCTACTTATTTTGCCCAATCCAATGTCCAAAAAATCCATTCTGCTCCTGGCCATCCTCAAAGCAACGGCCAAACATAGGTAACCAATAGAACTTTTCTGAATGGGTTATAAAAAAGGCTAAAAAAGGCTAAAGGGAACTAGATCAATGAACTGCAGTATGTCACGTGGGCTTATCGAACAACTCCTAGAACAACTACTAGAGAAACTCCCTACATGTTAACGTTTGGTACTGAAGCAGTAATTCCTACCGAGCTAGGTTTACCTACCCACAGAGTTCTTAACTTCAATACCCCAGTCAATGATTTGATGAGAATGTTGGATTTAGACATGCTGGAAGAAGTCCGTGAAGATGCAGCTTTAAGGAATGCAACCTATCAACATCGAACTGCACATTTCTACAACAAAAGCGTGAAGCCGAGAAACTTAAAATAGGATGATTATGCTTTGAAGAAAGTGATTCAAAAGAATAATAAAGTGGAAGTCAATTGGCATGGGACTTATCGTATCACTGTAGTCATCCGACCAAGCACATATCGAATTGAGACTTTGAAGGGTGAAGAATTCAAAAACCCATGGAATGTAGAACACTTGAGGAAATACTATCTGTAATGTAATCATGTTGTATTAAGTTCATTTCAATTATAATGAGAATGTGATTTCCCCAAAATTATTATTTTTTTTCGGAGTACTAGTGTTGTGCACTACATTATGCAGGCACCAACAAAGTTGTTTGTCGGCACAAAAATACCAACAAAGTTAGTCGGTATCAATAAAATCCACCAACAAAGTTAGTCGGTATCAATAAAAGACCACCAATAAAGTTGGTCGGTTTCAATAGTGGCCACCAACAAAGTTGGTCGGCATCAATAAAAGCCACTAACAAAATTGGTTGGTATCAATAAAGGCCACCAAAAAAGTTAGTCGGTATCAATAAAGGCACCAACAAAGTTGGTTGTCAAACATATAAAAAACCATGCAAGGCAAAATTATAAGTCCCAAATACTTGGTTAACGAAGACCCGAATGAATAATTTTCATATAAACTGGGCTAAAAGATGGACAAATATTCCACTCACGCCTGGGAACCGAAGTAACTAATGAAATTACCTAAAAACTTTAGGTACATTAGTAGAACCATGGTGATGCATTGGTAATTGATATAATACCTAGGATAAGCCCAAGGATATCAATCGAACCGGTGAAAAACTAAAGATTAATTAAAAGTTGATCCATTCATAGTCAAAGACTAAGAAGACATTCATATATGCAAAGATTAACTAAAAGTTGATCCATTCATAAAATAAACTTGTCATTAAATCAAATGATTACATATTATTGCTTAAATATGCAGAATACAAAACCTTGTTCTACAGGACGTTTTTCTTCAGCCTTAGAAACAGGATCCATGTCAACTGGAGGATTATCCAAAGTAAAAGTGGAATTGGTGAAGTTAAGGTTCTGAAGCATCCTGGTGTTGCTGCTACTAGGATAATCAAGCAGATGAGGAGGTTGAATGATCTCTATTTCATCATGTAGCTCGTAATCTCCTAAGTATTTTGAAATCAAGCACTGAGGAATACGATAAATAGGAATCCAATTAACATCTAGCTTGAATCGAGGATTGTCAAGCTCTAGCAAACCTGGATCATACCAATCCCACAAAGAGTTGTTCTAGTCCACCTTCATCACAGTTAAAGTATTCATCCAACCCCATTTATAGGATTCATTCTTAGCCTATTGAAGTCTATCGTTAAAATGTCCTAAAGCTTCATTATACCAATCCATCCAAACTTCTCTTGGCTGCTTATGGAATTGAAAGGTTAATTTATCAACCTGAGATTGTAGTTTCTTCAATAATCCATCCTTAACCTCTAATAGGGAAGATTGAGTGGATAATTATTTAGACAAGGTCTTCAGCTTCTGATACATCTCAGTAATAACTCGGTCTTTTGCTTTTAACTGCACAACTTGATTGACAAGGGCCTGTTGAGTTCTAACCTCTTCTATGGTTCCTCGGCTAGGATTATTTCTTGCTCGGGAGGAAGATGCAGGCTTAATCTTTTTTAAGGCCTACAACTCATATCTCAATGTGGCATTTTTAGCCTCTAAAAAGGAGTAACCTTCATTAGTAGTAGCAATAACAGATCCATAGACAGACTTCAAAAGATTCACTTCATCCCTCAAATTATTATTCCCCTCTTCCAAGAGTTTGGCAACAGTTCTAGTTTCTCCAACTTCAAGCTTAAGCAAAGATTCCTTTTTATTATAAACATAAACAAAATTATTAAAACCCCGACCTATACTTAAGCTTTGATATTTCAGCTCATAGCTCTGGTGCAACAACGCAGTGGATTCTTTATACTGTTCTTGAAGTTATTATATCATCTCATAGTAGGCAACATTGTTTGCTACTGCCTGATCACGTAAGTACTTCAAATACTTATAGGATTCTTTATCCTGCTCTGATGCATCATCACCGAGCAACTGAATAATTTCTTCTTCGGACAAGTCCGTATTACCTGCTTTGAAAAAAGCATTGCACTTCCTCAGTAGCTTGGTATCATGGGAAGATAATTGTTCCATCTTCGTTATAAACTAGCAAGAAGAAATAACCACCAATAAACAATAAGAATGGAGAACATGTATAATCAATAGGAGACAAAAAGGAACAAAAGGTTCTTTTATTGATAACAAAGAGTTCAAGTATAATAAAAATGAAGAAAAGAAAAAAAAATCACAAGGGCAAACGCCGAATAACTTTACACCTTCTCCCTATCATTCTCAACCTTTTTGTCCTGCTCAGAAGAAGGAGCTACAGGCTGGAGTTACTCGATTGGCTCGGCTGGGGGATGAGAAGGCTCAGAAATTTTAGGTTGATCAGCAGTAGATTCAACCACTAGAGAAGACTCTCCAGAACCAGCCTCATCTTCAACCTCTTCCTCAATGGCTGGAGGAGGACCAGGAATATATCTCTGAAAAAGTTCAGAGCCTTCAGATGTGTTCAATTCCTGAAGGGCAGTAACCTAGCCATCTATGAGGCATTTTTGTTTTGCATACTCAATCTGAGCAGAAGCAGCAGAAATGGATTTGCCCCAGCCTTTGTCCCAACCAGCACTAAAGGAGGCCTTCACAATAGACTTTCTATTAGATCGGGTAGAGAATACAAGCTCTTCAGCAGCCTTAGCCCTGCACTCAACTTCCTCCCCCTTGCACTCAGATTCAAGGGCATTCTTATCAGACGTCTATCAAGCAGTCTCAGCTATCTTCAATTTCTCTGCCCAAGTACTCTTCTCAGTCTCTAAGGCCTACTGAGATTCGAGGAGAGATTTCTTCAAACCAGCCAAGGTTTCCTCCACCTCATTAGAAGAAGAATAAACCCTAATTGCATCATCCTTATCCAGCATACTATTGAATTGTACCACGAACTACAAAAGATAAAGATCAAAATAAGTATATGAGAAATATAAAGGACAACCAAATTAAGAAAATAAAAACCACTTACTGATGCAAGGCTCTGAGCATCCAATTCAGAAACCCTCGTTCGAGGGAGCATGGCATCCACCCCCTGTGGTTTGGAAGTGTACCAGACTTGATCAACCTTTTGGCTAAACCAGGAGTAATAGCTATTGGGGGAACAACATGAGAAAAGGGTAATTCAACCAAGGACAGTTGATCAGTCACCTGGTCGACCTGCTTCTCTGTAAACCCTCTCCTAAGTCTCCTCCAAGGAATCTTAACATCTTTGGGAGATGCATCTTTGGGGGCTAGAACTTTGGGGACTGGGTCCTTGGGAACTGGGGGCTTCATAACATCCCTTGTTTTCTTCTTGGCTCCCTCATTAGATGATTGGGAGCCAGAAGTGCTACCACTGAGAAGGTAAAAAATTTTCTCTTCTTTATAATTTCAGATAGAGGAGTGTCTGAGTCAGCAGCAACCACTTGATCAAGATTAATTATCAAAACAGGAGAAGCAGAAGGTCTGGCAATAAAAGAAGAAACAGTGTTTCTGTATTGAAGCAGATAGGAGGCGGACCTAACGTGCTCCTCAACAACTACCTTGTGAAGCCCCCAAATAAACTTCAACTCTTTCAAGTTTATTTCACTCTCTTTGGGGGATTTTCTTTTCTGATCAACTGCAATTTAATTTATAAAGCAACAGTCAGTATGGCATTTTATCAAATATAAACAGGGCAAAACTACTAAAACACAAAACAATCTATTCCAATGCCAAAGAGCGAACATCTAGGTCCTTAATATTTTGCACCTCCAACTAAAGGGGCGTGTTGTCAATTTTTTACAACTTACCCATGATCAAAATAATCCCTATTAGAGTCAGGGAGGTTAACTACAAAAGCTTTACCAACTGCCCTAGTTTTTAAATAATAAGTAGTATAACTAGTTACCCATTTATAATAAAACATTATTTCTCTAATCCCTAGATGGTTTCTATAAATTTGATTTAACCTATATAATCCATTCATTACTCTCCATGTGTTAGGAGCCACTCTTGTAGGAACAGTGTCAAAATATTGACAACACTCCAGACACGGGGGATTGGGAGGAAATGTGAACCCACAATCAGCAATAAAGGTGAAGGGAACCAATGGCGTTCAACAAGAGAGAAAAAGTCATAAGGAAAGGTGGGATGTTCCAGTACAACCCAAGATGGAATGTTAAAATCAATTCAGAATTTATCATGTGACTCGATCGAATAAACCATGACGAAGAAAACAAAGAAGAAGAGAAAAATTTTTTTTACAAAAGTTTAAGGATTCAGCAAGAACTTAAGACAAAAAAGAAAAAATCGCACGAAAGTTCAGAGAACACAGCAGCAGAATCAAAAGTGAGAGGTAAGAGATGATCGAAGTTTTACCACCCTTTTTATAAGTTGTCTAGGAGATTAGGAAAAGTAATGATTAAAGCAAACGACGGTTGGGTTTACGATGACTAACAAAAGAAAAGACGAAGATACCCCATACAAGTTCGCTAAAATTTGAAATATTTACAAAATATCCATTCGCACCCAAAAATCGTCATTCAAGTGGATAAAATTCACAAGTTTGGAAGGTATGCAGCTGACCATACAACCCGAACTACTGTTGAAGCATAATATTTCACACTTTCGCATCAGCTCCAAGTATGAAATATTGGGGGCTTCTGTTGATACCAAAATTTACCACCCTACGTAGACCAATTGCAAGCAAGCACATGTTATTCAATATGGCACAAGTCCAAGTCAGCATGATACAAAAGTCCGACCAACAGGGAAACCCGACCAACAATGAAGCTCGACCAACAATGAAGCCCGACCAACTGGAAAGACCGACCAACTGTCGAAAATCCAGCCTGTTGTGACACCCCACCTAACTAATTACCGGGTGATCGATCCTTAACTAATTAATTTCAGAATATCAAGTTGGTTCAGATAAATACATCACTATCGAAGAACTCAAATTTTAATTTAATTGAAAACTAACCACCTAATATTTAAAAAGGTTGGTGTCAAAATTTTAACTTGTTATTAGCTATCATCATTAAAGGGAAATATTTAATCATCACCATACATCACAATAGCATAAGGAAATAACTAACTGAATTTAAATAAGGAACTGGAGTAAACACTTCCAGTGAAAATCCCATAAAATAATCCAATAACATGAAATCAAAGTCTAACGATAGAATGAAACAACTCTAAATCTCTGAATGTAAAATAGGAGGGACGACATGTCCAACCGAAGTAAATAACTGATAGGTAAGGAGAAATAGACTCAAAAGCGTCTATAAGCAATATCCTGTAGCTTCCACAGCAGCTACAGCTCGAAAAATGAATGAAATCTCCTAAGCCTGGTGTCCCTGTGGCTGAGCACCTAAAACAATACAACAAGAAAAGAGATTTGTAAAAAAACGGGTCAGAGCCCGAGTAGAAAACAGTTTAAATATAGCAAGTGCTTAAATTAGTTAATTAGCACATATGTTATTCATGTTAACTTAGCATACTCACTTGAGATGCTCACCTCTCATCTAATGTGCACATCTAACGAGTCTAACTACCCATACTAGTCACGATTCTCTGTCTGACTATACGTAGTATAACCACTATGCTGAATAAAATATCTATATACCCCAAGACAATATATCTCTATTATTTAGGAATAGGTTTGAAGATGCTTTAACTCATTCTCATAACACACTTAATTCTCAACTGGTGACCCAATAAGTATATACGTTAATGCAGTGGCCAACATGAAATACAGAAGAGGAACTCAGTATACATATATAAAATCTCACTATGTATACATGCAAATTTATATCAATAACACACCTATGGTTAAGAAACCCCTAGTGCTAGGTATACTCGGCTATCTAGTCCCATTGCAACGCTCACGCATGAAGGACAACAGGTTCAATCTCTCAAGAAAAAATATAATATATACACATATTGGAGGCGAATATAGTTCCAAGCCGATGGAATATGCACATACCTACTCACCCATACGATTGTCAACACACACAAATAGCCCGTACCTAGGTTCCAAGCTTTAGTGGTACAACTTAAAATCCCTCGAAGGCACACAAGATATGGGCGTCCACAATGCGCTAACCTCCGATCGATAGCCAGTAGCTAGGTATATCATACACATAATATTCCAAGTAATAAGCATGCACACAACTTATACAAATTAATAGGCGTTCACGCAACCCAATTACCATAATATGCAATTATTATTATTATATCTACCACTCACCGAGAATCAACCCTCTAATTTCTCTCTCTAATATATATCCTCTCAGATGTATTATAAATCCTTTATATCCCAAGAAAAATCACACCCCCGTCTCACTAGATACTAGGAATCTAAGTCACCTGTTACTAGCGTAGGTTATGTCTCTCACTTGGATAAACCTAGGATGATTTTTAAATCGATCGGTCCTTAAAATGTTTTCTGAAATCTCGTTAGAAGTCAGAGGATTCTCATTCGAACGAGGTAGTTCGAACGAGGTACGAACTCAAAAATTTTGTTAGAAGGGTCGTTGGAATTCTTGTTATAAGGATCGTTCGAACGACCTGGGCTGGTCTTCGAACGAGAATTTCGAACTGGCCCATGTTCTTCCCAAAATCATTTTTCTAAATTTTTTAACTTCCAATATCGAGCCAAAACTCAACCAACTTCGAATTTCATGTTTCTAAACTATTTTTAATCACCCTAAGATATTTTCTAATACAAATTAAAGGTCAAATCTTTATATACTCAAACGGAATTCAATAATTTCTTCAATTCCTAATAAATCTCTTAAATATGAACCCAAGATCTAAAACCTTCAAAACCCTCAATAAATTTCATGATTTCAACATATAATTACCAAATTTAACAGTTCTATGAAAGGAAGCTCATCTTCATGCGACCCTATCTCCAATTCATAAGGTTTCTTTACAAATCCTTCTAATTAAACCTAAGTTTTTCATTGCAAAAAGTTTATATAATCTAATATAAATCAATAGGAACAATATAATGCTAGAAGAGGAGAAAGATAAACACTTGCCTTAAAGTGGATTTTGATTCTTGGACTGAAATTGGTATGTGGTTGATCCTCTCGTTGCGATCTACACTTTGGCACAACTTTTGGTGGGAATCCTTGAGTTTTTGCCCTTGTTCTCCAATGGAGTCTTCTTCCTCCTTGGTACTCTCTCTCTCTCTCTCTCTCTCTCTCTCTCTCTCTCTCTCTCTCATGTTGGTTGAAACTGACAGACCTCTAACCCACGTAGCTTTTAAACAAACCTAATTTTCGTCCATTTAATTACTCAAAAATCTCAAAAGACTAAAATACCCCTTCGGGGTCATTTTGGGCTAAAATGCCCCGGACTCCAAATATAACACCCGAGTAGCGTTTTCTTACTATATTGACCCTTTCGGACACACTGGAGTACTCAAAATTTCCATCGAGTTATATAAAAATAATTTACCCTTTTAACTCCCAAATAGATAATAGCGATGCGACTCATACGCGCGTCTCAAATAATTACATCTTAACTGTCGTGTATCTCATCCCTGGTCATAATATTATTTTCGAAATAATCTATTACGTTACTCACTACGTAATGTTAAACATAATTATAAATTGACATAATTATATTCGATAACTACCAACTCTCGTCACGCTAGTAAATATTACCCTTAAAATCGGATTAATTATAAATTAAATTTTCTCTCTTAAATTAATTAATCCAAATTTCCATAATTTCATAATAACATAAATATGCGTAAAAATATGGGGTATTACATACTTCCCCCTAATACCAGATTTTCGTCCTGAAATTCGGAAATGAAAATATACCTGGCAAGAATAACTCTGGATAACATTCACGCATATCATCCTCACGCGCCCAGGTAGATTCCTCAACTTTATGGTGCCGCCACTGAACATGGACTACTGTTACTATCTTCGCCCTCAACTTTCTATCGCTACGGTCTAGGATAGCAACCGTCCCCTCCTCGTAAGAGCTATCACGCTGTAAGTCGATTTCATCTAACGCGATATGAGCATGGGCCAAATCATCACGAACATATATCCTCAGCTAAGAGATATGGAGCACGTCGTGGACTCTATGCAAGTGCTCCGGTAACCCAAGTCTATAAGAACTGTCCCAATCCTCTCGATAATTGGGGATGGCCCTACATACTTAGGCGTCAACTTTCCCTTCTTCCCAAAACTCATAACTCCCTTCATAGGAGACACTCGAAGTAACACCTGGTCCTTAATATTGAACTCTCAAAAATACCGATTGGCATTGGCATAGCTCTTTTGTCGATCCTGAGTAACCCGAATATGACTTCGTATTAACTCTATCATCACCGAAATATTCTGAATCAGCTCCGAACTAAGTAACATGTTATCCCTCACCTCTAACTAATATGTTGGGGAATGATAAGGTCTACCGTATAGTGCCTCGAATGGAGCCATACCGATAGTAAACTGGTAGGAGTTGTTATAGGCAAACTCCACCAGCGGAAGATACTGCTCCCAGCCTCCGCCAAAATCAATGATGCATATATGCAACATGTCCTCTAACATCTGGTTTATCCATTTGGTCTGTCCATTTGTCTGCAAGTGATAGGCTGTACTCAGTCGTAACTTCGTACCCATCACCTCCTGGAAACTCTCCTAAAATCGAGACACAAACACCTTATCTCTGCCAGACACGCTATTGAGAGGCACCCCGTGAAGTCTCACTATCTTTGCTATGAATATATGGGGGTATTGACCCGTATTGTAATCCATTCGGGCTGGCAGAAAGTGGGTTACCTTTGTCAACCGATCGACGATCACCCATATAGAATCGTGACCCATCTGTGATGTAGGTAATCCCGTGATGAAGTCTATGGAAATGCTCTCCCATTTCCACATAGGAACCTCTAATGGCTATAGAAGTTCCATCGGTCTCTGACGGTCCACCTTTACCAACTGACAAGTGGCACATTTCGAGACGAACTCGATAATATACTTCTCTATCTCGCTCCACCAGTACTGTCTCCGTATATCTTGGTACATCTTATCCCCATCGGGATGTACCATAAATCGTGAACTGTGCGACTCTGTTATCACTTCATGCTGCAACTTTTCTCCCTCAGGAACATCCAACCTTCCATTGAAACATAAACCCCCATCTGAACCCATGGTATAAGACTTGGCCCCTTCTGCTAGGAGCTGCACTATCTGACTCTGTAAAAATGAGTCATTTGCCTCAGCCTGTATTACTCTCATAATAATCTGGGGTCTAACTGTCATCACAAACATGAACGATCGAGCCACCGCATCCTGGTGTCCTAACTCCTTCCATTTCGCTTTCCACACCTCGGCCACCTCACCTACTGGCCTACAGCTCAACGCGTCTGCTACCACATTAGCCTTCCTCGGGTGATGTTTTATATCAAATTGATAATCCTTCATAAAATCAAGACACCGACGCTGATGCATATTTAACTCCTTCTACGTGAAGAGGTACTGTAGTGACTTGTGGTCTGTGAACAAGCGAAATTTCTCCCCCATAAGGTAATGTCTCCAAATCTGAAGTGCAAGCACAATCGCTGCCAACTCCAAGTCATGGGTGAGGTAATTCCTCTCGTGAGGCTTAAGCCTACGGGAGGCATAAGCTATAACATGATTCTCCTGCTGAAGTACACCCCCAAGTCCTAATAAGAACGCATCAGTGTAGACTAAATACTCCACTCCCAGCCTGGGTAATGCTAGCACTGGTGCTGAGGTTAACTTATTTTTCAACTCATCAAATGCCAACTAACAGGCGTCACTCCAGATAAACGACACCCCTTTACGAGTTAGGTGCATTAACAGACCCACTATTTTCGAAAACCCTTGAATGAACCTCCTGTAGTATCCGACTAGGCCTAAGAAACTGCGTATCTCAATTGGTGTCATGGGCTGTCCCCATTCCCTCATCGCTGAAACCTTCCCCGGATCCATGGATATTCCTCTGTCAGAGATTATATGTCCCAAAAACTGGACCTCCTTCAGCAAAAACCCACATTTCTCGTATTTTGCGTACAAATTATGTTGATGCAGTGCCTGCAAAACCTGCCTTAAGTGCTCGGCAAGCTCCTCCTCGATCTGCGAGTAAACCAGAATGTCATTTATGAAGACGATGATGAACTGGTACAAGAACTCTCTGAACACCCTATTCATCAAGTCTATAAACACGGTTGTGGCATTGTTTAGCCCGAAAGGCATAACTTTAGACTCATAAGAACCATATCTTATCAAGAAGCCAGTCTTCGACACATCATGCTCCTTGATACGCAACTGATGGTATCCCGATCTCAAGTCAATATTTGAGAAGAAGGTAGCTCCTCTTAATTGGTCAAATAAGTCATCGATTCGAGGCAACGGATATTTGTTTCGTATTGTGACTTTATTCAAATTTTGGTAATCAATACATAACCTCAACGATCCATTCCTCTTTTTAACGAATAGTACGGGAGTACCCAATAACGAAGTACTCCTATGGATAAACCCCTGCCCTAATAGCTGCTCAATCTGGTTACGTAACTCCCTCATCTCTGCTAGATCTGTACGATAAGGTATGCGAGTTATTGACCGAGTGCCCGATGCTAAATCAATGACGAAGTCTATCTCTCTACTCGGTGGTAACCCCAAAATCTCCTGAAACACATCGATGAACTCTCGAACGACGGGAATCGAGTCAAGTGGTATCTCCACCTACCTAGAGGTCTCCTTCTCTATGTAGTATAAATGTGTGGACTATCCTCCCTTAGGGCGAGGCATCGCCACCAGGAACATATCTTGACCGGGTATGGTAAAAACTATACTCCTACTAAAACAATCGATAATGGCCCTATATCTGACAAGCCAATCCATACCTATAATCGTGTCGTACTCGGACATATCCAATACGAGCATGTTAGCGAGTAAAATAAACCTCCCAATCTCTATACCCACTCCCCGAAAAATAATAAAAATAATGGAATCTCTACTCAACGGTGAATCCACATAAGTAACCGTACTCTCTGTTGTATCAAATAATCACGTAGTACGTGCAAATCCCGTGATAATAAAATAGTGTGTGTCTCCCGTGTCAAATAAAATGCGCCCCAAAGTCCCCTGAATAGAAAACATATCCCCAATCGCGGGTGGGTCCTACAGGACTGTGGCTTGGTGAAGATTGTAGACTTGTCCGTACTGAAGCTTCCCCTGTTGAACTGGGACGGTTGGAATGGGTGGCAGTGCTGGTATCTGTGGGGGTGCTTGGAGAGTTGCGAGAAATAACGATCTATGGGGCTGCTGATGAGCACACTGCTGCTACTGGTCTCTACCCTTCTGAGGGAAATCCTAACACTTGTGGCCAGTGTTGCCACAAGTAAAACATATCCTTGGGAAGGGTCCTCCCCTATGTCCCTGCTGTCCCCGAACCTGATGGCCGTTTTCACCCCTCCCTTGGCCCTGCTGAACCTATTGCTAGCCCTGATGGCCGTGCTGACCCTGCTGACCATGTCTAAAGCCTCCCTACCTATGTTTAAAACCTCCTGATCTGAACATCTTAGGATTCCCCTGCTAGGAATTTTGATCACTGTGTCTATGCTGACCCTAAACTGCCTGTGCCCCATTGGCACCATTTCCTCATGTCCTGCCCTACTGGCTGGACTCTTCTACTCGCTTAACCTATGTCAAATGAAAACGGTGGTCCTAACAGTGGAGTAGTACTGCATTAACCACGTCCGAATAGGTGGCCAAATAGAGATTGCCTATAAAATACTGGCGGATCCTCTATGTCAACCCATCCATAAAATGCTGAATCTTCTTTTCCTCAGTCGGGATCTCATTCGGTATAATGTTCAGAAGGTTGATGAACTCTGCCTTATATTCTGCCACAGTCTTTCCCTCATGTTTCAAGTTCACCAACTTTCGTCTCATCTCTGTCTGGACAGTCGAGGGGAAATATTTGCGGTTGAAGCGCACCCAAAAGTCTCGAATCGTGAGTGTGTCCCTCTCCTTAACGGTGGTAATAGACTCCCACCATTGCAGTGCTGCTCCTAGTAACTTGAACGTGGCCAGTATCTGACTCTGCACCTCCGCGCACTCATGCGTCCTCAAATGCCTCTGAATATCCTTCTTACATTGGCTCGCTACCACCACGTCGTAGCTCCCTGTAAACTCCAGAGGATGCGCCTTCTGGAAGGCATCCCAAACACTTTCCCAAGCAGAAGGGAAGGCCTCGGCCTGAACTGGAGCCATCACCGGTGCCTGAGGTGGTGCCTGCTGCACAACTGCTAATTCCGCATTTATCGACTGAGCTATATTGGCGACAACTTCAGTGGAATTCATCACACCCTAAGCTGAAGCAGACTGAGACTCGGGCTAGGCATCCCTGGGAACTCCCTGTGCACATCGAGGAGGCATCTTAAAGGAGAGAAAATTTTCATAAGTCTACAGTTATTATCTCAAAGCAGCTTAAGAACGTAAAATGCATAAAGAGTATAACAATCCAAAAATATAGGGCTCTATATCAAAGGACGCTATGCGAAAACATAATAAGCTGTACAAATCCTAAGGACACTAGAACCTGATGCTCTGATAGCACCTGTGATACCCTGTCTAATTAATTATCGGGTGAGCGGTCCTTAATTAATTAATTTCAGAATATCAAGTTAGTTCAGATAAATACATCACTGTCGAAGAATTCAAATTTTAATTTAATTGAAAACTAACCACCTAATATTTAAAAAGGTTGGTGTCAAAATTTTAACTTGTTATTAGCTATCATCATTAAAGGAAAATATTTAATAATCAGCATACATCAAAATAGCATAAGGAAAGAACTAACTGAATTTAAATAAGGAACTGGAGTAAACACTTTCAGTGAAAATCCCATACAATAATCTAGTAACATGAAATCAAAGTCTAACGATAGAATAAAATAACTCTAAATTTTTGAATGTAAAATAGGAGGGACGACATGTCCAACTGAAGTAAATAAATGATAGGTAAGGAGAAATAGACTCAAAAGCGTCTATAAGCAATATCCTGTAGCTTCCACAGCAACTACAGCTCGACAAATGAATGAAATCTCCTAAGCCTGGTGTACCTGTGGCTGAGCACCTAAAACAATACAACAAGAAAAGAGATTTGTAAAAAAACGGGTCAGAGCCCGAGTAGAAAACAGTTTAAATATAGCAAGTGCTTAAATTAGTTAATTAGCACATATGTTATTCATGTTAACTTAGCGTACTCACTTGAGATGCTCACCTCTCATCTAATGTGCACATCTAACGAGTCTAACTACCCATACTAGTCACGATTCTCTGTCTGACTATACGTAGTATAACCACTATGCTGAATAAAATATCTAAATAACCCGAAGACAATATATCTCTATTATTTAGGAATAGGTTTGAAGATGCTTTAACTCATTCTCATAACACACTTAATTCTCAACTGGTGACCCAATAAGTATATACGTTAATGCAATGAGCAACATGAAACACAGAAGAGGAACTCAGTATACATATATAAAATCTCACTATGTATACATGCAAATATATATCAATAACGAACCCATGGTTAAGAAACCCCTGGTTCTAGGCATACTCGGCTATCTAGTCCCATTGCAATGCTCACGCATGAAGGATAACATGTTCAATCTCTCAATAACCAATAAAACATATACACATATTGGAGGCGAACATAGTTCTAAGCCAATTGGCTACGCACATACCTACGCACCCATACGACTGCCAACATTATCGTTCTCACAGATAGCCCGTACCTAGGTTCCATGCTTTAGTGGTACGACTCAAAATCCCCTGAAGGCACACAAGATATGGTCGTCCACAACACGCTAACCTCTGTTCGATAGCTGGTAGCTATGTATGTCATACACATAATATTCCAAGTAATAAGCATGCATACAACTTATACAACTTAATATGCGTTCACGAAACCCAATTACCATAATATGCAATTATTATTATTATTATTATTATTATCTCTACCACTCACCGAGAATTAACCCTATAATTTCTCTCTCTAACATATATCCTCTCAGATGTACTATAAATCCTTTATATCCCAAGAACAATCACACCCCCATCTCACTAGATACTAGGAATCTTAGTCACCCATTACTAACATAGGTTATTTCTCTCACTTGGATAAACCTATAATGGTTTTCAAATCGACCGGGCCTTAAAAGTGTATTCTGGAATCTCGTTAGAAGTCAGAGGATTCTCGTTTGAACGAGGTAGTTCGAAGGAGTTTCTTACTTCGAAGGAACTCAAAATTTTCATTAGAAGGTTCATTGGAATTCTCGTTAGAAGGCTTGTTCCAATGAGGTCATTCGAACGACCTGGACTGGTCTTTGAACGAGAATTCCGAACTGGCCCCTGTTCTTCCCAAAATCATTTTTCTAAATTTTCTAACTTCCAATCTCGACCCAAAACTCGACCAAATTTGAAGTTTATGTTTCTAAACTATTTCTAATCACCCTAAGATACTTTCTAATACAAATTAAAGGTAAAATCTTTATATACTCAAATAGAATTCAAAAATTTCTTTAATTCCTAATAAATCTCTTAAATATTAACCCAGAATTTTAAACCTTCAAAACCCTCAATAAATTTCATGATTTCAACATATAGTTCCCAAATTTAACGGTTCTATGAAGGGAAGTTCCTCTACATGCAACCCTATCTCCAATTCATAAGATTTCTTTACAAATCCTTCTAATTAAACATAAGTTTTTCATTGCAACAAGTTTATATCATCTAATATAAATCAACAGGAACAATATAATGCTAGAAAATGAGCAAGATAAACACTTGCCTTAAAGTGATTTCTGATTCTCGGACTAAAATTGGTATGTGGTTGATCCTCTCGTTGCGATCTACACTTTGGTGCAACTTTTGACAGGAATCCTTGAGTTCTTGCCCTTGTTGTCTAATGGAGTCTTCTTCCTCCGTGGTACTCCCCCCCTCTCTCTATTTCTCATATGGGTTGAAACTAATAGACCTCTAACCCACTTAGCTTTTAATTAAAACTAATTTTCGTCCATTTAATTACTCAAAAATTCTAAAAGACTAAAATACCCCTCCGGGGTGTCATTTTGGGCTAAAATGCCCCGGACTCCAAATATAACACCTGAGTAGTGCTTTCTGACTATATCGATCCTTCCGGACACATCGGTGCACTCAAAATTTCCATCCGAGTTATATAAAAATAATTTACCTTTTTAACCCCCAAATAGATAATGGTGGCGCGACTCATACGCGCATCCCAAATGATTACTTCTTAATTACCGTGTATCTCGTCCCCCACCATAATATTATTTTCAAAATCATCTATTACGTTACTCACTATGTAATATTCAACATAATTATAAATTTACATAATTATATTTGATAACTACCAATTCTCGTCACGCTAGTAATTATTACCCTTAAAATCAGATTAATTATAAGTTAAATTTTCTCTCTTAAATTAATTAATCCAAATTTTCATAATAAAATAAATATGCGTAAAAATATGGGGTATTACACCTGTACAGCCAACGAAGCGATAACAATCATACAATCTGTGTAAACAGTGAAGCGACATCAGTAGTACATTTAATTCTCATTATGTATTGATGTAAATGCCTAACAAATAAAGGCATTCCATCCTTTCATACGACAACTATTAGTACCCCTCTTGGGATATAAATACACTGTATCACCCTCATTGCAAGGGATCGAAAAATAAATCAAGACAATCAATACATAAAAATGGACGTAGGCTTTTCCTTAAGAGCCGAACCACTTTAAAAATTCTCTTTGTCTTATTTGTTTCTAATTATTTATCTGTGATCAATCAATTAGGCTTATTCTTGTTTTGGCATCAACACCATGACACCCCGCAAAATTCATAAATAGATTGATCATTTTTAACATAAAAATCACTTGAGTTTAAAATAGTTAGTAATATTCTTTACACGAACGAGATAATAATAAATAAAGACAATGATAGATAATAAAGAACTAAATAAATTAAAACATCTCTCATACTATCCAAACCACCAATAGAATAAAACTCCAACTCTGAAATATAAAGAATCTTCGCAGTTCAATATCCAACTCTGAATAATAATAATAATAATAATAATAATAATAATAATAATAATAATAATAATAATAATAATAATAATAATAATAATCTCAATTGAATACATTTCATACAAATCTCTGATCCGTAAAAGCTGAATAAATACAACTGACTGAATAACTAAAATATAAAATAATGCAGGATTGTAAATGAGATATAATGCTCAACACATACATCCTAGAAAATGATAAATAGAACTGGTTCGAAAGAAACACCTCCAACGAGTAGCTCAAGTATGTGTTAGAATCTGTGACCTAAGACCTGTAAAAATAGTTTCACAAAAAATATTAAACCTAACAAGTCTACATTGCATAAGAATATAACTACTAATGGAAATCAATAATAATTACAGATTTCCGTCCCATATTAAGTTATTTTTAAGTTATTTAAGTTATCCCAACCCAAACAACCTAAATAAGCTCGCAGTTTTAATTGCAATCCCGAATGAGGTCCATGTGATATAATTTAGTCTTTTAGTTAAGTATTATTTACTATAACAAGATAAGTTAATCTTTTGGACAAGTATATCATATTATACATTCTTCTCTTATACTAATAATATTCTCGCTTACTAAACATTAATATATTACTTTAACAATGTCAATTTATAGTTCTAAATATAAATCTCTAGTGTATCAGACTTTAATATTCTCGAGTCACAGTTCAATACATACGTCTCTAATATATTTTATATTGCATTCTCGAGTCATAATCTCAAGGGGATACATCTCTAATATAGATATCTCTAGTATAATCATTTCAAGATATAACGAATGCAAAATCAAATAATCCAGAATACACGTGAGTATGCTCAACCGACATCAAATCATAAGGGTTATGCTCAAGCCCACAAACAAAGGTGTAAAGGAATATCCGTAATGCTTTTGAGGATCATTCGTGACACTAGTAGGCATATATTTAGGACATCCCAACTTTATAGCCTCAAAACAACAACACGGGAAATCACTATGCCATCACACAAAACGTATAACCCCATATCCAAGGATATAACAGAGAATCTGGTATCATTGTTCCCACTCGATGGACGGGTACCTTAACATGTAGGATTGGGGTAAATAAGACCTAGATAAAGCCCGTCCCAATCATCAGGATACCAAAAGCAGTCAACATCGTATGACCCCTATCAAATCACTCCTAGTAGGTTACCCACGAGCGTACACACACCCATAGTATGAATGCTCATAAATCAAGCAAATCAGCACCAACCTTAATCAATTAGGTTAAACAAATAATCTCTTATCATAACTTTATTATGCACATTAACTTTAACTATTTATATAATCGTAGCCCAAACTTCTAAGGCTCCAAATTTTAGGTATCATCTCACACCTAACATTTAGGATAATCATTTTAAATTAATGACTAATCTACTAGATGGTTATGAATATGTTATTGTCTATAATAGGATCTACACAATCATTACACATTACCCGGTGTTATAATTATTGACCTGAAACTCAAGGCCCCTAAACTAGCCATATCTCCCATATATTGCCCTTATTCATCTTAATTATTCAAACATCCCAAAACTTAACCCCAATTCAAAACCCAAACAAAACATTACCTAAACCAACCCGACCCAATAACCCATCAGGGTCGGATCGATCCGACGGGCCCAAACCCTTCTTTTTTCTGTAGTTTTCTTCTATTCCCGTTATAGCTTAAAACTTCAAACCCTTGAGCATCTAAAACATCCATTCAACCCTTGTACTTACAATCTAACCCACATAAAGTATTACTAACATATCTGATAAGCTTTAGATGATTTAAAACACATTTAAATATTTAATTATAGATTTTAAGAAATTAACCCTAAGTTCCCGATCACGCGAGATTAATCAAATTAACCCACGAGTTCAATGTAATATTCAATATAAAGTGAGGGATTTTACAGAATATAACTATTAAGATTCATATATGATATTTTTAAGTTCAGGTTACATGGAATCGTAGTTCAAATTGATGACTCATTATAAAAAAATATTAGTTCTTCAAAACTTAAACTATGGTTTAACATATGATTAATCTAATTACACAATTCGGTTTAATTATGAATACTAATCAGATTACGTGAGTTTAATTAATATCTTTAAACATACTACCATTATTCTAAGGCAAATCTAATTACATTCTTAAATAAAGTAAACTCGTCTTAAATTGATTGTAGAATTCATCCCCAATTCTCCTTAATTCTATGAGTTGAATCCTTCGTCCTTCAAGCTAAGATTTCCTCAAATTCTTCCTCATTAGCTAGGAATCTCATAATATGTGTTATAATAATCAGGTTATGTTAATTTCATTATTAAAATAAGATAACCCAAAATTATACTTACTCCCCAAAATAGACCAACCCAGTAGACCAAAATTCCACGATAAAAAGCTCAAATCGTACTTTTTAAACATCTTAAGAACCAACTTGAGGGTTAATATATTCCGTGAGTCAATTATCTTATTAACCTAATTAATTGTCTTATTAAATTAATTAATTAGCTGATACGCATAGCTTAAGTTTAAATATCAATTATTAATTAATTAAATTATGACTCAATATTATAACAAACTACTTCATGATTGGTGGGACCCAATGGCGAGTGAATAATTCAAACAAGAAAACTCCCGACACCTAGCCCCAGACCATTCCATAGTCACCCATAATACTAAGTCACTTAATTATTTATCTTAATGAATCATTACAAGTTCGCCACCATCTATAACAATAACAGTCAAATCAACACATAACTCAAGTATGTAATACATATATGTAACATCATAAAGTCACATCTCAATCTATTAAATACCGTATCGAAAGTTTAACATCTAAAATCACAAACTGATATATCGCACGTCATAAGAAATAAAAACTCATCAATATCAAATAATCAACTTAACAATTAAATAAACACCATAAAAATATGGAATATTACAAAACTTGGAGGATACTCGATAGACAAATTAGATAGGAATGATTATATATCAAGGAGATAAAATTAATAAGTTCCACTAAGAATCAAATAAAAAGTATTAACATTTCATCTATAACCAATAAGGGTAGAATTCTTCTATTTCTCCTATTTGATTAGAATATTTTGTATTAGAATTTGTGTAATCGACTTAAATAAATTCAAGAGATAATATTAAGAGGAGAATATGAATCTAGAGTATATTTGTATGTGGTTTAATTATTGGGAATTCATATTGGAGTCAAAATGCTAGTAGAGTTCTTATTGTTAAATGGTTAATTTGGGTGGAAGTAATTATGTAGATATAAATATTGTGAACTATATCATGTTAGAATTTATATTAATTTAGTAATTCATGTTTAGTTGTGTTAAATAGTTTAGATTGATGATAATAATCAAGGATTGTAAAACTTAGTAATTCAAATTATATTAGGATTTTGTATGAGATTCTGATTTAGGAATTTAGAGTTCATAGGTATAATGAACTTGTAGTTAGTTAGATGAATGATTCTAATTATAAATTATACCAACACTAAAATCATTTTATGATAGATATCAGTCATTAAACATACTTCAGAATGGTATAGATGCATTTGGATGATTGTTAATTATTTGATTCTTGTAAATTGTGTGTTTAGGATTGATTACCCTAGATAAGGAATTTACAGATGTCACAAACATTAACCCCAGCATAAATATTCAAATCATATTTCCACAAGAAGAAAAAGAAGAAGAATAAATAGTTTGTACTGTATGTCAATTCTCAAAGTATATATTCACTATTAAAAATAATTATAAAAATGAACTATTTACCCTCATAGTAAATTTTTACATTCAAAATTCGAGGACGAAGAAATTGAATTATTTCTGAAACTAATTTACTTTCGATGTAATTCTGAAAGTAAATATCTAATCCAATAGTAAATACTGATATTAATCATTAAGTTTTAGAATTAGTGCTTAAAGTAAATATTTACTAATTGAGTTAATGTTTACAAAAGGATAAATATTTACTTTAATAAATTTTTGTCACATTAATGGAAGTTAATAATAATAATAATAATAATAATAATAATAATAATAATAATAATAATAATAATAATAATAATAACAACAACAACAACAGTAATAACCAGGGATGAAGGTATGTGAGGCCCGGTGGGGGCTGTAGCCCCCAGTGAATTGTTAAAAAAAAACAATTTTTTTTAGTTATATAAAGTTTTGGGTATAAATTTATAAATTTAGAAATATATTGGGCAGAGATGTAATTTTGGAAACCTTTTACAACTTAACCTAACTAAACATTTTATCTAACAACAACACATTGAAAGTGCTACTTGCTGTTGTCCCTCGGATTCTATCCCTCCTCCTCCTCCCTCGGCTGTCCATCCTCCTCCTCCGCCTCCCTCCCTCCTTAAAGGTATGTAAACCATCTCCATCCCCTCTTTTGTTTTTTTTGATAAATTTAATTATGAAGTTAACAACAACTCACTGCATATTTGTATTTTGGAAATGTATTGGTATTTTTTTGGGGTAAACTATTTGTATTGGTATTTTTTAGGGGTAAACCATTTGTATAAATTTGTATTGTATTGGTATTTTTTGGGGTTCAAATGCAGTGGCGGTGGTGTGTTTTGAAATAAAATGAGATTTTAAATTAGGGTTTGAATTGATAGTTTAAATTTTAATTGTAGGATTGAATTATGGAGAAGTATTTTAGAAAAAAAGTTGTGACAACAAATTCCTCGTTGCCGCCGCCGCCACCACCACCCATTGAGATAGAGAGCAATGTGGAAGAGGATGAAAGAATATTTGAGGATTTTCACAGTGATCCTGCTTTACAGACTCCAATCTCCCGTGGTGATCCAAAAGCGGAAAATGTACTCAGAAGCACCTATCTACAAAAGGGGCCTTGTCAGTTACGCGGACACACTTTTCCACCCAAAACCTATGGAAAACAATTGAGGCTTTTTAATCCAGCTTGGTTCAAAGAGTTTTCTCCATGGCTAGAATATAACACTACTACTAATGCCACATATTGTTTATGTTGTTATCTTTTCAAGGCAAACATAGGTACCAAGCAGGTGGGGACTCATTCGTAGGGATCGGATTTTCGAATTGGAAGATGAAAGAAAGATTTGAAATTCATATTGGGGGTCCCAATTGTTCTCATAACCAAGCCTTGAAAGCGTGTGAGGATTTAATGAACCAACAACAACACATTGAGAAGGTTGTTTTTAAGCAATCGGATAACGCCCATAGTGAATATCGAACACGGCTAAGTGCATTAATCAACTCAATTCGATTTATTTTACGTCAAGGGCTTGCATTTCGGGGTAGCGACGAATCGAAATCATAAAAAAATAGAGGTAACTTTCTTAAACTTATGAAATTTTCTTGTGAGCTTAATGTTGATATTAGAGTCTTTGCAATAAAGAATGCTCCTTCAAATCATAATTTGACATCAACGGATATTCAAAAAGACATTGTTAATTCAATTGCAAGCGAGATTATTGACTACATTATTAAAGATGATTAATTTTTTGCAATTTTAATTGGCGAGTCTCGTGATGTATCTGTAAAGGAGAAAATGGCCGTTGTTTTGCATTATGTGAATAAAAGTGGACAAATCATGGAATGATTGGCTGGTGTAGAACATGTTGGGGATAAAACGACTTTGTCACTAAAGTTATCAATAGATGGTTTATTTTCTAGATTGGGATTGATTATTTCTAGACTACGTGGGCAAGGTTATGATGGGGCGTCAAATATGCGTGGAGAATTCAATGGTCTCAAAACGCTTATTTCGAGGGAAAATGAATGTGCTTTTTATGCTCATTGTTTTGCTCACCAATTACAATTGGCTCTTGTTGCGGTGTCAAAGAAAGACGATGATATTATGACTCTTTTTACGTTGTTTTCTAGTGTTGTCAATCTAGTTGGAGCCTCATGTAAACGTCGTGATATTCTTCGTGAGCAACAACTTAAAAATATTAGTGGTGCACTTTTTAAAGGTGAGATTCAAAGTGGGAAAGGACTAAATTAAAGTACCTCTCTACAACGTCTCGGTGACACTCGTTGGGGCTCACACTTTGGTACCTTAGTTAGCTTGATTACCATGTTTTCCTCCGTAATTGGTGTTCTTGATATTATAGAAGAGGATGCTATCAAACATGAACATAGATTTGAGGCCAGGGTTGCTTTGGATTCTATGCATACCTTTGACTTTATTTTTTGTATGCATTTTATGAAAAATGTGTTAGGGTTTGCAAATGAATTATCAAAGCCATTGCAAAGAAAAGATCAAGATATTGTGAATTCCATGTCTTTAGTCTGGGTATGTAAGCACCGACTATAATTGATGAGAGATGATGGATGGGGCATGTCGCTTGATGAAGTTTCTTCCTTCTGTGAGAAACATGACATTTTAGTACCCGACATGAATGATGCATTTGTTGACAATAAACGATCACAACGAAAAGTGCCCAAAAAGACGAACTTGCATCGTTATCGTGTTGAGTTATTTTGTGGGATCATTGATTAGCAACTTCAAGAGCTAAATGGCCATTTCCATGAGGCAAATTCCGAATTACTCATTTGTGTGGCATCTATTTGTCTCGACGATGAATTTGTTGCCTTTTACAAACAAAAGTTACTTCGTCTTGCCCGGTTCTATCCAAATGAATTTTCAAGATTCCAACTCATGGAACTTGATATTCAACTTGGAATTTATATTCTTGATTTGCGCTCTACTCCGAAATTTAAAGGATTGGATGGAATTTCTTCTCTTGCAAAAAAAATAGTCGAGACAAAGAAACATGAGGTATACAATTTGGTGTTTTTGCTTGTGACGTTGGCGTTGATTCTACCCGTAGCAACGACCTCCGTGGAGAGAACATTTTCCGTTATGAATATCATAAAGACTTCATTACGCAATAGGATGAAAGATCAATGGATGAATGATACGATGATTATATACTTAGAGAAAGATGTATTTGATGAGATAGATAATGAGATTATCATTCAACGCTTTCAAAACATGAAAGGTCGCCGAGGACAATTGTAATTGTAATCGTGCGAAAAAATTTGAATCAAATATTATATCTTTTTTTGTGTTATGCTCATTTAAATATTTGTTTCTCTTTCCATTAGATTAAATAAATTTCATTATTTTTGTAAAATAGTAAAAAATAACCTAATTTTTTTTCGAGGGCTCCCGGGCCCAAACCCCCAGAATTTAGCCCCCACCGCCTCATATTCCTAGCTACGTCCCTGACAACAATAAGAATGGAATACGAGAAACTCTTAAACTTTAATCTTAGAAGAAATGGAAATTCAAAACCTTTCCACTATCAATCGACCCCTCACTAATCAACTTTTAAATGGAGATAAAGAATGTAAAAGGGTGAGATAAGGGGAGACATAAATGGATATCGTTGGTGGTGGATAATGACGTAATGAAACTTGATGAGAGAAAATTTACCACGAAGACATGATGTTGACGATGGCGGTGATGGTTAACATTGTTACTGGTTGTTGTGGTTCATGTTGGTGTGTTAAAGGCGATGGTTAGCAAATGTTGAAGTTAATGGTTTGAGGTTGATAAATCGTGTAGACGAGGGTGGGCTCAAGGTTAATAGTGATGGAATCATGGTGGAAGTGTTAAAATGGATGGGTATTATAGTCATATAAAAAGGATATGTTGAAAATGGAACTTGTATAACTATATTGCTAAATAGAAATAAGCTTTGAATTGTAACAAATTACATTGAATCATAAATGACAGATATGTCTCATTGAAGTTTGATTAGTTCATTTTATCATTGAACGAATGTTTTCATATTTTGTTCTTGAGAGACATTAGTTTTTTTCTATCTCAAAACTAAATTGTGAGTTTACTTCCGAGCAAGCCAAAAACTTTCAAAACCTTTAGGAAATTTCATATCCTATAAAGGAATATCTAGAACGTTTTTGGCTTCATATTTATTCCATTCTATTAGAACATAAATGTTGTCTTCAACTTCAAAAAGGAGATTTTGATTTTGTGGTGGTAAAGAAGACATTAGTTGCGAATAATGATCAGTGGATATTGTGAAGAATTCTTGAGCTATTGCCACCTTCCCATTACATAAGATATTATGTAAGAGAGTGTTAAGTTGCACTATTTCAAGGTGGAAAACGTACTCTCATCAGAAGTGTTCTTTCATCAATTCCTTTGTACACTCTTATTACCTTAAATCCTCCCAAAGGTGTAAATTCCTAAATTGATTATATTCTCTCTAAATTCTTTTATAGTGGACCAAGATATGAAGAATATAAATTCAAGTGGATTATTTGGGATCAATGCTATTTTCCTCCTGTTGAAGGGGTTTAAATTGAAAAAAATGTAGAAGATGTTATGAAGGATAGTAGCTTGAGATTATTTTAGAATTTGAAGTCTAAAAAAGGTTTATGTATAAACTATTTGAAGGCAGAATACAAAGTTAGATTGCTTAGTGGTTCAAATGGCACTAACATTATTAAAAGAATTAGGAGGATTCAAGAGTGGCTGTTGAGAACATAATGTCCATCCATAATAAGTTAATTTAAACTCCAAACTCCAATGGCTACTTTTCTTTCAAATCTGGTACGGATATCTGTAGTGCCAAATATCCATCTTCATTAAGCTGGAAGCTTATTTAAACACTACCCTCCCAAAATCTTTATTTTTGCTTGGAAATTGGTCAAAAATTATATTCCTTTAGATTTTTAGATTCAAACAATATGAAGTATAATAACTTCTAGATGTAGGTGTTTCCATAGCAAGGAAGAATCTATTTACCATACCTTTTGTAATACCCCGTACTTTTATGTCATTTAATTTGATAGAGTTATAATATTAATTATTTAGAATATTAAGAAATTTGCTTGTGTATGGTTATGTGATTTAATTGTACTGCATGTGTTGCATTTGTAGAATAATTAAATTTTACATACTAAATGAATTGTTTATACTGCCCGATTAGTATAATTAATATGTGTAATTAATATAAGTGGTTGTTGTGTAAAATAATTCAGGGTATAATTTTATTCTATATTGAGGGATTTTACCATGTGATTTAATATATGCCTAGTTTCAATGGGTTCATGAGTGATTTAAAAGTCGATTTACACGTTTTAAACATCCTAAGTTGGGCCCAGGAGATAGGTATACACTCAGGGGAGATTTTGGGATATTTCGGGTAGATTTTGGGCTCTTTTGGGGGGCCAAAATTAGGCCTTATGGTGAGATACGGGAA
The DNA here is from genome assembly GCA_949130495.1 of Sambucus nigra. Lineage (NCBI taxonomy): Eukaryota > Viridiplantae > Streptophyta > Magnoliopsida > Dipsacales > Adoxaceae > Sambucus > Sambucus nigra. The sequence continues at coordinate 353,734,534 of OX422207.1, read as the reverse complement.
TTAATAAGTTATTTATTACCTAAACAATATTAATTAAGTATTCCCATCCACTTTACTTAACCCTAGCAGCCTTAATCATTACGGGAGAGATTAGCAAGCTTGGAGAGGATAAAGAAAGGAAAATTCAAATAGGAGTCTTCAATCATCTTCTATAAGGCAAGAGTTTTCTTGCAAAGTTTTTAATAATGTGTTTAATTTATAAGCATGCTTTCTCATACGATTTCGGGTTTGTAATCATATTAGAAACTGATTTATGTGATGATTTATGATTGAAACTGATTAGGGTTAATAGTTAATTAATCTTGCTTTGAAAGTTAATATTTGGTGATAAAACTCTAAATAGACATTGAATGATTAATGGGAATTATATTAGAATCCATGTTCAAGTTTGTAGTTACTTTTTAATCTAATTCTTGTTTATTGAATCTTCAATTGAAAGATATTAGGAATTTATAAATTGTTCTTGAGGAATTTTGGGTTAATTTCACTATTGATTGAAATCATGTTGAAAACCCTTATTTATGATTAGAAATCATTAGGATTCTTGCTCCTAGATGTTAGTTTTAGGCTTTGTTACGATGAAAATTCAATTGGAGACCTTAGTGGAATTTTAATGGAGGTTTTGGGGGAGTTTGGGGGTTGATTTTCGTAGTTGGGGACAAAGTACAATGTCTTTTTCGTTCGAAAAGGATACCTATCTCATTCGAACGAGGTAACTTTCTTGTTCAAACGACTTTGAAAATTATCCAAGTTGTGCAAAATCAAATTATGAAGGTGTGGACGTCGATTTCTTATTTTTTTTGGATTTGATATGATTTTTTTACTAAACGGTGCGCAAGACCGAATAGGTGAATCAATTAAGCCCCTAGAGTTGGGTCGAGTCAGACTGGGGGAAATGATCGAGAGTTTTTTATGAGTTCATTCGAGTATGTGGGAGGTTATCGACGTGAGGGATGATTGTTATAATTGGGAATTAGTATTGCTAATCGATGGGCAAATTTTTTTTAATTAGCTAGAAAGTTTATAATTGGGAGTAGGGAGTTGAAATCCGAGGTTATGGAATTAAGATGAATTGGACCGAGGCATGAAAGATGCAATAGTTTACGGGGTAATTACATATGCATTGTGTGTTATATATGTATTTTATACTTGTGTGGACATACTCATATTCATCGTGAATCTACCGGTGGGGGGTTGCGTTCAATATAGGGACTGAATAACACAAGCTATCTGGGATGTGTTAGGACGCAGTAGAGGTCTTTATGTTAGATCATATGGTCAGCGAGCACCGCTTTGTGATGAGAGAAGTAGGATAATATGATCCATATATATGGTCTGGGTGTGGGCGGTAGGTGGTGTCATTATATATATATATAATGTAGTCTAATGAGGTAAATAATTGTTACTGGACCCAATGCTACGTAAAATACATTATGTGATTTAATTATATCATGTTGGGGTAGTATTGTGGAGGTTAGTCCTTGTCACTGTGATCATATATGTGTAGGTACTTACATCCTGGTTATACAATAACAAGTTATTCTTGATTCTTTATGCTAGCATAAAGACTAATTATTATTATATGGCTTGAGTTGGGAATGCGTGTAGTATTGCACTTAGATGGGGAGTGAAATACTTATTGCATGTGAGAGACGATGGGTGGCATGCATTGCATATTAACTGCATTATTATTTATTGTCTTTCAACTTAAGGAGTCTAACCCAAATTATAAAAAAAAAATATTTTCTAGGTTTACCTAGACAGGATCAGTAGGGCTGAAGGGGGATTAGGCTCGTGGTTCCATTTTCATAGCGAATTCAGTTGTTTAATTCTAGCATAGGTTTTTACTCACTTTCATTCCAGGCATTTATATCAGAGATTATATAGGCATAAGCCCATAATTTATTTATTCAGTTAGTTTATTAGTTGTCGTAGTATGCATATGTTTTATGTCAAAGGAAGTTGAGACTTATGTATTTATTTAGTCTTATCATTTCATTTCCTTATTGTATATGTGGATTTTTAAATTATAACTTTTATTTTATGGTTTGATGATAAGAATGGTATAAATTGTTAGATAAGTCCCATATTCGGCGTATTGTATCTGGCCAACTTTTACGTGGAAAATGGGGGTAATCACAACTTTCTTTAGAGTAAATTTACTACTTTTATTTGGAACCATTGTACAGATTTATTGGGGATTAAGTCCTTAATTAGCTTCAATAGCTATAATGTTAAGCTCATGTCATCGGGGCTTATTCATCATAAGAGGAACTATCTTAAATTCGTCATTTTAATCATTCCTTTTTATATTTTTGGGGAGATTTGAAAGGCTACAAACCAAGTTTTTTTAAGGCTGCCCTGTCTATTTCTAATGTTAGTACCATGAATAAGTTCATTGATGCCAATATTGATTTTGAAGATAATTTGAGATCAAATGATGAATTTTTTAAAAGGGTATTTGGGCTACAATTTTAGCCTAATAAAATAATCTTTAGGCTCATAAGGTGGATTAAACCAAAAGATAACTTCTTCAAACTTAACATTAATGGGGCATCTAAGGTTAATCAAGGAAATAATGGTGGTGATGGGGTTATTATAGATTACCTAGGTGATTTTATAGCAGGTTGCTCTTTTTATTTTGGATTGTAAAGCAACATTTGTCCTAAAACTATATGTAACAACCCCCATTTTTCACGTAAAGGTTGGCCAGACACAATACTTCGAAGATGGGACTTATCTAATAATCTATATCATTCTCAACATCAAACCATAACATGATATTTATAATTTTGAACCAAACATGCACAATAAAACTATTTAAATAATGACTGGTAGTAAATAAATGCGATCTCCCAAAAGTTACAAAACATGTCACAAGTAGGCCCATGTTTCGGTCGGGTCGGATCGAAAAATGCCTCTTCGAAAAAAATTTCGATTTTTTCAAAAATAAAATATTTATTTCGATTCGATTCGATTTTTTTGAAAAATTAAAAAAAATCCAAATTCGAAAAAATAGAAAATCTGAAATTTGTCAAATATATTAAAGTCCAAAAATTTTCAAAATTCCAAAATTTTAATTTTTTTTTGAATTTTCGATTACTCGAAATTCTCATTTTAAATAAACAAAGAAAAAGGTTTCACCCAATATGTAAATACATGAAAATTTGATCCATTTTTCATTTGTTTAGAAGTTAAGAGGATACTCCCCTTTTACATATCTTACTTTGGAGCCCTCTACCTCTACCAACTGATGTGGGATATGAAAAACTTTCAAAAAATAGGAAAAAATCGGAAATCGAAAAATAATTCTAAAAAAATCGAAAAAAATTAGATCGAAAAAATCTGAAAATTGAAAATTATTTTCGATTTTTATCCGATATTTTTCGCAAAAATTGAAAAATCAAAATTCGGCAAACTAAAATTTCATTCCAAATTCGGAAAAAATTGGATCAGAAATCGAAAAAATTAAAAGTTCGAAAAAAACACAACCCTAGTCATAAGTATAATGTGACACCCCGCCTAATAAAATACCAGGTGATCAGTCCTATACCAAATTAAACAGGAATCTCATCTGGTTCATTCTTAGCATCATTGTCAAAAACTTTTTAAAACTTATTAACCACCTAGTATTCAAAAGACATGGTGCCAAGTTTTATCTTTTTATTTAACAACCCAACAACAACATGCGAAAGAATATATAACTAACCATCATGTAATCAGTAATCAAGAAATACTAAAAAAGGAATATATGTAAACCTTGGAGAAACAACCACCGGCTACAAATCAAATAACGAAATGAATCACAAGAGTAATAACTGAATACATCAATTAACTGAAATAAAATGAAACAACTATGGTGACATGCCCAAATGGAATACTGACTCCATCCTACTCTAGAAATGAAATGACTAAAGCGACTAAGTCAAAGTTCTGCAACATCCACGCGTGTCGCAACTGCGTAAACCTGGAATAGAACAATCCTGGCGTCCCTGTGGCTGGACACCTAAAAGGTTTGAAAATATTTTATAGCAAGGGTTAGAACCCAAAATATTTTGAAAATATTTAGTAAGTGAATTAAAATGCAGGAAATTAAAATGCAAGTATGCTCTTCATATATAAGTTAGTGTTATACACTCTCTTGAGGACACCTCACCCCTCCACTAATGTGCACGTCTAACGTACTATACATGACCCATCTAGCTAACCACCCCGTAATTAGTATTGTCACATAAATTTCACTACTTCCCCCACTACTCTATCGTTCGTGAGTTTGGTATACTTTATAAGTTATTAGTCGCATTAACTTATTTAAGTCGTTTCTCATATAGTGCGAGAAAATATTCTCACAAATTACATCATTTATACAATTCACATCACGTATATGAGTTATAAGTTATTATTCACTCTAACTTATTTATTTCAATTCTCATTTAATTCCACATAACCGTTTCACAAGTTATATCATTTATACATTTCACACCATGTACATGTAACACCTCGTGTTTTTATTAATTAATTTAATTAATTAATTAGAATATTCGAGAAAAATAAAATTTTGAATTTAATAATTTTTATTGGATAAATATGTTGGTTATGATTTTAGAAGAATAAAACTTCAAGCGGAATTGAAATCGGATTTAAAATGGATTTTTAGTGGAATTTTTAATATTTTGCCTATTTTTTGGGAAACTATCAGATTTTCTGTAGCGCCGATCGATCGACCATTTTGGTAGATCGATCAACCATGCCCAGTTTTGCGCGATTCAGTCAGATTTTATTAGAATTTGTGTAGGATTAGGACTCCTAATCACTATATAACCATGTTAATCCGTAGGGGGACTTCTCATAATCAATTTTTCTCAAGTTTTTCACCAGAAAACACTTCCAAATATGTTTCCTCTCAACCATATTCATCAACCTCCAACAAAATCAAGTTTTTTTCACAAGTTTTGAGAGGCTTAATTGGGGCTTAATCAAGATCGTTCAAGAACACTCTTTTGCTAATTTTTCGCAAGGAATCCAATCGTCAACCTAGATATTTGATTCTGAAATAACAGACATGAATACTCTATTATTTTCCTTTAGTATTATGCGTTTTAAGTGTCGCCTAAACACTTAATTACATGTTTTCTTAAAAATAATTAGTAACTTAAATAGAAAAAGTGGACACTAACTATGGGGCTGTTTTTATAAAATCTTTTAATCTGAATAATATTCATAACCCTTTGGGTACGTAGGATTCATGAGTGATTTTGAGTTTTATTGGTGTAGGGTACATATAGAAAATCCTAGTTTTGAAATAAATAAATTTGGGGGCGTATAACTCATGTAATACATGTAGAGATAATGAAATTTAGTTTTTGATGTATATATGAAGAAAACATGGTATATTTAATTTAAATAATTAAATGAGATTAATTGGAGGTTTATGACGAGGTGATAATTAAATTAAGGTTTAATTGAATTGGAGTATCATGCGTAGTTTTATATGTTGATTAATTATGCTTGTTTGTGTGACTTGTTGGTATTACTATATTGCCTTTGTGACGACGGGTTGTGGGTAATTTTTTCTCTTCCTATATTTTAGGATGCCTTTTAAACATGGGACTAGTGGGTAGACCTTTTAATGATTTGCGCCTTCTAGGTATGGAACTAGTGAGGGTAGATTATCTCGTTTTTATCATCTTGGGGGTGGACTGAGTTTTGGTACTTTTTCATTGTTACGCTAGCCTAGGAATAGACTAGGTCGAAGTTTAGGATATAAATTCTTCCTATACACAGGGTAGGACGTAATAATAACTTGGGGACCCTTAGTCATGGGATTAAGGGGTATTTTGAGGATCTCACATCGATTAAAAGGGTGGGGTGATTATAAATTGAGAAATTGAGAATTAATGCCTAAGATAAAAATGGGTATTAAAATTTGTAGCGACATAATGTGTCGGGATCGACAGTTTAAACGGGTCAGAGGGCGATTTATGTCGTGTCGTGTGTGAAACCTTCTCATGTGTTGGGGCCGACAGTTTAAACGGGTCAGAGGGCGATTGACAAGGGAAAGGGTGACACTTTAATAAAAAGTGAGAACAATATTAAAAATTGGTTAATTTAATAAATTAACATCGTGGGACTTGGGAAATTTAAAATCATATTGGTGTGCCTTTTTAAATGGGGATTCATACGGGTAGTTATTAATTTATATTTATCGCGTTTAATTATCCCGTTTAATTTAAAATATTCTATTGTGATATTTATTGCGTATAATGCTACTGTTTGGATTCAAGGATCCTATTTGAGGGGAGTAGTGTGTATTATTGCTTGGGGCTTTGGCTCTGACCCATGCGTTGACTAATCTTTTTTAGGATTAGAATTGGATAAGCTGCATAAGTTTATCGGAGTTATCATTTGGAGATGCAACCGGAGTTATTCATTTTATGGCATAGTTTAGTTAGACTTTCCTTTTCAGTCGTATTTAATTATGATACTTCATTTGAGTTTTATTGGGCCATTAGGTTCCAAAGTTGTTTAGAGGATTTCTTTTGGGATTATTTTAGATTTTATTTAATCATTATTGGAGAATGGATTTTTGGAGTTAGCATGTGATGGATCTTTTATCGCTTACTTGTTTATGATCATTTTGAGATTGATTCAATTATTTATCTTATGGACGGATTTATTTATGTCTCATACCTGTCTCATGCTAAGAATGGTATGTATTTAGATTACACCCATCATAGTTCGGCGGCGGTGGCTGGCCACCCCGTCTGTCAGATTTTGCAGGGTGTAAAAATATATATATCTGTATATAATTCTGCACTTTATATACGTATCATATCTCAGCATTCACGCGCATGTTGGATATAAATACTATCTGTAAGAGGGTAGTTTAGATAAGATGGAGGCGTAACCCCTTTTGAGTACGGTAATGATAAGTTAATTACCCAAAACCTTGGATTAATTATAGAACATGCACACACAAATTCAATGAAGATGAACTCAGTTTAAACTTCCAAATCTGTTGTGTATAACTCAGGAGGTAGTGACGAACTTAAAAGTAACTTCGCCAGAGGGAGAGAGAAGTAAGCACACTAGATACACCTTGGTAGGAATCCAAACACACCAACCACCCTCAAGAATCTCTTATCAAATATTAAAAGCTTCCTAATAAATGACAATGGTGGGTGAGTAAACTCTCTCTGGTATGTAATAACTCTCTTTGATGTACATTATCTCTAGTAGTAACTTCTGAACTCTAAAAAGATCATCCTCTCCTCAAAGGTGGTTGGGGTCCTTAAATAGCCCCCGACACCACCCCCGAGGAAACTCAGTCATCAATGCTTGTGAAAGACCTCCCTCATACTTTATGTCACAAACATTAAATACCTGATGCACTAGTTGTCTCCATGTTATAAACATTAAATGCCAAGACATTCCTTTTGCCTAACCACTGTGTGTCAGGGGGTTGTTGTCGCAGAGGTGGCTCATCAACTTCCTGACAACCCCAAATACCACAGTGCTTTACTCAGGTACATATATGATATTGTTTCTCTAGCTAGTGACATCACCTAGAGTAGATGTGACATTAAGTAGAGTGTTGTTTAGTTCACAACTCAACGCCCGATGGAACTGCAAGTTGCTCCACCCGAGGTTCCACGGTCAGGGTTCTTAGGTGTTTTACCAGGTGTATCTAAGATGGTCAGGACAAGCCCCAACACTGCCCCACTTCTCAATCCTCCAAACCAAGTCCCTCTAAAGTTCTCACGACGAGGTCATTTGATAGAGCATGAAAGATCTCCCAGGCCCTGCCAAGTCTGGTCTCTCGCGAGTACTGTTTGGCCTCACACTAAAACTCATTATTATTCTCATTACATCATTACAACCGTTATAGCTTACAATCAATATAAACAAAGATACAATACGACTAACACAACAAGCTAAAGTATGAGTTGCCATGCTAAGCTACCTCGCTGAGTTGCCCCGCTAAGCAGGTTCGGCTTCTTAATCCCAAACATTGTTACTAATGGGGGAATTATTCATAATATCAGGATTACCTTCAAGCCCCCTCTACATTTGACCCTTCATGGAGAGATTTGTTATTGGAACAAGAAATGTCTGCACGAAAACTTCTCAATCCGATGAACCTTCTTTGTGTGTAAAAATTCTGGCTTCCTTTCCTTCGTTAGAACCGCAACGTTATAATCTCCTCGAAATAGTAAAATTCTCCTTGATGTTCCTGAGCCGAAGCGCCACGACTTATTGGGGCTTGGACAAAGGGACATCGACACTTTTTCCTTATACTGAGCTTCAACCGTTCTAGCTTTTTATTATTTGAAATTCTCCCGAAAGGCCTGCTAACCTTCTCAAATACTCGTTTTGATTCTTGGTAAGTGAAATTCTCCCTTGTAATGCTTCACTATGTTCGAAAAAGCAGAAATTCTCCCCGATGCAGTCGAGTCACCTTTTAAACAAAGTTTAGACTTGTGACGAGGGGACATCATAGCTTTTTTAAACCGTTGGGACATCTTTTCCGTTGGAAGTTATTGGATACGTCTGACAAAAATTCTGGCTCCAAAACTCAAACTTGCTGAATAAGGCAACCCCTTCCATTCCCCAGACGTCGCTTCGTAAATAACGTAGCGCTATCTTTTCAGCTGTCAAAACACTTTCCGAAGTGCCACGTGTTCATTTGAAATGATTATAAGCGGCCTTGCATGTGCGATGGTGGGAAACTCAAAAGTAAGGTTTAAAAGGCTTCAAACGTCTCTTTTTTCAAACCCTTCTCTTTCCTTCTTCAATCTCTCGTATTCATTAGAGAGAGAAACTCTGTGCGAACTCCGTTGTTTACCAAGATCTTACCTAGATTCTTTCTTCTCTAATATTTTATACCACCACTTGTGGTTGTGGTTCTACATATTTATTCCCAACCCTTCTTTTACCAAGCTTTTTCTCATACTTCATTATTATCTGTAATGGCCTCCTCAAGCAACCGTACCACACCTGCCACCAGTGCTGCATTTGCCACCCCTGTTGTCACCACCTTCGCTGCCGCCTCATTGACTGCTGCTCGCCACCAGTTGCGCTTCTACCTCCGGTCCCTCATATTAGGCAAGGGTGATGACTTTGTTGGGTCTTGTAAGACTTGCATTTTTAATGCCAAGTATGATGCCCTAACGCTTGGTGATGAAGATGAAAGTGCTGATAACTGGGGCTTTCTACCTCCAGAGGGTTCTATTCGATTTCGTCTTGAGCGAGGGGACTTCCCATGGTCCCATATTGACTTCGAATGGACTGGGGGCTCTCCTTGTCACTTTACTGCTTGGAACTCCCATATGCAGAGCTCCCATGTAGATACTCTCACCAAGATTGGGCTTTATCGTTCCAAGTGGTTTAGTGAGTTCACCCGATCCAAGAATAATGCTTCCCTTCCCGTTCTGGTATCTCGATAGAATGTTACCACTCACACCTTTATTACTGTGTGGGGAGAATTTATAATAACGTTGAAGGATGTGTGTGAGCTCCTAGGCCTTAAGGCAACAGGCTATGAGCCCTATTCTGATGAAGCCCTGGATGCCCAAAAGACTAGTGACTGTTTGGAGTTAGACCGTATATGTCGAAAGTGCATCAGCACTTCAAACAAAGCGACCTTCACTCCTCTTATCAACTATTTCTTCAAGGATCCTTCTGAAGGTAGTGCCTCTGAGGTCACCCCCGGTTAAGGTACATAGCTGGAACTTCTTGCCTACATTCTTATCGTTCTTTCTCATTTTCTTTTAACGGGGAAACCCAACGACCAACCTCGAAGGGACCTCATCAATATGTCCTTCCATTTAGCTCAGCGTACCAAGCTTCCTATGGATGCAATCGCCTTGGGATCCCTCTATACATGCTCGATAAAACCCTTTTTGACATGGAACGATCTCCGGGTCATTATAACTTGGCCAACTTTACCAACTGTGTCCTCCTCACATGCTTCCTTTATGTAAGTTTCTCGATCGTAGCAGCCAAGACCAACCGCCCTCCCTCGGGGGAAATAATTCTGCCCCCACGCTCCTTTGTTTATCATAAGAGACAAAGCTGAAAGGAGTTGACCTCCATCATCGATGATTATTCTAACTTTGTGATGAGGCCCTATGAAGAGGATGTCTTTTTCTATACTTATGGTTTTTTCAAACACAAAGCAAGAGTGGTCCGGGCAACTACTCTAGATCTCATTATTGAGGAGCTTTCACTGGCTGTGGTCCTACTATTTTTGCCAAGATACCTTCCCTCTTACACCGAATGGGGATATACTAGCGAGCACTACAATCCCAACCGATGCAGTCGTCAGTTCGGTTTCGATCAAGGGGATCCTCGCCTAGTTTTTCAATCATCTAACCTCAAGGTCTCTTTTGGCAAGGCATGTTACCCGTTCTCCTCAACTGTTGCATGGGGAGTGAGTTCTACAATAGCTGGGCGAGTTACCATTCCCAGCATCACCCGACAAGGGGACGTGACCCCTCTATTTGCAATAAAGTACTGTTCGAGGAAACTTAACCTAATTTTTGAGTTCATCGAGGGGGATCCCGTGTACCCTCTAGTTCTCTCATTTTCTGCTTTGGAGTTGGGGTTGAAAGGTAATTCCATTCTTAGGATTGAGTTCCCTCTAAGCCAGATCCCCAAAAGTACCTCCCACAGAACTTCCTCCACATTTCCCCATAATCCCCATTGCCACACCCAAGCCCAAGGCCGCTGCAAACCCGAAACCATCTGCCCTCTCGGCTGAAGCTGTAATAGGAGAAGGGCCTTCTTAACCACCTGCTAAAAGGGCCATGAAATCCAAGTCCTCGAAGTATAAATTCCAAGCTCAGGCACAAACTCCTTTGGAGGTATTCCCTATTGACTCCGTTCCCCCTCCTATGTCTCTAGAGGTAGTTGAAGAGCTGAGGAGGCAGGTGCAAGCTGAGGACGAAAGAATAAATGTTGAGTTTGAATAACGCGTTGTCATCGTTCCTCCTTCGATTGCTTTTCCCACGATCGTGGTTGATCCGACTGAGCCATCAGTAAAGAGGAGAAAATGATCGAGGGTACCTGAAGGTGGTGATGCAACGAGCTCGAGGAAGAAAAAGTTGGGTACCAAGTCCTAGAATAAATGAATAACTAATATACCTCCATCTTCCACTCCCTCTGTTGCTGCCTCCTCGCCACCTTCACCAGTGGCTATATCTTCTCGTTCTCCCTCTGGATTCGAGGTATGTATGCATTCTTTATTTCTTATTGCCCTTCTCTTAGATGTGTTGCATCTGCTCATTTCTTAATAAGAAAATGTTTTGGTGTAGGGAGTTGAAGAAGAAGGGACCTGTCTCCCCAGCCCCCCGTAAGCCGTTTCGTGGGGGGCATTGCGGTATCTCTCCAGTAAACACTACCCTTACCCATTCCCCCTGATAAGTCTTAGTTACTCTCACCGTTTATCCTCCTAACAGGCTAAAGATGCTGCTACGGGGGCTACTACCGTTGAATCTACTGAGGCAATGAGCCCACCCCCAGCTTCTTCTAAATTAGAACCTCAGCCCGAGGCTCTTCTGCCCCTTATTCCAGTTACAGAAAGTTCCCCCGAGGTAACATATTATCTATTACCTGTTAGGTCTGACAACATTTCTCTACTCCACCTCTTTTCATTCTGTGTTATATGCTGAACCTTGACATGTTGGGGTGCCCCAGGTTGAGATGGCGTCTCTAGTAGCCAACATCCTTCTTCCCCCTGCACTGACGAGACCTCTGACTATAATTCCCCTCTTTAGTGCCATAACGGGGGTAAGTAACATTTATGAGTATTTCTCTCTTTTTGAGTACTAATTTGTCATTTCTAACACTTAGATTTGTTGCTGCATCTTTCTCCAAGTCTCTCTCCACCCTTTGCTCTTAGTGGCCTTTTCCTTTCCAAGGCCTAGGTTGATGCTGCTGTCTCACGTGGTGATTCTTCAGTGCCTACCCATGCTTGGGCATCGCTTGGAGGTTCCTCGTGTTCTTTTGGTGAACCACCTTCGTTGGCGCTGGTATCGTTTGTTGGTGAGGGAAGTTTGCCTACCGTTGAGGCTTCTTCAGCCAAGGCCCCCGTTGAAGCTACCGAGGCAATGAGCCCACCCCCAACGGTTTTTATCATTGTGGCCCCCATGGTGACTCCCTTTCTCGCTCTTACTACTGCTGAGGTACTTCGCTAATTACTTTGCATTTATCAGCTTCTCAAACTTCACCCATGTAGGTGACTTAATCATGAAAACACTTGTTAAGATTTTTTTGCATAAACTCCACCTACATAGGTGACTTAACAACGAAAATGCTTGTTAATATTTTTTCATAAACTCCACCTATATCGGTGACTTAACAACGAAAACACTTGTTGAGATTTTTTCCAAAAACTCCACCTGTATTAGTGACTTAACAACGAAAACACTTGTTAAGACTTTTTTCCAAAAACTCCACCTGTATCGGTAACTTAACAACGAAAACACTTGTTAAGATTTTTTCATAAACTCCACCTATATCGGTGACTTAACAATGAAAACACTTGTTAAGTTTTTTTCCAAAAACTCCACCTGTATCGGTGACTTAACAACGAAAACACTTGTTAAGATTTTTTTCCAAAAACTCCACCTGTATCGGTGACTTAACAACGAAAACACTTGTTATGATTTTTGCCAAAAAACTCCACCTGTATCGGTGACTTAACAACAAAAACACTTGTTGAGATTTTTTTCGTAAACTCCATATTTTCTCTAACTGTTCTTAGGTTTCTCGAGAGGATTCTCCACCAGCTCCTTCGCCCATTGCCTTGCCCCACCGGGAACCTATCGTTTCAAAAAATTCCATCCACAATGATCAAGGTTCCACGATCGGTGCCTTTGCTGAGAGCGAATTTAGCTGTGAGTTTCCTCTGCCCGACCTATCTCCTCACGCCTTCTTCCTGATGGTGTTTCAGCGTTCTCCTCAGATGCCTGCCAACCATCTTATAAATCATCATCCTAAGACATTCATGGTGGATTGCCTACGTTCAAATATCTTCGTTATGAGTTATAGGCTTCAGGGCATGGCTTCCGTCGTTGCTGAAATTGTCAACACTTCGACTTCAAACGTTACCAGACCCCTCCTTAATCAATTTCTGGGTTATCTGCAGGAGTTAGGTCGTGACGGGTTCCATTTTGACTGGCTTATCACGCATTTAAAGACCTTAAAGATTCGACAACTAGACAGCCAGAGGGAACTGCTACAGAAACATCAGGAGGTTCAGTGGGCCGAGGAAACTAAATTGGCCAAGTTAGCACCTCTTCTCAAAGCTGTTGATAAAGAGGTGGAGGAAATTGAAGAATCTCTGCGTATGGTGAAGCTAAAATGAGAGAAACTCCTTATCGAGCGCACATAAGCGCAAACGAGGTTGGAGGTCTCTATCAATGCTCAACGGTCTAGCCAAGCAGCTTCTTCGGGCCTCCTTGGGGATTTTTTTCTTCCCCGGATCTATGGTTCCTCTTAGGCTAAATGTACTTTTGTATATATTTTTTTCTTCTTCTAATGAAATTCTTGCGCAATAGCTCCCAATTTTGTAATGCCTCAAAGTTTATGAATGGAAAAAGATATTTATTTTCTCATGCCATTTCTTTGTGTTACAACTGTTTGCATAGATTGTGAAGTGTGAAGTTCTGTAATTCTTTCATCTCTCCTCCCTCAGCGTACCCTACCCATGGGGGCTGAGATCTCCCCCCCACAGGTTGTATCGGCTGCCTAAACATTATGGGAACCACCACTGGATTGGGTCGTACAACCAAGGAGATATTTCTTGCTGCTTTTAAAAATGTCAAAAAAGTCCCCTCGCGCGTCTCATTAATGAGATGACATAAGTACTCAGGAAGCATCCCCCCCGCACAGATCTGCAATAACTTGGACTCTTTGGCCTCCTCCCTCACGTCGAGGGACCTTTCTCTGAACCTTCGAACATATGCAACAACTTCTTCCTCGGGTCGTTGCTTCTCCCTCCCGAGTTGGGTCAAAGTAAATTCATCTTTCGTAAAAAAAAACTTCTGGATGAATAAAACATGCATCTCCTCATACGTAGATTCGCTTTTGGGAGCCAATTGAGAATACCAAGTGTATGCTTTATCGGCTAAGGATTTAGAGAACTCCTTCAACCTGAGCTTTTTATTATTATAATGTGCCCCCAAGTGTTCAATGAAGCGCTTAATGTGCTCTTTCGGGTTCTCACATTTCCTTGTATATTTTTCAAAAATAGGAGGAATATAATCCTTTACATAGGGCTCATCGTTGTATTCCTGGGGATAAGGTGTTTGAAAGTCATCATATACCGAAGCTACCTCGCCAGCAGATTGCAAGGAGGCTTGAATGAACTTCAACATCTCTTTCTGCATTTCCTTTATCATTTCCTCCACGGGTGATGCAATTGGGGCAACAACCAACGGGACCATGGGTTGATTGCCCATTGCAGCTGGAGCAGTTATTATAGTTGGGGCCATTGATACTCCTATTTTTCCCACTACTGGGTTCATAATAGAGGGTATGCTCACTGGGACCATTCCCGTTACACCTGCACTTGGTGGGGCCGTTGGGGATGCCCCTGGTGTTACGAAGGAATTGGCTTTAAATCCTCCCAACACTTTCGAAGCTACCAGAGTTTGTAAAAACTCATAAAACTTACTCATGAGGAGTGCCACCTGAGTGGGTCCCAACCCTGCACTCGTGGAAGCTTGTGTCACCCCTGAAACGCCTGTCGTCGCCTGAACCGGAGGTACCTCTATTCGAGGAGCCCCATCCCTTAGAGCCTCCAGTTCTCTCGCAGCTTATTCTTCATTGTGTTGGATGTCATCAAAGTTGAGCCTTCAATTAACATTATCTTGCGCCATACTCCTTACTTAGAAGAATGCTTCCCCAGCAGAGTTGCCAAATGTAAGAGGGTAGTTTAGATAAGATGGAGGCGTAACCCCTTTTGAGTACGGTAATGATAATTTAATTACCCAAAACCTTGGATTAATTATAGGACATGCACACACAAACTCAATGAAGATGAGCTCAGTTTAAACTCCCAAATCTCTCGTGTATAACTTAGAAGGTAGTGACGAACTTAGAAGTAACTTCGCTAGAGGGAGAGAGAAGTAAGCACCCTATATACACATTGGCAGGCAACCAAACACCCCAACCACCCTCAAGAATCTCTTATCAAATATTAAAAGCTTCGTAATAAATGACAATGGTGGGTGAGTAAACTCTTTCTGGTATTTAACAAGGTTCTAAAAAATGCGGGGCGTGATCGAGGCGTGGAGGCCAAGCCTTAAGCCTTAGAAGCCTAGGCGGGCCTTGGCATAAAAAGGCGTGAAAAGGCGTTTAGGTCTTTTTAATATATTTTAATATTTTTTAACCATAACAAGGCTATTAAAATACTAAAATTGTACATATCATAAAAATATGTCTGAATAATTGCAAATAAAAATACTATTTGATTATTTTGGATGAGATAATGGTTCGGTTTGAAAAAAAATCTTTAAAAGGCGATATCGTTTCGCTAAAGTATTGTTGTTTTTAGAGAAAAAGTATGCCTTAAGGGTTTTACCAAGCATAAGGCATCAAAATCTTAAGGCGGGGAGTTTCTTCCAAGCCTCAAGCCTAGGCGGGTTTTTTAGAACAGTGGTATTTAATAACTCTCTCTGATGTATATTATCTCTAATAGTAACTTATGAACTGTAAGAAGATCATCCTCTCCTCAAAGATGGTTGGGGTCCTTAAATATCCCCCCACACCACCCCCGAGGTAGCTCAGTCATCAATGCTTATGAAAGACCTCCCTCAAACTCTATGTCACAAACATCAAATACCTAAAGCACTAGTTTCCTCCACATTATAAACATTAAATGCCAAGACATGCCTTTTGCCTAACCACTGTGTGTCAGGGGCTGTTGTCGCACAGGTGGCTCACCAACTCCCTGACAGCTCCAAATACCACGGTGGTTTACTCAGGTGCATGTATGACATTGTTTAGCTGGCTAGTGACATCACCTACAGTAGATGTGACATTAAGTAGAGGACTGTTTGGTTCACAACTCATCACCCGATGGAACTCCAAGCTGTTCCGCTCGAGGTTCCACGGTCAGAGTTCTTCGGTGTTTTACCAGGTGTATCTAAGATGGTCAGGACAAGCCCCAACGGTGCCTCACTTATCTGTAATACCCGGGATTTTTATCGATATTTATTTATGGGATTAATTAAATTAAATGTGTATTAATTGAGAATTAATCCGGATAAAATACTAACGAGATGTGAGTTGGTATTTGATTATAATGCGTATATATGGCAATATATGAATATTGAAACTATTGAAATTGTCGCGAAGTTGAAATACGACAATTTGGAAATTTTGTTGGGACGCGCGTGACAGTTGCGTCAGGAATATAATTATTATAATTAAAAAGTGAATTTTAGTTTTATCAACCGTAGGGTTATTTTGAGTGCGCCAACGTGTTCGGAAGGGTCTAAATAGTCAGAAAACACTAGCCGGGGGTTTAGTTTGGGTCCCGGGGCATTTTTAGGCCATACCGGCAACCCAAAAGGGTAGTTTGGTAATTTTGGAAATTTGGTAATTAAAACCCACGAAAATTAGACATCAATTATAACTTATCATTAAACCCACTAACCCATTTTTAACCCCAATCTAAGTAGTGGGCTACGGGAGAAGTTAAGAAAATATTTTTAACTTGCCAAAAACCAACCCCCACCTCCATTGTCATCTTGTGAGAAGAACTTGTAGAGAGAGAGAGAGAGAGGAGAATTCTGCAGAGAGAGAGAGAGGAATTCAACCATCTCCAACCAACAACAAATCTGAAGAACATAAGGCAAGTGATTTAGTTACAATTAATTCAATGAATGTGTTCTTCCATGTTTAATGTAATTATCGAATTTTGTCTTGGAAGATTGATATAGACCCATGAATTTGAGGATTAAAACTATGAACCATGTTAGTAATTGCATGTAGACATATTCTGGATGAATTGTGAATTCAAAATATAACCCTTGATGATCTAAAAATGGATTTAAGAAGAGATTTATTATTGTTCTTGAAAGAAATAGAAAACTAGGGTTCTTGATGAAGTTTTGATCCAAATAAAGCCCTTGGTTGATGATTTATTGGTTTTAGAACGTTAACAATGTTGTAGGATGGTTGTATGGTGATATTAAAACGTTAGATTAGAGTTTCATGCATTATAATGGAGTTTTGGGACGATTTGAGGACTGCAAAATGAAGCAGTCCGTAGCCTACCTGGTGCAATCGATCGATTGACATTCATCAGTCGATCGATCGATCGATGTTCAAGGTCGATTGAACGACCTTCCCAGAATAAGTAAAATTTCCCCTAGTTAAATTTTAATGATATTAACCCGTAGAAAATTATTATTGGAGACTTTATGAATATCCTTAGACTTAAGGAAGACCAGTAGGTATGGTTATAAAATTTGGACCTTAATTAGAATTCAATTTGTGGAATTTTTCTAAAATCTAATGAAATTCGATGAGTGAGATAATATTAGGGTTACAAGAGTAAATTTGAATAATTTGATGAAATGAGGTTTGGGGCAGAAGTAAGGACCTTAAGAATAATGATGTTATATGTGGGAATAATAGGAGACTTAGTAACCCCTTTGAGATAGGTTTTAAGTACAAGAAGCTATGACGTGAGATGTGTCGACAGTCTACATTATATATTATCGGAAGACTTAAAAATGCATAAAATTGGAATAATGGTATAGGGATGTAGAATATACCTTTATTAATATTAAGATATCTAAGACGTGTGAATGCTTAGTATATGACTTATGTGTATGACATACCTACCATACTTGTTATCACGGGAGGTTTACGTTCGCTTAGGGCCATCTAATATTTGTGTGCCCGGATTTAGATTGGTACCTTAAGAACATAATGCTAGAATGACTTATTTGTGAGTTAATAAGTCAGCTGACTATGGAGCGTAGGTATGTACGTGACCCATGGATATGTTGAATTATGTTCGCCTCCATTTTTGTGTGTTGTGCTTATTCTAACAATTCCTGAGAGATTCGGAATTTGTAATCCTTATGTACGTGATGTACCGGGATGAGATAGCAGAGTATGTGCACCGTAGCCTAAACTAGGGGTGCCTATAATGTATATTTATGATGTGAATAATATACAACTAATGTTCGGTGAAATACTTAGTAAAGTAACGATGTGTATACTTGTGCTATTTTAATAGAGATTAAAATGATAACTCCACAAAATAAAAGGTTGTTATTAGGGAATTAAGGCCCATACATGGTATACTTTAATGACATGAATGAACCCTTAAACCTATAAAGCGAAGCCAGGTTCTGTATTAGACTAGTTAGTTAGTAGCATAACTAGTACGAGCTATGGATGCGTTAGGAGTGCACATTAGTTAAGAGGTGAGGAGCTCATGTGAGTGCACGTCACTAACATGTATTTGATATTCACTGTTTAATTGTCATTAAAGCACTTGCTATTTTTAAAATATTCTCCACAGTCGGGCTCTGACCCGTTTGCTTTCAAATCTACTTTTTGTAAAAACCTTTTTAGGTTCCCAGCCACAAGGACACCATGCATTGGATTTCCATTCGGGTGACGAGCTGTAGCTGTTGTGGAAGTTACAGGGCCTTGATATTAGACGCCTCATTTTCCAGTCTTGACTCCATATTCAGTTTCATCATTTGTAGGGCACGTCGCCCATTTCTATTAGAGACTTTTTATATTTCAGTTATTCAGACTTTGGTTTGTAATTAATTCAGGATGCAGACTTGTTTTATTTATTTCCATAATGGGATTATTGTGAGGAGTATTTCCTCCAGGCTTTGTATTATTTATTGGTTATTCTATTGCTTCTTTATGGTGAATGGTTATGTTATTCTTTCATAATTCTTTTATTGCATGTTAGTCAGATTTAATTTAAAATTTGACAACTTACTTTTTAAATACTAGGTGGTTAGAAATCATTAAAATGTTTTCGACAGTGATGCTATTAGCTGAACCAACTTGGCATTTTGTATTAATTTAATAAAGGAGTAGCTACCCGATATTTAATTAGTCGGGGTGTCACAGGTGGTATCAGAGCATTAGGTTCTAGTGTCCTTTAGGATCAGTACGGCTTATTATGTTTTCGCTGAGCTTTCTTTGATGTAGGGCGCTATATATTATGACTGTTGTATTCCTTTATGTATGCTTCGCTCTTCAGCTATTTTAAGTTTATAACTGCGAACTTATAGACTTTACTCTTATTTCAGATGCCTCCACGATGTGCACCACGGGTTCCTAGGGATGCACAGCCCGAGCCTCAGCCAGCACCAGTACAGGGCACCATGAATGCCGCTGAGGTTGCAGCCATTGTAGCCCAAGCGGTAAACGTCGCTCTTGCCGTTGTGCAGCAGGCACCACCCCAGGCACCAGTAGCCGTGCCAATTCAGGAACATTCATTCCCGTCTGCTTGGGAACGCGTTCGTGATACTTTTCAGAAAGCACACCCTCCGGAGTTCGCAAGTAGCTCCAATGTTGTGGTATCTAGCCAGTGGAGGAAAGATATTCAGAGGAACTTGAGGATGTATGAGTGCACCGATGTTCATAGGCAGATACTAGCTACTTTCAAGCTAGTGGGATCTGCATTGCAGTGGTGGGAGTCTATTACCACCGCAGAGGAGAGAGATACTCTCACGATACAGGATTTCTGGGTGCGGTTCGACCACAAATATTTTCCATCAGCTGTTCACAAGGAGATGAGAAGGAAGTTGATGAGCCTCAGACAGGAGGGAAAGACTGTGGCCGAGTATGAGGCCGAATTCACTAATCTACTGAATATTGTCCCGGATGAGATACCTACAGAAGAGAAAAAGATTCAAAAGTTTACAGATGGATTGACTTGGAGGATCCGTCAGCACTTGTTAGGGAATCTATCGTTGGCCACTTACTCTGATGTGGTTAACGCTGCACTGCTCCATTTCCAGGACCACCGCTTTCACTTGACAGAGGGGAAGCGATCAGGAGAGTCCAGCCATCAGGGCAGGACAGGGGAAATGGTGCCAGTGGGGCACAATCTACTCTGGGGCAGAGGCAGGGTGACCAGGGTTCCTAGCAGGGGGATCATAAGAGGTTCAGATCGGGGAATTTCAGGCACGAACAGGGAGGTTTTAGGCAGGGCCATCAGGGTCCGAACGTCCATCAGGGCCAGCAGGGGCAGAATGGTCAACAACAGTTTCAGCAGGGCCAGGGCAGAAATGGTAACGGTCACCAGGACCGCGGTCAGCAGGGACAGCGAGGGGGAAACTTCCAGGGGAAGTGTTTCATTTGTGGTAATATTGGCCACAAACGTCAGGATTGTCCTGATAGGGGCAAGGCCCTACAGCAGCAGCAGCAGGGTGCTCGACACGAGCCGCAGAGGCCTATGTTTCCCGCCGCCCTCCCAGCACCGCCACAGATGGCAGCATTACCACCCATTCTAGTGGTCCCAGTTCAGCAGGGACAACTTCAGTAGGGAGAGTGTATCAGCTCCAGCAGGTCGCAGCCCTACAGGATCCACCAACCATTGAGGGTATGTTCTCTATTCAGGGGACTATGGGGCGTATATTATTTGACACGGGGGTTACACGTTGTTTCATTTCTATGAGATTTTCACGCACCATTGGGTTTTTAGACACCGCCGAGAGTACATTTACTTGTGTAGATTCGCCGTTGAGTAGGGGTTTCGTGATTTCCCTTGTATGTAGAGGCGTGGGTATAGAGATTGGGAGGTTTACTCTACCCGCGGATATGTTAGTGTTAGAGATGACCGAGTATGATGCCATTATTGGTATGGATTGGCTAGTTTCGTACCGAGCCATGATTGACTGTTTTAGTAGGAGTATTATCTTTGCCATTCCTGGGAAGGAGATGTTTTTAGTGGCGATGCCTCGTCCTGAGCGAGGATCGTCCACTCATTTGTACTATATAGAGGAGGAGACCTCTAAAGAAGTGGTGATACCACTTGATTCGATTCCGGTTATTCGAGAGTTTGCCGATGTATTTCAGGATATACCTGGATTACCTCCGACTAGAGAGATAGATTTTATGATCGATTTAACGCCGGGCACTCGGCCTATTGGCCACGCACCTTACCGTATGGCTCCAGCTGAGATGAGAGAATTACGGGATCAGATTGAGCAGTTGTTGGGTCAGGGGTTTATTCGGAGGAATACTTCGCCATGGGGTGCCCCTGTGTTGTTCGTGAAGAAGAGGGATGGATCATTGAGGTCGTGTGTAGATTACCGGGAGTTGAATAAGGTCACGATACGGAATAAATATCCGTTGCCCCGAATCGATGACTTATTCGACCAGCTGAGGGGAGCTTCTTTCTTCTCAAAGATTGATTTGCGATTGGGATATCATCAGTTTCGTATCAGGGAGGAGGACGTCTCGAAGACTGCTTTCTTAACGAGATATGGTTCCTACGAGTTTCGGGTCATGCCTTTTGGTTTGACCAATGCTCCAGCCGTGTTTATGGACTTGATGAATAGGGTGTTCAGAGAGTTCCTAGATCAGTTTGTCATTGTCTTTATTGATGATATTCTGGTTTACTCCCAGACAGAGGAGGAGCACGCCGAGAATTTGAGGCAGGTTTTGCAGACGCTACGCCAGAATGAGTTGTATGCAAAGTATGAGAAGTGCGGGTTTTGGCTGAAGGAGGTTCAGTTTTTAGGGCATATTATTTCCGACCGGGGGATATTTATTGATCCGGGGATGATATCCGCGATAAGGGAGTGGGGACAGCCCACGACACCGACTGAGATCCGTAGTTTCTTGGGCTTAGCAGGATACTACAGGAGGTTTATTTGAGATTTCTCCAAGATAGCGGGTCCTTTGACACATTTGACTCGTAAGGGTGTGCCATTCATCTGGAGTGATGCCTGTCAGTTGGCATTCGATGAGTTGAAGGATAAGTTGACCTCAACACCTATGTTAGCATTGTCGATATCGGGAGTTGAGTATCTAGTTTACACCGATGCGTCCTTACAAGGACTTGGAGGTGTATTGCAGCAGGAGAGTCAGGCCATAGCTTATGCTTCCCGTAAGCTAAAGCCTCACGAGAAGAATTACCCCATTCATGATTTGGAGTTAGCAGCAGTTGTATTTGCCCTTTGGATTTGGAGACATTACCTTTTGGGGGAGAAGTTTCGATTGTTCACGGACCACAAGTCCCTACAGTACCTATTCACGCAGAAGGAGTTGAATATACGGCAAATGAGGTGGCTTGAGTTTGTGAAGGACTATCAGTTTGATATCCAATATCACCCGGGGAAGGCTAACGTGGTGGCAGACGCGTTGATCCGTAGGCCAGTAGATGAGGTGGTAGGGGTGTGGAAGGCAAAGTGGAAGGAGTTGGGACACCAGGATGCAGTGGCTCGATCGTTCATGTCTGTGATGATTGTTACACCGCAGATTGTCACGAAGGTGGTACAGGCACAGGCAAATGACTCGTTCTGTTAGGAGTAGATAGTTCGATTACTAGCAGAGGGAGCCGAGTCCTATACCGTTAGTTCAGATGGGGGATTACGCTTCAATAGGAGACTGGTAGTTCCAAAAGGGGAGGAATTGCAACACGAGGTGATGGCAGAGTCGCACGGCTCACGGTTCGCGGTACATCCCGGTAGGGACAAAATATACTAAGACATGAGACGACAGTATTGGTGGAGCGGGATGAAGAGAGATATCGCCGTGTTTGTTTCTAAATGAACCACTTGTCAGCTGGTAAAAGTGGATCATCAAAGATCGGCAGGACTTCTACAACCATTAGAGGTCCCGATGTGGATGTGGGAGAGCATATCCATGGACTTTATCACGGGGTTGCCTACGTCACAGAGGGGTCATGACTCTATTTGGGTAATTGTGGACAGGTTGACCAAAGTCGCTCATTTTCTACCCGTAAGGACCGACTACACTACGGGACAGTATGCCCAGCTCTTTATTGCAGAAATAGTGAGACTTCACGGGGTGCCCCTAAATATAGTGTCTGATAGAGATAAGATATTCGTTTCACGGTTTTGGGAGAGTTTTCAGGAGGCCATGGGCACGAAATTGCGGTTGAGTAAGGCTTATTATTCGCATACCGATGGGCAAACCGAGCGTACAAATCAGATGTTGGAGGACATGTTGCGTATGTGCATCATTGATTTCGGGAGTGGATGGGAGCAGTATCTTCCACTGGTGGAGTTTGCTTACAACAACTCCTACCAGTTCACCATTGACATGGCTCCATTTGAGGCGTTGTACGATAGATCTTGTCGTTCCCCAGCATGTTGGTTGGAGGTGGGGGACAACAAACTACTTGGGCCGGAAGTGATTCAGGATACTTCGGCGAGGATAGAATTGATACGGAGTCGCATTCGGGTAGCTCAGGATCGGCAGAAGAGATACGCTGATGCGAAGAGATTCTTCAGGGAGTTCCAAGTGGGGGACCAAGTTTTACTCAGAGTGTCTCCTATGAAGGGGATTATGCGATCTGGAAAGAAGGGGAAGTTGGCACAGAGATATGTGGGGCCATTTCCTATCATCGAGCGGATTGGGTCCGTTGCATATAAACTTGGTTTACCGGAACATTTGCATAGGATTCATGATGTATTTCATATTTCCTCGCTAAGGAAATATCTTAGAGATGATTTGGCTCATTCTCACATTGCTTTGGAGGACATCGATCTCCAGCCCGATAGCTCCTACGAGGAGGGGCCAATTGCTATTTTGGACCGAAGTCAGCGGAAACTGCGATAAAAGATAGTTACGTTACTACGTGTTCAGTGGCGGCATCATAATGACGAGGAGTCTACATGGGAGAGCGAGGATGAGATGCGCGAACGTTATCCAGAGTTGTTTTTACCAGGTACTTTTTGGTTCCAAATTTCGGGACGAAATTCTGTTATTAGGGGGGGAGTATGTAATACCCCGCATTTTTATCGATATTTATGGGATTAATTAAATTAAATGTGTTATAATTGAGAATTAATCCGGATAAAATACTAACGAGATGTGAGTTGGTATTTTATTATAATGCGTATATATGGCAATATATGAATATTGAAACTATTGAAATTGTCGTGAAGTTGAAATACGACAATTTGGAAATTTTGTTGGGACGCGCGTGACAGTTGCGTCAGGAATATAATTATTATAATTAAAAAGTGAATTTTAGTTTTATCAACCATATGGTTATTTTGAGTGCGCCAACGTGTTCGTAAGGGTCGAAATAGTCAGAAAACACTAACCGGGGGTTTAGTTTGGGTCCCGGGGCATTTTTAGGCCATACCGGCAACCCAAAAGGGTAGTTTGGTAATTTCGGAAATTTGGTAATTAAAACCCACGAAAATTAGACTTTAATTATAACTTATCATTAAACCCACTAACCCATTTTCAACTCCAATCTAAGTAGTGGGCTACGGGAGAAGTTAAGAAAATATTTTTAACTTGCCAAAAACCAACCCCCACCTCCATTGTCATCTTGTGAGAAGAACTTGTAGAGAGAGAGAGAGGAATTCAACCATCTCCAACCAACAACAAATCTGAAGAACATAAGGCAAGTGATTTAGTTACAATTAATTCAATGAATGTGCTCTTCCATGTTTAATGTAATTATCGAATTTTGTCTTGGAAGATTGATATAGACCCATGAATTTGAGGATTAAAACTATGAACCATGTTAGGAATTGCATGTAGAGATATTCTGGACGAATTATGAATTCAAAATATAACCCTTGATGATCTAAATACGGATTTAAGAAGAGATTTATTATTGTTCTTGAAAGAAATAGAAAACTAGGGTTCTTGATGAAGTTTTGATCCAAATAAAGCCCTTGGTTGATGATTTATTGGTTTTAGAACGTTAACAATGTTGTAGGATGGTTGTATGGTGATATTATAACGTTAGATTAGAGTTTCATGCATTATAATGGAGTTTTAGGACGATTTGAGGACTGCAAAACGAAGCAGTCCGTAGCCTACCTGGTGCAATCGATCGATCGACATTCATCAGTCGATCGATCGACCACCGTCGATCGATCGATGTTCAAGGTCGATCGATCGACCTTCCCAGAATAAGTAAAATTTTCCCTAGTTAAATTTTAATGATGTTAACCCGTAGAAAATTATTATTGGAGACTTTATGAATATCCTTAGACTTAAGGAAGACCAGTAGGTATGGTTATAAAATTTGGACCTTAATTAGAATTCAATTTGAGGAATTTTTCTAAAATCTAATGAAATTCGATGAGTGAGATAATATTAGGGTTAAAAGAGTAAATTTGGATAATTTGATGAAATGAGGTTTGGGGCATAAGTAAGGACCTTAAGAATAATGATGTTATATGTGGGAATAATATGAGACTTAGTAATCCCTTTGAGATAGGTTTTAAGTACAAGAAGTTATGACGTGAGATGTGTCGACAGTCTACATTATATATTATCGGAAGACTTAAAAATGCATAAAATTGGAATAATGGTATAGGGATGTAGAATATACCTTTATTAATATTAAGATATCTAAGACGTGTGAATGCTTAGTATATGACATACCTACCATACTTGCTATCACGGGAGGTTTACGTTTGCTTAGGGCCATCTAATATTTGTGTGCCCGGATTTAGATTGGTACCTTAAGAACATAATGCTAGAATGACTTATTTGTGAGTTAATAAGTCAGCTGACTATGGAGCGTAGGTATGTACGTGACCCATGGATATGTTGAATTATGTTCGCCTTCATTTTTGTGTGTTGTGCTTATTCTAACAATTCCTGAGAGATTCGGAATTTGTAATCCTTATGTACGTGATGTACCGGGATGAGATAGCAGAGTATGTGCACCGTAGCCTAAACTAGGGGTGCCTATAATGTATATTTATGATGTGAATAATATACAACTAATGTTCACTGAAATACTTAGTAAAGTAACGATGTGTATACTTGTGCTATTTTAATAGAGATTAAAATGATAACTCCACAAAATAAAAGGTTGTTATTAGGGAATTAAGGCCCATACATGGTATACTTTAATGACATGAATGAACCCTTAAACCTATAAAGCGAAGCCAGGTTCTGTATTAGACTAGTTAGTTAGTAGCATAACTAGTACGAGCTATGGATGCGTTAGGAGTGCACATTAGTTGAGAGGTGAGGAGCTCATGTGAGTGCACGTCACTAACATGTATTTGATATTCACTGTTTAATTGTCATTAAAGCACTTGCTGTTTTTAAAATATTCTCCACATTCGGGCTCTGACCCGTTTACTTTCAAATATACTTTTTGTAAAAATCATTTTAGGTTCCCAGCCACAAGGAAACCATGCATAGGATTTCCATTCAGGTGACGAGCTGTAGCTGTTGTGGAAGTTACACGGCCTTGATATTAGACGCCTCATTTTCCAGTCTTGACTCCATATTCAGTTTCATCATTTGTAGGGCATGTCGCCCATTTCTATTAGAGACTTTTTATATTTCAGTTATTCAGACTTTGGTTTGTAATTAATTCAGGATGCAGACTTGTTTTATTTATTTCCATAATGGGATTGTTGTGAGGAGTATTTCCTCCAGGCTTTTTATTATTTATTGGTTATTCTATTACTTCTTTATGATGAATGGTTATGTTATTCTTTCATAATTCTTTTATTGCATGCTAGTTAAATTTAATTTAAAATTTGACAACTTACTTTTTAAATACTAGGTGGTTAGAAATCATTAAAATGTTTTCGACAGTGATGCTATTAACTGAACCAACTTGGCATTTTGTATTAATTTAATAAAGGAGTAGCTACCCGGTATTTAATTAGTCGGGGTGTCACATTATCAATCCTCCAAACCAAGTCCCTTTAAAGTTCTCACAGCGAGGTCATTCGATTGAGCATGAAAGCTCTCCCAGGCCCTGCCAAGCCTGGTATCTTGCGAGTACCGTTTGACCTCACACTAAAACTCATTATTATTCTAATTACATCATTACAACCATTATAGCTTACAGTCAATATAAACCAATATACAGTATGACTAACACAACAAGCTAAAGTATGAGTTGTCACGCTAAGCTACCTCGCTGAGTTGCCATTCTAAGCTGCCCCAGATTCTTAATCCCGAACACTGTTGCTATTGGGGGAATTACCCATAATCTCAGGTTTACCTTCAATCCCCCTCTACACTATCACCCAATGCATAGGAGGCGGTCATAGTCCCCCCGTAAGTGACCGTTCCATACCATAACGGCCCACCCCTAAAAACATACGCTATGACCTGAGGAATATACTCTTTCTGCATTCGCTAGTCAGGGGAGTCACTCACATCGCGCAACCTCCTAAGATAGCATTAATATTGGTATGCTTTACTATAAATATTATTCACATAAATATTTATATATCATATATATACTACACATCACCATATATATATATAAGTCTAGGCTACCGGTGTACTATGTCCATACACAAGCCTAAAACATATAAGTTTATTTATATATTTTTTTAAAAGAAAAAATATTTATTGATAATTACAGAGAAAATCCCTCTCTAGGTGGCAATACAAAAATGAGCCAAGTCAATTATACTTTCTAATATAAGGCAAACTATTAGCATCAAGTCTTAAATCTCCCCTAATTATCCTTGGAAGATCTTCAAAATGATAGAAATGGGTATTCTTCTTGGAATTAAGGCCATGTTTAGACAAAAGATCAGCTACATGATTAGCTTCCCTATAAATGTGAGAAACTTTAATGTTCCAAAGAGCTATGATATTTTGAATTTCTTCTATACAACTTCTAATTTTCCAAGAGGACTTAGATTTGGAGTTTATGCAATTCACTGCTATTTGAGAATCCGATTCCACTTCCAAGTTGTGACCATAAAAAGAAACTCCATGATTTATACCTTATTTAAATGCTAAAACTTCAACCATGATACTGGACCCTCCTGAAACAAATGAAGCAACACCCCAAATAAAATGACCATTATCGTTTCTAATTACTGCACCAATACCGATGTTACCATCTCTATCATAATCACCATCAGAGTTCAGCTTTAAGAAAATTTTTGAAGGTTTAGACCAGTTAATGGGAATCAAGATATATTGACGAGGTTTAGGAGGAACTAGGTTCAGAAATTGAATGACCTGAATGCAGTTTTGATAGGAAGAGGGTTTGAAATGAATGGTTGAAGCTATATCTCTGATTCTCCTCCTAATTCTGTCAATAATCACATTCACATACATTGGAATTCCATCAAAAAGAGCTTTGTTTCTCCCCAACCATAGCTCGTAGAAAATGCAGATAGGAATTATCTTATGAATCCACTTTGAGAACTGACTAGAGCCCATGTGCATCCACCATTTCAATATTTAGGAATGGATCGAAAATGATTGTTGAATTCCCTTTAAATTCCCAAAAAGATTCTAAATTTTAGAAGCCATATGACCTTTCAAAAAGAAATGCTCGGGGTGATCTTCAGAATTAAGACAACACAAACATCGAGAAGGGAGATGAATTTTAATATTTTTAACATTAAAATTAAGAGGGACATAATTATTTAAGATCCTCCAGGAAAAAGATGATAAGTTAGAAGGAATATTAGGATCCCAAATGAAGGTTTGCGAGATAGAAGGGAGATTAGGAGATCTAATAATCTCATAAGCTGAAGAGAAAGAAAAACATCCTGAATTAGAGGGTTTACAAACTTGAATTCCATTACTAACTTCGAAATTTTCTTCACAGACAGACCAAGCTTGAGCTATCCTTTTAGCTGCCATAAAAGTAGCTCTCAAAGGCATTGAAGAATACTTATCTCTCATGAAAGAAGCCCACAGAGAATTGCTTGATTTAAACTCCCATGCAATCTTCAGATTTGAGGCAAGAACAAGGGAGTTCAAGTTTCTAATCCCCAGGCCTCCCTCATTCTTAGGAGAACAAATGATATTCCAGCTTTTCCAATGATATTTATTCCCATATGTTTTATGAAAACCCCAAAGAAAGTTGCTTAGGATTTTATTAATCAGAGAAATAGATTTTTTGGGAGGGCTAAGAGCAAAAAGGATATAGATAAACAATGATTGAAGAACTGAGGTCAATAGGGTTGTCCTACCTCCTATAGAAAGGAATTTGGATCTCCAACTATTGATTTTAGAATTCAAAGAATGGATCATGTGGTCAAAGTACATTGATTTTTTCCTAGCTTTGAAGAGAGGGCAACCCAAGTATTTTAAATAACCTTTTTCTTTCTTGAAACCTGTAACCTCTGCTGCATTCTTTACACATCTTCTCTGCACTTTGATGCTCAAGAAAAAGCTGCTCTTCTCCTTACTGATTTCTTGGCCTGATTGGAACTGGTATATATTGAGGAATCCCATTAAATTGCATAGACTTCTCTTATATCCAGATGTGAAAATAATTAAGTCATCAGCAAAACTGAGGTGGCTAATAAGATTACATCCTCTTGGGTGAGAAAAGGGTTTAAAAGAACCATCTATCATCACCTGATGAAGACCTCTGCTAAGAGATTCAGAAGCTAAAATAAAAAGGCAAGGGGACAATGGGTTACCCTGCCTAAGCCCTCTGGATGGCTTAAAAAAACCTCTAGCCTGACCATTCACCACTATAGAGAACCAAGAAGAAGATATACACCTCCACACTAAATCAATTACAACTTCAGAGAACCCAAATTTCCTTAAAGACTTCAGTAAAAACAACCATGAGATCCTATCATAAGCTCTGTTCATGTCAATCTTCAGTAACACATTACCACATTGGTTCTTTCTATCCAGAACCTGTAACATTTCTTGACTCAGAAGAATATTATCCAAGATGCTCCTATTCTTAACAAAGCCTGATTGAAAAGGAGATATGAGATTGGGAAGGAATGATGATAGTCCAGAATTGAGAATTTTGGAGAAGATTTTATAACATACATTGCAAAGACTCATTAGCCTATAGTCCTTGCAATTAGAAGGGTTGGGAGTTTTTGGAATGAGGCAGAAGAGGAAAGATACCCAAGATTTAGGAATGTCTGCACCTATAAATAAGGATTGAACTGCAGCAATAAGGTTTGACTTGATGATGTCCCAACTCTGAATATAAAAATAACTGGTATAACCATCTGGACCAGCAACACTGCTTGAATTCATGCTCCTAACAGCTTCTAATATATCTTGTTCATTAGGCATTTTCTCTAAAGCTTCATTCATATCAATAGACACCAAAGAAGGAATATGATCAATCACCTCATATGAGCTGCAGATACCTGCAGAAAATAAAGATTGAAAATAAGATTGAAAACTGTTAGAAATATCTTCAGAGGACTCCACAGTATTTCCATCTTCATTTTTGATACTATGAATCCAAGATTTCCTTCTCTTCTTCTTGACCAAGGCATGATAATATTTAGAATTTCTGTCTCTATCTTTAATCCATTCACTTTTAGATTTCCGAAACCAAAATTTTTCCTCTATAACCATAGCTGCATTCAATTCAGCTTTTGTTTTGTTAAGAGTCTCCCTCTTTTCTGTAGATGGATCTTCTTCAAAAGAAATCTCCGCCTCAGCTACTTTATTTTCTAGCTCTTTAGAATGCTGAAATATATCTTTGAAGGTTTGTCTACTCTAAAAACTTAGAGTACTTCTAAGTCTTTTCAATTTCGATGCAAACACTTGTAAGGGTCTGCCAGAGGAAGGAAGAGCCCAACTATTTGAAACAACCTGCTTGAATGAATCATGAGAGGCCCAAAAATTGAGAAACTTAAAAGGTTTTATAATAGAATAATTAGGACTAGGGATAGAGATAAGAAGAGGGAAATGATCAGAACAACTTTTGTGCAGGTGTTTAAGGGAAGATTAAGGGAATGAATCGAGCCAAGAAGGGTTAATAATACCTCTTTCAAGTCTTTCTAAAACCAAAGATCCATTAGAATTTCTATGCCAAGTAAACTTTGAACCAATAAACCCTATATCCACCAGATGATTATCCTTAATGCATTCATTAAATTCATCTGCTGCATCTAGATCTATAGGTATACCTCCTGCTTTCTCCTCTGCATTACACACTATATTGAAGTCACCAACAACCATTATAGGAATATTTTCACATAAATTTGAGCTGACATTTATTGTTTCCCAAAGAGGAAGCCTCTCTAGTTTGTTGAATTTAGCATAGACAATCTGCAGTATTATACTATTGGCAAGCAGGGGGTGAGATACTTTAAGAACCAGGCTTTGATTGTAATCATTCACCACATTGTATTCTATACCATTGAATATGCCTTTCTTGATCTTCTACATTTCTAAAAATATTGACTTGGGCCTCTTCTTGTTCTACCTGAACTGTACCAATTGCTGATGTTATTTATAGATTTTTCTCTTGAACTTCAACTTCTATGAGGCTATTGACTGGTGCCTCAGCTTGATCTACCAAAATAGTATCACCAGTTGAAATATTCACATTCACCTTGCTACTCGATGGATCTTTTTCCTTGTAAACTTGTTTAATAGCTAAAACATTCTTGTTAGCATCCGGGATCAATTTTCCTTTAACTTGGATAGTCGAGGTACCTGCTTTAGCTTTGACTTCCTTAGAACTGGAAAAGAGGCAATTGTCTTCATCATGACCTAGTTTGTGGCAGCTCACACAATACTTAGGAATAGATTCATACACAATCGGTTGCCAGAATCCCAAATCCCCATTATTAATCCAGATTCTATTAGGATGATTGTGTAAAACATTAAGTTCAATACACACCCTAGCCATACTAGGTCTGGAGACATTTGAGGTAGCAGAATTAAGTTTAATAGGTTTACCTGCAGCCTGAGCAATGGAAAAAAGAGCCTCTTTAGCAAATAGGTGCACAGGTAATTTAGGAAGATTGATCCACATAGGAACCAATGGACACTCCTGATCAATTTTGAAAGTTGGAGACCATTTGAAAGTACGCATTAGGCTTTTGCCGATGTACCACTGATTACGCATCCAAATCCTGATAAAATCTTCTTTGCAGTGAACTTTAATAAGGATATGTTTATGGTCCAACAAACCAATCTTTACCAATGATTTCAACCCAAAGGTTTCAATGTTTCTCCGAATGAATTCCAAAGAGGGTTTACCGTTAGAAAACTTCCCCACAATGGCATGTTTAAAAGGATTGGATAGTATATCCACTTGGTCTTGGTTGAAAGAGATGTCTGGTTCTCCACGATGCTTGTGAATAGGTTGCATTTCAATAGCTGAAGTTTTGCATGATCCTTGAAGGACATCTGCAAATGATTTCTGCCAAGGGTTAGGGGGATTGGGAGGTTTAGAAGATGATGGTTGTAGGGAAGAAGTGGCGTCCATGACATGTAAACCCTAGAGAGGGTTTACGAGAGAGAGAGAATAATTGAGAAAAACTTGGAATTATGGGTTTGTTTTCTTCAAAAATGATCCAAAGTGATCATATAAAAGTTGGAGAGTATTTGGATAAAATGATCTGGATTTTTGGAAAAATTTGGAGTGGAGTCTCATCAGTTATTGCCGAGCCCCTTTAGTTTTAGAAATGGAAGTAGTGAGAAAGTACATGTAAGTCTATGGTCCAACTTCATTTCAATTAATTATACACTAATTAATTTTTATTATTTTGGTGTCACCCTACCAAGTATACCCGGACTCTTTATCTCTCGGCCCGAAATTCAATAATTTCAATCCGCCATTCAATTTCATTCAATTAAGTCTGCCCACTTAAATTACAAGGTTACAATTCACTAAATCATGAGACTTAAATCTTCGAGTTCATTAATCCTCTAATTAATTCAAGGGTAAGTACTCACAAATTCAACCCTCATTAATACCCAAAATTTCAAAAATCAACTGAAGCATAAACTGTGAATCTCCAACACATAACAGGTCTGAATCAGGGAAAACTAGAAATCTGGCAAAACTTAACAAGTCGTTCAAACGACAAGTTATGTCGTTTGAACGATAGTGGTTCTCGTTTGAACAAGATACCAGGTCATTCGAATGACCCTAGTATCATCGTCTTCTCTCTCTTCTGCCCAGAAAATCCAGTCCTCTATTAACACGTTTTAAACCTACATCCTGTACCGATTTCTTCATCAAAATGTTCCCAGATTCATCCTAAATCCATACTTTTATCATATTCAATCTAACCCAAATAATTTCATCAATTAGGGTATCAAATTCATCAAATCTTAACACCTCTACAGATTTATAAATTCTCAATAAAAAAATCTCCAATTTCTCATGAACCTAAACCCTAATATATTAAATTGATTCCCCCTTTTTTAATATGAATAGGTAAATACAAATTAATAATTGCAAATTAAACCACTTGCTTTAATTTGTAGATCAAAGCCTTTGGATGAAGGTGTTGGATTGAATTCAAGGATCTCCTCTTGTTATTGAAGCAATCTCCAAAAATTCCCAAATTCTCTTCTAATGGCTCTCCTCTTAAGCTCTCTATAATTTTAGTCTTCTAAAATGATTTTAAGTTGACTTACCCTTACAAAATTAGGGTTAAAAAATCAAATCCCGTTTTTGGCCCTATGGGCCTCCTAAAAGGGCCCAAACTCTTTATTTGGAGCTCAATTATGTCTAATTAAGTCTCGAAACCCAATATATACATATGACCACTCATTTTGAACTTTTTTGACCCATCCGGACTCAACCGTGCACTCCAAATTTCCATCCAAATTAATTTATAACTTCTTCCAAATTTAAGACCTCAAAAGACGACATAAAATAGTCCAAAATTTTTAATCCTCAATTTGCCAAATTAATAAGTTCCTCAAATTTAAAAATTCTCAAATCAAGAATTTAATTCTACAAATAAAATGAATTATTTTTCTCCAAATATTTTATTCAATTAGAGGTCCTTGAAGTTACAGGGTGTTACATACTTCCCCCCTTACAATGGAATTTTGTCCTCGAAATTCGGATAAGCCTAGTACTCCCAGTCTCGACTAGCTTCCAAGTCGCCTACCTTTGAGATCTTACACCCATATCTCCCACTTCTAATCGCGAATTATTTGTAACAATTAGATTAATTTACCAGGGCGGGAGTCCATACACCCTGTACCCGTGCTCAACTGCACAAATAATACCTAACTTCTTCCAGCCTAAAATCATAATATAACTTCCATCTCACAGTTATAACGACATGCATGAACGATAACCGAGGTTCCCAACTCATGTACTAATGACCAAACATATCCCCGCTGCCCACGTTGCGCTGAGTTTCATGTGTGGAATGTATCGGAAAGCAAAATCCAAACAAGGACCCGCTACACTACTATCTAACATTGTCGGTCATTGTAATCTGTTAGGCCCTCAGTCCATAGCACGTACCCCTAAATACCCGTCTCTCGACATAAAAGTATACGCATCCATATTTTATTCTACAAAAGACAACATACACTACCGCGCCCTTACTATCACTAGTTTTCCTTGCACAAAAAATAAAACCCGAGCTATATCTCCCCGCTCGATAATAAGTCCAACCACTCTGAATCACATCATAAATGTCCCTTCTTACCCGGATTTTAATTAACAATTTATACATTAATATGCAACACATTTAACATATAGAGTATTTATATGATCTAGACCCTATCTCAGGGGGAACCTAGCAATGATAATTCATACCTCGATGCCACGAACTATAGCCCCAAACTATAGCTACGAAATTGAAACTTGAAAAACATCCACGCTACTCCCATAATTCTCGAAAATAGGAATCTCTCGTATAATGCAACCATCCACTTAGTGTAACCCCCCACTCTTACATGGTTAACACCAAAAAACCCTGCTATCCCACGGTACTCCGATATATATATATATATATATATATATATATATATATATATATATCATGGTTCTAAAAAATGTGGGGCGTGATCGAGGCGTGGAAGCCAAGCCTTAAGCCTTAGAAGACTAGGAGGGCCTTAGGCATAAAAAGGCGTTTAGTCCTTCTTAATATATTTTAATATTTTTAACCTTAAAAAGGCTATTAAAATACTTAAATTGTACATATCATAAAAATATGTCTAAATATATGCAAATTAATATACTACTTAATTATTTTGGATGAGATAATGGTCCAGTTTGTAAAATAATTCTTTAAAAGGCGATATCGTTTCACTAAAGCATTGCTGTTTTTAGAAAAAAGAGCGCCTTAAGGGATTTACCAAGAATAAGGCATAAAAAGCTTAAGGCGGGGAGTTTCTCCCAAGCCTCAAGCCTAGGTGGATTTTTTAGAACAGTGATATATATATATATATATATATATATATATATATATATATATTGTGGCTATTACAACCAACACATCCACTAATATCCGTCTCACTCACGAATCTTAGTGATAGCAAACCGTAGGTTGTGACGCACTCACTATCACTTTCAAACACATACATGCTTAATCATTCCATAATTCGGGGACAACTTATTCCCATTCTTCTGGAATATACCCAAAATCATTTCCTTTGCATCTTCTCCCCGAATTTTCTAAGTATCTGCACAGTAGAGGCTCTGGCTCCTCCCAAGGTTCCCATACACACTATATCTCGTGCATAATTGCACAAACCTCCGATCATCACTTACGTAACCATATTTGTCTCAATTTTGGCCCCCGCATTCTCGGCGTGGTTATATCCTCCAAATATTCCTGATGACTTGAATCATAACTATTAAATTCTTCCCAATATTAGCTCACCTATCAACTTATGGTGCAATGCTTCGCAGTGTTTCTTTCGCAACACTTTTCGGCTCCACTAGCCCTGTCTCTTAGTGGCTCTCTGCTCAACGTATTTTCTCCACACGTTCACTAATTATCATTAAATCCATTGAACTATAATTCAATGTAATCGTCACACTTTTAACATTTTATTAAGGCTTATGCGTATAACACTTCCCAGTAAAGTCCCAAGAGAACTTTTTTTAATGCTCTATTCCTCAACTTTGTCGGTCCTTGATTTCCACAGAACCCAAAGCATACCCCCGGGACTCTCAAGCCTTGCCCCTATATTGCTACGTATATCATGGATTCCCGCGTCTCTAAAGGAGTCATATACTAATGCGCTCGTACTATCACTAAGCCCTCAGCGCTAAATATTAATGACGAGATACATCTCTTCGCTCCATGACAAC
Organism: Sambucus nigra; assembly: GCA_949130495.1. Classification (NCBI taxonomy): domain Eukaryota; kingdom Viridiplantae; phylum Streptophyta; class Magnoliopsida; order Dipsacales; family Adoxaceae; genus Sambucus; species Sambucus nigra. Next base: position 353,698,350 of record OX422207.1, on the reverse strand, counting down.
CCAACATATCTTGAATTCCATCAGTAAGAGTCTTTACGCACCGGGATCCAATATAACTAGAAAACTGTACCCTCTGAAGTATACTTCACAAGATATTACCACGGCTCAACCCTCTTTCAGGCGAGACATCTCAAAAAGAATATACATCCGACACTAAATCAACAAACACAATAGCCTTGTTATGATATTCCACCATTAGGAACCCGTCCGCCCCCAAAATAAAATCATACCTCAAATATCACCTCTCAAAGGAGCTAGTCCTCAAGAAATACATCGTCTCAATGGACCCACCCATTATTTTTAGGTGAAACCGTAAAGTACCCCACTACTCCATGGTAAGAATACACATACTAGAGATATTAACAATACCTCTACTAATCCATTTCTCATGCGAATTTAGTACTAATACATTACTTTGACCTGCTCGCATCACACCAAATAGACATCAATCATCTCGGTATAAAACTTGTAGTTTCAGTTGCCCATAACATTGCCGACTCAACGGTTATTAGACATAATACCCACGTCCCATCCAAACAAAAAAAACTTCTCCAATAGGTGCACCTACTAGGCATCTAGCTCCTGTCCCCTGAATTTCCACGGACAAGATCCATCCATGTGTTTCTACTCTTTACACATAAGACACCTTTTCGTATCATTACCCTTTCTCCTTTCTCTGGCTCCACCGACCATGTTGGGGTTGTTCTTCTCACGGACCTGGTAGTCTTGACCCTGATTGCTACCCTAATTGTCCCGTCGGATTCGCTGATCCAATAGACTTGTTGCTGGCCTTGATGACCCTAACTGAAAACACCGTCACTTGGTAGAAATTCTATTGATCTCAATTATTAATACGGGTCCCTTACTGGGTAATCCTTCCCTTGGAACCTTACTAGCACTAAAAATCCAATCTTACTCTTCTGATAGATTTTTAACTCCCTTAGATCCCCTCTCTCGAGAGCATTGATACTAATGTAAATGTATAACCTTGACAACAATGACACCAGTCATCTTAGCTGGATATCCTATCCATGCTCGTACATTTTACTCACAGGTCTATTATTAACTTGTAACCTTACTTGATTCTCCGTATCCCTCTCATCGGTTACAAGTTTGCGAATTCTCTAGGAAGATTACTGAATTTTTCCTCGCCTCTCTATTTAACCTCGAGTGAGAGGATTCATAATAATACGCACCCCAAATTCCTCATTATTCACGGTATCTCCCCATGAATGTGGTGACAGGCTCCCATCATCCCATACTGCTTCTAAGAGAAAACTTCTTTGCTCAAAATTTTGACTTGAGTGTCACTACACTTCTCCACATGTGATCCCAATTGGATATTGTCTACCCATTGGTAAATCACTCATCCGCACCTCCCTCTATTCCTAGCGAATTGTTCTTATGAAATAAAATTTTCTTTGACCCTAACCCCATGTCGTCTACACTTGGGGTTTTAACCTTGCATCATCGTCCTTCACAATGATTTTTGGGCAACTACTGCTCCCCAGCAGTTTCTCCAACTTCAATTATTTGAATAATTATCATGGTTACTTCTATCGCATCACTATTTCCAGAATACCCCATGAATCCTATTGACTCCTCCCTCCTGCAATCCTTCTAACGTCCCACTCTTGTCGTCTATGATGTTCGATCTGCCATGCTCGACCAAAACTAGATATGAGTCACATGATTTATACCCTATAGTAGGAGAACGTAAGTCGTATACGAGAAGGAACACAACAATCCTAGAACAAGGCTCTATATCAAAGAAAGCTATGCTAAAATGTGAAAAGCCGCACAAATCCTAAAGACACTAAAACTTGATGCTCTGATACCATTTGTGACACCCCGCCTAATAGAATACAAGGTGATCAGTCCTATACCAAATTAAACAGGAATCTCTTCTGGTTCATTCTTAGCATCACTGTCGAAATTTTTTAAAACTTACTAACCACCTAGTATTAAAAAGACATGGAGCCAAGTTTTCTCTTTTTATTTAACATCCCAACAACAACATACGAAAGAATATATAACTAACAATCATGCAATCACTAATCAAGAAATAATAAAAAAGGAATAGCTGTAAACCTTGCCGAAATAACCACCAACTACAAATCAAATAACTAAATGAATCACAAGACTAATAACTGAATACATCAACTAATTGAAATAAAATGGAATAACTAGGGCGACATGCCCAAATGGAATAGTGACTCCATCCTACTCTAGAAATGAAATGACTGAAGTGACTAAGTCAAATTCCTACAACATCCACATGTGTCGCAGTTGCGTAAACCTGGAAATAAACATTCTTGACGTCCTTGTGGCTAGACACCTAAAAGGTTTTGAAAATATTTTATAGCAAGGGTTAGAACCCATAACATTTTGAAAATATTTAGCAGGTGAATTTAAATGCAGGAAATTAAAATGCACGTATGCTCTTTATATATAAGTTAGTGTCATACACTCTCTGGAGGACACCTCACCCCTCCACTAATGTGCACGCCTAACATACTATACCTGGCCCATCTAGCTAACCACCCCGTAATTAGTCTTGTCACATAAATTCCACTACTTACCCCACTACTCTATCCTGAGTGAGTTTAGCATACTTTATATATTACTGGTCGCATTAATGTATTTAAGTCGTTTCTCATTTAGTTCCACAAAACATTCTCATGAATGATATCATTTATACAATTCACATCACGTATATGAGTTATAAGTTATTATTCACTCTAACTTATTTATTTCAATTCTCATTTAATTCCATATAACCGTTTCACAAGTTATATCATTTATATATTTCACACCATGTATAGATATCCGTATATAATTCAGCACTATATGTACGTATCATATGTCAACATTCACACGCATGTCGGATATAAATGCTATCACTCAATACGTAAAAGGCGGTCATAGTTTCCCTCGTAAGTGCCCGTTCTATACCATAACGACCCACCCTAAAAACAAGCGCTATGACCTAGGGAATATACTAGCTCTGCATTAGCTAGTCAGGGGACTCACCCACATCGCGCAACCTCCTAAGATAGCATTAATATTGGTATTCTTTACTATAAATGTAATTCACAAAATATTTATATATCATATATATACCACCGTATATATATAGAAATCTAGGCTACCGGTGTACTCTGTTCAAGCACAAGCCTAAAACATGTAAGTCTATGGTCTTACTTCATTTCAAATAATTATACACTAATTTAATTTTCATTATTTTGGTGTCACCTTACCAAGTATACCCGGACTCTCTATCTCTCGGCCTGAAATTCAATAGTTTCAATCCGTCATTCAGTTTCATTCCATTAAGTCTTCCCACTTAATTAACAAGGTTACAATTCACTAAATCATGAACCTTAAATCTTCAAATTCACAAATCCTCTAATTAATTCAAGGGTAAGTACTCAAAAATTAAACCCTCATTCATACCTAAAATTTCAGAAATCAACTGAGGCATAAATTGTGAATCTCCAACACATAACAGGTCTGAATTAGGGGAAACCAGAAATCTGACAGACTTAATAGGTCATTCAAGCGACAAGTCCTATCGTTCGAATGACAGTGGCTCTCGTTTGAACAAGATACCAGGTCGTTCAAATGACCCTAATATCATCTTCTTCTCTCTCTTCTACCTAGAAAAACCAGTCCACCATTAACACGTTTTAAACCTTCATTATGTACAGATTTCTTCATCAAAACGTCCCCAGATTAATCCTAAATCCATAATTTTATCATATTCAATATAATCCAAACAATTTCATCAATTAGGGCATCAAATTCATCAAATCTTAACACCTTTACAGATTTATAAATTCCCAATTAAAGAAATCTCCAATTTCTCGTGAACACAAACCCTAACATATTAAATTAACCCCCCCTCCTTTAATATGAATAGGTAAATACAAATTAACAATTGCAAATTGAACCACTTGCCTTAATTTTTAGATCAAAGCCTTTGGATGAAGATGTTTAATTGAATTCAATGATCTCCTCTTTTTCTTGAAGAAATCTATCAAAATCCCCAAATTTTCTTCTAATGGCTCTCCTCTTAAGCTCTCCACAATTTGTCTCCTAAAATGAGTTTAAGTTGCCTTACCTTTACACAATTTGGGTTAAAAACTCAAATGCCATTTTTAGGCCTATGGGCATCCTAAAAAGGGTCCAAACTCTTTATTTGGAGATCAATTATATCTAATTAAGTTTCGAAACCCAATATATACATATGGCCAATCATTTTGGACTATTTTGATCCATCCGGACTCAACCGTGCACTCCAAGTTGCCATCCAAATTAATTTATAACTTCTTCCTAATTTAAGACCTCAAAGGCGACATAAAATAGTACAAAATTTTTAATCCTCAGTTTGCTAAATTAATAAGTTACTCAAATTTAAAAATTCTCAAATTATGAATTTAATTCTCCAAATAAAATAAATTATTTTTCTCCAAATATTTTATTTAATTAAAGGTCCTTGAATTTACGGGGTGTTACATATAACTGCTATCTAAAATACTGAATAATAAACTTTGGTGCCCATACAATCTATGAAATTGTAAAACGAATGGAATTGAAATAACAATCTAAACTAGAGTCAATCGAACTAGAATGACCGATGAGCAAGTATGATTGCAAGTCCGATCTCTTGTCAGCCCTATTGTCCATGTCTAGGCAAACCTAGGGGGAAAACATTTTATAATTAGGGTCAGTGCCCTAGAGTTGCAAGAATTAACCTACGAAATTAATATGCAATTATGCAGGCAATTCACATTATACACTGTCCATCGGCACTCGCATGGCGTAAGTATCTCTCCTCCCATCTTAGTGCATTACTATACGTATATAAACCTAAGTCCCAATTATGAAATCCGATAACTACACCAATAAGGTTATATTTAGTGCATCTCGCACAATTCATAAATTGAAGCTAACCATCTACACATATGCTTCTAGTCCCAAGGGTAACCTATGTTATGCCTTTTACGTAGTTTTGGGTTCATCAATAATTATCTACATCCTTAGACTACAGGGATTTACTCTTATATGTCTTTACATATATACGACACATAAAGGCATCTACCTTTAGTGTCTTATTAGTACTCTATCGGTAAGTCCGGAGGAGTCCCTCATCCAAATGGACATCACAAAACACACACAAATGGGGCGATCCCTACGCAACACATCATTACACGATCTATAACCCCAATGCTGACAATGGATTTCAACCATCCCACCTACCTCCTAGTAAGTGGTGCTATGAATATGGTTATGTTCAAACAAATAAATAAATACATATCTTAACATATAATATGTATAGTGTTACACCCCGACTAATTAAATACCGGGTAGCTACTCCTTTATTAAATTAAATCAAAATGCCAAGTTGGCTTAGTTAATAGCATCACTATCGAAAACATTTTAATGATTACTAACCACCTAGTATTTAAAAAGTAAGTGCCAAATTTTAAGTTAAGTCTGATTATCATGCAGTAAAAGATTTAAAGCAAGAATAATATCACCATTCACCATAACGAAGTAAATAGAATAACCATCACATAATGTAAATAAAGTCTGGAGGAAAACTCCTCACTACAATACCACAAACTGAAATAACTAAACTGAATACTGAATCAATACATGCCAAAGTCTGAAAAACTGAAATGGAAAGATGTCTCTAATAGAAATGGGCAACATGCCCTACAATTGATAGATACTGAATCTGGAATCCAAATGATAGAAGCGTCTAAAAGCAAATCCCTGTAGCTTCCCCAAACAGCTACAGCTCGTCACCTGAATGAGTATCCTATGCATGGTGTCCTTGAGGCTGGGCACCTAAAATGGTTTTACAAAAAAATAGATTTGAAAGCAAACGGGTCAGAGCCCGAATGTGGAGATATTTTAAAAACCTGCAAGTGCTTTAAAAACATTTAAAACAGTATATGCAAAATACATGTTAGGACGTGCTCTCACATGAGATACTCACCTCTGGTCTAACTGTGCACTCCTAACGTTCCTGTACCCATTCATGTGTTATCTCATAACTATCTAATTCTGAAGAGTTTCTAACACTACTACTCGGTTAACATTTAACTTCCAACCTTAACAATTAAATAGAGAGTTCTACTTTAATTCTCGGATTCCCAATTATTAACAAAACCATTTATAGATATAAGTTCCCTTTTTATCTACATAACATTACCATAACTATACTCACAATTTAACATAGTAAATTCCTTCTCGTTTAATCGTATATTTTCACATCATAAATATATAATACAAGCACCCAAAGGCTAAGCTGCGGTGCACGCATACACTGCTATCCATCCCGGTACATCACGTACATAAGGATCACGCATTCCGAATCTCTCAGGAATCGTTCAGATAACAACATCACAAATTATGGAGGCGAACACAGTCACATCACATGGGTCACGCACATACCTATGCTCCCACGATCATCAAACTTATTAATATCCCAATAAGTCCTTCTATGACCTATGTTCATCGAGGTAACCAATCTAAATCAAGGCAACACAAGGATAAGAAGGCCCTAAGCGAACGTAAACCTCCCGTGATAGCAAGTATGGTAGGTATGTCATACACATACAATTATATACTAAGCATTCACACATCTTAGATATCTCGATATTAATAAAGGTATACTCTAAATCTTTATACCATTATTCCAAATTCATATATTTCAAGTATTCCGATAATATAGAAATTAAATTGTCGACACGTCTCACGTCGTAGTTTCTTAAACTTAAAACCTATCTCGAATAGACTATTAAGTTCCTCTTATTCCCCCATATAACATCTTTACACCTAAGGTCTTTACTTCTGCTCCAAACCTTATTTCATCAAATTATTCAAATTTACCCTATTAACCCAAATGTTATCTCAATTATCGAATTTCATTAATTTAGAATAATTCCACAAATTGGATTCCAATTAAGGTCCAATCTCATAATAATGCCTACTGGTCTTCCTTAAGGTTAAGGGTATTCATAAGGTCTCCAATAATATCATTCAAGGATTAACACCATTAAAATTTAATTAGGGAAAAACTTTACTCATTCTGGGAAGGTCGATCGATCGACCTTTACCTTCGATCGATCGATGGTGGTCGATCGATCGACTGAAGAACATCGATCGATCGAACGCACCAGGTATGGTTACGGACTGCTTCGTTTTGCAGTTACCAATTCGTCCCAAAACATCATTTTCAAGCATGAAACTCTAAGACAAGGTTACAATATCATCATACTATCATTCTACAACAGTATTAACATTCTAAAACCCATAATTCATCATTCAAAGGCTTTATTTAGATCAAGACTACATCGAAAATTTCCAGATTTCTTCCCTATTCAAGAACATCAATAAACTACTTCTAAACTCCATTTTTAGATCATCAATGGTTCTGTTTAGAGCATATAATTCGTCCAGAATATTACTACATGCAATCCCTAACATAATTCATAACTTTTAACTTCCAATATATGGGTCTAAATCATCTTCCAAGATCAATTTCGAAAATTCCTAAACATGGAAAAACATAGCTTGAATCAAATGAATTTAAACCACTTGCCTTAATCTTTCTCTGAATTTGATGTTGAATTTGAAGATTGAATATGTCCTCTATCTCTCTTTCTGCAGAATTCTTTCCTTTCTCTCTCTCTCTCTCTCTACAAGTTCTTCCCAAGGATGATGACAATGGAGGTGTGTTTAGTTTTTGGTAAGTTGGGACTATATTTCTACTTCTCCCGTAGCCCATTAAGTCTCTTAGTGTAGTTAGTGGGTTTAGTGGGTTAAAGAAGAAGTCAGATTTCTATTCTAATTTTCGTCACTTTTAATTCCCAAAAATACAAAATTACCAAAATACCCTTTATGGTGCCGGTATGACCTAAAAATACCCCGGGACCCAAACTAAACTCTCGACTAGTGTTTTCTGACTATCTCGACCCTTTTGGACGCGTTGGCGCACTCAAAATGAACATACAGGTGATAAAAATAAAATTCACTTTTTAATTCAAATAATTATATTCCTGACGCGACTGTCACGCGCGTCCCAACAAAGTTTCCCAAATTATCGTATTTCAATCTCGTGACAATTTCAATATTTTCCAATATTCATATAATGTCAATTATACACATTATAATAAAATACTAACTCACATCTCGTTAATATTATTATCCGGATTAATTTCCAATTAATAAACATTTAATTCAATTAATCCCCAAAAATAAATATCATAGAAAATACGGGGTATTACATATAGGTAATTAACCTTATAATTAGCCCTAATAAATTTCATAAGTCTCCACATAATATTCTTACTTTAATAATTAACCATCTAGTTAATTGTCAATTACTCAACAGTGACACAAATCTATTTTTAACTAATTATCCACTCACTTAGATGACTTCCCACATACTCACTTAAGTTCGTAAAAATCATCCGAACATTTGCTCGATCCCAACTTGACTCAAGCCCCTTAACCGATTTGATTTGCCTCTAGGGCCAAATTATTTCGCCTCAGACCGAATCTATTCGTCTGGAAGGTATTTTCGATTCGTGTAAGAGCATGATTTCTATCACTTGCTTATATCTTAGGCTACATTTAGTTTTTGGCATATCCTGCTACCGATTGTTTCGAGTCGTCATGAAGAACGACTTTCATCATCTCTAAATTCAAGAAGATCGTCACAAAACAAAGTTATAAAATAATTTAGGATTTTGAATTTATGTACGTTTATATTTGGGAGTTATTTTTATTAAAATTGAGGAAATTTTCTAAACATTTTTTCAGATTTAAATTTTTTAAATAATGCGCAAATCGTTCTAACGAGATTGGAATCTCCTTCAAATGACATTGCAACCTCGTCCAATGTGATTGTTGAAAGGTTCCTTCAATCGAACATGTAATGAAGGCGTACTATTTTGTCACATTTGAAGCTTGTTCAAACGAGATTAGGTTTTCGTTAAAATGGCCTTGGTGTCATTCAAATGAGAGTCTATTCTCATTCAAACGAGGCTTTATTTTCGTTCGAACGAGACTCACCGTCTCGATTTTTGTGCCACCTTATAAATACTTATTTCGTACAGAAAAGAGAAAAGACTTTTGCGATTTTGATTTCTAAAAGCCTGATACAAAAATACTCACCTTCTTTAGGTCAAAAACCTGTTTTGATTCACCATCATCACTCCTTATTATAAATGAGAATCAGTTTAAAACCCTAGATTTATATATTTGAGTTATATATGTGGGGAGATTCTCTTCACTTCTGACCCATTGTGGTTCCCAAAGGGATCACTACTGAAAGAAAGACCAATGTTTATCGGTGGATATCAAGGGCAGACCACCACATGTGGACAACTCTGGATTAAGCCGTATTTTGTAGAGGTTTTTGTAAGTTGCAGCTTGTAAAAACTCTATAGTGCTGATAAAAGGTTTTACTCGCAAGTGGTTTTTTCCACAATTTACCTTGATTGTATTTACATGCATAATTTTATATGCTTTATCACCTAGTTGATTGTTTAGGGTGATAAAGATAAAATTTGGACTTGTGTGTGCCGGACATTTAATTAGAGAAATTATTCATTAAGGTCGCAAGAGCACTCTCAAATTGGTATCAGAGCAGACTTTATATCGTAGCATGATAGGTAGTCTTCTTTACCTTATCGCTAGTCATCCTGATATTGCTTTTAGCGTTGAAGTTTGTGCGCGATACTAGACATCCCCGAAAGAGTCACACTTGCACGCTCTTAAACGTATTATCAAATATGTGAGTGGGACTCTATCATACGGTATTTGGTGTTTCTTTGATATCGATGACAGCTTATTTGTCTATTCATATACTGATTGGGCTGGAGATGTTGATGGGCGTGGGAGCACTTCGGGTGGGTGTTTATACTTTGGGAGTGCTCTTGTCTCGTAGATGAGCAAGAAGAAAAACTCCATATCTTTGTCCATAAAGAAGGCTGAGTATATAACCACCGTGAGCTCTTGCACGCAACTTTTGTGAATGAAGCAAATATTGGAGGATTAGGGCATTTCACAGGGCATTATGATTATTTCTTGTGATAATAAGAGTGTCATTCGTATTTCACGTAATCCAGTCCAGCATTCGTGCACAAAGCACATTAGGATACTCGAGCACTTTATTTGAGACCTAATTGAGGAGAAGGTCATGTCTTTGTGCTTTATGAGCACCGATCGTCAGTTAGCCGATATTTTTACGAAACCCATAGATGCACTTCTATTCGAGGTAGGAAGTCTTTAGGTATTTGCACCATAGACCGAGATTTGATATTTTATCTAGTATAGGATGATTTTCATGCTTATTCATATTTATTCACATTGCTAGATTGTACTACCAATGTATTTATCTTTTTCATTTTAAAATAATTTTTGAAAAATTCAATAAGATTTTTATTTTTCTTGAAATTGTTTGGAAAAATACAAAAAGATTTTCGGTTTCTTTTTAAGAAAAAGTTAAAAAGCCAAAAGATTTTATTTTTGATAAATTTTTAAAAAATCCAACGAGTTTTGTATTTTTTTATACCATATGTGGATGAACAATAAAGATGTTTGAGTCATCCATTCATTCCATTTCCACGTGGCTATTTTATAATATTTTGAGACGTGACATCATTACATTTTTGTGCTTTATAAATTGTAGTTCATTAAGATGTGATATGATGATTACTTACTACATGTTTGACTCATTGTCACGTTCAATGCACATGAGCACGAACTTATTTGAGTATAACACTTACCTTTCACATGTCGATTGTAGTGTTTTCATCTCAATCCTGATTTTTGAAAGAACCAAATGTGAAAAATTGAGATAATGAAAGTAGTACTTGTAAGAACCATTGCCCGGATTGGAAAAATTAAAAATTACATCTCTAGTAAATATGGAATATTTTAATAAATGGAATCGGGTTACGAAAGACAAGTTGACTTTGCATGAATAGCCACCATTTGCAAAAAGAAAAGAGACTAAAAGAATGAAGGCACATAAAAACAAAAGGATAGTTCCAGGCCAATTTTCAAAGAACATTGGTGCTTTGTTACATATGAGCATTGATTTCTTCAAATAGATTTAAGAAAAAATTCAATATGTGAGTTTTAAGGGAGTTAAGTCGAAGATCAATGGCCTTGCACGTCCTGAAAAATTCTCATAAAAGCATTACATAGTTTTGAACGTTATTGGTGTGAAAATCATTCACGACCTTGATTAGTTGAATAGATTAAGTCAATTTCACTTGAGTTCACTATTTTTACACCTAAGGTAGACTTCGAGATCTCGTGTTAGTGGTGTCTCATTCCTCCGTGCACATATGATATGTTTGTTTACGTTGATTAAACTATAGAATTTATTCACACCCCTACATTCCGTCTCCATGATTCAGTTAGTTTTGCGTTTCTCCACGGTGTGTTGTTTTTGTAAAATTATTTTCACTTGAAAATTTTGAGAAAAAAAAATAGTTAGTGAGGTCTTTTGAGATTATCATTGCATGATTATTTATTCATATCCTTTTGTGATGAAATATTTCTATGCTTGGTGATGTTGCCTATATGCTTCATGTTTAGTTTCTACTCCTTGTCTATTTCGAACAAAATAAAAGGGGTAGAACAAATTATGGGAGAGTTTGATTTATAGGGGAGAATGGTTATATCTTTATACTTCTATTTGATACACGTCAAACTCGATGTATCACGAGGTGTTTTCTTTGTTTTATGTGTGTAGTTATTTACAAGATCATATTTGGATTACTCAAGATGAAGACAAAGTGCTTAGGAGAAGACAATGAATAAGTGAAGATTTGAAGACTTTGTTTTGAAGATAACTCTATCTTTGTACCTATCCATTTTAGGGTTTGAGAGGGTATTAGGATATTATATTCGTCTTAGAGGATAATTGGATTTCAGTTGTATGTTTGTACCATAATTGCCAGAAGGGAGAGATTTGTAAGAGCACGATTTCGATCACTTTCTCATAGCTTAGGCCACATTTAGTTTTTGGCATATCCCGCTACCGATTGTTTCGAGCCTTCATGAAGAACCAACTTTCATCATCACCAAATTCAAGAGGATATTCACAAAACAAAGGTATAAAATAATTTAGGATTTTGAATTTATTTATATGTAAATTTGGGAGTTATTTTTATTAAAATTGAGGCATTTTTCTAAATAATTTTTTGGATTATTTTTTTTTTCAAAAAATGAGCAAATCTTTCTAATGAGATGGGAATCTCGTTCAAATGACATTGCAACCTCGTTCGATGTGATCGTTGGAAGGTTCCTTCAATCGAACATGTAATGAGGACGTACTGTTTTGTCACATTTGAAGCTCGTTTAAATGACCTTGGTGTCGTTCAAATGACCTTGGTGTCATTCAAACGACCTTTTGAGTCGTTCAAATGAGAGTCTATTCTCGTTCAAATGATACTTTGTTTTCGTTCGAATGAGACTCGTCGTCTCGAATTTTCTTCCGCGTTATAAATACCAGTGTCGTACAGAATAGAGAAGAGACTTTTGCAATTTTGATTTCTGAAAACCTGCTGGAAAAGTACTCACTTTATTTAGGTTAAAAACCTATTTTTATTTACCATCATCACTCCCATTTATATATGTGAATCTGTTTAAAACCCTAGATTTCTATAGCCGAGTTATACTTGTGGGGATATTCTCTTCACTACTGACCCTCATGGTTTTCGAGGGGATCACAGCTAAAAGGAAGACCAAGGAAGATCGATGGATGCAGAGGGTTTACCGCCACCTATGGACGACTCTGGCCTGAACCGTATTCTGTAGAGTTTTTTGTAAGTTGCGTCTTCTAAAAACTCTATAGTGCTGATAAATGGTTTTACCCGAAAGGTTTTTTTTCCTCGATTTGTCTTGATTGTGTTTGCGTGCATAATTTTATCTGCTTTATCACCTAGTTTCTTATTTAGGGTAATAACTTGTGTGTGCCGAACACTTAATTATAGAACTTGTCCATTAAGATGGCAAGCGCACTCTTAATTCGCAATCGGGTAGAAGCCAAGAACTGCTACAATTCTTCTATATGGGTTTCATACTTTCACACCCAATTTTCTTCCCAATGTCTTAACTATTTTTATTTCAAAGAGTATAGATTCCTCATGATCCGAAAATAATTTTTTATATGATTATCTAACCCAATTAACATAAGATCATGTTCCCATAATCCCGGAAACTAAATCTAACACTAGAGTCCATTTAACCTAATTTTAATCCTACTTTTTTATCTAATCATTCTCGAATTTGAGGAATCATTACATGAATTATAATCATCAAAATACCAATCCTATAACATGGATTCTAAGGTTTAATATCTAAATAACACGATACTAATTCTAGATTTGTCACCAAAATGTTTAATCCTTAAATACCATTATTTCCAGATTTATTATAAGAATTATAAAATAAATTCTAATAACTCAAAATTATCAATTTATCTAATTAATTCGGAATTGTTATGAGAAATGCATAAATGAATTAAGAAACAAATATTAATTTATTTAGCAAGAGAATGATTGGCTTAAACTAGTGATTTGAGTTTCTCCTCTTGGATCCTTGCTAATTATCATTTCTTTAGCCTTGGTAACTTCTCCTAAGGGTGTGGGCTGCTAGGGTTGCTTTCTTGTGGATGAGAATAAACTCTTAGGTTGCTAATTATCATCTTATAACCCCAATTACCTTATTACACTTAAACTCTCATTGTTGAGCCCCCAAATAAGCTTGAAATACTACCCGAATTGACCCATTAACTCCCATAAGGGTATACCTATGCCCCGGGCCCAAACTTAGATGTCTAAAACACCCTAACGAGTTCTCAATTCCCTCCGAAATGCACCCAAACTATATCTACCCAATTTACACACTTTTATTATGTTAATCACCGCATAACAATGATTTAATTAACATATAATTTATTTTCTATGAGTGAACACATTTATGGATAAATGAATCATATAAACATGTAATCACAAACATGAAAATTATTCACGAATTTATTTAATTAAATTCTATCGAAATAATTTATTATGAAAATGTGGGATATTACACTATAGCTATCTTCAAGGACATTCAATTGTGCAAAAGTTTGGGGATTCATAATCTCCTTATAGAGACGAATCACAAAGTGTTGGTTTGTTTCACCAATGGTATTAATGATCCTCCTTGGAAGGTAAAATGGACGATTCATCAAATTTAAAATTATCTTCTCACCAATCATTACTTCATCTCCTATGTTTTTAGGTTAAGTAATTCAGTTGCTGATTATTTGGCCAAGCACGCAAAAAGTTCCTACTCCTCGACAAGCTTTTGGACTTTTTCTTCTCTTCCAAATTCTATCAAAGGTTTACTCAAGATTCACAAAATAGGGCTTCCTTCTATTAGTATAAAGTTTTATGTTTCTTTTTTTCATTTCCTTCTTTATTTTTCTTTGGCTTATGTAATGGTTACGTTTATAAATTCCCAATTTTATTGATTTTCTTTAGTGATTGTAAATGCTACCCAGGAGATGATCTTTCTTCTAATTATTTCTAATAAATTGTGTGGAGGTATTGTCTATTCTCCAAAAAAATATGTTAAGTTGCACATAAGGCGTGTTAAACACAATTTTAATTTGTAAGTCTCTACCATAGTTCATCTATCGTTCCTTCGGTCTAGGATTTTTTTTCATTATGGATTTTTCCCATATGACTTGGTGTTGTTTGATTGCTTTACCTTTTTCGCATTTAGATTTATCACCAAAACTTTGAAGATATAATTTGTTCACGAGCCTATCGGGAACAACATTGACCTGACCGATGTTGGTATGTAAAAAACTGATTACTACACATGCGAATGTCATTAGTTGACTTAATCATAGGCTATATGAAAGTCAATTTGGGCACATTTCACCCTCTGATTTTTTACATGATTAACCTTCCTCCAAATAAATATTACCTCTGACCTCATGTCTATTAACGCAAAAGCAGCTTGGATGAAACATCATGTCACATTAACACATTTTCCCTACATATAAATTAAATGTTGCCACATCCCTTTGCAATAGGAGCCCTTAATAGAGGCATGAATGAACTCATGAATTTGACCTAGGGTGAGAGTGCGTTAACAATAACCAATTTTTCATTAAATTTTTTTTAGTATGATAACGAAACTAGTGGCCTTTATTATATGTTTATGTATATATACTGAATAATTCTTTATTTTAATTATCGTGGTAGTTTGTGAGTGTTGTAGTGGGGTGGGTGGGGTGGGGTGGGGTGGGGGTAGGCTCTTCATCTTTTAAAAAAAATGTAAACACTACCGACCCTAGATCCATCACTAAATGAATGAAACTAAATTAGAGAAGGGGATATGAAGAATCCCAAGAGTTAGTGAGGTTAAATACTATAGATGAGCAATAAGTTAGTCCAGTATTTTAATATATAATATGTATGCCTGAAACGGGTCGGATATATATTAAACCATCTCCAATCCGTTTAGTTTTTGGCCGGATCGGGTCCTACTTGATTACTCAATAGGTCTCGCATATTTATGACTAGACACGACTTCGTTAAAGACCCGACAATCGACCTGATTAGCCCACCTATAGTAGTATCTAAAAACATTTTTTTTACTTAAATGTGGTATAACCAAAACATCAAATTTGAAAGGGATGTAACATTAATGGTTTGTTAGCTGTGGCACCAAGATGTTATTCCGCAACACAACTATTTTAAACTTCAACAAACTAAAATACAAAAAATTGAGAAAATTAAAATATAGCAATCTCAAACTATGTACACATGTAACAATTTAAACTTTAAAGTAATGGGTAAAAACCTCACTATTCTTCCAAATATGAATATAAACCAAGTCTTGTTCCAACCAAAAATAATTTTTTTATATAAAACTATATGTATATATATATATATATATATATATATATATATGAGGTCGAAGACTATGATGTTAACTGTAACACCCCATATTTTTATTAATTATTTAATTAATCAATTGGAATATTCAAGAAAAATAAATTTTTGAATTTAATAATTTTTATTGGCTAAAAATGTTGGTTATGATTTTAGAAGAATAAAACTTCAAGCGGTATTAAAATCGGAAGTAAAAACGGATTTTATATGATTTTTTTTATGTTTTGCCTTATGGAATTTTTAAGAAAAACTATCATATTTTAGGCATGATCGATCAATCGATTATTTTCATAGATCGATCGATGGCCCCAGAAATCGTGCGCTGCAAGTTGTTTTTAATTAGAGTTTAGGTAGGATTAGAACTCCTAATCACTATATAACCTTATTAATCCGTAGGGGGACTTCTCATAATCATTTTTTCTGAAGTTTTTTGCCAGAGAACACTTCCAAATATTTTGCTCTCACTCATAATCATCAACCTTCTTCATAATCAAGTTTTTTGTCGCAAGTTTTGGGAGGCTTAATTGGGGTTTAATCAAGATTGATTCAAGAACACTTCTTTGCTAATTTTTCGAGAGGAATTCAGATTTCTAATAAGATTTTCAACACAATCTTTATAGGCATGAATACTCAATTGTTTTCCGTTAGTATTATGCATTTTAAGTGTCGCCTAAACACTTAATTACATGTTTTCTTAAAAATAATTAGTAACTTAATTAAAAAAAGTGGACACTAACTATGGGGCTGTTTTTATAAAATCTTTTAATTTGAATAATATTCATAACCTTTTGGGTGCGTAAGATTCGTGAGTGATTTTGGGTTTTATTGGTGTAGGTTGCATGTGGAAAAACCCTAGTTTTAAAATAAATGGATTTGGGGGCGTATAGCTCATGTAATTTGTGTTGAAACAATGAAATTAGAAGTTTGATGTTTTAAAAGATGAAATAGCGGTATATTTAATTTAAATAACTAAATAAGATTAATTGGAGGTTTATGACGAGGTGATAATTAAATTATGATTAAATTGAATTTGACTATCATGAGTAGTTTTATAAGTTGATTAATTATGCTTGTTTGTGTGACTTTTTGATATTTTTATATTGCCTTTGTGTCGACGGATTGTTGGGTAATTTTTCTCTCCCTATACTTTAGGATGCCTTCTAGATAGGGACTAGTGGATAAGCCTTTTAATGATTTACGACTTCTAGGTATGGGACTAGTGAGGGTAGATTATCTCGTTTTTATTATCTTGGGGGTGGGCTGATTTTTGGTACTTTTTCATCGTTACGCTAGCCTAGGCATGAGACTAGGTCAAAGTTTAGGATATAAATTCTTCGTATACATAGGGTAGGACGTAGTAATAACTTGGGGACCCTTAGTTATGGGACTAAGGGGTATTTTGAGGATCTCACATCGATTAAAAGGGTGGGGTGATTATAAATTGAGAAATTGAGAATTAATACCTAAGATAAAAATGGGTATTAAAATTTGTGCCGACATAATGTATCGGGGCCGACAGTTTAAACGGGTCAGAGGACGATTTATGTCTCGAAGTCAGCGTGATTTCCACACCCAAATCCCTTTCCAACCTTCACTTTTCATCATCATTTTCATCAAACTTGGTGAATTCACAGCCCTCCATCATCATCCAAGTCTAAGGTCTGCCCTCCAACATTCAAGATCAAGCTCAAGATCTTCAAGAAGGTCCAATTTTCTCAACTCTTTCCTTAAATTCTCATAAATTCGCAATAACTTGTTTTATTACTTAGCACTTTCATTATCTCATCTCACACATCCTAATTAGGGGTGGTAAACGGACGGATACGGTTCGAATACCATGTTTTCCATATCCGTATCTGCTATCTGAATGTACTATCCATATCCGTATCCATATCCGCCCGGATAGTTAAAATAACTATCCATATCCGTATCCTCTTGGATACCTCGAATTCGGATAATATCCGTATCCATTTACATTATTTAGCCATCGCAAAAAATAACTATTAAAATATCCAATCCAATGAAATCCAATCCAATCCAAATAAATATATAACAAAATTACTGCCTCCTAACATCAACAATTATGGATTCCATAATAATAGTATCATTCCATAATGATAATATGGCTCAAAGCCATCCATACTTTACAACCATATAAGCTTAAAGCCATTAAAAAAAATAACAGTCGCATTCCATGACA
This sequence comes from Sambucus nigra, assembly GCA_949130495.1. NCBI lineage: Eukaryota > Viridiplantae > Streptophyta > Magnoliopsida > Dipsacales > Adoxaceae > Sambucus > Sambucus nigra. Next base: position 353,680,164 of record OX422207.1, on the reverse strand, counting down.
GTAGAAATAAATATGCACCTTTTAGATTAAATCAAATTTATTGAGAATGATAACCTCATGGACCTTTTGTTTTCAAAGCATACTGATATTTTTATTTTAATAAGTATATATTTTTATTTTGTATATAATATACATGTTGTTAACTTCAGTTCTCATCATAATTAAAACCATCTCTTTACTTTTCTGTTTCTATCTTACATTCTATTATGTTTTTCTCTTACATTTATTTATAATTAAGGAAACTAACGAACAATCACATGAGGGTTTCTTTTCTCTTATTTTGTACGAAAGAGAAATGAAATCAAGTTAGTTTTTTTGTTTGTTTTGAGTGGAGTATATGTTCTTTAGTGGGTGTATGCTGTGTGTGATAGGGTGTATTGTAACTTTTGTGTAACTCCATGATAATATACCTAATAAAATAATAATACATGACATTTTATAACATACCCAATAAAATAATAACTTTAGAGTGTTTTTGCTTTGAGTGGAGTATATGTTTATTTTGTTTTAGGGAATAAATGATTAAGTTTTTTTTTAATATTATTTTATTAGTAATACTAATACTAGTATTATTAGTAATATTTTAAACTTATGTTTGACGGATACGGATATCCGGTAAAACGGATATCCGATAAAATGGATACTCCGCATCGGATACGAATTATCCGTGTCGGATACTAGTACTATCCGTATCCATTTTCTCGAATGTTTTTATAGAGTATCCATATTCGTATCCATTTCCATATTTTCAGATAAATATCCGCAAATTCGGATTCGGATATCGGACGGATGCGAATTTTCGAATATCCATTTACAGCCCTAATCCTAATATACTTTTTATTTAGTATTATTGCACATCTCTTATTTTCATATAAATAAAAACCCAAAAAATAAGAAAAAGAGGGTTTACTCATAAATTCCAAATGGGAATTCTCATATTTTTCTTACACTTTTCTCACAACTAAAACACTTTTTCTACACACACACACACAAAAAAAAAAGAAAGAGAATCCCCCGGTTGGATTTATGGGATAAACCCTACCCCTCGTTTTGCATGCGAACTACGTGGACTTTGATGCCTCTATAGGCTACGTAGGCGTCTCGGGGTAAAACCCGAGACTCGAGTCCTATTTTTACTTTTTCTCTCATTTTCTATTTTCTCTAAACTCCACTCTCTTATATTATATATATACATATATTTGTTCTTAGTGGAGTATTATTCCACACGCGTTATCGTTCCATCATAACGATCAACGTAAGGATAATCATGTAAATCCTATTTTCTAATATTTTTGTACCTTCCTACGGATGTCTCAAGTCGATAATTCCTATCTCCACTATATATACGCATGCACACATATCACGGGGAAAATAACAAAAAACCCATGAGAGATCGAAAGGGCGAAATGGGTGCCTAACACCTTCCCATTTCGTAACTTAGCCTCTGGACCCTTTTCGAATCATTTTGGCTTCGTATGTATCAGTATGTCTTTGGATGCTGTCCTTCGGGATGGCTCCCCTTCTTTTGTCTGTTTTGAGTAAAATAGACTGACGACTCTATCTCTCTACATTTTTCACCTCAACCAAATGACGCCGGCCTAAGCGCTCCCGAGAGGGATGCGCGGGACCTAGGATCCTCCATCACGCCGCCCGTCCACTGGGAGGATCGGGGATGACCACAATGGCGACTTTGCTGGGGATATTTATGAGGGTTAGACTCTATTTACATGGGTGTTATGTTTGTTTATATTTTCCCCATTTTTGCATGTTCCCCTTTTCCACGTATCTCCCATATTTATGCTACTATTCACACACTTGTAGAAAATTCTCCATGTACACTTCGCACCACGTGCACCTAGGGTCACATATATCCACATGTTGCACGCATCACCCATCCATACTTGGTGAACCATTGGTACTTGTACTTTACTACCTGTTTGGCATAATCGGAAAAGACATTCTCATAAGATACTAATAAGAGAATCATGCATGATTCACACGACATCACCAAAGAGCATTGTTATTGACCAAATTTTTACCCAGTAACTAGAGGGTCACTTCGTGATGAGCGCTGGTCTGGCAGGGCGCAGTTAGCCTAAGCGATATGACTCTCACCTTCCATTGGCCATGTACTTTCGACGTATATCGAGCGGTTCCCCCGCATCGTATCGCTTGACCGAAGTCATGACGGGAAGTATATCACAGGGAACTCATTCACGTACGCCGAGTATATCGAATTCGCTCTCACACGTACCGTCCCCATGAGGTATATGGTGAGGCAATTCACGTACACTCAGGTATATCAAATGGCATGTCCACACGTACCGATTTCCCGCAAGAGAAAGAAGTATATCGTGGAAGTCACGCCAAAGGGAGGAACCCTTTCCAATTCACCCAACCAACTGCATACCTGAATATAGGTGTCAAGACTAGGACACACATGTTAGATTTCCGTTTTAACCCGAAACCCTGTCGAAATTTCAGGTTGGCCTGCCGCCTAATTTTTGCGCATTTTTAAAACGGTACCCTGTTCGTGATACCGATCACAAGTCCAGCCATAGCTTTGCATATATTACAAACCCAATTTTTTCAGGCTCGGGTCCCGTCCAATATTTCATTTTGCATTTAGGAGAATTAATACAAGTGAAAACATAATAATTATAATAATCACGCTGAGACCGTCTCCAAAAAGAAAATTCTCCTTTTTCTTTATCGAAAATCCAAAAACATTTTTTCCTTTCCTTATCAAAAATCCAAAAATATTTCTCCTCTCTTAATTAAAAATCCAAAAATATTTTGTCTTTCAATGTCAAAAAAAAAAAAAAAAATTTCTACCCTTTTTCTAAAAAATAAATCCCATTTGGCACTTTCTCAGGTCAATCGCAAACCCTTAGCCTGACTCCCTATTGGCTTTGGTCTTCAGTCAAATCACCCCGGAGTTCCGTCCATTCCCATATTACTTCTTCCGAGTTCGGTATCCATTCGGTATCCATTCGCTTTCTATTGAGAACACATATCAAGTACCCGTTGTGCAGCCAAATTTGACGGCAGTCCTAGCTTAGCTTGTGTCCAAGATTGACAACCTCCAAACTGAGGTCCGAGAGATGCAACGAAACTAAGTTTCCGTTCCTTAAGAACCCGAGGCCCTATTCCCTCGTGTTATGGATCCACCCGATCCCATCTGGGTTCCTGAAGAGTATCAGCACACTCCATGTGCCCCTCCTGCTAATGAGACGCCTCCTGCCCAGCTTCCTATACCGAACCTTGCCCAACCTTGGGCTAACTTGCCTATGATCACTGATCCGAAGGAAGAAGAGCTGAACAAGGTCAAAGAGGACCTCAAGATGCTCACCAAGAAGTTTGACCAAGCCAGAATCTCAGGAAATTACATGGACTACACCCACATGTCTCCTTATCCTAAAGCGAGGTTACCCGAGAAGTTCAAGATGCTGAATATCGAGAAATTCAGAGGAAGTGGACCCCCGATTGTTCATCTTCAAAGTTATCACCGTTCCATAACTCTATTAGGGGCTTCCGAAGAAGTGATAGCCCAATTATTTCAGCAAACTTTGAAAGATAGCGCCCTCCGTTGGTTTTTATCTCTCAAAGAGTCTAGAATTCATAGCTGGGAGGATGTAGCCCGAGAATTCATGTCACAGTACAAATACAACGAAGAGCTTGAGGTCACCCGCCGTGATTTAGAACTTATCAAATAGAACTTTGGGGAATCAGTCAGTAACTTCATAGCCCGATGGAGGGAAAAAGTAGAAATCATGACTAATCGATCTTCCGAGGAAGAACAACTGAGCATAGTGAAGAAGAACTTCTTACCCCATGTCTGAGCAACGATGGGAGGAGAATACTATCCCCACTTTTGAGCTCTCAGAGAAGTTGGAGTAGAAATCGAGGAAGGTCTTGCTAAAATAGATGTCGAACCAAAGAAAATGTTCTGATAGTTCACCCCCAGAAAATATGATAAGCCTGCCAGTGCTATAGTCTCAACCATCAATAACATCTATCAACCAACCACCTCATGAACTCCAGAAAGTCGCCCTGTCCCAGTCTGAAAGGATAACGCCGAGCTCCATGCTCCCCTCTCTAAAGTTTATCAAGCCTTGTTAAGCCGAAACCTTATCAAACCTTTGGATCCCCGTCCATTTCCAAATCCACTCCCTAGAAACTTCAAGGCAGATGCCCATTACGCCTTTCACAAAATAGCTGGCCATACCACCGACCAATTCTTTCACATCCGAAACATAATCCAAGGTCTAATTGATTGGGGTACCATCTCCCCACCAGTCAATCATAAGCCAAACACTACTCACAACCCACTTCTAAATCATACCAATGCCATCTTTTTAGAAGAAAACCCAGAATTCGATCCCTCAACTCAAATCACACCTATATAATTTCCTAAACCTCTCCAAATTTGCCCATATTTCCTCTTACACCCTATTAGCCTCACTGATCAGGCACTGTAACTCCTTCCCAGAGCATGCATCACTGTCCATACCCCTTCTGAAAATGGGGGCATGGAATTATCAGAATTCTTAAACCAACTCCTAGAGTTCGGGCTGAAATTGCCCTCACAGATGATCATTGATTGCCAAAGGTTCAGTACATTGTTCTTGGAAGCACGAAAATGGGCCCGAAAGTAAGATAGTTGGGTGGTACCGATCGATGAAGCCAGCCTAGATGATGTAGTCCAGATCATAGCAGAATTATTCAGGCAAACTAACAACATTTGCAGAATGACTGAGTTACTTGATGCTCTGAAGCTACAGGGGTGCGTGATCCCTTCACCCTTACACATCCCCACATAATGGGATGACCTGTATGAAGAATCCATTGAAGTTGTGGGATGACCTTTATGAAGAAGCCATTGACCTGTAAGATAATTTTGTGTTTTGAGAATTAACATTAAAAGCGGTATCGTAGTGTTTGACATTTATATTTCTATTCCGTGATATATACCTTTAGTAGTTCCATATTCATTTAAGATAAAAGTTTATTATAAATTTGGATGTAATTCCCTCTATTTTCTTAGTGAAGCATATTCTACAATTTTAATTACTTATCTTATTATTTTGTTCTTCTGTATTGAAAAGGATTTTAGGTTTCATACGTAGTTTATTGCAGGCACTTAGAGCTGTGGCGCACAGCTACCCAAAGCTTAAGAACACGTGCTGGGAATAATTGTCCTCTATCACTACTCAGTTATTCCCAAGGTATAGTCATCAGAACAAAATTCAGATTAAGATCAAGTGGTGTTAACAAATTTAGCGAGGTTTCCTATGTTAGTTTTCTATCGCTGCTCAATTTCAATGGGAATAAATGTCCAAATTATAATGAGTTATCAAGGATACCGGATATCATGAGTTGTCAAGGATGGTAGCGGTTCAATTGATTTTTATGAATTTGTTCACATGGCGACAACAAAGATTGGTGAAAGGGACACTAAAGAGGAGCTGACGAATTAAAATTTATGTGTATTCATCTAATTATATTACCTTACATCACTTTTTTATTTATTTGTGTTCTATCAAAACCGAATGATATCACTATTCCATTGGTGAAGGAAGAACATAATCAAAATTTTCATAAGATCTGATGGCAACGTTCGGACTTGCAAAATTAATCAACTCTGTTTTTCGAATAATTTCACGTTTTTCTTCAAAATTCCGACTGATATCATAATGGCTCGACTCTTAGGGTTTCATATTGATTTCATGCGTGTTTTGTGTTCGTAATTGAAGGTACAGATTGAGGAAAAACAACTCAAATATCTGGATTTCATACAAGTTGCTGCGGTCTACTTTTTTGTTTACTTCTCAACTCTCTATGATTACGCCATGGAAAGGCTCATGAAAGCCTCTATGTGAATTAGAAAAATTTTCAATTCAAGAGTATGAAATGCAACATAATACAAACCTGACTTTGTGAGGGTTAAGAGGGCAAATCGAATGACCGATGTGTATATAGAAACAGGCATAAAGAAGATGAAATTTTTATCCATCGAGCTTAAACCAAAGAAAGAAGCAGGGGCATGGAACTGTGCTATTACTACTACTGATGTTGAGGATCGACCAACTACTCCACAAGATGCTAGTTGTGCCTTGCAATTCAAAAACTAACTGAGTTTAAGAATTTATTCAAGAATATGCTCCTTGAAATATAAAAGTAACTAAGTTTATGTTTCCAACACAATTTTGTTTGTTTGGTGTCATTTGTAACTATCTAATCTCAGAATGTTAAGCTTTTCCAGTTCTATATTCTAAAATTGTTTTCATTTTTTTTCCAGATATTAATCACTATTAGAAACCCCAATCAGGTACTCTTTGATCTCTATTCTCTCTCCCTCTATTTTCTATATTACCTCTGTTTAAAAGCTTATATTTTATTTTTCTTAAAGGACTATTTAGTGATTTATATGGTGGATGACATATCTAAAGAAGGCGAGTACTCCTACGCCACCACCAAAGAAGTCAGGTAAAGGAGTGTTCAAGTCCATGTTTCATCAGGTTCGTACAGTATGAGTTGTCCTTATAGATTTCTTATTTCATTCTTATTCCAACTTTGATTTATATATGTGCAAAGTATTTGACGTGATTGTGTGGGTTGTAGGTTGGATACAAAGTACCCAATATTCAACATGTTCAAGTTGTTTGTATGTACGATTTGTCAAGTAGAGATAAAACCTGGGGAGGGTATTTCAATACATGCTGGATCATCAAATTAAAGAAAATTGCATCCGTGGGGTGGTTTATACTCCACTTTATCTCACAATTTGGTTTATGGTGACCTAATTTCGTATTCTTACTTAGTGTGAAAATTAGAATGGTGGAAATACTTTAATGATTATAACTCATTAAATGTTCAACACCTCACTAACTATGCTTTTTTCCCATTTATTCAGACACTTGATTTATTTAAGTTTACTTAGTTACTTCTTCGAGATTGCTCATCATACATGGGGCATATCTAGGATACATAAGTGAATGTGTTTATAGTAGTTTGTTTAATGTAAATTTTGTTCCTGCACACCTTGCTCAGTACAGAAATTTGAATAAAGTAATATAAGCTTTATCAATCATTCACTTCAAGACCTTCAAGTAAAGTTCAATATTATACATCCACTCAAAAATGAATTCAGGGTGTGCTTGGATCCGTGGAATTGGAATTCAATTAGGACGCGTTTGGGAATCCCAATTACATGGCTCGGAATTGGAATTAGCATTGCCATAAAGAATGAGATAATATGCATTCAATAAATAGGTAGTTACGAGTTTCCAAATATTAACCATAGAATGCAACATGGGTCAACTGGAAGGCCAATTCTGTACAGATGATCAATAGTTGGAAGTCTCCATTGAATAATATCCATACTATAGTTGAACTTTTAGGGGGATAAAATATTTCTACAAGTGCTTGGTCCAAGGATCATGACGATAGTTAGGTGATAAAAATGTGTAATCATACTTGAAATTAGGGAGTGAAGCATGCTTCATATATTTTATGTACTAAATACTCACTAATTTTGACTAATACTTTTTTTTTTCTTATCCCCTGGCTTTCCATCTTTTATATTACAGTTGCTTACTTTGAGGTTAGTATTTTCTATTATACTAAATACTTCCTAGATGATTATGGTAAACAACCATGAGTTGTAAATGTTGATAATGGGATACCATTTTTGTTCCATAACTTAATTTCCAAGAGTTTGTTCTTCAATGTGTGAGAAATGACAAGTGCCATTTTATTAGTTTTTAGATTTTATTTATGTTGAAAAGAATGAAAGTCCCCACATTAGATAATACTATGTTTTTTTTGTCTCTCTCCACGTATTCTTGACATACTAATGAGAAACAGTTGCTTTGAAGCTTGCACTTCAATTTACTTATGTTTGTTGATCTAATGGTTTTGCATATGTATCCGTGTGTATTTTTGCAGTATAGTCAATATATATTGTATCCGTGTGTATTTGTGATGAATTAGGAAATTATAAACAGAAACACTACCGAGCATTTTTAACACGCTTACTAAATTGTCATTACTAGTGGAGAACTTCCCTTTTGTACCATCAATTGATACTTCAAATTATATATATATATAGAGGTAATTTATCCTTGAATTTATTGTATACTGAAAGGTAACTAACAACATTAAGTTTTGGTTATTTTATATTTTTTTGCCGCTAATAAATAATTCCATGATAAAGGTATAACAAGTCCTTAAAGGACTTGAAGTACAAAGAATTGGACCAAATGCAATTGATGGAGTAATTGTATAGTTTTAGATGGATAGGAGGTTTGGATTGATTAGTTAGTTTGTTCCTTCCTTTTCTAGAATTACATTTCTACATCATAGACTATTTTATTTAGTTATTGATGTATTGATGTAATTTTCAAAAATCGAGTTAAATCGATGATGATGTTTATATTAAGTCCATTAATAATGTTATTGGACTATTTATTTTCTTTTTAAATAGGGTTGATATTCGTCCTATAAACAGAGGAAATTTTGTCCAAAATTTTTAAATTGCTACCAATTATTTGTGTTATATAATAGTTTTCAATTATTACGAGGTTCGGGACATAATATTAGTATTGTGTTTGTTGGAGTATTTTTTATTTTTTTAAATAAGGTGGATAATCCTAAAGACAGAGAAAATTTTGTCAAAATTTTCTAAATTGTTTACACATTTGTGTTGTAATTAAATTTTAAGACTTGAATTATACATGATTCAATACTTTGAAAAATTCATGATTTTCATTTGTTGTATTTTTATTCCTATATGTTAATCGAGTTTGTGAATATATTAGGTGTTATTGTTTCTTTAATACGTTTGTCAATCAAGTATCCAAAATTGGAGTATTAAAAATTGTTTATCTGTTGTGAACAAAATATGACGTATGGTCCTATCAACGATGCACACTTTCGAAAATTAGCGTCGTGCCTTCAGACATGGGAATATCCTAATATATATATATGGATGGATGTATACTGTGGGTACCTTGTTTATTTTTCCTGGCCCAGATAAGTAGCCCAACTAAGCCCTATCAAAGCTAGGGCTAGTCCGACCCAAACTCTAAAGTCTCACACATAACTAATTCAATAGCGACCCATTCAACCCCTAAAATCTCTCAAGAGATATTCTAGGGATTATGGGAGAACGTGGAGGAGCCCAACACCCCCACTCTCCGAGAATTACATGTATATATTGACCCCCCAAGCCCGGGGCAAAGGATATGTAATTGTAAAACACTCCCCTGGAGAAAAGATAAATACAACCAGAGAGCACCATCGTGGACGTAGGTAATTTACTGAACCACGTATATCTTGTGTCGTGTGTGATTGCAAATATTCTAATTTATGTTATTTATTTTTTTTGGTGATCGCATTTTAATATTAATTTGTGTTGAGATTTATTGTCACCACAATTGGCGCCGTCCATGGAAAGCTATTGTTCATCCTTTAAGAAAGCTTTCACCAACAAGAACCTAGAATGTATGGTTATAGCAGCAATGCCCCTCAAGCAGGGGATATTCAAGAGCAACCTACCCCTCGCAGGGTTAGGTCTGAAGTTCGACGCTCAAACCTAAGGCCTCTCCCAGAAGGGAAAGCCTCAGAACAATTTCAGGGACCATCTAGGTCCACGCAAGTCTCCAGGATGATCGACGCCTACGAGGCCAGGCTCCAAAAGTAGGAGGAAGCCACTCTCAAGAAGGAAGTCGAGAACACTCGCCTCAAAAGGAGATTGGAGAAGATAGAGAGGGAACTCCATCACAGTCGCGCCCTGACTTAATAAAGTTAAACTCATCCTTATTAATTAACGATAAATTGCCTTAAACAATAAACAACGCTTTAATTTAAATCTCTAAGGAAAAATAGCATGAGATTTTTTTCCCAAAGGTATGTGTAGATGAAAATATAGCTACATTTACATGTAACCTATAAGTACTACACAACTTTACATAACCAATATCTTTAGTTTAATATTTACACAACAAGATTCTTGATATTCAAACCATACTAGATATCCGTCACTCCCCCATTTTAAGGTCCTAACTTGGCAGTGAACTCCAACTGATAGACGTACCTGAAACATAACATTATAGGAGTGTAAGCAACACAAGCTTAGTGAATGACCATATTCCACACATATAACCAATTAAAATAATAATTTTTATTTTCTAATGTTATAACCCAATAGGAATTGTGTGACTCTCGCAAGCCTAGAACCGCCAGTCCAATTAACTCCCAGTTAATGGGGAACACCAAATCACCTAATTAGCCCCGAGTACAACAAACCTTTAAATTGGATTAACGGGGCCGCGACATCCCGGAGGACCCACCAGTCCTTAACATTAGATAAAGGACTAACTAGTCCATATCATTATATAACATCGCTTAACAGTTTTAATCATATGCATATGTTTCCTAAATACGACATCACTCCCATAAGCATTTTAACACATGTGTTTAACAACACATTTCTATATGAATATATAAGCATCTATATTTCATAGGACATGTCACTCACCTTGAATTTGGTGCTAAGATTAATACCAAACTACTTCCTTGGTATGGTAGTATTAGTTGCTTCCCCACCTAATAAGTCAATGTCATTAGTATTTGAATACACCGATTAACATCAAACCCAGTAATACATCACATCATTTGGTCAATTAGAAATAACTAAAGAGAAATTAAATATGATACTTCACATTTTTATAACACCCAATTAATTAGGATTCTAACACAATTTACGGAATTAAATTACGAATTCTCTAGACAAATTTATCCCCATTTTATTACAACCTTTTCCAAATTGTTTCTCAAGAAAAACAACAACACAACTTCAACTTCCTAGAATTTTCACAATTTTTATACAATATAACTTTGCATGATATTCCACCCAATATCAGTAAACATATTGAATAATACAAAATTAATGTTTTATAATTTTTAGGGCTCATTTTCTATGTCGAGCAAAACATCAAACACCTGGTGTTGATACCAAAATTAGTATGCTGATGTGGACGAATAGTAAGAAGACACGTGTCAATCTACGAGGCACAATAGTAACGAGGATGATCATTCCCCCGACCAATATACTCACTCCGAGCAACAGGTATACTCCGAGGAACGCCAGTCTTCCGAGGAACTCCAATGCTCCGAGGAACTCCAATGCTCCGAGGAACTCTTGGACGACGAGCAACTAAGGCGGTTCGAGCTGCATCTCGACCACAACATTAATTGCCAGATAATCCACAGTTCAACTATTCATTGAATGCTTAACATCTTGACGCGCACGTTTGAAGAACATTAAGTGAATTACCCTTTCATATGTGTATCATTTAATGTAACACCCTTTCATGTATAGCCTAAGGGCTATAAATACCTTGTATCACCCTCATTCAAGGGGACTGGAATTTCTTGATAGCACTTGTAATCGAGAATTCCCAAACACTCAGCAATAACATAACAGTGGACGTAGGCCATTCATATAAGGCTGAACCACTTTAAAATCTTTTGTCTCATTTATTTATCTGTGATTAAATAATTAGAGTAATCTAGTTTTTTACATCAACAGATTGGCGCCGTCTGTGGGAAACGATTGTTATTATCGTTTTACACCAAAAATCATTCATCATCAATGGCGGATAATCCGGAATCTAGCAATCGAAACGCTAGAAATGCTGGAAATCCTCCAAATCCCTCTGCACCTCCAGATCTGGCAGGGATTATGACGAATCTGGCTCAAGGACAAACCGCCATGCAAGAAACTATGAGGCAACTCATACAAACCCTTCATGGGGGTGCACCTGCACGTTCAGGACAGCAAAGTGGTCAGAGGCAAACTTATTTACTTTCTTCACGATCCAGGCGTACTGAGTCATATCGTAATAATGAGTCTGATGATTTCTCTTATCAACCTGGGCGAACTTCGTCAATAAGGGCTACAGATACTGATCAACGTATCACTCTCTCTCCAGAAAGACCCAGTGCCTTAGAAAGACTGAGTAGGGTGTCTCCTTTCAGTCGATTAGGCCCTAGAAGGAATAGGAGTCCACCTAAGACCATTTTGAGGAGTTTTCGACAACCATCAGATCTAAGAGAAGGATCAGCACAATCACGACCAGTTGCTCGTCAAGATAGATCTCAGGAGGCTACTTCAGAACGATCTATTGCTCGAACCAATAGGCCCGAGGAAGGAAATGAAGCATGGAAAGGATCCCTTCAGCGATTGGAGGATAGATTGGGAGAAATGGATAAGGCGAAGAATCCCCTACAATGAACTTTTGTTCAAGGGACACCTTTTGTCCAGGCCATTGTGAATTTTCCTACACCGTCAAAGTCTAAAGCACCAGTAGTGACCCCCAAATATGATGGAAAGACAGATCCTATTCTTCATATAGAGCAATATCAAGCTGCCGCCGATATCTATGCGGTCCCTGACGAGATGAGATGCAGAGCGTTCTCAGGAACTCTTACTGGAGCTGCCCAGATATGGTACAATAATCTTCCTCGGGGTAAGATTTCAACTTTCTTTCAGTTGGCCGATTTTTTCATCGGCAATTTCTATTTTGGAGCAAAGCCAGTAAAACGAGTAGCACACTTGTTAAGTGTTAGACAAAAATCTGGTGAGAGTACTAGAGATTACATAACTCGTTTCAATAACAAGAAGCTGGAAGTCATAGATTACGAGGAGAAGACAACAATCACCGCCTTGATGAGTGGGTTGTTGCCTAATAAGTTGTATTACACATTGGCGAAAGATCCACCTAAAACTATGTTAGAGTTGATGGAAAAAGCGGCCAAAATCATGAATGCCGAGGAAGCTATGGCTGCAAAGAAGAATATGGATAAAGACACCAAGGTGGATGTCTATAAGTCTAAAAATAAAGAGCATAAGGGCAATGGCGGTGACAAGCGTTCCAGAAATAATAAGTCATCATGGGAAGTCCTGAAGAAATTAGATAATTATACTCCCTTGAAAATGAGTATTAATCATGTCTTGGAAGAAATCAAGAATAGCGAGGAGGTAAAGTGGCCAAAGAAACTGAGGTCAGATCCTGATGCGAGGAACATGGATAAATATTGCGAGTTCCACAAAGATCATGGCCATATGACTAAAAATTGCATAGCTCTTCAGAACGAGATTGAAACACTCATCCGAAGAGGAAAGCTAGCAAAGTATGTTGATCGGGGAGGTGAAAGAAGAAATAATGATTGAACTAGAGAAAGATCTAGATCTCCTCGTCGAGCAGAGGAGAAAAAGAAGAGAGGTCATGAAGATGATGCCGAGGATGACCCCGATCTTCCCAAGAAACCAAGGAAGCCAGAACGAGAGGTATTTTCCATACGTTTTGGGTCATTTGATTATAATGTTATTACAGGAGGAGATGCAGGAGGAGGAGATGTTACTGCAGAAAGAAAAGCTTACCTCGGAGAGGCACAAGCTTGCTCGTACATTCAGCGAATAAATTTGGCCGAGGAGGATCGTCCGAGGAAGGTAAACAAAGATAAGCTGGTTATTGGCTTTTCAAAAAATGACCTGGCAGGTGTTCTTTACCCTCACGACGACCCTTTGGTGATCAAAATGAGGATGAAAGAAGTAGTGATTTCAAGGGTGTTGGTAGACAATGGCAGCTCGGCAGACATCATGTACTATTCATGCTTTGACAGTTTAAATTTGAAATTATCTCAATTGGAGCCTTATCACAGACCTTTTCTGGGTTTCGCTGGAGAGAAAGTTTTTCCACTTGGGACGATCAAGTTGGATATATTCATTGGAACTTGGCCTACTTTTCGAACAGAGAGAATACGCTTCTTTGTGATGGATAAGAATATGCAGTCAACCTACAACATCATCATGGGAAGAGTTGGTTTGAAGAAGTTCGAAGCAGTCCCATCTACAGTACATCAATGTTTAAAATTCCCAATAAATTTCGGAGTGGGAGTGGTGAAAGGTGATCAAAAAGTAGCTCGAGAATGCTATTATTCATCTGCCGAGTAAGAGGAGCTTGAAGAGTCAAGGAAAAAGACTACAACTTACCAGGTGGATGAAAGTACAGAAATTGAAACACTTGATTCGAGAGATGAATCCCAACTTGTAAAAGGACAGGTGGTAGAATCTACAGAAAATGTTGTTCTGGACGATGAACACCCTGAACGAGTAACCCAGATAGGTTCATCGTTGGATGCTTCAATAAAACAGGAGTTGCTAACTTTCTTAAGAAACAGAAAGAAAACTTTTGCGTGGAGTCATGAAGACATGCCAGGAATAGATCTAAACTTCTTATGTCATGAGCTCAATGTGAATAAGGAGATCAAGCCTGTAAAGCAGAGAAGAAGGGTATTTATCCCCGAGAAGAATCAAGCTATTCAAGAGGAGGTCGACAAGCTCCAGAAAGCCCAATTCATTGAAGATGTGAAGTATCCGGACCGGTTGGCAAATGTGGTGATCGTAAAGAAGAAAAACAATAAATGGAGAATGTGTGTTGATTTCACTGATCTCAACAAGGCCTGCCCAAAGGATGACTTCCCATTGCCCAGAATTGACCAACTAGTGGATGCTACCTCGGGGCACGAGCTGCTCAGCTTCATGGATGCTTACTCTGGTTACAACCAGATCAAAATGAAACCTGAAGACAGGGAAATCACTTCTTTTATTACCCCTAGGGGAACTTATTGTTATAATGTTATGCCTTTTAGTTTGAAAAATGCAGGAGTGACGTAGCAACGGTTGATGAACAAGGTTTTTGCCGAACAAATTAGTTGCAACATGGAAGTCTATGTCGATGATATGCTGACAAAGAGCAAAAAAGCTGCTGAGCATCTAGTTGACTTAGGTCAGACCTTTAATCAACTGGATAAATACCAGATGAAGCTCAACCCGACGAAGTGCACCTTTGGAGTACGAGAAGGAATGTTCCTCGGGTACATCGTCAACCAGCGAGGCATTGAGGCAAATCCAGCAAAGATCAAAGCTCTTTTAGGGTTGCGATCTCCAACGACGAAGAAAGAAGTGCAGAGTCTTACAGGACGAGTTACAACGCTCAATAGATTTGTATCTCGAGCAACTGATAGGTGCCTTCCATTCTTCAAAACACTCCGAAAAACTTTCGAGTGGAATGATGAATGTGAAAAAGCCTTTCAAGACTTGAAGAAATATCTGGGAACACCTCCACTGCTGTCCAGACCAGTGATGGGAGAAAAGTTATACTTATACTCGGCAGTATCAGAGAATGCAGTCAGCTCGGCATTGATCATATTGGAGAATGGAGTCCAGAAGCCAATTTATTACACAAGTAAGGCATTTCGAGGTGCAGAGATCAGGTACCCAAAGTTAAAAAAATTGGCATTGGCATTAATTGAGGCAAGTAGAAGAATGAGGCCATATTTCCAGGCCCATACCATCATCGTGTATACCGACATGCCATTAAGACAAGCCCTTCATAAGCCAGAATAGTCAGGGAGACTAATGTACTGGGCAATAGAGCTCGGTGAATATGATATTATGTATGAACCCAGATCATCCTTAAAAGGGCAAGCTGTAGCAAACTTTATAGCAGAGTTTACATATCCTGATACCCCCGAGGAACAAAAGTTGCTCGCAAACCAACCCATGGATGTTACAGGATCAACAGACATGAGTCCAGATCAACTTCGTTTGGTAAAAGGGCTTGTGGATGTAGAAAGATCATCAAATTCAAACCCAAACCAACTCCGGTTGGTAAAAGGGCGAGAAGAGATGGTGGACGAGGAGCGAAAAATACCAGGGAGGATGAAATAAAACAGCAAATATTTCACCGAGGAACGCTGTTAGATAAGAATTTTGAAGACGAGTTACCTACGTGGAGATTGTATGTAGATGGGTCATCTTGTACAACAGGTTGTGGAGCAGGGATTGTTTTGAACACCCCAGACGAGATTGACGTGGAATATGCCTTACGATTCCAATTCAAAGCTTCCAATAATGAGGCTGATTATGAAGCCTTGATAGCAGGTCTTAATTTAGCAAAGATTATGGAAGCGCAACAAGTGATGGTATTCAGTGATTCTCAATTAATTGTGAATCAGATGATGGGAACGTATGCAGTTAAAGGAGAACTAATGGTCAAGTATCATGCAAAGGCGATGGAGTTGTTGGCAGAATTTGATGCTATTCAGTTAATCAAAATACCAAGAATGGAGAATGCACAAGCAGACGCACTGGCCCGACTAGCATTAGCTACTCGTACCGAGTTGCGAAGAACGATACCAATTGAGGTGTTAGAAAGTCGAAGCATAGATGAAAGCCTGACGATGAATGTTATTTCCCTTGATTTAGGATCATCTTGGATGGATTCCATCAGGGCATATGTCGAGGAAGGAGAATTACCGGAGGATAAGATCGCTGCCAAGAAATTGAAGTTTAAAGCTGCTCGGTATGTACTAACTAATTGTGTTTTGTATAGACGAGGAATTATGGTAGGCTTGCAAAGATGTGTACATCCCTCCGAGGTGAAAGAATTGATTGAAGAAATCCATGAAGGGTCCTGTGGAGCCCATGTAGCAGGTCGAACACTTTTGTAAAGGGTGATGACGCAAGGATACTACTGGCCAACGATGAGGGCTGATTGTATAGCCTATGCTAAAAAATGTGATAAGTGCCAACGTTTTTCTTCCATCCGACGTACTCCACAAGCATTATTGACACCCATAACTTCCCCTTGGCCATTTTCCATGTGGGGAATTGATCTGGTTGGACCACTGCCAACGACCCGAGGAAGATTCAAGTATCTTGTCGTTGCAGTGGATTATTTTACTAAGTGGGTAGAAGCTGAGCCTCTGATTGATATGACATACGAGAAGGTGTACCAATTCGTTTGGAAGAATATCATCTGTCGATATGGTCTCCCTCATGCCTTCATCACAGACCATGTAACACAGTTTGATAACGAGGAGTTTGCCGCCTATTGTCACCAGTCAAACATTTTGAAGGTTCATTCAGCACCAGGCCATCCTCAAAGCAATGGACAGACTGAAGTAACGAACAAAACATTATTAAATGGTTTGAAGAAGAGGTTAAGTGAGGCTAAAGCTAATTGGATTAATGATCTACAATCAGTATTGTGGGCTTACCGAACAACTCCCCGAGCAACAACTGGAGAATCACCATATATGCTGGGGTTTGAAAGTGAGGCTGTAATACCTGCTGAGTTGGGTCTCCCAACACACAGAGTGCTGAATTTCAATTCCCCAGTCAGTGACTTGATGAGAAGATTATATTTGGACATGATCGAGGAGGTTAGAGAAGAAGAAGCCATTAGGAATGCTGCATATCAACAACGAACAACTCTGTTCTACAACAAGAGGGTGAAGAAATGCGATTTGAGATTACGTGCTAAAGAAGGTCATTCAGAAGCACAATAAATTGGAAGCAAATTGGCATGGACCTTACCGAGTTACAGAAGTTGTTCGACCAGGAACTTACCGAATACCAACTCTAGAAGGAGAGGAATTCAAGAATGCATGGAATGATGAACACCTACGCAAGTATTATCAGTAATGTAAAATGTAAAGCAGTTCTATCAATATGAATAAAACGATGATGTTTCACCATCTTCTCTCCTTTTATTGAAAGTTTTTCGGGGAATACTAGTGTACAACACTACGCTGCTCGACAGCAAAAAGAAGACGATAGTTCAGACCCACGACCAACTCCGGTTGGTAAAAGGGCGAGAACAAACTATACTCCTTTGGTTAGGAGGCATACACTAGCGTGACCAACTCCGATTGGTAAAATAACTAGTGGACATGATAGTTCGAGCGTGATCAACTTCAGTTGATAAAATAGTGAGAACAAACTATACTCCTTTGGTTAGGAGGCCTACACTAGCGTGATCAACTCCGGTTGGTAAAATAACTAGTGGACATGATAGTTCGAACGTGATCAACTTCGGTTGGTAAAATAGCGAGAACAAACTATACTCCTTTGGTTAGGAGGCCTACACTAGCGTGATCAACTCCGGTTGGTAAAATAACTAGTGGACATGATAGTTCGAGCGTGATCAACTTCGGTTGGTAAAATAGCGAGAACAAACTATACTCCTTTGGATAGGAGGCGTACACTAATGTGATCAACTTAGGTTGGTAAAAGAGTTGGTGACTATACTCCTTTAGATAGGAGGTGTACACTAATGTGATCAACTTTGGTTGGTAAAAGAGTTGGTGGACATGATAGTTCAAACCCATGACCAACCCCGGTTGGTAAAAGGGCAAGAACAACATTCTTAAAAATGCCAATCTCGGTTGGCTTGAAAACAAAATATGCTCTCAAATGCCAACTTATGTTGGTCGGGAGGTAAGATTATTACAGAAAATATAAAAGTTCCTCGAAGAATAAAATATTCCATACTGAACCAAGTATGGTTGGTCGGGGATAAAAATCCACTAACTGTAGTTGGTCGACGAGGATAAAATTATCGACCTTGGTTGGTCGGACACATTTTATGAAAAAAAATTACCAAGTATGGTTAGTCGGGGATAAAAACTCTCACTAATTATAATTGGTCGACGAGCACAATTTAACTACCTTGGTTGTTTTTATACCCATTACTTTATTATTAAGTGATCAAGCAACATTTTTTAATACTTGTAACCTTTTATTACCAGATTGGTCGATGAACCATAAAGTATTGTTATGCAGGTGTTAGAAAAGTTCAAAATAATAGCAATACAGATTTGCAAACAGAAAATGAAAGTCTTTCATTAAAATTCAAAACGAATTACAAATTACATGTATACTAACTATTACATTGAGATCCCTACTCTATTGGTTTCTTTCCCTCAGCTTTTGAAATAGGTTCCTCGCCAGCAGGAGAATCATTTAAGGTCTGAGGAGAATTAATAAAATTCAAGTCCTTCAGCATTCTGACATTCATTACTGAAGGTGTGTCCAAAAGATGCTCGGGACGAGATACCTCGATCTGAGAATGAAGATTGTAATCATCGAGGTATTGTGCAATTAAGCTCCGAGGAATGGCACGAGATGGGATCCATTCCTTGTCCAAATTGAACGGTGTCACAGGCAGGTCAAGCACCCCGGGGTCATAATAGTCCCACAAGTAATGTCCCTGTTCAAGTTTCAACACGCATAAGGCATTCAACCAGCCTTGTTTATAGCCCTCATTAGTGGAATTCTGGATACGAGCATCTAAATGGAATAATGCCTCATTGTACCCAGCCATCCAAAATTCCCTGGGCTGCTTATGGAATTAGAAGGTCAGTCTCTCCAACTGCTCGTGAAGGCTTTTTGCAAAAATGTCCTTATTCTCTAAAGCAGACTTCGTCGCAGTAAGTTGATCCTCCAAAGTTAGGATTTTCTTGGACATTTCAGACAAAGCCCGATCTTTTGCATTCAGTTGGTACGCTTGGGTTTCCAATGTTGATAGAGTACGAGCTTCTTCAATACTACGAGGAGTTCTTGATCGACCCCGAGCAGCTGGAGTACTTCGTTCCTCGACAACATCCTGGGCAACTCTTCCTCACCCACGAGAACCTCTTCCTCGTCCCCGAGTAGAAGTAGAAGTACCAGATCTTCGCAGGACATCCAACTCTTGCCTTAATTTGGCATTCTCAACCTCTAAGAAGGAAAATCCCTCATCGGTCACTGGGATTACCGCTGTTGAAGAAGAGGCTGCAGACTTATATTGTGCTAGTTCTTTCTGCAAATTATTATTCTCTTGCTCCAGCAGTTCAACAATTTATCTACAAGCTTCAAATTCTCCCTTTAGGGTCCTCTCCCTGACATCATACCCAGCAAGGAGTTTGTTGTAGCCCTTCTCGGCAGAAAGCTGTTGATATTTCTTTTCATACCCCTCATGTAACAAGGCATTTGACTCCTTGTACTGAGTCTGAAGATCTTCTAGAGTATATTGGAGCTCCTCGATCATATCATAGTAGGCCACGTTATTGGCCACAGCTCGATCAAGTAAGCCCTTCAGATATTGATAAGCTTCTACTGCCTGCTCTGAAGCACCATGGCCAAGGATGTCAGCAACTTCTGATGCACTGAGGTCTGTGTGACCAGCTTTATAATATTCATGGCATTGCTGCATCAACTTTGTGTCATTAGTAGACAAAAGATCCATCCTGGCCAGAAACTAACAGAGAAAGAAAAAGAAGATCAAGACAGAGTGCAGATAAAGAAGAGAAAATCATATGGAAGAAAAGAACTCAAATTTTATTAGATCATAAGGCAAAGTTACAAAGATCTAAGATACAAAGTACAAGTAAAAGAAAAACAGAAAGAAAATACCGAACAACTTCACACCTTTTCCTTGCCTCCCAAGACTTTCTCGGGAGGCTGGGACGAGGAGCTTGGTTGCTCGGTGGAGATAATGAGTTGGTTGGCGTGAGCTGGAACTTGTTCTGGAGGAGCTGGCAAAGATGAAAGCTCCTCGTCAGCAGGCTGGGTAAGGATGATATCACCCACTACCAATGAAGATTCTTCTGAGGCAGCTTCGTCCTCTTCTTCATCCTCGATGGCTGGGAGAGGACCAGGGAGATGCTGTTGAAATAGCTCAGAGTCCTCGCTCACCTTCAATTCTTACAAAGCTGCAACCCAGCCATCTCGGAAGTATTTCAAACTTCCATATTGCACCTGAGTCATCATAGCAGCTACTCCCTTGTTCCACCCTTTGTCCCAACCTGTGCTGAAAGACTTCTTTATTGCCTTATTTCTTTTCATTTTCTCCGAGGAGAGCTTCTCGGATAGAAGGTCCTCGGAGGCTTTCAGCTTGGCCTCCAACTCCTCCTTCTGATGATTTGGTTCGCGCAGAAGGGTCAGCTCTTCCTCAGCTGATTTCAGCTTATTTTCAAGCTCCCCGAAGGTAGTGAGCTTCTCGGAGTATTTCTTATTCTCCCTCTCCAAGTCCTTCACTTTATTTCCCAGCTGCACCTTCTCTGCTTTAGATGCAGCCAGTTTCTTCTCCCATTCACCTTTATCCTCGTCGTACTTCTGACGAGATTCCTTCAGAGATTGGGCCAAACCCTGGAATGCATCCTCTACTCCAAACGAGGAGCTTGAAGCCTTGAGCGCTTCATCTTTCTTCACAATGGTGTTAAAGCAACTCACCAGCTGAAAAAAGAAGGTAGTGATGAGTTAGTGCCGAGATACATATATTGATAGAAGGAAATAAGAATTCAAGATAAGAAGAAACTTACTGAAGCAAGGTGACGAGTAGCTAGGGATGTCATCATATCCCTAGGCATGTTTTCCTCGATGCCTTGGACTTCAGGAATAATCCAAGTCTTTACCGAGCTCATTGCAGAGCTTGGGGGAATGATGGTTGGAACACCAGCTCCACTAGTTTGGAGCTAGGGAATGACTTCAGAAAAACTAACCAAGGAAGACTTCTTCAATCTCCTTGGTGTCTTCTCAACAACCTCAACCAAAGAAGAATTTTTGGTTAGAGAGATAGTGATTACTTCCACAGGCGCATCCTTCTGTACAGGAGCCACTGGGGCTTTTCGACGACCTTCTGAGGAGCAGCAGAATGGGCAGCATCAACTTTCTTTGTCCCCTTTGGGACATCGTCTTTGTTTCTCTTTCCATCTCCAGCAGAGGAGGTCTCTTCAAAGAGAGCAGGAACTCTTCTCTTGCCAATCTTCTGACTCAAAGGAATGTGAGAGTCTGGTGAAGAGTCTTCAGAAGCTGGCAATGGTTCGCTAATGCTAGCCACAGGACGAGCAGTATAAGAGGATGTATAGCTCCCGTACTGCAGCAAGGACAACGTCGAAATACTAACAGAATTCTAAGCATAAAGGGTTTGGTGGAAAAGAAAATCCACATTCAACAATAAAGAGGCTAGGGAACCAATGTCCCTCAGCCAAATCGAAATAACTTGAAGTCTCAGAAAGAACCTCCAAAATTACCCAAGATGGAATAGAGAAATCAGAACGGAATTTCTCAAGAGACTCAATAATGTAAACCATGATGAATAAAAGAAGAAGGAAGAAGAGCTTACAGGGAAAAAGGAGATCTGTTGACAAACAAACGAAGAAAGGGATGGACGCACAGGAGAGAGAAAAGCTATAGAAAACTCGAAAGCAGAATTTGAAAAGGTAGAAGACGATGGGATTGCCTCTGAAGCTTAAATACTTTGCCTTGGGAAACGGCGAAAGAAATGATTACAAAAAGGAAACTATTATGCTACCGGCGGCTAAAAGGACAAAAAGGGCACGAAGATCGAAGCGCCTATAAAAATGCAAAAAGGCGGATTCTGCGAATTTGGAAGGAAATTCAAATATAAAGAAAAAGGCTCCTAAAACCCAAGAAGGTCATTTAATATCGCCATATACCGAGAAAGAATGTTCCATACTCCTCAAAGTTCAAAATATGAAACATTGGGCGCTTCTGTTGATACCAAAATTAGTATGCTGATGTGGACGAATAATAAGAAGACACGTGTCAATCTACGAGGCACAATAGCAACGAGGATGATCATTCCCCCGACCAACATACTCAATCCGAGCAACAAGTATACTCCGAGGAACGCCAGTCTTTCGAGGAACTCCAATGCTCCGAGGAACTCCAATGCTCCGAGGAACTCTTGGACGATGAGCAACTAAGGCGGTTCGAGCTGCATCTCGACCACAGCATTAATTGCCAGATAATCAACAGTTCAACTATTCATTGAATGCTTAACATTTTGACGCGCACGTTTGAAGAGAATTAAGTGAATTACCCTTTCATATGTGTATCATTTAATGTAACACCCTTTCATGTACAACCTAAGGGCTATAAATACCTTGTATCACCCTCATTCAAGGGGACGGGAATTTCTTGATAGCACTTGTAATCGAGAATTCCCAAACACTCAGCAATAACATAACAGTGGACATAGGCCATTCATATAAGGCTGAACCACTTTAGAATCTTTTGTCTCATTTATTTATCCGTGAATAAATAATTAGAGTAATCTAGTTTTTTACATCAACACCTGGTATGCATTCTTGCTCCTTTAGGGCAGATTTTAAACCAAAACTTCAAACTATCACCAAAGGTTCATTCCTTGGTATTTTTACACAATTTTCGTATATGTTATACATGTATGAGTATATTTTACTCTCCAACTTGAATCACTTAATTCCAATAAGTATTCCATGATTCATGCCATTTTTAGCATAACTAGGTCAAAATAGAACATTAAGGCATAACCTAACATTTTTAAGCATACATAACCTTGACCTTGGGTATAATTCATGAAAACATATAATAAACATTTTTTTATCAAAAATATACATCATAATTATGAATTTTCTAAATCAAAATGCTTTACGAAAAGATGATGTAAATTTAGGACTTTAAAGTATGCATTTACGATCCTAGCTCCAATTCTAACTTATCTTCTTAACCCATCCTTGTTCCAACACAATTCAGCAATATGGGTATCACTAAAATATATATACAATAAAAAAAAAAAATGCCAAGTATGGAACTCATCCATGTGACCAACTTTAATAAAGATGTAATTACCTTACGAGGATTCCTCGATTTATAGAAAATTTCCAAAGATTCACTACACCAAAAACATCAATTTGGCATACCCTGATGTTAAAAATCTGGCACAGTTTTAAATCGTACCAGATTCTGGCACGGTTTAATGACAATCTGGCACACTTTAAAACAATGCCAAAATTTGGCACTGTTTTTAAGTGTGCCAAAATTGAGTACACTTGACTAAAATATAAAATACATTAAAAAAAATTCACTTCCTCACTTTTGGAGTCTCCCACTCACTAATTCCTCTCACTTTCGACTCTCCCGCTCGTGTCTTTCTCTCATGGAGTTCGTCACTTTGGAGTTCATCACTTTTGGACACTTTGGAGTTCGTAACTTTGAAATTCATCACTTTAGAGTCTCCCACATTTTGGTCCTGTTCGGTTATTACAAAGGTAATACACGATTTGGAGTCTCCCACATTTTGATGTCTCATTTTTGCATTTTTAGGGTTATATATATATATTTTCTTAAGTTTCTATTAGGCTGTTGGTGTGATTTTATCAGTCTATTGATCGTAGGGTTTTACATATACATTATTAGGTCTTTCGATTGTGAGATTTAATACTACCTGCTAGTTGTTGTATGTGAGGTAATTCCCTTTGTTTTGACATTTTAGGTAATCCCCTTTGTTTTGACACTAGGGTTGAGAGAATCAATATTTACTTATTATTTGGAAACTAAGCTTTTGTATTGATCTTGAGACAATTTTTGTTTCCTTTTTTGGATTTCGATATTAGTCTATTGTTTGTGATTTTGTGTTTGATTTCGATTGTGTTTCAGATCGACAAAGTTTGGAGTTAGATCTTGGAGCTAGGCCCATATATCTTTGGTTTGATAAAATCAGATCAGGTATACTCTTTCATTTTTACCGAAAAATAGAGCACAACACCCATTTGTTTGTCATTTTAAATTTAGGATTTGTGGCCCTACGTCATCTGATAAGATCCAAACAGTATTTTGTTCCTCTTACATCATCTGATATGAATAGTTTTTGTTTTGTTAATGTTACGTATGCCATTTGAGAAGATATAAGTAAATTTCCTATGAAAATAGTGCCCACTAAGTATTTGATGAAATGTGTCAAATAAAACATACAACCGATAATATTTTTACTATAATATGTTGCAACCAATAAACATTGTTTGAAAATATAGTGTATTATGCTTTGATTCCCAAATTATTTTCACGTCTTGGCCCCAACAATGCGCTGTTGTTCCTAAACTAAGCATACTCTGTCTGTGACATTTTCAAATGGAAAACTTTTCATTTTAGTTTTTGTTTCTTCGATATTCGTTCAATTTGGTGTATAAGATATAGAGAAATCATGAAAATTCAATTCTTTCATTGTATTGAAAATGATTTGATGCTTAGTTATAATGTATATGTAATATTAGTTTTTTTTTACTGAACATGAATATATTCATATTTTTTGTTGAAAGATAGATCATATTGTGACTATGTGCATCGATAAAAGATAAACATCTGGATGACGAAACCCTAAAATATAGGAGGAAATACTAGAAACTAAATAGGGACATTTATGAGATAGAGAAAATTATAGATAGGGACACTAAAAATTGTAGACGTAAGTCTTAACAAAGGCTAAATGAAGTCATTTATGAATTCCATGGGGTGGAACCACTTCAAGAGACCCCGACTCATATTACGTTGCTGGTTATTGACTCTGCGTATGCTTATGTGTTCGTCTTACCTTAAAATTATTAGCCTTTATTCGTAACCATTGCATTGATCATTTCTACCATATATTGTGAGCATCCTGGTGTCTTAAGTTATATATTATATAATTGTTTTACTCTTGTATCATATCCTAGTTCTTTTGTCTTATCCTTGTATTCGTAACATAGATAGCGTATCCATGCTCCCCCCTCACCCCCCCCCCCCCCGACCCACATGCATGACGTTCCTGAGGGAGGGGAAATATTGTGTTGTTGCACAAGAAGAAATCTGTCCATCAGCAATAGAGGGAACCAACCCGTGTTGAGGGATGATGGAGGGAAAGGGACAATAAGGGTTCAAGGGAACTGAAAATTTCGAACTCATGGAAAAATTATGATTATTCCATATTAGGTTTAGGTAGGAAGTCATAATCAAGTCAGTGAAAACCGTAAAGAACAAAGAAATAGTTTGTAAGATTCGAAATTTATTGGAGTGATATTAGGCATTAAAAGGGAGTGGATTGGGTTTAGTCTCTCTATAGTTCGTTCCTCCTAGGATGCTTCCTAGAATATGGGCGGGAATTCTAGTAATGTTGGTCAAGTCCATAACAAATTGTAATGTGACGCGACACGCTAGAATATTAATTAATATTGATATATCTTCACCTCCCATATCAGACCTTTGCGTTGAAAGAGAGGATGGTTTCTATTTCCCAATATAGGTTCAATATGATAATCTACCTTCATGATGCACGCGATGCTTGTCCATTGGTCACTTGAACTCTGCATGCATAATGGGGATTCGATCTAATCATGCCCCTCGTCACCATAATGGAGTAAATCGGATTAATGGACGACAAGGGATGGAAAATGAAAGTAATGAATCAACTTAGGTTTTACCATCTAATCCCAAATTTCAGTGGGGAGATGACTTGTTAGCAACATCAATGCTTGTTATTCCTCCTCATAGGGAGGGGAAGCAACATGTGAATGACACTGTCACGGTAAAGGATAAGGGCCCTATTGTTGACATTAATAACCACACTTGAGTCCCCTATTGTATAACCACACTACATGAGGAATGCAACTCCTAATAATGCAGACACCTGAGTCCCCTCAATTACTAGTCCCTCTTGGTGAAAAATTCTTATCAAATTTATAGTATCACTATATGATATTCTCTTCGATTTCCATCCACTATAATGGAAAACTTACTTCCAAATTTCTATAGAGGTCCAAGTTATTACTGTACCTGGCATCCAAAACTTACCTATTGAGTTGAAAATGTTGTAGTCCCTGGATCAAGATGCTATAAAGGATCTGACACCTTTAAAATTGAGAGCAAAGCCAGCCAAATTTGCTAAAATGACTGTAAATATGCAAATGGCATCATTTAAGCAATTTGGAGTATGGGAAGATTAGGATCATCCTTATCCAACTCTTGATTCAGAATATGAGGCTGCTCAAATTGAAGTTTGGGAATGTTAGTCTCACGCTCTATTTCACTCATGTTCCAATAACTACTCAATGCCAAACTATCTAACAGGATAAAAAATGAATGACTTTTCGTCAAACAAACATTATTGGAATTTGGGTAGTCTTTATGTCCGCTGGCTTTTAAATTTATAAAGGTAGACATTGTACGATTTATTAGTGCATGCCTAGTTCATACGATTGAAACCCCTCTTTATTTTCCCCCTACTTTCTTGAAACTGTGCACACCACTTTTTTGTCTAGGATATATAAGCTATTTTACTTTGCATGTGCAAGATTCCGTGACCTTGGTTTCAATGTGAATGCGTCTTTTGTGATGATGATACTTGTTCATGGAGCTATGAGTTATTCTACTTCACCTGTAAGTTGTTATGGTTGGAGACTTGAGAATTTGGTTACATATGCGTTGACATTGCAGCTGCTCATTATATCATACACATACACACATTCATGTGATAGAGTTAGATACCGTCACCGTTCTTCCCAATTTACATACAGAACATACATAGGGCAAAGCATGAAAGTGATTCAGGGACCTATGACACTGAAGGAAGGTCAGAAAATATCACACCCCTTAGTGGAAAGATTATGTTTTTGTGGACTAAGATATAAGATATGTATGAAATAGAATATATTTACAAAAACATGGAAAAATGCTTGAAATTACAAAAACAAATTATAGTTTAAGACTTTGACACATTTTAAGTTTGACCATTGATGTTTAGGAGGAAATAAGGTTAGCAGTTTGGGAGGAGTGATTACCTATCGACTGTGATATTGCGGGGAGCCCCGTGGAAGTGAACTTTATTTGATGATACGTTATTTACCACTGAGATAGAAGTATAGTTCTTTGTTGTTTGTGGGGGGATGATGACTAGGATAGAGAACGATTTAACGGGTTGAGGTTAGATAAATTTTTGCTAGTCTTCAATGCAACTCATCCTTTCAAGTTAATCTAGCAGCCTTGGGTGCTATTTTCTTCCTCTTTAACATTTTCACTCTTTCTATAGGTCTTTTATTCCACAACCTATGCCTCCTCTATCGTCTCGGTTGTATCAAACTCTTCTTCTTCCATATGGCTGTCTACCTCCTTTAAGTCCTCTTGGACCAAATTTTAAAATTCCTTGTAATCATGACATCTAGCTTAACAGGGGTGACACCACGTGCATGTAGATCAACATTTTTTGTCATTAAATAAGCCTTCAAAAAGAGATCTTTTTTCCTGCTTAATTTCAGATTCAATAATCACTTTTGATATTTGATTACTTTCCTTGGAAGGCTGAAGTTCATTAATTTTTATCTTTACAACATTGACATTTGGCGATGCATCTATCTTGTTCTTCGAGTCAAAGGACTCCGCTACATGAGTGTGAACAGAATCCCGCACTTTATTCTGTGAATTGAGGTTTCCTGATTTGGCAACAACACCTCCATTCTTTTACTCTTAGTCTCGTGATTATAAAAAAAATTAAAATAAGTATTGATGATGGTCGAGGTTTAGGCAATCATGATGAGGATTCAGGTTTCAGCTTAGATAATCCTTTAGAAAAATCAACCTTCGCATTGTCAACCCGAGTAACTGCAACAACATTAGCTTTGAGATTCATAACTTCCTTGTGATGTTTTTGAGAGGCTTAATGTGAGGACAAAGGGACTCAGATTTCAAAACAACATCACAAACTCGACAAACTAGTTGATGAGATTCATTGTACCTTACAAGAGGAGAGTCGATACGTTTATCAGCCTTTTGGGCATTCCATTTTTCACGATATAGGGCATCTATTCTAACAAAAATGATTAAAATTGGGTCCTCTGATGGTGGTGGTGGTTGGAAGATAGTAATTTAAGCATTGGCTTTGCATTGTTTAATTGGTCATATCAATTTAAGCCAATTATGTGGTGCATTGTTTGATTCTGTGGTGCAGAATTGGTCATATCACAAACACTTGGTCATACGCATTGTTTGATTCATATCACAAACATTTGGTCATATGCATTGTTTGATTCTGTGGTGCATTGGGTCTTTTTCATTGTTTTATTTTAAATGAGGAAAGACATGAACACCTATTGATTTAGTAATTGTTGGTGTTATGGTTGAAACATCACATAGATGGCTTTCGTTAGGAAATTATAAAGTATTACTTGGTAGCCCAAATAATTTGTTAACTGCTAGAAGTTTATCAGATCACGGGTGAGAGGTTACACTTGTCAACCACCATTGTTTCGTTACTTGAATGGTACCCCCTCTTAAATGCATAAATGCAACCCATATGCTGCTGTGTGCATATATATGCTACTGTATGCATATGTGTTGCATATATGCTGCTGTGTGCATATATGCATACAGTTATTGCATATATGCCGTATATATGCTACTGTATGCATATATGTTTCATATATAAATTTCTCAATAGGATTATGGTTGAATATGCATTTATGGTAGAATCTCTAGGTCTTAAAAGCATATTCTTGTGCATATATATGTTCTTAATCTTTGTATGGGCAATATTGAACTCATTTGTATTGCAATGGGCCATGTACCACAATATTATTTCCAAATGGTGGTAGGTAAATTTTTTGTGATAAATTTGTTGAGAACGTGAACAAATGCAGCCTTTACTGATTTGAGTTGTGAGGGGCCAAGACTTACGGGGTGTAATAGCCGTGAAGGCCTAGCCAGCACTTTCGTGCATTTGTACAGGGCTCTTGGTTACTCCGCTTTCCATATGTCTTGGTTACTAATATGTCTCGATTACAGAATGGAGACTCTACATTCCAAATGTCTCGGTTACAAATATTCCATGGACTCCTTTGGATTATTGCCCGATGATAATAAACACGAAAGGTAAGTCTTTTGAATCTCAAACTAAACCCTTCTGCCTTTTAGCAAGTTAGTTTTCACACCCACATTTTGACAAAATTATGATCAACACTTGGAATAATGACGCTGATTTTAATGAGAATATCATAGCTTATACCAATAGATTAGTTAATTAGATTAGTTGTTAGTGTGCTAAAAATTATTATTATACCAACACTTGAAATTATTGTTATTGAAAAAACAGAGACCTCGAGTGATTTGATTGATTTCAATTCCGATCCCAACCCTGCTGATACTACAAAAACGCCACATACACATCAAACTACTACATCTGGTGAAGGTGCCAACTCGTCTTCCACAGCTGAGAAGCCTCCTAACATATCAAATGCCAATTCTTTGGAATCTTTGCTGTTTGTAATTTATGATACATATTTTGGTAGTACATTAAGTCCTTTCTTTATTAATTATGAGTATCCTTTAATTGGGAATAATAATAATAAGTATAATGCCCTGCTCAAGCAGCCGATTGGTTAATTAGGAAACTACATCAACTCCTGCTATGAGCATTGTGGTGACTGAGCGTGTGAAAAGGAAATATTAGCATTTAGATGGTGAAATGTTGTATGCATATATGCATACAACAGCGTATATGCAGCAACTATATGCATATATGCTGCTGTGCATATATGCTCTCGGCAGCCCCACGCTTCCATTGCCCGACACCTCTATCGGCAGCCCCACTCTTCCACTTCCCAACTCCTCTATAGTTTACTTAGTCTATTTATTTAGTTATATTTGTAGAGAATTTGAATTATGTTCCTTGCAGTATAATAATAGAATATTGACAATGCCTTTCAATTGTTATGCATTCAAGTTATTATATAATTGTGCTTTTTTGTGTGTGCATGTGTGTGTGCATGTGTGTGTATTGGGGGGGGGGGGGGGAGTGATTCCACCTAACTTCTAAACTATGGAAATCTACAATAGAAATTTCTATTGATTATTATTTCTCATCCTACTGTTACTTGAGCTACTAAATTTATGTATTGTTTTAGCCAATAAATTTGTCAGTTTTGATAAAAAAAGTAACTTTAATTTTTTAATAGGACAATATTTCACTAATCATGGTTCTCAAAGCGAAGTTCAGTAACCCGGGGGTTGATAATCCTAGGAAGCGCCAACTTGATTGTGTGGTAAGGAATTATTGCTATTTTCCCATGTTGTCATTATTCTACTATAGGTCTCTTTGGCAATAACTCTCTTAAAACATTGGAGCGTCATTTCATAAGCGTGCACTGAACTTATATGTTATTTCATTGTTATTTTGGTATGTTTAATCTCAAGAAATACACATGTAAACGTCCAACAAGAATTAAAATAAATTAATCTTTGGCAGGTTCTTCTCCAAATACCATCTCTTAGTCTTGATACGTTGGCTTTTATTTGTATTCTTTTTTTTTTCTCTTCTTAAAATTATGAATATACCATCGTGTTTGTCTATTATTTCAGGTCACACATAATTGAAAGGAATAGAAAAAATAGTACGGATGTCTAAAAAGACAGTTGCTCAGGGGGAGGAGCATATCCTGAGTCTGCTGCTTCGTTCGGACCTTCAAGAAGGTGCAATTATTGGAGATTGGAATTTCATCCTACTTCTGGACGCCCAACTGATAGGGACTCGAATACGAGGAACTCAACTAGGCGATCAAAGGCTTTATATTTATTTAAAGGTGCCAAAAGAGGGAGTTTGTAAGAAATTCATTTCTAGAACATCTCTCTCTCATTTCGTGTTATTCATTTCATATTTTTTCACTAATTGATTCCATTTTGGCCAGAATTGTTTTTTTTTTCTCTCCTTTTTGTAGATTCAATTTTAAACCATTGCAATTTTAAGTTGGTATGCGGAAGGTAGACTACAAAATTTAAAGGTACCTTTTTTCTAAGTTGGTATATGGAAGGTAGACTACAAAATTTAAAGAATCGTCTAAACCCCTCGAACCTAAGTTGATATATTTGTGATTTTTTACGAAGTTTGTTTCGTTGAAGCATTTGTTAGATAAATTTGATATCATTGAATATTATTGGATTGGTTGTTATCCCTTAAGAGGGTGGATAGTCCAATAAACAAAATAGATTATGTCCATTTTTTTCTAAATGGACACTTAATAAAACCTTTATGTGAGTTGTGCTTTTCTCGCGCTCATCGTTTCAGTGGTATTGACATTTGCTTCTATTTTGCAGTGTGTAAATCATGTTGACAAAGCCTCGTGAAGGTAATGCAAGAGCGTTTTATTTTCATAGAGCTCATGGTGTTTGGAAGATGGAAAGTTGCAAAATTTTTACCAACGGATCTCTATGATCCACATCTGTATTTCCTTTTTATTACTTGTGCTCCTTATATGTATCTATTTCATTCGCATCTAAATAAATCCCCACTTTTCCTTTTTTTATTATCCTTGGCTTGGGTATCATTGGTTTAATACTCAAGCGAAGACTTTAGTTTCTTGTAGCCATATCTATAAGGCTTATGTTCTTTCATTATTTTCATTTTGGGGATCTTTTTTTTTCTTGTTCTTTTTTTTGTAATAAATTTTGCTCTTCGAGTTTTCTATAAAAATAGTCTTTATCTGTGAATTTGTCTAGAAGACTTAATTAGCTAAAGTTTCTCATTAATTCTTTGTTACTCGATATGCATGATTAATTAATTTTTTTTGTAATATTATTTATATATATTTTTTTCTTTAATCCAAAGATTTGGCATAGTTAAAAACCGTGCCAAAAGTCTATCAAATTTTGGCACAGTTTTGAACTGTGCCAAAAGTGTACCAAAATGTACTCAATCTGGCACAGTTATAAAGTGTGCCAGAAATATCAAATTTTGGCACGGTTTTAAAGTGTGCCAGAAGTGTTCCTGTTTGGTCAAATCTGGTACACTTTTAAACCGTGCCAGAAAAAAATGGCCATTTTGGAACACCTGATTCTGGTACAGTTCAAAACCGTGCCAGAATTGATCTGGCACTGTATTAAACCATGCCAGATTACTGTTTTTGGTGTACTGATTTCTTCCTAAACTTTCTCTCTCTTTAGGCAAAACTCGTTATTTCTTATGAGGAAGAAGACATACCTCTCATTTATAATCAGAAATACGTTGTATAGTGGTCCAATAGCAATAGGGGTAGTGGTAACACGTGATTGGTTGGATGAAAGGTCGAATTAGACATTCTATTAATGACACATTTGTCCCACCTTGGTAAAATCGCCATTACTCACTATCATGGGCCCCGATTTACTCCCTCTTTGTGTCTATGAGTAGATAACTTAAAAATCTACAACTTTCATATTTTGTGTTTTCTCAAAATCATAAAATTAATATGCCTAATTTGGGCTCGAACAGGAAAGTAGCAATTTACCGAAAATCTCAAAACTTTCACATTTGGCGACCAAACATTGCCAATTTCGTATCAACACCCTAATTTACTTTTATAAACATAATCATGCATTAAAACATAATTTATGATGCTTTTAACCACATAACTAATCATATGTTCTAAACATAGTATCCCCGATCATAAGCTCAATTAACACCTAATGTAAACAACACATATATCACATGAGCATGCATCCCCTAAGCATGATAATTAACATGTTTAACACACATAACCAATTTATAACTTATAACTCCTAAGTTATAATTAATCATGTAATTAACCTTCCTAATCATGTTTTAGGGCCTAACAATTCTGTCCCTCTTATAAAAATTTCGTCCTCAAAATTTAACGCATAAGAAACTTACCGAATAGATGAGGATATTGCTTCTTCATGTTATCCTCCCCTTCCCAGGTGGCATACTCCACATTATGATTTCTCCACATCACTTTAACTAGTGAAATGGTTTTTCTACGTAACACTTGCTCCTTTCGATCTACAATAGCAATTGGTTCCTCCACGTAGGTGAAGTCATCTTGAAGCTCTATCGGTTGTGAGATAAACACATGTGAAGGATCGGGCACATACTTACGTAACATGGATATATGAAAAACATCATGTATCCGGGACATTCTGGTGGTAACGCCAATTTATAAGATACAGCTCCAACCTGTTTCACTATCTCATAAGGGCCAATGTACCTGGGACTTAACTTTCCTTTCTTCCCAAATCTCATAACCCCTTTCCAAGGAGAAACACGTAGGAATACTTGATCACCTTCTTCAAATTTCAATTCTTTCCTTCGGTTGTCTGCATAACTTTTCTGTCTACTTTGCTCCACCTTTAAGTGATTGTGGATAAGATTGATCTTTTCAATAGTCTGCTATACAATTTCTGGACTAAGTAGTTTTCGTTCTCCTACTTCAGTCCAACACACTGAAGTTCTGCATTTTCTTCCATACAAAGCATCATAAGGAGCCATCTCAATACTCGAATGATAGCTATTATTATAAGCAAACTCTATTAGTGGAAAGTGTTCACCCCAACTTTCCTTGAACTCCAATACATAAATTCGTAACATGTCTTCGAGTGTTTAGATCATTCTTTCTGGCTGACCATCAGTCTGAGGATGAAAAGTTGTACAAAATTTCAATTTAGTCCCTAAATCTTGCTGTAAACTAGGCCAAAAGTGAGAAGTAAACTTCAGATCTCGATCAGAAATAATAGAAACAGGTGCACCTTGCAATCTGATAATCTCATCCACATATATATTTGCATATCTATCCATGGAGTAAGTATCTTTAACAGGAAGAAAATGTGCAGACTTAGTCAACCTATCAGCAACAACCCAAATAGAGTCAAACCCTCAGGATGATTTTGGTAAACCTATAACAAAATCTGCAGTAACATGATCCCATTTCCACTCAGGAATAGGTAAGGGCTGTAGTAAACCACTTGGCTTCTGATGCTCCACCTTCCCCTGTTGGTAAACTAGACATCTAGTAACAAACTATGCAATATCATGTTTCATTCCCAGCCACCTGTAACATTATTTTAAATCTCTATACAATTTCGTGCTCCCTGGATGCATAGCATATAAAGAACAATGCGCTTCCTTTAAAATTGTTCTTCTTAAATCAGGCACATTAGGTACACACAAATGGTTACCGTACATAACAATGTCATCATCCCGAGTAGAAAATTTATTTGCTTTACCCTTTTTCATATTATCTCTAACTTTTTACAATTCTGTATCTCCTGCCTGTGCTTGTTTTATCAAGTCTATCAACGTGGGTCTAATATTTAAATGTGCTACTATTCCGTAAGACTCATTCAAATTTAATTCCGCCCCCATTAAAGCTAACTCTCTCAACAGTTCAACTCGAATATAATAAATACAAGACACTATGCCTAGAGATTTTCTACTTAAATCATTAGCAATAACATTAGCTTTACCTGGATGGTGATGTATCGTGCAATCATAATCTTTTATGAGTTCCATCCACCTTCTTTGCCGCAAGTTCAAGTCTTTTTGAGTAAACAAGTATTTTAAGCTTTGATGGTCAGTAAAAATTTCACAACTAACACCATATAAGTAATGTCTCCAGATCTTTAATGCAAAAACTACTACAGCCAACTCAAGATCATGAGTAGGGTAGTTGCGTTCATGTATCTTTAACTGTTGAGAAGCAAAAGCAATTACCTTTCCATGTTGCATTAACACACAACCGAATCCTTGATACGAGGCATCACTATAAATAACTAAACCTTATGTACCCATTGGGATAGTCAATACTGGAGCTGATGCCAACTTACCCTTTAAATTTTCAAAACTTTTATCACAATCACCACTCCACACAAACTTGTTCTCCTTTCTGGTAAGCTTAGTCAATGGCAATGCAATAGAAGAAAACCCCGGTATAAACCTCCTATAATAGCCCGCCAATCCCAAAAAGCTACGTACCTCTATCACGCTAGTTGGTCTTTCCCAATTCATTACTGCTTCGACCTTCTTGGGATCAACACAAATACCATCAGCAGAAATAATATGCCCCAAAAATACTACCCCGTCTAGTCAAAATTCACAATTAGAAAATTTAGCATACAACTGCTTCTCTCGCAAGGTCTGTAAAATAATACGCAGGTGGTGTTCATGCTCATCCCTACTATGAGAATATATCAAAATATCATCAATGAAGACAATAACAAAAGAATCCACGTATGGGTGAAATATACGATTCATCAAATCCATGAATACAGTCGGTGCATTTGTTAACCCAAGTGGCATGACAAGAAATTCATAATGCCCATACCTGGAACGAAAGGCAGTTTTAGAAATGTCACAATCTCTTACTTTCAATTGATGATATCCGGATCTGATATCTATCTTGGAAAACACTTTGGCTCCTTGCAACTGATCGAACAAGTCATCAATTCAAGGTAGTGGGTATTTATTATAGATAGTCACCTTATTCAATTGACGATAATCAATGCACAATCTCATGGTTCCATCTTTCTTCTTCACAAATAATATTGGGGCTCCCCATGGTGATACACTAGGCCTTATAAAACCACGATCTAACAAATCTTGCAACTGTATCTTTAGCTCTTTTAATTTTGCAGGTGCCATACGATATGGTGTAATAGATATCGGTGAGGTGCCTGGTACCTACAAAATCTCAAATTCTACCTCATGGTCTGGTGCTAACCCTAGGAGTTCTTCTAGGAAGACATCTGGAAACTCATTAACTACTGGTATATCTGATAGTTTTCCAGCCTCTTGTCTTATGTCCACCACATGGGCAAGATAACCATCACATCCTTTCCTTAGCAGTTTATAACATTTTGTAGAAGAAATCAAACATGTTGGAGTGACATTTCGTTCCCCAATAAATTTAAATTCAGGTTCACCCGGTAACTGAAACACTACCTCCTTTTTAAAGCAGTCTAAACATATATAATATGAGGCTAACCAATTCATACCCAATATTACATCAAAGTCACGCATATCGAGAGGTAATAAGTCAACTAGTAATTCTTTTTCACCCACTTGCACCACACACTCCCTATATACTCTCTCAATAAAAACCAACCCCCACTCCAGTAACAATAGCTAAACCAGAATCTAATGATGATAATGGTTTATTAAGATGAAACAGATAAAGAAAAGACACAAAAGAATGTGTAGAACCAGGATCTATTAACACATAAGCACCTTTATCACCAATAGGAAGTATACCTGTCACTACGTTAGGCATAGCTTGTGCATCTTGTTGCGTCAGTGCAAACACTCTGCCTTGGCCTTGGTTTTGAGATACGCCTCCTCTACCTCCCCTGTGTACTTTCGGTGTAGAAATCCTATCTCCTACTATCACACTCCCAACTGAAGTTGTAGCTCCCAATGCTGGACAATTCTTTCATAAGTTCCCCGATTGACGACAATGGAAACACAAAGGTGTCGTCTCAGTTATTGTACACTCTCGAGACATGTTCCCTTAACCACCACATCTAAAACAAAACACGACTCTCGGTCCTATCGCAGATATATTTTCTAACCGACTCATCCCAGTCCTTCCACCTCGAGCCTGAAATCTTCCACGTGCACTTCTATTATTTTTAAATTCTTCTCCCTTAGATACTCCTCGTGCTACACCTTGAGATGAGGTTCCCGTCTCCCATCCATATGACTTCGTACTCTCATATCTAGCTTTCTTCGAATGTTCGGCCTTGCATCTCTTTCATTGACTTTTCAGATACCATAGCTCTGTCCACCAGATCCATATAATCTGTGATCTTCATATTAGCAACCATATTTTTTATATTTACATTCAACCCAGACTGAAGCCGATAACATTTATTTTCTTCTGTCCTCATCAAATCAAGTGCAAATCTAGATAAGGATATAAACAAATTTTCATGCTCTGCCACCGTTCGATTCCTTTGTTTCAGCATGATAAATTCTTTTTCTTTCTCCTTCCTGTAAAGCCTTGGGAAGTATTTTTCAAAGAACACATTAACAAACCTCTCCCATGTAATTGGTTGAGGATTTTCTGGCACTACTCCCCCAATTGTAGTAAGTAACCTCTTTGTAGCATCCCACCATAACTTTGCATCATCCTCCAATCTAAAGGTTACTAACAAAACCTTTTGTTCAGATCGCACTTCCATCACCTTTAATATTGTTTCCATTTTTCGAATTCACCCCTCTGCCACTAACGGATCCGTAGTCCCCGTAAATGTTGGAGGACTTAACTTCATGAACCTCTCGTGCAATTTATCCCTATCACCGCCATGTACTCCACCTCTTGCTTCTTCCACCAGTTGTGCCATGACAAGTAATATTCTTCCCACATCATCAATAGGTTGTTGTTTTACCTCCGGTTCATCCACTTCAGTATGTCTATGTCCTTGCTGACTATTAGGTACATAGGATGCCTCACCTTCCACTCTATTATGCGGCTCATGTGGGTTCATCACTCACTGCAATATAAATAACTTAAACAAAATATAATAGCAACAATTTAATATTAACATTGTTAGTCAAAATCCAAACACATAGCATACTCACGTTCTAGTGTCCACTGCCAATCTAGACCCTCACACCCTATCCAGAACCAAAAAACCATGCTCTGATACCAAGTTGTCGCTCCCCGACTTAATTAAGTTAAACTCATCCTTATTAATTAGCGATAAATTGCCTTAAACAATAAACAATGCTTTAATTTAAATCTCTAAGGAAAAATAGCATAAGATTTTTTTTCCAAAGGTATGTGTAGATTAAAATATAACTACATTTACATGTAACCTATAAGTACTACACAACTTTACATAACCAAGATTTTTAGTTTAATATTATCACAACAAGATTCTTGATATTCAAACCATACTATATATCCGTCACTCCCCCGCTTTAAGGTCCTAACTTGGCAGTGAACTCCAACTGATAGGCGTACCTGAAACGTAACATTATAGGAGTGTAAGCAACACAAGCTTAGAGAATGACCATATTCCACACATATAACCAATTCAAATAACCATTTTTATTTTCTAATGTTATAACCCAATAGGAATTGTGTGACTCTCGCAATCCTGGACCCGCCAGTCCAATTAACTCCCAGTTAATGGGGAGCACCAAATCCCCTAATTAGGCCCGAGTATAACAAACCTTTAAATTGGATTAACGGGGCCGCTGCATCCCGTAGGACCCACCAGTCGTTAACATTAGATAACAGACTCACTAGTCCATATCATTATATAACATCGCTTAACATTTTTAATCATATGCATATGTTTCCTAAATACGACATCACCTCCATAAGCATTTTAACACATGTGTTTAACTACACATTTTCATATGAACATATAAGCATCTATATTTCATAGGATAGGTCACTCACCTTGGATTTGGTGCTAATATTAATACCAAACTACTTCCTTGGTATGGTAGTATTAACTGCTTCCCCACTTAACAAGTCAATATCATTAGTATTTGAATACATCGATTAACATCAAATCCAGTAATACATCACATCATTTGGTCAATCAGAAATAACTAGAGAGAAATTAAATATGATACTTCAAATTTCTATAACACCCAATTAATTAGGGTTCTAACACAATTTATGGAATTAAATTACGAATTCGCTAGACAAAGTTATGCCCATTTTATTACAACCTTTTCCAAATCGTTCTCAAGAAAAATAACAACACAACTTCAACTTCCTGGAATTTTCATAATTTTTATACAACATAAATTTGCATGATATTCCACCCAATATCAGTAAACATATTGAATAATACAAAATTAATGTTTTATAAGTTTTAGGGCTCATTTTCTATGTCGAGCAAAACGTCAAACACCTAGTATGCATTCTTGCTCCTTTAGGGTAGATTTTAAACCAAAACTTCAAACTATCACCAAAGGTTCAGTCCTTTGTATTTTTACACAATTTTTGGGTATGTTATACATGTATGAGTATATTTTACTCTACAACATCAATCACTCAATTCCAATACGTATTCCATGATTCATGCCATTTTTAGCATAACTAGGCCAAAATAGAACATTAAGGCATAACTTAACATTTTTAAGCATACATAACCTTGACATTGGGTATAATTCATGGAAACATATAATAAACATGTTTTAGCAGAAATATACATCATAATCATGAATTTTCTAAATCAAAATGCTTTACAAAAAGATGATGTAAATTTAAGACTTTAAAGTATGCATTTATAATCCTAGCTCCAGTTCTAACTTATGTTCTTAACCCTTCCTTGTTCCAACAGAATTCAGAAATATGGGTGTCATTAACATATATATCCAAATAAAAAATAAAAATATGCCAAGTATAGAACTCATCCATATGACCAACTTTAATAAAGATGTAATTACCTTACGAGAATTCCTTGATTTATAGAAATTTTCCGAAGATTTCTTCCTTAACTTTCTTCTCTTTCTCTCTCTTTAGGCAAAACATATTATTTCTTATGAGGAGGAAGACATACCTCTCATTTATAATTAGAAATACGTTGTATAGTGGTCCAATAGCAATAGGGGTGGTGGTAACACGTGATAAATTGGATGAAAGGTCGAATTAGACAATTCCATTAATGACACATTTGTCCCACCTTGGTAAAATCACCATTACTCACTATCACGGGCCCCGATTTACTACCTATTTGTGTCTATGAGTATATAATTTAAACATATACAACTTTCATATTTTGTGTATTTCCAAAATCATAAAATTAATACGCCTAATTTGGGCTCGAACAGGAAAGTAACAATTTACCAAAAATCTCAAAACTTTCACATTTGGCGACCAAACATTGTCAATTTCGTATCAACACCCTAATTTACTTTTATAAACATAATCATGCATTAAAAAAAATAATTTATGATGCATTTAACCACATAACTAATCATATGTTCTAAACATGGTATCCCCGATCATAAGCTCAATTAGCACCTAATGTAAACAACACATATATCACATGAGCATGCATCCCCTAAACATGATAATTAACATGTTTAACACACATAACAAATTTATAACTTATAACTTCTAAGTTATAATTAATCATGTAATTAAACTTCCTAATCATGTTTTAGGGCCTTACAATCGCAGCATAAGGCTATGTTATTATAGCACTCCTCTCCCTCAGGTGAGCAGATATCGCATCCGAGGAAGGAGCCCAAGACGTGGATCTCAAAGAATTGATGGACACAGGTCAAATAACGACTGGCCCAAGCAATAACAATCAGCTCGCCATTGTAGGAGTCCAGGCCAAGGAAACGACAACATATAGAATTTGGTTATGAGAGAAATGGAGCAACGCCCAGCACATCGAGGTGCCATGTCGACCATAGAGCCAGCCAGACGAGCTCTCAGGACCCAGATGAAATCCCCATTTTCAAGGGAAATAGAGGAAGAATAAGCCCCCAATAAGTTTGCAATGCCTAAGTTCAAGATCTATGATGGAAATACTGATCCTATTGACCATATCAGGAAGTACAGGCAGGCCATGACCCTTTGGAACCACAAGGACGCATTGATGTGCCGAATTTTCCCGTCAAGCTTGCATGACGTAGCCTAGAGGTGGTTCCAGAAACTCCCTCACAGATCCATTAGGAACTTTAAGTCCCTGACAGAGCTCTTTATAGATCGCTTCATTACTAGCATCTCCCACCTGAAGATTATGGATGCTTTATTGACAATGAAAAAGAAGACCCAAGAAAGCCATAGAGACTATGCGAAGAGGTATTGGGAGCTATTCAACGAGGTCGAGGACTGCTCAGAGGAGCTCACCGTGGCATCCTTTAAGATTAGTTTACCCAACTCTTGCCTCTTGCACCAGTCCCTCACTAAGAAGGAGGACACAACCATCGATGAATTGATGGATTGTACTGAAAAATATGCCAAATTCAAAGATTTAACTCATCTCAGTGCAAGGGAAGATGGTCGCGTCAAGGTCACCGACAAGGGAAGCGAAAAAAATGAGGATCAGAAAAAAGGAAATAAAAATGGGGGCAAGAATGGCCATAAGAATGGGAGAAATAATGATGCCTGGACGGTATTACAAGTAGTAAATACAGTTTTTAGAGAATCGATATATAAGATTATGGAGAAGATCAAGGACGAATCATTCATTAAGTGGCCCAGGAAGATGAGTGGAGAACCTTTAAAGAGGAAAAATTCTCTAAGGTGTGCTTTCCACAAAGAAGGCAGGCACAAAGCTGAGCATTGCAAGGCTCTAAAGTTTCACCTTGAGGAGCTATCCCAAGCCTAACACTTGAGCGAATTCATGGAGAGAAAGGTAAAGAAGGTAGTTGCCAATGAAAATTAATGGCCCGCCAACGTGCTCGAGGAAGACGTCAGCCATAAGTTTGCAGTAATTCATGGAGCGTCCGACCTCAAACAGATTTAAAGGAACATGAATCGGATGGAAGTCAAAAATATTACATCAGTAATGCAAAGGTTTTCAAATCGATCCAGCTAAAATGCAAGCAGGGAAGCGTCGACGAGCAGAGGATGTAGACTACAGCAAGCACTTTGTGTTCACAGATGAAGACCTAGTGGGAGTAAGAACCTCGCACCATGATGCATTGATCATTACACTCAGGATAGCTAACTATAACGTCGACAGGTTACTCGTCGACCAAGGTAGCTCATCCAAAGTAATGTACCTCGACCTGTTCAGAAAGTTAAAGTTGAGTATCGCCGACTTAAAGGAAGCCACCGTTCCTCTAGTTAGCTTCGCTGGAAAAATAACCATCCTTTTGGGAAAGATTATCTTGATAGTAAGGGAAGGAAACATCTCGAAAATAATCGAATTTCTTGTGGTCGATATTGATTCACCCTACCAAGCGATCCTCGACGGAGGATGGATGCACGCAATGAAGGCCGTCCCTTCTACCTACCATCAGAAGCTCAAATATGTGACTGAATGAGGAATGGTGGAGATCCACGAGGATCAGGAAATGGTAAAAAAGTGCTTCATAACTTCCATCCATTCCAAGCCAGAGAAGGAGGTTGAGAAAGTTATGAGCAAGGATGAAGAGCAAGAGAGTCCAATTCCCTCTAAATAGTAACAAAGATATGGGAGACCAGGAGTGGAGGAGACTAAGCTCCTCCCCTATGAAAGAGTCGTCGACGACCAGAAGTAAGTCACATCCAGTAGCAGTTCAAATGAGATAAAGTTCTTAATTGGAACCTCACTCACCGACCACGAAAAGAGGGAGTTGGTCTACTCTGAAGTAACTTAGATGTCTTTGCATGGAAGCCTTACGAGATGTCCGAGATTGATCTAAACATCACTTATCATCGACTGCATGTCAATCCAGTTTTCAAACCAATAGCACAGAATGCTTACCGAACTGCTCCGAAAAAAGCTAAAGCAGTGGAGAAGGAAGTTGAAAAACTGCTGGACGCAAGATCCATACGCGAAGTCTAGTTACCCAAATGGCTATCCAACCCAGTGGTTGTCCCT
The DNA here is from genome assembly GCA_949130495.1 of Sambucus nigra. Lineage (NCBI taxonomy): Eukaryota > Viridiplantae > Streptophyta > Magnoliopsida > Dipsacales > Adoxaceae > Sambucus > Sambucus nigra. The sequence continues at coordinate 353,637,191 of OX422207.1, read as the reverse complement.
AAGAGCAGTGGAGAGTGGCGAGTCTACATCGATTTCACCAATCTCAACAAGGCATGTCCTAAAGATAACTTCCCCCTCCTAAAGATTGATCAGCTGGTGGATGCCAACGCAACACATGAAAGGATGAGCTTTCTGGACGCATACTCTGGGTATCACCAGATCCCTCTGTACGAGCCAGATCAAGACAAAACAGCGTTTATAACCACAGTTGGGTTATATTTCTACAAGGTTATGCCCTTTGGGATAAAAAATATAGGATCAACCTTCCAGAGGTATGGCACCAAGATGTTCAAAGACCAAATATAAAGCACTATGGAAGTCTACATCGATGATATGATCGTCAAGAGAAAGCTTAAGGAAGTCCACCTCTTTGACCTATCAAGAATCTTCAATATCCTCAGGAAGTACCAAATGAAGCTCAACGCAAGTAAGTGCTCTTTCGCTGTCCAGTCAGGAAAATTCCTTGGGTATATGGTCAGCAAGAGAGGTATCGAAACCAACCTAAACCAAATTGACAACATCAATAGGGTGTAACCCCCCCGTATGATAAGATACGTGCAGAAGCTCACGGGGATGCTCGCCGCCCTAAATAGGTTCATCTCAAAGTCATCCTAAAGGTGCCATCCGTTATTCCAGTTATTGAAGAAAAGCAAAGATATGGAGTGGAACGAGGATTGCTCGAGGGCATTAGAGGGGATCAAGGCTTACCTCAGCACACCACATTTGCTCGTAATCCCTTAAGAGAATGATTCTCTATATCTTTACCTTGCACCCATTCATGCTGTAAATTCTGTACTGGTATGCAAAAAAATGAGGATCCAGCACCCAGTCTATTACGCAAGCAAGACTCTCTTGGATGCCGAACAACGATACCTACCATTAGAAAAGCTCACCTTTGCGCTAGTAGTAGCATCAAGGAAATTAAAACATTACTTCAAAGCCCCCTCCATCATCGTACTTACATCCCACCCTCTTAAAGAAGTCCTAAGAAAAGCAGACCTGTCAGGTAGATTATTAAAGTAGTCAGTCGAGCTTGGGCGATTTGACATTCAGTTCCAGCTGAAGAATGCCATAAAAGGGAAGGTCCTAGCCTATTTAATCGCTGAGTTTATAGGAGAACATCCTTGAGACAAACCCCAAACTATTCATCAGAATGAAGTTCCCTTGGCAATTGACATCTGGAGACTATTTATTAATGGATCCTCCAATTCCAAAGGGGCAGGATTAGGCATTGTGATGATTACCCCTAAAGATGCGATACTCGAGCAAGGAATCAAGCTTGGATTCGAAGCCTCTAACAACGAAGCAGAATATGAAGAACTGATCACAGGCTTATAAAAGGCCTGAACGCAAGGTGCAAGATGACTCCAAGTGTTCGGCGACTCACAGTTGGTCTCCAACTAGATAAGTGGCGATTTTAACGCTAGGGATGGGAGGTTGGAAGCCTATCTCACCACTGCGAAAGAATTAATGACCAACTTTGAACAAGTCAGCGTCCAACAGTTTCCCAGAGGACAGAACAACCATACTGATTCCTTAGCAGCCTTAAGCTTAGCGATCGGCTCTGACTTGAAGGGAATAATTAAGATTAATTTCCTTAGCCAGCCAAGTATCAACCAGATCGACGAGCTGTCGAGCATGGGGCACGTTCTCCCGATTGAGATAGCCCTAGTTGGATAGACCTCGTAAGGGATTATTTGAAGGATGGTACGCTACTAGCAGATAAGAAGACCACTCATTAGATAAGAGTCAAATATGCTCACTTTCACTTGTCTTCTGAGGGTAAGGTGGCCCTTACCTTCAATGCGTTCATCCAAAGGACGTCGAGAAAGTATTGCATGAACTTCATGAGGGAATCTGTGGGAGTCACACTGGGGGTATATTGCTAGCTTTCCGAGCAATAAAAGAAGGCTCTGATGGCCATACTATAGAAGGACGCTAGAATCTATGCTCGAAAATGAAAAAAGTGCCAAGTTCACACACTTATGGTTCACCGACCGGCTGGCGACCTGAAGTCACTTACTAGCCCATGGCCTTTCGCCTAATGGGGTATGGACATCGTGGGCCCTCTACCTACCGCAACCAGTAATCACAAGTATCTGTTGGTCGCAAAAGATTACTTCACCAAATGGATAGAGGCAGATCCATTGGCAAACATTAGAGATGCGAACATGATAAGATTCATATGGAGGAACATCGTTACTCATTTTAGAATTTCTAATAGCATCATCACTAACAACGGAACCCAGTTTGAGAGTGGCCTCTTCCAGGGTTTCTACAGTGACCACGGGATCAGGCACTACTTCAGCTCTGTGGCATACCCTCAGAGAAACGGACAGGCTGAAGCTTACAATAAAACAATGATCGATGGATTAAAAAAGCATCTGGAGCAAGCCAAGGGAGCGTGAGTAAATGAACTACCCCACATCCTATGGGCTTACTGCACCACCCCACAGCGAGCAACTGGAGAGACACCATTAGCACTAACGTATGGGATGGAGGAAATTATCATTTTGGAAGTTGGCCTCCCTACCATGAGGTCCACTCTGGTCGACCAAGGCCAGAACGATGTAGCATTACCCACTGAACTTGACCTAGATGAGGAAGGAAGGGACTTGGGTCTAATAAAACTAGCAGCCTTCCAGCAACAGCTATCAAAGCACTACAATAAAAAGGTCAATCCAAGAGCATTCTAGGTTAGGGACTACATCCTCCGAAAAGTTCTTGGCAGCGTTGTAAAACCATGAGATGGCAAGCTAGGAACAAATTGGGAGGGGCCATTCAAGGTGATAAAAGATGATGTATAAGGATCCCATCACTTAGAAACGCTGGAGGGCAGGGAGATACCTAGAGTATGGAATGAAGCCAATTTGAAGAAATTTTATTTCTAATTTTCTTTTTTCTTTCTGAAATCAGTGTTGAATTTATCCTTCATTTATGATTAATGAAATTTGTTTGGCAGGGGGATTTGATGGAATGTTGATTTTTCTCAACTACATTATATTTCATGCACCCTTTCCAAGTCACAGGCTCCCCTTTTTAACATACAAAACTAAAAGCAGGGTCAATATGTAATGACCCTCCTCAGACATTCGTCAATAAACATGAATGAACTCTTATCTTGCCCTGAGAAATATATGAAGACCTACAGGGGACCCTTAGGCAACATGGCTAACCCAAGTTGGTCGCCAACATTGTTTGGCTAAAAAATCCTGCTCGGATAGAACATCTAATACCAGGTGTATCCTCGCCATTACCTCACTTAGGCCTAAGGAAGTGTGACGACACAACCTAAAAAGTAAAGTAAGGTATAATCGTACGCTAAAAGCATACTGGACTGAGGGGATACTCACTCAACAAACGAACTCTGCCTAAAACAAATCTAGTCGGCTGAAAGAGCCCAAGATAGCTAAACAAGAAATCAATGAAGTAAAAAAATACACAACACATGTTTAGTCAGCAAATCGCCCAAAACATAACTATTTTATTACATCATTACATATAAAAAGAGTTACATATGCTGAGTAAATTAAATCCTAATGAGAATTAGGTCGCTGAGCAAGATAGCCAGCCACTCTCGCTCTTCGGCCATCATCCGGGTGAGGAGATGATTCCTCCTCGACTCTGTTTGAACTTGGTTCCACGAGTTATCTTGGGATCTCATCTATGGGAACCCATCGATCATCCCTCTTAAAGGGGTTCGGCATCAAAGTTGAAGGAGAGATCTCATGGCGATACTAGAGAACAGAGTTCCTAGGGACTTTCAGCTCCCTAAGAGCACTCAACCACCCTCTTATGAAAGATAACTCCTCAATCTCCTTTAACTTCCTTAGAGCATCAGTCCAACCCTGGTCATAGCCATCGGCCCACACCTGCCAAGGACCTTTCTTGAACAGGTGCCTCAGTAAGGTTACATCTCGTTGAAGACCAACTGCTATCACATACGCCCTATGAATGTCACCTCGCAATTCAACAATCTCCCTAGCTGAGCCACTATCATCAGTACCAGCTCGCCGCCCAGTCGATGAAGAGGAACCACGTAAAACTTGAGGGGCAATGCTCGGCGCATTCTCCCTAAGTCGCGAGACTTCCCTCCTTAGAGCACCATTCTTCTGTTGAAGGACCTTTCCAACTTGATTGATCTCAGAAGCATTCAGAAGCTTAGCTTTAAGTGTATTCATTTCCTCCTAAACAGAAGCGTTGACCTCCTCCATCTCCTCAAGCCTATCTTTGAGCTTGATAATAAGATCTGACTGGTATTTATAGTCTTGATTCCTTGATCTAATGGACTTACAGTTTCTAATAAAGGCATGGTGAACTCGATTGCTCACATCAGGACCAAGAATTTTTCCTAGGTGAGAGGTAGCAGGAATATATTCCTCAATATCGATAAGCTACAAATTATACAAGCATCAAGAATAAATAAATCAGTATATGAAGAGGAACAAAACTTCATTCATTAAAATAAAAACAGTTCGAGTACATCAATAAGAAGAAACAGGGATATAAAAAATACGAGGGTTGCTAAGAAGACTAGCTGACGACCTCAGTCTGTTCTGAGAATGCTGGTTGCTTCCCCTTATCCGCAGTAGCCCCATATATGCCTCCTTCAGATGGAGCAGTCACCATTCCCTGATCAAGGGGAGAGTCAACAGTAGTGGTCATGACAGCTGGGACACCTTCATTGGCAACATAAGAAGGCACCTCATCCACAACAGGCTTGGGGCTAGGGTTGTGATCGTCAAAAAGGGGGGAATCAACATCCACCTTGGCAGCGAGCAAAGCCCTGTCCCAACCCTTCTTGAAGTTGAAGCGGCTGATGTAACCGATCTGGGACTCGACATCCTCATATGCTGCGAGCCACCCAGTATTGTATGAACTCTCCTTAAGGGTGGCAGCCTCAGATTCCACCTTCTTCACCTTCTTAGCAAGCTCATTATTCTCCTCAACCACTACCAATTTGCTTGTACAAACAAGGTCATAAGACTGCCTCAGCTTATCCAACTCCTTAGACGTTGCCTATTTTGCCTTATTAGTTTTTTCTAAGGAAAGATCGAAAGACTTCTGAGCAATAATAGCAGTCTTCAGGTTCACTTCCAACTCAGTATTTTTCCTCGCCAGCTCATTATGGTTGCGATATAGGATGGTGAAATCAGATACAAACTGCAGAGAAAAAGAAAACATTTAGAGAAGAAGACATCAAAAGAATAATTTCAAAAGCAAAGAAGTAAAAATAGACTTACCAAGGCTAGCCCCCTGACTTGCCATCAGGGCTAACTGGACTGTCCCTATACTCGATGACCTTTAGCGATCAGCTGGCAAAACTGCTCTCTCAAGCACCGCCAGAGCCAGTTGAGGGGAAAAAGAAATAGAAGCCCCCTCAGTCATGGCAGACACAGTCACCAGAGACTTCCCCATCTTGGTCCTCACTTCTTTTCTCCTCCTTTCTTCCTCCCTCTCCTTCTTCTTCCTCTCTATCTCTTTCTTCATCTCTCTCTCTCTTTCACCAATGCCTCCTCTTTCCTCTTCCTCTCCTGTTCATGAACCACAGTCTAGGAGTCAGTAGCAATATGCCCACTCCCAGACTTTTACTTCTTCAACCTATGAGCAAGATCCACGTTGTCTTCATCATCATCCTTGATCAAATTTTTCCTAGGAGGGGCCATACTTTCTTTGCTGGAGCTATCCGAATCCTCCAAACTCTCAGAGCCCTCTGAACCCTCCTTCGAACTAGAGGATTCTTCACCACTCGAACTCTCCTCGCTATAATCACCCTCAACTCCACCTCTGTCTGCTCCCTCACTCTCTTCACCAGAGGTGATATCCTCCTAATCTAATTAAATTGGTTCATCATCAACCTCTTCTGTGATATCTAGCTAAGGAATACTATCAACAGGTCGAGCGATAAATCTAGACCTAATGTTCTTGTACTGAAAAAGGAATAAAGCTGATCACGGATGCTCACCATCAGCTAAGTATTTCCCGATCTTCCAAGCTTTGACCAGCTCAGTAGCTTGAATTTCACGAAGTGCAGGTTCTGAGTTCTTTATCTTTGCTAAAAAAGGTAAAAAGGAAAATATAAGAAAGACAATACACTAACAGAAAATCAATGAGCAGAACAAGTGTTATGCCTACCTATGTACTCCTCCCCATAAAAGGGAATCGTAGGTCCCCTGTACCTCGCCCCTTCAGTTTCGGGAGGGAACTTCCAGTTCCTGAAAATAAATCCCTCTTGCCAGTAGTCCTTATGGGAATCGGGTAGATTGAATACCAACACCCTGTCAGGACTCCTAGCTTTCAGATAGAGGAGACCAGAGCTTATTCGAGAGAAGGAATAGCAATAATAAATTTTAGTAAGACCTAAGTTTGTGCCATAGAGATGATTGATCCTATGTAAACCATTCACAATTTTCCAGACGTTCGGAGAACATTGGGCATGAACTATATAGAAATAACTAAAGAAATGCAAAAATAAGAAATTTGGGGGAAATGTTAAACCCCCCTGGGACAACAAGATGAAATGAATCCAATGCATGTCCTCTATATCTCGAACATTGTGAGGAACAGGGGCACATAAAATATCCACCCAGTTGGGGATGCTATCAAACTCCCTAAACTCTGCTATTGACCTATTACCTATCCTTGCCATCAGAAGAAAAAATCCTAGCAGCGATAAAGAAGAAATTTCAACAGAAAAGAAAAGGGAAGAGTTGTGAAGAACTTACGAAGAAAAAATCCATTTGAGACGATGCAAGGACACAAGTAAGGAAGGTAGAAAGATAACAAAGAGCTCAAAGACAAAAGTAGAGACTTGGAAGTGAGAAAACGCAATGAGAAGCTGAAGAAATCCTGAGAGCAGGAAGATTTTTTGAAGCGACACCAGAAATGGCTTCTTCAAACAAATTTAAACCTTTTCAATGATTACGCACGGAGAACGAAGTGAATCTGCCGGGTAAATCTACTTGGAAACGACGTTTCAGTTCCCAAAGCTTCTTACAATTCATAAAAATGCCATTAGTACTATTATTTAAAATTATTGAGCCCAAATTGTGCCCCAAAATTTTTAGGGGCAGGTGTGGGTACCTCGTTTATTTGTCCTGGTCCAGAGAAGTATCCCGACTACGCCCTATCAAATCTAGGGCTAGTCCGACCCAAACTTTAAAGTCTCACAAATAACTAATTCAGCAGCGACCCATTCAACTGCTAAAATCTCTCAAGAGATATTCTAGGGATTATGGGCCAACGTGGAGGAGCCTAACACCCCCACTCTCCGATAATTACATGTATATATTGTACCCCCCAGCCCGGGGCAAAGGGTGTTTAATTATAAAACACTCCCCTGGAGAAAAGATAAATACAACCAGAGAGCACCACTATGGATGTAGGCAATTTGTCGAACCACGTATATCTTGTGTCGTGTGTGATTGCAACTATTCTAATTTATGTTCTTTATTTTTTCTAGTGATCGCATTTACTTATTAATTTATGTTGAGATTTATTGTCACCACATATACATATAAAATAAAGGAGTAAGGGGCTTTTAGTCTCTCCTATCTAATGTTTCATATTAAAAGTTGAATATTTATATCTAATGGTTTAAGACTACGGCATGTGAACCTATTTTTTTTCGTTATACCTTAAATTTTGAAATACTGCCCATTTCATCAAAATCACTTTTGCAAATTTCAAATTTTGTCTGCCAAGAAGTGTACCTAATACTAATTTGCATAGTTATTATCACTACCGACTCTTTCTTTATCACTCTTGAGCTCCCACCCCCACCAGCTACATATTCTTCTCTCGCCCACTACTTTATCTACGTCCTGGCCAATCATCACTGTTGAAGAATTTTTAATTATGCAGAAAATATGAACGAATGTTTGGATTTGAGGCGTAATAGACTACTGTCCTTAAGGTGTTATTTGCCCCCACTCGTATAGAGACTAGATTTTTTCGAATTTCTGGTACATGCAGAACATTTGTCAATGTCAACTTCTTTCCAGATGTGAATTATAGTTCAACGTTTCCTTTTCCTAGAACTTTGGCAGAATTATGATTCCCCATTAGAACCTCTTGACCGTCCTCTACTTTTTCATATGCGGAATACAATGATTTATCATTGCAGACATGTATGGTAGCCCCAGAATCGAGCCACCAGTTAGAAGACTTCGTTATTGCCGCCATGTTTAGTTCGGTAATCATACCAATTTGCATGTCCGATACCATTGCGACAAGATCCTCGATCTTATTTTCCACCATATTTGCATTGTTTGTATTATTGGATTCAGTAGCATCTATCTTTCGTTTCTTGTTTCTGCAATCACGGGCATAGTGGCCATTTTTGCCACAATTGAAACAAGCCCCATTGGACTGTTTCTTATTGGAATTATTTTTCTTGAACTTCTTACCATTAGGTTTGAAGTTCTTATGATATTTCTTTCCTTCAACAAAGTTTACTTTGGTGGAATTATGAGAAACATTTGTTTGATCAGGGGATCTGGTTTCTTCTTCAATTCTTAAATGTTTCTGTAACTCCTCCAAACTTATATCATCTTTCCTATGTAGGAGTTTCTTACGACAATCATTCCAACTTGGTGGTAATTTTGCAATAATTGCACCAACTTGAAACGACTCAAAAATTTCCACCTTTAATTCACGAAGCTTTGTGACAAGGATTTGCAACTCATGTACTTGGTCTAAAACAGTTTGGTTATCACTTATTTTGAATTCGAAATATTTCAGAATTAAGAATTTATCCGTACCTTCTTTCTCTGTTTTGTATTTATATTCAAGAGCATTCCAGATTTCCCGCGGAGACTGCATAGAGTTGTAAAGATCATATAATCGATCAGACAGTGTATTCAGAATATGCCCACGACACACCAATTCGTCTTCTTCACGTTTCTTCCTTTGTTCTTTGACAGTTTCATTATCGTCTTCTTTTGGTTCCGGAATTGCTTCTAGTTTAGGATCCAGAACATAGCTATTTTCAAAACTGTGAGAAGGAAGAATAATTTTCCTTTCCAGCGAGTGAAATATGTTCCATCAAAGCGGTCCAAATGCACATTGGGATTCAAAAACATATTCATATTCTTTTCTGCCTCCATAATAACACCTTAAGATTGTTGAAGAATTTTTAATTATGCAGAAATTATGAACAGATGTTTGGATTTGAGGCGTAATAGACTACTGTCCTTAAGGTGTTATTTGCCCCCACTCGTACAGAGTTTGCTAACGGGTCTAGGCAAATTACCTCCAAGATACAACAAATCCACGGGTTTATTCAAGTAGCAAACTTGAATAATAACCCACAGAACACTCTATGAAATTGGTAAGAAGAAATAATAGAGAGAAAGAGAATTTTCGGAATTCAGTATGACAGGATTTTGCCTTCTATATATAGCCTCTTGTGGTGTCTGTTCATGAAGAGACACCACATCCAAAGGTCATTTAATCACGGCCCTTGGATATATAACTATATTTTTTAACGTTCAGAATTTGAACTAATAAGATGCGACTGTACGGATTAATACTTAACGAAGTGGCGCCAAAATCCGACGGTTCAGATCCACTCGCGCCATAATTATGTGTCATTTATTATGGATTTAATCTGGACCGTTTGATCTTTTGACGTTGTCAAAAATCAAAGGCTCCTACTGCTCCTCGCGACGATGCGTACGTGCGAAGTGCAAAGTGCGCCTCTAAAGCGCCCAAAGCGCCCTAAACGCCCAATCGCACTTTCGCACACGCGCGCGTGCGTGCGTGTGCGTGTGCGGATGGTGCAAAGCACCATCCTTGGACCTAAGGTGTACACTAGTAGCATACACTTCAATGCACACAAGTAATCTCTTATGACACAAAAGCATTTATTAACCCACTAACTTTTTCACACTTTTCTAATGTGGGACTTTGGTTTTCCCACTTCCCTTTGTCTTTTCTTATTCCAATTAATTGATGGTTTTAACCTTTCATTTTCTCTAACCATTAATACCCATTAATATTAAAATCATCCAACAATCCCCCACTAGATTTTAATATTAATGCAATTTCTTCTTGTGATATGCTCATGCATACAAGGAGGTATCTTTCGATTTAAACCTTCAGTTAGTGAATACATATCAAAGTTCTAATAAGACAATGGTGTGCCATGCATTAAACCTTGTCTTATTATTTAGAACCGGATATATATCACACATGACATATCCCAATCTCTACGAGATGTTCAATATGTTTTTAGCACTATTATGGCCATGTGCACTATCTTGGCTTCATGAATATTAACAAGAACAAACCCAAAATCTTGCTAGAAGCGGCACCACTTCCTATATTCATATAGGTGAAGTTCTCTTGCATGTCTTTGCTACTTTAGACATCGAACTTCATTAAGAGTTAAACTCATCCTTTTGACGTAGCAATATGCACTGAACATCCTAGAAGGGACATGAAATTGAATAAATTTCAGTGCAAAACTAATCACTTATCAGTAACTTGTTATTACCCATTAAACTTTGGAATAGTGGTAATGCTATTACATAGTTGGGTTACCATTACCGGTGACTATTGAAAAAATGGTTTTAGTCCCATTCCACTAGATGTGTCCTTTACCAAATCTCTCGAAAGTCCTTTGGTAAGAGGGTCAGCTAGATTCTTATTTGTTCGAACATATATAATATTAATAACTCCATAAGTTATTAATTGTTTGACATATTCATGCCTCAAACTTATGTGTCTAGATTTTCCATTATATACTTTGTTATACGCTCTAGACAATGTAGCTTCACTATCACAATATAAAGAAAGAGATGGCATTGGTTTTGGCCATAACTTTATGTCCAATAATAAATTTCTTAGCCACTCTGCTTCTTTTCCGGCTGCTGCCAGTGCTATAAACTCAGATTCCATTGTTGAATCTGTAATGCATGTTTGTTTCTTGGATGCCCAAGATACCGCCCCACCCGCTAAGGTGAATATCCATCCAGATGTGGATTTATTATCACTTGCACTAGTTATCCAACTAGCATCAGAGTATCCTTCAAGAACTGCAGGAAAGTCATAATAAAATAGACCTAATTCTTTGGTCTTCTTGAGGTAACCAAAAATCCTCCCAATTGCTTTCCAATGATCCACACTTGGATTATTAGTGTATCTTGACATTTTACCTACTGCAAATGCAATATCTGGCCTTGTACAATGCATCGCATACATTAAACTTCCAATTGCACTAGCATATTCAAGTTGTGCAACTGCTCTGCCAGAATTTTCTAATAATTTTATACTAGAATCATATGGGGTATTTGCTTCTTTTATTTTCAAGTGATTAAATTTGTGAATAACTTTGTCAATGTAATGAGATTGGCATAATGCATAACCCCCACTATGTTTCTTAACCTTAATACCCAAGATGGTATCCACTTCATTAAGATCTTTCATCTTAAATTGTGAACTAAGATACTTCTTAGTTTCATATACACCTCTCATGTTTGTACCAAAAATTAATAAGTCATCAACATATAGACAAATAATTACACCATAGTCATCGGTGAATTTAGAATAAATGCACTTATAAGTGTTGTTATGTTTGAAACCATTAGAAAGAATGATTGTATCAAACTTTTCATGCCTGTTTCAACCCATAAAGTGACTTAATTAATTTACAAACTTTATGTTCATTTCCGGGCAAAACAAACCCTTCGGGTTGTTCCATATATACCTCTTCATCTAGGTCACCATTCAAAAATGCTGTTTTAACATCCATTTGATGCACAAATAGATTATAAATAGATGCAATTGCCATTAAAACACGTATGGATGTAATTCTAGCAACATGTGAATAAGTATCGAAATAGTCAATCCCTTTTCTTTGTTTAAAACCTTTTGCTACCAATCTAGTCTTAAAGGTTTGAATAGAACCATCGGTATTGTATTTTCTTCTAAATACCCATTTACTACTAATAGGTTGTGATCCTTGTGGCAAGTCCACTAAAACCCATGTCTGATTTGATAGAATTGAATCCATCTCATCATTAATAGCTTCTTTCCAAAAAGAAGCATCTCTTGAAGTCATTGCTTCGTTAAAGGTTTTAGGATCTTCTTCTACGTTAAGTAAAATAGGCATTTTATTTAGAATATTATCTCTATCTCCTTCAACCAAAAAGGCTAAGGCTTGAGATGAAATAAAATCAGGGCCAAAAGATTTTTCTTTTCTAGCACGCTGACTTCTTCTAGGTTCTATTTCTATTTCGGGTTCATTCCTCTTATTATTAATTGATGGTCTAGGAATCAACCTAGTGGATGTATCATGATTGGCATCTAATTCGACACATGAATCTTTATAAAATTTATTTTCAATAAATTCAACATCCCTTGATTCAATTACAACATTAGAATTTAAGTCCAACAACCTATATGCCTTAGAATTTTCCGCGTATCCTATGAAAACACTTTTAATTCCTCTTGCACCCAACTTTGAACTTTTAGGGTCATGAATTCTATAGAAAGCCAAACAACCCCAGACCCTTAGGTAGTCCAGATTTGGTTTTCGATTCTTCCATACCTCGTATGGAGAAACATGTGTTTTCATTGATGGAATTCTGTTGTGTAAATGACAAGCAGTGAGTAAAGCTTCTCCCCACAAATTGTTTGGTAAGTTTGAATTAATCAACATAGAATTGATCATATTAGTAAGAGTCCTATTCTTTCTTTCAGCCAAACCATTTTGTTGGGGAGTATAAGGGGCAGTTCTTTGATGTATTATTCCATGTTCTCACAAAATGAGTCAAATTCATTTGGAAAATACTCTCCCCCTCTATCACTACGAAGAATTTTAATTTTCTTTTCCTTTTGGTTTTCAACTTCTGCTTTATAACGTTTAAACATAGAAAAAGCTTCATCCTTATGTCTTATCAAATATACATATGTGAATTTTGAGCAATCATCAATGAATGTAATAAAATATCTTTTTCCGCCTCTAGTTAAACTACCATTATATTCACATATATCAGAATGAACTAATTCTAATAATTCAGCACTTCGTTCGACTTGAGGAAAAGGTCTTTTTGTTAATTTTGCTTGAATACAGATTTCACATTTTTCATGAGAAGTACTATCACAAGTTATTAATTTATGTTTAGACATGTATTTCAATGATCTAAAATTTAAATGCGCTAATCTAGCATGCCAAACATCAAAAGACTCAACAATATAAGCATAATTATTCATATTATTAATCAAAATACTGAGTTTGAACATTCCATCACAAGCATACCCTTTCCCAACAAATGCCCCATTCTTAGACAGAATTAACTTATCAGACTCAAAGACGGCTTTAATGCCGCTTTTACAAATCAAACTTGCAGACACTAGATTTTTTCGAATTTCTGGTACATGCAGAGCATTTGTCAACGTCAACTTCTTTCCAGATGTGAATTGTAGTTCAACGTTTTCTTTTCCTAGAACATTGGCAGAATTATGATTCCCCATTAGAACCTCTTGACCGTCCTCTGCTTTTTCATATGCGGAATACAATGATTTATCATTGCAGACATGTATGGTAGCCCCAGAATCGAGCCACCAGTCAGAAGACTTCGTTATTGCCGCCATGTTTAGTTCGGTAATCATACCAATTTGCATGTCCGATACCATTGCGACAAGATCCTCGATCTTATTTTCCACCATATTTGCATTGCTTGTATTATTGGATTCAGTAGCATCTATCTTTCGTTTCTTGTTTCTGCAATCACGGGCATAGTGGCCATTTTTGCCATAATTGAAACAAGCCCCACTGGACTGTTTCTTATTGGAATTATTTTTCTTGAACTTCTTACCATTAGGTTTGAAGTTCTTATGATATTTCTTTCCTTCAACAAAGTTTACTTTGGTGGAATTATGAGAAACATTTGTTTGATCACGGGATCTGGTTTCTTCTTCAATTCTTAAATGTTTCTGTAACTCCTCCAAACTTATATCATCTTTCCTATGTAGGAGTTTCTTACGAAAATCATTCCAACTTGGTGGTAATTTTGCAATAATTGCACCAACTTGAAACGACTCAGAAATTTCCACCTTTAATTCACGAAGCTTTGTGACAAGGATTTGCAACTCATGTACTTGGTCTAAAACAGTTTGGTTATCACTTATTTTGAATTCAAAATATTTCAGAATTAAGAATTTATCCGTACCTTCTTTCTCTGTTTTGTATTTATATTCAAGAGCATTCCAGATTTCCCGCGGAGATTGCATAGAGTTGTAAAGATCATATAATCGATCAGACAGTGTATTCAGAATATGCCCACGACACACCAATTCGTCTTCTTCACGTTTCTTCCTTTGTTCTTTGACAGTTTCATTATCGTCTTCTTTTGGTTCCGGAATTGCTTCTAGTTTAGGATCCAGAACATATGCTATTTTCAAAACTGTGAGAAGGAAGAATAATTTTCCTTTCCAGCGAGTGAAATTTGTTCCATCAAAGCGGTCCAAATGCACATTGGGATTCAGAAACATATTCATATTCTTTTCTGCCTCCATAATAACACCTTAAGATTGTTGAAGAATTTTTAATTATGCAGAAAATATGAACAGATGTTTGGATTTGAGGCGTAATAGACTACTGTCCTTAAGGTGTTATTTGCCCCCACTCGTACAGAGTTTGCTAACGGGTCTAGGCAAATTACCTCCAAGATACAACAAATCCACGGGTTTATTCAAGTAGCAAACTTGAATAATAACCCATAGAACACTCTATGAAATTGGTAAGAAGAAATAATAGAGAGAAAGAGAATTTTCGGAATTCATTATGACAGGATTTTGCCTTTTTTATATAGCCTCTTGTGGTGTCTGTTCATGAAGAGACACCACATCCAAAGGTCATTTAATCACGGCCCTTGGATATATAACTATATTTTTTAACGTTCCAGATTTGAACTAAAAAGATGCGACTGTACGGATTAATACTTAACGAAGTGGCGCCAAAATCCGACGGTTCAGATCCACTCGCGCCATAATTATGTGTCATTTATTATGGATTTAATCTGGACCGTTTGATCTTTTGACGTTGTCAAAAATCAAAGGCTCCTACTGCTCCTCGCGACGATGCGTACGTGCGAAGTGCGCCTCTAAAGCGCCCAATCGCACTTTCGCAAACGCGCGCGCGCGCGCGCGTGCGGATGGTGCAAAGCACTATCCTTGGACCTAAGGTGTACACTAGTAGTATACACTTCAATGCACACAAGTAATCTCTTATGACACAAAATCATTTATTAACCCACTAACTTTTTCACACTTTTCCAATGTGGGACTTTGATTTTCCCACTTCCCTTTGTCTTTTCTTATTCCAATTAATTGATGATTTTAATCTTTCATTTTCTCTAACCATTAATACCCATTAATATTAAAATCATCCAACAATCACCAGTGTGAACCAACGCCAATACATGTGAGTGTTTAGTCATCTTTTTTAATTTTTGATTATTTTATTATTTGTCGCACTAAAATCCCCAACACTAGTCTTTTTTTAAACGTTGTGAAGACAACTCTTATCGCCTCTTGGTACACACCTCTCTTCGGTCATCATGATTGCAGTCACCGAGATTCCACAAGTTAGTATTCTTTTAGATCTTCAAGTTGACACATGCAAGTTTGGTTCATTCTCATTCTCAATCAGATTTGTGTGGTTACCTTTTTCAATGTTTTTGCTCTTAGGGTATACCGAAGATGATGAGGATATGAGCCCGATGACTGGAAAAAAATATGAAAAATTCTATTGTGACCGAATTTTAGACAAACTTTTCTTTGACATACTGACGTGGGCGCTTGCTATTGGTTGATTTTTGGGGTCCACGCCAGTGGGACCTACAAACCAATCAATAACACGCTGCCACGTCAGTGTGTCTGAAAAAAGTTTGTCTAAAATTCGGTCACAGTAGAATTACTCAAAAAATATAGGAACTTATGTTTTCTTCTTTTGCTAATGAGCTCCATTTGTTTTTTTATTATTTAAATTCATTTGTTTTTTTCTTTATTTTTAAAATATTTACTCGTTATTTGACATTTTAATTCGTCTTTTAGTTCAACTATACATACTAGATATTGAATTTCTGAATTATTTTCTCATAATGATTATTTATAACCATTTCCACGTGGATAAGCTTCCGATTTCACTTTGTGGCCGCAAGAGTTATTTGCACCAAAGGGAAAAAGGTTGTGCTATCTTCACATGTTATATTAAAGAGGACTGTATAGAACACGAGGCTTGCATTGTAAAGCCTCCTACCTAAGTTGGTGAGAAAATATAACTAATAGAAGGTGATTTAAAATAGTACTACCATCACATATATTTTTAATACATCGTAATTGGATAAACTTTAGTGTTGAAATTCATTAATGAGTATGTGGGAGGGAGAAAAGGTGAACGCTTTTTATGTGTACATAATTTGGATTGGGGTGGGGTTGGGGGGTTGGGGGAGAGAGAGAGAGATTTCCTATGTTGTATGTGTCATTTTCTCAAAACTTAGTTTAATTTGAGAAATGAAAAACACCATTTTGTTGTTGTATGCTATATTATATATTTAGGGAGGTTTAGAGAAGAGATGATATATGACAAAATCTGAAGTGAAAAACAATTCATATTATTGGTGACCCAAATGCCCTCCCTTCCTTTATGTGCTTGTCTTATTTAACGCTGCCTATTATAATGTGTGGTGTGCCTGATGTGTGTATTTTGTGTGGGTAGGAAGTGTGTTTTATGAATAATTTTAAAAATAAATTTTCGTGTACTTGCCGTAGTGAACATTGTTTCTTTGCATGTTTAGTTAGTTTATAAATAAATTTTTTGTACATGTGTTATCAACTACAATTTCCTTTTATATCTTTATTTATAAATTTTTAGATTTGACAGTAGACGAACGAAAATGTGTGTATTGTTATATAAGATTTGATATAACTTTTCAACTTAGCTGGATAATATCACCCAAAAACTTTACTTTATTTCCTTCACTTGGTTTATAATTTTATTCTAGGTTGAATTTATATTTTGAGGGTAAACTTATTTCAATATTTGTGTTTAATAATTGAATATTTTTTTTTCTTTTTTTAAAGAATATTGTGATAAAATTTCAATATACTTTGTGTAAGGGTTCATTTCTTACCGAATTACATAATATTTAAAGGAGTTTGAAAAATAATTTTGAAATTAAGAACTTGAGAAAATAAAATTGTAGGTTTGAAGGCATGGTGGAGGAAGGAGGAGATGGATGTTGGGATTAGTTGATATTGGTCTTAAAGTAAGTTTTGGTACGTGCAAATAAAAGGGTAGGAAGAAAGCAGTGAGACTACGCTGTATGTGGTGTTAAAATGGTTGAAAGTTAATACCGAAAAAAATGGTTGAACAGGGTGATACATAATCTCATTTGGTGAGAATATAGCTTATTATCTACTTTGAGAATTTTTTTACTTTTCTTATCATTATTTATTTGTGTACTCATAGAGTTGTGGACATATTTTTATTGTATGCCAAGTATTTGACAATATGCACAAGTGAGAGCAATATGATAGTTTGGTAAGTTGTTAAAAATTATTTAATAGAAGTAGAAATGATATGGAATAGTTTTAGTAAGTTTTTTTTAGGTTATTCAAATTTGTAGAATAATGAAATTTTTATTTTTCATGGCTTAATTAATATCTTTTTATCTACATTTTGTTTATGTGATTATATTTGTAGGTATTATACACAAGATATCATGGTCTTTAAGTGATTTTACTGCACTAAAGGCTCATGGAAAATAACCAATGAGTTAAATTGATTATTATTTTTGGGTGGATTCCGTGATGGTCTGTTTTGTTGCACTAAAGCAAGACTATCTCTAGTGACCAAGACGATAAAACTCACTCGGGAATTTTATCAAACACTTGGTGTGCGAAAAACACCCAAGACCTTGTTCCCAAAATGAACTAGTATGCAAACTCTCAATCGAATCAACCAAGCATCAATGAAGAAACAATAAGAACATACAATCCTCATCAAAGCAAAAAAACAACGATATACCATGGTTCACTCAATTTTGGGCTACATCCACAAATGGTAGGATATCTTCTTTTATAGATAAATGGCTAGGAACCAATGGTTACACACACACCTCACTTATCTCTCTCAAAAGTCAATCACTAACCAACCTCAAGAACTCACCTTGCTCAAAGTAGCTCTCTATCTCTCTTTGCCTTTGATTAACTCTCAAATATGCCCACTCACTTGTCCTCTCCCAAAACTTAAAAATAACACTTGTATTTATAGATTTGAGCCAAAATGACAAATTTGTAAATAAACCAAAATTGAAAAAAAAGGAAAGTCAAAACCAATAAACTCCATCTTGGCGATCTTGACGATCTAACCAATCTCTAGAATGCTGAAATTGAACCCTCTTGAAGACCGTCCCACCATCTACCAAGCTAATGCGATTCCCCCAGGCGATCATCACGATACAACCGAACTAGAAATACAAACATCGAATCCGCTCGAAGATCATCCCGATATCTAGCAAGCCAATACACTCCACCCGACGCTAAGTCACCCCAAACTTCAACCATGAAGTGAGATACCGCAAGTCTTCACTCCAAGACTCGAAACGACTCCACCCGTCGAGGAACCAAGTTCTAAACTAAGAACTCCCCATCTCATGCATCTGAATGCTTCCCATGTAACCATACGGTGAATCTTGATCCTCATGTAACTCGGTGAGTACACCCCCACACAATACATATAGCATACACCCTCTTTACACGAAACATTCAAACAGATCACCACTGTTGATGTAAAAAATTAGATCATATCTAATTATTTAATCACAGATAAAATAATTGAGACACAGAAGTTTTAAAGTGGTTCAGCCTTATAAGAATGTCCTACGTCCACTGTTTATGTTATTGATGATTGTTTGGGAATTATCGATTACAAGTTCTATCAAGAAATTCCGGTCCCCTTACAATGAGGATTGTACAATGTATTTATAGCCCTGAGGCTGTAATGTGAAAGGGTAATACATTCAAAGCTGTACATGTGAAAGGGTAATATATTAAATGCCCCTTAAGCGTATACATCTGAATGATAAGCATTTAATGAATAGTTAGACTACTGGTTTTCCTGCTATTAATGCTTTGTTCGAGGTGCAGCTCGGACCGCCTAAGGTTCCTCGATGCTCACAGTTTCTCGGTACCCAAAAGTTCCTCAGAGAGGTCCTGTAGGTCGGAGCGTCTGAGTTACTCGGGGAAGCAGTGTTCCTCGTTGTAGTATGATTCCTCGGAGCGTCTGAGTTCCTCGAAAGTGCTTGTTGTTGCCACGTAGATTGCCACGTGTCTTCACTCGATTGAGCCATGTCAGCACACTAAATTTGGTATCAACAGAAGCCCCCAATGTTTCATAGTTCGAAGTTTGAGGAGTGTGGAACATTCTTTCTCGGAATATGGTAGTTTTAAATGGTCCTCCTCATTTTTAGGAGTGTTTCCTTTGTGTTTATTTTTCCTTCCAAATTCGTAGAATCAGGCTTTTTTGAATTTTTATAATCGCCTCGATCTCCGCGTACCTTTTGTCCTTTTATCCGCTGGTAGCGTAATCGCTTCTTTTTGTAATCATTAACTTTATCGTTTCCCAAGGCAGAGTATTTAAGTGTCAGAGACAATCCCATCGTCTTCTACTTTTTCAAATTTGTATCTTCAAATTTTTCACTGTCTTACTCTCTTGTGCGTTCATCATTTCCATCGTTCGTTGCCAACAGATCCACTCTTTTTCTGTAAGATCTTCTTCCTTCTTCTTCATTTCCTTCTTACATCATGGTTTATCCTGTAGAATCGATTGATAAATTTCGCTCTGATTTCTCTATTCCCTCTTGGGTTATTTTGGAAGAGCTTTCTGAGCCTTCAGACTATTTCCGTTTGGCTGAGAGACATTGGTTCCCCAGTCTCTTTACTGCTGAGTGTGGATTTTCTTTTCCTCCCAACCCTCTATGTCTTGAATTCTGTCAATACTTTGACGTTGTTCCTGCAAGAATAGCCCCCAATACATGGAGAATAGTTAATGGGGTTCATAGACTAAATCAAATTCATGGAACTCGCATAGGAATTTCAGAAATCATGTTTTGTTATAGATGGGCTGTTGGTGATAACACTTTTTATTTAAAAACTAGATTTTTAAATAGGGCTTTAGTGGTCAATCTCCCGAATGCCAATAGGGACTATTTTGAGCACAGAGTTGTTATAAAAAATTGGCAACATGCTCCTTTATCTGGAGACGAAGTTTATCAGGGTCCCAGATGCCCTCCCTATGGCAATGGGATATGTTATTTTTATTTCATTTTACTTATTTTGAAATCATGCTTCTTCTGTGTTTGACAAAATGTGCCACTGATATTGCAATTTTGATTTATTTACAGTTGACAGCAAAAGAAAGTATCCAAAGGAGGCAGACGTTAATATAAGGCACTTAAAAATTATCTGGAGTCTGCATCAGATTGTTGCTGACGAGCACATTAGATCAGCTTCATATTTGCTGCAGTACAAGAGCTACACCACTTCTTTTACTGCTCGTCCGGTAATAAGTGAAGTAGAACCAGTACCAGCTTCTACCAGTTCTTCACCTGAGTCACACGTTCCTTTAAGTGAAAGGATGAAGAAAAGAAGACCTCCCACCCTTTTTGAGAAACCTGCCTCTGGTGCTGGAGAGGCAAAAAGAAGTAAGATTGACGTCCTAGGAGAGGGGACGAAGAAAATTGATGCACCTTCCTCGGCTTCTCCTGTGAAGGTTGCCGAGAAGCTCCCAGTGGTCCCGAGCAAGTCTGCTGCTCCAGGAGAAGTGATTGTAATATCACCGACCAAGATTTCTTCCTTGGTCGAAACTATTCCTGTTCCCCCGAGGAAGCTGAAGAAGAGCTCCTCGATCAATTTGGCTGACACTGTCTCTCAGCCCCCGACTAGTGGAGTTCCCACTTTCGTTCCCCCGAGCTCTGCTATAAGCTCGGTGAAGACTTGGATCATTCCCGAGATCCAAGGTATTGAAGAGAACCTTCCTTGGGACACTGTTAGTACACTAGCATCTCATCACATTGCTTCTGTAAGTTTTATTATTTTGAACTTTTCATCTTTCCCTTGTTATATTTATCTCTGACGTGCTTTCATTTTCTTTTCTCAGTCGGTGAGCTTCTTTAACATAATTTTGAAGAAGGATGAAGATATTAAAGCTTCAAGCTCCTCGTCTAGTGTAGAGGAAGCTTTGATAGGCTTGGGGCAGTCTCTGAAAGAGTCTCTCCAGAAATATGCTGACGATAAGGCAACTTGGGAGAAGAAGCTTACCTCCACCGAGCAGGAGAAGGCTCGAGTTGTTGAAGTCTCCAAGGGGTTAGAGAAAAAATTAAAGGACTTGGAAGAGAAAAATAAAGAGCTCGACAAGAAGTTCAAAGACACTAGAGAGCTTGAGAATAAACTCAAGGTTGCTGAGGAAGAATTAATCCAACTTCGCGAAGTAGGTCGCCAGAAGGAAGAAGTTGAGAATAAATTTAAGACTGCTGGAAATCTTCTGTCCGAGAAGCTCTCCTCGGAGAATTTAAAGAGGAAATTGGATGTGAAGAAGTCTTTCAGCGCTGGCTGGGATAAAGGGTGGAACAAAGGCTTGGCTGCCATGATGTCGCAAGTTGAATATGGCAGCCTTAAATACTTTAGAGATGGGTGGGTCGCTGCTCTACAGGAGGTGAAGGTGGATGAAAATTCCGAACTCTTTCAGCGACACATCCCTGGTCTCCCTCCAACTCCTGAAGATGAAGAAGATGATGAGGCTGCCTCTGAAGAGTCTTCCATGGTGATGGGAGATCAAGTTTCTCATCCCCCAGCCATCCATCATACAAACGAGGAACTCGCTACTTCCTTCGAGAAACCTCCAGCACTTCCCCAGCTACTATCTACTCCATCCGAGCAACCTACTTCCTCGTCCCAGCCTCTCGAGAAAGTTTTTGGAGATAAGGAAAAGGTTTAGAGTTGTTTGGACTTCTATAGATTTTATTTTTCTTTGACAAATGTAATCCTGAACCATGTAACTCTGAACCTTGTGATATAATAAAACTTGAACTTTTGTTTTTGCATACTGTTGTCTCTTCTTCATGCTTTGTTTTGATTATTGATTACTTCTTTTTCTTCCTCTACTAGTTTTTGGCCAGGATGGAATTATTATCTGATCATGACACAAAGCTGTTGCGGCAATGCAATGAATATTTTAAGGCTGGTCACACAGATCTGAGTGCAGCATAAATCGTCGACATCCTCGGCCAAGATGCTTCAGAACAGGTAATTGAGGCCTACCAATACTTGAAGTGTCTGCTTGATCGTGCGGTGTCCAGTAATGTATCTTATTATGACATGATCAAGGATCTCCAAGGCACTCTTGAAGACCTTCAGCAACAATATAAGGAATCCACCGCCCTCTTGCACGAGGGGTATGAGAAGAAGTATAAGCAAATTAATACCGACAAAGGATACGAGAAGCGTTTTACTGCTTACGACGTGCGGGAGAGACTCTGAGGGATGAGGTCGAAGAGTGTAGACAAATAGCTGAATTATTAGAGCAAGAGAATAACAACCTGTAAAGAGCATTGTCGCAGTTGAAGTCTGCAGCTTCCACTTCAAAAGCCTTGATCCTAGTGACTGATGAGGGATTCTCGTTCTAGGAGGTCGAGAACGCCAACTTGAGGGACGAATTGGAGACCTTGAAGAGAGCTGGCCTCTCTACATCTTCTCGTGGACGAGCAAGAGCTCCTCGGGGACGAGCAAGAGCTGCTCGGATTCCTGTTGAGGAACAGAGGACTCAATCTACTTTAGAGAACCAAGCTTTCCAATTAATGGCGAAGAACCAGGCGTTGGCTGAAATGTCAAAGAAGATCAGGGACCTGAAAGAGCAGCTTTCTGCGCAGAAATCTACCTTGGAGAATAAAGAGCTCTTCATCAAAAATCTCCACGATCAGATGGAAAGATTGACATATCAATTCCACAAATAGCCCAGGGAGTTCTGGATGGCTGGGTACAACGAGGCTCTTTACCACTTGGACGATCGTATCCAGAATGCCAATAATGAGGGCTATAAACAGGGCTGGTTGAATGCCTTAGGTGTGATGCAACTTGAACAGGGTCATTACCTGTGGGATTACCATAATCCTGGGCTTCTCTACCTTCCAGTGCCACCATTCAAGCTCGACATGAGTTGGATCCCTGCTCGGGCCATCCCTCAGTGCTTAATTTCCAAGTATCTCGGCGACTACAATCTCCATTCAAATGTCGAGATATCTCGTCCCGAGCACCTCATAGATCGACCATCCGTGATGAGTATTAGGATGTTAAAAGATCTTAACTTCATAAATTCTCCTCTCGCTTTAAATGATCCACCGGATGGCGAGGAACCTGTTTCAAAAGCAGAGGGGAAGAAACCAATAGAATAGGAATATTGATGTAATAAATTTGTATACATTTCATTCTCAATGTAATTTATTTTTGGATTTAATGAAAGACTTTCATTTTTGTTCGCAATCTTAATTGCCATTGTTTTGTAACACTTTACATCTGTGCATTTGTATCTGTTAAAAGGATAACAATATTGTGTTATTTGTCGATCAACTTATTGTAGACTAGCTTGAATTTATGGTAGTCATTTTAAAAAGTTACTAAGTTGTTCCTCGACCAACTTACTAGGTTGTTTCTCGACCAACTTACTAAGTTGTTTCTCGACCAACTTAGTAATAATTTTAAAAAGTCACGAGTATCAATAATTTTGCTTGATTATTTTCTCGTATTCATAAAATGTTTCCGACCAACCAAGGTCGATAAATAGTCTTTTTCGACTAACTACAGTTAGTGGGTTTTTATCCCCGACCAGCCATAGTTGGTGGATTTTTCCTCTACGAGGAGCTTTGGCACTTTTTGGAATAATTTTACCTCCCGACCAACTTTAGTTGGTGTTTTCAAGAATATATTTACTTCCTAACCAACATAAGTTGGCATTTTTAGGAATACTTTTACTTCCCGAGGAACACATAGTTTTACTTCTCGTAGGAATACAACTTTTACTTCCCGGAGGAATACAAGTAGCTTTACTTCCCGGAGGAATACAAGTAGCTTTACTTCTCGGAGGAATACAAGTTTTACTTCCCGGAGGAATACAAGTAGCTTTACTTCCCGGAGGAATACAAATAGCTTTACTTCCTGGAGGAATACAAGTTTTACTTCCCGGAGGAATATAAGTTTTACTTCCCGGAGGAATACAAGTAGCTTTACTTTTCGGAGGAATACAAGTTTTACTTCCCGGAGGAATACAAGTTTTACTTCTCAGAGGAATACAAGTAGATTTACTTCTCGGAGGAATATAAGTAGCTTTACTTCCCGAAGGAATACAAGTTTTACTTCCCGGAGGAATACAAGTTTTACTTCCCGGAAAAATACAAGTTTTACTTCCCGTAGGAATACATTTGTTTCTCGACCAACCTTAGTTGGCGTTTTCGAGAATAATTTTGAGTGCCGAGTTTCATCGAGAAAAATTTTGAGTGCTGAGTTTGGCTGCCGAGTTTCGCCGAGTAGTGTGTAGCACTAGTATTCCCCGAAAAACTTTCAATAAAAGGAGAGGATATACATCACTGATAATACTTGCGTAGGTGCTCTGCGTTCCATGCATTCTTAAACTCCTCCCCCGAATAACTTCTGTAACTCGGTATGGTCCATGCCAGTTTGCCTCTAGTTTGTTGTGCTTTTGAATCACTTTCTTTAGCACATAGTCTCCTTCTTTTAGGTCGCACTTCTTCACTCTCTTATTGTAGAACAAAGCTGTTCATTGTTGGTATGCAACATTACTGATGGATGCTTCTTCTCTAACTTCCTCGAGCATGTCTAAATCCAATCTTATCATTAAGTTGTTGACAGGGGAATTGAAATTCAGTACCCTGTGTGTTGGGAGGCCCAACTTGGCAGGTATAACAGCTTCACTTCCAAACACCAGCATATATGGTGATTCTCCAGTTGCTACTCGGGGAGTAATTCGATAAGCCCACAGTACTGACTATAACTCGTTGATCTAGTTTGCTTTTGCGTCACTTAGTCTTTTCTTCAAACAATTCAGCAATGTTCTGTTTGTCACTTCAGTTTGTCCATTACTTTGAGGATGGCCTGGTGCTAAGTGGATCTTTAAAACATTTGATTGATGACAATAGGCAGTGAACTCCTTGTTGTCAAATTGTGTTCCATGGTCTGTTATGAAGGCATGAGGAAAACCATATCGACAAATGATGTTCTTCCAAATAAATTAGTACACCTTGTCGTACGTCATATCAATGAGAGGCTCATCTTCAACCCATTTAGTAAAATAATCCACTGTGACGACGAGGTACTTAAACCTTCCGCTGGTCGTCGACAGTGGCCCGACCAAATCTATTCCCCATATGGAAAATGGCTAAGGGGAAGTGATGGGTGTCAACAATGCTTATGGAGTTCTTCGAATGGAGGAAAAGCACTATCACTTGTCACATTTCTTGGCATAGGCTACATAATTAGCCCTCATCGTCGGCCAGTAGTATCCCTGCGTCATCACCCTTTGCAAAAGCATCCAACCTTCTACATGGGCTCCACACGACCCTTCATGGATATCTTCAATTAAATCTTTTACCTCGGTGGGATGCACACATCTTTACAAACCTGCCATAATTCCTCGTCTATATAGAATACCGTTAGTTAATACATACCAGAGGCTTTTTGGCTTCGATCTTGTCAATTGGTAATTCTCCCTTCTCAATATATTCCCTGATGGGATCCATCCATGATGATCCTAAATCGAGGGTAATAAAGTTCGTCTTCAGATCTTCATCTATACTCCGACCAACCAAAACTTTAATTGGGATTATTCTTCGTAGCTCGGTACGAGTAGTTGATGCTAATCAAGCTAGGGCGTCTGCTCTTGCATTCTCCATTCTTGATATTCTGACCAGCTGAATAGCAACAAATTCTGATACCAACTCCATCACCTTTGCATGATACTTGATCATTAATTCTCCCTTGGCTGCATATATTCCCAACATTTGATTTACGATCAATTGAGAATCACTGAAGACAATAAGCTTCTGCGCCTCCATAATTTTTGCCAAATTAAGACCTGCAATCATGGCCTCATACTTAGCCTCATTATTCGAAGCTTTGAATTGGAAACGTAGGGCGTATTCCATGTCGACCTCGTCCGGAGTGATCAAAACTATCCCTGCCCCACTACCTGTTATGCAAGATGAGCCATCTACATATAGTCTCCATATGGGTAACTCGTCTTCAATTTTTTGATTTGACAGAGTTCCTCGGTGAAATATTTGTTGCTTCCTTTCATCCTCCCCCTGATATTTCTTGCTCTTCATCGATCATCTTTTCTCGTCCTTTTACCAACCTAAGTTGGTCTGGGCTTGAATTTGATGATCCTGCAACATCCACTTTCCCTTTTACCAACCTAAGTTGGTCTGAGCTTGTGTTTGATGATCATGTAAGATCCACAGGTTGATCAGCGAGAAACTTTTGCTCCTCGGGGGTATCAGGATAGGTGAACTCTGCTATAAAATCCGCTACAGCTTGCCCTTCAAGCGATGATCTGAGTTCATAGACTATATCGTATTCACCGAGCTCTATTGCCGAGTACATCAATCTCCCTAATTTTTTTGGTTTATGAAGGGCTTGCCTCAACGGCATATCAGTATATACGACTATAGTATAAGCCTGGAAGTATGGCCTCATTCTTCTACTCGCCTCAATCAGCGCCAGTGTTAACTTTTCTGGCCTTGGATATCTGATCTCTGCTCCTCGGAAGGCCTTACTTGTATAGTAGATTGGTCTTTGTACTCCATTCTCCACTCTTATCAATGCCGAACTGACTGCATTCTTGAATACTGCCAGATACAAGTATAATTTTTCTCCCATCACTGGCCTGGATAACAATGGAGGTGCTCCCAAGTATTTCTTTAAGTCTTGAAAAGCCTTCTCACATTCATCATTCCACTCAAAAGTCTTTCGGAGTGTCTTGAATAATGGGAGACATCGATCAGTTGCTCGCGATACAAATCTGTTGAGTGCTGCTACTCGTCCTGTAAGACTTTGCACCTCTTTCTTCGTCGTTGGAGATCGCAACCCTAATAGAGCTTTGATCTTTTCAGGATTCGCCTCAATGCCTCGTTGATTGAAAATGTACCCGAGAAACATGCCTTCTCGTACTCTAAATATGCACTTCGTCGGGTTCAGCTTCATTTGATATTTATCCAGTTGATCAAAAGTCTGACTTAAGTCAACTAGATGATCGACAACTTTCTTGCTCTTTATCAGCATATCGTCAACATAGACTTCCATATTGCAACTGATTTGATCATCAAAGACCTTGTTCATCAGCCGCTGATATGTCGCACCTGCATTTTTCAAACCAAAAGGCATAACATTATAACAATAAGTTCCCCTAGGGGTAATAAAAGAAGTACTCTACCTGTATTCAGGTTTCATTTTAATCTGATTGTAGCCAGAATAAGCGTCCATGAAGCTCAGCAGCTCATGTCCCGAGGTAGCATCCACTAGTTGATCAATTCGGGGCAGAAAAAAGTGATCCTTTGGGCATGCTTTGTTTAGGTCGGTGAAGTCTACACACATCCTCCATTTATTGTTCTTCTTCTTCACTATCACCACATTTGCTAACCAGTCAGGATATTTAACATCTTCAATGAAGCAAGCTTTCTGGAGCTTCTTGACTTCCTCCTGTATAGCTTGATTCTTCTCGGGACTGAATACTCTTCTTCTCTGCTTCACAGGCTTGATCTCCTTATTCACATTGAGTTCGTGACATAAGAAATTTGGGTCTATACCAGGCATATTCTCATGACTCCACGCAAAAGTTTTCTTTCTGCTTCTTAGGAAAGTTATCAATTCCTGTTTTAGTGAGACTTCCAATGACGAACCTACTTGAGTAGTTCGTTCAGGGTGCTCGTTGTCCAGAATGATGTTTTCAGTAGCTTCCACCACTTGACCCTTCACGAGTTGCGACTCATCTCTAGGATCCAATGTTTCAATTTCTGCATCTTCATCCACTTGATAGGTAGTAGTCTTTTTCCTTGATTCCTCCAGTTCCTCTTGCTCGGCGGATGAATAATAGCATTTTCGAGCTACTTTCTGATCACCTTTCACAACTCCTACTCCAAAATTTGTTGGAAATTTTAGGCACTGATGCACTGTAGACGGTATATCCTCGAATTTCTTCAATCCTACTCTTCCCATGATGATATTGTATGATGATTGAACATTCTTATCCATCACCAAGAAGCGTATTCTTTCTGTCCGACAAGCAGTCCACGTACTAATGAATATATCCAACTTGATTGTCCCAAGTGGAAAAATTTTCTCGCCATCAAAATTGAGGAGGGGTCTATGATAAGGCTTCAGTTGAGATAACTTTAAATTTAAACTGTCGAAGCATGAGTAGAACATGATGCCTGCCGAGCTACCATTGTCTACCAGTACTCTTGAAATCATTACCTCCTTCATCCTCATTTTGATCGCTAATGGGTCATCATGAGGATATAGAACTCCTGCGAGGTCGTTCTTTGAGAAGCCGATGACCAATTTCTCTTTGTTCACCTTTCTCGGGAGATCCTCCTCAGCTAGATTTATTCGCTGAATGTACGAGGAAGCTTGAGCCTCACAAAGGTAAGCTTTTCTCTCTGCAGTAAGGTCTCCTCCTCCTGCATCTCCACCTATAATAACATTACAATTAAATGACCCAAAGCATATTGAAAATACCTAACATTCTGGCTGCCTTGGTCTCTTGGGAAGATCGGGGTCGTCTTCTGGATCAACTTCATGGTTTCTTTTCTTGTTCTCCTCTGCCCGACGAGGATATCTAGACCTCTCTCGTGCTCGGTCATTATTTCTTCTATCGCTTCCACGATCAATGTACTTTGTCAGTTTTCCTCGTCTGATGAGTGTTTTAATCTCATTCTGAAGAGCTATGCAATTTTTGGTCATATGGCCATGATCTTTATGAAACTCGTAAAACTTCGCTTTATTCCTTCGATCAGGATCTACCTTCATTTTCTCCGGCCAGTTTAATTCCTCGTTGTTCTTGATTTCTTCTAAAACATGGTTGATATCCTTCTTAAAAGGAGTACAATTATCGAATTTCTTCATGACGTCCCATACCGACCTAGTTTTTGAATGTTTGTCATTACCATTGTTCTTATGATCTTTCTTCTTAGATTTATCACCTTCCACTTTGGTTTCTTTGGCATCCATATTCTTCTTCGCAGCCATAGCCTCCTCGGTATTCATAATCTTAGCCGCTTTTCCCATCAGATCTGACATTGTTCTAGGTGGATCTTTGGCCAAAGTGTAGTACAACTTGTTGGGCAGTAGTCTGCTCATCAAGGCGGTAATCGCTGTCTTTTCTTCATAATCAATGACTTCGAGCTTCTCGTTATTAAAACGAGTTATATAATCTCTGGTGCTCTCACCAGCTTTTTGTCAAACACTTAACAAATGTGCTACTCGTTTAACCGGCTTTGCCCCAAAATAGAAATTTCCAATGAATAACTTGGCCAGTTGAAAGAAAGTTGAGATCTTTCCCCGAGGAAGATTATTATACCATATTTGAGCAGATCCGGTAAGAGTTCCCGAGAATGCTCTGCATCTCATCTCATCTGGAATAGCATAGATGTCGGCTGCAGCTTGGTATTGTTCTATATGAAGGACAGGGTCAGTCTTTCCATCATATTTGGGAGTCACAACAGGTGCTTTGAACTTCGATGGTGTTGGAAAATCTACAATGGCCTGGACAAAAGGTGTTCCTCGAGCAAAAGTTCATTGTAGAGGGTTCTTGGCCTTAGCCATTTCCCCTAATCTATCCTCCAGCCTTTGAATAGAGCCTTTCCATTCATCATTTCTTTCCTCGGGCCTATTGGTTCGAGCAACTGATCGCGTTGATGTGGCTTCCTGGGATCTATCTTGACGAGCAGCTAGTCGCGACTGGGCAAATCCTTCCGTTAAATCTGATGGTCGTCGAAAGCTCCTCGATGCGACTTTAGGAGGACTTCTACTCCTTCTAGGTCCTAATCAATCAAAAAGTGATACCCTGCTTAACCTCTCTAGCGCACTAGCCCTTTCTGGAGAGAGAGTGATACGTTGTTCAGTATCTGTGGCACACACTGACGAAGTTCGTCCAGGTTGATAAGAAAAATCTTCAGAATCCTCAGTACGATATGAATCAGTACGCCTAGTACGTGAAGAAGGTAAACGGGTATTTCTTTGAATACTTCGTAGTCCTGAATGGGTTGGTGCACCGCCATGGAGGATTTGTAGGAGTTGTCGCATCGTTTCTTGCATGACGGTCTGACCCTGAGCCAGATTTATCATTATTCCAGATCTGGAATATTTGGCGGAGCAAATGGATTTGGAGGGCTTCCAGCGTTTCGATTGTTAGATTCTTGAATATCAACCATTTGTCATGGATTGTTTTTGATGAAAAACGATATTACCAGTCGTTTCCCACAGACGGCGCCAATCTGTTGATGTAAAAAATTAGATCATATCTAATTATTTAATCACAGATAAAATAATTGAGACATAGAAGTTTTAAAGTGGTTCAGCCTTATAAGAATGGCCTACGTCCACTGTTTCTGTTATTGATGATTATTTAGGAATTCTCGATTACAATTTCTATCAAGAAATTTCGGTCCCCTTACAATGAGGATTGTATAATGTATTTATAGCCCTGAGGCTGTAATGTGAAAGGGTAATACATTCAATGCTGTACATGTGAAAAGGTAATATATTAAGTGCCCCTTAAGCGTATACATCTGAATGATAAGCATTTAATGAACAGTCAGACTGTTGGTTTTCCTGCTATTAATGCTTTGTTCGAGGTGCAACTCGGACCGCCTAAGTTGCTCGGACCGCCTAAGGTTCCTCGGTGCTCAAAGTTCCTCGGTACCCAAAAGTTCCTAGGAGAGTTCTTGTAGGTCGGAGCGTCTGAGTTTCTCGGGGAAGCAGTGTTCCTCGTTGTAGTATGATTTCTCGGAGCGTCTGAGTTCCTCGAAAGTGCTTGTTGTTTCCTTGTAGATTACCACATGTCTTCACTCGATTGAGCCATGTCAGCAGACTAAATTTGATATCAACAAACACCATCTTCCAGCTTGTAAAATAACCACGGATGAGAGGGAAAATTCCTCACCTCCCGCACCCTCCAAATCTCACCCTCGAAAGATGTACCAAGTCTATGTCACGAAGAACTCTCGTTTGCCAATGCTCGTAAATAATAACTCATCGGCCTTGCTTTAACTAGCTACACACATCTCGAATCCATCACAGTCCTACACCTTCTCGATTAGAATCAACCAATGCATGTGTGCAACTAAACTGAGTCAACATCACCCGTTGGCCCCGAAGGGGGATTTTGATCCATCCCCTCCACTAGTAGGTATTCTCCCATCACTACCGTCTACTCTCGAAAAGCTAGCACCCAATGTCTCCGTTTTGTTCACAAACGAGACATGCCTCGAACGTTCGATCACTTGTGCACACCGCTTTCCCATCTTCCTCGAAGTCTGATTTAGATGATACAACCCCTCTCTCCCCCTCCCCTCGCTAAGACCATACAAATGCGTGTGACTTTCAAGACTCCACTCGCTACCGACACTCGACAACCCTTGGAATCCAAATGGCTAATGGATATCAAATTCTTTTGTAACTTTGGGACATAGGCCACACCACCCAAAGTGCGCTCCACCCCATCGAATATCTTGAGTTTCACCATCCCGGCACCCTCAATGACAACCTTCTCTCCGTTATTCAAATACATGGAACCTTTTCCATTTTTCGTGAAAGTTTCCAAATATTTCCTCTTGGAGCAAACGTGATCCGACGATCCCGAATCTAATATCCAATCATCTTGGGAAAGAGAGTTAACCTTGGAGATTGTGAGAAGTTCTCCAAGTTCATCTTCATAATTTGCACTCGCTACCGTTGCCCTCTCGGAATCAACCTTGCCCTTAACCTTGTCGTTCCACAAAGGATATTCTTGGATCATATGACCCCATTCCCAGCACTTGTAGCATTTCGGCCCTTTACCACCAACACCTCTCGATCTACACCAACTACCGTCATTAAATCCCTGGTTGGAGTTCCTCCCGCCATTTTTCCCACTTCCATCTATCATCGTAAGGCCTTCATTATAAGAATAACCGTCACCTCCACCTTCCTTCTTTCTCATCATGACATGAGATTGAATATCTTTCATAATCTCATTGCACCGGAGCGTAGACTTCCCAAACATGAGAGTGGTCACAAAATGCTTGTATGAATCGGGTCATGATGCAAGCAACAACAATGCTCGATCCTCATCAATGAATTGAACATCTATCCGATTCAAGTCATTTATCAAGGCATTAAAAACGTTGATATGCTTCATCATATTCTCACCCTCCTTCATCTCAAGCATGAAGAGTTTCTTCTTGAGGAACAATTTATTTGACAACGACTTTTCCAAATCAATCTCTTCTAGCTTATCCCACATCCCAAATCAATCTCTTCTAGTTCAATAGAGGATTGTTACTGGTACATACCAGGAATGTATTGAACAAAATCACCCGTGAGATTAGAGTCTAAGGGCTGTCATGATTAGACTCATGATATCTCACATCATTTGCATTGGGTACATAAATTCTTAAACCCGAGAATTAGGAGTATTGGGATTGCGATTGGATCATATGGTGGTTTATTTGTAGTTATTTTTCATCTTTCTACTGGATATGTTGTAATAATTAATGTTTTGCAATTATTTCATTATCAATGTTTATGAAGGATATGGTGAGGGGTCGTAAGGTTTTTAAACACTTAGAATCATGTATTAGGGTTGGGTTTCAGGTTTGGCAAAGTTTCATAAAGATTCAGGATAGATATAGATGTTTTTTCATGCAAACTCAAGAGGAGAATTGCACCAGAATTGGGAGGCTCGATCGAATGACCCTAGACATCGATTGATCGATGGCTCCGGGGATAGCCTCTATTTTTCCTTTTTAAATGTTTTTCGATGGTGGTTTTATGGTGGATCTTCTCCAGAAATATTATTGACACTGGGGGATGATATCCCCACGAGCAAGACTCTCAATAACTCTTTATGATGTAGTCTACTTCAAGTTAGACTTTTTCCCATAAATAAGTCTTCTACAACTACGAATCTTGTATTTTATGAAGTCTACTTCAAGTCAGAGTCTTGATTATAAGGAATTCTTCTTCAAAAAGGTTTCGTTTGCATGAAACGTTTTACTTCATGTATAAGTCTAGGCCATAATGTAAATGTCATTTAATGTCTTTTCATTATTTTTTACTTTTATTTATTTAATTGGTTATGTCTCATTATTTTATTATGTTGCATAATTCGTGCGCTAATTAAATGAAAAATTAGGAACACATATTTTTATGGACAATAAGGATTATTATTTTAACAATGGCTTAGATCTCCGAAAATTAGGGTTATGTTTTATTCTTTTCTAAATTTAATTTAATCGGGGTGACTAAAATCTAAAGGTATGTATTTAAATTGCGATCATAGGATTTTTAATTTTGGAAAATTTAAACTAAAATTTTATTTTAAGAAAATTAAAATGAGATCATGATATTTAATTTACACAAGTAAATTTTAAAAATTACGAAGGATTTAAAATTTGGTATTTTAGAATTGAATAAATGTTTTATAAAACACTCAATCTTTTATATACTAAAAAGGAGAAGGGTTTCAACCTAAACCCCGAGGTCTCCATCGGTGTTTTAATTAATCAAGGATGCTATTGATTCCTCGCGTTAGCTAGTATGGACCCCAACAAATGGAGTTAATCAAGGTATCAAGGATAAATTAAAACTTTTAAGTGATAATTCCGAGATATAGAATGTGAGTGAGTTATATCCCCCCAACGGGGAAGTTAATCAAGAGCGGGTTCTAATTCAAAGAATGAACCGATGGTTCACACTTAGACACTACTTTTGATATCCTCTCCAACGAAGTTAGTGTCATTAGGAGTGGGACCAAAAGTAGAAGATCCTAAACTATCCAAGTGCATAATTTAAAGACATGGATTTGTCTGGCTCAGGGTGGAGTGATTTAGACTCTCAACGAGAGATCTCACTTCATAAGGGAACAAACAAGTTTTACTTTGAAATTGCAGCGAGGGAAACACATTAAAAATTAAAACTAAGTTAAATTCTCGCATGTTAATTTTGAAATTAATCTCTTATCAAAATTTGTGATTCTTAGATTTGAAAATAGGATATTCTTCCAACATACTTGCTTCAATATTAAAAGATAACAAACTTATTAGAATAAACTATATTGATTGGAAAATAAACCTAAACATTGTTCTAATTGCCGAGGACTTTAAGTTTGTCTTACTGGAGACTTGCCTTGTCAAGATTGAGGAAGGGGAACCCGAAAGGGATGTCCAAGCCTACTAGAGGTGACAAAAATTTGATCAGATAGATCACTGCTATATATTATCCTCTATGACTAATGTGTTACAACACCATAAAAAATTGTCCACTTCTTAAAAAATGATTCTGAACCTCAGGATATATTTAAATATCATAATCGTGTCACAAGGTTAGATGTTATGGAAAGGTTGGTCAACACCAAGATACCTAAAGGTACTACCGTACGCGAGAATGTTCTAAAGATGATGCCCATCTTAGGAAAACTAGAAGTGCTTGGATCTGAAATCGATACTCCAATCACTATCGAAATCCTTTAAACAGTTTTTCCTAAACTATTCTATGAACAAGTTGGATTACTCCCTAGCACAACTGATTAATTAACTCCAGGTTATGGAGAATATAATAGTGTGGTTTAGGTTACTGATAAAGGCTCGTCTACTTCTTCTCTGAAAGTAAAGAAGAAGAAGAAAGGCAAGTCTCAGTGACAACCTAAAGTTGTCAAGGAAAACTTTAAGCCCTAGGGTGGAATAATAAGTTGGTAGATGGTTATTATATTGGCAAACATAAAGGACACTGGAAGAAGAAATGCATCGTCTTCTTAGAAAGGAATAATGGAAATGGGAATTTAGCCTATATCATAAAGATATATTTTGTGGTGAAATCTACCAGAAGTTGGTGTGTAGATTCAGAAGCCATTTATCATGTTTATAATTATTTATAGGGGGTCTAGGTAAATAGGGAGGTGAATGATGAAAGTATGTCTCTATTCATGGATGATCATTACAAGAAGGCGGCAGCAGCAGCAATAGGAAATTTAGTTCTAAATGTATAATTAACAATAAAATTATACACATGCATGAATTGATAATATTGCTTAATAATATGTACTGTATATATTTTATATTATTCCATACATTAATAATAAATGTATAAAACTATACATAAGTATCATAAATCTATTAATAATATTATTTAACATATAGATCTTAGTATATTATATAATTTAATAGAATATAAATGTGTAATTTTGTGTACATGTACATACATATTTTTTATTCATAAGAACTACACATATATTAATGTATTATATATGTATATATATTAAGGTAAAAATGCATAAAAATATTAAGAATGAATAATTTTGATTTGAAAAATAAAAAATAAAATTTAGAAAATATCGTTTTGTTGTTTTATGAAAATCTTGATTATAATACATAAATATTATAATTCAGTATTTAAAACAGGCGTGCCGAAAGCAAATTTTAATCAGAATTGTATTTAAAGACAGGGAAAATAAAACTATTGTTGCAAATTAAACATGCCCTAAGTTAGTATTGGTAGATTATTTTTATGTTCTTGGTATTAGAAGAAATTTGATTTTGGTTTGTAAGCTTGTGATGGATGGTTATTTGGTTTATTTTACAAACGATTATGTATCAAAAATGGAAAATATATCATATGTTCTCGAACTTTGGCAAACAATCTATATATTATAAGACATGTCTCACCACTCGACTTAATACTAAATTGAATAACTCAAATGGAAAGAACCTAAAGAGAAAGGAACCTTGAAAGTTGAACCATACATATATTTGGCACATACAGGTAGGTCACATCAATTTAAAAAGGACACAAGACTAGTTTCAAATGGGCAATAAATCTCATTGGAAGTGGAGGAACTTCCAGTTTGTCAATCGTGCTTAGAGGGAAAAATAACCCATAGCCATGGGGTATAGAGCCAGAGAAGTGCTGAAATTGGTTCATTTTGATTTATGTGGACCTATGACAATCCAGAAAAGAGGAGGTTATGAGTATTTCATCACTTTTACAAATGATTACTCAAGGTATGGATATGTTTACCTTATGCACCCCAAGTCTGAATCGTTTGATAAGTTTAAAGAGTGTAAGGCTTAGGTAGAGTGTATGCACGGTAAAGTAATCAATACTCTACGATCTGATCATGGAGGGTAATACCTATTAGGAGATTTTAGGGAACACTATTCAGGTTTGGGTATTATAACACATCTATCTGTATTGTGAACTCCTCGATAAAATGGCGTAGCCAAAAGATGAAACATGACTCTTTTTAATATGGTTAAGTCCATGATGAGATATTCAAATCTTCTGGTTTATTTGAGGGGTTTTGCACTAGAGACGACTTCGTACATATTGAATTTAGTTCCTTATAGATTTGGCTCAATAACTCCATCAAAATTATGGACTGGGTGTAAGCCCAGTCTAGGATATGTTAAGATATTAGGTGTCCCAACACGTGTTGCGAAAGGAGCTAGAGAAGTTGGGATCAAGGACAGTTGTATGTCTATTTGTGGGTTACCCCAAAGGAACTAAGGGTGGATAATTATATGATCCGAAGGACCAAAAAGCGTTTGTTAGAAAAAATTCTCAGTACTTGTAGGGAGATTATATGATTGACCACAAGCCCAAGAGCATTATTATCTTTCAAGAATTAAGAGGATAACATCAAGAAAATGCTTCAGGACCACTTGTACAGGAAAAAAATACAAGCTAATCACAATAATCCATTGCAGAACAGTTGTGGAAGTATTGCCGATGATCAGGATATACGTGTCACTTACACTAAACCACAAGTGGAGCTACATAGTATTGGGAGGGTCTGACATCAACATGATAGTTTAGTGTATATGGAAGATCACTGTGGTGAAGTGCAGGGGGAATACAAACTGGATCTCAGAACCTATGATGAGGCACTCCAAAATATGGATTTTGAGCTTTGGTTAAGGTTATGACGCGAATATAGATTCAACATATTCGAAATAAGTATGGGAGCTTGTTGAATTTTCGAATAGGATAAGAGCCCAAAGGGTGAAAGTGGATACACAAGGGGAAAATATGAGTAGACGGGAAGGTGGAAACGTTCCAGGCACAATTAGTTGGAAAAGGGTTCACTCGAAAAAAGGAGATCGATTATGAGGAGACATTTCAACCGATAGTCGTGATTATATCTATTAGGATTCTCTTATCCATTATTGCATGTCTTAATTTTGAGATTTGGTAAATGGATGCCCAGATTGCGTTCTAGAATAGAAATATTAATGAGTGCATTTATATGATACAACCCAAGGGATTCCTAGAAAATGTCTAAGAGAGAAGGGTTTGTAAGCTTAAGAGATCCATTTATGAACATAGGCAAGCATAAAGGTCTTGAAATATGTAATTTGATAAGGTTAGAAAATCCTTTGGTTTTGACTAGTGCGTGGATGAAATTTGTGTGTATAAGAAGAATAACGAAAGCATGGAGGTCTTTACAGTGTTATACGTGAATGTTTTTCTCATAATCAGGAACGATAAGGGTTTATTATCTAGTATAATAGTGTGGTTTTCTAGCTAGTTCGATATGGAGGACTTAAGAGAAGCCAGTCACATCTTAGGAATCAAGTTTTTGTGTGATAAAAAAAAAGATGTTAGGCTTGTCCCAAGCTACTTATATCGACACCGTTCTCATAATATTTATCATGTATGATTCCAAGAAAGGGGTTCTCCCTTTTAGGCATGGAATTTATTTATCAAAGGATTAGTGTTCTAAGACACCTGATCAGATAGAGAGGATGAGGGGTATACATTTAGCTTTGGCAGTATGCAGCCTCATGTATGCTACGATTTTTACTAAATTGGACATTTGTTATGTTGTTGGCATGGTCAACAAATTTTAGTCTAATCTAGGTGAAGAG
Organism: Sambucus nigra; assembly: GCA_949130495.1. NCBI lineage: Eukaryota > Viridiplantae > Streptophyta > Magnoliopsida > Dipsacales > Adoxaceae > Sambucus > Sambucus nigra. Next base: position 353,598,993 of record OX422207.1, on the reverse strand, counting down.
CACTAGACTATTGTAAAGAACATTCTGAAGTACCTTAAGATGACTAAGGATAATGTGTTGGTATACTCGGCAGAGAGTGTGGAGCCAATTAAGCATACTGACTCAAATTTTTAATCGGATGCTAACTCTGAGAAATTGACCACATGAGATGTGTTTAGGGTAGGAGGTGGGGACATAAGTTTGAGGAGTATCGCTAAGTCTTGTATTGCTGAATCCACCATTGAAGCCAAGTGTATTATCTCTTTAGAGGCGACAAAGGAGGTTATTTAGCTCCGAAACTTCCTAAGTGATTTAGGTGTGTTTCCTTCAGAGAAGTTGCTTATTAAAATTTATTATGATAATAGAGATGTGGTTGTGAATTAGAAAGAACCAATGGCACATAAGAGGAAAACGCATATTGAATGTAAGTATCACCTAATTCAGGAAATCATATACAGAGGCGACGTCATTGTGACCAAGAATGCATCTGAGTACAACCCGAAGGATCTTTTTACAAAAGGCTTACTAGCTAAGACTTTTGACTATTATGTAGAAGGAATGGGAGTCAAGTGCATGGTCACATGGCTTTTAGACTTAGTGGGAGATTATTGGGGTTTATTCATAAAACTATAGGTAAATTTTTTTATTATGTATTAATAATGGAATTGTTTATTTATTTTGAAATTAGAATCAAGTTATGATAATGATTTATATTTGTATAAATATATTATTTCATTAAAATGTCAGTTAATAGAACTTAGTGGAATTTTAGTGATACGATTTTGGGTTGATCACAAGGATATTTGAATTCTGGTTCTAGACCTATTGAAACTTTCAGAACCTAGAATGGGACTTAACATCCTATAAGAACATTTGTGATATAATCCTAGTGGTTTATATCAAACTAAGGTGAACTGATAATGGTTCGAGAATTTGTGAGATAGTTCAACCTAGGATTTTGATCGATACATAGCAGGAATGTATTTAATGGAACCACCTATGAGATTATAGTCTAAGGGTCGGCATGATTAGTCTCATTATATCTCACTTCATTTGTATTCGTACATATATTCTTAATCCTCATAATTGGGAGGATTGGGATGCTTATGTAAGTATCACTTTTATTGCCATGTGTATTATTGATGTAAAAAATGGACTAGAACGAAATTTATAATCATAGATAAAACATAGTATTGCAAATAAGATAATTAAATGAAAGACACAGAGTTTTAAAGTGGTTTGGCTATATAAGAAAGCCTATATCTACTATTATGGTATTGATTTCAAAGATTATAGAAAGCTAGGTATTATAGTTAATAAGAATATTCTAGAATCTGTTATATCCTGCCTCTGATGAAAGGAATACGATGTATTTATAGTGACCCGAAGATCAAGGGTTGTAATTCCTTTATACATTTATGTATTTACACTCGTACAAAACGAATGTGATCGTTAATTATATGAACCTTTGGTTGTACTTTTCGTGTGGCGACTTTTCATTTATATTGATGGTCTTCACTCTTCATGTTGGTCGGCATGTCGATCGAGCAATTATTTTCTAACTGGGATTTATGCCACGTTGGAGACATTTGTCCACTTTTGATTGGTCCATGCATGTAGATAGTTTTTGGTATCAATAGAAGCCCCCAATACTTCATTCTTGATGCTTTTGTTGAAAGGGTGGAGTATATTTTCTTTAGTGATGGTCAGCTCATGCCGAGATGTGGGACATGTAAAAAATTCCCTACTATGATTCTGTAATATCATTATTGAAAATAATTTGAATATTAGCAAACCATCAAAGGGCATGTTGGTATTTTTTCACCATTCGTACTGTGAAGTCGTCAGAATGTCAATCGTCGATACAAAGTAATCATTTCTCGCATTTTTTCCCAAGTAAGCTATAAAAGGCGAGATTTCGTCGTATTTTCTTTACCAAATGGTTATTTGCTTTCGAACTCTTCTTCTTCTTCTTCTTCTTCTTCTTCTTCTCCAAGTTCTCTACTTCTGAGATTTTCTTTGCATTCTTCATTTTCTCCAGTCATCATTTTCATTGTAAGATTTCTTCTTCCCTTATTTTTTGCTTTCTTTCTTTCTTTACTGCAGCCATGGTTTATATTACACAGGGGATTCCTTAGATGAGTTTAGGCGAGAAAAGAATATTCCTGATTGGGTAGACTGAGAGATTCCCATACCACTTATTGAGGTATTGTCCTTACCTGAGGGTCACTGGATTCCCTATGTCTTTATTGCTGAGTGAGAATTTACATTCCCCTAATCAATTTTGTTTAGAGGTTTTTTCGAGTACTTTGATGCTGTTCCAGCTAGGTAGAACCCAACACTTGGAGAATGGTAAATGGGATTCATAGGCTAAACTAAATTTATGGTACACACATTGGCATTCTTGAGATAATATTCTGTCATAAGTGGGTTACTAGAGATAGCACATATTATATGAAGACTAGGTTTGTTAATAGGCCCATAGTTGTGAATTTTCCAGAATCAAATAAGGATTATTTTGATTATGGATCCATTGTAAAAAATTAGCAACATGCTCCTTTACAAATAGGAGAAGTGTATAATGGGACCAGGTGCCCCTAAGTAGGTCATGGCATAGGTTGTTACATTACTCTATTTTTTTCACATCAACTGTTTGATGATACGCTGACTTGATGTTGTCTTGTCTTGTTTTTATTTTGTGTAGTTGAAAGCAAAATGAAGTTCCAAAAATAAGAGGACATGAACATCTAAGAGCTGAAATTCCTTTTGAACATTCACCATAAGCTTGGCGAGGAACATCCTAGAGCTGTCTCTTATTTGGTGAAGTACAAGAGATCTATAACTTCATTTGTTGCATGGCCCACAAATTCTACATTTGCTGACCGCATTAATCTTGAGGAAGAACCAATTCCTACGTCCTCTGTTGAAGAATCTGCTGCTGCAGAGAAGGATTTGGGGACTTCTTCTTCCTTTACATCCTTAGACATTTCGATAGTTCCTTCCTTTCCACTTGCTTCTATGGTAAAGAGGAAGATCCTTGATTTTATTACTGAAGCCTTGTCACCACCTGCCAAGAAAGTTATTGGGGATGCTAAGAAACCAAAAAACGTATCCAAGTATTTTGAGAAGGAGAAGGTTCCTCAGGTCATCGCTCCTGAGGAAATAAATATTATTGCTCCTCAATATAGGAGATTAAAGAAAGGTTTGCTCGGGATATAAGATGGGAAAATCTCTGCTGACTAGGAATTGGTCGAGAATGTTCAAGATGATTTGGCTATTGTTGAGTCATCCACTATTTCCATTCATCATGGTGTTATCAAGAAACTAATCAAGACTGGTATCCGCTCTGTTCACAAAGAAACTCTTACCTCTCTGTTAAGATTGAAGGTGGCAGAAAATTCTTGCCAAAGTTTGACCCTGGTAACTCTTCTTTCCTTATGACTTGCTGTGACACCCCGCCTAATTAAGTACCTTGTGATCAGTCCTTTATTAAATTAAATCAAGGCATCCGACTGGTTCATTCTTAGCATCACTGTCGAAAAAAACTTTATTTATTTATCACCTAATATATAATTAAGTAAGTGTCAAAAAATTTAATTTTATAGATTAAATCCCATTGTTATGAGTTTATATACGAAACTATTTTACGAACATATATAATAATATTGAATACCAAACCATACAAGTGGAATAAACAGTCTAGATTAATCATTCCAAATAAAATATCCCAAATCGAAGGACAATGTTATAATTAAAACAATCTCAACTAAAACTAAATACTGAAATAAATAAAGAGTATAAAGACTCTCTGAACTAAATAGAAACTGAAAATGGAAAACAAATACCCTATCTAAAATGACTAAGTGAAGAGCTGAGATGACAAGGATGAAGTCGTCTAAATGCAAAAACCTACAACTCCTACACTAGTTGCAACACGTCAACAGTCCAAAGATCTAAGTCTAACTCCCCTTTGGATGGGCACATATATATATATATATATATATATACCAAGGTTCTAAAAAATACGAGGCATGATCGAGGTGTGGAGGTCAAGCCTTAAGTCTCAGAAGCCTAGGCGGGCCTTAGGCGTAAAAAGGCGTGAAAAAGGCGTTTAGGCATTCTTATTATATTTTAATATTTTTTAACCATAACAAGGCTATTAAAATACTAAAATTGTACATATCATAAAAATATATGTGAATATATGCAAATTAAAATACTATTTAATTATTTTGGAAGAGATAATGGTCTGGTTTGTAAAAAAATTATTTAAAAGGCGATATCGTTTCACTAAAGCATTGTTATTTTTAGAAAAAAATGCGCCTTAAAGGTTTTACCAAGAATAAGGCGTGAAAATCTTAAGGCGGGGCATTTCTCCCAAGCCTCAAGCCTAGGCGGAACCATGGCGGGTTTTTTAGAACAGTGATATATACAAGAGAAAGAGGAGATGATAAGAAACGGGCTAGAGCCTGAGTGTAAAATAGCTTTAAAAATAATTTAGCAAGTATATAAATTGATTACCAATTGATATTACAGGCATGTTAGTGCTTCGACACTCCCTTGAGAATTCTCACCTCTTAACTAATGTGCACGCCTAATGTACTACTAAATAAATCAAGATAAAGCTAACACAGTTAACTAGTCTGACCCAATCTCCTCTCATCCATCCTGATTCATGTGATTGCATAACTATAATTTATACATGATAAATTTTTCTTATGAATTTACCAAGCCAGCTATGTACATCTCAATACAGCCTTAAGTTATCAAACACTTAATTTATTTAATATCAATTATTTAATTTTTATATACTTATAAGCACAACAGATGAATCACGGGTACATATATTTATCACTCTCAATATATATATACTAATAGGGCACCCGACATAAAATCTATGGTTCTGGAATACTCTTCTATCAAGTCCCTGTACCTCCTGTACAAATGAGAGAAATACTAGTTCGGATCCACTCTCGAACTGTATTAACACAAAATACACATATTGGAGGTGAAGCAGAGTTCCAAGTCACTAAGAGATCAACACATACCCTCATGTCTCTTAGGACCGTCTGACTATCATTTTCAGATATCTTGTACCAAGTATCAGATGTTCTAGGGTACGAGCCAATATTCCCCATAAAGGTCACATTAGAATAAGATTGTCTCGGCTTGTCTCGGCGCGGAAACCTCCGTAATAGCAAGTAGCGCGGGTATGATTAAATACAAATATTCATATAATATGTATACATGCACTCATATATATATTTACATTATTCAGATAGGTACATACACAACCCATAACATGTTCTACCCATACACGTCACGTAATACCCAAATTTTAAGTATAATTAGTTCATTCTTTTGTATTTCCTTTTCATCGCAAGTTCCTAAGTACTTCTCAACCGTCGAGGTGTATTTTTTTGATAATTATAGTATCAGTAGGTGTACTCTCCCTACCCTACTGGTCTAAGTCATCCTTAATTCTCACAAGACCTAATTTAACATACACACAATTATCACCATTTTATACCCTCGTGACCTCACGGTTAAATCTCATATAAAAAAACGTACTACCCGAACCTTGCCTACCACCCTACTGGTCCTCCTCAAGTCCTTCATGGTATTTAAGTATGTCTAAGGGTCCTTATACACTGGGGTTGGATTAACATTAAAAAGGAAATAATATTAAAATTACAGGAGGAGACGATCGATCGATGGGAATGGTCGATTGATCGATCTAGTCAATCGATCGACATTCTTGAGTCGATCGATCGATCGAACAATTATTAGCCCAAAAATTCTACACATAATGCCTATGGGCTTCTTCCATTATAATCATCAAAACCTCCATTAAAATGTCCCAAACTTCCAACCAAACATCACAAATGTTATAGCAGTAGGTATAGACAATTTCTAATGTAAAATCTAGAGAAATTATGTAAGGGATCATCATTAAATGGTTGTAATTCATGATTTTGTCTCTAACCTAGTTTACCAAATCAATTCAATAATCCACATGATATTCCCAATTTTTCTCCTCTAATAATCATTAAAATTTGTGATAGATGTTCTACATGTAATAAGGATATCACCCTAACATGGTTCCCGTTCAAACATGTGAACTATAGTCTTACATTAAATCTCCCTAAAATATGGATTTGCTCTCTTACTATTATAACATGAATGTTGTATCAACTCAAGAATAGCAAGATAGATACTCTCTGGAAATTGAAGGTCTGATCCAATGAATTTGAGTGGTATAGGAATGATCATCTTCTTCTGATCTATGCTTTGGTGGTGGTGGAGGTGCAAAATGGGTGGTTATTGGCCTTGAACACCTTGGAAAGCTCTCTCCTTCTTCTTCCTATGGTTTTTCTTACTTTTTGATTATACAAACCCTAACTTCCTCAACACACCATCTGATATGGACTTAATAATTTCATCGTTAAATAAGGTCTAAAAATGAAAATTACTAAAATGCCCTTCCGGGTTGTCAATTAGGCCTATAATCGTCCTGAGACCCAAACTAAACTCCCGGGTACACTTTTCTGACTATCTCGACCCTTTCAAATACATTGGCACACTCTAAATGACCATACAGACAACTTAGAGTCAATTCACTTTTTATTTCCTTAAATTAGTTCCAACACGACTGACACGCGCATCCCGACTTAATTTCTATAACTATCGTATTATTTACTCGCAACAAAATTAGATTAAATTCAATATCATATATTAATTTACTCATTAAGTAATATTCAACATAATTCTTACCAATAATTACTAACTCTCATCACGCTAGTAAATATTATTTTAAAATTTGGATTAATATTAAATTAATTTATCCCAATTTAATTTAATTAATCCCATAATTAAAGGCCATAAAAATACGGGGTATTACATACTCCCCCCTAATAACGGAATTTTGTCCCGAAATTCAAAAAATAAGGCATACCTGGTCAAAACAATTCTGGATACTTTTCGTGCATGTCTGCCTCACGCTCCCAAGTGGACTCCTCTACATTATGAAGCTCCCACTCGACCCGTACAAGTGGGACTACCTTTGACCTCAATCTCCTCTCACTATGGTCTAGGATAGCCATTGGTCTCTCCTCATAAGAACTGTTGGACTGCAAGTCAATCTCTTCTATCGCAATCTGAGTTTGGTAAATCATCCCGAAGATACTGCCTCAATGATGAAATGTGGAACACATCATGAATACAGAAAAGTGCTCCGACACCCCAAATATGTATGCCACCAATCCAATTCTCTCGATAATGAGGAATGGTCCTACGCACCTCGGAGCCAATTTACCTTTATTCCTGAACCTCATTACTCCTTTTATAGGAGATACTCACAATAATAATTTATCCCCCACGCTAACCTCCCTGAAGAATCGCTTTGCATCAGCGTAGCCTTTTTGCCTATCCTGGGCTACCCGAATGAGACTCCTGATCATCTTAATCCTGTCTGACATGTCCTGAATCACTTATGTCCCGAGTAACTTGTTATCCCCCACCTATTGCCAACAAGCGGGAGAATGACAAGGTCTGTCGTATAATGCTTCAAATGACAAGGTCTGCCGTAAACTGGTAGGAGTTATTATAAGAGAACTCCAGTAGTGGAAGGTAGTTCTCCCAACCTCCTCCAAAATTAAGGACACACATGCAAAACATATCCTCCAGCATCTGAGTAGTACGCTCAGTCTGCCCATCTGTCTGCGGGTGATAAGCCGCACTCAACCGCAGCTCGGTACCCATAGCCTCCTGAAATCTCCCCCAGAAGCGTGACATAAAAATCTTATTTCTGTCAGACACGATATCTAGGTAAACCCCATGCAACCTCACTATCTCAGTAATAAATAACAGGGCATACTGTCCCGTAGTGTTGTCTGTCAGCACCGGTAGAAAATGAGCTACCTTGATCAACCGATCCACCACTACCCATATAAATTCGTGTCCCCTCTGTGATGTAGGAAACCCAATGATGAAATCTATGAAAATGCTCTCCCATTTCCACATTGGGATCTCTCGCGGCTGAAGTAACCCTAGTGGTTTCTGATGATCCACCTTTACCAAGTGACAGGTGGCACACTTGGACACGAACTTCGCAATGTCCTTCTCCATCCCACTCCACCAGTACTGTCACTTCATATCCTGATACATCTTATCCCCGTCGGGATGTACCGCAAATCAAGATCAATGCGACTCTATCATCACTGCATGACGTAAGTCCTTCCCCTCCAGGACCACTAATCTCCCATTAAATCGCAAACCCCATATGGACTCACTGAGTAGGACTCTACGCCCTTAGCTAGAAGCTATACAATTCTATCCTGGAAAAAACGAATCAAGGCCTTGGGCTTGGATCACCCTCGTAACAATCTCTTGTGTGACTGTCATGATGGACATAAAGGATCGAGCCACTGCATCCTGATGTCCCAAGTCTTTCCAATTCACCTTCCACCAGCTCACCTATTGGCCTACGGCTCAACGCATCAGTATCTAAGTTAGCTTTCCTCGAGTGGTACTGTATCTCGAACTGGTAATCTTTCACAAACTCCCACCGAGTGAAAAAGTATTGCAGTAACTTGTGGACTGTGAATAGGCAAAATTTCTCCCCCAACAAGTAGTGTCTCCAAATATGTAAGGTAAGCACGACTGCTTCTAGCTCCAAGTTATGGGTGGGGTAATTCCTCTTGTGAGGCTTGAGTTTATGGGAGGCATAAGATATATCCTGCTCCTCCTACTGAAGTACTCCACTAAGCCCTGTAGGAAGGTGTCAGTATAAACCAGGTACTCCACTCCTGTCCTGGGTAAAGCAAGAACTAGCACCGAAGTCAACTTATCCTTTATCTCATCGAAATCCAACTGATAAGCGTTATCCCATACATACGGTACCCCTTTGCAAGTCAGATTAGTCAATGGACCTGCTATCTTATAGAATCCTCGAATGAACCATCTGTAGTACCCTACAATTCCAAGAACCTATGGATTTTTAACAGTGTGGTGGAGTGACCCAACTCCCTCACCGCGGGCACCTTCCTCGGATCTACGAATATTCCCCTGGAAGAAATAATTTGCCCCAAGAACTAGACCTCGCGTAGCCAAAACCCGCACATATCATACTTATCATATAACTGATGCTCTCACAAAGTCTGAAGAACCTGTCTCAAATGCTCGACATGCTCCTCCTCAGTTTGGGAATAAATTAAAATGTCATCTATGACGATAGCCTACGGTGATATTGTCTGGTGGACATTATAAACACGTCCATAGTGCAATTATCCATATTGAATTGGGACTGCTAGGATGGATGGTAAGGCTGGTATCTGAGGTGGTACTGGGAGGGCGGTTGGGAAGATCAGTCTCTGCAGCTCCTGACGGGCACCCTGTTACTGCGAGGCCCTATCACCTTTGGGCAATCCTGATGCCTATGGCCATTCCTTCCACAACCAAAGCATCTACCCCTGAAATTTCCTCCCTTTTATCCCTACTGTCCTCACCCCTGATGGCCATGAACACCCCTCCACTAGCCCTGTTGACCCTACTAATACTGTTGTTGGCCCTGATGGCCTTGTTGTTAGCCCTGCTGGTAAAGATGTTATCCCTGTTAACTGGAATGACTCTGTCTATAACCCCCATGTCCCTGCTTATAGTCACCAGATTAGAATCACTTAGCAGGGTCCCCCTGATGGGAACTCTGCTCACCCTAACACCTGCCCCTGAGCTGCTGGTGCTCCACTAGAACTACTACCTCCTGTCCATCCCTGATGGTTGGACTCCCCGACTCATTTTCTTCCCTGATGATGAAAGCGGTGGTCCTGGCAATGTAATAGTCCAGCATTGGGTACATAAGTATAAGTACCCTATGACAGATTACCCAAGAGGTGCTGGAAAATCCTCCAGGTCAAGCCATCCATGAACATCCGAATCTTCTTCTCTTCGGTAGGTATCTTATCTAGCACTATGGTAATAAATCTTGTGATCTCCACCTCATACTCGGTAACAGTCATACCTTACTTCTTGAGATTCAGCAATCTCCACCTCATCTCAGTCTACATGGCGAAAGGAAAGTATTTGCGGTCAAACCGCACCCAAACACTCTGAATCGTCATAATGTCCCTCTCCTTCAAACTGGTACTGGACTCCCACCACTGTAAGGCGGCCACTACTAGCTTGAAGGTAGCCAATAACTATCTCTGAATATCTGTGCACTCATACATGCGAAGATGCCTTTGGATGTCTTTCTTCCATTAACACGCGATGACAATGTCAGAACTGCCCAAGAACTCTGGGGGATATGCCTTCTGTAAGGAATCCCTAACTCTCTTCCATGCAGTGGAAAATTGAGTTGGAACTGGCGCCACAGCCTAAACCTAGGGTGGGGGCCTGTTGTACCACCGTTGAAGCTGCATTCACCGCCTGAGCAACTATGGCAGAAACCTCGGCTATGTTAATTGTTCCCTGAGCCTGAGCTACTGGCTACTCTGGTTGGGAATTTCTATCCCTCAGTGCTCGTCTCGGAGGCATATGAAACGAGAAGGAATTTATTAGTCCATAGTTATTATTAAATCTCAAATGTTTGAAGATGTAATCGCATAAATAAGAATACAACAGTCCTAAAGATAGGGCTCTATATCAAACAAAGCTAAGCTAGAAGCAAAATAAGCCGTACAGATCCTAAGGACACTAGAACCTGGCTCTGATACCACCTGTGACACCCCTCCTAATTAAATACCAGGTAATCAGTCCTTTATTAAATTAAATCAAAGCTTCTGGTTGGTTCATTCTTAGCATCTCTGTCGAAAACAACTTTCTTTATTTATCACCTAATAAATAATTAAGCTAAGTGTCAAAACATTTAATTTTATAGATTAAGTCCCATTGTTATGAGTTTATATACGAAAACATTTTATGAACACAGATAATAATGTTGAATACCAAACCATCCAAGTGGAATAAACAGGCTAGATTAATCATTCCAAATAAAATATTCCAAATCGAAGGACAATGTAATAATTAAAACAATCTCAACAAAAACTAAATACTGAAATAAATTAAGAGTACAAAGTCGCTCTGAACTAAATAGAAACTGGAAATGGGAGACACATGCCCTATCTAAAATGACTAAGTGAAGAGCTGAGATGACAAGGATGAAGTCGTCTAAATGCAAAAACTTGTAACTCCCACACTAGCTGTAGCACGTCAACAGTCCAAAGATGTAAGTCTGAAGCCCTTGTGGCTGGGCACCTGTAAACATATATATATATATATATATATATATATATATATATATATATATATATATATATACGAGAGAAAGAGGAGATGACAAGAAACGGGTCAGAGCCCGAGTGTAAAATATCTTTAAAAATAATTTTGAAAGTATATAAATTGATTACCAATTGATATTACATGCATGTTAGTGCTTCGACACTCATTTGAGAATTCTCACCTCTCAACTAATGTGCACGCCTAACGTACTACTAAATAAATCCAGATAAAGCTAACCTAGTTAACTAGTCTAACCCAATCTCCTCTCATCCATCCTGATTCATGTGATCGCTTAACTATAATTTATACACGATAATATTTTCTTATGAATTTACCAAGACAACTATGTACATCTCAATACAGCCTTAAGTTCTCAAACACTTAATTTATTTAATATCAATTATTCAATTTTTATTTACTTAAAAGCACAACAGATGCATCACAGGTACATATATTTATCACTCTCAATATATATACAAATAGGGCACCCCACATAAAACCTATATTGTTGGAATACTCTGCTATCAAGTCCCTGTACCTCTCGTACAAATGAAGGAAATACTAGTTCCGATCCACTATTGAACTGTATTAACACGAAGTACACCTATTGGAGGCGAAACATAGTTCCAAGTCACTAAGAGGTCGGCACATACCCTCACGTCTCTTAGGACCCTCTAACTATCATTTTCAGATAGCCTGTACTAAGGATCCTATATTCTGGGGTACGAGTCAATATTTCCCATAAAGGTCACATCATAATAAGAGTGTACCGGTCCGAAAACCTTTGTGATTGCAAGTAGTGTAGGTATGATGAAACACATATATTCATATAATATATATACATGCACTCATATATATATATATATATATATATATATATACATTATTCAGATAGGTACATCCACAACCCATAACATGTTCTACCCATACACTTCACGTAATACCCAAATTTTACATATAATTAGTTCATTCTTTTATATTCCCTTTTCATAGCAAGTTCCCAAGTACTTCTCGACCCTCGAAGTGTATCATTTTGATAAATATTGTATCAGTAGGTGTACTCTACCTACCCTACTAGTCAAAGCCATCCTTAATTCTCACAAGACCTAATTTAACATACATACAATTATCACCCCATTTTATACCCTCGTGGCCTCACGATTAAATCTCATATAAAAAAAATACTACCCGAACCTTGCCTACCACCCTACTAGTCCTCCTTAAGTCCGTCATGGTATTTAAGTTATGACTAAGGGTCCTTATACATTTGGGTTGGATTAACATTAAAAATGAAAGAATATTCAAATTCCCGGAGGAGACGATCAATCGATGGGAGTGGTCAATCAATTGACATTCTTAAGTCGATAGATCGATCGAATAGTTATTGGCCCAGAAATTCTGCACATAATGCCTAAGGGTTTATCCTATTTTAATCATCAAAACCTCCATTAAAATCTTTGAAACTCCCAACCAAACATCACAAACATTATAGCAGTTGGTATAGACAATTTATAACGTAAAATATACAGAAACTTATTAAGGGATCATCATTAAATGGCTATAATTCATGATTTGGTCTCTAACCTTAGTTTACCATATTAATTCAAGAATCTAGATGATATTTCCAGATTTCCTCCTCTAATCATCATTAAAATTCATGATAGATGTTCTACATGTAATAAGGATATCAGCCTAACCTGGTTCCCATTCAAACATGTGAATTCTAGTCTTCCAATTACATTAAATCTCCCTAAAACATGGATTTGTTCTTCATGTTATAACATGAATGTTGTATCAACTCAAGAACAACAAGATAGATACTTTCTTGGAAATTAAAGGTCTGATTCGATGAATTTGAGTGGTATAAGAATGATCCTCTTCTTTCGATCTATGCTTTGGTAGTGGTGGAGGTGCAAAATGAGTGGTTCTTGACCTTGAACACCTTGGAAATCTATCTCCTTCTTCTTCCTATGGTGTTCCTCACTTTTTGATTCTCCGAACCCTAACTTCCTCGACACACCATCTGATATAGTCTTAATAATTTCGTCATTAAATAAGGTCCGTATATAAAAATTACCAAAATGCCCTCCCTGGTTGTCAATTAGGCCTAAAATCGTCCCGAGACCCAAACTAAACCCCCGAGTACACCTTTCTGACTAACTCAACCCTTTACGACACATTGACGCACTCAAAATGACCATATGGGTGGCTTAGAATTAATTTACTTTTTATTTCCTTAAATTAGTCTCGCCACGACTGACACGCACATCCCGACTTTATTTCTATAACTGTCGTATTATTTACTCGTGACAATTTTATTAAATTCAATCTCATATATTACTTTACACATTAAGTAATATTCAACATAACTCTTACTAATAATTACTAACTCTCATCATGCTAGTAAATATATATTTTAAAATCCGGATTAATATTAATTTAATTTATCACATTTTAATTTGATTAATCCCATAATTAAAGGCCATAACAATATGGGGTATTAAACTTGCCTCTTGATATATTTTTTCTATCTTAATGACCTTTGTGATTTATCATTATTTTTCATGCAGTTTTTAGAAATTTTTAACCAATTGCTAGAGAACGAAGAGCAAATTCATTCTTCTAGTGGAGATGTTATGAGGACCTTGAGGGTTTGAGAAAGTATGTTGAGAATAAGGCCAAGGTGGCTAAGGAAAAATTAGCTGCCAATTAAGGTCTCCTGAAGTCTTCCAAGAAGAGAGTTGCTAGTATGTCTTCTGAATTGATCGCAAAGAAGGCCAAAAATAAGTACGTTAAAGAGAACTCCTTCAAAAGGGCTAAGATAAAGCATTTTTTATAGCCTTTGCTCAGATTGAGTTTAAGAGAAAGAAGTATTTTCAGGATGGATGGTTGGAGGCACTTAAGGAGGTCGGCACCCCAACAGAATCTAAATTATTTCTGACGCATGATCTAGGCTCTCCTCCCAACTTGGAGGAAGAGTTTGATGATGAGGAGGGCTGTGGGGAATCTTCCCTTCAACTTGTTGGGTCTGATTTAAAGACCATTGATGAAGCTGCCCCTCTTGTCGACTAGCCTTCTGGAAGCAATACCTAGGACAAGTAGAAGATTTAACTCCTTTGTTCTTTTTCTTTTTATGTTCATATATTTTGTATTAGGGCCAACATTTTGTAACACCTTTTTTATTATTAGTGAAAACATCTCCTCCTTTGTTCTATGTGTGTTTATCAAACTTTTTTTTTCTTTTTTTGCTTGGTTGGATGAATTTTTATACTAGTATCATTTTTGCTCAGTGTCCATTCTTTTTTTCTTACACTTGCAATTTTCAGTTTGATGTTAGGAAGCAAGACATAGTTTATGCTGAATTCGACTTCCTCAAGCAGAGTAAAAGTCTATTGGAAGCTGGCAATGTTCCATTGACTGAAGAGTACTTGGTCGGCTTGTTTGGACCAGAAGTATCCAATCAAGTAAAAGAGTCATACATCCACCTCTACTGTTTACTAGAAAGAGTTGTAGCTAATAATACAGCTTATTACGAGATGAATGAAGAAGATCTGCAAGAAGATCACATGTTTACTCTGGCTTCTCTTCACTTTGACTATGAAACTAAATTCAAATCTATGAGTGAAGTCTGGGGCTTGGAGAAAAAGTTGGAAGAATATGCTTTCATGTACTAAACAAAAGAATTCTTCCGAATCAAGAAATAGATAAAGCTCGGGAAATTGCCAAGCTCCTCGAGGAGGAGATTAATAAACTCAGGAATGAGTTGGATACTTTGAAACAATCTTCTTCCAGTGGTGACGATGAAGGGGCATATTTTTTGGAGAATGAGAATGCCAAGCTGATGGAAGAACTTGAAGCTCTAAAGAACTTAAAGCCCGATCAAACCTCTAAATAGTAAAGGACGAGCTGACCTACTGTTAATGAGTCCAAGAACAAGATAACATTAGCCGACCAAGATACATAACTAAAACCAAAGACTCAAACCATTTCTGAGTTGTCTGCAAAGCTGGATGCTAAGGATAAGGCCTTTGCCGACCAATCTATGAAGTTTAAGGTGAAGTGCGATGTTTTGAAGAAACTTTAACATCAAGTTGAATGGTTAACCTTTTAATTTTATAAACAACCCAGAGAGGTGTGGATGGAAGGCTACAATGAAGCTCTTATCCATGTTGATGATCACCTTACCCATACCCATCATGAAGTCTATAAGTGGGGATGAACCAACTGTTTGACTTTGCTGAAACATGATCACAACAACGAGCTTTGGTACAGGCAATAGCATGGTCTATTAGACTATAATGATCCTCCTTTCAAGTTGGATGTATCATGGATTACTGTTGAAATTATTCCTTAGTGCTTAATCACCAAGTATTTAGGAGACTATGGTTTGCATGATATTCATGAAATAGTTCATACTCCTCATCTGATTAATGCACCGAGCAGTAGTAATAGGAGAATGCTAAGAGATTTTAACTTTATTAACTCTTCGTATACTTTAGATGATCCTCCTGCCTAGAATGGAGAGAGTGCATCCTACTTCCAAAGCCTCCAGTTGAATAATTTTTCTATATTTTGTTATTCATTTAACCTTGAATGTAATACAGTTAATATATGAATATGAATCCATATGTTTGTGCTGCCAACTCTTGATTATTTAATCAATTAGTCACCTAAATAATTGTCTAGTGAATTATTAAACTGTAATTGTAGGGCCATAGATTCCACTAATGCACTTAAATTTATTGATCCGAGTTTAACATTAGTTATTAGTGGTGTCAAGTGTATGAGGAATATGTGTATGTATTCCAATGGTTAGGAATGTTTACATTTATTCCTACCTTTTAGTGGGGTAAAACTTGTTTGTGACTGTTTTAGTTATATACGAAGTTTTACAGACTTCTTGTTCTTGACTTGTCATAGACGAAGTCGTACATGAAGTAAATTGTTATTATCGACCAATTGTGTTAGGATTGTATTCTTGTATTTAACCTAGTCGGATAATAATTATTATCCATGACTTGTTAGTACAGATTCATACATGAAATAATGATTACTTCTTATTCGTGACTTATACATACGAAGTCAAACATTAAGTTTAAACTTGGGCGAACAATGATTGTGCCTTAAGATGTTGGTGCATTTGGAATTTCATAAATTCAACCTGATTAAGTTTATTCTACTGACCAAAATATAAGTTCAACCTTATTAAGCATGTATGTATTATTTATCGACAAAAGCTGAGGACCAAGAGACACTTTTACTTGTTATTTCTAGGGGATATATATCGTCGTACTCCGAAAAAAATTAAAAATAGTGAAGGGACGGAAATCAAAATTTTATTGAAATTTGAACAAAAGTTATTTTGAACATAAAGAAAAAAGAAATACAATATAGAAATTACTTGAATCACTGATAATGCTTTTCGAGGTGTTCGACATTCCAGGGGTTTTTGAATTCTTCCCCATTAAGGTCTCAATACGATAGGTTCCTAGTAGGATAACTGCTGAAATGCGATATGGGCCATGCTAATTATGATCAAGCATGTTGTTCTTCTGGATCACCTTCTTAAGGACCTAGTCGCCTTATTTTAGGTTGACTGGTTTGACCCTTTTGTTGTAGAAGCAAGTTATCCTATGTTGGTATACAACATTTCTCAGAGCATCATCTTCCCGAACTTCCTTTAACATATTTAAATCTAATCCTCTTATCAAGTCAGTAGTTGGAGAATCAAAATTCAAAACCCTGTGAGTTTGTAAGCCTATCTCGGTGGCACCATAGCTTTAGTTCCAAATGCAAGCATGTAAGGTATCTCTCCAGTTGTTCTTCTCGACGTTGTTCTGTAGGCCCAAAGAACATAATGAAATACATTAATCCATTTGCTCTTAGCAGCATCAAGCACCTTCTTCAGTGTATTGAGAAAAGTTCTATTGGTTACTTCTGTTTGACCATCACTTTGAGGATGGCCTGGTGCAAAATGGAGTTTCTTGGTCTTGAACTAAACACAATATGCTTTAAAATAATCGCTATCAAATTGGGTTCCATGGTCTGTAATAAATGCATAGGGTAACCCATATCTATATATCATGCTCTTCCTAATGGGCTAATACACTTTCTTATATGACATTTTAACCAACGATTCTGCTTCCACCCATTTGGTGCAGTAATCAATAGTAACTACCAAGTATTTAAAACTGCCTTTGGTAGTCGCCAATGGTCTGACCAAGTCAATTTCCCAAATAACGAATGGCCAAGGTGAAGTTGTTGGTTCGAGAGCAATGTTGGGTGAGTTATAGATGGAAAAGAACTTGTGGCATTTGTGACACTTCCTTGTAAAGTCATTATAATTTGCCCTCATTGTTGGCCAGTAGTACACCTGAGTGTTAATTATATGGAGCAACGACTGACCAGCTGAATGAGATTCACAATGACCTTCATGCACTTATTTAATCAAATCATCCCCCTCCAAGGTATGAACACATCGTAACAAGGAGATTATTAATCCCCCTCTGTATAAAACTCCCTTGTCCAATACATATCTTGTTACTTTATACCGAAGCTTTTTGGCTTCTTTAGGATCAGGTGGTAGGATTCTTTCTTCAGTATAGGTTTTGATCGGGTCCATCCAAGAAGGTTACAAATCTACAGTAATGAAGTTAACCAATAAGCCCTCAACAATGCTCTGTAGCCAAGATTTTTATTAGAATTATTCTCCTAATCTCAACTCTTGTAGCTGAAGCTAGCCAAGAAAGGGCATCAGCTTAGGCATTAGATATTCTTGAGATTCTCTTCATTTGTACGGCTAAAAAGTTAGAAATAAATTCCATAGCTTTGGCAAGGTATCTGGTCATCAATTCTCCTTTGACTTCATATACATGAAGTACTTAGTTGACCATGAGTTGTGAATCACTGTGAACCACTACTTGGTCGACGTCTATTGAATGGGCCAAATGTAGTCCAACTATCAAATCTTCATACCCTGCCTCATTATTAGACTCTTTCAATTGAAACCTAAGAGCATACTCAACACCAATATTATCAAGAGTATTGAGTATTATACCTTCTCCACTTCCAATCACACATGAAGATCCAACTACGTATAGATTCCACATCGGGATGCCGCTACTAAAGCTTTCTGTTGACAATATTCCATTGTGGAACATCTTCTTACTTTCCTATGCGTACTTCTAAGCTATTTATCGAGTTCTGGATGATTTAGGTTAATCAAGAGTAGTTCCAGCTTGCTTTTGAGTTGATCTCTCTTCCTTAGAAGTCTGCTCGGCAGGCAAGTTTTATTGGTCAGGAACCTCTGGATAGGTGAACATTGCAATGAAATCTGCCTAATCTTGACCTTTTAATGAATACCTTGGTTCATGCACAATGTCATATTATCCCTGTTCTACTGCCTAGTACATCAATCTTCCATACTTCTCAGGCTTGTGGAGTGCTTGCCGAAGAGGTAAATTAATATACACAATTATAGTATGTGCCTGGAAATAGGACTTCATACACCTGGAGGTTTCAATGAGTGCTAAGGCTAACTTTTTCAGACGTGGTACCTCATCTCGGATCCCTTGAATGCTTTACTGGTGTAGTAAACTAGTTTTTGGATCCTTTTATCTAATTGAACCAAAGTCGATATAATTACAGACTAAAAAATAGCTAAGTGTAAGTACAATTTTTCTCCCACGATAGGTCGAGACAATAAAGGTGGTGATCGTAGGTATTTCTTTAACTCTTGGAATAATTCTTCCCATTTTGTATTCCACTCAAAATTCTTCCTCAACCCCTTGAAAAACGGTAAGAATCTATTCGTTTCTCAGAAAACAAATCTATTTAAAGCTTCCACTCTATTAGTGAGCCTTTGTACATATTTTTTGTAAATCGGTGATTGAATATCTATCAATGCTGTTATCTTTGATATATTAGCTTCAATTCCCCTTTGATTAACTATAAAGTCAAGAAACATTCCTTCCTACACGCCGAATAAGCACTTTGTCGGATTCAACTTCATCTACTGCTTTTCTAACTAGTCAAAAGTCCGACTGAGGTCGCTGATATAATCTGAGGCCTTCTTGCTTTTTTTTTTTTAATATATCATCCACATAAACCTCCATATTCTTCCCTATCTTCTCTTCAAATACCTTGTTCACTAACCTTTGGTACGTCGTTCCGATAATTTTTAGCCCAAAGGACATTACGTTGTAGCAATAGGTTCCTCGATTGGTGTTTTCCCTATCTTCTAGTTTTATATTTATCTGGTTATACCCAGATTAGCATCCATGAATCTTAAAATCTCGTGTCCTGATGTAGCATCCACCAATTGATCAATTCTAGGCAGGGGAAAGTGGTTTTTTAGGAAGGCTTTATTCAAGTTAGTAAAATACACGCACATTCTCCACATATCATTTTTCTTTTTTTACCATTACAACGTTGGCTAATCACGTTGGATACTTAACATCCTCAATATATTGGGCTTTTTAAAGTTTCTCCACTTCTTCTTGAATGGCTTGATTTTTCTTCGGATTGAAAACCCTACGTCTCTGCTTGATCGGCTTGGCATCCTTAATGATGTTGATCTCATGACAGAGGAAGTTCGGGTCAACCCCACACATATTCTCATGGATCTAACAAAATACATTATTCCGATGTCTCAAGAATGCAATCAATTCCTATTTAAGGATTAGATCCAGAGCTGAGCCGATCTGCATAGTCTTCTTTGATTTGTAATCATCGAGGATAATGCTTTCAGTAGCTTTTATAATTCGCCCTTTGACTAACTCTGTTTTATCTCGGGGATCTTGGTTTTCAGTTTCAGAATCATTATTGGGCTTAGTGATGTCTACTTGATAAGTGGTCGTAATCTTCTTCAAATCAATCAAGTCCCCTTGCTCGGCTGAGGAGTAATAATACTTTAGGTCTACCTTTTGGTCACCTTTTAAAACACCAACCCCAAAATGAGTTAGGGACTTCAAACATTGATGGAATGTGGATGGTACAACTTTAAACTTCTTCAATCTTACCCTACTGAGGATCATATTATAGGCAGATTGAATGTTTTTACCCATTACAAAAAAGCATATTTTCTCCGTACGACTTGCTGACCAAGTGTCGAACAACACTTCTAACTTAATTGTGAGCACTAGGTAAACTTTTTCATCTATAAATCCTATTAATGGTCCGTGGTAAGGTTCCAATTGGTTGAGTTTCAAGTCTAGGCTTTGGAAACATGGGTAAAAGATTATATCAACTGAACTCCCATTATCAATAAAGATCCCGACGATGAAAGAATCTCGAATTTTGAACTTGACAATCAATGGGTCATCGTGGGGGTAAAGTACCCTAAAAAGGTCGTTCATGGAAAAATTCGATTACCAGATTGTCTTTATTGACCTTCCTGGGTAGATTATCTTCATTTAGATATGAGAGAAAGCCTTCGCTTCATTTAAGTAGGCCTTTCTCTAGCTAGTTTGATCTTCTCCTCATGCATCGCCACCTGTAATTACATGATAATCAAATGAACCAAAATTGATCATAGTTACCTTATGTTCTGTTTGCTTAGGCTTCTTTGGTAGGTCGAGATCATATTCATTTCCATCTTCATGGTTTCTCTTCCTTTCATCTCTAGGATTGCATAGAGAATTTGACATTCCCTTCACTTCTCTTCCTTCTCACTGATCAATAAACTTGTTCAGTTTTCCTCGTCGAATAAAATAGTCCACTTCATTATCCAAAGTGATACAACTATCTGTTGGATAGCCATGATCCTTATGTAATTCACAATATTTAGATTTATCCCTCCTATTTGGAGGTACCCTCAACCTTTCTGGCCATCGTAAATCCTTATTATGTTTAATTTCCTCTAAGATATGGTGATTGCTAATAATAATGGCGTGTATATTCCTTACTTTTTGAGCATGCCACCATTCTTCGATTTTTGCTCCTTCTGCTCCTTTTAGTCCTTCTTATCAGGCTTAGTGGCTGGATTCTATTTTGAGGCCATTTTTTCCTCAGTGTTCATTATTTTTCTTGCCTTAGCCATGGGCTCAGTCATGGTTTTAGGAGGGTATCTGACCATAGCATAATACAGTTTCGTCGGGAAGTAACCCACTCTTGAGAGTAGTGACGGCCGTCTTTTCCTCATAATCAACCATTTCTAATTTCTCGTTGTTAAAATGGATAATGTACTCCCTCATTATTTCCCTTACTCATTGCGTTACACTCAAGGGATAAGCCACCATCTTCATTGGCTTGGCCCCAAAATAAAGGTTGATGATGAATAGCTCGACAAACTAGTTCAAGTTGAGAATTTTTCCTCGAGGCAAGTTATTATACCATATTTGGGCAGAACCTCTAATGGTTCTCAAGAATTCTCTACATATCATCTCATAAGGGACTGAATAGATGTTAGTTGTAGCTTAATACTATTCAATGTGACAAGCTGGATCAGTTTTACCATCATATTTGGGGGTGACCACAGGAGTTTTAAACTTAAATGGATTTGGAAATTACCTAATCGCTTGAATAAAGGGGGATCCTTTAACGAAATCCCTCTTTAAGGGATTTTTTGCTTTTGCCATTTTTACCAACCAATATTCCAATCACTACATTGATCTTTTCGATGAAGGATTTCCTGTGTCAGCTTTGTGTGAAGAAGCTTGGTTGTTTTGACCATGTGTTTGTGCTGAGCTCTCTTCCTGAGAAGTCTGTTCGGCATGTAAAGATCTTCGAACCCTTGATATTGACTTTAATAAGGCTTCACTATGGTCGGCCGGTTGTTGAGTAGTTCGGAATAACGCTGTAGGATGGTTTCTATTTGCTCGGGGTCCCAAACAGTCAAAAGGCAAAGCTCAACTTAATCTCTCCATGAGGCTTAGACTTTTAGGAGAAAAAGAAGGTCCATCATAGAACTCTAATGCTCTAACTGATGAACAGACTCTTGGATGATAAGTCCTATCATGAGATGATCCAGAATAGCCATGTCAATTATGCCTAGGAAGTGGGGGCGACATTTCTCTCCTTGGTGAAGGAACAATTTTCTACCTGGATAGGGTTGGAGATGTGGCTTGTATTAACTGCACCAATTGTCTCATTACTTCCTGTATAACATTTTGACCCATGGAAATACAGGCAAGAATCCCATTTAAATCGATTGTTGTAGGCGAAGCAGATGCAACGATTGGGTTGCCTTCATTTAGGGTATTGGGCACTAGATCATTCATTTTTCTTTGAATAAGGATGAACGAGATTGATAACGGAAATTTTACACACGTCCCATAGATGACACCAATCTGTTGATGTCAAAAAATGGACTAGATTCAAATTTATATATACAGATAAAACATAGTACTGCAAATAACATAATTAAATGAAAGACACAGAGTTTTAAAGTGGTTTAGCTATATAAGAAAGCCTACGTCAACTATTATGGTATTGATTTAAGAGATTACAAAAATCTAGGTATTCTAGTTAATAAGAATATCCTAGAACCCATTTTATCCTGCATTTGATGAAAGGAATACAATGTATTTATAGTGACCTAGAGATCAAGGGTTAGAATGCCATTATACATTTAAGCATTTACACCCTTACATAACAAATGTGATGGTTGGTTGTATGAACCATGTGCGATAAGACCTTTGGTCGTACTTCCCGTGTGATGTCTTTTCATTATATTGATGGTCTGCATTCTTCACGTCTTCGGCATGCCTGCTGAGCAATTATCTACTGATTGGGATTTATGCCACGTTGGATACACTTGTCCACTTCTGATTAGTCCACGTAGGTGGATAATTTTTGGAATCAAAAGGTGCGATTCAGTATCATATTGTATCAAATGATCCACGCATATTGGGTGACAGTTATACAAGTAGGTCTGATATATTAACTCTGAGGAATTTGCATTCGGGGATGACGAGGATTGCGATTCCCCCTTGATTGACTTTTCACTATTAAACTTGATCAGTAGAATCCAGTGAAGGAAGTAAAATAAGTTAAACATGAGAGTCGAGGAAAATTATTAGATGTTTGTCAAAGTCGATTAATAGCAAATTGACTTAACCAAGCAGGTATCAAAAGATTAATGTGGGGAATCAAATTATGCACTTTAATAAACAGTGTAAATAAGACCTTATTATGTAAAAGGATTTCTGATATAATTAAGTTGGAGTGAAATCATAATTATTTAGTATAATTAATTATGAGTATGGATGCCAAAAATTATCCATCTACGTGGACTAATCAGAAGTGGACACATGTCCTCCTATGTGGCCAAAATCCTAGTCAGTGAGAAGTAAATATGCCGACCAATACATGGAATGCTGACCAACACATGGAATGCCGACCAACACAAAGAAGACTGACCAACAGGGCAACAAAGCATCATCATGCCAAGGGTCATACTACACATGGTTTATACAACCAATTGTCAAAGTTATTATGTAGAGATGTAAATACTTAATTATATAAAAGCATTCCATCCCTTGATATTCCAACCCTTGACCTCCGGGTCACAATAATTTATTGTATCCCTTTCATCAAGGGCACGGTCGAAATGATTCTGGGATATTCTTATCTATAATAGTACCTAGCTTTCTGTAACCACAAACATCAATAAAATAACGGTGGACGTAGGCTTTTTTCCATAGCTGAACCACTTTAAAATATCTTTCTTTATTTACTATTACATATTTTATATGTGATTAGAAAATTAGATCAAGTCTAGTTTTTTACATGAACATATTGGCGTCGTCTGTGGGAATGTGTTTCTAATTTTCGTTCTTTCTTTTATATACTCTTGTTCGACACACGATGATTGATCCTGAGTCTAGTCTCAAAAATGAAGGTAATCCGCATGTTCAGTTTGGTTTGTCTACGACGATAGACCTAACTGGAATCCTGGCAAGTCTAAACAGAGGACAAAAAGGCATGCAAGACACAGTGAGGAAATTGGCCCAGTCATTACAAGTTAGGTCTCCATCCTTCTTCTGGTAACCCTCGTTCAGAAGAAAAATATTGCCTCCACCTCCGAGAAAAATCTAACATAGTTATTCCAAATCCTCATGAGACACCTCTTATCGTCCACGAGAAAGTTCATTACTCAGGTCCATAGAAGTATATAATATCCATTCTTTTTCTCCTTAAAGGACAAGTGTCTTAGAAAGGCTAAGTAGAGCTTCACCCTTTAATTGTTTGGGACCCCGAGAAAATAAAAATATTCCCAGGGAATTATTAAAGAACACTCAACACTCAGTCGACCAATATACGATCTCAGTCAGATCAAAATCAAGCATCCAATGATCTGTACGCACCGAACAAACCTCTTAGGAGGAGAGTTCAGTGCAGACACATGGTCGGCATAGCCGTGTTGCTTTGCATAAATCTGAGGCAGGAAATCCATCATGGAAAGGGTCAATCCAGATGTTAAAAGATTGACTGGGTGAAATAGCGAAAGAAAAGAATCCTTTATAGCGGAGTTTTGTTAAAAGGGTCCCCATTTGTTCATGCAATTGTGGATTTCCTTACTCCATCAAAATTTAAAGCTCCTGTAGTCACTCCTAAATATAACGGTAAGATTGGTACGATTATCCATATTAAGAAATATCAATTTGCAGCTGATATTTATTCAGTCCTTAATGAAATGAGGTGCAAATCATTTTCATGTACCATTACGGGGTCAGCCCAAATATGGTATAATAACCAGCCTCGGGGATAAATCGCCACCTTCAATCAGCTTGCCGAGCAATTCATTAGCAATTTCTATTTTAGAGCTAAGCCAGTGAAAAGAGTAGCTCATCTTCTAAGTGTAAGGCAGAAAGTGGGGGAAAGTACCAGGGAATACATTACTCATTTTAATAATGAAAAGTTAGAGGTGATTGATTATGAGGAAAAAATAGCCATCAATGCTCTTATGAGTGCCTTACTTCCCGAGAAACTATATTATACTTTGGCTAAAGATCCTCCCAAAACCATGGCTGAACTCATGGCAAAAGAAACAAAAATAATGAATGCCGAGGAAGCTATGGCCATAAAATAGAGTCCAACAACAAAGCCGGATAATAAGTAACAGAAGGAGCAGAGGCCGAAAAAAGAAGACAATCTCAAAAAGTATGGAAACCATACTCCATCAAATGTTAGCACTCACCATATCGTAGAAGAAATCAAGCGCAATGAAGATTTACTATGCCCTTAGAAGTTAAGGGCGCCTCCTAATAAGAGGGATATATCCAAATATTGTGAATTTCATAAGGATCGTGGTCATATAATAAATAAGTGCACCGCTTTGCAATATGATAATGAATTCTTCATCTATCGAGGATAACTCAATAAATTTTTTGATCGAAGGGATGGCAGAGAACCTAGAAAAAGGTCAAATTATCCATGCAAACCTAAAGATGATAAAAAGAGAAATCATGAAGACGATTATGACGAGGATCCAGACTTATCGAAGAAACCCAAGCAACTAGAATATAAGGTAGCTACGATCAGTTTTGGTTCTTTTGAGTGTCATATGATTACAAGTGGTAATACAGGAGAGGTGATCACACTACAGAAAGAAAAGATTACTTGAATGAAGCCTAGGCTTGTTCTTATATCCAAAGGATTAATCTAAATAAAGATGATCGGCCAAAGAAAGTCAATAAAGTCAAATTGATGATTGGGTTTTCAAAAAATGATCTTTCTAGGGCACTTTATCCCTATAATGACCCATTGGTTATCAATTGCAAAATCTAGGATATTATCATCGCCAGAGTTTTGATTGATAATCGGAGTTTAACCGATATTATGTTTTATCCTTGCTTTAAAAGTTTGAACTTGAAGCTCAACCAGCTGTAACCTTATCATATTCCATTAATAGTCTTTTATGGTGACAAAGTTTACCCTTTGGGAATAATCAAGCTAAAAGTGTTGATCGACACTTGTCCAGCAATTTGCACAAAAAAAAATGCCTCTTCGTGATGGATAAGAACGTTCAATCTGCCTATAATGTGATCCTTGATAGGGTAGGATTGAAAAAGTTTGAAGTCGTACCATCAACGGTCCATTAGTGCTTAAAGTTTCCAACTCACTTTGGGGTAGTTGTTGTGAAAGGAGACCAAAAGGTGGCTAGAGAGTGTTACTACTCATCAGCCGAGCAAGAATATCTGATTAAATTGAAGAAGAAGAAGACTATAACTTACCAGGTGTGTACTACTGAGCCTAATGGTGAATCTGAGGATGAAACCTTAGACCCACAAGATGAAACAGAGTTGGTTAAAGTACAGATTGTCGAAGCCACTGAAAGCAGCATTCTAGATGATGACAAATTAGAAAGGACTACGCAGATCGATTAAACACTGGATCTTATCCTTAAACGGAAGTTGATTATATTCCTGAGGGAATGGAGACATGTATTTACTTGGAGCTATGAGGACATGACTGGGATTTATCCTAATTTCCTATGACATGAGCTCAACGTCAACAAGGATGCCAAGTCGATCAAGTAGAGACATCGGATTTTCTGAAAAGAGTCATGATATCCAAGAGAAGGTAGAGAAACTTCAAAAATCTCGATTTATTGAATATGTGGAGTAACCAAATTGGTTAGCCAATGATGTAATGGTAAAAAATAAGAATGATAAATGGAGGATGTGCATAGATTTCACTGATTTAAATAAGGCGTGCCTAAAATACTATTTTCCCTTGCCCAGAATTGATCGATTGGTAGATGCTACATCAGGAAACTTTATGGACGCCTATTATGGTTGTAACTCGATAAAAATGAAACCTAAAGATAGGGAAAGTATAACCTTCATCACCCCCAAGGATCTTTTTAATATAATGTAATACCTTTTGGTCTTAAAAATGCACGTGCAATGTATCAAAGGTTGGTGAACAAGGTATTCAAAGAACAAATAGGCAAAAACATGGAGGTTTATATGGTAGATATGTTGATGAAGAGAAAAAAAGCTTCAGATCATATCATCGACCTCAGTCAGACTTTTGATCTGCTATAAAACCATCATATTAAGCTGAATTTGACCAAGTGTGTGTTTGGAGTACAAGAAGGAATGTTCCTTGACTTCACAGTTAATCAAAGGAGAATTGAAACCAATCCAGCATGTGACACCCCGAATAATTAAATACCGGGTAGCTACTCCTTTATTAAATCAATACAAAATGCATGGTTGGTCCAGTTAATAGCATCACTGTCGAAAACATTTTTAATGATTACTAACCACCTAGTATTTAAAAAGTGAGTTGTCAATTTTTTTTTCTGATTAACATGCGATAAAGGAAAATATAGCAATGTAACACAACCATTCACGATAAAGTCCAACTAAAATGAATCAACAATAATATGCGTCTCGAGGAAATAATCCTCACAACAATCCCAATATGAAAGGAAATAAAACAAGTCTGCATCCTGAATTAATTACACACCAAAGTCTAAATAACTGAAATATAAAATGAAATGTCTCTAAACGAAATGGGCGACATGCCCTACAACTGATGAAATCTGAATATAGAGTCAAGGCAAATGAAGCGTCTAATAGCAAGGTCCTGTAACTTCCACAACAGCTACAACTCGTCACCTGACTGGAAATACTATGCATGGTGTCCTTGTGGCTGGGCACCTAAAAATGGTTTTTACAAAAAATAGATTTGAAAGCAAACGGGTCAGAGCCCGAATGTGGAGAGTATTTTAAAAATAGCAAGTGCTTTAATAACAATTAAAACAATGAATGCAAGATACATGTTAGGACGTGCTCTCACATGAAATACTCACCTCTCGTCTAACAGTGCACTCCTAACGTTCCTGTACCCATTCATGTGTTATTTATCTAACTAAACCATCATAAGTTCTAACCCAACTACTCGATTCACAATATGAATTCCCAATGTTATTACTTAAATAAATAGCTTTACTTGAACTCGGATTCTCAATTGTTAACATTACCGTTTACTGGAGGTTATCCCCTTATTTATCTTCTCAAGGAGTTACTATAATGATTCTCATAAATAAACATCACAATTCCTTTTCATTCAACCGTATATTATTCGCATCATAAATATACAATATAAGCACCCCGAGGCTAAGCTGCGGTGCACACATACTCTGCTATTCATCCCGGTACATCACGTACATAAGGATTACAAATTCCGAATCTCTCAGGAATTGTTAGAATAAACACCACACACAAAAATGGAGGCGAACATAATTCAACATATCCATGGTCACGTACATACCTACGCTCCATAGTCAGCTGGCTTAATAACTCACAATTAAGTCATTCCCTTGAACTATGTCCTCTAGAACCAAACTAAATCCGGCCACACAAGGATTAGAAGGCCCTAAGCGAACGTAAACCTCCCGTGATAGCAAGTATGGTAGGTATGTCATACACATAAGATCATATACTAAGCATGCACACATCTTAGATATCTCAATATTAATAAAGGTATTTTCCACATCCTTATACCATTATCCCAATTGTATACATTTTTAGTCTTCCAATAATATATAATGTAGATTGTCGACACATCATAGTTTCTTATACTTAAAACCTTTCTCAGAGGGGTTATTAAGTTTCCTATTATTCCCACATATTACATCATTATTCTTAAGGTCCTTACTTCTGCCCCAAACCTCAATTCATCAACTTATTCAAAATTACTCTATTAATCCTAATATTATCTCACTCATCGAGCTTCAATAGCTTTTAGAATAATTCCTCAAATTAGATTCTAATTAAGGTCCAAACTTTATAACCATACCTACTGGTCTTCCTTAAGTCTAAGGATATTCATAAGGTCTCCAATAATATTTTCCAAGGGTTAGATCATTAAAATTTAACTAGGGGAAATTTTGCTTTTTCTGGGAAGGTCGATCGATCGACCTGGACCTTCGATCGATCGATAGTGGTCGATCGATCGACTGATGAATGTCGATCGATCGAACGCACCAGGTAGGCTGCGGACTGCTTCGTTTTGCAGTTTTAAAATCATCTCAAAACACCATTAACAAGCATGAAGCTCTAAGATAACGTTATAATATCATCATACAATCATCCTACAACAGTGTTAACGTTTTAAAACCAATAATTCATCATTCAAGGGCTTTGTTTGGATCAAAACATCATCAAGAATTTCCAGTTTTCTAATTCTTTCAAGAACATTAATAAACTTCTTATAAATTCCGTTTTTAGATCATTAATGGTTATGCTTTGAATACATAATTCGTCCAGAAAGTTTCTATATGCAATTCCTAACATAGTTCATAGTTTTAATCCTCAAATTCATGGGTCTAATCAATCTTCCAAGATAAATTTGATGATTATCCTAAACATGGAAAAGCATAGCATTGAATCAATTATAATTAAACCACTTGCCTCTAATCTTTATCTGAATTTGATGTTGAATCTTGAAGGCTGAGTTGTTCTCTCTCTCTCTTTCTGCATAATTCTCTTCTCTCTCTCTCTCTACAAGTTCTTCTCTAAGGATGATGACAATGGAGGTGGGGTTGGTTTTTGGCAAGTTGGACCTATTTCTTAACTTCTCCCGTAGCCCATTAAGTCCCTTAGTGTAGTTAGTTGGTTTAGTGGATAAAGAATAAGTCAGATTTTTGTTTCTAATTTTCGTGGGTTTTAATTCCCAAATTTTCGAAATTATCAAAATGCCCTTTTAAATTATTGATATGGCCCAATAATGCCCCGGGACCCAAACTTAACCCCCGGCTAGTGTTTTCTGACTATTTTGACCCTTACGGACACGTTGGTGCACTCAAAATGACCATACGGTTAATAGAAATAAAATTCACTTTTTAATTAAATAATTACTTTCCGGACGCGACTGTCACACGCGTCTCAACAAAATTTCCCAAATTGCCGTATTTCAATCTCGCGACGATTTCAATAGTTACAATATTCGTATATTGCCATATATACACATTATAATCAAATACTAACTCACATCTCGTTAATATTTTATCCGGATTAATCCTCAATTAATTCACATTTAATTCAATTAATCCCATAAATAAATATCGATAAAAATGTGGGGTATTACACAACAAAGATAAAAGCTATGATCAAAATGCATTCACTGACATGTAACAAAGATGCACAGAGTCTCACTGGAAGAGCGACAACCTTAAACAGATTTATGTCACGAGCAACAAACAGGTTTTTGCTATTTTTTAAAGTGTTGAGAAAAACTTTTAAGTTGAATGGAGAATGTGAGGAAGCGTTCCACGAGTTAAAGAGGTATTTGGGGTCACCAACATTGCTTTCCCTACCAGTATTGGGAGAGAAATTGTACATATATTTTGCTATTTGTGAGTTAGTAGTGAGCTTGGCATTGGTCAGACAGGACAATGGAATCCAAACACAGTCTACTATACTAGTAAAGTATTCAGAGGAGATGAAATCAGGTACCCATGTTCGAAAAAATTAGCTCTAGCACTTATTAAGGCTACAAGGAGAATGAAACCTTATTTCCATGCATAGACCATAGTTGTGTATACTAATCTTATTCTTCAGCAAGCTCTCTACAAACCTGAGAAGTCAGGAAGATTGATATACTAGGCAGTAGAATTGGGAGAGTATGACATCGTCTATGAACCAAGATCTTCATTAAAATTCCAAGATTTGGAAGATTTTATTACTAAACTTACTTATCTAGAGGTTCCCAACCAACAGAGATTGCCTGTCGAGAAGACTTCAAAAAAAGAGAGCTCGACTCATAAGCAAGATGAAGTAGCTACCGACCAACTTGAGTCGTCTAGAATTCAGGATATGGCCCAGAAATATGTAGAGGAAAGTAAAAATATATTCCAGTATGGATCACTAATAACAGAAAGGTTCAATGATGATATTCCATAATGGAATTTGTAGGTGGATGGATATTCGTGTGCCAGTGGCAGTGGAGCAGGTATAATACTTAATACTCCTGATAATATTGATATTGAGTATGTGCTCAAGTTTTACTTCAAAACATCAAACAACGAGGAAAAATACGAGGCCTTGATAGTTGGGCTAAATTTATCTCATTAATTTAGGCACTGAGAAAGTAGTGGCGCATAGTGATTCACAGTTGGTCGTTAACCAAGTGCTTAATTTGTATGGGGCCAAAGGAGAATTAATGACTAGGTATCTTACCAAGGCCATAGAAGTCATTGCCAAATTTCTAGCCGTCCAAATGAATAGAATTATAAGAATAGAGAATGCCCAAGTTTATGCCCTTTCTCGGCTAACATCAATAACAAGAATTGAGCTCCGAAGAACAATTCAAATTGATGAAGACCTGATGGTTAGTTTTATTGCAATAAATTTAGGACCTTCCTGGATGGATCCCATCAAAGCTTATATTGAAGATGACCCCGTATCACCTAACCCCAAAAAGGACAAGAATCTCCGATATAAAGCCACAAGGTATGTGTTGGATAAAGGAGTTCTATACAGAAGAGGATTGACAATCTCCATACAATGTTGTGTTCACCCAGTGGAGGTGGAAGACTTGATCAAATAAGTTCATGAAGGATCATGTAGATCTCATTCAGCTGGAAGATCATTGCTCCAATGCATCAACACTTGGGGATATTACTGGCCGACCATGAGGAAAAATCATACAGCCTTTGTAAGAAAGTGTGATAATTGCCAAAAATTCTCTAGCGTTCATAGGACACCTCATGTTTCTTTAACGCCAATAATATCACCTTGGTTGTTTGGTATATGGGGAATTTACTTGGTCGGCCCATTGCCAACCATCAAAGGTAGGTTCGAATACTTAGTTATTACTGTGGATTACTTCACCAAATGGGTGGAAGCAGAGCCATTAATTGATATGCCTTATGATAAGGTGTACTAGTTCATCTGGAAGAATATCATCTGCCGATATTGTTTACCATATGCGTTCATCACAAATCATGGCACCCAATTCGACAATGAGAAGTTTCAAGCATACTGTGCACAATCCAAAATCCAGAAGCTGCATTCCGCACCAGGATATCCTCAAAGTAATGGTAAAATAGAAGTGACTAATAGAAATTTGCTGAATGGATTGAAAAAGAGACTTGATACTACTAAGGGCAACTGGATTAATGAGATACACTATGTTCTTTAGGCCCACATAATAACACTGAGAATAGAAACTAGAGAAACACCATACATGCTCACGTTTGGAACTGAAGCAATGGAACTAGTCGAGATCGGACTACCTACTCACAAGGTACTAAAATTTAATTCACTAGTTAGTGATTTGATGAGGCACTTAGGTCTCTACATGCTGGAGGAGGTCAGAGAAGATGAAACTCTGAGAAATGATGCCTACCAACATTGCATTGCTCATTTTTATAATAAAAGGTTCAAGCTGACTAACTTGAAAGAGGGAGATTGTATTCTTAAGAAAGTTATCCAGAAGAATAACAAGCTTGAGGCCAACTGACATGGACCATATCGCATCTCAGTTGTCGTCCAACCAGGGACATATCATCTAGAGACTTTAGAGGGTGAAGAATTTAAAAATCTTTGGAATGTCGAATATAGTATTATCAGTAAATCAAAAGATAATTATTATTATATCTCTCATGATTTTATTTCTGTATCAATAAAAAGTTGATTTCAGTCTCTTCATTTTTTCATTTTTTCTTCAAAGTATGGTGATGATATAACCTCCCCCCAAAACAAAGACAACTTTTGATCTTCAGCTCCGACCAAGTCAAAATAAGATTAAAATCTTGAGCACATGGTCGGTAATAAGAAAATTAATAACCAACCAAGTCAAAATAGGATTACAATCCTCAGCACTTGGTCGGCAATAAGAAAAATAATAACCAACCAAGTCAAAAAAGGATTACAATCCTCGGCACTTGGTCGGCGATAAGAAAAATAATAACCAACAAAGTCAAAACAAGATTATAATCCTCACCACTTGGTCGACACTAAAAAAAATAATAACCAACGAAGTCAAAATAGGAATGTAAATCCTCAACACTTGGTCGGTAACAATAATTTAGTTCATGTATGACTAAAAAAAAATCACAAACAAGAGGTTGATTACTTCATGTATGATATTGTATAAACAAGTCAAGAATAAGAAGTGTAAAACTTCGTATAAAACTAAAAAAGTTACAAACAAGTTTTACTCGACTAAGTTAAATGCATGAAGACATGTAAAAATTCCTAGATACTGGAATATAAACATAAATTCCTTACACACTTGGTCACCACTAATAACTAATGCTAAATTTGGATCAAGATATCTATGTACAATAGTAGAATCAATGGCATAACAACTGGTAACTAATATTAAATTTGGATTGATATATCTAAATGTATTAGTAGATACAATGACATTATAATCATAAGTTAACTAAATGATTAAAATAATCATAAGCTGACAGAAACAAAATTATTTTATTCATACAAACTGTATTACATTCAAATGAATTATAAAATATTGGATAATCATTCAACTGGGCGTTTTCCCTCAGCTTTGGAAGATGATTGCACTTTTTCCATACTAACAGGAGGATCATCCAGTTTACAAGGAGAATTGATAAAGTTGAAATCCTAACGCATCCTTATGTTGCTGCTACTAGGCCCGTTGGTTAGATGAGGAGTTTAACTATTTTAAGTTCATCATGTAACTCATAATCCCCTAAATATTTCGATATCAAACATTGGGGAGTCAAATCAACTAGAATCTAGCTGACATCCAACTTGAACGGAGGTTGTTGGCAGTCTAAAAAATTGGGATCATGCCAATTCTAGAGTTTTCTATCTTCTCCAACCTTCATCACAGTCAAGCAATTGGTCCAACCCCATTTATAACTTTCACAATGAGTTTAAGCGAGGTGATCATTTATACGGACCAAAGCTTCATTATAGCCATCCATCCATACCTCTCTGGGTTGTTTGTGAAATTAGAAAGTTAATCTTTCAACTTGATGTTGAAGTTTCTTCAAAACCTCATCCTTCACCTTCAACTGAGGGGTTGGTCGGTAAGGGATTTGTCTTTAGCTTCCAATATTGTAGATAAATCGGTAATGGCTTGACTCTTCATCTTCAATTGGGCAGCTTGATTAGCTAAAGTTTTCTTAATCCTAGTCTCCTCTTCATTTGGTCGGCTATCTCTTTATCTAGAAGATGATGCAAGTTTGGATTTTGCCAATGCTTCAAGTTCTTCCCTTAATTTGGCATTTTCCTCCTCCAAAAAAGAGGCACCTTTATCGACACCAGCATCAGAAGACTATTTTAAGGATCCAAGTTCGTCGCTCAGCTTATTATTTTCCTGTTTCAAAAGTTTAGAAATTTCTCTGGCTTTATCAACTTTACGGTTCAGTAAGAACCCCTTCTTCCTGAATGCAGAGGCATATTTTTGTTATTTTTCCTCAAAATCCCAACCTTCACTCAAGGCCTTATACTTTGCTTTGTATTCGACATGCATAAGATCTTTTCTTTCATTATGCTCTGCTTACAAATCTTCAATCATCTTAAAGTATGAAATATTATTGGCCACAACCCGATAAAAAAGAAACTTAAGATAAGTATAGGCATCCTTGACCTGGTCAAAAGCATATGCATCGAGCAAGTCTGTTAGCTCTTCATCAATCAAGTCCAAATGACCCACCTTAAATAGATTGTTCCAGCCCTTGAGTAAGTCTCTGTGGAAGAAATTTGTTCCATTTTGGCTAACAACTAGAAGGATAAAGCAACAATTTATCAACACTAAAAGAAAATGGAAGGATAACAAGGCATTTGGAAAAAGAGTTCTTTTATTAATAAAGGATGATTATGCAAGTACATCGGGAGAAAACGAATAGAAGATCCAAAAAAGGTGCAAAATAAGAGAGGATGAGAAAGTATAAACCTTCTTCTTATCCTTGTCCACATAAGGGATCTCTTGCTCAGTAGGCGGGATAGCTAAAGTATTTCCTTGGTCAACAAGAGGGGTATTAGAGTCCATAACAAAGAAAATTCCCCTGAACCAGCTTCATCTTCAATCTCATCATCAAGGTTAGGTGTAGGACCTGAATCATGCATGAGGAAGAGTTTAGAATCTTTAATATTACTAGCTTCCTTCAATGACTTCGACCAACCTTCCTTGAATTTTTTTTCTTCTCATACCCAACTTGGGCAGAAGTAGCAGAGATAAACTTATCCTAGCCCCTATTGAAGGAATATTCCCTAGCCTTCTTCCTCATGGCCTAATCGGTAGAAAGTTATATGGTCATCTTGACTACTTGACCTTCAGCAGCCTTTGCCCTGCGCTCAACTTTAGTAATAGTCGAGTTATCCATAACCAAAGCATTATTATCCTTCAGTCGAGCTTCTTCAGCAGTTTTGAGTTTTTCCTCCCATGCCTTTTCTCAGTTTCCAGAGCTTATTGGGATTCTAGAAAATATTTCCTTAGACCTTCAAAGGCTTCTTCGACTTCCCCCGAGGAAGAATGTATCTTATCGTCCTTCCCCGGCAATTAGTTATAGTCAACTAAGAACAATAAGAAAAATTAAAGCTAATACAAAATTAAAAAGGCATGAATAACATCTGACCAAAGTAAAAAATGAAAGCTTACCAAGGCCAGGCTTTGAGAAGCCCTTACTAATAATTGAAAGGGGGACATTGAAGCAGCAATAGCTCTATGGTTAGGGAGTGTGCCAGACTTGATCAACTTCCTAGAAAAGCTAGGAACCACGCAAACCAAATGATCCAGTAACAAATGAGCTAGTAACAAATGGAACCAAGCAGACCAAACCCTATTGATCAATATCAATAATTTTCTCAAATTGCTTATCAGCAGGACCCCACCTTAATCTCTTCAAAGGAGATTCATCACCCTTATTAGTTGGGGGCTTTTTGTCAACATCATTCTTCTTCTTTTGGGCAATAGTATCAATTGGTTTCTTGGAACCTGCTACAAAGTCATCTTCTAAAAGGTATGGGATTTTTCTCTTACCCATACTAAAAGCAAGTGGAAGATTAGAGTCAAGAGAGGTGGAAGTACCAACTTCAGCAACTACTCTAGCAGATTCACTGGCAGAGGAGGTGGATATTGGGTCTTTCTCCAAGTTAATTACAACTGATGGAATGCTAACTATTGGTCGGGCTATAAAGGAAGTGATGGAGGTCTTATATTCTAGAAAGGAATATGTTGATCGGGGGTGATCCTCTCCAGTTCTTTGGTTCATGCCCCACAAGAATTTAAGTTCTTCTAAATTAAATTCACCCATCTTGGGAGACTTTCTCTTACTCTCCTATGCAGCAAAGAAACAAGCAATGATAGTTAGAACACATTAGAAAAAATATCAAAAAGGAAGAGAAAAAAATTAAAATAACAACCATTAAGGGGGGAATGTTGCCAATTTATAACTACTAAAGCATGATTCAAATAATCTTTATTAGAGTCAGACAGATTCAAGACTAAAGCTCTATTAGCAGCTCTGGTTTTCAAATATTATGTATTTACCCCTGCAATGGACCCTTTGTAGCAGAACATAATCTCCGAAATCCCAATATGGGTCCTATAAAGTTCATTCAATCTATTTACACTATTAATAATTTTCCAAGCATTGTGAGCCACTCATACCGGAGCAACGTCAAAATATTGATAAAAATGAAGAAGAAAAGGCTTTTGGGAAAAAGAAAAACCACACTTTGCTATAAACAAAGTGGGAATTCAGTGACCTTCATCCAAGGAATATATATCTAAAGGGCCATGAGGGACATCTAATTCGACCCAAGATGGAATTTTATGCTCTGCCCCAAAGTTTTCTAAAGAATCATCGTCAACTACATAAACCATGGTTCAAAAGACGAAAATGGGGAAAAATAAAGAAAAGAAAGAATTCTTACAGAAGATTAAGGATTCAACAAGAACTGTCAAAATGAAAATAAAAATGATGGCAAACGATCGCACAAAAACTCAGAGATAGCTACTGTAGTTTGAAAATTTAGGGGTAAGGAAGAACCTAGAAAAGCTCATGCCTTTTATAGGTTGCCTCGAAAATAGTAAAAAAAATGATTAAAGTTATCAACGATTAACATTTTGACGTTTTCGTGAATCAGAAGGTTAAAAATACCCGTTTGCCATTTGGCGGTTCAGTAAAATTCAAATTATTTTTTAAAATGCCATTTTCAAACAGTGCCAATAAAAGTTACAAGTGTGGGAGGTCGGCTGCCGACTAATCATCATGAAAATACTCCGAGATACTTTTAGAATCATATGCTCCATACTTTCACGCAAGCACCAAGCATGGTACATTTGTGGCTTTTGTTAATGCCAAAAGTTATCCACCTACATGGACTAATCAAAAGTGAACACGCGTCCTCCTACGTGGCCAAAATCCTAGTCAGCAAGAAGTAAATTTGTCGACCAATACCTGGAATGTCGGCCAACACATGGAATTTCGACCAACAGAAAGAAGGATGACCAACAAGGTAACGAACCGTCATCATGTTAAGGGTCATACTACACATGGTTTATATAACCAATCGTCACAGTTATTATGTAAAGATGTAAATACTTAATTATATAAAAACATTCCATCCCTTGACATTCCAACCCTTGACCTCTGGGTCACTATATATGCATTATATCCCCTTCATCTAGGTCACAATCGAACGGATTCTGGGATATTCTTATCTACAAGAGTACTTAGTTTTCTGTAACCACAAACATGAATAAAATAACAGTGGACGTAACCTTTCTTCCATAACTGAACCACTTTAAAAATCTATTTCTTTAATTACTATTACATATTTTATCTGTGATTAAAAAATTAGATCAAGTCTAATTTTTTACATCAACAATGATTAAATAAAGAAATGAAATAAATTACAATAATTCTAATTGGTCATTTCCAACTATTTATTTTTCAGAAAATTTAATTATTTATCTTAGATCCTTATTGTAGTCCTAATGCCCAAGTAGTTAGGCCCATATTCTTAAGAAAACCATATTAGCACAAGCTCACCTTTTATACAAGTATAGAGGTGTGGGAAGGGGATTAAGATGATCGAGAACATATTAGGTTCTGATAGGGGTGAGATTAAACACTATTCACATTTATATGAAGATGCCTAGAGATAGATGATCATATCTCTCTCAATAGGAAGGGTTTTCACCTCAAAAGGTTCCCACACACCTACCTAGCTTTAGGGAGGATCATGATCATGCACTAGAAGATTCAAGCTTCATAACAGTTGAAGAAATGTTCTAGATATCGCAAACAAGGCATCTCCATTACCTATATATAATTTTCTCCACATCGGATCACAATCGAATGGGTCGCGTACGATAATGACTGCACGTGGTATTCTCCGTGATGAGAAAGGCTACACCTAAGTCCTAATTACCTCGGTCCTACTATTGACGTAACAATTTTGCTAGTGGATAAACGGGGGTATGACTTTGAATAGTCTTATATATGGGACCATACGACTGAAGGGGAAGGCATAGTGATTTTTCTTGTTGTGATGCCACAAGATTATAAAGTTATGACAACTTATAATTATATCTATTATGCACAAGTGATCCTCACAGGCAATAAGAATAGGCATTCATACTTTACTAGCGGGATCGAGCATAGCCTATGTGATTTAGTGTGGGTTATGCACACTTATGAATATTCTGGATTATGAAATACTATTTTGTGGTACCTTGCGATGGTTACACGTGCTTATAACTTATACTAGCGATGTATAATAATATACTTATGATGCGGGAATAATGTAATGAATGTGATAGAGACCGTTATTGATACTTTGATTAATAAGTGAGTTAGTTTTAATGCAAGATATTTCAGTAATATTGAATATTCTTAGATAAAGTGATGAACTTGAGAAAATGAAAGTAAAGAATAATAATTAATAGATGAACACTTATCATATGGAACTCGTTGAATTTGGGAGTAGAACCAAATACTTATTTTAGGTTATTTGGGTTGAGTAATGTAGGGGGAGTCCCCACCAAAGATTTATTAGCTTATTCAAACATATTGATTAACCTACGAAGAAGGAGAATAAAGGCCACTCGAGCTAGTTATCTCGAAGACCCTTCAGAAAGGTGGCTCGATTAACACACCTCGAAGATTCTCCAATGAACCTAGTTCGAAGGATCCAACTTGTAGACCAAAGTCACATGGATGACAATAGTTTGTAATAAGAAATAGAATAATTTGTATCATTTACTTTGGCTTATAAATATATGTTGAGTGAGGTTAATCGGTACCCACGAGGGACCATGACAGGTAGGGCATGGGAGAGCTAACATGATCTATCGAACAACCTCTTCTTGGGAACCTCGAAGGGACATGGTTTGGAGGATTGGGAGCAAGGAAACATTGGGAATACAGTTGCCAACCCTCTTGGCACACTTGGGAAAAACTTCATTCAACATATACGGTCGCTCGAGTCACTACATTTGAGCCACCTCAACTCTTACCTCCTTGATGTACCTCAATCTTGCACCCCGGTTCTAAGATAACTCTTGACCAACAAACAAAAACTGGGTTAGTCAAGATAACTGTTAGTCGAGCAACCTTAGAATAGATACTAGTCATCCAGACTAATGTGACCGTGCACCTAACAGAGTCACTATTTAACCACTCCCTGACCTCATAATGTCTGATATTTAGGGACTAAAAAATATAGCACTTAATTGGGTTGATCCTTGGGACGGCAAGTATAGTTCACCAAACCTGGCCCTTTAGCCATCCTTAGGTAAGCCCCAAGCTGACGTATCACTCTCCTCATTAATTCCCATAATACTTCTAGCCATTAGAACAACTTCTCGCCAAAACAAGAAGATCCCATGCATTTAATGCAATATCTCTTGCATTTAATGCACCCAATCAGACCAATCTTAGGCAAGCTTACTTGAGCAACCTTGCCCCATATAAAATACAACAAATGAAAAAATTAGAGAGAGAGAGTGCCTTGAGCCTAGAATTGTTGACCAAACTCCTCCATACACGAGAAATATTGTGAGAGCATTAACTCCCCATAACCATTTAATACCCTTATCATTAAGCATTAGCTGAGATTGAAATTCCTGCCTTGCCTTTATTGTGCCTAGAGTGATTTCCCTTTCTCCCTCCGACCATACTACCTGCTGGTCCCATCCATTTATCATGACTGTTATGTATATTTTATGACATTATATCATTTAATACAAGTCTCAATACTGAATCTATTTGTCTCTTATTCACCTGTGACCACTGCCAACATTTAATACTTAACGGTGTCAATCCAAGTCTTTATAAGGGGTTATGCCTCACTTGATACTAATAGTATTCCAAGAACCCACATCTTACATTTGGCGACTCTGTTGGGTAGGCATTATCTTTTGAAAAGATGCCAGAGGATAATACCTCCAGAATCACTGACATTAACACCATACAACGTGAAGAGGAGGCCAACAACTCTGCACCACCTGATGGGACAAAAGTGGTAAGGACGAAGCCTAGCTCGCCCAACATTGGAGTAACATAAATGATGGTTGCATAGGCAGGAATAGGCCCAGGAAAAATGAAGGGACTGATGGGTTTATTCACGGAGTTCTCTTTCTCTACGCCACCTAAGGCTATACAGGCTATTACTGTTACAAGGGGTGTTGCTACGGTCGCTTTTAATAATGATCCACCCACCACCTTGCCAAATTTGGGCAAATTTTCCCTTACCACGGTCCCACCCATGATGACGGGGCCAGTGTTACAAAGTGGAGGAGCAACTACAGCAGTTCTTATCATGATGGTCGTCCAAGGAGAAAGTACACCACCCGCTCGGGCGATCGCGATGGTAACAACACTGCATTTAATGCACCCAATCAGACCAATCACAAACAATCTTACTCGAGCAGCCTTACCCCATATAAAATACACCTGATGAAAAAATTAAAGAGAGAGAGAGAGAGCACCTTGAGCCTAGAATTGCTGCCCAAACTCCTTCATACACAAGAGCTATTGAGAGCATTAACTCCCCATATCCATTTAATACCCTTATCATTAAGCATTAACTGAGCTTGAAGTTCCTGCCTTACATTTATTGTCCCTAGAGTGCTTTCCCTTTCTCCCTCCGACCA
Source organism: Sambucus nigra (assembly GCA_949130495.1). Lineage (NCBI taxonomy): Eukaryota > Viridiplantae > Streptophyta > Magnoliopsida > Dipsacales > Adoxaceae > Sambucus > Sambucus nigra. The sequence continues at coordinate 353,557,680 of OX422207.1, read as the reverse complement.
CGCTACCTGATGGTCCCATCCATTTGTTATGACTGTTATGTATCTCTTATGATAATATATCATTTAATACAAGGTTGAGTATTGAATCCATTTGTCTTTTATTCACCTGTGGTCACTGCCAACATTTAATACTGAACGGTGTCAATCTCTATCTTAATAAGGGGTTACGCCTCACTTGATACTAACTGTATTCTAAAAATCCACATCTTACATGTGCTTATGTCTTATGCTAGCGATGTATAATCATAGAATTATGATGCGGGAATAATGTAATGAATGTGCTAGTGATCGTTATTGATACTTTGATTAATACGTGAATTAGTTTTAATGCAAGATATTTCAGTAATATAGAATATTCTTAGATGAAGTGATGAACTTAAGAAAGTGAAAGTAAGGAATAATAATTAATAAATGAACACTTATCATATGGAACTCGTTGGATTTGGGAGGAGAACCACAAACTTGTTTTAGGTTATTTGGTTTGAGTAACTTGAATAAATTAAAATCCACTTAATGTAGGAGGAAGATGCATTATTATGATTGTGACCCAACTTCAGTTAAATTCTTACTCTTGTAGATTTGCTATAACATTTGTTGTTGAATTGATTTCTACAAGTCTTAGGTCGATGTTTCTTTCGTAAGCTTAGGTTATTCGTTGGAAGAGTATCTTTAGAGAAATTATATTCATCATTCATAGGATATAGAATTCGGTCAGTGTATCCTATTTACTTATTTGTATTTATTTACATTTTAGTACAAGCAATTGTATGTAGTTCAGAATTTTTCTCGAGTTAGATATTGTATATGATGTACTTTTATACAGGATGGTTATTGGAATATTGAGATTGGATATTCCAGATTTGGAGTTTACTTATTATGTTGGTATAATGGTATTGGAGATGTTTTATTTGATTCCTCATTTTACTCTTGTATTGTGTTTACTTATTCATTTTAGTTATTTCGATGTGCTCAGAATGTTATAAAAAAGTGTTATCGTGTAAATTTTGTATTATACATGATGAATATATTTATGGATTTCATGGGGAGTCATAGTTCGTATCATGAAATTATAGGTTTTGGTTTACTAGGGTCTTGAGTTCCACCATCACTTTTTCTCATTGAGTTCTTTAACCGCTGAAGAGATTTGACGTATAGAGTTTATATTCTCCGTAATGATAATGTCTTAGGAGGTTTCAGTACATTATTCCAGACGAATGATTCGAATAGACCAAAGTGTGTTGGGAAGGTTCCTTATTTGAATTTCCTTTATGAGATGTTCCATGCATACAGTCGACCTTGGACAGGTTAAGGACTATTGGACGTGAGACCTATAGTACGTGTTTAACACATTATTTTAGGGGAAGTTTTTCAACTCACCATTCGAAATAGGATGGGGAGTAAGTTCCAGAGACTTCATCAGGAAGACCGCCTAGTAGCCAATATGAAGGGGAGTTCAATTATCTTTCTCTTTGTGCATAGGAAGATATTGGTACAGAAGCTAAGAATGTTATTCGTGTTATCCGTTATCATATAAGAAGACATATTGTGTTGGCAAAACATTTATGTAAAGATACTTTTGGTGTTATTGGGTGACCCATCCTTAACCACTTGGGCCTAGGTGGTGGAATTTATCCTCCTACATTACCAGAATCATAAAAATTATGTGAAGGATAGAGTCCCTAATATTGAGAAGTTTGAGATCGGATTATGACCAAAAGACTAGAGATGATGTAGCATTGCTCAAGCTGGGGAGGCCCTCACAAGCATAAGGAATCATACAGAGGGAGTGGATCCTCCATGATGACAATAAGAGTTATTGTGTCCATTAGAACTAAGGGAATTATGGTTAGTGGGGTCACGAATAATGAGACTTGGGCTGAAGAGACTAGTTATAGAAGAATCGACCATAGAGAAAGGGTTAACACGGCTTCTCGTAGCGTCGCTATTTTTATAGTTCCTTTAGAGAAAATTGTTATAATTGTGACGAGTGAGACCATTTAGTTAGTAGATGACTTAGGGAAACCACTATTAAATGGGTAATACCTGGGATGGTTACGATTATTGTTATCGCTCAAGTATGTGAGTCTTACTTTGACATTGAGGAGTTCTCGTTCTTTTCTCAGTAGTGAGTTTACTACGATTTTAAGATATATATATATATATATATATATATATATATATATATATATTTATCATTGAATTTCATCACGTATGGATACCCCAATAGGTAGGGGTGTTGCCTTACGCTGTGTTGTGGAGACGTAACAGTGTGTTTTGATGGCTAGGTGTTCAACCGCTTTATTGATATATACATATGGTCTTATGATTTCATTACTAAGCATTAATTAGAGCATTTGTAAACCACCGGAGGTAGGATTTTATGTTTGTAGTTTTTAAGCAGGGGTTATTTCTTAGTTGCATATAGGCTTAGGGAAGGGTATACTGTGTACGGATATATTATAGAGGTGAGTACATCAGAGGGGATTATGGTTTCATAGAGATGTTACCGACATTCCTAGATCTTCTAGTTTTATTTGAAGAGGTGCCAATTTATGACCTACGTGAGAGATTAATTATAGGCGTACTATTGACACTTGATTTTCGACGACACCTTATTATTGAATCCATTAGAGATGGAAGAGTGTCGTAAGAGCAGACACCATAGCTTGAGCTAAGGGTTTGCTCAGAGAAGTAAGTCAACATGGGGAAGATCCAACTGATAAAGTTGCTTTTTAGTATGTCGTTGTTTGAAAGATCCTTTAATAAAAAATCTCATTACCTACGAATATATAACAAAACTAGAGAATAGAGGTAAGTGAGGTATCAATCCAAATCTAAGGGTGAAACATACAATAGAGGCATGCAATTCATTTATTTATTATTATCTTATTTATTTATTTATTTTTCTAATTTTTTCAATATTAAAACAATTTTTAGGAGATGAGGTGAAATAAGACTACACTAAATGAAAGATCTAAACAACTAACTAAAAAAGATGAAAAATGATGAAAAAAGTCTAACACTAAAATAAGAGATAAAGTGAGGAAAATAAATTTGAGAACAATCAAGGAGTGGGACTACACCACAGATTCTAGCTATTCTAACTAATTAATTTAATTATTTGAATTCTCCCAAATTAATATCAAAAATTACAAATCAACTCTTGCCGCAAATGCAATTTTAATAGTAATATTTTATAAAATTATGTTTAACCACCCACAACTCTAGAAAATAGATCTACACTCCTTTTAATTAATCACCCACTAGGATCGATTCATCAAAATTTATGTAAATCTTAGAAAATAAAATTTAGAGTTAAAATTCAAGGAATAATACCACACTTAAGAAACCCCTATCTCTTGTTCGAATCGAAATTGGGTATTATATCTCGAATTTCGATTTTCTCTTGAAAATCATTTACCCTCTCTCGAGGCTTAAATTTAAGGGTGAATGATCAAAATTAACATTCAAAGGGAATTTTCAAATAATCAAACTAATTAAATCAAAATAACATCAAATAAGAGTTAACCCCACCCCTTGAAAGGGGATTTAGCCTAGCATTATATTAAACATGGTGAACAAACAATCAAAGCCAATGAAATATAATAGAAGATAAGATAAGAGAACAATCAAACCCAATTTCTTGATGTGAAATTGAACTCCAATCCTTGCGAAGAAATTTAGATCCCTCAATTTGAATGATCCAACCAAAATTACATAAAACAATACACTCAAATTGATCCTCACAACAATTTATTTTTCCTCACTATATAAAAAAATAAAATAAAAATTCTAGTCTAACCTAATTTATTTTTCTATTGCAAACACTTTTTTCTTCTCTCTAAAACCTTAGATGGGATTCTAGATAATATCTAAATTGGGTCTTCTTCTTCTTAAATAGTGTGGCCATGGATATTAGGGGTAAATTGGGGAGGTTAATGGTGCAAGAGGGTGTATAAGGTGTTGGGTAATGGTTAATTTAGGAATTAAAGAGGGTGCATTTGGGAAGTGGGAGTGTAGGGAATAAGTTGAGGGTAAAATGGCAAAGGGGTTAAAGTTGGTTTAAGACACATGTGGGGGTTATTTTTGTTTGTGGCTTGGTTCCTTGGATTTAGACTTAACAGAATCGTGTAAGGCCTCTGGGAGAGTTGGGTTGTAAGTAAATGGTGTTGGTGATGTGTTGATCGCGGGTTGTGGAGGTGGGAATTGCAGCGGGTCTGAGGAAATGGTGCAGTGGTTCAAGTCATGATTCAGGGTTTCTTACAGGTGGATAGATAGGATTTTGGAGGGTTATGGGTTTGAGTAAAGGTCATGGAGGCCGGGTCTCGGGTTATGTTATGGATGATGACAGGGGTATTCGGGTTGATGGGTTGGTGGTCGCAATCGGGTTGAGGGGAAGAAGGTTGTTGGTGGCTGTTGGTTATAATGGAAAGTGGAGTGAGGGAATGTGTTTGTTATAGGAATAAGATGAATAGTGGGGAGTATAGGATTAGGTGTGGGTGTATGGAGGTTAGGGATTAATGACGATGGTGGTTATTGATTATGGGGGAAGAAAGAGAAGTGGGTGGGTATAAGGTTGAAGATGGTGAATAGTAGATGGGAGGTGTTTGGTGTGATAAGGTGTAGGAGAAAAGGGTATGGGTGAGTGAGGTGTTTGTGTGTATGTTAGGTTTTGTGTGTGTGTGTGTGTGTATTAGTTTGTACCCAACTAAAAAAATAAAACTAACAAAACTAAAAATTAAAATCTATTAAAAAATAAAATTCTAATATAAAATTAATACTAATAAATCTAACATAATAAAATAAGAAATAACAAAACTAAACTAATACTAAAAACTAAAAATTATATAAAACTAAAAATCACATGTTTAAAAATATTAAAATAATAAAAACAAACACGACACACAAAAATATAATATAAAAGTAAATAAAATATATTAAAAATTAAATTCCTAATCTATAAAATAAAACTCAAATAAAAAAAATAAAAACTACAAATGAAATAAAAATAAAACCTAAAGTCCTAAAAATATAAAATCACGTAAAATTGAAAATACTATTAAAACTAATCCTAATAATAAAATAAAAATAAACACTAAAATAAAGATTAAAAGTTAAAACTAATAAAATCAAAATAAAATACACTAATTAAAAAGAAATATAAAAAATAGAAAATAATACCTAAAAAATTCTAAATAAATCTAAAATAAATCCTAAAAATAAAAAATAAAAATCTAAAAAGTCTGAAAAGTATAAACTAAACACACACGGGGCTCGGGTGAAGGTTTGGGCTAGGTTTAGGCTCGGGTTTGGTACGGGACAGGGTTTACAGGCTTAGCTCCATTTTTGTTGCAATTTCCTTGATTTGAGAATTTGAACACCGCAACATGCATTTGACCTACAAAATAAACAAATAAGCATATTAGACCCAAATTACCGAGAATTAATAACTAAAAATCGTCTATTCTTTTGGGTGCTTATCACACCACCCCCAAACAGAATATTGCTAGTCCTCGAGCAAAATATAGAAAGAGAAGAAACCAAAAGTGTACCACTTTCACGGGAACTTGCGATTGCACTTAGCATGTGCAATAAGCCTTTAAACCTATAGGTTGCCCTACAGGACGAGTTTTGTCTTGTGAGGGTTTGTAGGATATTTATCCACAAAATTCTTTATTTGCAATGACAGTCTATCTCTTATTAGACCAAGAATAATCGCACAATCCATTACAAGAGAAATATTTTGAGAAATACAAGCTAGAATGTAGAAAATGTTAGCTAAGTAAATACTCAAGGAAACTCAACGTGTATAGTGTGAATCAGTCAAAACGGGCCGAGTATCATGAGAGTAATTCTTAAATCGCCTTTTCGAAATTAACGCTTTAACTTTAAAATCTCACTGGATATAGATCTCTCAAACGAACTCACGAGATTAGGGTAAGTGTATCGCTCTTGTGTGTGAGGAGGTGAGTAATTGTAAGCAAATTCAAATGTCTCACACACATATAAGAAAGAACGATCATGTAGAAAGAAAAATGATCTCATAAAAGAATGTTAATCACTATAGTGAGGACGTTGAGTTATTCACCACGTTGACTTTCATTTGCCCGAAAATCTAGGGGAAAACATGGATGTATATGGATGAGGGGGAAATGAGATGGGAAGGATGGAATAAGGTGAAGTATAATGGTGATGGATGGATGAAAGATAGATGCGATAGAAGAGTGTATGATACTTTGAACACAAATGCCTTTATTACATAAAAACTAACTACAAACTTTCTTTTTCTTTTCTTTTCTTTTTTTTTCTGAATTTTCTTTTTTTTTTTCTTCTTTTTTCTTTTTTTTTTCTTCTTTTTCTTTTTTTTATACTCTCAACATGGAAGACATTTTACATTTGGGAAAACACTATTTTTATCAAAAACGAAGGATGATATATAAATGGAGATGATAGGTGAGGGTGTGGGGAATATGTGGAAATGTGGAAGAATATGGGAGTGTAATGGACGAAGTGAATGGGTGAAAACCTATTGATCGGGACAAATTTCAAGACACGTGTTTCTTATAGCTCAAAAGTGATGTCATTCTCAGTGATCAAGTAAATTTTTTTAATGAAAAATAATGAGATCATACAATGATTTAAGTGAGGACTCAAAGAAAGTTAAATGAACTTGTGATTCGGAGATTGTATAAAACACTAAAAAAGATGAAAAACATAAATCTCACAAGCTAAAGTCTCTACTAGTGATTCTTAAGGTTTTCTTGGGAATTGTAATACTCTTCAACTCTAAACCATAGTGACGTGATAAGTGTGCAAATTTTGTTAAGTCTAGAAATTCATAGTGCAACATGCCTTATTATGTATTACATAAGCTATGTAAAAAAAGGATAAATCCTCTAGATTGATTCCTAGACTTAAAAAGGTGGATGATAGAAAATTCACATCAATGAGTGAGATGAAAGAAACTGCACAAAAAATTTTAAAATCAGGTTTTGAAATCAAAATTTTTCAAAAGACGTACAATTTTGATAAAACTCCCCACCCCTAAACAAAAAGGAACATCATCCTCGATGTTAGGTAAAATGATTTTTAAAATTGAGAGAAGAAGGGAGGAAAAAAATATTACCATAATCAACCGCTAATGAAGTGGACAAATGAAGCCAAGAGAAACCTAAATAAGTGATAAGATAAAAAAGCTTACAAGTATATAAACATGTAAAGCATTGGGTGGTGTGAAACACCACCCCCAAATAGGATAAAACTCTTACAAGAAACGAGGGGCTGCCTCTCGATATCGCTAAGTTTAATGTCTTCAGCCAGACCAAACTGTTCTCACCCTAAAGATAAGATCGATAAAAGTGCAGGGAGACAGAAAAATTGGGTGATGAGAATCACCCCCAAACAAGACTGAAGCATCATCCTTGTTGGATAAAGGCTAAAAGGGTTAATGCACTTGTATGGAAAAGTTCATCACACGATGCAAAGCATCGGTTGACCAAGGGTGGGTGGGTATTAGGGTAAGGGTGAGGGTCAATAGGCACTAGTCAGAAGCCTTATTGAGCCAAAAGGTGAGGGAAACAAGGGCCCTATAAGAATGGTGCTCAAGTTTGTGAGGAAGGCAATATGGTTTGGCAATGGAAATGTGGTGGGGCTCATAGAAGTTGCATGATCGTTCTATGAAAGAACAAAGATAATGGATGCATCGTGACACACAAGGGAGCTGTTGATGGGGAAAATAAACACCACCAAAGAGTGGCGGGCATATAGTAACAAGCTCGGTGTCACGGAAGTGGATAGTAGCACCACATATGCTTTCGTGGAAGGTGGGGGTTGGTTTCAGGTGACGATCTAAAAATGTAGATGGAAACATGAAATGTGTAACATCAAGATCCAAACCAGGTGGTGGGGTGGAAGGAACGATGGGTGGGTCGGGTGGGACAAAGGGTGTATCGGGTGGGATAGACGGTATGGGGAGATGATCCAACTCGAGAGTAGGGAACTCACAATCCTCATGAGGCACAGAGTGATCCTCAAGGGCACTCGCAGGAGGAAGTGTACAAATAAACGAGTGAGTCATCAACTTATCCACCATTATGTCACCATCCGAGGTGGTTGGAAAGTCAAACGAGGCATCCAAATCCAAGAGAGAATCAACATTAATATATGAATAAAATTGAGTCAAGTATGGTGGAAAATGATCCATATTCGAAGAGGTAGAAACCATCTCAGATTCAATCTCAAGAAAATGGTAAGCACTCATAGCCGGAGCTAACCTAGGATTAAGTGGTTCCTTGGTAACACACACACTCGGACCAATAGGTGTAGACTCAGGCATTTTTTTTGGATTCGACGGGAAAAGGAAGGTGAACCTCAATGGTGGGTTCATTTGGACAAAGCGGGACTTGATCAGTCTCACTATCTTCGGATAACTCAACACAAATGTCAACTTGAGTCCCGGACCATGTAATGGTCGCAACATCATGATTCTCGGGAGGATAGAGTTGTTCACACTCAAAATTAGTGGCACAAGATGACGCATCATCACTTCACGTGGGGGCAATGATGGGTTGATTTGGGGTGAATTCAGACTCTCGCTCACACTCAATTTCATTTCAACTTTGTTCAAACCATTAAAGGGAGGCATTTTGATTTTGAGTGGCTTATTATTGCTCGGCAATGAACTTTTACAAGAGGATTTCGAGAGCAGAGGTGGATGATGGTGGTGGAGTGATGGGTGACAATGGTGGTTGAGGTGGACACAACTCGCTATGGACATGATTATATGAAGAATACTCAAAGGAAGTTTGTGGAACGGGGTCAAGTGTGTCATACACAAGAGAAACATCTCCGTGAGATATAAAAGGCGGATAATCATGGGGTGAATAGTGAGGGGACTGATCGGGATTGGGTGCACTTGATTGCCATGATGACTGTTGGAGCATGTGAGGATCCACAACATCGGGTTGGGATTCATATTATGTGGAAGGGTGATCAGGCCTCCACGAATAGCCAGGGTACTCACACAACTCGAGATTAGATACATCATGACAATAGGCCTAGGTGGGTTTTGGAATATTATCATATGGATACATTTGGTTCATGGTGAGTTTGGAAGGATAAGGAATGTACGGGCACTCACGGGGCAAGTGATTGGCTAGAAAACACGATGTGCACAACGAAGCATTTGACACGTTGATACTCGTCATTGGAGGCGATGGAATGTGAGGTGCGTGTGTGGATGACGTATGAGTATCAACGACAGGTGTTTGAGAGTTAAAGCCACTAAGTAAGGGATGGAGGTGCGGCACGGGCTCAACTTCAAACATGCTTCGAAAGAGTGGAAAATGGCCAAAATATTCTCGTAAAGGGACTTCATAAGCCATAAGGAGAGAATTTTTTTTTTGATTTTTTAAATGTTTTTCAAAAGGAAAGAAAATATTTTTGGATTTTTCTGAAAATGAAAGAAAGAAAATATTTTTGGATTTTTATAAAAATATTGGAAGAAAATATTTTTGGATTTTTTAGAAAAATAAAGGAAGAAAATATTTTTGGATTTTTGTTGGAGGAAAAGAGTGGGAAAAATATTTGGACTCTTAAACTTTGAACCAACTCACTAAAACCCAACTACTGAAAAATTAAATTGGACACACACAAGTTAAGGATAAATCCTAACTAGCACATAGCCAATTTTTATCTTCAAAATTAGTGAATGGGTAGTCAAATTTTAATTAAGTCCGTCGGTGATAAAATCACGAAAATTATCTGAGTGATCGCCTTTGCAAAATTGTTCTCCTATTGGGCTACCTAGTTGATTTATTTTATATTTAATGATAGCTAGGGTAGCACACAATTGGTAAGGGAGTGAGTTGGGTGATAAATACCTTCTCGTGAATGACCGAGTGTAGGTCTTAGTAATTTAATTCATCACACCATTCGAAAATAAATGCGAGAATAAAATCACACAAGGGCACGTAATCACATACAAAAATTGACTCGCTGACATGAGAGGCGCGAGAGTTTAGAAATGTACCTCCCACGATTTTTACAGCGTGGGGCGATGAACAATTTGAGTCAACCCTGTGGAGATTACGCCTATCTCAGTCGGCTCCGAGAGTCCTACCGATCAAAAGTAGAGAGGCGTCTAAACCATCACCTTAAACACCCTCTCTCTACCTTGTCCGATTTTCCTATCACAATTAATTGTGACTAATTTAAATGAAAAATAAATGGTGTCTCTAAGCACCGCAGTAAAAAAACAAGTAATAAAGTCCTAATACAAGCCTTCTAAAAAAATGGTATGCAAAAAAGAAAAATAAACGCAATACAAATGAATCACAATGGAAATCCTCTCCAATGCTTCAAGCTCCAGAGATTGGCGACGACGCCATTTGATAGAGTTGGTTTGTAGTATGTCGTTGTTTGAAAGCTCCTATAATAAAAAATCTCAATTACCTACAAATATATAACAAAACTCAAGAATAGTGGTAAATGAGGTATCAATCCAAATATAAGGGTGAAACATACAAGAGAAGCATGCAATTCATTTGTTTATTATTCTCTTTTTCTCTTTTTTTTCTTTTTCTATTTTTTTCAATATTAAAACAATTTTTAGGAGATGAGGTGAAATAAGACTACACTAAACAACTAACTAAAAAGTGACTACTTATGATGAACAAAGTCTAACACAAAAATAAGAGATAAAGTGAGGTAAATAAATTTGAGAACAATCAAGGAGTGGGACTACACCACAAATTCTAGCTATTCTAACTAATTAATTTAATTATTTGAATTCTCCCAAATTAATATCAAAATTACAAATCAACTCTCGTTGCAAATGTAATTTTAATACTAGTAATTTAGAAAATTAAGTTTAACCCCCGACAACTCTAGAAAATATATCTACACTCTTTTTAATTAATCACCCTCGTGCGGATCGATTCATCAAAATTTATGTAAATCTAAGAAAATAAAATTTATAGTTGAAATTCAAGGAATGATACCACAAGAAACCCCAATCTCTAGTTCGAATCTAAAATGGGTATTATATCTCGAACTTTGATTGTCTCTCGAAAATCATTTACCCTCTCTCGAGGCGTAAATTTAAGGGTGAAGAATCAAAATTAACATTCAAAGGGAATTTTCAAATAATCAAAATAATTAAATCAAAATAACATCAAATAAGGGTTCACCCCAACCCTTGAAAGGGAATTTAGCCTAGCATGATATTAAACATGATGAACAAATAATCAAAGGCAGCGAAATATAATATAATAGAAGAGAAGAGATCAATCAAACCCAATCTCTTAAAGTGAAACTGGACTTCAATCCTTGCGATGAAATTTACATCCCTCAATATTAATGATCCAACTAAATTTAGATAAAAACAATACACTCAAATTAATCCTCACAACAATTTATTTTTCCTCACTATATAAAAAAATAAAATAAAAATTCTAATGTAACCTAATTTATTTTTCTACTCTAAACTCTTTTTTTCTTCTCTCTAAAATTCTTGACGGGTTTCTAGAAAATATCGAAATTGGGTCTTCATCTTCTTTAGATAGTGTGGCCATGGAACTTAGGGGTAAGTTGGGGAGGTTAATGGTGCAAGAGGGTGTATAAGGTGTTGGGTAAGGATTAATTTAGGAATTAAAGATGGTGCATGTGGGAAGTGGGTGTGTAGGGAATAAGTTGCGTGTAAAATGGGAAAGGGGTTAAAGTTGGTTTAAGACACATGTGGGGGTTATATTTGTTTGTGGATTGGGTGCTTGTCTTTAGACTTAACAGAATCGTGTAAGGCCTTTAGGAAAGTTGGGTTGTAAATGGTGTTGGTGATGCTTTGATCGCGGGTTTGAAATCGGGTTGTGGAGGTGGCAATCGCAGCGAGTCTGAGGAAATGGTACGGTGGTTCGGGTCACGATTCTGGGTTTCTTGCACGTGGATTGCTCGAATTTTGGAGGGGTTTGGGTTTGAGTAAGGGTCATGGCTATCGGGCCTCGGGTTTTGTTGTGGGCGACGACAGGGGTATCCGAGTTGATGGGTTGGTGGTCGCAATCGGGTTGAGAGGTAGAAGATTGTTGGTGGGTGTTGGATATGGTGGAAAGTGGAGTGAGGTAATGTGTTAGTTATAGGAAGTAGATGAATACTGAGCGTTATAGGATTAGGTGTGGTTGTATGGCGGTTAGGGGTTAATGATGATGGTGTGTATTGATTATTGGGGGAGAGAGAGAAGTGGGTGGGTGTAAGGTTGAAGATGGTGAATAATAGATGGGGGGTGTTTGGTGTGGTAAGGTGTAAGAGAAAAGGGTGTGGTTGAGTGAAGTGTTTGTGTGTATGTTAGTTTTTTATTTTTATTTTTGTGTGTGTGTATTAGTTTGTATTAAAAAATAAAATTCTAATATAAAAATAATACCAATAAACCTAACTTAATAAAATAAGAAATAACAACACTAAACTAATACTAAAAACTAAAAATTAAATAAAACTAAAACGCACACCTTTAAAAATATAAAAATAATAAAAACACATGCGACACACAAAAATAAAATGTAAAAATAACTCCTCCAAAAATAAATAAAATCTATTAAAAATTAAATTCCTAATCTATAAAATAAAACTAAAATAAAAAAATAAAAAAAAATAAAAATCACAGATGAAATAAAAATAAAACCTAAAGTTCTAAAAATATAAAATATAGTAAAACTAAAAATACTACTAAAACTATTCCTAATAATAAAATAAAATAAAATAAAAATAAAGATTAAAACTTAAAACTTAAAATTCTAAAACTAATTAATATAAAAATAAAATACACATATTAAAAAGAAATATAAAAATAGAATATAAAACCTAGAAAATTATGAATAAATCTAAAATAAAAAATAAAAATCTAAAAAGTCTAAAAAGTACAAACTAAACACACACGGGGCTCGGGTGAAGGTTTGGGCAAGGTTTAGGCTCGAGTTTGGTACGGGACAGGGTATACAGGCTTAGCACCATTTTTGTTGCAATTTCCTTGATTTGAGCATTTGAACACCACAACATGCATTTGACCTAAAAAATAAACAAATAAGCATATAAGACCCAAATTGTCGAGAATTAGCAACTAAAAATCATGTATTTGGGGGTTTAAAATATACACTTTTGGGTTCTTATCACTGATGATGCAGTAAACAGAACCACCAGATGAGGTATTGATAAGCTCAATCTAGCAATAACAATGGCAGCACTAGAGTATATAACAAATAGAAGGATATGAGGAGAAGAGGAGTTAAACCAGTGTATAAGCGGTTAAGCCAATTTAACCTACATCCACTATGAGTGTGTGGGTAATAATCACTAAAATGAGGGCACTAATGGACTGTGATACAATCTCTCACTTTCTCTCTCTACTGTGTATACAAACATAGTTTCTTCTGGGGTTGTAATTTTGGATCCCCCCCCAAGGTAAGGGAAGACATGTATATATAGTGCTTTGGGGGTGTAGTGTACCCCCAAGCATGAAATGAGGATCGAACCAGTATCCTGTTGACACCTGGATGATCTCATATAGATAATTATGACTAAATATTCCCTCACGTGTGGGGAATGATTTAGTTATAACTGCCATGCTCACATGTTCCAAGTCTTCCTTGTGTTTGTGTATTCTCGGACCTGTGACATCATCTGATGAAACCTCGGCCTAGTCGAGTACGACATTATGAAGTCCAATAGCTGCCTTATCCTACTAATCTTAAGTATGACCTCGGCCTAAATGATCAGCCGAGGTTAGGTATGAGGTTGGATGTAGTGTCGACTGAAGCAGAGTACGCGATTGGCAGTAGTTTTAGCCCGGTCAATGGTGAACCGACCTCGTAGAAGATGACCTTTATGATGGTGGCTATAAGCTTCATGACAGCTCGATTGTGAGACAGGCCGAGGTTAGTGACCCAAAGTCCGAGGGTATACTTAGGGCATATCAATCACCCCTAGCCCTTAGTCTTCTATGTAACACAGGTGACTGAGGGGTATAAGGGTCATCTTAATAAATATACGTTTTGATATCTTGGGATTTGGAGTGGTGCCATGGACACATGTCAATCACTGAAGTGGCTAGAATTTTCCCCAAGGCATGGCAGCTCTAGAGGCGTCTTTTAGACTTTCTAGGGAAATGATGAGTGCCTCATCATTGCAAGGATATTAAAAAACTTTTGTATTTTCATTCTCTTTCGTCTTCCTTAACTTTCCTTCCTATAACTTTCTTCCTCAAAACCTCCATACTTCATTGCAACTCAAGGTTCTTTGCTTCTAACATCTTCTTCCTTCCTTTAAACTCCATCAGGTATTGTTCTTCACTTTCAATATTTTCATTTCTAGGTATTAATTTACATTTTTGGTTTTTCGGTGACTTTTTCCTTTTTTGATGAGGGTTTCCACCACTGTCAAGTGGTTATAGGGTTAGGATTACAGTGGTTAGGTAGCACTGGAGCCATACCAGGCTACTCTGAGGTTATTTTAGCCACAAAATTCCCTCTTTTAGGCTTTCCGGTGGCCTTTCGATCATCTTTTTCAGTGACCTAACTTAGGGTGTTCTTGGTGTTCTTGTTTGAAACCTTTTAATTTCCAACCTCTGATCTTTAGTTTAGGCAGCATAAGTTGTGTACCTATTTGCAGTTTGAGTTTTTCCCACAAGTGTAGTATCATCTACTATATGCTCAGACCTTTGTATAAGCTTACTGAAGAGTTTCCAACTCTGTGCGAGAATGAGAAGACTAAACAAATAGAGCTCGCCCAAGAAGAAGCGTAGGGTCGAGGCCTTTCCCCTCAGACCCATCTTTCCTCCACCTTTGAAAGTCATATACCTTAAGCCTGTTGAGTCTGCTGAGGTTCCAGTGCCAATGTCTGAGTCATCCTCTTCAGACCCTATGTCTACCTCTGAGGCTGCTGAGTTCGTAGACTCTTTTTAAGAGGTTATGGATTACTCTCACCGGGGGAGCGAAATCTATGAAGAAGCAGAGGCTTCTGATCGTTCCTCATCTAACCGAGATGCTAGTACCTCTCATAGGTCTCCCTTTATAGTGATCTTAGAACCTAGTGTATCTTTCCCTGCCCCTATTGAGGTAATTCCTTTAATAGCTTTTACTGGATCCCCCTCCGAGGCCCATCCTCCGACTGTTGAGGGCTACGATGATGATGATGAAGGTAGTGAACTTGACACTTCTAAAGTTAACGATCCTGAGACTTCTGTTACTGAGTATGACCTTCTCATATTCATACATATGTATTCCATTCATTCATCCATTACTTTAAGGAAACCCCTGAAGGATGAGAGGGCCTTCGACGGCCAAGAGGGAGAGCTCTGCGTCTATGTGCAAATGTTTAAACTCTAATTTCATCTTCCAATCTACCCTACTATCTGAGCTATCCTCTCTCATATCAATCTTGCTCCTTATCAACTTGCCCCCAACGCTTAGAGGGTCTTGGTTGAGGCTATCGTTATTTGGAAGGTGGTTCATCATACCGACCCTCCAGTTAGGGTATTCTTATCTTATTACATACCCTCGTGCGCTAAAAATCATCCTGGATACTACCACTTCATAGACAGGAAGTCTGAGAAGAAGATGTTATTGGTGACACAAACCAACCATAACTGGAAAGCTCGGTTCTTCTTTACCTCAGGGTCTTGGGATTTTGGCCCTAATGAGGCTGGTGGAACTTCTGTTCCAAGGACTCCCTTTAGGTGGGATAAGGTCTTTGTCTCGGCCAAAATCAATCCTCAATTGAGCCAAGAGAATCGTAAGAGCATTAAGGACCTTCGTAGTCAGGGTGAAGATGGCAACCTCGTCAAATACGAGCATCTGATGACCCCTTACTATTTATCTCATACAGTTCTTGGGAGTGTCCCCTTGGACGAGCTTTGTAAGTATTCTAGAACAAAACTTTTTTACACCAAGTTAAGTCTCGTACTTTTTATATGTCTGATCTTCTAACTCCGATATTTATCTTTTTGTAGAGACACCAGAGAGTGTTTCTAAAGATCTTTGGAATATGTCTGCTCCAAGCATTATAAAACTACTAGAGAAGCATGGTGGAAAGACTGTACCACCCCCTACCCACACAAAGAAGGGGAAATCCCGTGCTAACGCAATTAAGAAGAGGAAGGGTTCAATCGACCCTCCACGTATGAGACCTTAAAAAATTCCAGCCATGGAGCGTGGCATCTCGATTTTTACTCATGAGGCTCTGGCTGCTGGTCTCTCTGCCTTGAAGATCGGCGATAGCATCATCGGTCAGAGTACCAAGGCACCTGACACCCTTGACCAAATGATTACGCCGGATGAGAAATGCTTCCTGAATCACTTGACATACCTCTACATGCCGAGTTTGCTATTTATAGGGTCATTCAGGTATTTGTTTGGAGCTTTTCTTCAAGTGTTAAATCTGAGTTTAGCCAGTCATTCTTACCAATGTGTCTAACCTCTTTTTGTAGGGTGTTGTTTCTCTCCATCGCTTAGACATCTATACTCTGAAGAGGCTGCCTCTAATTCAGAAAAGAGAGGACACCAAGAAGCTTGAGGAGAACCTCAGGAAGGAGATCGCTGACCTGAAGCGAGGTCAGAAGGACAGAGATGATAAGATTGCTAAGATGGAGACTAATCATGCCCAGGCTTTGAGGGATAAAGATCAAAGCCTTCAATCCAAGGTCGATGCGGCTATTCAGGTTTCCTTAAAGAGATTCATTCAAGAGTACCAAGTCTCGGATGAGTTTGTCATCTTCAGCCTCGAGTATCTGGAGAGGGTCACAAAGGAAACCGCTCGATTGGTTATTATGAAGCAAGAAAGTTTTGGCAGTCTGTCGACCGAGGACTTTATTGGCCTTGGAAATGCTCAGCTTGCTAAGGCGCTGAAGGAGGTTGAAGAGGGTGGCCTAGTAGAGACGAGATAGATTAAGGTGACCGAGACCGAGGATGGTGAGCATCAGTATGAAGAGGTTAAAGGTAACAATCAAGTCCCAGATCCAAACAACGCTACTGCTGCTGGGTCGGCTGAAGTCAAGGGTGAAGATGAACTCTTAGCGTCTCTTCTGCATGCCTGGACTTTTGTGAAGATTTTTATGTAACCTTTATTTAATGAACTGTAACCTCTTCCCTTGGAATGATGTAATACTTTTTGGTTCAAATGAATGCAATTCCATTTCCTTCACTTGTGTTGCTTTCCTTTACTTGTTGCTTTGCTGTTTCATGTCTACGATGTTTCATTTATCCAGCATATCACAAAATTTGAATAATAGGAATAAAATCAAGTAACAACAGACATATATAATTCACCAAATAAATGATGTTAAAAGGTCTGAGGTCACCAGGTTAATGATGTTTCACCTCATAATTCACCAAATTAATGATGTTAAAGGTCTGAGGTCATCGATTTAATGATGTTTCACCTCATAATTCACCAAATTAATGATGTTAAAGGTCTTAGATCACCAAGTTAATGATGATTCATCTCATATTTTCACCAACTAAATGATGTTAAAGGTCTGAGGTCACCAAGTTAATGATGTTTCATCTCGTAATTCACCAAATTAATGATGTTTAAAGGTCTGAGGTCACCAAGTTAATGATGTTTCACCTCGTATTTTCACCAACTAAAGGATGTTAAAGGTATGAGGTCACCAAGTTAATGATGTTAAAGGTTTGAGGTCACAAAGTTAATAATGTTTCTCCTCATATTATCACTAACTAAATGACGTTAAAGGTCCGAGGTCACCAAGTTGATGATGTTTCACCTCATAATTCACAAAATTAATGATGTTAAAGGTCTGAGGTCACCAAGTTAATGGCGTTTCACCTTGTAATTCACCAAATTAATGATGTTTAAAGATTCGAGGTTACCAAGTTAATGATGTTTCACCTCATATTTTCACGAACTAAATAATGTTAAAGGGTCTGAGGTCACCAAGTTAATAATGTTTCACCTCATGATTCACCAAATTAATGATGTTTAAAGGTCTGAGGTCACCAAGTTAATGACATTTCACCTTATATTTTCACCAAATAAATGATGTTAAAGGGTCTGAGGTCACAAAGTTAATGATGTTTCACCTTGTAAATCACCAAATTAATGATGTTAAAGGTCTGAGGTCACCTAGTTAATAATGTTTCACCTCATAATTCGCCAGATTAAATGATGTTAAAGATTTGAGGTCACCAAGTTAATGATGTTTCACCTCATACCCCACCAAATAAATGATGTTTAAAACATAGACATTGTAACAAAAGTATCATCACAACATTGTTATCTTTTCATTAACATCCTCTGTATAAAGTGATACATGTATTAAAAAAAGTTAAGAATTATTGCAAAAAAAAAGTAATATTTCTTTAAGTTATCGGTATTCCAAGGGTTGGAGAAAGGTTCTCTTTTAAGATTTTCTCACCGATAGGTACCTGGTACGACCTCATCAATGACCCTATAAGGACCATTCCAGTTGGTATGGAGCTTATTAGTTTTCTGCAAAGTCTTCTTCAGGACCAAATGTCCCACAGTTATCGGCCTTAACTTTACCCTCTGATCATAGAACCTCACAGTTCTCTGCTGATAGGCTGTCTGTCTTATCTCTACATCTTCTTTTCTTTCCTCAATGAAATCAAGATCAAGTCTTATCTCTTTCCCATTCATATGAGGGTCATATATGTGGACTCTATGAGTGGGGATCCCTATCTCTGTTACGATGACAGCCACTGAGCCATGGGCTAGCATAAATGGGGTTTCCCCTGTGGGTGTTCTCACCGTCGTCCTGTAAGCCCAAATCATAACATATACCTCCTCTATCCATCTTCTTTAGGCCTCTTCCAGCTTATTTTTTTATCCCATTAAGGATTGTTCAATTTGTGACCTCGGTTTGATCATTTTCCTAGGGTCGTCCAGGAAAAGAGAAGAATTTCTTGATCCCTACTCTTTCGCAGTATTTTTCTAAGGAAACATTCTTGAATTAGGTTCCATTATCTGAGATGAGGGTGTTTGGAAGGCCATACCTGCATATGATGTTCTTTCATATGAATTGGAAAGTATTCTGCTCAGTGATTGTGATCATTGGCTCAACCTCTACCTATTTGGAGTAATAATCCATTGCCACTATTAATAACCGATATTTGTTTATAGCTTTTGGTAAGGGTCATACCAAATCAATGCACCATACTGTAAACAGCCAAGGGGAATTGATAGAAGTTAGAGGTTGGTGTGGCTGATGGGGAATGGTGGAGAACCTCTAACACTTATCACATTTCTTCACATACGCAGGTACATCTTTGGCCAAAGTCGGCCACCAGTACCACTGAGTGATTATCCTCTTAGCCAATGACCTCGCTCCTATGTGTATTGAACAAGAGCCCTCATGCATATCGTGCAAGATGTGTGGAACCTCTGAAGGGTGGACACATCTGAGGAGAGGGAGCAGGAATCCCTTTTTGTATAAGATATCTCCTACAATAGAGAATTTAACATCTCTGAACCTTAACTTTCTACTTTCTAACTTTGACTCTGGTAGTTCTCCCTCTCTGATGTATTTGATAAGAGGGTCCATCCATGAGGCCCCCAGACTCAGATTTAGGCAAGATTTAACAATCGCTTCCTCTTCAATGGTCGACTTGAGTAGAATATCAATTGGTACTATTCTCTTTATGTTTATTCTTATTGATGAGGCCAACCTCGCGAGTTCGTCGGCTCGGCTGTTGTCCAACTGAGGTATCCTCTTCATCTTTACTTCTTTGAATCCTTTTAACATCGATCTTACCCTCTTCAAATATCTATCCATCCTTTCATCCTTGGATTTATATACCCCTATGATTTGGTTCACGACCAATATTTAGTGATTTTGAACTAGGAGTTGGCCGATACTGAGGGCTTTTGCTAAAGAAAGATCGGCTATCAATCGCTCATATTCTGACTCATTATTAGAGGCTTTAAAGTTAAACCTCAATGCGTACTCAATATTTGTACCATCTAGAGCCAACACTATCAATCCTACTCCATTTTAATTTTCATAGGACGACCCATCAACGAAAAGGTTCTAGATGGTTTCATTTGAAGAGAAGTTTCCCTCTGATAGGATTCCCTATTTAAAGAGGTATCTCTCTTCTTCATTCTCAACTGCTCTTTGCTTGGCTATACTTGTCTCAACCTCATTTGAGGTTCGGCCGACGTTCCCTTCTACCGACTCATATGCAATTTTAAGACTGTTCTCCACTTCGGCCTCCTCCCAGGTAAACTCAGCCATAAAATCTATGAGAGCTTGTCCCTTGATGGAAATCCTAGGTTTATAAACAACATCGTACTTCCCCAACTCAATTGCCCAGGTTATTAGCCTTCCTGACTTTTTAGGCTTATGGAGGACCTGTCTGAGTGGGGAATCGATAAAGATGACCATAGAGTGAGCTAGGAAGTATGGCTTTATTTTCCTGGAATCATGTATTAAGGCATAAGCTAACTTTTCCATATGGGGGGGGGGTACTTCTACTCAGACCCTTGGAGTGCCTTGATATTTAAGTACACTGGTCTCTTCACTTCATCCTCTTCTCTTACTACTGCAACACTGATGGCTGACTCTAAGACAACTAAATATACATATAGCTTCTCAACCTGAATTGGACGAGATAGGAGTAGAGGGGATTCGAGGTAGGAATTAATCTTTTTAAAAGCTTTATCAAATTCCTCATTCCATTGGAAGGACTTTCCAAGAATTTAAAAGAAACAAAGATATTTATCTGTAGCTCTAAAGAAAAACCTATTAAGTGCAACCACTCATTCGGTTAGCCTCTGAATGTCTTTGATGGTTCTGGGTGTCTTTAGTTCCAGCAAAGCCTTGATCTTATCAGGTTTAGCTTCTATTACCCTTTGGTTGATGATAAAGACCAAAAAATTTCCATCTCCGACCCCAAAGACACATTTGGCTGGGTTCAGCTTCATTCTGTATTTATCCATGGTATTAAAATTTCTTTTGAGGGTCAATCACGTGAGTGTCGACCTTCAGACTCTTCGTCAACATGTCATCCACATAGACTTCCATAGTTTTGCCAATTTGATCCTCGATCATCTTATTTACAAGTCATTCGTAAGTATCCCCTGCATTCTTTATTCCGAAGGGCATAACCTTGTAGCAATAGGGTCCCTTGTCTATAATTAAGTTTGTCTTCTATTAGTCAGCCAAGTCCATAAAGATCTGATTATACTCGAAATATTCATCCATGAAGCTCATGAGCTCATATACTGCAGTGGCATCCACCGTCTGATCTATACGAGGCAGGGAAAAACTATCCTTTGGGCAAGACTTATTTAAATTGGTGAAGTCTACACACATCCTCCACTTCCCATTAACTTTAGGCACTATGATAGCATAAGACAACCACTCAGGGTATATAACTTCTCTAATAAACTCGGCCTCTTCAAGCTTTGGAACCTCGTCTCTGATGACTTCATACTTCGCTCTTGAGTATATCCTTCTTCTCTGCTTAATGGGCTTCACATCCTCTACAATATTGAGTTTATGACACATAATTTTAGGATTAATACATGGCATGTCTGCATGGCTCTAGGCAAAGATACTCTGTCTCTTCCTTAACAACTTTATGAGCTCCTCCTTGATCTCAGGATTCAGGGCTTTGTCGACTTGGATGGTTTTTCTGGCTCGTCCTAGTTGAGGATGCTGGATTCTACCTCCTCTGCAGCCTCTCCCTTTTTGAGTTTTGTTTCATTTCCAGGCCAAGGGTGTCAATGTTGTAAGTGGTTGTTGACCTCATATGAGCCTCTCTCTCTTCTGCAGAGTTGAAGTAGCATTCATGTACCGATGTTTGGTCACCTTGCAATTCCCCTACTCTATAGGGACTCGAGAATTTTAGCATCTGGTGGACCGTTAAAGGCACGAACTTAAATTCCTTGGAACCACTCGTCCCATAATGAGGTTGAAGGCTGGGAAGATATTTTCATCCATCATAAAGAAATTTATTTTTCTGGTGAACCTCTTAGGCCATTTATCTCCTATTATCACATCCATTCATACATACCTAATGGATGGACCTTCTCACCGCTGAAGCCAATCAAGGGATGATGATAAGGGAGAAGCCTAGCTCTGCTGAGGCCCAAGCTCTTGAAATAGGGCCAAAACATAACGTCTGCAGAACTGCCCCCATCAACAAGGATCGTTTGGACCTCACACCCATGCACCCTTGTGGTGATGACTAAAGGGTCATCGTGGGGAGCTAAGATACCCTTGAAATTAAGTCATGAGAAGCCGATTATGAGGGTATCGATATCTACCTTCTCTCTCTTCTCATGTTTAACCTCTATAAAAGCCAAGTTCACAACCTCAGCCTTAGTCACTCCTTTGGCCTCTATCACATGAGCCTTGCGATTAAATACCTCTGAGCCACCCCCTGCTAGTCCCCCACAGATAGTGCTCACCTAAAAGAGATCATACCGACTCTCTTTACTAGGACATTGTCATCCTTTGGTGGGAGGTCAGGGTCATTGTCATCATCATCTGAGGCATTAGCTCTTCTGGAAGGGGCATCTTCCCGATATTTATCATTTCTTTTCTTATTAGGGTCTTCTCTTCTCCCTTTAGAAGCTCTACTATCCACATATGTTCTGATCTTTTTAGACTTCAACATTTTTTAATCTCGTCCTTCAGGGAAAAACACTTCTCAGTTAAATGGCCATAATCTTGATGAAACTCACACCATAAGTTTTTGTTTCTCTTATGTGGAGGGGCTCTCAGCTTATCTGGCCATCACAGAGATCCATCATTCTTTATCTCGTTGAGGATGTGCTCACAGCTTAGACTAAGAGGAGTGTAGTCTGAAAATTTATCTTCTACCTATCTTTTCTTACCATTCTTATTTTTCTTATGAAATTTGCCTCCACTACTGCTCCCCTTTTCATCCTCGTATTCTGTAGCCATAGCTTCCTCTGCATTCATGACCTTTCCAGCTTTTTCCAACAACTTGGCCATTGACTTGGGAGGATCCTCGGCTAGTTTCCATAAGAGCTTTCCCTTCTGCAGACCACTAATGAGAGCTGTCATGGTTATACTCTCTTCATAATATTCTACATCTAACTTTTCCTTGTTGAACCTCGCGATGTAGTCTCTGAGGCTTTCATTCTTCCCCTGCTCGACATAAAGCAGATGGGTCATCTTCTTCTGAGGTCTCACCCCATGACAAAAAATTATGAATGAATCGCTAAGCCAACTATTTAAAGTTTACTATGGAGTTTTTGGGAAGAGATGTGAACTATACATGTGCTGCCGCAGTCAAAGTACTCGAGAAAGCTCGACACCTCATCTTATGAGAGATGGAATATATGTTAGTTACAAACTGATACATCTCAATATGGTGGACTGGGTTAGTACTCCCATCATACTTGTGTGTTACCAATCGAGGTTTGAATTTATCAGGGGTTGGAAAACTAATAATCCTTACCATGAAGGGTGAACCCTCGGTATAACCACTCTGCAAGGGGTCTAGACTTTTTAAGAGATCTCTAATTTTGTCTTTCAGACTTTGAATAGAGCCTTTCCATGGTTTAGAAACATCGTCTTCGTCGTGGTTTTCCCCAACCACCTCGAAAGGGTGAATTGAGGGTTCCCTAGCTGTTTCACAACGTCGGCTATTGACCTCCCCCTGACCACAGTCTCGACCATGTGGGGGTCGACCATTATGGGAATGGAAGTTACCTCTTTCTCTTCTAGAGACAATGAAGCTTCTTGATCTGGATAGCCTTTCCCCCAGATCATTAACAGGGCCGAGCCTTTCAAAGGTAGACCCTCTACTTAAGCGATCAAAAGCTGATCCTCTTTGGCGTGCATCACAATCTCATCTTTTATACCGACCTCGACTTTGATGACCTCTGCTCTACTGAATAGGTCTCACTGTGTTGTTTGAGATCTTACATGGCTCCTAACAATCTACCAGAGCATCCTCTGCCTCAATATCATCATACCTATCCTTAGGGTAAAGGTTTCATTACCTCCCAGGGCATAAATGCCTAGGTTCAGTAACATCCCTCCTCCATTGAGGAGTAAGTAGGTCCTTTCGCAGTGCCTGGGGTGGTCCCCTGGCCTTATTATGTGGTTGAACAGTTGCCAAAGTAATCATCTCCGACGAGACCCCAGGTGGTTTTATTATTATGTTTTGGCTTAGCTAGGAAAATTTCCCCTGTATCTCTTATTGAGATGCAGCTAAGGACTTCAAGTCTGCTGCCACCTCAGCCATCTCGGACTGGGGTGGTACTTGGCTAGAACTGGTCCCTCCAAGCTCCATCCGATGGGTGAGGACTGGTGCACCACCAGATTCTTCGACGAGGCAAAGCTTAAGAAGGAAAAGATATAACCTCAAGCTTCCCATAGACGGTGCCAAAATGATGATGCAGTAAATAACACCACCAGATAAGGTGTTGATAAGCTCAACCTAGCAATAACAATGGCAGCAGTAAAGTAGATAACAAATAGAAGGAGATAAGGGGAAGAGGAGTTAAACTAGTATATAAGTGGTTCATCCAATTTGGACTATATCCACTGTGAGTCTATGAGTAAGAATCACTAAAATGAGGGCACTAATGGCCTATGATACAATCTCTCACTTTCTCTCTCTACTGTGTATACAAACAGAGTTTATTCTAGGGGTGTAATTTTAGATCCCCCAAGGTAGGGGAAAACATGCATATATAGTGCTTGGGGGGTGTAGTGTACCCCCCAAACATAATGAGGATCGAACCGGTATCCTGTTGACACTTGGCTGATCTCATATAGATAATGATGACTAAATATTCCCTCACGTGAGGGGAATGATTTAGTTATAACTGCCTTGCTCACGCGTTCCAAGTCTTCCATGTGCTTGTGTATTCTTGGACCTGTGACATCATCTAATGGAACCTCGACCTAGCCGAGTACGACGTTATGAAGTTTGATAGTTGCCTTATCCTACCAATCTTAAGTATGACCTCATCCGGAATGATTAACCGAGGTTAGGTATGAGGTTGGATGCAGTGTCGACTAAAGCAGAGGATGAGATTGGCAGTAGTTTGAGCCCATAAGATGTTGTTGACCCGGGGTGCTGGCCAACTAAGGTTGGTCAATGAGGAGCTGAAATTATAGAAGACGACCTTTATGATGTCTGCTATAAGTTTCACGACAGCTCGATTGTGAGATAGGCCGAAGTTAGTGACCTCAAGTCCGAGAGTACACTTAGGGCATATCAATCACCGAACCAATTTGGTAAGGGAATAGATGGTTCAGTAAGTTTTATGCGGACCACTAGGAGTTGGGAAGGGTTACGATATAAAGTGAGTGGTCATTTCTAGGTATTAGTGACCTTTTTAATCAATTGATAGGAGTGTATTTTTTTTGAAGAAGGAATGGCGCTCGAGCTATCGTTGACTTTAGAATCAGAAGAAGGATATTATGAAGGTAGTTTTCTAACACAACATAGAGCATGTGCTTCGAGGTCAAGCCAATAGATTAACCAATGCTCTGTCCGTGTTTATAAACCTGTGATTAAGTCCACTTTGAGTGCAACTGGATTACTTCTTTCTAGATATAAATTATGTCCTGCTGAAGCAGAAGTTTTTGTAGCGGTGGTGGCAATTACACCCAAATTTGTGTAGTGGGTGGTTTAGGCCCAAGCATTGAATTTTCAACCGAAAGGTGGCATACGAGTTGAAATTGGGAGGACTTCCCTTTATTCATTTGACTAAAGCATAGAGTTGCCTTCCAAAGGGATATTAGTTGTTCCGGAGGGTTCCAAGCTACGGGAGGTAGTTGTGACACCCCGCCTAATTAAATACCGAGTGATCAGACCTTTATTAATTAAATTAGAATATTCAGTTGGTTCAGATTATGTATCACTACCGAAAATTATATCATTAAAACTAACCACCTAATATTTAAAAAGGTTGATTTCAAAATTTTATCATTTCAACTAATTATAATATCATTTAAGAAGACTAACTAAACATTCACCATATAATCTAATCACATAAGAAATAAAATACTGACATAGTAAAAGGGACTGGGGTAAACACTTCCAGCCTAAAGTCAAATAAAATAGTCCAACTAAATAAATCCAACAACTGAAGGGTAAATAAATAAGTTCATAATCTTTGAATAACTGAATAGAAAAGGGCAACATTCCCTAACTGATGAAATTGCTCAAAGGAAGTCAATGAGAGTCATAGAGGCGTCTACTACCAATTCCCTATAGCTTCCACAGCAGCTAAATCTCGTCGAGTGAGTGAATCTCCTATGCTTGGTGTCCCTATGGCTGGGCAACTGAAAGTGATTTGACAAGAAAAGAGATTTTGCAGAATACGTGTCAGCGCCCGAGTTCAAAATAGTTTTAAAAATCAACAAGTGCTTAAATGATTTATTAGCAGATATATTTATCATGTTAAATTATTGAACTCACTTGGGAATGCTCACCTCTCGTCTAGTGTGCACGACTGGCGAATATTCAAATCCCACTCATTTTATTCCCATATTACTAGTTCTTCCTATCTAATAACCCATCATAGTTCGATACCGTCCCTGATTATTTCCCTCGTAATGTATAATACATATAATCAATTCCACTTTAGCATAAATAGAGAATTTCAGTTTAATTCAATTAAGTGTCCGCTACTTAATTTATTTTGGATTTCATTATAAATTTTACCCATTAAATTCACACAGTAGATATCAGCACAAGTATATACATATATTCACTCTATCTCATATATATATATATAATATTGCACCCCGAGACACAGCTGCGGTGCCTGCATACTCTGTTATCATATCCTGTTGCATCACCTCATTTTCATAAAGGACTAAAGGTTAAATCTCTCGCGAACCATCAAAACAAAACACATATATTGGAGGCGAACATAGTCCCAAGTCAATGGGCTACGCACATACCTATGCACCCATACGACCATTATCACATATATTTATATCTCCTCAGTGACAAAATGTGAAACACATCATGAATCCTATCCAAGTGATCCGTTCATCCAAGTCGATAAGTTCAGGCCCAATATGCTCAATAATAGGGAATGGTCCCACATACCTCAACACCAACTTCCATTTCTTCCCGAACCGCATTACCCCCTTCGTAGGAGATACTCACAATAGCACATGATACCCAACACTGAACTCTCTATGAAATCTTTTGGCATCGGCGTAGCTCTTCTGCCGACCCTAGCAACCCGAATACAACTCAGTAGAAACTCAACCTTAGCCGTGGTGTCCTGAATCACCTACGGACAAAGTAACTTGTTGTCCCCCACTTCAAGCCAACATGATGGAGAATGATTGGGTCTTCCATACAATGCCTCAAATGGAGCCATGACAATAGTAAATTGGTAGGAGTTATTATAAGCAAACTCCACTAGTGGAAGGTACTGCTCCCATCCCCTTCCAAAATATAGGACACACATCCGCAAAATGTCCTCCAACATCTGATTTGTCTGCTCTGTCTGCCCATCTATCTATGGGTGATTGGCCGAACTCAACCGTAACTCCATACCCATGGCCTGCTAGAAACTCTCCCAAAATCTGGGCACAAAAATCTTATCTCGATCAGACACAATATCAAGGGACACCCCGTGGAGTCTCACTATCTTGGCAATGAAAATTAGAGCATACTGCCTCGTAGTGTAGTCTATTCGAACTAGAAAAAAATGAACCACCATGGTCAATCGATCCACAATCACCCATATGAAATTGTGACCTCTCTGTGATGTAGGTAGCCTTGTAATGAAATCCACTGAAATGCTCTCCCATTTCCATAGAGGGATCTCTAATGGTTGTAGTAGTCCTCCCTATATCTGATGGTCTATCTTCACCAATTGACAAGTGGCACACTCGAAACAAACTCGATGATGTCCTTCTTCATTTCTCTCTACAAATACTGTCACCTCATATCTTGGTACATCTTATACCCTCCGGGATGTACTGCAAATCATGAACCGTGTGACTTTGTCATCACTACATGCCGCAAATCCTCCCCATATGGGACTACTAGTCTGCCATTAAAGCGTAAACCCCCATTTGAGCTAACGGAGAAAGACTCTGCTCCCTGGGCTAGAAGCTGGATAATTAGATCCTAACAGAAAGAATCCGCTTCCTGAGCCTGTATCACCGTAGTAACTATCTCGGGGATAACTGTCATTACCGACATGAATGAGAGGGCAAATGCATCCTGATGCTCGAGTTCTTTCCAATTTGCCTTTCACACCTCGACCACCTCATTTGTTGGCCTACGACTCGATGCGTCTGCTACCACATTAGCCTTCCCCGGGTGGTAATGAATATCGAACTAGTAGTCCTTAACAATTTCCAGCCACCTCCTCTGACGCATATTTAGCTCCCGCTATATGAATAGATACTGTAGGGATTTATGATCCGTGAACATGAAAAATTTCTCCCCCCAAAGATTATGCCTCCGTATTTACAATGCAAACACGACTGTCGCCAACTCCAAGTTATGGGTGGGGAAATTTCTCTCATGAGGCTTAAGCTTACGGTAAGCATAAGCAATTTCCTTATCCTCCTATTGAATCACACCCCCAAGTCCTGATGAGGATGCATCAGTGTAGACCAGGTACTCTATCCCGGGCTTGGGTAGTGCTAGAATTACTGCTGAAGTCAGCGTGTCTTTCAGCTCGTCAAAGGACAACTGACATACATCATCCCATATAAACGGCATCCCTTTGCACGTTAGGTTTGTTAAAGGACCCACTATCTTTGAGATTCCCCGAATAAACCTCCTGTAGTATCCTGCCAGCCCCAAGAAACTACGTACCTCAGTCGGTGTTATGGTTTTCCCCCACTCCCTCACCGCTGACACCTTTCCCGGATCTACCGATATCCCCTCCTCAGAGATTATGTGACCTAAGAACTGAACCTCCTTCAGCCAGAATCCATACTTTTCATACTTTACATACAACTCGTGCTCACGCAGTGTCTGCAAAACCATCCTCAGATGCTAAACATGCTCCTCCTCAGTCCATGAATAAATCAAGATATTATCAATGAAGACGATGACAAATTGATCTAGGAACTCTCTGAACACCCTGTTCATTAAGTCCATGAAAATAGCTGAGGCATTCGTCAGTCCGAACGACATCACTCGAAATTCATAAAACCCATATCTCGTCAAGAATGCAGTATTTGATGCGTCATGCTCTCGGATCCGTAGCAGGTGATAGCCCGACCTCAAATCTATCTTTGGGAAGAAAGCAACCACTCTCAATTGGTCGAACAAGTCATCGATTAAGGGCCACGGATACTTATTTCGTATCATGGATTTATTCAACTCTCGATAGTCCACGCATAGCCTTAAAGACCCATCTCTCTTCTTCACAAACAACACTAGATCACCCCAAGGTGAGGTACTCCTACGAATGAAGCCCTATCCCAATGACTGCTCAATCTAGTCCCGTAACTCTCTTATCTCAACTGGGGCTATACGATAGGGTGATCGGTCTATTGGCTGAGTGGCCGACATCAATTCTATGATAAAATCAATCTATCGACTAGGTGGTAGTCCTGGTATATCCTGGAACACATTAGTAAAATTATGAACTACAGGAATCGAGTCAATGGGAATCACTATCTCCCTAGAGGTCTCCTCCTCTATGTAGTATAAATGGTTAGACGATCCTCCATCATGACGAGACATCGCCACTAGGAACATCTCCTGTCCTCGTATAGGAAATATGATACTCCTACTAGAATAGTCTATTATGGCTCTATAAGAAGCCAGCCAACCCATGCCAATAATGGTGTCATGCTCGTGCATATCTAAGAATATCATATCTACTGGAAAAATTAAACTCCCAATCTCTATACCTACTCCCCGGCATATAAAGAAAATCAACAACCCATTCCCCAGCGGTGAGTCTACATAAGTCACTGTACTCTCTCCTGTGTCTAATAACCCTGTGGCCCGTGCGAAACTAGTAGGTATAAAGTAGTGTGATGCCCCTGTATCAAATAAAATGCACCCCATAGTGCCATGGATAGGAAACATACCCTCAACAACGGGTGATGCCTGATGAACTGGGGCTTGATGGATGTTGTAGATACGCCCATACTGCAATTGACCCTGTTGTACCAGAGCTGTTGGAATAGATAGCAAGGCTAGAACCTCGGGTGGTGCTGGGAGGGCAACTGGAAATAATGGTCGCTGGGGCTCCTGATGAGCCCCCTGCTGCTGTTCCGCGAATCTACCCCTCTGGGTACAGTCCTGACGCTTGTGTCTAGTATTACCACAAGTAAAACACCTCCCTCGAAAGTGTCCTCCCCTCTATCCCTACTTCCCTAGTCCCTACTAGCCCTGCTGACCTGGATGGCCCCGCCTAAAACCTTCATGTCCTTATCTAAAATCCTTAGAATGGAACCACTTAGCAGGATCCCCCTATTGGAAGCCCTATTCACTTTAACGGACCTCTCCCTGAGCTGCAGATGTCCCACCGGTACCATTACCTCCTATCCGACCCTGCTAGTTGGACTCCCCAGCTTATTTACTTTCCTACCGATGGAAGTGATGGTCTTGATAATGTAGTAGGGCAGCATTAACCACATCAGAATGAGTGGCCAATGAAATATTCCCTAATAAGTGCTAGCGAATCTTCCAAGTAAGACCATCCACGAATCTCTGAATCTTCTTCTCCTCTTTCGGTATCTCATTTGGAACTAGATTCAGAAGGTTTATAAACTCCTCTTCATACTCATCAACTTACTTTTCTTCCTTCTTGAGGTTCAGTAGCTTCTACCTCATCTCGGTCTGGCGAAAGGGAAGTACTTGCGGTTAAACTGCACCCATAAATCCCTGATAGTCAAGTTGTCTCTCTCCTCCGCTGTGGTGATGGGATCCCACCACTATAGTGCTTATCTTACCAACTTAAATGTAGCTATAATGTTATTTTGTACATCGGTGCACTCATACATCCTTAGGTGCCTCTGTATATCTTTCCTCCACTGGCCCGCCTTTACTAATCTGAACTCCCATCAAACTCTAGAGGGTGTGCCATTTGAAAGGCATTTCTGACGCGCTCCCAAACAGAAGGCAAAGTGTGAACAGGTTCTAGAGCCACTGCTGGTGCCTGTGGTGGAGCCTGTTGCACCATGACTAATGCTGCATTCACTTCTCCAACTAAATAAATCCAATAACTGAAGGGTAAATAACTAAGTTCATAACCTCTGAATAACTGAATAGAAAAAGGGCAACAAGACCTAACTGATGAAATATATCAAAGGAAGTCAATGAGAGTTATGAAGGAATCTACTAATAATGTCCTATAGATTCTATAGCAGCTACATCGAATCGAATGAGTGAATCTCCTATGCTTGGTGTCCCTGTGGCTGGACACTTGAAAGTGGTTTGACAAGAAAAAAGATTTTGCAGAAAATGGGTTAGAGCCCGAGTTGAAAATAGTTTTAAAAATCAGTAAGTGCTTAAAATGATTTATTAGCAAATATATTTATCATGTTAAATTATCGAAGTCCCAATCAATGATTCTAAACCATTCCTAATCAGAATATGGTACTTTCTAACACAATTTAGATGACGAATCTTTACATAATCCAAGGGATCTAAAAAAATTCCTAAATCTTTAAAAGTCCATTAATAATGAACCCACCATTAACAATCATTCAAATTCCCAATTATACTTCCTGATTTTAACCTAGAAATTCCAGATTTATCATTGCTACAACAAAGTTATTCATCTTCATGCAAACCTATCTTCCAATTTTAAAGTTAATTAACTATTCAGTCTCAAATTCATTGTTAAATGGTTATCTCATCAACTAGGGTTAACATGAATCATATATGCTTAGAATTTTATCAAGATAAACACTTGAATTTTCGTGAACCTCCGAATCGTTGAAAAAAATTGGTATGGGGATGATCCTCTCTTCGCGATCCACGCGTTGGTGTGATTTCTGGAGGAAGAACTTGAGTCCTTTGCCCAAAGCGCCTATGGAGTTCTTCTTCTTCCTCTTGGTTATCTCTTTCTCTTTCACATAGCTTGGAAACTGTCAGATAACCTAATGCCCACGTTCTTCCTCTTTTTAATTTCCTATTTTCGTCCATTATAATTCCCAAAAATCCCAAAATACCCCTACGGGGTGTCATTTTGGGCTAAAATGCCCCGGAATCCAAATGAAACACCCGAGTAGTATTTTTTGACTATTTCAACCCTTTCGAACACACTGGTGCACTCAAAATGGCCATACAAGTTACTTAAAAATAAATCATCCTTTTTAGTCTAATAAAGTATTACTGACATGGCTCACACGCGTGTCCCAATTAAGTGTATTGTAACTGCCGTATATTTCACTCCCGACCAAAATAATATTCTCATATTCATATATTACTTTACTCGCTAGGTAATATTCCACATAGTTATTTATGATAAATACTAACTCTCGCCACGCTAGTAATTATTACAAATAAATTTGGATTAATTATAAATTAAATTTTCTCCATTTAAATTAATTAATCAAAATTCCATAAATAAAATAAAATTCCACAAAAATACAGCGTATTACAGTAGTTTTGGTAGATGCACATGTTTTGTGGTTCTCTTTGATACATATTTCCTTTTTATGATCTTGGATAGGATAAGGATGACGTAAAATTGACCACAAATAATCGTCGTCAGCATGTGCATGATATTTTCGACGGGTACATGACAAAGAAACTTCGTGAGGAGCAAGTTTATGCTTAAACAATTTAAATAATTTGGTTTGAATATTAACCTAACACGATTTACGATGAGAGACCTTAGTATGTATTAGGTCAAAGGGAGACTATACCCCTAGTTATTATGTGAGGACGCTATACGGGCAAGATATTTTTAGACTTACGAGTAAGAGGTATAAGCGAATCGAATTTTGATAAAGAAATCCATCATTTAAGGGGGGAGGGATATAATACCCCATACTTTCATAATAATTAATTGATTATTTAATTGGAAATATTGTTATGACATATGTGGTATGTCACTCATTATGTTTTTTTTATATTATGAGATATATTAATGTGGCTGTTTATGTGCATAGCGATTTAATGCCCTTTTAGAAGTTGGCATAACACACAATAATTCATTATCTTAATATTGGAAATGACTTAGTATTATGGGTGACTATGGAATAGACAGGGAGTAGGTGTCGAGGGTTTCCTTTTTTGAATTATCCCCTTGGTATCAGCTTTCATAGATTGTGAAGTAGTTTCTTCTAATACTTAATCCTATAGAATTAATTTAATAATTTTATTTGTACTAGCTTATAACTTAAGTTAATGAGATAATTAATTTAATAATATTTTTGAAGTTTTGTGTTCACCTTTGGGGACATTTTTAATGTCCGTTCTTTACTTAAAATAGTGGGGTTTAAGTCTATTGTGTTAGTTGTGGCTTGGGTAGAGTTTTGGGTCAATTGGAGTGTTATTTGGGCTCAATAGGTTAAGGACCATATTGGGCCTAAGGATAATTTCATGGGAATATTGTTCATTAGGTTATTAAACAGACCTAATTGCACACTTAAGACATTTAGAAGAAATCCTAAGGCTAAGGAGAAAAGGCACAAGGGCACAAGGCTAATTTCGTGAGAATTTTGGGATTTGGAGACTTTGATTCGTTAGTCAGTCCATAAGAAAGTTTATATCGATTAAGAATTTAATTGGGATTGTGTTATGGTACGAGTAGTTCATTGAATTCTGAATTAACATGTTTGTAATCTAATTTTATTTGTAAAATTAAGCCTTAATAACATATTAATGAATCAGTATAGTTTGATGAGAAATCCTATGATTTAATCTTGTAATGTGCTTTAAATTGATGTTTTTAAACCATGTTAATGAATCCTATAAAATCCCCCTTTTAATTCAAGAATTGAACCAAACCTGAAGTGTATTGAGTAGATTTATGAATATAGGGTTTTTAAGCTTATAATCTGATTTTGATATTTAAAACCTTGTTTTAATAGTCTAAAACTTGTTGGATTTGGTTAGTATTATTTCTATTCATCTTATATATAAAGGAGGATGGGTATAGGATTAATTAAAGACTTTGGAGTGTTAAAGGCCATTTTTTTCATTCTGGAAAAGATGACTCTGCGTCAATCTTGTCGGAACGAGATTAGGACCTCATTAGAACAAGAGATAGAATTTCATTAGAATGACTTTTGAATTGGTTAGACTTACCTTGTTTTTTGCATTTGAACGATTTAAGGGTTTATTTAAAAGGCATGCATTATAGTTATAACAACATAGTGATCTCACTCGAACGACTTATGTGTTAAGCTGTGCGCACAGCTGATATTAGCCCCATGTGTCACAACCATGGTGGACTGACTAGTTGGTTTTCGTATGGAAATGCTTAGTAAAGGGTTGTGGGGAATCCTAGTGTGTGATGTTAAGGTTGTTTCTATCTAGAGTGTTTATTTTGGTCTGAACATGAGTATTATACATTTTGTAGATAATTTCTTAATTTATTAGAGAATAATTAATATAGAATACTAGATACTTTTAGGAATTCGTAAATTGATAGGATTTTCATGAAATTATTTGTGGACCTTGAGTATAAGACCGTGTATTAAAATATTCTATGAGAATGATAAAGGCTTAGTGACTGTGTAGATTACACCTTAGTTTAGAATGTTATTATTAACCATTGAGTAGGGTAGTTATTTTAAGAAAATACCTGAGAAAGTTCAGTATGAGACAATGCCCAGTTTTGGGGAGCCTTGGGATTTTGGGCTAATGTTATATATATCGATTATAGTTATCGTGCATATTAACTAATAATAAAAGAGACTTTATGTGTAACCCATTTGACTAGGGTTTGTATTTATTTGTTTAACCTGGATGTGTAAGGTTTGTACTTTTTGTTTAACGTGGTTGCATAAGGTTATGCTCACTGGTTTGATTGATGTCCAATCATACCATGATGTGTGAGTGCTCATGGGGGACATACTAGGACAAATGTTTATAGGGAGCATATGGCATTGACCACGCATGGTATTCTCGGTGATGAGGTAGGTTCTACCTAGGTCCTAGTTATCAAAATGCTACTGTAGACGTACCTGTGTTCCTGAGGGTGAAAAATAGGGGTATGCCTTCGTATAGTGTTGGGTGTGGGATTGTATGATTGGTGAGGAAGGTAAAGTGATTTCCCTTGGTGTTATTTTATGAGGTTATAAGTTTGGGACACCTTATAATTATACCTGGTATGAAAGAGTGATTTTCGAAGGCAATATGGATATGCCTTCATACTTTATTGGCACCCTCGATTGCAGACCATGTGATTTAATATGAGTTGTGCACACTCACTGTTATTCTGGATTACATAATACTATTTTGTATTACCTTGCGATGGTTGTACCTGCTTATGACTTATACTAGATGAGAATAATGTGTGAATGTCTAAAAATAACCTAGTGGGGGAGGCGAATAGATTGTTAAGACAATGTGTCCAAAATTTAAATTTCTTCCACATTTTCAAATCCATGGAATTAAAGTGAACCAAATGTCTTATTAAAACCACACATATAATCAAACCAATTAGATCTAGATGAATATTATCAAATCACCACACATAGTACGAATTCAATCTAACATGAGATATTTAAACAAGCTAAAATGAAATGTGAGATAAAATGTGTTAGATATGAAGATAAGCACATACAAATAGTCCCTAAGATAGATTTTATGAGGAAAAACCTCCCACCTCGGGGTAAAAACCTCAGACGCACTCAATTTTCAATTCTACTTGAAAAGAAAATTTTGCAAAGGTCAGTAAGATGCCTATCATAAAAGCACAACTGTGTAGATACCTATGAACCTTAAACTCTCACCCATAGAAAACAAAAACTCAATGCAAGCTCTATGAATTGAGTGAAGAACTCTTGTCCTCCTTGAATTCACGCCAAGCTACAATTCCTCCAACAAACTGAAGCACCTCTAATTTTACATCATGGAGTACTTGATCATAAAAAAATCAAGACTAGATGTAACTTTGGCTAGATTTGTGAATTTAATTCACTCAAAAAACTCATTCACAAAAGTGTAGATCCTATTCTAGACTAAAACATTTCAAACTCTCAAATTATTTTAATTTTGATTTAGATAGAGAAGTAAAACCTCACAAACTCAAAAATCTCTTAAGAAAAGATATTTAAAAATGTGGGAAAATTTCTCTTATAAATGGAGGGAAAATCTCCTGAGATGAGATATTTAGATGTTTCATGTTCTTCTTGTTTAAGACTTTTGCAAAAGTTCTTCACTTTTTGCATTGTAAAAACACTGTTTAATTCACAAACAAACATCCTGAATATTTAGTTTTGTTAATTCGTTTAAACCCTAGAAAGTTTTATATTATTTCATACACCTTTGTAAAGAAGTCATCTATGTGGTAGACTTGTGATAACTTTGGGAACTCATTACTGAAGACAAAGGTTGAGGCTGAAGGAAGATTGCAGTCTTATGATTCTTGCGAGGATCGTAATTGTTCTTTAGAGGTTTATGAAGATTATTGCATTATACTTGTGGAGGTTATCAAGTAGTATTGTAAGTTGATTGTCTTGTAATATTTCTAAAGTGGTGAAAAAAGGTTTTACCCGAAAGGGATTTTTTACTTAAACCTTCTCTTTGTTGAATGCTTGGTTTGATTTATCTGTTTTATCACATAGATGAATGTTTAGGATAAAAAGATAAAATTGATTGTGCACTCTCAAATTGGTAGTTTTGTTGAGCATATTTGTTTGCGCATACTCATAGTGTTATTAGTGCGTCTTATGTGGTGTTAGAGCATTCACACTATTATTTTTTTTTCAAATTGGTATCGGAGAGAGTTGAATTTAGTTACTGTGTTAGATACTTGTTTTTACGACTTAAATCGTTTGAATTTGAAGTTTTCCAAAATAATTGAGATTCTTGAAAAATAAATTTTTTGTTTTATATCTGCTATGGATCTTTTGTAAACTGTTCAAAATCAAAGAGATTTCTTTCATGATAAACTTGTGGACATAGATCGTGATTTTAGAAAATTAGAATTGTCCAAGAAAGAGAGTCATCATAGATTTCGGTTTTTATAAAAGTAATTAGAGGGTTTGAAAAATTCTAGGGTTAATGTTTTTGCCGTAGAGGATAATGTTTTTATTAATGATTTTAAGGCACCAGAGAAGACTCTTAGGGACAAGTTTTCTTTCCTTAAGGGGGAGCAAGAAAACCTTCTAGGAATGATTAAAAATATAAAGAAGGAGTCTTTAAAATTGGAAGAGTCTAATTCTTTGCTTTAGTCTAAAATATTGAAGCTAAAAGATGATTTAAAAGACTTGAATAGTTTGAGTAGTGATGGTAATGGATGAGATGTTTCTAATGCTTCGAGTGTTAAATCTAAGACCATTGTTTGTTTTAGAGGGTCAACCATATCCAAGGATGTTAGAGAAGGTCAATCCATAGGTAACATTCCTCACGTTCTCACATGTTCTCATTGTGGTAGGAAAGGTTACCTTAGGTGTTTTTGTTATGATCTTGAAAGAGGTCCTAAGAAGTTGAAGTCTAGTGTTCCCCTGGTTCCAAAAACCCGGCGTGTTAAGTATACATCTATTTGGGTTAGGAAATCCGTTTTAGGAGCACTAGATGTTTGAATAGTTGATTCTCAAATACTTGCACATGATTATTCTCTTGCTATATCTTATAGATGATTGCTTGCATGATTTTATTTGTCATACTCTAATTGTGCTGAATGATATATGTTTACTAGTTTTATGGTATGTGTATCTTTTGTGTTATATTTTTTTTATAGAGTCATATTTGAAAAATACAAAAAAAATTTTTTTAAAAAAAAATTGGTTTTTGTGTATTTTAGTTTTGCACATTTAGTTGGCATATTGATGTGTTTGATTCCAATTCACTACACAATTTTCTTGTGGATAGGACATTTGGTTATGACTTTAGATGCTTAGATTGATCTTAACCATGTTTATAGAATTATTTCGAACTTGATTTGCTTTACGGGTTCGACTTTGTTTATGTCTCCGCATATATAGGCACGAGCTTATTGGAATTTGACTTCACTAAGTATATTTGAGATTGATGAGTTGTTCTCCCTTAAATTTTGTCTTCTACGTGTTTATACGACTGTGGGGGATTTGTGCATTTAAGAATCGTTGCCCGTGAGAGATTTTGTTTAGTATTGAAAAAATATGAGTGAACATGGGAATGGGCTGCGAAAAACAGATTGTCTCGTCGTGAAAGTCGCCATTTGAAAATAGCCCAAGGAAAAAAATTGAGGCCTTAAAAAGACCAATATATGCAAAAAAAAGGGCCAAAATAGTTTAGTTTGTTTGGTCTTGCAAAAGAAATCCCTTCAAAAGAAAAGAAAAAGAATGAAAAATTAGTATGTTTATCTTTTGAGGGAGTTTAGTTGAAGATCAACAGGTTTGGACAATGAATCCTACTATGCTTATTTTATCATAACGCCATTACGATTCTAGGTTTGTGTGTATTGTTCTTGTTTTGTTCATTAAGTTCACTTTATTTGTCAATTGAGGCTAAAGCTTAGTTTGATAAAGTTTTGTGATAATTTATAACTTCTTGAACATATTTGAGTATTTGGGTTATAA
The DNA here is from genome assembly GCA_949130495.1 of Sambucus nigra. NCBI lineage: Eukaryota > Viridiplantae > Streptophyta > Magnoliopsida > Dipsacales > Adoxaceae > Sambucus > Sambucus nigra. Next base: position 353,519,036 of record OX422207.1, on the reverse strand, counting down.
CTCATTTATATCGACTTCACACCCATTCATTCCATCCCACATACTAGAACACGTAGATACTATGCTAGTGTGTAAAGCTTATGTGTTTTGTGTCGTGATTTGTGGTCCTTTATACCTATATATGTGTGTCGTATTTTCTTTCATGTAGTTTGCATATATTATATATGGTATTGCATGATGTATTTGTAAGTTTTACATTTTTTCAAAAATTAAAAATTTTCAAAAATAGTTGGTTGTGTTTGCCTTTAAGATGATCATTACACTTGCCTGAATTATATCTTTTTGTGATGATATCTTATCTTCTACATCATGCTTATGTTTCTACTTTTTTGTCTATTTCAAATAAAAACAAAGGGGAAGAGATAATTAAAATGAGTTTGATTTATGGGGGAGAATTTATTAATGAGTTTTATTTATTTCAAACTTGATGCATCATGAGGTATATGTTTTTGTCTCATGTTTGTAGGTACTTAAAGAGGAATTCAAGGCACACCGGATTAAGACAATGTTTGCCAAAAGGGAAGAAGAAGAAGAAGTTTGAAGACAAATAGACTCATGCCATTTCGTTCTAGGGTTGGGAAGGGTGTTAGTATTTTTATCATATGAGATTTTTTATTTTAATTTGGTGTTTAGTTATGTTTGTTTGTTTTATACTGGGATATCCAAAGGGGGAGATTTGTAAGAATAATTTTTCTAACATTATTCATAGCATAACTTTAGGCTAGATTGGAGTATCCAGTTACAAATTGCCACGCAACTTCAAAATGAACTGAACTTAAGTATCTCTAAGTTTGAAGACTTCTCGACATCTCATAAAGGTATAAAGGAATTTAGAGTTTAAATTAATTTACATAATTAATTTTTCAGATGTTTATATTTTTTCCATAAATGAACAAGAGTTTTTTATTTAGAAAAGAAAAATATTTATTTTTTAACTCTCGTTTAAACAAGATTGACATCTCATTCAAACGAGATTACTTATCGTTTGAAGGTTGTTCAATGTATTTTTCAATCGAGGTTCAAATGAGGGCTATGTTTTTTGGATGTCATTAGAAGCGAGATTATTCTTGTTAGAACGAGATCATCATCTCGTTAGAACGACACTATAATATCGTCCGAATGATGCCACTGCCTCAAAATTTGTGAATGTCCTATAAATAATTGTTTCATGTTTAAATTATTTATGACTTTTGCCAAAATCTTTTTCGCATAACTTTTGCGAAAGTTCTTAACTTTTTGTGTTGCAAAATCTCTATTTAATTCACAAGTAAACATCCTGAATAATCAATACCTAAGAAAGTTCAAGAATTTTTTATGTAGATTCGGGTAAGAAATTATATTCTTAAGAATAATCAGTACCTAAGAAAGTTCTATTTGTCGATTATATTATCCCATGGTTGTCATTACCTCATATATGTTATTGATTCTTCCTCTTGATTTTGAACTTAAAACGTCAGCAATGATGTTTCCTTTCCCTAGGTGATACTGTAGACTAAATCTATAATTCTCTGAAAATCCAATCGAACGACTTTGGCGAAGATTTAGGTCCCTTTAGGTGAATACATATTTTAGAGTTTTGTGATCCAAGAATACTTGAAATCCTTCTCTAAATGGATAACATCGCAAATCCTTAATACAAAAACCATTGTGGCTACTTCTAAGTCTTGCATTGGATAATTACGTTTGTGAATCTTCAACTGATGTGATCCATATTCTACCACCTTTCCTTATTACATAAGTACACATCCTAATCCTTGTAAAAAGACATATGTATAAACAACGTAACTAATATTACTAGAAAGAATGGTACGAACTGAGGTAGTAGTTAATTTTACTTTTAATGTTTGAAATGATTGCCCATATTCTTAGGTCCACATAAATTTAACATCCTTTAGAGTTTAGCTTCAATAATGGTAATGAAATATTTGATAATCCTTCTATGAAATGTCAATAACACCTTGCGAGTGCAAGTAAACTTCGGATCCTTGTAACTTTGGTGGATTGTTGTCATTCTAGTGCTATTGTGGTTTTTTCTGGATCCACTTGTATACCTGCCTCTATAATCACATGACCTAGAAACTTGACATATCTCAAAAGAAAATTGCATTTCCTTTTCTAGGCATAGAGGTAGTGCTGATGTAAAGTTTCTAATATGATACATCAATTTTCTTCATGATCCTTATTATTCTTATAATATACTAAAATATCATCTATAAAGACAATTATGAACTCATGTTAGAAAGTTCGATACATTGAGTCCATGAAAGCTGCATGCACATTGGTTAATCCAAAAGACAATACTAAATATTCAAAGTTCCCATATCGGGTTCAAAAAGTAGTTTTGGGTATATCTTCTTCTCTAACATGAAGTTGATGATAACCGGATCATAAATAAATTTTTGAAAATATTCGGGAACCTCTTAACTAATCGAACAAATCTCATATCTTATGTAATGGATATTTATTATTGATAGTCACTTGATCTAACTTCCAATAATCAATGCATAATCGAAACATTCCATATTTCCTTTTCACAAATATTATTGGTGTTCCCCAAGGTGATAAACTAGGATGTATAAAACCTTTTTCTAATAACTCATTCAGTTAGGTTCAAAGTTCTCTTAATTCTAAAGGCGCCATTCGATACAGAAGAAGTGTTTGTCACTATGTCGATGGTAAATTTTAGTTCTCTTAGTGGAGGTATACCAGGAAAATCTTCAGGAAATAGATCATCATATTTATTTAGAAGAGTAAGAGGTGCCGATGGAAAGTTTTCTTAAAGTTAAGAAAATGATGAATTAAAATTAGTTGTTCCTTAGAAGTAGAACGAAGCTTTTTGAGGATTTTTAAACATCATTAATTTCTTAAGATAGTATATATGGGCAAAGTTTAATGAAAAAACATCAATTCTAATTATTAAGAAAAATCCTTTCATGTCTAAAACTAAAAAATCTACTATCAGAATTTTGGATCCAATTCTAATATTGCAATGTTTACAAACACGAGTAGTCACACGAGTTCCCCTTATTGTCATTCCTATTGATAATGAGTATAGTAAGTTATGACTAGACATATTAATCATAGTAACCAAGTCACAGATAATAAAGGAATGCATTGATCCATAATCAAGTATTATGTGAGCCGAGAAATTATGGAAAGATATGTTACCTTTGACCACATCACAATTGTTTGGATTCCTTATCGGAAAGGTCGTGAAATTATTTCCTTAAGTCTTATTCATTTTTCCTTTCCCTTCCGTAGTTCCACAAACATTTGAGATGATTTCTTATTATCATTACTAGTTGGTACAATAAGCGGAGGTTTGATCAAGATCGTGGGTTTGTTTAGTGAAAAGTCTTTATTTGGTAGAAAGAATTTTTGAGATTGGATTTTTGTAACTTTGGACATTGTGGATGTATATGACCTAGTTCGTTACATTTGTAACATTGCAACACAATCTCACTAGTAGTATGATTAATTTGACTAAAGTCCTGGACATTTTTTGGTCTTGAATAGGGATGATTCCTTTGACTTGGCTGCATCTTTGCCACATATGGATTCTTGGAAATTAAGATTACATTTCGAGTAAATGCACCAGATGTTGGATTTCGTTCAATGAGAAAGGATAATTATATTAATTAATTAAACTCAAAGTTGTAATGGTATAATCGAATTCTTAATACTAGTTTGAAGTTTGCGCTTAAAATGTTTGCATTTCTTTGCTTTTGTGTCTATGTAATCCTGAGCATAATGAGAAAGTTTGGTAAATCTAGTCTCGTATTATGCCACTTTCATTAACCGTTGTTGTAATCCTAAGAAAATTACTACCACCTCGTCTCTTTCTACTTTTAAAAAATAATTTTTAAAGAAATTTTCTTTGAATTGGTCCCAAGTTAACCTTTAGACATTCCTGGACCAAATAACGGATTGCCACCATAAATTTGTTTCTCCTTCCAACATATATGTTTCTAACATCACCCTAAAGTCAAGTGAGATACCTACTCAATTTAATACTTATAATGTTTGATGCAACCATTTCTATGACTCACTTGAACTCGGTTTTCCTTATAATAAAGGTGGTCTTTGTTGAAGGAATTCTTTAAGTGCATTCATTCTTTGCATTATTTCAGTAGTATTTTTTTCAATCGAACGTGGATATACATTTTGTTGTAGTCAAGTCAATTATTGTAGACATCCTAATATATTAGTAGTGGTAGGAATCAGAATATTTGGAGCATTCTAATGCTCTTCTTGGAGTTGAACTCCACTACTAGATGTTCCCGTGCTTGCCATCTTATATAAAACATAACTAAAGATGTAAAAATATTTTTTTAAATTTAATGAAACAAGATTTTATATAAATAGTTTATATGTATTTCCATATATGATACGAGCAAAATTTTATAGGGACTATAAAGTAACACATAGTAAATGATGGCCACGAACGCTCACAAACCAACTAAACTAACCAACTTCTTCTTCCACATACAAGACACAAGATGACATCAATCATTTTTATTTATTTATATTCATTCAGACTCCTCTACGTGTCTTACATAAGTTGTGTCACGTTTTGGTCAAGTGCAACGCCAGATTATCCCGAAGTAGAAATTGATGATGAGGAGATAGAAATGAAGAAAATCATGTATGATTCTCCCAATCCATAGTCGATAGGGGAGTATTGTGGAATAATTATAAGTTTTTCTAATAGAGCCATGTCCCAAGCTAAGTGGATGGCTTGGTGAGTATTTTGGGGTCCTACATATATATGTGAGTTTATTTTGCTGATTGTTTTATGATACCACACGTATTATAATCGTGGGTGATCAGACCATTATTAAATTAAACAGGAATTATTAATGGTTTCATTCTTAACATCATTGTCGAAACATAATTATGTACCAATACCCTAAAGGCCCGATATCAAAATTTTAATCTTATTATTAACATGCAAATAATTTAAATTAATAAATCACATTCATATATCCAGTAAACATAATAATAAATGACAAGACAACGAGATGAATAAATGTGCCTGGAACAAATACTCCAAACTGAAATTCAAATACAATCATCCAGAAAATAAATCCAAATCCGATACTAGAAATAAAATAAAAGTGCAATGTCTCTGACAATAACCACTAGCTAGAGATGGGAGACATGCCTGACTGAGATGGATAAGTGATAAATAGGAGTTGATAAATGTGGAGGCATCTATTACCAAGGTCCTGCAATGTCCACACCATCTTGAGCACATCAAATATGAAAGAACTCCTAAACCTGGCATCCCAGTGACTGGGCACCTAAAATGTTTTCACAAAAATGGATTTGAAACGGGTCAAATCACCAAGTAAAACAGTTTGAAAATATTTATCAAGTATTTAAAATGATTTAAGAGAAAATGTTATACATATGTTAGCTTCACGTGCTCTAACTTGATATCCTCGCCTCTCAACTATTATGCAAGCCTAACGTAAACTTCTAAACCAACCTAGTTACGCTACCCCACCTAACTAGTATCAATTAAGTCGCATCCCGTCTAATAATTCATCGTGCCCACCCCTATTTCCCATACAATATGTTGCTAAATTCCCAAGTCCTTTTATCCATTAGAAGTTACCAATTAATTATTAATTTCCCACATACTTTGATTACTATAGATATCACTATCCAGCTTATCTATTACACACGTAGAATAAATCAAATGTATATATAAACACCACACTTGTAATATATATGAATACAACATCCTTAGATGGAGTCCTACGATGCAGGCATACTCTACTATCAAGTCCTGGTACATCACCTACTAAGTAAAGGACATCAGGTTCAGAGTCACTCTCGAACCATACGTTCACAATTCAAACAATTTGAAGGCGAAAATAATCCTAAGCCTTTGGGATACGTTCACACCTAATGCACCCAAATGGCCGTTCATACTCTCATTCACACAAGTAGTACTCAATCCCTAAGTTCTATGTTCTGAGGTACAAGTCAAAATATCCCCCCCCCCCCCCCCAATGGGCTCGTCAGGATAAAACTATCCACGATGCAGAACCTCCCGCGATAGCAAGTAGCCTAGGATTGTTAACACATAATAATTCACACAATAGGTATTCACACAATATATATATATATATATAGCATCAATATAGTGTACACATAACCTATAATATATATCACATACGTAGTATATATAACTCTCAAATATTCTACGTATTATTAAACTTTGATTATACCTCTCGTCGTATATTCCTGAGTATCCCTCACTACTCGACGTGTGCCAATTATTTTGTAAAGTATTTTAGTAGTAATTTACTCATACCCTACTGGTCTAAGACATAGTTTCACTCACCTTCACCGTGACTCATTCTCGTTTCCCCCGAATACATTACATTACAAATCACATTAATTAAACTTAGATTTAATTCATCCCACTTATGAGTAAGTCTCAATACTATCATTAACCTACTTGTAACCCAAAATGTCTCTCACAATATTTTAAAGGTATCACAAAAGGTCCATTGTTCACCGATTTCAAGTTCAAGGCTAAAATAGGGAAAATTGTCAAAATGAGGGAAACCGAATCTATTCGACCTTATACCGACTCGATTCGCGATAGAAGATATCATTTTTTACAAATTTCTATCACGGTTTTCTACAAATTTTAACCCTCCAAACCACCATAATTCAATCACTGAATCCCAACCAAGTATACTAAACCCTATACTAACATTTATGAAGGACTGCTAACGTAATAAAAACATTAAAACATCAAAAAAGGGTCATATAAATCATATTAATCCTCAATTTAACCCCAAAACCTTTGGTTATTCTTATTCTTCAAGAACATGAACAACATCTCAGATTTCTTTCCAGTTTGTATGTTCCAATCCTTAATTTCGTGTTACATAATTGAATTAAACATATCCATTAAGATTCTTATCCAAGAACATGAATTGAGTCTTTCAAATCAAAGCCAACATTAATATATTCATGAGATTATTCATCATACACTAGCATGGATGGTATATATGCTCAAAATTAGAAAAATAAGTACTTGCCTCGAACAGCTGGTCTGAATTTCTACAGAATAATGGTGGGATTGCTTTCCTCTCCTCCCGACATACATAATGGTGGTAGTGGTGGTGCAAGAATAGTGTGGGATGGCCTTGAAACTCCCCCTCTTCCTCCTCTAATGGCCTTTATGTATTATTTGTAACTTCTATCCTAACTCTCTCATGTAACTGATGATATAAATCTCCAATTTTCATAGGTCTCTTTTCCCCAAAAATCCAAAAGACTAAAATACCCCTCTGGGATTCTGGATCAACCTAAAAATACCCCAGGACCTAATCCAAACTCCCAAGCTTTTCTAACTTTTTGGACCCTTCCAGACACACTGGCACACTCAAAATGACCATTTGATTTATCTATAATGAAGTTATATTTTATCTTATAAAATTAAATCCCGACATGACTGACACGCGCGTCCCAACTAAATTACCATAACTATCGTATTTCTCACTCACGACAATCATAATACTTTCTTATCAATTTATTACTCATTCACTAAGTAATATTCAATATTAATAAATATTAATCCTTGTCTTGTTAATTAATATTTATTTTAAACCAAATTAATGTTCTATTAATTTCCTATATTAATTTAATTACTCCCAATATAAAATTATTAAAAATACGGGGTGTTACATACGTCCCCCTTATAACAGAATTTCTTCTCGAAATTCAAAAAAAAGTACCTGGTTTGAATAACTATGGATATTTGTCGCGCATCTCATCCTTGCACTCCCAAGTAGACTTGTCGGCGTTATGGTGCCCCCACTGAACACGTACAAGTGTAACTACGTTTGACCTCAATCTCCTCTCACTATGGCCTAGGATAGCCACTAACTTCTCCTCATATGAAATATTGGGCTACAAATCAATCTCCTCCAATGCAGTGTGAGTATGAGCTAACTCGTTCCAGAGATATCTTCTCTGCAAAGAAATGTGAAATACATCATGAATCCTATGTAAGTGCTCCGACAACCCAAGTCTATATGCAACTGGACCAATCCTCTCATTGATAGGTGTGGCCATCCCAAATTTCCTCTCTCACCCGGGGGGAAGGGGTGAAGGTCTCATGCCCTCTCTGATCTAGGAACGCTTCGGTCGTCATCGGTGTGGGATGAATGTAAAGAGATGGAGTCGCTAGCCTATTTTGCACAAAACATGCAAAAGACCATGTCGTCGCCTCGAGAGAGCGACATCGAAGACAAACTAATGCTTACGAAAATAATAGTTCAAAGTTTTGGGATCTAAGTTACAGAATGGGAAGGTGTTAGGCACCCTTCCTGCCCTTTTGGTCTCTTATGAGCTTGCGTTATTATTTTCCTTTATTTCTCTATGAAGTGTGTGTGCGTGTATATATGTAAACGGAGATCGGAATCTCCTAATTCGTACCATGGAAGAGATAGAGTGAGGTTATCCATAGGAATGTTCCCAAAATAATATTTAAAAAAATATAATTTACGCATTTATTGAAATATTGATCGCTATGATGAAAAGATAATATATGTTGGATAAAATGCTAATAAGGATCACAAACACAATATGTATTAAAATAATGTATGGATGAAAAGGATGAAAGTGTGCAGATTAAAAAACAAGACTCGTGTCTAGGGTTTTCACCCAAAACTCCTACGTAGCCTATAAAGGCATCAAAGTCCACGTAGTTGGCATGCGACATAAGGGTGGGGTTTATTCCATTGATTCGAACGGGATTTTATTATATGTGTGTGTGTGTGTAGAAAATGAGTTTTAGTTTTGAAAAACTGTGATGGATAATCCCGCTAGAATTTATAGGTGTAACCCTATTTTTTTTTTTTTTTTTTTTTTTTTTTTTTTTTTATAGAAAATAAAGTATGTGCAATATAACTAATAAAAAGTTGAGATGTTAATGTGTATGAACTAAGGTAAAAACTAGATTATGAATTTATATAATTAATGCAAAACCAAGAAACTTAAAGAGAGAAGGAAGGATTTTGGACCTTCTTTGAAGAAATGAAGCTTGATCTTGATCTTGAATGAGCTCCTTTGAATGTTGAGATGAATGTTGGATGAGAGAGAATGAGTTTTTTTTTTAAATTGGGTATGAAAAGGATGGAAATATAAGGTGGAAAGGAATTTCACGTAAGGAAACTTCATTGATTGTAAGAGAATGTTGCTGAGATCACTGATATTGATAGATCTGAGGCGTCTTTTCTGCCTGAGGTCACGCCCTCTACTTATAGGGTCAGGAAACTAGTGATCGACATATACCTAGCCCTGCTAATCATTATGTAACCTTAACCACACTGTCAATAGGTAGGGAAATGGCCTACCAATCGACGGTCTCGTCCAGATTTTTTGGAAAAATGATCGTAGAATGCAATCCATTGATCCAAATTATGCATGGGGCATACCGTTAGAAAGTTAATTAAGAGACCTTCAATAGTACTTTGGGCCTCACCCGAGTCTAGGAGTGGACTTTCGGTGAAACATGGCTCAAAAAAGCTCGTCGGTCCATTGGGCGGGAGATTATCGGACATAAACAGATCGTTCGTCCGAACAGTAAGTCCGAATTGCGCATGAGGCAAAGCATTGGAAAGGTTACGCGAGATACTTCAACATTACAAAGAGCTTTTCTCAGTTAGGAAAGTTGACTTTGGTCAACCGGGGCCCAAAAGCACCCGGTGATCTTTCGAAGTAAAATGGATCGTTCGTCCGTACCATAAGGATGCTTTGCGCATGAGGTGGACTGTTGGAAAGGGTATTCAGTGACCTTTAAAGATTCCTTCAGTCTCATTTGAGATGAAGAGTTGACATTGGTCAAACAGAGCCCGAGAGCACATGTGGCCTCCGAATCAATTTTCGAGGGAAAATGGATCGTTCATCCAAATGGTTTTGCCATTTAGTGGATGGGGTGGATCGTTGGAAAGGGGTTTTAGTTCCCTTCAAAGATTCAAAGAGATTTCACTCTAATGATGAAGTTGACTGGGCTCGGGATAACCTAGTGTCCTTCAAATTGATTTTTGGTGTTAAAATAGTTTGTTCGTTCGAATCGTTATCGATTTGCACACGGGGCAGACCATTGGAAAGGGTATTCATATCCCTTCAAAGATTTATTAAGATTTTTCTCTGATGATAGAGTTAATCAGGAAAAATGGTTCTCGAGAGCATCCGATGGCGTCTAGATCGATACTCGGCATGTGACCTTGGGTTTGGAGTGAAATGAGGTGTTAGGGACCTAACGAGAGACTTTGGGGTCCTAGATTGTGGTGTCTTTAGATCCCCTAGATGGGTGAGCTTGGAACAAGTGAATACCATATATTAGACACCACATAATGTTTTGGGAAAATGTTAATTTTGTGGACTTAAAGGAATAAGGATGACCATTCCAGAGGGTCGAGGTTGATTCTGAGGACCAAAGGAAATACTAAGGATAGTTGATTCTATGGGCCAAGGTCAAATATGAGGACCTAAGGTAGGGAGATATCAATTATGAGGGATTAAGATGGGAGAGACCAATTCTGAGGGCCGAGGTCAATTCTGAGGACCTAAGATGGGAGTGACCAATTTTGATGGACGAGGTCAAGTCCAAGGATCTAAGTAGGCGTGACCAAGTCTGAGGGCCGAAGAGAATTATGGGGGCCTAGGTAGAAGCGATGAATTCTGAGGGTTAAAGCCAATTATGAGGGCTTAAGTAGGGGTGACCAATTCTGAGGGCTTAAGTAGAAGTGACTAATTCTGAGGGTCGAATACAATTCTGAGGGTCGAAGCCAATTCTAAGGGTCGATGCCAATTCTGAGGGCTTTAGTTGTATCAACCAATTCTACGGGTCGAAGACAATTCTAAGGGATTAAGTAGGGAGTGACCAATTTTACGGGTTGAAGAAAATTCTGAGGGCTTAAGTAGAAGTGAACAATTCGCAAGGTCAAAGCCAATTCTGAGGGCTTAAGTAGGGATGACAAATTCTGAGGCTCGAAGCTAATTCTGAGGGATTAAGTAGAAGCGACCAATTCTGAAGCGAATTCTGAGGGATTAAGTAGGGGTGAAAAATTCTGAGGGTCAAAGCCAATTCTAAGGGCTTTAAGTAGGGGTGACCAATTTTTAGGAATGAAGACAATTCTGAGGGCTTTAGTTGTACGACAAATTTTGCGGGTAGAAGCCAATTCTGAGGGCTTAAGTAGGGAGTGACCAATTTTACGGGTCGAAGCTAATTCTGAGGGCTTAAGTAGAAGGGATCAATTCAGAGGGTCGAAACCAATTCTGAGGGCTTTAAGTAGAGATGAACAATTCAACGAGTCGAATCCAATTTTGAGGGCTTAAGTAGAGATGGCCAATTTTACGGGTCTAAGCCAATTTTGAGGGTGTTAATTATAGTTTTCTTAGAGAAAATTGGAGACTCCACTGGGGAAAAGGTATTAATTTGAGGATTAGATGTTTCTTTATTGGGTATTTTTTCTTCAATTTTTGCGGTGTCCTTTGGAGACGTTGCTGGGGAGATATCGAATTGATTTTGGGAATTTCTCTTAGGAAGAAAGTGTTTTGTTGGGGAAGTAAGTTTGGTATTAAATGTTTTTTTTTGGTGAAAATGGTTATTAAATTCATTTGGTAATTTTAGGAATTTTCTGGGGATTTTTCAGAATTTAATGGCATTTTTTGGGAATTTTTGTACAAAAATTCTAGGAGGGTGACGATCGGAAGGGTGTAGGAGGTTCCAAACGGCAGTGGCACAGTCTTTTGGGGTACCTCGAGTAGGTGAAGTGACAGTTCTAATCAGTATGTTGTTGGGTGTTTTCGATCGGCATGCCCCTTAGCCTCATATAAAAAGGGGTGACATTTACTCATTTTTCACAGCTTTGAGACTTTCTCTCCTCTGTTCTTTCTCTCTATAAACTATTTTAGGATTCCAAATCTAAGAAATGGCTAATTTTTGAAGTAGTGCGGACCACATGGAGTGGTTAAATGTTGATGACTTGGAGAAATTGGAGTGGAGGGCCACGGTGCCCCGTGTGCTGGGTAATCAAAATACTTTTGACTCATTCGAGCTAGTTGCAAAAGAGCAGACTCTTTTGCACGAGCCGTTGTCCCAGTAATACTTTAGGGTGGTGAACCCTGGCAGCTATGGAAGTGTTAATGTCCTTTGGTATTCTTTTCTTCTTTCTTGGTGATATTTCCTTATTTCTAAAATTTTTTCAAGTATTTTTACTTTTAGCTTTAACAAACTGATATCTCTACATCGAACCTTCATTCTCGAGGGATAAAGGGGCTAAAGGATGTCTAGGAGAGCCTTCCACCGGTGGTGTGCTGAGTGGTGTCATTAACTTGTTTTTGGCAAATTGGCATGTGCACTGGACGAGATGCCTTGTTCAATAAGTGTTCTTTTCTCTTTGGGGGAGAGATAGTGGGACACTACCCACATCATGAATTTTGATTTTGGGGAGATCACGGTGACTCCCATTGATGTGTAGAAGCTATTGGGGATGGATTATGAGACAAAACTTTACGGGTGATACTGGTGGCACTGGAGGAGACATTAGGTGATGTGGAGAGTATAGTCTCTGAGGACTCCATCTGGTTGTCTCTTTTGAGGGAGGTGTTATTTAGTCGATGGATCGATGAGACTGATGGGCTGCACATATGGCAGATGGATTATTTGTTTATTCTGTTGTTGTTAGGAGGGTTTCTGGTGGCGACGTCGTCCTCCTATATTTCTTTTCCATTTTGAGGGTATTTTTGAATATCCCTCTTTTTTAATGGGGGAGCCTTACTTTTTCGGCACTTTATTTTTCTTTGAAGGCATTCACCCGATGCTGTCGGCAGACCTTTACTGGTGCCACCTATCTTTTAGAGGTATTATTTAATTTGTGCATTTTCCTTTATGCATTTGCATTTTCCTTCATGCATTTTATTCTTGATTCCTGATCCTTTGTCTTTTGCAGACGTGGTTCTATGAGGTGATTGGGCTCAATGCCTAGTTGATAGCGTTGAAGGACGAGTCTATTGGGTGCTTCTTCCATATGTAATAGTGGCAGAAGTCCAACCGACAGTCGAGGCATTCCTTGATGATCTTTTCAGTTATTGGTTTTCTTCTTGGGATTTTGCAAGTGACCTTCTATCCCTGGGGAACGGACATCCATCACATGAGGGTGACTGGGGGGAACACGCAGCTGCATCATGTGGTAGTGCATGAGTTCAAATACTCCCGGTATCTAGAGGAGAAAGTAGTCCGATGGTTGGTGGAGTACGAGGTGATTGTGCTACCTGCGCGGCCCCCGATGTACATGAGGCGCGAGCAGGAGATGTCAGAGGAGGCGAGGGTAGCGACGATGGTTAGAGAGACTTATCCATCGTATACCAAAATAGTGGTGACCTATGATTATCTGTATTTTTTGTCGAGCTGGCTAATGCCGCTTAGCATATATAACGTTATGCCTTTTCCTCGTGGGCTCGAGTCGGCCAGTGGGATCTTCCGATAGTGCTGGGGGTGCATCGACATCTGTAGTAGTGACAACATCAGAGGTTCCCTTTATGCAGTTGGCTCCTCCTTCTTATAATATTCGACAATTAGATGGAGGGTCGGTGCGTATGCTGCATCATCCCAATGCGATGGACCCGAAGGAGATGGGGCTGACAAAGGATGCTCTTCAGCCAATAATATACCTTTTATTTCTTTTTCTTTTGATTTTTTGATTTCTTTCTTTACCTCAGACTTACGGATTTTCTTTTTTCTATTTTTCTTGCAGCACATTCGGGTGTCGACCAACTGGCTGAGGGATATTCAAGATTAGGTAGCTTATAAGATTACTCATATTCGGGAGTCAATCTCAGTTTCCTCTTGCTTGGTGTTGTCTGCCTTGTTTGTGGACGGGTCTGGTTCAGGGAGCGGAGGCTCGTCATCTCGTCTCCGGGGAAAGCGCGCACGCCGCAAGGACAAAACGTCTTATAGAGAGAGAGAGAGAAAGATATAATATAAGTGAAGGTGGGAGAGACAGAGAGTTTTGGGGGTCGACTGAGCCCCATTGTTTTTGTTTTTTTCCTGCAAAACAAGTGTAATAAAGCAATATATATGAAATGAAATGGGATTTTATTAATTTTTGCTTTTGTGACTTAATGCATGCGCTTTTTACTTCGCTGTTGAGACTGCAAAAAGAATTTAGAAAATTTATTTTAAAACATGGTAAGTAAAAACATAGGGAGAAGGAAATTCCTATTAGAATAAAAAAAATTATTGAATTTTTTTATTTTGACAAAGAAAGGAAAAAGGGAACTTTCCAAAAATAAGGGTACACTAATCGGCATCCCCCTTATCCTATCTATTGGCAGGTCAGTCCAGTCTACTCAACCCAAGACTTTGATTGAACTTTTTCCAATTACTTCGTACCTGGTGGGGTTGGTTTTCCTCCGGGATTTACAAGATTTTTGTCTTTGTTGAGTTTTTCAATTATAAAAAGGTGGTAATGGTGGAGTATTTTCTTCACCTATCTGTATTTCTCCTCCTTTGAATTATTCTTGCTTCTTGTCTCATCATTTTGCAATATGGCTCTCCCCAAAAGTGTTGAATTCGCCTCTTACCTTGAAAACTTAGAGTCTATGTGCTCATACAATGTTGACTATGATGCTTTCAACATGCGTCGAGTTGTATTATGGTGTAACCAGCCTATTGAATGGAACATGTTCATAGAGATGGTAGAATTCAGGTACCCGAAAGACCATGTATTTTGCTTTGGCTTGGATGAAGTCTGCTCGACTTATGAAGAGTTCTCTGCCATGTTGGGGACAAATCCCTATGTTGCGGTAGCCATGTTTAAATTTTCCCGATCTCCTCGGGAGCTGTTAGCAGGACTTCTCTATATCTCTTCCTCGGCGGCTCGATCATTAATTACAGGAGGAATGATCACTCTACCAGTTGTGCTACATTTTGTGCATTTGCAGGATGTTGGGAATGCATGCTATGCTGGAGCTGTTATCCTTGGCTTAATTTCCAAAATAAAATAGTGACTAGGAAACTGTTGGTGGACCCCACAACTCGCAGCCATTGCTTCATGGATATCATACCATCGTAATCTTGTGTTGGTGATACTAATAGAGACTTTGAAAGGACTCGATGCCTGGAGGGAAGGCTGTTTCAACTTCCTAAGAGGTAGCCCCATTATGCTGTTCATGTAGTTGTAGAGGAGAGTAGTTGCCAAAATGTTGGTTATGGAAACCGAGCAAAGGTGGTTCGCCATATCTGACACCATGGAGGGAAGTGTTATTATTTTACCTAGGATTTTTTGGGCTTACCGTTCCATGGAGAACCTGCAACATTCTATCCAAGAAGGGGAGGTTTGGGGACCCCAGGATGTAGATGATGATGGTTCAGTTCCTCTGGCAGTTGTGGGTACGATCCTTGGGGAATTTATTTTTTTAAGATTTTGTGATGTGTTTGGTCATGTAGAGGAATAAATTTGGGAAGGTTGTATAAGAGTAATTGGTTTGTTTTTTGTTTGGTTTTAGGAAAGTATGGTTAGGTTGTCAAGGGAAGTTGTTTGACTCCCTATACAGATGTAATTGTAACAGAATTTTGATTAATAAAATAAAGAAAATTTTAATTATATTGCTGTACCTTCTGATAAGTTTTTGCATTTTAATTATCTATACCAATCTCTAAGGAATACATAATCCTTTTGTTTATGTAAATGATAAAAATGAACTATCGTTCTTGGGGATAAGAAAATAATAGCATTTTATGAAAAAGAAGGGGGTCGTGCTCATGTAAAGTGTATGAGCTAACTACGTACCTCTGGGGATTTTTAAAAAAAATCTGAGTTTCATTTTTTAAAGTAAAAAAGATTTTTAGAGGATCAATCCACACATAGAGTTGAGTGGAGGGAAATGAAGAATTTCTTGAGACATTCCAAGTTGACTGCACAGGCCATCTCTTCCCCCATCGAGGTCAGTGAGCATAGTGTCACGGCCAAATATGATCTTCTTTACAATACAGGAGCCGCTCCAATTGGGCTTAAATTTCCCTCTGGGGTTCCAGATGGGCTCTATGATTTGTTTAAGTGATAAATCCCCTTCTCTAACACCATGGTCCTTGACTCTCTTGTTAAATAATACTATTTGGCAATGTTTCCCTTGTATGTGATACAGAGCTTTCAGTCTCTTTCCGTACAAGAGTGACAACTTATCAAGACGGCTTTGATGTCAGTCTTCCTCTCTGACTTTTCTTTCAATCATGATGCATAGTGAAGGAATTTCTAGTCCCGTTGGTAAGAATGATTCCATGTCGTATACCATAGAGTAAGGGGTAGCCCTAGTAGAGGTTCGAACTGAAGTACGATAGCCCCAAAGGGCGTAAGAGATTTTTTCATCCTAATCTTGACAACTCTCGATCATCTTTCTTATGATGTCTTTGAGGTTTATATAAGTGAATTTAACTTCTCCATTGGTTTGAGGTCGGTAGGGAGAAGATTTGTGCCTGAATCCCATACTTGTCGACCACTTCTGTAACCTTTACTTCGAAATGTAACCCGTTGTCCGACACTAAATCATGTGGAACTCCACATCGGTAGATGATATTTTTCGGGATAAACTTAGACATATTTTTAACATTTAGAACTGCATATGACTCAGCTTTAACCTATTTGGTTAAGTAATCAATGTCCACCAAGATGAATTCATTCCTATGGGAGGCTCTGGGTGTAACTTTCCCTATGATATCGATGCCACATGTGAAAACAACCTGGGAGAAGTCATGTTATACAATTCTCACAGAGGCAAGGGTTGGATATTGGATAACTACTGGCATTTAAGACATCTTCAAACATAGGCAATGCAATCTTGAACCATGGTAGTCCAATAGTAACCTCTTTGGATGATTTTCTTTGCGAGCACGTGGCCATTCATATGGGGTCAGCACTCCCCACTGTGAATTTTCTACATCATTTCTTCGATAATAGCCCATGTGATGCAGTGTAAATGGGTTCCATCAAAATTTCTCTTAAACAGTGCTTTATCACAGATAATGCATTGGACAACCAGTCTGTGAAGGGTTGCTTGATCTTTCTTATCAGAATTTTAGGGATACCTACCATGCTTAAGGAGGCGCCAAATATTATAGTACTAGCAATCATCTATATTAAGATCTTCTATGACTAGCTCAATATGGTAGCAGTGGGTAGGTTTTGCTTGGTTTTGAACTAGGAAGGGGGCCATTATTATTCCTTCAGGCATGTAAATTATGGAGGCTAAGGTAACAGAGTCATCGGCTAGGTTGTTCTTTGCTTGGGGCAGGTAGTGGAAGGTGATATCTTGGAATTGGGAGGCCACCTCTTCTAGGTGGGCATGAAAGGGTAAGAGTTTATCGTCCTTGACTTTCTATTTTCTTAGTACTTGACCAATGGTGAGGGCTGAATCTCTGTAGACATCTAGGTATCGAATTCCTTTCTTAAGAGCAAGTTTGATACCAACTGTGCATGCCTCGTATTCAGTTGCGTTGTTGTTGCAGGAAAAATCAATTTTGAAAGCAATGGGAGTGTGAGAGTCATCAGGGGAAATTAGGAGTATCCCAATGTCATACCCTTTCTTGTTGGTGGCGCCGTAAAAGAATATTTTCCATCGGAGGTCCTCTGTCCTCTTGGGAGGTATAAAGGATATTCTCATTTGGGAAATCATAAATCCAAACTTCGATTTCTTCAAAAGGGTAGTAAGCGAAGTAGTCAGAGATGGATATTCCTTTAACAACTTTCTATATGACATACACATTATCGAACTTGGCAAATAGCATCAACCATCGGGCCACTTGGCTAGACAGGGAAGGTTTCTCAAGAAGGTATTTAATAGGATCCATTAAGGATACAAATTTGATGGGAAAGGTGAGCATATAGTGTTGTAGTTTTTGGGTGACCCAAAGGGCGACACATGCTTTCTCTATGGAAGTGTAGTTAACTTCACACCCAGACAACTTGCGACTGGAGTAGTAGATGGCTCTTTCTTTGAGGGATTATTCAAGGTATTGGGGTGGCAAAGGCCCAACTGCAATATCTATTACGATTAGGTGTAGGAGTAGGGGAAGTCTAGGCTGTGGTGGCATGAGTACCAGAGTTCAGGTCAGGTATTGCTTAATTAGATCAAATTCTTAATAGGAGGCTTCGTTCCAAATTTTAGTTAAATCCTTCTGGAGGAGTTTGAAAATGGGTTCACAAATAAAAATCTACTGGTTGATAAATCGGTTGATATACTTCAATTTTCTAAAGAATCCTGAGACTTCCTTCTCCATTCGGGGTGGTAACATTTTGAGTATGGCTTTCAGTTTGGCAGGATCTGCTTCAATCCCTTTTTCCCAAACCATGAATCCCAAAAGGTTTCCTTTGGTAACGCTAAAAAATAAATTTCGGTGGGTTAAGTCACATTTGGTATTACCGTAGTCACTCGAAGAACTTTCGAAGAGTGGGAACATGACCTTACCTAGTCTTAGAATTAATAATCATATCATCTACATAAATCTTGATTTCTTTATGTATCAAATCATGTAAGATAGTTTTGGCAGCCCTCTGGTAGGTAGTCCTTGCATTTTTTAGACCAAATGACATAACGGTGTGATAGAAGGTTCCCTAAGGGGTAATGGATGCATTTTTCTCTTGATGATTTGGGTGCATCTTGATTTGGTTATATTCGGCAAACCCATTAACGAATGACTTAAGATCATGACTTGTTGTGTTTTCCAAAATCATGTCAATATTGGGTAGAGGGTAATCATCCTTTGGAGAGGCCTTGTTCAAGTCTCGGTAGTCAACACACATTTGAACCTTTCCTTCGTATTTGGACATGGGTACGATGTTGGATAGCCATATAGGATATTCGATCATGTGAATGAAACCCATGTTTAACTATTTGACCACTTTTTCCTTAACTGTGAGCGATCATTCGGTACGGAGCTTTCCCAGTTTCTCTTTAATCGATTTTCATTCTGGGAGCGTTGGAATCTCATGCTGAGCTATCTCGGGATCAATGGAGACCATGTCATCGTAGGACCATGTGAAGATTTCCATAAATTCCTTCAATAATTCTTTGAGTTACATGCACTCATGCTCGTCAAGGGTAGACCCTATTGTAATCTCACGTATTTGGCAACTAGAACCGAGATTAATAACAACAGTTTTATCTTCATTAACTTGAACACGGTTATGTTTTTTATTTTTAACCTTATTAAGATCAGTTAAGAATTTTTCATTTGAAAAATCATCACCATCAAGAGTTTTATTACAATCAAGAAAATTAATATAAGGCACAACAAGATACTCAAATTTTTTGTTTATTTCATTATTAGGAAAAACAGCATTGATAACTTCGTCGAAGGATGTCTTAATTATATCAGAATAGGGAGGAACATCAAAAGAAGAGGAAATGGGATCGACATCAGAGTTGGGTAGAATTTTAGCAGTTGGAATCGGCACAACATTCTATTTGAGGAGAGGTACATTACCAACTTTGATCAGGCGGGATGGATCTGATGATGTAGTGCTTGAGTGGATCATGTAGAGTGTTAAACCCAGTGTCTGCAAGTTGAATAAATCCTTGGAGTCACTTCCGTCAAAATCTTGGGTAGAAACTATGGTATTCTCAACGAGTGGTTGCCTATGATGTTGGGAACTTTTGGCCCATGTGTAACTGTCTTGGAAAAAGATCTTTATTCTTGGTTTCATCTTCTTATCCATATGATCATACTAGGATTCAGTAAAGTCGTAGAAGGGGAAATATTCACCCTCTCTGATGAATCTTCCATTGAGACACTCTTGGCGCTTTCTAGCCTTCTCTTCAGCCGAGGTTGACAGATCATTCTGAGTTCTTCTTCTGATGGTTGATAACCCAAATCGCAAGGAGGAAAGGCTTTCTTCAATACAATGGGTTTAAGTATCCCCTGTTATCATCGTCCCAGTGCCATTCCGAGCATGAAGTGCATGTTTTGAACATCTGGATCACATTAACACTGCCATGAGGGTTACACTCCGAAAAAATGCTATTTTTGAAATCGTCCTTTGCTGGGAGCAAAAGCGGGTCAGCTTAAAAACCTGACAGAAGCATATCATTTTCCCCATGCTCTATCTCTATCACTAGATTGTTGGTTCTTCCATTCTCGGTGTTATCTTCATCACCCAAGATGGTGATGACCTTCCCATTAGAGAAGAATTTTAGTTTCTGATGAAAGGAATAAGACATGCCCTTGATACTACAGAGCCATGGTCATCAAAGCAATAGTTTGAAATAAGTCAGGATGTCGATGACTTGGAATTCAACAACGGGATTTATAAGGCCAGACCCTATCGTAAGTTTTATGAATCCCATCACTTCTCAGCAATTATTATCGTAAGTAAGGATCTCAATAGAGCTTGGAGCAAGGTCACTCACTTTCAATCCCAAACAATTGAGGATTCTCAATGGGCAAACATTAAGAGTTGATCCATTATCGACAAGTAAAAGTGGGATCATCTTTCCCATGACTTCGATAGAGATATTAAGAGAGGAGTTGTGATTTGGTCCAATATAAGGTATTTTTTCCTCGAGGAAGGAGAGAATACTAGTAGAGGTTAGGGATCCAACCAGATTCACTACTTCTTCTGGCGTGGTGGAAGGAGGGATTGTGGGTCTGATAAGTAGTTGATCAAGGCATTCCAGTGCAGTTGGGAAGACATAAAGAGTTCCCACACAGTGATATTATCTTGGGTTTTCTTCAAATGATCAAGGATATTGCTCTCCTTGAGGGTCATTTCAAGCATAGGAAGATTCTCAACACCTTTTCCTTTGTCCATTGCTAATGATTATGGTCTTGGAACTTTGTAATGTCTCTCTGATTTAGTCATATGGTTCATATAATAGGGGGAAAATAAAAATCCCATTTCCTCTTCTACCTCGAGTTATTCAGCCACCTCGTTGATTTCTCCAAGTAGCTCCTCAAATGATAACATTACACATATGCAAACTATTGAGATAGTCTTTTCTGGGCTTTGTTCTTTATCTGAACTATCGAATTCTTCCCCCATTTGGTGGTAATGACATCATATTTCCATGATAAGTCAATCCACTCCACAACCTTAATGGCCTCTTCGTATAGATCCTCCCATTCGACAAGGAGATGTAGAAGTAGAGGGACTAGACGCCCTTGTAGTTCCAAAGCATCAAGTAGCTCGGACATACTGCAAATCTCACCGATCTGTTAAAAAATTCTACCATGATCTGGAAAACATCATCTAAACTGACTTCATCGGTAGGTACTACCCAATTATCTAACTCTCAATCCCATTTTCAAGCTTTTAAAAACATCGTACTGAATCTTTGGCAGTCAATTGCGATTTTTAGGGCAATTTTAGCCCGAACTCTAAAAGCTAGTTCAATACTGCTGACAATTCCATATTTTTTCCTCTAGAACGAGTACGAATAGTAATGCATCTTGAGGTCCTCCTTGACCTTACTCAATTCTTCCTCCTTTGAATTAATAGTTATGGGTAGGTTAGCCTCTGGCTGGGTAAGATTTGTCATGAGGAGTTGGGATGGTGGTGGCCCATTCGCAGGAGGACCACATGGAGAGTGTTCATATTCCTCTGGGACCTAAATAGTCTCGGATGAGGGTGGACCCATAGTTCATGGGAAGAGGACCTTGGGATCTTAGAGAATTGGGACCTGGTTTCGTTGCATCTCATGAACCTTAGTTTGAAGGTTATCCATCTTGCAAGTGAGTTGGGTTAGTACCGTCATCAATTCTGGTTGCATATTTGGTACTTGGTATGTGTTCTCCATGGAGCATAAAGATTATACTAAGCATGGATATGTGTGAATACCTATAAGTGAGTGTGTGGTAGTGAACTTAAGCATGAATCAACTACAAGTGGTGTTTGACAAGTGTGAGTGAGCATGAATATATAAGTGTGATAAGTGGAGGTGTGTGTTAGTGACACCTAAGCATGGATATTCTAAGTGGTGTGTGAAACCTGTGGATATAAGTGGTCCTATGTGTAACTAGTGTAAAGTGTAAATAGAGGGTACCTACAAGTGTGTGAGTGAGTAGTGATATGAGCATATGGTATATATGTACAAGAAATAATAGAGGATAAAAAAGGGAACATACAGGTAGGTTCATATGTACACAAGAAGAAAATAATAACACCCATTCAAACAGAGCCTAGACCTCTTATTAAAATTATCCCCAACGGAGTCTCCACGGGGGCCATCCCAATTCTCCACTCTCTCCTGGGGGCGAAAGGTTTAAGGTCTTGTACCCTATCTGATCTAGGAATGCTTAGGATATTATCGGTGTGGGGTGAAAGTAAAGAGATGGAGTCGCCAGCTTATACTGCACAAAATAGGCAAAAGAACATGTCGCTACCCTGAGAGAGTGGAATTGAAGACAAACTGATGCTTACGAAACCAATATTTCAAAGGTTCAGGGGCTAAGTTATGGAATGGGAAGGTCCCCCTTGGGTCTCTCAAGCCCTTTTGAGTGATGGGTTTTAACCTGAAATGCCTACGTAGCTAATAAAGGTATCAAAGTCCACCTAGTTTACATGAGACATAAGGTGGGGTTTATCCCAAAAATTCGAACCAGATTTTATTATATGTGTGTGTAGAAAATGTGATTTAGTTTTAAAAAGTGTTACGAATAATCCCGTTGGAATTTATAAGTGTAACCCAATTTTTTTAATAGAAAATAAAGTATGTGCAATATAACTAATAAAAAGGTGAGATGTTAATGTGTATGAACTAAAGTAAAAACTAGATTATGAATTTATAAAAAAGGAAACTTAAAGAGATAGAGAAGGATATGGGACCTTCTTTGAAGAATTTAAGCTTGGTCTTCATTTTGATGAGCTCTCTCGAATGTTGAGAGGTTTGTTGGATGATCTCCCTTCATAACTAAGCACCCATGGCCTCCTGAAAGCTCTCCTAAAAATGAGACATGAAGATCTTGTCCTTGTCGGAGAAAATATTAGGTTTCACCCTATGCAATCTCACTATCTAATGATGAAAATATGGGCATATTGTCCCATTGCATAATTCGTACGAACTGGTAGAAAGTGGGCTACCTTAGCCAACCAACCCAATATTACCCAAATGAAATAGTGACCCCTCTATGAAGTAGGCAACCCAATAATAAAATCAAAGGCAATGCTTCCTTATTTCCATATCGAAATCTCTAATGGCAGTAGAACCCCTGCTAGTTTTCGATGGTTCACCTTTACCACCTGACAAGTGGTACACCTCGAGAAAAACTCGATAATGTCTCTCTTTATCTCACTCCACCAATATTATTGTCTCATATCCTAGTACATCTTATCCCCTCCAGGATGCACCGCAAACCGTGACCCGTGCAACTCTTCCATCACCGCGTGTCGTAAATCCTCCACCTCTGGAACAATCAACCTCTCGCTAAAGCATAAGCCTCCATCGGAACTCATGGAGTAGGACTTTGCTCCCCTAGCTAAAATTTATTTCATCCGATCCTGGAAAAATGAATTCGTTGCCTAGAATTGAACCATACTCGTGACAATCTGGGGGATAACAGTCATAACCGACATAAATGATCTGGAAACTAAATCTTGATGTCCCAGCTCCTTCCATTTCAGCTTCGAAGCTTCAATTACATCCCCCACTGGCCTGCAGCTCAACGTTTCTTCCACAATGTTAGCCTTTCCCAGGTGATATTGGATGTCAAACTGATAATATTTCATGAATTCCATCCACATACGCTAAAGTATATTCATCTCTTTCTAAGTGAACAAGTACTGTACTGACTTATGATCTGTGAATAGGAAAATCTCTTTCCCAAAAGATAATGTCTTCAAATTCGTAGCGCAAAAATGACTGCTGCTAACTTCTAGTCGTGGGTGGGGTAAATTCTCTTATGAGGGTTAAGCTTGCGGGAAGCATATGCTATAATGTGATCCTCCTGTTGTAGCACACCCCAAAGTCCCTGTAGGGAAGAGTTAGTAAAAACCAAATACTACACTCCTGCCCTGGGAAGTACAAGTACGGGTGCTGAAGTCAACTAATCCATCAGCTCATCGAAAGGTAACTAACAAGAATCATCCCAGATAAATGGTACCCCTTTGCGAGTCAAATTGGTCAATGAACCCACAATCTTTAAAAATCTCCGAATAACTTATCTATAATACTCGGCTAACCCGAAGAAACTGTGCACCTCCATCGATGTCGTGGGATATCCCCACTCCCTTGCCACTGACACTTTACTCAGATCCACCCATGGAAGATACGATATGACCCAAAAACCGTACCTCACGCAGCCAAAATCCACATTTCTCAAACTTCATGTACAACTGATGCTCACGAAATGTCTTTAAGACTCGATGCATATGCTCAGCATGCTCCTCCTCATTCAGGGAATAAATCAGGATGTCAGCAATGAAGACAATGATAAACTGACCCAAGAACTCTCTGAACACCCTATTCATCAAGTCCATAAACACCGCTTGAGTGTGGGTTAACCCAAACGGCATAACCTAAAACTCGTAAGACCCATATCTCGTCAGAAAGGTAGTTTTAGATACATCTTTCTCCTGAATGCACAACTCATGATACTCGGATCTCAAATCTATCTGAGATAAGGAGGCGACTTCCCTAAGCTAGTTGAATAAGTCATCGATTCGGTGTGATGGATATTTATTCTGTATTGTGACTTTATTCAACTCTCAATAATCTATTAGAGATCCATACCTCTTTTTTACAAACAATACCGGGGAACCCCAAGGCGAGGTACTCCTACGGATAAATACCTATCCTAAAATCTTCTCAATCTAGTCTTATAGCTCCCTCATATCCATATAAGCCATGCGATAAAGAGCAAGAGCTATCGAATGAGTTCCTCGCGCTAAATAAATCACAAACTTTATCTCGCAACTAGGCGGCAATCTCGATATCTCCTAAAACACATTTACGAACTCACATATCATGTCGTGTTTATTATGCACATTTCACGTCTTCATACCACATTACATTCTGAGATAATATCAGGTATTAACGCATAATGTTTATGGGACTCTAAAAATGTTTTAAGGATGTTATTTTGTTTAAAAACGATTTTAAAAGGTTAAAAGGGGTTTTTAAAGGTTAAAAAGGGTTTTAAAAGATTTTAGCAGCGTTTATTCTGAGATAAACTCATTTTAGATTCATTTAGTTCTTTCCCTTGAGTTTAGAAGGATTAAATAACATTTTTTGTCATTTAAACGATATTAGCAAGTTGTTCTAATGATATGCATATCTCGTTTGAACGAGATGTATAAAGTCATTCTAACGACAGGACGATGCCATTCTAATGACATATCGACTTAAGTTTTTTTTATTTAAGGATTCTTTTACTCAGAATTTCATCGTGTACAGAACAAAAATTATAGAAACAGAACCCTTTCATTTTTCAGCACTTGTTTAGAAAGGTTTTCAAAGATAAAAACATCCTTTGTGTTTCAAGATCTGATCTTTTATATACATATGCTATAGAGATCTTAGTTTATAACCATATGGAGTTTGTTCATCTCTGTTGAACATTGTTTCATCAAGTTTTGCGTGAATAAGCAACGGACTCCGTGTTCTGAATCGTGGACAGTTGTCGTAGTTGCATCGGTGGATACCAAGACATGCGTGGACTCGTGTGTTGTGGACCTGGCTTAGGTGGACTCCTGCATTTCGCTATAGAGGAGGTGTTGTAGCATAGAAGAACATAAATACTTATGGGTTATTGAGTCGTTAAGTAAGTTTACTGTTTGTACTTTGTAAAATCGTATCATAGTGATTATCTGGCTTGGGTCGTTCGAGGTTTTTTACCATAGTGGTTTCCTCATATGTCGACATTGTGTGTTTTGTGGAGTTGATTTATTTTACTTATTTAATCACATTAGATGCATGTTTATGATTAACAAGAAAAAATTATGTTAAGTCAAATTGGTACGAATTAAAATTGAAAAAGTTTGTTTTTTTGAAAAATTGTTTTCACCTAAAGCACACATAAAAAAGTGGGGCATACACAAATTATGTCAGTTGCACTCGACAAAGAATTAAAAAAAACATGCTCACAAGGGAAGGGGAAAGGGGAAATAGGTAATAGGGATGGAAATTGACAAAACGGATGATTGGCTTTGTGAGGGAGATGATGAGAATTTCACGAGTAATAAGGGATTCTCAAGGAGGTCCATTTTGTTTGATTTAGAATACTGGAAGGATAATGTTACTCGCAATAATATTGATTGCATGAATAATGAGAATAATGTCACTAAGACTCTTTTCGGAACCATCTTATCAGTTAGGGGGCATCAAATAAGTATATAATCAAACAACAAGATGAGATAGAGAATCCAATGAATTTGAAGAGGAAATTGTGGATGCAAGATATTGAGGCAGTGTTAAAACACGAATTCCTTAATCTCCTTTTTCTTTAGGAAAATAAGTGGAAAAAAAAGTTTAATCACACCTTAAAAATTTTGAAGTTCCCGATCGGATTTTTATCTAGATTTCATAACAGTGTCAACGAAGACCTCGTGGGATTCGTTAATCTCAAGTATCACGAATATCATATGATTATGCAACATTTGTTTCAAATGTTACGTATGCATTACTTTTCCGATATTAAATCTTTTCTTAAATTTGTACATCATATAAGCAAATTATTTAGCGTGTTGTGCTCAAAACTGAATTTCAGGGAACATTTGATAATGGGGAAACAAGGACTCATAAAGGCACTTTGTGTCTGGGAATTATATTTTCCACTATCTTTATTTGTGGTCATGATCCACCTCATGCACCATCTGGATGATGAAGCTTTGGCAACTGGACGTTATAGATTTTGGAAATGTGGTTGTTTAAAGAAGAAATGAAAATATACAAGGGGTGGTCACGCAATAAGAGGTACATTGAAAGGATATTTGTTAATTTTTATTTATTAGATGAAGATTGTTTATATGCTATGGAGTACATTTCAAATAGAGCCGACAGAACTTAAAAGAGAAAAATTGAGGCTCTTATTGATGATGAATTTTATTAGTCGTGTCATGGAGCTTCACGTAAAGGTAAAGAAACAATCTTAAATAAGGTGCAGTGTGGTATGAATAGGCATGGCGATAGGTTTTATCCCAATGCAATGGTGTCGATGAATTTTGAAGCTAAGCATGCAAATGTGGACCACTTTATATAAATTAATTTAGTGACATATTTGTTATGTTGTAACAATACATTTTTACTGTGAATATTATCATCATCGGTAAATTTGATTCAACTGTGTATTTTCAACAAAGGACTACATGACATAGAGTTCATGATTTCATACCTGAGATAAAACTTGAGAAATATATTTTTTTAGTCACTTTAATCTATTAATATTTTTATAAAACACATAATAATATATTTGTTTCCTTATAGGCCTTAAAAGTGAACGGCACGAGAATCTTGTCGTATGCAGAATGCCCATTCCATAATGTTACTTGCTATAATAAGTTATAGTTCAACGGTTATACTTACTCTACTTTTGTACATGAAGATAACTCCAACATTCAGAATAACGGTGTTTCCATGATAGCCTCAGAAAATAAAGGGGTTCTCACAAAGTTTTATGGAGTGATCATACAAATCTTTGACTTAGATTACATTGGTTTCACACATACAGTCTTTTATAGCGATTGGGTGGATGTGCATGAAAAGAATTCTTGCAAAGTTGATCCTACCTCAAAATTGGTGATCGTAAATCTTAACAATCTAATGAGTAGAAACAAAATCCATAAAGAGTCATTCAACCTTTCATCTCAAGCAAGTAAAGTGTTTTATTGTAGTGATGCTAAGTTTAAAGGGTGGTCAGTCGTTTTACATTCTCCCAAGAGATTGAGGAAATAAATAGATTCTCTTAAAATAGATCGCACGAGGTATAAATACATTATTGAACATAGTAAGAAGTTGTGTGAATTTCTGGACGTCGAATTTGTTTAGGAACAATTAAAAATGTTTAGTTGTAATCATTTACTTTTAAACACCCATGTTTTTTTTTTTTAATGTTTTTAGTTGTTATTTATATTTTTAAATGTTTTCAATTGAAAATTTTTAGTTGGAATATTATTAATGGGAATGGAATGTAAATTTGCATTCAGATCTTAGTATGTTTCAATTGTTCATTCAAGTCTTTTATCGGTTGGGTATGGTTGTATTGTGAATGTGTATGTTTATTTTTATGTTAACAACACTTATGTTTATGTTCTTGATAAACTTTTATTTTTTTACTACATAATATTCATTTATTCTTGTGTTTAATGTAGTAACACAAATTGTCTCACATTGGCGACACTTCCAATTCATCATCGGGTATTGTGATCCCCGAATCAAGTTTATGATCAAGGGATTTTTGAGGTTCTTTGATTGTAAGTGGTTCAGTGAAGAATCTTAAACTTAATTCTCATGGTCCTCCGATCAGACCGTTCCACTAAGCCCTCTTCTAGGCTTGGAAAGATTACGAGAACACATGTACCAGTTTCTTTCATTTCATAGGGAAAGGTCTTAGAAAGGTACAATGATAATTTTTGGACTATTTATAAGGTGAGGCTTCATGCTCAATATATATAAAGTTGATATATTCATTTATTCAAAATCTCAGTCTTATAAACACTGTATGATGAATATCTAGACGTGAAAAAGACCCAAAGAAACATTTTAATGAAAAAAGTAGGCGATGCATGGAAAATGTTAAAGGAAAGACAACAAGTAAAACTTGAGGATGTTGATGTTATTAAATGGAAGGAGAAACTACCTGAAGGGATTAAAAATGAGGATTGGGAAAAGTTTTGTGATAATGAGGAAACTGAGTATCATAAGCAACAAAGGGCGCGAAGTAAAGCTATAAAGAATAATTATAAGATAAATATCACTCATTGTATGAGTCGTAATGGTTACCCCCGAGTTGTGGAAAAGTGGGAAACTAATCATGGGCGTCCATCTACGTATGCTGAGTTATGGTTGGTGACTCATGAACTCGATGATGGAACCTTCGCACGTCATGACCAAGAATTTGCAAAGAGATAATACTTAAATATTATATTTTTCCTCTTTTTTAATCATAACATAAAATGTTAATATTTTGAGGCATCTATTACATGATAACATTAAAATGCTAATGGAACTGTTTAAACAAAGTGGTCAAGAAGAAATCATGGATAGTGGTCCCATTTACGAAACATTTGTGAAAGAGACGAGAGGGCGAGTTCATTGTATTAGGAACACCATTTTGAGAACATTTATGTTAGCTTTGATATTTTGTGAGAAATGTTGGAAATATTGAATAATGAACGAGATGAATGGATGGAGAATGTGGATAGACTTAGAAAGGAAGTGGAGGGGGTGAAGTCTACACTCAAGTCTGGAACGTATAATAATTCTCAATCTCCATCAATCAGCATAACTCCCGCAGGTGTCACAAATGCTCCCCCTAGACCCCTTTATTCAAGTGGTTTGATTCCATGAAAAATTATGTCTCATTGCATTCAAATTAAAGGTTATAGTAGGAAGACACATATTGGTGTTATTGCTTCGATTTATGACCATGTGTTAGGAGAGAAGGAGGTGAAAGTTCTATTCGACAACATAAAGGCACCCAATTATGAAATTTGGGGTAAAAAACAAGGCACCGTTACTACGTTATGAGATGTTGGTGTAAGGACAATATTTTTATTGTCCATTATCAATTAAGTACGTCGTATATTGCTACAGCCGTCGAAGAGTATTCAAGAACATTCATGCAAAAAAACGGATCCGAATATCAAGTTCTTCAACAAGAAAGCCTTCGCGAGACAAATTTTGGTAATGTTGTGTTTAAGTCCCTTAACGATTCATATAAATGTGTTGGGTTATTTTTACAAAATATTTTCTAAGTGTTGGAGTGGAGTGTTTATTTAAAATTTATTTTACAACACTTGTAGGTGAATTTTTTGATTATTTTTTTTGTAAATCTCGTTCGAGCGACATCATTATGTCGTGCAAAGTCGTTTGAACGACACGTGTCATTGTTCGAGTGATACTGATATCTCGTTTGAGCGATGCGCAACCTTATATTTTATATAAATTGTCTTTTCCAACTTCATTTTTTATTAGAAGACCTGAGAAGTTTCAAGAGACGAAACTGCTTTAGCAGAATACTATGTCTTCTCACTTTTAGGGCTTTAATCCCTTTTGTTTTCAATTCACAAGATCCCAATAGTTTATGTGAGTTATTTTGGAACCCAAGAACACATCTTGTGTTAAGTTTCTCTTGTAGAAAAGATCTCTACTACTGATTTAGGTGCTCTTGATGGGAGTACCGGGCTGACGATGACTCTCTGTCAATAGGGAGTGCTCATGAGTATTCCTAGTATGAATTGGAGTTGCGGATCTTGCTGACTCTAGGCTGTGGTCTATGTAGGTTTTCTGCGATTAACTCATTGTTGATTTCATTGTAAGTATTATAGTGAAATAAAGGTTTTACCCGAAAGGGGTTTTTCCTAAAATTTGTGAGTTAGCAATTTTATTTGTGATGATCTGACACACACACGTAGTTACATGTTTAGGGCTGATTTAATGTGGCTTAAAATTGAAATAAGTTTAAATTGGGAATTTGTGAATTTATTTAAATCGATATCACACGGTATTCTAAAATTGGTATCAAATCAGGTTTCACTAATTTATTATGAATTCCAATTTTACCGCAAAAGTTGTGTGATATTATTTTTTTGAAAAACCTAATTTTTAAAAATTATCGCAATGTTTCCGGATGAAAACTCATATAACCAGTTACCAATTTTTTATGGGTTTAATTATACTTACTGGAAAGCCCGCATGAAATCACATTTAAAAGCAATCGATGAGAGAGTTTGGGTAATTTGTGAAAGAGGTTGGACTCCTTCCACTGTCACTGCAAATAATGTCACGAATTAAAGTGTCAGGCTGGGCTGAGGATGAATTTAGGTGGAGAACTTTTAACTCACGTGAGCTTAATGAAATTTTTGGACACATCACTCCCAACGAGTTTCGACATATTATGACGTTCACCACGTCTAAAGAAGCATGATATGTTTTACAACTCACCCACGAAGGCACTAACGCGGTCAAAGAGTCTAAAATTCAAAATTTAACTACTCAATTTTAAACGGTAACCATGCTTGAGAGTGAGTGTTTAGATGACTTTTATGAACGTTTGTCTGACACTGCCAACACTAGTTTCAATCTTGGCGAGCCTATACCTGATGCACGAGTGGTTAAAAAGATTTTAAGATCGATGCCAAAATGTTTCATCCCTAAAGTGACTATTTTGAAATCCTTAGGTAATTTGAGTCTTTTGAAATTAGAAAATCTGGTAGGAGACCTCCAGACATATGAAATTGACATGTTTCCTGACACTGTTAAGCCTAAGGATATATGGATAGCACTTAAAGCCCAGTCTAAGAAGAAAAATAAAGTGAAAGTTTGTGAGTCTCGCTTCGAGGGTGAAGTTGTTTTAGATATGGCCATACTTGCGAAATTTTTTAAAAAGTTTCTCAAGTTTTCAAAACAAAATTATTCCAATAAAAGATTGTTTGAGAAAAATAAAAATGAGGCCAAAGAGAGCGGTGAGAAAGAAGGTGAGGAAGAAGAAGAGGATAAGTGTTTTAAGTGTGAGGGAAGAGGCCACAGAGCTTTTGAGTGTCCAACAAGGCTAAAGAGAAAGGGCAAAAATATTTCCATGCCATCCACTATTAGAGATAGTGAGGAAAAGGTGAAATATTCTCGGGATGAGTCGTTACATGGAGCACACCTAGTTTGTCTCACGATGATGAGGATACTTGTGCACGTGAGACCCCCGAGGATGATTTAAGTGTTTCTAGCGAGTCTGAGAGTGAGTAAGCTAGTGATGGTGATAGTGAGCTCCGGATCGCATTTAGAGATTTATATGTCGAGACCCTAAAGAACAAAAAGTTGAACAAATACCTAACTCTTAGGGTGAGATATTTGGAGAGGGAGTTTGAGAGTTTGAGGGTGTTTTAAGCGAAAGAAAGCCAACTCGAAAGAGTGAAGGTTTCTTTGAGTGAACAGTTGGTTGCTTTAGATTGGAAAAAGAGTGATTTGACCAACACGGTGTCTAGTCTGACGACACGTGTATCCCAACTCGCGAGTGATCTCGAACATGCCCAGGAGGTCAAAGTCCCTTTAGATAACACATCTAAGAAGGTTGGAAAGATGGTTTTCAATCCCATTTTGGGAGATGTTGAGAGACGAGGAATAAGTCATGACGGTGCATCCACTTCCTACGTTGCACCCGAGCCGGTTCTCGAGTTTATGATAGATCCATATAGCTCTCAACCCAACCCACCTAGGCATCCCGTACCTATTAGTAGAGTGTGTAGCAAACATTTTGAGAGAGGAGTACCTAGGCCTGTTTATGTTTGTACACACTGCAAGAAGAGAGGACACCTTAGAGAGTTTTGTTTTAAGTCGGGTCATGTGTCACGTTTTGCTACCACACGTGTTCACACACACGCACCCACACATGATTCTCTGGATGATTACATGTGAGAGTTTGCACATCTTAGGGAACAGGAAAACTCCATTGCACCTAACGATTGAGGTTTAGACTTGTTTGCTAGCATATGATGATTTTCATGATGATTTTTTTTCCTATTTCTAGTGTGTACCATTTTTGTAGTTATGTTTTTCCTTTTGATACATTTTGGAAAAATACAAAAAGATTTTCATTTTTTTCAGAAAAATTTGAGAATGACAATTACAGTTTATCACAATTTTGGAAAAAGTCAAAAAGAATTTTTGTATTATGTTTTACACCATATATGAATGGACATTTAGGATGACCGAGTCACAATTTCATTCCATAACCTGTGACGATTTGATACTGTTTTGATATTCGTCATCATTTCATTTTTGTTCTTTACAATATTTGGAGTCATTGAGATGTGATTAGTTGTCACTACCTCATATTTGACTCATAAGTTCCTTTAATGAAAACTTTTGTTTGATTATTGTACTTGTTTATCTCATATTGGTTGGAGTGTTGTCACCTCGATTCTGTCTTTAAAATGAACCATATGCAATAAAACTTGACAATGAAAGTAGTGCATGTAAAAACCATTTATCGTGAGGAATTAATTGTAACAAAATATGATGAGTGAATCACGGGAAAAGGCATCTGCGTGAGTACAAAATTAACTCATCATGAAATCCACCGTTTTAAAAGATCCCAAAAAAATTGAAAGGCAATAAAAAGATAAATATGCCAAAAAGGGGACATCTCAAAATAAAAATAAATGCATTATTATTAATGAGGGAGTTTGGTTGGAAAGAAAGAAAAAATGGGTTTGCACATCCTAACAATGTCATGAAAAAGACTTTACATAGTTTTAGATATTATTGGTGTGGGGATCATTCTTGACTTTGATGTGTTGATGGATTGAGCTGATATCATTTAAATTGAACACATTCGACACCTAAGGACGATTTTGAGAATCATTCGATAGGAGTACACATATTCATCGTGCACATATGTTATGTTTGATTGCTTTGATATTCCTATCGAATATGTCCACCGAATATGTCCACACCCATTCATTCCGTTTTCATGATTTGGTTGTCTTAGTGTAAATTCATGGTCTGTGTTTTTTGTAAAATTATTTTTTCATTTTTTGTATGAAAATTGAAATATCAAAAATGGTTTGTGGAAACTTTTGAGTTACTCTTTTGCAACAGTTTATTTTGACTCATATTTGCTATGTCGTGACAACTCCATGTTTATTTTTTGGTTTATTCGTTTCCTTGTCTAGTTCGGACAAATAAAAAGGGGGGAAACAGATTATGGGGGAGTTTTTGCATTATGGGGAAGATTTGATTATTGATTGATTTATTCTTATATCATTTCAAACTCGATGCGTCGCAAAGGTATTTGCTTTGTCACTTGTATTTAGGTTCAAATTGAAGATCATTATGTTACATTTCTTGATGAGAAATTCTTAAAGATTTGAAGATTTTGAAAAAATGTTTTTAGACCTATATGTTTAGTACCTTTTCAGTTTTGGGTTCATGGGAGGGTATTAGATTTGTATAGGCATTTTGATTTGATAATTTGGATGTTTTTATTTTATATCGGCATAGACATAAGGGGGGGGGGGGTTATAAGGACATTATTTTTATTTTCCGTTATCAATTGATTATGCCGTATACTACTATAGTCGTCGAAGAGTATTCAAGAACATTCATGCATAAATACGAATCTGAATATCAAGTTCTTTAACAAGAAAATCCTTCGCGCGATAGATTTTGGCAAGGTTGTGCTTAAATCCCTTCACGGTTACTATAAATGTGTTGGGATATTTTTACAAAATATTTTCTAAGTGTTGGAGCGGAGTGTTTCATCAAAATTTATTCTACAAGACCTGTAGGCGAATTTCTAAGATAAAAAATATATATTTTAAAATCTCGTTTGAGCGACATCCTTATGTCGCGCGAAGTCATTTGAACGACATGTGTCATCGTTCGAGTGACACTGATATCTCGTTCGAGCGACTTAGACTTTTTATAAATTAGTTTTTCCAACTTCGATTTTGATAAGAAGACCAGAGAATTTTCAAGAGATGAAACTTCTTTGGCAGAATACTTTGTCTTCTCAGTTTTAGGGATTTAATCCATTTTGCTTTCAATTCACAAGTTCGCAGTAGTTTATATGAGTCGTTTTGGAACCCAAGAACACATCTTGGGTTATTCTCTTATAGAGAAGATCTCTGATCTAGGTGCTCTTGAGGAGAGTACTAGGCTGACGACGACTGCATGTCAATATGGAGTGCTCATGGGGATCCTGGGATGAATTGGAGATGCGGTTCTTGCGGACTCTAGGTTGCGGTCTATGTGGATTTTCTGCGATTAACTCATTACGAATTTCATTGTAATCATTATAAATATTATAGTGAAATAAAGGTTTTACGCAAAAGGGTTTTTTACCTTAAATCTGTGAGTTAGCAACTTTATTTGTGATCTTTTGACATACGCACATGTACTTGCATGTTTTTAGGGCTAATTTAATTTGGTTTAAAATTGACTCCGGTTAAATAAATTTAAATTGGGAATTTGTGAATTTATTTGAATTGGTATTACGCATGGCACTCCTTTGTTGGTGTATGCAGTTATATGTATTGTCATGATTAATTCCTTCTTCTCACATCTGATGTCCAGGAATAATGAAGTTGTTATAGGGTTTTTTTCTATTTAAGTTTTTTTTGTTTAGATGTACGTAAGTTGAACAACCTTTAAAGTTGCGTTTTGTTGAAATAAATTGTTATGAGTTCTATATTATTTTAGTTTGGTAAAGTGGAGGAACTTATTTATACCAAATGTAGTTTTAGTTTTTCACAATGAGTTACTCGCATAAAATTAACTTGCTCATTTTTTTCTTCTTTTCTCTCCACTTATCTTTGCAAATGCAAAGACAAAGCTATAAATCTTATTCAAGTTGAAAATGCATTAAGAAATATTTTATTGAGGTTGGTAACATTGTATTATCTATAATGGTATGTATATTTACATTATTATTGTCGATGGTTTAGACAACTAAAAGTTTTTAACATTGCAGGTTTGGGAGAGCTAATTTGAATAAGGTTATCATAACTCAATTTTTTTTATTGTATATTAAGTTTTAGATGTTGCTTTTGTAAAACAATTAATTGGATTTGTTATTTTCAGATTCGGACTCTCGTACACTTAGTTTGCAGGACTTCAAATTTTAAGAAAAATGTGTACTTCGGACACGTGTACATTTAGTTTGGGCACTTGGTTATTTGTAGGTTCCTACACACATGCACTCTAATGTATTTAATGTTTTACTGTCTAAAATGTACGTGAATTACTTGAAAATCTTTTAGCTTGAATATTGGACGACGGGTTGTAAAAATGCAAAATAATAAAAAACAACCTAGAAAGAGGCCCGATCACCTCACGAGGGACTAATGTGACTTTTAGAAAGAATAGTACATTCATGGGGCTCATAGGTTAAGACTTTGATCTAAATTTGAAAAATTCTATGCTTTTATCCTGAAAATCGGGAGTTGAAGGGTGAAATCATAAAATACAAGAAAACAGCCTAGAAAGACACTCGAGCACCTCACATGGGACTAATGTAACTTGTAGAAATAACCGTGCAGTCATGGGGCTCGCGAGTTGGGACTTTGATGTAAATTTTAAAAATTCTAATATTTTAGCGCATTAGGGGGTGAAAAGAAAAAATAAGCCAAAAAAATCCTGATCACCTCACATGGGACCAAGGTAACTTGTAGAAACAACCCATGTGGTCATGGGGCTCATGGGTTAAGACTTTGATCTAAACTTGAAAAGCTCTAAGCTTTTAGCTTAAAAATTGGGCACACTCACGACAATTCAAAAGAGAGATTCATTTTAAATTGTTTTTGAAAAGACTTCCCTAAATTATATATTTGGTTATGGATAAGGGTCAAGGTTTGATTGCTTTTATAGGTATTCTTAAATCATTTTCAAAGTTTTTGCTAGTAACCATTCTCACAGTGGTCTTTTAGTTCGTGCACACCACAATGCGATTTGGTGGACAAACTATGCTTATGGATTAAATTTTCCCCATTTTTATGGGTCCTTAACATTATTGTTTTGGGGTCATACTTTCCAAAGCCGTGCGCACAGTAAAACTCAAACGTTCATATGAAAAAACATAACCGTGAGCATGGCAAGACTCAATCGTGCTCACAGGTTAGGGTTATTTCATTATATATTTTTTATAATATAAATTATAGTTTTGCGTGGTTCAAAATCACGCTAAAAGTGTCCCAAATATTTTTTTGATATATAATATACTGGACATGTGACAAAATTTTATTAGGACATGTGGAAAACTCTTGTAAGAGCACGTGGATGGCAAAGATTATGACACGTGACACAAATTGGCATGGTTTAAAGTTGTGCTATAACTGTGCTAGATTAGCTAAGAGGGAGGAGTTTGTCCTCTCATTTGGCACGATTTAAAAGTGTGCTAATTTTTTTCGTAAGCACTAAATTTGCACGGTTTATAACCATAATTGCTGAAATGTTATGGTGTAGTGTGAAGGACTTTTTGGATCCCACTTCATATTCATGGACCCAATACGCTTTCTTTCTTGTTATAAAATGTTTTTCCAATATTATGATGTTTTTTACAATGGTATTAAATATGTCATACATATACATATAACTTTTTGTAATATTTCTCTTTCATTTGTAATGATTCATAATTATGTACAAGTGTGCTAATATTTTCTTCTCTTAATTGATATGTGCCTTCACTTGTGAATTAAGTGTGTCCCAATTTTTTTTCACAAAAAAATTAAACTATATTATATACATTTACTAAGATTGAACAAAATAGAATGTTCATATATTTCCAATTGTTGTTTTTGAAAATTGGTATTATGTTGGCCTTAGCAAAATTATATCAATTAACTATCATTCTAATAAGTTTAGAGATAAACTACTAAATGACAAGCACAGATAGGAAGTAGATAGCAAAGAGGGAAAGAAGAAGAACCGTATCTATGTGGTTCGTCCCATTATGTGCTTACATCCATTGGTGTTTTTATCTTTATTCAACTAGTTAACAACCTCTATGGAAATACATTCGAGTACAAAATTTTTCTATCTACAATTTGGCAGCATAACAGTATATTAATATCTTATACCTCTATCAAAGTTAATTGGCTACTATTTATAAGCTATTCAAAGTGAGAGAAGAGGGACACATGCCTCAACTTTAGAAATTGCGCTGTAGCGGAATAATGCTACTTCTCAAATACATCCAATTTTAATTAACCCAAATATTAATTAAACCCTAACACATGCATCTAGGTGATTTGATAACATAAAATCAATAATCATGCAAAGGAAACCAATTTCAAGAAAAATCCCCAAAGGGCAAAACGTTTTATTTCACTATAATTTGTAAGCAACTTACACGGATTACTATGAAATAGATTTTGACACACGAATACCCGCAGACATCGATCGGTGTCATCAGCAATGAATTACACGCAGCAATTCACAAGAATCGTAGTTTTATCTTCAGCCTAGGAATACCGCAGCACTCTCTATGATCCTCAGTCCAAATCAGCAAAGAATCTTAACACAATAAGGTCCTCAATGACATGCAATCATATTATGTAGATTTACCCTATCTATAAGAGAAAGATCATTAAGATATTATATCGGTTCCAAAACGATTCACATATGCTATTGGGATGTTTTGTGAATTATAAAAACAAAGGATTAAACCTCTAAAGTGAGAAGACAAATTCGTACTACTGCTTGGAGAAAAAGTAGATAGATTTTGCACAGGTTTTCTTACGAAAAATGGAGTTGCAGAGTTCTATTTATAAAAGACTTAAGGCGCCATGTCGTTCGAACGAGGCACGGTGTCGTTTGAAGTATCGCCCGACACAGGATGTCATTTGAATGATATACTATGTCGTTCGAACTAGACTAAATATTTTTTTCTTTTTCTTTGTCTCGGTAATTGCATTGCCTCAAACACTCCGAAAAAATATATTTTTTGATGAAAAACATTTAAAGCTCTGCTCCAACATTTAGAAAATATTTTATGAAAAATAATCCCAATATCCTAAGTGAAATGCTAAGGTAAATAAACATAACATTACCAAAATTAATCTCGTGGAGACTTCTTTGCTTAATAACTTTGATATTCGGATCCGTCTTGATAATTGAATGATCTTGAATAATTTTTTTTACGGTTGTAGCGGTATATGACATACTCTAATGTAAACAAGAATTATAAAATATATCCTTACAAATCTCCCCCTTTGTCTATGCTGGTACAAAATAAAACAATCTGAATTATCAACTCAAAATGCCTATATAAATCTAATAATGTCACATGAACCCACAAGTGAAAAGGTACTCGAAATGTAAGTCTTTAATCTTTTCTTCAAAAATCTTCAAATCTTCAAGCTTCTCTCATCAGGGTGTGTAACATATGATGTTCAATTATTGTACCTACACACATGAGACAAAGCAAATATCTCGTGATACATCGAGTTTGAAATGCTATAAATATATCAATCAATATAATCAAATCTCCCCCATAATGCAAACTCCCCCACAATTCGTTCTCCCCCTTTTTATTTGTCTGAAATAGACAAGGAAAAGAATAAACAACCAAAACAAGGAGTGTCACTACAAGCAACACAAATATGGATCAAACTACGCACATGTAAAGGAAATACTGAAAGGATCCACAAACTATTTTTAAAATTTTTAAACAAAAACTATTTACAAAAATCACACCATGAATAACATTAAGACAGCCAAATCGTGGTTATGGAATGAATGGGTGTGAACATATTCAATAGGTAATAAAACTCAATCAAGCATACTCCTATAGAATGAACATAAAAAATATTCTTAGGTGAAATTTTTGAATTTAGATGATATCGAATCAATCAAATCAGCAAAGCAAAGCCAAAGTGATTTTAACACCAATAATGTCCAAAACTATTTGGTGCCGTTTCGAGAAATTTTCAAAGGACGTGCAAACCCATTGATTACTTTCCAATCAAACTCCCTCATATAAAATAATGCAATTTTTTTATACCTAATGAGGTACTAAATTCTCAACTTAGAGAAAACCTATTGGTCCAAATTTTGGCATATTTAATCTTTTTATTGCCTTAATTTTTTGTACGGGCTCTTTTCAAGCGGCGGCTTTCACGACGTGATTAGTATTCAGTTGTAGCCCTTTCCTGTGCACTTATTATTTTTTTCAAATTTTTAAAAAAATTCCTTATGCCCAATGGTTTTTACATGCAATACTTTTATTACTCTCTTATTATTGCACTTGGTTTGTTTTAAGGATATGATTGAATTGAAAACACTCGACCAACATGTGATAGAAAAGTACAATAATCAAATAAATTCGTGCATGTGGGAAATAAAGGAAATCATGAGTCAAACATGTAGGAAGTATCGACTAATAACACCTCAATGACTCCAAACAATGTAAAGCACACGGATGGCATGATATATTGTCTCAAAACACTATCAACATGGATAAATGGAATGAAATTCTGAATCGGTCATCCTAAATGTCCATTCATATATGGTGTAAAACAAAATACAAAACTCTTTTTGTCTTTCTCAATTTTTCTAAAAAAATGAAAATATTTTTGTATTTTTCCAAAAAATTTCAAAAACAAAAACGATAAATACAAACATGGTACACACTAGCAATAGGCATAATATCTTCATGAGCATCATCCTATGATAGAAAACAATAAAGCACACAAAGAATCAATAATCTAAGAAGGTGTGATTAATCTAACAATGCGGTATTAGCAATTAAACCTAAATACCTAAAGTAACTGCATATAAACTGACAAAGGCAACCTATAAGTACCAAAAACATAAGCATATGAACCGAGGGTATTGAAACAGATAAATGAAGAAAACCAAATAGGTCGTTTAAGAGAAACTCAATATCGCTCGAACGAAAACGCTTATTGTTAGAACAATAGCTTCACGCGATATAAGATCTCGCTCGAACGAGAAAATTAAATTTTCACAAATTTCCCAAAATGTTAGACAGTGTTTCCCAGTGAAAAAATTTCTAGAAGTTGTTGACAGATCCAAAACAGTGTTATTGATATGCCCTAAGTGTACCCCCTCAGCTTCGATACATCAACCTCGGCCATTGGTATGGCCGATGATGGAAGGGTCTTAGATCAATGACCAGTGGACTCGTATCAGGCAAGGTCGGCCATGGCCGATGTTACAAGCTACCTCGGCAAGTGAGGTCTCCATGATCCATGGGAATAGTTATTTATCAGACCATCCATAAGATGACAACCTCGGCTGGGAGAAGGCCAAAGGTTATAGAGGTTACACTTCCATCAAGGCCAGCATCGACAGGGTTTAGTCGTTGTTCCTAGCATATTCCAACTCAACCTCGGCCCAGGCCAACCTTATGACTCACTTATTTTACCTCTGCCCACATGGGCCGAGGTCATCATGATTAATCTCGGATAGGACAGCAAACAGACTTTACCAACCTCGTATTCTTCCATGCCGAGGTTGTTACCAGACAGAGGGCCGAGGTCTTATACGCATATGTGAGGATAAGAACACGTGTACACAAATCAGTTATAACAAATCATTCCCCTCACGTGGGGGGAATATTTCATCATCATTCTCTACATGTGACAGAGACAGATGTCTTCATAGTATTGTTAGATCAACACACTCATGCTCATTGCATGCATGAGGAGTACATTACAACCCCGGGTACTATATATACATGACTTATCCTTCTTGGAGGAGGAGGAAAAATTAGTAACCCTAGCTGGAACTCTGTCTAAATACACTTGTAGAGTGAGAGAAAAATTGAGAGATTGTATATATGGCCATTAGAGCCCTCATACAGTGATACCCATCATACACTTGCACAGTGGATGTAGGCCTAATTGGCTGAACCACTTATATCCCGGTGTGAATCCTCTTCTCCTCACCTCCTTCTACTATATGTGTATGTGCCCTTGTGCTGCCATTGTTAACATTGAATTGAGCTCACAAACACCTTGAAGGGTGGTGCTGTTTCCAGCATCATCATTTTGGCGCCGTTTGTGGGAATCGAGAAGCTATCTCTTCCTCATCTGTTGCTTAGCCTCACCGAAGACTCTGGTGGTGAACCAGGCCTCCTGCCTAGCGCGAAGCTGTTTCACCATTGAAAGAGGTCCTGTAAGGTATTAAGCTCATTTACTACACCAGATCTTTTATGCTAACACATGGCACTGAAACTACCACCACCTCTTCCGCCGCCTGCAGCGAGGGGACCTAGCTCCAGCCAGGCACCGCCCCAATCCGAAATGGCGGAGGTGGCCGCAGCCTTGAGGTCTTTGGCTGCAACGCAACAAGCAATGCAGGAGCAATTTGCACAGCTCATTCAAAATATGATGAGGCCACCTGGAGTCTCACCGGAGATGATCACCCCGATATCTGCTCAGCCACATCCTGATGCCAGGGAACCACCCCAGGCACCGCAGAAAGACCAACATATGCCCCAACGGAGGATGTACATTGCTGACCATAGGCACTTGCGCCTGGGGAGGCAAGGAAACCCTTGCTCTGTGGACAGGTATGATGATCTAGAGGAGGAAGACGTCTTAAAAAACTGTTGGGAGCCATATGAAGTTTCAAACAACACAGTTCGTCCTGCTAACCGGAGCCAAGGTTGGGGAGGCCGAAGGGTTGACGAAGCCTAACAACGAGGATCAACTTTTGATCGACTGAGCAGAGGGTCAGCCTTTGAAAGGCTCATCCTAATAAATGACCTAAGACAAAGGTTATCAAGATCGAGAAGTGCAGCTGGTTCATAAATGGAAGAGGGGCAACGTCGGCCTCATCAAAGCCGACCCCAAGCAGTAAGAGGTAAAGACAAGGAAGAGGCCAACAACCGACGTTGTGCTGTGGCTGGGGAACCCTCAGTCCACCCCTTGGAGGTGGTTAGGGACAACCTCGGACAGGACAAAATTGCAAGACTATGGAACTACTCTATTCAGCGTCTTAAAGAAAAGATAGGAGACCTCATCAAAAGTCGAGACCCATTGCAAAGAGGTTTCTCGTAAGGCTCCCCCTTTGTGGCCAAGATAGTAAACTTTCTAACCCTCGCTAAGTTCAAACCGCCCGTGGCCTCTCCCAAGTATGACGGTAGCACCAACCATGTACATAATATTGAGATGTATCAGTCGGTGGCCGATATCTATTCGATACCAGATGAGATGAAGTGTCGTGCCTTCTCCAAAACTTTGACAGGAGCAGTGCACATCTAGTTTACTTCTCTTTCGAAGAATTCAGTTATGAACTTCAAGGGTCTCGCTGAACGATTCATTCACAACTTCTGCTTTGGGGTAAGACCTCAAAAGAAGACCACCCATTTGTTGTATGTCAAGAAGGGGAAGAACGAGAGCCTAAGAGACTACATCGCCAGGTTCAACAAAGAAAAACTTGAGGTTGAAGATTACACTGATCCCTAAGATGGCCTGAGAAGTTGAAGGCTCCTCCACATAAGAGGAACCAAAACTTATGGTGTGAATTCCACCAAGACCATGGCCATATAATAAACAAGTGCTTCGCCTTGAAGGATGAGATCGAGAAGATGTTGAAGTCAGGAAAGTTGAGGAAATATGTTTACGGTAAAGCTCCCAAAAGGGGAAGGGAAGACCTTAAAAAGAAGAGACACGATAAATGTCGCGAGGACACCACAGCAAGAAGAGATAATGGCACGAATGAATAAGATGAGGATGATCTGGACCTCCCACCAAAAGATGACAACACCCCGATGAAGACAGTTGGTATGATCTCCTTTGGTGTTAACACCATATTCGGAGGACTCGCAGGAGGTGGCTCTGAAGTGGCAGACCAAAAAGCTCATGTGGCAAAGGCCAAATCAGTGGCCAAACTTGAAGTGGTAAACCTGACGTCTTTCAATACTACTCAGAAGAGAAAGAAGGTAGACATGGATACTCTCGTAGTTGGGTTCTCCCGACTCGATTTCAAGGGCATCCTGGCTCCACATGATGACCCTTTGGTGATCACAACAAGAGTTCATGGATGTGAGGTATAGAGAATTCTTATAGACAGTGGAAGCTTAGTAGATGTGATGTTTTGTCCTTGCTTCAAGAGCCTAGGTCTTAGCAGAGCTAGGCTGGTACCCTATCATCATCCGTTAACGGGCTTCGGCGTTGAAAAGGTCCATCCATTGGGCATATATGAGATGGACGTGCGGATGGGTGATGAGTGGCCTAAGAGGTTACCTAGAAAGATTAATTTTTTTGTTATGGACGAAAACGCTTTCTCGGCCTATAACCTCATCATAGGAAGAGTAGCCCTTAAGGAGTTTAAGGCCGTGTCATCAACGATCCATCAGATGCTAAAATTCTTGACTCCCTACGGGGTAGGGGAAGTGCAAGGTGACCAGACCATAGAGCGGGAATGCTACTTCAACTCGGCTGAAGAGAGAGAGTCCCATAAGAGGGCAACCACCACTTATAACATTAACACACTTGACCCAAGAGATAAAATAAAGTTGAAGAAGGGAGAGTCCGCGAAAGAGGTAGAATACATCGTCCTCAATGAGGATGAGCCAAAAAAAAATCGTCCAGGTCAGCAAAGCCTTAAAGGAAAAAATCAAGGAAGAGCTGGTAGACTTCCTGAGGAAGAGGCAGAGTGTCTTCGCATGGAGTCACACGGATATGCCAGGCATCAGCCCT
Organism: Sambucus nigra; assembly: GCA_949130495.1. NCBI lineage: Eukaryota > Viridiplantae > Streptophyta > Magnoliopsida > Dipsacales > Adoxaceae > Sambucus > Sambucus nigra. Next base: position 353,474,688 of record OX422207.1, on the reverse strand, counting down.
GAAGTGATGTGCCATAAGCTGAATGTAACTAAGGATGCTAAGCCAATTAAACAGAGACGAAGAGTATACTCCAGGGAAAAGTATGACGTTATCCGGGAAGAGGTCCGAAAGTTGGAAGAGGCTGAATTCATCAAGGAAGTGATATATCCAGAGTGGCTATCAAATGCAGTCATCGTGCCCAAGGCCAATGGAAAGTGGAGAATGTGCATAGATTTTACTGACCTGAACAAGTCTTGCCCAAAAGACAGTTATCCCCTACCCTGGATAACCCAGATGGTAGATGAAACTACAGGACATGAGCTCATGAGCTACATAGACGCGTATTCAGGCTACAATCAAATCTTCATGGATGCTGAAAACTCAGAAAAGATAGCCTTCATTATCGATAAAGGGACGTATTGCTATAAGGTGATGCCTTTCGGATTGAAAAATATAGGGGCAACCTATCAACATCTTGTGAATAAGATGTTTAAAGACCAAATAGGCAAGACTATGGAGGTGTATGTAGATGATATGTTGACAAAGAGCTTAAAGGCCTTCACTCATGTGGCAGACCTGAAAAAGACCTTCAGTACCATGGACCTGTATAGGATGAAACTCAACCCGACAAAGTGTGTCTTTGGGGTAGGAGCTGGGAAGTTTCTTGGATTCATCGTCAATCAAAGAGGAATAGAGGCGAACCCTGAGAAAATCAAGGCTTTGCTCGACATGAAGACACCTCGGAGCATCAAGGATGTTCAGAGTCTCACTGGAAGAGTGGCTGCGCTCAACAGATTCATTTCCAGGGAGGCCGACAAGTGCCTTCCATTCTTCAAAGTGCTCATAAAGGCCTTCGAGTGGGACAAAGAGTGTGATGAGGCTTTTGATCAGCTAAAGTCATACCTTGGATCTCCTTTGCTCTTATCTCGGCCAATAGTGGGAGAGAGGTTGTTTGTTTATCTAGCGGTCTCTAAATCAACTATAAGTGCGGCTATTATATGGGAGGACGTTGGGGTTCAAAGGCCCGTATACTTCAACAGTAAAGCCCTTCATGGATCTGAGAAGAATTACCCTCGTATGGAAAAGTTAACCTACGCCTTGATACATGCCTCTAGGAAGATGAAACCCTACTTTCAAGCCCATTCTATGGTCGTCCTCACTGACTCCCCACTAAGGCAGGTCCTTTATAAACCTAAGAAGTCAGGAAGATTGATGGCATGGGCCATTGAGCTAGGGGAGTATGACCTTACCTATCAGCCTAGGACAGACATCAAAGGGTAGGCACTGGAAGATTTTATCACAGAGTTTACATGGGAAGAGATCGAGGGTGAGAATAGCCTAGAGTCCACAGAAGGGTCAAACATCAACGTCTTCCGACACCCGGAAGAGGTTATGCCTAAGAGAGTCAGAGATATGATAGCCGAGAATGAGGAAGACCGGTACCTCTTTAGGTAAGGAATTATGTTAGAAGAGGGTTTCTCATCAAACAAAGACATATGGAACCTCTTCGTCGATGGGTCTTGTTGCAAAAATAGAAGCGGTGTAGGCCTAATACTCTCAGCCCCAGATGGTACCAACATTGAATATGCCCTAAGGTTCAACTTCAAGGTGTCAAACAACGAGTCGGAATACGAGGCCATAATAGCAGGCCTTTCCTTGGTAAGAACTATTGGTATAAGATGATTACTCCTTCACAGTGACTCAAGGTTGGTTGTTAATCAAGTATTGGGTAAGGACGAAAGGATGGCCAAATACCTGAAGAGGGTGAGAACGATACTTGAAGTCCTCTAGGAGGTAAAGATGAAGAGAATACCTTGACAAAACAATAGTCATGCAGACGCATTAGCAAGACTAGCTTCGGCAAAGAGGACAGATATCAAAAGGACAGTCCCAGTTGAGATCTTTACCAGAGCAACCATTGAAGAAGAAGAAGAGGTCGATAACCCTTTCCTCAATTTGAATCTTGGGGACTCATGGATGGATCCAATTATCAGATATATCAGAGAAGGGGTGCTATCAGAGTCAAAGTTGGAGAGGAGGAAGTTGAGATACAGAGCTGCAAAGTTCTTAATAGTAGGAAATGTCCTATATAGAAAGGGAATCTTATTACCCCTTCTCAGATGTGTCCATCCCACTGAAGTTCCTTGCATCTTACGAGAGGTACATAAGGGTTCTTGCTCCAGTCACATAAGAGGAAGACCATTGTCTAAAAGAATTATTACGCAGGGGTACTATTAGCCAACCTTGGCAAAGGACGATGCAACTTATGTAAAGAGGTGCAGAAAATGTTAGAGATTCTCCACAGTACCCCATCAACCTCATCAGGCTATGACGTCTATCAGTTCCCCTTGGCCATTCGCAGTATAGGGGATTGACTTGGTAGGTCCCCTGCCAAGGGCTGCAAATAATTACAGATTTCTGATAATCGCCATTGATTACTTCTCCAAGTGGGTAGAGGCAGAGCCGATGATCACGATTACAGAGCGAAAGACCTTCCAATTTATTTGTAATAACATCATATATAGACATGGCCTCACAAACACCCTCATTTCGTATAACGAAACACAGTTCAAGAACTCTTTCCTGGAAAAATACTGTGAAAGAGTTAGGATAAAGCATATTTTCTCTTCTCTTGGCCGATGACAAGGAAACGGTTAGACCGAAGTCACAAATAGAACGATCCTTGACGAGATCAAGAAGAGGTTAGAAGAGGCTAAGGGTAGATGGATAAAAGAAGTTTATGTTATGTTATGGGCCTACAGAACAACGGCTAGGGTGCCAACAGGGGAGACTCCATTTATGTTATCACATAGCTCAAATACCGTCATACCAACAGAGGTTGAACTCCCTACTCATAGGGTGCAGACTTATGACCCTGAGAAGAATGGGGAGGAGAGAAGATTTGAACTAGACTTGATCGAGGAGAGAAGGGAAGACACAGAAATCAGGCAAGCAACTTACCAACAAAGAACAACAAAGTTCTACAATCAAAGGGTGAAATCAAGACCCATTTTCGTGGGAGACTTAGTACTGAAGAAGACACTGCAGAAGGCAAATAAGCTTCACCCAAATTGGCACGGTCCCTACAAAGTGATCGAAGAGGTTGTACCCAGGACCTACAGGCTAGAAAACCTAGAGGGGGAACCTTTTTCCAATGCCTAGAATGCTGACCATCTAAAGAAGTATTACATATGATGTTGTGAGAGTTGTGCCAATATATTATCTTATGAAGAAATTATTAATGAAAAGATAAAATTCCTGTGACAGTTCTTGATGAGATTATGCTAGATTAGTGAAATTATTTATGAGGATAACATCTTAGTTGATGACCTCAGACATTATAACATCATGATTTGGTGACAAGGTCTGAGTTCAGACATCATACTTGGATGACCTCAGACCCTTAACATCATTAAGTTGGTGAAATTATTTATGAGGATAACATCTTAGTTGATGACCTCAGACCTTATAACATCATGATTTGGTGACAAGGTCTGAGGTCAGACATCATACTTGGATGACCTCAGACCCTTAACATCATTAAGTTGGTGAAATTATTTATGAGGATAACATCTTAGTTGATGACCTAAGACCTTATAACATCATGATTTGGTGACAAGGTCTGAGGTCAGACATCATACTTGGATGACCTCAGACCTTAACATCATTAAGTTAGTGAAATTATTTATGAGGATAACATCTTAGTTGATGACCTCAGACCTTATAACATCATGATTTGGTGACAAGGTCTGAGGTCAGACATCATACTTGGATGACCTCAGATCCTTAACATCATTAAGTTGGTGAAAATTATTGCATGGCAAAAAAAAATCATCCAATAAATAATTCAGCAAAAGAAGAAATAAAATCCCTCCTCAGAGGATGACAGATTAAGTTACAAATGGCGAAAATATAAAGTAACATTGTTCATCAGAGGTTACAGTTCAAATACACAGTGAAAAAGTACAAAAGCTTCACAAAAATAGCCAAAGGATTTGCAGGGACAAGGCTGGCATCCTCAGCCTGATTCCCTTGGTCGACGTTGGTCACCTCAGCCCCATCATCTCTGGGGTTGTCTCCCTCAGCCTCTATAACATCCAATGGAACATTCTCTGCAAGGGAAACGTCTTCCTCTTCAACCTCTTGAAGGGCTTGGGCAAATTGAGGGTTGGCAAAACCCAGACCTATGAAGTCAGAGGCTTTCAAGCTCCCTCACTCCTTCTCCTTAGCAGTCGCCCATTTTCCAGTAGCCTTAATACCTCTTTCGAGGTACTCAAAGTCGAAGTTGATGAGTTCATCGGGGACTTTGTAATCGGTCAGAATCCCCTCAGAATCATCCTCAAGGGCTGCCTTCACTGCAACATCAAACTCCTGCTGGAGAACATCGTCCTTGGCCTTCAGAGCAATGGCGTGGTCCTTTTTAAGCTTGGAGATCTCTTTCTCTAACTCCATAACCTTCTTATCAGACCCCTCAAAGGCAGACTTCAGACGGTCTACCTCTGCATTTAGAGAGCTTTGCACCTTCTCGGCCTCTTGGCCTTTCTGGATGAGGGGCAACTTCTTCAGAGTCCAGTTGGCAAGATGATTCATAGCAACAAGGCCCTACAAATCATGTGGTCGTATATATAAATTGAAATTCAAAATAGAGGTTACACTTCGAAGCTAAACTGAAATCCGAAGTCATACCTAAATAGACCTGTGAAGGCCAAACGTAACCAGCAGAGGGGTGTCCATGGATCGACAAAAGCATTTGTCAACATCGGTCATAGCATAGCCAATGTCATCCAACGCCTGCAAACTGTGGCCTTTGATGCTATCATTAATTTTCAGTTGCTCTATACGAGCAGCCAATGCATTCTAAGAAGAAATAAGGATGGCATGATCCCCACCTTTCCTCATCTACCTCTGATCCTCAGGGGCAGGATTGACAACCTTTCTCTTCTTGGTGGCCTCAGCCCTTGAGGTTGAGGGAGGGGGGGAAGGACCATTCAGACCTGCTTTTTTGATAAGCTTCGTTAAACTTGGTGCTTCCATCTCCCACAACTTGTCAGATATTCCCTTCGGGCGCTCTGCAAGATAGAAAGGTCTGAGTTAGAAAGTCAGACATATATAAATTCAGAGGTATAACTTGTTGAAATAAAAAACACTTATGAAGCTCTGTCAGAGGGCTTCCCCCAAGACTGGTCTCAGAGAGATAGTAAGGAGTCATTAGGTGTTCGAATTTGATAAGAAGACCATGCTCTCCCTAATACTGAAGGTCTTTTACCTTCTAAAGATTGTTTAGGCATCCATTAGTACCTTTCCCCATCTCGGGGGTATCCTCAGCTCTAATGGGGAAGAGGGGGAACTTGGACCAAATTCCTATGGACCTGATGCAAAGAAGTAGTGTGGCTTCCAGTTATGATTTGAGGTTTGGGTGATCTGCAGCATCTTTTTATTTGACTTCCTAGCTAATAAATGATAATAGCTCAGATGATTCCTGACAAACGAAGGGACATAGCACCCAGTGAAGACTTGGACTGGAAGGTCTGAGTGATGGACAGCCTTCTATAGGACAATAGCTCCAATTATCACCCTTTAAGCATTGGGTGACAACTGGGAAGGATCCAAGTTGATGTAAGCCAATATAGCCCTGATGGTAGGGTGGATGGGAAAATGAAACCCCAACTTGAACATCTGATCATATAGGCAGATCTCACCATCTCGGCCGTCATAAGCCCTCTCTACCCTCAGAGGTCTCCTAGTTTTATAGAGGGACTTATGGAATATAGATGTTTGAAGGCCAGAAGGTCAACCTCACTAATTGTACTCTCAATCTCGGCCGCCTCAGAGGTGTCAACATCACTCTCAACACCATCATCGTCATCTGGCACAACGTCGACCCGAGCAGACGATGGGGCAACACCTGGAAACCTCTGAGCGAACTCAGCCCCTGTGACTACCGATAGAGGAATGGCTTCAATAATCGGTGGAACAGCCACACTTGGTCCAATAATCTCAAAGTCTGAGGAAGAGGTTGATGTGTTTGAACTTTTGTGAGACGAGGCCCGACTGGAAACCTCTGTCTGATCAGGGACTTGATCTTGTTGATTTGTTAAGTCCATGGCCTCTTGGAAGGAGTCCACAGACATAGGGTCTGAGGTGGATGACTCAGACTTCGACATTGGAGAGGTTTCATAAGGAACCTCTATTTTGTTAGTTGGTTCAGGGTATATGACCTTCAGAGGTGGTGGAAAAATAGGCCTGATGGGGAACGCCTCTGCCCTATGAACTTCCTCTTGGGCTCTTTCTATTTTTCTAATTTTATCTAAGGTTTTCTCCCTAAGAGAAGGGAACTCCTCTAAGAGTTGGTAAAGGGGTCTGAGCATATGAGACATACGCTAGACTTATAACTCTCCTAAATTACAAAAAATATTGGCAAATGGAATTAAAGATCAAGCTATTAAACTTTGAATAAAAACGATGAAGAACAATTAAGAATAGTTCACCGGAAAAACCAATAGCTTCATCGAAAACCCCTTGGAGCTCACCGAAAAATGCAAAAGTAAGAACAAGGGCAGAAAAATGAAGAAGAAGTGATATCAAGGGATACCTGAAGAAAAGTAATGAGAAGTAAGGAAGGATTTATGAGGAATGACCACCCAAACGCACTTCAAATCAGAGCTCTTCTAGAGAGAGAATGTTGCAGAAATGACCAAAAATGGAGAAGGAGAGAAATGAGGAAGTAAGAGAAGAAAATGGGGTTTAAACCCTTTGTTGATGTAAAAAATTAGATTATATCTAATTTTTTAATCACAGATAAAATAAATGAGATAAAGAACTTTTAAAGTGGTTCAACCTTATAATAATGGCCTACGTCCACTGTTTCTGTTATTGACGACTATTTGGGAATTCTCGATTACAGGTTCAATCAAGAAATTACGGTTCCCTTACATTGAGGGTAATCTAATGTATTTATAGCCTTGAGACTGTAATATGAAAGGGTAATACATTAAATGGTGTACATGTGAAAGGGTAATCTATTAAATGCCCCTTAAGCGTATACATCTGAATGATAAGCATTTAATGAATAGTCAAACTGTTGGTTATCCTGCTATTAATGCTTTGTTCGAGGTGCAGCTCGGACCGTCTAAGATCCTCGGACCGCCTAAGTTCCTCGGTACTCAAAAGTTCCTCGGAGAGTTCTTGTAGGTCGGAGTGTATGAGTTCCTCGGGGAAGCAGTGTTCCTTATTGCAGTATGGTTCCTCGGAGCGTCTGAGTTCCTCGAAAGTATTTGTTGTTGCCACGTAGATTGACTCGTGTCTTCACTCAATTGGGCCATGTCAGCAGACTAAATTTGGTATCAACAGAATCCCCCAATGTTTCATAGTTCGAAATTTGAGGAGTGTGGAACATGCTTTCTCGACGTATGGTGGTTTTAAATGGTTAACCTGAAATTTAGGAGTGTTTCCTTTGTATTTATTTTTCCTTCCAAATTTATAGAATCGGGCTTTTTTGAATTTTTATAACTGCCTCGATCTCCGCGTACTTTGTTTTCCTTCTAGTCCCCGATAGTGTAATCGTTTCTTTTTGTAATCATTAACTTTACCGTTTCCCAAGGCAAAGTATTTAAACGCTGTAGAAAATCCCATTGTCTTCTACTTTTTCAAATTTGTATCTTCGATTTTTCCATCGTCTCTTTCTCTCCAGTGCACTCATCTCTTCCATCGTTCGTTGTCAACAGATCCATTCTTTTTCTGTAAGATCTTCTTCCTTCTTCTTCATTTCCTTTATTCATCATGGTTTACCTTGTTGAATCTCTTGATACATTTCGTTCTGATTTTTCTATTCCTTCGTGGGTTGTTCTGGAGGAACTTTCTTAACCTTCTGATTATTTTTGTTTGGCTGAGGGACATTGGTTCCCTAGTCTCTTTGTTGCTGAGTGTGGATTTTCTTTTCCCCCAAACCCTCTATGTCTGGAATTCTGTCAATACTTTGACGTGGTTCCTGGAGTTTGCATGAGACTGTTGCCAACGAGCACATTAGGTCAGCTTCATATCTCCTTCAGTACAAGAGTTTCACAACTTCTTTCACTTCTCGTCCAGTGATAAGCGACGCAGAGCCAGTACCATCTTCTACCAGTTCTTCACTTGAGTCACATGTTCCTTTAAGTGAAAGGATGAAGAAAAGAAGACCTCCTACTCTCTTCGAGAAACCTTCCTCTGGTGCTGGAGAGGCAAAGAGAAGTAAACATGATGTCCCAGAAGGGAAAAAAATTGATTCAGCCCCTCCTGCTGCTCCTGTGAAGGTTGCTGAGAAGCTCCCAATGGACCCGAGTAAGGCTGCTGCTCCAGGGGAGGTGATTGTCATATCATCGACAAGAGTTCTTCCTTGGTCGAAATTGTTCCTATTCCTCCGAAGAGGATGAAGAAGAGCTCCTCGATCAATTTGGCTGACACCGTCTCTCAACCCCCGACTAGTAGAGTTCCCACTTTTGTTCCCCCGAGCTTTGCCATGAGCTCAGTGAAGCCTTGGATCATTCCCGAGATCCAAGGAATTAAAGAAAACCTTTCTCGGGACATGGTTACCTCATTAGCAGCTCGCCACATTGCTTCTGTAAGTCCTTTTATTTTGAACTTTTCATCTTTCCCTTGTTATATCTGTCTCTGACTTGCTTTCATTTTCTTTTCACAGATGGTGAGCTGTTTTAACACTATTTTGAAGAAGGATGAAGCTATTAAAGCTTCCAGCTCCTCGTCTGGTGTAGAGGAAGCTCTGATGGGTCTAACGCGATCTTTGGAAGATTCTCGTCAGAAGCATGATGTTGACAAGGCTGCTTGGGAGAAGAAACTTGCCTCAACCAAGCAAGAAAAAATTCAAGTTGTTGAAGTCTCCAAGGAGTTGGAGAAAAAATTAAATAGTCTGGAGGAGAAGAATAAGGAGCTTGAGAGGAAGCTCAAGAATGCTGAAGAGTTTGAAGATGAACTCAAGATTGCTGAGGAAAAGTTGGGTCATCTTCAGGAAGTAAGTCGGCAGAAGGAAGAAGCTGAAAATAAACTGAAGGCTGCTGAAAATCTTCTATCCGAGAAGCTTTCCTCAGAGAAGTTAAAGAGGAAATCGACTGTGAAGAAATCTTTCAGCGTTGGCTGGGATAAGGTGTGGAACAAAGGCTTGGCTTCCATGATGTCGCAAGTCGAATATGACATCCTAAAATACTTTAGAGATGGGTGGGTCGCAGCTCTTCAGGAGATGAAGGTTGATGAAACTTCTGAGCTCTTCCAGCGACACATCCTTGGTCCCCCTCCAACTTCTGAAGACGAAGAAGAGGACGAAGCTGCCTCTGAGGAGTCTTCCATGGTGACGGGAGATCAAGTTTCTCATCCCCCAGCCATCCAGCCTGCTAACGAGGAACTTCAAGAACTCGTTACTTCATCCGAGCAACTGCCAGCGCTCCTCGAGCAACTCTCTGTTCCCTCCGAGCAACCTACCTCCTCGTCCCTGCCTCCCGAGAAAATTTTGGGAGACAAGGAAAAGGTGTAGAGTTGTTCGAGTTTCTTTCTATTTTATTTCTCTCAATCAAATGTAACCCTGAACATGTACTCTGAACTTTATGATATAATAAAATTTGAACTTTTGTTTATGCATACTGTTGTTTCTTCTCTTCATGCTCTGTTGGTTCTCTTATTGATCATTGCTTTTTCTTCCTTTACTAGTTTCTGGCCAGGATGGATTTATTGTCTTCTCATGATACAAAGCTGTTATAGCAATGCAATGAATATTTTAAGGCTGGTCACACAGATCTGAGTGCAGCATAAATCGTCGATATCCTCGGCCAAGATGCTTCGGAGCAGGAAATTAAAGCTTACCAATATCTGAAGTGTCTGCTTAATCATGCGGTAGCCAATAATGTAGCTTACTATGATATGATTGAGGATACCCAAGGCACTCTTGAACGCCTTCAACAACAATATAAGGAATCCACTACCCTCTTGCACGAGCGGTACGAGAAGAAGTACCAGCAAATCATTGTCGACAAGGGATACGAGAAGCGTTTTGCTGCATATGATGTGAGGGAAATAACTTTAAAAGCCGAACTCGAGGATAACAGGAAAATAACCGAGTTGTTGGAGCAAGAAAATAACAACTTGCAAAGAGAAATATCTCAATTAAAATCTGCTGCCTCCACTTCAAATGCTTTGATCCCAGTGATTGATGAGGAATTCTCGTTCTTGGAGGTAGAGAACGCCAACCTGAGGGATGAGTTGGAAATCTTGAAGAGAGATGGACCCTCTACATCTTCTCGTGGACGAGCAAGAGCTCCTCGGGGACGAGCAAGAGCTTCTCGGATTCCTGTCGAGGAACAAAGGACTCAATCTGCTTTAGAGAACCAGGCCTTCTAGCTGATGGCGAAGAACCAGGCATTGACTGAGATGTCTAAGAAAATCAGGGACCTGGAAGAGCAGCTTTCTGCGCAAAAATCTATCTTGGAGAATAAAGAACTCTTCATAAAAAATCTCCACGAGCAGCTGGAAAGACTGACATATCAATTTCATAAGCAGCCCAGGGAGTTCTGGATGGCTGGCTACAACGAGGCTCTCTACCACTTGGACGACCGCATCTAGAACGAAAATAATGAGGGCTACAAACAGGGATGGCTGAATGCCCTAGGTGTGCTACAATTCGAACATGGTCATTACTTGTGGGATTACCATAATCCTGGGTTGCTCGACCTACCCATGCCACCATTCAATCTAGATATGAGTTGGATCCCTGCTCGGGCCATCCCTCGGTGTTTAATTTCCATGTACCTTGGCAATTACACTTTTCATTCCAATGTGGAGATATCTCATCCCGAGCATCTACTAGATCGACCATCCGTGATGAATATCAGGATGTTAAAGGATCTTAACTTCATAAATTCTCCTCTTGCTTTAAATGATCCGCCTGCTGGCGAGGAACCTGTTTCAAAAGCAGAGGGGAAGAAACCGATAGAATAGGAGTATTGATGTAATAAATTTATATTTCATTCCTGATGTATTTTGTTCTACATTTAATGAAAGTATTTTATTTGCAAATCTTGACCGCTATAGTTTTGTAACACTTTACATATGTGCATGTGTATCTGTTAAAAAGATAACAATATTATGTTATTTGTCGACCAACTTATTGTCGAGTAGTTTGAATTTGTGGTAGTCATTTTAAAAAGTTACTAAGTTGTTTCTCGACTAACTTACTAATTTGTCGACCAACTTAGTAATAATTTTAAAAAGTCACGAGTATAAAAAATTTTGCTTGATCATTTTCTCGTATTCATAAAATGTTTCCGACCAACCAAGGTCGGTAAATTTTCCTTCTACAGTTAGTGGGTTTTTATCCCCGACCAGCCATAGTTAGTGGATTTTTCCTCTACGAGGAACTTTGGTACTTTCTGGAATAATTTTACCTCCCGACCAACTTTAGTTGGCGTTTTTGAGAATATATTTACTTCCTAACCAACATAAGTTAGTATTTTTAGGAATACTTTTACTTCCCGAGAAATACATAGTTTTACTTCCCGTGGGAATACATAGTTTTACTTCCCGTGGGAATACATAGTTTTACTTCCCGTCGGAATACATAGTTTTATTTGCCGGAGGAATACAGTTTTACTTCCGGAGGAATACATAGTTTTACTTCCCGGAGGAATACAGTTTTACTTCCCGGACGAATACAGTTTTACTTCCCCCGGAGGAATACATAGTTTTACTTCCCGGAGGAATACAGTTTTACTTCCAGGAGGAATACAGTTTTACTTCCCGGAGGAATACAATTTTACTTCCTGGAGGAATAAAGTTTTACTTCCCGGAGGAATACAGTTGTTTCTCGACCAACCTTAGTTGGCATTTTCGAGAAGAAATTTGAGTAATCCGAGTTTTGTCGAGTTCGAGTAGTGTGTAACACTAGTATTCCCCGAAAAACTTTCAATAAAAAAAGAGAATTTGGCAGAATATCTTCATTTTATTCATACTGCCGAAACTGCGTTACATGAGAACATACATCATTGATAATACTTGCGCAGGTGCTCTGCGTTCCATGCATTCTTAAACTCCTCCCCCTCTAAAGTTGCTATTCGGTAGGTTCCTGGTCGAAAAACTTCTGTAACTCGGTATGGCTATGCCAGTTTGCCTCCAGTTTGTTGTGCTTTTGAATTACTTTCTTTAGCACATAGTCTCCTTCTTTCAGTTCACACTTCTTCACCCTCTTATTGTAGAACAAAGCTGTTCGTTGTTGGTATGCAGCATTCATGATGGTTGCTTATGCTCTAACTTCCTCGAGCATGTATAAATCCAATCTTCTCATTAAGTCGCTGATAGGGGAATTGAAATTCAGTACCCTGTGTGTTGGGAGGCCCAACTCGGCAGGTATAATAGCTTAACTTCCAAATGCCAACATATATGGTGATTCTCCAGTTGCTACTCGGGGAGTCATTCGGTAAGCCCACAGTACTAACTGTAAATCGTTGATCCATTTTGCTTTTGCATCACTTAGTCTTTTTTTCAAGCCATTCAGCAGTGTTATGTTTATCACTTCAGTTTGTCCATTGCTTTGAGGATGGCCTGGTGCTGAGTGGATATTCAAAACATTTGATTGATGACAATAGGCAGCGAACTCCTCGTTATCAAATTGTGTTCCATGGTCTGTGATGAAGGCATGAGGAAGACCATATCGACAAATGACGTTCTTCCAAATAAATTGGTACACCTTATCGTACGTCATATCAATGAGAGGCCCATCTTCAACCCATTTAGTAAAATAATCCACAGCGACCACGAGATACTTAAACCTTCCCCTAGTCATCGGTAGTGGCCCAACCAAATCTATTCGCCATATGGAAAATGGCCAAAGGGAAGTAATGGGTGTCAATAATGCTTGGGGAGTTCTTCGGATAGAGGAGAAGCGCTGACACTTGTCACATTTCTTAGCATAGGCTATGCAATCATCCCTCATCGTCGGCCAGTAGTATCCTTACGTCATTACCCTTTGCAAAAGCGTTCGACCTGCTACATGGGCTCCACATGACCCTTCATGGATCTCTTCAATTAAATCTTTCACCTCGGTGGGATGCACACATCTTTGTAAACCTGCTATAATTCCTCGTCTGTATATAATACCGTTAGTTAATACATATCGAGCAGCTTTAAACTTCAATTTCGTGGCTGCGAGCTTGTCAATTGGTAATACTCCTTCTTCAATATATGCCCTGATGGGATCCATCCATGATGATCCTAAATCGAGGGTAATAAAGTTCATCGTTAGGTCATCTATACTCCGATCAGCTAAAACTTCAATTGGGATTATTCTTCGTAGCTCGGTACGAGTAGCTCATGCTAATCGAGAAAGGGCGTCTGCTCTCGCATTCTCCATTCTTGGTATTCTGACCAGTTGAATAGCAGTAAATTCCGACACAAGTTCCTTTGCCTTTGCATGATATCTGATCATTAATTCTCCTTTGGCTGCATATATTCCCAACATTTGATTTACAATCAATTGAGAATCACTAAAGATAATAACCAACTGCGCCTCCATAATTTTTGCCAAATTAAGACCTGCAATCATGGCCTCATACTCAGCCTCATTATTCGAAGCTTTGAATTGGAAACGTAAGGCGTATTCCATGTCGACCTGTTCGGACTGCTCAAAACTATCCCTGCGCCACATCCTGTAGTGCAAGATAAACCATCCACATACAGACTCCATATAGGTAACTCATCTTCAAATTTCTGATCTGACAGAGTTCCTCGGTGAAATATTTGTTACTTCCTTTCATCCTCCCTTGATATTTCTTGCTCTTCGTCGATCATCTTTTCTTGCCATTTTACCAACCTAAGTTGGTCTGGGCTCGAATTTGATGATCATGTAACATCCACTTGCCCTTTTACCAACCTAAGTTGGTCTGAGCTTGTGTTTGTTGATCCTGTAACATCCACAGGTTGATCAGTGAGAAAATTTTTCTCCTCGGGGGTATCAGGATAGGTGAACTCTGCTATAAAATCTTATATAGCTTGCCCTTTTAGCGACGATCTGGGTTAATAAACTATATCATATTCACCAAGTTCTATTGCCCAGCACATCAATCTTCCTGACTTTTATGGTTTGTGAAGGGCTTGCCTCAATGGCATATCAGTATATACTACTATTGTATGAGCTTGAAGGTATGGCTTCATTCTTCTACTTACCTCGATCAATGCTAGTGCCAATTTTTCCAGCTTTGGATATCTGATCTCTACTCCTCGGAAGGCCTTACTTGTGTAGTAGATTGGTTTTGTAATCCATTCTCCACTCTTATCAATGCCGAACTGACTGCATTCTCGGACACTGCCAGATACAAATATAATTTTTCTCCCATCACTGGTCTGGATAACAGTGGAGGTGCTCCCAAGTATTTCTTCAAGTCTTAAAAAGCCTTCTCACATTCATCATTCCACTCAAAAGTCTTTCGGAGTGTCTTGAAGAATATGAGACATCGATTAGTTGCTCGCAATACAAATCTGTTGAGTGCTGCTACTCGTCCTGTAAGACTTTGTCCCTCTTTCTTCATCGTTGGAGATCGCAGTCCTAGTAGAGCTTTGATCTTTTTAGGGTTAGCTTCAATACCTCGCTGATGAACGATGTATCAGAGAAACATGCCTTCTCGTACTCCAAATAATCACTTCGTCGGGTTCAACTTCTTTTGATATTTATCTAGTTGATCAAAAGTTTGGCTTAAGTCAACTAGATGATCAACAACTTTTTTGCTCTTTGTCAGCATATCGTCAATATAGACTTCCATATTGCAACTGATTTTTCAGCAAAGACCTTGTTCATCAGCCGCTGATATGTCGCACCTACATTTTTCAAACCAAAAGGCATAATATTATAACAATAAGTTCCCCTAGGGGTAATGAAAGAAGTACTCTCCCTGTCTTCAGGTTTCATTTTAATCTGATTGTAACCAGAATAAGCATCCATGAAGCTCAGCAACTCGTATCCCGAGGTAGCATCCACTAGTTGATCAATTCGGGGCAGCGAAAAGTGATCCTTTGGGCATGCTTTGTTGAGGTAGGTGAAGTCTACACACATCCTCCATTTGTTGTTCTTCTTCTTCACCATCACCACATTTGCTAACCAGTCAGGATATTTAACATCTTCAATAAAGCAGGCTTTTTGGAGCTTCTCGACTTCCTCTTGTATAGCTTGATTCTTCTCGGGGCTGAATATTCTTCTTCTTTGCTTCACAGGCTTGATCTCCTTATTCACATTGAGTTCATGACATAAGAAATTTGGGTCTATCCCAGGCATATCCTCATGACTCCATGCAAAAGTTTTCTTTCTGCTTCTAAGGAAAGTTATCAATTCCTGTTTTAGTGAGGCTTCCAACGACGAACCTACTTGAGTAGTTCATTCAGGGTGCTCGTTGTCCAGAATGGTGTTTTCAGTAGCTTCCACCACTTGACCCTTCACGAGTTACGACTCATCTCTAGGATCTAATGTTTTGATCTCTGCACCTTCATCCACTTGATAAGTAGTAGTCTTTTTCCTTGACTCCTCCAGTTCCTCTTGCTCGGCGAATGAATAATAGCATTCCCGAGCTACTTTCTGATCACCTTTAACAACTCCTACTCCAAAATTTCTTAAAAATTTTACGCACTGATGCACCGTAGATGGTACAGCCTCGAACTTCTTCAATACTACTCTTCCTATGATGATATTGTATGATGATTGAACATTCTTATCCATCACGAAAAAGCGTATTCTTTCTGTCCGACAAGCAGGCCACGTACCAATGAATATATCCAACTTGATCGTCCCAAGTGCAAATACTTTCTCGCCAGCAAAACCGAGGAGGGGTCTATGATAAGGTTCTAGTTGAGATAGCTTTAGATTTAAACTATCGAAGCACGAGTAGAACATGATGTCTACCGAGCTACCATTGTCGACCAGTATTCTTGAAATCATTACCTCCTTCATCCTCATTTTGATCACCAATGGGTTATCATGAGGATATAGAACACCTAAAAGGTCATTCTTTGAGAAGCCAATGACCAATTTCTCTTTGTTCACCTTTCTCGGGCGATCCTCCTTAGCTAGATTTATTCGTTGAATGTATGAGCAAGCTTGAGCCTCACAGAGGTAAGATTTTCTCTCGGCAGTAAGGTCTCCTCCTCCTGCATCTCCACCTGTAATAACATTACAATCAAATGATCCAAAGCGTATTGAAAATATCTCACGTTCTGGCCGCCTTGGTCTCTTGGGAAGATCGGGGTCGTCTTCTAGATCAACTTCATGGTCTCTCTTCCTGTTCTCCTCTGCCCGATGAGGAGATCTAGACCTCTCTCTTGCTCGATCGTTGTTTCTTCTAGCATTCTTTTGATCAACATAGTTTGCCAGTTTTCCTCGTCTGATGAGTGTTTCAATCTCATTCTGAAGAGCTATGTAATTTTTAGTCATATGGTCATGATCTTTGTGAAACTCTTAATATTTTGCCTTATTTCTCCTTTCGGGGTTTGCCTTCATTTTCTCTAGCCAATTTAATTCCTCCTTGTTCTTGATTTCTTCTAGAATATGGTTGATGTCCTTCTTCAAGGGAGTATAATTATCAAATTTTCTCAATACTTCCCAAGTCGACCTTATTTTTGAGTGTTTGTCATTACCATTATTCTTATTCTCTTTCTTCTTAGCTTTATCACCTTCCACCTTGGATTCTTTGGCATCCCTATTTTTCTTCGCAGCCATAGCCTCCTCGGCATTCATAATCTTGGCCGTTTTTCCCATCAGATCTGACATGGTTCTAGGTGGGTCTTTGGCTAAATTGTAGTACAACTTGTTGGGCAGTAGTCCAATCATCAAGGCGGTAATTGTTGTCTTTTCCTCATAATCAATGACTTCGAGTTTCTTGTTATTAAACGAGTTATATAATCTCTGGTACTCTCACCAGCCTTTTGTCTAACACTTAACAAATGTGCTACTCATTTAACTGGATTTGCCCCAAAATAGAAATTCCCAATGAATAACTCGACCATTTGAAGGAAAGTTAAGATCTTACCCCGAGGAAGATTATTATACCACATTTGAGCAGATCCGGTAAGAGTTCTCGAGAATGCTCTGCATCTCATCTCATCTGGAACAGCATAGATGTCGGCTGCGACTTGGTATTGTTCTATATGAAGGACATGGTCTGTCTTTCCATCGTATTTGGGGGGTCACAACAAGTGCTTTGAACTTTGATGGTGTTGGAAAATATACAATGGCCTGGACAAAAGGTGTTCCTTGAATAAAAGTTCATTGTAGAGGGTTCTTGGCTTTAGCCATTTCCCCTAATCTATCCTCCAGTCGTTAAATAGCGCCTTTCCATGCATCATTTCCTTCCTCGGGTCTGTTGTTTCGAGCAACTGATCGCGTTGATGTGGCTTCCTGGGATCTATCTTGACGAGCAGCTGGTCGTGACTAGGCAGATCCTTCCCTTAAATCTGATGGTCGTCGAAAACTCCTATGTGCGACTTTAGGAGGACTTCTACTCCTTCTAGGTCCTAATCGATCAAAAGGTGATACCCTTCTTAACCTCTCTAGCGCACTAGCCCTTTTTGGAGAGAGAGTGATACGTTGTTCAGTATCTGTGGCCCGCACTGACGAAGTTCGTCCAGGTTGATAAGAAAAATCTTCAGATTCCTCAGTACGATATGAATCAGTACGACTAGTACGTGAGGAAGGTAAACGGGTATTTCTTTGAATACTTTACAGTCCTGAATGGGTTGGTGCACCGCCATGGAGGGTTTGTAGGAGTTTTCGCATCGTTTCTTGCATGAATGTCTGGCCCTGGGCCAGATTTGTAATTATCCCAGCCAGATCTGGAATATTAGGCGGAGCAGATGGATTTGGAGGGCTTCTAGTTTTTTGATTGCTGGATTTTGGAATATAAGCCGTTTGTGATGAATTGTTTTTGATGAAAAACGATATTACCAGTCGTTTCCCACAGACGACGCCAATCTATTGATGTAAAAAATTAGATTATATCTAATTTTTTAATCACAGATAAAATAAATGAGACAAAGAACTTTTAAAGTGGTTCAGCCTTATAAGAATGGCCTACGTCCACTGTGTCTATTATTGATGACTGTTTGGGAATTCTCGATTACAGGTTCAATCAAGAAATTCCAGTTCCCTTACAATGAGGGTAATACAATGTATTTATAGCCTTGAGGCTGTAATGTGAAAGGGTAATACATTAAATGGTGTACATGTGAAAGGGTAATGTATTAAATGCCCCTTAAGCGTATACATCTGAAAGATAAGAATTTAATGAACAGTCAAACTGTTGGTTATCCTGCTATTAATGCTTTGTTCGAGGTGCAGCTCGGACCGTCTAAGCTCCTCGGACCGCCTAAGTTCCTCGGTACTCAAAATTTCCTCGGAGAGTTCTTGTAGGTCGGAGCGTATGAGTTCCTCGGGGAAGCAGTGTTCCTCGTTGCAGTATGGTTCCTTGGAGCGTCTGAGTTCCTCGGAAGTATTTGTTGTTGCCACGTAGATTGCCTCGTGTCTTCACTCAATTGGGCCATGTCAGCAGACTAAATTTGGTATCAACACCCTTAATTATGAGTGCACGCATCCCAAGGCCCATCTTTGCCTTGGGAGCCCTAAAGACAGCCAAACGTCATCAAACTTGTTAGGCATGCTACCTACTCCAGTAGCTAACACTTGTCAAGAGACCATTTACACCTGAAGAAAGGAAACCTTGGGCAAATATATCCCTAAGACACCTGATCATACATGTAACTAAGGGATAGGGGGTGATTGATATGCCCCAAGTGTACCCCCTCGGCTCCGAGACATCAACCTCGCCCATTGGTATGACCGATGTTGGAAGGGTCTTAGATCAATGACCAGTGGTCTCGTATCAGGCAAGGTCGGCCATGGCCGACGTTACAAGCTACCTCGACAAGTGAGGTCTCCATGATCCACGGGAATTGTTATTTATCAGAACATCCATAAGATGACAACCTCGGCTGGGAGAAGGCCTGGGTTATAAAGGTTACACTTCCATTAAGGACAGCTTCGATAGGGTCTCAACCGTTGTTCCTAACATGTTCCAGCTCAACCTCGGCCCAAGCCGACCTGATGACTCACTTATTTTACATCTGCCCCACATGGGCCGAGGTCATCATGATTAATGTCGGATAGGACAGCAACCAGACTTTACCAACCTCATATTCTTCCATGTCGAGGTTGTGACCGGACAGAGGGACGAGGTCTTATGCGCATATGTGAGGATAAGAACACGTGTACACAAATCAGTTATAACAAATCATTCCCCTCACGTGGGGGAATATTTCATCATCATTCTCTACATGTGATAGAGACAGATGTCTTCATCATATTGTCTAGATCAACACACACATGCTCATTACATGCATGGGGGGTACATTACAAACCCCAGGTACTATATATACATGACTTCTCCTTCCTGGAGGAGGGGGAGAAATTAGTAACCCTAGTCGAAAATCTGTTTAAATACACTTGTAGAGAGAGAGAGAGAAATCTTGAGAGATTGCATCTATGGCCATTAGAGCCCTCATATAGTGATACACATCATACACTTGCACAGTGGATGTAGTCCTAATTGGCTGAACCACTTATATCTCGGTGTGAATCCTGTTATCCTCACCTCCTTCTACTATATGTGTATGTGCCCTTGTACTGCCATTGTTAACACTGAATTAAGATCACAAACACCTTGAAGGGTTGTGCTGTTTCCAGCATCATCAGTTATAAGCATACATAATAAAACAATGTAAACTACAACAAAGTGAGTGATAATGCTAGTAAGAATGTATCATGGAGCACAACTAGCGTATGATAAATATCAACACAATCAACCAAATGATCTCACATGGGGTGAATCACGTGAAAGTAGACGAAAGTCATGAACAATTAGACCATGAGCCTCTAAATCTGATTTCCTAACCTAAACATATTTGTAATGACAAGTGGGGGTTTGTGGAATCAAATTTATTCTTTATTAACCTTCCTAGTTCCTTTTAAAAGCTTGTGACAGAAATGCCTAAGATGTCCTTGCTTACCGAAATATGTGCAAGCATAAATAGGGCGGTGAATGTTACCTAAAGATGGTCCTCTCCTCAACTTCCTAGGTGGAGCTCTCCTCAAATTCCTAGGTGTCTCTCGCTTGACAACCCTCGGTGCCTCTCTTTTAACAACCCTAAGAGGACTTCTCACATAAGTGGTAATGGGAGAAACATTATCCTCGAAACCTATACCACCACTATCCGCCTTAATTTAGACAGTCCTTAAAATTATATCTAACTTTCCTAATCGAGACTCCAAATCAAATTTTAACTTGCTTGATCATCTCAAACTTTTATCAAGCTCACCTATCCTCGATTCAAGTAAACGTCTAGAATCCTCAAACTCAAGAAGCTCATTTTTCATAGCCTCCATCACCCCTCGAAGACTATCTCTCTCTATGTCCACGTACTCAAGCTTCTCTCTCACAATTTTCTCATGTGCCCTAATATCTTCAAC
Organism: Sambucus nigra; assembly: GCA_949130495.1. NCBI lineage: Eukaryota > Viridiplantae > Streptophyta > Magnoliopsida > Dipsacales > Adoxaceae > Sambucus > Sambucus nigra. The sequence goes on along the minus strand of OX422207.1, from coordinate 353,454,176 downwards.
TAAAATATCATTATTTTTTAAGGCATGCTCTTTCAATTGATCTTTTAATTTCAAATGTTTTTTTCTTTATTTTTAAAGCTTCAGCATAAATTTCATTGAAAGTCGTTTGCATGTTATGCTCATCTACACTTACATTCTCACTCTCATAACCCTCTCTATGACCACTAATCCCTCGAGTGGGAAGCTCTCGCCTAGAAGCATGAAAAACTATTTTTTTCGGATCACTAAGGCTAGAAACATGAGATATCGGTTTATTCAATTTCTTCCTTGATTTTGCGGGACACTTATCTATCATGTGACCAACACCCTCACAACCTGAACACCTCTCAGAATCATTTTCAATGAAAGATTTAAAGTAAGAGTTCGTGTGAATTTTCCAATTAGAATTTTCAAAACGTTGACATCGAAAATCATGAAAACCACCAAAAGCCATTTATAAGAAAAAACAGGATCAAACACAATAACTTAGTGCAACAGGCTCTGATACCAATTTGATAACGTGAGTAGTCACAATGTATCAGACAAACAAAAATCAGGATCACGTGATAAATTAGCGTAACCCGCTCTGATACCAATTTATAGAAATTGCGCTACAACGGAATAATGCGACTTCTCAGATAAATCAAATTTTAATTAACAAATTTTTTTGTTAAACCCTAACACATGCATCTAAATTATTTGATAACATAAAATCAATAAGCATGCAAAGGAAAACAATTTTAGGAAAAATCCTCGAAGGAAAAAACCTTTTATTTCACTTTAATTTGTAAGAAACTTACACGAATTGCAATGAAATAGATTTTGACACACGAATACCAATGGGCGTTAATCGGTGTCATCAGCAATGAATTACACGCAATAATCCACAAAAACCGTAATCATATCTTCATCCTAGGAATACCGCAGAACTCCTTATGAACCTTAGTCCAAATCAACAAAGAATCTTCATGCAACAAGATCCTCATTGGCATGCAGTCATATGATGTAGATTTACCCTACCTATAACAGCAAGATCATCAAGATCATATCTCGGGTTCCAAAAAAATTAACATATGCTATTGGGATGTTTTGTGAATTGTAAAAACAAATGATTAAACCTCTAAAGCGAGAAGAAAAATTCGTACTGCAGTTTGCAAAAAATGTATATAGTTTTTGCACAGGTGTTCTTATGAAAAACGGAGTTGGAGGGTCTTATTTATAAAAGACTTAAGGAGGCATGTCGTTCGAATGAGACACGGTGATGTTTGAAGTATCGCACAACACACGATGTCATTTTAATGAGACTAAATATTTTTTTTCTTTTTCTTTGTCTCGGTAATTTCACCGCCTTAAACACTCCGAAAAATATATTGTTTGACAAAAACATTTAAATATCCGCTTCAATACTTAGAAAATATTTTATGAAAAATAATCCCAATATCCTAAGTGAAATTCTAAGGTACGTAAACACAACCTTACCAAAATTAATATCGCGAAGAATTCTTTGATGAATAACTTTGATATTCGGATCCGTCTTAATACTTGAATGATCTTGAATAATTCTTCGACGGTTATAGCGGTATACGACATACTCTGATGTAAATAGAACTTATAAAATATGTCCTTACAAGTTAAGTGAGATAACATATTACATGTTGAATGAGAAAATAATCACAAGTTAGTTATGGAATATATGATATGATATCTTCATATCTCCTTTTGTTGCACGTGTATCTGGTAGCTGATATCATCAACTCACATGGTTCAAACTCCTTACTATGGTGTTAACTAATGGATTTACCTGTTCTATTGACCCTAGGTCGTGGCCAACCACTGGATATTTTACCCACTACTTAAACCTCGGCTCCTTGTGTGCATTAAGTCACTTGTCTTAGTTAACCCTAGTGAGAGATGTCACCTTCTGATAGGTCCATGAAGTACACTATATTCAGGGTACAAAAATAGTCCCCAAGACTTTATTCATGATGTTGGATGTGTGTGGACACCTCGATCCTTAATCACACTTTGATTTTTCACCCACAGACCTCCCAGAATCATAAGGAATGAAACCCTAAAAATCCTAACTTTGGGGAGGAAAAAATCCTAAATATCCTTAAATCTATGTGCACTCCTATAAATACGCGAAACCATATCAAAATCCCACACCTTTTGGCAAAAATGCACGTTTTTACTTTTTAACTACACGATTAAAAATTAACCACATGGCAAAGAATTAATTGTGCAGTTAAAAATCTAAGTCATCATTTCTTAACTATTAAGTTGCATTAACATTTGACCATACGGTTAAAAATTTGACCGTGCGGTTAAATTTTTAGGACACGCATCCACAATATCTTTTCATAGAATCCCCAAAGTGCCTACATACTTAAAAGGCAAATTTCTGACATGATAAATAAGCTTACCATACCATTAAGAAAAGAACCCCAAAACCAAACATTGATTCAGTTATTTGAATATTCTCCAATACCAAGTATCCGATTATTTTGAGTTATGAGCGAAGTACTAACTTTTTGATAAGTCACTTTCGACAAAAAAAAGAGTTGTATCTCTACGTGCATTTTGCGAATTCGTGCCTTTCCAAACAAATATATGTCCGACGGTACAACCTCATAGGGGATTTACCCCGCCAAATCTTGGCTCATGCTACCAGTGTAAATAAGTCAGAGAAAATGCAACTCTATATCTTAGATAAATATTGGCATATAGAAATGCACATATCTGTGTAGTAAGATAACACAGCCCCCACCAAGGGACTGGGTATGCACTTTAAAACGTTTATATCTTAAAGTCTTACCTTTCTCCAGCATTTATGTTTGTTGAGTTGGATAATATAATTATGTGTTAAAGACACTAACAAAAATTAGTAAAACTAAGTAAAACATGAAAACAAAATTTTCCTATATTTCATACCCATTTTCAGGAAGGTGTCAGTCAGTAAGGTTACTCCGGACTCTTTGCTAAAATCAAAGCCGAAAGTAGGAATACTCTTCACCACTTCTCTGGACAAACATTCTCGTCTCAACGGTGGCATCCATAAAGTTGTATTTTCCTGGAATACTTATCAAATACCGATCTTTGATTACATATTTTTAGCAGACAAATATAATGTTTCGGCTCATAACATAAATGTTATAGAAATGACTAAGCTCCGTAAATTTCGTAGTTATGTATAGTTTGTACTCGGTATCTAAAAGCACATACACGTAAATAAACCCCCACCCCACCTCGTTGGAACTATCTAGGCCTTGGTCTCAGGACTCCCCAAGTATGTAGGTGCAATACCAAGCTACACTCATGATCTCAAGCATTATAATATGTATCTTGATGTATTATCTTTATATATGCCTCCATCTATCACGCAATCCCCTTTTGGAACTAAGTAGGATTTTATCCCAAGACTTCCAAGGTACATCGGTAAAGTATAAAGCTACCCTCATTATTTAACTCCTGTAATACGTCTCATGGAGTAATATATTTAAGGATGTCTCCATCTCTAGTACAAACACCTTTGTAACACCCCGCGCATTCCTAGCGTCGGTCGACAACAAGACTACGCCAGATGTTGCTAAATTAAATACCATTCCTAGCATGTGACATATATGAAACATAAAAATTCAAGTTCACAAGATAAAAATAAGACTAATTCAAAAAATATAATCATCCATGCAGTATTAAAATCCATCACCATGATAATCTCCAAAAAATAATCCCATTATAAATAAATATAACTCGAATAAATAATCCAACTGTAAATATCTTAATAAAATCGTAAACAACTGTGGAACCGATTAACTCACCAAATCCCTAATAAAGTCTCATAATATATATGACCGAATAGAAAATAAATCCTAAATAACCAAGGCATCTAAAATAAATGAGTCTCCATCTACACCTCTAAAATAACTCTAATAACTTTTATGCAGCTACTCCAACGCAATGGGTCAGAGCCCATCGCATGAATCCAATATACTCTCCCTAAATGAGGGTCCGTGAACCCAAACAATATCATTGTATATAATAAACACCACAATAGAATATTTTAATTTAAACGCGGTAGTTATAAACGTGCAAGTAAAAATAACTATGAACACCTATCCCCGAAGTTGTGTCACCCCAAAGTTTAATTTTAACTTATGCCATCACAATCTGGTAATAACTCTAAATTCACCATATTTATTTAAATTGACTTATCACATTATGATTTCCATTATTGCAGTGCCGTCATAGCCAGACGATCCAACTGTATGTCTTGCACTTATTCGGGTCCGTCTCAAGTTTTACACCACACGCATTCCCCTCATAATAGCTAGTCAGCCCATATTATATCGGACCTGCACTTATTTTTAAGGTTCCATGCATGACACGTCACAATAGCCAGCCAACTCGTTTAAGTGTCAGCCCTGCACTTATTATGCTGCCACACAACCACACATCGCAAAAGCCAACCAACCCGTTTAACTGTTAGTCCTGCACTTATTAACGATGCCAATTCATTTTAACACCCGTTTATTATCATAGGCAGTAATTCTCCAATTTATCAAGTTCTCATTATTTTAAATTAGCCACACTCTATTATAGAGCATAATCCTCGAATCTACCTAGTCCCAAACCTAGAGGTATTAAAAACACAAGCATGTCTTACCCTATTTTATAGGATGAATTTCTACTATATATGTCTTCCTAGTCTCGCACCTAGGCTATCTAAATCAACGGATCAAAACCAAAAATCAGTTCGACCCCAAAATATCCCATTCGTAAAAATCTACACTAACTAGTCCCATACCTAGAAAGTGTTAACCACAACTAACGCATACCCATTAGTACAATACCTATCAAGAATTTTATTTTATACGACAATTATAAATCTAACATCATGCAAATTTAAGGAGCAGACAACAATAATTTGTTTTAATCATCCTACATAATTTTATGTGATTATATAAATCTAGTTTTCATTTATAAAAAAATTACTATGGTTTCTACATGCAACCCTATACCCATATTATCCAAAACCAAACCCCTACCCTAAGCACACAATCGTTATAAGTATTGATTCAGATAAAAAAATTTAAGAAAAACATTCCCAAATTAGTTTTCACTTTTCTAATTAAGGTTACTTATTTATTTTAAGAAAAACATGTAAACTACTGTTTAGGCAATCTTTAAAAAGCATAATACTAAAAATAAAGAATAGAAGAATTCATGGCTTAGAAAAATCATTTGAGAATTCTGAATTGATGGTCACGTTGAGTTTTGACAAGATGACAAAAATGTGTTCTTGGATTATCTTGATAACACCCGGGTTGAACCTTTAAAACTTGGGATGAATATTGCTTTTAAATGGGTCTAGGGTTTTGTAGATGGAAGAAGATGAAAATAGGGAAGGCTACTGATTTTTGAGAAGGCTAAAATGTGTTTTAAAAGTGCTAAACCTATCAATTTATGTTTATATACCAAAAAGCGTTAGTCATAATCAAACACAAACACTCAAAAATTTATAATGGATGATCGAACCGTTGGAATTGGCTGAAATTTTAATATGTTGTAGCGAACGGTGAGATGAAGCTGTTCAATAAAAAATCAACTCGATTGGACGGTCAGATTTTTAATTTTTTAATTTTTTTGTCCTCCTTAGGTCGAATCCTCCCTCGATTTTTATACAAAAAGTTATAATTTCCAAATTTTAATCTCGATTTAAATTCCACTTAAAACCCTACTTTTATATATATAAACCAACATTTTTACATACCAAAATTAAATATATTCAAAAAAATTTATTTGCTCAAATTTTGAATTAATTTAAATTATTAACGAATTAAAATTACGGGGTGTTACCTACTTTCCCAATAGCACAAGAATTTCATCCTCGATATTCGAGGAAGCATAAATGCGCAAAATAAAATAAGGCTCACATATTCCTACCCATAGGATACCATGATTTTGCGACCATACACCCAATCCTACCCTCACATATCCCACGAACAAAGATGCAATATATATATATATACACACACACACACACACACTATCTATAACTATACGTATAACTACGAAAATAACAACGTACCACGCTCTCTCACGAATCACCACTCGATTCTATCTCCAAAAGACATCGCAAGCTTAAATCCTCAAATCAAATCATATCACTACATCGATACTAAATATACTAAAATTTTATACTAATGATCTACCAAATAAATATCGTTTTCAAAAACAACTCTAAGGATCCGCACATCAAGATTACTATTTCTAATCTCAATGCCTGCAATGTCCTTAAGACAAAAATCCCTATCACCAAGAAACACAACTAACACGTATGCTAGAGTCAATACCTTAAGGAGTATGAATTAATAAAGCGGATCAAAGATCGGTAACGTGAAAGATAAGTGGACTCACAACCAACGAGACCTAAGACCACACTCTGATACCATCTGTAACACCCCGCGCATTCCTAGCATAGACCGCCACCAAGACTACGCCAAACGTTTCTAAATTAAATATCATTCCTAGCATGTGACAGATATGAGACGTATAAAAATTCATGTCCACAAGATAAAAATTAGATTAATACAGTAAATATAATCATCCATGCAGTATTAAAATCCATCACCATGCTAATCTCCAAAAATAACCCCATTCCAAATAAATATAACTCGAATGAAAAATCCAACTGTAAATATTTGAATAAAATCGTAAACAATAGTGGAACCGATTGGCCCACTTAATCCCTAATAAAGTCTCATAATAAATGCGACGGAATATAAAATAAATGAGTCTCCAGCTACACCTACAAAATATCTCCAATAACTTCTATGTAGATATTCCAATGCAATGTGTCAAAGTCCACTACATAAATCCAAGCTACCCTCCAAAATTAGGGTCTGTGAACCCAAACAATAGCATTATACATAATAAATACCAAAATAGAATATTTTAATTTAAATGCGATAATTATAAGCGTGTGAGTAAAAATAACTGCGAACACCTATCCCCGAAGTTATGTCACCCGAATTTTTATTTTAACATATGCTATCACAATCTGGTAACTACTCTAAATTCACCATATTTATTTGAATTAATTTATCAAATTATTATTTTCATTATTGCAGTGCCGTCATAGCCATCCGACCCTACTGTATGTCCTGAACTTATTCGGGCCCATCTCAAGCTTTATATCACACACATTCCCATCATAATAGCCAGCCAACTCGTATTCTGTCAGCCTTGCACTTGTTTTCGAGTTCCATGCACGACATGTCATAATACCCAGGCATCCCCTTTAACTATCAACCCTGCACTTATTACACCTCCATACACCCACACGTCGCAGTAGCCAGCCACCCCTTTAACTATCAGTCCCGTCCTTATAACGATGCCAATTCATTTTAATACTCATTTATTATCTTAAGCATTAATTATCTTATTTATCAAGTTCTCATTATTTTAAATTATCCACACCCTATTATAGAGCATAATCCTCGAATCTACTCTAGTCCCATACCTAGAGGTCTCCAAAACACAAGCATGTCCTGGCCTATTTTATAGGATGAATTTCTACTATTTATGTCTTCCTAGTCTCGTAGCTAGGCTATCCAAATCAAGGAAACAAAATCAAAAATAAGTCCCACCCTGGAATATCCCATCCGTAAAAATCTACACTAACTAGTCCCATACCTAGAAAGCGTTAACCACAGCTAAGGAATACCCACTAGTCCCATACCTAGCAAGCATTCCCAAAATTAAGGTGAGAGCGTACTACCCAAAAATACCGTCCTCCCTTCTATGATAATTGTGGATTTAAAATAATAAGTCGCACAATCCAATTTATCAACAAGTATCAATTTATTCATATGATCACAATTTACTTTAATTTAAATCTTACAATCCATCGTCATGTATAACATAATTTATTTTATCCGACAATTATAAGTCGAACATCATGCAAATTTAAAGAGCACACAACAATAATTCGTTTTAATCATGCCTACATAATTTTATGTGGTTGTATAAATCTAGTTTCCCTTTAAATCAAATTACTATGGTTTCTACATGCAAACATATACCCATATTACCCAAAACCAAACCTCTACCCTAAGCACACAAAGGTTATAAGTATTCATTCAGATTAAGATTTTAAAAAAAAGTTCCAAATTAGTTTTCGCTTTCCCTAATTAAAGTTTCTAATTTATTTGAAGAAAAACATGTAAATTAAAGTTAAGGGGTTATTTAAAATGAATAATAGTAAAGAGAGAGAATAAAAGAATTCATGCCTTAGAAAAATCGATTGAGAATTCTGAATTGATGTTCACGTTGTTCTTGAGAAGATGACAAAAATGTGTTCTTGGACTATCTTGAGAAAAATCGGGTTGAACCTTCAAAACTTGGGTTGAATCTTGATTTTAAATGGGGCTAGTGCTTTGTAGATGGAAGAAGATGAAAATAAAGGAGGCTACTAATTTTTGAGAATGCTAAAATGCGTTTTAAAAGTCCTGAACCTATCACTTTATGTTTATATACCAAAAAGAGTTAGTTATATTCAAATACAAACACTCGAAAATTTATAACAGATGATCGGATCGTTGGAATTGGCTGAAATTTTAATATGTTATAACGAACAACGAGATCGAGCTGCTGTAAATAATTTAGCTTGATCGAACGATCAAATTTTTATTTTTTTATTTTTTTATCCTCCTTAGGTCGGATCCTCTCCCGATTTTTATACAAAAAGTTATAATTTTCAAATTTTAATCTCGGTTTAAATTCCAATTAAAACCTTATATTTATACATAAAAACCAAAATTTTATATACCAAAATTAAATATATTTAAAAAAAATATTTTTTCAAATTTTGAATTAATTTAAATTATCGACGAATTAAAATTACGGGGTGTTACAACCTTATCCCCCACAAAATTACTATCATCACCACTTCAAACCAGCTAAAGGCCTAAGACATCTTTGGTATGTTAGTCGTTCAATAAAGGATATGAATATCCCTATTAGCGACTTCTAGTCCACTCCCATCCCAAAAATCCATGTGTAATTCAGCCTTGTAACTAAAAACATGACATCCTTGATACAACCCCTGGCCCTTGACTCTGTAGGTAGTGAAGGATGTCAAAAACATTACATTCTTTACACTCCACCAAGATAAGTCCCCAAATTTGAAAACATACCATGTTGTAACACATTCTATACGGCACACTGCACAATCGAACTATATAGGCTTCGATCTAGTGGCTATATGGGTACATGAGCACAACATCGAGTCCTTATCCTCACCACAAGACTCCGTAGTATATCTCTTGATATATTTCATTATATGTATGCTTCCATTTCTCACCTTTACCTATCACTACAAATGAGATATACAACAATCGCAGTTCGCGACTCCTCACGGATATCTACACAACAAGAGCACCTCCACACATTAACAGGCTTCCATTACACAAGTCGAGATGTATCGTACATATACGCACTAACGGTATCCATTTGACCTTATACATATTCACACACTTGAAATCTTGGTTACCCATGCCCATTTAGTGATGTTCCTACACCTCTCACTAATGCCACTTTTATACTTGAGCATGTATCTATGTTTTAAGGGATCTTAAAACTAAGGTCTCTCAGCATATTCTAAATAAAATAAAAGTAATTATAAATATAATATATGATAATAATTATACAAATAAGTAAGCTTAAAGAATATGTGGGCCTCAAACCCGATTCTCGAACCCACACTAAGAATTATTGGACCATTCGTAGGCCTCAACCTGTCTTAAGGTAAGCTCGAAAGGGCTAACCCGACCCATTTTATTTGTATTTACATAAAATAAACTAGTAACTTTGGACAACTGAAAAATCCTCGTGCGAAGAATATCTTAGGACAATATAGGCATTCAACAAAATTGGAGATAGTATCTACAACTTATAGGGGCATAATCACAAACCTAACCTCGGAGAGAAAAATGGAGGTTGAAAGACAAGAACTCTTGCGTCCCTAGGGATAATTACACACGCACATACACAGTACAACATCTCTCAAATGCTCACACATATCCCTCTTTATTCCTTAAGCAAGCTAGGCAAGTGCAACACACACGCGTTAACGATAGAACTTCCTACAACACCAAGTGGTGACTCTACAATGGATAACAACAAGAGGACTGAATTATCCTTATTATTCCTTCATATATACTTAATATTTCATACCTTCATGACTATTTCCTATACATTTTTAGAATTTCTTAGTGGCCTTAGTTTTGAGGTCCCTCAAAATGTAGATACGTGCTTAGGTACCCACGTATATCATTGTATATTCATCCAAATGAATAGGGGCACGAGGACCTCATGATAAAATAAACATCAAAGTATTCAAAAACATAGATTACACACTTGTATCATGTACTACATAGTCTTGATTTTCATATTGCTTAAACCCTATACCCGTGAGGCTAAAAGTGTTCGGCCGAAAGGCTACTCGCCAATGAATATTCTCACTCATTTCGTCCATCAGTTTGGTATATCGAGTGGATCATCTCTAGATCCCAAAGTCTCGGTGAGAGGGAATGTTTGGATTTTCTTCAGTATAGCAGTATATTGAATAGCTTTCCATATTTATTTAGTTTAGGGTGAAATAGTTCCACATATACCTTAAAGGACACTTAATCCATGCATCTTGATATATCTTGATCCATGAAATAAAAAGTGATGTAAAGATAACTGAGTTACTTGACTTTTATGCATATAAAAGAAAACTACAGGTACATACTTTCTTTTCGCCAAAGAATAGATACTTGTGGTCGATTCTCTTTAACAAAAAAAATCTTTTTTTTAAACGGACTGAAGCCTGTCCGAACCCCTTAGATTCCAAGTCGATTTTTTCCCCATTTTAATGGGAACAATAACAATATGAATCCATAAGTAATTTCCAAATCAGAATTCCCTTACATTGGATTCCATAACCCCCCTATTTTTCATGCCCAGTTGATCATGCTGAACACCGAATATAAATAGCATTATAAAATTTATATCATTATCATCATCAACGATAAATAAAAAATGATAGTAAACTATCCATAACATAGGAGATATTCATTAGGTGCAAAAGGTAATTTCGGGTCAAAACACTTATTGTTGTTTTCGATTCACCTCCTCATTACAATAAACCTAAACGATTGACTACACTCTTTTAAGGGAGTATAGCGGCCAAGTCTGGGTATCGAAAAAATCCACAAAGATGAGTGCTAAAATTTATAAGGTTTAATATTCCTAAAATAAAAGTTTAAAAGATATTACTAACAAAAAGAAAAGATAACGAAAAGAAAAGACAAAACTTGGCGAGTGTAAATTAAACTACGATTAACAAAGCGATAAAAACTATAGGTTAAGTCGGATATCCCTCACCCCGAATTAATTGGTATAAATGGTTTCATGAGCTCATGAGTTATTAAGATTGCGTCTCGTTTCAACAGTTAATTAAATCAAGAGTTGTCCACCCCTAAATTGGCATAAAAGTCTAATAATATTTTGGCATCAATAAATACCCTAGAAATTACGCACGAAAGGTCGTAAATACGGGGCATACATGATATACCCCATTAAATCTCCTAGGAGTAATAACTAGAACAACCCAATTGAAATAAAGCTGTAAAACTCCATCACCAAAGCAAAGCAATTAATCAACCCTAGGTGAGTTCAATCCAACACAACCTAGATTAACTAGCCACCTCACATAAATAGAAACATTAATTAAACTAAGTAATTAATTAAGCAATAGGTAATTAAATTAACACTATAATTTACCTAGGCCAGAAATAAATGGAAAGCATGGAAAACTAGGTAACAGAGTGTTGATGTAAAAAACTAGATTTGATCTAATTAATTAATCACAGATAAATATGAATAAATAAATAAGATAAAGGATTTTTAAAGTGCCTCAACCATAGGAAATGGCTTACATCCACTGTTTTGTATTGCTGGGTAATCTACCTTAGTCTTGAGTATGTTTGCTTATGGAAGCTTACCCCGCTAAGGGGTGTTACAAAGTATTTATATCCCTTTGGGCTCTCAGTATGGATAGACAATACGTCTTTATTTAATAGACATATACATCTGTACACGATAAGAATGTTCATTGAATATGTTTTTATCGTTTGATCTTCCTGACTAGGTGCTCGGTACGCTAAGTAGCTTAACATGCTGAGTAGCTCAGTGTGCTGAGTAGTTCAGCATGTTGAGTACCCCGGCACTGTAAGTTACTCGGTAAATATATTTTATGCCACGCAGGATGACACGCGTCTTCATATAATTGGTCCACGTCAGCTGACTAATTTTTGTATCAACAGAAGCCCCAAATATTTCACAGTTGAGGTTAGAAATGAGAGTGTGGAACATTATGCCCAGAAGTTGCTCGTGCATGTCTACCTAGTCTTGTTAGATTATAGATCTCTAACACTTGTGACATTTTAATAATTTTGGGCGCAAAATCGCAAACTCGTAAATATTTTGAATCTTCGACAAATGTGGATATTTGCATCTTTTTCATTATTTAGCCGTCGAAAACCCAATCCTCGTCTTTAGTGATCATTACTTTTCCCGTTTCCCAAAGCAATGTATTTAAAGGCGATAAAATCAAATCGTCTTCTACCTTTTGCCTTTTAGATTTCCAAACTCCGTCTTCTTGCTTTTTCTTCTTACGATCGTTCCTTCTGTCATCCGCCTTTGCGGAATCCTTGATTTTTTGTAAGAATTTATTCTTTCTTATTTCTTTGATTTAGCCACCATGGTTTACCTTATCAAATAATTAGATAAATTTAGGGATGATTTTGCTATTCCTTCTTAGGTTATTCTGGAAGAACCTCCTTGCCCTTCTTATTTATTTTCTCTAGCTGAGGGATATTGGTTTTCTTCTATTTTTATAGTTAAATGTGGTTTTTCTTTCCCTCCTAATCCTTTGTGTTTGGAATTTTTCAAATATTTTGATATTTTTCATCGAGGAATAGCTGGGGAACACGTGAGGTCCGCTTTCTATTTGCTGTAATACAGGAACACCACCTTTTCTTTTATTGATCGTCCTGTTGTTCCTCTCTTGGTTATTGACCTTGATCAAGCTCCAGCATCTTCTTCATTTGTTAAAGAATCTTCTCTTGACATGGATACTGCTATTACTGACCTGATGACGAAGAAAAGGAAAGTCCCTGACCTCTTTGCCAAGTCTGTTCCTGGTACTGAAGGGGTAGGGAAGAGCAAAAAAGATGTCCCAGTTGAAGGGACTAGGAAAATAGATGTTGCTCCATCTGGGGGAGAAGTTTCAACTATTAAGGAGGTCAGCAAGAATCCCCCTATTGCTCCAAAAGGGGCAGAACCTTTGATTGAAGTTGTTGTTACAAAAGAGGCAGCACCTTTCCTCTTTGATTAAAGTTATTATTATTCAAGGAGAGGCAGCACCTTTAATTGAAGCTGCTCCTTTGAAGAGGTTGAGGAGAGGTCTTACTGAAAAGCCTGTGGATGCTGCTACCCAACCTACTAGGGTTGAGCTTCCTCTTTAAGGGCTAGTTCTCTAGCCATCATTACTCCTGGATTGGCCAAGAAATTGATCAGGTTGGGGACTCTTCCTGATTATCGAGATGCTAAAGCTTTAACTCCTAGGGACAAAGTTATCGATTTGGAAGACCAACACCTTGCATCAGTAAGTGTCATTATACTTGTTCGTCTGATTCTTCATTGCCATGTTCATACTCTAATTTGTGCCTTTCTTCTTTTTGCAATTTTTGGTGTAATTTAATAATATCGTGGAGAAAAATGAAGCTATCAAAGCTTCAACCTCGTCTAGTGGAGTGGAGGAAGCCCTTGTAGGGTTATCAAAGTCTTTGATGGAGTCTCGACAGAAGTACGAGGAGGATAAAGCTACTTGGGAGAATAAAATCCAATCTACTGAGACAGCTCGACAACAAGCTATTGAAAGAGGCCAAAGATGCTGACACAGCTCGACAAGAGGCTACAACAACTCGGTAGGAGGCGATTATAGCTCTGCAGAGGGCTGATACAGCTCTGCAATAAGCTATAAATGCTTAAAAAGAGGTGGAGGAGAAATTAAAAGTCGTCGTTTCCAGCAAAGTGGAAGTTAATGGAATGCTTGAAGAGGCTGAACGGTGTAAGAAAGACCTTGAGGAGAAGTTGAAGTCTGCTGAGGAACTTTTAGGGGAGAAAACTTCCTCGGAGAGGGTGAAGAGAAAAGCTAATATAAAGAAGTCCTTTAGCTCTAGCTGGGACAAAGGATGGAATAAGGCTTTAGCTACTCTCTCTTCTCAGATGGATTATGCGAGTTTGAAGTACTTAAGGGATAGATGGGTTACAGGTTTGAAGGAGTTGAATGTTATTGATGATTCTGAACTGTTTCAGAAACACACTCATGGCCCTTCTCCTACTATTGAAGAAGAAGAAGAAGAAGATAAATCTAGATCTAATGAATCTTTTATGTTGATAGTAGAACAAACACCTGTTGCTATCATCCCTCAATCCTTCGAGCAAGTTCAACAGACAATAAGCTCTACCGAGTAATGCCAATTGCCTTCCGAGCAACCAATTCCTTTCTCCAAATCGACTGATGATGTTATAGGGAATAAAGAGAAGGTGTAAAGTTGTTCGGCTCTTTACTTGTCTTATTTTTATTTTTTTTATTTTTATTGTTACTTTGGTTGTACCCTCTTCTCCTATGATTAATAAAATGGACTTTGTAAGTTATTCTGAGTTACTCCCTCACTTTCTCGATATAGCTATATCATTGTTGATCTATTTTTACTTTTCCTTTCTAGTTTATTGCCCAGATGGAACTATTGTCCTCTTATGACACAAAGTTGATGAAGAAATATAATGATTAGTTCAGAGCTGGTCGTGTAGATTTCACTCAGGCGCGGATAGTTAACATCTTTGGATCTAATTCCTCTGAATCAACAATTGATGCTTACCGGTATCTAAAATTCTTACTCGATCGGGCTGTAGAAAATAGCATGGATTATGATGAAATTATTGAAGATCTTCAAGGAATGATCGAAGAACTTCAATTGCAGCACAAAGAAGCCACTTCTCTTTAACATGAGGGTTATGAGAAAAAGTTCCAACAATTGAGTGTTGATCAGGGTTATGACAAGTTCATTTCAGCCCATAATAAGAGAGAGCGTCCTAAAACTTGAGATTTAAGATCACAAAAACATAGCTAAGTTGATGGAAGAAGAAAATAATGCTTTGAGAGAAGAGCTGAGACAACTAAAATCTGCCTCTTCCTCTAGAGTTCTGATCCCTGTAAGTGATGAGGGATTTTCATTTTTGGAAACTGAAAATGCTGCATTGAGAGAAGAATTGGGGGCTTTGAAATGAGACAGACCAACATCCTCCTCATGGGGTAGATCAAGAGCTGGTCGGAGCAACATCGAAGAGGCTAGGACTCAACAGGCGTTAGCAAATCAAGTTATTCAACCAAAGGCAAAAAATCAAGTATTAACTGAAATGTCCCAGAAAATTCAAACATTTACCGAGCAACTATCTAACTAGAGTTCTGCATTGGAGAGCAAAGAAAACTTGGTGAAAAGGCGTCATCAACATGTGGAGATATTGACTTATCAATTCCATAAATAACCCAAAGAGTTTTGGATGGGCGATACAATGAAGCTTTATGCCATCTTGATTCTCAGTTGAAACAATTAAATAATGAGGGATACAAACAGGGGTGGCTGAATGCTCTAGCTGTGATGCGTCTTGAGAGAGGAAATTCCTTATGGGATTGGTATGAACCTGGATTTCTTGATCTACCCATTCCTCCATTCAAATTAGATGTTAGTTGTATTCCATCTCGCTCCATTCCTTAGTGTTTGATCTCTAAGTACCTCGGTGATTACAATCTTCATGGAGATTGTGAGATATCTCTACCTCCTCTTCTGCTTGAGGGGCCAAGTTCGAGCAATACTAGGATGCTGCAAGATTTGAATTTTATCAACTCTTCTTTTGCTTTAGATGATCCTACAATTGGAATGGATCATGTACCTAAATTTGAAGGAAAGAAACCAATAGAATATGATATTTGTATTTCGTTAATGATCATTTAATTAAGAAAAGGTCATCTTGTTGTAATTTTCTTCCCATGGTCATAATTTGTAAGATGTTTTTCTTGTCATGCTGTATTTTATATGTCTATAAAGGACAATTTTTCCTGTTTTGTTTTAATTGCCCAGACAATGGAACTTTGCCCCATTTGTTTCCTAGTTGTACTGACTTGTCACCCATAACTACCTAAGCAATGGAATTATTTTCATCCCATGTTCCTTCTTAGTTGTAGCAATCTTATCTAGATTGCCTTGGTGCCTAGGTAGTGGATATTTTACCCATCTTCTTGCCTAGTTTTAGATGCCCCTTGAGGTCACCCATAATCAAACAAGCCTTGTCTTGTATGATTTTTATGACAACATTGTTGGATGCCGACCAACCTTAGTTGGTGGTTGTTGATATGCCGACCACCTGTAGTTGGTGTAGTGTGTAGCACTAGTACTCCGAAAAAAATTTGAACTAAAAAGAATATGGGGAAATTATTATTTTTATTCATATTAAAAGAATGGAATACATGTGAATCTACATTACTGATAATATTTGTGCAGGTGCTCTGCATTCCATGCATTTTTGAATTCTTCCCCCTCTAAAGTTTTTATTCTGTAGGTTCTAGGTCGAACAACCGCTATAACACGATAAGGGCCATGCCAGTTGGCTTCCAACTTATTGTTCTTTGGATGACCTTCTTGAGAACATAATCTCCTACCTTGAGATCACACTTCCTGACATGTTTATTGTAGAGCATGGCAGTCCATTGCTAATAAGTGGCATTTTGGATCGCTGCATCTTCCTGGACTTCCTCGTGCATGTTCAAATCTAAATGTCTCATTAAATCTCTTATTGGAGAATTGAAACTAATAACCCTATGAGTAGGTAAGCCTAGTTCAGCGGGTATGACGACTTCACTTCTAAAGGCTAACATGTAAGGAGATTCCCCTGTTGTTGTTCAGAGAGTTGTTCGGTAAGCCCACAACACCGAATGCAGCTCGTTAATCCAATTCCCTTTCGCATCATCCAACCATTTCTTTAACCCATTTAATAAATTTTTATTTGTTACTTTTGTTTTCCCGTTACTCTAGGGATGACCTGGAGCATAATGGATCTTTTGGATGTTAGACTATAGACAGTACGTTGCGAACTCCTCGTTATCAAATTGAGTACAGTGATCAGTGATAAAATAATGTGGAAGACCATATCTGCAAATAATATTCTTTCAGATGAATTGATAGACCCTTTCATATCCCATATCGATGAGAGGCTCAACTTCTACCCATTTTGTGAAATAATCAACAGTGACCACTAAATATTTAAATCGTCCTCTTGTAGTCGGTAGAGGCCCAACCAAATCTATTCTCCACATGGAAAATGGCCAAGGAGAAGTGATTGGCGTTAGCAATGCCTGAGGAGTTCATCGTATAGTAGAAAATCGTTGACATTTGTCGCATTTCTTAGCATAGGATGTACAATCAACGGGCATTATTGGCCAGTAGTATCCCTGCGTCGTTATCCTCTGTAAAAGAGTCTGACTTGCTGTGTGAGATCCACAAGATCCTTCATGAATTTATTCCACTAGATCTTGGACTTTCGCTAGGTGAACACATTTTTATAGACCTACGATCATACCCCTTCTGTATAAAACTCCATTATTTAAGACATATCTAGTAGCTTTAAACTTCAACCTCTTGGTCCCAAGTTGGTCGACTGGTAAAATGCCTTCTTCGATGTAAGACTTTATGGGATCCATCCAGGACGGTCCGTTATCCAAAGTGATAAACTTGACCATCAAATCTTTATCGATACTTCTACTATCCAATATCTCAATAGGAATTGTTCTTCGCAGTTCAGTGCGAGTGGCTGAGGCTAATCGAGCTAGTGCATCTGCCCTTGCATTATCTAGTTTTGGTATTCTGAGCACATGAACTGCTGCAAAATTGGATACAATATCCATAGATTTAGTTAGATACCTTGACATGAATTCTCCTTTTGCCGCATAAAGATTTAGCATCTGATTCACCACTAATTGTGAATCACTGAGCACTATTACTTGATCTGCATTTAGTGATTTAGCTAAATTGAGGCCCACAATTATGGCTTCATACTCAGCTTCATTGTTGGAAGCCTTGAACTAGAAGTGTAGAGCATATTCTATGTCTATTACATCCGAACTATTGAGAATAATTACAGCTACGCAACCCGTTGCACACAAACAATCGTCAACATACAAATTCTATATAGGGATACAATTATCAAACCCTTAGTCTGATAGAGTACCCTAATGGAATATCTGGTGCTTCCTTTCATCATCCCTTATTTCTGGGCTTTTATCAGAGGATTCTTTTTGCTCGGTCACCATCCCTTCCGGTAGGTCTCCTGCTGGGAGTTGATTTGGGATAATTTCTGATGATTCTCTGGGATCCGTAGATTGTTCTATGCTATCCCCCTATTGGTCGAATGTATCTGAATAGGTGAATTCAGCGATGAAATCAGTCACTGCCTGTCCTTTGAAAGAAGACCTTGGCTAGTAGATAAGGTCATATTCCCCTAATTCCACTTCTCAATACATTAGTCTTGCAAATTTTTCTGGCTTGTGTAAAGCCTGTCTGAGCGGCATGTCATTATATACCACTATTTTATGGGCTTGAAAATAAGGTTTCATTCTCCTGCTCGCCTCAATTAATGCCAATGCTAACTTCTCTAATTTTGGATATCTGATCTCTGCTCCCCTGAATGCCTTGCTCGTATAATAAACTATTTTTTTCACTCCACCATCAATTCTTATCCAAGCTGAACTGACTTCATTTTCTGAGACAGCCAATTACAGGTATAACTTTTCTCCCAATACTGGCCCCGACAGTAAAGGAGGTGTACCCAGGTATTTATTCAACTCCATAAATGACTTCTCACACTCGTCATTACACTCAAAGGTCTTTCTGAGCACCTTAAAGAATGGAGACATCTATCAGTTGCTCGGGAGACAAACCTATTGAGAGCCTCTACACGCCCCGTGAGGCTTTGTACTTCTTTCTTAGTGGTTGGAGATCGTAATTCTAGCAAGGCTTTTATCTTTTTAGGATACGCTTCGATACCTCGTTAGTTTACAATATAACCAAGGAACATGCCTTCTTATATGCCAAATATGCACTTGGTCGGGTTCAGCTTCATTTGGTACTTCTCCAGCTGGTCAAATGTTTGTCGTAGATCAGCTATGTGGTCAGCATCTTTCTTTCTCTTAGTCAGCATGTCGTCGACGTAAACCTCCATGTTTTTGACAATCTGCTCTGCGAACACCTTGTTCATCAGCCACTGGTACGTCGCACCTGCATTTTGAGGACCAAAAGGCATAGCATTTTAACAGTATGTTCCCCGTGGGGTAATGAAATAGGTACTCTCCCTGTGTTCTGGTTTTATCTTAATTTTGTTGTATCGGGAATAATCATCCATGAAGCTCAAAAATTCGTGCCCCGAAGTAGCATCTACCAGCTGGTTTATTCTGGACAGAGGGAAGTAATCTTTTGGGCAGACTTTGTTCAGATCTGTTAAATCCACACACATTCTCCATTTATTGTTCTTTTTTTTTTACCATCATCACATTGGCTAACCAATTACACTACACCAAATGGGTAAATTTTCACCGTTCCAGCGGCTAGCCTTGTCACGGTAATTGACCGTGACAAGCCCGTGACAAATACTTGTCACGGTCAATGATCGTGACAAGGCCATGACAACTGTACTTGTCACGGACTTGTCACGATCATTGACCTTGACAATTCATATAATATTGTCACGGTTAAGGACCGTGACACATCCGTGACAAATTTTCTAGCAAAAAACCCTTACCCCTCCTTTTTTCCCCCACCGATTTCTTCCCTCCTTTTTTCTCTCTCTCTCTACGCTACTCTCCCTCTCTCTCTCTCTCTCTCTCTTCCATATATATATATATATATATATATATGTGTGTGTGTGTGTGTGTGTGTGTGTGTGTGTGTGTGTGTATGTGCGTGTGCGTGTGTATGTGTGTGTGCGTGTGTGTGGTGAGGGAAAGGGGTGGGGCAATGTGTGTGTGGTAGGGGTGGGGCAATGTGTGTGTGGTAGGGGTGGGGCTGTTTGTGTGTGTGGTGGTGGGGTAAGGGGGTGGGGGGAGGGGGCAGGGATGTGTGGGTGGGTGGGGGGGGTGGGGGCTGCGTGTGTGTGTGTATGTGCACGTGTGTGTATATGTGTGTGTAGTGTGCGTGTTTGTACGTAGTGTCCCTTGTAAACAAATTGATTGATTATTAATTTTTTTAGTAAATTAATATATGATTGCACCTCATTGTAAATTAGTAAATTAATATATGATTAATTATGAAAGTAGGATTGCCCCTCATTGTAAATTAGTAAATTAATAATTGTATACGTTAATTGTTAGTTTAATTGATGAAAATAATTAATTGAGTAGATGAATTAGAAGGAGTACGGGATACACATTTGTTGTTGACATTGTTGTTCGATTATAGTGGATCGATGTCGGGTTGGTTAACTTTAAAAGTGGCATGACCACTGGATTATTTTCCATATGGGGGTTGGATTTTTTAACTTTTTTTGAAAATTACTTTGTATATCGAACAATATCTATATAATAAAGTAGGATGGTGTTTTCACTATTCACAAATTTGGAAGACAAGTTTGTCCTTTACATATTTGAGTTCCCCCTCTTTTTTACCCTTCATTTCCTTTCTTCCTTTTACCCAAAATTCAAATACAAGGATAAAATTGGAAATTAACACTAAGAAAGTTTTACACACTACCGAGACTACCTTCACCGTCTCTATCTCTCACTTTCTCATCTCACTTTTTCCCACGATACTCTCTACTCACATACGAAGGGTTAGGATTTTCCCCTTTTCTTTTCCTTACCCTCATTTGGCCAAACCCTATTACTCTTCCTCATTCTCTCGCTTTCTCATTTCAGCTCCCTCACAACACTAACCCGCCGCCGTCATAGCCCTCTGTCGCTGCCCTCCGCCTCCATAGCTATCTCCCTCAGGTAGTATCTCTCCATCACCCTCTTACGCACGCACGCACACACAAACATGCGCGCACACACACACACACTTGCAACCACATACAACCTCCCTCCCGCCTCTGCCTCCACCTCAACCTCGGCTCCTCCTCTCTCTCTCACCCTTTTACACACGCATATACACTATATTTATAACTTTTTTTCACACTCACAACCACAGATCTGGTTTTTTTTTTGTTATGCTCAAAATATTCTTTTTTTGCATCAGGTATACACCGTGAGAGGTCAAATGAGGTTGATTTATCTCACTTTAATTACACACAACCACAGATCTGGGTTTTTGATTTTTTTAGTTATGCTCACAATATTCTTTTTTTGCAACAGTTATACACAGTGTGGGGCCAAATGAGGTTGATTTGTCTCACTTTAATTATTGTAGTCATATTTCCTTTTTTCATATTTCAATTCTTACATATTTTGGGATTTTGTATTTTTTAGTGTATAGTTTCCTCTGCTTTGACATATTTAGTATATATAGTGCTCAAATTTTAGATCCTATATTTTAGACTAGGGTTTTCATTATGTTTGCTTGTATTCTCTATTTTTTTATTGACAGGTTAGTGAGCAAGGGCATAGCACCAAGGTTAACAAAATGTATCAGTTTTGCGAGGGCATAGTACATATGATTTTTGGTGGTTTTAGCTCCATAGCTCCTATGTTATGGTCATATCAATTGCATTAGTGTATTGTGGTTGTAGTTGTGATTCAATCAATTTAAGACCAAAAACAAAGTGAGAACTATTATAAATTGCCCCATTCGGCGTTACAAAGTCTCCAATTGGTGTTTGTTTAATAGATAAACCTTTTGTTGTAAACAAAGGCTACTTTTTGGCATTTCCTATTTTTAAGTATTTGTAATTATCATTTTATGAATAAATTTTTTTGGCAACTTTCATTTTTTGTACTTTTCATTCCTTATTGTGAACCTGTTGGTTTCCACATTTTATATAGGTGTTTTGTATAGATTTTTATTTAATAAAAAAAATCTATAATACGGCATTGTAATGTTGTGAATGTGTTGGTTTCCACGAAGTAGTTATTGAGCTTTTCATTGTGTCGGTGTTCTCTTTTGATTGACCGTCTAATCTAATGTGTATATAACCTTTTTATTTAGACGATGGGCTGGATTTCTCTTTTTAGAAAGATGGAAATTTGCAACAGACACGTGATCTTATTACGGTAAATTCTAAATTTTCTACATTTTGTGGCCAATAAGATTTGTTTCTTGATTGTACTATCCTTCTAAATTTATTTATTCTTTATAATTTTAGTAGCTAATTAAGATTATAATTATAATTTTATTTTTGTGGTGATAACTATCCGTATTCAGCTTGGTTTGCTCAAACTCTGTTATATAAGTGCCAACCGTTATGTAAAACTGCATTCAATTGACTCCACTTATCAAGGTATTTTTCGTGATGCACGAAACAAAGTGAACTTGAATAAGTGGACATCGTAACCATAATAGTTTCTTTATGGAGAATACAGAGCTTCTGATTCAAAATGTGCAGGGATTTTGATTTTACAATTTGGGGTTCAATATTTTATCGTGTAATTGAACCGTTTGAATCAAGACTTTTTATAATTTACATTTTACAAATTTTTTATTTTTATTTTAGAGCGAAAAATAACAAATTTTGGGTGAGCCTATATTTGTTTGGTTGTTTCAGATTTCCGTTGCTTGATAAGTATCATTAGTGATCTGGCAGGAAATGTTCAAAACGATGCTAACCCCATCTCTATCTCTCTTTTGGTGAAAACATGAACGCATTTGGGCCTCTGGTAAAATTTTTCATGTGCATGCATTCCAGGTGTTACATTTTGAGTTTTGTTTTGAAGATTTTACTCTTCAAGAAACCGAAGTGTGTTTTGTTTTCATTTCTCAATTTTTTTATTTTCATTTTCTTAACTATTGTAATGGTTATGTCATGTTTTGAGTTTTATTGTAATGGCTAACTATTGTAATGGTTATGTACAGACCACCGATGCATTTTGAGAGATCTACCTTATTCACTTCATTAGTAAAGGGTGCCCAAATAGAAATTAGGACATGTCACCTAGTATTTTTTATTGATTTTTTTTTTCAGAATTAAGTATAATTTGACGCGTGCATAGTCTCTAAAACTCTCCCATGCTACTGTTCGGGCTTGGGTTTTAGTGTGTAGACAATTTTCAATTTAGAAAAACGTTAGAAGACAAAACTTCGTATTAAATTATGATGTATCCTTTGTATTTGTAGTGATGTAAACATATGGAAAATAAGGGATTGTGCTAATGTTCTAAGCATCATATGCATATAAATGTTTTGTTGGATTTGAGCATATATTTTATTTATACATTTAAATACCTCATGTCTTATATTTTTTACATTTCCTCATGACGAAATGTCCTCAAAGAGGTACTAAAAAGTGTCTCTCGATAATCATTTCCGTGGATGCAACAATTTATATGCAACAATTTAGATAGTTATAATGGAACTGTTAACAGTTAGCTTAGTGACTGTGTATTTTTTGTTTCTGCCCTCATTTATAAAGTTGACCTCATTTATAAGTTAGAATGTCGTGGATGATTTTCCCACATTCATAAAGTTGGCATCCATTTGTCTTTCAATATATGAATTTTGTTAAACTGTTGGTTTATTTTTTTAGTGTGAATTCATTTTTTTGGGTTTGAACTTAAGGTATAGTAACTAAATCTATTTTAATTCCTAAAAGTCTTGGTACCTCAATGATGTACTGCTGTTGGTTATTAGAGCTAAATGGGATGCTATTGTCTTTTTCAAAAGTATCATTTTAATGTGTCGTGTTTAAAAATTGGGGGCTGCAAATAGTTTTATGCGGTGTGAATAAGATCACATGTTTTCTATATGTTCTTTTTATTCGGGTACTCTGTTCCTTATGTCTAGAAACGAATCTATTCAGGTACTGTTTTTATTATTTGGTTCATCGTTCTATTTTATTTCATTTATTTATTTAATAAAGATGTACCTTGATTTTTATTAAGATTTTGTTGATTGTTTTCACCAGCCATAGTCAACAATTAGTAGTCTACTAGGAGAAAAGTTTGAATAGGCGAACGTTCTCAAGTTTAATCTCATCTTTTAAATTTTTTTTTGTTTTTTCCAATAAATATTATTTTTTTATATTATTAATTATTTTTTATATTTGTACGATCTATATTATTTCGAATGCATATGTTGTTAGTGTCGTACTTTTTTTATGGACATGAGAAATTGTTTAGGAGAATGAACCCACCCGGGTTTTTAATAGCCTTTTATTCGGCTAATTCATTTTGACTCTGATTTTTTATGTTCTTAATAGCTGAGAAAGTGAAACTATTACTATCTTCATAATCAGTTTTTCAGCTTATCACGCATGGTGTTTAGTTTTAATTTTTTTATTTGATTTTCTTTCTAATTATTTCCTGTGTTCCGTTTTCAAAGATAAAAACTAAGACTATAGACATTTAAATAATAACCATGAGGTGTATGTAATTGTTTGGATCCTTTCTTTAGTTAGGAATATTATATGACTGGATTAAGAAATGAATAGAACTAAATGGTACAGATAGTTTTATTTTTGAAGTATGAGCACTACATAATTGATTAATTAGTATGTTTCTTATTTTTGAAATGTAACAGGTAGCATTTCTGGGCCTGACATGATAGAAATGTTGAGAATAATAGATATTCCTCATCAACTTGCCGGGCGGGTGAAAGACATTCAAACTCACAGCTAAATACTATCATGGCATGAACTTTGAAATCACCCTAGGAAATGTAGCCCATCTGTGATGTGCTGCAGAATACCTCGAATTGACAGAAGACTATCGCGAAGAAAAACTCATCGCACATTTGGGGATACGGATCTGGTAAAACTATGAACTGCTTTTTTATTCTACATACAGTTTCCGTTGGTTTGATACAGTTGATATATAAGTTTCTACTGCTACTGCAGCGTCTAAATCAAGATGTCAGTATATTTGCAAAGAATGCATTCTTTGGTTTGTATCTAAGCATTTGATGAAGCTATACCATTTGAACCATTTCTGAGATGTTCTGCCCCCCCTTCTTCTTTAAGCCATTTTTGTTTGTTTTGACATTTACTTTGAACTATTCCTCTTCAATCTTGCAAGTCCCATTCGTTAAACGTAATTGAACGTGGGTTGAAGATGGGGTACTAATTTTTCTATTTTCTATTTATTTTTTTCAGCAGCAGTAGGTAGGCAGCAGCAACAGGTGGGTGTGGGGGGCACCAGCAGCAGATGGGCGTGGGGGGCACCAGCAGGTGGGGGTGAGGAGGGTTTGAGTGGAAACTCTCTCTATGTTTTTTCGTGGATGGCAGTAGCAGGTAGGGGTGGTTAGTAGGGGATATTCGTTTGTTGGATACCAGCAACAGGTGCGTCCATGGGGCGGTGATCATATTTACTGAGTTACACAATGTCGAGGACAGAAACACGATGTAATATATTATTGACATTACCCCAAATTAAATATTATGTCAATTTATTAATGTGAATGATACAAAGTTTAATTTCAAAATTTTGTTACAACTTGCATCTTTTTTCCTTCTTTCGTAAATGTACACACTGTCTCGGGGTACGTTTAATAGAGGCGACCTGATAGTCTTAAGTGTTCCATAATAATATCATTATTTGGTGATTTCCATGTCGCCTTTACCGGAAAAATAACGTATGTGCTTTTTTTTTCATTCTTTAGTGTGTAGTTGATTTTTGTTTTACAGTGTGCCAGGTAGATTTCTTGAGTATAACATTAAGTTTTACATTGTGTTATATTGATTAGTTGTACATTGTGTTGTGTTGTTGACATAGAGGCTAAGCATGATTACAAATTAGTGATGCGAAAAAACCCAATAATGTGCTATCTACTTTCAATTTTCTAAGTGGTTTACATTTCTGCTTTATCTTTTCTACTAGAGGGTGTTAAATTTCTTATATTATACATGATTTTATACGTTTTAAAATTATCAGCGTGCCTTCAGGCACGGGCATACCCTAGTATATATATATATATATATATATATATATATATATATAGTATGATAATTAAATGAAAATACTTGAAATTACATATAGTGCGCATAGATACTAGCCTTCTAGTTCTTTTGCATATGCATTCAATAGCCCTTAGACCCGTTCGAAAGTCATTACCCCTATAATGAGATCTCTCGAATTGTCTCGTTTGAACAGCTTGGGACTGCATAATTTCTGTATAATATTCTTAGTGCTTAAAGTTGTTACTTTTGGAGGAAATCTGCAGTCATATCCTAATGTTCTCTGGGTACATACTAGATTGACAAGTGTGACTGTTATTTCAATTGAGCAATTGAAATAACACTCACACTTGCCAATCTACGTCGTGTACTTGGATAACTACAGGGATATGCTGTCGAATTTTTCTCAAATCCTAACAATGTGCATGAGTTGTTAAGTATATTGCAGAAAAATGCGGTCTTGCATGGGATAGGACCACTCACCCTTTAGAGGAGATGTAGGAAATAGAAATTTCTATTATAAATTGAATTTGAATTTGAAGTTAAAAAATCGAATATAAATAAGACATAATTAAAAGAAACATACTATAAATCTAAGTTTTGTTTACCTTTAATAGGTGATTAGTTTGGTAGGTGTGATGGGATATCCGAAATACAAAGAGTGGATGGGTGATACAAATAGAATGGGGGATGTGTTTCGTAGAGGTGCTAACGAATTTGTGAAATACGCAAAGAGATGTCATAATGATGAAAAATTTTCGTGTTCGTGTGCTAGGTGTAATAATGGTAAGATGTTTGAGTGAAAAACAGTTGAACTACATTTGTTAAGATCAGGTATATAAGATAGTTATCAATTTTGGAGTTTTCACGGTGAATTGTAAGATCCTTTTATCCCTGATCAACCTTCACAACAACCTTCAACAAGTAGGATAGATGTAGAAGGGGACGACGTAGATCATAATATGCTAGATGATTTAGTTGATGATGTGTATGGAGTTTCTGAAGCAGAGGAGAATGAGGTTGGTGATGATGTAGAAGGTTCAAGTGCTCGGGAATAAATCACAATAAAACTTGATGAAGACTACCAAAGTTTAAAATTTAAGGCGACCCAACCGTTATACTCTGGCTGTGAGAAAGATCAAATAACTTTACATGCCATGGTTGGTTTGCACAGTTTGAAGATGCAGTACAGTTTGTCTAGCAATAGCATGACAGGAATTCTGAAATGGGTGAAGGGCTTATTACCCAAGGAGAATACATTTCCAAATAGATATCATGTTATGAAGAACAGTTTAAAGGCTTGGGAATGAAGTATAAATCGATTCATGCTTGTGTGTATGACTGCATACTATATCTAAAGGAGTATGGAAATATTGATCGTTTTTCGGTATGCGATGAACCTAGATATGTCCAATCTACTAGTAAGGAAGGCACAAGCTCAAAAGTGCCTCAAAAAGTATTGAAATATTTTCCCATTGATTCTACAACCACGCGGAGGCAATGACTTGGCATGATAGGGTAGAAGTAGGGGGTAATATAATGTGTTATCCTATTAATTCTACGGCCTGGAGGAGGATGAATTATGAGTATCCCGATTTTGCTCAAGAACAACGCAACATTCGTTTGGCTATATCAACAGATGGTTTCAATCCATTTGGACATCTAAGCACCAATCAGAGTGTATGGACAGTGATCCTAGCCCCAGTCAACCTCCTTCCTTCACAGTGTATGGACCTGAATTTTCAATGATGGCTTTGTTGATACCTGGGCTAAAGGCACCAAGTGATGATATCGACATCTACCTGGCTCCTTTGGTAGAAGAATTAAATGAGTTGTGGGAAGAGGGTGTGCAATCATTTGACTCTTTTAGAAAAGAAGAGTTTACATTGAAAGCTATGTTTATCTGGGCAACTTATGATTTTCCACCTTATGGGACATTATCCGGTTGTGTAGTACATGGTTATTTGGGGTGTCCTATTTGTGGAGAGGAGACTGAATCTCTTCGTCTATCCTTTAGCTAAAAAAATGTATACCATTTCTCAAAAATGTATACCATTGCCATGGCTAAACAATTTTTCAATTTGTAATAAATATTCCAATTTGTATCGAAACATCCATTTTTAATGCTTTTAATTGATTTGCACTTTATCATTTTCACTCTTGTGTAGTGTGCGTGTGTGTGGGCATTAGGGGTGGGGTGGGGATGTTTCGGATTTTTAGTAATTGTACATATTATGAGCTAGATGTTGTTGTTTTGAAATTCAGAATTGAGATGTTTAACAACAACAATTCATTTCTATTTGTAGTAATTGTACATATTTGCATCTCTTCTTGTAATTCATTTTGATTTGTACTAATAACATTTTTTTACAGCAAATGTCTCCTTCAGGTATTAAGGCGAGGATGATGATCCTGGTTATGATGATGTCGTCTGGGCTCGGTGGTAGCGGAGGCGACGAGGGCTCCTCGACCCCTAGGCTCCCCAAATATGGTAAATTGGGGATGGCCATCGAGAACAAGTCGGGGCTATTAGCGAGATCCCTCAGGATGGTAAAGATGATCAATGGCCCGGGGTACATTAGTTGGAAGGAGGTGCCATATGAGATCAAGTTAACTATTTGGGTGGCACTACATGTAATGTGTTTATATTTATATTTATATTTATATTTATATGAATATGAATATGAATATGAATATTTCAATTTCAATTTCAATTTCAATTTCAATTTCAATTTCAATTTCGATTTCTATTTCAATTTCATTTTATATTTATTCGCAATTAACATTGTATTTGTTGGACATGAACAATTCAGCCTGGATCCAAAGCTACGCGATTCCGTCTTGGAGTAGCTGAGGGAGCAACACAAGAAGTGGAAGAAAAATATGCGGACCCGGTACTTTGGGAAGACACGAGAGTCTGTTATCCGAATGCATAAATCCTTCCTACCGATGGAGTCGATCTCATTAGAAAAATGCCAACAATTCGTTGACAATGAGATCCGGGAGAGACAATTGGCATCTCGCCAATCGGGGAGGGAAAACCGGGCAAAACAGACAGACGTGCACTACTCTAGCAAGACGCCTTACGTCGAGGTGGATCATAGGATGATGGTAAGATTTAATTTTTCTATAACTACAGAAATATATTATTCTGCATTATTTTACTTTGCAGGGCCGATACTAATTTTACTTTATTTTAATTTAGGGGACACGAAGTGACCCTGGGGGTAGGCCACATAGGCTCGATACTTATGTGGCTCTTCGGACGAAGAAGGGGAAGGACAAGGAGGTGTCATCGAGTGTCGCGGCCACGATTGTAAGTATCCGACAGTTTACTTTTTATTAATTACGTTATAATTTTTTAATTTACTTATTTTACTAATCATGTGCTTTTTGTCGTTTCAGACAAAGCTTAAGGAAGTGCATGAGTCGTAATCTGATGCCGACAAGGCATCTTTGTCCACAGACGCACTCATCCAAGTTCTTGGCTCTGATCGTAAGGCGAGGACAAGGGGTGAGTTCGATGGGTGGGAAAATCTAGGATCATCGGATTGGAGACGAGCGGCACCGGGTTGGCTCAAATAGTGGGCTTGCATGACGTGAAGTTGTCCGGTTTGGAGGTGACGGTCCAAGATATATTCTCATTCATGAAGCGTTCGTTGGCAAAAAATACAAGGGGAAAGGGAAGGAGAAGGTGGTGGAGGATAAGGTGGTGGAGGAGAATGTGCGGGAGAAAGAGGTGCAGGATGACGAGGATGTGGACCTTGCTGCTTCATCGTCGACATGTGCAGACTTTGATGATCCATTTCCCTATTTGGATCCCTTCGACCGACCGAGGTCGACACTTGGTTGGCCGAGCATGTTTATACTGGACATATTTGATGGCCAGCGGATAGGGTGGGGGTTAAGGGACCCGAATATCGTCCAAGGTGGACTAGTTCATGGACGTGAGCTTCAAGACATTGAGTTCAAGGTTCTCGTCACGCATGTGATACCCGAGAAGGAGAACTCCCCATTGTGGTTGCGCGAACAATGCGACACGATGTATATCAGTGGGTGTATCAATTTTTATATCGTGTGGCCTACTCACCTCCTTAGATTTAACCTTACCCAAGACATGTAGTGACATTGTCACGGGTTTGTCACGGTCCTTAACTGTGATAAAACTTGTTAAGGTCAAGGACCGTGATAAGTCTAACGAACTTATCATGTTCAATGGCCATGACAAGTCCGTGATAAAAAACGCTGTTACCCCCGGAATTGTCATGGTCATTGACCTTGACAAGTCCAACTTGTCAAGGTCAATGATCATTTCATTTCGAAAGATTTGGTGTAGTGTTAGGATATTTCACATCCTCAATGAAAGAAGCCTTTTGCAGTTTTTCTACTTCCTCTTGAATAGCCTGGTTCTTCTCTGGAATAAAGACCCTTCTTCGTTGCTTCACCAGTTTGATCTCCTTATTGACATTGAGCTCGTGGCACTGGAAGACTAGGTCTATCCCTGACATATCTTCATGACTCCATGAGAAATTTTGCTTTTTATGCCTAAAAAATTCCACCAACTCTTGCTTTATTATCGGATAAAGTGAAGTGCCAATATGAGTTGTTCTTTCTGGTCGTTCATCGTCCAGAATAATGCTCTTCGTTGCTTTCATGACTTGACCCTTCAGAAGCTCTGATTCGTCTCTGGGGTCTAGTGTTTCAATCTCTGACTCTTCAGACTCATCCACTTGGTAAGTGGTGGTTTTCTTCCTGGTATTCTCCAAGTCTTTTTGTTTGGTAGATGAGTAGTAGCATTACCGAGCTACTTTCTGATCACCTTTCATAATTCCCACCCCAAAGTTGGTCGGGAATTTTAAACATTGGTGCACAGTAGATGGAACTGCTTTAAACTTTTTTAGGCCTACTCTTCCCATGATTATATTGTAGGTCGATTGGACATTTTTGTCCATCATAAAGAATCGTATCTTTTCGGACCTATAGGCAGGCCAGGTACCAATCAGCATATCCATCTTGATCGTCCCAAGTGGAAAAAATTTTTAACCAGAAAAACCGATAAGGGGCCTGTGATACGAATCCAACTGGGCGAGTTTCATGTACAAATTATCAAAGCAAGGGTAGAACATGATGTCCGTCGAGCTGCCATTATCCACCAATACACTTGAGATGATTATGTCCTTCATCCTCATATTGATCACCAAAGGGTCATCGTGACGATACAAGACACCTTCCATATCATTTTTGGAGAAACCGATGACCAGTTTATCTTTGTTAACCTTCCTCGGACGATCCACTTCTGCCAGATTTATCTGTTGTATATAAGAACAAGCTCGGGACTCATTGACGTAAGCTTTCCTTTCAGTGGTATGATCACCACCTCCTGCATCTCCACCTGTTATTATATTACAGTCAAATGAACCAAAGAGGATTGAAAATACCTCACGTTCTGGCTGTCTTGGCTTTTTGGGTAGATCAGGGTCTTCCTCCGGATCCTCTTCGTGATCTCTTTTCTGGTAATTTCTTGGTCGGTGAGGAGATTTGGACCTTTGTCGTGATCTGTTGTTGGTCTTCTCATCGCTCCGACGGTCAACAATCCGGTTCATCTTTCCTCGCCTAATGAGTGTTTCTATCTCATTTTGGAGAGCTACACATGCTTGGTCATGTAACTATGATCCTTGTGGAACTTATAATATTTGGACTTATCTATTTTCTCAGGAGCTATCCTTAATTTTCCTGGCTAATTTAAGTCCTTGCTATTTTTTATCTCTTCCAAAACATGGTTTATATCCACCTTTAGTAGGGTAAAATTGGCATATTTCCTCGAATGCTCCAATGTTTCCTTGCCTTTCGACTACCTATTCCCCCCGTTTTGCTTGTGATCTTTACTCTCAGACCTACCTTCAACTTTAGTCTCTGCTTTTGTTTCACTATTCTTCTTTACATCCATAGTTTCTTAGACATTCATAATCTTGGCTTCTTTAGCCATCAATTCCGCCATGGATTTGGGGGGAGCCTTGGCCAAAGTGTAGTAATGCTTGTCTAATAGAAGATCACTCATGAGGATTATAATAGTGGTTTTCTCCTCATAGTCAATGACTTCTATTTTCTCGTTATTAAAATAAGTGATGTAATCCCTTGTGATCTCTCCTTCCCTTTGCCTTATGCTCAACAAATGTGCTACCCTCTTGACTGGCTTCGCACCAAAATAGAAGTTTCCTATAAAGATCTCTACCTGTTGATGGAAGGTAGAAATCTTCCCCCGAGGAATATTATTATACCACATTTGAGCAGATCTAGTGATAGTCCCCGAGAATGCCCTGAATCTCATCTCATAGAGAACTCCATAGATATATGCAACAACTTGGTACTGCTGTATATGGAAGACAAGATTCATTTTTGTATCGCACTTCGATGTAACTACATGAGCTTTAAACTTCGACGGTGTGGGAAAATACACAATTTCTTGTACGAAGGTAGATCCTTTGACAAAGGTTCTTTGGAGAGGATTTTTGGCCTTAGACATTTCCCCTAACCTGTCTTCCAACCTCTGAATGGATCCCTTTCATGCGTCATTACTAGCGTTTGATCTATTTTCCCGAGCAACAGATCGTACTGAATTCTCCTAATCGCCGAATATTCTGGCCTTGGACATTTCCCCGAACATGTCTTCTAATCTCATAATAGATCCTTTCCATGACTCATTTCCAGCTTCATATTTATGGGTGCGAGCAACATATTGCGTTGAATTCACCTCCTAGGATCTTTCTGGGCGAGCTGCAGGCCTAATATTTGGACGTGATTGGGAAGATTCTTCCCTTAACTCATTTGGTCATTGAGAATTTCTCGACATAATCCAAGGAGGATTTATATTCCTCCTAGGGCCCAAACGGTCAAATGGGGAGACTCTGCTCAACCTTTCCAGAGCGCTCATTCGTTCTGGAGTCAAAGTGATGTTTTCTTGAGACTCTATAATTCTTATAGGAGACATCAGGCCGGGCTGATAGGATGGATCATTTGAGGTTTCAGTACGGTGAGGTTCAGGTCGTCTAGATCGTGAAGATGGTGGTGGCATGACACTTCGTTAATCGGACTGGATGGAAGATCCAATTTGAAAAGTCTGAATGAATTATGGCATAGTATCTTGCATGGTTGTTTTCCCCTGGATAAACTAGCCAATATTCCTTTGATATCGTTTGCGTTTAGAGGAGTGGACGGGCTAGGAGGAATCCCGTCATTATTTCTGTTGCTAGATTTTGGGATTTCATTCATTTATGATGAGTTTTTGGGTGAAAAATGCTACGTATAGTTATTTTCCACAGACGGTGCCAATCTGTTGATGTAAAAAACTAGATTTGATCTAATTAATTAATCACAGATAAATATGAATAAAGAAATAAGACAAAGGATTTTTAAAGTGGTTCATCCTTAGGAAAATGGCCTATGTCCACTGTTTCATATTGCTGGGTAATCTGCCTTAGTCTTGAGTATGTTTTCTTATAGAAGCTTGCCCCGCTAGGGGGTGTTACAAAATATTTATAGCCCTTTGGGATCTCAGTATGAATAGACAATGATGATGTTAGAAATAACACCACCCTTCAAGGTGTTTGTAAGCTCAAATCAGTGATAACAATAGCAGCTCAAGTATATACTAAATAGAAGAGATTGAGATGAGGAGAAGAGGATGAACACCAATATATAAGTGGTTCAGCCAATTAGGCCTATGTCCATTGTGCAAGTGAGTGAATAAGGTCACTAAAATAGGGCACTAATGGCCATGGATACAATCTCTCAAGATTTCTCTCTCTACTCTATAATTTAACAGAGTTTCAGCTAGGGTGTGTTTTCCGAATCCTTCTCAAGGTAGGAGAAGATAAGTACATATAATTTTTGGGGGGTGTAATGTATCCCCCATGCATGTAATGAGCATGTGTGTATTAATCTAGCCAATCTGATGAAGACATCTATCACTGTCACATGTAGAGAATGATGATGAAATATTCCCCCATGTGAGGGGATTAATTCGGTTATAACTGATTTTGTCCATGTGTTCCTATCCTTGCACATGCTTATAAATCTTGGCCCTCTCCCTGACTGGTGCAACCTCGGCCTGGAAGAGTACGAGGATGGTAAAGTCTGACTATTGCCCTATCCGAGGTTAGTCATGCTAATCTCGGCTAGGTAGGCCAGCCGAGGTTAGACAGGAGGAGTTGAAACATCGGCCTTGGTCGGGGTTAGGTAAGTATAGTTAAAACGTCAGCCTAGGCCGATGATGGCGATGAAGGGTGGTTAAACCCATGAGTCCTTGCTGGCCTTGACTGATTCCCAGCCGAGGTTGATGTGAGAGGTAGATATGGTATCGATTGTGGACGATTTGAAGGATAGCTGACCCCATGAGTTATGAGGACCTTGGATGATGCCTGATGGTGGTGCACTAATAACATCGTCCATAACTGACCTTATGTTGGATGAGATCACTGATCATTAGTCTTGAGCCCTTATTACTTCGGTCATCCTGCTGGTCGAGGTTGGTGCCTCTGAGCTGTCAGGTACACTTTGGGCATATCAATCACTCCCTAACCCTTAGTTACCTATGTGAATAGGTGACTAAGGGGTATGTATGTCCAAGGCATATATGTTCGAGGTTTCTTTTTTATGTGCCAAGGTTTCATTAACAAGTGTCAACTACTGAAGTGGGTTACGTGCCTGACAAGCATAATGATGATGATTGTCCTTTGGGATCCCAACGCAATGATGGGCGTTGGGATGCATGTAACCCTATTTAAGGGTTTAAAACCTTTTTTTCTGTTTTTTCTCCACTTACTCATCTTCCCGCCTTTGATTTTCTTTGCAAATTTCTCTCTACGAAATCTTAGCTGGGCATCTCAAGGGTGTTCTCATTTCCAATCGTCTTCTCCTTCACTAAGATTTTTATCAGGTATCGTCTTCCTCTTTTCTCCACTCATTTTCATCCTTTAATTCTAGTTTCTTCACTTTTCGATGGATTTTTGGGTTTTTTGACCACTGTTTGCATTTTTTGGTGACCCTTGTTCTTGTTGTTCTTGGTTATTTCTTGTTTATAACTCAGTTTGATCTTTAGTTAAGTTGAGTCAAGTTGATTGTCTTTGGATTAGTGTCCCAAGTGTAAGGTCATCCTCTTATGCTCAGACCTCTTTATCAGCTTTTAGAAGAATTCCCTTCTTCTTAGAGAGAAGACTTTAGAAAAGATTAGGCAAATAGAACAAGCCTAAGAGAAATCTCGTAGGGCTGAGGCATTTCCCCTTACACCTATCTTTCCTCCGCCTCTGAAGGTGGTATACCCTAAACCAGTCGAGACTGCTGAGTCATCAGAGGATCCAATTGATACATCTCCCATGTCTGAGTTTGAGGCGTCCACCTCAGACCCTATGTCTATAGATTCATTTCAAGAGGCAATGTATTTCTCCATTAGGCAAGATCAGGCCCATGATCAGGCCGAGCTTGAAAGTTATGCCTCATCCCACCACGATTCTAGCACCTCATGGACCTCTTATGATGTTAAAGTTATGGGTCCGAGTGTGGATGTCCCACCGCCTATTGACGTTATTCCTCTGTCAGACACCATAAGGGTTGAGTTCGCTCAGAGGTTCCCTGATGGTGTTCCTACGCCTGCCTAGGCCAACGTCACCAAGGACGGGGACGATGGTCATGAGAGTGATGTTGACATCTGAGAGGCAATCGAGATAGAGAGCACTATTAATGAGTTTAACCTCTTAGACTTTAGGTACCTTTATTCCATAGGTCCTTCTATCAAACGTAGGATACCTCTGAGGGATGAGAGGGCCTTTAATGGTCGAGATGGGGAAATCTGAGTATATGAGCAGATGTTTAAGTTAGGATTTCGTCTCCCCATCCATCCAATAATTAGGGCCATATTATCCCATATTAATCTCGCCCCTTCTTAATTATCCCCTAATGCTTGGAGGGTGATGATTGGAGCCATTGTCCTATGGAGGGCAGTCCATCACTCAGACCTTCCTGTCAGGGTCTTCACAGGGTGCTACGTGCCATCCTCTGCTAGAAATCATCCGAGATATTACCACTTCGTAGCTAGGAAGTCTGATAAGAAGATGTTGCTGGTTACCCAAACCTCAAATAATAATTGGAAACCACGGTACTTTTTCATCTGTGGGACATGGGAATTTGGTACTTGTGTCCCCTCTTCATCTCTAGATTTGAGGACCCCTCTGAGGTGGGGAAAACTGTCACTGGCTACCAAAGACGACCCTGGGTTAAGCCAGGATAACCTACAAAAGGTCAAAGACCTTCAAAATCATGGGGAGCTTGGCTATCTGATCAAGTACGAGCATCTGATTACCCCATACTACCTCTCTGAGACTGGCTTGGGGGGAAGTCCTTTAATCGTGCCTCATAAGTGTTTATTTCGCTAAGTTGTACCTCTGATATTTAATGTCTCTAATTTACTAACTCAGACATTTTTTTACCGAATGCCCCGAAGGTATATCAGACTACCCGTGGGACATGTCTGCTCCAAGCCTGATCAAGTTGGTGAAGAAAGATGGGCTTAATGCATCTCCTCCTCAACCAAGCAGAACGTTGGCACTTCTAAGCAAGACACTAAAAAGAAGAGGAAATCCTCCACCACTGCCTCTAAGGATCAGAGGCAAAGAAAATCAAATCCTAAAAGAGCGATCGCGTCATCCCCATCTCGTCCGATGATGCGCTGGCTACTTGTCTACGGGTGTCAAAGATCAGTGATTGTCACGACCCCGTCCCAACTGAAGTAGTAGGGAACGAGTGTTTTGACATGCCACTAAGGCAACATATATTCTGACATAATTGTTTCCTTAAATAAGTGCAATGAAAAAAAAATCTCATGGTTATGAATCGTAAAATACTGAAAGTAAAGGAATTACGTCATCAGAGCTTTCTAAAGGAAACTTCAGTGGTATTAAAAGTAACGATTAATTACAACTTTAAGACAAACTTTAAAAACTTATTATAAGGGAGAAAGACATGCTCTAAATGATAAAAGAAACATAATAACAAAAGGAGCTCTAAAAGCTGAATCTTCAACACACTCCTTTTTAGTTCCCTCCGCGAACCTACTTATTTCCTGAAAAATGATTATTTATATAACATCAGCTAAAAGCCGAGTGAGAATTAATCTCCAGACATTCCAAGGTTTTTCAAAAAATAGATACCTATTCAATTTACAACAGAAGGCATATACATATATGGACAGGAATTTGTAGTAAAATATATATATATATTAAATTGACAGCATATATTTTCAGAGTAAACAGTTCAGAACAGAACAGATAAAACAGTTTGAGAAATATGTCAATTATTCAAATTTTATTTTTATGGCCATGTACGCTCTAATACCCAGATAAACAGATAGTGTTACCAAATGTTTCCACCCGGCAACAACACAGACAGAAAATCATGATATCTGAAACAACACCTTATTTACGGCACACCAGCGATAAACCAGCTGGGAAGGTACCACCCAAATATTTTCACACAGTAGTCAAGGCCAATATAGTAAGAGAGTTTCCATAGGCCGAATCAATAATTTCATAATTCAAATCAGATGTATATACCGAGAGATATACACATATAACAATTGACTGAATCATCGGTATCAGATGAATTTGAGAATAAAATCCTTTAACAAAATAGATATAGTTTGCATATGATCATATGATAAAAATACACATGGAATGTCACTGAGTACTCACCTAGAACAGAAATCTGAAGTTACAGGTACAAAGTCTTGGATTGCTCATTAATCTTAAGACGAAACTTCTTCTTAAACTTCCTCACACTTTATCTCACTATTTATCTTTGATATTTGGAATGGATTTAGTGTAAGAACTAATCCTAAGGCTTCTATTTATAGTTTCCCAAAGTTATTATGGTGTTGACATGTGTCCTAATGACTAAGCATCCATTTGGGTGAGTCAGCATGTCACGTGTCACGTAACGGGGCTATCTTGCAGCCTTGATTCACCCGAATGCGACACGTGTTTTATCTTATTCTAAATGGATGACACGTGTTTTATCCTTATGTATATGGATGACACGTGTAAGGTGTGGTGGCAATAATACAGCACGAGGTGTCAAGCATGACGTGTCAAGTGATTAAGGGTATAAGCGTCATTGTATTTTAGTAACTTTACACCATACATTTTCAATATTTCTTAGAGGTCCTTGAAAATATTTTATTTACAAAATGGTCCTTTATATATTTTCATTTTAGTCCCTAAAACTTTCATTATTTTAAAATCAAGTCCCCAAAGTTTCATAAATTTCATTTTCTACCCCAAAACTTATCATTTAGCTTAAGATATGCTATAAAACTTTGATTTAATCCATTTTGATGAAGAAGGGGGTTATTTTAAAGTGTTTAAGTAGTCCTAACTAGCCTCCCCTTCCAACCAATCAAAATATAACACATAGTGTGGTAATGGGACAAAATACACTTAAAGGATGGACAGATTTGCCCTTATATCGTAATTTCAGCATAACTTCTTGATCGAGCCTCTGTTTAATGCCCCGTTTATTATGTTACAAAATTAAATTATATATCTACAACTTTATTATTTTTACCTCAAGTCAATTGTTATATTATAAGGGCCAAAACTAATCTCCCATATGAACACTCCTGCCGAAAACGTTAAAATTTTATGTTTGTAACTAATTTGATATTTCATGATTTATAAAGGGATGATTAGACTAAAATAATAAATTAACATTATTCATATCACATATGAAATAATACAACATTTAAAACTATATATGAACATATAAAAGTGGGGTCATTACATCGTACCCTCCTTATAAAAAGTTTGGTCCCCAAACTTTACTTACATTAATTTCCAAATAAGTAGGGATATTTCTCCTTTATTTCATCTTCCCACTCCCATGTTGCTTCTTTAATGGAATGATTATGCCATAACACTTTGACCAACGGAATTACCTTGGTTCATAATATTTGATCCTTATGGTCCGAGATCTCTACTGGATGATCAATATATGACAAATCTTCTCTAACTTGAAGAGGTTCGTGACTTAGGATATGCGTTGGATCTGGGACATATCTCTTCATCATTGACACGTGGAACACATTATGCATATTAGAGAGTTCAAGGGGTAAAGCTATTTTATATGCAACAGCTCCTATCCTTTCAAGGATTTCAAAAGGTCCTATGTATGTTGGACTCAATTTCCCTTTCTTTCAAAATTGGATTACTCCCTTTGCTGGTGATACTCGTAAGAACACATAATCTCCACTTTAGAATTCCAACTCTCTTCGGCGATTGTCAACAGAATTCTTCTGACGGCTTTGAGCGATTCGAAGTTGGTCTTGTATCAATTTCACTTTCTCTGTTGTGACCTGGATCAATTCTGGTCCCAATAATTTTCTTTCTCCAACTACTATCCAACATGTAGGGGAATGACACCTTCTACCATATAGTGCCTCATACGTAGCCATTTGAATACTTGCTTGATAACTATTATTATACGCAAATTCCACTAACGGTAAATGATCATCCCAATTACCTTTCAAATCAAGTACACATGCACTAAGCATATCCTCTAAAGTTTGAATAGTTCTCTCAGATTGTCCATCCGTTTGAGGATGAAAAGCGGTGATGAAATTCAATTTTGTTCCCATGGATTATTGTAGGCTTTTCTCGATCAGAAACAATGGAAACTGGGGTTCCATGAAGCCTAATAATTTCCTACATATACAACTTAGATAAATTTTCTAAAGAATGGGTAATCTTAATGGAAAGAAAATGAACAGATTTAGTTAACCTATCAATAATTACCCAAATAGAATCATTACCGTTTGAACTCCTTGGTAAACCTGTCACAAAATCCATAGTGATATGTTCCCACTTCCACTCAGGGATAGGTAGGGGTTATAGTAATCCTGATGGTTTCTGATGTTCAGCTTTTACTTGTTGACAAACTAAACACTGAGATACAAATTCCGCTATCTCCCTTTTCATGTTATTCCACCGAAATACTTCTTGAAGATCTCTATACATCTTTGTATATCCGGGATGAAATGTGAATGTCGAGTAATGGCTTTCCTCCAAAATTTGCCTCTTTAGTTGGGCATCAGTTGGTACACACACTCTGTTTCTGAACCTCCATATATCATCTCGTATCCCAAATTCAACCCTCTTCCCTTCAATAACTTCTTCTCTAATCTTCTTCAGTCGCGGGTCATTTATTTGTGCAATTTTTATCCTTTCCATTAACGTGGGTTGTACTTGTAAATTTGTAATTATTCCACCTTTACTATAAATACATACATCTATTTCCATCCTTCTCAAATCCTTTAACAGTGCTTCCCGTCTTGTAATAAGACACGCTAAATTTGGTGTAGACTTCCTACTTAAAGCGTCAGCTACTACATTAGCTTTCCCCGGGTGATAGTGAATATTTACATCATAATCCTTCATCAATTCTGACCACCTCCTTTGTATCATGTTCAATTCTTTTTGAGTAAATATATACTTCAAACTCTTATGATCGGTATAAATCTCACATGTCTGACCATACAAATAATGTCTCCAAATCTTAAGAGCAAAAATTACAGCTGCTAATTCTAGGTCATGGGTTGGATAATTCTGCTCATGTGGTTTTAATTGTGTCGAGACATAAGCTACTACTTTATATTTTGCATTAGCACGTATCCCAAACCAATTTTCGAAGCATCACTATAAATCACAAATCCACCCTTCTCGGAAGGAATAGTTAAAATTGGGGCAGTTACTAATCGATTCTTAACTTCTTGAAAACTATTCTCAACTTCCTCAGACCATTCATATCTCACATTCTTTTGGGTTAACCTAGATAGAGGTTTGGCAATAATAGAAAATCCTTCAACAAATCTTCGATAATAACCTGCTAATTCAAGAAAACTATGAATCTCCGTCACATTAGTTGGTCTAGGCCAATCTAGTATAGCTTTGATCTTTTGAGGGTCAACCGACACTCCCTCCTTAGAAATGACATATCCTAGAAAAGAGAGGCTAGGCAACAAAAACTCACACTTATTTGATTTTGCATATAATTTCTCCTTCTTAAGGATGTGTAATATCGTCTCTGAATGTTTTTCATGTTCTCCAATACTTTTGGAATAAATAAGGATGTCATCAATGAAAACAACCACACACTGATCCAAATAATTCATAAACACCCTATTCATCATATCCATAAAAGCGGTTGGTGAATTAGTTAGTCCAAATGCCATCACAAGAAATTCATAGTGACCATATCTAGTACGAAAAGCTGATTTTGAAATATCATCCTCCTTAATCTTCAATTAATGATAGCCCGACCTAAGGTCAATCTTGGAAAATACTTGTGCACCTTGAAGTTGGTCAAACAAATAATCTATACGAGGTAAGGGGTATTTATTTCTTAATGGTCACCTTATTCAGTTCACGATAATCTATACATAACCGCATCGTCCCATCCTTCTTTTTAACAAATAACACTGGAGCACCCCAAGGGGATACACTTGGTCTAATAAAACCCTTGTCTAACAAATATTATAATTGAACTTTTAATTCCCTTAACTCTAAAGGTGCCATACGATAAGGTGGTTTCGAGATTGGTATAGTTCCGGGAATAAGGTCAATCGTAAACTTTATTTCTCTACTTAGAGGAAGACTGGGTAAGTCATCAGGAAAAACATCTGGAAAATGTTTAGCTATAGGAATATCTTCTAAACTAGGCTCTTTTGTTTGCAAATCAATAACACTTGCAAGGAATCCTTGACATCCCTTCTTAAGAAAATTACAAGATTGCATTGCAGAGATATTACGAATGGGAGATAGGATGCCTGTTCCTTCAAAACTAAATTCTGGATGGTTAGGAATTTGGAAAGTAACTCTCTTCTCAAAACAATCAACCCTAGCATGATATGATGCTAACTAATCCATCCCCAAAATGACTTCAAAATCCCTTATGTCTAAGACTATCAAATCAGCATATAATTTATGAATACTAACATCTATAGGGCAAGACTTATATACAAATGTTCTCGTCAATAACTCACCCGAAGGAGTAGAAACGTGTATGCTATGATTCAAGGGTTCAGGAATATTAGGTAAGCGATTAACAAAACGTACAGAAACAAATGAATGGGTAGAACCAAGATCTATTAAAACTTGAAAAGGTTGTGCACATATAGAAAGTGTACCTGGCATTACTGCATTAGAAGCTTGGGTATCAGAAAGTGCAAAAACTCTACCTGGTCTGCCTTGGTCCTTCTTTTCACCTAAAGGCTGTATCGGAATCCTTGTTGGGGTTGGGTAGTCTTTTATCTGATGTCCTTTCTGTCCACACCTAAAACAAGCTCATGTGTCCTTATAACAAGGTCGTCCTCCATGCATCTTTCCACATTGCTGACATATTTTGTTATTATACCTTTTGTTATCACTTGCTCCCCCAACATTGGATGTACTCCTAAAATTATTTCTATTATTTGCGTTCTTCCCTATTTGTTCCCCAAACTTCCTCTTACCATCTCGAATTTGATTGTACTCCTATCCATCCCATTTGGCTATCGTAGCCCTAGCCACAACGTCACTATACGATCTCAACTTTAGGATGGAAATTCTACTACGAATACTCAACCTTAACCCACGTTCTAACTTTTTAGCTTTTAAAACATCAGTTATCAAAACATAAGGTCAAAAATGGGATAACTCAGTAAAATTTACCTCATATTGACTAACCGTCATATTCCCTTGTACTAGACTCATGAACTCAGCTGCTATCTCATCCTTCACTGTCTTAGGGAAATATTTCTCATAAAAGATCACCAAGAAATCTTTCCAACCTATGCAAATATTTCCCTCCTCGTGTATTCTCTTAGTCATTCTCCACCAATGTTCGGCTTCACCTTCTAACATAAATGTTGCAAATGAAACTCTTTGTTCATCGGTACACTTAAGAACATCGAGCGTCTTTTCCATCTGCATCACCTAACTTTCTGTTTCAGTGGGGTTAGGAGAACCTTTAAAGGAAGGCGGGTTCAACTTCTTGAAATGTTCAATGGTACAGCTAGTTAGTTCCAGATTCCTTGGTTCTCCATTATTCACCTGATGCTCCACAATCTTTGCTAGACTCTCAATCGCCTTGTATGCACCTTCTAGTCCTTCCATACTTGAACCACTTGTTCTGGTAGTTGGCCTTGGCTTGGGCATTTTCTACAATCATGGCCAAATATAAGACGTATTATACTAACTCAAGATTACAAATTATAAGAACACTTATATATGATTAAATATATGTAGACTTTAAGACATATGGAGGGTTATCACATAAGTCGGATATTTAATCCTATATCCTATGTAGGTTGACTTAATATTGATAACGTTTGAAATTTATGTTCAGTAGCCTATGGGTTCATAACCTATGCTCTGATACCACCTCTGTTATGACCCCGTCCCAACTTCAGTAGTAGGGAACGAGTGTCTTGACATGCCACTAAGGAAACAAATATTCTGACATAATTTTTTCCTTAAATAAGTGCAACGGAAATAAAATCTCATGGTTATGAATCGTAAAATACTGAAAGTAAAGGAATTACGTCATTAGAGCTTTTTGAAGGAAACTTCAATGGTATTAAAAGTAACGATTAATTACAACTTTAAGATAACTTTAAAAACTTATTACAAGGGAGCTAGACATGCTCTAAATGATAAAAGAAACGTAATAACAAAAGGAGCTCTAAAAGATTAATCTTCAACACAGTCCTTTTTAGTTACCTCCGCGAACCCACTTATTTCCTGAAAAATGATTATTTATACAACATCAGCTAAAATACGAGTGAGAATTGATCTCCAGACATTCCAAGGTTTTTCAGAAAATAGATACCTATTCAATTTACAACATAAGGCATATACATATATGGACAGGAATTTGTAGTAAAATATATATGTTAAATTAACAGCATATATTTTAAGAATAAACAGTTCAGAACAGAACAGATAAAATAGTTTGAGCAATATGTCAATTATTCAAATTTTATTTTTATGGCCATGTACGCTCTAATACCCAGATAAACAGATAGTGTTACCAAATGTTTCCACCCGGCAACAACACAGACAGAAAATCATGATATCTAAAACAACGCCTTATTTAGGGCACACCAGAGATAAACCAGCTGGGAAGGTACCACCCAAATATTTCCACCCGGTAGTCAATGCCAACATAGTAAGAGAGTTTCCATAGGCCGAATCAATAATTTCATAATTCAAATCAGATGTATATACCGAGAGATATACACATATAACAATTGACTGAATCATCGGTATCAGATGAATTTGAGAATAAAATCCTTTAACAAAATAGATATAGTTTGCATAT
Source organism: Sambucus nigra (assembly GCA_949130495.1). Classification (NCBI taxonomy): domain Eukaryota; kingdom Viridiplantae; phylum Streptophyta; class Magnoliopsida; order Dipsacales; family Adoxaceae; genus Sambucus; species Sambucus nigra. Next base: position 353,409,599 of record OX422207.1, on the reverse strand, counting down.
GATCAAATAATCAAAATACACATGGAATGGCACAGAGTACTCACCTAGAACAGAAATCGGAAGTTACAGGTACAGACTCTTGGATTGCTTGTTAATCTTAAGACGAAACTTCTTCTTAAACTTCCTCACACTTTATCTCACTATTTATCTTTGATATTTGGAATGGATTTAGTGTAAGAACTAATCCTAAGGCTTCCATTTATAGTTTCCCAAAGTTATTATGGCGTTGACATGTGTCCTAATGACTAAGCATCCATTTGGGTGAGTCAGCATGTCGCGTGTATCTTGCAGCTTTGATTCACCCGGATGCGACACGTGTTTTATCTTATTCTAAATGGATGACACGTGTAAGGTGTGGTGGCAAGAATACAGCACGAGGTGTCAAGCATGACGTGTCAAGTGATTAAGGGTATGAGGGTCATTTTAGACATGGAGGGTATTTTAGTAACTTTAAACCATACATTTTCAATATTTCTTAGAGGTCCTTGAAAATATTTTATTTACAAAATGGTCCTTTATATATTTTCATTTTAGTCCCTATAACTTTCATTATTTTAAAATCAAGTCCCCAAAGATTCATAAATTTTATTTTCTACCCCAAAACTTATCATTTAGCTTAGGATATGCTATAAAACATTGATTTAATCCATTTTGATGAAGAAGGGGGTTATTTTAAAGTGTTTAGGTCGGCCTAACTAGCCTCCCCTTCCAACCAATCAAAATATAACACATAGTGTGGTAATGGGACAAAATACACTTAAAGGATGGACATATTTGCCCTTATATCGTAATTTTGGCATAACTTATTGCTTGAACCTTTGTTTAATGCCCCGTTTATTGTGTTACAAACCTAATATATATATCTACAAATTTATTATTTTTACCTCAAGTCAATTTTTATATTATAATGGCCAAAACTAGTCTCCCATATGAACACTCCTATCGAAAACGTTAAAATTTTATGTTTATAACTAATTTGATATTTCATGATTTATAAAGGGATGATTAGAATAAAATAATAAATTAACATTATTCATATCACATATGAAATAATACAACATTTAAAACAATATATGAACATATAAAAGTGGGGTCATTATAGTGATTGCCTAATTGGTCATGGTCTGAAGGCGATGGATGCTATCATCTCTGAGATGACCATCGTAGATAAGCATTTTCTACGCTCCATTGATAATCCTCTACTGGCCGAGTTTTTCCTTCATAGGTCTATCCAGGTATAGATTTTAACTTTTTTGGCACAAATGTAACCTCGTCCTTGAATTGGTCTATCTTGATCTCATACATCTGACTTTGTGTTGCAAGGTATCCTGTCCATGCACTAGTTTATTGACTGGACCCTGAGGTAACTGCCCTTGATTGAAAAGGGAAGAGAGGCCCAGAAGGTGGAGGCTTCTCTAAATGCTGAAATGGAATGTCTGAAGGCAGCCTTGGCTGAATCTGAGAGTAAAGTGAAGCAGAGGGACATGGATATTGCTAAGCTCCAAAAGGATCATACCTCTGCTATGAAGGAAAATGATGAAGCTCTTCAATAAAAGGTTGACACTGCAGTGAGAGTTGACGTTGAGGATGCTTCAGGGAAGATCTTGGCTGATTATAAGGTCTCTAATGAATTTATTAGCTTTGTCTTTGAATACCTCAAAAGAGGTGTTAAGGCCACTGGTAAATGGGTGGCCATGAAAGAAAAGGATTCAGGGAGCCTCGCAGCTTTGGACTTCATTGGTCTCGGCTACGGTAACCCTCAGTTTGCTCAGGCCTTACAAGAGGTCCAGGAGGAAGGAGGTGTTGCGCTTGCAGAGACTGCCCAACCAGATGCTACAGAGACTAAGGACATCAACCCTCAAGATGATAGGGCCAAGGTTACCAATGTCGGCCAAAATAATTAGGCCGAGGTTACCAACGCTGTGGCTATAGACACTTAGATCATAATCTGTGAAACTTCACTTGTAATTTTTATTTCATAACTTTTGATAACATTATCTTGCACATTTTGACTTGTAATTCTTAACTTCATGTTATATCATCCTCTTCAGGGGGTTTTGATTCTTTTGGTGAATGTTATTTGAATGGTTTTATATGTCATGCAATGGTGTGTATTAAGTTCTGAAGCCTCAATATAATGGTGTCTTCATTATTAAACTATGATGTTACCCTTGTAATTTATCACTAAATTCATGGTTATAAGGTCTGAGGCCATCCAAATATGATGTTTCTCCTCAGACCTTGTCACCAAATTATGATATTTTAAAGTATGAGTTAATCAATCTAAAATGTTATCCTCATAAAGTCTCACCAAATTAATGATGTTTAAGGTCTGAGGTCATCAAACTAAAATGTTACCCTTATAAATTTCACCAAATTAATGATGTTTAAGGTCCGACGTCATCAAAATATGATGTTTCACCTCAGACCTTTGTCATAAAATTATGATGTTTAAGATCTGAGGTCATCCAAATATGATGTTTTCACCTCAGACCCTATCACCAAATTATGATGTTTTAAGGTCTGAGGTCATCAAACTAAGATGTAACCCTCATAAATTTCACCAAATTAATAATATTTAAGGTCTAAGGTCATCCAAATATGATGTTTCCCTCATAAATTTATTATACAATCATTTCAAATAAAGCATTGACATAGGAACTGCTCTTCTCATTAATATTCTCTGCATGGCATGATACATTTGCATAGAAACAATTGCAATCATCATATGTAGTACTTCTTTAGGTGATCAGCATTCCATGGATTGGAGAAAGGTTCTCCCTCGAGATTTTCTAGCCAGTAGGTACTGGGTAGAACCTCATCGATAACTTTGTAGGGACCATGCCAGTTCGGGTAAATCTTGTTTGTCTTCCTTAACATCTTCTTCAGCACCTGGTATCCTACCACTATAGGTCTTGATTTCACCCTTTAATTATAGAACTTTGTTATTCTCTACTGGTAGGTTGCCTGTCTGATATCAGCGTCTTCCCTTCTCTCCTCGATTAAATCTTGGTCAAGACTTCTCTCTTACCCATTCTTCTTAGGATCGTAAGCCTGAACTATTATACTGGGGAGTCCTACTTCTATAGGTATGACGGAGCCATGTGCTAATATAAATGGGGTATCCCCCATTAGTGTCCTTGTAGTCCCATAATACTGCATAAACCTCTTCTGTCCATCTCCTCTTGGTATCTTACAACCTCTTCTTGATCCCGTCGAGGACTGTTTGGTTCATGAATTCAGTCTGCCCATTTACTTGGGGTCGAACCGGAGAAGAGAAAAATTTCTTGATCCCAACTCTCTCGCAGTATTTCTCTAAGGAAGAATTCTTGAACTGGGTTCTGTTGTTTGAGATGAGGGTGTTCAAAAGACCATGCCTTCATATGATGCTCTTCCAGATAAACTGGAAGGTCTTTTGCTCTGTAATCATGATCATTGGCTTAGCCTCTACCCACTTGGAGAAGTAATCAATCGTTACTTTCATAAATCGATAATTATTCGCAAACCTTAGTAATGGTTCCACCAAGTCAATCCCTCATACCATAAATGACCAAGGGGAACTGATCGATGTCGTAGGTTGATGAGGTTGATGAGGGATAGTGGAGAATCTTTGGCACTTGTCACACCTTTTCACATAGGCTGCAGCATCTTTGGCCAAGGTCGGCCACCAATATCCCTGCATAATTATCCTCTTAGCCAAAGGTCTTCCTCCTAGGTGGCTGGAACAAGAGCCCTCATGTATATCCTGTAAGACACAAAAGGACCTCTATGGGATGGACACATATGAGGAGAGGTAGCAGAAATCCTTTCTTATATAGGACATATCCTATTATTAAGAACTTTGCATCTCTGCACGTCAATTTCCTCCTTTATAGCTTTGATTTCGATAACTCTCCCTCTCAGATATATCTGATGAGGGGGTCCATCCATGAGTCTCCTAGGTTCAGTTTAAGGCAAGAGCTGGTAACCTCTTATTCCTCAATGGTCGGTTTGAGAAGGATCTCGAATGGTACTGTCCTTCTGATGCCTATCCTTATCGCTGAAGCCAACCTTGCTAGTGCATCTGCATGGATGTTGTTTTATCGAGGTAACCTCTTTATTTTCACCTCTTCGAAGACTTTTATCATCATTCTTACCCTCTTCAGGTATTTGGTCATACTTTCATCCTTGGCCTCATATACTCTAAGTACTTGGTTAACAACCAACCTCGAGTCACTATGAAGTAGGAGTCGGCCAACTCTAAGGTCTTTTACCAAGGAGAGGTCTGCTATCAAGGCCTCATATTCTGACTCGTTGTTTGATGCTTTAAAGTTGAACCTTAGTGCATATTCAACGTCTGTACCATCTGGAGCTGACAGTTTCAGCCTTGCACTACTTCCACTTTCACAAGAAGACCCATCAATAAAGAGGTTCCAAACATTTTCATTCGAAGAGAATCTCCCCTCTGACAGGGTTCCTTGCTTGAAAAGTTACATGTCTTCCTCATTCTTAGCTATTTCATTTCTGGATCTACTGGACATAACCTCTTCCGAGTTTCGAAAGACGTTACTGTTTGATCCCTCTGCAATCTCTAAATTATTCTCAATCCCGGCCTCTTCCCATGTGAATTCAACAATAAAGTCTATGAGTGCCTGCCCTTTAATGGATACCCTAGGTTGATAGGCAAGGTCATACTCTACCAACTCGATGGCCCAGGTCATCAATTTACCTGACTTCTCAGGTTTGGGGAGGACTTGCCTTAGTGGGGAGTCAGTGAGGATGACCATAGAGTGGGTTTGGAAATAAGGTTTCATCTTCCTGGAATCGTATATCAAAGCATAGGCCAACTTCTCCATTCGAGGATAGTTCTATTCAGACCCCTGAAGGTCCTTACTATTGAAGTATATATGCCTTTGTACCCCAACATCTTCCCGCACTATGGCTTTACTTATAGATGACTCTAAAACTACTAGATAGACATACAAATTTTCTCCCAGAATGGGCCGAGATAAGAGCATAGGCGATCCAAGGTAGGAATTGAGCTGCTTTAAGGTCTTATCACACTCTTCGTCCCACTCGAAGGCCTTTTTAAGCACCTTGAAAAAAGAAAGACACTTGTCCGTGGTTCTGGAAATAAATCTATTGAGTGCAACTACTCTTCTGGTGAGCCTCTGAATGTCTTTTATACTTCTCGGTGTTTTCATATCAATAAAATCCTTGATCTTTTGGGGGTTATCCTCTATCCCCCTCTAGTTGATGATGAATCCAAGAAACTTTCCAGCTCCTACTCCAAAGACACACTTGGTGAGATTGAGCTTTATCCTGTATGAGTCTATGGTGCCAAAGTTCTCTCCAGGTCTACTATATGGGTGCAGGCCTTTAAGCTCTTAGTCAACATATCATCTACATAAACCTCCATGGTCTTACTTCAAACATCTTATTTATAAGATGTTGATACGTGGACCCTGTATTTTTCAAGCCGAAGGGCATGACCTTATAGATATAGATGCCCATGTCTATGATGAAGGTTATCTTCTCTGAGTCTTCAGCATCTATAAAGATCTGATTATAGACTGAATATGCATCCATGAAGCTCATAAGCTCATGCCCTGCCGTGGCATCTACCATCTGATCAATTCGAGGTAAGGGATAATTGTATTTTGGTCAAGACTCGTTCGGGTCGGTGAAGTCTACGCACATCCTCCATTTTCTATTGGCTTTAGGCATAATGACGGTGTTTGATAATTACTCTGGGTATCTGACCTTGTAGATGAATTCTACCTCTTCTAACTTTCTGAACTCTTCCCTAATGACATCATACTTTTCCCTGGAGTAAACTCTTCGTCTTTTTTTAATTGGCTTAGCATCTTCTACAATGTTAAGTTTGTGGCACATAACCTCCGAGTTGATGCCAGGCATGTCTGAATAGCTCCAAGCGAAGACACTCTGCCTCTTCTTCAAAAATCTTATCATCTCTTCTTTGATCTATGGTTTTAAGACCTTATCGATTAAGACGGGTTTTTTTGGTTCGTCCTCATTGAGGATGATGGATTCTACCTCTTTCGCGACCTCTCCTTTCTTCAACTTTGTTTCATCCCTAGGATCAAGTGTATCAATGTTATATGTGGTTGTTATCCTCTTATGGGCCTCTCTCTCTTCCGTCGAGTTGAAGTAGCATTCTCGTGTCGTATTTTGGTCACCCTGCACTTCCCCTACCCCATAAGGGGCGGGAATTTTAGCATTTGGTGGACCATCGATGGCACGACCTCAAAATCCTTAAGGGATACTCTTCCTATGATGAGGTTATAGGCTGAGAAGACATTTTCGTCCATAATGAAAAAATTGATCTTCTGGGTCAACCTCTTAGGTCACTCGTCTCCCATTCATACATCCATCTCATACATGCCCAATGGATGAACCTTTTCATCGCTGAATCCCATCAATGGATGATGATAGGGTACTAGCCTAGCTCTGTTGAGGCCAAGGCTCTTAAAATAGGGCCAGAACATTACATCTGCTGAGCTTCCTCCATCTACGAGGATTCTCTATACCTCACATCCATGCACTCTTATTGTAATTACCAAAGGGTCATCATGCGGAGCTAAGATACCTTTGAAGTTGAGTCGAGAGAATCCAACTATGAGAGTATCCATGTCTACCTTCTTCCTTTTCTTCTTAACCTCTGAAGATGCTAGATTCACAACCTCTATTTTGGTCACTGCCTTAGCCTCTGCCAAATGAGCTTTACGGTTGGCTACTTCAGAGCCACCCCCTGCTAGTCCCCCGTATATGGTGTTGACACCGAAGGAAATCATTCCAACGCTCTTAATAGGGGCATTGTTATCCTTTGGTGGGAGGTCTTTATCATCCTCATCATCACCATTGAAGTCCTAGTCTCTTCTCGATGGGGTGTCATCTCGACATCTGTCACTTCCCTTATTTTTAGGGTCATCTCTTCCCCTCTTAGGATCCTTACCATTGACATACTCCCTCAGCTTTTCGAACTTCAACATCTTCTCGATATCATCCCTCAAAGCAAAGCACTTATCTGTCATATGGTCGTGGTCTTGGTGGAACTCGCACCACGGGTTCTTGTTCCTCTTATGCGGAGGGGCCTTTAACTTCTCCGGCCATCTCACAGACCGATCATTCTTGATCTCGTTGAGGATGTGTTCGCAGCTCACAGTTAGAGGATTATAATGTGCAAACTTATCATCTGCTAACCTCTTTTTTCCATCTTTCTTTCTTTGTAACTTCCCGCTTCCACTTCCGTTCTTATCCTCACACTTTGCGTCTATAGCCCCTTCGGCGTTCATGACCTTTCCTACAGTTACCAATAGCTCTTCCATAGACTTGGGAGGGTATTTCGTAAGCTTCCATAGCAACTTCCCCTTCTGGAGTCCTCCAATGAGGGTTTTCATGGCTATATTCTCTTTATAATCTTCAACCTCTAGTTTCTCTTTATTGAATCTAGCAATATAATCTCTTAGGCTCTCGTTCTTGCCTTGCTTGACATACAATAGGTGGGTGGTCTTCTTTTGAGGTCTTACCCCCCAAACATAAATTATGAATGAAACGTTCAGCCAAGACCTTAAAATTCTCAATTGAGTTCTTTGGAAGAGAGGTAAACTAGATGTGTGTAGCTCCTGTTAAAGTCCCGAAGAAGGTTCGAGATTTCATCTCATCTGGGATTGAATAAATGCCCGCCGCAAACTTGTACATCTTAATATGATGTACAGGGTTGGTGCTACTGTCATATTTGGGAGACACTGTAGGTGGTTTGAATTTGGCAGGGGTTGGGAAGCTCACTATCCTGGCCACGAATGGAGATCCCTCTGACAAACCTCTTTGTAGTGGGTTACTGCTTTTGATGACGTCCCTTATCTTCTCTTTAAGACGTTGGATGGAGTCATTCCAAGGCCTTGCAACTTCGGTCTGGACGAGATTATCCCCATCCACCTCCAAGGGGTGGACTAAGGGTTCCCCAGTCGCAGCACAATGTCAGCTGTTGACCTCCTCTTGATCCAAGTCACGTCCTTGATGAGGTCTTCCATGATGAGGCCAATGTTACCTATCTTCCCTTTGTGTCCCTGCTGCACTTCTTGACCTGGATAACCTCTGCCTCAGGTCATTTACTGGGTCGAGGCTTTCAAAAGTCGACCCTCTGCTCAAGCGATCAAAAGTTGATCCTCTCTGTTGGGCACCACCATCTCTTCTCTCCCCATAACCTCGGCTTTGGTGGATAGGACATATAATGTTGTTCGAAACCTCATACATGTGTGCTTTTCTGATTGGTCCACTTAGACGGAGAATTTTTGCGTTAACACTTCCCTTACTCAAAATCCTAATTTCAAGCCATGGAGTTCCATAAACACCTCCAACCCAAAAATTACCCCATTTTAACATCAAATGTATGATTTCCATTCAATTTTTATTAATTACATAGAGTTTTTGTTGGGCATTTTCCATATTCCAGGGTTTGTTAGGCTTGAATGATATACTTCTCCAAATGCAAATATTTCACTAATGTTTGTTGTTTTATCCATGTTATCACCATGTACGGACATATTGTTGTTGGTTATCTTGTAATTGTGTATTATTGGTTAATGGAACACTCATTTGGGATGATTTTGATGCTTTTAGATAGTTTTGGGTTAAGTGATGAGGTTGTTGTACCAATTTCAAATTTGTGCATATAAAGGCTACATTTTTGTCATCAGTTAGGACAAATTCATATAACTAATGTGTTGATTGATGAATTGTCTTTTTTGAGAGTTTCAACCATTGTATTGGAGTGTTGGGTTGCTTTTGCACATTTGATGAATTCTTTTTAACTTCACATTTAAAAAAAAAATTCCCACTTGACTCCCAATTTTAAATGCTACATTCTCATACACTTCATCATTCATCAATACATATGAGGATATATTCTTGAGATTTTTCATGAATGAGGGTTGTTGGTTGGTCTAAATGTCACCCCACCCCCATTTTCACATTGTGCACACCAAGTGCTTGTTGAAATGCCTAAACTATTTTTCTTTCTTCAATTTGGCATATAATTGTGTGTTTATCTCTTTTTGTCACACGCTTGTCTATTTTGTCACAATGTAGTATATTTTCACACTTATTGGCACACTTAAACACGTCGATCGACCGAGATGCGTGACCCCCACTTCTTTACCTCATGATTCCTTAATTTATATATAGAATTTATATTGTTTTGACTAATTATTGTTATATAGGTATATATGACATAAATTTAAAAATATAATTCGAATAAGTTTGTGGCATAATAGAGGTGGACGGATTTTGATATGTGTAATAAAAGGAATGGTACCTCGAACCGTTGGCTATCAATCGCACCTGGGTTTTGAATACATACTCAATGAAGACCTCTCTCTACTATAATGATTTAAATGGGAGGCATTCCTCACTTTCAGTGAGCGAATCAATGAAGAATTAGTGAGAATGTTATATTGTTCATTAGTGATGGTAAATGGGAAGAAGGTACCATATGAAGCATATGTCAGGGGAGTAAAAATTACATTCACTCAGAAGGATTTGACCCGATGGATGAATAATGTGTCGGACCCCTAACCAATTTTTAAGATGGATGATATGAAAACTTTTGGCTATGACCCTTTAATCGAGTATTTGGCGCTCGACCATATTTGGATAAAGAAGTATTTCAGGACAGTTTGCATGGCTGATCTTCCGATGGTGCTTTATTACATAAATGTGCATTCCTTCATGGTGACATCGAACCGATCTGAGGTTCGGTACAAGCATGCAGAATTCTTATACGTGTTGATGAATAACATAGGCAATATTAATTTGCCCGACATTTTCTTTGGTATGATGAGGTCGCATTGACTGAGAAGGCCTGGAATTTTCCCTACACTGATTATTTCCATTTGCCTTGCACATGGTTTCCTCAATCACGGTTTTGATCGAAAAAGGGCTCCAAAAAAGATAACCAAGTTTAATAACAAGAAATCCTTGAGTAACTTTTGGGGTGATCAAGGGCATAAGATAGAGCATGTGGAGAACGACGCAGATGATGAAACAAAAATGAGATATGATGAGGAGGTTCCTATCTAGCATGAGTTTTCCTTATCCCTCGATAAATATTTCATGACATTCGAGGAGTGACACAATCAGAGAGAAGGCTTTCGAGGAGATATATAACTAGGATAGGGTTGACTACCACATGAATTTTAGTATGATGTAGTCCATAATGAGGGACCTCTTCACATTTCGGAGGGGTCTAAACACATCAATACCATCTTACTTTCATGATCCTTATGCGTTGTGTGAACCAGATGCACTAAGACCCTCTGGTGGTCCCATATTTTAGTCTCTTTGTTGCACTTTATTGTGATGTTGGATATTTATTTTCTTTTTAATTAATCATTTCTAGGATGGTTTTTAATCTTTGTTTTAACTTGTGTTAAGTTTATTTTTCTGGATTGTCGAATTGGAAACAATGATGTAGTAGGATGTTTTATTGGATTTTGATGTACGTGAATATCATGTTTATAAAATTAAATGTTTATCATCAATGTATTTATTAATTATAAATTTGTCCTTTTATGTTATTGTATCCTTTCCCATTGTTACTTAAACTTAATCCTTGTTTTGTGTGTTCTTCTTGTATCTTATTATGTTTGTATAGGCTCATCGTTGATTATCTCGGATATCGTTTCAATTTGGGATAACTATTTCCATCCCTGTATTTTTTATATCCTCTAATTACATTAAGACAATGTGCCATTTAAGTTAGGGGGTGTGATTTATCATCTTAGTTTTTATTAATTGTGCGTCATGCGTAATTATATTTCTTTATTAAAAAAAACAAATTAATTTTCTTTCTAAAAAATTTAAAAATAATTTTTATTCTTTCTTTTCTCTTTCTTGGTCTCTTGCCCTTTTTTCCTTTGACTAACAAAATAATTACCATATCCAATTGTTAAAATCAATGATGCATGTTCAATTTCTTTCATGTTAATAGACTTTCATCCTCAAAATTTCAATATTGGAAATAAATGCAAGAATTGAAACTTTCAAACCCATGAGCATATGAGCATTTCTTGTTCAATGATTCGGTAGGACAAGTATAATTTGGTGATCTTTTCTTGCTTTGTGAACACTAAAATCGAGTTAAATTTGTGCTCTTCTTCGTTTGTGGGTGTTTATACATTACTCTTTTCTTTTTGAAAATGTCAAAGTCATTGGTAATCTCATTACTTCTTTCATAAATTGTTCATTAAATGAATTCATCTTGAAATTTGTTACTTAACCATGATTTTCAAAGTTGTTTTGACTCGAGAATTGCCTAAATCTTAGGAAAGGATCATTGTCCCTCTTTGTTAATTAACACATTTTGACCTTGGCCTCACCTTAAATATTTTTCTAGTCAACCTCTTTGAGCCTAAATATGAACTTTAGTTTCAGAACCCAAAATCCCATAACCAACTCCACATTGGAGTTTTTTTACCATGTATACACCTTTCATGCCTTTGTTTGAAATGATATTTGGGATTTAATGATGTTTTTTGTCTCGTGGTTGCAACTAAGCATATGTGTTGGCTTTTATTCTTGAGAAAAAGAAGTTAAAAAGAAAGAAAAAGAAAAGGAAATGGATTGAAAAAGTAAGAATTGTTTGGTTATCTTAGAAAATAAAGTTAGTCATACTCCATTGTCATATACATTTTTTTATGAAAATTAAATTCCGATTTTGAGATTTCCCGCGAATTTTTCATTATCCCTAGTATTCTCCCTGAACACTTCAAATCCACAAATATTGCATTCCTTTCATAACCTTAACCCCAAACCTACATTATAACCGTTAAAAGTCCTACGTGTTTCTAAGGTAAATGTGATTCAAAATCAAAATAATTACAATAATCTGTTACAATGCATTTCATCTCCTTTAATGAATGATATCCTTTCATAAGATTATAATTTTTCATTTTATATATAGCATTTTTCATTGATGACATTTGCACGGCCTTGCTTCCTTTTAAATTTGCTCTTTATGCATGCATGTCTCATGTGTTACACCCCGTCCACAGTAATTTCATTTTTTGAGTGTAATATCCGGAGAGGATTAAGTGAAATCATGCTTTAATTGTTAGTCGGGTTATAGGAGTTTTTTTCGAATCAAAACTTTTACATGTGCGCACACACCACACACATTTAAGGCTTCAATTATATGAAGTTACATTTTTAATGTTGTTAATTTTGGATTATTAGGCAAAGTTCTCATTATTTTTGATTAATAATATGTCGAAATCTTTGTTTTTATTGTTAATCTTTGCATATTGGTTATTTGGGCACATTTTTAGGAAATTTTATGTTTGTAGGTTTTATCCATGAAAACCATCACAAGACAACACTCATCCACTAGGGTAACCTAGGGGTTTAACGATTTGTTGCATTCGCTAAACGCAATCGTGCGACCGCGAAAGTAGAATTTATCCTTTGTACATATTTATTTTTTGTTTTCACTATCCGTTTTGTTGATTCTCTTTTTTTTTTATCACTGGGAACTAGCAAGGTCTAAGTTAGGGGTATCATTAGTCACAAATATTGCATATTAGTACCCTTTATATTTGTGCATTATAGCACAATTGTATCCATTAAATCCTATATTTATGCTCATTTATTGAAGAACCTTGTTTTCGACATATATATATATATATATATATATATATATATATGTGTGTGTGTGTGTGTGTGTGTGTGTGTGTGTGTGTGTGTCTGTGTGTCTTTTGTAAGGTTTATTTGCGAAAGTTTCATCACACAACCTCCAACCTCATGTCGTTCTATGAGTTCCAAGAGAGAGATGCTCATTAATCCGGATGGAGGAATTCCATGGGTACGTAGTTCGTTGAGTTAGCTTCGCGTAGCCTCCGACCTCACATCGTTCTGAATTTTAACGATGAAGTTATTATTGGTTTCGTGTGGATTTATTTTCTCCCTTTTGAAGCAAATTGATGACTAGAAAATGGGTAATTGATCAATTAATCGACCCCTCTGTGATTTGGAAAGAGACCGATAGATTGGGGTTGAATTCAAGAGGCTCGATCGATCGAACCCAACAGATATCTGTTGTTTTCTCTTTTATTTTCTTTTTTTAACCAACTTACTATAACTTACTATATATAGTAAGTTGGGTTTTATTTGTGAGATATATGGTTGTAGAAGAGTTCAAATAGGCGAGTTGGGATCTCTTAAGAGTTTTGGCTTGGCAGCTGATGAACAAGGTTGGTTGAGCAAGCTCAACCATTTAGCACTTTAGGATTGAGAGAATACTAGTAGAAAGACCCTAGGGTCGCCCAGTCCTCACACACTTCACAGTTAGACACAACCAGGGTGGGTAGTCAAAGGGTTACTTATAAGAAATAAAATGTTTACAAAATGATTTTATTATAAGAGAGGGTCCCCAAGGCCCCTCTCAAGAAAAAAATGATTATAGAGGAGAGGGGTCCTCAAGTCCCCCTCCCCCTCAAGATTGACAGTTTTAGAGGAGGAGGTCCTCGAGGCCTCCTCTCTCAAGTTTGCAAAGTTTGTACCAAAAGTTAATGTTTCAAAAGATATTTACCAAATCAGATATTCTGTCTTCATTAGAAGACATATTTGCTTTTTGATTTTGGTTGGCACTAGGTGGCACCTGCCAGAGGGGACAGACAGAGCTGCCTGCAGGTAGGGACAAATGGTACATTTCAGACATTGTCCCTCACCAACCCTCTCAATTTTAGCGCCTAAAAGTCTTAACTTAGCCCTAATGACCAAATATAAATAGGACCCTTGGGCAAGGTCAAGAGGAGAAAAAAAACTTAATAACACTATTACTCTGTCAAAATTACACCAGAACCTCCTAGTATTGTCTCCCTACTCTCTCTCTAGTGCTAAGTGCCTTATTCTTTCACTCTCCACTGACAGCCATCATTCTTAGGAGTTCCTCTTGAGAAACGTTATTGTGGAAGTTCATCTTCTTGCAGGGAGGGAGTTCGAGCTTGAGCTCCATTTTTATCAAAAGGAAAAGGTCTCATCAGAAGCTACTTTAGAAGTTCTTCAGAACCTTGCAGACGACGTCCATTTGAGTGGGTCACACCTCACCCTTTTCACTTATTCATAGACCCCAGTCTCACTACCCTCCTACATTTGGAGACTCTGCTGGGGAGGTATTCTCACTTTCATGGACAAAGAAGGTTTGAACGTGTCTAAACAGCTCATTTTTTATGACATTCCATATGAGAATGGAGGTCACAGTGACCAGACTACTCTGGAAGAAGTAGTGGTTATCAGAGCCAAGGCACCTACTCCTCAGGGAGGGTAGACCAGCTCGTCGGTAGACATATCAAGTTTGGGTCAAAGCTGTGTAGCAATAGAAACATCCCCCTCTGGAGGGGTAACCACTGCAGTAGAACTTCCGATGGAAGTGGCTCCATCGCGAAAGGTTGTACCGAAACAAGTCATAACACTGCTAAGTTCCAAGGATTTTACTATAGAATAGGTAAAGAAGCTACTCTCCCCTTTCTAAAAAAGAGGAATCTCATTTGTATGATGAGTCGGAGAAAATCCATACTGAGAGGGGTATACTCAGCCCGAATTTATCAAGTCCAATGGCAAAGGAGAAAATCCAAGGGTAACAGAAGTCCCATGCTAGGAACCCTCATGATCTGGGTTCCCAACGGGGGACCCCTAATAATACTGGTTCCAAGAGAGGAACCCCTTACAACAGGCAGTTTTCGCAAGGAACCCCCAATGGTGGCAAAAGTCATGGCTGACGAAGAGCCCCTCTTGTTGTTGAGGAACCCATCATGACCACCATAACATCTGGCGAGGAACCCCTCGCAATCGTGGTCGAGGAACTCATGGAAAAATTGGACCCAGACGAGTGACACCTATGCAAGGAGTCACCACCCACTCCAGCCAGTGGCAAGAAACACTCAGGGGTCCTCGCCTTAAATGCCAAACCTCTAACAGATATAATCTCCCCCTCTGACTCAATGGTCGTGGAAACTATGGGAGGAGAAGCGATCGCGAAGTACCCTCAGTATGCGAGGAATCTTTCATAGTTGCGATAGAAGGCAAGGAAATCATACTTTCAAAACTAAACTTCCCACCAACAGTGGCGCGCGATGATCCCTCATGAATAATTATTTTCGATGAGGAACCCATAGGTTCCAAGCCCTCGACAGAAAAAATGCACGAGGAATGGCTCCTAATTCGAGAAGTGGATAAGGAACCCACTAATAAGAGGGATAGGGAGGAACCCTTGGCTGACGGCGCACTCCCCATGGAAACAGTGGCAGGCAAGAACCCCCTAGTAGTATTATCTATAGGTGAGGGACCCCCTGCAATCATGGTAGCAGCAGCGGGTGAGGAACTCGTCGAAGACAAAAGAGGAGACAAAAAATTAATCGTGCTTAAAGTTTCACATGAGGAACCATGATGAGATAAGATTTACTCTCAACCATCTAAGTAAATTATTTTACTTCAATAACTGGTGAATATGTTCATTTCACAAGTCCCAATTTATGTTCTACTTGAGTATTGAACTAAAAAGAAAATAGGAAAAACATCATTTTTATTTATATTGAAAGAACGGAATACATGTGAATCTACACTACTGATAATATTTACGCAGATGCTCTACATTCCATGAATTTTTTAATTCTTCCCCCTCTAAAGTTTCTATTCTGTAGGTTCGAGGTCGAACAATCGTTGTTACACGATAAGGCCCATGCCAGTTGGCCTCCAGCTTATTATGCTTCTGAATGACTTTCTTGAGTACATAATCTCCCTCCTTCAGATAATATTCCTTAACTATTTTATTGTAGAACATGACAGTTCTTTGTTGATAAGTTTCATTCTGGATAACCGCCTCTTTTATTACTTCCTCGAGTAGGTCCAGGTCCAAGGGTCTCATTAAATCGCTTACTGGAAAATTGAAATTAATCACCCGGTGAGTAGGTAGGCCCAGTTCAGCTGGTATGACTACTTCACTTCGCTAACATGTAAGGAGATTCCCCAATTGTTGTTCGGGGAGTTGTTCGGTAAGCCCATAATACATAATGCAGTTCGTTAATCCAGTTTCCTTTTGCATCATCCTATCGTTTCTTCAACCCGTTGAGCAGATTTCGATTCGTCACCTCTATTTGGCCATTGCTCTGGGAATGGCCTGGTGCAGAATGGATCTTCTGGACATCGGACTGGTGATAGTACGCAGCAAATTCCTCATTATTGAATTGGGTGTCGTGGTCAGTGATGAAGGTATGTGGCAGACCATACCTGCAAATAATGTTCTTCCAGATGAACTAATAAACGCTTTCATAGGCCATGTCAATGAGAGGTTCAACTTCTACCCATTTTGTGAAATAATCAACAGCGACTACCAAGTATTTAAATCTTCCTTTAGTAGTTGGCAAAGGCCCGACCAAGTCTATTCCCCACATGGTAAATGTCCAAGGGGAAGTAATTGGAGTTAATAATTCTTGTGGACTTCTTCGTATGGTAGAGAACCGTTGACACTTATCGCATTTCTTGGCATAAGCTTTACAGTCAGCTCACATCGTTGTTCAATAGTACCCTACGTCATCATCCTCTGTAGGAGGGTTCGACCGGCTACATGAGCTCCATAAGAGCCTTTGTGAATTTCTTCTATCATATATTCAACTTTCGATGGATGAACACATCTCTGTAGGCCTTCTATCATTCCTCTTCCATATAGAATTCCATTGCTCAACACATACTGAGCAGCTTTAAACTTCAACCTTTTGGATGCAAGTTGTTCAGTTGGTAAAATTCCTTCTTCGATGTACGATCTGATGGGATCAATCCAAGAAGGTCCCACGTCCAACGTGATGAACCTCACCATCAAATCTTCATCAATTCTTCGGTCTGCTAGTATTTCGATAGGAATCGTTCTTCACAGTTCAATGCGGGTAGCTGAGGCTAATCGAGCTAATTCATCAGCCCTCGTATTTTATAGTCTTGGTATTCTAATCACTTAGACTGCTACAAAATTGGACACGATCTCCATAGCTTTGGTATGATACCTAGACATAAAGTCTCCCTTCACCGCGTACAGCCCGAGAATCTGATTTACGACTGACTGTGAATCACTAAACACCATAACTTGCTCTGCATTCAATATTTTTGCTAAACTGAGGCCCACAATCATAGCTTCATATTCAGCTTCATTGTTGGAAGCCTTAAATTGGAAACGCAGATCATATTCTATATCCAATCCGTCTGGACTGTTAAGAATTATTTCGGCTCCGCTGCCTGTGGCGCATGAAGAGCCATCAACATACAAACTTCATACAGGGATACAATTATCAAACCCATGGTCCGACAAAGTCCCATGATGGAATATTTACACTTCCTTTGATTATCCCTCAATTCTAGGCTGCTATTAGAGGATTCTACTTGCTCGGTCACCATTCCCTCCTGCAAGTCTGCTGATGGCAGTTGATCGGGGATGGTTTGTGATAATCCTCTAACATCCGTGGGTTTTTCTGCGATAAACCCCTATTGTTCGAAGGTATCTGGGTAAGTAAATTCAGAAATAAAATCTGCCACTGCTTGTCCTTTGATAGAATACCTTGTCTCATAGACAATGTCATATTCACCTAACTCCACCGCCCAATACATCAATCTTCCATATTTTTTTGGCTTGTGCAAAGCCTATCTGAGTGGCATGTCAGTGTATAATACTATAGTATGGGCCTGGAAGTATGGCTTCATCCTCCTGATTGCTTCGATTAGTGCTAATGCCAGCTTCTCCAATCTTAGATATCTAATCTCTGCTCCTTAGAATGCTTTGCTTGTATAATACACCGGTCTTTGCACTCCATCCTCTACTCTCATTAACGCTGAACTGACTGCGCTTTCTGAGACACCCAAATGCAAGTATAATTTTTCTCCCACAATCGGCCTGGAGAGCAATGGAGGTGTCCCCAAGTATCTTTTCAACTCTTGGAATGCCTTCTCACACTTATCATTCCACTCCAAATTTTTTATGAGTGTCTTGAAGTATAGAAGACATATGTCAGTTGCACGTGAGACGAACCTGTTGAGAGCTGCAACACGCCCCGTGAGGCTTTATACTTCCTTCTTCGTAGTTGGGGATTGTAATTCTAGCAAGGCTTTAATCTTGTCAGTATTCGCTTTAATGCCCCATTGATTTAAAATATACCCGAGGAACATGCCTTCTTGTACGCCAAATATGCACTTGGTTGGGTTCAGCTTCATCTGATATTTCTCCAGCTGGTCAAATGTTTGTCCTAGGTCCGCTATATGGTATGTAGCTTTCTTGGTCTTAGTTAGCGTGTAATCGACATAAACCTCCATGTTTCTGTCGATTTGTTCTGTGAACACCTTGTTCATTAGCCGCTGATACGTAGCACCTGCATTTTTAAGACCAAAAGGCATAACGTTGTAGCAGTACGTTCCCCTTGGGGTAATAAAAGAGGTACTCTCCATGTCTTCTGGTTTCATCTTAATCTTATTGTAGCCGGAATAAGCATCCATGAAGCTCAACAATTCATGCCCCGAGGTGGCATCTACTAGCTTCTCTATTCAGTGTAGTGGGAAGTGATCTTTTAGCAAACTTTTTTTAGATCTGTGAAATCAACGCACATCCTCCATTTATTTTTCTTCTTTTTAACCATCACCACATTGGACAACGACTCAGGATATTTGACATCCTCAATAAAAGAGGCCTTTTGCAGTTTCTTAACTTCCTCCTGAATATCTTGGTTCTTCTCTAGGCTAAAGACCTTCTTCTTTGTTTCACCGGTTTGATCTTTTTATTAACATTGAGTTTGTGGCACAGGAAGGCTGGGTCTATCCCCGACATATCTTCATGACTCCATGAAAAATCTTGCTTCCTATGCCTAAAAAATGCAACTAACTTTTGCTTTATTGTCGGATCCAGTGAGGTGCCAATTTGAGTTGTTCTCTCTGGTCGTTCATCGTCCAGAATAATATTCTCCATTGCTTCCATGACCTGACCCTTCACGAGCTCTGATTCATCTCTCGATCAGCATCTCAATCCCTAAATCTTCAGACTCATCCACTTGGTAAGTGGTGGTCTTCTTCCTGGCATCCTCCAGCTCTTCTTGTTCGGCAGATTAATAGTAGCATTCCCGAGATACTTTCTGATCGCCCTTCATAAGTCCCACACCAAAGTTGGTTAGGAATTTTAAGCATTGATGTACCGTAGATGGCACTGCTTCGAACTTTTTCACACTTACTCTTCCCATAATTATATCGTAAGCTGATTGGACGTTTTTATCCATTATGAAAAAGCGTACTTTTTATGTTCTACAGGCAGGCCAGGTACCAATAATCATGTCCAACTTGATCTTCCCAAGTGGAAAGACTTTTTTTCCAGAGAAACCGATGAGGGGCCTGTGATATGGCTCCAACTGGGCCAGTTTTAAGTTTAAACTGTCAAAATAAGGGTAGAACATGATGTCCATCGGGCTACCATTATCCACCAATACTCTTGAAATGATTACATCCTTCATCCTCATCTTGATCACAAAAGGGTCGCCATGAGGATATAAGACACCTTCCAGATCACTTTTGGAAAAACCAATGATTATCTTATCCTTGTTAACCTTTCTCGGGCGATCCTCCTCTGCCAGATTTATCCGTTGTATGTAGGATCAAGCTTGGGCCTCATTGAGGTAAGCTTTCCTTTCAGTGGTATGATCACCACCTCCTGCATCTCCACCTGTTATCATATTATAGTCAAATAAACCAAAGCGAATTGAAAATACCCGGCGTTCTGGCTGTCTAGGATTTTTGGGGAGATTGGGGTCATCTTTCGGGTCATCTTTATGGTCCATTTTCTTGTCATCTCTTGATCGGCGAAGATATTTGGACCTTTGTCGTGCTCTGTCGGTGGTCTTCTCGTCGTGCTGGCTATCAACAAATTTGTAAATTTTTCTAATCTAATGAGGGCCTTAATCTCATTCTGTAGAGCTATGTGCCACTTGGTCGTGTGACCATAGTCTTTGTGGAACTCGCAATATTTAGAATTATCCCTTCTTCGGCCAGTTTAGTTCTTCACTATTTTTTATCTCTTCCAGAACATGGTTCATGCCTACCTTTAAGGGGGTATAATTAGCATACTTCCTCAAGTGTTTTATAGTTTCGTTGCCTTTTGATTGATTGTTGCCCCCATTATACTTTTGATCTTTCCTCTCGGACCTACCCTCAGCTTTGGTCTCACCATTCTTCTTTACAGCTATAGCTTCTTCAGCGTTCATAATTTTGGCTGCCTTAGCCATTAATTCCGCCATGGATTTGGAGGCACCTTTAGCCAAAGTATAATACAGCTTGTTCGGAAAAAGACCACTCATCAAAGATGTAATGGTTGTCTTCTCTTTGTAATCGATTACCTCCAGTTTCTCGTTGTTAAAACGAGTGATGTAATCCCTGGTGCTTTTTCCTGTTTTCTACCTCACACTCAACAGGTGTGCTACCCTCTTAACTTGCTTCGCACCAAAATAGAAATTTCCTATAAAGAGCTCTGCCAATCGATGAAAAGTAGCAATCTGTCCCCGAGGAAGGTTATTGTACCATATTTGAGCTGACCCAATGATAGTTCCTGAGAATGCCCTGCACTTCATCTCATCGGGAACTGCATAGATATCGACAATAGCTTGGTACTGCTATATATGGAGGACATGATTAGTCTTGCCATCATACTTTCGTGTAACTACGGGAGCTTTAAACTTTGATGGTGTGGGAAAATCCACAATTACTTGTACGAAGGGTGATCCTTTGACAAAGGTTCTTTGGAGAGGATTTCTGGCCTTAGCCATTTCCCCTAACCTATCTTCCAACCTCTGAATGGATACCTTCCATGCATCATTACTACTGTCTGATCTATTTGCCCGAGCAACAGATCCCACTGAATTCTCCTCTTGGGATTTTTCTGTACGAGCTATAGGGTGTGATTGGGCAGAACCTTCCCTTAGATAATTTGGTCGTTTAAAATTTCTCGACGCAATCCTAGGAGGATTTTTATTCCTCCTAAGGCCCAAACGGTCAAAGGGGGAGACTCTACTTAACCTCTCCAAAGCGCTTGTTCGTTCCGGTGTTAAAGTAATATTTTCTTGAGAGTCCATGACTTTTATGGGATATGTCCGACCAAGTTGATAAGAGGGATCGATGGACCTCTGAGTATGATGCGATTCAGTATGCCTGGACAAGGAAGCATGAGGGAACATAGTACGTCTGGATCTCGAAGATAGTAGATGAGTGTTTCTATGAACGCTTTGCTGGCTTGACTGAGCAGGCGTAGCATTTTGAACAGTTTGAATGAGTTGTCGCATGGTATCCTCCATAGATGTTTGTCCCCTAGCTAAGCTAGCCACTATTCCAGTGAGTTCATTGACAATTGAAGGAACAGACGGGTTGGTGGGAATTCCGTCATTGTTCCTATTTCTAGATTCTAGGAGCTCAGCCATGTATAATGATTTTTTAGTGAAAAACGCTACGTATAGTCATTTCTCACATACGATGCCAATCTGTTGATGTAAAAAACTAGACTTGATCTAATTAATTAATCACAGATAAATACGAATAATGATATAAGGCAAAATATTTTTAAAGTGGTTCAACCTCAATGAAAATGGTCTACGTCCACTGTCTTGTATTGCTGGGTGTTTGGACTTGATCTCAATTATGATCACAAGGGATCAATTGCCCCGTTATGGAGGGGGTTTCAATGTATTTATAGCCCTTGGACTGTCAATATGAATAGACAATACGCCGTTATTTAATAGACATATACATCTATATATAATAAGAATGTTCATTGATTTCGATGTCCATTGAATATGTAATTGTCGCTTGATCTTCTTGACTAGATGCTCTGCATGTTGAGTAGCTCGTCAAGTTGAGTAGCTCAGTACGTTGAGTTGTTCGGTGAATGTATATTTTGCCACGTAAGATGACACGTGTCTTTATGTAATTAGTCCACATCAACTGACTAATTTTTGTATCAACAATATATATATATATATATATATATATATATATATAGAGAGAGAGAGAGAGAGAGAGAGAGAGAGGCAGGCTCCTGTGCACACTAAGTTTGCACACTAAGTTTGCACATTACCTTTTTAAAGTAGTAAAAAAAATATTTTTAAGTTGATTTTTTTTTTGTGATATTTAAACATTTCAAGGAACACATATAAAAAAAATCAGCTCAAACAAACTTTTTTTGCTAGTTTTGAAAAATCGGTCAAACTTTCTATGCTTTTAAGCCCTTTAAAAACTGCGAAAGTTTGATCGATTTTTAAAAAATAGCAAAAAAAGTTTTTTTGAGCTAATTTTTTTTATGTGAGTCCGTTGAAATGTTAAAATATCACATAAAAAAATTGGTGTGTGCCAGCACTCAAAAATATTTTTTTTACTACTTTAAAAACTTAATGTGCAAACTTAGTGTGCACAGGAGCCTGCCTTTCTCTCTCTCTCTCTCTCTCTCTCTCTCTATCTCTCTCTATCTATCTATCTATCTATCTATCTATCTATATATATATATATATATATATATAGAGAGAGAGAGAGAGAGAGAGAGAGAGAATCTCATGAGATCCCTCAATTTGAGGTCCCTGAATGAGGTCCATTTTTTTAAAATAAAAAAAATGTTTTTGAGCTGATTTTTTTCTATGATTTTTAAATATTTCAGTGGGGCTAGATAAAAAAATTAACTCAAAATGATTTTTTTATTATTTAAAAAAAATCAGTCAAGCTTTGTTAGTTTTTAACGGTTTAAAAATAACTTAAAAACTCACATAATTTGACCATTTTTTTTAAAATAACAAAAAAAATCATTTTGAGTTGATTATTTTTTATTGTCCTACTGAAATGTTTAAAGATCATAAAAAAAAATCACTCTAAAATATTTTTTTTACTATATTAAAAAAAAACCTCATTCAAAGATCTCAAACTGGGACCACACTTGATCATTTCCCATTCTCTCTCTCTCTCTCTCTCTCTCTCTATATATATATATATATATATATATATATATATATGCTAGTGAGTTAAACTGATGAAAAAATCATAGATGCTATCATTCTTGAGGTGAAAGTGTTAGGGGAGAACGTACATAATACTTCTGTGCACAAGTTAATGGGTATAAGGCCACATTTACAATGAGATTTTTATTTTTAGTATGTGTTGATGTAAAAAAATTAGATCTCTCTAATTATTCAATCACAGATAAATAAAATGAGACAAAGATTTTTAAAGTGGTTCAGCCTTATATGAATGGCCTACGTCCACTGTTATGTTATTGCTGAGTGTTTGGGAATTCTCGATTTGTGGTTCAACCAAGAAATTCTGGTCCCTTTGAATGAGGGCGATACAAGGTATTTATAGCTCTTAGGCTGTACATGAAAGGGTTGATACATTAAATGATATACATATGAAAGGGTAATACATTTAATGCAACGTGTGCGTCAAGATGATGAATATTCAATGAATAGTTGAACTATTGATTATCTGGCAATTAATGCTATGGCCGAGATGCAGCTCGGACCGCCTTAGTTGCTCGTTGCTCAGGAGTTCCTCGGAGCGCTAGAGTACCTTGGAGTGCTGAAGTTCCTCGGTGTATCCTCGTTGCTCGGAGAGAACATGAGTTGTTCGGGGAAATGAACTTCCTCGTTGCTATTGTGCCAAGTAGATTGACACGTGTTCTCATATTATTCGTCCATATCAGCATATTAATTTTGGTATCAACAGAAGCCCCCAATGTTTCATATTTCGAACTTTGAGGAGTATGGAACATTCTTTCTCGGTATATGGCGATATTAAATGATTTTCCTGGGTTTTAGAAGCCTTTTCTTCATATTTGAATTTCCTTCCAAATTCGCAGAATCCGCCTTTTCGAATTTTTATGAGTGCTTCGATCTTCGTGCATTTTTGTCCTTTTAGCCGCCGGTGGCGTATTAGTTTCTTTTGTGTAATCATTTCCTTCTCATCTTCCCAAGGTAAAGTATTTAAACTTCTTAGGTAACCATACCGTCTTCTACCTTTTCCAATTTTCTGCATTCAAGCTTTCTGTTCTCTCTCTCTCTTGTGCGTTCATCTTTTTCTTCGCTAGTTGTCAGCTCTTCCTTTTTCCTGTAAGATTCTCTTCTTTTCTTCTGTATTTCTTTTATTCACTATGGTTTATCTTGTGGAATCTGTTGAGAAATTTCGTTCCGATTTTTCCATTCCTTCCTGGGTAACTCTGGAGGTTCTTTCTGAGCCTTCAGATTATTTTCGATTGGCTGAGGGACATTGGTTCCCTAGTCTATTCATTGCTGAATGTGGATTTTCTTTTCCGCTAAACCCCTTATGCTTAGAGTTCTGTCAGTACTTTGACGTTGTTCCTGCAAAAATAGCCCCCAATTCATGGAGAATAATTAATGGGGTGTATAAATTAAATCTAACTCATGGGACTCGTATAGGGATTCCTGAGATTATGTATTGCTATAGATGGGATGTTTTAGATAATGTTTATTACTTAAAAACTAGGTTTTTAAATAGGGCTCTTGTAGTTAACCTCCCTAATGAAAATAGAGATTATTTTGAACATGGGGTGGTTATTAAAAATTGGCAATATGCCCCCTTGGTTGGAGATGCAGTATACCAGGGTCCTAAATGGCCCCCATATGGCAATGGGATAGGTTTATTCTCATTTTCCTTTACTTATGAAATTATGCTTTTATCATATTTGACAAAATGTATGACTGATATTTCATTATGTATTTATTTGCAGTGGATAGTAAAAGAAAAACTCCAAAGGAATCAGAGGTTAATATTAAGCATCTGAAACTTATCTGGGGTTTTTATAAGAACATTGCAGACGAGCACATCAGGTCTGCATCATATTTGCTGCAGTATAGGAGCTATACGACTTCTTATACTGCTCGTCCTGTGATTAGATCTGTTGAGCCAGCCTCAACTCCAGAGGATTCTTCTTCAGATTCTCACATCCCTTTAAGTCAGAGAATGGGCAGGAAAAGAGCTCCTCCTGCTCTATTTGATGACACTACTTCTGCTGCTGAGGCCAAGAAAAGAAAAATTGATGTCCCAGAGGGGACTAAGAAGGTGGATGTTGCGCCTTCCAAAGCTATCGAGAAGCCCCCAGTGGCTCCGAGCAAGAAGGTTACTCCTGTGGAGATGACTGCTATCTCCCCGACCAAGAGCTCTTCCTTGGTTGAAACTGCTGAAGTCCCTTTAAGGAGATTGAGGAAATCGTCCTCAGTCAATTTGGCTGAAACTGTCAATCTGGCTGAAACCATCTCCTCTCTACCAGCTGGTGGTGTTGGTGTTCCAACCATCATTCCTTCGAGCTCTGCCATGAGCTCGGTAAAAACTTGGATCATACCCGAGGTCCAAGGAACTAATTAAAAGATTTCTAGGGATATGCTGACATCCCTAGCTACCCGTCATCTGGCTTCAGTAAATTTCTCACACTCTGAATTTCCTCTCTTTCATTGAATACTTGTATTTTTGTACTGACCCGTCACTTTTTCCCTTGTTCAGCTGGTGAATTGTTTTAACAACATCGTGAAGAAAGATGAAGCAATTAAAGCTTCAAGCTCCTCGTCGGGGGTAGAGGATGCTCTGCTGGGTTTGACCCAATCCTTGATGGATTCTCGTCAGCAGTATAATGAGGACAAAGCTGACTGGGAGAAAAAGTTGTCTATAGTTGAAGCTGAGAAGGTGAAGGTGGCTGAGATCTCCAAGAGTTTGGAGAATAAGGTGAAAAGTTTAGAGGTCGAGCATCAAAAATATGACGACAAGCTCAAGAACTTTGGAGAGCTTGAAGATAAGCTGAAAAAGGCAGAGGAAGAGTTGTCCGTCCTGCGAGATGTCAAGCGCCAAAAAGAAGAATTGGATGCGAAGTTAAAGACTGCCGAGGATCTTCTATCCGAGAATCTCTCCTCGAAAAAACTGAAAAGAAAGCTCACAGTTAAAAAATCCTTCAGCGCTGGCTGGGATAAAGGATGGGACAAAGGGATTGCTGCGATGACATCCCAAGTACAATACGGGAAGTTAAAATACTTTCGAGATGGTTGGGTAGCTTCCCTACAGGAATTGAAGATCAAAGACAACTCTGAGCTATTTCAGTTACACCTCCCTGGTCCTCCCCCACCAATTGTAGAAGAAGAAGAAGATGAGGCTATCTCTGATGAATCTTCCATGGCCATGGGTGATCAAGTCCCTGCCTCTCTACCTTCCGCCAACGAGGACATTTCTTCCATGCTTCCTTCTCCTAAGAAAATTTCAACTCCTGCTGATCAAGCTGCTGTTACCACCGAGCAACCAAGCTCCTCGTCCCAGCCTCCCGAGAAAGTCTTGGGAGACAAGGAAAAGGTGTGAAGTTGTTCGGTATCATTTCTATCTTTCATTATTATTTGTAATCAAATAATGTAATCTTTTTATGATCTAATCAAATACATCTTTGTTCTTCTCTGTTGTTGATGATTTGTTTTTGTTGACTGTTGTCTCCTCTTCATTAGTTTATAGCCAGGATGGAATTGCTATATACCAATGATACAAAACTGATGCAGAAATGTCACGAATACTATAAGGCTGGTCACACAGAGCTAAGTGTATCAGAAATTGCTGACATCCTTGGCCATGATGCTTCAGAACAAGCAATTGAGGCTTATCGGTACTTGAAAGCTTTACTTGACCGAGCTGTGGCCAATAATGTGGCCTACTATGAATTGATCGAGGAGCTTCATTGTAACTTAGAATATCTTCAGAATCAGCACAATGAATCAACTGCCTTGTTGCACAAGGAATATGAGAATAGGTATCAACAGCTTTCCTCTAAGACAGGTCACAAAAAGATCATCGCTGGGTACGATGTTAGGGAGAGAACCCTAAAAGGTGAAGTTGAGGCCTGCAGACAGATCGTCCTGGAACATGAGAACAACAATTTGCAGAAAAAGTTGGCACAATATGAGTCTGCATCTTCATCCTCTACTACCTTGGTACCGGTCACTGATGAAGGATTCTCATTCTTAGAGGTTGAAAACGCCAAATTAAGGAAAGAATTGGATACGTTAAGAAAGTCTGGTCTTTCTACTACTGCTCGGGGACGAGGAAGAGGGTCTCGTTGGCGAAGAAGAGCTGTTCAAAATGTTGTCGAGGAGCAAAGTTCTCCACCTGCTCGGAGTCGATCAAGAGTTCTCAGCCGTAATGTTGAAGAAGCTCGCACTCAGTCTACTTTGGAAACTCAAGCGTTCCAATTGAATGCAAAAGATCGTGTTTTGTCTGAAATGTCCAAGAAAAACCTATCTTTGGAAGATCAACTTACTGCGATGAAGTCTGCTTTGAATAATAAAGATGTTTTTTCCAGGAGCCTTCACGAGCAACTAGAGAGAATAACTTTCCAATTCCACAAACAACCTCATGAGTTTTGGATGGCTGGTTACAATGAAGCCCTTTGTCACTTGGATGCTCGCCTTGAAAATGCCAATAATGAAGGTTATAAACAGGGATGGTTGAACGCACTGGGTGTGTTAAAGCTAGAGCAGGGCCATTATTTATGGGATTATCATGCTCCTGGGCTACTAGACTTGCATGTACCGCCTTATAAACTAGACATGGAATGGATCCCAGCTCGTGCTATTCCTCGGAGCTTAATTTCAAAATATCTTGGTGACTATAGTCATCATTCTCAGATTAAATTATCTCGTCCCGAGCATCTCTTGGATACTCCTTCAGTAATGAATGTTAGAATGTTGAGGGACTTGAATTTTATCAATTCTCCCCAAACATTAAATGATCCTCCTGTTGGCGAGGATCCTGTATCGAAGGCTGAGGGGAAAAAACCAATAGAATAGGATTTTCAATGTAATAGTTAGCAAACATATGTAACTTGTAATTTATTTTGAATTTTAATGGAAGACTTTCATTTTTTGTTTGCAAATCTATATTGTTATTCTTTTGTACTTGCCTAACACTTTTACATCTGTGCATATGTATCTGTTAAAAAGATAAAAATTTTGTGTTGTTCATCAACCAACTTAGTAATAAACAGTTACAAGTATAAAAAATGTTGTTCGATAAAGTAATGAGTATAAAAATGTTTAAAATTTTTCCAACCAACTAAGGTTGTAAAATTGTACTCGTCGACCAAGTATAATTAGCGAGAGTTTTCATAAAATGTGTCCGACCAACCAGGTTGATGGACCCTCCTCGTCAATAAGTTCTCCTCATTGACCAACTATAATTAGTGGGTTTTTATCCCCGACCAACTACACTTGGATCAGTTTGGAATATTTTGTATTTTCTGGAATGATTTTACCTTCTGACCAACTTGTTGGCATATTTTGTTTCTTAACCAGCCAAAATTGGCATTTTAAGAATGTTGTTCTCGCCCTTTTACCATCAAAAGTTGGTCGTGGGTTTGAACTATTAGGTTCTTTCGAACTATCTTGTCCATAAGCTCTTTTACCAACCGAAGTTGATCACACAAGTGTACGCCTCCTAACCAAAGGAGTATAATTTGTTCTCGCTATTTTACCAACCGAAGTTGATCACGCTCGAACTATCAGGTTCTTTCGAACTATCTTGTCCACAAGCTCTTTTACCAACCGAAGTTGATCACGCAAGTGTACGCCTACTAACCAAAGGAGTATAATTTGTTCTCGCTATTTTACCAACCGAAGTTGATCACGCTCGAACTATCAGGTTCTTTCGAACTATCTTGTCCACAAGCTCTTTTACCAACCGAAGTTGATCACGCAAGTGTGCGCCTCCTAACCAAAGGAGTATAATTTGTTCTCGCTATTTTACCAACCGAAGTTGATCACGCTCGAACTATCAGTGTAGTGTATCACACTAGTATTCCCCAAAAAACTTGTAATAAGAGGAAGAGGATGGTGAAACATCATCGTTTTATTCATAATGAAGGAATTGCTTTACATTTTACATTACTGATAATACTTGCGTAGGTGTTCAGCATTCCATGCATTCTTAAATTCCTCTCCTTCTAGAGTTGCTATTCCGTAAGTTCATGGTCGAACAACTTCTGTAACTCGGTAAGGTCCATGCCAGTTGGCTTCAAGCTTATTGTGCTTCTGAATGACCTTCTTTAGCACATAATCCCCTTCTTTTAAGTCGCATTTCTTCACCCTCTTATTGTAGAACAGAGCTGTGCGTTGTTGGTAAGCAGCATTCCTAATGGATGCCTCTTCTCTAACCTCCTCGAGCATGTCCAAATATAATCTTCTCATCAAGTCACTGACTGGGGAATTGAAATTCAGCACTCTGTGTGTTGGGAGACCCAACTCAGCAGGTATTACAGCCTCACTTCCAAATGCCAGCATGTATGGTGATTCTCCAGTTGCTGCTCGGGGAGTTGTTCGGTAAGCCCACAATACTGACTGTAGCTCATTAATCCAATTAGCTTTAGACTCACTTAGTCTCTTCTTCAAACCATTTAGTAGTGTTCTGTTTGTCACCTCAGTCTGCCCATTGCTTTGAGGATGACTTGGTGCTGAATGGGTCTTCAGGATGTTTGATTGTTGACAATAGGCAGCAAACTCCTCGTTGTCGAATTGTGTTCCATGGTCTGTGATGAAGGCATGAGGAAGACCATATCTACAGATGATATTCTTCCAAACAAACTTGTATACCTTCTCGTACGTCATATCGATAAGGGGTTCAGCTTCTACCCACTTAGTAAAATAATCTACTGCGACGACGAGGTACTTGAATCTTCCTCGGGTGGTCGGCAATGGTCCAACCAAATCAATTCCCCACATGGAAAATGGCCAAGGGGAAGTTATGGGTGTCAACAATGCTTGTGGAGTTCGTCGGATGGAGGAAAAACGTTGGCACTTGTCACATTTGTTAGCATAGGCTATACAATCAGCCCTCATCATCGCCCAGTAATATCCTTGAGTCATCACCCTCTGCAAAAGTGTCCGACCTGCTACATGGGCTCCACATGACCCTTCATGGATCTCTTCAATTAATTCTTTCACCTCGGAGGGATGTACACATCTCTGCAAACCTACCATAATTCCTCGTTTGTACAAAACACCATTAGTTAGTACATACCGAGCAGCTTTAAACTTTAATTTCTTTGCCGCGAGCTTATCCTTTGGCAATACTCCCTCTTCAATATATGCCCTGATGGGATCCATCCAAGATGGTCCTAGATCAAGGGTAATAACATTCATTGTTAGGTCTTCATCTATGCTCCGACTTTCCAATACATCAATTGGTATCGTTCTCCGCAGCTCGGTGCGAGTAGCTGATGCTAGTCAGGCCAGTGTGTCTGCTTGTGCATTTTCTATTTTGGGTATTCTGATCAACTGAATGGCGTCAAATTCTGCCAGTAATCCCATCACCTTTGCATGATACTTGACCAT
The DNA here is from genome assembly GCA_949130495.1 of Sambucus nigra. NCBI lineage: Eukaryota > Viridiplantae > Streptophyta > Magnoliopsida > Dipsacales > Adoxaceae > Sambucus > Sambucus nigra. Next base: position 353,379,192 of record OX422207.1, on the reverse strand, counting down.
TAATTCTCCTTTAACCGCATATGTTCCCATCATCTGATTCACAATTAATTGAGAATCACTGAATACCGTCACTTGTTGTGCTTCCGTGATCTTTGCTAAATTAAGACCTTCTATCATGGCCTCATATTCAGCCTCATTATTGGAGGTTTTCAATTGAAATCGCAAGGCATATTCTATGTCAATCTCGTCTGGGGTTTTCAAAATAATCCCAGCTTCACAACCTGCTGTGCAAGATGACCCATCTACATACAATCTCCATGTAGGTAACTCGTCTTCAAATTTCTTATCCACTAGAGTTCCTCGATGAAATATCAGTTGTTCTCTTCCATCCTCCCCTGTTAATTTTCGTTCCTCGTCGACCATTTCTTCTCGCCCTTTTACCAACCGGAGTTGGTCTGGGTTTGAATTTGATGATCTTTATACATCCACAAGCCCCTTTACCAACCGAAGTTGGTCTGAACTTATGTCTGTTGATCCTGTAACATCCAAAGGTTGGTCAGCAAGCAACTTTTGTTCCTCGGGGGTATCAGGATATGTAAACTCTGCTATAAAATCTGCTACAGCTTGCCCTTTCAATGATGACCTGGGTTCATACACAATATCATATTCACCGAGCTCTATTGCCCAGTATATCAGTCTCCCTGACTTTTCTGTCTTATGAAGGGCTTGTCTTAATGGCATGTCAGTATACACGATGATGGTATGGGACTGGAAATATGGCCTCATTCTTCTACTTGCTTCAATTAATGCCAATGCCAATTTTTCTAACTTTGGGTACCTGATCTCTGCACCTCGGAAAGCCTTACTTGTGTAATAAATTGGCTTCTGGACTCCATTCTCCAATCTGATCAATGCCGAGCTGACTGCATGCTCCGATACTGCCAGGTATAAGTATAACTTTTCTCCCGTTATTGGCCTCGACAATAGTGGAGGTGTTCCCAGATATTTCTTCAAGTCTTGAAAGGCTTTTTCACATTCATCATTCCACTCGAAAGTTTTTTGAAGTGTTCTGAAGAATGGTAAGCATCTATCTGTTGCTCGAGATATAAATCTGTTGAGCGCTGTAACCCGTCCGGTAAGACTCTGTACTTCTTTCTTCGTCGTTGGAGATTGCAACCCTAAGAGAGCTTTGATCTTTGCTGGATTTGCCTCAATGCCTCGCTGGTTGATGATATATCCTAGGAACATTCCTTCTCGTACTCCAAAGGTGCACTTCGTCTGGTTGAGCTTCATCTGATATTTATCCAGTTGATCAAAGGTCTGACCTAAGTCAACTAGATGTTCATCAGCTTTCTTGCTCTTTGTCAGCATATCGTCGACATAGACTTCCATGTTGCAACTGATTTGTTCGGCAAAAACCTTGTTCATCAGCCGGTGGTATGTCGCTCCTGCATTTTTTAAACTAAAAGGCATAACATTATAACAATAAGTTCCTCTAGGGTTAATAAAAGAAATGCTTTCCCTGTCTTCAGGTTTCATTTTGATCTTGTTGTAACCAGAGTAAGCATCCATGAAACAAAGCAGCTCGTGCCCCGAGGTAGCATCCACTAGTTGGTCAATTATGGGTAATGGGAAGTGATCCTTTGGGCAGGCCTTATTGAGATCAGTGAAATCAACACACATTCTCCATTTGTTGTTTTTCTTCTTTGCCATCACTACATTTGCCAACTAGTCTGGATACTTCACATCTTCAATGAATTGGGCTTTCTGGAGCTTGTCAACCTCCTCTTGAATAGCTTGATTCTTCTCGGGGCTAAATACTCTTCTTCTCTGTTTTACAGGCTTGATTTCCTTATTCACATTAAGTTCATGGCATAAGAAGTTTGGATCTATTCCTGGCATGTCTTCATGACTCCACGCAAAAGTTTTCTTTCTATCTCTCAAGAAAGCTATCAACTCCTGTTTTATTGAAACATCCAACGATGAACCTATATGGGTTACTCGTTCAGGGTGCTCGTCGTCCAAAATAACATTTTTTTTAGATTCCACCACCTGTCCTTTTACAAGTTGGGATTCATCTCTAGGATCGAGAGTTTCAATCTCTGTATCTTCTTCCACCTGGTAGGTAGTAGTCTTTTTCCTTGATTCCTCAAGCTCCTCTTGCTCGGCAGATGAATAATAGCATTCCCGAGCTACTTTTTGGTCACCTTTCACAACTCCTACCCCAAAGTTTGTTGGGAATTTTAAGCATTGATGCACTGTAGATGGAACTACTTCAAATTTCTTCAAACCAACTCTTCCCATGATGATGTTGTAGGTTGACTGCACATTCTTATCCATCATAAAGAAGAGTATTCTTTCTGTTCGACAAGCAGACCAAGTTCCAATGAATATATCCAACTTGATCGTCCCAAGTGGAAAAACTTTCTCACGAGCAAAACCTAGGAGGGGTCTATGATAAGGTTCCAATTGAGATAATTTCAGATTCAAACTATCAAAGTATGAATAGTACATGATGTCTGCCGAGCTTCCATTATCTACCAACACCCTTGAAATCATTACTTCCTTCATCCTCATTTTGATCACCAGAGGATCGTCGTGAGGATAAAGAACACCTGTCAGGTCGTTTTTTGAAAAGCCAATGACCAGCTTCTCTTTGTTTACCTTCCTCGGACGATCGTCCTCGGCCAGATTTATTCGCTGAATATATGAACAAGCTTGAGGCTCTATGAGGTAAGCTTTTCTTTCTGCAGTATGGTCTCCTCCTCCTGCATCTCCTCCTGTAATAACATTACAATCAAATGATCCAAAACGTATGGAAAATACCTCTCGTTATGGATGCCTTGGTTTCTTGGGAAGATCGGGGTCATCCTCTGGATCATCTTCATGGTTTCTCTTCTTTTTCTCCTCTGCTCGACGAGGAGATCTAGACCTCTCTCTAGCTCGGTCATTATTTTTTCTTTCACCTCCCCGATCAACATATTTTTCTAGCTTTCCTCTTCGGATGAGTGTTTCAATCTCGTTCTGAAGAGCTATGCAATTTTTGGTCATGTGACCATGATCTTTATGAAACTCACAATATTTATCCTTACTCCTCGAATCAGGTTCTGACCTCAGTTTCTTTGGCCATTTTACCTCCTCGTTGTTCTTGATTTCTTCCAAGACATGATGAATACCCATTTTCAAAGGAGTATAATTGTCGTATTTCTTCAGGACTTCCCATGATGACTTATTATTTCTGGAGCATTTATCACCGCCATTGCCCTTATGCTCTTTATTCTTAGACTTGTCGACTTCCACCTTGGTGTCTTTATCTATATTCTTCTTTGCAGCCATAGCTTCCTCGGCATTCATGATTTTGGCCGCTTTTGCCATCAATTCTGACATAGTTTTAGGTGGATCTTTCGCCAAAGTATAATACAACTTATTAGGCAACAACCCACTCATCAAAGCGGTGATTGCTGTCTTCTCTTCGTAATCTATGACCTCCAGCTTCTCGTTATTGAAATGAGTTATGTAATCTCTAGTACTCTCACCAGATTTTTATCTAACACTTAACAAATATGCTACTCGTTTTACTGGCTTTGCTCCAAAATAGAAATTGCCGATGAACAACTCAGCCAACTGAAAGAAAGTTGAAATCTTACCCCGAGGAAGATTATTGTACCAAATCTGGGCAGCTCCAGTAAGAGTTCCTGAGAATGCTCTTCATCTCATCTCGTCGGGGACAGCATAGATATCGATGGTAGCTTGATATTGCTCTATGTGTAGAACAGGATCTGTCTTTCCATCATATTTGGGGGTCACCACAGGTGCTTTAAACTTTGACGGGGTAGGAAAACCCACAATGGCCTGGACAAAAGGTGTCCCTTGAACAAAAGTTCGTTGTAAGGGATTCTTCGCCTTAGCCATTTCTCCCAATCTATCCTCCAAGCGCTGAATGGAACCCTTCCACGCATCGTTTCCTTCCTCGGGCTTATTAGTTCGAGCAATTGATTGTTCTGATGTGGCCTCTTGATATTTATCTTGACGAGCAATTGGTCGTGATTGTGCTGATCCTTCTCTTAGATCTGATGGTCGTCGAAAACTCCTCGACATTGTATTAGGTGGACTCCTATTCCTCCTAGGGCCTAATCGACTGAAAGGAGACACCCTACTCAATCTTTCCAAGGCACTGGGTCTTTCTGGAGAGAGAATGATACGTTGATCAGTATCTGTAGCCTTTATTAACGAAGTTCGCCCAGGTTGATAGGAGAAATCATCAGAATCCTCATTCCAATATGACTCAGTACGCCTGGATCGTGAAGAAAGTAAATAAGTTTGCCTCTGACCACTTCGCTGTCCTGAACGTGCAGGTGCACCGCCATGAAGGGTTTGTATGAGTTGCCTCATTATTTCTTGCATGGCGGTTTGTCCTTGAGCCAGATTCGTCATAATCCCGGCCAGATTTGGAGGTGCAGAGGGATTTAGAGGATTTCCAGCATTTCCAGCGTTTCGATTGCTGGATTCCGGATTATCTGCCATGAATGGTTTTTGGTGAAAAACAATAATAACAATCGTTTCCCACAGACGGCGCCAATCTGTTGATGTAAAAAATTAGATCGCTCTAATTATTCAATCACAGATAAATAAAATGAGACAAAGATTTTTAAAGTGGTTCAGCCTTATATGAATGGCCTACGTCCACTGTTATGTTATTGCTGAGTGTTTGGGAATTCTCGATTTGTGGTTCAACCAAGAAATTCCGGTCCCTTTGAATGAGGGCGATACAAGGTATTTATAGCTCTTAGGTTATACATGAAAGGGTTGATACATTAAATGATATACATATGAAAGGGTAATACATTTAATGCAGCGTGTGCGTCAAGATGATGAATATTCAATGAATAGTTGAACTGTTGATTATCTGGAATTAATGCTATGGCCGAGATGCAGCTCGGACTGCCTTAGTTGCTCGTTGCTGAGGAGTTCCTCGGAGCGCTAGAGTACCTTAGAGTGCTGAAGTTCCTCGGTGTATCCTCGTTGCTCGGAGAGAACATGAGTTGTTCGGGGAAATGAACTTCCTCGTTGCTATTGTGCCAAGTAGATTAACACGTGTTCTCATATTATTCGTCCATATCAGCATATTAATTTTGGTATCAACAGGATGAAAGTATGGTTCTGCTCTGAAAATGACTGTACCCGTAGATCCTGCCTTATACCTAAAGTGAAAATGTCACTTCATTTCTTTAATAGAGTAAATTTGTTTCTCAAACTAAATAAATAATTTATTTCGACTGAGAAGAATTATTTATAGCACTATGTGCAGATTTTGCAGAATTTGTTATTCATTTTTTTACTCTGCAAGGACAAATTAATGTTCGCATCTTTTAGGAACTTTGTAAAAAGAAGTCTTCGACACATAGGACTCTAGAGTAGCTTACTTCTAAATTCGACACAAACGACAAGTCGATTTCCGCATCTTTTAGGTGTATTAGAAGTTATAATACACCTAAATAGATGTTCTACAGAACATAGATCATCACGATTAAATTAAAAAAAACGGTAACTCGTGTCTTTAATACAGTGTTCGTATTGGTTTTATTGTTCACTCGTCATTGTCACAAGACATAAAAAATAAAAATATACACGAGGAAGCCCCTCAAACTAGAAGTACACTAATAAAAGGCGGGTCCCTCGCTGCATCGCCCCAAGATTAAAAACCGTTGCTCGAAATTGAAATGAGGAACCAGTATAGGAACATTCACATTTGAGTCTATACACGACAAAGCAAAAGGAACAAATTCCTTGTTAATGGGTCACATAACGCCTGCAGCGAGTGGACCTGGAGCAGACCACTTCTCAACACGGGTTTCCTCTTCGTGTCCCTATCTCTGAAAATAAATCGATATAAGGTTTCAATAAAAAAAAATAAATAAAAAAATTTGCTCACATCGTCAAAAAAAAAAAATTAGCTACCATTGCTCGTCTGCTCGTATGTGCTGTGAAACCGTTTGGAAAAGTAAATACTTTGCCAAATCAAAGCAACCTCAACAGCTTATGGGGAAAGGATGTGGAACTTGAAAAAAACACAAATTTTAGCCCACGAGATTTCCATCGAGTACCTGATGTGCGGAGGTACACAAAATCCACATACACTAGAACGAACGAACCAAAATCTGAGAGTCCTCCCACAATTCCTCATTGAAAACGAACCCTCGCAACATATATCTGAAAGAGAGATTTATGAAAAAATTACATGAGACGAGGGACCATCACCTCGTTGTTCAAACTCGAACGCAGAAACCCTCTTACATTTGGGGGAGTGTCCCATATTTTCTGAAAACGATTCTTCGATTCCCTTGCTCGAATCAAAATCGTACACGCCTTACTCCAACATAAATACCAGACAAGGAACCAGCACCTCGTTGGTATAATAATAATAATGAAAAAAAGGGAGGTCAATTTCTTAAAGATCTGTTGCTCACAGATCTTAAAGATCAGTAAAAAAAACTCCTTAACAATCTGAATATAAGAGATGTGGTTTTACCCTGCTCTCACCCACTCCAATGGGCTTATAGTCGAGACCCTCCCTTGCACATCTCACCTGCTCTCTTAGTCTCTCTCTCATGCATTTAAAGAATGAGCAGATGTGTATTTTAAGAAGATGAGAAACCAAAGACGAGGAACCCAATAAACGTATTTTCTCGTCGATCATTTCTAAAAGTAAAAAAAAAAAAAGAAATAACAAGGTTTAACAAGTGTGCGACAACCCACTACGAGGAATAATCAGGTCCAAAGAGTACAAATATATATATATAAATTATAGACCCAAATTATATGAGATTGACACATGACAAATGCATTAAAAATTAGTAGAGGTATTATAAAATTGAAGCTTAAGAGTCTGCTTTTGTAACGTGTATACATGCATCTTCCCTAAACACTCATTGATATCGCTCAAACCTTTAATGACCCAAGGTAATCCACGATTATTCATGTATCTTCCCAACTTATGTGTAGGTCTATTTGTCCTTTCATCTTTTAATATTCTCTCTCCCCTTCCCTCCTTCATGTATTGAAGTAAATGTCATCGGCCATGCAGGGAAGGTGGAAATCCAATTGACAGCCAAATCTCCAATTCAACATACAACAAAATTAGAATCTAAATCCATTAATGGCATGCATAAAAGAGGTGACCATATGGGCATCAATGAAAATAGACCCAACTTCTTTCTCCATACGGTCATTGAAATTGATCGAAGATCCATGGTGATAGTGCACTCCCTCACTCTCGAATACACATTTTTCTTTGATTTGACTTACTGGACTAGACAGTCATCAATCTGATATATCGGTAACCCTCACTCAATAAAATTGTATTTAGAAATTTTAACGGCTAAGATCATATCACACAAACCCACTACATTAATTTATGAATCCCTCCTCTTTGTTTCACTTTGAAGCATTTTGGTATGAGTGTTTCTTTTTCTCTCTCTACCTTCTCTCTGTTCTCTATAACTTGGTCTCAGGCTTTGGTTTTGTAATTTTAATATATACGCCTCTTTGTTTTTGTTAATAGTTATACATTTTTAAGTTTATTTTTTATGTTTATTTTTTTATTCGTAGATTAATTTTTTTGTTTGTGTTTTATTGTTTATTAGTTATTTTGGTGATAGAACATGTTCAATCTTTAGAATAATGATTGATGATGCTTGGATTCAGAACCACTAGATAAGTGATGATGAGCTCAAATAGTAGCAACAATGGCAGCCATAGAGATGTATATGTATAAGTATATAGAAGGAGATGAGTATAAGAGGAGTAAGATAATGATGTATAGTCGTTCAGCCAATTTGGCCTACATCCACTGTGAGTGTGTGATCCACTAAGTATGGGCTCTAATGGCCTTGGATACAATGCACATGAACTCCCTTTCTCACTTTACTTTATGTATAAGTAGAGTTTTATCTAGGGTTACAATTATTGATCGATCCCATTGTAGGGTTGTAGGTGACAAGTATATATAAGTACACCCCCAAGTATGCATGGTGCATGTGAATGATGATCTAGCCAATATCCTGTTGACACCTGTAGATGCCAAATGATGACATAATATTCCCTCACGTGAGAGGGTGATTCTGTTACAACGTTCTTCCACTTGCCATATGAGCCTCACGTGCACTGTTCCACGCGTCTCCCAAACCACGCGCTGTGATGATGTCACCCTCGGCCTGTGATATGACCCCCTCGTTTGGACCATAATGAGGGGGTCGGCTCCTTGAAGGATCATCCGGGCCTGATGAGGGGTCGGCCCCTTGAAGGGTCATCTGAACCATGATGAGGGGGTCGGCTCCTTGAAGGGTCGTCCGGGCCTGATGAGGGGTCATCCCCTTGAAGGGTCGTCCGGACCATGATAAGGGGTCGGCCCCTTGAAGGGTCGCCTGGACCATGATGAGGGGCCGGCCCCTTAAAGGGTCGTCAGGGCCTCGTCCAGTTGCAGGGTGCCCTCGGCCTGGCCGAGGGTACATAAGGGTATATCAATCACCCCCAGCCCTTAATCATCGATGTTATTAAGACGGATGAGGGTTATTGTTCCCCTTGAGATGAATGTATGGTCAGTTAGGTGAATGACACCTGTCAACCTGATGTGACACCTGTCAAATTTTTATCCAATGTCATTCCAGTTTTCTAGGCATGGCGGTTGCATGCTGCTTGGGGATTTGTTCCCTAATGATGTCCTCCTCGTGGGTCATCCCCACCATTGACCCTCATTACAGGCCGAGGGTTATAGTTACCAAATTAATGGAGTCTTCCCTCGTCTTTCTTGAGGACAATGGTGGGGTCGTCCCCACCATTAAGCCTCATTATAGACCGAGGGACGTTCCCCAAAGATGATCCCATTCGTATTAAAACGGGCAACACACAAGATGAGAGGAAACACTGAATTTTCTCATTATATTTCCAAAGTTTTCTACTGGAGCAACATCCATTACAATTATGGTCCGTCAGGATATTACAACACTACTGATAGTATTTTTTCAGATGATCTGCATTCCAGGGGTTGGAAAAGTGTTCCCCTTCTAGGTTTTCTAGACTATACGTCCCTAGGACAACTTCATCGATGACCCTATATGGGATGTGCCAATTAGGATGGAGCTTATTGGGCTTCTGCCAAGTCTTTTTGAGGACCAAGTCCCCCACCGTAATTGGTCTCTGTTTCACCCTCTGATTGTAAAACCTTGCAGTCCTCTGCTGGTAGGCGGCTTGCCTTATATCGACGTCTTCTCTTCTTTCCTCAATCAGGTCTAAGTTAAGTCTCCTCTCTTCCATATATCTCTGGGGGTCATACATTTGGACCCTATGGGTAGGAAACCCAATCTCAGTAGGAATGACAGCTTCTGAGCCAAAAGCCAGCATGAATGGGGTTTCTCCGGTAGGGGTCTTTGTCGTCGTCCTATAGGCCCACAGTACAACATATAACTCCTCAACCCATCTTCCTTTTGCCTCCTCAAGCCTCTTCTTGATTCCATCTAGGACTGTCCTATTCGTAACTTCCGTTTGGCTATTGGCCTGAGGTCGGACCGGGGTAGAGAAGAATTGTTTGATACTCACCCTTTCACAGTTCTTCTCTAGAGATGTCTTCTTGAACTGAGTCCCGTTATCCGAGATGAGGGTGTTGGGGAGACCATTTCTACATAAAATATTTTTCCAGATGAACTGGAAGGTCTTCTGCTCTTTAATCGTGACCATCGGTTCGGCCTCCACCCATTTTGAAAAATAGTCAATCGCTACGATGAGGAACCGATAGTTATTGACTGACCTAGGCAAGGGTCCTACTAGGTCGATCCCCCACACTGCAAATGACCATGGGGATGTAATGGAGGAAAGAGGCTGATGGGGCTGGTGAGGGATGGTGGCAAATCTGTGACATTTTTCGCATTTTTTTACATATGTCGTGGCATCTTTCCCCAAGGTCGGCCACCAGTACCCCTGGGTGACCACCCTCTTTGCCAAAGATCTACCCCCGATGTGGCTTAAACATGACCCCTCATGCACATCTTGCAAGATGTGTGGGACTTCAGACGGGTGCACACACCTAAGTAAGGGGATCAAGAACCCCTTTTTGTACAAGGTGTCTCCGATGATAGTGAATTTTACAGCACTATATCTCAACTTCTTTCTTTCTTGATTTGCTTCTGGAATCTCCCCCTCTTTAATGTATTTGAATAGAGGGTCCATCCGTGAAGCTTCCCTATTGATATGTAAACAAGAGCCAAGTGTTCCCTCAACATCTTCAATAGTTGGCCGAAGCAGAATTTCCACCGGGACTGTCCTTCTGATATCTGTCCTAGTTGCTGAGGCCAGCCTGGCAAGTGCATAGGCTCAACCATTTTCATGCCTACCTATCCTCTTCAATTTTAATTCTCTGAAGCTCTTTAGTAACGACCTTACTTTCTCAAGGTACTTGGTCATCCGTTCATCCTTGGCCTCGTAGTCTCCTAGTATCTGATTCACTACTAGCCTTGAATCACTATGGACCAAAATCTCGCCGATACTAAGAGAATTGGCCAAGGATAGGCCTGTTATCAAGGCCTCATATTCAGATTCGTTGTTAGAAGCTTTGAAGTTAAACCTCAGGGCGTACTCAATGTCTATGCCATCAGGTGATGATATTATTAATTCAGCCGCACTCCCGCCTTCACAAGCGGACCCATCAACGAAGAGGCTCCATACGGTCTGTTCCTCTGAGAAATTTCCCTCGGTGAGGGACCCCTGTCTGAAGAGGTACCTTCCCTCTTTATTTTTGACCACTCTTCCTCCAGCGGTGCTTGTCTAAGCCTTATTTGCAGGTGTGTCGGTGAGCCTGTCTTGTCGAGTATCTGTCTTCCCGAGGCCCTTACCCTTGGCTTCATCATCTTCCCAAGTAAACTGGGCCACGAAATCTGCCAATGCTTGCCCCTTAATGGCCATCCTAGGTTGATATAAAATGTCAAACTCTCCCATCTCTATAGCCTAGGCCATTAGCCTACCTAATTTTTTCGGTTTTTGCAGGACCTGCCTAAGAGGAGAGTCAATGAGGATGACCATTGTATGGGAGTGGAAGTATGGTTTCATCTTTCTTGATGCATGGATCAAGGCATAGGCTAACTTCTCCATCCTTGGGTATCTTTGCTCTGCCACTTGGAGTGCCTTACTATTAAAATATACGGGCCTTTGTACCCCGTCCTCTTCTCTTACAATGGCTACGCTGATGGCTGATTCTAATACGACTAGTTACACATATAGTCGTTCACCCTGCTCTGGCCGTGACAACAGCAATGGAGACCCTAAGTATGCCTTTAGCTCCTTGAAGGCCTCATCACACTCCTCGCTCCATTCAAAATCCTTTCTGAGAATTTTAAAGAATGACAAACACCTATCTGTGGCTTTAGACGCGAATCTATTCATAGAAGCCACTCACCCCGTGAGCCTCTCAACGCCCTTTATGGTCTTGGGGGTCGATCCCCAGCATATCTGCATGACTCCACGCAAATACGCTTTGTCTTCTCCTCAACAGTTTAATGAGGTCTTCCTTGATATTTGGCTTCAGAGACTTGCCGACTTGGACGTTTTTTTTCGGGTCATCCTCATTGAGGATTATGGATTCTACCTCTTTCGCGGCCTCTCCTTTCTTCAGCTTTATCTCATCCCTGAGGTCGAGGGTATTAATATTGTAAGTGGTTGTAGCCTTCTTGTGTGCCTCTCTTTCTTCAATGGGGTTGTAATAACATTCTCGCGATATCGTCTGGTCCCCCTGAACTTCCCCCACCCCGTAAGGGGTTGGAAATTTAATCATCTGATGGATCGTAGATGGCACAACTTCAAACCCCTTGAGGGTTACCCGCCCCAGTATAATATTGTAAGCCGAAAAGACATGTTCATCCATCACAAAGAAGCTGACCTTCTTTGTAAGCCATCTCATCCACTCGTCCCCCATCCTGACATCAACCTTATACACTCCGAGGGGATGAACCTTTTTCTCCACTAAACTTAATCAATGGGTGATGATATGGGACGAGTCTAGCACGACTGAGACCAAAGGCTTTGAAGTATGGACAAAACATCACGTCTGCAGAACTACCACCGTCGACTAGTATCCTCGGCACCTCACACCCGTGTACCCTGGTAGTGATGACGAGAGGGTCATCATGTGGGGCTAAAATTCCTTTGAAGTCCATTCTTGAGAATCCCATTATCAGAGTGTCCATATCGACCTTCTTCCTTTTTTCTAACTTTGCCTCCAGAGAGGTTGAGTGTACTGTCTTCATCACTGCCTTGGCTTCAGCCACGTGGGACTTCCTGTCTGCGACCTCTGACCCTCTTCCTGCTAGGCCCCCGGAGATCATTCCTACTCCGAGCGATATCATATTAAGCCTCTTGACTGGGCCGTGGTCGTCTCTCGACTGGAGGTCAGGGTCATCCTCATCGTCAGAAGGGTCATCCCCTCTTTTTTGAGGACCTTCTCTACATGCATCGCCTCGCTTCTTTCTGGAGTCGTCCCTTCGGCCCCTCTTAAAGGCACCTTTGTCAACGTACTTCCTGAGCTTCCCTTCTTTCAGCATCTTCTCAATCTCATCTTTCAGAGAAAAACATTTGTCTGTCACGTGGCCATGGTCTTGGTGAAATTCACACAATAGGTTTTTGTTCCTCTTGTTGGGGGTTGCCCTCAACTTCTCAGGCCACTTCAGGGATTGGTCACTCTTTATCTCGCTGAGAATATGTTCACAGCTGACCATCAGAGGGCTGTAACCAGCGAACTTGTCGTTCGTAGACCTCTTCTTCCCCTCTTTGTTCTTCTTAGGGAACTTACCCCCACTAGCGCCTCCTTTTCGTCATCGTATTTTGCGGCCATTGCCTTTTCGGCGTTTATCACCTTTCCTGATGTTGACAGCAATTCAACCATCGTCCTCGGAGGGTCTTCAGCAAGCTTCCATAACAGCTTCCCCTTTTGGAGTCCTCCAATCAGGGCTGTCATAGCTATGCTCTCCTCATAGTCTTCCACCTCCAACTTTTCTTTGTTGAATCTGGCTATGTAGCCCCTTAGACTCTCATTCTTCCCCTGCTTAACATAGAGCAGGTGGGTGGTCTTCTTCTGTGGCCTCATCCCAAAGAAAAAGTTATGGATGAACCGGTCTGCCAACTACTTAAAGTTTTCAATGGAGTTTTTTGGGAGAGACGTGTACCAGACATGTGCAGTCCCAGTCAGGGTACCAGAGAAGGCAGAACACCTCATCTCATCTGAGATAGAGTATATGTCTGCTGCTAATTGATACATCTCAATATGGTGGACAGGGTTGGTGCTCCCGTCATATCTTGGGGTGACCACAGGTGGCTTGAACTTTGGTGGCGTAGGGAAGTTGACTATCTTCACCACAAAGGGTGAGCCTATGGTGTATCCCCTCTGAAGAGGGTCCCAACTTTTCAGTATATCGCCAATATTATCTTCCAGTCGCTAGATTGAGTCATTCCAAGGCCTCGTATGGTCGGCTTGGCTGATGTTATACCCTGCCACCTCTTTGAGATGGACGGAGGGTTTTGCCGCGGCTGACCTGTGTCGGCTGTTTACTTCCCCCTGACCGCTGTCCCGTCCTAGGGGTCGGCCCCCGTGGGGTCGATCATCTACTGCCTCCCTTATGGACCTCGCGGCGCTCCTTGATCTGGACAATTTTTCTCGCAGGTCATTTACTGGCCCAGCCTCTCAAAGGCCGACCCCCTGTTCAAACGATCAAAAGTAGAGCCTCTTGGGCGATCATCATGATTTGGTCTCCCGCACTTCCCTCTACTCTCATGGAGAGGTTGTATAGTGTTGTTGGAGACTTCATATGGTTCCCAGCATTCTATGGGGGCCTCCTCTCCCTCCAGATCATCATACCTGTCCTCGGGGTAAGGGTTTCCTTGCCTCCCCAAACGTAGACGCCGGGGGTCAGCAATATCCCTACGCCGCTGAGGTGGTGGCAAGTCTTTGCGTGGTGCCTGGGGTGGTCCCCTGGCCTCATGCTTCCCTGGAGCTGCTGTCGGGGTAATCATCTCAGGTGAGACCCCTGGTGGTCTTAGTATGTTCTGTCTTTGAGCTATGAACTGCTCTTGCATGATCTACTGGCTTGCTGCCAGAGACTTCAAGGTTGCCGCCACATCATCCATCTCTGACTGGAACTGGGTCCAACTCCACTCTCCGGTGGAGGGAGCGGTGGTGGTGGCATCTCCGGTGCCATGAGTTTGAGCTATGAAAAGCTGAACTGTAAAAAAAGACTGGTGAGCTTGAGAACCTTAATGGGTCTCTTTCAATGGTGAAACATCTCCTCTCAGGGGGAGAGCTGGTTCACCACCATAGCGCCCAGTGAGGTCAAGCTATACAAGGGATATAGTTGTCTTCTCGTTCCCACAGACGGTGCCAAACTGATGATGCTTGGATTCAGCACCACCAGATAAGTGATGATGAGCTCAAATAATAGCAACAATGGCAGCCATAAAGATGTATATGTATAAGTATATAGAAGGAGATGAGTATAAGAGGAGTAAGACAATGATGTATAGTGGTTCAACCAATTTGGCCTACATCCACTGTGAGTGTGTGATCCACTAAGTATGGGCTCTAATGGCCTTGGATACAATGCACATGAACTCCCTTTCTCTCTTTACTGTGTGTATAAGGAGAGTTTTTGCTAGGGTTACAATTATTGATCGATCCCCTTGTAGGATTGTAGGTGACAAGTATAAATAGGTCTTGGGGGTGTAGTGCACCCCCCAAGTATGCATGGTGCATGTGAATGATGATCTAGTCAATATCCTATTGAGACCTGTAGATGCCAAATGATGACATAATATTCCCTCACGTGAGAGGGTGATTCTGTTATAACGATCTTCCACGTGCCATATGAGCCTCGCGTGCATTGTTCCACGCGTCTCCCAAACCACGCGCTGTGATGATATCACCCTCGGCCTGTGATACGAGGCCGAGGGAAAAGTTCCTTTCGATTGCGGGTCTGGCCCAATTTGGGCCTCGTACTGTCGTACCCTCTGAGGGTCGTCCGGGCCTAATGAGGGTCGGCCCCTTGAAGGGTCGTCTGGACCATGATAAGGGGGTCGGCTCCTTGAAGGGTCGTCCGGGCCTGATGAGGGGTCGGCCCCTTAAAGGGTCATCCGGGCCTGATGAGGGTTCGGGCCCTTAAAGGGTCGTCTGGACCATGATGAGGGGTCGTCCCCTTGAAGGGTCGTCTGGACCATGATGAGGGGTCGGCCCCTTAAAGGGTCGTCAGGGACTCGTCCAGTTGCAGGGCGCCCTCAGCCTGGCCGAGGGTACATAGTGCTATATCAATGATAAATACCTTTTGCACCCACTTCTTTCAACTCTATTTTATTTTTTATATTAATATTCTTTCATGTTTCTAGTTATTGGAGTAGAAATATTCTTGGAATGTTAGATTATTTCTCCATTTTGTAACGTTTAATCAGTAGAAGATTCTCTTATTTGTCTTATATAAATTCCTCCATATATGTTAGATTAATAGTTCAACGTCTTTGTATTTTTAAACTTGAAACTTCTTATGTGGTTATCTTCCCCTTTTTTCTTTCACAGGTAGATTATAGGTTTTGAAATGAGTTCAGGCTTTTGTAAATCTGTTATACAACTTTGAGGTATATGATCTCAATTTATTTTTTATTTTTTTATATATAAACTTTGTATTATTTGTGTCTTATTTATCTTTTATTGTAAGGAACCATTTGTATCTATCCCGAAGAATCATTAGTTGTCAACCCTACGTGACCATGCCATTACTAGAGCCTTATAATAGGTAAATAATTTGAGGCTTTCTTTTCCTTTTTGTGAAATTATCATTGAAATAAAAAAATTATCATAAAATTGTACACTCCAATACATAATATGTATTTGTGGAATCCAGCGTCAGAGGAAATGGTGAAATTGGGGTATTCAAGATTCTCAATATATTTGATTCAGTGATACATAATCTCATTCGATTATCACGCTTTTGAAATTGATGCCAGCTAGGTATTTGATTTGGGAATGGAAATCAACGGTTCAGAGGTTTTACTTATGAAGATTAAAATATTTTAATGCTTGATCTTGACGTTCCTTCATTATAGGGCATCTCAAGTAGAACAAAAGTTTCATGTAGGGTGGAATAATTGTGTTATTTGAGTTGCTGAAAATTTATTTTATCTGATGTGGTAGAGTTACATTTATGTTCCACCATCTATTGTAACTAAAAAAAAATGTTCCAACATCTTTACACTCCAAAGTTGTTGTTGCTGGGACACCTCCACCTGGTTTGTCTTTTTTCGAATGCCTTCTTTTTTATATGTGCACATTTTTGTTGAGATGTTTCAAAAAAATATATAAGTGGTTGAGGTCTTCATTTTTATCATTTGGACAATTTTTGTAATGTAATGTAAAGATAATTCAATCTCTACTGTGTAATTTACATAATACTATATTTGTTAGTTGTGATGGGAAGCATTGGGTATAAACACAAAGTATATGAAAAAAAAAACTACTTAAATATTGTAAACACGAAGTATGAAAACAATAAGTAGGAATTTTATTTTTCAAATTAATCTAACAATCAGTTCTTGATCACATTATGTTATCACTCTTTTTCACTTATTGGTTCTTTAAATTTAGTCTAAAGAAACAAAATTAGATGTGCAAAATAGCTATGTTATTTCAATTGACGATTCTAAATTGGTTTGCTAACAATTAATTTGTACAGTTTCATATATATATATATATATATATATATATATATATATATATATATATATATATATATATATATATATATATATATTCGGCCAAGCATCGCGTGGCCTTCATGCTAGTATATCTATATAATAAAGGAGGAGGGACTTTTGTCACATTATACAATATTTGCCACATCATATAGCCACATCATACAATTTTGTACACGTCTTAAGTTGCCACGTCATAGATTAAATCAGACGGGTTTGTATCTGGAGGAGGGGTTTTTAAATCAGACGGGTTTCTACCACGTGGAACAGTCTACCTCGAGCCTCTCAATCTTCTACCTCAAGCCTCTCAATATTTGGCGTGTGCAGAGAGAAATTGAAACCTCATTATTTGAGCTTCTTCACTTAAATATGTTTCTTCTTCACTCAACATCACCCAGACCTGTTATTTTCGTTTTCATTTTTAGCGTTTTTATTTTTGGTTTTGTTCTAACGTTTTTATTTTCATTTTTAACCAATATTTGGCCTGCAATTTTTTTTACAGGTACTAATGATTTTGGGGGTTTCAACAACTTTGTTGGGTTTCATTATCTATCATTGAAGGAATCAAATAACATTTTTGGGGGTTTCAAATATAGGTTTCGTATGAACTGATTTGCATCTTTGTTGGAAGGTGTCTCTTGGTTAAGGTAAAAAAATGAACTCTTTCACGATTAAGGTAAAAAATAATCTCTTGGTTCTTTGTTTTAAATTTTTTGTTTTTGCTTCTCTTTGTTGGAATTTTTTTTTCCACGTTTGTGCGAACTCACCATCCCGCCTATCCGTCTCTCTGCCTTTGGGTTTCTCGGGTCTGGAAGGAGTTTGGGTAGGGGCAGAGGTTGGTTTGAGTTCTGGTTAAACAGTGGGTGGACCGGTTTGGTGTTAGGATTTTGACCGGTTTAAGAAATCAATGAGGTTGAGTTAAATGGGTTTTGAGCCAAGGGTTTGCTGGGTTGTAGCGGGTATGAGTGGTGTTTTTTTTGCTAGACCTCTCTATCACTCAGACATACCCTCACAGGTACAAAAAATATCTACAAAAACAATGTTTTTATTGTTCTTATTACTGATGAATATTGTTTATTTGTCTTTATATTCAACTAATAAATATGTTCGGATGTGGTCTTGGACATATGTGTATGGACAGAGATATGGGTTTTCCTTGGTTGTGTCATGTAATTCTGATTTCCTGTTTATCTTCTTTAAAACGACGGTTTGTTTCTGATAATCTTCATTAAAACGGGGGACTTACATTGAAGGGCGGTTTGTTTCTGATTTCCTTCTATTATTTTTTTTCGATTATCTGATTTTCGTTCTCTGATTTTCGGCTCAGATTTCTGGTGTCTCTCTGGTGCTGATTTTTTCGGTGATGAATCATGAGTTAGAATCCAAATTTGACTGCTTTGATTATGTCAGTGGCACTTTGTGTATGTTTTTTTGTTGCAGAAAATATCATTTATGTTGGGGATTGCAGAAAATATCATTTTCGGTGATGAGTTTGATTATGTCAGTGGCACTGCGGTGATGTGTTAGATCTCCGGTGATGATTTTTTTTTTTCCAGATGTGAGATCCTCGGTGATGAGTTACAAACCCATTTTTGATTGCTTTGTGTATATTTTTTGTTGCAAAATATATCCTTTTTGTTGGAGACTTCAGTTTTTTTTTCCAGATCTCGGTTTTTTTTATCAACAGTTCAATAATAATAGGTTAATATATAATTTACAAAAAAATGTATTTTAATTTATTTATTCCTAAAAATTGTAGAAATCAGTTTTTAAAAGTTTTTTTATATAATAATTTACATTTTTTGTAGGTACGGAATTGATACAGATTTTTATATAAAAAACAAATTTACACCATTTATCGTTTGGCTCGAGTGAAAAGTATTCTGCTGGCAAACACAGAAATTTAATCCACTTTGCCATGCTTTAAGTACTATAGTCTGGCAAAGAAAGTGTGGCTCTAAGTTTCTTACCAAGAGAAAGAAAAAGAAAAATGAGTACAATTCCCAATGTTGTTGAATCTGAGATGACCACTCAATGTGTTGCATGTATTATTTAATTGTGTTGGTAACAACTTAGAGTTTCGTGTGTACAAATTGTTGACTGAATTAGGGGTGATAATTCGGATTAACGGGTCGTGTTTTGGGCTGACACGACACGACACGGTTTTTTCGGATACGAATTCGTATTTTTTTTAGTTGACACGAACACGATCCTAATAAAAAATAACATGGCACGACATGGTAATCATAATTTCTTAAATTCACGCCTAAAAAATACGATAACACGAAACGACACGACTCATAATTAAGACACGAACAAGATACGATATGACTTTGGGTAAAAAAAGATGACACGAAAACGATACGTTGTGTCAATTTCGGGTCGTTTCGTTTCGTGTCGTTTTTTCGTGTTGTTTCTAAAATTGTCATCCCTAGATTGAATGCTGCTCATACCACCACAAAAAGGACGCTCTACTCTAATGGGAAATCGGGTATCGCAAACAAATTAAGAAAAATTCGCTAGGGCTTTGCCTTAGTAAAAACATGGACAAGATACAAACATAACATAATGTGTCGATTCAATGTCATTTTTTTGTGACGTTTTTTAAAGTCGTGTGGTTTTCATTTTTTTTGTTATGAAATGTAACCCAAATTGGATCCATGAAAAATAAAATACAAATGTGAAATAATTATTTGTTGTGCCATCGACATTAGTATAACGAAATGTTTAATTACTAATAATTAAACATGGATCATTACGTAATATCGTGTTTTTTAAACTGAATCAGCTATTGTACAATTGTGGTTTCAAAATATATTTAATGTCCAAATTTTATTTCCATATTCAATGTTTTTATGAAAATGTAAGATGCAATAGACATAATATAAATTAGATTCACATACGTGCAATTGACACGGGTGCAATCGTTATTTTTTTTTAAATGCCCACCTTGAATCATTGTGTTGATATTCTTTTTGTTTATAAATTTTTCAATTACTCTAAAAGATTAAAACTAATAATTTGAAGAATTAAAAATCAACAAAATGCACACATACTAAATCAGTTGTGATTATTTATGATCGTGTCATTTTAGTTGTTTAAACCTCTAATCCAACAATCTCCTTTGAAATCATGTGTATTTGAAATATCATATTCGCACCTCTTAAATTTTAAAGACCATAAAATTATATGGTTGTGATGTGTTGAACTCCGGACAAAATTAAGGTAGTGCCATCGATGCGGAATGTGAATTGTTGGCTACATAGGAACAAACTTATCTCGAAAATAAATTTATCGTCGTGCCATCGACACGGATATAAAATATCACGTGAACAAATTTATTACCATGCCATCGGCACAAATACATTTTGTTGGTAACGATAGGTTAATGCGCTGGGATAAAATTATTAGGGGGTTTGGTCCCCAGTGGTATAAGGCGGCCACTGGAACAATTTTTGGAGTTTATTGAGTTTGGTTCCCAGTTCGACTCTCGACGCAGTCAAAATAATGCTTGCCAGTGGAAGCTACTAACAACGCGCTGAGATTAGTTGATATGCGCTTAAAAGCGGGTTCGAACACCACATGCCGATTGGAATTAGTCGATGTGCGCTTAAAATCGCGAGAGGGGATTATCGTCGTGCCATCGGCACGGGTACACCCTAGTATATATATATATAGGGTGGGGTATTCTCACACTTTTTAAGTATTCCCCCACACTTTACTCTCACCTTTTTATATGCAAAAACATAAATACCCTCACCTTCTTATATATAATAAAACAAAACAATTTTAACAAATAAAAATAGTTTATAACAAAGAAACAAAATTTTAAAAAAAATTATAAAAAATAGTTTTTGGGGGTTAAAAAAAGCATATAATAAAAAAAACACCTTTTTATCCAAAAAAAATGATTTTTTGAAATTAAAACAATTTTTAATAAAATAAAAATAGTTTAAACGAAAACACTTTTTTAACAAAATAAAAATTGTTTGTAACAAAAAATAGTTTAAAAATCAATTTCTAACAAAACAAAACAGTTTTTAATAAAATGAAAACAGTTTATTGTTATTTAACCTAAAATAATATTATGTTTTAGGGTGTGGCTATTCCCTAAAAATAATATTATTTATCTAACCTAAAATAATATTATGTTTTGGGTTAGATAAAATTTATACTTTAAGATAAAATATAATTTTTTATAATTATTGTTATTTCGATTTTTGACTTTAACACATTACTAATTATTTTAATAAATTATAGTACATTTTTATGAATTTATTAGGCTTTGGTACATTTTTCGTCACTAAATATGAAATTTTTTACACGAAAAGTTACATTTGGTGACAAAATAAAAAATGTTTATTACAAAAAATCGGGTTTAAAAAAATAATTTTTAACAAATAAAAATAGTTTATAACAAAGAAACAAAATCTTAAAAAAAAAAAAACAGTTTTTGGGGGTTAAAAAAAGCTTATAATGAAAAAAATAGTTGTTTAAAAAAAACATTTTTTTCGAAATTAAAACTGTTTTTAACAAAATAAAAGTAGTTTAAACGAAAATAATTTTTTAACAAAATAAAAACTTTTTATAACAAAAATTAGTTTATAAAAACAATTTCTAAAAAACGAAATAGTTTTTAATAAAATAAAAACAGTTTATAACAAAGAAATATTAAAAAAGAGTTTTTAGAAAAATAAAAACACTTTAGTGAAGAAAAAATAGTTTTTAAGAATATTGTGTTTTACATGTATGGTTATTAGTATAATCAGTATAATAATTATTGTTATCGATAATATTATTTGGATTTTTTTGACTTTATCCCGTAACATTTATTTATTTATTTTAGACTTTACTACAAATTAGTCAGCTTTTTATACATTGGTACATTTTTCATGGCTAAATATGAAATTTCTCCACGAAAAGTTTTTAATATTAATGTTGTTTTTTATTTTGTTAAAAAACATTTTTGGAAAACTATTTTTATTCTTTTAAAACTGATTTTTTGTTAATATTTTTTTTTCACTAAAGTGTTTTTATTTTTAAATTTTTTTAAATATTTTTATTCTTTAAAACTATTTTTTTTAAGATATTGCTTATTTGTTATAAACTGTTTTTATTTTTGTTAGAAGTTTAAAAAAAAATAGTGTTCGGTTATAAACAGTTTTTATTTTGTTAAATTAAAGTTTTTATAAACTATTTTTATTTTATTAAAAACTGTTTTGTTTTGTTAGAAATTGTTTTTTAAACTATTTTTTGTTATAAACAGTTTTTATTTTGTTAAAAAAGTGTTTTCTTTTAAACTATTTTAATTTTGTTAAAAACTGTTTTGATTTCAAAAAACGTTTTTTTTTGGTAAAAAGCTATTTTTTTAACCCCCAAAAGCTGTTGTTTATAATTTTTTTAAAATTTTGTTTCTTTGTTATAAATTATTTTTATTTGTTACAAATATTTTGTTTTGTTATATATAAGAAGGTGAGGATAGGGTGTGGAGGAAGACTTAAGGGTGTGGGGATAGCCACACCCTATATATATATATATATATATATATATATATATATATATATATATATATATATATATGTTGGTATCAAATTTAGTCTGCTGACGTGGATCAATTATGTGGAGACACGCGTCAACTTACATGTCACCTACAAACACTTTCAATGAACATTACACTGACTCCGAGGATGTTAAACTCCCCGACGAACTAAGGCATCCCGAGCAACCCATGTTATCCGAGGAACTTCATTATACCGAGCAACTTAAGCGGCCCGAGCAACTCAGGCGTGCATAACAAGAAAATCAAAGAGACGACTGCGCATTAAATGCTCATTATTATCAACAGAATGTCTACTGGATAACAACGCATTGTCCTTTCATTTTTACAGCCTCAAGGCTATAAATACATTGTAACCTCCTCATTAGAAGGGGACCGAAATTTCTTGAGAAAATCATTCCTCGATAATTCTAATCAAATAGTTAGCAATACAAAAACAGTAGATGTAGAACATTATTATAAGGCTGAACCACTTTAAAAATCTATTGTCTATTATTTCTTTATTCATTTTTATCTGTGATTATAATAATTAGGTCAAATCTAATTTTTTACGTCAACAGATTGGCGTCATCTGTGGGAAACGATTGCAATTAGCGTATTTCACCAAAACAACTCATCATCAATGGGTGATAATTCGGAATCCAGTAATCGAAACACTGAGATTCCCCTGAAACCTTCTGGTCCCCCAAATTTTTCAGATATCGCTGGTATAATGGCTAATTTGGCTTAAGGGCAAACGGCCATGCAAGAAACCATGCGTCAACTCATACAAACCGTTCAGGGCGGAGTGCCAGCCCAATCAGGACAACGAAGCGTTCAGAGAAATACTCGTTTACTCTCTTTATGAACTAGGTGAACGTTATTCCCAGAGGAATCTCAGTGCAGACGCACCGATTCATATCGTATTGAGAGATCTAATGATCCTTCTTATAAGCCTGGACGAACTTTCTTGGTACGAGCTACAAACACTCAACAAAACATCACTCTATCTCCAAAAAGGACAAGTGCACTTGAAAGATTGAGTAGTGTCTCTCCTTTTCATCATTTGGGTCCTAGGAGGAATAGAAGTCCCCCTAGGATTATGTCGAGGAACTCTCAACGACCATCTGATTTAAAGGAAGGCTCTGCCCAATCACGACCAGCTGCTCGTCATGAAAGATCCCAAGAGGCAAATTCAACATGATCAGTTGCTCGAACCAATAGGATCGAAGAAGGAAATTATGCATGGAAAGGTTCAATTCAAAGGTTGGAGGATAGATTAGGGGAGATGGATAAAACCAAGAATCCTATATAAAGGACTTATGTCCTAGGAACACCATTCATACAAGAGATTGTGGAATTTCCCACACCGTCCAAATTGAAAACCCCGGTAGTAACACCAAAATACGATGGAAAAACAGATCCTGTTCTCCATATAGAATAATACCAAGCAGCTGCTGATATCTATGCTATTTCGGACGAGATGCGATGCAGGGCATTTTCAGGAACTCTTACCGGATCTGCTCAGATGTGGTACAATAACCTTCCTCGGGGGAAAATTACGACCTTCTTTCAGCTAGAAGAACTCTTTATTGGAAATTTCTATTTTGGAGCAAAGCCAGTCAAACGAGTAGCACATTTGCTAAGTGTTAGACAAAAGACAGGTGAAAGCACCAGGGATTATATTACTCGTTTCCATAACGAGAACCTAGAAGTAATTAATTATGAGGAGAAAACTGCAATTACTGCTTTGATGAGTGGACTTTTACCCAATAAATTGTACTACACTTTAGCCAAAGATTCGCTCAGGATCATGGCAGAATTGATGGCAAAAGCAGCCAAAATTATGAATGCCGAGGAAGCCATGGCTGCGAAGAAGAACGCAGACACCAAGGAGACCAAGGTGGAAGATGGAAAAACCGAAAAGAAGGATCAAAAGAACAATGGTGGCAACAGGCAATCAAAGGGTAAGCAAGCATTGGAACAGATGAAGAAATACAGAAATTATACTTCCTTGAAGGTGGATATAAATCACATTCTGGAAGAGATCAAGAGCAGTGTGGAGCTAGCCTGGCCAGCAAAAATGAAGGCAGATCCTGATAAGAGAGACAAGTCCAAATATTGTGAATTCCACAAAGATCACAGTCATATGACCAAGCGTTGCATAACTCTTTAGAATGAAATTGAAGCACTCATTATACGAGGAAAATTGACCAAGTATGTTGATCGTCAAAGCGGTGGTCGAACCAACGAACGAGGAAGGCAAAGGTCTAAATCTCCTCTTCGGACAAAAGATGACAAGAAAAGAGATCATAAAGATGATGCAGAAGATGACCCCGATATCCCCCAAAGACCAAGACAGCCAGAACGTGAGGTATTTTCAATCCACATTGGATCATTTGAGTGTAATGTCATTACAGGTGGTGATGCAGGAGGAAGAGATTTTACCGCAGAAAGGAAAGCTTAGCTTAATGAGGCTCAAGCTTGCTCATACATACAGCGAATAAATTTGGCTGAAGATGATCGTCCGAGGAAGGTGAACAAGGATAAACTGGTCATCGGTTTTTCTAAGAACGACCTCGCAGGTGTGCTATATACTCATGATGACCCATTGGTGATCAAAATAAGAATGAAGGAAGTAATGATTTCACGAGTATTAGTGGATAATGGTAGCTCAACAGATATCATGTTCTACCTATGTTTTGATAGTTTGAATCTAAAGCTATCCCAGTTGGAACCATATCATAGGCCCCTCCTTGGTTTTACTGACGAGAAAGTTTTTCCACTTGGGACGATCAAGTTGGATATGTTCATCGGTACATGGCCTGCTTATCGAACATAAAGAGTATGTTTTTTTGTGATGGATAAAAATGTCCAATCATCTTACAATATCATCATGGGAAGGGTAGGTTTGAAAAATTTCGAAGCCATACTATCTACTGTACATCAATGTTTAAAATTCCCAACCAACTTTGGAGTAGGAGTGGTGAAGGGCGACCAAAAAGTAGCTCGGGAATGCTACTATTCATCTTCCGAACAAGAAGAGTATGAAGAATCCAGGAAGAAGGCTACTACTTATCAGGTAGATGAGATAGAAGATACAGAGATTGAGACTTTAAACCCTAAGAGATGAGTCTCAGCTCGTTAAGGGACAGGTCATGGAGGCTACTGAAAATATCATTCTAGACGATGAGCGTCCAGAACGAACAACTCAAATCGATGCGTAACTAGATATGTCAATAAAGCAAGAGATGATAACATTTATAAGACGCAAAAAGCAGACTTTTGCATGGAGTCACGAAGATATGCCAGGGATAGACCCAAATTTCTTATGTCACAAGCTCAATGTGAACAAGGAAATCAATCCAGTGAAGAAATGACAAAGGGTATTCAGTCCCGAGAAGAACCAATCCATACAAGAAGAAGTAGAGAAACTGCAAAAAGCCTCTTTTATTGAAGATGTCAAATATCCTAATTGGCTAGCAAATATGGTAATGGTGAAGAAGAGAAACAACAAGTGGAGGATGTGTGTGGATTTCACTGATCTTAATAAAGCCTGCCCAAAGGATCATTTTCCTTTACCTCGAATCGATCAGCTGGTGGATGCTACCTCGGGACACGAATTATTGAGTTTCATGGATGCTTATTCTGGTTACAACCAGATCAAAATGAAACCTGAAGACAGGGAGAGTACCTCTTTTATCACCCCAAAGGAAACTTATTGCTATAATCTTATGCCTTTCGGTCTTAAAAATGCAGGTGCGACATATCAGAGGCTGATGAATAAGGTGTTTGCAGAACATATAGGTCATAATATGGAGGTGTATGTTGACGATATGCTGACAAAGAGCAAGAAAGCTGCTGATCATCTAATTGACCTAGGTCAGACCTTTGATCAACTCGATATATATCAAATGAAGTTGAATCCCACTAAGTGCATATTCTAAGTACGAGACGGAATGTTCCTCGGATATATTGTCAATCAACGTGGAATTGAAGAAAATCCTGAGAAGATTAAGGGCTTATTAGAGCTCATATCTCCAACCACAAAAAAGGAGGTGCAAAGTCTCACAGGGCGAGTAGTAGCACTCAACAGATTTGTGTCACGAGCAACAGATAGATGTCTCCCCTTCTTCAAAACACTTCGAAAAACATTTGAGTGGAACGATGAATGTAAGGAGGCCTTTCAAGAACTGAAGAAGTACCTAGGAACACCTCCCTTACTATCTAGACCAGTGATGGGAGAGAGATTGTACTTACATCTGGCAGTTTCAGAGAATGTAGTTAACTCGGCATTGATAAGAATGGAAGGTGGAGTGCAGAAACCAGTCTACTACACTAGCAAAGCTTTTTGAGGAGCAGAAATTAGATATCCAAGGTTGGAGAAGTTGGCATTAGCGCTAATTGAAGCCAGAAGAAGAATGTGACCATACTTCCAAGCCCATACTATAGTTGTGTACACTGATATGTCATTAAGGCAAGCTCTGCATACACCGAAGAAATTGGGAAGATTGATATACTGGGTAGTGGAGCTCGATGAATATGACATAATCTATGAGCCTAGGTCGTCACTCAAAGGGCAAGCAGTAGCAAACTTTATCGCAGAGTTTACTCAAGAAAATGCCTCCGAAGAACAGGATTTGAAAACTGATCAACCGGTGGATGTTATAGGATCATCTAATGCAAACCCCGACCAACTTATGTCAATAGGCAAGCGGTAAGAAATGCCGGTCGAGCAAGAAAATATTACTGATGAGCAGCGAGAAGTACTGAAAGAGGAGAAGAAGAAGTACCAGATATTGCACCGAGGAACTCTCTCTGATCAAAATTTTAATAATAAGTTACCCATATGGAATTTTTATGTGGATGGTTCTTCGTGCACTGCAGGGAGTGGAGCAGGGATTGTTTTGAAAAGTCCAGATGAGATTGATGTGGAGTATGCTCTGCGCTTTCAATTTAAAGCTTCTAATAATGAGGTCGAATATGAAGCAATGATTGTAGGTTTAAGTCTAGCTAGAACTATGAAGGCAGAGTAGATTGTTGTATTCAGCGATTCGTAGTTAATCGTAAATCAAATTCTTGGAATATATGCATCAAAAGGAGAGTTAATGATCAAGTACCATGCAAAAATAATGGAGTTGGTATCAAGTTTTATTGTTATTCAGTTGGTTAGAATATCGAGATTGGAGAATGAAAGAGCAGATGCCCTAGACCGACTAGCATTAGCCACCCGCACCGAGCTACAAAGAACAATCCCAATAGGGATTCTAGCTAGTCGGAGCATAGATGAAGATCTAATGATAAATTTCATTGCTCTTGACTTAGGACCATCATGGATGGATCCAATCAGAGCCTATATTAAAGATGGGACTTTACCAACTGATAAACTCGCAGCCAAGAAACTAAAGTTTAAAGTTGCTCCTTATGTGTTGACCAATGGCACTTTGTACAAACGAGGAATGATAGCAGGGCTAAAAAGATACGTCCATCCCTCTGAAGTGAAAGATTTGATCGAAGAGGTTCATGTAGGGTCTTGTGGAGCCCATGTAGCTAGTCGAACGCTCTTACGAAAAATAACCACACAGGGGTACTACTGGCCGATGATGAGAGCTGATTGCACAGCCTATGCTAAGAAGTGCGACAAATGTCAACACTTCTCGTCCATCCAAAGAACTCCTCAGGCATTGCTAACACCCGTAACGTCCCCTTGGCCATTTTCCATGTGGGGAATAGACTTGGTCAGGCCACTCCCAACGACCAAGGGAAGATTCAAGTACCTCGTAGTCACTGTGGATTACTTTACCAAATGGGTGGAAGTTGAACCCCTTATTGATATGACATACGACAAAGTATGTCAATTCATTTGGAAAAACATTATTTGCAGATATGGTCTCCCACATTTATTCATTACTGACCATGGAATTCAGTTTGACAATGAGGAGTTCGCTGCATACTGTTATCAGTCCAATATTCTAAAAACTCATTCTGCACCAGGTCACCCACAAAGCAATGGAAAAACTGAGGTGACAAATAGAATGTTACTAAATGGATTGAAGAAACGACTAGATAGTGAAAAATCAAATTGGATTAATGAACTACACTCTGTATTGTGGGCTTATCGCACCACACCGCGAACAGCAACTGGAGAGTCTCCATACATGTTGGCATTTGGGAGTGAGGCTGTGATACCTGCTGAATTGGGTCTTCCCACGCACAAGGTACTTAATTTTAACTCCCCTATCAGCGATTTGATGAGAAGATTAGACCTGGATATGCTCGAGGAAGTCAGGGAAGAAGTAGCAATCAGGAATGCAGTTTATCAACAACGAACAACTTTGTTCTATAAAAAAAGAGTGAAGAAGTGTGATCTGAAGCAAGGGGATTATGTGTTGAAAAAAGTGATCCAAAAGCATAATAAGCTAGAAGCAAACTGGCACGGACCCTACAGAGTAACAAAAATTGTTCGTCCAGGGACATACAGGATTGAAACCTTGAAAGGAGAAGAATTCAAGAATGCATGGAATGCAGAGCATCTACGAAAGTATTATCAGTAGTTGAAATCTCTATGTAATATAATTAATTCAATATGAATAAAGTGATGTTTCCCCCATTTCTCTTTATTCGTTGAAATTTTTTCAGAATATTAGTGCTACACACTATACAATCCAATTACCACCAACTCCAGTTGGTCAGGAAGCAAATTACCACCAACTCAAATTGGTCGAGAAACAAACACGACTAACTTCGGCTGATCGACAATTCAATTATCACCAACTCCGATTGGTCGGGAAACAAACACGACCAACTCTGGTTGATCAGCAATTCAATTACCACCAACTCCGGTTGGCCGGGAAGCAAATTACCACCAACCCAGGTTGGTCGGGAAACAATTACCACCAACTCAAGTTGGTCGGCATTCAATTACCACCAAATCCGATTGGTCGGCAATTTAAAAACCAAACAAGAAATTTTTGTCTTTCTACAGATAAACATACATGTTCATCAGTAAATAAAAGAGATATTCTACAAAATATTTCCAAACTAATGACAATTAAATTGTAAAGAAAACTAAAAACTTCTTCAATAAAACCAGAACAAATTACATATGATATAAATTATAGATCGCATATGATATCAATTGAACAAATTCTACTCTATGGGTTTCTTTCCCTCTGCCTTTGATACATGGTCTACCTCAGCTGGAGGATCATCAAGACTATAAGGGGAATTTATGAAG
Source organism: Sambucus nigra (assembly GCA_949130495.1). Taxonomy (NCBI): domain Eukaryota; kingdom Viridiplantae; phylum Streptophyta; class Magnoliopsida; order Dipsacales; family Adoxaceae; genus Sambucus; species Sambucus nigra. Next base: position 353,349,709 of record OX422207.1, on the reverse strand, counting down.
TACATATCTTGCAGCATTCTAACGTTCATTATAGATGGACGATCAAGCATGTGTTTTGGGAGAGATATTTCGAAATTTGAATGAAGATTATAATCATCAAGATACTTGGAGATCAGAACGCGAGGAATGGCCCGGGCTGGAATCCAACTAAGGTCAAGATTGAAAGGAGGCACGGGTAAATCAAGAACTCTAGTATTATTTAATCCCACAGGAAATGACCTCTCTCCAATTTTAAAATAAAGAGCATCCAAGCAGCCCTGTTTATACCCTTCGTTGTTCGATTGTTCTAAACGAGCATCAAGATGAAAAAGTGCTTCGTTATACCCATCCATCCAAAACTCTCTGGGTTGCTTATGGAATTGATAAGTTAGTCTCTCAAGTTGTTCATTAAGTTTCTTAACCAGAATTTCTTTACTCTCTAGAGCAGAATTCTTATTAGAAAGTTTATCGAAAAGGTTCATAATTTCTTTAGACATATCTGCCAGGGCTCGATTCTTCGCCACCAACTAAAATGTCTGGTTCTCCAAAGCTGCTTGAGTTCTTGCTTCTTCAATAGAAACCCGACCAGCCCTTGCTCGTCCCCGAGAAGAAGATCTTTCTCATCCACGAGTAGAGGCGGAAGGTTCGTCTCTTTTTAAATTTTCCAACTCATCTCGCAAGTTGGCATTTTCTACCTCCAAGAAAGAAAAACCTTCATCATTAACAGGGACCAGGGCCCCCGAGGAAGATGCGGCAGACTTGAGTTGTTTAATCTCTTCTTGCAAAAAAATATTTTCCTACTCCAACAGCTTAGCAATCTGCCTATGCTCTTCGACCTCAAGCTTCAGAATGCTCTCTTTCTTTTCATAATTAGAGATGAATTTATCATAACCTTTTTCAGCGCTCAATTGCTGAAATTTCTTTTCATACCCTTGATGCATAAGGGTGGAGGATTCTTTGTACTGATGTTGGAGTTCATCAATCGTTCCTTGGAGGTCCTCAATCATCTCATAATAATCCACATTATTGGCAACAGCTCGATCGAGTAAGCACTTCAGATATTGGTAAGCTTCGACTGCTCTTTCAGAAGATCTGGACCAAGGATGTCAATGATTTGAGCAACGTTTAGGTCTGCATGATCAGCTTTAAAATAGTTATTTCATTTCTTCATCAACTCTATGTCATGAGCTGATAGGAGCTCCTTTATAGCCAAAAACTAGCAAAGAAAAATAAAGAGAATCAATAAGGATGCATACAAAACAAGTAAAAGAGAAATTCAAGGTGAACAACCAAAGTTTGAATTTTCATTTCATCAAAGAAGAAAATACAAAGTCTGAGGTTACATTCAAAAATAACAAAACAAACACCCGAACAACTCTACACCTTTTCCTTGTTCCCTATGACTTCCTCAGAAAGTTCGGAGGTAATGACTAGTTGCTCGGAGGATGAAGGTAGCTGCACGACAGAAGTACTGGTGGGTTGGAGTTGCTCGGAGAAAGTTTGAACAACTGGAGCAGAAGGAACCTAATCTCCAGTCATCATGGAAAACTCATCTGAGGCAGCTTCATCCCTTCTTCTTCTCCAGGAGTGGGAGGAGGGCCATGAGTGTGTTGCTAGAATAACTCAGAATTTTCAGCAATGTTTAGCTCTTGTAAGGCTGCAACCCATCCGTCCCTAAAATATTTAAGGCTAGCATACTCCATTTGTGAAGACATGGCATCCAGGCCTTTATTCTAGCCTTTATCCCAACCAGCACTAAAAGACTTTTTGACTGCCTTCTTCCTCTTTGCCTTCTCCGAGGAGATCCTTTCCCTAAGGAGCTCTTCGACAGCCTTCAATTTCTCCTCCACCTCCTATTTCTGGAAATCAACATCATGAAGTCTAACAATTTCCTCTTCAGTATTTTTGAGCTTATGCTCAAGCTATTTAGTATTCTTCAGATTATCCTTAAGCTCTTTATTATTCTTCTCAAACTCTTTCAATTTCTCCTCCAAATCCTTGGAGGCATCCGCAGCTCTATCTCTCTCTTATCCAACGGACTTAATCTGCTTCTCCCAAGCAAGTTTATTTTCCTCATACTTCTGATGAGAGTCTTTCAAATATGGGTTAATCCAGTAAAAGCCTTTTCTACTCCATCCAAGGAACTGGAGGCCCTGATGGCTTCATCCCTTTTTACAATGCTATTGAAACACGTTACCAACTGAGAAAAGAAATAACTCGAAGTCAATGTACGAACATAGTATTAAAAAGTAAAAGGCCCAGATCAATAATACTTACTAAGGGAATGTGTTGAGCATCTAGAGAAGTAACTCTCTCATGAGTGAGAGTATTCTCAATGTTATGGACCTCTGGGATAGTCCAAGATTTTACTAAGCCCACAACGGAGCTCAGGGGAATAAAGGTTGAAACACCACCTTCAACAGTTGATGGTTAAGAGACTAGTTCAGCAAGTCTTTCAGAAGAACTTTTCTTTAACTCCTTGGAGAAACAGGAACATTCTCAACTAAGGACATTGTCTTAGCTAGTGATATGACAATAACCTCACTAGGAGGAGTAATAGCAACAATCTTTCTCGGAGCCACGGAGGGCTTCTCAAAAACTTTCTCGATAGAAGCAGGAGGATGTGCATCAATAATTTTTGTCCCTTCTTCTGGGACATTTTGTTTGATTTTTTTTGCCTCCACATTGGTAGAGGCATATTTATCAAAGAAGATAGGATCTCTTCTTCTCTTTATTAGATTACTGATGGGAGCAATTGACTCAGAATAAGAACCTTCCAAATTAGTTTCAGAAGCTAGTACTTGGTCAAGATTCACTACCACTAGACAAGGACGAGCAGTGAAGGAGGAAGTATAACTCTTGTACGGCAATAAATAAGAAGCAGATCTAATGTGTTCCTTGACCACAGATTGGTGCAAATCACAGATAAGTTTCAAATGCTTTAAATTAACGTCCGCTTCTTTTGGAGGCTTTCTCTTACTATCAACTGTAACAAATAAAAATAAATGTCAGTGATGCATTTTATCAAGCACCAAGAAAATAGTATGTCAAAAAATAAAAACAACCTATTCCATTGCCATAAGGGGGACACCGAGGACCCTGATATACATCATCTCCATTTAATGGAGCATGGTGCCAATTTTTCATAACAACCCCATGATCAAAGTAATCCCTATTGGCATTTGGAAGATTGACAACTAAAGACCTATTCAAAACCTAGTTTTTAAATAGAATGTGGAATCACTGATAACCCATCTATAGCAGTACATAATCTCAGGAATCCCTAAACGGGTTCCATGGAGTTGGTTCAATCAATGAACACCATTAACTATCCTCTAGGTATTTGGAGCTATTTTGCAGGGACAATGTCAAAATATTGACAGAACTCCAAACATAGGGGATTTGGAGGAAAAGAAAAGTCACATTCGGCCACAAAGAGACTAGGGAACCAATGTCCCTCAGCCAAAGAAAAATAGTCAAAGGGTTCAGAAAGTTCTTCCAGAATAACCCACGAAGGGATTGAAAAATCAGACCGAAATTTATCCAATAACTCAACAAGATAAACCATGATGAATAAAGTAAATAGAAGAAAGGGAATAAAATTGTACAGAGAAAAAGAGATCAGGTGACAACGAACGATGGAAAGAACAAAGGCACAAGATAGAGAGAAAAGAAAGAGCTCAAAGATACAGATTTGAATGGTGAAAGACGATAGGATTTTTACTGCGTTTAAATACTTTACCTCGGGAATAGAGAAAAGCAATGATTACCAGGGAGAACGTTTGCGTATTCGGCGGCTAAAAAGAAGAAAAGGGACACAAAAATCGAAGCGGTTATGAACATTTAAAATATTTATGAGCCCGATACTATACATTCAAAAAGAAGTTATATACAACGTTTCCCTAAAAATCATACAAACTGATAATCTATGCAATTTTCAAGAATAATGTCCCATACTTTTCTTCGACATCAAACTATGAAACATTGGGGGCTTCTGTTGGTATCAAATTTAGTCTGCTGACGTGGATCAATTATGTGGAGACACGCGTCAACTTACATGTCACCTACAAACACTTTCAATGAACAATACATTGCCTCCGAGGAAGTTAAACTCCCCGACCAACTCAGGCATCCCGAGCAACCCATGTTATTCGAGGAACTTCATTACACCGAGCAACTTAAGCGGTCTGAGCAACTCAGGAGTGTAGAACAAGAAAATCAAAGAGACGACTGCGCATTAAATGCTCATTAGTATCAACAGAATGTCTACTGGATAACAACGCATTGTCCTTTCATTTTTACAGCCTCAAGGCTATAAATACATTGTAACCTCCTCATTAGAAGGGGACCAGAATTTCTTGAGAAAATCATTCCTCGAGAATTCCAAGCAAACAGTCAGCAATACAAAAACAGTGGATGTAGGCCATTCTTATAAGGCTGAACCACTTTAAAAATCTATTGTCTATTATTTTTTTATTCATTTTTATCTGTGATTAGAATAATTAGGTCAAATCTAATTTTTTACATCAATAATATATATACACACACACACACATACACTAGTGATGACCCGTGCGATGCACGGTCAGATGTAATGCATTTTGAAATATACTATTCAAATATATAATCTAATGTATAATTATTATCAATATTTCAAAACAAATCGTATCCATAACTACGAACATATAAATGTGAGTAATATGGTGGAAAGTTACAAACAAAATACATTCAAGAGGTGTATATGCGTTTACTTTTTAATGCGTTTATGAATAAAAATTTACCTACTAAGACCAAATTTTTATGCAACACATATAAATGAATAAAAATTTAGAAATACATTTACTTTTGAATACGTATATATTCAAAAGGAAAATATTCTTGATTTTACTTTTGCTCCTTACTTCTTAATGCGTTCTCATATTAATCAACAAATTGCTTGAAAGTAGTCTTATAGTTGACATACCAATAAAAAATATTCACTCTACTTCTGTGAGTTGAAGAAATTGTTTTCCAAAAAGTATATTTTAAAAATGCGGTAACCAAACATCTATTTTCATTAAACAACCATTTCAACCAATTATTATTTCGACGGTTAAAATTTTCAATGATTAATCACACTTGGACCTTCGAACTTTGCCCTCTTCGTCACTTTACCATCCGAACTTTCAGTTTCTGTATTTAACTCCTTTAACTTCCAACGTGATTGTAAATTGCCCCTTACCGCCCAAGTCCACTAATTTTTTTGTGGGAAAGTTTATTCGTGTGTGGTGCACCTGACTTTTTAAAAAGTATTTTTGTCCAAAACTCTTTTTTCTTTTCCTCATATTTCTTCTTTATCCGCCTCTCATCCATGGAGAGCTTCCACTCCCCCAAAACCAGCCTTACTACCCAATCACTGCCTCCCCCCCCACCACTCCCTATTACCTCCTTCACACGTGTCTAGTCCCTACCCATCCAACCACCGCCCCTGCCAACACCCATTTCCCCTCTCCCAGCTACCCCCACCCCCGCCCACCCCCATCCTATCTCCCATCTCTCTTTATACACAAACATAGATTTGTATTTGGTTGGATTGAAAATGTTTTTGTTGGGTTTGGATCTTAGATTTGTAAAGTTTTATGATGCATTTGTCAAGGTTTCTGTTTTTTTAATCTTATTATTACAAATTGTTTTTTATTAAAAATATGTTTTTATGCATATTTTGTACTAATATTTTTCCTATTTTTTTTATTTTCCATATTACATGTTTTTTTCTTTAAAATACTTTTCTGTTTTTAAGCATTTTTGTTTTATATGTATTTTTCTATTTTCTTTTTATTAAATTTTTTTTAATTGGAAATCTATTTTTATATATATTTTCTACATATATTTTTTCTATTTACTTAATACTTTACAATTTTTTAAGTATTTTCCAGATTTTTAGTTTTTTTTAAATATTTTTCTGAATTTTCCAAATTTTATGTAATTATTGAATATTTTTCTTTTTTTGTTACAAATTTGGTATTTACTTTATTTTTTTGTATCAAGCACTCCATAGTGCAATTTACTGAGTCATGAACTCCATTTTTATGCATTTTTCATGAGTAAGATTATGAAAAAAGGAAAAACTTACCGTCCTTGTAAGAAAGTGAGTGAGAGAGTAACCTAAAAAATAAATTAAAGGCTGTAATTGAGGAAAAGATTTTAATTATAAATTTAAAAAAAATAGTAAAAGAATCTGAATATAATAGTACTTATGAATTTAATGAAAATATTATAATATAATGAAAACTTACAAATTTAATGGGAAATTTCTCATTCAACATTGAACCTCTTATTTTTGTTCTAAAAAGTATTAACCTATTGTTATTAGTGTAATTATTTGTGTTTAGATATTTTTTTTATATAATTACTCTTTCTTTAATTTTATTGTTATTTTTTTAGGAGCATTCAATACTTGAATCTTTAACTAAAAAGTGAAAATTCAAAACATATTCAAAACAATTCAATAAGAAAATCATTTACTATTTATAAAGTTGTTGGAATGGCATGCATAAAGAATTAGTCACTGTTAAGAATGTTATAGAAGTCATACCCGAATAGGGACAATTTTCTTTTATAAAGCATGTGAGAAAACAAAAGGTTGTATGGGGGATTTTATCAAACATTTCACGTGCAAATTGCATCTATGAAAATGAAAATGAATCAACAGAGAGTAAATAGATACATGGGTCTTCAAGTAAATACAACAACAAAGTTGAATTCAATATCTTCATGCCTCCTCACCCATCACCCACACTCTCCATCGTCAAGATAAAAGTCCAAAATACAGAAAACCAAAACATAAACCCATGACCAAATTATAATGCGAACAACTTATATTATCATGGTTTAGGAACTTATTCACAAAACAAAAAACATATTTCATAGTCTAGAAGCTTTTAAACATATCTATAATTAATATCATTGAAGAAGAACAAATATTCGTTTCAAGACTAAAAATTACAAATTTCAAAACACATAAAGCAGGAATGAAAAAATTCAAAATAAAACCTCCACAAAGAAAAAATTTCTTGTAAGATCCATGGCACACTAGAACTTCAAGAAAACTCATCTTATCTCCTCTCTCTCTTTTATCGAAAACCCAACTCATGCCATCTCTCTTTGCTATGAACAAATGCCTTCTCAAACTGCCCGCACCCACCGACTGGCATAAAATCAGAGATAGAATATCAGTGAACAAAGAAATAATTTCGAACTTAGCGAGTTCCCAACCCCCATAACATTCATAAATCTTAATGGAGGTTCAATGAGAGGTGAGAAAAACACCTCCACGTATTCCGTCAAGAAACTCACATTTTAGAAATAGAAGTCCCAATAGTAACGCAACTGTAGTGAAGACCCAAAATTATGCTAAGAGACCAAATAACGCTTGCATTCATAACCCATAACAATATGCACATTTATAATCTATAGCAAAATTACAAAATGTCATCTACAGAGTAACTCTCACCCTTAATTTCTATCCGTTCAATAGAGTGCGGTGTGCACATATAGATTATTATTATTATTATTATTATTATTATTATTATTATTATTATTATTATTATTATTATTATTATTATTATTATTATTATTATTATTATTACTATTACTATTATTATTATTATTATTATTATTATTATTATTATTATTATTATTATTATTATTGTTGTTGTTGTTGTTGTTGTTGTTGTTGTTGTTGTTATTATTATTATTATTATACAAACGAAGCCCAACCGATATTTTGAGTATGAACTCTTCAAGCATTAAAAAGTTATTATAAAATAGAAATGAATAGAAAAGGAGAGAAGGAAACTAATATGTAGAAACCCGAATATAGAAACCTGAATATAGAACCCACAACACGACTCATCGTCATAAAATTTTCCAAAACCCGAATATAGAAAAACCAAATCATAAGTTGAAATCTTTGATCTGCAAAATCAAATCACAAAGAACAACGTTAAATAGAAAAGGAGAGAAGGAAACTGAAATGTAGAGGAGACATAGAGGGAAAAAATTAAATGGAGAAGGCAAATGAGAAAATGTTGTCAACGGTTATGTAAAAATCATCATTCAAACTCCCCTATCCCGCAGTTGTCTTGCCAGCGGATATCCCAACTGGATCTAGTCTACTACGCAACTTAGGCGAGATCAAGATCAAGATTAGCAATCGGAGTAGACCGGATATCCCAACCAGGTGTTTAGTGCTGAGAGAGTGAAAGATTTGAGATGAGGAAAAGGAAACATACGGGAGATGAGAGAGAGAGAGAGAGAGAGAGATCAATTTATTTCATTTGTTTAAAGAATTATAAAATTTCGAAGATTGTGCTAAAACGTGATAAACTATTTCGAGATAATAGGGGGTTGCGTTACAGGTTTTTGAGTGGGGAAAAGGAACACATGGATATTTTTAATAAAAAATTCAAAATTCTAAAAAACTATGTATGGGGTTTTGGATCCTTCAGAGCGTCCAACTACGTGTGTATAAATATATATACAGTCCTGCTCTTGTGCGGACCAGTCCGCATTTTAAGAATGTGGACCAAACATGTGTCACCTGGCGGTGAGCCCAAAAACGAGAGAGAATGTACCTATAATTTAGGCGATAATTTCTAGGTGCACCGTTAGGTGAAACATGTTCGGTCCGCATTCTTAAAATGCGTACTAGTCCGCACAAGAACATTATTAATATATATATAGGGAGAGGTTCACAAGTGAACCTAAAAGTTGAATTTTTTAATGAACCTTAACAAAATAACACCTAACAACTCATTACTTTTAATTTCTATGTTGTAATTGGTCCGCGCCAGCAGGAACGAACACGCGTGTCGATCGATCCCCAACTCCCTCACCCCCCGACACCCCCCCCACCCCCACTCCAACCACCACCATGACCATGGAAGCCCTTATAGCAGACCTTCTGGCAGCAGGGCTACCATGGGGGTGGGGGGCGCCGAGGGGGTGGGGGGGATTGAAGATCAATCGACACACGTATCCGTTGCCGCTGGCGCCGACCAATTATAATATAGGAATTAAAATTAATTAATTGTTAAGTATTTTTTCTGAAGGTTCATTAAAAAGTTCATCTTTTAGGTTCACTTGAAAACCTCTCCCTATATATATATGAGTATTTTAATTTCCTACCGGACTCTGTAAGCGTGTTTCTTTTATGAACTCGTCTACTTTATTGAATGTAAAAGATAGAAGAAAAAGATGGGGTATTCTAAGAATTACATACGGATAGTTATCTCCCTTTCGAGTAAGGACAAATAGTTTTCGAAGTTGGTGGGTCTCTCACATCAGTTCTGATCCAAAAGCAAGGGAGACTCCCAACATCACCCCACTTATTGTTATAAAAAGAAAAGGATTGCTTGAATTAACCCTCGTGTTTTGGTGGTCTTATTACAAGGAAGATAAGAAAAGATAAGTGTTTGGCATGTGCTACTTGATTAAGAGGTATTTACCTGCGAGGAACCATGTGTCTTTTGTCAAGGCAGTTGCCTTGCTCGAAATAAAGATAAAAATTGGCATGTTTCTTACTCATTGCTCAACACAAAAGGAAAGATATTTTCAACCAAGCTTCTGCGATGAAACTCCAAGTCTTGTCCATTCAATTTTTTTTTGAAAGTATCAATCATGTCATAACTTGCCTGCTGAAATCATAACTTTAAAAAATGTCGAGGGGGGCTCACACGTCCCTCTAAGTTAATTTCTAGTGAAAAAAATGTTGAGAGGGGCTCACCCCTCCCTTTAAGTTGTCTTTGAATCAAAAAATGGAAAAATGTTGAAGCGGCTCACCCCCCCCCCCCCCCCTCTAAGTTATGTTTTGGTTCAAATGTTGGAAAAATGTTGAGGGGCCTCACTCCCCCTCTAATTTATGTTTTGGTTCAAATGTTAAAAAAAATGTTGAGGGGGGTTCACCCCTCCCTCTAAGTTATCTTTGAATAAAAAAATGGAAAATGTTAAGGGGGACCACCCCCATCTAAGTTATGTTTTGGTTCAAATGTTGAAAAAATGTTGAGGGGGGTTCACCCCTCCCTCTAAGTTATCTTTGAATAAAAAAATGGAAAAATATTGAAAGGGCTCACCCCCCGCCCCCCCCCCCCCCCCTCCTAAGTTATGTTTTGGTTCAAATGTTGAAAAAATATCGAGGGGGCTTACCCCTCCCTCTAAGTTATGTTCTAAAAAAGTCCTAAAAGAATATGCATATGACAAGTACCCCACAAATATAGGGGAATATTTCAAATGCTAACTTGCTCATCCTATATGCAAGTGCCCCGCAATTAAAAGGGGAAACTTAAAAAAGAATAACTTGCTCAGCTTATATGCAAGTACCCCGCAGTTAGAGGGGTAACTTTAAAATAATAACTTGCTTAGTTATATGCAAGTACCCCACAGTTAGAGGGGAAACTTCAAAATTTTAACTTGCTCAGTTGTATGCTAGTACCCCGCAGTTATAGGGGTAGCTTCAAAATTTTAACTTGTTCAGTTATATGCAAGTACCCCATAGCTAGAGAGTCAACTTCCAAATTTTAAATTGCACAGTTGTATGCAAGTACCCCGTAGTTAAAGGGGTAGCTTCTAGATTTTAACTTGCTCAGTTATATGCAAGTACTCCACAGCTAGAGGGGAAGCTTCCAAATTTTAACTTACTCAAATATATGCAAGAACCCGCAGTTAGAGGGGTAGCTTCAAAATTTTAACCTGCTAAGCTATATGCAAGTACCCCACAGCTAGAGGGGTAGCTTCCAAATTTTAACTTGCTCATCTCATATGCAAGTACCCCACAATTAGAAGAGGCAACTCTAAATGATAACTTTCTATGATCATAGGCAAGTACCCCACAGACTATAGGGAAGTTCAATCTTGAAGTTCTTACAAAAAATAGAACAACTCAACGTATTGAGCAAGTGCAAGTATATATAAAAGGTACGACAGTTTTATACCTCGGGCTCCAAGGGCATAGGAGCGCTCACAATATTGAGCAACTGCCGAGTATAAATATAAGGTACGACAGTTTATTACCTAAAGGCTCCAAGGGCATAGGAGCACTCACAGTCTTAAGAAAGTGCCAAGTATAAGTATAAGGTACAATAGTACCTAAGGCTCCAAGGGCACCGGAGCGCTCAAAGTATTAAGCAAGTTCAAGTATAACTATAATGTATGATAGTTTTGTATCTCAAGCTCCAAGGGAATAGGAGCGCTCATAGTCTTGAGCAAGTTCCAAGTATAAGTATAAGGTACGATAGTACCTAAGGCTCCAAGGGCACCGGAGCGCTCATAGTATTGAGCAAGTTCCAAGTATAAATATAAGGTACAACAGTTTAGTACCTAAGGGTACAAGGGCACCGGAGCGCTCACAGTCTTGAGCAAATACCAAGTATAAATAAAAGGTACGATAGTTTAGTACCTAGGGATTCAAGGGCATAGGAGTGCTCATAGTATTGAGAAAATGCCAAGTATAAATATAAGGTATGACAGTTTAGTACCTAAAGCTCCAAGGGTTCCAGAGCGATCACAGTCTTGAGCAAGGGCCAAGTATAAACGTAAGGCATGACAACTCAGTACTTAAATCTCCAATGGCACCAGAGCGCTCACAATATTGAGCAAGTTCCATGTATAAATATAAGGTACGACAGTTTAATACCTAAGACTCCAAGGGCCCTTGAGCGCTCACAGTCCTGAGCAAGTGCCAAGTATAAATACAAGATACGCCATTTTAGTACATCCGGATCCAAGGGCATAGGAGCGCTAATAATATTGAGCAATTCTCAAGTATAAACAAAAGGTATGATAATTTAGTACATGAGGCTCCAAGGGCATTGGAGCACTCATACTATTAACTTTTATTCTGCTCGAGAGTGGGATATTGCTGAGAAGTCCTCAAGACAGTAAATGAAGAGTGAAATCGTAATTATGATATTTCTTGCACAAGTCTCTCGACACTACAAGACACTTACGCACAAGGGGGATAATGTTGAGAAGTCCTCAAGACAGTGAACAAAGAGTGAAATCTTGATTATGATATTTTATGCACAAGTCTCTCGACATTACAAGACACTTCTGCACGAGGGGGCTAATATTGAGAAGTCCATAAGCCAGTGAACAAAGAGTGAAATAGCCTGAAGTGTGGGGATCCACTTAGAGTGGCTCCAACTGCCCAAGATTGCAAGTTTGACAGAAAATAGCCTAGGGAGAGGGGATCCACCTTGAGTGGCCCCTTTTCTCAAACTTGATGCTACAGAAAATGACTCAGGGTGAGGGGTCCACCACGAGTGGTACCCTCTGCCAAAATCAATACAAGAAATAACTTATGGCGAGAGGGTACACTTTGACTGGCCCCTATGCCAAGACCAACAAAAGTAACAGTTTGAGGATGAGGAAGTCCACCAAAAATGGCCCCTCAGTCAAGATTATAACAAGCAATAGTTTATGCCGAGGGATTCCACCACGAGTGGCCCCTCGACCAAGAGCAATGTTATAATATAGCTGGTGGTAAGGGGGGGCCCATGAGTGGCCCCTCAGCTACAATCAAAGGCAAAAACAATTTATGGCGAGATAGTTCACTTCGAGTGACCCCCTTTGCCAAAGGCATATACAAAGAGGAAAAACCAGGATGAGGAAGTCCAAGATAAGTGACCCGTTTACAAAGACAGACAAAAAAGCGAGAGGGACTACACCAAGGGCTTCCCCCTCCTCACTGCATAAACTAGAAACAAGGTAAAATGAGTTAGGGTGAGAGGACTCACCTCGAGTGGCCCCTTTGCCTAAAAAAAAATTGATGTAGAAAAGGGAATGACTAAGGATGAGGAATTCCACCACTAGGAGCCCCTCAGTCACTCCAAATCGGACAATGTAATGATGTAAAGACAAGGAACTTTTGCATTCCAAGATTAACTGATTGTTTTGGACAAAACCCTTTGTTGTACCCAACACAAAGATTTTTATACGAGGGGACTAATGTAGATGGGTGTCCCGCTGCTATTCTAGAACAACTAAGGGCAAGTGAGCCCATATAAAGGGGCTCCTACTACCCAAGTTAGCAAGAACGTATTTAGAGTAAGGGGGTCCACCTTGAGTGGCCCTATGATGAGTGTAAAACATGGACGAGGGGACTCACGACGAGCAACCCCTCTACCCAAGATAGAAGGCCACAAAAAGAGGGGCTCACCGCAAGCAACCCCTCTACTCAAAGATAAAAGGCAACATACAATGACCAAAGACGAGGGGCTTACTAGGAGCAATCCCTCTAAACAAGGTAGACAGCCACAAAAGAAGGAAAAAGATAAAGGGATCACTTTGAGCAACCCCTATACCCAAATTAAAAGGCCATAGAAAAAGGCCAAGGACGAGGGGCTCACCACGAGCAACCCCTCTGCTCAAGATAGAAGGCCACATATAACGGACAAGGATGAGAAGATCACTGCGAGCAATCCCTCTAAACAAAGTAGAAGGACACAGAAGATGTCCAAGGATTAGGGGATCAATATGAGTGACTCCTCTAAATAAGATAGAAGGGTACAGAAAAAGGCCAAGGACGACGGACTCACCGCGAGCAACCCATCTACCTAATTTCATCCCGACTGGGAAGTCCACCATAAGTATCCTCATCTACACAACTTGGGATGAGGTGATAGAGCATTTAATGACCCTAGGGGGGAGGATGAAGAAATCTTAGGGTCCCTCAAAATTGAAAATCGAATTTATGGCATAAAAAGACTTTTGGTCTGCCCAACACAAAAGAATTTTGACGAGGGGCTAATGTAGAAGGGTGTTTTCAAGCTTGACCACTTTATTTTATGGTGAGGGTACCTCAAAGACCCCCCCCCCCTCCCTTCAGCTTGCAGAAAATAAGAGGTTGAGGGAACCCCCAAGGTCCCTCGACCCCAAAAAATCCATATTGGTTAAGGAACTCTCACGGTCCCTCGATCGTATAAAATCAATATTAGAGAAGGAACCTCAGGGTCCCTCGACCGCTGAAAATCAATATTGCAGAAGGAACCCCATGGTCCCTTGACAACAAAAATTTATATTGAGAAGGAACCCCACCCAGGGTTCCGGGAGAAAGTCATACTGGAGAAGGAACGCCAAGGTCCCTAGACAACAGAAATTCATATTGAGAAGGAACCCCACCCGGGGTTCCGAAAGAAAGTCATATTGAGAAGGAACCCGAAGGGTCCCGATAAAAATTAATATTGAGAAGGAACCTCACCAAGGGTCCCGGTAGAAAGTTATATTGAGAGGGACCCCCCAGGGTCCCAACAGAAACTCATATTGAGAAGCAACCTCACCTAGGTGGAGGCAAAAATCCATATTGAGAGGGACCCCCCCAGGGTCCCTACAAAAACTCAAGTCAAAAAGGGAACTCACCTAGGTGGCGGTAAAAGCCCATGATGAGAGGGACCCCCAAGGGTCCCTACAGAAACTCAAGTCGAGAAGGAACCTCACCAAGATGGTTGCAGAAGCCCATGTTGAGAGGGACTCCCCCAGGATCCCTGAAGAAGTTAACATTGAGAAGTAACCCCCTATGGTTCCTCAAAAACACAAGTTGACATTGAGAAGTAACCCCCTATGGTCCCTCGTAAAAAAACACATTGAGAAGGAACCCCCATAGGGTTCCACAACAGCAGAAGTCGACATCGAGAAGGAACCCCCTAGGGTCCCTCACCAGAAATTCACATTAAGAAGGAACCCCCCATAGGGTTCCTCAACATCAGAAAATGATATTTAAGAAGAACCACCCCCCCCCCCTAGGGTCCCTCAATAGTAGAAATTCATATTAGAGGAGGGACCCTCAAGGTCCTCCTCTCCTTAGCTCCCAGAAAACCAAGTTAGGAGGAGATGGTGGCTACCATAAGCAACTCCTCCTTATGAAAAGTCATTCTTTAAAAGAACAAAAGTACTAACACTTATCTTTCTTGTACAGGTAGCCTAGTTGAGTAGGCAGGGCTCAAATAGGCTAGTTGGAATCTCTTGGGAGTTTTGACTTGGCGGTTGAGGAACAAGGTTTATTGAGAAAGCTCGACCATTTAGCACTTTAGGATTGAGATAATACTAGTAGAAAGTCCCTAGGGTCACCCAGTCCTCACACGCTTCACAGTCAGACACAACCAGGTTGAGTAGCTAAAGGGTTACTCACAAGAAATGAACTATTTACGAAATGATTTTATTATAAGAGAGGGTGCCTAAGGCCCCTCTCAAGCAAAAAATAATTTTAGAGGAGAGGGGTCCTCAATGCCCGCTCCCCCTCAAGATTGATAGTTTCAGAGGAGGAGGTCCTCGAGGCCTCCTCTCTTAAGTTTTCAAAGTTGTTACCAAAAGTTACCGTTTCGAAAGATATTTATCAAATCAGATTTTTTGTCTTCATTAGAAGACATATTTGCTTTTTGACTTTGGTTGGTACCAGGTGGCACATGCCAGAGGGGAGAAGTAGAGCTGCCTGCAAGTAGGAACAAATGATACATTTCAGACATTATTCCTCACCAACCCTCTCAATTTTGGCACCCAAAAATGCCAACTCAGCCCTAATGCCCAAGTATAAATAGGAACCCTAGGCAAGGTAAAGAGGAGAGAAAAAACTCAATAGCACTATTACTTTGTCAAAATTACAGCAAAACCTCCTAGTACTCTCTCCCCGCTCTCTCTCTAGTGCTAAGCACCTTTTTCTTTCACTCCCCACTGACAGCCATCATTCTCAGGAGTTCCTCTTGAGAAACGTTACTTATTATTATGGAAGTTCATCTTCTTGCAAGGAAGGAGTTCCAGCTTGAGATCCATTTTTACCAAAGGAGAAGGTCTCATCAGAAGCTGCTTCAGAAGTTCTTTAAAAGCTTGCAGACAACGTCCATTGGAGTGGGTCACGCCTCACCCTTTCCAATTATTCATTAGCCCCAGTCTCACTACCCTCCTACAATAGTTATCAGATATTATTAGTTTTTATTAGCTTTTAGTTGTTGGTTGATATTTTGAGAGCTTCTATCCATTCTCTCTCTTGGGGTTTATATTATAAGTTACTATTCATTATTTTCTTCATTAATTCAAGCTTTCTTATTTTAATTCAATACTTTACTAACTCATTTTATTACTTTAATGACTACTTTCTTTCATTCCATTGTCATTTACCATACTTTATAGCCAAGTAATTTAGGTTTATATTATTAAAATCACCATGGGTTAATTATTTTTTTTGCTATGGTATGATGGTTAGATTAGTTTTGATGGGTTAATTATTTTGGTTTTGGATCCAGGAAATTTAGTTGAGTATATCATGTATGTGCCATGTTTGTCAATTTTCGTGTGTAATAATGGGGATATTTGTTGACAACAAACTCAAATTATGCTTTTATGAGAATTTAAGGTGTGACAGCTCTAGATTTTATTAATGGTCTAAATGGGTATTGATCTTGAAAATGTTTTCCTTTCCATACAACCATTTCTGCTGACTAAACCTCGATGGAGGATATGATTCTCCTCCTATAGTTTTCATCCTTATCAAATAACAAAATTTCAATATTTGACTAGATTAATTGTATTATAAAATGTTTCAAATAAAAAATTAACTTTTGAACTTTTATTTATGAAGTAATAAATCAATTGAATTCTAATTAACATTCTTTATGGATTCCATGCCAGAACTCAATGCTATACTTATAAAACAAGTTTAGTAAAATTTTAGCCTTTTTTCATTGCGATGGGATGCCAATCAACTAAAGTGTCTTTACATGAGCACTAGGTTTTTTCTTAATCATACAATACATGGATGATATTATCCTAATTAGTAATGATGTGGGCATCTTATCTAGTTAAGTGTAATTGTCTAGTCAATTTGATATGAAGGGCTTAGGAAAATCCAGTCACATCCTTGGGACCAAGCTTATCCGTGATAAGAAAAATAAGATGTTAGACTTATCCTATGCCACTTATATCGATGATGTTCTAAAAAAGTTTGGCATAAAATATTACAATAAAAGGTTTCTTAATTTGAGGCATGAAATCTCTTTATCTAAGGATCGGTGTCCTATGATACCTAGTCATATAGAGAGGATGGGGAATATACCTTATGCTTCGGTGGTGGCCATCATAGTGTATGCTAGGT
Organism: Sambucus nigra; assembly: GCA_949130495.1. Lineage (NCBI taxonomy): Eukaryota > Viridiplantae > Streptophyta > Magnoliopsida > Dipsacales > Adoxaceae > Sambucus > Sambucus nigra. The sequence goes on along the minus strand of OX422207.1, from coordinate 353,332,611 downwards.
TATGTAGAAAACCAAACATCTGATTTTTCATTATCACGGTAAGCATATTTTAGTCTATCGAGGTATTAAACATTAGGCTGTTGTAAAGCATATTCTCAACTACCTAAAAACGACAAGAGATTATGTGTTAGTTTATTCAATGGATAGTCTTGTATCCATTGGGTACACGGACTCAGATTTTAGTTGGATAGAGATTCAATGAAGTCTACCTCAATATATGTTTGACTTAGGATTTGAAGCCATAGGTTAGAGGAGTATCAATCAATCATGAATTGTCGATTCCACCATGGAAGTCAAATATGTTACAGCTTCAGAGGCAGCAAAAGAGGCATTATGGTTCTGAAAGTTTCTAAGTGATATGGGTGTGGTTACTTTAGTATAGACGGATATTATACTTTATTGTTACGATAATGGTGCAGTTCCTAACTCGAAAGAACTAATAACTCACAATAGGTAAAAGCTTAATGAGCTCACATATCATTTTATATAGGAAATTATGCAGAGAGGTGAAGTCATCATGGACAAGATTGTATCTCAGTAAAACCTGGAGTCATGTAGAACGGGTGTTAGATGAATAAGCACATGGCTTTAAAACTAAGTGGGAGATTATTGAGGTTTTATTCTTAAAATAATTTATGAGCTTTATTTTTTAATAAAGGTGTGTTAGGTTCATTTGAAATGAAATTCATGTTTGTGAGAAAGCCTTATATTTATGTTTATATATAATGTATGGAATATTGATTAATTGGAATGGGTAATAATACCAGTGAGTTGGGTTCGGCATGATCACGGGAGATCGAAATTTCAGGTTTAGTATAATGACGCGACCACAAATGTGTATCTAGTGTGTGTGATGATATAGGCTCAAGTGCAAGACTATCACATTAGTAATAATATGATAAGTGAGGATCGTCTCCATAGGGAAATAGGACGACAGATCGTAACGATGTAGGAACAGAAGACTAACCCTAAATTGATTCTCGAAAATAAGTGAAAAAGATGATTAATTGTGAACTAAGTGACTACTAACCAAATGTGAATGCATATTAACAAACAACTAAACTAAGTGCAAAGGAATAAATCTAGTGAATGAATTAACTATGAATAAGGAAAGATAGGTTGGGTTACAATCCCCCAAACCCTAGTACATTTACCGTATAGAATGCTAGATTTTGAATTGGAAATTTAATTGAACCCGCACTTTATTAATCGTAAGCATTACATATGTAAGGGTACTACCTCGCATCATACATAATCAAAGGTACAAATAAAGCGATGTTGAATGGCTAACACACGCATCTCATCCTTAAACACCCCGGTTACCTAGGGCAAACAAGGTTAAAAGGTCTATGACGATTGTGTGTACCACACAACACGATTCATTCAAATTTCAATTCAAACCCTATTTTCTATATAGGTAAACTACATCAGGTTGGGTTCATGCACCCCAACCCTTAGAAATCTTAGCCGGACATGATTAAATTAAATGAAAACATAAGTTTTAAAGTACACGACATCATGACTATTTTTGAATTTTTTTAGAAGAAAATTTTTGAGTTATGAATTAAAAACTAGGAGTTAAGAATTAATCTAACTAACTAAATAAATTGACCGAAGAAATTAAATGTTACTTGCAATGAGGAAATCTTGAAATAAACTTTGAATCTTTAATTAATTGCAAAAAATCTTCAAAACTAGGGTTCTTCTATGCAACATACCTTTAAAACTAATAATATTCGAACTCCTTTTTAATGTCTGAAAATAAGTTAAAATAAATGCACTACGAAATTTATAAGAGTTTGAACTAAGTAAAACTCTAAATTATAAATGAAAAGTCCGAGAAAATCTCGAACGAACCGGTCTGACGGGTATTCTTTGGTTCGATCCAATATCCAATTTTCTGCAGAGATCATCAAGGCATTGCACCGGTTCTTTTTCTTCTGTAACGAGAACGGTCCGATATTGTATTTTATTCAGAGACTTCATGAGATCGGTTCATTTTTGGCTATATCCGATCCGATGTTGAAATTTATTCAGAGATTGACTTCCTTTCGAATCGCTTCGCTGCTGGTATTGACCAGTCTGGTTCGGATTTGAAATTATTTCTTTCTTCCTTTCTCTTGGTTTTCCTCTCATCTTTGAATCTCAGTAACTTCTGATCCGGGGCTCGATTTCGGATGTAGTTTCTTCCTACGTGCTTATAAACACAAGGTCTTCATTTTTCATGTTGGTCCCTCGTCCGAACTCTAGATGTAAAATGACTACTTTTCCCTTTGACTTTCCTTCCTTTATTGATTTCTCGGTTTTGGACTCCTCTTCTCTTCACTTGCATTAAATACATGTAAAAAGCATGAAAAATACACAAAACTCGAGGCACTATTTGGGAATTATGAGTAGCATATAAATGATATAAATCAATATGAATTACATAATTCGAGGTGTTAAATGCTACTAAATTAAGGGGATAAATTAGGAATAATTTGTGCCTAATCATATAATTCAATATTTCACAGCTTAGGTAGGGAGCTTTAATCCGATCGATAAAGTTATGAGTTCAATCCTAGTAGTATATCTCAAACTATGGGAACATGTTTGATGGTTCTCGAACTTGCATATTAGTTCAAAAAGTATTATGACTTATACATTCTAGAATGTATTCAAGAGGACCAAAGGTGTGATTCAAGTCTAGGTGTTAACTTGATTAGACTTGCACAATCTCGCAGGTTTGGAAAGGGTGCATAGGTTCTTAATCCCGAGGATTATAAGGATTGGAATGCTTGCACAATTGTTGCTTTGATTATTATGTGTGAGATTCGATATTATTAAATCTAAATGTACGAAAGTTGGTCAATGTTTGTGTGAGTAGGTGTGAGATCATAATTAGGTGGAATTTGTGCCCAAAAAAGATCTTGGATTCTGATCCTTCATAGGCTTATAAGTTTTTATTCTAGCAGTAGACTTGATCATTGGATATCATTATAACTAGTAGAGTATCAAAAAAGTTAAGTCTGAGATCAAGGAGTAATTAAGAAGTTGGATAAAAGCTCGAAATCTCACTGGTTTGATTAATCTCTACACTTATTCGTTAAGTCGTCAATTTTCGCTCAATGTCCATCTTTGGTCAATTTTGACTTTGTACAATTGGAAATTTACAAATTTGAGACTTTAAACAAAACTTTGGTGATATTTTTGAAAAATGTTAAATTCTAATTTTTATTTATTTTAAAGAAAAATATTTTTGGATTTTAAGAGTTATTTAATTTTTTTTTAATAATTTATGAAAATTTTCTCATTTTTTTAGTTTTTGGGTATTTTGAACTTTGTTAAATGTGGCCCCCCTAACTTAGATTTTTGCAAATTCCCGATGCACAAAGGACTAAAAGCAAAATTAAGGAGAGAACAATAAAAATGGAACAAAGTACAAAATGCAATATACAAAAGCAAGCATAAACACACACATGGTAGGTAATCCAATTTCCATTATATATCTAGAGAACATACAAAGCTGTGGAAAAATAAAATGACAAAAATTACATAAACAACCTAGAAAGAACAAACTACTGAGGGGGAGGGGGAGAAGTTATGGGAGCATTTGGGTCGTACGAGTCATAGAAATAATTCGGGGGACAAAAGACATGCGATACATCTGGGCTTGGAGATGATGCATCATGTTGGTATCCCGCTGACATGCGCGTCGGTCCTCTTATTGATGAGCATTGTATTGATTAGTAAATCCGTTAAATCGGGCTTCCAGCGTTGTGATTCGCATATCGAAATTGGCTACTAGGGCTCAAAATCAGAATCATCTTCCTCGTTATATTCACCCTCGTCGCCTTTGCCCATACTTACGTCTGTGTCCCTAGCGGCTTCCTCCTTGGAATCCTTATCATCTGAATCATCCATCTCGATATCATCATCATCATTATCGTCATCCGCTTCCTCCTCATCCACCTCTAGGAGGGAAAATTTATTGTAAGGGAAGGAAATGGATGGGATATGGGGGTTGGACCTTAGGAATTATAGAAAAATATAAAAGTTGAACTGGTCTGAGGATCTGACCAAACCGGTCCTTATTTATTTAAGTTTTCTCTAAAAATGAATCGATCCGGAACCCCAGGGGCAGACCGGTTCGGGTCCCAAAATTCAACACAGTCTCCAAATGTCTAAATTCACTCATCTCTCAATTCCTCTACATGCTTTCACCACTATACCGACACATAATCAACCTAACTTTGCTCAATGCGTGTTCCGAAACCCTAGGCTCGCTCTCAACGTGTGTTCTTTGGAACCTATTCTATGTGTCGTATACCTACCTACTCACGTCTACTATACACAAGAATCAACGCATATGCGTTGGGTGTGTGACGACCTTCTCGTACTTCTCAATTAGTCCCCATAGATGGGTTTCGACAACCAAATGGTGTCGTCTTCATAGATGCACCCCTCAAAGTACGTTTTGAGACATTGGTCATTCACCTTGAAGGTATTTCCCCCTTTTGCATCTTCCATCTCTATAGGTCCGTGGGGGATACTTCTCGAACCATAAATGGACCGCTTCCACCTTGAATGCAACTTACCGTTGAACAAGTATAATCGAGAGTTGTAGAGAAACACTTTTTGGCCTGGATGAAACTTGTTTTAGCGAATTATCTTGTCATGCGTGAGTTTTATTCGTTCTTTTAAGATTTTAGCATTCTCATAAGCATCATTGCACATCTCTTCCAACTCATTTAATTGAAGCTTTCGAGCTTCACCGGCTTTATCAAGATTGTAGTTCAACCTCTTAATGGCCCAATAGGCTTTGTTCTCTAGATCCATGGGGAGATGGTAAGGATTGACATAGACAAAACGAAATGGGGACATCTCAAAAGGGTTCTTGTAGGTGGTACGACAAGCCTGGATCATATCGTTTAATCAAAGTGACCAACCTTTTCGGGTAGGATCAACGGTCTTTTCAAGGATGGTTTTGATCTCACGATTTGCTAGCTCGGCTTGCCCACTTGTTTGGGGGTAATAAGTTATCCCACCCCATACTTTCTCATCATCTTTTCAAACTGCTTATTATAAAAATGTGTGTTGTTATCACTTATGATCGCCTTCAGAGCACCGAAGCGAGGAAGTATGTGTTCTTATAGGTACTTAATCACCACCTTATTGCCATTCGTCTAGGTAACTATTGCCTCCACCCATTTGGAGACGTAGTCTACCGTGACGAGGATGTATAAGAAGCAGAAGGAGGGAGGAAAATGTACCATGAAGTCAATACCCCAGTAATTAAATAACTCAATGACGAGTATAGGGGTTAGAGGCATCATGTCGCGGTGGGTATTAGATCCCATCCTTTGGCTCCTATCGCAAGATTTATAATAGGCGTTTACATCCCGAAAAATTATAGGCCAATAGAGGTCGCTTTGCAATATTTTAGTAGTCGTCTTATTCTTAGAGAAGTGTCCTCCACAGGCTCTAGTAAAAAAAAATCGAATCACATCTTGAATTTCTTCATCCAGTACGCATATTTGAATGAGCTAGTCAGCACAATATTTGAATAGGAATGGTTTATCATAGAAGATCATGCGGGACTGAATTTATTCTTCTCTTATAGTGTCCATCCGAGAGGAACGGATCTCGTGATAAGATAGTTAACTATGTACGCAAACCAAGGTAGAGAAGAAGTAGTAAAGAGCTACTCATCCGAAATATAATCGTCTATGGGTTTTGGATTACTAGGCACGTCAAACAAGAGCCGTGACAAATGGTCGACAACGATGTTTTCTACCCCTTTTTTATCTTTTATAGAGAGATTAAACTCTTGTAGGAGTAAGATCCACCTTATGAGGCGCGTCTTTGCATCCTTTTTAGTAAGGAGATATTTAAAAGACACATGGTCAGTAAAGCAAGTAATGGGTAACCCAATAAGGTGTGAGAGAAATTTGTCCAAAGAAAAAACAACCGCTAGCAACTTTTTTTCCATGGTGGAGTAGCTAAGTTATGGCCCGGTTAACATACGGCTAGAGTAATAGATGACATGACCTTTTTTATCTGTTCTTTTCCCCAAAACATCCCCAATCACATAATCACCAGCATCACACATAAGCTCGAATGGAAAAGACCAATCCGGAGCTTGCATGATGGGAGCAAGAACTAGCATGCTTTTCAATTTATCAAAAGTCTCTTGGCATGCGTTATTCCACTCAAAGGGTGCATCCTTCATAAGGAGTCTACTCAAAGGTCTAGTGATGGTGCTAAAATCCTTGATAAATCGTCTATAAAAATCTGCATGGCCTAAGAAGGAGCGCATGTCCTTTAGTTATTTAGGCGGGGGAAGCTCGTCTATGACATCTATTTTTGCTCGATCAAATTCTATTCCCTTATATGAGAGTATATGGCCTAGAACTATGACCTCGGTAACCATGAAGTGGATTTTTTCCCAATTGAGGACTAAGTTCCTCTCCACTCATCGGGATAAAACTTTGTCATAATTCGCTAAAGATTGGTCAAAAGAGGGTCCAAAACGCTGAAATCGTCTATGAAAAACTCAAGTCCTCTTTCTACCATGTCGCTAAAGAGACTTAACATGCACCTTTGAAAGGTCATGGGCGCATTAAATAATCCAAAAGGCATACATTTGTAGGCAAACGTATCAAATGGACATGTAAAATACGTTTTCTCTTGATCAAGTATATCTACCTCTATTTAGTTATAAGTGGAATAACCATTAAGAAAGCAATAATATGGGTGGCCCACTAAGCATTCAAGCATTTGGTCGATGAAAGGTAAGGATAAGTGACCTTTTCTCATCTCGACATTAAGTTTTCGATAATCAATGCAAACACGCCACTTGGTGGTGGTGTGTTGAGGAATTAATTCACCCTTAGCGTTTTACACCACCGTCATTCCCGACTTCTTCGGGATGACTTGAATTGGGCTCACCCATTTGCTGTTCGAGATAGGGTGGATAATCCCAGAATCTAATAACATTATAATTTTCGCTCTAACAACTTCTTTCATGGTTAGGTTTAATCGCCTTTGTATTTCCCTTAAGGGCTTTATGTCCTCCTCGAGGTAGAAAGCGTGAGTACAAATCGGGGGACTTATGCCCTTCAAATCCGCTACAGACCAACCAAAATCACCTCTGTGTGCTTCCTCAAAATTTCCATCAACTTACCCTCTTGCTCTTTATATATGCTAGAGGAGAGCACAATAGAAAATGTCTCATCCTTTCCTAGAAAATCATATTTCACATTAGCGGTTAGTTTCTTCAACTCGAGGGTAGGAAAGTTCTATTCGAAAGGTGTCAATCATGACTCCCTCGGGGGTAGTTCCTCGAATCTAGAAACCCAATGAACATCTCTCAACTCCTATAACGACGTTCCCTCATCTAATATGGCTTTTAACTCCTCTACTTCTCACTCATACTCGTTGTATGGGATCTCATTTTCATCACCTCTCACTAGGCATGCTTCTAGCCCGTCCCCACCCATGGTTCTCTCAATGTGCTCTTCTACTAACTCCACTATGAGGTCGCCCATATGGATTTCATCTTCGTCACCCATTAGATTAGCAACATTGAAGATGTTTGTATGGAGGGTCATGTTCCTAAAAGTGATCTGCATTTGCCCATTTAGTGTATTGATTAAGGCATTAGCCACAGCTAAGAATAAGCGGCCTAGAATTTTGGGAACATGATTGCTAAAAAGTCTCCGTGTCCTAGATAACAAAGTCTATCGGGAAGTACAAAGTGTCCACTTGGACTATCATGCCCTCAACAATCCCTCGAGGCACCTTCACTATGAAATCCGCTAATTAGTGAGTGATTTGTGTGGGCTTAAGGTCACCCAACTCAAGTTGCATGTGTATATTAACACTAGCACCTAAGTCCAATAAGGCTCTCTTAATTTGACGTTCTCTAATAACACGTGAGATCATGGGTGCACCCGGATCTTTAAACTTGGGTGGGAGGTCATTAAATAGAACGGAACTCACATTCTATGCTAGGAAGACATTCTTCTTCACCTTTAGTCATCTTTTAACAGTCAAGATTTCTTTAATGGCCTTGGCACAGGCGGGAATTTGTTGGATGGAATCAAGGAATGGAAAATTCATCTTCACTTGCTTAAGAACATCTAGCACATCTACACGGGAGGCTCCCTTTTGAGTGGGGCCAACCGTTGAAGGAATGAAGCTACGGAGGGTGGTTTCACAACAACTTAGGGCTTGCTAATATCATCCTTATCAATCTCATCCAAGGGGCATCTTTGACATATTTTGTGCCGGGCAAAACCTCCTTGTCTTTTAGATTCTCATGTGGGGGAGATGATAAATCAACGACTCACCCACTACGTAAAGTGGTGACGTCTTGGCATTTCTCTTGCTGATAAAAATATGTAGAGCTAATATTGGCTTGACCTTGACGAAGTCTTTGGCTTTGGTCTGCAAATTTTCCATTCTCTTGGACACTCAACGAAGATTGCAACTTAGATAAGCTTGTATGCATCTCAGTGAATATACGCTTAAACTTAGCATTGGTTGACTTGTCATCAAGAGTCTTCCGCAGTGGGGTAATGTATGGGCCTAGAGGTTGAGCTTTCTTACGTGCTTTCATAGGCGGAGCTTGCTGAAATTGAGGAGGGGGTGAAGGTAGAGCAACATGTGAATGTGGATTCAATGCAGCTTGTTGTTGTTCGTAGCTAAAATTGGGATGGTTTCTCCATGAAGGGTTATAAGAGTTCCCATGAGGTGCGTTAAAATTTCCCTTAAACCCTCCTATAGCCTCCACTTACTCGGTATGGATAGCTTTATTGGAGGGTATCGTCGAACATTCCTTTGTTTAATGGCCCACCTCACAAATAGCGCACACTTTTTATTTTACAGCATGGGTTGATCTGGTAGATTCTCTCAGTCGTACCATAAGTAGGTCCTTCATACTCTTCTCAAATTGATCAAGTCATCAGTCTACTACGGTATCATGATTCAATTGTTATAGACCAGATGCAGTAGGACTATTAGAAACTTTTCAAAGTCGATTTTGGGCATTAAGATCATATGTGTCATATGCTTAAGTAGTCTTAGTGACATACTAAATATAAGCCTCAGCACCACTTGCATCGAATTACTAAAATGGTCTTTCATACATTGTTTGAACAAGTTGTTTAGACGCTATAAAAAGCCCGTGATGGAACAAAGAGATAAGGTGATGTTTTTCAAATCTATGATGGAGGCAATCATTAACCAACTCTTGAAATTGCTCCCAACACTTGTCAAATGGATCAGTATCTCGTTGTAGAAAGGTTTGAATTTGAGTCTTGACGAAGTTCGTTTATATGGTGGAAAGAAATTTGGATTTCATATCCTTCCATGATATAATCGAGTTCGGGGGTAAAGACCAAATCTAGGTCTTACCTTTATCCTATAAGGAAAAAGGAAAAATCTTTAGGCGAACGACATCTTACATGCAAGCTTGATCACTAAAGGTTTCGTTTGCCTCTTCGAACTCTCGGATATGGAGATATGGTTTTGTCGAATCCATGCCATGAAATGTTGGAAGAATTTATATCATCCCATTACGAAAGTGGAACTGATCGACATTATATAGGATTAAAATGCAACCATGGGTAATAGTTTGCTGAGGAAATAGGAGTTCCTTCATGGGACGGTACGGTAGTTTTCCCTCACCCATACCAAAACTAGTGATATATGGCATGTCTCTGTCTCCAATGGACTCAGAATCCTCACTCAGTGTTCTAAACGTGTGACTTAGTGTGTGACTCGTGATGAAGTTTAGAGGGGTAAGAGGTGGAGCCCAGAATTGTGGAACGCGAGGGGTATGGTGGCATTCGGAATTATACACAATGATGGACTTTTCGTGAATTCTTATTATAGTATTTTTGAGGAGTTTGTTCTTGATTTTGCATGAAAGGACTTGTGAGAGATGATTTTTTTATTTTATTTTTTTGGATTTTTTTTTGGATTTCTAATTATTTTTTATTTTTTGGAATCAAATTTGGGATTGAACGAACTAACCTAAAGTCAACCTAATTCCCCAGGAATGAAGCCAAAAGCTTGACGTCAGCACAAATGTGTATCTAGTGTGCATGCTAATATAGGCTCAAGTACAAGCTTGTCATGTTAGTAATAATCTGATAAGTCAGGATCATCTCTAGAGGGAAATAGGACAAAATATCTTAACGACGTACGAACAGAAGACTAACCCTAAATTGATTCTCGAAAAAGAAGTGAAAAAGATGATTAATTGTGAACTAAGTGACTACTAACCAAATGTTAATGCACATTAACTAACAACTAAACTAAGTGCAAAGGAACAAATCTACTGAATGACTTAACTATGAATAAGGAAAATAGGTCAGGTTACAATCCCCCAAACCCTAGTACATTTACCGTATAGAATGCTACATTTTGAATTGGAAATTTAATTTAACACGGACTTTCTTAACCCTAAGCATTACATATATGAGTTACTAAATCGCATCATACATAATCAAAGGTAAAAATAAAGCGATGTTTAATAGCTAACATGCGCATCGCATCCTTAAACACCCCGGTTACCTAGGGAAAACGAGGTTAAAAGGTCTTTGACGATTGTGTGTACTACAAAACATGATTCAATCAAATTTCAATTCAAACCCTATTTTCTACATAGGTAAACTACATCGGGTTGGGTTCATGCACCCCAACCCCTAGAAATCTTAGCCAGACATGATTAAATTAAATTAAAATACAAGTTTTAAAGTGCAGGAATTCATGACTATTTTTGGAATTTTTGAGAAGAAATTTTTTGAATCCAGACTTGAAAACTAGGAGTTAAGAATTAATCTAACTAACTACGAAAGAAATTGAAAGAATAAATAAAATGTAACTTACAATGAGGACATCTGGAAATAAACTTTGAATCTTGAATTAATTGCAACAAATCTTCAAAACTAGGGTTCTTCTATGCAACATACCTCTAAAACTAATAATATTCGAACTCCTTTTTAATGTCTGACAATAAGTTAAATAAATATACTATGAAATTTATAAGAGTTTGAACCAAGTAAAACTTTAAATTAGAAACGAAAAATCTGGGAATATCTCAACCGAACCGGTCCAATGGGTATTCTTCGGTTCGGTTTGATATCTAATTTTGTTCAGAGATCTTCAGGGCATCGCACCGGTTCTTTTTCTTCTGTATCCAGATCAGTTCGACGTTAGATTTTATTCAGAGACTTCATGCTTCCTAGATCGATTCATTTTTGGCTATATGCGGTCCGGTCCGATGTTGAAATTTATTCAGAGATTGGCTTCTTTTCGGATCGATTCATTGTTGGTAATGACCAGTCCAGTTCGGATTTGAAACTCTTTATTTCTTCCTTTCTCTTGATTTTCCTCTCATCTTTGAATATCTGTAACTTCTGATCCGGGGCTCATTTTGGAATGTCGTTTCTTCTTACACGCTTATAAACACAAGGTATTCATTTTACATGTTGGTCCCTAGCCCGAACTCTAGATGTGAAATTACTATTTTGCCCTATGACTTTACTTCCTTCGTTGATTTCTCGACTTTGGATTCCTCTTCTCTTCACTTGCATTAAATACCTGTAAAAAGCATGAAAAATACACAAAAATTGAGGCACTATGTGGGAATTTTCAGTAGTATATAAATGAGATAAATCAATACGAATTACTATATTCGAGGTGCTAAAAGCTAATTAATTACGGGGATAAATTCGGAAGAATTTGTGTCTAATCATATAATTGAATATTTCATAACTTAGATAGGGAGATTTCATCATATCGATAAAGTTACGAGTTCAATCCTAGTAGTATATCTTAAACTATGGGAACATGTTTGATGGCTCGTGAACTTGCCTAATAGTTCAAAAAGTATTATGACTTGTACTTTCAAGAATGTAATCAAGAGGACCAAAGGTGAGATTCAAGTCTAGGTGTTAACTTGATTAGACTTTCACAATCTCACAGATTTGAAAAGGGTGCATAGGTACTTAATCCTCGGGGTTATGAGGATTAGAATGCTTGCACAATTGTTTCTTTGATTATTATGTGTGAGATTAAATCTTATTAGATCTAAATCTACGAAAGTTGGCCAATGTTTGTGTGAGTAGGTCGAAGATCATAATTAGGAGGAATTTGTGCCCAAGAAAGATCTTGGATTGTGATACCCCTTGATAGGCTTATAAGTTTTTATTCTAGTAGTAAACTTGATCATTGAATATCAGTATAACTAGTAGAGTATCAAAAAAGTTAAGTCTGAGATCAAGGAATAATTAAGGAGTTGGTTAAAAGCGATTAGCATCAAATTTATTTGAATAAGCTAGGATTGTATGCTTAACACGGGGAATCATCTTATGTACCACAAAAACTTTGCAAACAAGACCTCATCATCGGAGTAATTTTGAGATAATTAAATAGGAGTGCATTTGTGATTATCTAGTGGAATTAATTGGGATTAAATGGAGGAAGGAAATAAATTACAGGGATGTAGTTTGGGATTTTTAAATACCTATTTGGAAGGAAATTTATATAATTAGTCTTAGGTACCTAGTATAGTCCATTTACCCAACTAGGGGGCCCAGACTCTCTAGAAACTGAGTTTAACCCAAGCTCACTGCTTATACCTATATATAATTTTTTAAAGTCGGGGTTTTAAATTTTATACACATTATTGAGGGTTAGAGGGGGAGGAAAAGTACTATTTATGTTTTTTCAATGGGCTTATAGAGATAAGGTCATATCTCACTCAAAACATAAAGCATTTATCTCCCAGAGTGCCCACATTCATAAATCTACTTTGGGAGGATCATATTCTAGAATATTTGAGGCTTTCGAGAAGTTCTAGCAAGTTTTTGGAGGACAAGGAAAGGCAACCGCTTCATCTTATTCAAACTTTTTTTCTCATCATTCGGATCTCCTATAAGATTCGTAAAGGTATCATGATTCAAACTCTGGGTTTATGCTTTAAACCTAGTTTTTATTCTTCACTTTCTAATGCATGATCATTCATAAGTTTTTTGGCAGAAATTTTTTTCAATTTAAATCAATCCCCAACGTCCTTTTTGCGATTATGTTTAGGGTTTGCCATAGTTTGGATAAGGTTGGCATTGGAAACTTCACCCTCTCACCAGTATTAGAAAACTTTTGGGATAATCATTTCCCAAGTTTTGTCATCCACACCTTTTGGTCAATCTGCATAATAAAGAAAAATGTTAAGTAATTTGGCTTCAAAAAGTCCAACCAAATACTGATCAAACTGAAGAGTCAGTAACTTATTATATTGGTTCAAAGGGAATAGATCAGCAACGATGCCTATAGTCTTAAGTCCAGACAGAGTCACCAACTCCTTAAAGCTTTTTGATCCCATAACTTGGTCAAATATTAGATTATCTTAGGCTCAACGTTCATCTGAAATTAGGATGGGAATGACTTTAGATACAAATAGAGAAAAAACTAAGAATATCATAATTATCTAAAGCAATAAAAGTTAGGTAAAACACATTAAATCATAACAGAAGGAAAATATGTCAATATACTTATAAGTGGGGGTTGGCCCCATTCACGGACCCCTAACTGCTCATTCATCATCTTTGTCAACCATGAATTCCCAATATCCTCTCACGAAGAATAATAATGTCTTCCAATTATGGTTCGAAATCCTCACAACTTTAACAAGTCGTTGAGGTGATAGTATCCATTAAAATTTTTATGGAAATGGTTTTGTATAAGTGTAATATCCCATATTTTATTTAGTATTGTTTATTATTTTTGTGGGAATAAATTATTAAATAAGAATAATTATTACTTGTGTGATATGGTAATAATATATGCACAATTTATGTGACATTTAAATTTGCTTGTAATGTGACATTGGGACTACATGTAAGAATTTATTAATCGGTGTAATTTATTATGTTGAAATTAAATATGTGTGGTATACTCATAAAATAAATGAATCATGATTTTTTTTTTTTTGTGAAATATTATCATTTGGACCAGACTCTAGGGTGGTACAGAAGCCCAGAGATGTATTTTTAGTATTTTGAATTGGGCCCTGGGTTGTATGGGGGTAAAAAATTAGACATTTTATGGGACTACGAGATTAATGGTGTATAAGTGTCATTAACCCTCATTAATAAATTACCTTAAACTAAAAACATAAGCCATATCACCAGGATAGCTTTGAGAAAGACTTTTGGGAAGAACCAAGAGATAATAATAGGGAGAATCAAGCAACCACCTTCAACTTTCATTAACAAGTAACAAATATCTTGATTAATCATAGTATAACTTGTAATTTTTTTTATTTTTTATTGTTACTAAGATTAAATTGGGATTAGTTGTATGTTAGGAATATGATTGGATGCTTAATCATATTTTATATTAGGCTAAGATTAAGACCTTAGACTTGTTTAATTTGGTATAAATCTAATTTTAATTGGTATAATGATGAAGACCCATTCCTTTGTGATTAATATGTAACAAAATGTTTGGAGTTAATATTTAAATATTATTCATGTATGTGTATGTTATTTTGATGACAAAAATAAATACTAATGATGAAACCCGAATAAAAAAAACCCATAAGTTAGACATGTTAAAACTATGATTTTGAATATTATTGTTGTTAGACTTTGACTCTTTAATGTGAGGATTTGAATTAGTAACCTTTATGGTTGATTATGAGGTGTTTTGTATTTGATTTGGAGGTTTTTCATAATTTCATTTACATTGAAAAAGCCAAGTATTACAGTAATTTAGAAACACGGGGGATACCCCTACCATAACAGGGTTCCATCTCGTTATAGCTCCCTACAGGGCATCTTGATCATTGTGTATATATATATATATATATATTGTAGGTGAAATTATCCCACTGATAATAATCCTAAATAGTTAATGCCGAACCGAAAGAAAACAATCTCACGAGATAAGTATTTATGTGGTTCTCCAATGCCCTACACCCATGGGGTGTTTCATTATTCTTATTATATTATTTTCTCTTGATAACAAGAATTAAATGCCCACGTTCTCTGGGGTAAGGGTTACATTTATAGTGAAAGGAGAGATGGAGATATGAAGGACTACCCTTGCTTGTTGATAAACTCACTGCTTGATTATGCCCATCTATTCCTGAGATCCACGCAGGTGGAAATCATATTTGTGTTTATCTCTAATTGCGATCCTCACCCAACTATTTTGGGCTAATTTTTATCCAAACTCGAGTTATTCAAACTGTTTGGATTGTTCCATAATTTACCCCGAAGCTCTGCGGCTAAAATGGGGCAAAGAGGTTGAGAAGTGAGTTGGTCGGTCAAGGTGGTTGGTCGCGACTTGAGATTCTGCCTCCCAACTCTTAAAAAGACTTCTTAATTTAATATACCACAAGATTTTGACCGTTGGGCCTTCAAAGGGCGTTCTTGTAGTTTCCCAAGTCAGTTGGGGTATGCTAGTAAAATTTATTTTCTAAAAAACTGAACCGAATGTGTTAAATAATGAACTATGCTTTTGTTTTCAAACGATAAAGTTTCCAAATGCCATTTCACTCTATCACTTCAACTATTCAAAGTATTTGAGAGATCCTGCCTTAACCTTAATTTATAATTTCCCTCATCCTTCGTGTTTTTAGTTTTTTCTTGTGATGATTCTCGAAATTTATCCATTTGTGCAGTTTTTTCCTTTTGTCTTTGAAAAAAATATTTTATTTCACACATGAAAGAACTTTATTTGAGTTTAGGGATAAGTATATTATTACCATGGGTAACTATAGAATGTACCGATACTTTGATTGACTTCTACACTTGAAGGCGGCCACTGGATTCATACCATATGAGTGGCTGAAGGGGCAATAACATTCCCCCAAATAAATTGTTCTTAGAATTTTTCTACATTGTTCCTGTAGATGTTATCTAAACACATGTAGAATTATAAATGGTGTTCATAGAATAAACGAATTGTATGGGACCCAAATTGGGATCCTATAACTCAGATATTGCTACACATGGTCAGAGACAAATGATAATGCCTTTTATTTAAAGGCGAGAAAGCCAGATAAGGTGTTGGTTGTTAATCTCCCCGATTCTAATAAGGGGTGTTGGAATCAGGGTTTTATCGCCAGAAATTAGCAAGATCCACTCATTTCTAAGGGTGATGAAGTGTATGGAGGTTTTTTATGCCCTTACAGAGAAAGGAGAATAGTTTAATATCGTCTTTATTATTTTTTTTCTCCCTTTGCCTCTTTTCTTTTTCTTTGTGTTGATAATGACCGTTAGTTAGTTGAAATAGAAAATGATCTTTTACCTTCTCATTTGTTTTCTTCGGATGAGCTTATCAAATTTTGGAATCTAAGGATACTGTTAGTTCAAGGTAGAGAGAATCCTACGTCTGTGTCCTTTCTGCTCAAGTATGCTAATTCCACAACTAGCTTTATAGTCAGGCATGTGAATTATATTCCTCAAATACCAGTTCTTTCCATAATTGAGGGGGTTATCCAGAGCCTCTACCTCATCTTTATTCGAGCCTATGAACATGAACACCATCCCAACTATTGAAGAGGAGGTCATAGCCCTACGAAAGATAAACCTCACTCTTTTGGATGACTCCTTTCACACCCCAAACCCAAATATATTATAATCTTTTCATTTATATTATGATTAAGTCATAATCTTGAGTTCATTCGAAATATAATTCATTTATCAATATATTTTTTCATGTACAATAAACATAATCTTGTTCTTTGTAGCATAACGTAATTAACATCAGAGTCATAATTAAACAAACATGCTATACTACGATTGACTATGGTAAAATATTACAATCATCAAATCAATCCATGATAACTCAATATATAAGATGTACGAGTGTAGCAAAACCCCAGCGTGACAATGACAAAATCCCCATGTCTAATCCCCAGATCCTTATAACAGTGCAATTCTAAAATCACCGATAATATGATATCCTAACTGGCAACGTACAAACCTGAAAATGTTAAAATATAAACCGTAAGCAGTAAGCTTAGTGAGGTACTCCTTCACTGAAATGAACTAATAGTTCTTTATCAAATATGTGGATATAAATTCCAAATAGTCCTGCCCTGTTATGAAATAGCAATATTATATCAAATCTCTAGATATAAAATCCGAACAATCCTTCCCTACAATGAAATAACAATTTTATATCAAATATGTGGATATGTAATCCCAATAATCTTGCCTTGCTATGAAATAACATTTTTAGATCAAATCAATGGATATGAAATCCAAACAATCCTTCCTTGGTATGAAATAATAGTTTTATATCAAATCTGTGGATATGAAATCCAAATAATCCTGCCCGTTGGCAATAACAAATCCTGGAACATAAGTTCCAACAAATCCTTGTCATAAGACAAATCAAATTATTGGATTCTTGTCCAATTCTAATCCTGGATCATAAGATCCAAATAAATTTTGGATATTTTAATATCCAAACAAATCCTGAATACCGAAGTATTCAAACCAATCTTGGATCATAAGACCCAAACAAATCCTGGATATTTTAATATCTAAACAAATCCTGAATATCGAAGTATTCAAACCAATCCTGGATCATAAGACCCAAACAAATCTTGGATATTTTAATATCCAAACAAATCTTGAATACCGAAGTATTCAAACCAATCCTAGATTCATTTCTTGGTATTTTCACATGATTTTCGGATATGTCACACATATATGAGTATATTTTTACTTCCAATTGTAATTAATCAATTCCAATAAGTATACAAAAAGATATGAAAGTTTGAATAAACAAGGTTACTAAATGAAGAAATTTAAGGGTTTACACATTCAACTTTGTTTAAACTCGTATCTATTCATACGTATACCTCAATACATGGAAGTTTAGTAATGAAATGATGATTTATATCATTTCAATCAGTAATATAAGAAAAATAACAAGATTAACGCATAGGATTATCTTAGGGACGTTTACGTAATTTCCTATGAATTTTTCTCCAACGTTTCATCCTCGCTTTCTTCCTAAACTTACCTATTCTCTCTCCTTAAGCTTAAATTCCTCATGGATGCGTTTGGATGAAGGATAAGGTTATTTCAAAGGTATAAGGTCGTACAAACCAGCCTACACCTCCAACCAATCAATTTAAGACACTTGTTGGGTGTAAAGGACGAATTACCACTTAAACGGATGGACAGATTTGCCCTTGGTTAGAAATTTCTATATAACTTCTTACTCGGAGCTCCGTTTCACACAAAATTTTTTGTGTTACAACCCTAACTCACATGTATACAACTATCTAGTTTTCACCTCAAGTCAATTGTTATTTTATGAGGGTCAAAACTAGTCTCCAACCTGAATATTCCTACCAAAACTTCAAAATTATATATTTGTAACTAATTCGATATTTCATGCTTTCTAAAGGTGGGATTAGACTAAACATAATGAATTAAAATTATATATACTAATAACTTATTATCCATACCACATAAGCTAATCATGATTTAAGCATAATTTATCATAACTATATTCGGGTTGTTACAACTTCGACCTCCCCACTTCCCCAAAAGAAAAGGTTTTAAAAAGGAAGGAGGTCAGGGGCCCTTATGAGATTGTTACTCTAGTATATTACCTTGGCAATGATAGGGCTAAGAAGGATAAAGTTTTTCTTTCTTCCTATTCTATTGTTCCCACCAAGAGGGTGGATGCCTCCAATATAGGTAAGGGAAACCACGTTATGTCGATGGTCAAGAATCCATATTTTGCCCCTAGTCTGCTGAGGAGGGACATAATGACACTGGACTAGGAACAAGTCGATAGGCTGAAGATCATCTTTCTTCTCACATTCCGAAGTCATTATCCTTGGTAAGTTTACTACTTATTAATTTGATTATTTCTTTATTTTGTTTGCCGAATTGTTGTGGTTTTATCTTTACAGTTTGTGGTAGAGTTTTTTGTCATGATTGATAGAGGTTCCAACCTTCCCACGACCATTAACGATGTGTTGAAGGTGCTAGAAAAGTCCAAAGAGTCTTTAGTTGTTGCGAAGAGGGAATATGAGGATGAAAATAGGTCCACCAGCTTGGAAGTTGACAAGTTAAAAAAGAGAGCGATCACCTGATGATTGATCAAGATACACTGACAAAAGGCTAAAGATTATTATGCTCATGTTTTGGTAGTGACCAAAGATGAGGCCTTTCACTATAGGTATGTGGAGGACATCACCCAGGAAAAAAATTAATAGGCTTTCATTAAAAAGTCTAATTTTAAGAAAGGCTCGAGTGCGGCTTTGATCAAGACCAATATTCCATTAGAATTTGAGTTATTTAAGGAGTGTGATTCAGTTCTTCACCAAGGGAGGAAGAAGGAGACATGAATTCAGGCATTGATCAGGAAGAAGCTACTTTCGATCAAGAAACGAATGGTGCCAATTAAGGAAAAACTTAAAAACCTCAAGATCAGGTGAAGGAAAAAGAGGGCCAAAGCTAGTTAGGATTAACTTAGCTCATAAATCTTTGTGCTCTATGATATTGCATGTTTGTAAGGGATTGCCCACTTTTAATGAAATGAAAATTTTTCGGAGTTTGAAGTCATATTTTTTATTCAAAAATGGTTTTATCTTGATTCTTGTAACTTAAAAATATTACTGCAGGGGTCCCATCTCTATCAGAGATTAAATACCTAATTGTAGTATTTGTTCGGGAAGCCAGTAGTCAAGATCATGGAACTTTCACCTCTATTAGTCATGCTTTCAAAAAATGACAAGTGATCTTGACGAACAGTCTCATTTGTATGCAAAATTAAAGAGTGATGTTAAGGATGTTAGAGATATTGTAAAGCATTTCAAAAATAAGAATATTTCTCTAAGGGAGAGGCTCGAAAAATCTAAGGAGGACTTAAGGAGAGACGATGTGACAACCCGAATATAATTATGATTAATTATACGTAAATCATGCCTAGCTTGTGTGATATGATTAGTGTGTTATTAATATATGTGATGTTAATTTATTATGTTTAGTCTAATCCTACCTCCAAAAAGCATGAAATGTCGAATTAGTTACAAATACAAAATTTGAAGGTTTCGATAGGAATGTCCATGTTTAAGGCTAGTTTTGACCTTTATGACATAACAATTGACTTGAGGTGAAAACTACATAATTGTAGACAAGTGAGTTATGGTTGTAACACAACAAACGGTGAATGAAACGGAGGTTCTAGTGAGAAGTTATACCAAAATTTCGAAACAAGGGCAAAGTAGTCCATCCGTTAAGTAGTATTTTGTCTTAATATGGCAACAAATGTTTTATTCTCATTGGTTGGGAAGGGTGGTGGCTTTGGCCGACCTCAAACCCTTAGAATTACCTCTTTATTCAGCCAAAATGCAGCCATGAGAGATTTTAAGCCTAAGGAAAGAGAAGTTGGAAGTTAGGAAGAAAAAGTGAGGAGAAAATTGAAGAAAATTCATAGAAAATTACGAAAAAGCCCCTAAGGTAATTCCAACCATGAATCTTGCTATTTTTTCTTTCATTTACGATTTATATGATATAAATCCTTGATTTTTATTGAACTTTAATGTTTGGGTGCATATGTATGGATATATGCAAGTTTAAGTTAAGTTGAATGTACAAAACCCTAAGATTGCTTTGTTTAGAAACTTTGTTTATTCAAACTTCCATATATTTTTGTATAGTTACTGGAATAGATTGCTTCCAATTGGATATTAACATGGACTCATATATGTATGACATATCCGAAAATCATGTGAAAATACCAACAAATGAGTCCTTGGTGAGGGTTTGAAGTTCGGGTAAGAAATCTGCCCTAAGGGTGAAAATATGCCCGCCATGTGTTCGGTGTTTTGCTTGACATAGCAAACGAACCTTAAAAATTATGAAACTTTAATCTTATATTTTTCAATGTGTTTACTGATGTTGGGTGAAAGATCATAGAAATTTATGATGTAGAAAAATCATGAAAATTCCTGGAAGTTGAATGAACGATAAAAGAGCCTATAGGGCAGATTTGCTATGTAGTGAAGAAATAGGCTTATTTTGCTCTAGGAAACTCGGAATGATGTGCCGTCTTTTGTTTTGGAAACATGATATAATAAGGATTGGATTACCAAGAATAATTAAAAAGGGTTTGGGCTGTAATTTGAATATGTTAGATATCAGAACCTGAGTCTAGATGGGACTTCATTTTAATGAATGATTTGAATTGAATAATATGATGCTTATGAATTGAGTTATGATTGAAGTTATTCTTTGGACTATTAATATTCTTATGATGATACTAATATTGTGAGAATGATAGGAAGGGAAGGAGAGCTGATTGAACAAGTACAGGATAAAGGCAAGGGAAAATCCAGTTAAACTGTCAAGGTGAGTGTACTTATGATTTGTTTCATATATAAATATGAATATAGCTCTAAGAGCGGATTTGTTTGAATACTTCGGTATTCAGGATTTGTTTGGATATTAAAATATCCAGGATTGGTTGGGTCTTATGATCCAGGATTGGAATTGGACAAAGATCCAATGATTTGTTGGAACTTATGTTCCAGGATTTGTTATTGCCAATGGGCAGGATTGTTCTGATTTTATATCCACTTATTCTATATAGAATTGTTATTACATTGTAGGGAAGGAGTACCTCACTAAGCTTAATGCTTACAGTTATATGTTAACAATTTCAGGTTTCTATGCTGCCAACTAGAATACCATATGACCGGTAACTTTGAGAGTTGCACCGTTGGAAGGAGCCGGGGTTTAAATGTGGGGATTTTATCATTGTCACACTGAAGATTTTAATTTACTCACACATTGTATATTTTGCGTTAGTATGGATTGAGTTGATGATTGTGAAATTTTATCGTAGTTAATCATAGTATTGTATGTCCGCTTAAATTATGACTCTGATATTGATTTCGTTATGGCACAATAATAATATTATGTTGATTATGCGCATTATACAGTAAAATATGGATAGATGAATTATATTTCCAATGGGCTCTAGATTATGATTTAATTATTCTAATAATAAATGATTAGTATGGATATTGGGTTTGGGGTGTGACAATTAGTGGCATCAGAGCGTCTAGGTTATTAATTCTGGACGTGTGTGACGATTAGATGGCAGTTATTGATTGATTTGATATTATTGAATTGTTTATATACTAACAAATAGTTTAGTACTGTAAACTGTTTATATTGGTTGTTAGAATTTTATTGTATTACAGATAATTCCAGATGGAACCTGGGAATGGACAACCTAGAGAAGAGGGAGTCGCTTCTCGTACAGAGAATACTGAAGTGGAGCAAAGTGTTGCTGGAAGGGCTAGAGAGCAAGAGCAGCCTACAGAGATGCAAATAATGGCGCAGGCAATGATGAGGATGGCAGAGCAAAAAGAAAGAAATATGGCGCAAATGGAAGAACAACAGGCTAGATATCTAGAATCCAAGACTGTGGCCAGGATTGAGAAAGAGGCAAGGAAGGAAATGAAAGATTCCATGCATGAGAAGTTTTTGAAGTTGAATCCTCCAGAATATTCAGGGTCAGTTGAACCTACGGAAGCTGAGATGTGGGTCAGGGATCTAGAAACTATCTTTGCAGTTATGAAGGTTCCAGATAACCAGAAAGTGAATCTAGCTGTGTTTAAGCTCATAGGAGAGGCGAAATATTGGTGGGAAGCCAGCAACCATTTGGTGCCCAGGATGGAAGGTACTGATGTTATTACTTGGGCTGAATTTATTAAAGCTTTGTATGTTAAGTATTTCCCTAAGGTCTATAGGAGGGAGAAACTGAGGGAGTTTATAAATTTGACCCAAGGGAACATGTCTGTGAGGGAGTATGATGCTAAATTTACTGCTTTGTCTAGATTTGCTACTAAGTTTGTGCAGGAGGAAGAAGATAAATGTAGTAAGTTTCAAGATGGACTGATTTTGCCTATTCAAAATAGAGTAGCCACTTATAAGTTAGAAGATTATGCTTCTCTGGTAAACAAAGCCATGATAGCAGAAAGGCAAATGAACCAAGGGGTGGCGAGCAGAGAGAGTTTTAAGAAAAGTAGATTCGACGCATCTCAGTATAGGGGAGGTGAGAGTGGAAGTGTTAAGGTGGAACCTCATAAATTCCAGAGAGGTGGTGGAGATAGTGGTAGAGGTCAGGGGAGGTTTGGTAGAGATACCATGGGTGGAGGATCTTTTGGTTCAGCTAGAAAGTCAGGGAGAGGTGAGGCCCCAATAGGAGGTGTTACATGTTTCTTTTGTAAAGAGGAAGGACATTATAAATCTGAGTGTCCTAAGCTTAAGGGATTGGAATGCTACCATTGTCATCAAGTGGGGCATATTAAGAAGAATTGTCCGCAATTGGCACAGACTCCAGCAGCACATAGTGAAGTAGCAAGCAGAATGTTATCTCCAGGCAGTACAGTGAAGAGTGTGGGTAGAGGACAAGCTAGTGGTTCCAGGCCAGGTGGACGAGTCTTTACGATGAAAGAAGCTCAGATTACGCCAGATGTGGTGACAGGTACACTTTCTGTTAGTGATAGAAGTGCTTATGTTTTGGTTGATCCTGGTTCCACACATTCTTTTGTGTCCTATGCTTTTGCCATATACTTGAATATACCGTGTGCTCGTTTAGATGTGGGGTTGGGTATTTATATGCCTATGGGGGATATGGTTGTAACTGAATATGTTTTTCATGATTGTGTTTTGACTGTGGGGTCTAGAGATACAGTTATAGATCTACTTCCATTGGATATTTCTGATTTTGATATAATTCTGGGAATGGATTGGCTATCCAAATATCATGCATCCATGGATTGTTTCCGTAAGGAAGTTGTTTTTAATATGCCTGGTGAGCCTGAATTTAAATTTGTGGGGGAAAGGAAAATTGTTCCCAGTTGCATCATTTCTGCTATTCAGACGAGGAAATTATTGAGTAAGGGTTGTGAGGGTTTTATTGCATATGTTCTTGACACTAGGAAGGGGGCTTTACAATTAGTCGATGTTCCTATTGTACGGGATTTTCCTGAAGTGTTTCCTAGTGAGTTGCCAGGGTTACCTCCAGAAAGAGAAGTTGAATTTAGTATTGAATTAGCACCAGGGACAACCCCTATTTCTATGGCACCGTATAGAATGGCACCTGCTGAGTTGAAAGAACTCAAGATTCAATTGCAAGATTTACTTGATAGAGGGTTCATACAACCTAGCGTATCTCCATGGGGTGCGCCAGTTTTATTTGTGAAAAAGAAAGATGGTACCATGCGTTTGTGTATTGATTATAGGCAACTGAATAAAGCTACAATTAAGAACAAGTATCCTTTACCTCGTATAGATGATTTGTTTGATCAGTTGCAGGGTGCAAAAGTGTTTTCAAAGATAGATTTGCGATCGGGTTATCATCAGGTGAGGGTGAAGGAAAGTGATATTTCTAAAACCGCTTTCCGTACTCGGTATGGTCATTTTGAATTTCTTGTGATGCCTTTTGGGGTGACTAATGCTCCAGCTGTATTTATGGATCTTATGAACCGGGTACTGCATCCTTTTGTTGATTCATTTGTGATAGTTTTTATTGATGATATTCTGATTTATTCCCATGATATGGTTGAACATGAAAAACATCTCACAACTATTTTGAATCTGTTGAAAGATAAGAAGTTGTATGCCAAGTTTAGCAAGTGTGAATTTTGGCTATCACAAGTTGCATTTTTAGGCCATGTTATTTCTGGAGATGGTATATGTGTTGATCCTAAAAAGGTAGAGGCTATTGTGAAATGGGAGAGACCCGATAATGTGACTGAGGTGAGGAGTTTTCTGGGTTTAGCTGGGTATTATAGAAGGTTTATTAAGGGAGTTTCTTCGATTGCCTTACCAATGACTAAACTGACTCGGAAAGATGTTAAGTTTGAATGGAATTCTGATTGCGAAAATAGTTTTGATGAATTGAAAAAGAGGTTGGTAACCGCACATGTTCTTACTATTCCGCATGGTGGAGATGGTTTTGTTGTTTATACCGATGCTTCACATCAGGGTTTGGGTTGTGTTTTTATGCAGCATGGTAAAGTTATTGCCTATGCTTCTAGGCAGTTGCGTACACATGAACGTAATTATCCTACACATGATTTGGAACTTGCTGCTATTGTATTTGCTTTGAAATTATGGCGTCATTATCTATATGGTGAGGTATGTGAAATTTTTACTGACCATCAAAGCCTTAAGTTTTGTTTACTCAGAAGGAGTTGAATTTGAGGCAGAGGCGGTGGATGGAGTTAATTAAAGATTATGATTGTACAATTCACTACCACCCAGGAAAGGCAAATGTAGTTGCAGACGCTTTGAGTAGAAAGGCTTCAGGCAGGTTATCGTGTATTCGATGTGCTAGAGTTGCTCATATTATGGAGTTGAGATTGATGGGAGTGGAATTGCAGCTAGCAGATGGGGACAGATTCTTTGCTCATGTAAGCGTGAGGCCTTTGTTAGCTACCCGTATTCATGATTTGCAAAGTCAAGATCCTTTCCTTGAGAAGAAATGACAAGATCTCCGAGATGGTAAGTCTGAAGATTTTTGTATTGTGAATGATGGCACTTTATTGTATAAGCATCGGTTGTGTGTACCTAATCTGTGTGGATTGAAAGAGGAAATTTTAGATGAGGCTCATAATTCCATTTATACTATGCATCCTGGTAGCACTAAAATGTATAGGGATTTAAAGGAGCATTATTGGTGGAATAATATGAAGAAGGAAATAGCTGATTTTGTTGCGAGGTGCCTTATATGTCAGCAAGTGAAAGTGGAGCATCAGAAACCTACTGGTCTGCTTCAGCCATTGCCGATACCGAAATGGAAATGGGATCATGTAACGATGGATTTTGTGGTTGGGCTTCCTCGATCTCAGAAGGGGTCAGATTCGATTTGGGTAGTGGTGGATAGATTGACAAAGTCCGCTCA
Organism: Sambucus nigra; assembly: GCA_949130495.1. NCBI lineage: Eukaryota > Viridiplantae > Streptophyta > Magnoliopsida > Dipsacales > Adoxaceae > Sambucus > Sambucus nigra. Next base: position 353,306,658 of record OX422207.1, on the reverse strand, counting down.
CTTTCTAGCAGTCAAGACTACGTATACAGTTGATAGGTATGCTAGATTGTATGTTAATGAAATTATTCGATTGCATGGAGCACCGGTATCTATTGTTTCAGATAGGGACCCTACTTTTACATCCAGATTTTGGGATAGCTTGCAGTATGCTATGGGTACTAACTTGAAGTTTAGTACGGCTTTTCACCCCCAGACAGATGGGCAGTCTGAAAGGACAATACAGATTTTGGAAGATATGCTTAGAGCTTGTGTGCTTGATTTCAAAGGTAATTGGGATGAATATTTGCCTTTGATAGAATTTGCATATAACAATAGTTTTCAGTCTACTATTGGTATGGCTCCATATGAAGCCTTGTATGGTAGATGATGTCGTACACCGATATGTTGGGGTGAAGTTGGTGAAAGGAAGATAGAGGGTCCAGAATTAATTGAAGTCACCACTGAAAAAGTGAAGATTATTCAAGATAGAATGAGAATAGCTCAAAGCAGACAGAAAAGTTATGCGGATAAACGACGAAAAGATTTGGAATTCCAGAAAGGGGATTATGTGTTTCTTCGGATATCTCCATGGAAAGGAGTTATGAGGTTTGGAAAGAAAGGGAAATTAAGTCCACACTACATTGGACCTTATGAAATCCTTGAGAAATTCGGGATGGTTGCCTACAAGTTAGCGTTACCACCAGAATTATCTCGGTTACATGATGTTTTCCATGTTTCTATGTTGAGAAAGTATGTAGCAGACCCTTCACATGTATTGGTGGAACAACCTATTGAGTTGAAGGAAGATTTGAGCTACGTGGAAGAACCGCTTGCTATCGTTGATAGGAAAGAACAAATATTAAGATCAAAGGTGATCCCACTTGTGAAAGTTGTGTGGAGAAGGCATTCCATGGAAGAAGCTACATGGGAGAGTGAGGATAGCATGAAAATGCGTTATTCCTATTTGTTTGATTCGGACAACCAAGGTATGTCAATTTTGAGGACGAAATTTCCTAACAGGGGGAGAATTGTGACAACCCGAATATAATTATGATTAATTATACGTAAATCATGCCTAGCTTGTGTGATATGATTAGTGTGTTATTAATATATGTGATGTTAATTTATTATGTTTAGTCTAATCCTACCTCCAAAAAGCATGAAATGTCGAATTAGTTACAAATACAAAATTTGAAGGTTTCGATAGGAATGTCCATGTTTAAGGCTAGTTTTGACTTTTATGACATAACAATTGACTTGAGGTGAAAACTACATAATTGTAGACAAGTGAGTTATGGTTGTAACACAACAAACGGTGAATGAAACGGAGGTTCTAGTGAGAAGTTATACCAAAATTACGAAACAAGGGCAAAGTAGTCCATCCGTTAAGTAGTATTTTGTCTTAATATGGCAACAAATGTTTTATTCTCATTGGTTGGGAAGGGTGGTGGCTTTGGCCGACCTCAAACCCTTAGAATTACCTCTTTATTCAGCCAAAATGCATCCATGAGAGATTTTAAGCCTAAGGAAAGAGAAGTTGGAAGTTAGGAAGAAAAAGTGAGGAGAAAATTGAAGAAAATTCATAGAAAATTACGAAAAAGACCCTAAGGTAATTCCAACCATGAATCTTGCTATTTTTTCTTTCATTTACGATTTATATGATATAAATCCTTGATGTTTATTGAACTTTCATGTTTGGGTGCATATGTATGGATATATGCAAGTTTAAGTTAAGTTGAATGTACAAAACCCTAAGATTGCTTTGTTTAGAAACTTTGTTTATTCAAACTTCCATATATTTTTGTATAGTTACTGGAATCGATTGCTTCCAATTGGATATTAACATGGACTCATATATGTATGACATATCCGAAAATCATGTGAAAATACCAACAAATGAGTCCTTGGTGAGGGTTTGAAGTTCGGGTAAGAAATCTGCCCTAAGGGTGAAAATATGCCCGCCATGTGTTCGGTGTTTTGCTTGACATAGCAAACGAACCTTAAAAATTATGAAACTTTAATCTTATATTTTTCAATGTGTTTACTGATGTTGGGTGAAAGATCATAGAAATTTATGATGTAGAAAAATCATGAAAATTCCTGGAAGTTGAATGAACGATAAAAGAGCCTATAGGGCAGATTTGCTATGTAGTGAAGAAATAGGCTTATTTTGCTCTAGGAAACTCGGAATGATGTGCCGTCTTTTGTTTTGGAAACATGATATAATAAGGATTGGATTACCAAGAATAATTAAAAAGGGTTTGGGCTGTAATTTGAATATGTTAGATATCAGAACCTGAGTCTAGATGGGACTTCATTTTAATGAATGATTTGAATTGAATAATATGATGCTTATGAATTGAGTTATGATTGAAGTTATTCTTTGGACTATTAATATTCTTATGATGATACTAATATTGTGAGAATGATAGGAAGGGAAGGAGATCTGATTGAACAAGTACAGGATAAAGGCAAGGGAAAATCCAGTTAAACTGTCAAGGTGAGTGTACTTATGATTTGTTTCATATATAAATATGAATATAGCTCTAAGAGCGGATTTGTTTGAATACTTCGGTATTCAGGATTTGTTTGGATATTAAAATATCCAGGATTGGTTGGGTCTTATGATCCAGGATTGGAATTGGACAAAGATCCAATGATTTGTTGGAACTTATGTTCCAGGATTTGTTATTGCCAATGGGCAGGATTGTTCGGATTTTATATCCACTTATTCTATATAGAATTGTTATTACATTGTAGGGAAGGAGTACCTCACTAAGCTTAATGCTTACAGTTATATTTTAACAATTTCAGGTTTCTATGCTGCCAACTAGAATACCATATGACCGGTAACTTTGAGAGTTGCACCGTTGGAAGGAGCCGGGGTTTAAATGTGGGGATTTTATCATTGTCACACTGAAGATTTTAATTTACTCACACATTGTATATTTTGCGTTAGTATGGATTGAGTTGATGATTGTGAAATTTTATCGTAGTTAATCATAGTATTGTATGTCCGCTTAAATTATGACTCTGATATTGATTTCGTTATGGCACAATAATAATATTATGTTGATTATGCGCATTATACAGTAAAATATGGATAGATGAATTATATTTCCAATGGGCTCTAGATTATGATTTAATTATTCTAATAATAAATGATTAGTATGGATATTGGGATTGGGGTGTGACAGACGAGGTGATCAAACTGGGATTTGGTTACGAGATAATGAGGTTGCAATACTTCTTTAGGAAGTGTCCTTACCTTACGCAGTTTGGGCCTCATGATATGATGACGGATGGGTGGATTCCCCTCTTAGGAAGGATGAATCCAAACAAGTGGGATACAAGCATGGTTGGCTGAATGCTCTAGACGTTATGAAGGTTATAAATAACTCTGAGGTTTGGTACTGGTACCAAGTGGAGTGCCCTGCTTATTGTCATCCTCAATTTAGGAGTGATGAGAGTTGGATTTCCCTCGACATTGTTCCCCTGCAATTGGTAAAAGACTATTTATCTTTTTATGATCAGGAAAGGTCGCATTTACTGAGATGATAGCTCGTCAAGGGTGAATGTTGTGCTTCAGATTTTATTTTGTAACTTTATTGATGTATATAAAATAATTGCTTTGTGAAATTCCATGTTTTGTATTTTTACATTTCTTATGTCAAGCATGTTTTTATGTTTGTCTTACCTTTTAGATTGTGTCGTCACACAACCTTATGTCTAGGACATGACCATCCACCCGTTTAAGATTTTTAACCAACCAAAGTCGGGACGCTTAGTGCCTAGGGTCCCCCTTAGGTCTTTTTCTTGCTTAGTTAATTCTTGATGGTTTTCTATTTTTCATGACGAAACCATTTAACCTTGAGATTGTGATTAAGTGTAATCGTATTAAGGTGTTCATGTCATTCTAAGGCATTCATATCAATGACTAATATCTTACCAGACATAATGATCAGAATAATAATGATCTAAAAAAAGTGATCTCCCATTTGGATAATTAATGGAATAATAATTAAGTTAATTACATTAATTGAACTTTAATAAGGTTGAATTATTCCGAGAAACACAAATAAAAAGCTACAATTTGCAAGAAATGAACTTGTAAGTAATAAACTGGAACAAGCTTTCTAGAAATAAAATTTCTTAAGATTGGTTGCATTCTAAGCCCTCGGGATCTCCCTGCCCTCCATTATTTCCAAATGGTGGGCTCCTTGCAGATCATCCCTAATGATTTTTAATGGTCCTTACTATTTGTGACATAACTTACCATCCGAAGGATTTTTAGCACTATCGATCACTTTTCTAAATACGTAACCTCCAACCTGCAATCTTCTTGGGTTGACGCCTTTGCCGTATTTCTTGGCCAACCGTTTTTGGTAGAAAGTTAACTTGATTAAGGCTTCTTTCCTTCATTTGTTGGTTAGATTGATATATGTCTTTAAAATTTCTCCATTCAAGTCTTGATCAATAATTATGGTCTTCGTGGTTGGCAAGGCAACTTCTAGAGGGATAATGGCTTCTAATCCATAGGCTAAAATGAAGGGCCTTTCCCCAATTGATCTTCGAGGCATTGTTCGGTATTCCCAAAGGACATGGGAAAGTTCATACACCTAAGCACATTTTACCTTCTCTAGTATTTTATTCATGCCATTGAGCATTGTCTTGTTGGAGGCCTCGAGTTGCCCATTATTTTATAGGTAAACTATCGAGCTAAAGTGGGGCTTAATGTTATGGTTATCACAGAAGCTTTGGAATGGCCTGATTTCGAATTGGATTCCATTATCTGTGATAACCATTAATGGTATGCCAAAATGAGTCACAATGCTCCTCCAGATGAGATTGATCATATCAGTATCTCTGATGCTCGCCAATGGCTCTACATGAACTTTGGGAAATAGCTTATGCCGACCAATATATATTTGTAATTTTCTAGTGCTATAGGTAGTGTGCCCACGATGTCCAAACCCCATTGAGTGAACAACCATGGGCTAGTTAATGACCACGAGTTATTGAGGACTGGTGGAGCATGGGAGAGAACTTCTGACACTTCTTGCACCTTTCGACGTAAGAAATTGTATATTTCTGCATGTAAGGCCACCATTATACTTCCTTGATTTCTTTAAAGGAAAATAATCTTCCACATGTGTGGCTTCCATAAATACGGTCATAGAGATCGTATAAGACTTGGTTGATGTCACTTGGGTTCACACATTGAAGATGAGGTCCTGTGAAAGGCCTCCTATAGAGTTTACCCTCGGGTGATAGGAAAACGGGTAACTTTTGTCCTAACCTGATGGGCTTACTTCTTGTCGGTTGGGAGGACGTCTTCTTGTAAATAAGAAGTAATTGGATACATTCAACTAGGATTTATTTGAATGGCGAGGACTTGTTCAGTGACTGCTAGTTTTGCAATACTAGGCTTTGGGAGGAATTCAACTTCAATAATTTTCTTAAGATCAGAGGCCACTACTAACCTCAAAATGGCTAAGACATCGACATGACTATTATTTCCTTGGGGAATTATTGAATGTGGAACCTATCAAAATTGAAAATTAAGTCCTAGGCAACCTACAAATATGTTGACATTCGCTCATCTTTATCATTAAAGTATCTTGTCACTTAGTTGGACACTAGTCTTGAGTCGCAATATATGTCAAGGCGTCTCGCGTCTTAAGAAAAGGTTTTTTTGCAACTCGGCGATGAGGGATTTATATTCAGCTTCGTTGTTGGAATCTTCAAAGCCAAGTCTAATACCTTATTCGATCATGGTCTTTTAAAAACAAATGAGTACAAGTCACACCCCTTACCCTTTGAGTTAGAGTTACAATCTATATAGAGATTCCTCTTTTTGGATTGGTCAAACTCTTATCTGATTGATTGATAAGCTAGATAAGCTAAGTCCTTGTCATTGGGTCCAACTATTCTAGTGAAGTCGACAATAAAGTCTGCCAGTATTTTGTATTTGATCGCGGCCTTTGGTTGATAGTGGATATCAAATCTTCCAAGTTCAATTGAGTATTTGGACATCCTTACAGACATGTCGACTTTCCTGAGGATTTCTTTGAGCAGGAAAGAGGATATAACTATGATTGTGTGAGCTTCAAAATATTGCTTTAATTTTTAAAAATCAATGACCAGAAAGTAGTCCACTTTCTCAAGTGGGAGGTCTCATTGATCATCGTCAAGGAACGTCTTATTAACATAGTAAATAGGGGATTGGTGCCCTTCTTTATTTCACATCAATACTGAGCTGACTCTGTGATCTAATACCAATATATAAAGGCGAATGGGGTCTCCGAAATTAGGGATTGAAGAAGAGGATGTTGGCTTAGGTATAATTTTATTTCATCAAGGGCTTTCGGGCATTCCTCATTCCATGTGAGGCATTTTTCCTTTTTTAACAGCTGAGAGAATGTTTGGTATCTTTGGAGATGAATCGATTGAGAGATGCTAGTATTCCAGTTAGTTTTTGGTTTTGGAGGATGAACATTGTTGATTTCCACTATCTGGTCGGGGTTGGACTCAATCCCCCTTTTGTTGACTAAGTACCTAAGGAACTAATCTAGTAAAGACTTCTTTTATTTATATGTAGCATTTCCACCTTTTTTAACACACCCGGTTCCACGCTTGAAACCACTCCACTCAATTTTATTAAAACCATTCATTTAACGGAATTTACCCTTTTAATTCATTCCAATATTTCTTAGTATTTTCATTGAAAATCGTCATTTCAACACGCGCAATCCCCATGTTAGAAAATAATTATTTAATATTTAATAATCCTTTTTACAACACATTCCTGTGTTAAATATGGGTTTAACCATTTAGGTTGCTCAACCACCCATTTATCCACTCCCTTTAAACCTTTTTCATTCCATTATGGACATTAATAGATTTTTGGATTTACTTATACATTTCACTTTTGAAGGAATATTTATTATATTCATTCAAGTTAGGTTGTATTAACACATTTACCACAACACCCATTTCTTGATATCTTCCACATTTTCTTTATCTTTTTTCGAAATCTTCCAATACTGAATAATTACACGAGCTCTACACCGAAAACTTTACGCACCATATGCTCTGACCAATTGTTTAGGGATTTTCACCCCCAAGGACTTTGGGGCCTTCTTGATTTATCCCGGTGTCATACGAGTACCTTAAATGTGCTTTAACATTTTACAAATGTCCACATTATTATCTTTCCTTTTTACCAATCGAAACCAAAATCCGAGACTTTATCGCCCCAATTTATGTTACACTTGAAAATTTCTAAATTTTTGTTTAACCTTGATTTTTATTTCATAATCATATTCATTTACTACCACTTTGTGCAACACCCTATCCAAAATCATTATTTCATAAAAATATTCCACTTTAATTAAAATTATCATTTCACCCATTTGTCTCCAAATCCCACCTATACTCCGTTTTCACAAGTGTTAATTTCACCAAAACACTATTAAGTAACCTATACCAACTTCTTAATCCTTTTATCTCTTTAACACCTTTTTATACTTGGAGTAATCTTTCACATTACTAAAAACACCTCTTATACCTTTACTTGCATTTAATTCCATAAGTGTTGATATTTCATAACATTAGTAAGTTACACTCACTAACTATCCTATATTTTCCCATTAATACTTAATCAATGATTTTTATCAACATACATATTATTTACTTCTTTATTTAAGAAATACATTCACACTTAAGACTACTTTTATTAGAAAATTGCCATTTCTTTTATTTTACATGTAGTATTCTAACTTTATGCACGTTGTGTCTTTTAGTCCCAAATATACACACTTTGAAGACTAAAATTCCAACCCTCATTATTCCATAAAATGTTTAACACCAATATTTCTAAATTGACCATTGTCACAAATATATCTTCTCTTAATATTCCAAACCTTGAAATATTTGCTTATTCTTTATTTTTCAACAAAATACCATTTTCCTATAAAATCACATTATTTGCCAACATTTTATTCCATAAAATTATTTTCATCAAAATTACTAGAAAATACACCATTTTCATAAAACATCAACTTTTATTATTTCAAGAAAACATAGAAATATTTATTCACTCTATATTTTGAACAAAATGATATCTTCCAACATTTCTATTCCATAAAAATGTTTATTCTTAGATTTAATAAAAAATGCCCAATAATAATATTTCCTAGCATTTTTATTTCAGAAAAAAATCTATTTTCAGTTTAATAGGAAACACACTAAAATATTATTTTCTAACATTTTTAATTCCATAAAAATGTCTAATTTCATATTTAGTCGAAAATACAGAACAATATTAATTCTAACATTTTTATTACATAAAAGGCCAATTTCAGATTGCTAAGAACACATCATTTTTCTTATATTCCTACTCTTGATCATACACAAAAATAATACTACACCTTTATCATATGGAGTCTAAAATGCAATACGAGTAGGTTACCCACCTAAATGATCTCCAAAGATGGTGGTGGTGATGGTGAAGATGGGTGAATCCCCTTCCTCGAAAGGTGGCCTTAAAGGGAGTCATAAAAAGCTTCGCCTATAGACTTACATGGAAGCTCAAACACACTCCAAAATTCTCCCACAAATACACCTCTTGCTCCAAGCATACCCATATAAAACCCCCAACTGACCACTCATATTTTTTGACTTTATTTTACTTTACCTTATGGAAATAACTACTGATGGTGTGAGTGTATACGGTTAAGACCCTTAATGGATGAACGAAGTGTATTGCCAATAGGGAGCTACGAGCTCTTTAATGGTGGATAAATGGGTTGGTTCTGCCTTCTCACCCCACATATCTCTTATATATATACCTAAAACCTAAGGCATATTCTATCTTTGATTAAATCCAACGATCAGGCTCTATGAGCTGATATCAAAATTGATCCAACGGTTGAGGGGTTGACAGCATAAATGGCATATCTGACTTTTGTTTGATGTTATTCGAACGACATGGTCGTCGCTCGAATGTTAAGGGCGCCTCGCTCGAATGACCCCCTCGTGCGACATCCTTTTTCGCGTCTAGCGACATCTCATGTCGCTCGAAACATCCCTTTTCTTATTTCTTTTGTTTTCTCCAATTATTTTTCCACCTTTCTTCTATATAATTTCATTTGTTTCCTACAAATCCTGATAATTATGATTAGTTCCCCCTCATAATAAATCCACATCTAATTTAGTTAATTTGATGGGGAGGGGTATTACAAACTTCCCTCCTTGGGTAATTTCATCCCGGAAGTTATCGTTCCATTAATCTACAACTCATGGGGTCCACTAACTTCCATCCTAAGTCCTAGAAATCCTCCTAGACAAAATCATCGATGTCCTCAACCTTAATATCACCAAACATCTAGCATGACCCATGCGCCAATGGTCATCATTTTTTCAACTATGACACTACATACTCGACCCCGGGTTTCCATTTACCTTATGCTTATATCCTAGTGCAATCCTAGCACTACCTATGCTAGTAACTGAGGCATACCGAAGCTTCTACGAGCACACCATTCCTAGAGATCAACTCTCACCCCCAAAAAATCATGATGTAACCAACATTCATATCTACCATCAAAAGCAATCCTATATTAAGGCCTACATTCCATATTTGCTGAACTGGCAAGACTATAAAATGCCATTTTCTCACCTCAGGGAGGAATAATTTTACCAAATCCTTATTACACACCCGATTTACACCTCTCGTTGTGAACTCCAATGAACTTTACGCTACCTTAGGTGTCTCGTCCTTGAGAACTAACTGGAGTCTAATTCTAATCCACTCACCGTGACAAGGCAACATAATGTGCTACGTTTTTTCTCAATTTTCAAGACTACACTGTATCCTCAAGCCATAATTCCACTCATCACCAACCGATCCACTGACTGCCAAGTCGGCCAGTAGAGTGTCCATAAATCTATGGGAGATTCACACAACAAACACACCAAATAGACGAAATCATAGCCACATGTATGCAAAATTTTATGTAATAGCAAGGTTACCTCATATGAATGCACCCTATCGAGATGCATTGGCCAAACCTGGACCACCGAGATCTTGCTAACATAATCGCATCGTGCTAATACATGGCACCAATTTCAGTCACCACCTAGGTGATAATACCAATTCCCGATTTCCGAAGCCGAAAGTAACACACTAGAGTCAGAGGGACATGCAACTATCTCGAGGAATCTTGCCAATAGGCAATCGATGCTAACTTATGGAAGAGAACCTACACCGTATACTCGAGATCATGCTACTCGTTCACAAAAATCTCAATAAGTACTACTTTTGGCCATACATCCTGACTTGGATCACTAGCTATGACGAGTTGAATCTCTACTATTCATTCTCATAATGCGATCACAATTTATAAATAATTCGTCCTTGAGGAAGTCGATGCCCAACTTCCCTCCTAGGGAGAAAGGCCCTACCTTTCACACCCTTGGTGTAAATGATTCAATTTGATGACACCTCACGCCTTGTCTATACCGTCCTCATCAAAAAACTAGTGATGACATCACCAACCTATTACACCTAGGTTATTGTCTCCTTAACATATCGTGATCCAATCCCAAATCCCATAGACATTTCTTGGTTCAGTGAAGCACTCACCAAGCTATATCCATTTAACCATGAGATATTTCCACCGATTCACCTTCAATATTCCACCCCACCAGTATTCACGCGACGACGACACCTGCCATCATTAGCACCCCATGGGTGACTGACATCACATAGAGATACATCTCTAACCCGTACACACTTGGAAAGGCATGGCACTAATCCTCACATTGTTAAGGCTATTATAGCATATGTTATCGACACCTCGACATCACAATCATATCTCAAAATCGAATATCACCACACCCATATTGGTCATTTCATGACATCCAAACATCACTCATAAAATAATACCACTATCACCTTACCTTAGGGATTTCATTATCCATCTGTGCCAATTGGGAAGCCATACCTAACACATACACTATGGGACTGTTAATCAGGGATCATCACCTGACCATCAACTCTATCATTACTATAATCCTATTTCCTCTTATTATCGAACTTGATTGATTTCCTAATAACACCAAACACATTTCATGTGAAAGCCCCATATTTGATGAGATTTTATTGTGTACATCTTTATCACCTTAGGTACACCCTTTAAACCATTCGATACCCACATCGACATTATGTGGTGCTCACAATGACAATAGTCCACAAGCTTCTAATGAAAGTGCACCTTAATCCTCGAGCACCTCAAGAAATCACAAAAAATAGATATTTATTCTCAATGATTCCATACATAAATTCTTCTTATGGGCACCTCCACATGCCTATAAACTATCCAGACGCAAGGATTTCCTCACACCTAGACATTTCCTTGGTGGCTAGAATGAGTTTCATTACTTGGATACAAATCTTACCATCTCCCAAATGGTTGTGACTATATGTCACATATAAACTATAATTATTGCTACTACTAATTATGGAAGGACACAGGACGTCACCTGCAGCACATAAACCTCAAGGCTTGCCTTACCTAAATCCTCGATGACAGTTTAACTATGGCAATTAAATTTTCATACTAGGTGAACATGACACTATATGCTAACTCGCAAGTTAACACAACTATACTGATCTTGGTGGGATATGGATGCCGGGTATTGTCTATAACCACCAAGGCCCTCACCACGGACGCCGCACGAGATTCCATACCTCAATTCCACAATATAAACATAAAATTATAAATTAATACCATGTAGGTTTTTGGTTAGACAAGGGACGTCAGGTATCTCCCAAAAGAAGGCTAACAACTCCGCAAGAAGTCCTATTCTAAAACACCATAACTTAATTTTATACTACCAAGTCACCACGATTATCTAGGGTCACTCCAAGGTTACCTCAATCATAAGGATTATCTAAACCCACATTACAGTCAAGGTATATGATTTGAGATGCCCTAAACACAAAGTTCCCCAATGAATGGACCTCGTACTTCCTCACCTGGAACTAACACTTGTAATTACATTCATCGAGACACCAATCCACTAAGGTGTTATCCCACAAGGATATCATTCTATCAGCTATGACTGATTTATCCTCTAGCGTTGGCCTACATCAATTTATAAACAAATTGACCTTATCATCAATCACGGTATCACCCCAAGGATCGAAATTGCCTAATTATTACATCGATATTGACCTCTCATCACATCCAATGCTACATATAATTTAAATCACTATTTTCCATTATACAATTATGACACTCTAACTATCATTCTCTACCATTAATTGTACACAATTTAGTGCCACTTGCCCAATGGGTGTCACTTCATTCTATCGACATCTTAATTGACTCCATGTCACCAAATATTAACGAAATCACCTCACACTGAAAATTACAGTGTCACCACTATAGTCTTGCCTGAACACCCATAAATTACTATTCTAATCAGAAATGCGGAACATATTAGTAACCATTAATCTGATTGTGTTCCACTTGGCAGTAATCTAACTTGTTGTGGCAACCTTTTAGACTTTACTATCGTGGAGACGAGCTAAATCATCATCAAACTAGCATGACCGACCCAAACAACGGTGACATTGAAAGATACAATACCGACCTCACAACGTCACACCCGAAAGTAACCTTGAACATAAATCTCTGATACCATTTATAACGCCCACACGGATTTATGGGTTACTTGTGAGTCAACTAGATCTGAATCGAGTCATTAGGTGTGAAGTGTAATGTAATAACCTATATAATGTTGCTAATCTAGTTTTAATTTAATTACGTTTCACTTGTTAGCCTGCGATTCTGGTTTTGAGATCAACTATGTGAGGGACCCATAGGGAGAACCCCGAAGTCCAAGTGAACAAAGTTGCGAATGTAAACATAAATAAAATATATTTACCTGCAAAATTTTCCCAAATTTTTGTACTGCTCCCAACCTGCCCTAACAAAGTGGAGATGTGAGCCTATGTCCAGTGGGATTTATATGAATAGTAAAAAATGAACCCCAGAAAGGAATGATCACATGCTACAACCATATGTATGTGAAAATATGTATATACCTACATATGTATACCATTTGAAAATACATATGCCAATGTATTAGCCGTTTACTTTTGAAAATCTTACTTATCCACATTAGTTTACCTTAATCTAGTAAAGACTTATTTTATTCATACTTAGCATTTTTACCTTGTTTAACACACCTGGTTCCACACTTGAAATTATTACCCTCAATTTTATTAAAACCATTCCATTAAATGAATTTTCTCTTTTTATTCATTCCAATATTCCTTAGTATTTTCATTGAAAATAGCCATTTCAACATGCGCAATCCGCATGCCAGAAAATATTTATTTAATCTTCCAAAATTCTTTTAACAACACCTTCCTACGTTAAATATGGGTTAAACCATTTAGGTTTCTTAACCACCCATTTATCCACTTCCTTTAACCATTTTTCATTCCTTTATGGACATAAATAGATTTGCGCATTTACTTGTCCATTTCACCTTTATTGGAACATTTCTTACATTCATTGAATTTAGATTGTATTCACTCATTTACCACACAACCCATTTCTTGATATGTTCCATATTTCCTTTATCATTTCTCAGAATCTTGTAATACTTCAGACTTACACTGGCTCTACACCGACGGTTATGCCCATTATATGCTCTGGCCAGTGGTTTAGGAATTTTCACCCAAGGGCTCTGGGACCTCCTTACTTTATCTCGGTATCATACGAGTACTATAAATATGTTTTAACATTTTACAAATGTCCACATTATTTCATTTCCTTTTTACCCAGCCGAAGCCAAAACACCGAGACTTTACCTCCCCAATTTGTGTTGCACATGAAAATTTACCATTTTTTATCCTTTACACTTTAACCTTGATTTTTATTCCAAAATTATATTCATTTAGGACCACTTTTTGCAACACCCTTTCCAACATTTTTAATTCATAAAAAATTTGCTCTTTAAGTATAATTACCATTTCACCCATTTGTTTCCAAATTACACCTTTACTCCATTTTCACAAGTGTTATTTTCACCAAAACACTATTAAATTACCTATACCAACTTCTTAAGTGTTTTATCCCATTAACACCTTTTTACACTTGGAGTAATCTTTTACTTAATTGGAAACATATTTTATACGCTTACTTCCTTTTAATTCTATAAGTGATAATATTTCATAACATTAGTAAGTTATGCTTAGTAACTATTCTATATTTGCCTATTATCCCTTAATCAATGCTTTTTATCAACATTCAAATTCTTTACTTCTTTATTTAAGGAATACATTCACACTTAAGACTACTTTTATAAGAAAATTGATATTTCTTTTATTTGATATGTAGTCTTCTAACTTTATGCACATTGTGTCTTTTTGTCCCAATTACACCCACTTTGAAGACTAAAATTCCAAATCTTGAATATATCATCATTCAATATTCTAAACCTTGAAATATTTACTTATTCTTTATTTTTCAACAAAAAGTAATTTTCCCACAAAATCACATTATTTTCCCACATTTTATTCCATAAAATATATTTCATCAAAATTACTAGAAAATACGCATTTTCATAAAACATCAACTTTCACTGTTTTAAAAAAAAACATTGAAATAATTATTAACTCTTTACTTTTAACAAAATTACATCTTCCATCATTTTTATTCCATGAAAATGTCTATTCTTTTATTTAATAGAAAACACAGAAAAATAATATTTCCTAGCATTTTTATTTCATAAAAATGTCTATTTTCAGATTACTAGGAAGCACACAAAAATATTAATTTCTAACATTTTTATTTCTATAAAGATATCTAATTTCATATTTAGTAGAAAATACATAACCCTATTATTTCTAGCATTTTTATTCCATAAAAATGCCTAATTTCAGATTGCTAAGAACACATCATTTTTCTTATATTCCTACTCTTGATCATACACAAAAATAATACTACACCTTTATCATATGGAGTCTCCAAAGATGGTGGTGGTGATGGTGAAGATGGGTGACTCCCCCACCTCCAAAGGTGGTCCTAAAGGAAGTCACAAAAATCTCCACTTATAGTCTTACATAGAAGCTCCAAAACACTCCAAAATGATCCCACAAATACACCTTCTTGCTCCAAGAATACCCAAATAAAACCCCCAAACTAATAACTCATATTTCCTGGATTTATTTTCTTTACCACAAGGAAATAAGGACTGGGGGTATGAGTGTATGGCTGAAGGCAGTGTACTTCCTAGAGGGAGATACGAGCTCTTTAATAGGGGAGAAATGGGTTAGTTACGCCTTCTCTCCCCACGTATCTCTTATATATACATATACTTAAAACCTAAGGCATCTCCTATCTTTGATTAAATCAAATTGATCAAGCTCGATGAGATGATTTCAAAATTGATCCAAAGGTTGAGGGGTTGACAGCAAAAATAGTAGATATGACTTTCTTCAGACGTCGTTCGAATGACATGGCCGTCGCTTGAACGATAAGGGTGACTCGCTCGAAACAACCCCTTCGCACAACATCCTCTATCGCTAGTAACATCCATTTTTCTGATTTTTTTTTCACTAGTTGTTTTTCCACCTTTCTTCTATATAATTTATTTTATTTCCCACAAATCCAGATAATTATGATTAGTTCCTCGTAATAAATCAACATATAATTTAGTTAATATAATGGGGCAGGGTATTATAAACTTTCCTCCTTGGGGAATTTCATCCTCGAAATTATTGTTCCATTAATCCCCAACTCATGGGATCCACTAACTTCCATCCTAAGTCCTAGAAATCCTCCAAGACAAAATAATCGATGTCCTCAAACTTAAACGTATAGCATAACCCATGCTTTAATTGTCATCATTCTTTCAACTATGATGCCACACACTCGACCCCGAGTTTCCTTTCACCTTATGCTCAGATCTTAGTTCATTCCTAGAACTACCTATGCAAGCAACTGAGGAATATCGGTTCGTCTACGAGCAAACCATTCCTAGCGGTCAACGCTCACCCAAAACAAATCATGACGCAACCAATTGTCATATCTACCATCCAAATAAATCTTAGCTTAGGGCCTACATTCCGTCTTTTCCCAACTTGCCAAACCATACAATGTAATTTTCTCAATTTAAGGAGGAATAATTTCACCAACTCTTTATTGCACGCCCGATTTACACCTCACGCTCCGCACTCCAATGAACTTCATGCTACCTTAGGTGTCTCATCCTTGAGTACTCATTGGAGTCTAATTCTAATCCACTCACCATGGCAAGGCAATATCATGTGATAAGTTTTTCCTCGATTTACAACACTATATTTTATCCTCAAGCCATTATTCCATTCATCATTACCCGAGCCACTGAATGCCAAGTCGACCAGTCGAGTGTCCACAAATCTATTGGAGATTTACACAACAAACACACCGAATGGTCGAAAGTATAGCCACATGTATGCAAAATTTTATGAAAAGCAAGGTTACCTCAGATGAATGCACCCATTAACCGAGATCCATTGGACAAACCTATCTCACTGCGTTCTCCCGAGCTTATCCATGTCATGACAAGACATGGCACCAATTTAAATCACCATATAGGTGAGAATATTGATTCTCGATTGTCAAAGATAAAAGTAACACACTAGAGTCAGAGGGACATGCAACCGTCCCGAGGAATTTTGCCAATAGGCAACCGATCCTAACTTATGGAAGAGAACCTACACCATAAACTCAAGTTTATGCTACTCGTTCGCAAAACTCTCAGTGAGTTCTACTTCTGGACATACACCCTGACCTGGATCACTAGATATGCGAGTCGAATCTCTACTATTCATTCTCATAATGCGATCAAAATTTACAAATCATTACTCATTGAGGAAGTCAGTGCCCCACATCCCTCATAGGTAACAAGGCCCTACCTTTCACACCCTTGGTGTAAATGATTCGTTGTCATTAGCAGACGCCTCACGCCTTGTTTATACCGTCCTTATCTAAAATCTAGTGACCACATCACCAACCTATTACACCTAGGCTATTATCTGCTTAACATATCGTGATCTAATCCCCAATCCCATAGACATTTATTGGTTCATTAAAGCACTCACATAACTATGTACCTTTGACCATGAGAGATTTCCACCGATTCACCTTCAATTTTCCACCTCAATAGTATTCACACAACGACCATACCCGTTGTTATTGGCACCCCAAGGGTGACTGCCTCACATTGAAAAGGTTGTTCTAGCATATGTTATCGACACCCCGACATCAGAATCATGTCTCGAAACCGAATATCCTCATACCCATACTGGTCATGTCATGTCTTCCGAGCATCATTCATAAGAGAATACCACTATCACCCTGCCTTAAGTATTTCACTATCCATCTGTGCCAATTCGAAAGCCATACCCGATACATACATTATGCGACTATTAATTAGGGATCATCACCACACCATCAAATCTATCATTACTATAATCATGTTGCATCCTCTTATCGGACTTGATCTATTTCCTAAGAACACAAAAATCCCCAAATTTGATGAGATGTCATTGTGTACATCTTTATCACCTTAGTTACACCCTCCATACCTTTCAATACCCACATCGACATTACTTGGTTCTTATAAGGACACTAGTCCACGAGCTTCTAACCATAGTGCACCTTAATCCTTTTGCACCACAAGACATCACAAATATTTGACATTTGTCCTCAATGATTCCATACATAAATTCTTCTCATGGGCACCTCCACGTGCCTATGAACTATCCACGCACTAGGATTTACTCTCACGTAGCCATTTCCTCGAGGGCTAGAATGAGTTTCAACACTTAGATATGAATCTTACCTTCTCCCAAATGGTTGTGACTAGAAGTCACGTATAAACTATAATTATTGCTACTACCAATTATGGCAGGATATAAGATGCCTCTTGCAGCACATAAACCTCACGACATGCCATACCCAAATCCTCCATGACTGTTTAACTATGGCAATATAATTTACTTGCTATGTAAGCATGACACTATGTGCCAATCCAAAAGTTAACACAACTATATTGATCTTGGTCGGATATGGATGTCGGGTATTGTCTATAATGTCCAAGGCCCTCACCACGAACACCGCACGAGATCTTATTCCTCAATACCACATTATAATAACCAAATTATAAATTAATACCATCTGGGGTTTTGGTATGACAAGGGACGTTGGGTATATCCTAAAAGGAGGCCCACCCTAATAACGCCATAAGAAGTCCTATTCTAAAACATCACAACTTAATTTTATACTACTAAGTCACCACGATTATCTAGGTTCACTGCTAGGTTACCTCAATCATGAGGATTATCTAAACCCACATTACAGTCATGGTACAATGTTTGAGATGACCTAAAAACAAGTTCCCCAACGAATGGATATGGACGTCGGGTATTGTCTATAACGGCCAAGGCCCTCACCAAGGACACCGCATGAGATCCTAATCCTCAATACCACATTATAATCACCAAATTATAAATTAATACCATCTGGGGTTTTGGTATGACAAGGGACATTGGGTATATCCCAAAAGGAGGCCCAACCTAATAATGCCGTAAGAAATCCTATTCTAAAACATCACAACTTAATTTTATACTACCAAGTCACCACGATTATCTAGGTTCACTCCTAGGTTACCTCAATCATGAGGATTATCTAAACCCACATTACGGTCAAGGTACAATGTTTGAGATGCCCTAAAGAGAATTTCCCCAATGAATGTACATGGTACTTCCTCACCCAAGTTCCCCAATGAACGGATATGGACGTCGAGTATTGTCTATAATGGACAAGGCCCTCACCATGGACACTGCACGAGATCCTATTCCTTAATAGCACATTATAATCATCAAATTATAAATTAATACCATCTGGGGTTTTGGTATGACAAGGGACGTTTGGTATATCCCAAAAGGAAACCCACCCTAATAACGCCATAAGAAGTCCTATTCTAAAACATCACAACTTAATTTTATACTACCAAGTCACCACGATTATCTAGGTTCACTCCTAGGTTACCTCAATCATGAGGATTATCTAAACCCACATTACAGTCATGGTACAATGTTTGAGATGCCCTAAAAACAAGTTCCCCGATGAATGGACATGGTACTTCCTCACCCAAGTTCCCCAATGAATGGATATGGACGTCGGGTATTGTCTATAACGTCCAAGGCCCTCACCATGGACACCGCACAAGATCCTATTCCTCAATACCACATTATAATCACCAAATTATAAATTAATACCATTTGTGGTTTTGGTATGACAAGGGAAGTTGGGTATATCCCAAAAGGAGGCCCACCCTAATAATGCCGTAAGAAATCCTATTCTAAAACATCACAACTTAATTTTATACTACCAAGTCACCACGATTATCTAGGTTCACTCCTAGGTTACCACAATCATGAGGATTATCTAAACTCACATTACAATCAAGGTACAATGTTTGAGATGCCCTAAAAACAAGTTACCCAATGAATGGAACTAGTCAATGCTCAAGGTACAATGTTTGTGTGCCACTTGGAACTAATTTAACTTGTCGTGCTAAGCTTTTAGACTTTACCGGTGAGGACACAAGCTAAATCATCATCAAACTAGCATGACCGACCCAAACAACACTGACATTGAAAGATACAATACCGACCTCACAACGTCACATCCGAAAGTAACCTTGAACATAGATCTTTGATACCATTTATAACGCCCACACGGATTTATGGGTTACTCGTGAGTCAACTAGATCTGAATCGAGTCGTTAGGTGTGAAGTGTAATGGAATAACCTATATAATGTTGCTAATCCAGTTTTAATTTAATTACGTTTGACTTGTAAGCCTGCTATTCTGGTTTTGAGATCAACTATGTGAGGGACCCATAGGGAGAACCCCAAAGTCCAAGTAAACAAAGCTGCGAACGTAAACATAAATAACATATATTCACCTGCAAAACTTTCTCAAATTTTTGAACTGCTCCCAACCTGTCTTAACAAAGTGGGAATGTGAGCCTATGTCTAGTGGGATTTATATGAATAGTAAAAAATGAACCCCAGAAAGGAATACTCACATGTTACAACCACATGTATGCAAAAATATGTATATACCTATATACGTATACCTTTGGAAAATACACATGCCAATGTATTAGCCGTTTACTTTTGAAAATCTTACTTATCCAGATTAGTTTACCTTAATCTAGTAAAGGCTTATTTTATTCATACTTAGCATTTCCACCTTGTTTAACATACCTCGTTCCACACTTGAAACCATTCCACTCAATTTTATTAAAACCATTCCATTAACAGAATTTTCCCTTTTTATTCATTCCAATATTCCTTAGTAGTTTCATTGAAAATCTTCATTTCAACACGCGCAATCCCCACGTTAGAAAATACTTATTTAATCTTCCAAAATTATTTGTACAACACCTTCTTATGTTAAATATAGATCTAACCATTTAGGTTTCTTAACCACCCGTTTATCTGTTCCTTTAACCCTTTTTCATTCCTTTATGGACATAAAAAGATTTACGCATTTACTTGTCCATTTCACCTTTAGCGAAACATTTATTACATAAAGTAAATTTAGGTTGTATTAAATCATTTACCACACAACTAATCTCTTGATATGTTCCAAATTTCCTTTATCTTTTCTCGGAATCTTTCAAAATTGCATACTTACATGGGATCTACACCGACGGCTATGCGTATCATATGCTCTAGCCAGTGGTTTAGGGATTTTCACCCAAGGGCTCCGGTGATGATGCAGGAAACTGCACCACCCTTCAAGGGGTTTGTGAGCTCAATTCAGTGTTAACAATGGAAGTATAAAGATATATATATATATATATATATATATATATATATATATATATATATATATATATATATATATATATAGTAGAAGGAGGTGAGGAGAAGAGGAATCAACACCGGAATGTAAGTGGTTCAGCCAATCAGGCCTACTTCCACTGTGCAAATGTATGATGTGTATCACTGTATGAGGGCTCTAATGGCCATAGATACAATCTCTCAAGCTCTCTCTCTCTACTATGTATTTAGACAGAGTTTCAGCTGGGGTTGTATTTTTGGATCCTTTGCAAGGTAGAGGATGACCTCTATATATAGTCCTTAGGGGGCGTAATGTGCCCCCCCCCCCCCCATGCATGCAATGAGCATGTGCGTGTTGATTTAACCAATGTGGAGAAGACATCTATCACTATCACATGTAGAGAATGCTGACGAAATATTCCCCCCACGTGTGGGGAATGATTTGTTATAACTGATTTGTGTCCATGTGTCCTTATCCATGTCAATAGGTTCTCGGCTATCGTGCTTGGTCATGACCTCGGCCTGGTACAAGCCGAGGTTGGTGAAGTCTAGTCGCTCGTTCAGTCCGAGGTGGGCCATGAAGGTCTCAGCTTTTGTTAAGCCGAGGCAATGGATAGGGGTCGGCTTGGGCCGAGGTTGAGCTGGCTTATGCTTGGAGCATCGACTGATGTCTTGAAGTGGTTGACATTGGTAGAAAGGCTTATTGCGAGCTTGGCCTATATCTGGCCAAGGTTTCCATTCCCGGGTGTACGAGAGTGCTGCTGACCCTTATGATGCGTGCAATGTCCTTTAGAGAGGCTGGTGGTAGTGTCGGCATGGGCCGACCTTGCTATAGCCGAGGGCTGATGTCGCATGCCCAAGACTTGTCCAGTGTCGGCTATAATCTCGGCCGAGGTTGGTGTCTCTGAGACGAGGTCACACTTGGGGAATATCAATCACCCCCAGCCCTTAGTTACATGTGAGAGCAGGTGACTGGGGGATTTTCATATCTCCGAGGCCTTTCTAATATGAGCCAATGTTCGTTTTACACTTATACAATGTTGAAGTGTGGCTTGCTTGGCAAGCATGTGTTGTTAACCTCCTGTTGGGGCTCCCAAGGCAATGATGGGCCTTGGGAATCATGCATGTATATTTAAGGGTTTTGAACCCTCATTCTTCCCTCCATCCTCAATTCTCTCTCCTGCACGATTGCATTCCAACAATTCCTCTCTCTAAAGGCATTTTCTTTACGATTCCACTACAGAGGTCCTTAGTAGTGATTTTCTCGAATTTTCTTCGCTTTCCCTTGTCGTTTCATCTTCAGGTATCTTCTTCCCTTCATTTGCCTCCATTTTCTCTGCTTTTTCCTTTCTATTTGTGTTTTTTGGCGAATTTCTGAGTTTTTCGATGAGTCCACCATAGTTTCTGGCGAACTGTTCTTATTAGGTTTGGGTAGTTTAATCTTTAGACTGCTTTATTTCATTAGCCAATCTTGTTTGTCATTTAGAAGCTCCAAGTTTAGTGTCTTCCTATGATGCTCAGACCCCTCTACCAGCTTCTTGAGGAGTTCCCTTCTCTTAGAGAGAAGACATTAGAAAAAATCAGACAAATAGAGAGAGCACAGGAGGAGGCTCGTAGGTCACAAGAATTCCCTATTAGACCCATCTTTCCACCACCTTTGAAGGTGATATATCCTGATCCCCCGGAACCTTTTAACCAGGCAGAGGTTCCTGCCGAACCAGTACCGATGTCTGAGTCTGAGTCTTCCACCTCAGACCCCATGTGTGTGGATTCCTTCTAGGAGGCCATGGACTTCTCAACTCGGGAAGATCATCCCCTGATCAGGCCGAGGTCTCCAACCGGTACTCATCCCATAATAACTCGATCACCACGGCCTCTTCCTCAGATGTTGAGATTGTTGAGCCGAGTGTGGTCATTCCACCACCACTTAATGCCATTCCTCTGTCGTCCATCACCGGTGCTGAGTTCGCTCAGAGGTTCCCAAGTAACCCATCAACATCTGCTCCAGCCGACGTTGAGCTAGATGATGATGATGAGGTTGAAAGCGATGTCGACGTCTCTGAGGTGGCCGAGATCGAGAGTACGGTTACACAGGTAGATCTTCTTTGCTTCAGATATCTGTACTCTATAATTCCCTTAATAAAGCTTAGGAGACCTCTGAGGGAAGAAAGGGCCTACAATGCTCGGGATAGTGAGATCTGCTTGTACGAGCAGATGTTCAAATTAGGATTTCGTTTGCCCATTCATCCCATTATCAAGTCCATCATTTCCTATATCAATTTGGCCCCCTCTCAACTATCCCCTAATGACTAGAGGGTAATAATAGGGGCCATAGTCTTATGGAGGGTTATCCACCACTCATACCTTCCAGTTCAGGTCTTTGTTGGTTGCTATGTCCCTTCCTCAGCCAAAAATCATCCTAGCTACTATCATTTTGTAGCTCGAAAGCCTGAAAAAAGAGATGCTTCAAATAACTCAGACTTCCAACCATAACTGGAAGCCTCGATACTTTTTTGCTTCTGGGCCATGGGAATTTGGCCCATGTGCTCCCTCATCCATTCTAGAGCCGAGGATGCCCCTAAGATGGGGTAAGGTCACAATGTCTATGAGGGTTGATCCTGGCCTAAGCCCGAAAAACCTTCGGAAGGTGAAATCCCTTCAAGATCAGGGGATACATGGTATGTTCGTTAAGTTCGAACACTTGGTGACCCCCTACTACCTCTCTGAGACAGGTCTAGGTGGAAGACCTCTTACCGAGCTTGGTAAGCATTTTTATTCCAAGTTGAACCTCTGAGTTTATTCATGTCTGATTTTCTAACTCAGACCTTTCAATTTTGCAGAGCGCCCAAAGGATATCTCGGACGAGCTCTAGGAAATGGTTTCGCCTAGCTTGACGAGGCTTGCAAAGAAAGCATGTCTGAATGCTCCTCCTCCAGCTCCCTCTGCCTCAAATCCCCAAGCCACGAAGAAAAGGGCTTCAACTGAACATGCCCCTGAGGATCAGAGGAAGAAGAAAAAGACTGTTGATTCTGCCATCCCAATCTCTTCAGCAGATGCTTTATCGGCTCATCTAGAGCAATTAAACATTACTAACAGCATTGTCGGCCACAGTCTTCAGGCCCTGGATGCATTCGGCTCTGCGATGATCAAGGTCGATAAGTGTTTCTTTTGGTCACTGGATACTCCCTTGCTGATTGAGTTTGATATCCATAGATCTATTCAGGTATGACCTCATATTTCTTTGTAATTTCAAAGATTAACCTCTGATTTGTCTCTGGCTTACTCATGATCACAAAATTTGTAGTGCCTGGCAGCTATGCACCACCTCTCCAACTGGACTCTAAAGAAGTTTCCCCTCATCCAGAAGGGTCAAGAGTCCGAGAAGGTCCAAAGCACTCTGAACTCAGAAATTTACCACCTGAAGTTTGAGCTGGGTGAGTTTGAGAAGAAGGTAAAGGGTCTAGAGAAGGAGGTCTCTCAGCTTAAGAAGGAGCATGTTGCGGCTCTGAAGGCCAAGGATGACAGTCTGCAGCAGAAGGTCAGCTCTGTCTTCGTCGTCGAGGCCAACCTTGCCAACGCATCAGCGTGGCTATTACTTTGTCGAGGTACTCTTTTCATTTTTATCTCTGAAATATTCTAACATCTCTATTACCCTCTTCAGATACTTGACCATCATTTCATCTTTGGCCTCATAGACTCCCAATACTTGATTGACTACTAACCTCGAGTCGCTATGAAGTAGGAGTCGCTTTGCACCCAAATTCTTTGCCAATGAGCGGCCATCTATCATGGCTTCATATTCTGACTCGTTGTTAGAGGCCTTAAAGTTGAATCTCAAAGCGTATTCAATGTTAGTACCATCATGGGCTGAAAGTATTAACCCTGCACCGCTTCAATCCCTCTCTGGTTGACGATAAATCCTAGGAACTTCCTAGCTCCTACTTTGAATACACACTTCGCGAGGTTGAGTTTCATTCTGTATGAATCCATAATATCGAAGGTCTTCTCGATATCTGCTACATGAGTGCAATCTTTAAATCTCTTTGATATCATATCGTCTACATACACCTCCATAGTCTTACCTATTTGCTCTTCAAACATCTTATTCACAAGACGTTGGTATGTCGCCCCTATATTTTTCAGACCAAAGGGCATCACTTTGTATCATTACGTCCCTTTGTCGGTAATGAAGGCTGTCTTAACAGAGTCTTCGGCATCCATGAAGATCTGGTTGTATCCTGAATACATATCCATGAAGATCATGAGCTCATGTCCTGCTGTAGCATCAACCATCTGATCTATCCGAGGTAAGGGATAGCTATCTTTTGGATAAGACCTGTTCAGGTTAGTGAAATCAACACACATTCTCCAATTTCCATTGGCCTTGGGCACGATGACTGCATTCGATAACCACTCCGAATATGTGACTTCTCTTATAAACTCAGTGTCTTCTAACTTTTTGACCTCTTCTCGGATGACATCGTACTTCTCCCTGGAGTAGACTCTTCATCTCTGTTTGATAGGCCTGACATCTTTGGTCACGTTGAGCTTGTGACTCATAACCTGAGGGTCGATGCCGGGCATGTCTGTGTCACTCCATGGGAAGACACTCTGCCTCCTCCTGAGGAAGTTTATCAACTCTTCCTTGATTTCTATCTTTAGGTCTTTTCCGTCCTGGATGGTTTTTTCTGGCTCGTCCTCATTGAGGATGATGGATTCTACCTCTTTCGCGGCCTCTCCCTTCTTCAACTTTGTCTCATCTCTTGGGTCAAGCGTATCAATGCTATAAGTGGTGGTTGCCCTCTTATGGGCCTCTTTCTCTTCGGCAGAGTTGAAGTAACATTCTCACGCTATGGTCTTATCACCTTGTACTTCCCATACCCCATAGGGAGTCAGGAATTTTAGCATCTGATGGACCGTCTACGGTACATCTTCAAACTCTTTAAGGGCCACTCTTCCTATGATGAGGTTATTGGCCGAGAATACGTTCTCGTCCATCACAAAAAAATTTATCTTCTTGGTCAACCTCTTATGTAAATCATCATCCATCCGTACGTCCATCTCATACATGCCTAAGGGGTGGACCTTTTCTCTACTGAAGCCTATCAAGGGGTGGTGATAGGGTACCAGTCTTGCTTTACTAAGACCTAGGCTCTTGAAGCAAGGCCAAAACATCATGTCTGTCGAGCTCCCCCCGTCTATGAGGATCCTCTGCACCTCGCACCCATGCACCCTTGTCGTGATTACCAAACGGTCATCGTGGGGGGATAAGATATCTTTGAAGTCGATTCTGGAGAACCCAACTATAAGGGTGTCCATGTCCACTTTCTTCCTCTTCTGCACTGTATTGGAAGACGTTAGATTCACAACTTCAAGCTTGGCCACTGACTTGGCCTCTGCCACGTGAGCCTTCCTATTAGCTACTTCAGAGAAACCTCCTATAAATCCTTCGCATATGGTGTCAACACAAAATGAGATCATACCAACCCTCTTCACCGGGGTGTTGTCATCTTTCGACGGAAGATCCGGATCGTCTTCATCATCACCTTTTTAATCATCGTCTCTTCTGGCTGGAGCATTATCATGGCATCTGTCATTTCTCCTTTTCTTAGGTCATCTCTTCCCCCTTTGGGAGCCTTACTGTCCACATACTTCCTCAACTTTCCAGATTTTAACATCTTTTCAATCTCATCCTTCAAGGCGAAGCATCTGTCTGTAACGTGGCCATGGTCCTGGTGGAACTCGCACCATAGGTTTTTGTTCCTCTTATATGGTGGGGATTTCATTTTATCTTGCCATCTCAGAGTCCTGTCATTCTTGATCTCGTTGAGGATGTGCTCGCAGCTCACAGTCAAAGGAGTATAGTGGGCGAACTTGTCATCACCCGACCTCTTCTTCCTATCTTTGTTTTTTTGGGACTTCCCACTAATACCGCGATTCTCATCATCATACTTGGTGGCCATTGCCTCTTCTTCATTCATGACTTTTCCTGCGGTTGCTAGGAGCTCCGCCATAGACCTAAGAGGGTCTTGTGTAAGTTTCCACAGAAGCTTCCCTTTCTGCAGAGCCCCTACGAGGGCAGTCATGGCTATATTCTCTTCATAATCTTCGACCTCCAGGTTCTCTTTATTGAACCTGGCTATGTAATCCCTTAGGCTCTTGTTCTTGCCCTGTTTGACATACAGCAGGTGAGTAGTCTTCTTTTGAGGTCTCACCCCAAAGCAGAAGTTGTGGATGAATTGTTCAACCAAGCCTTTGAAGTTCTCAATTGAGTTCTTCGAAAGAGAGGTAAACCAGCTGTGTACTTCTCCTGTCAAGGTCCTAGAGAAGGCCCTACACTTCATTTCATCGAGTATCGAGTGGATGTCTGCTGCCGAATGATACATCTCTATGTGATGTATAGGGTTGGTGCTGCCATCATACTTAGGAGACATCACGGGAGGTTTGAATTTAACGGGAGTTGGGAAGCCCACTATTCTTGACACAAATGGAGAGACCTTTGAGTAACCCCTTTGCAACGGGTCCCTACTTTTGATGAAGTCTCCTATCTTCTTTTCATGGCGCTAGATAGAGTCATTCCACAGTCTTCTACCATCGGCTTGGCCGAGGTTGTCCCCAGATGCCTCCATGGGGTGGATCGAGGGTTCCCCTACCACAGTACATCGTCGGCTGTTGACCTCTTCCTGGTCCCTGCCCCTTCTTTCACAGTGTCGGCCTGGGTCTGGCCGACCCTATTTGTTTCCTCTCTGAGAGCCTGCTACGCTCCTCGATCTTGATAATCTCTGTCTTAGGTCATTCACTGGACCCAACCTCTCAAAGGCTGACCCTCTGCTCAATCGATCAACGGTTGATCCTCGCTGTCGGGCCTCTTCAGATCTTTATCCAGTACATCCTCGGCTCTGCTGTAGAGGACGAATCGTATTGTTCGAAACCTCATATGGCTCCCAACAATCTTCTGGGGCCTCTTCCGCCTCTAGATCATCATACATATCCTCCGATAAAGGGTTTCCTTGCCTCCCCAGGCGTAAGCGCCTAGGGTCAGGAACGTCCCTCCTCTACTGGGGTGCAGGTTGGTCCTTCATTGGTGCCTGGGGTGGTCCCCTGGTGTCAGGATGAGGCTGAACAGCCGCTGGAGTGATCATATCCGGTGAGACTCCAGGTGGCCTCATCATAGTTTGGCTGAGCTGTGCAAATTGCTCCTGCATAGCTTGTTGTGTTGCAACAAAAGACCTCAAGGCTACAGCTACCTCCGCCATTTCGGAATGAGGCAGCGCCTGACTGGAACTAGGCCCCCCACCTTCGGGTGGTGGAAGAGGCGACGATAACTCTGGTGCCATGTGTTGCTTAGTAAAGAGCTTAAGTATCAAGTGAGATTAATACCTTTAAGGACCTCTTTCAATGGTGAAACGGCTCCATGCAAGGGGTGGTGCCTGGTTCACCACCAGAGTCTCCGTTGAGGTTAAGCTGGAAAAGTGGAAGAGATAGCTTCTCGATTCCCACATACAACACCAAAACCCAGGACTTTACCACCCTAATTTGCGCTACACTTGAAAATTTACCATTTTTTGTCCTTTACACTTTAACCTTGATTTTTATTCCAAAATTATATTCATTTAGGATCACTTTGTGCAACACCCTTTCCAAAAATTTTAATTCATAAAAATGTTGTACTTTAAGTATAATTACCATTTCACCCATTTGTTTCCAAATTACACCATTCCTCTATTCTCACGGGAGTTATTTTCACCAAAACACTATTAAGTTACCTATAAAAACTTCTTAAGTGTTTTATCCCTTTAACACCTTTTGACACTTAGAGTAATCTTTCACTTGATTGCAAACACATTTTGTACCTTTAGTTCCTTTTAATTCCATAAGTGTTAATATTTCATAACATTAGTAAGTTACACTCACTAATTATTCTATATTTTTCTATTAACCCTTAATCAATACTTTTTATCAACATTCAAATTATTTACTTCTTTATTTAAGCAATACATTCACACTTAAGACTAATTTTATAAGAAAATTGCTATTTCTTTTATTTGATATGTAGTCTTCAAACTTTATGCACATTGCGTCTTTTTGTCCCACTTACACACACTTTAAAGAATAAAATTCGAAACCTTGAATATATCATCTTTCAATATTCTAAACCTTGAAATATTTACTTATTCTTTATTTTTCAACAAAATATAATTTTCCCAAAAAATTACATTATTTGCCCACATTTTATTTCACAAAATATATTTCATCAAAATTACAAGAAAATACGCCATTTTCATAAAACATTAACTTTCATTGTTTAAAAAAACATTAAAATAATTATTCACTCTTTATTTTTGACAAAATGACATCTTCCAACATTTTATTCCATAAAAATGTCTATCCTTAGATTTAATAGAAAACACACAATAATAATATTTCCTAACATTTCGTATAATCGCTACAGCGGAATAATGCAAATTCTCAAAAAAATCTAATTTTAGTTAAACCTTAAAACATACACCTAAGTGATTGAATTAAATATGAAAATCAAACAATCACAAGATCAAATATTAGGAAAACCAAATTGAGGACAAATCCCCGAAGGGAAAAACCTTTTATTTCTAGAACTTTTAAAAGTTTACAAGACCATTGACTTACATACCATCTTGCATTCGCCCATAAGAATAACGCACGGTGTCTTCGTCAAACCTCCAAAGCAACGGTTAGAAATCAGCAATGGTTCACACACGGCTATACCACAAGGACACGCAGTCCTAGACATGCAGTCTTCACGGTGTAGGTTATCCTCCCCATAAGAGTAACTTCATAGAGACTTCCTCCACAATAGCACGCAGCTCTCCGATTGTAGAGTTCTCCCCACAAAAGTAAAGTTTTAACAAACTGGAATCTTAGTTTCCAAAACAATTCACCAAAAGATTGGAATTTTTTGTGAATTGAAAACAAAAGGTTTAAAACCTAAAAAAAGAAGACAAAAATCGTTTCTGCAGTAGCAGTTTCATCTATTGAAATATGCAGGCCTTCTTATGAAAAGAGGAGTTGGAGACTCCTATTTATAAAAAACTTAAGGCGGCGCATCGTTCGAAATAGATCCAATGTCGTTCGAACAAGATCTGATGTCGTTCAAACCAGATCCCATGTCGTTCGAACCAGAAATTAGCGAAAAATAAATTTAATTTTTTATTTCAAAAATTCTTCTTTTAATCTTGGAAAATTCATTTTGTCGAAAAAGAACGCCTCGACACTTGGAAAAAATTTCAAACCTCTTTTAAAATTATACCAACACTTTTAAATGAACTGTAAAGGGACTTGAATTCTTTCTCACCGAAATTAACCTTGTAGAGGCTTGAATGTTGAAGATCTTGATATTCGGATCCATCTTTGATGCTTGAATGTTCTTGAATGCTCTTCGACGGTGTAGCGGTATAAGACATACTAAATTGATAACAGACTTATAAAATAATGTCCTTACAAATCTCCCCCCATGTCTATGCTGGTACAAAATAAAAATTCTGAATTATCAAATCAAAGTGCCTATAAAAATCTAATATCCCCTATGAACCCAAAAATGGAAATTACTAAAATTTGCAAGTCTTCAAATTTTCTTCAAAAATCTTCAAGATCAAATCTTCAAACCTTTAAGCTTTTCTCATCAGGATGTGCAAATATTGATCATCACTTTTGTACCTACACACATGAGATAAAGTAAATACCTTCATGACGCATCGAGTTTGAAATGATGTAAGAATAAATCAATCAATATAATCAAATTTCCTCCATAATGTAAACTCCCCCATAAAATAATTTGTTCTCCCCTTTTTTTATTATGTCCCCAAATAGACAGATAAGAAGAAACAAACTAAACATGGAGTGTCATGATAAAAGTTCATAGAAAATATGAATCAAACTACGCGCATGCAAAGGTGTAACTAAAAAAATTCCACAAACTATATTTTATTTTTCAATTTTTTCAAAGCACAAATAATGATGCAAAAATCACACAATGGATTTATACTAAAACATCCAAGTCAGGGAAATGGAATGTATGGGTGTGAACACATTCGATAGGTAAATCAACTCAATCAAGCATATGTGCACGATGAATACATGTACCCCTAACGAATGAACATCAAAAGTATCCTTAGGTCTAAAAATTGTTGAATTTAGATGACACCGTCTTATACAAATCAAGGTAATAGTGATTTCAACCCCAATAATGTCCAAACTATTTAGTACCGTTTCGAGAACTTTTCAAAGGATGTGCAAACCCATTGATATATCCATCCAAAACTCCCTCATATATAATAATGCAATTTTTTTTATATATAATGAGGTACTAAATTCTCAACTTAGAGAAAACCTATTGGCCCAAATTTTGGCATATTTTATCTATTTATTGCCTTAAATTTTTTTTCCGGGCTCTTTTCAATTGGTGGCTTTCACGATGTGATAGTTATTCACTCGCACCCCTTTCCCGTGTCACTTATCATTTTTTTTCAAATTTAAACAAATTACTCATGGGCAATGATTTTTGCATGCACTACTTTTATTACTCTCGTATTATTGCACTTGGTTCATTTTAAGGACAGGATTGAGATAAAAACAGTCGACCAACATGTGATAGATAAGTACAATAATCAGACAAATTCGTGCAAGTGTGCAGTAAAGGATATATTGAGTCAAACGTGTAGGAACTATCATCTAATAACATCTCATTGACTCCAAACATTGTAAAGCTCATGGATGACATGATATATTTTCTGAAAACACTATCAAATAGTCATATGGATAAATGGAATGAAATTGTGACTCGGTCATCCTAAGTGTTTATCCATAAATGGTGCTAATAAAATACAAAAATCTTTTTGGATTTTCAAATTTGACCAAAAAAAAATATGAATGGACAC
This sequence comes from Sambucus nigra, assembly GCA_949130495.1. Taxonomy (NCBI): domain Eukaryota; kingdom Viridiplantae; phylum Streptophyta; class Magnoliopsida; order Dipsacales; family Adoxaceae; genus Sambucus; species Sambucus nigra. The sequence continues at coordinate 353,274,840 of OX422207.1, read as the reverse complement.
TCAAAAAATAGAAAATCTTTTTGCATTTTTCAAAATTTTTCAAAAGGAAAAATAATTACAAAATGATACATCCAGTAATAGGCATATAATATCGATATGAGCATCATCCTATGCTAGCAAATATTAATCACAAAAATGAATCAAGAATCAAATCAGGTGTGATAAACCAACAAATGCAGTGTTATCAACTAAGCATATATAGCAAGAAAGACTGCATATAAGCTGTCAGAAGCAACCAACTGTACCAAAAAAATATCAGGATGAATCAATGTACTGTAAACAGAATGGTCAAAGTCAACCTGGTCGCTCAAACGATCTAGTCCCCTCGCTCAAACGACAAGGGGTTGTCGCGAGAAGAGACTTCACGCGAGAAAATCTGTCACTCAAACGACATGATGTTCTCGTCCGAAGGATAAATCCAAAAAATCCCAGTTTGACTAGAAAGTCATGCAGTTTTGCCCAGCGAAAAAATTACGTAAAAACAGTACCTGGAAAGTGCTGACAGATGCAAAACAGTGCTAAAACGGTAGCGAAACACACAAATGCAACAAATAAATCAATGTGAGATACGTCAAAGTGAGACATAACACTAGAAAGAGTATAACAAAACATCCAGCACAATCAATAAAACGATCTCACATGGGGTGAATCACGTGCTATCAAACGAGAATCATGAACAAATAGATCATAAGCCTCTAAATCAAATTTTCTAACCCAAATAGATTTGTAAGCACATGTGGGGTTGTGGGGAATCGAATTTATTTTTCTATTAACCTACCTAGGTCATTTTAAAAGCTTGTAACAAAAATGCCTAAGATGACCTTACATACCGCAATGTGTGCAAGTGTAAATAGGGCGGTGAATGTTACATAAAGGTGACCCTCTCCTCAAATTTCTCAGTTTCTCTCTCTGAATTTTCATAGGTGGCTCTCTTCTAATGATCCTAGGTGACTCTCTCACGATGTGACTAGGTGGCTTTCTCTTAACACCCTTCGAAGGCTCTCTCTTAACAACCCTAGGTTGTGTGGGGTTGGCTTTGGGAATTTGTGTAACCCTCTCATCGAAGCCTATACCACACCTATCCGCTTTAATTTGTGTCGTGCCTAAGATCTTATCAAGCCTTTTCGACTTAGACTCCAAATCAAATTTGACCTTACTTAATTCTCTCAAATTCTTTTCAAGCTCACCTATCCTAGACTCGAGTAAATGTCTAGAATCTTCAAATTCTAAAATCTCCTTTTTCATATCCTCCATCACACCTTGAAGACTATCGCTCTCACCCTTAACATATCCTAATTTCTCTTTAAGCATCTCATCATTTGCTCTAAGATCCTTAATCAGCGCATCAATATTATCATTATCTAAAGCACGTTTCTTCAATTCAGCGTCAAGTTTCAAGTTTTCTTTTTTGTCTTTAAAGATTCAAAATACAAATTATTGTAGGCAACTTGCAACTCACAAATTCTTCTTCTTGCTCCTCACTCTTTTCACCCTCACTCTGATCACTAATTACACGGACGAGAAGCTCTCGCCTGGAAGCATAAAAGACTCCTTCTTTCAAATTACAATCACTAAAGGTAGAAACATGATAAACTAGTTTATTCAATTTCTTATTTAAATTTGTGGTAGACTCATCTAACGTGTGATCAACACCCTCACAACAAGGACACCTCTCAGATTCATTTTCAACAAAAGATTTAAAACAAGAGTTCGTGTGAATTTTCGAATTAATCTTTTTAAAAAGTTGACATCGAAAATCATCAAAACCACCAAAAGTCATTTTTGTGAAAAATCAGGATCAAAACACAATAACATAGTGCAACAGGCACTGATACCATACGCAACAGCGAAATAATGCGAATTCTCTAAAAAATCCAATTTTAGTTAAACCCTAAAACATACATCTAAGTGATTGAATAAAATATGAAAATCAAACAATCACAAGATCAAATATTAGGAACACCAAATTCAGGAAAAATCCCTGAAGGGCAAAACCTTTTATTTCTAGAACTTTGAAAAGTTTACAAGACCATGGACTTACATACCATCTTGCTTTCGCCCATAATAGTAACACACGGTGTCTTTGTCAAACCCCCAAAGCAATGGTTAGAAATCAGTAGTGGTTCACACGCAGCTATACCACAAGGACACACAGTCCTATACACACAGTCTTTATGGTGTAGATTATCCTCCCCACAAAAGTAAATTCATAGAGACTTCCTTCACAATAACATGTAGCTCTCCGGTTGTAGAGTTCTCCCCACAAAGGTAAAGTTTCAACAAACTTGAATCTAGGGTTCTAAAACAATTCACTAAAAGAATGGGATATTTTGTGAATTGAAAACAAAAGGTCTAAAACCTAAAAGAAAAAGACAAAAATCGTTTCTGCAGTAGCAGTTTCGTCTATTGAAAATATGTAGGTATTATTATGAAAAATGGAGTTGGAGACTCCTATTTATAAAAAACTTAAGGCGACGCATCGTTCGAACGAGATCCCATATCGTTCAAACCAGAAAATTCGCAAAAAATAAATTTAAATTTTTATATAAAAAATTCTTCTTTTAAGTTTGGAAAATTCATTTTGAGGAAAAATAACGCCTCAACACTTAGAAAAATTTTCAAACCTCTTTTAAAATTATCCCAACACTTTTAAATGAACTGTAAAGGGGCTTAAATACTTTCTCACCGAAATTAACCTTGCAGAGGCTTGAATGTTGAAGATCTTGATATTCGAATCCGTCTTTGATGCTTGGATGTTCTTGAATGCTATACGACATACTAAATTAATAACGGGCTTATAAAATAACTTCCTTACACATTGTTATTTCATAAAAATGCCTATTTTCATATTACTAGGAAGCACACTAAAATATTATTTTCTAACTTTTGTATTTCCATAAAAATGTTTAATTTCAGATTTAGTAGAAATTACATAACAATATTATTTCTAGCATTTTTATTCCATAAATGCCTAATTTTAGATTGCTAAAAACACATCATTTTTCTTATATTCCTACTCTTGATCATACACAAAAATAATACTACACCTTTATCATATGGAGTCTCCAAAGATGGTGGTGGTGATGGTAAAGATGGGTGACTCCCCCACCTCCAATGTTGGTCCAAAAGGAAGTCACAAAAAGCTCCACTTATAATCTTCCATGGAAGCTCCAATACACTCCAAAATGATCCCACAAATACACCTTCTTGCTCCAAGAATACCCAAGTAAAACCCCCAAGCTAACAACTCATATTTTGTGGCTGTATTTTCTTTACCATAAGGAAATAACTAATGGTGGTGTGAGTGCATGGTTGAAGGCAGTGTATTGCCTAGAGGGAGATACGAGCTCTTTAATGGGGGGATAGATGGGTTGTTTCTGCCTTATCTCCCCACATATCTCTTATATATATATATATATATATAGCCAAAACCTAAGGCATCTCCTATCTTCGATTAAATCAACCGATCAATATCCATGTACTGATATCAAAATTGATCCAAAGGTTGAGGGGTTGACAATAAAAATGAAAGATCTGACTTTAATTAGATGTCTTTCAAATCACGTGGCTATAGCTCGAACGATAAGGACGCCTCGCTCAAAATGACCCTTTCACACAACATCCTTTGTCACTTCAAGCGACATCTCATGTCGCTCGAAACATCCCTTTTTCTGATTTCTTTGGTTTTCTCCAATTATTTTTCCACCTTTCTTCTATATAATTTATTTTGTTTCCCACAAATCCTGATATTTATGATTAGCTCCTCCTTATGATAAATCCACATATAATTTAGTTAATTTAACAGGGTGGGGTATTACATCGCCAATTGGGCCTGCTTGCCCAACTGTTTCGGCAATTAGGTGTGTACCCCTCTTCATTAGTCCCCTCATACAAAAATCTGTGTGTGGGGTATAATAAGAATTTTTGTACACAATGATTCATTATTTCTTAGAATATGAACAGTTTAACTCAATCTTATGATGATACTGTCGCATTAATTAAGCTGGTCACCTCAGCCCACTTTTATGGTCTTGAGGTGATACGTGTCAGATGATGAACACACATCTCATCATTAAGGAATAGTTTTGCTCACTTTTTAATTGGCAGTCTGCGTGTGGCTTAACAGGGTATAAAAAACCCTCTTTAAAATTTTATTTATTTTTCACCTTAGCACTTTCTTTCAAACTTAAGTTCTTTAGAGAGATAGAGAAAAGAAGTTGAAAGTTTTCATAGCCATCCTTTCTTCCCTCTTTCACCATTGCAAATAGCCTCTTCATCTTCCCAAAAATATCATTTCATCCATCGCCACTACCACTAGAGAGGTACTAGTGGGCGTGGTACCCATTTTCGTCACCGTCTCGACAGTTTTGGCCACCAGAGCCACCACTATTACCTTTGTTATTTTGGATTATGTTTTTAGAGATTTTGGCACTTCGTGTATTAGGATGCCCATCAGGGGGCATCCTCATCTATTGGAATGTCCATAGGGGGACCTCATCGTCTGTTAAGATGCCCACCAGGGGGCCTCCTCATCTATTGCCTATTCAAAGTCCCAAAAGGAGTACCTGGCCACTCGCCAATAAAGGGACTTTGGCCTTTATTGTCTATCGCCTTATTTTGGCAAAGAGGACACCTTCATGAACTCACTCGCGAATTTCAAGCAGGAGTTTATGGCGAAGATAAATGAACGACCCTAAATGGGTCTAGGTGAATCTTTTGATTTTCCCATTGTCTTGCCATATTCAATTCTTAGGGTGAGTGTAACGCCCCGACCCAGATTTAAGGGTTAATAAAGGATCAACCCAATCCAGTTCGTACGTTAATTGTGAAGTTCAATGAAATAAAATTATGTTTCTAATCCAATTTTATTATTATTTAACGTTACTCTTGTTAGTATGTGATTTCAATTTTTTATCAACTACGTGATAGGACCTAAGGGAAGTTCCCCCAAGGCCAATTAAACAAGGCTACTAATCGTAAATGAAAATAACTACTTAATTTATGATGCTCTCAAAGTACGGAATAACATGCAACCTGCTGTAACAAAAGGAGGGATGTGAGCCAAATACTCAATGGGAACTATATAAATGCAGTATAGAAACGAAAAATAGAAAAGAATAGTCACACGCTGCACTACATGCATGTGAAAGTACGTATGTATCTACATAGATGCCTTTGAAAATACATATCCCAGTGTATTAAAACCATTTTATTCCAAAAACGTCATTTAACTCGTTCATTCTCCTTATCGTTATAAAGAATCATTTGGAATCATTATGCTTAAAACTATAATTCCTTCCCATTAATGCACACGATTAAACAATTAGCAATTTCAAATGTTTATTACCCCACGTTCATTAACTCATGTCGAGTTATTAATCATTACTTAAGACCTTTTTCCAACACACACACACACACACACACACACACACACACATAGTGTTTAAAAAATACTAATTTTCCTTTGAAAAACTTACATAACACACGCCTGTGTTCATTATGGTTCAAACCTCATTAGGTAGCTTAAACATCACTATATCATCATATTAAACCATCTCATGTTGCCACATGAATATTAAACATTTAATGCATTATTCTTGCATTAGTAAGTTAATGAATTAATTCCATTCATTTATGCCTCTTTCATGAATATTCATTTCATTACTTAGCATTTTCTTTAGGGATTTTTGCCGAAGCACACACGCACACCCGCGATTTCAAAGAATTTTACCGTCCGACACCGAGCGCCAAGTAAACTGCAGTTGGTTTGGGTCTTTCACCACTCGGGACAACATAGCCCTGCTCAATTATTTAACATAATATCATCCAATATCATTATCTTGCAAATGTATTTGACATTTTTCGTATTGTTCACATTAATATACCTTTTTCGTGTCGAAGCGAAAGCTTTGTACTTAACCGTCCATTTTTCCATTATTCATTTAGAAAAATCATTATATTCTATTAAATTCCTTTTTTTCCACACATGTTGACTTTACAATGAAAATCATTTTCGTTTAAGGACTCGTTTCATTCTTTCCTCATATGTATCAAAACACTCTTTAACAATTTTGTTTCCAGGAAATGTTACACTTTAAGTAAATTGTCAATTTACCCAATTTACATCAAAATACGTAACTTCAATTTTGTTTTCTAGTGTTACTTACAAAACACCATTTTTAAGCTTCAACTTAACGCGTAGGCATTTTAGTCCCTATGACATTTTCAACTTCTCACTTTGTCGAAAATCACATTTTTGCACATTAATCCCTTTAATACATAAAATCATGCTTTTCACATATTAAAATCTACACATTTATTTAGGAGTTTTAGCATTAAAAATCCATTTTAGTCAACATTTACACATTTGACACTTTACATTTCAAACTTAGTGTTGCACACTTTAATTATGACCTTTTGTATAAAGGCCCATACTTTATCATTTTATTCACAGATAGTCTTATACACTTTCATTATTTATATTTTCACCCAAAGTTTACAAGAAGACTACACTTTCACATATTTATACTTTTAACCCCAAAACATAGTTTAACAAACTAAATTTTACAATTTGTAAATGAAAATCCATTTTCTCATTTCATAATGATTCATCCACATTAAAATCACTATAGTAATCTCATAAAGAAAAGGGAACATACATACCAAATGTTCTTCACAGCAAACAAATCATTTATTCACCTTAAAACATGAGTTTAAAACATTTTACTTCATAAAATGTTTATGAATAGTCGGCTAAAAATTATCCATTTTTGAAAACCCATTAAATCATTCATCTAAGTGCCCTTTTTAATAGAAAATAGTAAGAATGATACTAATAAGCCTATTAGTATTTAAAACCTTAATCAATATATTTTAAGCTCTAAATATTTTGAAAAATAAGATAAATATGGTTTTCTACAAGACCCATTTCAAAGTTAGAAAATCCCATTTTCTTCTAAATTATATCTTGAAATCGTGTAGTATTCAATCTTTAATCGTGGATTGCTATTTCTACATAACTAGTATAAAAAAGATGCAAATTACTCATAATAATATCATCGTCAACTTAACTTAGTAAGATATAAGTATTTTCCACCTCAAAATGGTCTTCAAAAAATGGTAGGGAAGGTGGGTGACTCCCCCACCTCCGAAGGTGGCCCTAAAGGGAGTCACAATAACCCACTATTCAAGATCCCAAATGAAAATTCAATCTCCATGAACTACTCCTTCTTATTCTCCAAACATCCATCTTCAAGATTCTATAAACCTCAACCAACCTCCAAGAATAACATATCTGACAACCCAACATCCTTCATATGGTTACACATGGTGAAATAAGGTGTTTCTATACCATAAAATGGTGGTTTTGGGGTGGCTCAAGCATAGTTACGAATTTTTGGGATACCTAAGGGTTTAAGGGAGTTCAAGGAGAGAGAAAAGGTGATGATAAATCTAATGGAAATTGAATGAAGGAGCCTATGCACTCACCTTTTTCTTTTATAAACTATTTTGGGAAGTCTTCAACTCATGACCCAAATAAAAAGTGTTGGTGCGTTCAAAAATGTATAAAACACTTACCAATACCTACAAACCAGGTTAGAAAAGTGACAACATAATACACCAACACGTGACCCCAAAAACCCATTTGAAAAATGCCCCAAAACACCCATAAAATGCTATTTGCATCACGTTATTTCTCTAAAAAATATTTTTTTTTGAAACTATTAACTTGAGATTCATATTCCTTACATTAATTTGGCTAAAAAATCATATTTACAATAGTCATTTGGCCTCCATGATTGTCCTACACAAGCCGCTCAAGAATTGAGACCTCCGCGCAAAACATATTATTTTTTATTTTTCTTCGCATGGTAATATTCCTTATATTTTTACGAGTCTAAATATATGGTTGGAATATTTTTTTGACTTACCAATTGTTCTAAATAGTTTGTGCAAAACTGGACTTTTGTATTGTCATGCACCGTCGGAAAATTTGTACTCATGCTCGCGTAGCACTCGTTGCTTGTCTGAATCGCGTGAATCTTAATCTAAGTACTTAAAATAATAATATAAACTAAAACAAACTCACAAGAGCCATGCAATACAAAACTTTCTTGTTTAATCCATATTGTGATACTTTGCATTTCGTACCATTTAAATGTCACGTTGTATTAACCTTGTCCATATCACATTCGTTCCTTAACATTTTCCTATCAAACTTAACGGACATCCTAACTAATACTATTGGAGATCAAATACGCATTCATGCGACACATGCAACGTGAAAATTTTCTTGTTTAAACTATTTATGTAATACGCTACCTTACGTATTAATTTACGTGTTACACATGGATTATTTATTGCTTGAATTTTCCTTTGGACAAAACACCTCAAATAATATTAAATTCCTAATTTCTAGGGAGGTGTATCGTAGTGAGAGTGGACATGGGTGATTTTTCCCATTCCAACATTGAGGTCAAGGCATGTGGGGGTGCCATTAAGGGATGAGGTCTCTGGGTAGATCATGTCTTGTCCACCACCTCGTACAAGTCTATTATCGAGGGGTTAGGTATCCTGACCACGTTAGCAGTCTCAAGTCTTTCTCCATTTCCAAACAGTCCCCTGCTTTTACTTTGATAACTTCTCACTGGAGTAGGGATTCACACACTTTTATTATTGGTTAGGGGGGAATTTATCATTACTTTGGAGGATATTTACAAGCTTCTTGTTCTTGCTTACTAGGGGCCGTGTTCTTACTTATGGCTTTGAGGATAAGGTTGAGGAGAAAATGGTGGGAGGGATCCACTCCACTTTGGGCGAGTGCTCAAAATATGTTTCTATTAATTTCACTGGGACCATTAAACATTCCTTCACCAAGTTGCAAAGATATTGGTTCAAATATTTTGAGCAATTGCCCAAGGGTGAAAGTTCGAGCAGGGCCTTGAGGAGTCTGGAGAGTTCAAACATTAACTCCCCCCTCATACTAAGCAGCACTCTTTGTCACTTTTCTGAGTAGGTTCCTTCTTTTAGGGAGGCCAGATGATTCTCCTCGTGAGATTTTTTTCAAGCTTTCAATAAGGCTTGCTCGAGGCAGGGAAATTCCCCTCGCAGCTCTAACCTTGGGGTCTCTATACACTTGGTTAGCTAGGTCTCATGTGTTTGTTAAGCACTCTTATGGGCGTTATGATTCCATCAACTTTTCCAGCACTTTCATCATCATATCCTTTTTATTTAAGATATTTCCCAACTTTTCCCCAGAGGCTAGGGCTTATCACAACAAGGTTGCTCGTGCTACAAGATGGCACAAGAACTCTCACAAGACTTTTCTAGGGTTTTTGATAGACAGCATTGATGAGTTTTCCTTTCGACTCTGACACCCCGCCTAATTAAACCTTGGGTGATCAAGCCTTATTTTAATTTAAACAGGTTTCTTATATGGTTCATTCTTAGCATCACTGTCGAACGCCTTTTTATTTACTAACCACCTAAATGAAATTAAACGGGTGCCAAATTTTATCCTTCTTAAAACAGAACATTCACCATACAACCACATTACAAATTCTAGTAATAAATAAGAAGTTTGTAAAAATACTCTGAAAGCAGGTAAAGTCTTGCCGAAAATCATGGCCAATAAAAGACAACTACAAATCCATAACTACAATAAACTGAATAAATAAAGGTAGAACAACATGTCCCAACAAAGAATATAAGACTGAAATCCTACACTAGAATTGAAAAAGAGGAAGCGTCTAAACAATCCCTACAACATCCACACTTGCTGCAGCTCCCAAATCTCTGGAATGAAATCATGTTGGGTGTCCCTGTGGCTGGGCACCTAAAAGGTTTTTAAAATTTTACATAGCAAGAGTTAGTACTCAAAACATTTGAAAATATTTTGCAAGCAGTTATCACAATTAAGTTATTGATTACACATATTAAGGTTTCGCACACTCCCTTAAACTTCCTCACCTCTCTTACGTAGTACGTAACTATCGAGGATACTTAGTCTTCCTAGTTATACTACCCATAACCGTAGTTAACTTATTTACTGTTCGTTGTCCTTATTCTTGTAATAATTACATCACACTATAAATTATTACTAAGATATTTACATTTCATTTCATTGTCTACTATTCTAAATTAGTAGATTATGCACATAGAATACATTTTATCACACAACAATGTATTTAATATTAGTTACCACTAACATATCCTTTTATTACACATAAAGGACTCTTGGTTCGAAATAATTCATCGACCCCAAGTGAAGGTTGGTTCGGAATGATCCATCGACCCAAACAATTTAAAAATATAAATATATACACATATTCTGGTTCGGGACTCTTTCATCGCGACACCAGTTAAAAGTTTGGTTCGGCATTTTTCATCGACCCCAAATATATAATAATTTTATGTTAGTTCGGAATGTCACATAGACCCTAACATAATGAATTTAGGTAATATTCTCTTAACCCAAACTTTTTATATAATTTAGTAGGTACACACCCAACCTAACAAATCATACCCGTACGTAATATATTTTACTTATATTCATCGTACTTATTAATTACAATTTATTTCACTATTGTATTTATTCGAGTATTCACGCAACTCTAAGGGCCCTAATTACCCCTCCCTTAATTCAGTAGTTAAGTAAATTTTAACCTACTGGTATTTTCTTTCCGGAATTAAATCTCACTCTTTCCGAAATTAAATTCTAAAAATCTCAACATACGGCTAAATCGATCGTTCTTGCGTCAATCCATTTCTCCAAAATTTTCACTCAATCAATTGTGGAGAAACCTAATGATACACCTACTGGTAATTATAAAGTCCCCTCATATGTAAAATATCATTTCTAAGGTTCCCATTAAGCGACGCTAATTAAAGAAATTTATCTACAAAATTTTCTAAAGTCCAGCCAGGGTCGATCGATCGAAGGGATATGGTCGATCGATCGACTGCTCGATCGATCGACATTCAAGGGTCGATCGATCGATCAAGCAGTGACAGACCCAGTTCATCTTCTTCCTACGAGTTTCACCATTTTTATTTCTCTATCTTTCATGATAATCCACCATATTCACAACCAACAATTTCTAATCATTCCTACATGTTCTGGGATGATTACTAACGATTTAAAACAACAAAATCATTATAAATCTTGGCCAAATTAACTAAAAATCTCTCTAATATTCAAGAACCCTAAAACTGCATTCTTTATATCTTTCATCCAAATTCCAGATTTTTCTTACGAATTTATCATTAAGTTTTCTATGATATCAACATACTTGGAAATCCAAAAACGTACTACATCCAATCCTTATCAATCATGGATCATACTCAATTGTTTTATACCCAAGAATATCATAAAAATCATGTTCTTACTAAACTTAATTATGGGCATTATAACTCAATTATTTTGTAAATAACCACTTGCCTTATGATTTGTAGGGTCTGATTTCGTGGTTGTTGATGATGGTTGAAGATTTTGATACTTCAATCCTCCTTCCCAACAATCTTTATGGTGAAATCTCCTTAAAATGATCCTTCCTTCCTTCTTTTGCCTTAGGAATTTGTCTCTCTCCCTCTTCTCTAATGGATATGGTGTATATATTTTTGTCTAACCCTAGCCTCCACTCTTATAATCTGATCTAGGGTTTCAAAATTCGTAGGTTTTCTTTTGCATAATTGTAAAGAGACCAAAATGCCCCCGAATGGTCCCGGTTTAACCCGAAAATAACCCGACACTCAACTAGTACCCCAGGGTACACTATTTTGACTAATTCGACCCTTTTGGAATCAACTGTGGACTCTAAATTATCGTTTGAGTATCTTAAATATTTTTCTACTCTCATCCTTAATTTTTGTCCTACGCGCGACACTCGGTTGAGATAACTCTGGTATGTCCATATAGTCACTAGACCGTACATATCAACATTGAAAATTTACTACTCACATTTAGTAAATTTTTAATCGTCATATTCATCTTTATTAACATTACATATCCTTAAATTACTCTTCTCACATAATTTAAATAAATCGTATTTAATCACATTAAATTACTCTACTCACGTAATTTAAATAAAACGTATTTAGTCACATTAAATTACTCTACTCACGTAATTTAAATAAAACGTATTTTCCTAATTAAGCCAGAATTACGGGGTATTACATCGGCCTTACTGCAAGACGGTTGGAGGTATCTTTACTTAACATTCCTTCTTTGCTTTAGGGGAACCTTCTACTACTCTGCTGACGCTGAGTCTATTCCTACATATCCCTATATTTATGTGACTGTTATGCTTCTACCATGAACCTTTCCCTCTCTGACTGACTTGGGCCAAGGTATGGAGTTCTACCACCATGAGAGAGTGAGGAGGCAGTTTGGTTATGATCAGGTTGTTCACACTCCTGTTTATCCTTCGATCACCTCCCCCTCTGAGTTATATCTTGAGGCTTTTGCCAATTTCACATCTGAGGGGGTGGTTAATATATTTATCAACTTAGGCAACCTGTTTATACCTCTTGAGATAACTTTCCTTATTTTACTCATTCATGGTTTAACCTTTGGTATAGGCAGGCCCTCTTGATTCAAAATAGTGCAAGTAATGTCCCTCATGAAACTATTTCCACAAAAATTCCCAATAACAACAGGTACTTGGGTAAGAGGACACAAAAGTCACTATGGCATCGGAGCACTATCCCCAAAGCTCCTTTCGAGTAGCTCACTCCAATATTAGTGAGGCCTCTTCTCGACGAGTCTAATTATATTAAAGAAAGTTGTGCCTCATGCTGCTAAGCCCATGTCAAAAGGCAAGACAAGAGCCCCTACTGCTTCAAATTCTAACTTCATACCAGTTACCACTGCTACTGATGCTCCTATACCCCCTGGCCAGTAAGAATGAGGGTGAGCAGGAAGAAAAAGAAGAGAAACATTGGGGTTGCTACTCCTTCTCCTGCGCCAGACCAAAAGTCTAACATTTATGACCTTGGGGTGGATGAGACATATAGGACTATGTGAGATCAAGGTAATAAATCCCTAGGGTTATCTGCGGAAGAGCCTGCTATTAGTTCTATTCCCATTACTGAATGTACTACACCTGATTCCCTTTTACTTAGTGAAACTGACTTTCACATGGTTTCACTTACTGGTTCCCCTTCTTTATTATTTGAAGAGGAACCAATAAATTATAGAAGCACTCCCTCCTATGATGATGACGGTTCTTCTTCGAATGAGATGAGTGTCACTGATCCTTATGATGATCAACACCCTGATGCTTCTTCTTTGTTACGAGTTTTAGGGGAGTCTTCTAGCGAATGTGTCATGATAAACTCCCCATCCGCCAGCAGTCCCACTACTGGGCGTCTACTATATGGGAAGATTTTTCACTCCACTAAAGTAAGTATTTGTGACATTTACAGGCTGTCTCTGTGGCGACGAGTGATCCGTTGCCTCTACCTCCTACCCGAGGGCTTTTTCCTACATTGAGGAGTTCTATGTAAGTCTCATCTTTGTCACTTCCCTCTACTTAGCCATTATTCTCTTTTCTTTTAAGTTTTACTAATACAGTTTCTGCTCTCATCTAACTTTTGTAGCTATCTATTATATTCCCGACGACAGTGCAGACTTCTTCTATTTCTTCTTCTTTGGTCCAGGTAAGTATTAGTTCTACCGAGTCCTTTTCTTTTACTTTTCATATTTTGAGGCATATATTTTAAAGTCTTACAGTTTTGTATACATATGCAACTATTTCTTTTAGCCACTTTTTTTCACTCCCACTTCCTCTGTGGTGAGAGGTTCTTCTATCGGGCTACCTGAGGTACTTTGAGTTTGTCTTTTGTATTATCTTTCTTTATTCCATTATAGTTTCTACATCCATGATTGTACTGTCTTTGTTTGTCTTTATTGCAGGGGCCCTCTTCCAGTAGCCCTTCCTCTACTGGGGTAATAGCACCACTCATGTGAGGTACTGCCCTAGGTCTATCACCTTCGAGGAAGATTCCCATGTCCCGGGTTATTCACCATAGGTATGCCCTAATTTCGAGGACAAAATTCCTTTGTAAGGGAGAAAGTATGTAATACCCCTTATTTCTACGTATTTTAATTTAAGTGATTCGAAATTAATTAGGAAAATACGTTTTATTTAAATTACGCGAGTGAAGTAATTTAATGTGATTTATTGAATAAAGGTGATTATTATATATTAATAAAGAGATAGTTATTGATTAATATTTTGATGAAATTTACTGAGAGTAAGTAGTAATAATAAATGGTTATTATTAGACGACCTAGCGAGTGATGTGTGCGTATTTTAACTTATCTCACCGGGAGTCGCATGTGGACTAGTTTGAGGTGAGAAATGAGAAATATATTTTTAGTGACTCGTATGATGATTTAGAGGTCACGGATGACTCCGATAGGGTCGAAATAGTCAGAATGGGTCAATTGTTGACTAAATCGTTACCTATTAGGGGCATTTTGGTCATTTTAAAAATAAAGGGTAAATGGCCTACGAAAATTAAAGTCATATATCTGATTGTTAGGATCATGGGTTAGGGTTCATAACTCACAGAACGTGGAGAATCCATTAGAGATAAGAGGGAAACCATTCCAAAAGGCCTAAGGAGAATTCTTGAAGTCTGGAAGGTATTCTTGCACCCTAAGCACCTAAGGAGTGAAGATCTGAAGAGGAAACATATAGATTCATCACCTCCTTCATGAAATCGAACACTACAGTAATCAAGACAAGTTGTTTATTGCAAAATTTATGTAGTTATAATACCCATGTGTAGGGTTTTAAGATTTGTTTGTAAATCCATATTCGTGGGAGAAGAAGAATGATTTTTGGCATGTTGGTATGGGATCTGCATGTAAAAGGATTTAACATATGTAGAGGATTAATAATCAGAGGATACTTGATCATTAATACTAAATAAATATGGGTTTTGATTGAATATGTGGGAAGAACACAAAGCTAGGGTTTTATTGAAGTTATGGGTTATAAATCGTTCTTTGTTAAATTATGTGATAATGGAAAGTGTTTAGAACATTAGAATTCCTCCTAATAGATGAAGAAATGGTTGGGAATGTTTAGTTTTGATTTTGGTGTAGAGTAATGTAAGTTGGTATTAGATTTAGCGAGAAGAAAACATGAATAGATGAAGCTAGTAAGATACAGACACTAGACCGGTCCGGTACTAGACACATTGGTTCGGTTCATTTATAGAAAAATGAACCGGTCCGACCCTGGGCATCTCATTTCGGTCCGAGTCCAAGAAAATATAAAATTTCTCTTTTTAGCGTAGACTTTTTTAACAGTTATCGTGGTAAACTCTTGAAACTTTGTTAGAATAAAATAAGGGATTTATTATATTATAGAAGGCTTATATTGGGTTGTGATTTAGTCTTATTGAGATGATTAAGACGAAAATAAAGTGGGATGAATTATGTTAAAATTTATCGGAGATAAAGATAACGATTTACGAAAATTTTGAATGAATTAATAAGTAGATCAGTGGTGTAAATATTTATTTAACAAGGGAAACTGATAAAGGGATAACTAGGACCCTTAGAGTTGGGTGACTACTTGAATTAATACGATAGTGAGATAAATCGTAAAAGTTATAAGTACGGTGAGTATGTGAAAGAAAAATACTATATACTAAAAATACATGGTTAGGTGGTGTGTATACATACTGAATTACTTATAGGTGGAGTGAATGCCTAGTATGTACTTGCATGTGAGTTGATTGTTACGTTTGATGAGACATTTCGAGCCGTTTTTTATGAGACATTCCGAACCAAGTTCGAGGAGACATTCCGAACTAAGTTTGAGGGGACATTCTGAACTAATAGTCCTTAATAAGTGATACGGGGAGGTTACAGTATTGCATGCACTTATAGTATTTATTATGTATGAAATATTTATGATTATTCTACTTATGTGTGATAGTAGGCTGACAAATGTGATACATAGATTTATATCGGAAAAAATAAATTAAGTAGAGAGAATTAATTGACACATTAAATTATAAATTATGAATATCGAAGAGATTGAATTTAAGTGGTGAGGCTTAATTATGAAGATGGTAATCAACATGTGCGAGATGTTACATGAGAAATAATTAACAGATGAGAGATGTTAATAACATAATGTACTGTATGGGAGCTACGAGAACTTAAACATGTATATAAGTTCAGTTAGATACTTTAGTCTAGTTAGCTTGGGTAGTATAGATAGGTGGGCTAACTATAAAGCATTAGGCATGCACTATAGATGAGAGGTGAGGAGAACTCAAGAGAGAGTGTAAGTGAACATGTCCAGCCACAGGGACGCCAAGCTTGACTTTATTCCAGGGACTTGGAGCTGCGACGTTGTGGATACTAATAGGATTGATTTGATTAGACGACTCACCCTTTCAGATCTAGTATAGGATCTTCTTTTATATTCCATGTATGGACATGTTGTCCATTGACATTTATTCAGATATTTAGTTCTTTTATTATTTTTGAGTGTTTGGTTTTTGGATCTTAATCGATGGTTTATTCGGCAAGACTTTATTTCATTTATGTTGTGATGGTTGGACTCTAGTATATTGTGGATGTTAAATTAAGTTTTCCTATTTGTTCACTTATCTATTTCAAGGAAAGATAAAAATTAGCAGCGGTCTTATTTCACTTAGGTGGTTAGCAATTAAGAAGTTTTCGATAGTGATGCTAAGAATGAACCATATGGGAAACTTATTTTAATTTAATCACGTCCTAATCATTCGATGTTTGATTCGGCGAGGTGTCATAGAGGGTATCAGAGCATCAGATTCTAGTGTCCTTACGATTTTTACGTCTTACTACGGATTCAACACATTTTCATTATGTTATAGAGCCCTATTATTAGGATTGTTGTTTATTCTTTATGTGCTTATGATAACCGTTATCCTGCTTTTAGAATTTTATATAAACTGTGTACTTATACAAATTTAAATTCTTATTTCAGAATGACGTCGAGGAGAGAGCAAACCGAGAGGGCAACAGCCCGAAATGAGGTTAGGGAGGACCCTCAGGACCAGTAGGGACCCCCACCACCACCAGAGATGATTTTTGCTACTCAGGTGGTGGTGATAGTGTCACAGGCTATTTAGACAGCTATGAAGGCCATGACAGCCCACTTTCCTCAGCCTCAAGCATAACAATACATAGAACCAGCTATTCAGGCCCAGCCAGGGCAAACCACTTGGCATAGCATTAGAGAGACCTCCCAGAAGAGCCACCCGCCCGAATTTCAGGGTGGCACAGACGTTGTGACGGTGTGCTAATGGAAGAATAGCCTACAGCGCTACCTGCTCATGTTAGACTGTAGCGAGGTTCAGAAATAAATGTTTGCTAACTTTACGTGAGTGGTAGAAGGCCTTTAGTGGTGGGAGTTAGTGACCACCACTGAGGAGAGAGACTCGATGATAATTTTAGAGTTTTGGGTGCGGTTTGACCGCAAGTATTTCCCACCTGTGGTTGAGTCAGATATAAGGAGGAGATTTGGGGAGGTATGTCACGGTGACCGATCAGTAGAGGATTATGAGGAGGAGTTCACTCACCTGGCTAATTTTTTTCCAGACGAGGTGAGGAACGAGGAAAGGAAGAAGGCTAGGTTTATGGAAGGGTTGGCTTGGAGGATCAGGCAACATTTGATTGGAAATCCTGCATTGATGACTTACGTAGATGTTGTCAATGTTGCCCTCGTACACTACCAGGACTATCGCTTCCATACTAAGGGGATCAATAAAGGACATATACTAGCCATTTGGGCAATGCAGGAGGGAGTAGTGGTAGTGGGGTACCATCCCATCAGGAGCAGGTAGTGAGACAGCAGGGGAAGCACTCCCGACAGGGGAACTCCACCAAGAAATTCAGATAGGGTGGGTTCAAATATGACAGGTACGGCCAGCGGGCCCTCAGTACTAGCAGTTCCCTCAGGGCAGTCAGGTCCTAGGGAACCAGGGGGAGGCCATCAGGGCCAGTGTTAAGGATAGTAGGGTCAGGGACAGAGGAGACCTTTTTTGGGGGAGTTCTTTATATGCGGTCAACGGGGTCATAAGCAGAGGCATTTACCATAAAGAGATGGACCTCATAGGTAGGGTGCCAACCAGGGATAGCAAGCTCCTTTATCTCTAAATCTAGCACCGACCCCACAACAACAGCAGGGTCAGATGCATTATGGACGTGTGTACAACGTCTAAGATTTAGCCGCACCTCCACCACCTCTAGCACTACCTGTAGTTGAGGGTAGGATTTTGTTTGATATTGGGTGTCTCATTCTTTCATTAAGACATGATTTTCATGAGTCGCTGGATTATTAGAGGCAGTCGACGGTCTTCTCATGTGTGTCGAGTCACCTATGGGTAGTGGGTCTTTGATTCATTCGATTTGTAGAGGTGTTGATATATTGATTGG
Organism: Sambucus nigra; assembly: GCA_949130495.1. Lineage (NCBI taxonomy): Eukaryota > Viridiplantae > Streptophyta > Magnoliopsida > Dipsacales > Adoxaceae > Sambucus > Sambucus nigra. The sequence continues at coordinate 353,256,392 of OX422207.1, read as the reverse complement.
GAAACTGATTCTAGCTGAATACCTTTTGGTATTGGACATGGAGGGGTATGAGGCGATTCTAGACATAGATTGGTTAGTAGGCTACAAAACGATGGCAGATTTCTATGAGATGATGATTGTATTTTCTATTTCGGGACATGAGATGTTCCTTATAGCGATTCATTTTACCGAGGGAGGATCGCGCACTCATCTGTACTACATTGACGAAGAGACCTCGTAGGAGGTGGTTGTCCCCTTTGATTCAATTCCTGTTGTGAGGGATTTTGAGCACGTGTTCCAGGAGATACCCGAGCTGATATCAAGCCGAGAAATAGAGTTTGTGATCGACTTGGCACCGAGGACGAGACCGATTGCTAGATAACCCTATCACATTGCTCCTTCAGAGATGCGAGAGCTGAGAGATCAAATTCACGAGCTGTTGGGGCAGGGTTTTATTCGATAGAGCACTTCGCCCTAGGGTGATCCAATATTGTCTGTGAAGAAAAGGGATGGTTCACGTCGCCTGTTAATGGATTACAGAGAGATGAACAAGGTGACGATACGGAATAAGTATTCTTTACCTAGCATTAAAGATCTACTTTATCAGTTGAGAGGCGTTGTTTACTTTTCCAAGATCGATTTAATGTCAGGCTATCACCAGTTATGTATTCGGGACGAGGATGTTCCTAAGACCATTTTCCTATCTTTGTATAGATCCTATGAGTTCAGAGTGATGCCATTTGGGCTCATCAATGCATCTGTAGTGTTCATGGATATCATGAACAGAGTATTCATACAGTTTCTGGATCAACTTGTGGTTGTATTCATCGATGACATCCTGGTTTACTCATGGATGGAGGAGGATCATGTCGAGCATTTAAGAATGGTTCTATAGACATTACGAGACCATCAGATGTATGCCAAATTTAGTAAGTGTGGATTTTGGCTTTGGGATGTACAATTTATTGGCCACGTTGTGTCAGATAGGGGCGTAGCTGTTGATCCGAGTAAAGTATCAACAGTTAGGGAGTGGGGGCTGTCCACGAAATTGAATAAGATTCACAGCTTCTTAGGGTTATCCGAATATTACCGTCGCTTCGTCAAGGGGTTCTCAAATATTATTGGGCGTTTGATGAACCTGACTCGTAAGGGGGTACCATTCATTTGTAATAACCAATCTCATTTGTCTTTTGATGAGAAGAAGGATATATTGACATCAGCATCGGTACTTGCATTGCCAAGGAGTGGGATACAGTATCGGATCTACACATATGCCTCATTATAGGGTCTTGGGGGTGTGTTGCAGTAAGAGGAGAGGGAGATAGCTTATGCATCTCAAAATCTAAAACCCCATGAAAAGAATTACCCCACCCATGACCTAGAGTTGGCAGTAGTAATTTTTGCACTGAGGATATGGAGACACTACCTGTTAGGAGGGCAATTCACTTTGTTCACGGATCATAAGTCACTTTAGTATCTCTTTACACAAAAGGATCTAAACATGAGGCAGAGGTAGTGGTTAGATTTAGTGAAGGACTACCAGTTTGATATACAGTATCATCTTGATAGGGATAACATGGTGGCAGACGCGTTGAGCCGATGACCTACTGGGGATTTAACTGAGGTGTGGAAATCAAAGTGGATTGAGCTCCAGTAAGTGAAAGAAGTGGTCAGGGCATACATAGTAGTTATGACTATCACTCTCGATATCACTATGCGGGTAGTGAAGGCTTAGGCTGATGAACAATTTTGTCAGGACAGGGTGCGATAATTATTAGCTGAGGGTGAAAATTCTTACTTAGTCAGTTCAGAGGGAGACCTACACTTTAATGGGAGATTGGTAGTGCCCGAGGATGAGGAGTTGAGGCAGGCAGTGATGGTCGAGTCTCATGGTTCCAGCCTTGTGGTACATCCCGATGGAGATAAGATATACCAAGATATGAGGAGACAGTATTGGTGGGTCAGCATGAAGAGAGACATAACAAAGTTTGTCTCAAAGTATACTACTTGCTAGCTGGTTAAAGTTGACCATCAGAGGCCTTCAGGGATGTTACATTCACTTGAGATTCCAGTGTAAAAGTGGTGTAGCATCTCGATGAATTTTATTACTGGGTTACCTATGTCACAGTGGGGTCACGATTCGATATGGGTGATAGTGGATCGGTTAACCAATGTGGCTCACTTTTTACCAGTTCACACCAACTATGATAAGATGCAATACGCGCAACTATTCATTTCAGATATTGTTAAACTGCATGAAGTCCCAATAAATATTGTGTCTGATAGAGACAAAGTCTTCATGTCGCATTTCTGGCAAAGCTTTCAGGAGGCCATGAGCAAAGACTTATGGTTAAGTACAGTGTACCACCCACAGACTGACGGGCAAATGGGGAGGGTGAATCTGATGCTCGAGGATATGCTGAGGATGTGCATCCTAGATTTTGGGGGAGGATGGGAGAGATACCTCCCATTATTAAAGTTTGCGTATAACAACTCTTACCAATTTACTATTTGTTATGGCACCATTCGAGACATTATATGAGAGGCCTTGTCGTTCACCCGCGTGTTTGTTGGAGGTGGGGGATAATAAGTTGTTAGGGCCCAAGACGATTGAGGAGACTACTGCCAAGATTGAGTTGATTCGAGGACACATTTGGATAGATCGGGATAGGCAGAAGAGTTATGAATACGTCGACAGGAGATATGTGGATTTAGAGGTTGACGACCAGGTGTTAGTCTGAGTATCTCCTATGAAGGGGATCATGAGATTTGGCAAAAAAGGGGAAGTTAGCACCGAGATATGTAGGGCCATTTCCTATTATATAGAGGATGGGACCAGTAGCCTACAGATCGGGACTTCCAGAGAATCTTCAGTGAATAAACGATGTGTTCTATGTGTCATCACTGAAGAAATACAGGAGGAAAGATAGGGATTTCTGAAATGTTCTACTTGAGGAGATTGACTTACATCCCGACATCTTATATGAGGAGAGGCTAGTAACTATTTTAGATTGTGGTGAGCATAAATTGCGGTCTATGGTGGTACCACTAGTGCGAGTTCAGTGGGGACACCATAATACCAATTAGTCGACTTGGGAGCAGGTGGATGACATGCGAGAGAAGTATCTAGAGTTTTTCACCGCATGTATGTCCTAATTTCGGGGACGATATTCCTTTGTAAGGGGGGAAGTATGTAATACCCCGTATTTCAATGTATTTTAATTTAAGTGATTCGAAAATTAATTAGGAAAATACGTTTTTCAAATTACGCGAGTGAAGTATTTTAATATGATTTATTGAATAAAGGTTATTATTAGATATTAATTGGGAGATAGTTACTCATTAGTATTTTGATGAAATTTACTGAGAGTAAATAGTAAATAATAAATGGTTATTATTATATGACATAGCGAGTGATATGTGCGTATTTTAACTTATCTCACTAGGAGTCGCGTTTAGACTAGTTTGAGGTGAGAAATGAAAAATATATTTTTAATGACTCGTATGATGATTTAGAGGTGGAAGATGACTCCGATAGGGTCAAAATAGTCTAAATAATGTACTTGGGTGTTTAGTTTGGGTCCCGAGTCAGTTTTGGACCAAACCGACACCTATTAGGGGCATTTTGGTCATTTTAAAAACAGAGGGTAAATGACCTACGAAAATTAAAGTCATATATTTAATGTTTAGATCGTGGGTTAGGGTTCATAACTCACAAAACATGGAGAATCCGTTAAAGCGAAGAAGGAAACCATTCCAAAAGGCCTCAGGAGAATTCTTGAAGTTTGGAAGGTATTCTTGCACCCTAAGCACCCAAGGAGTGAAGATCTGGAGAGGAAACATATAGATTCATCACCTCCTTCATGAAATCAAACACTACAGTAATCAAGGCAAGTTGTTTATAGCAAAATTTATGAAGTTATAATACCCATGTGTAGGGTTTTAAGATTTGTTTATAAATCCATATTCTTGGGAGAAAAAGAATGATTTTTAGCATGTTAGGATAGGATCTGCATGTAAAAGGATTTAACATATGTAGAGGATTGATAATCAGAGGATATTTGATCATTAATATGAAATAAATCTAGTTTACGATTAAATATATGGGAAGAACACAAAACTAGGGTTTTAATGAAGTTCTGGGTTATAATTCGTTCCTGGTTAAATTCTGTGATAATGGAAAATGTTTAGAACATTATACTTCCTCCTAATACATGTAAAAATGGTTGGGAATGTTTAGTTGTGATTTTGATGTAGAGTAATGTAAGTTGGCATTAGATTTAGAGAAAAGAAAACATGAACAGACGAAGTTGGTAAGATACAGACACCGGACGGGTCCGGTACTGGACACATCGATTCGGTTCGTCTATAGAAAATGAACCAATTCGGACCTGGGCATTTTGGTTTGGTCTGGGTCGAAGAAAAAATAAAATTTCCTTCTTTGGTCTAGACTTTCTAAATAGTTGTCGTTGAAAACTCTTGGAACTTTGTTAGAATATATTAAGGGATTTATTATATTACAGTAGGCTTATTTTGGGTTGTGATTTAGTCATATTGAGAGGAGTTAGATGAACATAAAGTGGGATGGACTATGTTAAAAAATTTCGGAGAGAAAGATAACGATTTACAAAAAAAATTGAATGAATTAATAAGTAAATCGGTGGTGTAAATATTGATTTAACTACAGAAACTAATAAAGGGATAACTAGGACCTTTAGAGTTGGGTGAATACTCGAATTAATACGATAGTGAGAGAAATAATAAAAGTCATAAGTACGGTGAGTATGCAAAATAAAAATAATATGTACTAAAAATACATCGTTAGGTGGTGTGTATACCTATTGAATTAGTTATCGGTGGATTGAATGCCTAGTATGTACATGCATTTGAGTTGATTGTTAGGTTCGATGAGAAAATTTGAACCGCGTTCGATGAGACATTCCAAACCCAATTCAAGGAGACATTCTGAACTAAGTTCGAGGGAACATTCCTAACTAATAGTCCTTAATGTGTGATACTGGGGCATTACAGTATTGCATGCACTTATAGTATATATTGTGTGTGAAATATATACTTTATTATTATTCTACTTATGTGTGATAGTAGGCTGACAAATGTGATACATAGATTTATATCGGAAAAGTAAATTAAGTATTAATTGACAAATTAAATTATAAATTATGAATATCTAAGAGATTGAATTTTAAGTGGTGAGACTTAATTATAAAGATGGTAATACAACATGTGCAAGATGTTACATGAGAAATACTTAACAGATGGGAGATGTTAATAAGATAATTTAGTGTGTGGGCGGTACGGGAACATAGATATGTATATAAATTTATTTAGATACCTTAGTCTAGTTATCTTAGGTAGTATAGCTAGGTGGGCTAAGTATAAAGCGTTAGGCGTGGACTATATATGAGAGGTGAGGAGAACTCAAGAGAGAGTGTAAGTGAACATGTGTAATCAATAACCGATTTTAAATTGTAATAAAAGCTTGATAAATATTTTCAAAATGTTTTGTGTATTAACACTTGTTATAAAATAATTTTCCAAAACCTTTTACGTGTCCAGCCACAGGGACGCCAAGCTTGACTTTATTCCAGGGACTTAGAGCTATAGCATTGTGAATACTAAGATGATTGATTTGATTAGACGATTCCTCCTTTCAGATCTAGTGTAGGATCTTCTTTTATATTCCATGTATGGACATGTTGTCCGTTGACATTTATTTAGATATTCAGTTCTTTTGTTATTATTGAGTGTTTGGTTTTTGAATATTTGCCGATGGTTTATTCAGCAAGACTTCATTTCATTTATATTGTGATGGTTGTACTCTAGTATATCATGGATGTTAAAATAAGTTTTCTTCTTTTTTCATTTATCTATTTTAAGAAAAAATAAAAATTGGCACCTGTCTAATTTCACTTAGGTGGTTAGCAATTAAAACGTTTTCGACAGTGATGCCAAGAATGAACCATATGGGAATTTAATCACGGCCTGATCACCTGATGTTTAATTAAGTTGGGTGTCACAACACGGTCTATGATGATATAGAGGTAGAGGCTTCTGGAGATTTTTTGAGCTCGTTGTGGCGTTCAGAGTTTCCCTCTAGGTTCCACACACATGAGCGAGAGGTGTTGGAGATGCATCTGGAGCACCATGTCAAGACTTTTACTTCTCAGAGAGTCTTCAACATTGATAGACTTATAGTCTTTAACTTGAAATCCCTGTCCAGCTATCTTTATAATTTCTTACCTTCCTCTCCTGCTTCCATGACCACTCAGAGGGATATGCTCTTCCTCCAGACTCTTCATGATTTTCAACGCTATTATCATTTCTAGATGGAGTGGATTGATGCTTCAGCTCATCATTTTCTTGGTGTCACCTTTAAGGAGATGATGAAGCTTCATATTTCCAAGAAGGTTAGGGTGCAGCAGCATCAGACTGAGGCAGCATGGATCCAAGCTCTTTAGTCCCTCCAAGCCAAGTTGTCCAAGCTAGAGGCTAATGATGCTGGGGATGAGGCCCAGATGGCCAGATTTGAGGAGCAGCTTATTGAGGAGGCTGGTCGTTCTTACTTAGACATGCTCTCTCGATAGGTTTTACTTTTTATTTTGGCTAGTGGATAGATAGTCTTGTTATGTATACTTCCCTTTATACACATTTCATATGTAAAGAACTTAGTCATTGTTAATGAAAAGTACTATGTTGATTTCTACCATGTTGTTCATTATCTACTTCTGTCTGGACTTTGATATCTGCTTACTATGGTGTCACAGCCCGCAAAATC